>CM046996.1:53039109-58039109 GCA_025698465.1 Gossypium longicalyx
ACAAGTAGTAGACGACAACTCAAACTCCGCAGTTAGTAGTAGACCCAGATTATGTAAGACCGCAAATCAGAAAAGATTCTGGCTCTCGCAAAAACAAACTCTAAATGCTATTATTCATAACACATTTATTAATAATTATTGAAATTGTTATAAACTAAGCCTGCGCATTCTTAAAACGTGCATAACTGGCTTATCGATACGATCACAAGAGGTACTGGAAGGGTAGTGACGAAAATGCTGGAAAAAGAGGATGTAGAAAGTTATGCTAGAGCTTAGTCTTCAAAAAGATCTGCAACATACTGCTGTAGTAAGCTACATTCACAAGTAATTTGGGATAGATTCACGCATCGACTTCCCATAGTTATGATACTTTATCCCAGTGGTCATACTAAAACACCTGGAAAGGGGTTACCGAGTTAGCACCGGATCAGAGAGCTAGTCATAATTTCAGGCAGCATTTCAACCTAACGGGTAGGAAATCTTGTGGTGTGTTTCAAAGCGTAGCCCCACTGGAAACAACGAATATTGGTTGTATGCCGCCCGAGCTTAGCAGTACCTGAAGATCTCGATCAGATTTCAGTGAGCAAAATTAAAAGTGACAATATCTTCACGTGTTGATTTAGGTCTACCAATGGTGGCCTTCATCACGGTAGTATGTACGCAACCCGATCGCTTGAAATGTGATTTCTTCTAAGTAGCCTCTCAGTAGAAAGTGCATGCGGCGCGTTATGTTGACGTCAAGGAAGGAATTTCCGACTGGACCAAGGTAAGAAACCATGAAGTGAAGATACGAGGTGTAGTTTCATGGCTGAGCCTGTGACGCACACTAGATAGTTGTAACTGAATATGAATGCTAAAGCAAATAAGCCAGATGGCCTCTCGAGATCTATCAGGAGGCGTTGATAGCTCCACAGCAGTAGGAGCTGACTCTACTACCCTGCGTAGTAAGCAAAAGTCATGCTGAGATGTGAGCGCCTGGAGTGCCGTAACTGACAGAGAAAAGATAGGGCAAAAATAAGAGATTTTCACCCTCAAAGTTCTAGAAGGCCTCAGAAGAGAAAATGTGTTTGACGGGCCAGTCACTGTGCTCCTAGTATTGTTGCAAGACCGAAATTTTGCATACAATATATGGTGCGCTCACCAAAAGCGTAGTGTTGAAATGAACTCAGGCATGCTTTTGGATGCTGGTCTGACCATCAAAGTTGGAGAACTGAGCCTGTGCAGGTTTGCCTACATAAGCTACAGATTGTGGTCGTGCTCAAGATGTGAGAGGTGGTCAGAGGCCATACCAGAGTGTCGGTGTTAGGGGCCTAGGTGGAAACTGGCTCGTCGAGGTCTTGTTACCCAAAACGAGGTTCGGGAAACACTGAAGTAGACAAATAATTTGGTCTATACTACTCATCATCGGTAGTATTGGGATGCTGGACATCATAATCTGTAACATTCCTCGATTTAGACTTCACTATTAGTTAATCGCTTAATTTATATATTGGGTCACACACTCGCATAAGTTACAGGCACTATATTTGAGATTTTGCTGGGGTATTCACCTGAAATACAATGGGGTGAATGGGATCATAGTTGAGTCTACTAGACACCCATTGGGGTGAGTAAGCTGTTCAGGAGATGTGCCCCTAAAGTCCAAAGTGGGTAGCTTTTTTGGTAGGATTTGATGGAAAATCAGCCGTTGGGGGAATTGATATTATATCGGGTATGATCACTAGCTACAACAATCGCTTAGCAATTGATCACTGCCATGTTATATGGTGTTGGGCCAGTTCACGGAGGACGGTGAGTTGGACGGATGGGTGGAGCTTAAGATATTATTTGTCTGAATGTGATTTCTGACAGTGGTTTGGTGCGAAGCTTCGCAAAGGTTGCCAGTGAGGCTGCCTCAGAATATGTTAGTATTTTGATTCTAAAGGTCCTTCTCAGAGGAGATGTTAGCACTGTCAAAGAGTTTTTGGATGTACTCGTAAGAGCTTTCGGCTGCCTCTGCATCGCGGAGGTTGAACGCGATTGATCTCCCACGTGAACAAACATCCCCATTCATCGCTCATAGGATGGCAATCAAAAGAGAGCGGGTGGAGCTGTAAAGACTCAAATTCAAAAAGCTATTGGATCGAGGATTCTACATCTGACCGAGTGTGTTCTCACGGAGCACCAGTTGTTCTTTGTGGAAGCAGAAGATGGATCCATGCGCATGTGCATCGATTGATCGCCAATTGAACATGTCGACTATCAAGAATAAAGACTTTCAACAAAGATAGACGCATCCATTGCTGACCACCGCTATGTATATATGCGTTTTCTCTGTAAGATACATCTTCTGGTCAGTATCACTTCCATCTGTATGTTGAGGGGCTTCATTATGTATAAAATTGTGTTTGAACCTGGGCATGGCCATTATGTGAGTTCGGTGATGCTATTAGGCTGACAAACATACCGTAAATGCTTTCATGTGATCTAATGAATCGAATATTTGGGCCTTATTCGGATTCGCCGTACTGTGTTTATAAAGTGATATCTTCGTGTATTAAGAACTGGGTGAGATACGATGCACATCTCGCATTGCTTTACAAGCTTGTAGGTAAAGCTACTCACGCAGAAGTTCGCTGCCAGTGAATTTAGCAACGAGAAGTGATATTTCGGGACATGTAATAGCTCAGAGTAGAGGAATTCAGAGTGATCCTCAAAAATTGGAAGTTGTAGAGGGATTGGAAACCAATCAATATTTTGTGAGATTCCAGATTCTAGTTGGTCTCAAGTCTGTGACTGATTCGTGGATAAGTTTTAATAAAATTTATATTTGATTCATTTCTGAAGACTAACTACTTCACTTTACGTGGTATGCTTACTCATTTCGCAATAAAGATAGTTTTTATGAAAAGACTATGGATGTCGAACCTGAAGTGGTTAAAAAGTAATGCAAGTATTAACTCTTTCTTCTTACATTCTGTATCAAAACAAAGGTGGGTTTCTGTGATCTAACCACTTAACTAACCAAGTAAATCATAGAAAGAAAATCGTGGAAAGTACTTTTAGAAAATTGATTGATTAAGAATATACATCACAAAAACTCTAACCTTAGACTTCACTTGTTTTTTTATCTTAATCATAATATTTATTCATTTTGATTTATTCCGTAGAAATCCCTGGGTTATGGTTATTATCTCTCTCAAGACTAACAATCGCCTAACCCTATGTTGATCAATTGAAATCTCTTTCAGAATTAACACCGTAGTGAAACATTAACTCGATTTATAGATTCTTTATTAGGTTTTTACTCCTCAATCCGTAAAAATCTTCTCTCTCTCTCTTGCCACTTCTATTCTAGTGTGATGCAATCAATAATCACGGACCATGAAAAATTACTTTAGATAAGGACTTTTGCTCCTCTCGGTCAAATGGTGCATCAACTTGGAATCAATATCCTTCAAAATATTAAAGCAAGAATTAAGAACACATAATTAAGAACAAGTCAAATATTTACTAGTACAATTCAGAAAACAATAACATGATCTGCCTTAGGTTCTATCTCTGCAGGGCATTTGTGGGTTTAATTCATACAGGTAAAAGTATAACACCTCTTTTGTAAGAATAATGATAACAAAACATAAAGAAAACTCAAAACTCCCCGGCGGAAATTGCAGCGGAGTTCTCTAGGTCTCGAAGGAGTAATCCAAATTTCCGAGATGGATCACTAGTTTTCTTCGAAAATTCTCCTTGCTTCCTACTTCTAGTGTCTTTTCAAGTACCTTCTCGTGTTAATATAGGCTCAGCATCGCCTTTCTTTGTAACCTCCAAAGGCAGCTCTCCTTCCTAATGTGTAACTCAATCTCACTCCATTGCACACTACCGTTAACTTGGTCAAAACCGCAAGCTGTAGAGTTCGTTGAATAGACACCGACCGCGTGGTCTACCCGCGTAAGCTGTGGTCACTCCACAGGGCACATGCGCAGGGTCTACCCTGTAAAGGAAGTCCAGGTTATTTCTGATTTCACGTTGACCCATTTTCCTCTGCCACTGCTTCAAGCTTTTTACTTCTTACTATTCTCACCTAAGCATAAAAACATGAAATTAAAGGATTAGGAGCATCGAATCCAAAAATCTAAGGAGAAATCATCCATAAAATGTATGCTACATGGATAAAAATATGTATAAATTACGACTTTATAAAAACACTCCACACTTAAGCATTTGTTTGTCCTCTACAAAATCTCAACTCACCATTAAGAATCTATTTTTCAACTAATAACCCCATTTCAATAGTATCTCAAAATAATCCATAAGTAATCATACATTGAGAATTCACTAGAAGAACATCGTAGTTTCAAACATTCCAAGTTGTATATTTTATCACAAAACATAGGTGTCTCCTCATCTAGGTAATTACCAATTGATTCAAAAATATCACAGAGTTTCACATCCTCATCAGAGATTCACCTTAAATCACTCTGAGGTGTTTTAAGGACAACAAGTTTAAGCACCTCAATAATCAATATGAAAAGTTATTACCATAGGCTTGTATGAAAATAAAATCTCCACCACTATATATTGAGATGACACATCAATCAAAAGGTCTTTAAAGGTTGTAACGTGGCTTTGGTTGTTGAGGTGTGGTAACAAGTCAAAGAGAAGGTTAGAATCGAGATTGAATTTGAAAATTACCTAACTAGAAAATAACTAATCATCAATTGAATACATGTGAGCTTTTCTGAATATGGACTTAAACACTTGAGCTCAAAATCAAAGAATTACTACTAATATAAATATGTGTATTGTAATTTTTAAGAACAAGTCAAATATCATGTACTAACTATCAAAGATAAAACTTAGCTAAGCAATTTATTCAAATCAAATCTCTGATAAAAATATGGATCAAATTGATTTAGTGGATTTCAACAATAATGGGTTATGGGTTAATATGGAGGGTGAATCAATGAATGAGTTATGAGGCTCAGGGGGCTCACTAAAGGGTTAATTATGAAGGTAGGATTTTATGGAGTGAGTAGGTTAAACCTAAGTGCCTTTATCATCTTGACATATCAAATCAAATGGTGTGGTCTTGACATGCATAATCACAAGTTCTAGAATCACAAATCAAGATTGACACACTTAAAGCAATAATAAAAGTGGAGCATGAAAGAAATAATAGATGCTCTAAAGGCTCAAGATCTTACAAAAATTATGGCTTTTTGATGTTTAAACTTGTGAATTTTAACTCAAGATAATACCTAAACTTAGGGAACAACTTAAAATTATTCTCAAAAGTTAACTTATCATGTTTGATTTTCTAATTCTTAAAGTTTAAACAATCAATGCATGAATGCCTATGTTTTAATTCAAGACATATAAATAAAAATCATAAATTAATCAAAATTTATTCTAATAATGATATCGAAGATCACATGAGAATAAGATAAAATTCGTGGATTTTTGTGATAAAGATATAAACAACCCCACACTTAAGATGTACATTATCCTCAATGTACAATGATAGATATACTAAAAAAATATAAAATCATAAGATAAGGAGAGAGGTGAAACTTCCCTGAATGATGAATGGAACTTTGAATTGGAGTTATGGAGAATAATCGCCAAGGCAATGATGGGATTGGAGGAGGATACTCCGTGGTGGTAGAGGTTGGGTTCCACAACCACGTAAGAGGTTATTATGGTGGCCTGCAGGGACATGGCAAATGTGGAGAACCTTTTCCAATGGAGTTGCAAGTTCCTAAGTGATGGTGAGCTTTGGATCTCTTTATAATCGTGATAAAATCAAGAACTCTTTAGGAAATATAAAGAAGCATAATTATTCGTAATGAAATAGTCAAACTAAAAATTTTTCAACAAAAATTATAAAACCTAACAATGAAATAGTATTAAGGAAATAAAATAAAAAGTACTTTAAGAATATAAATAATGATAAAGGTGAAAATAAAATAATAAATAAAAAGTCTTTAACATCACATCGCCGATGGTTCATGGTGGTGGTGGCAATGAGATGAAGGTGTTGACAAATCTGATGGTAGAGTAGCATCAATGTGATCAAAGCATACGAAAACAACACCGCCAAATCGAGTAAGGCGCCAGAGATGTCAAAGTATGAAGCCGCATGAACCGGACGATGGATGGGTGGTGGCCGAGACGGCGGGTCCTCGCGACGTGGAGGACATCATCAAGAATGTCCTCTAGGTCTTCCTCCTCACGGATCGACCAAAGCGGACTAGGGAGGGTTGGTTCCACGCCGCTTTTGATCATCCTCATATGTAGCATACTCAAGATGGTCTGTGGGGACATCTAGCCGATGAGAGTGATGGAGGATGATTGTGCATCGTGTTGAGGAGATCGGGTGCCGCGCCGACGAGTCACATAAGGGTCGATTGAGATAACCTCCTATGTCACTCCGCCCTCGATGGCGAATGGCGAGGTGATGAAACAGGCAAGGTTGAAGACGTGCCCATGCGCCATACTCCATAAAAAGTAGGAGTCGTGAGTGTTGATTTACACCTGTGCTTCTCTCACCGTCCCATCGAGTGTCGGCCAAGATGGCGTGTAGGTACTTTAGGGATGGGGCGAGGCCGGCGCCTTAGAGTGGTCAAACATAGGTGGCCGAGTCGTGACCAAAGCACTCTAACACTTTGAAAGAGAGTAGGGATGTGGCGATGGAGGGTATTGAGTTCGTTGTCATCCATGAACTTTTCCGTATACAGCCCTAGTGCACCAAAACTCCAGACGCTTCAACTGCCGCACTAAGCCACCGAGACAAAATCGACCGCTTTCTAGATCATCGAATCGAGTCGTGACGACTTAAAGGTGGAAGGTCGAGCAAAGTTCGATTGTGAGCTCGAGGTACGCCACCTTGATGATCTCAAAAAAAGGCCCAATGGGTAAGTCATTAGAAGGGCTCAAATCATGTCAGCTAGTTGATTTATTCGTTGTAACGCCTCTTACTCCGAGACCATCGCGAGTCGAGTATGAGGTATTACTAAACTTATTTTAGCATTTAAACAAGTTCAAACAATTTCATAGTAAACTATCCATCTCATTACAGTCGCTTAAAAATCATATCTCGAGTTACAAAACTCAAATAAAATTCCATAAATTTTCCTCAAACTAGACTCATATATCTACTTACTACTTTTTTTCTAGATTTTTTCTCTGGGCCAATTAGTACAGTTTATTAGTTAAAGTCTCCTGCTTCTGTGGTTTAGCTACTCTGACCCTATGTATTACGAATCAGATATCTCCTTGTAAATAGTTTCAATGACTATGCTGTTTTTTCTCATAAAACTAGACTAAATAAGGATTTCATACATGTAAAGTAAAACTCATAATTGTTTTTTTACAATTTATGGTGAATTTATAAAGTCAGAATAGGGGATTCAGAGATTGCTCTGCCCTATTCCACCAAAACTTAAAGCTCTCGTAAATATAACTAATTTACCTGTTTTCTTCCATATAAAAATAGACTCATCAAGCTTCGATTCAAAAATTTATTCATCATTTAATTCCATTTATACTATTTTTAGTGATTTTTCAAATTTACGTCACTCATGCTGACTGATTCTGTTTGTGGCCAATTTACATTTCAAGGATTTTCATTGTTTAGTTAAGACATAAAGCATACATGTTATCATATATATACTTGAATAGCCATTCCAATAGCTAATCATTCTAAAACATTTCCATTCCATCCGTGGGCCATATCGTAAGATTATACACACAAAATGATTGGAATGCTATACACGCTATATTTCCAAAATTACAAGTCATTATACCGCAATTGTCTAGTGATAGTGTGAGCGTGCTCCGACTCATCCCGATCTCCAAATTGACTTGTCAAAACTACAAAGAACTAAAAGGAGTGAGTACGATAGATGCTTAGTAAGTCCATATGCAAATAACAAAAACTTAACAAAGCAACTATACCAAACCAACATTAGCATAATATCACCAAAACATATATCACATTTCTATTCATCATTCATCATCTTACCATATTATTTTTTTCGTATCAAGTCTCAACTCAAGGGTTAAGTACATACCGTTTAGTGATAGTGTGAGCGTGTCTCCCACCATCCCGATCTCCAAATTGACTTGTCAAAACTACAAAGAACTAAAAGGAGTGAGTAAGCATAGATGCTTAGTAAGTCCATATGCAAATAAACAAAAACTTAACAAAGCAAAACTATACTAACCAACATTAGCATAATATCACCAAAACATATATCACATTTCTATTCATCATTCATCATCTTACCATATTATTTTTTTCAGATCAAGTCTCAACTCAAGGGTTAAGTACATACCGTCCAAAGTTCCTATTCCACAACACTTACCAATACGCCACTTGCATCTTGAGTATTCTTCCATATTACTAGAATTTTACCCGCTGAACACATCTGGAATATAATTCAGATATATGGAAAGTTTGCACATAAGTGCTACATATGTAGCCAAGCTACCATGTAACCCGCCCATAAGCAAACTCAGACTCAACTCAACGAGCTCTGCAAAGCTCGTGATCCATGTTTAACTCGAACTCAACTCAACGAGCTCCTGATGCCTAGTTACATCTAACGAATCCTGACTCAACTCAACGAGTTCAGAAATTTGCATTCATAAGTGAACCCTGACTCGACTCAACAAGTTCAATGCCCAGTATCCTAATCTATTCCTAAGGTTCAACGGACTTTCCTCGCTCGCACTCTTTACCATTCTCCTTGGAATTCCAATGACGATACTTCGTAATATTTCACATTTTTCACATAATTCATAAAATTTTTGTATGTTGTCCAACAATTACCACAAAGCATAGAATTGCATGATAACAAATCATAATATCGTATAAATAGCATTAAATGATTTAAAATAATGCTTATATTACAATATTTACATATGAACTTACCTCTAGATAATATGTTAGAAATCAAGCCTATTCCTGAAACTTTATTTTTCCCTTTGATCACGACTTGAATCTCATTTCTCTTGATCTATAATAACAAAATTAGCTTATTTAATACTCACATTTATTAAAACTGTCCTTGACTCAAACTTTGACAAAATTACATTTTTGCCCCTAAACTTTTGCATATTTACACTTTTTCCCCAAAGCTCTAAAAATTAAACTTCATCCTCTTTTCTTATGTTTTATGACATGCTGATCATTTTTTCCTTCTATAGCAACATCAAATTCACACTCTTTCATGTATTTATGAACATTAGGTATTTTTACCGATTTTATCGCTTTACTGCTTTCACGTGAAAATCGCTTAGCAAAAGTTGTTTAACACAATTTCAAGCTTCAAATTCTACCATAAAACATCAAAATAAACATATTTCACCTATGGATATTTTTCAAAATATAAACCCTAGGTTAAATTATTGCTAGAATAAGCTTAAATCAAGTTACCGAGACTCCAAACCGTAAAGAACATTAAAACTGGGGCTTGAATCACTTACTATGAAGCATGGAAGCTTGAAACAAACCCTAGCTATGGAGAACCCTTGAAATTTCTGTCCTAATGAAGAAGATGGACATATTTTGCCATCTTTTCCTTTTTTTGCCATCTTTTCCTTTTTTTAATCTTTACATTACCAAATAACTAAAATACCCTTCATTACTAAACTTTCAAAATTTCCATTCATGTCCAATTTTGTCCAAAAACTTAGAAATTGGTCAAATTGCTATTTAAGGTATCTTAATTATTATTCCAAAGCAATTTCATACTAAAACTTAGAATGCAAGTTTTCCAACTTATTCAATTTAGTCCCTAATTTCAAATTAAGTACTTTATGCATATAATTTCTTCACGAGACTTTCACACAATCATGAAATCATATCATAGACCTCAAAATAGTTATAAACTAATTATTTCTATCTCGAATTTGTGGTCCCAAAACAACTATTCTAATTAGGTCCTAATTCGATATCACAACTCTCCCCTTTAGTGATTTTTGTCCCCAAAAATCTTAATGGTAAACAGTGTGGGTATTGATTCCTCATAGTTTCCTGCCCCGTAGTAGCCTCTTCTACTCCGTGCTTTTGCCATAATACTTTCACGAGAGCGATACTTTTATTTCTTAGTTGTTTGACATCCCGAGCTAAAATATTAATCTGCCGCTCTTCATTGTAAGTCATATCCGGTTGTAGCTCAATTTTCGCTTGAAATTACATGTGAAGGATCCGAATGATACCGACGTAACATAGATACATGGAACACATTATGAATCTTCTAATTTCGATGGTAAAAGCTAATCGATATGCTACCGTCCAATTCTTTCAATTATCTCATACGGTCCAATGAAACGCACACTCAATTTACCTTCCGATTGAATTCGAGAACCTTCTTCCACGGAGACACTTTTAAAAAAACTTTATCACCAATTTGGAACTCAATCTCTTTTTGTTTCAAATCCGATAGGATTTTTGTCTGCTCAAGCAAATTTTTCAAACAATCTCTAATCACTTTTACCTTTTCTTCGGTTTCTTTGATTAGATCAACTCCAGAAATCTAGTTTTCTTTGAGTTCACCCAATACAATGTGTCCAACACTTGCACCATACAACGCTCATAAGGTGCCATTTTCAAACTCGCCCGATAATCATATTGTAAGCAAATTCCACCAACGGTAAGTACCTTTCCCAATTTCCTTGAACTCCAACACGCAACATCCGAGCATGTCTTCAAGAATCTAAATTACTTTCTAATTGTCCATCGCTTATGGATGGAAGGCAAGCATAAAATTTAACTGTGAATTCAATGCTTCTTGCGCTTTTTGCCAAAATCGCTAAGTAAACCTCTGATTCTATCCGAAATAATCGACAACTGCATTCGCGTGAAGTCTAACAATCTCACCGATATATAATTCAACCAACTTATTAAGAGAATAATCATGCCATGCACTCAATAAAATGAGCCGATTTAGTCAATCATTTACTATTACCCGTGATGGCATCTTTCTTCTTCTGAGTTAATGGCAATCCTCAAACAAAATCCATAGTAATTCGATCCTATTTCCATTCGAATCATGATAGGTCAAGTAGACCCAAGGCACCTGATGTTCGAATTTTACTTGCCGACAAATCATACATTTCAATACAAACTCAAAAATATCTCTTTTCATTCCGCTCCACCAATACATTTTCTTCAAATCATTGTACATTTTTGTATCGCCTTGACATGCGCTGACAAACAACTATCGTGGTGCTTCAGGCAAGATTTTTTGAATCAACTTATCATTCTTTGGTACACAAATCGATCTTTAAACATCAAGTAACTATCGTAACCGATTCTCAAATCTGATCCCATATTAGTCTCACATTGCTTTCTTGGCTTGCGAATCTTGATCATTTTTCCTGAAGTTTCACAAATCTCTTTGTAAAACATCGGTCTTGCTTCTCAACTCTACTAGAATCAAACAATCGCCGACATCACAACCGAGTATTCATAGCTTTCAAAGTAAATAACGATTTTCTACTCAAGGCATCTAAGAACTACATTTGCTTTCCCTGTGATGATAATCAATCACAAGCTCCTAATCTTTCAATAACTCTAACCATCTCCATTGCCTCAAATTCAAATCTTTTGTGACATCAAGTACTTGAGAGTTTTGTGGTCGGGTATATATTTGGCACTTTTCACCATACAAATAATGTCACCAAATCTTCAAAGCAAACACTACAAAGAACTAGCCCCAAATCATGAGTCGAGCACCTTTCATGAGGTTTTAATCGCTCAAGCATAAGCCACAACCTTTCCTCTTGCATAAGTACACATCCTGCCGCTAAAGAGGCATCACTATACACCACAAATTCTTTACTCGACTGAGTTGTACCAAAGACCTGCTTCAACAAGAATTTTTCAATTTCTCAAAACTCATGACATTCTTCCTCCACTGAATTTAACATCATTTTGGAGCAAATAGTCATATGGAGTAGCAATCATAGAAAATCCATTCACAAATCATTGATAATAACTAGCTAGACCTAAGAAACTTCTAACCTCGCTACATTCTTCTGGTGGTTTCAATCAACAATAGTCGAAATTTTATGGATCAACCCGATACCATCACCCAAAACAATACGACTCCAAGAATCACTTCTCAAGCCAAAACTCACTTTTACTAAACTCGGCATACAATTGTTTATCTCTCAAAGTTGGCAAAACTATTCTCAAGTGCTCAAGATGCTCTATCTCATCCTTCAATAGATCAAGATATCATCAATAAATACCACAACAAACTTGTCCAAGTATGGCTGAAATATGCGTTCATTAAATCCATAAACATAGCAGGAGCATTTGTCAAACCAAATGGCATAACTAAAATTCATAATGGTCGTATCTTGTTCTAAAAGCGCTTTTAGACACATCCGACTTTTTTACTCGCAATCGGTAGTACTTCTAGACTCTCAAGTCAATCTTTTGAGAACCATGTCGCTTCCTTTCACCGATCGAATAAATCATCAATTCTCTGCAAAGAATACTTGTTCTTGATCACACCTTATTCAACCGCCGATAGTCCACACATAATCTCATAGAACCATCCTTCTTTTCACAAATAATACGGAGCACCCTAAGGTGAAAACTCTTGCCTCACAAAAACCTTTGTCACCAAATCTTGCAACCATCGACTTCAATTCTTTCAACTCATGGTGCCATTCTATACGGAGCAATTGAGATCTGAGTTGTTCCCAGATCAACTCAATACCAAATTTACTTCTCCGACAGTGAGGCAAACCCGACAACTTTTTTTGAAATACATCCGCGAATTCACACACAATTGTCACCGATTCCATTTTTTCTCGCATTCTTTTGTATTCAACACATACGCCAAATAAGCTCCATAACCCTTTTTCAAATATCTCCGAGTTGACATCGAAGTAATCACACTAGGCAATGCCTCCGATTCGGCCCAGCTCAACCCCGCAGTTTCACCATTTTCACATTTCAATTCAATAACTTTCTGCCTACAATTCACTATAGCATCATGCAATGTTAACCAATCCATACCCAAAATGACATTAAATTCATCAAATGACAACAACATCAAGTCGGGTCGGAAAATAATGACCCCTAATCATCAAAGGACATTTCTTGCATACTTTATCAACTATGACACATTTGCCTAATGGGTTCAACACTTTAACCATAAATTCAGAGACTCAATAGGTATGTTCATATTAGACACCAATTTCATGCACACATACGAATGAGTAGAACCAGTGGTCGATCAAAGCAATAACATTAATATCATTAAAGAGAGAAAGTACTCAGTAATCACATCGAGACGAAGCATCTTCACGCCGCTTTATGGCATAAGCTTCTAGCCGTAGCTCTAGCTTTAGATTTAATCGTTGAATCTCTCGACTACATTCTTGCCGCTTGCCTCATTCCCAACTCTTCTCAAAGATCTTCCTCTCAAATCGCACTATTAGGTTTTGCACTCAAATTTTTCTTTCTCATTCATCTCCTGACAATCTTTAATGAAATGATCCGAGAACCGCACTGCAATGTGATCTATCATTAATTCTACATCGACCAAAATGACATCTACCACATCTTTTGCACTCGGGTCCAAATAAGTCTAAAATTTCCCAAGTCACTTTCTTTTTCTAAGACTACTAAAATCAATGTCTTCCACCAATAATAAGCCGAATCTCCTCAACAAGGATATGGCACATTTCAAGCACTCTTCAGTGTACAAGACAACTTATCAAATACCCAAATAGAATTCTCGATCCAAAATTCTCGCTTTCTCAAAGATCATCATCAACATTTGCCCTAAATTCTTCTGGTCCCTTGCTTGCAAATCTCACAATCAGGGTTCTATTAAAAATTTCATCGATCCATACATTGAGGCATCTGGGGTACAAAGTTGAGGAATCAAGAGAGGTGGGGAGGTTGAGCATTCGGTTCAGATTTAATGAACTCTGTACCATGCATTCATCATCTAGAGAAAGGCTTCCCGAGCCCCTACTCCTCCTCTTTGACAAACAAGAGGAGGTCGACTTTCACCTGCACCGCCCCTACATCAGAGTCGCGATTGCTTTCACATTATCAACCACAGCTTGGATCGGATCCATTTACTAAAAATCATTTAAAAAAATCAGAGTCGCCACACTATCACAATATATAAATATGACATGTATAGCAAAATCTGCATTTACACCGTGTTAGTTCGAGAATCGACTAAACTCGCCTCGATACTCACCAAATGTAACACCCTTACCTGAGACTATCGCCTGAGTCGAGTTTGGGACATTACTAAACTTATTTTAGCATTTAAACAAGTTCAAACAATTCTCATAGTAAACTATCCATCTGCATTACAAATGCTAAAAAAATCATATCATGAGTTACAAAACTTGAAATAAAATTCTGTAAATTTTTCCTGAAACTAGACTCATATATCTACTTATTAATTTTTTTTTCTAGATTTTTTGCCTGGGGCAATTAGTACAGCTTTATTAGTTAAAGTCTCCATGTTTCAGTGGTTCAACTTACTCTAACCCTCTATTACTTAATCAGATATCTCCTTGTACAGAGTTTCAATGACTATGCCGCTTGTTTCTCATAAAACTAGACTAAAAAGGATTTCATAAATGTAAAGTAAAACTCATAATTGTTTTTTTTTTGCAATTTATGGTGAATTTCTAAAGTTAGAATAGGGATCAGAGATCGCCTCACTCCTATTCCACCAAAACTTAAATCTCTCATAAAATATAACTCATTTACCTTTTTGTTTCTTCCATATAAAAATAGACTCAACAAGTTAGACTCCAAAATTTATTCATCATTTAATTCCATTTCTACTATTTTTAACGATTTTTCAAATTCACGCCATTGTCACTTGATCGATTCTGCTTTGTGGCCAATTTTACCTTTCCAAGGATTTTCATGGTTTAGTTAAGGCATAAAGCATACATGTTATCATAAATAAACTTGAATAGCCATTCCAATAGCTAATCATTCTCAAACATTTCCATTCCATCCGTGGCCATATCGTAAAGATTATACACACAAAATGATTGGAATGCTATACACGCCATATTTCCAAAAATTACAAGTCATTATACCGCAATTGTCCAAAGGATAGTGTGAGCGTGCCTCCACCATCTCGATCTCTCCAAATTGACTTTTCAAAACTACAAAGAATGAAAAGGAGGGAGTAAATATAGATGCTTAGTAAGTCCATATGCAAATAACAAAGAACTTAACAAAGCAACTATACCAACCAACATTAGCATAATATCACCAAAACATATATCACATTTCTATTCATCATTCATCATCTTACCATATTATTGTTGTCGATCAAGTCTCAACTCGAGGGTTAAGTACATACCTATCCAAAGTGCCCATTCCACAACACTTACCAATACGTCACTTGCATCTTGAGTATTCTTCCATATTACTAGAATTTTACCTATTGAACACATTGAATATAATTCAGATACATGGAAAGTTTGCACATATGCTACATATGTAGCCAAGCTTACCATGTAACCCGCCCATGTTTAACTCTGACTCAACTCAACGATCTCTGCATTCGTGATCCATAAGTGAACTCAGATCAACTCAACGAGCTCGATGCCTAATTACATCTCACACGAGCTCTGACTCAACTCAACGAGTTCTTGACATTTGCATCCATAAGTGAATTTGAACTCGATCGAACTAGTTCAGATGCCCAAGCATCCTAATCTATTCCTCGAGGCTCAATGGGACTTTCCTCGCTCAGCACTCCTTTACCATTGTCCTTGAATTCCAATGACGATATTTCTGCAATCTTTCACATTTTTCACATAATTCATAAAATTTTTGTATATTGTCCAACAATTACCACAGAGTATAGAATTGCATGATAACAAATCATAATATCGTATAAATAGCATTAAATGATTTAAAATAATGGTTATATTACAATATTTACATATGAACTTACTCCTAAGATAATATGTTAGAAATCGCTTCATTCCTGAAACTTTATTTTTCCTCGATCACGACTTGAATCTCATTTTTCTTGATCTATAATAACAAATTTAGCTTATTTAATACCCACATTTATTAAAACAAATTCTGACTCAAACTTTGGCAAAATTACATTTTTCCTTTAAACTTTTACATATTTACACTTTTTCCCAAAGCTCAAAATTAAACTTCATCCTATTTTCTTATGTTTTATGACATGCTGGTCATTTTTTCCTCTATAGCAACATCAAATTCACACTCTATCATGTATTTATGAACATTAGGTATTTTTACCGATTTTGTCGCTTTACTCGTTTTCACGTGAAAATCGCTTAGCAAAAGTTGTTTAACACAATTTCAAACTTCATATTCTACCATAAAACATCAAAATAAACATATTTAACCTATGGGTATTTTTTGAAATATAAACCCTAGGTTGCTATTATTGCTAGAATAAGCTAAATCAAGTTACCGGACTCTAAAAACATAAAGAACATTAAAAACTGGCTTGAATCACTTACTATGGAGCTTGGAAGCTTGAAACAAACCCTAGCTATGGAGAACCCTTAAATTTCATCCTAATGAAGAAGATGGAATTTACTAAACTACCCTTTTTTAATCTTTTAATTACCAAATGACTAAAATACCCTTTATTACTAAACTTTCAAAATTTCCATCCATGTCCAATTTTTGTCCAAAACTTAGAAATTGATCAAATTGCTATTTAAGATCTCTTAATTAATAATCCAAAGCAATTTCATACTAAAAGCTTCTAGAATGCAAGTTTTGCAACTTATTCAATTTAGTCCATAATTTCAAATTAATCACTTTATGCATAGAATTTCTTCACTAAATTTTCACACAATCATGAAATCAGATTATAGACCTCAAAATAATCATAAAATAATTATTTCTCTCTGATTTGTGGTCCCAAAATCACTATTCTAATTAGGCCCTAATTCGATATCACATAGGTGTTGCCCAATCAATGGAGTGGCCACACTTAGGGTCAGCCCGGCATCTTAAAAGTTCCTCCGGATCCTGTGGGAAATCGAGAAAGGGGTGGCGACTTTAGCCGATGCGCTGCCGATATGGCTCTGTGTCCCTTCCGCTTTTTGGAAACGAGACTGGCGATCTTCTTGCCATGTGAAGTTGATATGTTGTACCTGCAATGAAAAGTAAAAGTTAAAACAATACTCCCAAGAATAGCATGGAGATGTATGCAAGTATGTTAAAATTAAAGAAGAATACTTCATGGGCATCACAGGCAAAAGGTGAGATGTACTGAAAGTAACTAAATTCCTATGGAATTCATTATGAACAATAGGAACATGAGAATAATTCTAAATGGAATACTTAGTGAATGAATGCATGTGAGTTTGATAATATGAAATATGGTGTGGTAAGCATGAAATCCATGGAAACAAGAAAATGAATGAATGTAGCATAATGTATTGACTAAAATGGAAAATTTCTAACAAACAAAGATAAGTATTACTATCATTATAACCATGAATATTACTTAAAATAGTCAAATAGAACAATAAAAATTAGAAAATTAGTAAAATATTTGAAGAGAATAGAGAGAAAAGAGTAAAAATGCAAAAATGAGGAGCTTGGTCACAAAGGCGGTACTGTGGTCACAGACGCACGCGGCAGGTGGAGGGCGTGTGAAAGGGCTCCAATGGCTAGGGTTTGATATTTGGGGGAGGGGATGATGAATAGTAGGGTTTATATAGATTTTGGGGCACACGACGGGGGTACACCTGCAGCCCTAATTTTAGCCCGTGTATCGTAATTTTCAAATCAAGGGCGCTGCCTAAAATTTGGCCCACGCCTGTTCTTTTTGGGCATGTTAATACACACGACCGTGTCGCACGGCCGTCCTACTTCGCTCGCTTCTCCCATGCCCGTATGTATGTCCATGCCCGTGTTATTTTGTCGCCTTGACCATGGTAGTGAGCACGCGCGCAGTTGCATGCCCGTGTTGTTTTATCGCTTAAACCATGGCTCAGACACGGGCGGTCGACGCCGCAAGTTGTTTTGACAGATTCACCCATGGCCATGTCGCACTGGCCGTGGCAACTTATCGATTCCCATGTTGGGGAAAATTTTTTGCCCTGCTTACATGGTCGCTTCACACGCCGCTTTGCCTCACGTGGTATGGGCACGCTTAAGGCACACCCGCAGCCCGGCCGTGGGTTCGGAAAACTCGTGTTCAAGATCAAGTAGTGAATTAAATGTTAAAACTAAAATTTAAAGAAGTTATCACCGTTAGTGCTCGGGTTGCTCTCCGAGAAGCGCTTTATTTAGAGTCTAAGCTCGACTTACCACTCTATTGCGCTGATCATGGTGGTTTGAGGAGTTTACACCTCATCCCCGCTATCGCTTTATCAAAATAAGGTTTTAGACGAGTACTATTTACCTTGAACGCATCGAATTTGGGATGAATTACCTCGATCGCGCTGTATGGTAAAATCCTGGCACCGTAAGAGGGATTTCTCCATTAGGTTCGAGGTGGTAATGCGAGGGTTTGCGCATCTAGTAGTACCTTATCTCCAACCTTGTTGATTTGGTGAAGCATTGGGTCTGCTATGGCGTGGTTTCGCTTTATCGTGTTCTCGCTTATGTGTCCGCCATTCATCCAATTCTCAATTTGTAGCCTTCGCTCTTCATAGATGGGTCCTTTGTCGTTAGTTGAACATGGTTCATGTATGCTTTTCTGATGTGTTTCTCGCAAAGAAGGTTACACCACATGGTCGGGCTTTAGTAGTATGATTTATATAACCACCCACAATATTCGATGTGTTATTCAAATTTCGAGCTCAAGGGTGATTGTTTCATCACCTACACGGCGTGAGTTCACCTGCACTAACATCAATTATGTGGCCTTCCCAAAATTAAAGGCACGCCATCGTCCCTCTTCTATGTCTAGAACAACAAAATCAATTGAGAATATGAATTTATCAATTTTAACAAGTACATCTTAAATGATACTGTAATGCCCCATTACACGAGACCATCATCGAGTTTAGCATGAGGCGCAATGCACTTAACTTATCACTTAAACAATTTAAAACAATTTATTTTACCTTTCGTAATAAACTATCCATCTCATACATAAATGCTTAAAAATTATATCTCGAGTTACAAAACTCAAAATCCAATTCTCAGAAATTTTCCCCAAACTATACTAATATATCTACTTACCGATTTGTTTCTAGAATTTTTGATCCACCAATTAGTACAAATTTATTAGTTAAAGTCTCCTTTTTTTAGGGTTTGGATGCTCAACTCTGCACTACTTAATCATATTTATTCCTCAGTAAAGAGATCAAATAACTATGCCATTTATTTATCTTAAAAATAGACTCAATAAATAATCCATAAATATAAAGTACAACTCCTAATTGTTTTTGTAAAATTTATGGTAAAATTTTAAAGTCGTAATGTGGATTTAGAAATTGCTCAATTCTTTTCACCAAAACATAAATATCTCATAAAATACAACTATTTTACTTATTTTGTTTCTTACACATGAAAATATATTCATTAAGCTTAAATTTAATATTTTATTAATTATCTAATTCTATCTCTACTATTTTTAGTGATTTTTCAAACTCACGCCACTCGCTGCTAACTGGATTTTGTTTTGTGACCAATTTTACCTTTCCAAGGATTTTCATGGTTTAGTTAAGACATAAAGCATACATGTTATCATATATAAACTTGATTAGCCATTCCAATAGCTAATCATTCTCAAACATTTTCATTCCATCCAAGGGCCATATCGTAAGATTATACACACAAAATGATTGGAATGCTATACATGCCATATTTCCAAAAATTACAAGTCATTATACCGCAATTGTCTAGTGATAGTGTGAGCGTGTTCCACCATCCCGATCTCCAAATTGACTTGTCAAAAATACAAAGAATGAAAAGGAGGGAGTAAGCATAGATGCTTAGTAAGTCCATATGCAAATAAAAAAAAACTTAACAAAGTAACTATACCAACCAACATTAGCATAATATCACCAAAACATATACCACATTTCTATTCATCATTCATCATCTTACCATATTATTTTTTCAGATCAAGTCTCAACCCGAGGGTTAAGTACATACATGTCCAAAGTGCCCATTCCACAACACTTACCAATACGTCACTTGTATCTTGAGTATTCTTCCATTTTACTAGAATTTTACCCGCTGAACACATCTGAATATAATTTGATACATGGAAAGTTTGCACATAAGTGCCACAAATGTGGCTAAGCTACCATGTAACCCGCCCATAAGTGAACTCTGACTCAACTCAACGAGCTCGAGCGCTCGCATCCATAAGTGAACTCTGACTAACTCAACAAGCTCTAGGATGCCTAGTTACATCTCACGAACTCCCTGACTCAACTCAACGAAGTTCTGACATTTGCATCCATAAGTGAACCTCGCACTCGACTCAACGAGCCTGATGCCCAAGTATCCTAATCTTTCCTAAGGTTCAACTGACTTTCCTCGCTCGCACTCCTTTACCATTCTCCTTGGAATACCAAAGGACGATATACTTCCAGTAGTCTTTCACATTTTTCACGTAATTCATAAAATTTTTGCATGTTGTCCAACAATTTCCACAAAGCATAGAATCACATGATAACAATCATAATATCGTATAAATAACATCAAATGATTAAAAATAACGATTATATTACAATATTTACATATGAACTTATCTCTGAGATAATATGTTAGAAATCGCTTATTCCTGAAACTTTATTTTTCCTCGATCACGACTTGAATCTCATTTCTCTTGATCTATAATAACAAATTTAGCTTATTTAATACTCACATTTATTAAAATAAATATTGACTCAAACTTTGGAAAATTACATTTTTGCCCCTAAACTTTTGCATATTTACAATTTTACCTCCAAGGCTTGGAAATTAAACATCATCCTATTTTATTATGTTTTATGACATGCTGATCATTTTTCCCTTCTATAGCAACATCAAATTCACACTCTATCATGTATTTATGAACATTAGGTATTTTTACCGATTTTGTCGCTTTACTCAAGTTCACGTGAAATTGCTTTAGCAAAAGTTGTTTAACACAATTTCAAGCTTCATATTCTACCATAAAACATCAAAATAAACATATTTCACCTATGGGTATTTTTCCAAATATAAACCCTAGGTTAAATTATTGCTAGAATAAGCTAAATCAAGTTATCTGACTAAAAACGTAAAGAACATTAAAAACTGGCTTGGAATCACTTACTAAGGAGCTTGAAGCTTGAAACAAACTCCTAGCTATGGAGAACCCTTGAAATTTCTGTCCTAATGAAGAAGATGGACAGATTTTGCCATCTTTTCCTTTTTAATCTTTACATTACCAAATGACTAAAATACCCTTCATTACTAAACTTTCAAAATTTCCATTCATGTCCAATTTTTGTCCAAAACTTAGAAATTGATCAAATTTCTATTTAAGGTATCTTAATTATTATTCCAAAGCAATTTCATACTAAAAACTTCTAGAATGCAAGTTTTGCAACTTATTCAATTTAGTCCCTAATTTCAAATTAAGCACTTTATGCATAGAATTTCTTCATGAAACTTTCACACAATCATGAAATCATATCATAGACCTCAAAATAGTTATAAACTAATTATTTCTATCTCAGATTTGTGGTCCCAAACCACTATTCTGATTAGGCCCCAATTCGATATCACAACTCCTCCGCTCTTTAGGATTTTCGCCCCAAAATCTTACCAGAGAATAGGTGTGAGTATTGATTCCTCATAGTTTCCTGCCCCATGTAGCCTCTTCTACTTCGTGCTTTTGCCATAATACTTTCACGAGAGCGATACTTTTATTTCTTAGTTGCTTGACCTCCTGAGCTAAAATATTAATCAATTCTTCATTGTAAGTCATATCTCGGTTGTAGATCAATTTTCGCTTGTGAAATTACATGTGAAGGATCCGAACGATACCGAAGTAACATAGATACATGGAACACGCCCTCAATCTTCTCTAATTTCTGTGGTAGTGCTAACCGATATGCTACTGGTCCAATTCTTTCAATTATCTCATACGGTCCAATGAAACGCACTCAATTTACCTTTTCGATCGAACTGGAGAACCTTCTTCCACTTATAGACACTTTTAAAAACACTTTCTCACCAATTTGGAACTCAATCTCTTTTTGTTTCAAATCCGCATAGATTTCTGCCTATCCAAGCAAATTTTCAAACAATCTCGAATCACTTTTACTCTTTCTTCGTTTCTTTGATTAGATCAACTCCAGAAATCTAGTTTTCTTTGAGTTCGGTCCAATATAAAGTGTCCGACACTTGCATACCATACAACGCTTCATAAGGTGCCATTTTCAAACTCATTCTGATAACTCGTTATTGTAAGCAAATTCCACCAACGGTAAGTACCTTTCAATTTCTTGAACTCCAACACGCAAAATATCCGAAGCATGTCTTCAAGAATCTAAATTACTCTTCCGATTGTCCATCACTTTGTGGATGAAAGGCGTATTGAAATTTAACTTCGCATCTAATGCTTCTTGTAGTTTTTGCCAAAATCGCAAAGTAAACCTCTGATCTCTATCCAAATAATCGACAACAATACTCATGAAGTCTAACAATCTCAACGATATATAATTCAGCCAACTTATCAAGAGAAATAATCGATGCATACCGGAATAAAATGAGCCAATTTAGTCAATCTGTCGACTATTACCTAGATGGCATCTTTCTTCTTCTGAAAGTTAATGGCAATCCTGATACAAAATCCATAGTAATTCGATCCCATTTCCATTCGAGAATCATGATAGTCAAGTAGTCCCAAGGCAATTGGTGTTCAAATTTTCACTTGTTGACAAATTAAGCATTTCGATACAAATTTGGAAATATCTCTTTCATTCCGCTCCACCAATACATTTTCTTCAAATCATTGTACATTTTGTATCGTCCCGATGCTTTGACAAACAACTACTCGGTGCTTCAGGCAAGATCTTTTGAATCAAATCATCATTTTTCTACACAAATTCGATCTTTAAACATCAAGCAACCATCAAAACTAATTCTAAAATTTGATCCTATATCACCTCACATTGCTTCCTCTTAGCTTGCAAATCTTTGTCACTTTTCCGAGCTTCACAAATCTCTTGTAAAACATCGGTCTTGCTCTCAACTTTGCTAGAATCGAACCATCATCGCATTAATCACAATCGAGTATTCATAGCTCAAGACAAACAATGATTTTCTACTCAAAGCATTGGCAACTACATTCACTTTCCCCGCATGGTAGTCAATCACAAGCTCGTAATCTTTCAATAATTCTAACCATCTCCATTGCCTCTTAAATTCAAATCTTTTTGTAACACCAAGTACTTGAGACTTTTGTGGTCAGATATACTCGCACTTTTCACCATACAGATAATGTTGCCAAATCTTCAAAGCAAACACTACAAAGCACCAATTCCAAATCATGAGTCGAAAATTCCTTTCGTGAGGTTTTAATCGCCTCAAGCATAAGCCACAACTTTTCCTTCTTGCATAAGTACACATCCCAATCCATTTAGAGAAGCATCACTATACACCACAAATTCTTTAATCGACTCGAGTTGTACCAACACTGGTTCTTCACAAGAATTTTTCAATTTTTCAAAACTCATGACATTCTTCCGTCCACTCAATTTAACATCCTTTGGAGCAGCCTAGTCATAGGAGTAGCAATCATAGAAAATCCATTCACAAATCGTCGATAATAACAAGCTAGACCCAAGAAACTTCAAACCTCGCCACATTCTTCATGCTGTTTCCAATCAATAATAGCCAAAAATTTTATCGGGATCAACTCAGATACCTTCACTTACCTCGAGACAATATGACCCAAAATCCTACTTCTGCCAAAAATCACTCTTACTAAACTTGGCATACAACCGTTTATCTCTCAAAGTTTGCAAAACTATTCTCAAATGCTCAAAGATGTTCTGCTCTCATCCTTCAATAGATCAAGATATCATCAATAAATACCACAACAAACTTGTCCAAGTATGGTTCAAAATATGCGTTCATTAAAACCATAAACATACAGGAGCATTTGTCAAACCAAATGGCATAACTAAAATTCATAATGGTCATACTTTTTCTAAAAGCGCTTTTAGGCACATCCATTCTCTTTACTCGCAATCGTAGTACCTGCACTCTCAAGTCAATCTTTGAGAACCATGTCACTCCTTTCAACCGATTGAATAAATCATCAATTCTCGTAACGGAATACTTGTTCTTGATCACACCTTATTTAATTGCCGATAGTCTATACACAATCTCATTGAACAATCCTTCTTTTTCACAAATAATACAGGAGCACCCTAAGGCGCCTGGTCTCACAAAGCCTTTGTCACCAAACTCTGCAAATCTGACTTTAATTCTTTCAACTCTGTTGGTGCCATTCTATATGGAGCAATTGAGATCGGAGTTGTTCCAGATATCAACTCAATAGCAAATTCTACTTCTCTAATGTGAGGTAAACCCGACAACTCTTCCGAAATACATCCGCAAATTCACATACAATCGATATCGATTCAATTTTCTTCTCAAATTCATTTGTATTCAATACATATGCCAAATAAGCTTCATAACCCTTTCTCAAATATCTCTGAGCCGACATCAAGAAAATCACACTAGAAAATACCTCCGATTGGCCCGATTCAACCTACAAAATTTTACCATTTTCACATTTTAATTCAATAACCTTTTGTTTACAATTTACTATAGCATCATGTAATGTTAACCAATCCATACCTGAATGACATCGAATTCATCAAACGACAACAACATCAAGTCACCGGAAAATAATGACCTCTAATCATCAAATGACATTTCTTGCATACTTTATCAACTATGATACATTTGCCTAATGGGTTCGATACTTTAACCATAAATTTCAGTAGACTCAATAGGTATGTTCATATTAGACACCAATTTCATACACATATATGAATGAGTAGAACCGGGTCAATCAAAGCAATAACATTAACACCATAAAGAGATAAAATACTGTGATCACATCGGAGATGAAGCATCTTCACGCGCTCTTATGGCATTAGTTCTTCAAACTTTGCAAGCCCGATCAACAAGTATTACAAAGTCTTTCAACTCAAGAATTCCCACAAATACTTTGATGTCTTCATTGAGTCCGTCTTCAAATCGTCTGTACATTTTAGTCTCTGAAGGAATACATTCTCTAGCATACTTACTCAATCGAACGAACTCCCTTTCATACTCAGCAACTGTCATGTTGCATTATTTCAACTCGAGAAATTCTTTATGCTTTTGATCAACAAATCTTTCACTGATGTATTTCTTCTGAAATTCTTCTTGAAAGAACTTCCAAGTCACTTTCTCTTTCGGTACCACTGAAATTAATGGCTTGCACCAATGATAGGCTGAATCTCTCAACAAAGATATAGCACATTTCAAGCAGTCTTCAGGTGTACAAGATAATTCATCAAATACCCGAATAAAATTTTCAAGCCAAAATTCTACTTTTTCAGCGTCATCATCAACATTTGCCATGAATTCTTCGGCCCCTTGCTTGTGAATTTGGTCAATCGAAGATCTATGGAATTTCATCAAATCCATACCTGAAGGCATCTAGGGTATAGGTTGAGGAATCGGGGTGGTGGGGAGGTTGTTGAGCGATAGGGTTAAATGCAAATTAACTCTCTATACCAAGCATTCATCATTTGGAGAAAGGCTAACCGAGACCCTTTCTCCTCCTCCTCTGACCAACAGTAGGAGGTCAAATTTTAGTTAACACCGCCTTCTTGGCGAGGTGGCGCATTGCTCTCTACATCATCGGCCGCATGAGTTGGATCGGGATCCATTTACTATAAAAAAAATTATTTAAAAAGGTCAGGAGTTGTCACACTATCACAAAATATATATATAGCATATATAGCAAAATCCGTACTTACACCACGTTAGTTGGAGAACTAACTAAACCTACTCTGATACCACCAAATGTAATGCCCCATTACGCGAGACCATCGCCGGAGTCGAGCATGAGGCGTTAACAGACTTAACTTATCACTTAAACAATTTAAAACAATTTATTTTACCTTTCGTAATAAACTGCCCATCTGCATCATAGTCGCTAAAAACTTTATATCTCGAGTTTCAAAATTAGAAATCCAATTCTGTAAATTTTTATAGAAACTAGACTCATGTATCTACTTACTAATTGTTTTCTAGAATTTTTGGTCTGGCCAATTAGTACAGTTTATTAGTTAAAGTATCCCTTTTTGGGGTTCGGCTACTCGACCTCATTTGTGCACTACGAATCAAATTATTCCTATCAGAGATCCAATAACCATGCCATTTATTTATCTTTAAAATAGACTCAATAAGGAATCCATACATATAAATTAAAACTTCTAATTGTTTTTTTACAATTTATGGTAAATTTTAAAATTAGAACAGCAGAGTTAAATCGCTCAGGACCTTGTTTCATCTAAACATAGATATCTCATAAAATACAACTATTTTACTTATTTTGTTGCTTCCACATGAAAATATATTTCATTAATATTCAATTATATATTTTATTCATCATCTAATTCTATCTCTACTATTTTTAGTGATTTTTCAAACTCACGTCACTTTACTCTGCTATTGATTTTGTTTTGTGGCCAATTTTACCTTTCAAGGATTTTCATGGTTAAGACATAAAGCATACATGTTATCATATATAAAATTGATTAGCCATTCCAATAGCTAATCATTCTCAAACATTTCCATTCCATCCATGGGCCATATCGTAAGATTATACACACAAAATGATTGGAATGCTATACATGCCATATTTCCAAAAATTATAAGTCATTTTACGCAATTGTCGGTGATAGTGTGAGCGTGTCTCAGATAGTCCAGATCTCCAAATTGACTTGTCAAAACAACAAAGAAAGAAAAGGAGGAGTAAGCATAGATGCTTAGTAGGTCCATATGCAAATAACAAATAACTTAACAAAGCAACTATACCAACCAACATTAGCATAATATCACCAAAACATATACCACATTTCTATTCATCATTCATCATCTTACCATATTATTGTTGTCGTATCAAGTCTCAGCAGGGTTAAGTACATACCTGTCCAAAGTGCCCATTCCACAACACTTACCAATCGTCACTTGTATCTTGTATTCTTCCATTTTACTAGAATTTTACCCGTTGAACACATGGAATATAATTGATTACATGGAAAGTTTGCACATAAGTGCCACATATGTAGCCAAGCTACCATGTAACCCGCCCATAGCGAACTCGAACTCAACTCAATGAGCTCGGGCGTTCGTATTTATAAGTGAACTCGGACTCAACTCAAACGAGCTCGGATGCCTAGTTACATCTCACGAACTCGGACTCAACTCAGCGAGTTCGGACATTTGCATCCATAAGTGAACTCGAACTCGACTCAACAAGCTCGGATGCCCAAGTATCCTAATATATTCCTAAGGTTCAACGAGACTTTCCTCGTTAAGTACTCCTTTACCATTCTCCTTGGAATACCCGTGTGATATTTGGTAGTCTTTCACATTTTCACATAATTCATAAAATTTTTGCATGTTGTCCAACAATTACCACAAAGCATAGAATCACATGATAACAATCATAATATCGTATAAATAGCATGAAATGATTTAATATAATGATTATATTACAATATTTACATATGAACTTACCTCGGTACAATATGTTTAGACATTAAGCTATTCCTCAAAAACTTTATTTTTCCTCGATCACGACTTGAATCTCGTTTCTCTTGATCTATAATAACAAATTTAGCTTATTTAATACTCACATTTATTAAAACAGTCCTTGACTCAAACTTTGGGAAAATTACATTTTGCCCCCTAAACTTTGCATATTTACACTTTTGCCCCAAATCTTGGAAATTAAACTTCATCCTATTTTCTCATGTTTTATGACATGCTGATCATTTTTCCCTTCTATAGAAACATCAAATTCACACTCTATCATGTATTTATGAACATTAGGTATTTTCTGGAGATTTTGTCGTTTTACTCGTTTTCACGTAAAATCGCTTAGCAAAAGTTGCTTAACACAATTTCAAGATTCATATTCTACCATAAAACATCAAAATAAACATATTTCACCTATGGGTATTTTCCAAATATAAACCCTAGGTTAAATTATTGCTAGAATAATCTAAATCAAGTTCTAGGGACTCCAAAAGCGTAAAGAACATTAAAAGCGGGACTGTAATCACTTACTATGGAGCTTGGCAGCTTGAAATAAACCCTAGCTATGGAGAACCCATGAAATTTCGTCCTAATGAAGAAGATGGACATGTTTTGCCATCTTTTTCTTTTTTAATCTTTTAATTCTGAAATAACGAAAATACCCTATATTACTAAACTTTCAAAATTTCCATCCATGTCCAATTTTTGTCAAAAACTTAGAAATTTGTCAAATTGCTATTTAAGGTATCTTAATTATTATTACAAAGCAATTTCATACTAAAAACTTCTAGAATGCAAGTTTTGCAACTTATTCAATTTAGTCCATAATTTCAAATTAAGCACTTTATGCATAGAATTTCTTCACGAAACTTTCACACAATCATGAAATCATATCATAGACCTCAAAATAGTTATAAAATAATTATTTTTTATCTCATATTTGTGGTCCCGAAAACCACTATTACGATTAGGCCCTAATTCGGGATATCACATAGCACACAATAATTTGGCGTCCCTTGGATTTTATTATTACGAAGAACATTGTTGTCAAATATTGAAGGTATAACAATTATTATCGCACATATAACTTAATCTTGATAGTTCGATGCCTTGAGAATTTTTAAAGTAAATCAATATTAGTTGACAAAGTTACATTACTAACAAGTTAGAAATAATTCTCAAGACCAAATGTTTAACAGTATTGCCATTAACATAAATCAAACAAATATGTAGCAGACACAACCATTTGGATCAAAAACATTCATTAAATAAAATTGTTAGTAATTTTGGAAGATTATGCCTGAGAAGACGCTTAAGTCACATTAGTCTTCTAGGCTTTTAACGTGCTAAGGTTTAGGATGGTATGAGTTCAAAGAAAAATATGGCTCAAAATGGTTCGAACACTAAAAATAGTTAGGCACATGACATTGTTCCCTCTCTTCCTCCTTAATGTCCCATCCAAGCTCACCGCCTTTTTTCTCCTTGTCTCACCTACCTTATCACTCAATGTAGGAAGACACTATATATAATACTAGCAACTATGGTCGAAACTTAACGAG
This sequence comes from Gossypium longicalyx, assembly GCA_025698465.1. Lineage (NCBI taxonomy): Eukaryota > Viridiplantae > Streptophyta > Magnoliopsida > Malvales > Malvaceae > Gossypium > Gossypium longicalyx. The sequence continues at coordinate 53,068,435 of CM046996.1, forward strand.
TTTGATTACTGCGATGACTGATTTTTCTTACTTTGTGACTCTTTGTTGTCACTTTGACTTTTATTCTCTCCTCAATCACAATGCTTTTGTTTCTGTTCTGTACTTTTTCTTTTCGTTTTTACTTTTGACTCTTTCTCGATTTTTCTGTCACACATTTTTACCTGACCTATTATCACTCTATCACATTGTTTCTTTCTTTTTGCTCTTTTTTTTTTTTGAAACCAGCTGTGATGTATCTACTTAAACCCTCAATATCTATGGCTTGACGTCTATCCCATAATGTATTAAAGGACCAAGGATAGGGAAGAGTTCAAGTTTTCAATTTATGTGTGGTCTTTGGGTTTCAATTTTTGTAGGTTCATCAAAAGGAGTTATCGAGGCTCAAATGAGAGACTAGGGATTCATAGCATCAATTTATGGTCATTTGACAAGCTGGTTATTCAAACAATGCCTTAGGCTATCCTAAGCATCCCACTATACACAATTTCTTTCACGCTTGAACTAAACCGAGTGAATAATAATCAATTCAAGCATTCATGTCTCTCGACTATCTAAGAGACTTATATCTCATACGACATAATCAAGCATTCTGAATTAGGTACTTCTAATCTATTATGAAATTCAACTAAGTAACCTAATCAATTTTCCTAAAAAATAATCAAATTATCTTATATCAATAAAAAATTTTATGCTTGACAAAAATCATTACATGCTTCATTATTTTCAACCACTATTCATAGTATTATTATAATCCAAGCATCATGCAACAAAAAAATTATTTACTTTTTTTGTAAATAAATACTCAATTTAATCAAACTAAACACACAAACGAAAACACACAAAAAATTAATCCTATGTACTTCCCCCACACTTTAGAGCTTACATTGTCCTTAGTGTAAAATAATTAAAGTGCCAACAAGAAAGCTTCTCTGAGTAGATTTAATCCTTGTTGTCGTGATAATTTTGGGGTTTGTGTCCTTTAAGCAGACGAGGAGTACCTAAAAAAATTCTACAAAAATAAATATGAAAGAAAATAAAAATGGAAATAAGAAGAAAAAGATGAAGCGTCGATAATGGATGAAAGAACATCTACAAATATTCAGATGAACTTAGGCCTTGATGTTGCAAGAGTGCGTTACATCTGGGATATGTCGTGACATTAGGGTGCGATGTCGTGACATCGAGCCCAACTTCGATTTCTTCTATTTTTTTCAGTTCTATCACTCCCTTCTATGGAAAAAACTAAACACAACTAAAATTAATAAAAAAATAAATGAATAAAATAAAAAAAATAACAAAATTTAAAGCAGAAGTAGAAGTTCTTTAAAAACTACGATGATCCGTGTCGCCACCATAGAAGAACTTTCAGCTGGTTCTGGACACTTTGATTTGATATTTCTTCCTCTATCGATGTATATGAACCAACCCTTTGGATCGATTGAAATGATGTTTCCTCATCTTCGACCATCGTGACATCCACATTACAAGGCATTTGGTACCAAATCTAAGCCAACCCCAAATTGCTTTTTGGGGTATTATTGCCGTAAGCTTCATTCTCTCCATGTTTGCAAAGTTTTGGTCACTTGAGCTTTGTTGCCCTTATCAGATGAGAATGAGTCGAACTCATTGATCTCTTCAACTGATACCTTTTTGCTATGGCTAGAAGGTGTATTGGCTCTTCTGTAGCTCCATTTAAAATCAATTTAAGCTTCATGTTAGTGGTTATTTCTACTTTTATGTTAGTGGTTACATCTACTGTTATGTCTAATTCTATGTCAATTGGATTAGGGACACCTTTAAGTATGTTTAGTTCATCAACACAGTCCCTAATTCCAAACTCTTTCTGATTTCCATCATCTAAGTTCGAACAATTGTTGGTAATACTGTAGTCATCATGATCAGAGTTGAGAACATCATGTACGACCTCTTCTCGTGGAGGTAATGCCTTTGATATCTCTCAGAGCATTGCCATCATTTGTGTCATCTTATCTGACATTATTGACAAAATGTTGGGTGTTTTATTATTAGCTTGGTAGATTTGATTAGAATCGGATGGATGTTTATTTGGCTTACGTACAAGTTCTTCCAGATACTTGCTTTTATCTTTATGGTCACAACTTCCATATGCATCGTAGGTAACTCGGCGGATGTTTGGCATATTGTATTCATTGTTATCACTCCACCAGTTTATCAAAGCTCCGTTCAACCAATTTTGGCCTTCATTATTGTGCCACTCATCATACCAAAATGATGACTCATTTGACTTAAACCCACTATCGTCGTCATCAAATTTATCCATGTGCGCGTCTATGTTTTGGGCTAAAGTTTTGTTGGGCTTGATTCTTCCACATGACAATATCTCTGGTGGATTAGAAAGAGACTATTGGTTATTACGTCATATAAAATATTTTTACCATCTAACTCATATAGAGTTCATATGAATACCCTTCTTTTCGATGTTTGCTATAAAAAATCCATTGATCCATTGAACTTCTATCTAACAACTTGATTCCATGTCATCGTATAAATTATCCCACGTCTTGCCTTTATACCAACTGTAATCTTCATTAATTGCACTCATAATTAAATTTGTTTAATAAACAAGGAAATAATAAAATAATAAAAATTAAGGAAAATGGAAATTAGGTTGGAATAATAAAATTAGCACACTATCTAACTAATTTTTCTTTTGACTAATATTATTTACAAGTAATCAATTCAATAACAACTATACCAGTTATAATCCCCGACAACGGCGTTAAAAACTTATTTGCCTCCAAACATACTATCGTCCAGTGTGAATACTACAATAAAATAGAGAGTTATAAGGCACTATCCACAAGTATCTGGGTCAAGTTGTATCGTATTATTAGAGATCATACCCAAAGGATTGCGGTTTGGGGAAAAGTATTATCAAGCCAATTACGAGAAATAATTACAAATCTAATTGAGTCACAAATTTATAGTGTTAATCAATAAGCAAGATGATAATAATAATAAGAAGAAACTAAATAAATTTAACTAAACCTAAATGTACTCTAGGCTCTTGTATACGACTTTTCCTATTCCTTGTTTTGATTACGAGTTCCTTTTAGCTTAGATTCAATTGTTTTACCTAATTAATTATTGAAGTGGAGTTCTAATCAGTTAACTAGTCGAGACCCTAGTAGGATCTTTTGATCCTCCACTAGAATAATGAGTCAATAAGAACTACTTACCTTTCAACCTCACAGTTCAGACTGATTCAGGGTTAAGGTGCTCATGGATAAGCCATACCAATTTTGTGTTAATTCCCACCTAAATGATTTCCTAGGGTTTTCAGGCTTAGGGTTTATTTCATGTTCTTCCTTAACATTTGATCTGCTAAGAAACTCAATCATTCAAGCAATTTAGGCTGTGCAGGGGGTATGTTACGACACAGGAGGGCTATGTTGCGACATCGAAGGCGATTTCACTCCAGACTCGTTTTAGCTTCTTTCTTTGATGTTGAGACATCAGTATCTTATGTCACGACATAGGCCTTAGCTTTGGCCGAAATAAGCATCTTTAGCTCTCGACATGACCTACAAGACCATGTAACATTATTGTGATAGATAAAATGTAATAAAAATTACTAGAAAGCATAAATTACTAATTTAACAACCTAAATATATACTAAAATGATTTGATTTACTATTAAACAAGCTATAATTATGTATAAAAATGGATGCAAATAATAGTATGATTTATGATAGATCAATAGAAATGAAAGGTTGAAAGTTAAATAGTAAGTTTTATTTCTGTTTGTTGTATTGAGAACATAAAGTATTTGTTAAGTGTTGGTGGTTGGTGTAGAGAATTTGTCCTAATAAAAGTGAGTTCTCAAGGTGTGTGCAATTAGCATAATGAGGTGTCTAAGATGTAATTGTATGTATTAGAAAAGATTGAGTTTGGTGAGAAAATGTTAGCTTTGTTAAGGTTAAAGTTCTCTTTGGATGTAAGGAAGAAAGTATAAACTTGATGTTGAGGAAGAAGGTATCACGCTTGATGCTAGAGTCCTCTTGGAAATGCTATCCCCATAATTAACTGTTACGCTAATAGTATGAGAGTATACGCCCAAATGTCTATGTGTGTAGGGTAATGATGTATAAATTTAAATGTATGCATAGACAATGATGTTGTTGATTGTATACATAAATCGTCTAAAGATTTGTATAAATTTCCTTTACAGTGCTCACTAAGTTATTTTGAACTAACTCTCATTTCTTTTCCCTTTTCAGGGTGCTTCATCGTAGGCTTGTTAAAGGACTACGCTAGAAAGAAGCGATCTTTGTAATGAGCTTCGCTTTGTGTTAGTTTTATAACATGCGCATGTTCTTTAGGAACAACAATTATTTCTTTTTTTACTCTGAATTTGTAATAAAATACCCTTTTCATTAAATTATAGTTTCATAAGAATGTTATACCTTGAAAGTTTGGATAAGTTTTATGAATTATGTTTGTGAAGTGTTATACCTTGTTTACCCTAAAGTTGTTTTATATATTATTCTTTTAAGCCAATCTTGTATTTTTCTAAAGGGAGTTTTCAATTGAAAGTTTAAAATTCTTTTGTGTACACATTATGGTGTGTACAAATTAATAATTGTGTTTTTGAAACTTTTACGAGTTAATGCCTCATTTCAATTATTGAAATTTGGAACACTGTATAAGTTTGCTTTCCATGTAACTCCTCAATCGACCATGGGGGATTGGGGTGTTATGTAACACCCCAAACCCGGCCCAGACGTTATGGTCGAATCTGGTGTGTCACATTGAAGTGTTTTAGCGAAAATCGTGATTTCATTGAAAACCCTATTTAAACCGTGTTTTCATTCAAAACCCTTCTTAAAATAAAAGAAACCTTAATTAACTTTAAAAAAACACACCCTTTCAGTTACAAAAACCTTGTTGAAACATTTGATTTAAGAAAACTTATCATTTAAAAATTTAATTGCAGAAACATAGAAAACATACTATAATTTAGAAAACCCATGTTCAACTTCTTGTAATTACATTGAAAATAATAATAATTCAAGTAATAATAACACAATGAAAGCCTTATTACAATCTGATCTAGAACTTACTTAAAAAGAAGTAAAAACTTAAATGCTAGAAAAAAAAAACACAAGTCCAAATCATCTTGCTAGCTAGCCACCCAAAGTCCTTCCAAACATCGAACCTTCTACTGAGCATCACTTGAAAATAAAATAAAAGAGGGGGTGAGTTTTATAAACTCGGTGTGTACAACCCTCGACAAAAACAAGCATTCAAAAAAAAAAACATCATTCATCAATCATGCAATGCTATCCCATCCAAATTATCCATCCGCTACACATCGGCTCCGTCCCCTGTCACACCATGTGGGGATATAAATATCGACCCACCCAACTCATACACCATGGGAGCCCGATTGCGGAACTACCTTCATTTACATATTAGGCTTTAAAAGCCGTCGGTGGATCCACGATTGTCAAGCAACCATGCGATCCTCATATACTTCCTCTATTCCATAATTCCCAACCCATATGTAACCAAAGCAGAATATCAGATGTATGCATGTCACATCCACAAAACTTACATTCAACACCTAGGGGTATTTTGGTCATTTTCGCCCCTAAGGTATTTGAGTAATTTTCCACTTAATTACGGTTTCACTTATCTTGGCCCATTAACAAGTCCAGTGAGCTAAGATGAACTAATACTATGCACGGGTAGGATTCCAAAGAGAGGAGGTGGGTCATTAAGACCAAGCTTAAGTACCAAACTCTCCTAGATCTAATCCTGAACACGCGTATACGTTTGCCACACCTTAACCCTTTAACTTGTCCACGATCGCAATATATTAATTAAGTCTTACGTGGATGTCATATACTAGGCCCAAAACCCCTTACAAAGCCCAAACAATTTTACATACCTGTATCTGGCCCATTAAGCCCAATCATATTCATATGGCCCATTAGGCCCAAATCACCTATATATGGCCCATTAGACCCAAATCACATTTATATGGCCCGTTAGGCCCAGTCACATTCATATTCATGCTCACATACAAACTTTCTATCACATAGCATCAATTATCATTTTTTACCTATTACAGGCCCAACAGCCTATCGGGCCCATTTAGCCCATTCCATCCCATTTGGCCATATCACAACCCAAGTCCACAAATTTACCCGTGGGCCACAGGCAACCTATCGGTTTCCCCCTTACGAGTTTTTACGCACTCGCACGACTACCGTAGCAAAACTTTCGACTTTTCGGCATTTCGGCTTTTCGGCTTTTCACACCGGCTTTTGCGAGAATCATTGTGTGTGTGAAGTGTATGTACACACCTGGTAAGCAAGCATGATCGATCTCCTTAGCCCAAACCTACAATCGATATCACCCTTCAATTAATCGCATGCTTAATACTTAGTTACTCAAAAATCGAAACCTCACCTAACCTTACCTTGAGCCCAATCCTTAATCGCTTTTCCTTGATCACGTGTTTCCTAGATCTGCACAAACCTTAACTATTAAAACTTGAATAATAGGTGACTCGTATCCAACACAAGTCTCCTTACCATAACTATGACCATTCGACCACTTTAGCCAATGGGAGAAGATTACTTACCAAAACCGCAACACCTTAAGGAGCAATTAGTGAGAGCTAAAAACCAAGATCGATACTAATTCCCTTCCAAAGTTGATTAGAAAGAGTGAGGAAAATAATCAATACTAAACAAAGAAAATCGATTGGAAGAGCAACACTTACACTAGATTTGGTCAAAAAGTATTCGACCCTTAGAAGATTCAATTTTTAGACTTTTCAAACTAAGTATGGTGAATAAGGTTTATTTGAGTGCAGATTAAAGAAGAAAACAGATAGTAGAAGAAATCGGCAAAGAAGATTGTGCAGAGGAGAAAGCAGAAATTGGCGAGAAAGAAAAAAAGTAAAATAGAGGGTTTTGGCTTTTGGATCTTGAAGAGAAATAGGTTTGGAACAAAGTGAAGGAAATTCGTCATTAACTTTTCAACCCTCCCATTCGGCACCTATTTAGAGCCCTATAGCTGAATTCTTCAAGCCCAAGTTCCCAATTCAGCTCCACTTACTCCTCACTTCTCATCTCCTCATTTTTGTCCCAGATAACCCCTTGATCCTTTCCTTAATTTTCTCTTTTGAACACTCCCCTTGGAGTCCATCTTCACGCCACTTCCATCCTTCTAGAAGACCAAAATTAAATTCTAAAATTACTAAGCTAGGATTCGAACCTTGGACCCCCTTGCTAGCTACTAACGCCACCTCACTACACCTTATGTGGCATCACTTAACCACTCCACCACAGGCTCTTTTTGTGTCCAATTGTTTCTTCATTTATTCAAAATCCTAACTACTAGGCAACCCTGATTCTTTTAATAATTAAATTATAATTTCTTCTACCCCTTAATTCGAACTCAACCTTAGCTAAGACCTACTAAAATTATCGGTTGGATAAGTATATTAAACATAATTTTCATCAAAATCAAAAATAAAGAAAATTCAGGATTTCAAGATTTTTGGGGCGTTACAACTCTACCCCTTAAAAGAAATTTTGTCCTCGAAATTTACCTGATCCAAACAGTTGAGGATATTGATGTCGCATCGTTTAAGTTACACCACTACGCTTCTGCAGCGCATTCTATTTCTAATTTCAAAAAAGATAGATCGCACACTATGGATAAAAATGCGTGCCGGCGTTAAGCCACGAAGCATCTTACGTCTTCGGTGTGGCGGCATAAACCAAAGTTGGTTGCCTCGCCTCAACATGGTCTGCATTTCCACCTAGTACTCCACGTCGACTTCCATTGCCGTCACCACCCACGGCACCGCTCCACGGTCCCTTGGCGGTGGTGACCACCCGCTTGGTGGTGAGCACCCGGCTTGGCCCACTATTGGCTCCCGACCTAACATTCGAGGCAATCCTTGATCCTATGCTCCATAAACCGACAAACAAAACAAGCTCCCATTCATTTCCAACACTCGCCTCCATGCCTTCTCCATAATCAGCATAAGGTGACACCTGGATTAGCGAGAAGGGGGCCCTGCTCTAATTGGCCCATTATTTCTGGCCCTAGTCCTAGGCCTTTTTCCAACACTCGGAGTCTCAGCCTCCCTCTTATTCTTACCCCTTTCCTTCTCCCGGTTTAGGCGCTCAGTGCACTTTACCTCCTCCGCTATCTTTGCTTTCTCCACCAACTCCGAGAAAGCTCATTCCCTTTGTGGAGCTATCAATACCCTAAGGCTATCTTTTAGTACATCCTCAAACCTAACGCAATGCTCATAGTCCTTAGCCACCATAACTCTTGCGTACCTACTAAGGCGTAGAAACTCCGCTTCATACTTCGCTACCGATTTGTTTCCTTGGGTCAAGTTCAGGAACTCCTTCCTTTTAGCATCCACATAGCTTGCACCCACATACTTCCCTTGGAATCTAGCTTTGAAAAACTCCCAAGTGACCCGCTTCGGTTGGGTGCCCTCTTTCACCATCAGCCGCCACTGGTAGGCTTCCTCCCTAAGCAATGACACTGCCCCTTTAAACTTTTGCTCAGGTGAGTAGTCTAAATCCTCCATTATCCTTTCAGTGGCCTCCAACCAATATTCTGCTACATTAGGAGCCACGCCAGCCACGCCCTTAAAGATCTCAGCCCTGTTCGATCGATATCGTTCTAGAATGGACCCCCAATTTTCGTTGCCATTATTGGGCCCAGCGACCCTTTCTAGAATCCTCAACATTGCCTGCGACAATGTATCTTCTCCATGACCCGATCATCTTGTCTAGTCCCGAGCCACGGTGGTAGGAGCCTCTTCCACTCCAACATCGGGCATATGGCTCGATCTGCGACCATTCAGCCCCTAACACTTTGCAAACCTCGGCCACGGCCTCTTGCACCTCTTCTAGCATTCATTATCGATTCGCGTATTATTTGAATTAGAAATTTTATGAAGTTTTAGTTAGTTTAATAATTACATCGATGTTTTATGAAAATATTTAAAGAGAATATCGTTTTCGAAAATCCTTTACAATTTCCAGATCCTACAGGCTTTAGTTCCATTCTAACCATCATCTAAAGTAGCCTTCTAACTATCTACTGCATAACAATTTAAACAAACTTAAATAAAAGTACTTACTTGGTTCGATGTCGGAGACTCGGTGTGCTGCTCAGCAAGATTTCTCTTTTTCCAAAGCATCGCGATCCAAAATATTTTTAAAATAAAAAAAGAAGCCAAATAATAATAAGGCCCACTTCACAGCCCGAGTTTGGCAACCAAGCTCTGATACCACTAAATGTAACACCCCAAACCCGGCCCAGACTTTATGGCCAAATCTGGTGTGTCACATTGAAGTGTTTTAGCGAAAACCGTGTTTTTATTGAAAACCCTTCTTAAAATAAAAGAAACATTAATTAACTTTAAAAAAAACACACTCTTTCAGTTACAAAAACCTCGTTGAAACATTTAATTTAAGAAAACTTATCATTTAAAAATTTAATTGCGAAAACATAGAAAACATACTATAATTTAGAAAACCCATGTTAAACTTCTTGTAATTACATTGAAAATAATAACAATTCAAGTAATAATAACACAATGAAAACCTTATTACAATCTGGTCTAGAACATACTTAAAAAGAAGTAAAAACTTAAATGCTTGAAAAAAAAACCCAAGTCCAAATCATCTATCTAGCTGGCCACCCAAAGTCCTTCCAAACATTGAACCTTCTACTGAGCATCACCTAGAAATAAAATAAAAGAGGGGGTGAGTTTTCGCAAACTCAGTGTGTACAACCCTCGACAAAAACAAGCATTCAAAAAAAATCATTCATCAATCATGCAACACAATCCCATCCAAATTAACCATCCGCTACACACCGGCTCCATCCCCCGTCACACCATGTGGGGATATAAATATCAACCCACCCAACCCACACACCATGGAAGCCCAGTTGCAGAACTACCTTTATTTACATATTGGGCTTTAAAAGCCGTCGGTGGATCCAGGATTGTCAAGCAACCATGCGATCATCATATAATTCCTCCGTTCCATAATTCCCAACCCATATGCAACCTAAGCATAATATCATATGTATGCATGTCGCATCCACAAAACTTACATTCAATACCTAGGGGTATTTTTGTCATTTTTGCCCTTACGGTATTTCAGTAATTTTCCATTATTTACGGTTTTCACTTATCTGGGCCCGTTAACAAGTCCCGTGAGCTAAGATGAATGAATACTATGCACTAGGTAGGATTCCAGAGAAGAGGAGATGGGTCATTAAGACCACTTAAGTACCAAGCTCTCCCTAGATCCAATCCTAGACATGCATATACTGTTGCCACACCTTAACCCTTTGACTTGTCACGGTGTAATATATTAATTAAGTCTTATGTGGATATCATATACTAGGCCCAAAACCCTTTACAAAGCCCAAACAATTTCACATACCTGTATCTGGCCTATTAAACCCAATCATATTTATATGGCCCATTAGGCCCAAATCACCTGTATATGGCCCATTAGGCCCAAATCACATTTATATGGCCCATTAGGCCCAGTCACATTCATATTCATGCACACAAACAAACTTTCTATCACATAGCATCAATTACCAATTTTTGCCTATTATGGGCCCAACAACCCATCGGGCCCATTTAGCCCATTTCGGCCCATTTGGCGAGATCACAACCCAAGTCCATGGAATTTCCCGTGGGCCTCAGGAACCCTATCAGTTTCCCCCTTACGAGTTTTTGCGCACTCGCAAGACTACCGTAGCCAAACTTTGACTTTTGGCATTTGACTTTCCGGCTTTTGCCGAATCATTGTGTGTGTGCAGTGTATGTACACACCTGGTAAGCAAGCATGATGTGATCTCCTTAGTCCAAACCTACAATCAATATCACCCTTCAATTAATCGCATGCTTAATACTTATTTACTCAAAAATCGAAACCTCACCTTAACCTTACCTTGAGCCCAATCCTTAATCGATTTTTCCTTGATCACGTAATTCCTAGATCTACACAAATATTAACTATTAAAACCTGAATAATAGGTGACTCGTATCCAACGCAGGTCTCCCTACCATAACTATGACCATTCGGTCACCTTAGCCAATGGGAGAAGATTACTTACCAAAACCGCAACACCATAAGGAGAAATTCGACAGAGAGCTAAAAACCAAGATCCGATACTAATTCCCTACCAAATTTGATTAGAAAGAGTGAGGGACAATAATCAATACTAAACAAAGAAAACCAATTGGAAGAGCAACACTTACACTAAATTCGGTCAAAAAGTATTCGGCCCTTAGAAGATTTAGTTTTTGGCTTTTAAACTAAGTATGGTGAATAAGGTTTATTTGGTACAGCAGTTAAAGAAGAAGAGTAGTAGAAGAAATTGAAAAAGAATATTGTGCAGAGAGGAGAGCAATCGCGAGAAAGAAAAAAAAAAAGTAAAATAAAGGGTTTTACGCTTTCTAGATCTTGAAGAAAAGGGTTTACGGCACAAAGTGAAGGAAATTCTTCATTAACTTTTCAACCCTCCCATTTGACACCTATTTATAGCCTATATAGCGAATTCTTCAAGCCCAAATTCCCAATTCAGCTCCACTTACTCCTCACTTCTCATCTTCTCATTTTCCTCCCTGATAACCCCTTGATCCTTTCCTTAATTTTCTTTTTTGAACACTCCCCTTGGAGTCCATCTTCACGCCAATTCCATCCTTCTAGAAGGCCAAAATTAAATTCTAAACGTACTAAGCTAGAATTCGAACCTTGGACCCCCTTACTAGCTACTAACGCCACCTCACTACACCTTATGTGGCGTCACTTAGCCATTCCACCATAGGCTCTTTTTGTGTCCAATTGTTTCTTCATTTATTCAAAAGCCCAACTACTAACCAACCCTGATTCTTTTAATAATTAAATTATAATTTCTTCTACCCCTTAATTCGAACTCAATTTTAGCTAAGACCTACTAAAATTATAACTTGGATAAGAATATTAAACACAATTTTAATGAAAATCGAAAATAAAGAAATTTCAAGATTTCGGGACTTTTGGATTTCGGGATTTTTAGATTTCGGGATTTTTGGGGCGTTACATGTTACTAGTTGTCACACCCAAAATCTAGATGATCCAAATTTAAGGCATGTAGAAGTTGACTATTCTGGTGCAGTTTGGTAGTTAGTTAGCCCAATTGTAAACTTCTAGCGAACTAATATTTTGGCAAATTGAGTATACGCCCATAGAAGTATATCACGATTTAGTCATTGATATGTTCTTCAGTAAAAGAAAGAATTCGATAAAATGAAAGTAGACCTTGTGCAGGTTACCAGCAAAAGTAAAGTACACCTAGTTTGTTCAAGCACTGTGAAGAGCAAGTCTTGGTCACTAGATCTGGTTATAAACTAACTAAAGTGACTTGACAAAGGTATATGGAAAGAACTCTCATTTATGTGTCCTTCGGATTGTGTAGGCCATTAGGAAGGGCATATTTTAAAATTTTTTGACACTTGTTAAATTCCACTAAATGGAAATGGATTATATATGTGTGTGTGAGAAGGGTTCATGAAGAAGTTTCTTCTTCCTTAAAGATAACTCTTTAATTTTTCCTTTTTCTTGAATATTTAATGTTATTTTCTAGTTGTTCCTCTTAAGTAGACTGAAAGCTAGGGATTTTTGGGAATAAGCAAAGGATGTTCCATCCCCTAGTAAGTCTGGTAACTCTACATGTTAAGAGTAAGGATGCTATGAAGTGTATAGACAATAAGATATGAATAAAAAACCCTATAAGGGGATTTTTTGTAAATGAAGTGTTAGTGATTGGTCTTTAAATGGGTATAATGGTGAATTCATGTTCATTAAACATTTTTTGTGGTTGGTTCGAACTATTGTTTGAGTCTGGAGCTGGTAGCTACGGTAGGCGAGTATTAGGTGAGTCCCTAGTATCGACTCCTACAAGTCTTTCTATGTAAGTCTCTTGTGATTGATATCTCAAAATTGGTGAATAGGAAAATGGATGGTTGCTAAAAACTTGTATGAATTCTTAATATAGGTCATTTTAAGTTCAGTACATAATTAATTATGTGTATTGGTGTATGAGAATCTGTGAAGTAACTATATGTGTATGCCTAGAATGTATACTAGGAAATGTGATTGTGTTGATGTCCGTGAAACATGTATTTAAGTAAGATTTGGTTAAGAAAATGAGTATAGACTATGTAAATATGTGTTTATCTGGATGTATGATGTGAGATTAAAAATGTTTGGAACTAGGGTGCATCCCGAGTGTGGAGAGGTTGAGATGTGTTTTGATCATCGCGATGATATCGATGAAGTCTATCGGGATAGTAAACACGAATTAAGATTTGAAAATTTTGAAGAAAAGTCCATGGTCTGGCACATTTTGGAAAGGGCAAATGAGCCACATTTATCTAATGGGGATCATTACGTGTCTCAAAGCGATGATGGGCAAACCTCATACGATGTAACTTTAAACAAATCCATATCACAAACACAACGATTCGTAAGATGTCTAGGTATGATTGCCTTTATAGCGTAAATTGATTTGGCCTTTATGGTGTACTCTGATTTGGCCTTTATGGCATATTCTATTAGCCTTTGTGGCATTTTGCTAGAGTTTATGGTGTATTACATGCGGCCTTAGTGGCGTACTTTGCTAATTTTTGTTAAAGATATGATCATCTAAAGCTTTAGTGTGAAACATTTTGTGATAAAATTGAATAAGTCTTTAAAGAAGTTTCTTGAGAAGAGGTATGGCTCAATTTGTTCAAAGAGGGTACTCACTGTGGTTATCTATTAGTATAGAATATGGGCGTATTCCATATAAGAGTCCACCAATTTAAGTTACCATGAAATTAAGGTGGAAATTTTTAGTTATATGATATTCATTGTATTTGTATAATTTTATATCTTATTTTAAGCTCTAACGGAATATGAGTTATTCATTGTATTGGATGTCTTGTGCCCTATATCAAATATGTGCATAATTCTTCTAAAAGGTCTAGAGGTTTCCTCATCAGTATGAGTATGTATTAGGTTAAATCAAGGTATGGTCTAAATTATGATTTGATTTAGCAAGATAAATATGGGTATCAGCCAAAAGTATGAATAGTAAGTGGTATCTGCCAAGAATAGCGCTTGTGATTAACTGCTTAATACTAACTACTGAAATTTGTTTGATTAGAAAAGAAAAAGGTAGTATTGATTGAGAAGACTGATGTAACACCCCTTGCTCATCTCAAATCACGGTTTAGGGTTACAAAGTATTCTGATTAAATTCGAGACCTTTACTATCAAATAGAAACAATTATACAAATCATTCCATATCATTCAATAATTCATTTGAACTAAAGATATAAATACATTTATGGACCTTAAACCAAGCCTCGATACCTAAAAACAATTTGAAAACATCGAAAGGTCATTTTGAACAAATCGAGAAAAATCTAGGTAGAATTGAAAAATAGGGGTCACACGGCCCAGTGTGTGCCAGTGTATGTATGACACAGCCTGGACCATGTGAGTACTCGAAGTATGGACACACAACCATGTCCCAGCCCATGTGTCCAACTGTGTGAATAATTGAAATAAAGCAACACGGTCGTGTCGCAAAACATGTGCCAAACCATGAGTGTATTCAAATTATGGCCACACAACCATGTGCTAGCCTGTGTATGCATTAGATGTTAGGCACACGGCCATGTTGTAGGCCATGTGCCAGACTGTGTAACATTATTACTTGAGACACACAATTGTGTCTCAGACTGTGTAGAACCTGTACCTAAAATAAATATGACACGCGACTATGTGGGGAGGCAGTGTGTGGCACACAACCGTGTGATAGCCCATTTCCCAGGCTCTGTGCTTCAAAATGTGCCTTTAAATTCAAGTTTACCATAATCAACCTACTTTGACAACAAGCAACCCAAATACCATTAATTAGACCTACACAAAACATGATTAAACAAGCTCAAAACATGTTAAAACATCCATCCCTAGTGCCTAACCAATGTGTCCTCATTGACACCACAATTCAATTTATCACCCAAGTTACAAACAAAGCTTATAATTCCACACCATGCACACATATCAAATTTTCTCATTCACACAAACCACTCAAGTTTACTTCTAGCATAACATAACCTATAATAGTAGTAAATAACCAAAAGACTAAAACACATATATATGAACCAAAATAAGACAAACATTAAAGGCATGATTACATATAAACCAAAATATATCCAATAGAATATCATTCAAGTATAGCAACTACCTCAAGAAACTAGAAATAAAAGCATATATAAAACACTTATCATATGCCATATAACTGAAGGTAAATGTTTCAAAACTACTAAAAGATATCTAGATAGTGTGATTTCTTTGACTTGATCTGATCACCCGATTTCCAAAAATGTTATCTACAAAGAAATAGACAAATAACACAAGTAAGCTTTTGTATAGCTTAGTAAGTTCATATATTCAAAATAATAAAACTTAAAGAGATAACATGAAAACTTAAATAACAAGATTAATATTCAGTGTTTCTTGTCAACAACAACTTCTAATAGATGAGTTATACACCAACAAATACAAATACACTTGAGTATAATTATACTAGATCATTTAACATCAAGCTATAATGCTAACGAGAATTCATGAGCGATTATATTTAACACTAGAGATATTGCCCGATGAATGATATCGTATATGAGTACATAGTTATCCATCCAAAACACGAGAAATGCTCCAATGATCCAATCCAATCGAAAACATGCCTTGGCAACAAGTGCCTAGCTAAAAGGCTATCATCCCTCCGAAAACACGCCTGGGCACCAAGTGCCAAGCCCGAAGGCTTTACATCTACCCCTGGTAACAAACCAAAATCATTGTAATATAACTTGATAGTTTGTAGCAAATGCTGAACCTCGATATCTTCAGTGCATAAACATAAATCAGGAATCAACTCCCTTCACATCTCAATCCTGTACACTCTATAACCTATTGGCATGCCAATCGTTCTCTATCATACGTTCATCCGACTCAAATCGTATTATGATTAAACAAGTTCCAAACAATTATATGTTTAATTTATATTAAAACTCATCAAGTATTTAATCAAAGTATTCAAAAACTACTTTTATATTAATCACACATTTTAATTTATCTAATTAAATTAAGCTAAACGAACTTACAAGGGCTTAACTGCAGTAATGAAACAAGTCCAAGAAATATTCTGTAACCTTCCCTTTTCCTCGATTATCAACTTGTTCTTGATCTATAATAAGATTTATTTCAATTATAAATTTCAATTTCATATGCTAATCAATTCAATACAGATATTTATTTATTTACAATATTGTACATTTGCCCCAACTATTTACACTTTACTCAATTTGATCATTAAAACCTAAACAAGCTTATTTCTCACAATTAACTTTAAATGCATTGAACTTAATTTTTAACCATTCAAAATTAGCCCTAAAATTCTGAATTTATCAATAAAAACCATGTCCATTTTAATTTATTTTCAATTTAATCACTAGACATGAAAATTAATAAAAATCACTTTACAAACTCAATACAATTCATCATCAAGCTTCAATCCAAACTTATTAAAGCTATAAAGATTCACAATTTTCAATGGTATAATTTCTATACTTTGATAAATTCACAATTTAACCCTTATTTTAGCTAAAACTTAAGACAACAATCACAAAAAATGTAAAATTCATGAAAAGTAAATCAAGAAAGCACTTACATGCACTAGCTTGTTTTTGCCGAATATAAAGCTCCTTTAATGGAGTTTTTTTGTTTCAATTTTTGGTGGACGAACACATGGAGATGATGATATTTTATCATTTTTGTTTTATTTCAATATTAATTCAATTACCTTTTTAACCTTAATACTAACTTAGTTTTTCAATTGTAACATGCATGAATCATCCCACTAACCAACACATTAAGGTACAATCTCCACTTGAGTTCCTCCAATTTTATTTCCAAAGACTCTTATCTATATAGTTAATAGAAATTAACTTTTGTAATTCCTACACTTTAGTCCTTTTAATTAATTAACTATCTAAACATTAAAATTTCTTAACTAAAAATTAATACGACACTAGTAACCTTCTAAATATTAATTAATTATTATTCACAGACTAATACATAAAAATTGTGTTCCCAAGACAATTATTTTTGACACCACTGAAAAACGAGATGTTACACCTGAAGTCAGCCAAGTAGTTGGATGGATGAGGTTATGGTATGAATAATAAGTGGCATTTAAGTATGAAAGTATACAATTGAAAATGTAAAGGCATTCGCCAAAGATAGATACGAGAAAATCCAATTATTCAAGATGAAGAATCTATCACGAAAAGTAAACAAGGGTAAGTTGAATTCAAAACTCATTAAGTTCATATGAACTTACTAGTGTTATGTTTATGTTACAAGTATTGCTCACCTTTCTTTAGTTTCTTATGCCTAGACATTATTTCTTTTAGGTATTTGGCATATTTTGGTATCTTGTTAATCAACTATGAGAGTTTCAACTTAACTTTAAGGGATTTAAAAAGTTAAGAAACTTAAAAATTCAGTGTCATCTTTTCATTCCTTATCCTCCAACCTTGATGGAAATGGTACGTTTTTTGGCACTAGTTTCGAGTTGGAGTATTTTTTTGGTCTGCTACCGGTTTAGATCTTTCATCCATTTGAACTTCCATTTCAGACTCATCAAGGTTTTGGTCTCCTGTTTCGAACTCATCTTTCTCCTTATCAGCAAGCTTTTTGAATTTACTAAAGTTTTACCCAAGCGGATTTGCTATTGCATTTACATGCTTTTTATCCCTCAGGTATTGTTCTTGGTATTGCTTGGAATACGCGTGGCCATTTTCCTTTGCATCTCATTTAACGCACTCATGATATTGCACATTTCTTT
Source organism: Gossypium longicalyx (assembly GCA_025698465.1). Lineage (NCBI taxonomy): Eukaryota > Viridiplantae > Streptophyta > Magnoliopsida > Malvales > Malvaceae > Gossypium > Gossypium longicalyx. Next base: position 53,086,432 of record CM046996.1, read on the forward strand.
TTTTAATTAGACAACATCGGTACAAGTTTGTTCGTATTCGGTCTTTACGTGCTGAATGCCGGACCTCATGAGTTGCATCTTATTTATAATTATGTCAAAGCGTTGACCACAACTAACATGGTCATTAACCATGGATCTTTCTTACGATCTTTGCAAATGCGGTAATTGATATGGAAGATTTTTTTGATTTGGAGCTAGGTTTCCACTACCTTGATTACCTCCCCATTTTAGATATAGGTGATCCTTCCAACCAGGGTTGTAAGTATTCGAATAGGGATTACCCCTATTACCTAAATAATTCACTTCCTCCGATTGTGTTTCCGAGTGCGACGCACAACTTCAAGCAACATCATTCATAAATGGCTTAACAATTATCTTTAAACGAAATAATTTCTCCAAAATCTATTGATATATGTTCTCTTCCTTGACCACCTTAGCCGTTGTCGGCTTCTAGCTATATAAAAAGCACTCGTTAGGCCACATGTACAAGTTTATCGCCATGTCCTTCATTAATTGTGACCTTTGCTCATAGGTATTGTTCATAAAGGCTCCGACCGATATGCCATCTAAGTAGGCTCTTAAGTTCCTATCCAATACATTTTAGTTAAGTTTCTTTAGTTTTACTTACATTTAAAAAAATGTGTAAATTTATTAAACTTAAGGGTTGAATGAAGCCTAAGGGAGAGCTAATGTACTTTGTGAGTGTACAGGAGACCATTAGAAAGCATTTTAGGCTGATTCTAAATGCTATGTTACAACATATGGAACAGAATGAAGAAAATTTAAGTCTACCTTCGATGTCACGACACAGACTGAAAGTGTCGCGACAAACCCCTAAAGATGGCTATAGAGGAGCATATTGGTTGCTATGTAGCAACACAAGTCCTAGTGTGTCATGACATCAACTCTGGGACAGAAATTAAACATGAAGCAAGGGAATTTTGGTCCACACAATCAAACTTAAAGCTTAAAAATATCAGCTAACCTAGGGTTCAGGTTGACGACCACCTGAAGGCTATAAATACTCTTTTGGCACATGTTATAGACACCTGGGAATTAACCTATTTTCTTCCTTTATACTTAGTTTTGTTTTCTTTCTTAGGTTTATATAGTTTAGTTTATTTGTCCGTTGTTTTCCTTTAAGAGATCTGAATTGTGAAATCATTCAACTTTTTGGATTTTCGATTAATATCAATACAATCAGGCTATTTCATCTACTCTATCTTTTCGATTTAGTTAGCATGTTTTCTCTTCAGATCTATTATATATTGTTTATCAATGCCATGAGTAACAAATCCTTCTATGGGGATTAACGATTGGAGGTATGATATGTTAATTGTTTTGTAGGGTCACTCAACGGATCAATTTGTTTGGGAAAGGAGAGCGTGGAATAAACCCTAGGCTTGACAATTGCAACATGTAACAACTTCGTTTTGAAAAAATTGAAACAGATGGTTTTGGGACCACAAATCCTATTACGGAAGGGAAATTTATTTTAATATTATTTTATGGTCCATAGTATGATGGAAATGTCATATGAAAATTTAAGTAAAGAAATTTTCTTTGGTTACATGTCTAATTTGATAAAGGACCAAATTGCACAAAGTGCAAAAGTTAAGTTCTAATAGCTAAAGGGATTAAATAACTATAGAAATTTAAAGTGGAGGTCCTTATATGGCAAATAAACCATTTAAAAATGCTTAGTGGTTAAGGATGATGATTCATCCAACCTAAATAAAATAAAGAAAAGGATGAAATTGGAAAGTGAAAAAAATAAAGATGATAAATGACTAAAAAAATGAAAATATCATCAATTTATCATCTCCTTTCCCAAATAAAACATGGAAACCCTAGCTAAGAGAAAGTGAGCTCAAGCAAGCTATTTTGGCTTAATTGGAGTGCGTAATCTTGTCCGTTTTTAGTAATTTTTATATTTTTGAGATCGTAATAGCTTAATTTAGCTATCTACGGGACTAATTTACAAAGTTATCAAAATACTAGGGTTTTTCCATGAATGAGTATGTTGAAATTTTGAAATTTATGGTAGAAAATGAAAGTTTGTTGATAGATAAACAATTTTTGTAAAGTGAATTTTGATGAAATTGTGATTTTAAGACTAAATTGTAAAGCTGTAAAATTCATGGAAAATTCTAATTTTTTATGAAATTCATGGGTTGTAAATGTTACACCTAAAATTTGGCTAAGCTTAGAATAAGGATTGAATTGCATGAATTTCATTTTTCGAGCCTAGGATTGAGCTGAATATGAATTGTATTAAATTGTAAAGTTGTAAAATTCATGGAAAATTCTAATTTTTTATGAAATTCATGGGTTGTAAATGTTACACCTACAATTCATTTTTCGAGCCTAAAATTTGACTGAATTGAGTATGAATTGTATTAAATTGATATTAAATTTACTCGTATAGATCCGGATAAACCAAATTCAGAGTTAGAGTGAGGAAAAGAAAAAGTGTCGAATTAGTAGATTTTACGTACAAGAACATTTATTGAGGTAAGTTCATGTAACTAAATTGTGTATATTTATATGCTTGAATTAAATGTTGTGTATGTGAATTGTATAAATGCCATATACATGAAATTTGTTACATATCCGAAAAAGCCCGATAAATATTAAATCCCTTTGAATATTGAAATTCGATAGATATAGGATTTCCTGAATTGGTTTTAGTCCTACATATGTTGCGGACACACCATAGCTCTTACGAGCATCTTGTTATAAGCCCTCTCGAGCTTCCCTTTATATGGTTCCTATGAGCATCTTGATCGGTAGTGATCCTGTATGTGTTCTGAACTACATGACTCTTTGTGAGTGTCCTGTTATGATCAGTTGTGATCCTGCATATAATACAGACACAAACACAACTCTTTGTGAGCGTCCTACTATGGCTCGCCTAAACTTCTCCATATATGGCTATCCGGAGCTCTTGATTAAAAGCACTTCGTGAGCTTCCTGATTAAAAGTTCTTTGTGAAGTTCCTAATTATAGCTCTTATCAGCTTCCTGATATATAGCCTGGATAAGCTTCCTAATTGGCTCTTTGTGAGCTTCCCGATTAATGGCTCTTTGTGAGATTACTATTATATGGCTTGAGAGAGGATTTTCAGATTATGTACTTTAAAGAGCACTCCTAAATATGAAATGACAGATTTCTAATTTGTACACTTCAAGTGTACTACTTGTGTATCCATCGATGTTTTCAATGATTCAACGGGAAAAATCCTGACATTACAAAATATGAACATGAAATGAATTAATACACGTATCTGCCTGAAATACATAAAAATGATGATACATGGTATATGGAAATACGAGATGATAATATATGAACATGGAATTTTTTTGATAAATATATTCAGCCATGATTATGGATTTGTACACCTTGAGTGTATTACATGTGTGACAACGACATTCCAAATGATTTAATTCGCAAAGTTCCAACATGAAATAATCTGAACTTGAGATGAATTATTATGAAAATGAACTTGAAATACAAGGATATAATTTGTATATGTTATATGAATACCTGATGTGGAAAGTACATGTACATGGAAATCTAATTATTGTTGAGCCCATACATGTTTTGTAACACCCCTAACCCGTATGCATCATGGGACCAGTCTCAAGGTATTACAAAATAAAATACAACCTTAAACAAATATATATAAGGTTATATAATTAATCGTAAACACAAGTCTCAAGAGTTACTCAAAATTTAAAACATAAAATAACACATCTCTTAATGTAAACATTTTAAACTTTATAGGTATAAATAATAGATATCGTCCTTCACATGTAATAAAATAAATATATATATATATTACAAACATACTCACAACTTACATTTGTTTATCATTTCCTATAATCATATGAATAAGGTAATATGCTCCCATAATCCTAAACTCTTGACGGATATTCAAGGCAACAAAAACTTAAATAAAATAGCAAGTCAAATGCCATATACGCATGTCATAGTTTAAATGCATAAATGTACTGCAAAGTTTATGTCATGCGTATTCTATCTTCTTTACACCCTAGTTTCATGACTTATAAAAATTCCATAACTTTATCAATGCACTGTATAACCGAATACACATGTTATCAAGCAAGCCGAATGTATCTTATTATTGCGTTCTTGGTATAGGCTTAATATAGCACAAACATTTATGTATTACTTATTTATCATGAATTCATGCAAGGTGCGCATTTAACCAAGTGCCAAGTTGTACTTAACGTTTAAACATCAAATATATATTTGTATATATATATGTATATATATATAAAGTAGTCGACTAGGTTAATCATGAACCACATGCATTATTTGTCACTTCATAAACAAATTAAATGAGCTAGATCATAGCCACCCCTAATTTAAATAATGCCACAATTAATATCCTCCATACACAATTAATAAACATGCACAATACTAATACTATTTCATGGTTGAATCTCTATACCTTGGATTACTACATATATAAGCTTCCATTATCTCTTTACTAACAAATAAATTTGTTAAAATGCTTAAACCAAAGACATGTAGATTGAGACTAAACATAGCAACTAAATTCACATACATATTGCATAATAATATGAAACACAACATAGCTATGTAATTAACTTATGACCGATTTTATCATGTCACATTTAAGATCAAAAACTAAACTTGATATAAAATCACCTAGCACAATTTGTATATATATATTCATGGCATACGGCATCTCAACCAAAATAGAATTCAAACACAACTAAACTGAAATCAAGTCAAGCAAAATAATTAAGCCATTTTCGCATGGCTAATTTACAGCATTTCCAAAATATTCAATCTCAAAACTAGCCTATACATGCCATAATTTAAGTTTAGCTTTAAGGTACCAAAACAATAGATAGTGTGATGAGTTTGGCTGACAATCCCCGAACTTATAGATTGACTTCAAAATCTATAAAACAGAGTAACATAAAACACAGAATAAGCTATCGTAGCTTAGTAAGCTATAAGAAAATAAACAGCTCAGTAACATATACAATTTGATAAAATACTACATTTCATGTGCTAAGCTACCTTATCCGAATGCTCCCATGAACATATTAGCCAAATATCAATCGGCTTCCTAAGTTAAATTATCAATTTGTAATCCATTTCACAAGTATACATATTTATATAAGCTCAAGAATTCATTTAAAACATCACATACACAAACTATATTCACAGCCTATTATTTACATGATTACATATAAATGTATATCCAATGATCATTTTAATAATGTCCACATCACTTGTTCAAGCTGAATACACTTAATTTAAAACATGGAAATTCATGCTTTATATCATATATACTTATATTATCAAACAAGTCATATAAAAACCTTATCATTGATAACTAGCAAGTAAATTCATACCTGCCACGTCTTTTGTTCATTTAACACATCCGATCACAATTTACCTTTGCCCGATGAACCATTCGGAATTAGATAGGACACTTGGATAATCACATAAATCATACAATGCCAATGACCCAGACGTGGTCTTACATGTAGCCACATACCGATGCCACTGTCCCAGATAGGGTCTTACTCGTAAACACATATCAGAATCACAAATCGATGCCATGGACTTACTCGCACACATATATCGGAATCTTATGTCATGACATATGTATCCTAACTATTCCTAAGGTTCATACGGGGCTTTCGGACGTCGTATCTCCATCGAATCGAGCTCGGAAGTGTGGTAACCAAATTCAAACACATTCGGCTATAGCAAAATTTAATCTTAATATTTCATAACAGCATGTAATTATAACATTAAACTATCAATTAAACCCGTCTATTTGCTTATAAACTTATCTCGGACGTCGTAAAACGGAATAGGGCAGCTAGTCGACAACTTTCGATTTTCCCCGATCCAAGTCTGATTTCTTTGGTTCTTGATCTAAACATATTCAAATTAAGCTCATTCAAACATATTTTCATTCAATTTAGTCCAAAAACACATAAATAGGCAAATTACCATTTTACCGCTAACATTTATAATTTTTTACAATTTAGTCCCTATTGCACAAAACACAAAATACACAAAATTTCACAACACCCATGTTAGGCCAAATAGTACCCATGCTCATAAAAGTCCATATATTTTATCAATTTCACATTTTAGTCGCTCAAATTATTATTTTTACAATTAAGTCCTAATTACTAAAAATCATCAAAAACTCCAATACAGAATATGTTAATCTAAAACATATCTTCCATTTTTCATCATCAAACAACAAAAATCACAAGCTATGAACAATGGCACAACTCAAAATATTCATCAAAATAAAAAATTCAAGCATGGGTTTTGTAGTACTGGAAGCAACGATCTCAAAAATGTAGAAATTATCAAAAACCGACAAAGAATGAACCTTGATTTTAGCTTGGGAGATGGCTAAACCTAACTTCTCCTATTTCTTTTGTTCATATTCGGCTATGGTGGAAATAATAAAATGAGCACTTTGTTTTATTTATCATATATTATAACATTTATATTACTTATTATTATTTTACCTTTTTAACCTTAGTTAATAAATTATAAAATCACTTATATCATGCCCATTACCGTCCAACATCATATATAATTGGCTAATTTCATCATAAATACTCCTATTTAGAAAGACATTAACAAATAACCCCTTTTCAAAATAAACTACCCATTTTTCAATTTATGCGATTAAGTCCTTTTATTTAATCGGACACCTAAACGACAAAATTAAATCACGTAAATTTCATAGATATAAATTCACACAAAATAAACACAAAAAATAATTTTTAAATATTTTTCTAACTAGGATTCATGGTCCTGAAACCACCGTTTCGATTAGGGTCTAAATCGGGCTGTTACAAGTTTCTTGATATTTATATGAAATATATGACTAACAAGGGTGATGAGGTTATGTGTTAGGGCTTGTGACAAAATTGGTTGATTGTGTCTTGCATGTTTATCTTGAACATGAATGAAAGGTAAGTTAATTACCATGTTATGCAAACTTATTAAGCATTTCACGCTTACTCTATTTTATTTTCCCCTGTTCTATAGCAATTCGGAAGCTCGTTGGATTGGAAGCTTGGCGGAGATCAGTCACACTATCCATCGGCCCATTTTGGTATATATGGTAAATCAATTATGGTTATAATGGCATGTATAGTTTAATTAGCCAATGTTGGCATGTGCATGTTTTGGTTATAACTAGCCATTGGAATGGCTTGTGATGAACATGTTTTGATATGTATAAATTAGGCTATGACATGTTTGGTGTGTTCTTAAATGATTGATTGATAGAAATCATGTTGGCATATTGATGATTAATTTTAGCATATTTGGTAAAATATGCATATAGGTGAAATTGATAAGTTAAGAAAGTTTGTATATTTGGTTACATGATGGTAAAGTGTCATTTGAGGTGCTTATGAGCACATTGGTTGTATGTGATGATATGTCATGCATGAGACTCGGTTTTGACTTGAATTAATTGTTTTAAAATGGCTTGTGAGTATGTTAAAGTATTTGGTGTAGGAGGAAGACAAAATGGTGAGAAATGTGGCTTGAAAAATAGCTTATTTTTGTCCACACGGGTAGAGCCACGGGTGTATGTCTCAGCTGTGTGTGACACACGGCCTAGCACATGGGCGTGTGTCCTAGCCGTGTGCCCCCTGCATCTTTAAAATATCAAAGCAGAATGCTCAGAATTGATCACAAGGCCTAGCACATGGGCGTGTGGATTGGCCATGTGACCCCTGCACCTACAAATGACCTAGCACACGGGCATGTGGATTGGCCGTGTGACCCAAGTCAAAGAGTTACACGGCCTGAGACAAGGGCGTGTCCCGCTCACACGGCCTGACCACAATGCTGTGTGACCCCTGCATCTAGAAAAAAATTGAAATTTTGTAAAAAAATTCTCTGAGTACCCGGTTTATTCCCGACCCGTTTCTATTGCATGTTTTGGACCTCGAAGGTTCATATAAGGGAATTTATGATTGATTTCTAACATGAATACTGTATGGTATAGAATATCTGTTATTTAATTTGTAATTTTTGGTAATGCTCTATAGCCCTGTTTCGGCGACGGTTTCGGGTTAAGGGTGTTACACAGGAAGTCATGAAGGAGGGAATTAACCTAAAATTTGTATTGCCCATCCGTGAACACCTTAACCCGAAACCAGTCTGGACTGTAAGGTCGAAAGATAAGTAGTTCTTTCTAATTCAGTATGTTAGTGGAAGATCGGAAGATCTTGCTAAGGTAGTGACTAGTTCATTGACGAGGAACCCAAAGTGACAAGTTGATAGAGATTACCGAAGCGAGCTAATCACCCATAATCAGATTTGATTTATTCTTCCTTTTAATTCTCTTGAATTTTATCTTTTGATGTTGTTTTATTTTTATCATTATAAAAACCCCCAAAATTATTTATTTTATATTTTCCGTACTATAATTGAATCTAAAGTACTAATTAGATCTTTTAGTGCTTAGGTTAGAATGATCTAGCACTCGCCTCCCTTGAGTACAGTCTTTGGAGTACTCACCCACTCCGTTATAAAAATATATTACAACTAGACTCGTATACCTACGGATACTGCCTTGTATTTCTATATTTTATTATAGTATTCACACTCTTGACGTTAGTATGTCTGGAGGCAGTCAGTCAGCTACCATGGGTGGATTATTTTGCATTTGTTGATGGGCTCACCTTAAGATTCTCTCCAGTTCAGAATTTGGCTCGACTAGAATGGTTCCACTTCGAGTCATACACTGATATCAATGAGAATTTGAAATAAAATTAATAAATGAGAAAAAAAAAGTAAAAAAAAGTATCTGAAAAGAAAATTCGTATCTATAATTCTAAATATTCCTATTTATCCTATTACAATGCAGAAACTCAAATTTCAAGTTTAACGCTCAAAACTCCCCGGAAACAACAACAATAACTTGACCGTCACCAAACATGCTAATGTTTGGACTAGAAATACTACAATAAAATGGATATAAAATTAAGCAGTAGTGTCAACAAGTATACGGGTCAAACAGTAATATATTAAAAAATGTTACAACGAAACACTCCGGAAGCAGTCCGAGAATCGTACCCAATGAAGGTTAAATTACACTTAAATTAACTTCGTACACTAATGAGGCTAAATAGTACTCATTTAAAATTATATTATGAAAAACCAAATTAAAATGGATTAATTAAATTAACCTAAAATTATCTAAAATAAAAACAACCAATTAACAATAGAAATTAAATCCAATAAAATAGGCATGGGATTAACTCACATTAGTGCTCTTAATCAACTTTAGAACTTAAGTGTTATTGATTTAGCTATTAATTAATTAGCTATTACTTCTCGGCCTTTAACTAATTAACTTATCGACCAACACATGCTTACCTCTCGAGCTCACTTTCTTGACCGGGATAACTAAGATTTACTCGATAAATTTATCTCTCGATCTTGTTTATCCTAAATTACTTCCTAGGGTTTAATCACACATAATTTAAGCCAACTAACTCCTATTTAAACCCTAATTCATCCATTGATTAGTCACACATCCGTTCATGAATCTTCTTAAAGAAATTAGCTACTAATGGATCTAGATACAATATTTCCTAAACTCATATTTAACATGCAAATCAATAAATTAAATAAAAGAAGGGAATAAGAAAATAGATTCGTTTTGATATTGATTTGTGTGCGGAAGCATAATTTCCTTTAACAATTGTGAAGATCACCACGATTACAATTCGAATCCGAAAAAAAATAAAGAAAATTTATTAGATTGAAAGCTAGGATCAAAATAAAATCCAAGTTAAACAAGAACAAAAACTTTCTAAAGGACTAAATTGAAATAAAATAAAACCCTAAAATTAACTAAATGGTTCAGTTGGCCAAGCCTTCTAATATGAGGCTAAACATGCCTATTTATAGAGTTTATGATTTGACCTAATTAAGGTTGCTAAATAGCCTAAATATCTGATTATAATTCATTGTGTGGACAATAGTACTCATAATTAATTTTCCTAATCGTCGCCCGATGTCGCGACACCATAGCACCGGTGTCGCAAAAATGCCTTCATTTTCTGGATATTTTCACTTTGAAGTCTAGTGTTGCGACACCACTCCTCGATGTCGTGATGCTGCAATTGTCCTTTGTCTTCTTAGCCTAAAAATTGTGTCCTAGTCACTAAATAGAGTTGTTAAATCATCCCTAGGCCCAAGTGGCCCATTAGGTGATGACATAACTCAAAATTGTGTAAAAATGATTATTTTGCATAAATAAAACTTCAAAAAATAAAAATGAAAATGAAAATAAAACACTAGAAAATAAGCTCGTGAAGTGCTAGAAAGACCTTGATTTGCAACAACGAATGTGGCCAATCAGTAATCTAAACCAACAAATCTTTAACAAGGTTGTAATCTGGCTTGGTTAAAGGTATGGAAATAGATAGATATTTTTAGACTAAAAAACCTTGAACTAAGCTTAAGTCGAGCCTCCAAAATGCAATCATCCCCTAAAATACCCAATTATACAGAAGTATGTGTTCACTAGTACCCCTTTTTACAATTTTTGATTTTTTTTTACATAATATAGGGTACCTATCGAGCATAGAGTTACATATAAATCAACATTGAGAATTTTTAATGAGTGCCCAATACCCCACTCTAACTCCCCTAAACTTAAACACAAAAATGCCAAAACAAACTTAGTCTAAGGTTTAGTGGAAAAAATAAAGACAAGTATATAAACAATGGATGAATCGTTAATGCAAGGTTTTAAAAAGAACAGGCCATACAACTCAAATTAGGTTTTCAAGGGATAAATCTTTAATAAATTTGGCTCAAAAAACTCAGACGATTCAATCAAACATTTTCCTAAATCATCTTTAAACCATTATGCCTCATAGGATTTCACCTCAAGGAGATTATCAAGTCAATTCTAAAGACTTAAACCTTCATTCATGCTTAGTTTTTATTTTTAGGGAATTAAAATTTCATGATTGACCCTATACACAACCACTAAGATATACATTCATATAAAAAAATCAATTAACATAAAAACACTTGAAATAATAAGAGATTTATACCTACACTCAAGCAAACATACTACATAAATTGTATTGATATTGAGCATTTTTTTTTTCACTTAGAAATACCTTTATGTGAGTACCATTGTAACACCCCATATCTAGTGGATCCAAAGTTTCAGCGTATAGCAGTAAATAGTTTGTCTGGTGTAACGTTATTTTCCCAAAAGATTGTTTTGGCATATACGTGTAGGTGTGTATATTAAGGAGACGTCCGTGTTAAGCGATAAAAAGAAAAAATTGGATGAGTATTCGCTAAAGGTATAGTACACCTGGATTGTATGAAATATTATGCTAGTTAGATTTTAAGTAATTGGTTACAAAGCATCTATATAGTTTAGTCTAACAAGTTTGATGAAGGGAACTTATTAATATTTTTTTTGAAAACTGTAGGCCAATAAGAAGGCAAGTTCTGATACGCATGACACTTCTTAAATTCCAATAAGCAAGATGAATCATATTTATATGTGAGAGGGTGTTCTAAAAGGGGGATTCTTGATTCTTCTTTCTTTTCCCTAAGTGGTATCTACTGAAACCTTCTTTAAATTTGAATCTATCCTACCTCGATGATCTAGAGGCTAAGTTTCTCTTATGATCAGTAGTTACATCATATCAGGATAAGTATTTCAGCTCTATATGTTATGTTCTAAATGAGTAAATATGCATTTGGTAACTGAACAATGAGACTGTAAGTATAAGGTTTCTACATGGGATTGGCAGTGCTTATGTATGTATAAGAGTAGTAATGATGTTCTTATGTTTTATAAGTAGTGCTTACTGCAATTTCGTGACAGAAGTTTGAATGTGGAGTTCAAGCTCGTATACGTGGCTGTAAAGTGATTTTTATGCTGACTTCTGCATTTATATTGTTTATGTTATGAGTTATCTATAGGAAATTAATTGAACTATGGATCCAAAGTCATGATATGTATAGTATGGGATGGTTGGTGTATGAGTATTGAAACATTGAAGTATGACTGAGTATATATATGTCTAAAATGTATGTTATGAGATGTGAGTGTTCTGATTGGGTATGTATTGGTGGAGTAAAAGGTTGAAATTAAATCGTGTCAGTGCATGAAGAGTATACTAAGAGAGTCTATGTCTATTCATCGTTAGTGGAGTCTAATAGAGTCTGTCGAGACTGATCTGCCGTAATTTGGTGTAGCAAATTAAACTAGATTTCATACTTAAGGAGCTTGAATACAAGCATTTTTATTATGTTTTATTTAATTTTCTTATTTCAGTTTTAATTCAATAAAAAGTGTAAAATAAGTCTTTTTATGACCATAGGGGCCGAATGATGCCTAAATGTGAGTTAACATACTTAGTAAGTGTGTAGGATACCATTCAAAGGCATAGAAACTCAAGGCTGGTCATTGTGTTGCACCACGGGAAGTTCAATGTCGTCATATAGGGAACAAAATACAACGATTCCAAGACTGCCTTTGGTGTCGTAACATAGCCATAGGATGTCGCGACACACCATTGAAGCAAATATACTACCTTCAATGCCAAAACACAGGCACTAGGGTGTCACGACATCAGCCTTGTACGGGAACAATTATGATTGAGGGTGTTTTAGTCCACACAATGAAAATTAACACAAAAATGTCAACAAATCTAGTGTTAAGGCCGACAGCTAACCCTAATTATATAAATAGGCTTATTAGCACTTGTTAAGGGACAATTTTCATATTCTCAGTTTTCCCCTGTAATTTAGTTTTTTTGTTTTTCTTTATTTTAGGGTTTAGATTTATTTTCAAGTTATTTCCATTCTTTTTCTTTGAAGAACTTAATTTATAGACCCAATCAAACTATTGTGGATTTCTTCACTTTCATCAACGAAATACAGTCAGGAATCTCCTAAACCTTATTCTTGATTTATTCTTTATACGTATCTTATTTATCAAGTTTATTGTGTGTATGGATTCCATGAGGAACTAATCCTCTTATGGGGGCTTAGTGAGTGTAGGTGTGATTAACTAACTGTTATGTAGGGTTTTCTTAGGGGATCAGCTGTTTGGGAGAGGAAGAACTTAAACAATAGGCCTGACGACCCTAGAAAGTTTTTTAGGTGGGAATTAACCCAAAATTGGTATGGCCTATCCATGAACATCTTATCCCCGAACTAGTTTGGACTGTGAGGTCAAGAGGTAAGTAGCTTTTGTCAACTCGTTAGTTTAGTGGAAGATCAAGAGATCCTACTAGGACAACGACTAGTTGATTGAATAAAAACCCAAAATAGGAGCTAGTTATGACCACCCATACTTAGATTTAATTGAGTTAGATATTAGCTTTTGGAAGTTCTCACTTTTATGAATTTTTTATTTCTTTATTTATAAAAACCTAAAAATCTCTTATTTATGTTTATTCGTAATATAAATTATTTTGAATTTTATTTGCGTTTAGGTTAACATTAATTTAGTACTCGTCTTGCTTGGGTACAATCCTCGAAGTACTCACCTACTTCGTTGTAAAAACTATATTACAACCTAACCCATATACTTTTGGACAACGCCTCAATATTTTATCTTTAGTTACATTTAGGGACATTAGTATGTTCAGAGGCAGTCAGGGATTAACTGTTAAGAATATTTGGTAAGCTATGAATTTGAATATATTTGGTAAGCTATGAATTTGAATGTCTATCTCTATGGTAAAATAGTAGCAAGTTTTAGTAGTTCTATAACAAGTATGACTAAGATAAGGTATTGATATACTTTAGAATAAGAGTTAAATAAAGTCTTAAGGGTTTTTCATGAAAACGATATGTGTATCGGTTTGTCAAGAAGGGTATATGTTATAATGATCTGTAAGTATAAAAAGTAAGGGGGTATGTCATCTTCTTCTAAATTATTTTGAATCTATGTTAATGTTATTTTGAATAGTGAAATTCTGATAAAGTATGATACGAAGTTCATCTGGATGTTATACGTAGTGAATTATTAGTATGGATATTTCTACAGAACTAGATCAGGGTATGTTTGATTATGAATCAATAGTAGGAAATTCTATGTAAGTATCTGCCATATGTATGCACCCACCCAAGATAATGTCAGTAAGCAACTATTTTGGAAAAGAGCATGGATTTAAGGTATAGATTGTTGGAACTAGTTTTTAAAGGTATATTCTATTAAGAAAGTATTATGGGACAAGAGAATTATGAAACGAGGGGGAGTATTCTCTATTTAATTAGGTACGAAAGATTAAGTATAACAAGGGTATGTTAATTGGCGTATATGAGAGTGATAAGGTCATATGGTGTCAATTGAAGTAAATGAATTAGAGTAATATTTCACTCATAGCAACTTCTACAGGATTGAAAAGCCTCCATCAAGGTATGGTTAATGAGTTCACTAAGTACTCTTGTACTTACAAGATTTGTTGTTTCTTTTCAGGAATTGGGAAGAGACTTCGCCTTGAAAGACAACGCTAGGAGTACTCCAATTTTCAGGCAGAGTGGGTTGTTATGCATATAGTGGATTTGTGGTGCGATCTTCAATACGCCCTTTTTAGTTTGTCTTAAAATAATTTCTAACTTATAAGGATTTTTATCAAAATTGATGTAATAAGTTATTTTTCATATATTTTATTTTAAATTTCCAAATGTTAAGTTGTTCTTTTAGAACTTCAAACAACATGTTTAAATTAAATGAGAAAATGTAAACCGTTTTTGTTAATTGTTTTATATCACTTAGTAACACTTGAGATCTGGACTCAGAGAATCGGATTAGGTTTTGGGCATTACAAGTTTGGTGTTAGAGCACAATTTAGTCGATTCTTAGACAGATCTTGTGGAAGGAGCCCTATATGCATAATACACCAAACCTGACTTGGTCTCTCAGGTATGTGGAAGATAGTTGTCATTGTAAAGTAATAAGTAAGACAATAAAAAAGGATAAAGGATTGATTCCTTAAGAAATCTGGATGATATTACATGGTTCTAAGAATAGAAAAATGAAAGATAAAAAATAGAAAATTCTAGTTCCCTTCTTAGTGTATGGGATAGTTAGTTCTGCAAGGACCTCTTCTATGGTAGGAACTCCTTCTATTTTTTCAACATCCTTTGGTGCCTGTTCTAGGAGCATGTATATAGGTTGATTGTGTTTACTGTAAATTTGAAATGATAGTGAATAATTTTAAATTTTCAATTATTAGACTAATAAGTTCTATATATTACACTGTAAATAAGTATTAAGTAATTGAATATATCAAATGACATAGACAATATAGGGAAATGAGCATGCTAGTAGGTATGATAAATAGTTAAATTTTTGAATATTGAGATGCCTAAGGATGACGTAAGGCATTTTTTGGTATAACCCAAAGCTAAAAAGCTAACCCTATTCATCAATCCTTACTACTAATTTTAAGCTAGCAATTCTTGATGAACATCCATACAGAACCTAAGCCAAAATAATTTGTACTTACGCTTTTTCTTTGGTCCCGAATTGCACAAATTTAGATGTTTGGCCATACGTATTAAAGGATAGGTAGATACATCATGGTGGATTTTTTTAAAAATCAAAGTGAAATAGGGAGAAGAAGTGTGATATAGTGATTATAGGTTTAGCCAAAATGTGCAAAACAAAAGAAAAATTCTGAAAATGTCAAAATAAGTAGAAAATACTAATTGAGGAATGAAAGCAAAAGCATTGTGAGTAAGATGTGTTGAAATGAGTCATGTAACACCCCTTACCCATATCCAATGCCGGGACAGGGTTCAAGGTGTTACCGGACATAAATATACACCATTTCATAAAACTGGGTCATAAAATTTCATTTAAATTAAAAATATTCCATCACATGCATAATGTCCCTTACGCAAGCTACTGAGGCTCAAAACATGCATTAAAGGTGGTTTGGGACTAAACCAAGAACTTTGGAAAGTTTTGGGAAAACTTAGGAAAATTTTCATGAAACATGGTCACACGCCCGTGTGGACATAGGGACACGCCCGTGTCCTCAGGCCGTGTAACTCTCTGTTTATGACATCAGCAAAACAAATTGAACCACACGGCTAGGCCACACACCCATGTGCTAGGCCGTGTCCTCCACACGGCTAAGGCACATGGCCGTGTCTCTGCCCGTGTGGCTAACACTTAGGCTATTTACCAAGCCTTTTATGTTACCTTTAATCTTTCACATCTATATACGCACCAAGCACACATATCATGACATCATTTCAATGATTTAGCATCCCATATTAAGACACATTTAATTCATGGCCATGACCGTTTAGATTGGTCATAAAACATTCATCATGTGCATAATTCATAATACCAACCATATATAGCCACCAAGCATAATCACATCACAAGCATTAGAACATGGCATAGATAGATAGGTTTACAAACCATAACCACTATGAGCCACACCTCATGGTCATATATAAGTAACTCAATGTAAGCCAATACCTTTGGCTAATCATAATAATGGCTAACATAAAAACTAAGTCCCTATACATGCCACTCACACGAAAACGCTTAACAAATATGGGTCACTACTTCAAAGGCAATAGCTTGATAGTGTGATGTTGCCTCCGACGATCTCCAACCCCGAGCTAACCTGCCAACACTAAAGAAAAGGAAAGGAAGGGAGTAAGATTTATAGCTTAGTAAGACTGTATGAAAATAATAAGCAATTTATCAACTTGCTTCTCAAGGTAATACAACCATAATTACACTTTTATTTATGTTCATGTCAAGCTATTTTCTCAAGTCACAGTTGTTAAATTTTTTATATCTGGAGCTACGAAACTCAAAATTAACTTCCATTAATTTTCCTTAAAACTAGACTCACATATCTTCTTACCATAAATTTTTTAGAATTTTTGGTCTAGCCAATAAGTACAGTTTATTCCTTAAATTTACCCATTTTTCGCTATCTGACAGTTCTGACCCCTATTCACTAAAAATTAATTATCTCACAATACGGGACTCGGATAATATTCCCATATATTTCTATTGAAAATAGACTCATTAATAATTCTAGTAATATAAATTATAACCAATAAATATTTTTTTACAAATTTAAATGATTTTCTCAAATCAGAATAAGGGGTTTCGAAATCATTCTGACTCTGTCTCACAACAATTTAAATATTTCATAATATGAAACTCTTTTGCTTACACTGTTTCTTCTATGTGAAACTAGGCTCATTAAGATTTAATTTCATATTCTATTCATCCTCTAACTCAATTTCCATAATTTCTTTGTGGATTTTCAAAGTCAAGCTACTACTGGTGCCGAAAACTATTTTAGTGTAAATTGATAATACTAAGTTTATCACACCTTATTAATTCATTTTCACCATATTGGTAAAAGTACATGTTTATACAACATAAGTATAGACCTATAATCACAAGGTCATCACGAAATCATTCTCATAGGCATGACTTACCTATTTACATCCTCACCAAATGTACATCATAAACAAAAATCATTTCTCATGAATTTGGCATACATACCTTTGTTACTCAACGTGCTCATATACTTACTCATATTCATTCCTTATTAATCATACAACACAAATTGAATTCACATCTCATCAGTTTCATGTAAGTACCTGTACCACTCATAACGTAGCCATAAGCTCTATCATTTTGATATAAATTATACATCTCCCGTTGAACCATTTGGAATACTACAGGATAATCAATAGCCCCAAACATGGGATAAGATGCCGACGCCATGTCCCAGACATAGTCTTACACTGGTTGGCACATTAAAGTCGATGCCACGTCCTAAACAGGTCTTACACTGGCTTTCATATATCAAGGCCGATGTCGTGTCCTAGACAGGTCTTACACTGGCTCTCATCTGTCAGTGTCAATGCCATGTCCCAGATAGGTCTTACACTGACACACAACAAGATGACGCCATGTCCCAGACATGTCTTACACTAGCTTGTATATCTCGGGGCTGATGCATGTCCCAGACATGTCTTACACTAGCTCTCGTCTCAATGCCGATGCATGTCCTAGACATGTCTTACACTGGCTTGTATACCTCAAGGCCGATGCATGTCCCAGACATGTCTTACACTAGCTCTCGTCTCAATGCCGATGCATGTCCTAGACATGTCTTACACTGGCTTGTATACCTCAAGGCCGATACATGTCCCAGACATGTCTTACAGTAGCACACATATCACCCAATGTCATGGCATGAGTATCCAATCTATTCCTAGGGTTCAACCGAGAGTTTATCACGTTAAGTCTCATCATACCATTACTCATAGTCACAATCAAAAAATTATGCTATATCAATTTAATCACGCATAATAACCATGTAGTTGCATTATTTATACCCTACTTACTCATTTCAATGGAATATCATATTCCATCAAATTTCTAATGTATTCAATCATCACATATATGTTATTAACATTTCACATCACTTTCTCATATACAATATCTTCAACATAAAATTCAATACAATCATAGCAAGATAAATTTAAATTATATTAATAATAACATTGATATCATACTTATTTAATCACACGGACTTACCTCAAATGCAATTTCAGCTAATTATTCTCTTTTTCTCCTTAACCATGTACTTTCTCGATTTAAGCCCGAATCTCGATTTTTCTTGATCTAACATGATGAAAGTCACTCATTTAATCACTAAATAAATTTGGACAATCAAAATTCACATTTTTGGCAAAATGACCATTTTGCCTCTAGACTTTCACAAACTGACCATTTTACCCCTAAGGCCGGAAATCAATTTTTATTGAATTTCCTTATTATCCAAGCCTAACCGACCATTTATTACTCTTATGAAAACCCCAAATTTAAACTATTTCATACAATTACAACCTATTTTATAACTTTTACAAAATGACCCTTTTAGGTGTTTTCCATGAAAATCACTTTACAAAAGTTGTTTATTTCACAATCATAACTCATATTCATCAAAAAAATTTAGTTAACAACACATATGCTTTCATGGAAAAACCCTAGACTCTCAACCATTTTGCAAAATAGTCCTCTCAATAGCTAGATTAAGCTTTAGGGGTCCCAAAAATGTAAAAATCATCAAGAAAAGTCATCAAAATCACTTACTTGCAAGAGAACTAAGTGGCTGAATCTTTAGGCTCTTAAAACCCCCTTGTTTGCTTCCATTTTTGGTGGGGAAGAAGAAATATGAAAAGATGATACCTTTTGTTTTATTTTATTCTATTTCTAGTCAAAATTAAGTTACCAACCACACCTAATTTTGACTTTTCTACTTTCTTTCTCTCTATGGCCGACCAAGCCTTGCTTAAGGATCCATTTCCTCTTTAAAGACCCCAAATTTTGGTTCTCTAGCTATTTAACATATTTATCTAGCAAAAAAAAACTTTTGCCCTTTATGCGATTTAGTCATTTTTCTCAATTAAGATAGCAATCGCTAAAATTATTTCACCAAAATTTTCATGCACTCACATAATCATGCTATAACACATAAAATAACATTAAAAATAATTTCTCCAGCCCCAGAAGAGTGGTTCCAAAACCACTGTTCCGACTAGGTCCAAAATCGAGCTGTTACAATTCTCCCCCTTTAGGGATTTTCATCCCCGAAAATCTTACCAAAAAAGTGGTTTTGGTACTCACATAAACTTTTCTTTTCCATAATTATTGATAAAGATCTTTCACTCGACTGCGTCTTTAATACTTATCTCATTATTTTCTCACATTCGAATCATGAGCGATTTTTCGTTATACGACGCTTTCACCAAACCTTAACCTCTATCAGAGAGTTCATACACTCAAGAGTCTGATCCATACCATCATGCTACATATACACTCTTACTTGAATCTTTTTGAATTTGAAAAGTGAAACTAGTCAGTTTATCTTGGTCTTATGCTCTCTAAAATTTCACACAGTCTAATTGTTTACCAATTCAACTCTCAGTTGCTTCTAAATTTCAAAGCCTCCTTTAGCTTTCCCAAGAAATCATGATATAAAACTCGGATCTCAATCCGATTAATGGAGACTAGAATTCCAAGAAATCCAATAATCATAAGGACACAAAATTCCATGAATCTGATGAGCAAAAATTCAGTATATACCGGCATGATTTACATATCTCATCAAACATTTAACAATAAGTCACATAACATTTTCCCTTTCAGAGACAGTAATAAATCAGGCATGAAATTCATAATAACTTCTTCTCATTTCCATTTTGTTGCCAACATGGGCGAAGATAATTCTGATGACACTTGATATACATCCTTAAACCTTTCAACATTTCTAGTATTCATACACAAGGTTCAATAATGTCGAGTTCCAAACTCGATCGCTAATACATTACTCTTGTAAGTTTTCTTGCGAAATATCTGTACAAGTTTTGGATTTTCTACCCAAGTGTTTGTCTTTGCATTCTGCTCTTCTCAAAGCTCATACAACAACTATCACTGAAAATCAAGAAGTCTCTGCCCAAGTGCAGACTAGACCAGTTCAAATGCTTCGGTTACTAATATTCTAATCTGTCCAAGTTTTGCTAATCATGGATTAAGCCATTCGACTTTCATAAGACAAAAAATTTATCATACACTCATTCGGAATTCACTCATCATGCCATTCAAAGACCATTTCACTTGCATTATGTAACAGCCCGATTTAGACCCTAATCAAAATGGTGGTTTCGGGACAATGAATCTAAGTTAGAAAAATATTTTAAAATTATTTTCTGTGTTTATTTTGTGTGAATTTATATCTGTGAAATATTCGTGAATTAATTTTGTCGTTTAGGTGTCCGATTAAATAATAGGACTTAATCGCATAAAATAAAAATTTGATAGTTTAATGTGTGAGAACCAAATTGTTAATGTCTTTTTAATTTGAAGTCTTTATGTTGTAATTGTGCCATTAGCATGTTGTATGGACGATTTTAGGCATAAGTTATAAAATTCAATTATTAATTCATTAAGGGCAAAATGGGAAATAAAATATAACGTTATAATATAACATATTATAACATAATAATAAAATATATTCATAATTTTCATTCCTAATTGCTGAAACTAAGAGAAAAACATCCAAGCTAGGGTTCAAACATTTATTTAGCTCAATTAAGTTTCGTTTTTGTTTGGTTTTTGATAATTTCTACGTTTTTCAGATCATTGCATAGTAATCTTCAAGACCCATGCTTTAATTTTTTATTTTGATGAATATTTTGAGTTGTGCCATTGTTGATAGCTTGTGATTTTTTTTGTTTGATGATGAAAAATGAAAGATATGTTTTAAATTAACATATTTTGTATTGGAGTTTTTGGTGATTTTGATTAATTAGGACTTAATTGCAAAAATAATAATTTGAGGGACTAAAATGTGAAATTAATGAATTATATGGGCTTGTATAGACATGGTTAATATTCGGCCTAGCTTGGGTGTAGAGAAATTTGGTGTATTTTGTGTTTTGTGCAATAGGGACTAAATTGTAAAAATTATAAATGTCGGGGGTAAAATGGTAATTTTCCTATTTATGTGTTTTTGGAATAAATTGAATGAAAATATGTTTGAATGAGCTTAATTTGAACTTGTTTAGATCAAGAACCAAAGAAATCGGACTTGGATCGGGGAAAAACAAAAGTTGTCGACTAGCTGCTCGATTCTATTTTACGACGTCCGAGGTAAGTTTATACCCAAATAGACGTGTTTAATTGTAGTTAAATATTAAATATACATGCTGTTATGAAATGTTGAAGTTTATATTCGATATAGCCGAATATGGAAAGGCTTGGTTACTTCGTTTCTAAATTCGATTCGACCGAGTTACGAAGTTCGAAAGCCCCGTATGAACCTTAGGAATAGCTTGGATACATATGTCATGACATAGGATTCCAATATATGTGTGCGAGTAAGTCCATGGCATCGATTTGTGTTTTCGATATGTGTTTACGAGTAAGACCCTGTTTGAGACAGTGGCATCGATATGTGGCTACATGTAAGACCACGTCTGGGACGTTGGCATTGTACGATATATGTGATAATCCGAGTGTCCTATCCAATTCTGAATGGTTCATCGGGCAAAGGTAATCCTGTACGGATTTTATGATACGAGCTAAATAGCCAGGTATGAGTTAGTCCAATAATTAAAAAAAAATAAGGTAAGTGTATTTGACCTATTGCACATTATTGAATAAGTGTAAATTTTGTATATGTGAACTTATGTGCATTCGGTCATGTGATTAATATAACTACATGAGACTATACTATGATCTTTGAGTTTATGTATGTAAGAGTATATGAACTAAGAACATAGTGACTATTCGGCCTTGAAAACTAATTAATGATTTGTAAATTATGGTCTTACAAGCGTTCGGACAAAGTGAATATATGATTGTATATAAATGTATATGATTATATATAAGTAACATGGATGTATTCGTGCCTAGAAATGAATGTAAATTGATGTAATAATTCTAGTTTAAATTAGTTAAGTTGAATAAATCATTGAGTTGTTGATTTGCTTATGACTTACTAAGCTTTGAGAGCTTACTCTTTGTGTTATGTCTATTATATTTTATAGATTTTGAAGTCAAGCTACAAGTTCGGGGATCGACAGTCAAGATCATCACACTGTCTACTGCTTTGGTACCTTTAAGCTAAACTTAAATTATGGCATGTATAGGCTGGTTTGATGTTGTTATTTGGAAATGAATGTATATACAAGCCATGCGAAAATGGCTAAATTCCTAAGTTGGCTGTGGTTATGTTTTGGATGTGGTCATTACTTTGCTTGGACTTGGTCTTGTATAAATATGGCATGAACTCATTAGGGTTAATATGTTATGTAGGCATATGAAGTTTTAGTTAAGTTTATGTATGTCGTGTGCATAGAAAATGGTTTGGTTGATTCGGCTAAATTGTATAAGTATATATGTAAAACTTTCGGCTTGTTTTGTTAAGGTTAGAAATGTGTTTTAATCAAAAGGTAAGTTGTAAGTTAGTTGGGTTAGGTTGTTTCCCATATTGGTTGAATGATACGCACGTTACATATATGTGAGGTGTTGAATATGTACATGGTAATATGATTAAATTATCTCGGCAAAGTGATATTATAAATGAAGAATTTAAAACCTTTTATATCATGGATAATGGTTGTGATTAGTGGTGTGACATAAAGCTTTATTGTATGTTTAGAAATGAAGCCCGAATATATATATACACATGTAGTTAAATTTACTTGTTTAGATGGGTTTGAATATATGATTTAAGTGAAAGTTATCAACAGTTATTAATGTCGATTAATAAATATTTTGGCTTATGACTAATGGATTATATATGGTGATAATATATAATAGTATTACTCGGCTAATGATAGTGAAAATGAAAAGGAAGTGTATACTTGGATATTGATTGTATTGGTTTGGTTAATGGTTCAATTGATGTTTTTACTTATACGCATATTTAGGATAGAAAATGAATAAATATATTATGTCCTTGTATATTAATATATGCCCATATTGAAATTTGAAGTGTGGTTGAAAGTGATGTCTTAATAAATTCGGCACAATTTACATGAATTCAGAAGTATATATATATGCGCTTATGTCATGGTTGTAAATGTTTGAATTGGATTTTGACTTCTTGGTTTATTTGTTAGCCAAATTGATGATAGGGAAATGATAATGTTTAGACAAGCTTTAAACCCTGTTAGTTAACCATTTAGATTATAAACCAACTTAGTCTTAGAATGAGTATGCATATTGTGCCGACTATGATATGGAAAAAATGATTTGTGTCTTAATTCGGTTGATTATATGACCATGTATGAAATAATGGATTGTAATAATGATATTAACTTGGATATGCACATATGCTTATGTTTGCTTATGAGTTATGTGACTACATGTATATCCTTATTAACACTGTTGGATATAAAACCCTGGGATTATTTATAACCATGAATTGTAGTTTGGTAATTAAGTTATACAAATTTTTATTAGTTATTCAATATTCGAAGTTGATCTAAATTATATTTTGGTCGGTAATACCTCGTAACCTATTACGGCAACAGATGTCAGTTATAGGTGTTACATTTTATTGGTATCAGAGCTACTGTTTAGTCAGTTCTAGGACTAACGTAGCGTGTGTGAGTTTAGCTATACATGCCATAATTATATACTGCGATAATGTAATGACTTCTGACATTTGAAATGTGTATTCATATAGTAAATGGATCCCGACAGAGCTGTAGCTGATGATGTCGAGAGTGTAGCACCTGCCCCCGCGCAAGGGATAGCGCAGGCTGATTCTCGACCGACTTTGAGTAAACCAAAAAGTGAGGCTAAACAAGCCTTTTATCAAATGATGAATGACTGGTTCACTCAATATATTTGGGCTAACCCGGCTACACAACAACCTCCACCCCCGATTAATCCATCTTCGATGCCTACTATACCTCAAGTGATCTGTTGCGATTGAATAGACCACCTATCGATAAAATTAGAAAGTGTGGGGCTGAAGAGTTTAAAGCCACTAATGAAGATGACATTAAGCGGGCTGAGTTCTGGCTTGATAATACCATCCGTGTGTTTGATGAGCTGTCCTGTACTTCTGATGAATGTTTGCAATGTGCTATATCTCTACTTCAAGATACAACATACCACTGGTGGAATACCCTAGTATCAGTAGTTTCGAGAGAGCAGGTGACCTGGGAATTCTTTCAGACTAAGTTCCGTAAGAAATATATCAGTCAGAGATTTATTGATCAGAAGCGTAAAGAATTTCTAGAGTTGAAACAGGGCCGGATAACAGTGATAGAATACGAGCGAAAATTTGTGAAACTCAGTTGGTATGCCCAAGAGTGTGTTTCTACTGAGGCCATAATGTGTAAAAGATTTGAAGATGGGTTGAATGAAGATATCAAACTGTTAGTTGGTATACTTGAGATAAAAGAGTTTGTGGTACTTGTTGAGAAAGCCTGCAAAGCTGAAGAGCTCGGAAAAGAGAAAAGAAAAGCTGACTTTGAAGCTAGAGATGCACGCAAAAGAACATCTGGTAAGTCATTCCAGTCGGCATCAAAGAAGTTTCGAGATGATTTTAGCCTTTCTAAAGCCACTTCAAGTTACTCCAAACGGGATCAGAATAGACCACCGGTGAGCTGGAGAGCTACTTTAGTAGCGAGTGTGGGTAATGTTAGATGAAATCAACCCGAGTGTAAGCACTGTGGCAAACGACATCTCGGCAATTGTAGGTTGCATGATTGGGCCTGTTTTAAATATGGATCGACAGATCATTATATTCGAGACTGCCCAATATTAGCTGAGGAAAATACAGTATAGAATATGAGGTCGAGTAACACTGCAAATCGAGGTAAACAACCCAGAAATCCTGGTAATGCGAGTGGTAGTCAGAGAGGGACTAAAGACACGGCAATTAGATCTGAGGATCATGCACCTGCCAGAGCCTATGCTAGGCTTCATCCCCAAATGTTATTACTGGTACATTTACTATTTATGATACTAATGTAATTGCATTGATTGATCCTAGTTCTACTCATTCTTATGTATGTGAGACATTAGTATTCAGCAAGACTCTACCTATTGATTCTACTGAGTTTGTGATTAGAGTGTCAAACCCCTTGGGCCGGTGTGTTATAGTTGATAAAGTATGTAAGAATTGCCCCTTGATGGTTCGAGATCTGTGCTTTCCGACTGATTTGATGTTGCTACCATTTGATGAGTTCGACATAATTCTAGGTATGGATTGACTGACTTTACAGGATGTTGTTGTGAACTACCAAAAAAAGACCATTGATTTACTGAGCCAGCATGATGAAGTTATTCGGATTGAATCTAGTGATTTGTATGGCTTACCAGCAGTGATTTCTTCGATGCTAGCTCAGAAATATGTGAGAAAAGGGTGTGAAGCTTATTTTTCCTACGTGCTCGATAGTAAAACGGCTGAAAGAAACATTGAATTGGTACCCGTTGTATGTGAGTATCCGTATGTGTTTCCTGAAGAATTACCGGGTTTGCCACCTATTCGGGAAGTAGAGTTTGCTATTGAGTTAATACCTGGGACAACTCCGATATATATAGCTCCGTATAGAATGGCACTACAAAATTAAAAGAATTGAAAGCTCAGTTACAAGAATTGACAGATAGAGGTTTTGTGAGACCGAGTTTCTCTCCGTGGGGTGCACTTGTGTTGTTTGTGAAAAAGAAAGATGGAACGATGAGAATGTGCATTGATTACAGACAACTTAATAAGGTGACTATAAAGAAAAAGTATCTGTTGCCATAGATTGATGATCTGTTTGACCAACTGAAAGGGGCAATAGTATTTTTGAAGATAGATTTGATATGAGGCTATTATTAGTTGCGAGTTAAGGATACAGATGTGCCAAAGACTACTTTTAGAACGAGGTACGGACACTATGAGTTTCTGGTTATGCCTTTTAGACTCACTAATGCACTTGCTGTTTTCATGGATTTGATGAATCGAATCTTCAGACCGTACCTGGATCGGTTTGTGGTTGTGTTTAGATGACATCCTGATCTACTCTCGAGATGAAGCTGAGCACACCGAACATTTGAGACTTGTGTTACAGACCTTGCGAGATAAACAGTTGTATGCGAAATTTAATAAATGTGAGTTCTGTTAAATGAAGTTAGTTTTCTGGGCCATGTGGTATCAGCATCAGGTATTCGGGTTGATCCAAGCAAAATTTTAGCCATACTAGATTGGAAACCTCCAAAGAATGTTTCTGAAGTCTGAAGCTTTTTGGGACTTGCTGGTTATTATAGACGGTTCCTGAAAAGTTTCTCTATGATTGTAGCTCTGATGACAAAGCTATTGTAGAAAGATGTTAAGTTTGAGCAGTCAGAGAAGTGTCAACAAAGTTTTGATCAGTTGAAAGCCCTTTTGACAGAAGCTCCAATACTAGTTCAGCCAAAACCGGGTAAAGAATTTGTTATTTATAGTGATGCATCATTAAATGGTTTGGGCTGTGTTTTGATGCAGGAAGGCAGAGTGATAGCTTATGCCTCGAGACAGTTAGAGCCACATGAAAGAAACAATCCAACACATGACCTGGAATTGGCAACGATTGTGTTCGCATTAAAAATTTGGCATCATTACTTGTTCGGTGAGAAATGTCATGTTTATTCTGATTATAAAAGCCTGAAATACTTGATGACTCAGAAAGATCTAAATTTGAGACAACACTGATGGTTAGAGCTGTTAAAAGACTACGAGCTTATGATTGACTATCACCCAGGAAAGGCTAACATTGTTGCTGATACTTTAAGCCGAAAGTCACTGTTTGCTTTGCGTGCAATGAATACACATTTGGCCATGTCTGATGATGGTTTGATAGTGGCTGAATTGAAAGCTAGACCGTTGTTTGTTCAACAAATATGTGATGCCTAGAAGGTTGATAATGAATTGATTGTGAAACGAGCTCAGTGTGAGACGGATGCCGATTCAGAGTTCAGAGTTGATGCTGATGACTGTTTGAGGTTTAGAGACCGAATTTGCGTCTCGAGGAATTCAGAGTTGATTCAGATGATTTTGAATGAAGCTCATAGCAGTCGGTTATCTGTTCACCCAGGTAGTACAAAGATGTATAACAATCTGAAACAGCTCTAATGGTGGCTTGGCATGAAACAAGACATCTCTGACTTTGTTGCAAGATGTTTAGTCTGTCAACAAGTAAAAGCTGAGCATCAGGTACCTTCAGGGTTACTTCAGTCGATTATGATACCAGAATAGAAGTGGGATAGAGTTACGATGGATTTTGTATCTGGTTTACCGTTAACACCGAGCAATAAAGACGCAATCTGGGTTGTTGTTGATAGGTTGACTAAATCGGCTCATTTTGTTCCGATACGTACAGACTACTCACTTGATAAGCTGGCTGAATTGTATGTTTCTCAGATTGTGAGACTACATGGTGTGCCTATATCTATTGTTTCAGATAGAGATCCGAGATTTACATCGCGATTTTGGAAGAAATTGCAAGATGCACTAGGTATGAAATTACATTTCAGTACTGCTTTCCATCCGGAAACAGATGGCCAGTCTGAGCGAATCATTCAGATACTTGAGGATATGTTGAGATGTTGCATTCTCGAGTTTTAAGGTACGTGGGAACGATACCTGCCTCTAATTGAATTTGCATATAATAGTAGTTACCAATCGAGTATCAAAATGGCACCTTATGAGGCTTTATATGGCCATAAATTTCGTACACCATTATACTGGACTGAGCTCAGTGAAAATAAGATACATGGTGTTGACTTGATCAGAGAAACTGAACAGAAAGTGAAAGTGATTCGTGAAAGTTTGAAGGCAGCGTCAGATCGACAGAAATCTTATGTGGACTTGAAACATAAAGATATAGAGTTTCAAATTGGAGACAAAGTCTTTTTGAAAGTCTCACCTTGGAAGAAAATACTTAAATTCGGTCGTAAGGGCAAACTGAGTCCGAGGTTTATTAGACCGTATGAGATTATAGAACGTATCGAGCCAGTTGCTTGCAGACTATTGTTGCCACCTGAGTTAGAAAAGATCCACAATGTATTCCACATTTCGATGCTTCAGAGATATCGATCTGATCCTTCCCATGTGATTAGCCCGTCTAAGATTGAAATTTAGTTTGATATGACCTATGAAGAAGAACCGATTCGCATTTTGACTCGTGAGATTAAAGAGTTGAAAAATAAGAAGATTCCATTAGTTAAAGTACTGTGGCATAAAAATAGAGTTGAGGAAGTAACTTGGGAGCCAGAGGATACAATGAGAGAATGTTATCCGAACCTATTCACCGGTAAGATTTTCAGGGACAAAAATCCCTAAGGAAGGAGAGTTGTAACAGCTCGATTTAGACCCTCATCAAAAAGGTGGTTTCAGGATGATGAATCCGAGTCAGAAAAATATTTTAAAATTATTTTCTGTGTTTATTTTGTGTTAATTTATATCTGTAAAATTTTCGTGAATTAATTTTGTCGTTTAGGTGTCCGATCAAATAATAGGGCTTAATCGCGTAAAATGAAAATTTGATAGTTTAACGTGTGAGGACCGAATTGTTAATGTCTTTTTAATATGAAGTCTTTATGTTGTAATTGTACCATTAGCATGTTTTATGGATGGTTTTAGGCATAAGTTATAAAATTCTATTATTATTTCATGAAGGGCAAAATGGGAAATGAAATATAATGTTATAGTATAACATATTATAACATAATAACAAAATATATTCATCATTTTCATTCCTAATTGCCGAAACTAAGAGAAAGACATCCAAGCTAGGGTTTGGCCATCTATTTAGCTCAATCAAGGTTCGTTTTTGTTCGATTTTTGATAATTTCTTGAGATCACTGCTTAGTAATCTTCAAGACCCATGCTTTAATTTTTGATTTTGATGAATATTTTGAGTTGTGCCATTGTTGATAGCTTGTGATTTTTGTTGTTTAATGATGAAAAATGAAAGATATATTTTAGATTAACATATTTTGTATTGGAGTTTTTGGTGATTTTGAGTAATTAGGACTTAATTGCAAAAATAATAATTTGAGGGACTAAAATGTGAAATTAATGAATTATATGGGCTTGTATAGACATGGGTAATATTCGGCCTAGTTTGGATGTGGAGAAATTTGGTGTATTTTGTGTTTTGTGCAATAAGGAATAAATTGTAAAAATTATAAATGTTAGAGGTAAAATGGTAATTTTTCTATTTATGTGTTTTTGGAATAAATTGAATGAAAATATGTTTGAATGAGCTTAATTTGAACTTGTTTAGATCAAGAACCAAAGAAATCCGACTTGGATCGGGGAAAAACAAAAGTTGTCGACTAGCTGCCCGATTCCATTTTACGACGTCTGAGGTAAGTTTATAAGCAAATAGACGTGTTTAATTGTAGTTAAATATTAAATATACATGCTGTTATGAAATGTTGAAGTTTATATTTGATATAGCTGAATATGGAAAGGCTTGGTTACTTCATTTCTAAATTCGACTCGACCGAGTTACGACGTCCAAAAGCCCCGTATGAACCTTAGGAATAGCTAGGATACATATGTCATGACATAGGATTCTGATATATGTGTGCGAGTAAGTCCATAGCATCAATTTGTGTTTTCGATATGTGTTTACGAGTAAGACCCTGTCTAGGACAGTGGCATCGATATGTGGCTACATGTAAGACCACGTCTGGGACATTGGCATTGTACGATATACGTGATAATCCGAGTGTCCTATCCAATTTTGAATGGTTTATCGGGCAAAGGTAATCGTGTACGGATTTTATGATATGAGCTAAATGGCCAGGTATTAGTTAGTCCAATAATTAACAAAAAATAAGGTAAATGTATTCGACCTATTACACATTATTGAATAAGTGTAAATTTTGTATATGTGAACTTATGTGCATTCAGTCATGTGATTAATATAAGTACATTAGACTATACTATGATCTTTGAGTGTATGTATGTAAGAGTATATGAACTAAGAACATAGTGACTATTCAGCCTTGAAAACTATTTAATGATTTGTAAATTATGGTCTTACAAGCGTTCGGAAAAAGTGAATATATGATTGTATATAAATGTATATGATTATATATAAGTAACATAGATGTATTCGTGCCTAGAAATGAATGTAAATTGATGTAATAATTCTAATTTAAATTAGTTAAGTTGAATAAATCATTGAGTTGTTGATTTGCTTATGACTTACTAAGCTTTGAGAGCTTACTCTTTGTGTTATGTCTATTTTGTTTTATAGATTTTGAAGTCAAGCTACAAGTTCGGGGATCGACAGTTAAGATCATCACACTGTCTACTGCTTTGGTACCTTTAAGCTAAACTTAAATTATGGCATGTATAGGCTGGTTTGATGTTGTTATTTGGAAATGAATGTATATACAAGCCATGCGAAAATGGCTAAATTCCTAAGTTGGCTTTGGTTATGTTTTGGATGTGGTCATTACTTTGCTTAGACTTGGTCTTGTATAAATATGGCATGAACTCATTAGGGTTAATATGTTACGTAGGCATATGAAGTTTTAGTTAAGTTTATGTATGTCGTGTGCATAGAAAATTGTTTGGTTGATTCGGCTAAATTGTATAAGTATTTATGTAAAACGTTTGGCTTGTTTTGTTAAGGCTAGAAATGTGTTTTGATCATAAGGTAAGTTGTAAGTTAGTTGGGTTAGGTTATTTCTCATATTAGTTGAATGATACACATGTTACATATATGTGAGGTGTTGAATATGTACATGGTAATATGATTAAATTATCTCAGCAAAGTGATATTATAAATGAAGAATTTAAAACCTTTTATAACATGGATAATGGTTGTGATTAGTGGTGTGACATAAAGCTTTCTTCAGATGTTTTAGAAATGCAGTTTAATATATATATACACATGTAGTTAAATTTACTTTTTTGGATGGGTTTGAATAAATGATTTAAGTGAAAGTTATCAACAATTATTAATGTCTATTAATAAATACTTTGGCTGATGACTAATGGATTATATATGGTGATAATATATAATAGTATTACTCGGCTAATGATAGTGAAAATGAAAAGGAAGTGTATACTTGGATATTGATTGTATTGATAATTGATGTTTTTACTTATGCGCATATTTAGGATAGAAAATGAATAAATATATTATGTCCTTGTATATTAATATATGCCCATATTGAAATTTGAAGTGTGGTTGAAAGTGATGTCTTAATAAATTCGGCACAATTTACATGAATTCAAAAGTATATATATATGCGCTTATGTCATGGTTGTGAATGTTTGAATTGGATTTTGACTTCTTGGTTTATTTGTTAGCCAAATTGATGATAGGGAAATGATAATGTTTAGACAAGCTTTAAACCCGATTAGTTAACCATTTAGATTATAAACCAACTTAGTCTTAGAATGAGTATGCATATTGTGCCGACTATGATATGGACAAAATGATTTGTGACTTAATTCGGTTGATTATATGACCATCTTGGATATGCGCATATGCTTATGTTTGCTTATGAGTTATGTGACTACATGTATATCCTTATTAACACTGTTGGATATAAAATCCTGGGATTATTTATAACCATGAATTGTAGTTTGGTAATTAAGTTATACAAATTTTTATTAGTTATTCAATATTCGAAGTGGATCTAAGTTATATTTTGGTCGGCAATACCTCATAACCCTATTCCGACGACAGATGTGGGTTATGGGTGCTACACATTAGCTCAAATAACCATTATATCTCAACTGAAGACATTAGTTTTAATTAACTTATTTGAGAAAAAAGATCTATCATACCATTTGAAATTTGAAATTTCACCACTTAGGCCTTTGCCGATGTTAAATCCTTACACGTAAATTAGAGAAATCCAAATACTAAAATCACTGCATTACCATGATCAAATTAGGACCATAGTCACACTTGACATGATTATCACAAGCTAAAGAAGACACTTTGAACATGAGTCATGATTGATAGATAATGGAAGAAAGATGACAAGAAAACCAAGTAAAGAAATCCAGGATAGAGAAATCCCAAGATACGGGACAATATCGAAAGATCGAAAACAACCTCTTAAGAAAATATGAAAGACCTCGATTGTAACACCCCGAGACCGGGATGTGGTACGAGGCATTACCGGACAAACATACAAACATCCAACTAAATTACAGGCTATAAAATTTAATTTTTTATTTCGAAACATTCATTCACATGCACATAGTCCCTTACTTGGGACTATGAAGCCCAAAACATACTTTAGAAAGGTTTCGGGACTAAATCGAGAACTTTTGAAAGTTCTAGGAAAACATACAAATTTTTCTCATTAAACAGGGCCACACGCCCATGTGCCACCAACACGCCCGTATTCTCAGGCCGTGTAACTCTCTGTCCATCACGTCATCAAATAAGTTGAACCATACGGTCAGGCTACACGCCCGTGTCACCAGGCCGTATCCCTTACACGGTTGAGACACACGGTCGTGTCTCAGCCCGTGTAATTAACTCTTAGGCTATTTTCCAAGCCTTTTTGTCACCCTACATGCACCCATATGGTTTCAATAACATTCAACATTCTCTATTGTCTACCATCATGCATGTAATACACATTCTTACATTAACCAGAACTAGACATACCAGATCTTGTTCTTATTTTATACCAAGCCTAGACATACCATCAATTCACATACATAAACAACATGCTTGACTAAGACATTCCACACCAACATATTACTTATTCTTACCTTACACATTTACATTAAGAATATGGTCACATCTATTGATCATAATCTATCCACCACATCAGTATGACATATCATATATTCGACCGTATCAAGACATCACCACGCACATATCATAAAGTAATAGATCAAGCATGCATAATCAATTAGGTTTACAACCCAATGATTGAATATAAACCATATCACATGACTATATCCAATTTAACCATAATAAGCCAATATGTGTGGCCAACTCATACTAACAACTATCATAAAGACTAAATCTCTATACATGCCACTCACTTGAAAACACTTGAAGTTGATCGACGCTTCACATCAACGTTCTGATAGTGTGATGCTGCCTCCGACGATCTCCAACCCCAAGCTGACCTGCCAACACTAAAACAAATGGAGAAGGAGGTAAGCTTTACGCTTAGTAAGTCCATATGAAATTAACAAGCAATTTACAAACATGTTTCCTTAGGTAAAACAACTATAATTACACTTTTATTCATATTCTGGTCAAACTGTCTACTCTAGTCATAGTCGATAAATTATTTATAACTCGAGCTACAGAACTCCAAATTAAGATCTGTTAATTTTCCCTGAAACTAGACTGAAATATCTTCTTACCATAAAATTTTTAGAACTTTTTATTTAGCCAATTAGTACATTTTATTCATTAAATTTTCCCCTATTTTGCTATCCAACAGTTCTAAACTCTCTTCACTGAAAATTATTTATCTCATAATGCAGAACTCATATAATGCTAACATCTATCTTTCTAGAAAATAAACTCAATAAGTATTTTAATCATATAAATTATAACTCACAATTATTTTTGTAAAATTTCTAGTGATTTTCTAAATATAACACAGGGGAGTCTACAATCACTCTGGCTCTATCTCATAAGAACTCAAATATATCATAGTACAAAATTCTTTTGCTTACACCATTTCCTTTATGTGAAACTAGGCTCATTAAGATTTAATTTGATTTATTATTCAGCCTCTAATTCGACTTTCACTATTTATGGTAATTTTTCAAAGTCAGGCTATTGCTGTTGTTCAACACTGTTTCGGTACAAAATCACAATAGCTATCATAAATTCATTGTTACTTTATACTTATAGGCATGATTTAATATCATACATGTATCTTTCCACAAACCATCATACTTTCATCAAATCATATAATATTACCATTCATACATAATACACAAGGACATATATCACCATAAATCATCATAGTCATACGAGCACATAATGACAAATACATACCTTTGCTTTCTTGCACATATACATACCTCACTTAGCTTACGTTCGAATTTTATATACATTACCCGTTGAACATTTGGAATAATGACAAGGATACTCGGATACAAATGCACTGAAGTGCCATAATCATAATATAGCACGCCTCTCAATAGGGCTACATAAGAGCACCCGGACCTAGCATGCATCACATAACCATGCCTCTCAATAGGGCTACATAAGCTCTCAGACCTAGCGTGTACCACATAATTACATGCCTCTCAACGGTGCTACACAAGCTCCCGAACCTAGCATGTATCATGTCGTCTAATGAACTCATTCATACATAGCTATCCTAGTGACATGTCACTTGTATCCTTACCTATTCCTATGTTCAAACGGGATTTTCGGAGTTTCGTCCAAGGGCGAAGCCAGAAAAATTTTTAGGGGGCCGGATGAAATTTTAATTTTTTATAGTTTGTATCTTTATAATTTGTAAAGGATTAAATCAAATTTTTATAATTTTAGGGGGGCCAAAGTACAATTTTACCTTTATTAATTTAAAATTTTTATAAATATTTTAGGGCCTAAAATGCAATTTTACGTTTTAGGGGGGCCGGGGCCCATGCCAGCCCCCTGGCTTCGCCCCTGCTTTCGTCTCTTTGTCGACCATTCTTGGAATGTTGGCCTCATAACATATGACAACATCATATACAAATGCTAACATGGAAACACTTGTAACATAAGCATAAAACATCGAAACATATTGTGACAACAAAGTAACCAAATAACATATTAATTAACTAAATGTTATTGAAACATTTAAAGCATCAATGAAGGTATTTATTTGTACATGTACTTACATCTAATGTACTATTAAAGTAATAACATTAAAATACACATTGCATTATTAAATATCATATGAACTTACCTCGTATAAGAAAATGGTCATTTTTACCATTTAAGTCCACTACTTGGTATTTTCCCGATTTTAGCCCAAATCTCAATTTTCCTTGATCTAAGATTACAAATATAGCTCATTTATTACTCACATTACTCAAATGGGTCCATAAATCATATTTTTACAAATTTTAATTTTGACCCCTAAACTTTTGCATATTTGCACTTTTGCATTTTTGCCCCAATGCTCGAAAATTAAACTTCATCCTATTTTCTTATGTTTTATGACATGCAGTTCATTTTTTCCTTTTATGGCAACATCAAATTCTCACTCTAACATGTACTTATGAAAATTAGGTATTTTTACCGATTATGACGTTTTACTCGTTTTTACGGAAAATCGCTTAGCAAAAGTTGTTTATCTAACACCCAACACTCATTTTCTACCATTAGACATCAAAATGTATGCATATTACTCATCGGTATATTTTTAAACATAAATCCTAGCTCAAAATAATGGTAGAAATGAGTAGATCATGTTACCGGGACTTCAAAAATGTAAAGAACATTAAAAACGGGGTTCAAGATCACTTACAAATGAGCTTGGAAAGCTTGAAAACCCTAGCCATGGTGTTTTTCATGAGACAGTCGGCCATGAGGAAGAAGATGAACAAATTTGGCTTATTTTTGGCTTTTTAATTCATTTAATTATCAATTTACTAAAATGCCCTTAATGAAAAACTTTTAAAAACCTATCATACCATGTCCATTTTTGTCCACAAACTTCAAAATGGTCTAATTACCATTTAAGGACATTTAATTTAAAAGTTCATAACAATTAGACACTTTTAACATGTAGAACTCAACTTTTGTACTTTTTACAATTTAGTCCTTTTGACCAAATTGAGTGCCCAAACGTTAAAAATTTTCGAACGAGATTTTCACAAAATTATTTCTTGAAATCGTAGACCATAAAAATATAATAAAAATAAAATTTTCTTCATCGAATTTATGGTCCCGAAATCACTGTTCCAGCTAGGCCCAAAATCGGGATGTTACAACTCTCCCACCTTTAGGAATTTTCATCCCCGAAAATCTTACCGGAAAAATGGTTTTCACTTAGATTCCTCAATCTCATATTTGATGCCAAAGAACTTCCACTTAGGCTATGCCTCCAATACATATTTTTAATTTATCATACGATCTGAAAGCTTGCGGACTCAACTCTCAATTGTTCTTAAATTTTCAAAGCCTTCTCAGTTTCCCTTGATATCATGACATAAAACCCAGATCTCAATTTGGTTAATGGAGACTAGAATTCCAAGTAATCCAACAATTAGAGAGATCTGGAATTCCATGAATCTGATGAGTAGAAATTCATTAAATACCAGTCTGACTTACAGATCTCGCCAAACATTTAACAATAAGATACATCACATTTTCCTCTTTCCGCTAGGGAAATAATTCTGATATGGCCTCGAGAATAATCTTTTCTCATTTCCATCCTAATATCAGTACTGGCAAAGATAACTTTTGTAGATCCTGATGCTCGGCTTTAACCCTATTAACAACTCAGATTTTCTGTGGCATCGAATGCTCTAAACTATCACATTACCTTATTGTCTTGAAACACATCACAATTCATACAACAGTACATTACTAAAAATCAGGATGTCTTTACTCAATACAGACTAGTCCAGTTCAAATACT
The DNA here is from genome assembly GCA_025698465.1 of Gossypium longicalyx. Taxonomy (NCBI): domain Eukaryota; kingdom Viridiplantae; phylum Streptophyta; class Magnoliopsida; order Malvales; family Malvaceae; genus Gossypium; species Gossypium longicalyx. The sequence continues at coordinate 53,123,638 of CM046996.1, forward strand.
TCGGTTAGCACTATTCCCATCTGTCTGAACTTTGCTAGCATCTAATAAACTTTTCAGCTTTCACAAGACGAAAACTTCATCATTCGTAGTAGCTTTAACTCATATCAGAATTTTTCTAAGAGAGATACACTTCTCATTCAGACTATTTTCCATTTTTACGTAAAGAAATGAAATTCTATTATCAGACTTGAGAAAAATGATCCTGGCATAATTGTCACATGAAATCTTTCAAATAAACCAGTGAATGACATTTCAAGTAATCATTTCTTCTAGTTACAAAACAATTCATCATGCAATCCTTTACTATTCATTCATTACGCTAATCAAAACCATCTCAATTGCATTAGCTCAAGTAACCAAAATATCTCAATTGAAGACATTAACTATGATTGACTTACTTGAGAGAAGTAATCCACCATACCGATTGAAACTCGCGCTTTTATCACCTATGCCTTCACTGATGTCAAATCCTTACACAGAAATTAGAAAAATCCCAATACTAAAATCACCATATTACCAAGATCAAATCAGAAGTATAGTCATACTTGACATGATTATTACAAGCTGAATAACGCACTTCAAACATGAGTCATAATTGACAAATTATGGATCAAAGATAACAAGAAAATCGAGTAAAGAAATCCAATATAGAGAAGCCAAGAATAAAAAAATTCAGAATAAATAAACCTAATATACGATACTATGTCGGAAGATCGAAAACCAAACTCATAGGAAAAATACGGAAGATCTCGATAATTCCTCAGAGAAAAGAAGTCCAAAAGAAAACATCATTTAATCCCACTGGAATCAAATGCAATAAGAACAATGTATCTTCCCATATATATATCAAATGGAGCATCAAGTAGAAGAAACAGAATCATAGTATCATACATATTCTCTCATCAATTCTTATCAAACGAAATGTAATAGAATGCTCGAGGGAATAGAGCAATACAAATTATAAACCAGTCAGGCTACCAATGCTTTCATCTAGCATCAGGATTAGAAAACATCCCCATATAACGAGAATTTGTTCAGAAAATCAACAGCCATAGAAATATTTTTGAGAATGGATAAACACATAGAACATCTTAGAAAAGACTGCTAAAATCTGTCAAGCCGTAACTGTCACACTCAGATATTACACATTTCAAATATCATTCCTCCAACTAGTTCTGACTTTACTTACCAACTCATTCTCAATCTCTAATCATGTTTATGATTATTCTATCATTGAACTCTTTGGTTTCTCCACCGAAAACTTATTCAGTGCAAATCTCATGAAATTCCATTATAATCACCACTTCGGTAAGGGGGAGGGGTTGTATGGCCTCTGACTCAACTTTCTTATACATATGCATAAAACACTATTTCATCATCATAGTAACATTTTCACAAGCATATAATTCACTTCAGGCCAATTATTATTCACACCTGTATGGCATGAATCTTCCAATTATCTTATTTAAACTAGTGCACTTATGCATGCATTCTATGTTTTCTGGATAACTTTGCTTATCTATTCATTTAATCAAACAAATCATACTCATGACATCAAATAAACATTAATATTTGCATCACAATCGCAACTTTCATTTTGTGCATCATCATTTACATATTATTACAATCATATAATTCAGTTCAAACAATTTAACATAGATAAATTCATTTCATTACAATCATTTATCTCATAAAAAATATCATTGACATTCAATGTCCAATCGGGACAATGACATTTTTATTCATATCATGGTATCATGAACCTTTATTCATACCTCTACGAATTTCTATTTATCTCATTCACCTTATCAAGTAAGCCAAGTGCATTACATCATATAAGCATCAAACAAGCATGGGTACTCATCACAACATGAACTTTCATCTCACGTATTATCACGTACATATCATAAATTTTTATTCATACTTTTCTGAATCGAGACTCATCATGATCGTAATTTTACTCAAATACCTTCGCATTACATTAGACATGGTCAGTGTAGCTCGGTTGGAGAGTACCTCTGTTTAAACAAGACGGGTCTCATATGCGTCGGGAGACATCACACTATCACAGGTCCGTGGCATGTATAGCTAGACTTTTACACATGCTAGGTTAGCTAGAAAATCGACTAAACCATAGCTCTGATACCACTAAATGTAACACCCCTTACTTGTACTCGAGACCGGGATATGGTACGAGGCATTATCGGACAAACATACAAACATCCAACTAAAATACGGGCTATAAAATTTCATTTTTATTTCGAAACATTCATTCACATGCACATAGTCCCTTACTTGGGTCTACAAAGCCCAAAACATACTTTAGAAAGGTTTTGGGACAAAATCGAGAACTTTGGAAAGTTCTAGGAAAACATAGAAATTTTTCCCATTAAACAGGGCCACACGCCCGTGTGCCAACAACACGCTCGTGTTCTCAAGCCGTGTCTGTCTATGACATCATCAAACGAGTTGAACCATACGGCTAGGCTACACGCCCTTCTCACTAGGCCGTATCCCTCACACGGTTGAGACACACGGCCGTGTCTCAGCCCGTGTAATTAACTCTTAGGCTATTTTCCAAGCCTTTTTGTTACCCTACATGCACCCACATGGTTTCAATAACAATCAACATCCTCTATTTTGATACAAATATATCATTTGTCTACCATCATGCATGTAATACACATTCTTACATTAACTAGAACTAGACATACCAGATCTTGTTCTTATTTTATACCAAGCCTAGACATACCATCAATTCACATACATAAACAACATGCTTGACTAAGACATTCAACACCAATTTCATGTTTAACAATGGTATTACTTATTCTTACCTTACACTTTTACATTAATAATATGGTCACATCTATTGATCACAATCTATCCACCACATAAGTATGACATATCATATATTCGACCATATCAAGACATCACCACGCACATATCATAAAGCAATGGATCAAGCATGCATAATCAATTAGGTTTACAACCCAATGATCAAATATAAACCATATCACATGACTGTATACGATTTAACCATAATAAGCCAATACGTGTGGCCAACTCATACTAACAACTATCATAAAGACTAAATCTCTTTACATGCCACTCACTTGAAAACACTTGAAGTTGATCGACGCTTTACATCAACGTTCTGATAGTGTGATGCCGCCTCTGACGATCTCCAACCCCGAGCTGACCTACCAATACTAAAAGAAATGGAGAGGGGGGTAAGTTTTACGCTTAGTAAGTCCATATGAACTTAATAAGCAATTTACAAACATGTTTCCTTAGGTAAAACAACTATAATTACACTTTTATTCATATTCTGGTCAAACTGTCTACTCTAGTTATAGTCGATAAATTATTTATAACTCAAGCTACAAGGCTCCAAATTAAGATCTGTTAATTTTCTCTGAAACTAGACAAAAATATATTCTTACCAAAAAAATTTCAGAATTTTTGGTTTAGCCAATTAGTACAGTTTATTCATTAAATTTTCCCCTATTTCACTGTCCAACAGTTCTGGCCTCTCTTTACTAAAAATTATTTATCTCATAATATAGAAATCGGATAAAGCTTTTTTCTATCTTTCTAGAAAATAGACTCAATAATTATTTTAACAATATAAATTATAACTCACAATTATATTTTTACAATTTCTAGTGATTTTCTAAATCTAAGACAGGGGAGTCTGGTATCACTCCGACTCTGTCTCATAAGAACTCAAATATATCATAATAAAAAATTCTTTTGCTTACACCGTTTCCTTTATGTGAAACTAGCTCATTAAGCTTTAATTTCATTTATTATTCATCCTCTAATTCGACTTCCACTATTTATGGTGATTTTTCAAATTTGGGCTACTACTGCTGTTCAACACTATTTCGGTGCAAAATCACAATAACTATCATAAATTCATTGTTACTTTATACTTATAGGCATGATTTAATATCATACATTTATCTTTCCACAAACCAACATACTTTCATTAAATCATATAATATTACCGTTCATACATAATACACAAGGACATATATCGCCATAAATCATCATAGTCATACGAGCACATAATGGCAAATACATACCTTTGCTTTCTTGCACATATACATACCTTACTTAGCTTACGTTCGAATTTCATATACATTACCCGTTGAACATTTGGAATAATGAATAGGATACTCGGATATAAACGCACCGAAGTGCCATAATCATAATATAGCACGCCTCTCAACAAGGCTACATAAGAGCACTCGGACCTAGCATGCATCACATAACCACGCCTCTCAATAGGGCTACATAAGCTCTCAGACCTAGCGTGTACCACATAATTACAAGCTCCCTGACCTAGCATGTATCATTGCGTCTAATGAACTCATTCATACATAGCTATCCTAGTGACATGTCACTTGTATCCTTACTTATTCCTAAGTTCAAACAGGATTTTTGAACTTTAGTCTATTTATCGAACATTCTCGGAATGTTGGCCTCATAACATATGACAACATCATATAAAAATTCTAACATGGCAACACTTGTATCATAAGCATAAAACATCGAAACATATTTTGACAACAAAGTAACCAAATAACATATTAATTAACTAAATGTTATTTAAACATTTAAAACATCAATTAAGGTATTTATTTGTACATGTAATTACATCTCATGTACTATTAAAGCAATAACATTAAAATACACATTGCATTATTAAATATCATATGAACTTACCTCGTATACGAAAATGGCCATTTTTATCCTTTAAGTCCACTACTTGGTATTTCTCGATTTTAGCCCGAATCTCGATTTTCCTTGATCTAAGATTACAAATATAGCCCATCTATTACTCACATTATTCAAATGGGTCCGTAAATCATATTTTTACAAATTTTTATTTTGACCCCTAAACTTTTGCATATTTGCACTTTTGCCCCTATGTTTTATGACATGTTGATCATTTTCCCCTTCTATAGAAACATTAAATTCTCACTCTAACATGTACTTATAAACATTAGGTATTTTTACCGAGTATGACGTTTTACTCGCTTTCACGTAAAATCGCTTAGCAAAAGTTGTTTATCTAACACCCAACACTCATTTTCTACCATTAGACATCAAAATGTATGCATATTACTCATCGGTAAATTTTTAAACATAAATCCTAGCTCAAAATAATGGTAGAGATGAGTAGATCATGTTACCGAGACTTCAAAAATGTAAAGAACATTAAAAACGGGGTTCAGGATCACTTACAAATGAGCTTGGAAAGCTTGAAAACCCTATCCATGGTGTTTTTCATGAGACATTCAGCCATGAGGAAGAAGATGAGAAAATTTGGCTTATTTTTGGCTTTTTAATTTATTTAATTACCAATTTACTAGAATGCCCTTAATGAAAAACTTTTAAAAACCTATCATTCCATGTCCATTTTTGTCCACAAACTTCAAAATGGTCTAATTACCATTTAATGACCTTTAATTTAAAAATTCATAACAATTAGACACTTCTAACATGTAGAACTCAACTTTTGCACTTTTTACAATTTAGTCCTTTTGACCAAATTCAATGCCCAAACGTCAAAATTTTCAAATGAGATTTTCACGAAATTATTTCATGAAATCGTAAACCATAAAATATAATTAAAATAAAATTTTCTTCATCGAATTTGTGGTCCCGAAACCACTATTCTGACTAGGCCCAAAATCAGGATGTTACATCGATAATTCCTCAAAGGGAAAAAGTCTAGAAGAAAGTATCATTTGATCCCACTAGAATCAAATATGACAATTTAAAGAAACAGGATCATAGCATCATGTGCATTTTCTCATAAGTTCTCATTAGACTGAATATAACAGAATACCAGAGGGAAGTAGAGCAAAGCAAATTATAAACCAGTCAGACCGACAATGCCTTCGTCTGACATTAAGATCAGATAACATTCTCATATAACAAGAATTTCATCAGAAGATAGATAGCCACTATAATACTTCCGAGAACAATGATCTCTTAAAATATATCAAGAGAGACAGTCATAATCTACTCACTATGATTTCTATACTCAGACATCTCATGTTTCAAATATATTTTCTCTAAATATTTCTGTCATCACAAATCCCATATTATTACACTTTCTCAACCTCGTATCTAAGTAATTTGATTTACCAAAGTACATTTCTTCTCTAACAGTGACAGTGCGTAATTCACATAATCTTTATGTCAACCTAATACTTTTCTAGCTCTAGCTTACTTATCAACTCATTCTCAATCTCTAATCGTGTTTATAGATATTTCTCCACTGAACTCTTTGGTTTCATACTTGTGAGTTTATTCAGCGTAAATCTCATGAAATTCCATTACAATACACCACTCTGGTAAGGGAGGTGAGGTCGTAGGGCCTCTAACTCGACTCTCATATACATACACATGTAACACAACTTTCATCATCATAGCAACATCATCAAAATCATATCATTCATTTCAGACAGACCGACATTCATATTCGTTTTACGCCAACTTTCCAATTATCTTATTTAGACAAGTATACTAATGCATGCACTCTATGAATTATGAGTAACTTTACTTATCTCATTCATTTAATCAAAATAGTCATCTACATAACATCATACGAGAGCCAACAAACATGGATAAGTATATTCCAATCTATACTTTCATCTCGCATATCATCGTATGCATATCATTACAAACATGTAAATCAGTCTAAGCAATTTTACACTTATACTCAGACTATGTGAATTTGCCAACCATATTCATTCAAATAAGTATACATGAACATTCATTCCATCTATATTTTTGATAAGTTATCTAAACACATGCATTCACTCGAACAAATCAATCATGTATACCATGGGATTATCAATCAATCTAGATAAGTTCATTATACCATGTACACATTATATTTCGTGTTTCTCAAATCACAAATATGTACATATACATTTAACAAATTCTTGTTCATACCTTTTCGAGTTTCAACTCTTCATAACTACACTTTATTGAATACTCTAGTATCATTATCTATGTGATCGGGTGTAGCTCGGGTGGAGAGTACCTTGCCCACACAAGATAGTTCTCATTCTTGTCGGGAGACATCACACTATCACAAACTTGAGGCATGTGTAGCTAGACTCTTACACGTGCTAGGCTACTCTGAGAACCGACTAAACCATAGCTCTGATACCATTAAATATAACACCCCTTACACATAACTGATACCGGGACAGGGTTCGAGGCATTATCGGACTTAAACATATGCCATTTCATAAAATTGGGCCATAAAATTTCATTTAAATTAAAAACATTCCATCACATGCATGATGTCCTTTACGCGAGCTACCGAGGCTCAAAACATGCATTAAAGGCGGTTTGGGACTAAACCGAAAACTTTGGAAAGTTTTGGGAAAACTTAGGAAAATTTTCATGAAACATGGTCACATGCCCGTGTGGACACAGGGACATGCCCGTGTGTCTTCAACACGCCCATGTCCTCAGGCCATGTAACTCTCTGTTTATCACGTCAGCAAAACAAATTGAACCACACGGCCAGGCCACACGCCCGTGTGCTAGGCCGTGTCCTCCACACAGCTAAGGCACATGGTCGTGTCTCTACCCGTGTGGCTAACACTTAAGCTATTTACCAAGCCTTTTATATTACCTTTAATCTTTCACATCTATAACCAAGGACACATATCATGATATCATTTCAATGATTTAGCATCCCATTTTAAGACACATTTAATTCATGGCCATGACCATTTAGATTGGTCATAAAACATTCATCATGCGCATAATTCATAATACCAACCATATATAGCCAACAAGAATAATCACATCACAAGTATTAGAACATGGCATAGATAGATAGGTTTACAAACCATAATCACTATGAGCCACACCTAATGGCCATATATAATTAACTCAATGTAAGCCAATACCTTTGGCTAATCATAATAAAGGCTAACATAAAAACTAAGTCCCTATACATGCCACACATACGAAAACGCTTAACAAATATGGGTCACTACTTCAAAGGCGATGGCTTGATAGTGTGATGCTACCTCCGACGATCTCCAACCCCGAGCTAAACTGTCAACACTAAAGCAAAAGAAAGGAAGGGAGTAAGCTTTATAGCTTAGTAAGACCGTATGAAAATAATAAGAAATTTATCAACTTGCTTCTCAATGTAATACAACCATATTTACACTTTTATTTATGTTCAGGTCAAGCTATTTTCTCAAATCACAGTTGTTAAATTATTTACATCTGGAGCTACGGAACTCCAAATTAACTTTTTCTAATTTTAATTAAAACTAGACTCACTTATCTTCTTGCAATAAAATTTTTAGAATTTTTGTTCTAGCTAATAAGTACATTTTATTCCTTAAAGTTACCCTTTTTTTGTTGTCTGATAGTTCTGACCCCTCTTCACTAAAAATTAATTATCTCATGATACGGGACTCAGATGATGTTTTCATCAATTTCTCTTGAAAATAGACTCATTAATAATTCTAGGCATATAAATCATAACCCATAAGTATTTTTATACAATTTTCAATGATTTTCTCAAATCAGAATAGGGGATATCAAAATCATTCTAACTCTGTCTCACAACAATTTAAATATTTCGTAATATGAAACTCTTTTGCTTACACTGTTTCTTCTATGTGAAACTAGACTCATTAATATTTAATTTCATATTGTATTCATCCTCTAACTCAATTTCCACAATTTTTTGGTGGTTTTTCAAATTTAGGCTATTGCTGCTGCCCAGAACTATTTTAGTGTAAATTAATAATACTAAGTTTATCACACCTTATTAATTCATTTTCACCACACTGGTAAAAATATATGTTTATACATCATAAGTATAGAGCTACAGTCAGAAGGTCATCAAAAAATCATTCTCATAGGCTTGACTTACCTATTTACATCCTCACCAAATGTACATCATAAACTGAAATTATTTCTCATGAGTTTGGCATACATAATTGTGTTACTCATAACATAGCCATAAGCTCATATACTAACTCATATTCATTCCATACTAATCAAACAAAACGAATTGAATTCACATCTCATCAATTTCATGTAAGTACCTGTACCACTCATAACATAGCCATAAGCTCTATCATTTCGTTATAAACCATACATCTTCTGTTGAACCATTTGAAATACTACAGGATAATCAATAGCCCCAAACATGGGATAAGATGCCGACGCCATGTCCCAAACATGGTCTTACACTGGCTAGCACATTAAAGACGATTCCATGTCCTAGAATGGTCTTATACTAACTTTCATATATCGAGGCTGATGCCGTGTCCCAGACAGGTCTTACACTGGCTCTCATCTGTCAATGTCAACACCATGTCCCAGACAGGTCTCACACTGACACACAACAAGCTGACGCCATGTCCCAGACAGGTCTTACACTAGCTTGTATATCTCGAGGCTGATGCATGTCCTACACATGTCTTACACTGGCTTGTATATCTCGAGCCCGATGCATGTCCCAGACATGTCTTACACTTGCTCTCATAATGTGGCCGATGCATGTCCCAGACATGTCTTACACTAGCACACATATCACCCAATGTCATGGCATGAATATCCAATCTATTCCTAAGGTTCAACCGAGAGTTTATCACGTTAAGTCTCATCATACCGTTACTCATAGTCACTATCAAACAATTTATGCTATATCAATTTAATCACGCATAATAACCATGTAGTTGCATTATTTGCACCCAACTTACTCGTTTCAATGGAATACCATATTCCATCAAATTTCCAATGCATTCAATCATCACATATATGTTATTAACATTTCGCATAACCTTCTCATATACAATATCTTCAACATAAAATTCAATACAATCATAGCAAGATAGATTTCAGTTATATTAACAATAACATGGATATCATACTTATTTAATCACACGGACTTACCTCAAATGCAATTTTGGCTAATTATTCTCTTTTTGTCCTTAACCACGTACTTTCTCGATTTAAGCCCAAATCTCAATTTTTCTTGATCTAACATGATGAAATTCACTCATTTAATCACTAAATAAATTTGGACAATAAAAATTCACATTTTTGGCAAAATGACCATTTTGCCTCTAGACTTTCACAAAATGACCATTTTACCCCTAGGCCCGAAAATCAATTTTTATTGAATATCCTTATTAGCCAAGCCTAATCGACCATTTATGACTCTTATTACAACCCCAAATTTCCACTATTTCATACAATTACAACCTATTTTATAACTTTTACAAAATGACTCTTTTAGGTATTTTCCATGAAAATCACTTTACAAAAGTTGTTTATTTTACAACCATAACTCATATTCTTCCATAAAATTTCAGTTAACAACACATATTCTTTCATGGAAAAACCCTAGACTCTCAGCCATTTTGCAAAATAGTCCCCTCAATAGCCTAATTAAGCTTTAGGGGTCCTAAAAATGTAAAAATCATCAAGAAAAGTCATCAAAATCACTTACTTGCAAGAGAACTAAGTGGCTAAAAGTTTAGGCTCTTAAAACCCCTTTGTTTTCTGCCATTTTCGGTAAGGAAGAAGAAAGATGAAAAGATGATACCTTGTGTTTTATTTTATTCTATTTCTAGTCAAAATTAAGTTACAAACCACACCTAATTTTGACTTTTCTACTTTCTTTCTCTCTATTGCCGGCCAAGCCTTTCTTAAGTGTCTATTTTCTCTTTAAAGTCCCCAAATTTTGGTTCTCTAGCTATTTAACATATTTATCTAGTAAAACAAAACTTTTGCCCTTTATGCGATTTAGTTCTTTTTCTCAATTAAGCTAGCAATTGCTAAAATTATTTCACCAAAATTTTCATGCACTCATATAATCATGCTATAAAACATAAAATAACATTAAAAATAATTTATCCAACCCCAAAATAGTGGTTTCAAAACCACTGTTCCAGCTTGGCCCAAAATCGGGTTGTTACAAGTCAAAAGTGACAGAGTCACAAAATTAGAAAACTCAGTCATTAGTGCAAAAAAACTCATAAGCTAACCATAGTTACTTTATTATACTGTGAATTCCTACGTGGAGAAATAAGGAAGGTGTGAGAAGGAGAAATACGACAGTGAGGGGGCAAGAGTTTTTAAGAGGGATAATAGGGAACAATACAATGTGCCAAACTAATTTTGTGCTTGAAACTTTTTGATGCTTCCTATTTTTTATTTCCATACCTATCCCAAGCCTCAGAATGTTATAAGCCAAAAAGTCCTATTTAACCTAGGCAAACCTATTCATGAATTGACATTATATTGAGAAATTACAATATTGACTGTTAGTATTTTGCTAGGATAATCAAATTACCTGCATGATTTATCGATGGACATATATATTTCAAAACCTTACTATCTATATACTTTGTAATACATTGAAATTATGTGTTTGAGATAGAAAATAGTAAGTTGTTTACATATCATGCCAGAATTATATGCATATATATGATTTGTCCTAGTTATGTGTCCCTAAACTAGTCTTTGTATCATAATTGTTCAAGGGACGTCTTTTATTTTTTGTTTTTATCTTTCTTTTCTTAAGGACAAACAATGACTTAAGTGTGGGGGGGTTTGATCTGCCATCATTTGTTGTAGCAGATTAAACTAGTTTTCATATTTAAGGAGGTTGAACTTAAGAAATCTTTCTATGTTTCATATAGTTTTTCAATTTTTGTTTTAATTTAATAAAAAGTGTAATTTGAGTCCTTTTATGACCTTAGGGGCCAAAGAAGGCCTAAAGGAAAACTATTAATAAAAAGTGTAATTTGAGTCCTTTTATGACCTTAGGGGCCAAAGAAGGCCTAAAGGAAAACTAACGTACTTAGTGATTGTGCAGGACAACATTCAAAGGTATGAAAGCTTGAGGTTGGTCATCATGTTGCAACAAGGGATTTCAATGTCGCAACATAGTGAATAGAGTGCCAAAATTCCAAGACTACCTTTGGTATCGCGACATAGCTAGTGGATGTCATGACACAACCCTAAAGCTAAACTTGAGCCAAAGCAAAATGCATTCAGTGTCGTGACACAAGTATTGGATGTTGCAACATTGGCCCTATAGAGGAAGAAATTACGAGCTGAGGGCATTTTGGTCTGCACAATGGAAATTAGCATAAAAATGTCACCCAACCTAGGGCTAGGGATGATTACTAACCCTAACACTATAAATAGGCTCATAAGACACTTGTGGAAAGACCGTTTTTGTAACATAGAATTTTATTTTTAGTTTTTAGTTCTTTTTAGACTTAGGATTTATTTTTAGTTACTTTCATTTGTGTTCATCAGAAGAGCTAATTTATAGTTTTAACACAAATTTTGTGGATTTCTACGCTTCAAATATTCAATATAATCAAGATTTCTTCTTAAACTTTTATTCTTGATTCTTCTATAAAGTTTATTTATTTTATCAAGTTTATATTGTTTCTGAAATCCATGAGGAACTAATCCTCTTATGGGGGATTAGCGATTGGAAGTGTGATTAATTAATTTCTTGACCGCCTCTGATATACTAATGCCTAGAGTGTAAATACTGAAACTAAAAGATATGAAATTGAGGCAGTGTCCGCAAGTATACGAGTCAATTTGTAATATAGTTTTTACAACAAAGTAGGTAAGTACTCCGAGGATCATACCCAAGGCAGATGAGTACTAAATTAATTCTAACCTACACGCGAATAGATTTAATTAGTACTTTAAACAAATTATATTACGATAAAACATAAAAGAAATATTTTTGGCTTTTTATAAATAAGGAATTAAAAAAAACCTAATTAAAAAAGACTTCAAAAAACTAATTTATAAACATAATCAATTCTAGGCATGGGTGATTATCTGGCTTTGATAATCATAACTAATTCTTATTTTGAGTTTCTAATCAATCAACTAGTCGTTACCCTAGTAGGATCTCTTGATCTTTCACTAAACTAATGAGTCTGTAAGAACTAATTATCTCTCGACCTTATAGTCCAGACCGGTTCGAGGCAAAATTGTATACGGATAAGCCATACCAAGTTTGGATTAATTTCGACCTAAATGGTTTCATAGGGTCATCAATACTAGGGTTTAAGTTCTTCCTCTTCCAAATAGCTGATCCACTAAGAAAACCCTACATAATAATCTATTAATCTCACCTTTACTCACTAATCCCCCATAAGAGGATTAGTTTATCATGGAATCAATAAACATTGTGAAGTTGATATAAAATATATGCACAAAATATAAAAAAAGAGTAGAGTTTAGAGTATCCTATTTTGTATTTAAATATTGAAGCACTGAAAATCCTCATGAGTCGATCTTGTCTACAAAGCAAGTTTTCTGAAGAACACTAAAAGAAAAGAACTAAAAATAAACCTAAAGTATAAAAGAAAGAAAAACTAAAAACTAAAATTACAATGAAAACTTAAAGTATGGAAATTTATCATTCAACAAGTGTTTTAAGAGTCTATTTATAGATTTAGGGTTTTTGTCGTCCTCAAACCTAGGTTAGCTGACCTTCTTGTGTTTTAATTTCCATTATGTAGACCAAATTGCCCCTGGTTCATAAGTTCTTCCCATACAAGGCCAATGTCATGACACTCTAATCATTGTGTCACGAAAATGAAGGTAGTATGCATGGTTCAGGGGTAGTTTTAGGGGTGTGTCGTAATATCCCTTGGCAATTGATCTGTCGTAATCTGGTGCAGTAGATTAAACTAATTTTCGCACTTTAGGAGCTTAAAACAAGCACTATCATTAGGTTTTAGTTATGTTTTAGTAAGTTTAACGAAATCCAATAAAATGTGCAAATTGAGTCTTTTGTTAACCTTAGAGGACGAATGCGGCCCAAAGGTGAGCTAATGAACTTTGCAAGTGTGCAAGAGACTATTAAAAGGCATGTTAATACGATATTGGTCATGATGTTGTAACATAAAGAGGGCTCGATGTCACAACATAAGGACTAGAATGGAAAACTTCCAAGACTGCCTTCAATGTCGTGACACAACTTAAGGGTGTCGTGACATACCCCTAAAGACCCCTTGAAGAAGAGTATACTGACTTTTATGTCGCGACATAGGTCCTGATGTGTCACGACATCAACTCTAGACTGGAAATAACACGAGCTAGGGAACATTTTAGTCCATACAATCAAGCTTAAAGATCAAAAACATCAGCTAACCTAAGGCTAAGGATGATGACCACCTAAAATCTATAAATAGGCTCATTTGTCACACATTATAGATGCCATCTTTTACTTAGCTTAGAATTTCTCTTTTACTTTCAATTTAGTTTTTCTCTTTTCTTATGTTTTAGATTTATTCTCAGTTTCGTTTTTTGTTTTACCTCGGGATATCCGATTTGTGGATACATTCAACTCTTGTGCATTCGCTTTTATCAATAATTCAAATCAAGATTTCTCTTAAACCCTATACTTTTGATTCATTTATCATGATTATACTTTATATCGATTTTATAGTGTTTACGAAAACCATGAGAAACTAATCCCTCTATGGAAGATTAGCAAGTGGAGATATGATCGATTAATTGTTTTGTAAGATTACTCAATGGATCAGCTATTTGAGCAAAGAAAAACCTAAAACCCTAGGCTTAACGACCCTAGGAGGTTATGAGTGAGAATTAACCCAAAATTGGTATGACCTATTCGTGAAAACCTTTACCCTAAGCCGATCTGGATTATGAGGTTAGAAGATAAGTAGTCCTTAGTAACTCATTATTTTAGTGGACGTACTAGAAGATCCTACCAGGATGTTGACTAGTTGATTGACGAGGAACCCAAAGCTACAGTTGATGAAGAGTACGAAAACAAGCTAATCACCCATAATCAAATTTGATTAATTCCACTTATAGTTTTCTTGCTATTTATTTATTATATTTTATTAGTATAAAATCTTAAAAATCTATTTTATTGATATTTGTGCAATATAACCTATTTTGAGTACTAATTAGAGCTTTCGGTGTTTAGGTTAAAATTGATCTTGCATTAAGCCTTCCTTGGGTATGATACTCAGATTACTCACCTACTTCATTGTAACTATATTAAAACTG
Source organism: Gossypium longicalyx (assembly GCA_025698465.1). Taxonomy (NCBI): domain Eukaryota; kingdom Viridiplantae; phylum Streptophyta; class Magnoliopsida; order Malvales; family Malvaceae; genus Gossypium; species Gossypium longicalyx. The sequence continues at coordinate 53,138,740 of CM046996.1, forward strand.
GACCCACAACTTTCTTTTTTTTTTTTGATAAAAACTGTGCTTAATATTCCTAGTCAAGTGTTATTTATGTGATAATAGGCCTTGGTTAAGTTTTGAGTTTGAACTTTGGCGGGAAGAAAATTATAGTTTAATAATTAAAAGAACCTTGATGGCAAGTAGTTTGGTTTTTAAATAAATGAAGGAGGAAATGGAACAAGGAGCCTTGTGTTGGAGTGGCAAGTAGTGTCACATGTGGGGCTTAGAGGTGGCGTCACATGCATGGCAAGGAGGTTTGGGGTTCGAATCCCTCCTTACTCAAAAGAAGTATTTATTTTTGCTTAATGAATGGCCAGTGGTGGCGTTGGATGTGAACTCTGAAGGGAGTGATCAGAGGAGAAATTTAAGGAAGAGATTAAGGAGTTATCAGGGAGAAAAGTTAGGAGATGAGGGGTGTAGAGAAATGGAGCCGAATTGGGAATTTGGGGATAGGTAAATTCAACTATAGTATATATAGGTGCCGATTTTGCGGATTCTAGGGTAATGCCAAAATTGCTTCTCTTCCTGTAGCCGAATTCCTCATTTTTTTGTTGCCAAAACACTTTTTCTCTCTAGGTGCTCAGAAGTCGAATTCCTTGTTCCTTGCTTGCCGATTTTCCATTCTTTCTCTTCTTAAATTCTCTTTTGATTCACCTTTGGTTTTAGTCGATTCCTTCTTCTATTCTTCTTATTTGTGCCGAATAACCCCTTTCACCATACAAATCTCAAAAGCCGAATACCTCTTTGGCTGAAAACCTTCGTGCCGCCACTACTCCCTCTACTTCGATCGATTCTTGTGTAAGTGCTTTACTCTTTCAGTCAGTTTTCCTAGTACCGATTTCTTCTCTCCCTCACTCTTTCTAAATCGGTTTGGTAGGGGATTAGTATCGAATCTCGGAGTTCAGATCTCTACCGAATTGCTCCTTAGGCATTTTCAGGTTTTAGGTAAGTATTCCTTTTTTATTGGTTAAGGTGGGTCGAATGGTCATAAATGATTTAAGAGTGACTTAAGATGATTGTGAGTCACTTGTTGTTTAGTTCTTAATGATTAAGATCGATGCAAATTTAAGAAATACTCGTAATTAGTGATCAAGGAATGGTTGTTAAGGCTTGTCGTTCAAGGTAAGGCAAAGGTGAGATTTTCAATTTTTGGTGATTGTATTTGATAAGTGTGTGATTAATTGTTGGGTGACATCGTTTGCAGGTTCGTGGCTAAGGAGATTGCAGCATGTTTTAGTACTAGGTGCGTACATACACTACACACACAGAGTAGACCGACAAATCTGAAAATGCCAAAAAGCCGAAAGTTTGGCTACGGTAATCCTGCGAGTGCGCGGACACTCATAAGGGGGGAAATGATATGTTATCAGAGGCCCCATAAGCGATCTCATGGTCTTGGGCCGTGTTTCGACCAAACGAGCTAGAATGGGCTAGATGGGCCTGATAGGTTGTTGTCCCATGATAGGCATAATTGATGATTTGATGCTAAGTGTTGTAATAGCGAAGTTGGTTGCAAGGCATGGAATTTATTTGGGCCTGATGGGCCATATGAATATGATTGGGCCTGATGGGCCATATAAATGTGATTGGGCCTAATGGGCCATATGAATGAGATTGGGCCTGATGGGCCAAATGAATAGGTGTGGATCTGTTAGTGTTCAGTAAGGGGTTGTGGACCTAGTTTTTGGGTAACTACTCAATCAAACATAAAACTTAAATAATTAATTAATTGTGATCGTAGACAAGTCATAAGAGAGAGCTTGGTAGTTAAGTGGTCTTATTGACCCACCTCATCTACCTAGTGTATAGTATCTATTCACTTTAGCTAATGAGGACTTGTTAACGGGCCAAGGTAAGTAATGAACCCATCATAAAGAGAAGGTACTGAAATGCCTCTAAGGGCGAAAATAACAAAAATACCCATATGTGTTGAATGTAAGATTTATGGATGTTACATGTATATCTACTGCATTCATATGATATACTGTTTAGGTTGCATATGGGTTGGGAATTATGGAACGGAGGAAGTATATGAGGATCGCTTGGTTGCTTGACGACCGTAGATCCACCGATGGCTTTTTAAACCCTATATATGTTTAGCAGCTTTGCTGCAACGTTAGGTAGTACCGCAACTGGGCTACCATTAAAGTGTATCGGTTGGGTGGGTCGATATTTATATCCCCATATGGAGTGTATCAGGGGATGGAGATGATGTGTAGTGGTTGGATGGGTGGGGTTCATGCATATTTGATTGCTTTACATCTGTGCTGATATTGAATTGGGCTCAGGCCCAAAAAGACTTGCTATTGCATGCTTTTCTATTTTTCGAGGGGTGTACACACTGAATTTTAAAAAACTCACCCCCTCTTTTATTTTTCTCAGGTGATCCTCAATAGGTGGTTCGGTGGTTGGAGGGACTCCGAGGTGGCCAGCTAGCAAGATGACTTGGACTTGTTTTCTTAAGCCTATAATTTCTAGTATTTAAAGTTATTGCAGTCCAGATTGTAATAATGCTTATTCGCTAGATATTATTTCAAACTAGGATTATTATTATTTTTATGCTTTATACTTGCTAGAAGTAGAACATGGTTTTCCTAAACCATAACTATTTTTAAATACTATATTTTCATAACTCGATTTTTAAATGACAAGTTTTCATAGATCATCTGTCTTAAATAAAGCTTTCGCAACTGAAAAGAGATTTTGCCAAAGTAATCATTGTCATACAAGAAGGAGTAGATTTTTTTTAAATACACCTCGCTTTGAAAGTAACAAATACAAGCTGAGATTTTACTCAAGGTTTTTATTTTAAAAAAGGGTTTTCAATGAAAACAAGGTTTTCGAAAAACACTTCAATGTGACATGCCAGATTCAGCCATAACGTCTAAGCTGAGTTTGGGGTGTTATATTTAGTGGTATTAGAGTCAAGTTACAAAACTCGGGCTATGAAGTGGGCCTTATTATTTGGGTTTGTTTTAGAAAAAAAATTGGATCATAGTGTTTTGGGAAAAAATCTTGCTATATGGCACACCGAGTCTCCGATGTCGAACCGAGTAAGTTCTTTTATTATTAAGCTTCTTCAATTTGATATACTGTAGATAGATAGTGGGCTACTTTATATGATTACACTGAGGCTTTTAGTTAGAGTGAAGCTAAAGCCCGTAAGACCTTGAAATTGTAGAGGATTTACGAAAACAACTTTCTTTTTAATACTTTCATAAAACATCGGCTTAATTATTGGAACTAACTAAAACTTCGTAAAATTTCTAATCTAGATAATACGTGAATCAACGATTAGTGCTAAAAGAGGTGCAAGAGGCCGTAGCCAAGGCCACGAAAGTGTTAGGGCTGAATCGTCAGCATCGGGCCATATGCCCAATGTTGGAGTAGGAGAGGCTCCGGCCTCACCCGTGGCTTAGGCTGGACTGTATGATCGGGTCGCAGAGGATGATGCATTATCGCAGGCAATGCTGAGGATTTTGGAAAGGGTCGCAGGGCCCAATAATGGCACGGGAAATCGAGGGTCAATTTCGGAGTGACTTCGATCAAATAGGGCTAAGATCTTTAAGGGTATGGCTAGTGTGGCTCCTAACGTGGTTGAATACTGGTTGGAGGCCACTGAAAGGATAATGGAGGACTTGGACTATTCACATGAACAAAAGTTGAAAGGGGCAGTGTCACTGCTTAGGGAAGAAGCTTACCAGTGGTGGCATACAATGAAAGTGGGCACCCAACCTGAGTAGGTCACTTGGGAGTTCTTCAAAACTGCGTTTCAAGGGAAGTATGTGGGTGCGAGTTATGTGGATGCTAGAAGGAAGGAGTTCCTGAACTTGACCCAGGGAAACAAATCTGTGGCGGAGTATGAGGCAGAATTTCTACGCCTTAGTAGGTATGCAAGAGTTATGGTGGCAACAGACTATGAGCGTTGCATTAGGTTTGAGGATGGTTTTAGGGATAGCCTCAGAGTATTGATAGCTTCGGAAAGAGAGTCAGTTTTCTCGGAGTTGGTAGAGAAAGCAAAGATAGCAGAGGAGGTGAAGCGCATTGAGTGCCTAAATCGGGAAAAAGAAAGGGGTAAGAATAAAAGGGAGGCAGAGACTTCTGGTGTTGGACAGAGGCCTAGGGCTAGGGCCAGAATTAATGGGCCAGTTAGAGCAGGGCCCCTGTTGCTAATCCAGGGGTGCTACCTTGTGCTGATTGTGGGAAAGGTCATGTAGGCGAGTGTTGGAAGAGGATGGGAGCTTGCCTACCTTGTGGATCTATGGAGCATAGGATCAAGAGTTGCCCTAGAATGCCAAGTCAGGTACCAGTCGTGGGCTGAGATGGTGTCCCGCCACCAAGGGGTGGTTAGCTACCGCCAAGAGGCCATGGACAGGCTAGGGGCGATAACAGCAATAGACATGGACGTGGAGCACCAGGTGGAAATGCAAGCCATGCTGAGGTGAGGTAGCCAGCTTTAGTTTATGCTACTCGTCACCGAGAAGATGGGGATACCCCAGATGTGATAACGGTTCTTTATACATGAGTTACCTTACAGTACATTGATTGATGTTGGATCAAAGCATTCATATGTTCCATGCAATATGACTGAACCTTTGGGTGATATGTTTGAAATTACTGTGAATGAGATTACTATGATAAGTCTGTTAGGCCAGTCAGTGGGAGTGAATAAGTGGTTTAGGGAGGTACCCTTAGTAGTCCAAGGGGTTACCTTTTTAGTGGATTTAATGGAACTACCATTTAGTGAGTTTGATTTAATCTTGGGTATGGATTGGCTGGTGAAACACCGAGCAACCTTAGATTGCACTGCAAAGCGAATTGTGTTAAGAACGGTGAAGGATAAGGAGGTGGTGGTGATTGGTGAACACCAGAATTATCTGTCGAATGTGATTTCAGCATTAAGGGCTGAAAAGTTGGTACAAAAGGGATACGAAGCCCATTTGGCTTATATTAGCGGTACGGAGGCTAAGAGCCCTACTGTTAAGGAGTTGAGAACATTTAGGGAATCTCCTGATGTTTTTCCCAATGAGCTGCCAGGGTTACCGCCCAACAGAGAAGTAGAATTTGGAATCTAGTTGTTACCAGGTACGGCTCCGGTGTCCATAGCCCCTTATCGGATGGCACCAAAGGAGTTGGTAGAACTTAAGGCACAGGTTCAGGAATTGTTGGATCGAGGATTCATCAGACCAAGTGTGTCTTTGTGGGGAGCACCGGTGTTATTCATGAAGAAGAAAGATGGGACATTGTGAATGTGCATCGACTACCAGCAGTTGAACAAGTTAACTATTAAAAACAAGTACCCTTTGCCGAGAATCGAGGATCTTTTTTATCAGTTTAGGGGAGCTTCTATTTTCTCGAAGATTGATCTGCGTTCAGGGTATCACCAATTGATGGTTAAGGAGGCGGATGTTTATAAGATAGCTTTCAAAACTCGTTTTGGGCACTATGAGTTCTTGGTGATGCCATTCTGGTTGACGAACGCACATGCCGCTTTTATGGATCTCATGAATCGGGTCTTTCAACCCTACCTGGATCAGTTTGTGGTGGTTTTTATAGATGACATCTTAGTGTACTGAAGAAATGAGGATAAGCATAATGCACACTTAAGGATTGTGTTGCAGATTTTGAGGGAAAAGTAGTTGTATGCCAAATTCAATAAGTGAGAATTTTGGCTAAGGGAGGTTACTTTTTTTGGACATGTGGTGTCAGCTGAGGGGATTAAGGTGGATCCCCGAAAAATTGAAGCATTGTTAGACTGGAAAACACCTAAGTCAGCATCAGAAATTCAAAGTTTTCTGGGCTTAGTAGGATACTATAGACGGTTGGTTGAGGGCTTTTTATTAATTGCTACACCTTTAACTAAGTTGTTGAGGAAGAGGGTACCGTTTGAGTGGACAGACAAGCAGCAAGAGAGTTTTGGAAAGCTTAAGAAGGTTTTAATTAAGGCCTCAGTGTTGATACAGCAAGAGCCTGGAAAGGAGTTTATAGTTTATAGTGATGCGTCGCATGTGGGCTTGGGCTGTGTATTGATGCAGAAAGGAAAGGTGGTTGCATATGCGTTACGCCAACTTAAGACTCACGAGGTGAATTACCCAACCCATGACTTGGAAGTAGCTATAGTGGTTTTCGCGCTAAAAATATGGAGGCATTACTTATACGAAGAGAAGTGCATAATTTATTCGGACCTTAAGAGTTTGAAGTACCTCCTTACCCAAAAGGAGCTAAACCTTAGGCAGCATAGGTAGGTGGAATTATTGAAGGATTATGATTGTACAATTGAATACCACCCTGGAAAAGCAAAGGTGGTAGTCGACGCGTTGAGTCGTAAGGTTAAGTTGGACTTGAGGGCTATGCTCGCCCGTTTAAGCTTGTTGGATGATGGTAGCTTGCTGGCTGAGCTTCAAGTAAAGCTAGTGTGGGTCGAGTAGATAAAGAGTAACCAATTAGTGGATGAGACTCTGAGTGCTCGTTTTAGACAAGTAGAAAATGGGGAGTCTTCAGACTTTGGGATAAATAGTGAAGGAGTGTTGTGTTTTCGTGGGAGAATGTGTATACCAAAGGACGGTGATCTAAGGCAGTCTATTCTGCGGGAAGCACATAGCAGTCTCTATGCAATGCATCCTGGGGGAAGCAAGATGTATAAGAATTTGCGTGAGCTTTACTGGTGGCCTAGACTTAAGCACGAGGTTATGGAGTTCCTAAGTAAATGCTTGATTTTTCAAAAGGTGAAGGCGGAACATCAGTTGCCTTCAGGATTGCTTCAGCCAGTAAAGATTCCACTTTGGAAGTGGGAAAGAATTACTATGGATTTTGTTAGTGGGCTACCCTTGACGCCTACTAAAAAAGACTCGATATGGGTTATAGTGGATCAGTTAACCAAGTTTGCCCATTTTGTACCGGTCCACACCGATTACTCATTACAAAATCTAGCTAGGTTGTATGTGGCGGAGATTGTAAGATTGCATGGAGTGCCAGTTTCCATAATATCTAATAGGGACCCACGTTTCACTTTGCGATTTTGGAAGAAGCTGCACGAGGCATTGGGTACTAGGTTGAACTTCAGTACGACATTCCACCCTCAAACTGATAGACAGTCGGAAAGGGTGATCCAAGTTTTGGAAAATATGTTGAGGGCATATGTAATTGAGTTTCGAGGTAGCTGGGAAGACTATTTGCCATTGGCCAAATTTGCGTACAATAATAATTATCAAGCATGTATTGGGATGGCTCTGTATGAAGCACTGTATGGGCGAAGGTGTCGAACTCCAACATGTTGGACAGAATTGGGCAAACGGAGAGTTTTGGGCCCTGAGTTAGTTGCAGATACTGAGGGGAAGGTAAAATTTATTCGGGATCGGTTGAAGGAGGCCTCGGATAGGCAGAAGTCATATGCTGACCTTAAGCGTCAAGAGATAGAGTATGCAGTGGGGGACTTAGTTTTTCTTAAGGTCTCTTCGTGAAAGAAGGTATTAAGGTTTGAACGGAAGGGGAAGCTAAGCCCAAGGTTCATTGGGCCATAACGGGTTGTGAGGCGGATTGGGCCAGTTGCTTATCAGTTGGAATTACCTTCTGAACTAAGCCCAATCCACGACATGTTTCATGTTTCCATGCTAAGACGATATCACTCAGATCCTTCACATGTCATGTCAATTAAGGAGATCGAGGTTAGGCCAGACCTAACTTTCAAGGAAGAGCCCATACAAATAATTGGACATGATGTTAAAGTACTGAGAAGGAAGTTCATCCCATTAGTCAAAGTGCTTTGGCGTAATCACAAGGCTGAGGAGGCTACTTGGGAACCTGAGGAAGCGATCCGACATCAATATCCTCAACTGTGTAACGGCCCAAAAATCCCGAACTTTCTTTTTTTTTCAATTTTGATAAAAAGTGTGCTTAACATTCCTAGTCAAGTGTTATTTATGTGATAATAGGCCTTGGTTAAGTTTTGAGTTCGAACTTTGGGGGAAAGAAAATTATAGTTTAATAATTAAAAGAACCTTGTTGGCAAGTAGTTTGGTTTTTAAATAAATGAAAGAGGAATTGGACATAAGGAGCCTTGTGTTGGAGTGGCAAGTAGCGTCACATGTGGGGCTTAGAGGTGGCGTCACATGCATGGCAAGGAGGTTTGGGGTTCGAATCCCTCTTTGCTTAAAAGAAGGATTTATTTTTACTCAATGAATGGCCAGTGGTGGCATTGGATGTGAACTCTGAAGGGAGTGATCAGAGGAGAAATTTAAGGAAGGGATTAAGGAGTTATCAGGGAGAAAAGTTAGGAGATGAGGAGTGTACAGAAGTGGAGCCAAATTGGGAATTTGGGGATAGGTGAATTCGGCTATAGTATATATAAGTGCCGATTTTGAGGATTCTAGGGTAATGTCGAAATTGCTTCTCTTCCTTTAGCCGAATTCCTCATTTTTGTGTTGCTGAAACACTTTTTCTCTCTAAGTGCTTAGAAGCCAAATTCCTTGTTCCTTGCTTGCCGATTTTCCATTCTTTATCTTCTCAAATTCTCTTTTGGTTCACCTTTGGTTTTAGCCGATTCCTTCTTCTCTTCTTCTTATTTGTGCCGAATAACCCCTTTCACCATACAAATCTCAGAAGTCGAATACCTCTTTGGCTAAAGACCCTCTATGCTGCCACTACTCACTCTACTTCGACCGATTCTTGTGTAAGCGCTTTACTCTTTCAGGCAGTTTTCCTAGTACCGATTTCTTCTCTCCTTCAACCTTTCTAAATCAGTTTGGTAGGGGATTAGTATCAAATCTCGGAGTTCAGATCTCTGCCGAATTGCTCCTTAGGCGTTTTGGGGTTTTGGGTAAGTATTCCTCTTTTATTGGTTAAGGTGGGCCAAATGGTCATGGATGATTTAAGAGTGACTTAAGATGATTGCGAGTCACTTGTTGTTTAGTTCTTAATGATTAAGATTCATGCAGATTTAAGAAATACTCGTGATTAGTTATCAAGGAAGGGCTGTTAAGGCTTGTCGCTCAAGGTAAGGCAAATGTGAGATTTTCAATTTTTGGTGATCGTATTTGATAAGTGTGTGATTAATTGTTGAGTGACATTGTTTGTAGGTTCGTGGCTAAGGAGATCGCAGCACGTTTTAGTACCAGGTGTGTACAAACACTACACACACACACACAGTAGAACGGTAAATCCTGAAATGCTGAAAAGCTGAAAGTTTAGCTACGGTAGTCTTGCGAGTGCGCGAACACTCGTAAGGGGGGAAACGATACGTTATCTTAGGCCCCATGAGCGATCTCATGGCCTTGGGCCGTGTTTTGGCCAACCAAGCCAGAATGGGCTAGACGGGCCCGATGGGTTGTGGTCCCATGATAGGCATAATTGACGATTTGATGCTAAGTGTTGTAATAGTCATGTTGGTTGCATGGCCCTGAATTGATTTGGGCCTGATAGGCCATATGAATGTGATTGGGCCTGATGGGCCATATGAATGTGATTGGGCCTAATGGGCTAAATGAATAAGATTGGGCCTGATGGGCCAAATGAATAGGTGTGGATCTGTTAGTGTTTAGTAAGGGGTTGTGGACCTAGTTTTTGGGTAACTACTCAATCAGACATAAAACTTAAATAATTAATTAATTGTGACCGTGGACAAGTCATAAGGTTAAGGTGTGGCAATGGGTATATGCATGTCTAGGATTGGATCTGGGGAGAGCTTAGTACTTAAGCGGTCTTATTGACCCACCTCCTCTTCTCTAGAATCCTACCTGGTGCATAGTATCTGTTCACTTTAGCTAACGAGGACTTGTTAATGGGCTAAGGTAAGTAATGAACCCATCATAAAGAGAAGGAACCGAAATGCCCTTAAGGGCGAAAATGACTAAAATACCCCTATGTGTTGAATGTAAGATTTATGGATGTTACATGTATATCTACTGCATTCATATGATATTCTGTTTAGGTTGTATATGGGTTGGGAATTATGGAACGGAGGAAGTATATGAGGGTCATTTGGTTGCTTGACGACCGTGGATCCACCGATGTCTTTTTAAGCACAATATACGATTAGCAGCTTTGCTACAACGTTAGGTAGTACCGCAACCGGCTACCATTGGAGTGTATCGGATGGATGGTTCAATATTTATATCCCCACATAGAGTGTATCAGGGGATGGAGATAGTGTGTAGCGGTTGGATGGCTGGGGTTCATGCATATTTGATTGCTTTACATCTGTGTTGATATTGAATTGGGCTCAGGCCCAAAAAGGCTTGCTATTGCATGCTTTTCTATTTGCCAAGGGGTGTACACACTGAGTTTTCGAAAACTCACCACCCTCTTTTATTTTTCTCAGGTGATCCTCAGTAGGTGGTTTGAAGATTGGAGGGACTCCGAGGTGGCTAGCTAGCAAGACGACTTGGACTTGTTTTCTTAAGCCTATAATTTCTAGTATTTAAAGTTATTACAGTTCGGATTGTAATAAGGCCTATTCGCTAGATATTATTTCAAACTAGGATTATTATTATTTTTATGCTTTATACTTGCTAGAAGTAGAACATGGTTTTCCTAAACCATAACTATTTTTAAATACTACGTTTCTACAACTCAATTTTTAAATGACAAGTTTTCATAGATCATATGTCTTAAATAAAGCTTCCACAACTGAAAAGGGATTTTTCCAAAGTAATCATTGTCATACAAGAAGGAATAGTTTTTTTAAATACATTTCACTTTGAAAGCAACAAATACAAGCTGGGATTTTACTCAAGGTTTTTATTTTAAAGAAGGGTTTTCAATGAAAACAAGGTTTTCGAAAAACACTTCAATGTGACAACCAGATTCGGCCATAACGTCTAGGCTGAGTTTGGGGTGTTACATTTACATATCTTTTACTGCAGTATTCACACTCTAGACGTTATTACGTCCAGAAAGCGGTCAGCTATGTCGCGACATCCAAGGCAATATAGCAACTCTGTCATTTTGCTCCCTATATTGTGACATCGGATTCCCCGTATTGCAACAAAGCGACTAGTTTTGAGTTCTTATGCCTTTGAATGGTCTCTTGCACACTTACTAAGTATGTTAGCTCGCCTTTAGGCCTTATTCGACCCCTAAGGTCAATAAAAGACTCAAAATGCACTTTTTATTGAATTTAAACTAAACTAAGAAAACATAACTAAAACATACCAAAATTACTCATATTCAAGCTCCTCAAGTACGAAAACTAGTTTAATCCACTGCACCAAATTACGACAAATCAAACTCCCCCACACTTAATTCATTACTTGTCCTCGAGCAAAGCAAAATAAAAAAATAGAAACATAAAAGATGACCCTTGAACAAGTATGGTACAAAGATTGGTTTTGGAGTACATAACTAGCCATTTTCATGTTTACACATAATCCTGGCATGATATATAAACGACTTACCACTTTCAATATCAAATTCCTAAGTTCAGTATATTACAAAGTATTCAAGTACTAAGGCTTTCAAATATAAGTATCCGTCAATAAATCATACAGGTAATTTGATTTTCCTAACAGAATATAAATAGTTATAAATGCAATCACTTAATATGATGTCAATTCATGAATAGGTCTACCTAGGACACAAAGGGCTTTTTAGCTTGTAGCAATCTAAGGCTTAGCACAGGTATGGAATTCAAGAACAGGAAGCATGAAAATAGTTTGGCAAATCGTATTGTTCCCTATTCTTCCGCCTTGGTAACCCTTGCCCACTCACCACCTTATTTCTCGTTCTCTCACCTTCCTTATTTCTCCACATAGGAAGTCATAACATAATATAACAACTATGGCTAGCTTTTGAGCTTTTGTGCATAAATGACTAAGTTTTTCTACTTTTGTGACTTTTTCACTTTTTGATCTTTTTCATACACTCACTCACAATTTTTTTTCATGTATTGTTTCTACTCGTTTTGACTTTTTTTTTTTTTGAAATTTTCTTTTATCTTGCACATATTGGCGAACCTATAATTACTATATCGCACTGTTTCTTCCTATTTCAATTTTTTTTTTACAAAATACACCGTGATATATCTATTTAACCCTCAATACATATGGCTAGACGTCTATAGTCGTGCAGTTCAGGACAAAAAAAAAGGGTAAATACAAATTAATATTTTTGGCTCGGGTTTTATAACACCTCTAGCCCATATCTATTGCCGGAATAGGGTTACAAAGCATTACTAGAAGTTTACAACTAAAAACTATCAAGTATTCAAAGCATTTAAAACATAACATCCTTCATAGCAAAATCAATCAATCTCACACAGATTGTCCCTTAAACAAGCCCTCAAGGCCTTAAAAGCACATTGGAAGTGAATCAGAACTAAATTGGAAACATATAGAATTTTTAGGAAAAAGTTGAAAATTTTCATACCGCAGGGGTCACACGGTCGTGTGGCCAAGCCGTGTGACTCAAAGGAATGAGACACATGCCCGTGTCTTAAACTGTATGGGCATTCGAAATAGGGACACACGGCTGTGTCCAAGCCTATTCGTGCTCGTGTAACTATCTGACTTGGGTCACACGGCCAAGTCACAAGCCCTTGTACCCCTCAAAATGACCTCACACGCCCGTGTGTCAAGCCATGTGCTAGGTCGTGTAACTGCCTGACTTGCAACCCTTTGTAAGCTACAGGGGACACATGGCCGTGTGTTACACCGGGCTAAGACACACACTCGTGCCTTAGGCCGTGTAGACAAGAAATAGGCTATTTTTAAGCAATTTCTTTCACCCAAATTGTGCATACTCATGCAACTTAAATGCACCCAAATCAAGCCTCCAAAAAGTTCCTAAAATTTTCATAATCAAGCTAAACAATATGATACCAATTCATACGACCAATATGCCCTAAGGCACCTCAATTTACATGACATTAACCATATTCAAACACAAGTATAATTTAGTCATTATCAACTTAACATTTGCACCCTAAATTCTATACCACTTCATACTACATTTGCCAGATTCAAACATACCAAAATAGCCATTTATAACATGTATTCAATTGACCATTCCAACACATACCACTCAAGTACCAAAATTCCAAAAATGTTAACAATCATAAAATCATTTAAACATGCCAACATAACAACCAAACCTTTCACCAAGGATACTATATTTATAAGTCAAATCTATTGGTCATTTCATCCAAAAAAAATACCTATACATGCCATTATAACCAAGACTTAAAAACATCAAAGTCTACCAATGTAGCTGACGGATAGTGTGATAGTTCTCTGACAACTTTCCCTACAAAACATAGAAAATGAACATAACGTAAGAATGTTATGCTTAGTAACCTTGTAATATATAATTTATGCTTGCCAATACATTGCATAATCATAAAATACATATGTATCAATCCAACATAAGAATAAATGATTCATAAGCTTAAATCATATGAATTCATACTTTTCATTGTCATGAAAAAACATACTTCCTACCTTCCATAGTAATAAGGTAAATTGCATTGAAAACTCTTACCAAAGCATACACGAAGTAAAATCATGATGGTTGTTACCATCTCTTTTCATAGTCTGATAGCCGAAGCTATCCCTTTTTATATTTTGATGGTCGTCTGTAACACCCCTTACCCGTACTCAAAGTCAAAACAAGGTACAAGGCATTACCGGACTTACATCACAAGCAAACATACAAATCAAGTCATAAATTTTGCATCCAAATTTAAACCATTCATTGTCAATCATAAAGTCCCTAATACGAGCCTATGAAGCCTAAAACCTGCTTCGAATATGATTTGTGACTAAACCGAGCATTTAGGGGTCACACGCCCGTGTGGATTGGGAGACGTCCGTGTGGGAAGGCCGTGTGGCTACGCACGCTCGTGTCCCTAACCTGTGTAACTCTCAGACTTGCAATGCATGAACAAATTGATGTCACATGGCCAAGTCACATGCCCGTGTGCTAGGACGTGTGGTTAATTTAATTTTCATAAAATAGGTGCAAACTTCGCACGCTCGGGACACACGCCCGTGCCTGAGGCCGTGTCCCTCACACGGATGAGAGACACGCCCGTGTCTCTGCCTGTGTACTCAATTCTGAGCATTCTGTTTCTCAAAATTAAGGTGCAGGGAACACACGGCCAGAACAAATGACCATGGGGCTAACCGTGTGTCACACACTATAACACCCCTAACCCGTATCCATCGCTAGATTAGGGTTATGAGGCATTACCGAACAAGACATAGCTTCAAAACGTTCATAATTTCACATAAGTCATATTACCATAAATAAAGCCTATGGTCGATTAAAAATTAAACCTACTTTATATATAGTAACACGAGTTTAATTCATGCCTCAAAATCATATAAATATGTTTTTTTTTAAAATACATACATAAATTATGTGCTCATTGTTATAATGGTATTCGAATACTAAGTAAGTACCAAACATTTTGTTTCATAATTTTTATACATGCACTCATTAAACCAAACAAAGCACATGTCAATCTTTATATCTATTATCATAAGTGGCATTGATAATGGTCTTTATGAATAAACATACTTTGCACATTTATTTAAGTCGCAAAACCATGCACCAATTCACATGCCAAAAATTACCATATTTAAAATGCAAACACATAACCAGAACACTAATCAAGCTTTAAGCATAAGTTATTTCCATTTCATATGTCACTTCTCATGCTCAATAATTCATACACAAAACCATTCATCTTTTAAAATATATTCAAACGTCCTAAATAACTTCCTTACATAACATTTAAAGTATAAACATTCTTTACCATACTAAACCGAATCATATATCAAACCATTCATCATATTTCATGAGTATAAATGCTGAATCACAAATAGCTCATAGCTATCACTTATATTTTATCACCTAACCGAATACATAAGTACATAAACAATCCATAATCCAAACACATTCATGAACCACAAATATATATATGTCAAGCTTTTATTTTTTTAATAGAAGTAACCATAAGCCATATACAATTATTTCATGCCAAAACATATTTTATACCATGCATATCACAAATACCATTCATCCATGGCACGTAGAATTTTAAGCAAAATAAACTTAAACCATGATCAAACATAACCAAATTCAGGCATAGAAATCAAGCCATTTTCACATGGCTTAAATTTATACATAAACCAAAATCCAACATTTCAAAATATAATCTATCCTATACATGCTATAGGTTTGAAAATTCAACTTATAAAATATCGAAGACAGTCAATAGTGTGATAGATTTTGCTGAAGATCACTGAGCTCGTAACTAGACTCCAAAATCTATGAAATAGAGGCATATGTATGCACACACAGTAAGCTATTATAGCTTAGTAAGTCATAAGCAAATAAATAACTCAATATTAATATCAACTCAATTTAATCAAACTAATTTATACTATCATGATCACATTTATTTTCAAGCTCAAAATTTCATATATAACATATACTTCCATATACAAATTTTACCTTGACCAAATATACATGTATCTATTATTAAAGTAACATACACTTTCAAAGCCATATTATCAATGTATATATAACCGAATATTTAAACTCTTATATGCATATCTTCATAAATCAAACCTTAATATCACATATTTATACATAATATGTGGTCGAATATACTACACAATTTCCCAAATAGGAAAGCACATACATTTCATTTACAAGATCACATCTACTTTTCATTTAGCCAATTATAGATTTTCATATACATATATACTCTCATTTATGTCATGAATACATAAGTAGACCGTATGTATACTTTCACATATGCATACTTTCACATATGCATACATATAATTCACATTAACATGTAACATTTATATCATCAATTCAAACATTCAACTTACCATAATTTCATAACTTAGCATGAATACATACCTGAGCCTTTTAACTCAATTTTTCATTCGTCTTAACTTATTATTGCCCATTGAACCATGAAAAATTAAATAGGATATTCGAATAGTCACACATATCGTACAATTCCAACATCTCAGGCGTGGTCTTACATGTAATCACATATCGATGCCACTGTCTCAGATGGTGCAACATCCCGAAATAGGGCCTAGTCACAATAATGGTTTTAGAACCAGTAAAATGACATCAAAATATTTATTTTATGATTATTATGAGGTCTAGAATATGATAATATGCATGTGTTAAGATTTCATGAAGAAATTCTTTGAGTAAGGTGACCAATTGAAAATTAGGGACTAAATTGAATAAATTGCAAAACTTGGATTCTAGAAGCAATTTGAATGAAATTGCTTTATATTATAAATTAGAAGGTCTTAGAGAGCAATTTTTCCAATTTCTAAGTATTTGAACAAAAATGGGCTTGCATGGATGAAATTTTAAAGAAAAGGCTTAAGGGCATTTTGGTCATTTGGCATTTTAATGAAATAAAATGGGAAAAATGAACCAAAATTAGCTCATTTTCTTCTCCATGCTGCTGAAACTTCAAGGGACTCCATAGCTACGGTTTTCAACATTTTTCAAGCTCAATAGTAAGTGCACCTAAGCACCGTTTTTAATGTTCTTTGTATTTTTGAAATCCTGGTAGCTTACTCTCTCCATTTCAACCCATATTTCATGCTAGGATTCATGTTTAAAAATTTACCCATGCATGAGTTACTTGTATTTTGATGGTTTATGGAGGGATATGAAAGTTGGATGTGTATTAATCATCTTTTCCTAGGTGATTTTCATGAAAAAACCCCCGAAAAGGACTTTTTTGCAAAAGTTGTTAAATATGTTGTAGAAATGTGAAAATAATGGAAATGTGGGCTGCCATAAGAAGGAATAGTGTTCTGCTAGACTTGGGTAAGATAGAAATTGCATGTGTTTCATTATACGAGCCTAGGGACTAAACCGTAAAAATGTGAAAGGTTAGGGGCAAAATGGTCATTTGGACCGGGGGTGAAATTTACGCTCAAAAAGGTACAATGTGAGTTACTAATAATTTATTCTTATGTTTATAGACCCCAAGGAACAAATTTCAAAAGTCGACCGAAGAAACCGAAAGGTTTCAGAATAACCGAAACACAACACCGAAACGAGTACCAGGTATGTTCGGATAACTTAAAGTAAACTCAAAATGTGTCTAATTATATGATTTATGAATGCATGATGATTGCATTTATTAATGGCATAAAATCATATGAATTGCATCTTTGATAATGATTTGTTGGAAAATGTCGTAGTTGAGGTTAAAAAGGGAATTCGATGGATAAACCATGATTGACATGTGAATTGAGATCCTGCATGTGTTGCAGAAAGGATTTAGTCCAGACGGGTAATCCGATGATCTTAAGTATGAAAAGGATCTAGCCCTGGACGGGTGTTTCTTGAGTGATCGAGCCTCCCGAAGAATATGTGTGCATTATGGATTTAGCCTAGACAAGTAATCCAATTAGGGTATGAATTTAGCCTTGACTGGTAATCCCGACATCACCCTATAAGTTTATATTACGGGGAATTTAGCCTGGACTGGTAATCCCGTCGTAAGATGTGAGGTTCGCGAGAGTGCATACTTGAAATGATCATTTTTATGAATTGACGGTGATTGGATAATCCTTCGAGATTTCTTAGAAACTTAACGGGACTAACACGAGGTATATGTACAAATGACATGTTAATTGATGAGCTCATCTAATATAAATTACATGGTGTTTTGTTATGTGACTAACTCATTGATTGAGTGCATGTGATAGGGAAACCATTTTCATATTCGTTGGTTTCATTCTCTAATAAGGATGTATGCTAAATAATCGGTAAGTTTACTTTCCAGTTATTCGAGCTTACTAAGCATGTAAATGCTTACCCTTTTTTTTTCCCCGTTTTCAGAGCTCGAGGACTCGTAAAGATTGGAAGACAGTTGGAGATTTTACACACTATCAACTAATTCAGCTTTGGTATATAGACACTTATGTTTTGTTCAATGGCATGTATAAAACTTTTGAGTATTTTGTTATATGTGTCATTTGATTTGCCAAAATGAAGGCATGTAAAGTTATACTATTCTTTTTGTATATGGCCATGGAAATTGGCTTATTTTTAAGTAGGCTATGATCTACAAATCTATGCATGTTTATGTTCATATGTGATGGCTTGGTTATAATTGGCAATGATTTATAAAAATGAGCCAATTTTGAATGTGTCAATGAGACATAGAATCCCGTTAAATACAGGATGGGAATTAACCTAGCATGTATAAAATCGATGATATGAGGTTGTCATGCAATAAGGTTTATCTTGCTCTTATACAAGTGTATAATTTGGCCTTATCATGTGTAAAAGTAACCTATAAGGGTGATTGGTTGGTAGGGAGTGACCAAAGGCTTCGAAAATAGCCTAATAAGGTCCACACGGGTAGACACATGGGCGTATGTGACACATGGCTCAGCCCTATGGGTGTATGGTATGGCCGTACGTCCCTTGCACCTAAATTTTTAACTCAGTGTTGTACACAGGCTGAGGGCACGGGCGTGTCCTAAGCCACATGGGCATGTGTGACCACACGACCCTACCACACGGGCGTGTCACACTTCAAAGGAAGGGAAAATTTTCTAAAGTACCTAAAGTTTATCGAATGTTTTCAGTTTTGTCCCATACTGCCCCTAGGTGTGTTTTAGGCCTCGAAAGCCTATATAAGGGACGAGAGGTACATGTTTGAAAAGTTTTAAATTTTGGGCAAAATTCGGTGACCCGATTTAGTAAGTTTGTAAAGGTAAAATGCCAGTAATGCTTCGAACCCTATCCTGGCGTCAGATACGAGTAAGAGGTGTTACATTTATTGGTATCAGAGCTACAATTTAGTCAGTTCTAGGACTACTGTAGAGGGCATTGATGTTCACTATACATGCCATTATATGAACGTTGATAGTGTGATATCTCCTAACTGTTTAAATTATTTTTGAATATAGTAAATGTCTTCCAATCATACACAAGATGAGTCTGAGGGAGCCGAGAGCCATGCTCCAGCTTCCGTAGGACGAGTTGTATCTAGTAGTAGAAGGGTTATGTCTAAAGGTCGAGAAGAGGCCCGAGCCACCTTCTTTAACATGATGGATGAATGGTTTGGGGATTACCTGAGGAACCGCCCCAACATACCACGACCTCTCCCGCCCCCTAACCAATCTGATGAGGATTTTCCATGAGGTATGGCACCGGTAAGAACTGGTAAGGCCCCCGTAGATAAGCTTAGAAAGTATGGGGTCAAGGAATTTAGAGCTAAAATTAAGGATGATGCTGAAAGAGCCGAATTCTGGCTCGAGAATACTACACGGGTATTAGATGAATTATCGTGCACACCGGAGGAGTGCTTAAAGTGTGACGTGTCCCTCCTAAAGGATACTGCATACCATTGGTGGAAGACCATATCTTCAGTGGCGCCAAAGGAAAATATCACTTGGGAATTCTTCCAAGCTGAGTTTAGGAAGAAGTATATTAGTCAAAGGTTCTTAGACTCAAAGCGAAAGGAGTTCCTGGAACTCAAACAAGGGAATAGGATTGTGGCAGAATACGAAAGGGAGTTTGTAAGGTTAAGTTAGTATGCAACTGAGTGGGTTCAAACCGAGTCAGAAATGTGCAAATGCTTCGAGAAGGTTTGAATGAGTAAATCAAGTTGTTGATTGGGATCCTTGAAATACGAGAGTTCGCCGCATTAGCAGATCGGGCCAAGAAGGTTGAGGAACTCAATAATGAAAGAAAGTAAGCAAAGAGAGAGGCTCGAGTTGTGAGCAAGAGATCTAGCAGTAAGACGCTCCCATTTTCCACAAAGAAATCAAGAAGCCAACATGAATACTCCACTTCATCTGTAGGATATTCGGGTAGAATGAGAGGCTCTAAAAGACGAAATCAGAAGTCTTCCTCCCCGATGGTGACTAGTGTGGGGAGTGTAGATGACCAAAAGCCGGAGTGTAAGAGTTGCAACAAATTTTACTTCGGAGAGTGCCAAATAAAGAGCGGTGCATGTTTCAAATGTAGTTCTTTTGACCATTTTTTTAGAGACTGCCCAGAGTGAATTGAAAAAGATGTGGAAGTAACCCCGAAGTCGAGTGCTCCCATGGCACGAGGTAGACCTCTGAGATACCCTGGAAGTTCTAGTGGTAGTCGCGTTACAGCCAAAGACACTACAAAATTAGAGGCTCGAGCCCCGGCAAGAACGTATGCAATACGCGCTGGAGAGGAAGCCTCTGCTCCTGACGTTATTATGGATACTTTTTCTCTTTTCAATACATGTGTTATTGCCTTAATTGATTCGGGATCGACGCATTCATACATTTGCATGAGATTGGTGTCTAGTATGAACATACTCGTTGAACCTACAAAATTTGTTGTTAGAGTGTTAAACCCATTAGGCAAATCAGTTCTGGTTGATAAAGTCTGTAAGAATTGTCCTTTGATGATTCATGGTCAATGTTTTCCGGCTAACCTTATGTTGTTACCTTTTGATGAGTTTGATGTAATACTTGGTATGGATTGGTTAGCCCTGCATGATGTCATTGTAAATTGTGGTAGCAAGTATATTAAATTGAAATGCCCAGATGGTAAGATTCTACGGGTTGATTCAAGAGATTTGGGCACATCGCCAGTTGTAATCACGGAAATGGTTGCTCAGAGATATATGAGAAAAGGGTACAAAGCCTACCTTGCTTTTGTGTTAAACTCGAAGGAAATGGAGTTGAAGATTGAGAATGTGCCTATAGTATGTGAATATCCAGACGTATTCCAGGAAGAATTACTCGGATTACCTCCTGAGAGAGAGATAGAGTTTGGTATTGAATTGGTGCCAGGGACATCTCCCATTTCTATTGCTCCGTACAAGATGGCGCCAATCGAGCTGAAAGAATTAAAAGCACAGTTGCAAGAGCTGACGGATAAAGGTTTTGCAAGCCCAAGCTTTTCACCTTGGGGTGCCCTCATATTGTTTGTAAAGAAGAAATATGGTTCAATGACACTATGTATAGATTACCAACAACTGAACAAGGTAACTATCAAGAATAAGTATCCTTTGCCAAGGATCGATGATCTATTCGACCAGTTGAGAGGAGCCACGGTGTTTTCTAAGATAGACTTGAGGTCTGGCTACTATCAGTTACATGTTAAGGAATCAGACGTGCCAAAGACAGCTTTAGAACAAGATACGGCCACTATGAATTTCTTGTTATGCCATTTGGATTGACGAATGCACCGGCCGTATTCATGGACCTAATGAATAGGATCTTTCGGCCATACTTGGATAAGTTTGTAGTTGTGTTCATTGACGACATCCTGATTTATTCTAAAGATGAGACAAAGCATGCGAAGCACCTAAGAACTGTGTTGCTAACTTTACGGGAAAAACAACTGTATGCTAAGGTTAGCAAGAGTGAATTTTGGCTCCAAGAAGTTGGAATTTTGGGTCATATTGTTTCGGGTGAAGGCATCCGAGTTGATCCAAGTAAAATCTCTACTATTGTTGAATGGAAACCACCTAAAAATGTAACCGAGGTTAGAAGCTTTTTGGGCTTAGTCGGTTACAATCGAAGATTTGTGAAAGGATTCTCCATGATAGCAACTCCATTGACGAGGTTGTTACAGAAAGACGTTAAGTTTGAATGGACAGAAAAGTGTCAGCAGAGCTTCTAGAAGTTAAAGACATTGATGACAGAAGCTCCTGTTTTAGTATTACCTGAGTCAGGAAAAGAGTTTGTGGTCTACAGTGATGCATCCTTAAACATACTGGGTTGTATACTTATGCAAGATGGCAAGGTGATAGCCTACGCTTCGTGGTAGTTGAAGCAACACGAGAATAACTATCCGAAACATGATTTAGAGCTCGCCGCCATTGTCTTTGCCTTGAAAATCTGGAGGCATTATTTATATGGTGATACTTGTCATATATTCACAGACCACAAGAGTTTGAAGTATTTGATGACTCAAAAACAATAGAATCTAAGATAGTGGAGATGGTTAGAACTAATTAAAGATTATGATTTGATCATTGACTATCACCTGAGAAAGGCGAATGTGGTCGCCAACGCGTTAAGCAGGAAATCTTTGTTTGCATTGAGAGCCATGGATGCTCGATTAGCATTGCTTGATGATGGTTCGATCTTGGCGGAGCTGGAGGCTAGGCCGACATTTATTTAGGAAATCTATGATGCTCAAACTAGTGATAGAGATCTGCAGGCAAAAAAGACTCAATGTGAGTCGGGCATTGAATCAGATTATCAGATTGGTCCTGATGGATGTTTGATGTTCAGGGATAGGGTTTGTGTACCCAAAGATGATGAACTTATTCAAAAAATCTTGCAAGAAGTACATAACAGTCGTTTGTCTATTCATCCGGGGAGTACCAAGATGTACAATGATTTGAAAAAAAATGTACTGGTGGAACGGCATGAAAAGAGACATTTTCGAATTTGTATCGAAATGCCTAATATGTCAGCAAGTTAAAGCTGAACATCAAGTTCCTTCAAGTTTGTTACAGCCTGTGATGGTCCCCAAATGGAAGTGGGACAAGGTTACTATAGATTTCGTGATAGGATTACCTTTGACCCCGAAAAAGAAAGATGCTATATGGTTTATGGTGGATAAGTTGACAAAGTCGGCTCATTTCATTTCGATAAGAACAAACTACTCTCTTCATAGACTGGCCGACTTGTACAGATCTGAGATTCTGAGATTACACGGGGTACCGCTGTCGATTATTTCAGACAGAGACCCGAGGTTCACTTCGAGATTCTGGAACAAGTTACATGAAGCCTTGGGTACAAAGTTGAATTTTAATACAACTTTTCACCCGTAGACCGATGGTCAGTCTGAGCGGATGATTTAGATTTTTGAGGATATGTTGCGATGTTGCATCCTCGAATTTCAAGGTAGCTGGGAAAAGTACTTGCCATTGGTAGAATTTGCCTACAACAACAGTTTTTAAACGACTTTGAAGATGGCACCTTATGAAGCCTTGTATGGCAGAAAGTGCCGAACTCCATTATACTGGACAGAACTTAAGGAAAGTCAAGTTCACGGAGTTGATCTGATCAAGGAAACTAAAGTAAAGGTTAAAGTGATACGAGACTGTTTAAAAGCAGCATCGGATAGGCAAAAGTCATATGCTGATCTGAAAAGAAAAGAGATTGAGTTCCAAGTTGGAGATAGAGTATTCTTAAAAGTATCTCCATGAAAAAAGGTGTTGAGATTTAATCGGAAAGGCAAATTGAGTCTGCAATTTATCGGACCGTACGAGATCACTGAAAGAGTTGGACCATTAGCCTATTGTTTGGCATTGCCACCTGAATTGGAAAAGATTCACGACGTGTTCCATGTATCCATGTTAAGGTGATATCAATCAGACCCCTCTCATGTGATTTCACCAGCAGAGATTGAGATTAGACCAGACATGACCTATGGAGAGGAACCGGTCAAGATTTTGGCTCGTGAGGTTAAACAGTTGAGAAATAAAAATATGGCTTTAGTAAAGGATCTATCGCATCAACATGGTGTAAAAGAGGCTACATGGGAGCCAGAAGAAACTAGGAGAACCCAATATCTAAACCTGTTTACTGGTAAGACTTTTGAGGACGAAAGTCCCAAAAGGGGAGAAATGTAACATCCCGAAATAGGGCCTAGTCAGAATAGTGGGTTTGAAACCATAAATCTAACATCAAAATATTTATTTTATGATTATTATGAGGTCTAGAATATGAGAATATGCATGTGTTAAGATTTCATGACGAAATTCTTTGAGTAAGGTGACCAATTGAAAATTAGGGACTAAATTGAATAAATTGCAAAACTTGGATTCTAGAAGCAATTTGTATGAAATTGATTTAGATTATAAATTAGAAGTTCTTAGAGAGAAATTTTCCCAATTTCTAAGTTTTTGGACAAAAATGGGCTTGCATGGATGGAATTTTAAAGAAAGGGCTTAAGGGTATTTTGGTCATTTGGTATTTTAATGAAATAAAATGGGAAAAATGAACCAAAATCAGCTCATTTTCTTCTCCATGCTGCCGAAACTTCAAGGGACTCCATAGCTAGGGTTTTCAACATTTTTCAAGCTCAATAGTAAGTGCACCCAGGCCTCATTTTTAATGTTCTTTGTATTTTTAAAATCCCGGTAGCTTACTCTCTCCATTTCTACCCATATTTCATGCTAGGGTTCATATTTAAAAATTTACCCATGCATGAGTTACTTGTATTTTGATGATTTATGGAGGGATATGAAAGTTGGATGCGTGTTAATCATCTTTTCCTAGGTGATTTTCATGAAAAACCCCTAAAGGGACCTTTTTGCAAAAGTTGTTAAATATGTGGTAGAAATGTGAAAATCATGGAAAATGTGGGCTGCCATAAGAGGGAAAAGTGTTTGGCTAGGCTTGGGTAAGATACAAATTGCATGTGTTTCATTATACGAGCCTAGGGACTAAATCGTAAAAATATGAAAGGTTAGGGGCAAAATGGTCATTTGGACCGGGGGTGAAATTTACGCTCAAAAAGGTACAATGTGAGTTACTAATAATTTATTCTTATGGTTATAGACCCCAAGGAACAAATTCTGGAGGTCGACCGAGGAAAGCGAAATGTTTTGGAATAACCGAAACACAACACCGAAACTAGTACCAGGTAAGTTTGGATAACTTAAAGTAAACTCAAAATGTGTCTAATTCTATGATTTATGAATGCATGATGATTTCATTTATTAATGGCATGAAATCATATGAATTGCATCTTTGATAATGATTTGTTGGAAAATGTCTCGGTTGAGGTTAAAAAGGGAATTCGATGGTTAAACCATGATTGACATGTAAATTGAGTTCCAGCATGTGTTGCAGAAAGGATTTATCCCGGACGGGTAATCCGATGATCTCAAGTATGAAAAGGATCTAGCCCGGACGGGTGTTCTTTAAGGGATTGAGCCTCCCGAAGAATATGTGTGCATTATGGATTTAGCCCAAACGGGTAATCTGATTAGGGTCTGAATTTAGCCTGGACTTGTAATTCAGATCCGAGCTCATTAAGGGTGTTTGTCGTTACAAGGGATTCAACCTTGACTGGTAATCCCGACATAACCCTATGAGTTTATATTACAAGGGATTTAGCCAGGACTGGTAATCCCCCCGTGAGATGTGAGGTTCGCGAGAGTGCATACCTGAAATGATCATTCGTATGAATTGACGGTGATTGGATAATCTTTCGAGATTTCCTAGAAACTCAACGGGACTAACACGAGGTATATGTACAAATGACATGTTGAATGATGAGGTTATCTAATATAAATTACATGGTGTTTTGTTATGTGACTAACTCATTGATTGAGTGCATGTGATAGGGAAACCATTTTCATATTCGTAGGTTTCATTATCTAATAAGGATGTATGCTAAATAATCGGTAAGTTTACTTTCTAGTTATTCGAGCTTACTAAGCATGTAAATGCTTACCCCTCTTTTTCCCCGTTTTCAAAGCTCGAGGACTCGTAAAAATTAGAAGACGGTTTGAGATTTTACACACTATCAACTAATTCAGCTTTGGTATATAGACACTTATGTTTTGTTCAATGGCATGTATAGAACTTTTGAGTATTTTGTTATATGTGTCATTTGATTTGCCAAATGAAGGCATGTAAAGTTATACTATTCTTTTTGTATATGGCCATGGAAATTGGCTTATTTTGAAGTAGGCTATGACTTACAAATCTATGCATGTTTATGTTCATATGTGATGGCTTGGTTATAATTGGAAATGAGTTATAAAAATGAGTCAATTTTGAATGTGTCAATGAGACATGGAATCCCCTTAAATATAGGATGGGAATTAACCTAGCATGTATAAAACCGATGATATGAGGTTGTCATGCAATAAGGTTTATCTTGGTCTTATATAAGTTTATAATTTGGCCTTATCATGTGTAAAAGTAACCTATAAGGGTGATTGGTTGGTAGAGAGTGACCAAAGGCTTCGAAAATAGCCTAATAAGGTCCACACGGATAGACACACGGGCGAGTGTCTACGCCGTGTGTGACGCACGGCTCACCTCCATGGGTGTGTGGTATGGCCATGCATCCCTTGACCTAAATATTTAAGTCAGTGTTGCACACGGGCTGAGGGCACGGGCATGTCCTAAGTCACACGGGCGTGTGTGACCACACGGCCCCACCACACGGGCGTGTCACACTACAAAATAAGGGAAAATTTTCTAAGGTGGCCAAAGTTTATCGAATGTTTTCAGTTTTGTCCCATACTTCCCCTAGGTGTGTCTTAGGCCTCGAAAGCCTGTATAAGGGACGAGAGGTACATGTTTAAAAAGTTTTATATTTTGGGAAAAATTCAGTGACCCGATTTAGTAAGTTCGTAAAGGTGAAATACCGGTAATGCCTTGAACCCTATCCCGGCATAGGATATGGGTGAGGGGTGTTACAGATGGGGTCTTACACGAATCAAATGCAACGCCAATATCCCAGACATGGTCTTACACATAATCACACATCGATGCCAATATCCCAGACGTGGTCTTACATGAGATCACACATATCGAAAATCCTATGTCATGACATATATATCTTAGCTATTCCTAAGGTTCATACGGGGCTTTCGAGCGTTGTAACTCGGTCGATTCGAACTCGTAAACTTAGTTCCCAAGCATATACATATTCAGCTATCTTATATATAAGCTCATAAAATTTAATTCAGCATTTTACATTCACATATATTCAAAATTAAAAACATTTATTTGCTTATAAACTTACCTTGGACAACGATAATTGAGACGGGATGACTAATCGACAACTTTAGTTTTCCCCCGATCCAAATCCAATTTCTTTGGTTCTTGATCTAAACATATTCAAATTAAACTCATTCAACATATTTTCACTCAATTTAGTCCAAAGACACATAAATGGGAAAATTACCATTTTACCCCTAACATTTTACACTTTTTACAATTTAGTCCAAATTGCACAAAACACAAAACATGCAAAATTTGCACACACCATGCTTAGGCCGAATACTAACCATGTTGATACAAGTCCATACATTTCATTTATTTCACATTTTAGTCCCTCAATTTGTTATTTTTGTAATTTAGCCCTAATTACTCAAAATCATCAAAAATTCTAATACAAAACATATCAATCCAAAACATATCCTTCATAATTCATCAACTAACATCTAAAAACTCAAATATTCATCAATGGCATAACTTAAAATATTCATCAAAATCAGAAATTCAAGTATGGGCTTTGTAGCAACAATCTTAAAAACGTAAAAATTATAAAAAAAACGGAACATAAATGAAGCTTCCAAAATGCCGAATACCTAAAGCTTTATTTCTTTTCTTTCTTTATGTTATTTGGTCGTGAAAAATAAAATGAATGCATGATATGTTTTAGTATATGTTTTATTATATTAACATAATTAACATTTTACATTTTTAACCTTTACTAATTAATATAACAACTTAATTATGGTAGTCCACAACCGTCCATGCTATAATCATTTGGCTTAATTTCATTTTAAGTCCTCCATATTAAAAGAACAATAACAATTCGACACTTGCAAAATTATCTAGTCACTTGTACATTTTACACGATTAAGTCCTTTTTATTTAATCAGGCACTCAAATGATAAAATTAAAGCACGAAAATTTCACAGATATAAATTCACACATAATAAACACAAAAAATATTTTTAAAATATTTTTCTAACTCAGGTTCGTGGTCCCGAAACCACCTTTTCGAATAGGGTCTAAATCAGACTGTTACAACTCTCCCCCCTTAGGGATTTTCATCCCCGAAAATCTTACCGGTGAAATAGGTTTGGATAACATTCTTTCATTGCTTCTCCTGGCTCCCACGTTGCCACTTCAACTCTGTGTTTATACTATAGTACTTTCACTAATGGAATTTTTTTTATTTTGTAATTCTTTAGCTTCGCAAGCCAGAATACGAATCGATTTTTCCTCATATGTCATATCAGACTTAATCTCAATCTCTAATGGATTAATCAAATGTGAGGGATCAGATCGATATCTACAAAGCATCGAAACATGGAATACATTATGGATCTTTTCTAACTCAGGTGGCAACAACAGTCTATAAGCAACCAGCCCGATACGCTTTATAATCTCATACGGCCCAATAAATCTCGGACTCAACTAGCCTTTACAATCGAATCTGAGTATTTTCTTCCACGATGAGACTTTCAAAAATACTTTGTCCCTGATCTAAAACTTTATATCTTTTCGTTTCAAGTCTGCATATGATTTCTGATGATCTAACGCTATTTTCAGACTTTTACAGATCACTTTTACTTTCTGTTCAATCTCTCGAATCAAATCGACCCCGTGTATCTTATTTTCACTGAGCTCGGTCCAATACAATGGTGTACAACATTTATGACTGTACAAAGTCTCGTAAGGTGCCATTTTGATACTCGATTGAAAGCTATTATTGTACACAAATTAAATCAGAGGTAAGTATCACTCCCACGTTCCTTCAAACTCGAGAATGCAACATCTCAACATATCCTCAAGTATCTGAATGATTCGTTCGGATTGACCATCTATTTGCGGATGGAAAGCAGTGCTGGAATGTAATTTTGTACCTAGTGCATCTTACAGTTTCTTCCAAAACCGCGATGTAAACCTCCGATCTCTATCCGAAACAATAGAAATAAGTACTCCGTGTAATCTCACAATCTAAGAAACATATAACTCAGCAAGCTTGTCAAGCGAGTAATTTGTATGAACCATAACAGAATGAGCATATTTTGTCAATCAATCCACAATAACCCATATTGCATCTTTCTTGCTCGGTGTCAACGGTAAACTGGATACAAAATCCATCGTGACTCTATCCCATTTCCACTCAGGTATCATGATCAGCTGAAGCAACCCAGAAGGTACCTGATGCTCAGGTTTTACTTCCTAACAGATTAAACATTTCGAAACAAAGTCAAAAATGTCTCGTTTCATACCATGCCACCAATAAAGTTGTTTTAGATCATTATACATCTTCGTACTACCCAGGTGAATAGATAACCGACTACTATGAGCTTTATTCAAAATCATCTAAATCAACTCTGAATTTCTCGGAACACATATTCAATTTCTGAACCTCAAACAACCCTCAGCATCAACTCTAAACTCTGAATCAATATTCGAATCACATTGAGCTCACTTTGCTAACAAATCATCATCAACTTTCTAAGCATCACAAATTTGTTGAACAAATAACGGTCTTGCTTTTAATTCAACTATTATCGAACCATCATCAGACATAGCCATATGCACATTCATTACAAGCAAAGCAAACAGTGATTTTTGGCTTAAAGCATCAGCAACAACATTTGCCTTTCCCGGATGATAATCAATCACAAGCTCGTAGTCTTTTAGCAACTCTAACCATCGTCACTGTCTCAAATTTAGATCTTTCTGAGTCATCAAATATTTTAGGCTTTTGTGATCAGAATAAACATGACATTTCTCATCGAACATATAGTGACGCCATATCTTCAATGCAAACACAATATCTTCCAATTCTAGATCATGGGTCGGATAATTCTTTTCATGCGGCTTTAACTGTCTCGAGGCATAAGCTATGACTTTACCTTCCTGCATCAAAACACAGCCCAAACCATTCAAAGATGCATCGCTATAAATAACAAATTCTTTACCCGATTCTGGCTGAACTAGCACTGAAGCTTCGGTCAAAAAGGCTTTCAACTGATCAAAACTTTGCTGGCACTTTTCTGACCACTCGAACTTAACATCTTTTTGTAGTAACTTTGTCATCGGGGTTGCAATCATAGAGAAACCTTTCACGAATCGTCTACAGTAACCAGCAAGTCCAAGAAAACTTCAGACTTCAGAAATATTTCTCAGAGGTTTCCGATCAAGTATAGCCAAAATTTTACTCAAATCAACCCGAATACCCGATGCTGATATAACATGTCCCAAAAAACTGACTTCGCGTAACCAAAATTCACATTTACTGAACTTCGTATACAACTGTTTATCTCGCAAAGTTTGTAATACAAGTCTCAGATGTTCGACATGCTCGGTTTCATCATGGGAATAGATCAAAATGTCATCTATGAACACAACCACAAATCGATCCAGATACTGTCTGAAGATCTGATTCATCAAATCCATAAAAATAGCAGGTGCATCAGTGAGTCTGAAAGGCATAACCAAAAACTCATAGTGTCCGTACCTTATTCAGAAAGCAGTCATTGGCACATCGGAATCTTTAACTCGCAATTGATAATAGCCTAATCTCAAATCTATCTTCTAAAACATTGTAGCCCCTTTCAGTTGATCGAACAAGTCGTCAATCCATGGTAATAGATATTTATTCTTTATAGTCACCTTATTGAGCTATCTATAGTCTATACACATTCTCATAGTTCTGTCTTTCTTTTTCACAAATAAAACTGGTGCACCCCAAGGAGAGAAACTCGATCGCGCAAAACCTCTATCTGTCAACTCTTACAACTGAGCTTTCAATTTTTTTAATTTAGTAGGTGCCATTCTGTATGGAGCTATCGATATCAGAGACATCCCCGACACTAACTCAATACCAAACTCTACTTCTCGAATAGGTGGCAAACCCAGCAATTCTTCAGGAAACACATCCAGATACTTGCACACAACTGGTACTGATTCAATCTTCTTTTCAGTCACTTTAGAGTCAAGTACATAGGCAAAATAAGATTCGTAACCTTCTCTCACATATTTCTGAGCTAACATCAAAGAAATCACCGCAGGTAAACCATTCAGATCATTAGATTCAATCCAAATAATCACATCATTCTGGCACCGTAAATCAATAATCTTTCTTTTGCAGTTTACAATAGCATCATGCAAAGTCAACCAATTTATACCTAGAATTATGTCGAACTCATCAAATGGCAACAACATTAAATCAGGTGGAAAACATGAATCTCGAATCATCAAAGGACAATTCTTACACACTTTGTCAACTAGAACACACCGGCCCAAGGGGTTTGATACTCTAATGACAAACTCAGTAGACTCAACAAGCAAAGTCTTACTAAATACTAAAGTCTCACACACAAAAGAATGAGTTGAACCAGGATCAATCAATGCAATTACACTAGTATCATAGAGAGTGAATGTACCAGTAATAACATCAGGGGATGAAGCCTCCTCACGTGTGGGTATAGCATAGGCTCTAGCAAGTCCACGAGCCTCGGATCTAACTGCTGTATCTTTAGTCCCACTCTGACTGCTACTCACATTACCTGTATTTCTGGGTGGTCTACCTCGAGCTGCAATATTACCCGATCTTGTATTCTGTACTGTATTTTGTTCAGCTAATTTAGGGCATTCACGAACAAAATGATCCATCGATCCACATTTAAAACAGACCCGATCATGCAATATACAACTGCTGGGATGTCGTTTACCATAGTGTTTACACTCAGGTTCATTCGATCTAACATTACCAACACTAGCTACTGAAGTAGCTCTTGAGCTCACAGGTGGTCTATCCCGACCCTATCTAGAATAACCCGAAGTAGCCTTAGAACGGCTAAAATCATCTCAGAACTTCTTTGATGCCGAATGAAATAACTTACTTGATGATCTCTTATGTGAATCTCTAGCTTCAAAGTCAGCTTTCCATTTCTCTTTCCCAAGCTCTTCGGCTATAACACCTCAAACCCGGCCTATATGTTGTGGTCGAACCTGTGATGTCACATTGGAGTGTTTTTCAAAACCTAATTTCTTGGAAAACCCGTTCCACATAAAACTTCTATGGGTTCTTAGCAAAAATTTAGGATGCAAGTTCACTATGAAAACTCAAGTTGTTTTAGAAAAACATTGACCATATTAGAATGTTATTACACTTTAAAACAGTGTTCATTACGGAAACTCTCAAAATGTTTTGTGTAAACATGGTGTTTTAGAAAACATTTGTTTATATTTTCTTAAAATTCAGAGGCCTACTTCTAACAGATAAAATCAAGTAAATAAATCCCCAAATTAAAATAAAACTTAAAGAGGCCTTATTACATAATGAATAACCCAAAATAAAATCTAATTATAGTATTAAAAGATAACTACGTCAAGTGGCCACCACCGAGTCCTCTGTCGTGTCGATCCATCTAAGCCTAGGGATTTCCTACACGGTTAACAGATGGGTGAGTTTACGGAAACTTAGTGTGTGAAATCCCATAAAAGCATTCAATCAAAGTAAACACAATTTGGGCCTAAGCCCTTTCAGTATCAGTTAGGCCTTTGCCTATTTCAGTAACAGTAGCATTCTGGGCCTGAGCCCATTTCAGTATCAGTAGCAGTGGGGCCTAATCCCAATAACATATCAGTGCAGTATGCAAACAGAGAATCCTACCCAATCCATCCTCTACACACCATGTGGGGATAAAATCGACGCACCTATCCCTACACACCAAGTAGCACCAGTTGTGGCACTAAAACAGTATTTGCAGCTGAGTTGCCAATAATAGGCTTATAGCCTTACAGTACACTTCTTCCAAAATCATATATCCCACCCCTGCAATGCAACAGAATATAAATGTATATACAGTAAAAATGGCATGCTCAAACAGTCATACATCACATAGGGTATATCAGTCATTTACAAAAATAAAGGTCCCGGTACACTTACCGGCCCAACAGTAGGTCCACAGCCGTATCGGTCGGCCCGTGCAACCTTAATAGACAATCGGTGAAAATGGCCCCACGGCTCATATTGTGGGCCCATGTGGGTCCACACACTCGTATGGCCCACATAGCCCAGAAATGGCCTTAGTCGTGTGGTTACACAGCCTGGTCCAACATTTAGCACACCTTTGTGAAATTTACCCGTGTGGGACCCCCAGGCCCATTGGTCCCACACGGCCTAGTTCGGCCCAAAAGGGCCCAATATCGTTTTGGTCCATCTCATCGACCACACAGCCATGTTCTGTTACACGGCCTGCCACACGAACGGCCAAACGCCCGTGTGGTGTCGAAATCCCACTTTTCGGCTTTTCGGCTTTTGCTGATTCACATCTAATGGTAGTGTTACACACACCTATTATGATGTCGTAGCCGACCACGTCCGAGATCAAAACACCTATGATTAACCATGACCCCATCATCAGTCAATATTTGTGGTTAATCCAAACCCACAGTATTGAAAATACCTTAACCAAAACATCGCTACTTACCAATCAAATAATCATAGCCCCCTCTTGTTCCAAAACCACATATTCTCTCCAATGCTTTAACCAACAAAGGAATTATCACTTGTAGGGGAAAAGTAATTGGCCTAACATCTTGTTATGAAATTGAGCCCCTATCATCATTCGTACAAAAAGAAGTGTTCAATGGATATTTCCCTAGGATAGAAAAAGAGAAAAACGCAAACGTTCAGCCTAAGAGATACCTAAGCCGAACCTTTGAGAGGAAAGCCTAATAAGGTTTGGCTGGAGAAAACAAACTATATAACACTTACCAAGAAACCAAGGGGATTTCGACAGTCACAAAGAAAGAATCGGCCAAGGTACAGAAATGAGAAGAAGAGAAGAAAGATATTTAGGCCTTGACAAAGTTCAGCCAGAGCAAGAAGAACAAAAAGAGTAGAGAGAGGGAGATAAGGAGTAATCAATCAAGAAAGATCAATTGAGAGCAAGGGAGAAGAAAGAAAGAATCAGTCCTCAAGTAAGGCTAAAAACTGAAAAGGGTTTGTGCGAGGAAGGACAAGTGATATTCGGCCAAGGAGAAGAATATCAATTGAGAAAAATGGGAGTGAAGGATAGAAATCGGTGGCCTAGAGGACTAGAGAGAAGATTAGAATTGAACTAAAAAAAATCGAAAGGTACTCGAAACAAAATCCAGGCAATGTACAGCTTCAGAAACAAAGGTGAAAAGAACCAAAAATTGCTAAAACCCCAAATAAATAGCAAGAGAAGCTCCCTAAACTCAAAGCCGAATTCCTATGGTCAAAGTACCTATTCGGCTACAGCTCTTCCCCTTTTCAAACTCCACATAATCCTCCTCAAATCACTCCCTCATTATATTCTCAACTAACAAGTCCAAGCTCTACTCAACCAAGCAGAGTTTCGGTCAAACATAACCTCCTCCCGTGGCCATCAGTAAAAATAATCTCCGTATGCACAAGTAGGGATTCGAACCTTAGACCTCTTGCACACCCCACACGCCACTTACCACTTGGCTAGCAGGCTTTTTATGTCATGCTTTACTCACATTAATTTAAGAGTCTACTATCTGGAGACAAGGGTTTATTCAAGTAGAAGCAAAATTTTTGTTCAAGCCAAGGCTTGAGCCCATGACTTTCCAGACACTCCTAGAGCACTAAACCCCTAAGGCAAACATACATCCACATCACAAACAGAAAAAATAATTTTAACAGGGGTTTTCGGGATTTGGAGCATTACAATTCTACCCTCTTTAAAGAAAATTTCGGCCTCAAAATTTACCTGGTCAGAATAGGTGAAGGTATTGTTGTCGCATTGCCTCCTCGGGTTCCCACGTAGCCTCCTCAAAATTGTGGTTTCGCCAAAGAACTTTCACTAATGGGATTGATTTCCTCCTCAAGACTTTCACCTCTCAATCCAAAATCTGGACTGGTTCCTCCTCGAAGGTCAGATCTAGCCTAACTTCAATCTCCTCAACCGATACCACATGTGTAGGATCAGAGTGGTAGCATCTCAACATAGAGACGTGGAACACATCATGAATCCGTTCAAACTCCGGAGGTAACACTAACTAGTACGCAACTGGTTCTACAAGTCTCAATATGCGGTAAGGCCCAATAAACCTTGGGCTCAACTTGCCCTTACGTCCAAATCTTAGTACCTTCTTCCATGGCGAGACCTTCAGAAAGACAAAATCTCCCACAAAATACTCAATTTCCTTACGTTTTAGATCCGCGTATGACTTCTGTCTGTCTGATGCTGCCTTCAGTCCATCTCGAATTAATCTAACTTTACCCTCAGTATCGAAAACCAACTCAGGGCCCAAAACACACCGCTCGCCTAACTGCGTCCAACACGAAGGAGTGCGACACCTACTACCATAAAGTGTTTCATTTTTTGGGAATAAATAGAGGATGTTCCATCTCCTGTTAAGTTTGATAACTCTACATGTTAAGAGTAAGGATGCTATGAAGTATATAGACAGTAAGTTTTGAATAAGAAGCCTTGATGGGGATTATCTATAGATGAAACGTTAGGAATCTGTCTATAAATGGGTTTTAATGGTGAATTCATGTTTTTTAAACAGTTGTTGTTGTTGGTTCGAACTAGACGTCTAAGTTTAGAGCCTGTAGTTCAAATAGGTGAGTTCCTAATATCGACTCCTACAAGTCTTTAAAGAAAATTCTCTTGTGATCGATGTTCCAGAGTCGGTGAATGAGTTCATGAATGATTGCTGAAAATATGTATTCTTGGTATACAACTTTGTGAGTCCTGTATGTAATGAATTGAGTGTATGGTGCATGTGTGCATGTGATTTTAAGGAACAACTAAGTGTGTGTGCCTGGAATGTATATTGTGATATGTAACTGTGTTAATGTGTATGAAACGTGTATTGAAGTATGATTATGTTAAGAAAATGAGTTTAGCCTACCTGAAACTATATTTATGTTAGATATGTGAAATGTGATTGAAAATATTTGAGAGATGAGGTATAACTTATGTGTTTAGGAGCAAGCTAGACTAGCCATATAAGTAGGGATGTCTGCCTCTATGTTAAATTAAGTGGTTATAAGAATGACAAGTTTTCCTGAAGACTGTTGACATGTCAAAAATTGATGTGGCAACTTAGGCTTTTCCAGCATACTTAAGGAGCTTATTCTCGAGCAAAGTAGTGTCTTTTGCATAGTTTTTTTTTATAATTTTTAGATTTTAAGTTAATAAGTGAAAATGTCTCACTTTTGCCCATTTTGTGACCCAATTTAGCCAAAAGTGCCTTCGAGGGGCCTAACGTGTGATTGAGTGGTGTAGGGATGTGTTGGAGGTTGAAAACGAGTGATAATGGCACCAAAGAACAGGGTATCGTGACATTCACACCTTGGAATCGTGATACCCCCAATAGTATTAAAGAATAAAGACACCTTTCAGTGGTATCATGATATCCTCTTTGTGTATCAAGTTATCCACGTCAAGGCTTGACACTACTTGAGATATCGTGATATCCTCTTCTGGGTACCGCGACAATGACATCATCATGGGGACAAAATTAAACAAAAAGGGTAGTCTTTATCCACCTGGTCCACCAGTCACCCAAGGCTAGTGTAAGGGGATTTTTGGCTAAGGAGGAGAGACACACACATTATCTTAGTTTTAGGTTTAGTTTTCTATAGGTTTTCTCTTAGTTTTTCTACACATTTTCCGAGGTTTTCATTTTTTATCTTCTTCTTTCTTAGTTCTGAGTTTAATTTTCTGCATTTACTTCTTATTCTTGATATTCTTAGTGTTACTTAAGTTAGTTATCACTGTACCTTAGGTTTATTTACACTGTCAGTCCCTATACATTGGTTGCAAGACATTTTTACCTTTAGCTTAATGTATTTCTGTTTCTTTTACTTTAAATCTATTAAAGTTTTTTCCTTTTATGTTTATTGCTCTAGATATTCTTGTTGAATGTTTTTAGTTTTATGCTCTTTAAGTTTTCTTGCATTAAAATCCCGACTTTAATATTTTTTTTAAGTTTTACTTTAATGGTTGTTTTGTTTTTCATTTCCATGTTCATACTCTTTATTTTCAGCATGAGTAACTAAACCTCAAAGGGGGTTGGTTGATGGAGATGTGGGTAAGCTAATTTTTAGACCAAGGACTAAATTGTAATAATTAGACTAAATCAAATAGACCTAAAAACTTAGGAAATGACACCCCTAAGGGAAAATCTAGGCAACTGTGACCAAAAGGTAATCTTGTTGCGCACTCATTCATTAGTCCCAGATTAACTGGTGAGATCGAGAGATAAATCGGAGCTAAGCCATCTAAGTTGGTAAAATTGAGATCAAAAAATAAAATGGAGCCACTTAGTAATTTAAGCAATTGAAGTCCCTTGTTTAAGAATCAATGAACCACATTAAAATCAACCAACCACTGCTAGTATTTATTTGGCTAATTTCTTAGTTTTGTACTCTTTGCAATTTAGAGGATAGATTAGCATAATTACTTTTCTTGCACAAATTGTTAGTTATGATTTGTCCTACTATAAAATTGTATAAGTAGCCGCTTAGACTCTCTCTTGTATGCTAGTTATCACTCAATCGCCATCTCCTTTGGGTTTGATCCTTGGAATACTCTAGTATTCCATTATAACATTATAAATATTATAATTGACCTGTACGCTTGCAGTAAAACCGTGCTTTAAAAATTGTCTTCTAAAATCATTATTTTATGCGCACATGCGTGATACCGTTTAACTGCCCCAGACTTACTATGAGTAGAAACTTTGAAGACAAAATTTTCTGTAAGGGTTAGGGAGTTGTCATACACAGTTATCTTAAATACTCGAACTCGAGGAAGAGTCCGGGATCTAATTGAATAGGAGTAGAATTTCCCAAGCACTAACAAGGCACTTAGAAACTTATGTGGCTAGTTAGGAAAAGTTAGATCTCAAATCCAATTTGGTTAGATTAGAACCAACTGGTTCTATAGTAGAAGACACAATTATTAGGATTGAATGATAGCAACGGTCTGTGGAGATCGAGCCAAGGAAGTATAAATAGGATGAGTTGGAAACATAATTCTTCATAATTCTATTTACATATCTTCTCTTTCTCTAAACCAAGTATCATCTTCTTCAGACAATCTGAAGAATAAGAGGATGTAGATGTAGAAGGCTTTGCATGTTGTTACCACCGTAAGAAGCCAAGTCATGGCAACATGGTATAAGGTATAAGGTATATGGTGTAAGACCATGGGTAAGAGACTCCATTGTATCATATGATAGTACATCAGGATGGCGAATCAGTGTAAGATCATGGATGAAATACTCCATGGCATCCACAATGATAGTCCGCTAGGATTGTAATACCCCTAACTCGTCCATCGTCGAAATAGGGTTACAGAGCATTATCATAAAACCGCAACTCAAATCATTCATTTCTAACATTTCATAATCATTGCAAAATCCAATCAAACACATGCATAATGTCCCTTTTTCGAGCCATCGAGGTCTTAGAAATAATTCAGAAATGATTCGGGACTAAATCAAAAACATTTAGAATTTCATGGCAAAAGATAGAAAAATTCATACTACAGGGGTCACACGGGCATGTGGACATTCGAAGTAGGGACACACGATCGTGTCCTAGCCCGTGTCTGTGCCCTTGTAACTCTCTGATTTGGTTCACACAGCCAAGCCACACGTCCGTGTGTCAGGCCATGTAACTCTCAAAATACAGCCTTTAAAAACCTGCAGGGAGCACATGGGCGTGTCGCATGACCGTGTGACTCACACAGCTGAGACACCCTCGTGCCTCTAGCCGTATGGACAAGAGATAGGCCATTTTCAAGTCATTTCTCTCACCCAAAACATGTTCATACATACAAGCCATTTGCACCTATTTCAAACATTCAAAAATGTACCTGAAACATGCATGATAAAACTAGATCAATATGCCATTTTTGCATACAACCAATATGCCTCAAAGGAACCTCAAACATAAATCCTAAAATCAACCGAAACACATACATGTTTTGGCATAAATCAATATACACAACCACAAATCATTATGCCAAGACATAGCACAATTGACCATATGTCAAACCTCAATAAACAATATCAAATTGAACATTAAAAACATACATCTACTTGACCAATTCAACATTAACCATTTAAGCACCAAAATGTCAAAATGTCATCACTCATAAAACCACATATATATACATGCCAACACATACCACTTTGGCCATAAAATCATGCATCAATTTGGTCATATTATCTACTACCAATAAAACATCATTAGTACCTTAAGTAACACAAATCCAAGGCAACATTTCATGCCATAATCATCAACCAAAATGAAATATACATGCCAAACTCATTAATTAAACATTAGATATAGTCCACCTATACATGCCATTATAACCACGACTAAAATCTCAAAATCTACCGATAAATTTGATGGATAGTGTGATGAATCTCCGACTAGCTTCCAACTCGATCAAGCTTCTGATAATTTGTAAAGTAAAAGAAAATAACTACGTAAGCAATGTATGCTTAGTAAGTTCATATAAACTTTAAGTATAAAAAACATAAATCTATGTCAATGTCATAAAATTCATAAATCAATATGGTCAACAAATCACAAATGAGTAAGTACATTAATGTCGCATATATTTATCATTCATAACATGATAGGATTTTATGGGACTTAATTGATAACCAAGAACCTTTCTATAAGATTATGCACTTCTCAATTTACTCTCTTTTCATTCCGTTCCCAAAGCTTATCATAAGCCAAAACAACATTACCAATTCTCGACTTAGTGTATTTATCCATGATATAGGTATATTCATCCATAGAATACGTAAATTTCTCACATATAATACATCATCCAAACTCATTACTCCCTTTTCATCAGATTCCATTTCGACTATGAATTTACCATTTCATTACCTTTCCTCACCCGTTTCATATGTGTAACACACAAGTTGTATGCACAACATCAACCATGACTACAAAGCTAATGCATTTAAACATAGCTCTTTTGGAATCAACTATATAATAAACCATTGCATAAGATATTACATACTTTGATTTATTCCACCTTTTCAAGGAAATAAGCACGTTACCAATTGAGCACTTATAGTTTCAATGTATTTCATTAAGATTAAATATGATATAATTCAATCATAAACTCTGCACAAGCCTAAGCACCACCAACAACAAATGTTAGCATAATTGAATATAATTCATGTGAACTTAACATAGATAACCATTATACTTTAGCATGATCCAATTGGATTTATCATCCTTCATAACATGTCATGTTTTCCATGTATTACCATTTCAATAAGTTTTGTACACACATGTCTTGATTCATATTGCACACTTACCATTTCATTTGCATAACACAAAATACATAAATGTAACATTTACCATAGTCACAAGCTAGTGATTAAACACATAACTTAGCAATATCATCACATGGTAAGATATGGTAAATAAACATAACATTACTTAAATCATACCTTTCATAATCATTAATATTCATACTTTGATCATTGGTACATCATACATTTCCCTATTTGTTGTAGTGAAGTCAATTGAAACCCTTACTGATGGTCGAAACCCTTTTCCTTAATCAATGGTCGAAACCACCCCTTTTTATATTCCATGAACACTATAAAGACGATTGAAACCCTGGTACATGTTTTGTACTGTTCCATAGTCCAACTATGATCTTACATGTGCACAACCATGGCTTTGCCGTGGTCTAAGCTCATAGTGCCATAACCCGGTTATGGTCTTAAATTAGAATGACATAGCCTAGCTATGGTCTTACATAAATATATACACTGCCATGATCCAACCATGGTCTTACATCTAAAAAATTTTCATAGCCTCGCTATGTTCTTACGTAAACATTATTGTGTTCTAACTATGGTCTTGTACATTTTTATGTTATGTTGCCATAGTATCTTTCAATCCTGGTTTTATTCGTTTCCTTCAAGTTGAAAAATTTGATTCACATATATAAAAAAAAGATAATAATTTATCGAAATAGAAATTAATTGTACTAACCAAGTTATGAACTTACCTGGCTAAATTACAGAAATGACAAAGTTTAGAGGCATTTTGGTAATTTTCCATTCTCCTCGACTTTCCACTCGATCTTGATCTAAATTAATAATTTTATTCAATCTATTAATTTAAACAGTAAAACAATGTATTTTATACAATTTAGTTATTTTTGATATTTTTACAAAATTGCCCCTAAAATTTTACTTTTATTCAATTTAGTCCATAAACCTAAAACTTGCAAATTAACCATTTGTATTGAAATTTTACACTAGCTGAATATTCATAGCCTTCCTTTCAGCCCATTTTTTAAACAATTTCACATCAAATCCTTGCACTTTTATTATTTTAGCAATTTAGTCCCTAATCGATAAATTCATCAAAAATCACTTAACAAAATACTTTGAAATAACACTAATATTTCAAATTCATCATTTAATATCAAAAATCACTAGATTCATCAATGGCAACATTCAAAATCTTTAATAGTTTCAAAATCGAAGGTACGGGCTAGCTGAACCTAGTTGCAACGATCTCAAAAACATCGAAATTACTAAAAATCGAGTAAGAATCACTTACCATGCAAGAGAAAATCACCATGGCCGAAAGCTTCATCCTTAACTTCATGGTATTTGGTTCCAAAATAGAATAAAGATAGATGAATATTCACTTATGTTTTATTTTTATTATGTTTTCATTATTATATTAACCTTTTATTTTATTTTATTAATAAAATAACATATAAAACATTATAATTAAAAGAATTAAAGCATCCAACCATCCCACTATCTTTAGGATGGATAATTTACTCAATGAGGTCATCCAATTATAATTCTTTAATCAATTAACACCTTTAAACTAATAGCAATTGACTTTTTTAACTTTTACAATTTAGTCCTTTTCGCTTAATTAACTACCGAAACGTTAAAATTTTTCAATGAAACTTTAATACCACCTTAATGCCATTCTGTAAATATTTATAAAAATATTTACAACTTGGTTTATAGAAACAAAGTCACGATACCTCATTTTCTAAAACCACTTGACCTTAGGGTATTACCTCTTGAACTTAATTAATCGCTTAAATAACATAAATTATAAAATAAAAAATCTCTTTTAAAATCAAATTTGGCTCGTAAATATTAAAAAATAATATTTATGAACTTACTCATCAGATTTGGTGGCCCTAAAACTATTATTTCTATCACCACTGAAAAATGGGTTGTTACAGAGATAGTAAACATAATACAAATAGTCCGCTGGGATAGTAACCACATAATAGATAGTTCACTAGGACATTAACCACATAAGAAATAATCTGTTGGGATAGTAAACACATAACAGATAGTCTACAACGACAGTAAACACAGTGTAATCTTCCAAGACCAAGGGAATACGTGGTAAGAAGGGTATAAGACCTTAGTTAGACTAAGGCAACCAAAAGAATCCACCAGGACATAAGAATAGATAATTCGCCAGGACATTAAACATGAGGTTAGGTTGATTAAGACCATGGTTGTATGACACTAGGGTATAATTGGTAGTCTGTAGGGACGATAAAAGTGGAAAAGTTTGCCAAGATGTAAGTCATGGGAATCCCAACGAGGAAGTTTTCCATTCAAGATATACGCCAAGAACTGAATTTGTAAGAGCAACGTGACTGGCACGCTAAGTCACAAGTATATATGAGTGAGGAGTGACTAAAAGGCATAGACCACTGGGACAATAATGGAGCTCACCGAAGGTAATATGGAATAGAGCCATAAGCACATCAAATGATTTCTCTAAAGAAAACTTGAGGAAGAGTTAGTCGTCGGGTACTATCTGACACCTCGAGGATATCATGAAAGGATAACCAGAAGTGCGAAAAGTCCTATAAGGTCATTATGCAAGTATGAAATTGCAATGAATGGGGAGATTACATATTAGCTACATCTCCCAAGCAAGATGGTTGATAAGAATGATTGAAAAGGGGTTTTACCCAAAAGGAAGGTTCAAGCACGTGCTAAATTGCAAGAAGGATAGTAAGGGTAATGCGGTAAGAATCCACCATTTGTGATGGATCATTCGATAGACTGCCACTATAGTACAACGAATGCTAGGTGCTAGCTAGGCCAGGAAATCCATGGTGCTCTCAATGATACACGGAGTTTTAAATTTTATGTTTCATTTATTGCCTTCTGAACTAGAGAATCTGTATGACATTACTGAATGAAATCTCATTAAGTTCGTCTAAACTTATGTTTGAAATGAATGGTTCCAGGGTCAATGGTTGACTCGAGGATTGTAACATCCCGAAATAGGGTCTAAACGGAACAGTGGTTACGAAACCACAAATCTGAGGCAGAAAAATTTATTTTATTATTATTTTTAGGTTCATGATATGATTTCATGATTATGTGAAAATTTCATGATGAAATTCTATGCATAAAATGCTTAATTTGAAGTTAGGGACTAAATCGAATAAGTTGCAAAACTTGCATTCTAGAAGTTTCTAGTATGAAATTGCTTTGAAATATTAATTAGAAGGTCTTAAATAGCAATTTCACCAATTTTAAGTTCATGGACAAAATTAGGACATGGAAGGAATTTTTAAAAGTTTAGTAAGGAGGGGCATTTTGGTCATTTGGATATTAAATGAAATAAAATGGGAAAAATAACACAAAAATGATCATCTTCTCCATAAGTTGCTGCCGAATTTTTCTCTCTCCATAGCTAGGGTTTCTTCAACTTTCAAGCTTCATAGTAAGTGATTCCAAGCCCCGTTTTTAATGATTTTTACGTTTTTGAGATCCCGGTAGCTCGATAAAGCTTATGCTAGCAATAACTTAAGTTAGGGTTCATATTTGGAAAAATATCCATAGGTGAAATGTGTTTATTTTGATGTTTTATGATATAATATGAGGTCTTAGATTATGTTAGACAACTTGTGCTACTCGGTTTTAGGTAAAAACGAGAAAAAGGGCTTAATCAGTAAAATACCTAATAGTCATAAGTGCATGTTAGAGTATGAATTTGATGCTGCCATAGAAGGGAAAAATGATCAGCATGTCATAAAACATAAGAAAATAGGTTGAAGTTTAATTTACGAGATTTGGGGTAAAAGTGCAAATATGCAAAAGTTTAGGGGTAAAAATGTA
Source organism: Gossypium longicalyx (assembly GCA_025698465.1). NCBI lineage: Eukaryota > Viridiplantae > Streptophyta > Magnoliopsida > Malvales > Malvaceae > Gossypium > Gossypium longicalyx. Next base: position 53,182,617 of record CM046996.1, read on the forward strand.
ATTTTTCAAAGTTTGAGTAAAGGACTGTTTTGATAAATGTGAATATTAAATAGAAAAGAAAAAGTAAAGGACTAAATTGTAAAGTTTAGTCACATTTTGTATCGAGGTAAGTTTACAGTAAATAAATGCAATATTCTTATATTTTACATTATTATTGTTAATTTCAGCATTTATATACTTATTTTTTGAGAATGTTTAAAGTCGAATTAAAGGCTAAGTAGCAGAGAAAAAAGCATTAGGAAGCCCCGTTTTGAACCTTAGGAATATTAGGATATTGGGGTTGACAGACAGATAGAAAATGAGCCATGTAAGTCCATATTAGATATATGGCTTTGGAGACAGGAATGAGCCATGTAAGCCCATATTATATATAAATATGGCATTGGAGATAGGAATAATTCATGTAAGTCCATGTCGAAGACATGGCATTGGCAGGATATTGATAGACAGGAACGACCCTAGTATCCTTAGTATTTCGAGTGGTTCAACAGGTCATTGTATATGTTAAATCATAGTGAACTATCAGCAAAAAGGGAAGGCAGATTATATTTATGAATAGTGAAAGGTCAGGTAAGAAAGAAGGTAAGTGAGTAAAGAAGAAGGTAGAAAATGAGAAGTAAAGAAAGTTTATGAGGCTAGGTGACTTGATGTATATATTTATTCATTATGTTAAATGTTGTAATTTATTTGCTTGTAAGCTTACTAAGCCTAGTGCTTACTCTCTTATTTTCTTTTTCTTATAGTTTTTATCAAGCCACTCGGGGATCGAAGGAAACGTCGGAGACTCGATCACACTATCGAAGAAATTACATTGGTATAGTTAGACGTTTCGTTTTGTGTATGGCATGTATAGGAACTTGGTTTCTTTTGATATGATATGATCAATGAATGATGTGTAAATATTTGCTAGTGATTAGCTAATAGAATGGCTGATGATATACATGTTTAATAGTATGTATGATTAAGTAGTAACTATCACATGAAAATTATGAAAAATGTGAAGGTACCTTAAAAACAGATTCAAGTATCAGAAATAACGTGATTTTGAAAAATCACAAAAATTTGTAGAAACATGGTTTGATAGTGAGTAATATATGAAATTAAATCTCATTGGGTCTATTTTCATATGGAATAAGCAAAGCAGGTAAAGGTGTTGTATTTTATAAGATATCTGAGTTTTAGTGAAATAGGGCCAGAGCGATTTCTGGATCCCCTGTTTCAACTTTAGAAATTCACCATAAATTTTATTAAAATAATTAGGTGGTTTACTTTATATGTTTAGAATCCTTATTGAGTCTAGTTTTAAGAGAAACAAACCTCATAGTCATTGAAATTCTATACAGAGATATATCTGATTAGTAATATACAGAGGTCAGAGCAGTCGAACCCTGAAACAGGGGAGACTTTAACTAATAAACTGTACTAATTGGCCCAGTAAAAAATTCTAGAAAAAATTTAGTAAATATATATATGAGTATAGTTTCAGGGAAAATTTACAGAATAGGATTTTGAGTTTCGAAACTCGAGATATGAATTTTTAAGCGACTATGATGCAGATTGCTAGCTAGACTGGAAATTTTAAAATTAAATTGTTTGAGCTGTTTAAGCAATGAATTAATTCTGTTAACACCTCGTGTTCAACTCCGGCAATGGTCTCGGGTATGGGGCATTAAATTTATTGGTATCAGAGCCAGGTTTAATCGGTTCTCGAAATAGTTAGTGTGAGTAAAAGTCTAGCTATACATGCCATACCTGTATTTTGATAGTGTGACGAGTCCTGACGATTTTTAAATATTTTGTTTTATAGTAATGGATCCCGAGCGAGCTGGTGATGATGATGTAGAAAGTAATGCGCTGCTCTGCGCAGAAGGGCAGCGCCATCTAAGAATAGGCGATGCTGCTTAATCGTGGGAGGAGTGACTCGAGAAGCTCTCTTCCAAGCTTCGAATGATTTGTTTGCCGAGTTCGTTCGTACGAATTCGGCAGTTAGACCTCCACCCCCTCATGATTCTCAGGCTACCCATGCAGCTCAAGCTTCCCCAGTCACAGGTACAGTGATAAGAGAAAAGCCACCAGTTGATAGAATCAGGAAACAAGGGGCAAAAGAGTTCCGAGCAACAAAGGATGATGATGCAGAAAGAGCAGAATTTTGGTTAGAAAATACTATCAGAGTCTTTGACGAATTATCTTGTACACCTGAGGAATGTATGAAATGTGTAGTATCACTTCTTAGAGACTCACCTACCACTGTGGCAAACACTTGTATCAATTGTACCAAAGGAGAGGGTCACTTGGGATTTCTTTCAGGAGGAATTTCGTAAAAGTACATCATCGAGAGGTTTATTGATCAGAAGAGAAAGGAATTCCTGGAATTGAAACAAGGTAATATGACGGTGACCGATTATGAGCGCGAATTTGTCAGGCTTAGTAAATATGCTAGAGAATGTGTGTCCACAGAGGCTATCATGTGTAAAAGGTTTGAGGATGGGTTAAATGATGATATCATTGATCACAAGGGTGTTCTAGAAATAAAAGAGTTCGTTATTTTAGTTGAGAGAGCCTGTAAGGTAGAGGAGCTGTTAAAAGGAAAAGGCAAAGTTGAGACAGAGACACAAGATACAAAGAAGAGACAGATGAGTAGGTCATTCCAAGCTACATCCAAAAGGCCAAAGGAGTTTTCTACCAGATCTAGTTTCTCAGCCAGGTATTCTAGTCAGAATAGAGGCAGCAGATTTAAGGATTCGAAGGCTCAGACCACCTCGACTGCGAGTGTAGGTAATGTTGGACAGGGTAGATCAGGGTGTCCACGATGTGGTAGACTTCATTATGGTCCTTTTCGGGCAGGCGACAATGTTTTTTATAAATGCGGTGCTCCAGATCATTTTGTACGAGAATGTCCAGAGGTAGCTAATCGAGAGATAACACAGAGTGCTAGATCCGGAAATGCTCCTACTAGAGGCAGATTACCGAGGCAACCGAGAGTAGGAGCAAGTAACAGAGGTACCTCAAGAGATTCATCTGTGAGACTAGATGCTAGAGCCCTTGCAAGGACTTATGCTATTCGTACACGCGAATAGGCATCCTTCCCCGATGTGATTACGGGTACATTTTCTCTACATAATATTAATGTCATTGCTTTGATTGATCCGGGTTCAACTCATTCATATGTTTGCAAGAAATTGATGCCTAGTATAAGTATGCCTATAGAATCTACAGAATTTGTGATTAAAGTATCGAATCCATTAGGCAAGCATGTATTAGTAGATAAAGTATGTAGAAATTGTCCTTTGATGATTAGAGCTCTTTGTTTTCCTACCGATCTCATGCTATTGCCATTTGATGAGTTTGATGTGATTCTTGGTATGGATTGGTTGACTACACATGATGTGATAGTGAATTGTGGGAAGAAATTCATTGAGTTGAAGTGTGAAAATGGTGAAAATATTTGGGTCAATTCAGAAGAGTCAGATAGTTCACTTTCTATAATTTCTGTTATGTCAGCTCAGAAATGTTTGAGAAAAGGGTATGAAGCTTATCTTGCTTTTGGTTGAATACTAAAGATCCAGAATTGAAAATTGAATCGATTGCACGTGGTATGTGAGTTTCCCGATGTGTTTCCTAAGAACTACGGTGTTTGCCTCCCGTTAGAGAAGTTGAGTTTGGTATTGAGTTGATTCCAGGTACCACGCCCATTTCTATTGCTCCTTATAGAATGGCTCCATTGGAATTGAAAGAATTGAAAGCTCGATTCATGAGAATTACCAGATAAAGGCTTTGTAAGACCCAGTAGTTCACCATGGGGTGCACCAGTGCTATTTGTGAAAAAGAAAAACGGATCGATGAGATTGTGCATATATTATCAGTAACTTAACAAGGTAACAGTAAAGAACAAGTATCCATTGCCTAGAATTGATGATCTGTTTGATCAATTGAAGGAAGCTACTATGTTTTCCAAGATAGATTTGAGATCCGGATACTATCAGTTGTGAGTTAAAGAGTCAGATGTCCTGAAGACTGCTTTCCGGACTAGGTATGGTCATTATGAGTTCCTTGTGATGCCATTTGGCTTGACTAATGCTCCTGCCATTTTCATGGACGTAATGAACCGAATTTTTAGACCGTACCTGGATAAGTTTGTAGTTGTGTTCATTGATGATATTTTGATTTATTCTCATGATGAGACTGAGCATGCAGAGCATTTGAGAACAGTTTTACAGATTCTGAGAGATAATCAGTTGTATGCCAAGTTCAGCAAAAGTGAGTTCTGGTTACGAGAAGTTGGTTTTATTGGACATATTTTCTCAGGTGAAGGTATTAAGGTTGATTCGAGCAACATTTCAACCATTGTTGATTGGAAGCCTCCTAGAAATGTATCAGAAGTTAGAAGTTTTCTTGGTCTTGCCGGATATTATAGACGATTTGTAGAGGGATTTTCTATGATAGCTACCCCGCTGACAAGATTGCTGCGAAAGGATGTCAAGTTTGAATGGACTGAGAAGTGTCAACAGAGTTTTGATAAGTTAAAAGCATTGTTGACTAAAGCTCCTGTTTTAGTACAACCAGAATCAGGTAAGGAGTTTGTGATTTACAGTGATGAGTCCATGGATGGACTTGGTTGTGTACTTATGCAGGAAGGGAAGGTAATCGCTTATGCCTCTAGACAGCTAAAGCCACATGAGAAGAACTATCTGACACATGATTTAGAGCTAGCTGCCATTGTTTTTGCGCTGAAAATTTGGAGACATCATTTGTACGGTGAGAAGTGCCACATATTTACTGATCACAAAAGTTTGAAATATTTGATGACTCAAAAAGATTTGAATTTGAGGCAAAGAAGATGGTTAGAGTTGATTAAAGATTATGAGCTAGTGATCGATTATCACCCAGGTAAGGCAAACGTTGTTGCTGATGCTTTGAGTAGGAAATCTTTGTTTACATTAAGAGCTTTGAACACGAGTCTAGCCTTATCAGATGATGGTTTTATCTTAGCTGAGTTGAGAGCCAAACCGATGTTTCTTGAAGAAATTTGTGAAGCTCAGAAAAATGACAGTGAGTTGTTAGCCAAAAGAGATCAGTGTGAGTCGGATATAGAGTCAGATTTTTAGATCAATTCTGACGATTGTTTAATGTTTAGAGACAGGGTATGCGTACCAAAGAATGATGAGCTTATTCAAAAAATCTTACAGGAAGCACATAGTAGTTCTTTGTTTATTCATCCAGGTAGTACAAAGATGTATAATGATTTGAAGAAAATGTATTGGTGGGTAGGAATGAAAAGGGACATTTCAGAGTTTGTTTCTAGATGCTTGATCTATTAGCAGGTAAAGGCCAAACATCAGGTACCTTCAGGTTTATTGCAACCCGTGCTAGTCCCTGAGTGGAAATGGGATCGAATTACTATGGATTTTGTGACAGGATTGCCGTTTACACCGAGAAAGAAAGATGCAGTATGGGTTCTGATTGATAAATTAATGAAGTCGGCTCATTTTATCCCAGTTCGTATAGATTATTCACTTGACAAGTTGGCCGAGTTATATATTTCAGAGATAATCAGACTACACAGGGTACCATTATCGATCATTTCAGACAGAGATCCAAGATTTACTTCACGGTTTTGGAAGAAATTACAGAAGGCTTTGGGCACAAAGTTGAGTTTTAGTACAGCTTTCCATCCTCAAACCGACGGTCAGTCAAAGAGAGTTATTCAGGTACTTGACGATATGCTTAGATGTTGTGTACTGGAATTTCAAGGCAGTTGGGAAAAATATTTACCATTAGTAGAGTTTGCCTATAATAATAGTTATCAGTCGAGTTTGAAGATGGCACCTTATGAAGCTTTGTATGGACGTAAATGTCGCACACCTTTGTATTGGACAGAGCTTAAGGAAGATCAGATTTACGGGGTTGACCTAGTTAAGGAAACAGAAGAAAAAGTAAAAATCATCAGAGATTGCTTGAAAGCAACTTCAGACAGACAAAAGTCGTATGCAGATTTGAAGAGAAAAGAGATTGAATATCAAGTTGGTGACAAAGTTTTTTTTGAAAGAATCCCCGTGGAAGAAAGTTCTTAGATTTGGCAAGAAAGGCAAACTAAGTCCACGTTTTATTGGACTGTTTGAAGTGATTGAGAGAGTCGAACCATTAGCATATCGGTTAGCTTTGTCGATTAAGTTAGAGAAGATTCATAATGTATTTCATGTGTCTATGCTACGTCATTATCGTTCAGATCCGTCACATGTGATTTCTCAGACAGAGGTTGAGATTCAGCCAGACATGACTTACGATGAAGAACCAGTAAAGATTCTAGCTCGAGAGGTAAATCAATTAAGGAACAAAAGTATTGCACTTGTGAAAGTACTATGGAATAGACATGGGGTAGACGAGGCTACATGGGAACTCGAAGAGGCTATGCGAAAACAGTACCCAAATCTCTTCACAGGTAAGATTTTCGGGGACGAAAATCCCTAAAGGGGGAAAAATGTAACATCCCGAAATAGGGTCTAAACGGAACAGTGGTTACGAAACCACAAATTCGAGGTAGAAAAATTTATTTTACTATTATTTTGAGGTTCATGATATGATTACATAATTATGTGAAAATTTGGTGATGAAATTCTATGCATAAAATGCTTAATAAAGTTAGGGACTAAATCGAATAAGTTACAAAACTTGCATTCTAGAAGTTTCTAGTATGAAATTGCTTTGAAATATTAATTAGGAGGTCTTAAATATCAATTTGACCTATTTTAAGTTCATGGAAAAAATTAGGACATGGAAGGAATTTTTAAAAGTTCAGTAAGGAGGGGCATTTTGGTTATTTGGATATTAAATGAAATAAAATGGGAAAAATAACACAAAAATGATCATCTTCTCCATAAGTTGCTGCTGAATTTTGCTCTCTCCATAGCTAGGGTTTCTTCAACTTTCAAGCTTCATAGTAAGTGATTCCAAGCCCCGTTTTTAATGATTTTTACGTTTTTGAGATCCCGGTAGCTCGATAAAGCTTATGCTAGCAATAATTTAAGTTAGGGTTCATATTTGGAAAAATACCCATAGGTGAAAAGTGTTTATTTTAATGTTTTATGATAGAATATGAGGTCTTAGATTATGTTAGACAACTTGTGCTACTCGGTTTTAGGTAAAAACGAGTAAAAGGGCTTAATCGGTAAAATACCTAATAGTCATAAGTGCATGTTAGAGTATGAATTTGATGCTTCCATAGAAGGGAAAAATGATCAGCATGTCATAAAACATAAGAAAATAGGTTGAAGTTTAATTTACGAGATTTGGGGTAAAAGTGCAAATATGCAAAAGTTTAGGGGTAAAAATATAATTTTTCAAAGTTTCAGTAAAGGACTGTTTTGATAAATGTGAATATTAAATAAGTTAAATTTGCTACTATAGATCATGAAGAAACGAAATTCAGGAGTAGATCGGGGAAAAGAAAAAGTAAAGGACTAAATTGTAAAGTTTAGTCACATTTTGTATCGAGGTAAGTTTACAGTAAATAAATGCAATATTCTTATATTTTACATTATTATTGTTAACTTCCAGCATTTATATACTTATTTTTTTGAGAATGTTTAAAGTTGAATTAACGGCGAAGTAGCAGAGAAAAAGCATTAGGAAGCCCCGTTTGAACCTTAGGAATATTAGGATATTGGGGTTGACAGGACAGGATAGAAATGAGCCATGTAAGTCCATATCAGATATATGGCTTTGGAGACAGGAATGAGCCATGTAAGCCCATATTATATATAAATATGGCATTGGAGATAGGAATAACTCATGTAAGTCCATGTCGAAGACATGGCATTGGCAGGATATTGATAGACAGGAACGACCCTAGTATCCTTAGTATTCCGAGTGGTTCAACGGGTCATTGTATATGTTAAATCATAGTGAACTGTTAGCAAAAAGGGAAGGCAGATTATATTTATGAATAGTGAAAGGTCAGGTAAGAAAGAAGGTAAGTGAGTAAAGAAGAAGGTAGAAAATGAGAAGTAAAGAAAGTTTATGAGGCTAGGTGACTTGATGTATATATTTATTCATTATGTTAAATGTTGTAATTTATTTGCTTGTAAGATTACTAAGCCTAGTGCTTACTCTCTTATTTTCTTTTTCTTATAGTTTTTATCAAGCCACTCGGGGATCGAAGGAAACGTCGGAGACTCGATCACACTATCGAAGAAATTACATTGGTATAGTTAGACGTTTCGTTTTGTGTATGGCATGTATAGGAACTTGGTTTCTTTTGATATGATATGATCAATGAATGATGTGTAAATATTTGCTAGTGATTAGCTAATAGAATGGCTGATGATATACATGTTTAATAGTATGTATGATTAAGTAGTAACTATCACATGAAAATTATGAAAAATGTGAAGGTAACTTAAAAACAGATTCAAGTATCAGAAATAACGTGATTTTGAAAAATCACAAAAATTTGTAGATACATGGTTTGATAGTGAATAATATATTAAATTAAATATCATTGTGTCTATTTTCATATGGAATAAGCAAAGCAGGTAAAGGTTTTGTATTTTATAAGATATCTGAGTTTTAGTGAAATAGGGCCAGAGCAATTTCTGGATCCCCTGTTTCAACTTTAGAAATTCACCATAAATTTTATTAAAATAATTATGTGGTTTACTTTATATGGTTAGAATCCTTATTGATTCTAGTGTTAAGAAAAATAAATCTCATAGTCATTGAAACTCTGTATAGAGAGATATCTGATTAGAAATACACAGAGGTCAGAGCAGTTGAACCCTGAAATAGGGGAGAATTTAACTAATAAACTGTACTAATTGGCCCAGCCAAAAATTCTAGAAAAAATTTAGTAAATAGATATATGAGTCTAGTTTTAGGGAAAATTTACGGAATAGGATTTTGAGTTTTGGAACTTGAGAAATAAATTTTTAAGCAACTGTGACACAGATTGCTAGCTGGATTAGAAATTTTAAAATTAAATTGTTTGAGCTGTTTAAGCAATGAATTAAGTCTGTTAACACCTCGTGTTCGACTCCGACAACGGTCTCGGGTACGGGGCGTTACAAGGATCGTGATAGGAGATCAAACTAGACATAGCGAAGCCCATGTGAATGGTGGTAGTTGTTTCATGCACATAGAGGGCACCCTTTGAGGTCACACCTCAAGTATTTATTGAGTATAATTGTAGCAAATTCATAAGTCCTATTAAGTTGTAATAACTATTCGAGTCTCTTAAGATGGAATGGTGACACGAGCCTAGTACATGTATGGAATATTAATTATTTCAATGTTTAAAATGAGAATTTATTATTACTTATGAAATTTAGTAACAGTGATATAACAGATAGGGTATATAACTTGGCTAGTGTTGCAAAAAAATCAGCTTGGAACTTGTTAAGAAATTCGGGTAATTGTGGTACTCGGTATCCAGATTTGGTGGTCAGGTCAGGTATAGGGTGTTATAGTATGTATTAATAATTAGTTCTTTAATCCTATAGCATGACATGTACATAGATTGAATTTTGTTCAATAACAAGGTTGTACAATTTATTCTAATCTTGATGAACGATATGCTATAATTTGTTCTTAAAAATGTTATACATGTTTTTATGAATGAATATGAATGATTTTAAGTGTGTTTACAAATTTCATCTTTAGGGGACTAGTGTTCGATACCCTTGCTCTTGGTGTCGGTGTAACACCCCTAACCCATAACCGTCATCGGATTAGGGTTACGAGGCATTACTAGACAGACAGAACATTTCAGACCAATTCAGAATCACAGATATCACATAACATTAATGTATAAGCAATCATCAACAATTCATCCCTTATGATGGTCTACAAGACCTAAAACATACTTTTAGAAAAGGGCGGAACTAAACCGAACACATTCAGAATTTTCAGAGCTCAAAACAATTTTCAATTCTGTTGAGGTCACACGCCCGTGTGACCAGGCCGTGTGTCTCACATGGGCACCAGACACACCCATGTGATTCAACTGTGTCAAAACAGAGTATATATACTGACTTTCACCCACAGCCAACAGACACGCCCGTGTGCTATGGCTGTGTGATACTTAGCTCGCTACTGACTTGAGCCAACGGTCATATGACACGCCCGTGTGTCTTAACCGTGTGGTCTTATGAGTTTACTGCTTTGCATACACGGCCATAGGGCACGCCCGTGGTCCCTGACCGTGTGGCACAATGCAGGCTTGGTTTAAGCCAACTTGCCACCCCTTTTTGGGTCATCCTACAAACAATAGAAACAAGCATATATGCTTAACCAATTCAACCAATTTTTATGCCAAAATACACATCATTCCCACCATAACAATATCAACCATTTACCTACTCATAAACCTTAGCAATTCATGCCAAACCTAAGGTATGATCATACCAAAACATTTCCTTCCATACATCATTCAAACTCATACTAAACTTACCAAAACTTACCAATATTTACCATTTCTTTTGTCCAACTAAAACATATCACAATTGCACATTAACATCACATACCATAATTCATTATCAACTATAAGTTTAAAACACCAACTAGCCAAATCACATGGCTAAATATATACATCACAAAGCATAATCCCACAACTACTAGCCTATACATGCCATACTTAAAAATATACATTTAAAAAGTACCAAAATGAGGTTCGATAGTATGGTAACGATCCTTGACGATCCCCAAGCTCACAGTAGCTTCGATATCTATGAAATAATGAAAACACACACAAAGTAAGCTTTTAAAAGCTTAGTAAGCTCGTACTATAATCATTAACAATATATAAAACATAAAACATCAACACATAAGTATTTACAAATTCTCAATTCATCTATCAAATCTATACCAACCCAATCAATATGTTCATAACCATTCAATGAATTTCACTTAGATAATATCATCTACCACTAGGTATCATACATACCTGGATCTTCATACTTATTCACTTTCATTCTCACCTTTGTATCATACATACCTGGATCTTCATACTTATTCACTTTCATTCTCACCTCTTGCTTGAGTATTTCAAGACTCTCTATAAATTATTCATACTTTAAAATCGCACACTTAGTGCTGTAAAAGTTAGCCGAAGCAAAAATGATTCTGCACACTTAGTGCCATTCCAATTAACCAAAGCTAAGTCGATATCGCACACTTAGTGCCTTCTATAGCCGAAGCTATTCCAACTCGCACACTTAGAGCCATTTGTAGCCAAAGCTATATGTATTGAACCGCACACTTAGTGCTAAGCATAGTCGAATATCATCGTACTCAAACCATAATATCTATACAATTTATGCATTGTACTTGCATTAAAACATAACTTAAACATCATTTATCATGTACGAACTTACCTCGTACTCGAAGTTGTCAACCCGAACGTTTATCCAATAATCTTCGACTTACCTCGATCTAAATCTGAATTCCTCTTTTCTTGATCTATAAGTATTCAAAATTAATCCTTTTATTCACCAAATCATTCAAAACAATCCATAAATACATATTTAGGGTATTTTGCAAACTAGCCCTCACATTTTTACATTTTGACACTTTAGTCCCTATTTCACAAAATCACAAAATACACATAATTTGCATATACAAAAGCTTAGCTGAATTCTCCTAGCTCTCATACAAGTCCAAAAATTTCATTTATTTCACATTTTAGTCCCTCAAAATAAACATCTTTACAATTTAGCCCAAATTACTTAATTTCATCGAAAATCCAAAGACAAATCATTTAAACCCAACATCAAACTTTAACATTTCATCACATAACATCACAAAGCTCATGAATCCATCCATGGAACATTTCAAAATCATCAACAAAATCAGAAATTGAGGCATGGGCTGAGTAAAACACAAAGCAACAATCACAAAAACGTAGAAATTATCAAAAACCGATCGAAACACATACCTTAATCAAGGATTACAAGTGCCGAACCCTAAGCAAACTTTTCTCTTTTCTTTTCTTGTATTTTCGACTAAGGATGGACACTAATGGCTTGATTTTCATGCCTTTGGTTTATTTAACTTATAATTATTAAACAAATACCCATTTTGCCCTTTATTTACACATATAAAAATCATTTGAAATAAGGCCATATATGTCCATTAACTATTTAAATGGCATAATAACCACATAAGGACCTCTCAATTATAAATCCAAGTCAAATAAGCACTTTTAACATCTAGCACTCAGCTTTTACATTTTACGTGATTTGGTCCTTTTTCAAAATTAAACACACAAACGATTAAATTTTCACACGAGACTTTCACACATGTCAATTCACTTTTAATAAGCAAGGAAAATAATATTAAAATATTTTTTGACTCGGATATGTGGTCCCGAAACCACTATTCTGACTAGGGCCAAAATCAGACTGTTACAATCGGTACCCAAGTTGGTAGAATGTCAAAAACTATAGTACAAGGACCTACGCACCGATACCTAGGCCTTAGGTGTTAATACTTTGGCCCCTTAGATAGTGCCCTTGCACTGTTTTAGTTGTTTTGAGCTCACCGAAGCTTATACTTGCCATCAAACACCTCCTGTCACCGAAAAATTTCTAATTGCTTTAAAGATCATTTTAAAGCCTTCAAATTGATCTTAACTTATTTCTAAAATTATATAGGATTGTTTTTTAGTCTCAATTATAGAAGAGTCCTTAACGTTGCTTGAAATTATTGTATTTTTAGTGATGATGTCAGAGAAATCAAGAAATGCAGTAGATAAGGAGGTAGAGAACTAGACAATCACATTTATGCCTCTAATTCTGAGATTCAATCTAGCTTTGATGGTCAAGATAATCTATCTCCCCTATTAAACTTATAAACGACTTAAAAGTCCTTTATTATTTGAATTATTTGCTCATTTGGTTTTGTGGACTATGAAAAATTCAGATTACCTATCAATATAAGTTGTCTTCTCGTATTATAATTCATCGATATAATGCTAGGTTAACATTAGTTAAACCTAGGTAATCAATGAACCAATATTTGCTTATACATTTTTGTTTTTTGAGCGAAAACCATTGAGAACAATCTAGCAAAAGAGAATATGCATAACATTTGTTTATTCTATGAATAATCATTTTGATCATTTTAGCAATTTATCAAATATGATGATGTAACACTCCTCACCCGTATTCAAGGCCGGAATAGGGTTACGGAGCATTACCTGACTTATAATACATATAACTGTACTTTTCTCATGCATTCAATAAATTCATATAATTATCATTCAATCTCAATCAATTTGTCCCTTAAAATAGCCTACGAGGCCTAAAACATGCTTTAGAAGTGGTTCGGGACTAAACCAATAACTTATAAAACTATCACGAAACTTTGAAAATTTTCTTAAAACAGAGGACATACGCTCATGTGAGCAGTCCGTGTGTCTCACACGACAACCAGACACGTCCATGTCATAAGCTGTGTGAAAATAGGGGGTATATACTAACTTGGGTCACATGGCCAACCACATGCCCGTGTGTCTAGCCTGTGTGCCCTTCAAAGTAGCCACACATGCCCGTGTGCCAGGCTGTGTGCTAGGCCATGCCAAACCTATAGGGTATACTGACTTATGCAACACGGCCAAGTCACACACCCGTGTGCTAGGCCGTGTGCAAATTAGGGGTATACTGACTTATACCACACGGCTGGTCACACGCCCGTGTGTGAGTCCGTGTGGAGAATACTGACTTCATTTTAATTTCAACACCAGGGGACACACAACCGTGCAACATGATTGTGTGTCGCACACAGTTGAGAGAAACGCCCGTGTCTTTGCCTGTGTGGACAAAAATAGGTCATTTACCAAGCCATTTTGCCACCCATTTTGCACATACTTATACAAGCCCAATTGGTACCATTTTAAGACACAAATATGCAACCAAAAACCATCAACCAATACATAATCATACTATATCCATTTCAACCATTTCAATACTCAATCCAATGTCATTTACCTATTCAAGTACCTATCAACTCAACTCGTTCTACTAGACATAATTCACATATATAATTCATATGGTTAAACCATTCCAACATAAATTATCAATTCAACTCCATTCACTCAATATAGTTAATTACCTAACTCAAAACAAAGCCATTTACACAATTTAATACATTCACAATTTCATCATCACAAGCCAACTCAAATGGCCTATAGATACATGTACATCAAACATACTCAAAATGACTCAAGCCTATACATGCCATATACCAATATATACATAACTTCAAAAGTACCAAAATAGATGTTCGACAGTGAGATGAAGTCTCTGACGATCCCTAAATCTATGCTAGCTATAAAAGACTATAAAACATAAAAAAAATAAACAAAGTAAGCTATAAAGCTTAGTAAGTTTGTATAAATATACTCAACAAATCATAATACACAAATTATCAATTTGAACTATATAACATATAATTCATGAAAACAACAAACCTTCCATATGCTTAATCATATGCTTCTATGCAAATTCATAACTTCTTCTACATGCATCTCATACTTTATATATACATACCACTACAAATTCGTAACTAACGCATACCTTTTAGGAACACTATCGAATACTCGATCTCTCGCACACTAAGTGCTAATACATAGCCGAAGCTATTATAATTTCACACACTAAGTGCCTTACATAGCCGAAGCTATCTCGGTCTCGCACACTAAGTGTCATATATAGCCGAAGTTATTCCGAATCGCACAATAAGTGCCATATATATATATGAATTGTCATTGAACATGACTATAAGTTCATAAACACAATTTATGTAATACTAAAACATTTAAAGCATAATTGTAACAATGTTTATCACATACGAACTTACCTTAGATGTGAAAACAACGAATCGAGTCGATTAGTCAATAACTTTATCTTTACCCTATCCAAGTTCGTATTTCGCTTTTCTTGGTCTAAATATATTCAAAATTAACTTATTTAATCATCTATTCATTCAATTTAGTCCAAAACACTCTTTAAGGAACATTTATACTTTTACCTCTAAACTTTCACAGTTTTTACAATTTAGCCATTATTACACAAAATCAAAAATTCATGAAATTCAAGACTAACCCATGCTAGCCGAATTACCATTATGCCCCTAGCAGCCCATATTTTTCATTTATTTCACTTTTTAACCACACTTTTTTCACATTTCACAATTTAGCCCCTAATTTGCATTTTCACTAAAAATCACTTAACAAAACTTGTTTACCTAACATCAATTATTCATAATCTATCATTAAACATCAAAATATTCATATATTTATCAATGGAAATATTCAAAATCTTTAACAGTTTTGCAATGGTGTACGACATTTACGACCATATAATGGTGTACGACATTTACGACCATATAAAACCTTGTAAGGTGTCATTTTAATACTCAATTGAAAGCTATTATTGTATGCAAATTCAATTAGAGGTAGGTATCGTTCCCACTTACCTTCAAACTTGAGAATGCAACATCTCAACATATCCTCAAGTATCTGAATGATTTGTTCGGATTGACCGTCAGTCTGGGGATGGAAAGCAGTGCTAAAATGCAATTTTGTACCTAATGCATCATGCAGTTTCTTCCAAAACCGTGATGTAAACCTTGGATCTCTATCTGACACAATAGACATGGGTACTCCGTATAGTCTCACAATTTGAGAAACATATAACTTAGCAAGTTTATCGAGCGAATAATTTGTACGAACTAGAACAAAGTGAGCCGATTTAATCAATCTATCCACAATAACCCAGATTGCATCTTTCTTGCTCGGTGTCATCGGTAAACCGGATACAAAATCCATCGTAACTCTATCCCATTTCTATTCAGGTATCATGATCAGCTGTAGCAATCCAGAAGGCACCTGATGTTCAGCCTTTACTTGCTGGCAGACTAAACATTTCGATACAAAGTCAAAAATGTCTCGTTTCATACCTTGCCACCAATAGTGCTGTTTTAGATCATTATACATCTTCGTACTACCCGGGTGAACAGATAATCGAATGTTATGAGCTTCGTTCAAAATCATCTGAATCAACTCTGTATTTCTCGAAACGCATATTCAGTTTCTGAATCGCAAACATCCCTCAGTATCTACTTGAAATTCTGAATCAATGTTCGAATCACATTGAGCCTGCTTTACTATCAAATCATTATCGACCTTCTGAGCTTCGCAAATCTACTGAATAAATAACAGTCTTACTTTTAACTCAACTATTATCGAACCATCTTCAGACATAGCCATATGCACATTCATTGCACGCAAAGAAAGCAATGATTTTCGGCTTAGAGCATCAGCAACAACATTAGCCTTTCCCGGGTGATAGTCAATCACAAGTTCGTAGTCTTTTAACAATTCTAACCATCGACGTTTTCTCAAATTCAGATCTTTTTGAGTCATTAAGTACTTCAAACTTTTGTGATCAGAATAAACATGACATTTTTCACCAAATAGATAGTGACGCCAAATTTTCAACGCAAATACAATAGCTACCAACTCTAGATCGTGTGTCGAATAATTCTTTTCATGTGGCTTTAATTGTCTCGAAGCATAAGCTATAACATTTCCTTCCTGTATTAGTACACAACCCAGACCATTTAAAGATGCATCACTATAAATAACAAATTCTTTACTCGATTCTAGCAGAACTAGCACTAGAGCTTCGGTTAAAAGGGCTTTCAACTGATCAAAGCTTTTCTGGCACTTTTCTGACCATTCAATCTTAACATCTTTTTGCAATATCTTGGTCATCAGCGTTGCAATCATCGAGAATCCTTTCACAAATCGTCTATAGTAACCAGTAAGTCCCAGAAAGCTTCGGACTTCAAAAACGTTTCTCGAAGGTTTCCAGTCAAGTATTGCTAAAATTTTGCTCGGATTAACCTGAATACCTTATGCTAAAACAACATGTCCTAGAAAGCTAACTTCATGTAACCAAAACTCACATTTACTAAACTTCACATGCAATTATTTTTCTCTCAAAGTCTGTAACACAAGTCTCAAATGCTCGGTATGTTCGATTTCATCACAGGAGTAGATCAATATATCATCAATGAACACAACCATAAACCGGTCTAAATACTACCTGAAGATTTGACTCATCAAATCCATAAAAATAGTAGGTGCATTAGTAAGTCCAAAAGGCATGACTAAAAACTCATAGTGTTCGTACCTCGTTCAGAAAGCAATTTTCGGCACATCGGAGTCTCTGACTCGCAACTGATAATAACCCAATCTCAAATCTATCTTTAAAAACACTGAAGGCCCTTTCAACTGATCGAACAGGTCGTCAATCCGTGGCAACAGATATTTATTCTTTATAGTCACCTTATTAAGCTGTCTATAATCGATGCACATTCTCATAATTTCATCTTTCTTTTTCACAAATAACACAGGCGCGGCCCAGGGAGAGAAACTCGATCGCACGAAACCTCTATCTGTCAGCTCTTGCAACTGTGCTTTCAACTCTTTTAATTCAGTAGGTTCCATCCGGTACGAAGCTATCGAAATCGTAGTCGTCCCTGGTACTAATTCAATACCAAACTCTACTTCTCAGATAGGTGGCAAACCCGGCAATGCTTCGGGAAACACATCTAGATACTCGCACACAACTGGTACGGATTCAATCTTCTTTTCAGTCACTTTACTATCAAACACATAAGCAAAGTAGGCTTCACATCCTTTTCTCACATACTTTCGAGCTAACATTGAAGATATTACTGCTGGTAGACCATTCAGATCATTAGATTCAATCCGAATAATCTCGTTGTTTTGACATCTTAAATCAATTGTCTCTCTTTTTCAATTTACAATTGTATCGTATAAAGTCAACCAATCCATACCAAAATTATATCAAACTTGTCGAAAGGTAACAACATCAAATCGGCTGGAAAGCATGAATCTCGAATCATCAACAGGCAATTTTTACATACTTTATCAACCAGAACATACCGACCTAGGGGGTTTGATACCCGAATCACAAACTCAGTAGACTCAACAGGCAAAGTCTTACTAAATACTAATGTTTCACACACATATGAATGAGTCGATCCAGGATCAATCAATGCAATAACACTAGTATCATAAAGAGTGAAAGTACCGGTAATAACATCTGGGGAAGAAGCGTCTTCGCGAGCGCGTATAGCATATGCTCTGGCAGGTGCATGAGCCCCAGATCAAACTACTATATCTTTCGTCCCTCTTTGACTTCCACTCACATTACCCGAATTCCTGGGTGGTCTACCTCGCACTGACATATTACTCGGTCTTGCGTTCTAAACAATATTTTACTCGGCTAACATCAGGCAATCTCGGATAAAATGATCCATTAATCCACATTTAAAACAAGACAGGTCATGCAATCTGCAATCTCCAGAATGCCATTTACCACAATGCTTGCACTCGACTCTATTCTTTCAAACATTGCCAACACTCGCAATCGAAGTGGCTCGTGAACTCACAGGGGGTAGGTCTCGATCTCGTCTAGAAAAGTCTGAAGTAGCTTTAGATCGACTAGAATCATCTCTGAACCTCTTCGATGCTGAGTGAAAAGTCTTACCCGATGATCTTTTACGGAAATCTCTGGCTTCAAAATTAGCTTTTCTTTTCTCTTTCCCGAGTTCTTCAGCTTTGCAAGCTCGTTCAACAAGTACCACGAACTCTTTGATTTCAAGTATACCAACCAGCAATTTAATGTCTTCGTTCAAACCGTCTTCGAATCTTTTACACATGATAGCTTCGGTTGAAACACATTCACGAGCATATTGACTTAGTCTCACAAATTTTCGCTCATACTCGATTACGATCATACGACCCTGTTTCAATTCTAGAAATTCTTTGAGTTTCTAGTCGATAAATCTCTGGCTAATGTATTTCTTACGGAACTCAGTCTGAAAGAATTCCCAAGTCACTCTCTCTTTCGGGACCACCGATACTAGTGTATTCCACCAGTGATATGCGGTGTCTCATAATAAAGATATGGCACACTTTAAACATTCATCCGGAGTACAAGATAGCTTGTCGAACACACGGATAATATTATCAAGCCACAATCAGCCCGCTCAGCATCATCATCATCATTAGCATTAAACTCTTCGGCCCTGTGTTTTCTGATTTTATCTACAAGAGGCTTGTTAAATCTCATTGGATCAATTATCGGAGGTACCACAGGTATCGGAGATGGATTATTCGGGGGTGGAAGTTGCTGTGTAGCCGGGTTATTTCAAATATATTAAGTAAACTAATTGTTCATAATTTGATAGAAGGCTTGTTTAGCCTCCCCCTCATGGCTACTCGAGATAGGTTGAGATTCAACTAGCACTGTCCCTTGCACGAGAGTAGGCGCTACACTCTCAACATCATCAGCTACAGCTCTGTTGGGATCCATTTACTATATGAAAGCACATTTTCAAATGTCAGAAGTCATCACACTATCGCAATAATATTTATGGCATGTATAGGTAGACCTGCATACGCTACGTTAGTCCTAGAATCGACTAAATCGTAGCTCTGATACTAATAAAATGTAACACCCCTAACCCGTATCCGTTACCAAAATGGGGTTACAAGGCATTACCAAATAAATACAAATTAAACTGACTTTTCTTACATTTCATACCACCAAGAATATCATAACATTAAAAACTTATCAAACTCAAATGATCATATTCCATAATTATCAAATTCGAACCAAACTTGTATATATATATATATAAAACCATGTTCACATATTTAAAATTTCAAAGTTTGTTTCTCTATATCAATCACCTTAATGCCATTTTTATAAATAAATCATATTCCATCACAACACATCACTACATACATCAAATATATACCAATTTCCATTTTGTTAATTGTATATCAAACAAATCAATTATCAATATTTGTACAAACTCACATTAAAATCAAATGAAATCATATTACATAATTTAATATACAATTACACATGCAACTTAAGCATACTATAACAAGGCCGAATGTACTAATATTTCATATAGATATATATAATACGTAACCTACCCTAAAGTTAAAAGCCAAACTTAACATTTGAATACAAACTAAAACAATCAACCAAAACAATCATGAAACACATTCATTACTTACCATTTAACAACCGAACTTATCAAACTAATATACTACCATCCATCACTTTAATTATACCACATTTCATAATTCCATCATTAACATTTATTATACTAAATACATAGTATGCTTTTTATCTTTCATAACTGAATCATGTTACTTAAAACCACGTATACATTCAAAATTCCCATCACTAAAATACCAAAACATAATTCATTGAACATTTTAACTAAGATCATATAAGTCTAAATTTTAGCATAATAAGCAAACCATTTACATTGCACATGGTACCTAGCACAACATCACACATACTAGGCTCATAACTACATAACCAGGGTGAACACAAACCAAACGTAACATGACTAAATTTAACATCAAGCCAATTTCGCATGGCTATTATACAAACCAAAATCAAACATTTCCAAAACACTTTCTAGCCTATACATGCCATAGTTCGAGTTTAAATATTTAAATACCAAAGCTATAGATAGTGTGATGAACTTTGCTAACGATCCTCGAGCTTGTAACGTGAACCTAAAATCTATAAAATAGAACAAACATAACACATAGAGTAAGCTAACTTAGCTTAGTAAGTCATAAGCAAATGAACATTTCAATAATATTATCAACAACCAAGCCAAATTATAGTATCATAACACATTAAGTCCAAACATATGTAGTTCATATTATATATATATATATATATATATATATATTTACATTCATTCTCAAATAATCACCTTGGCTGAATGTTCATGTAGCCAAATTATCATTATTATCATATAACTTCCACAGTCAATTAGCCATTGTAACCTAGTTTATATACTCATAAAAATATAAGCTTCTGTATTACAGAATAGTTTCATATTCATATATTAGATATGAAACCGAATACATATAATCGAGTACACATATAACTAAGTTTCTTATCAATGATAATCTTAAGGCCAAATACACTTACCTTGTTTTAGTAAACATCAAGCTAATTCATACCTGAACGTTTAGCTCGTTTAACGTATTCAATTACCATATCAGCATAAAGTCATTTAAGCATAAACTTATAGTAGTTCACTGGCATAAAGCCTGCTAGGCATAAAGCCCGTATCACACACCGGCACAAGGCCTGCTAGACTCAAAGTCCGATTTTATACACCGGCAATAAGCCTGGTAGGTATCAAGCCTGATTAAACTCACCAGCACAAGGCTTGCTAGGCTCAAAGCCTAAATATCATTATTATAAAACTGTCTCATAAACAATTCATATATCGAACATTTCAGATATTTCATATAGTTCATACTGACTTTCAAATGTTATAACTCACTCGAGTTAAACTCAAATACGTTATTTCTATGCTTTATCACATTCGGCTGTCCCTATCATAAATCCTTAAATTTCCAAATCAGCATATTAAACTAAGTTACATTCAAAATTAACGATGTTTAATTGCTTAAAGACTTACCTCGGACGATGAAAAACCGGTACGAAACGGCTAGTCGACAACTTTACTTTTCCCTTGATCTAAATCTGATTTTCTCTTTTTTTGATCTAAATTAATATAAATTGAAATTATTAAATCAAATATTCAACCAAATTCATCCAAAAACACACAAATGGGCAAATTACACTTTTACCCTTGATATTTCACATTTTTCACAATTTAGTCCATATTGCATAAAACACAAAATATACACAATCTCACAACAACATAGTTAGGCCGAATATTCATTATACTCATACTAGTCCATATATTTCTTTTATTTCACATTTTAGTCCCTCAATTTATTATTTTTACAATTTAGTTCTAATTACTCAAAATCATCAAAAACTCAAAAACAAAACATGTTAATCTAAAACATATTTTTAATATTTCATCATCAAACATCACAAAACACAAATATTTATCAATGGCATAACTCAAAACATTCATCAAAATTAGAAATTCTAGCATGGGTTGGATAGTATTTGAAGCAACGATCTCAAAAACGTAGAAATTATCAAAAACCGAAACCAAACTAACCTTGAATTAAGCTTCCAAAGTGCCGAAAGTTCAAAAGCTTTTAACCACTTTTTCTTTCTTAAGATTCTGCCAAAAACATGAATAACATGCATGTCTTTTAAATTTTTTTTTACTATATTACATAATATTTCATAATTTACTTTATAATCTTTATAAACTAATATAAAATCTTTATATTAGTTGTCCACAACTGTCCAACTCATTTAATAATGGCCTAATTGCATTATAAGTGCTTCATTTTAATAAGACAAGTTCAATTAAGCGTTTTCATATTTAACTATTAACTTTTCACTTTACGCGATTAAGTCCTTTTATTAAATTAAGCACACAATCGATCAAATTATTAAGACGGCCTTTTTAATAATAGGATATTAAGAATGATGTGGTTAAGAATGATGTGGTTCAATTAAGACAAGTTTAAGGCCTTTTCAAGCACAAGACTAGATGGATTCTCTATTTTGTTCTATCATGGACAATAATAGGATATTAAGAATGATGTGGTTAAAATGGTGCAAGATTTATTCAACCTGGGAAAATTATTAAGAGGGTTAAAAGCCATTAATATTACCCTAATTATCAAACAACAATGTCTAGAAGCAATTTCTCACTTTAGACTTATTGGTTGTTGCAACTTTTGTAACAACCTGTTTTTGGGTCAAATTAGAATAGTGGTTTCTGGACCACAAATCTAAAGTTAAAATATTTATTTTATTATTTATTTAAGGTCTACAACATGATAGAATATTTGTGTGAAAATTTCGTTAAGAAATTTTATTGATTGAGTGCTCAATTTAGCTAAAAGGACTAAATTGCAATAGGTGCCAAACTTGAGTTCCCTTAGCTAAAAGTGTTTAAGTTATTATGAAATTTTAATTGGAGGTCCTTAAATGGTAATTAGACCACTATACTTTAGGGTGGACAAAAATGGACATGGTTAGGTGAAATTTTAAAGTTATGCATTAAGGGTATTTTAGTAATTTGGTAAATAAGGACAAAATTAACTAAAATAAAAGTGTCCATCTTCTTAAATTTCATCCCCCATAGCTAAATTTTACAAGTAATATGTAGCTAGGGTTTGGCCAACTTTCAAGCTCGACTATAAGTCTATTCTTGTCCCGTTTTTAATGATTTATATATTTTTTAGACCGTAGTAACTTGATCTAGCTATTTCAATGACTAATTTGAGAGAAATTTAAAGTCTAAAATTTTACCCATGTTGAGTATGCTTATGTTTTGATGTTTGATGGTAGAAAATGTATGTTTGTTGTTAGTTAAACAACATCTGTAAAGTGATTTTCAGTAAAAATGTCAAATAGGGACTTATTTGTAAAGTGTTGTAAAATGTGTGGTAAAGTGTGACTAAGGGTAAGGTTTGGCTAGGCTTGGGTTGTGAAGAAACTGAAAGAAATTAATTTTACGAGCCTAGGAACTAAATCGTAAAATGTTGAAACGTTAGGGGCAAAATGTAATTTTTTCCATAATGTGATTTTGGACTGAATTGAATAGCCTGATGATTATATGAGTTAAATGTGGTATTATAGATCAAGAAAAACAAAGTTCGTGTCTAGATCGGGGAAAAACAAAGTAATTGACGAATAGATCATTTTCGCGTTTTTGTAATCGAGGTAAGTTTGTATGTTAAATAAGCATTATTATAATTGTATTTTAAATGCTTTAATATTGCATAAATTTTATAAACGGCTCTACAGACACGTTCGACAATGATTCAGCAAGCAAGAAATCCCGATTGAACCTTAGGAATAGATTAGGATAGAAGTGACATGTCACTAGGGTACCATGTTACGTGATCCGGGTGCTGGTCCTATACATCCTACCGGTGGCTGAGTGTACCAGCATATGTTGTGGTTACTTGATAGCTTGTATGAGTAGCACCGTGTAGTTACGTCTCGACTGACAGCTTATGTGAGTAGGCTCATTCATGGCTCGAGAGCGAGCATATATATACGTATTGAGAAAGAGGTAGCAAGGGCTACAAATGTGGTACTTTGTGTGTGAGATTTCTCGGGTATTCGATATTATTCCAAGTGGTTCAATGGGTATGTCAAAGACAAGGGTAAGCGTGAAATTAATACAAGATGGTACAGGTATGTACGTAACACTTGTGATGGTTAAATTCATGAAATGGTGAATTCTTGGTAAGATATGATTTATTGAATTTTGGCCATGAGATTTATTGCGATTTACATTATCATATATTATGTTACTTGCATGGGAATGTATGGTATGATTTGCTTATTTCTTGCATATGAGCTTACTAAGCTATATAGCTTACTTCGTTTTATTTTTCCATATTTTATAGTGTTACCAAGCTAGCTTGGATTGGAAATCGTCAGAGATCGTATCACACTGTCAAACTGTCATTTTCGGTATCGATGATCTTAAACATTTTGAGTATATGGCATGTATAGGAACTTGGTCATTTTGGTATATGTGTAATTATGAATTCGGCCAAATGTGTTGGCTTATAATTGTTTAAGGTGATTGGGTATTTAGCCATGTAATTAGCTTATTTTGGCTAAAATGGCTGTAAGCCTATTTATATAAGTATATATGTGTCAATGCCTTTTTGTTTATGCGTTTTCTAATGGGTTGCTATATGCTTATTTATGGCTAAATAGCTTGTTGTTAAATGATTGAGTTTGGTGCATTGGTATGCTAGAAGATCTATATGATATAATGCATGTTAATGGTAGCCGTATTAAAGCTTTTAGAATGTGAGTTTGGTATAATTTGGTGTGGTAAAATATAATGTTGTAAGTATGCTGAGTGTTGATAATGAAATGACATGATTTAGCCTTGATTGTGGATGTTTTGGTTGCCTAAATATGTTATGATTTATGCCATTAAAGTTATGGATACGTGTGTGTGCAAATAAAGGTGACAAATGGCTTGGAAAATAGTCTTTATTTTGTCCACACGGGTAGACACACGGGCGTGTGTCTAGGTCGTGTACAACACACGGCTTGTTCCATGGGCATGTGTCTTGGCCGTGTGTCCCCTACACCAAAATTTTAAGAAACAGAATGCTCAGAATTGAGCACACGGGTAGAGACACGGGCGTGTGTCTCAGCCGTGTGAGGAACACGACCTCAAGCACGGGGGTGTGTCTTGGACGTATGAAGTCTGCACATATTTATGAATATTTAATTAACCACACGGCCTAGCACACGGGCATGTGGCTTGGCCGTGTGACTTCAATTTGTTCATGCCTTGCAAGTTAGAGAGTTATACGAGTTAGGGACATGGGCGTGTGTGACCACACGGCCTGCCCACACAGGCGTGTTCCAAACGACACGGGCGTGTGACCCCTGTACATGGCAAAAAATTTCTAAGTTTTGTAAAAATTTTCTAAGTTCTTGATTTAATCTCGAACCACTTCCAACGCATGTTTTGGGCATCGTAGGCTCGTATTAGGGACTTTATGACTGAAAGCAAATGGTTTTAATTTGGTTGAAATTTATAACTCGTAATTGTATGATTATTTGTAATGTAAGTCCGGTAACATCTCGTAACCCTATTCCGGCGTCAAATACGGGTGAAGGGTGTTACAACTTTACCACAAAATTATTGCATGAATCATGACCACTAGAATGAGACTATTGTTGAGATATACTACCTTAAATGCTCAAGCTACCTTTATAAGACAACATCATAGTTTCCCATGAAGCTTTCAATGTGATCAAGAAGAAGAAAAGGAGATCTCATGGGTTAATGGCCTTAAAATTATACTTTGAATAAAGTTGACTGGAATTTCCTAAAAACTATGTAAAGAAAACGGGATTTTGCAAGTTTTATGTTGGTAGAGTCATGGATTATGTTTTGACACCAACTTTCTCAATAATTTTAAATGGTGACTATTCAACTTTCTCAACTTTCTCAAGTTTTAGGTTAGGGGAAAAGGATCTTGCTTTTTTTTTTTTTTGTTATATCAATTTTCTTTCACAATTATTCGAAACAACTGATAAAATAAGAATATTAAAACTTTTCAAAATTAACAAATATTGTATAACCTTATTCATTTGAAAAGAAAGAATATTAAAACCCTTTAAAATTAACAAATATTGTCTAACATTATTCATTTATTATTTGTTGGTGACTAGTTAATCTTTGCATATGCTCAAGTACAAAATTGCAAGGAAATTCAAGATTCATTGATAATCTTTCAATAAAACATGGGGAAAATGGTAAACTTTTAAAAAAATGTTATTTTCTTTAAGCTTATTGTTAGAATTGATTTCGGGCTTAATCATCTTAATTTTACCTTAAAACAATGCAAAAATGAAGGTAAACGGTTTATCATTTAAGCAGAAATATTCACTTATCTTTCATGTTTTTACGAATTACGTAATCTCTTTGACATCTTTTCACGTTTGAAGTAACTATTTCATACTTTAAGTAATTCATACTTTAAGTAATTCTTTCATGTACTATAAATTATTTTCCTAGAATTTTTCATGTTTTAAGAATTACTTAATATTTTAAAAATATTTTTTATGTTTTAAGTAACTATTTCATATTTTAAGTAATTCTTTCATGTACCGTAAACTAATTTTTTAGAACTTTTTCATGTTTTATGAATTACTTAATTTTTTAGAATTTTTTTATTGTTTTAAGTAATTCTTTCATTTATTATGAAATACTTAATTTCTTAGAATTCTTTAAAACAATTCTTTCATATATTACGAATTATTTAATTATTTAGAATCCTTGCATGTTTTAAGTAATTGTGTCGGCTTTTAAGTAATTCTTTAGTGATTATAAATTACTTAACTTCTTAGAATCGTTTCATGTTTTAATTAACCTTTTTAGGATTTAATTAATTCTTTCATGTTTTATGAATCATGTAATTTCTTAAAAAAATTTAATTAAGTATTTATTTTTTATGTAATTCTTTCATGCACAGTAATTAATTTCTTAAAACTCCTTCCTATCTTATGAATTACTTAAATTTTTAAAATCATTTTCATGGTAACTCTTTCATGTTTTAAACAATTCTTTTAAATTTTATGAATTAAAACATGTTTTAAATAACTCTTTCATTTTCTTTTTTCTTTTTCTTAATGAGTTCAAATTAAAACTTTTAAAACCAGAACTTTATATAATAATGTATATTTGTTTGGAGCTGACTGAAGGTGATATTAGGCAACTTCTTATAGAATTTTCCTTCTTGGTGCTTGGATTGCAATGTGATGATTAGTTGAGTGAGACTGACTCCAGGAATTCCTTGTATTTGATCCATAGCGTCGGCCGCTGTCATTATCAGCAGCGCTGTTAGTCTTAGACCCTCAACTTTCGTGGCCACAATCTCGTTAGATGTGATTCCCTACTATAATAAATAAAGCCAATCCAGATACCAGACCCTACAAATTGGAAAACCACAAACGCACCTTTCTCCCCACTTTCGCTTTCAAACACCCCCATGCACTTTGCATGCAGCTCCTCACCCCCTATTATATAAATATTATCATAAATATTATTTTATTTTAAAACATTTAGTATAATTCCAGTTTTCGATTGAGACTTTAAATAAAGAAAGATTAAGACTACTTCAAATCATAATTTGATCCAAACTTACTCTTAAAACAACTTTACTATAATGAACCTGGCTTGATAACTATAAACAAATTGCTCTAATTAAGTAATGCAACGTCAGTGTCTTGCAGTAATCATCGTACTTAAGGAAGATTAGCTTAACGAATTAAGCCAAAAAAATTCTACTTAGGATGTCGGTGGTAGCTTGATTTAATTGATTGTTGCTATATATATAGATAGATATTCGGAGATTTGGACCCACACTCAAGGTTTAGTTTCTCTCAATTCTTTTTCCTTTTCCTTTCAAAAATTATACGATCTTTTTTACGAGCGTACAGGAAATCGAGTTAGTTATATCATGGTTTTTTATTTAATCGGATTGATTGTTTTACTCAATAATAATTAAATAAATAATCTAAATTTTATAAAAAAATTATAAAAGTATTTCAACATTCGATTTTTAGTTTTAGTTTTTTATTTTTACCAATTTCGAATATTTTATTTAAAGGATGGTTTAACTCCTATATTCAAACCTATATACCGGCCGATGTCTAATCTCAAGTAATTTGTCCAGACAGTTCAGTCCAATTCAAATAACATTGGTTTATACATGCAATGGCATCAATCTTGATGCTACTATTATTGTTCTTTAAATATGTGTTCATGTGTAAAAATAAATTACTTTTACTAGATTATGGTACACCTACTGTGGGTGAAAATAAATATGTAACAAATTTATAAAAATTGATATAAAAACTAAATGTTATGTGGATTTATGCCTCGCATTTTGAACTAAATAGTGTGTGATGTTACAACGAAGAAGTGTTCTTCATCCCAATGAACAGTCGATGTCACAAAGAGAAGAGAGCCTTCTACCCGATGACACGATGCCCCCTCGTCCCAACAATGCAAATGCCACATCACAACGTGGCGACATACACCTCAAGTTTTATTGGCTTTCTTCTTCTGATTAAAGTCTATTTTTTGTTTCCCACTTAAACTCTGGTTAACCTAGGATTGTCATAGTCATATATGTTACGAATTTCAACCTATAAAAAGACCTTACTTACTCTAGGTTTCATACAACAAAAATATTTAGATTGAGAGAATTTTGTTCTTTGTTTTGAAAGGTTTTTCTTTTGGGGCATCAAGTTTTCCTTTAATTATCTCCATCTTTTGCACTTTCCTTTATTATAGTGAAATCTCCTTTTGCTCATGGTTTTATCCTCTTTTGAGGAGTTTTTCCACGTAAAATTTAAATGTTCAGTCTTTTCAATTTTTCTTTATTTGCCTGCTCATTGCATAACATGGGTTAATTCCCTACAAACTAATATCAGAGCTAGTTTGATTTCCACATCCAACCCGTTCAGAGATGACAGCGTCAAGGTTTGATATTGAGAAATTCAAAAATATTGCAAATTTAAGTTTGTGGCAAGTTCGTATGTCAACAACTCTAATTCAATGTGATCTTGAGAGGATCATTACAAAGATGAAGCCCGCGGACATGGATCAGGCATAATAGAATAAGTTAGATAAAAAAAAAGCCTTATCCACAATTCAATTATGTGTAACGAATAATGTGTTACAAGAAGTTTTAAAGGAGAAAACAACATATACATTATGGAAGAAATTGGAAACCTTTTACATGACGAAATCCTTGGCCAACAGGCTAGTATTAAAACAACGTCTCTACATGTTTAGAATGGTTGAAGATGAGTCTATTAGAACTCATATTAGTGAGACTTTTACCCTTCTTAATGACTTAAAGAATCTAGAAGTAGAGATTAGTGACAGGGATCAAGCTATGTTGTTGTTATGATCTTTGCCCTCTTCTTATAAAACTTTCAGAGAAACTCTGATATATGAGAAAGATAACCTCTCATTTGATGATGTGAAGGTAAATCTACTGAGTAAGCATAAACTCGACAATGAGTTAGTCCAAACAAAAAGCTAGATGGGCAAGTCTCAGTTCTAGTTGCAAGAGGCAGGCAACAATCTAAAAAGTCAAATCGAAATAGGTCTAAAGTGAGATCTAAATCTAAAAACTGTGACAAAGAATGTGGCTACTATAAGAAGAATGGTCACATTAAGTCTAAATGCTATAAATTGCAGAATAAGATTGGAAAGGATGTCAAGAACGACAAGAAAGATAAGTAAAAAATCGAAGTTGTTAATTCTAGTGTAGTCGAAGATAAAGGTGGTGATTTCTTATTAGTGTTAACAAGCGAAAGCTCCAAGCTTTCTTTAGAATGGATCCTAGATCCCATGTGCTCCTATCACATGTGTCCCAATAGGGACTGATTCTCAACGTATAGTTTAGTTGAAGGTAGAGTTGTGTTAATGGGGAATAATTCTTCATGTAAGATAATCGGCATAGGATCCGTACAAATTAGGATACACGATAAAATTATTTAAACACTTTTGAATGTCAGGTATGTACCCGACTGAGAGAAAAATATCATCTCATTGGGAATTTTGGATTCTAATGGTTGCAGGACAGTCATTAAATCAAATGGTTTAAAAGTTTCTCATAAAGCTCTCGTTGTAATGAGAGGACAGACAAAAGGCAGCCTATACGTGTTGCAAGGGTCAATGGTTACTAGTGCAACTGCAATTACCGAAGAATACCCAAAATTGTTGCCACGTCACGATGAGAACCAACCTGACATTGCGACCACGCAACATAATTATTTCTCTACAGATTCTGATTCAACCAAACTCTGGAACATGCGACTCGATCATATAAATAAGAAAGGTATGACAGTATTGTGCAAACAAGGTCTTCTGGAAGACACTAGAACTGGTTAGTTAGGTTTTTGCGAACACTACACTTACGGAAAGCAGATGAGAGTAAGTTTCAATTCAGCAGCTTACAGAACAAAAAGGACTCTTGATTACGTCCATTCTGATTTATGGGGTCCGGCTCCTAACATATCAAAATCAAGTAATAACTATTTCCTAACTTTTATTGATGACCATTCCAGGAAAGTTTGGGTTTATTTTTTGAAATAGAAAAATGAAGTCTTCAGGATCTTCAAGTAGTGGAAAACACTGTTAGAAAAATATATTGGGAAGTCCATGAAATGGTTGAGAACAGACAATGAACTAGAGTTTTTTTCATCCAAATGTAACAACTACTGCAAATAGTAAGAGATAAAAAAAACATCGCACTATTATAGGTACTCCACAACAGAATGGAGTTGCAGAAAGAATGAACAGCACCTTGCTGGAAAAGGTTTGATGCATGCTTTCTAATGCAGGGATAGGGAAGGAGTTTTGGGCTGAAGCCATAAATTTGGTAAGCTATTTAGTAAATTGATTTCCACATCGAGCATTGAACAGCAAAGTTTCAAAGGAGATATGGTTAGGTGATCCTCCCAATTATTCTAATATTAGAATTTTCAATTGTTCTGCTTATGCTAAAGTTATCCAAGGAAAGCTCAAACCAAAGGCCGTAAAGTGCATCTATTTGGAATACTTTGCCGGTACAAAAGGTTTTAAACTATGGTTTCTGGAAACCGATAAAACCATTATTAGTAAAGATGTCAGGTTCAATGAATCTACCATGTTTCGATTAGAAAAAGGGGTATTTACTTTTAAAGACATAATAACTCAGAGTGTCTTAAGCAAAGGTGGAGTCAAAAGCTCAAACAAAGGGCAATATCGTGGTGACACAAAAAGCCTTATGGCAACATCACGACGAATAGGATTGTCATCCCGATGAAAAAGCAAGCCATGACGTGACAAAGTTTTGGTTCTTGCAAAATTAAAGCTATTTTGGATTAGTTTTGGACTTCATCTGACCCTCAGGTACCCTCACCATCACAGTTAAGTAATTATAAGTTGGCTCATGGCAGGAAAATGTGATAAATTCGACCACTACAGAAGTACTATGAAGAAAACCTAGAGGCATATGCTCTAAGTGTTGTAAAGAGTATTGATTCGACCGATCCTTCATGCTATTTCGAGACAGTTGAGACCTCTAATTCTAAAAAATGGCCCATTACAATGGAAGAAGAGATGAAATCACTTCAAAAGAACGAGACTTGGCAGCTAGTAAAACCACCTATTAATAAGCAAATAGTTGGTTGCAAATGGGGTGTTTAAGAAAAAGAAAGGTTTGGGTCCTAACGAAACCAGGTACAAGGTAAGATTGGTCGTAG
The DNA here is from genome assembly GCA_025698465.1 of Gossypium longicalyx. NCBI lineage: Eukaryota > Viridiplantae > Streptophyta > Magnoliopsida > Malvales > Malvaceae > Gossypium > Gossypium longicalyx. The sequence goes on from CM046996.1 coordinate 53,214,449, forward strand.
AAGGCTACAGTCAAGTGGAAGGAGTTGATTTTTATGATGTTTTCTCTCCCATTGTGAAACATTTGTCCAGTCGAGCACTTTTGGCTCTTGTTGCATCAAACAATCTTGAGTTAGAGCAGTTAGATGTAAAGGTTGTTTTCATTCGTGGTGACCTTGAAGAGGACATATACATGCAGCAACTGGACGGCTTCAAAACTGAAGGTAAGGAAGATCATGTTTGTTTTCCTAAAAAATTATTATACTGTCTGAAGTAGTCTCCTCTACAATGGTACAAAAAGTTTGATTCCTTCATGTTAACTATTGGTTTTCATGAAGTAAGTATGACAATTGTGTTTATTTACAATGTCTTAATGATGGTTCGTTTATATATTTGTTGTTTTACGTTGATGATATGTTGATTTTTGCTAAGGATCCATCCAAAATTGTAAGACTTAAAACCATGCTTAACTCTAAGTTTGAGAAGAAGGATTTAGATGCAGCGAAGAAAAATTTGGGGATGGAAATTTCTAGGGATAGACGTTTCGGGAAATTTTATCACAAAAGAGGTACATCGAAAAGATCCTTGAGTGATTTAAGATGCAAGACTCAAAACTAGTAAGTACTCCCTTAGCTGCACATTTTAAATTGTCAAATTCAGATTCCCCCCAAAATGGAAAAGAAGAAAGGTACATGTCAAAAGTACCTTATTCAAGCGTAGTTGGAAGTTTGATGTACGCAATGGTATGTACTTACCCAAATATCTCACATGTTTTTAGTGTCGTTAGTGTTAGAGTATTTCCAAAGACCAATCATGAGATTATTGTAATCACATATTCATTTTACCTTATTTGTTAATATAATAAATTGTCATTGTTATTTCAGTTTCTTTTTCTATGTGTGTAAATAAACTGATTAATAATAAATTCCTGAGAATGATATGATTATTCTTAAAAGGTCATTAGTCAAGTATTATTGTGGGCTTGGACAATAATTATGCATTAAGGCTAATGTGTAGTTGATTGATGACAAAGTATTGTTATTGACATAGGGATGTCAAAATCAATACATGAGCATGTGTTGGAGAATAACATACTATACTGACCCGCTATGAGTATGTTTCTTGGATTATTATGTGATATTCACAACATTTTTCATAATGATAACTATGTATATGATCATTATACTTGAGATTATCATTGTCTCAACATCGTGAGTCTTATATTTTGATACAGTTAAACGTTTACTGTAACAGGTTGTACTATAAAGACTGATGTTGGATATGCCACAATCTGTGTAGTAAGATATGATTTATTAAAACAGGATTTGTCCTTCATACATAATGACAGCAATATCTTAGGTCACTTGATGGAGTGAGACTAGAAATGCATGGTCATACTCAAATAAGTTTATATGAGATATCACACTTATTTGTTTATTGTAGTCTTCTAAGAATATCAAGAAATATGAGATTGGACTATATAAGTGTTATTGTTCCATGACTTGTGTCCAATCTAGATATAAATGATAAAATGATATAATATACAAAAATTTATCACAAAAAGGTTATGTTGATTCACGACTTCTTATAACTTGGGTAGAAATGTTAGATGCCACTTATTGCTTGTAACATTAGAAATGTTCTAATACTACTACTAACGTTACAAGAGTCCACAGGGTTACACCCTATGTTTGAAGTGAACAGAATCCAAACACAATTGGTATTATGTTTTGTTAGGGTCGACCTGATTAAGCAACGAATAAGAAAAATAATGGAACAAATTGAGAAATTGAACACACAAATTTAACGTGAAAAAACCCCTCCAAAGAGGATAAAAAATCACGGGCAAAGATAATTTTACTATAATGGTAAAAGAACGAAGAGCACAAAAGATGGAGATAAAAACTAAACCCCAAAAACTAAAAAACAAAGAACCTTCAAAACGTAAACACAAAATTCTTTAAATGTGTTATGAGTTCTAATATCTAATGGGTGTTTTTTCTAAGGTTGTAAAAGAGCCTATTTATAGGCTAAATTCATAGGTCAAATAATAATAAAATAATCTAAACTAATCAGTGTTTGATTGAAACAAGTAAGCAGAGTTTAACTGAAATATTATTTCTCAAATTTGACTGAAAATAGGAGTCATATTTAACATGTTTAGTTGTCACATGATTTAAATTAATTACTGAATTAATTTAATTTAACAGTTAAATATTGAACACATTATGTATATAAACTTGTTGTATACGGATAGAGAACACAGTTAAAATTAATATATGAATTTGATTCATATAAAAGTTTAATATTAACTGTAGCCCCCCAAACCTAGCCTAGACATTATGGCCAAATTTCAGAAGGTACAACAATCTCGAAAAAAAAGATTTTCAAATCAATTATGCTTAATTTGTTTTTCTGAAAAACATTGTTTGATTTTAATAGATAAATCATCAACGATAAGTCTCTAGTAAAATATGTTTAATTTTTTAAAAAAAAATTGTATTAATTTAAGTAATTACTTTTTAATAGATTTAATAAGAAAACTTGTATTGTAAATTTTAAAATGTTATATAGTAAAAATTCTATTTTTCAAAAATTCGCAACAAATTAAATATAACTATAAAATCTATTTAGTACAGATTATTTTAGTTTGATGAAAACAATTTATATATTTAAAATAAATTATTTAAAACATTTAAAATCCAAAGTTAATGCATGTATTGTAATTAACATATCAAATTACTCAAGACATAATAAGAACAACCCAAAGTCCAAAGTCCAAAATAGTCCCAAAAAGAGTTTTAAATACTTTAATTTATTTAATTTTGAGAATCTCCTCCAAATGATGCATCAAGTTCTATCCATGAGTAATATCTGAAAAGTTTAAGAAAACTAAAGGAGTGAGCTAATAAGCTCAGTGTGAGTTTTATATCAACCTTAATAACAAAAATTACTTTAAAGAGAACAAAAACATTATAGAACACATAATAATCAAATATGTAGAGTTTTATGTGCATGATTATGATATGCAATATTTTTATGAGAAAGCATATATGCAATTTTTTTCCAAAATATCCTACCCTTCTTCGCTACACACCAAAAGGAGTTCCTTAGAACTCAACCATCCAAAATACACCAACAAATATGTGGACAAAGCCACCAAAAGTGCAGACAAGCTGCCAGAACAAACAATTGTGGTCAAGTCACCAAAACCATAGACAAGCTGCCAAAACAAATGTGTGGTTAAACCATCAAATATTACAGATCATTAAACTGTCACATCTTCCTCCTTATCATATAGTCCCAATCCCATGAAATGTGACATGACATGGAACCTCATTATCAAAACATTATGAATGTTAATCATGCAATCATATACAAATAAAAAAAAATCAATGAGTAGAAACATGACACGGACATTTCTAATTTTCAATACTAACGAATCATGATAAACAAATATGCCACATGCCATGAGAATTAGAACAAAAACACATATTAATAATCATTAAAATAACATATAAAAGAAATTAAGTTAAAATACATACCTTAAATCCACATAATCACTCACCATATTAATTTTTGCTACTAAATTATACTTATATTAATAACTATTTGATCATATAAACATTATAATCAAAATTATCAATTTCACACAAAATACTTGAATAAAACACACACCTTTAATTGTCCGAATTGTAAATCCTAAATTGAAGTAGAACACTTCAGATCCAAATGAGTAGAAACTTGTTCCTAATGAGATTATATTGAACATTAGAATTTATTTATAATTGATAGAAGAAATCAACTTCAAACCAAATATCCAACTTACTCTTCATACTTGTAACAAACACTTACCCTTAATCTTTTTCAACCACAACTCTCACTTGGAACCACAAAAGAATTATGATTCTATAATCAAACCGTCAATTTGAAACAATCACTTGATTAAAATATCATCCAACTTTTCTTCATCAATCAAAACTTCATGAAATTGCAATAAACTTACACCACCTTTGTACTTACACCTTTATTTCCAAAAGTCAGAGAAGACCTACTACGAATGTTAATGACCTAATAAGGTGAAACAACAGAGAAAAGAGAAGTAATAGATAAAGTATGATGGTTGGCGGTTGTGATCAAAAGCGACGAATGATGGTGCATGATGGTTGTCTATGAAGGAGGTTTGAAATGATATTGAATAGAAGAAGAAGAATAGCCAAGTAATTAAATCAAGAGAAGAGAAAAGAAAGAAAAATGAACAAGAGTGGTAATAGAAAATGAAAGATGAAGAAGAGTGGTGGCACAAGGTGATTTTCATGGTGGTGATATGGTGGAAGAGAAATGTTAATCAGCACACAATAATAGAAAAATAAAATGAAAATGGAGGAGAACTTCTAAAGGAGGGTAGCTCACGGTGGTTGATAGGGAGGAGAAAAAAAAGAGAATTTGATGGCAAACCCAAAAAAAAAAATTTAACCAAAATGTTTGTTATAGGACGGTAACACTAGCTACCCAATTCAAAATAAAAATTCAAACTCCCAAAATTTCATTCATAAGGAGACAAGGGACTTAGAATGAATTGATGATGAAATAAACATGGCAGTTTCAAAACATAAAATGAATAGCTTCGAAAAAAAAAAGTTAAAATTTGAAAATAAGTTACATTCATGCATGGATGGTTTGCATGGCTAGGTTAACCATCATTTAATAAAAAAATTGAGAACATGGAGACTTGAACTTGGTTCACTAGGGAGTTACTTAAGATACTTAACCGCTACACCACTTCTCAAGCTTGCTAATGAACTAACAACAACACTTAAAATTTTAGGAAGTGACATTAACTGAATATAGTTTACTAAAATTATTAAAATAAATAATTATAATAATAATTTCGATCAAATATTAAAACATAAAAGTTAATATCCTTTTTGGAAAGGATATAATGTTTTAATAACTTTCCATATGTTTCTCTAAAGGGATAATTTTGTTTTTAATATGTGATATTAAATAAAAGGAAAGAAGATCCCAAATGTGTGTTAGGGTTTTTATAGCAGAAATGACTATAGAGTCTAGCAGTCGTTTTTACTCTCTCTGAAAAAGTTCAAAGAAAATTTTTTTTGTTGTTCGTTCTTTGACCAGGTGGACTACGTAGAGGCTGAGACACTTTTGTTGCGTCTTGGATTGACATCGTTCAAAAGGATCCAATCAACAGCATTATTTTCCACTTTTCAGTTTCAAAAAGGTATATCTTGTACCTTATTTCAACCCGACTCATTCCTTGTACATGGATCCATGGTTAATGATCTCCAGAATAATTTTTCCACTACGCCACGGGACATACCAGTGTTCCAACAGTTAGTAGATTCATGGCCAAATAGGGTAAGTTACATTTGCATGCAGTTAAATGGATATTTATACATTTACAAGGTACTTCTAACAAGTGCTTAGAATTCAGAAGAAGCCAAAAAGGCTTAGTCAGATATGTTGATTTAGATTATACAAGAGATTTAGAACAAATAAGGTCTCTCACAAGTTACTTATTTTCTTTTGGGAATTGTGTCATTAGTTGGAAAGCTACACTTCAAGCTATAGTGTCTTTGTCGACTACTGAAACAAAATACATGGAAATTATTGAAGCGGTAAAAGAAGCAAATTTGTTAACGGGCCTGTTTAGTGAATTGGTAAGTGAAAAAAGGGCAACTATCTTATATTTTGATAGTCAAAGTGTCATACATCTCACCAAAGATCAAATGCATCATGAGAGAATGAAGCATATAGATATTCGTTACTGCTTTGTTTGAGAGGTGATCATTTAAGGGGATGTTCAAATTCTTAAAATTGGCACAGAACACAATTCGACCAACATGTTGACAAAGAGTCTTCCAGTTTCAAAGTTTGAGCATTGCTTGGACTTGGTGAGTATCCGGCGAAGATCAAATTAGCCCATAATATGGCTTGTCAAATGAGTTAAGTCAAATATGGGTCAAGGTGGAGATTTGTGAAGTTATTCCTTGCATTTTGGACTAAACAGTGTATGATGTCGCAATAAGGAAATGTTCATCATCCCTACAAACCGCTGATGTCACAATAAGAAGAGAGACTTCGTCCTGACGACGCAATGCCCCATCATCCCAATGACGGGAATGTCACGCCACGACGTGGCAACGTACACCTCAAGTTTTTTGGCTTTTTTTCCCAGTTAAACTCTATTTTTAGTTTCCCACTTAAACTCTGATTAACCTAAAGTTATTGTAGTCATATATGCTACGAATTTCAACTTATTTGTTCTTTGTTTTGAAGGGCTTTTCTTTTGGGGCTTCGGGTTTTCCTTTAATTCTCTCCATCTTTTGTACTCTCCTTTATTATAGGGAAATCTCCTTTTGCTCGTGATTTATCCTCTTTTGAGGAGTTTTTCCACATAAAATTTGTGTCTTCGATCATTTCAATTTTACTTTATTTATTTGTTCATTCCATAACACGGGTTAATTCCCTATATGTTATTTGGTTGAAATGGTAATGTTGAGTGAGTGAAGGTGATAATGTTTTGGGTTCAAATTCCTTCATGTGCATGTATTTTCTAGATTTTATATAGAAAACTATAAAAAGGTAAAATAGCCTCAAAATAATATTTATTACTTTGCAAAAATAATGAGAATCTAGTAAATTCACAACAGAGTTGAGACCCAATTAATGGGCAACACAAACTCGATCAAAATCTTAGATAATAGTAGAGATGGACTAGTCAACAACCAAAAAAGTTAATTGATTGATGGGTGACACCAATTCGGTCAAAATCTTAAATAACGAGTTTATAACACTAACGATGTGGGTAAAAAAATTATAACAAATATTTATAAAAAAAATTATATTGCTAACAAATGAAAGTTTGGTTGACTTGGTAAATTTGATGTTTTGGAAATTATGGTGCTTTAAATGTCAATTTAAATTGATTTTTGTAGATTTTATATAACATTTAAAAAGAAAAAAAATACTTTCAAAATAGTGTTTATTATTTTGTAAAAGAAATTATTTTAATTATTTTTAACTAAATTGATATTCATTTAACTCGTTACATCAACTCAGTTATAATTTAGATAATATAAATTAGTCAATAACCAAAAAGAACAAATCATTAAAATTATGTATTGACAATTCAAAATTAGAGGTTTAAGCGTTAGTTTCCCTGTTAAAAATGAAAATGAAAATATTTTTTTATTTAAAAATATTCAAATATTATATATTTTTATGCTTACATTCATTAAAAATAATTTATTAATTATTAAATAATAATCCCAAACAAATTTTCATTTCCCCATTATATCAGCCGACAAGCTTAAAAACTTTGAATAAGAAAATCTACCATTAATCCGAGACCGTACAAGTACTAAATAAATATTAAGTTAATTGCACTAAATATCCTTAAATTATAATTATTATTTTAAATTGGTCTCTAATTTTAAAACATTATAATTATATCCCTAGATTATCAATGTTATATTAATCAAGTCTATTCGTTATTGAAATCATTAAATGACACATCAAATATTATGTAACTAAATTTAAAAAAAAAAATTTAAAAAAACTTAGAACGTAGTTACATAACTTTTAAAAGTTTAAATTAAAAACAAAGTGAAACTGAAAAAATGAAAAAAAAAAAAAAAGAAAGAGTGAAGAGTAAAATTTTTATAAAAGTTTCGAAAACCTCAAATTAATATTTTAAAATATCTATTTTTTAAAATATTTATTTTTCTTAAAATTTTTATTTTAAATTATGACACATAATATCGGACGAGTCATTTAATAGTTAAATTAACAATTTGAGTAACGGAAGGACCTTATTAATATAATTTCAATAGTTGGAAGATGTAATTGAAAAGATTTTTAATTTATCGACTAATTTAAAATGAATGTCATAATTTGAAAATATTTAGTGCAATTAACTCAAATATTTGTGGTACTTTGATTAGAAAAATAATTAGCTATAATAGTTCATAGGATTAAAAAAGAAAAGAAAAGAAAGGTTTTGTTTGAAGTTGAAAAAGGATAAGAAAAGAAAAGAAGAAAAAAAGAAAGGGGAAGAGACAATGGTTCCCTGGATAAGATGCATAAGCTCGGTGGTTCACATGCAGGTGATCGCAAGGGGTCCCATTGCAAGCGATTCGGGTCATGTCAGGCTGCTCATTTTCCTGTCCATATTAAAGGGATATTGGGCCACGTGTTTTGTTTTGCATGAAAGCCCAGAAACAAGCCACGCCTTTCAAAGGTTTTTTTTTTTTTTTTTTTTTTTTTTTTTTTGAATTAGGTCAGCTGGGATTTTCAATAGTTTGCCTTGTTTTTGCGGGTCCCGACTCCTCCACCACCCTGAATTATCAGTGTCCCCACCCACCCCTTCCCCCGGCCTCGTGATATGTTTCTTGTACTACATCATGCATATTTTTCTATTGAATTGATATCCTTTTTTGTCACTTTCTTCCCCTTATCCAATTAAAAAGGTTTGGTTTATTAGTAAATTAGTCCCTAACAATATTCATATTGATTCCTTTCTTTTTGTCAAAAATGGTCTCTAAATTACTAATTTTTATCTCATTTTACTTAAAAGGTATACAACATTTATTAAGAATGCGTCATGTATCCTATTTTTATTAGCTGACATATTTTTTTAGTAATTGAGACAAAATTAACCACCTAAAAAAATTTCTAAGAATAAATCGGAAAAGTAAAATATAGTTAGATGTCAATTACTACCTTAAATATTATATCACTTAAGGGAGGAGAAACGATCATCAGAAATTAACCTAACCTTTCCCTATATTATTTTATTTACAATGATTTTTAAAAAAAATTATAAGTTGATAAGCAAAATGGCACGTTTTATATATATATATTTTTACAACACCACAAAGGTAATACTTTTTTCTTTTAAAATGAAACTTAAATTATTTTGTAATCATATTTATTGAATTAAAAAGAATCACAATTATCATATAATCTCTCTAATATGAGCTTTACTTCGTTGTCTAATTATTAAAAGAATATTAGTTTTGATTTGTTTTTCATTGAAAAAAATTCAATTCGATAAAAATTAATTTTACTCGTTAAATTTTTTAAACATGTTAAGATAATAAATATCAAAAGATAATTCTTTAAATATGATTTTTCAATAAAAAAATTATTAAAAAAGATAATTTCTTTTATCTATACTAATATTTAATATTCTTATTGATTTGGTGTCACACTTTAACTAAGTCCTAATTTAGTAGGGAATAAATCTCTTATTTTTATAAAACAATATATTATTTTGAAGGTAATTTTATTTTTCATATAAAATGTAAAAAATACTTGTACATGATTATATTCAAACTCAAAATATCATAATTTTTATTTATTTAACTTTACTATTTCAATTAATGCTGTAAGCAGTAATTATATCAGTTTTTTTTATGTTTATTATATAATTTTTTCACTCATGTCATCACAATACCATAATATAGCATTATCTTTTATCTTTTAAATTGTAAACAAATCTAAAATAAAATAAATTAATTGTTTTTATTATTAATTTAAGTATTTTTAAAAATACTTTTTAGCTTTATGATAATTTTATATTTAACTAATTTTTACTAATGAAAGTTTTCAAAATTTAACAGTTGCATTTATCAAACAGTATATTTAACACTTGCATTTATCAAATAGTATATTTATAACACTTAATTTTCAATAACAGGCCAAGCAAATTTTATAATTCAAGTTCAGTATTTATTAAATTCAATAATAAACATTCAACAATTAAATTTGTAACACCTAACTTTTTAATTTATTAAATATTATTTCAATATGTTTAAGATTATTTATTTAAGTCTGAAAATTTATTTGAAATCTGAAAAGGTTTAAATAAAAATTTTAAGCCTTGAAAATAAATTTAAACAAAAAATTAAACCCTTTAAAATATGAGTCAAAATTACGTTGTAATATTCAAGTCCAACCTTAGCTTTTCTTTCAAACTTATATTAAGTTTCTTTTATTTTATACATATTGTAATCCACATTACATAAAAGTAAATATATCATGCTATTATGTAAATGTTAAAAGATTTATTAATTTGAAAATATTGAAAGCTATATTTTTTAGTCAAATTGGACTTGAATAATTATATATTGTATTGATACCCTAGTTAACTTGGTTATTGGTAGCTTATTAATTATTGATGTTTATGTTAAACATTTTAAGGGGGATTTGATTGAAGTAATATAAGATTATGTTTCGTAATATGATTACGAGAATGTAATATTATTGGTGATATGTTATATTACTGTGTTTGGTTTATTTGGCTGGAATATAAGTTCCGGGTGTTTAGTTGACAAAATGTAAGATTACCTAGAAACACATTTTACTAAATTGTCTTTGTTATAGATTTATTTAATTTAATAAGTTTAATTCCTTTAATACTTTTGAATTAACAAGAATACCGTTTATTGTTAATTATATTACTAAATTGACATTATATGAATAATTTATTAGCAATATAATGTGATAATGATAAAAGTAGTATAAATTAATATGGTAGTATTTTAATGCGAAATTAATTAATTTGGTCATACTAATTAAAAAATATCATAATATATTATAAATCTATAGATACTTGCTAAATTAAAATTAATAAAAATCAAAGTTCTTTAATTAAAAAATATAGTTTTATATATAAATATGATTTTATTTTAAATATGATAATATAAAGATATTTGTAATATAATATATAATGTATAAATTTATTTATTTATTCTTAAGTTATATGTAAAAACTCAAAAGAAAATAAATATATTTTACAAGTACATCAAATATTAATTACATCTAATCAAACTGGTTCGATTTAACACAAATTCTCACTCGACTTAGTATTTAGTATTTTGCATTATCTATGTTTCTTTTATTTTTTTAAATCTATAAAATCAATAACATAATATAATATAGTAATTATTTTATTAATAATATTTTAATTATCAATGTAATAATTATTATCACTTAATTGGACTTTAAACCAATATTAAGTTACCCATATTATTTTAAATTAATTATTTCTTAATTAGTGTTGCAATTATATACCAATTACAACTAATATTTTAGAATATAACTATCCATTAGCAAGATATTTTCATTCAAAATAGCATCTAAAGAATCACTGGAAAAATCATTTTTAGCATTATTTAATAGGTTTTGTTTCCAACACCAAAAAGCTATAATTTTTGTTATTTTTTGATATGTTTACTTATTATTATTTGATATTCGATAGTTTTGCTATTATTTTATTTTAATAATATTTTCATAATGGTGAATGTTATTTACCATTATGTTGTGAAATATTATGTCAAAGGCAATAATGTATTAAAGTAATGGTTTTTTGTAGGTGAAATTTTGATTTCAATTGACAAGTTATTTTATCCCATTACTTAATATTTTACTATTGATTATTTCTCACCCTTTTTTATTTTCATTAACTTTTAAAATGTTATTTTATTCTCTTAATTATTTTTAGAAATTAATAGGCCTTTATTATAAATTAGAAAAATTTTCATTTAATTAGTAGATATATTTTTTAAAACTATAAAAATATATTATTTAATAAATTTTAAAAAAAATAAACATGCAAATTTATGTGGAACACACTTGACATGGTGTAACACCCCATATTTGGCCTAGACGTTAAGATCAAGTCTGGAGGCTACATCAAACGTTTAAGAACAACCAACCTTAAAATAATTTAAAGTTCGTCATTTAGAAAACACCTAACCAGTCAAGCCAACGTGGAAATCTGAGCTTACAAACCGTAATCCGAAATAAAACATATGTTAGTTCAAATTTAACCAAACTATAAAATATCTATAAAAAAAAAAAGAGATGATCGAGCTACCGACAAGCCGAGCCTCTTAAGTCTGTAGGTTACCTGCAATGCAGTCAACAAATAGAATGAGCTAATAACTCAACGTGCGTAACCGATATATAGGCAAGACAGCAATATAGATATAACAATATTTGCCTAAATTCAGATACATAATTAGAAATAGGTGATACTCAGTAATACGTAACAATTCAGATGTAGATGCAAAATAGATCAGATATAGATGCAGAACAGAACATATACAAATGCAGAACATATTAGAATCAAATGCAGTTTACTACCCGTATCCGCTACACACTATCTCCGACCATCTCCGACCATCCCAACACACCACATAGGGTATCAAATACCCATCTAGCCTTGCACACCAATTAGTGTCGGTATGACACATTACAGATTGATTATAGACTAGTTGTCAGATCAATATGCAATAAATCGCTAGAATCAGATATAGAATTATGGTATAGCCACTCAGTTTGGCAGATCATTAAACTGCCCGCACTTTCTTCTTTATACCATTCCCACCCAATGCAGATGTATATTACAAATATCAGATATCAGGGATGTACATACAGTTATTTAGTTTCAATTCATAATCAGATGATACATATTAATATCAATTAACAGTTATCGCATCAAATATACGTATAAATAATCAATTATTTAGCCTCAGAATATTAAATATCAATTTATATAGTACAATACAGATCATTTGGACCTTACAGAAGGCCTACATTCGATTCAAACGATGCTTACAACCCTAAGGAAAATTTCAGTATTTTGGCCCACATGCCTGTGTAGATTCACATAGCCTGGGTGTCTAGCTCGTGTGGCTTAAAATAGTGAGTTACACAGTTTGGGACATGGCCAAGCATATGCTCGTGTGACTCACAACCCCTCACATGACTTAGACACACGCCCGTGTCCTTGGCCCGTGTGGCCCTAGATCCAAAACAGTGAGTTACACGACCTAGACACATGCTCGTGTCCCTAGCCCGTGTAACCCAAAATACAAATAGTGAGTTACACAGCCTGGACACACGCCCGTGTCCCCAGTCTATGTGCCTCTAATTCATAAACAATGAGTTATATGGTTTGCCACACGACCTGTCACATAGCCGTGTGGCTCTCACGACTTACCACATAGCCTAACACACGGTCATGTGACGTTGACAGCCATGTTTTTTGACATTTGAAAATCATAGAAATCAAGTTTTCGACACACATCTAATGTAGATTTGACGTAAAAGCAACGAAGAACAATCCAAAACCTAAAAACGGCAACCAATTTACCAATTCAGAAGAAATAACCACGTCAAATGCTAAATTAACAATCAAACTAGCTACGTCGAAAACTTTGACGGAAAACCCCAGAGTAAAACTATTTGCTTACCAACACTCTAATGGCAATTAACCGAAACTAAATCGATGGAGGATCGCTCCTCTCGATATCTTCGCCTAACAAGGGAACAATTTAAACAATCAAAACAAAAATTCAAGCGGAAAACCATTTTGACAAGACTTAACTGAAAACAAGTGAAACGTGCAAAAACAATAAGAAACTACAAACAAACTTACACAAAAACCTTACGATTGACGTAACGAACAAACTAGAGTCCTCAATTACCACTGACAACAATATTATAACAACAATTGAACAAAAGAAGGAAACGAGAAAAAGAATGGAGAAGAAAAAAATGAAGAAGGAGAAAGGAACGTCACTTTAACTAATTAATTTTAAAAAAATAAATAAAATTAAATGAAATAAATAAATAAAACTAAAATGGTTTACTCAAAGGCGTAAAAATCGTTTCCTCATTGCATGCATAGGGGCTTAATCACAAGACTAGAAGATACATAAAAGTTTAACTATCAAATCAGCAGACTCATTCTTAACATAGATTCACACAAAATAAACTTTAACTCCAACATTCAAGGACAATGGTCTAATCAAGCAAAACAATAAAATTCCCAAAAATGAGATTTGGCCCCTACCCTCCAACACACAAGCAGAACACTTAGCTACAAACACAGAGACTTAATTATATTATAATTTAACAAATAACATTCAAATTTTTGAAGCGTTACACATGGAAACTAGTTAATATATATGGTGTTAGAAATAAATTTATAAACCACAATTATAATAATTTATTAAATGTGATTGCATCACCAACTATAATTATAATTATAATAATAATAATTAATATATTAATAAATAAATTATTAGAGTAAATATAATATTATAATTTTAAAGTATGATATGTAAAGAATTTTTTTAATTTAGTCTAAATTAATTAAAATAATAAAAATAAAAGGTAAATTAGTTTAAAATTTAAAATTATACCAATAATTTAACATAACTTAATGAAATGAACATCTTATATTATAAGATTTAAATACTTTTTGCGGGGGGGGGGCGGGGATAAACCATCGAAATGTTAAAAAGGTAAATATCCTCAGCATCAATCACGAGATCTTAATCAATGTGTTGGGGTCTGCTACCTTAGTAATGAAACCATTGTCCACTCAGCCTTAAAGGACAATTCCGCCATTTAAAAGATTATAATAGATGCATTAAGGTACAGGTAAGATGAAATATTGTATCTCAATTTTATGGTCTAAAAAATTAATTCTTTTTAAGTTTTGTAATTGTTTCCCACGGTAATGATTAAAAAAATATAAATAGTTAAAAATATTTGTTGAATATAAAAAATTAATTATTAAAATATATTTTTAGTTCATATAATGGCATAAAAAATATTATAAAAATAGGCAAATTTGATTTAATTCTACAATAATACAATTGAATCCTTCCCTTTAAGAACCTCGAGAAACATTTGCAGATGTCAACTTTGTAATTTTTCACAAAATCTGAGGGATTTTTCGTAGTTGAGCATGCATATAAACCCTTTTCCCCTCAACGATAATATCGTGTCTGTTTCCTTATTTGTTCTCTCTCTCTCTTATTAGAAATTAGACACTACTAGACTTGTAGAAATGCAAGGGCTCGTCTTGTTGTCGGTGCTCCTTTGCGCCACCTACCATATCGCTCTTTCCGCGACCAACGTTACGGTGGCGGACGGTAAGAATTTACATATATATAAACACAGGAGTTTTTACTTTTGAATTAAAATTTCGAGCAAAGTAATTTGTTTATTTTGAAAGCACAGTTAATAAAAATAAATAAACATCTCTACTTTCTCTTCATGAATTTTTGGTTGGTATCACGAAACGTAGCAAGTAGTACGCTTAGTTGTTACTCAGTTAAAAATAGATTTATAATTGTTATTGTCATAAATAAAACCAAAATTTTAATGAAAGAATATGCTTACTAGGATTTGAAAGATTGAACTAATTATTTTATTGGTTTGATTAAATCACGAGAGTTCAATTAAAACACTATATGAAATATGATAAGATACTACACAAAATACAAATATAATATATAATACAGATAGGATCATTTGGATATTTGATAATTAGTCTACTGTAGAGTGTAGCAGCTGCAGGAGTTTGTCAGGGATATTTTACCAATAGCCACCGACATCAATAGCAATAAAATTTACTTGAGCAAGCAAGGCCATGTTTAATTAATCTAATTGGATATAGAAGCAGATATTTGGGACGGTTTTGATAAATTCCAGTGATGGACCACATCACCACATGAATCAACCGGTGAAAGCTATTAGCCTTTTTAGCTTAGCTTACTAATTTTAGAAAAAAGATGCCAAAGTTTGCCGAACAGCTTTCTGTTTCTTGCCTCCTTTGGATTTTAGTGAAGACATTCTCAGTTTCAATTGATTGGATTATTGAGTTCAGGGCTGTTAGATAATGGTAACTTTGAGCAAGCTCCGAATGCCTCAAACATAAAGGGCACGGTCGTTGTGGGGCGTTATGCAATACCAGGATGGGTAAACGAAGGGTTTGTGGAATACATAAAGTCCGGGCAAAAGCAAGGGGACATGTTGCTGGTGGTGCCTGAGGGAGCCTATGCAGTCAGGTTAGGGAACGAGGCTTCAATCAAGCAGGAGATAAAGGTGGTGAAAGGGATGTATTACTCCATCACCTTCAGTGCGGCCCGTACTTGTGCTCAAGAGGAGCGTTTGAACGTGACGGTAGCACCCGATTCCGGTGTGATGCCCATCCAGACAGTGTATAGCAGCAGCGGTTGGGACAACTATGCTTGGGCATTCAAAACACAATCTGAAGCGGTCATGTTGATTATTCACAATCCTGGAGTGGAGGAGGATCCTGCTTGTGGACCACTCATCGATGCGGTAGCTATCAAGGCTTTATATCCTCCCAGACCCACCAACAGTAAGCCTTTCTTCACCTTGACATCGATAAAACTTTATACATAGATATTGAGTGGTTCAGTGTATCAAATACAAACTTTTACTTCTAAAGGATTAACTATCAAAGCTATAATTGAAGGCAGGCACAGTTGATTTGATCTGTCAGACGACTTCATTTAAGAAACTACCCAACACCTTGGTCCCATTGCACATGATACTGAATGCTATTGTTTCACTAAAATTTCAATTTTGTATTGTTGCAGAGAACATAATGAAAAATGGTGGCTTTGAAGAAGGTCCTTATATATTCCCCAACACTCCATGGGGTGTCCTAATCCCACCCAACATTGAGGATGATAATTCTCCTCTCCCTGCCTGGGTAGTCGAATCCCTCAAGGCCGTCAAGTACATCGATTCATCCCATTACTTTGTGCCCCAAGGCCGAAGAGCCGTGGAGCTAGTTGGCGGAAAAGAGAGTGCAATCGCTCAAATAACAAGAACCATTGTTGGCAAGACATACAGGCTTTCCTTCTCGGTGGGCGATGCTAACAACTCCTGTGCAGGTTCTTTGGTCGTCGAGGCATTCGCCGGTAAAGCCACACTCAAAGTCCCATACGAATCTAAAGGGACTGGTGGATTCAAGCGAGCTGCACTTAGATTCGTGGCTGTTTCCAACAGGACACGAATTATGTTCCTTAGCACGTTCTACACCATGAGAAGTGATGACTTTTCTTCTCTATGCGGTCCTGTTGTTGACGATGTGAAGCTTTTGAGTATTCGTAACCCTTGATCATCATCGACCTTGTTCGGGGCGGTTGATGATCCATTGTCGGACGTGGTCTATCAACATTTTGTCTTACTAAGGATAATTTTTTTTTTTTTGGTTCTTTGTGGGCTTGGAAAATCAAAGGTTTTCGTGTGAGCTAAAGCTATCTATTGTGGGGAAAAAAGAACCTAGGCTATATATTAATCCAACAAAATAAAGTATACACATATATATATATATATACACTAATATCAGGGAGTATACTAGTGTGATTTTATTACGTGTTTAATTATGAATTATACCATAATAAATGCGAAAATATTGGGTTATCACTTTCATCTTTTTCGCTGCGTATTGTATTTAATGAAAGATTATCCTTATAAAACCTTAATAACTGAATAATTTTGCACTAGCTGGTATTCTCCACATTAAGCCTCCATTTGGCTGGGTAACAAACTGCATTGCAAAGATTTTTATTTGCAGTAGCTTTATTCAGTTTCAATTGCATCCTTGGGCTATTTGAACATGCCATAAAGGCCTTCCCTTAAACATACGTTGAATCCAGGCAATACACAAAGACCAATGATAGACCAAATACGTTGAACAATAAATGGAACATATATACTAGATTTGTAGTTATCTTATCATTGACAAATTATACATTCTATGTACGCTTTGGATAAAGATTAGATTAAAGATCATAACGAGGATATAGATGATTTGATTAAAGATGATTGGATAAGAATAATTATGGTTTGGATAAGCTTGCTTCACTGCAATTTACACTCCAAATCATGGAAATGTTGCTATTTACCTACTTAGTAGATTCCCAACTAATGCTTTGAAAGAAAAGATTACATACGAGAGCTGGTTTCGCATTAAACCTTCCTTCATCTTCTTAAAATATTTAGAAGCATTTTGTCCTAACATTAATTGTAGTGACAATTTAAGTATTTTTTTTTCACTTAACGAATTTGTTTTATAGTTATTTTAGTATCTTTTATTGCATATTCAATTTTCTTAGCTTAAAGTTAAATTATTGCAAAATAAACATTTTTATGTAATATTTCGAGTTAGTTGACTCATTGGGTCAATACCGACCTTAAGGTAGTTTTGATGCTTTAATTGAGTGTGCAAAACACCTATTTTTAGGCCCAAAAACATCAGGAACTATAGCCGAGTTGCAACATAAGCTTCCGAGATCACAACACGACTGAGCCAATTCAAGAAGTCACATTCGAAGTAGTGTGCCACGACATGCACTAGCCTATGTTACAACACAGGTCTGACGGAGGGCAAAAATTCATTAAGGGTGTTTCCATCCGCACAACCCATATTTAGTGTGATTAAGACTTGTATTTGACCTAATTGAGCAACTAACTTTGCTTATATATAGTTAAACATAAGTTAACCTTAGGAGCTTTTTGCTAAGCCATTTATAGGGTTTAGTTAGTAAATTTAGGGTTTCAATTTAGGTTTAATTTTCTTTTAAAAACAATTTTATTTCTTGTTCTTCGACTTGGATTCGACTTGAGTCCAAGTCTTCGCTGTTAAGTATTTTCATAATTTTCATTTACGTTTCTCTTGCAAACGACAATATCTTGATAATTGTTAAAGGATTTCGCGGCTCCGAGCACATTCAGATTCTCAAATTGATCAATTTCTATCTTTCTCTCTTTTAAATTAAATTGTGTTTTTGCATGATTAGCTTAATTATAAGGAAGATGGTTATTGAATCGATGAGTGGCTAAGTCTTTTAGGGAGATTAACAAGCAGATGTGTGAGTGATCAATGGAAGAATGAGGGTTTTCCATACGAATTAGTTGGTATAAATTTATGTGTGCTTAAACCCTTAGATTGACGACCTTAGGAAGTAATATAGGTTAAACAACATCGAGAGATAAATTTTTCAAGTAAATCATAATTTATCCCGATCACAAAAGTGAGATCGAGAGATAAGTGAGTACTGGTCAATTAATTAACTGGTAGAGACCAAGAGGTAATATTAGTTAGTTAATAACTAATTCACTAATAAGACCTAAATTTTGAAGTTAATTACAACCACTGAAGTGAGCTAATCTTTTGCTTGTTATTTGAGAGTTTTTCTTTTGTCAACTTCGTTTTAGTAGTTTAGTTTTTATTTTACGACCTTAATCTTTAGTTTTAATTTTTGTAATATAATTTTTAGTGTTTACTATTTAGACTTGCTATTGTAGATATATTTTTAGATTTAATCCATCTTCTTTTGGGTACGATCCTTGGAATACTTCCTGGTGTTCCGTTGTAATACAAAAATATATTACAATATGACCTATTTGCTTGCAGATACCGCACTTCATTAGATATTTTATTGGCACAATTTTTCCTTTAAATGTTCCCATGTTTGGAGGCAATCAAGTTGTTGGCGTCGTTGCCGGGGTATTTCGACATTAAATTTATATTTTTCAATTAGTACAATAAATAGGAAAATTAAAAATTATAGATACAATTTTTACTTTCTTTTATTTTTGTTGTTTTTAATTTTAATTTTGTTTCTAATTTCAGTACATGACCCGAAGTGGAAGCACTCCAATTAACCCACATCCTTATTCGAAGCAATTTTTGAGACAATAACAATAAACCTTGGGCAAACTTGGTTCGAACTAGTTTTTTAAAACCTAGAATTGTTAAACTAGTTATTACCAAACCCTAGTTTGAAATCAATCTCGCATTGTTGACTTGGATGGCCATGAACTAGCAATTTGGTGATGATACCAACCTTGATCTAGTGGCATTTCTGAGAGGATTTGAACATATTTGCAGTATAGTTGGGTATCCTGAAATTTCAGATGAGGCAATCAAATTACTCTAGATTCCTTTCGCATTTCGAGGTCAGATAGAGAATGGTTATAGGCATTACCACTGGAGACTATCACATCCTGGGAAGAATTTGTAAAATTATTCTTGCACAGGCTCATACCAAGGCCTTCTGCATTAAATACTTAAGCCAAACTACTCAAATTCAAGCAATAACCAACCAAAAACAATGGGACAAGCTTAAGATATATACAAGTTAATTCTTTAGAAAATACTTGGAGGCGACATTGATCTAGCTATTTAATTGCAACACTTTATGGGGGCCTGGATCAGTAGAGAAAAAATGACAATTTGATGTTATGGCTGAGGGAAGTATTTGGACAAAGACAACCCATGAGATAGTTGTTCTTGATCTGCCGTGAATTACATTATTATTTACATCCTTTTTACACATAACTTTAGCTTGTTTAATCATTAAATCAAAGCATCTTAGTATATATTTAGGTTTTCATACTTAAAGTAGTAATTTATGCTTTCTAGTAGTTTTTATTACATTTTATTTATCGAAATAAGGTTACATGGTATTGTAGTTCAAGTTGAGAGCTAAAGATGCTTATTCGGGCCAAAACTGATGCCTATGTCGCGACACTAAGACATTGATGTCTCAACATCAAAGACAGAAGCCGAAAACGAGTTCTAGAGTGAAACTGCCTTTAATGTCATGACATACCCCCTGTGGTTGGTTGCAACATCATAGGCCTATGTTGCAACCAAACCCCTGCACAGCCCAAAAACTCCTGCACGTTTCATTTTCATTTTTTAGGGAAATTAGGAGTATCTGTCCTAGTCAAAGTCTAAGGACTTCAAGAATATTTTAGGCACTTTAATATTCCAAGTTTAGCCTATATATAGGCCATTGTAATCATTTTAACACAATTTTTAGAGAGGCAAAAAATATACATAGGTTTTTTATTTCATTCTTAGTTTTTACTTAGGGTATTTTATGTTCTTGTAATCGAAAGATCCTATTCCGAAATGAGAGTCTCACAAGTGGAGATTGTTCTGAAGCCACGCTTTCATTAATAGATCCATGAGCATCTATTTTACTTTATTCTATTCTTTATATCTATTTCTTTAACATTACTTAATTGAATGTTTGTTTAAAGATTAGAATTAATTTATGCTTTATCCATATCTCGCATGATTTCGACTATTATAATCTTATTAATTGATTGAAGGATAGAGTTTCTTAGTGGATAAGCTATTTGGGAAAGAAAGAACCTAAATCCTAGGCTTGACAACCATAGGAAGTCATTTAGGTGGAAATTAACCCAAAATTGGTATGACCTATCCGTGAACACTTTAACCCCGAACCAGTCTAGACTGTGAAGTTAGAAGATAAGTAGTTTTTACCGACTCGTTATTCTAGTGGACGTATTGGAAGGTCCTGCTAGGGTATCGATTAGTTGATTGATTAAAACCCTATATCAATAATTAATTAGGTAAAACAATTGGATCTAGGTTAAATGAACTCGCGTAGTCAAAACAAGGGATAGGAGGAGCAGATACATGAACTTAGGAGTAGATTTAGGTTTAATTCAATTTATTTAGTTTATTAATATTATTATAATCTTTTTTTTCCATATTAACACTACTAATTTGTGACCCAAGTAGATTAATAATTATTTCCAATAATTTGGTCGATAACAATCATCCCAAACTACAATTCCTTGGGTACAATTCTCAAAATACTTAACTACTTTGTTGTAACTATACTACAACCTAACCCCTATACTTGCAGACACTGCCTCAATTCTATATAGTTTGTAGCAGTATTCACACTTTGGACGTTAGTACATCTAAAGGTGATTAGTTCTCATAGAAAAAGCAAGCAATAACGATCACACTTGCAGGCTGATCAGAGAACCATAAATGGTAACTAGGCTAATGAATGTCGTTAAACAAGAATTAATGGTTGATGAGGATAATTCAAAAAAGAGTGAGGAATAGTCAAGTGATGGTGATTCTTACATTTCTGATTTGGACAAAATAATAGAGGAAGGATTTTTAGAAGACTTTGAGAGATCAATTGGAACATATTTATCATCAAACCCTTAAGTCAACTAGAAAATTCTCAAACCACCAAATTGGAACTAAAACTGCAGTTGACACATTTAAAGTATAGGTATTTGGGCACTAACAATACTTTACCAGTTATCATCGTTGCTAGTTTACTGGTGGATCAAGAAAAGGCATTACGGAGATGCTCAAGACACGGAAAAAAGCAATTGGGTGGACTATTGCTGACATAAAGGGAACTAATCTGGTACTTTGTCAACATAAGAAATGACTAGAACACGGAAAGAAGCTAGTCGTATATACCTAAAGAGGCCTTAGTCTAGTGATGAAATAAGTGGTGAAAAAGGGACTTATAAAATGGATTGATGTAGGGATTGTTTACTCCATATCTAATAGCGAAAGGGTAAGCTGACACAATGCATCCCCAAGAAAAGAGGGCTGATAGTGGTTGCGAATGAGAAAAGCGAGTTAATTTTGACCCAAATTATAATAAGATAGCTGGTTGCATTGGCTACAGAAAATTGAATGACACAACCAAGAAGGATCATTTCCCACTTCCATTTATTGATCAAATGATCGATAGATTGGTGGGAAGAGAGTATTATTGTTTCCTTGATGGGTATTTAGGATATCACTAAATTCCAATCCATAGATCAAGAAAAGGCTACATTCAGATACCCGTTTGGGAGTATGCATTCGACGAGTGCTATTTGGGTTATGCAATGCGCTATCCACGTTCATGTAAAGTATGACACTATCTTTGCTGATATGTTGTGTAACACCCCTTACCTAGTCCAGCTGCCGAACCAGAGTAATAAGATCCTACGTACAACACTAAACAATTACATGCAATTTATTTACTAAAATCTTAATTAATTATCATCATATCACATATAATCAAATACATCATGTAATTCAATCTATTTCAGATTTATATCGAGCATATGGAAGCTTAAAAACAACTCGATATTAAACAAGAATCATATTGAATAAAAAAAAAGGTTAATAAAAATTTGAAAACAAGGGTTACACAGTCGTGTCCCTTGACCATGTGGAAATGCTAAAGCTATGTGGGATGGAACATAAGACCATGTAGGCAAACCTTGTATACTCACTAAGGTCGTGAGGGTCAAAAGTGTAAATATTCAAAAATATGTCACACAACTGTGCTGCTAGGCCATGTGCCCAAAAATCAACCAAAACCTATAGGCCACATAATCGTGTCTTAAGCCATATAGGGCACACGACCATGTGCTAGGCCGTGTACCAAGCCATGTGTACCTGGAACATACCTTCCAAAACAAGCTTTATAACCCTATTTCATTTATGCCACAATCAACCAAATATACCATATTACAATCAATTCCAAAAGAATTATAATCATGCTAAAACATCATTTACAACAACCATCCTAAATGCCTAACCAATATGCCAGCAAGGCAGCTCAACATGTTCAAATAAGCATGCATCTTCTAACCCTTTAAAGACATAATGAAACATTCCAATTCAATTATAAAACATGCACCAAACTTGCCATTAATTGCAAGAGCAAAACAAATGTACCAACCATCATTTTCACATCTATGCACCAACCAAATACACACCTAGCATATTATCTTCTCAACCATTAAATCACATTAAATCATTATGCATATATACCAAATTACTTCAACAAGATAATTGTAACAATCCAATTTTAGTGAAATCAGAACAATGGTTTCGGGAGCCAAAAATAAAATTTATTTTAATTTTATTACATGGTCTGTATTATGTTAGAAGTGTCATGTAAAAATTCTGATAAGAAAATTTTACTAATTATGTTTTTAAATTACGAGAAAGACTAAATTGTATAAAATGCAAAAGTTAAATTCTAGTAGTTAGAAGGATTAAATAGCTATGGAATTTAAAACTTGAGGTTCTTATATGGTAATTAGACCATTAAAGAAAAGTATGTAGATATTTTTTGGTGACTCATCCATGGAAATTTAGAAAAAATGCAAGGACTAAATTGGAAATTGGATTAATTTAATTAATTAAAAGATGATAAAAGAAATATCATCTTATTTTCATGTCATCTTCATCCCCAAGATACATGGAAACCCTAGGAGAGAGAGAAAAAACTTCCTTGGCTTAATTGGATTCGGATAACACAAATTCGAAGCTAGATCGAGAAAAAGAGGAAGTTTCAGATTAGTAGATTTATATACGCAAACAAGTGTCGAGGTAAGTTCGTGTCACTTAATTGAGCTTGTAAATATGATAAATTGAATGTTGTGTTGTATGTAATGTGTTTTATATTTATATGAGTTAATTTGAATGTTATAATATAAGAAATGATTACATGCTTGAGATTGTTTGAAAAGGGTTAAATTCCATTTGAATATTGGATTTCGATGGATAAACAAAATTTCCTTACTGAATGAGGTCCTGCATTGTTGTTGATGGGATTTAGCCTGGACTGGTAATCCTGATATAATCCCTCTCGAGCATATGTTACAATTAGGATTTAGCCTAGACTGGTAATCCTAATTGAGCTCTTTTGAGCATATATTACAAAAAGGATTTAACCTGGACTAGTAATCTTGTTATATGTTATAAGGCTCGAGAGTGTGCTTTCCATTTAAGTGCCCTAATGGGTACTCCTGAATATGAATTGGTAGGTTATTAAATTGTACACCTTGAGTGTACTGTTTGAATATCCATTGGGATTTTCAATGATTCAACGGATAAAATACTTGATATGATATGAAAATTATGAGATGAAATGAATGATGTCTTGAAAGAATATAGTATGATAGGCTCATCTATGCTTACTCAATGCTTATGTGAACATTTATGTAACTAACTTGTTTGATTGAGTGTATGTGTATAGGTAAATTTGCCAAACTGATTAAAAAGCATGTTATTGAATGCATAATGTTAATAAATGTAAATTAGTAATTTTTAATTCCTATTATACGAACTTATTAAGCATGTAATGCTTATTTAGTTTTATTTTCCCTATTTTATAGTGCTTGAAAGCTCGCGAAGTTTGGAGATCAGTTGAAGCATCATCACACTATCCACTAACTTATTTTTGGTATATATAGTAAAAATCATTTTGATATAATGGCATGTATAGGATACTTGGCCATTAGTGGCTTGAAAATGATGTTTGTAACCTAGCCATTGGAATGGCTAGTAATGGTTTATTTTGGTATTATAAAGTAGGTTATTATGATAAACACACATGTGCTATGGTAAGTTTATGTGGTCAAATGATGTTAATGCCTAGACTAAACTATGGTAAGCTTATAAACTTTTAACAGCCCGTTTCTAGTCAAATCGAAACAGTGGTTTTGGGACCACAAATCTGAAGTTGAAATATTTATTTTATTATTATTTTAATGTGTACAATATGATAATATGTTTGTGTGAAATTTTCGTTAAGAAAATTTGTCGTTTAGATGGTTAATTTGATAAAAGGACTAAATCGCATAAAGTGCAAAAGTACTGTTATATTAGCTTAAAGTATTAAATAGCTATGAAATTAATTAGTCAAGGGATTTATGTTGCAATTATCCCATTAATAAAATGAATGGACAGTATTGGACATTGTTTAAGTGACTTTTATGTTAAATTAATAAAGTTACTTATGTAATTTGGAAATTAAGGTAAATTAAATAAAAGAGATAAATGTATCATCTTTTAATCTATCATCTTCAACTAAAAATAACAAGGAAGGAAGCCATTTTTTTCTATTTTAGAGTTCGGTCACATGCAAGCTTGATTGTAACTCCATTTTTGTTCGGTTTCAGTGATTTCTAGGTTTTTGAAATCGTTGCAGCTAGGTCTAGCTAGCCTAGGGGCCATTTTGTAAATCTGTTAAAGATTTTAGATGATTCCATTGATAAATACTTGTGTGTTTTGATGTTTGATGATAGATTATGAATGTTTGTTGATAGTTATACAAGTTTTGTTAAGTGATTTTTAGTGAAAATGCAAATTAGGGGGTAAATTGTGAAATGTGTAAATGTAGTGGTTAAAATGTGAAATATGTAACACCCCAAACTCGGCCCAGACATTATGGCTGAATCTGGCGCATCACATTGAACTGTTTTAACGAAAACCTTGTTTTCATTGAAAACCCTTACTTAAGATATGAAACCTTAGTTAACTTATGAAAACACTCTTTTCAGTTGCGAAAGCTTTGTTTAAAACATTTGATTTAAGAAAGTTTATCAATTAAAAGTTTGGTTTTATCAATTAAAAGTTTGGTTGCGGAAACGTAGTAAATAAAAACTATGGTTTAGAAAATCCCTGTTCAACTTCTCGCAATTACAATGCATAAGAATAATAATCCAAATAAAAATAAAAAAGGGGAGGCCTTATTACAATCCAGTCTAAAGTCACTTCATAAATCAGGAACTAAATGCTTTTAAAAGAACCAAGTCCAAGTTGTCTTGCTAGCTGGCCACTCAGAGTCCCTCTAGACCTCGAACCTCCTATTGAGCATTACTTGAGAAAAATAAAAGAGGGGGTGAGTTTTCACAAACTCAGTGTGTACACCCTCGTCGAGCAGCAAGCATTCATCAATCATCATAAAATCACACATGCAATGTAGTGCAATGCAACCCACCCCAATAATCCATCCGCTACACTTCAACTCCATCCCCCGGTACACTTCATATGGGGATATAAATATCGACCCACAAAACCGATACACTTCAATGGTAGCCCGATTGCGGAACTACCTTTATTGCAACAAGCTGCTAATCATATAATGGGCTTAAAAAGCCTTCGGTGGATCCACGGTCGTCAAGCAACCATGCGATCCTCATATACTTCATCCGTTCCAAAATTCCTAACCCATATGCAACCTAAGCAGAATATTATATGTATGCATGTAACATCCATAAAGCTTACATTCAACACCTAGGGGTATTTTGGTCATTTTTGCCCTTAGGGGTATTTCGATTATTTTCTCTTTCTTTACGATTTTCACTTACCTTGGCCCGTTAACAAATATCGGGAGCTAATATGAACAAATACTATGCACCAGGTAGGATTCTAGAGAAGAAGAGGTGAGTCATTAAGATCGCTTAAGTACCAAGCTCTCCCAAGATCCAATCCTAGACATGCATATACCCGTTGCCACACCTTAACCCTTTGACTTGTCCACGATCACAATAAATTAATTAAGTTTTATGTGGTCATCATATACTAGGCCCAAAACCCCTTACAAAGCCCAGTCAAATTCACATACCCGCATATTGCCCACTAGGCCCAATCACATTCATATGGCCTATTAGGCCCAAATCACCTGTATATGGCCCATTAGGCCCAAATCACATTTATATGGCCCATTAGGCCCAAATCACATTATACATATGCTCATATAAAAATTTCTATCACATAGCAGCAATTATCAATTTTTGCCTATTATGGGCCCAACAGCCCTCTAGGCCCATTAAGCCTATTTTGGCTCGGTTGACCAATTCACAGCCCAAGTCCATGATATCACCCATGGGGCCTCAGAAAACCTATCAATTTCATCCTCACGAGTGTTCGCGCACATGCAAGACTATCGTAGCCCAACTTTTAGCTTTTCAGCATTTCGGCATTTTGGCATTTCGGCATTTCTGCTTTTGCCGATTCATTGTGTGTGTGCAGTGTATGTACACACCTGGTAAGCAAGCATGCTGCGATTCCCTTAGTCACCAACCTACAAATGATATCACCATTCAATTAATCACATGTTTAATACATATCTTTACTAAAACCGAAACCTCACATTAACCTTACCTTACGCGATAAGTATAACAACCCCTTCTTAAATCACTAACCATGTTCAACTCCTAGATTTGCACCAATATTAACTATTAAAACTAGAATAATTGGTGACTCGTATCCAACACAAGTCCCCTTACCTTAACTATGAACATTCGACCACCTTAGCTAATGGAAGAGGAATACTTACCAAAACCGCAAACACCTAAGGAGCAATTTCGGCAGAGAGCTAAGATTCGAGATCCAATACTAATTCCCTACCACAGTTGATTAGAAAGAGTGAGGAAAGAATAGCATAATAGATTTTTAGCAAAACCGATTGGGAGAACAACACTCACACTGAAGTAGAAGGAGAAGTAATTGCATCAAGGGTATTCGGCCAAATAGTATTTAGCCCTTGGGAGATTCGACTTTCAAGCTTAGTATGGTGAATAAGGTCTATTTGGCACAGATTAAAGAAGAAGAGTAGAAGATGAATAGAAAATCAGCACAAGAAAAGAAAGAAAGAAGCAAAGGTTTTCGGCTTTTTGGATCTTGAAGAGAAAAGGGTTTCCGATAACAAAGTAAGAGAGATTTTGGCATTAGCGTGGCAACCTTGCATTCAACACCTATTTATAGCCCCTATAGCCGAATTTCCTGACCCTAAATTCCCTATTCGGCTCCATCACTTCCTCCTTCTCATCTCATCGTTTTTCTCCCTAATAACCCCTTGATCCTTTCCTCAATTTTCTCTTTTGAAAACTCCCATTGGAGTCCATCTTCACGCCACTTCCAATCTTCTAGAAGGAAAAAATTAAAATTTTAAAAATACTAAGCTAAGATTCGAACCTTGGATCTCCTTGCTAGTCACTAATGCCACCTCTCTACACTCTAAGTGGCGTCACTTAGCCACTCCTCCACAAGGTTTTTTGATGCCACTTTCCCCTTTCTTTACTTAAAAGCCCAACTACTTGCCAACAAGGTCCTTTTAATTATTAAAGCATAACTTTCTTTTCCCCTAAGTTAAAACTTAAACCTTAGCCAAGACCTACTATCACCTACTTAACCGAAAATATCTAACACATTTTTTTATCAGAACCGAAAAAGGAAAATTCGAGATTTCGGGATTTTTGGGGCATTACAAAATAAGTGAGAAATATGGGCTTGTAACGCCTTGTACCCGAGACCATTGCCGGAGTCAAACACGAGGTGTTAACAGACTTAATTCATTACTTAAACAGCTCAAACAATTTATTTTTAAAAATTCCAGACAAGCTGGCTAACTGCATCACAGTCGCTTAAAAATTCATATCTTGAGTTACGAAACTCGAAATCCAATTCCGTCAATTTTCCCTGAAAATAGACTCATATATCTATTTACTAATTTTTTTCTAGAATTTTTGGCTAGGAAAATTAGTACAGTTTATTAGTTAAAGTCTCCCCTATTTCAGGGTTCGATTGCTCTGACCTCTGTGTATTACGAATCAGATATCTCTCTATACAGAATTTCAATGACTATGAAGTTTGTTTCTATTAAAACTAGACTCAATAAAAAATCTGTACATATAAATTATGACTTCTAATTATTTTTATAAAATTTATGGTGAATTTCCAAAGTCAGAACAGGGGATCCACAAATTGCTCTGGCCCTGTTTCACAAAAATTTAAACATCTCATAAAATATAACTCATATACCTGTTTTGTTTCTTCCATATGAAAATAGACTCATAGTTCTTAAATTCCATATTTTATTCATCATCTAATTATATCTCTACTATTTTTAATGATTTTTAAAATTCACATCACTACTGCTGTCTGAATCTATTTTATGGTAAATTTTACCTATTTCATGGTTTCCATGGATTAACTAGCAATTTGACATACATAACACCAAATATGATCATAATTAGCCATTCCAATGGCTAATCATTACCAAGCATTTTTATACTACTCAATAACCATATCATAAGACCATATATACAAAATGATTATAATGCTATACATGCCATACTCAAAATATACAAGCCATTATGCCAAGATGATATACAAATAGTGTGAGCTTGCCTCCGACTGTTCCCGAATTTCGAGCTGGCTTGTCAACACTACAAGGAATGAAAAGGAGGGAGTAAGCATAAATGCTTAGTAAGTTCACATGCAAATAGCAAGTAACATAACCATATAAGCAAACATAAAACATCATTTGCATAATCATCACCAAGACATTCATATCATATTTTCACTTATCATCTTACCATATTGTTGTTATATTGATTTTTCAACCTGAGGGTTAAGTACATACCTGTTCAAAGTATCCATTTCACAACACTTACCAATACGTCCCTTTCATCTTGAGTATTCCTCCATTTGAGTAGAACTTTACCCGTTGAACACATCGGAATATAATTCGGATACATGGAAAGTTTGCACATAATTGCCACATATGTAGCCAAGCTACTATGTAACCCGCCCATAAGCGAACTCGGACTCAACTCAACGAGCTCGGGCGTTCGCATCCATAAGTGAACTCGGACTCAACTCAACGAGCTCGGATGCCTAGTTACATTTCACGAACTCAGACTCAACTCAACGAGTTCGGACATTTGCATCCATAAGTGAACTCGGACTCAACTCAACGAGTTCGGATGCCCAAATATCCCAGTGACATGTCACTTGTATCCTGATCCATTCCTAAGGTTCAACGGGACCTTTTTCCCAATCATGTGTCTCAACCATCTTCTACGGAATACCGATACCGATACTCGGTAGTATTTCACATTTTCCAAGTATATCACATAATTTGACATATTATCAAACAATTATCACGAGTATAATATTTTATAATAATTATCATATCATTTAAATAACATAAAAATATTTAAAATAATAACTATGTTACCAACACTTAAATATGAACTTACCTAGTATGCGAAAATGGCTACTTTTACCATTTTGTCCACAACTTGGTATTTTCCCCATTTTAGCCCGAATTTCAGTTTTCCTTGCTCTATCATTTAAAATATAGTCTAATTAGGACTCACATTATTCAAATTTACCCAAAATCATATTTTGGAAAAATTACAATTTTGCCCCTAAACTTTTGCATATTTACACTTTTGCCCCAAAGCTCGTAAATTAAACTTCAGCCTATTTTCTTATGTTTTATGACATGCTGATCATTTTTACCTTCTATGGCAACATCAAATTCTCACTCTAACATGTACTTATGACTATTAGGTATTTTTACCGATTAAGCCCTTTTGCTCGTTTTCACTTAAAACCGAGTAGCACAAGTTGTCTAACATAATTTAAAACCTCATATTCTATCATAAAACACAAAAATACACAAATTCCACCTATGGGTATTTTTCCAAATATAAACCCTAGGTTAAATTATTGCTAGCATAAGCTAAATCGAGCTACCGGGACTCCAAAAACGTAAAGAACTTGAAAAGCGGGGCTAGAATGGACTTACAATCGAGCTTGGAAGCTTGAAAAACCCTATCCATGGTTTCTCCTTGCTATATTCGGCCATGGGGTTGAAGATGAGCAAAATTGGCTTTTAATTTTGTATTTTAATTCATTTTACCCCTAAATGACCAAAATGCCCTTACTACTAAACTTTCCAAAAATTCCATCCATGTCCAATTTTTTTCCATAAACTTAGAAATTGGTAAAATTGCTATTTAAGACCTCCTAATTAATATTTCAAAACAATTTCATACTAGAAACTTCTAGAATGCAAGTTTTGCAAATTATTCGATTTAGTCCCTAATTTCAATTTAAACACTTTATGCATAAAATTTCTTCACGAAAATTTCACACAATCATGCAGTCATATCATAGACCACAAAATAATCATAAAATAATTATTTCTATCTCAGATTTTGTGGTCACGAAACCACTATTCCAATTAGGCCCTAATTCGGGATATTACAGGGCTGCTAGGGAATTATATGTAATTTGGCTAGCATGGGTTGGTATTGAATTACATTAATTTGTGTTTTAATGAAATAAGGACTAAATTCTAAAAGATGTGAAATACTAGGGTAATTGTGTAAAAATACCTTAAAGTGAATTTTGGACTAAATTGAATAGAGAGATGATTAAATAAGTTAATTTTGATTATATTTAGATCAAGAAAGGCGAAATAAGGACTTAGATCGGGGAAAGAACAAAGTTACGGAATAGTTGACCCGTTTCACTGTTTTAGCATCTGAGGTAAGTTCATATGTTAAAAGCATTGTTATAATTATGTTTTAAATGCTTTAATATTGCATAAACTGTGAAAATGAGACTACAGACACATTCGACAATGATTCAATGATGATTCAGTATTTGAAATCCCGGTTGAACCTTAGGAATAGATTTGGATACTAGTGACATGTCATTAGGGATTTTGTTGTGATTATGTGATCCGGGTGCTGGTCCTGTACGTCCTACCAGTGGATGAGTATACCAACATGTGTTGCGATTAATTGATAGCTTGTGTGAACAGCACCGTGTAGCTACGTCATGACTGACAGCTTGTGTGAGCAGGCCCGTTGATAGCTTTAGTGTGAGTAGTATATGTGATGCGTTGAGTTGGCTTTGGGTCATGATTGGCACTTAGTGTGCAAGATTTCCAAGTATCCAATAGTATTCCGAATGGTTTAATTGATAAATGAAAGACGTGATTGTGTATTAGATTGGTACGAGATGGTACTGGTATGTACATGAACTGTATAAGCTTAAATCGAAGAAGTTGTGAAGTTCATAGATATGATTATGATTGAAAATGTGAAAGGTTTGTTAGTTAAATGAATTACATGTTGATATGTTCAAATTGATGATTTGTATATTCATGTTAAGATTGAGTTTATTTCATATGAGCTTACTAAGCTATATAACTTACTTTGTTTAAATTTTTAATGTTTTATAGTGACTTTAAAGCTAGCTTGGACTCGGGGATCGTCAAAGACATTGTCACACTATCCTACTATTACTTTGGTACTTTTGAACTTATGTTTTGGTTATATGGCATGTATAGGTATTTTGAATCATTGTGGTTATGAGTTGATAATGATTTTGGCCATTTGAATTGCCTTGTAAATGTTTATATTTTGGTTGTAAATATATAACTATGAGATTTGGTTTAAGTTGGTTATTTTGGATGTATATGTATATATGTGAAAATGGCCTATGATGTGGTCCATAATTGCTTGCAAATGGTTTTTAGTAATTTAGCATTTATGGTAGCTAATGGTTAGAAATGACTATTGTATGTTTGTGATTTTAGGTAAGGTAAAATGTTTGGTTGAGATAATGCATATGGTTGTTTGAGATTAATGTGTATAGAGAATGTGAGTATTGAATGTGCATGAATTATGTTTGATTTGGTTGAATTGAAATTTCTTTTGATGCTATGTAATTGTGCCAATTGATGTGGTGTAGGTACATGCAAGTTTGGGTGGTAAAATGGCTTGGTAAATAACCTATTTTTGTCCACACAGGCAGAGACACAGGTGTGTATCTCAGTTGTGTGACACACGATTATGTTACACGGCCATGTGTCCCCTGGTGTTGAAATTAAAATCAAGTCAATATGCTCTATACAGCCTCCCACGCGAGAGTGTGACTTGGCCGTATGGAATAAGTCAGTATACCCTACAGGTTTGGCACGGCCTAGCACATGGTCTAGCACACGAGCTTGTAAGGACATTTTTTAGGGCACACGAGCTAGCCACACAGGTGTATGTGTTGGCTGTGTGACCCAAGTCAAAGAGTTACACGGGGTCGGACACGGGCTGGGGCACGACCATATGCTCCCATTTCAAATATCCACACGGCCTATGGCACGGGCGTGTCTTTGGCCGTGTGAGAGACATGGCCAGGCCACACGGGCATGTATCCCCTATTTTTTAGAAAATTTTCTAGGTGTTCAAAAAGTTTCCAAAGTTATCAGTTTAGTCCCAAACCACTCCTAATGCATGTTTAGGGCCCTGTAGGCTTGTAATAGGGACAAATTGTTTGGTTGTGAATGGAATGTATATGATTTGATTAATTGTATGTGAGATGTATGTTTAAGTCTGTGTTAAGTCCGGTAATGCTCCGTATTCCTATTCCGGCATTTAATAGGCGTGAGGGGTGTTACAAAACTTGTATGCCTATGATGATATACCATGTTAAGTGATAGAATTAACTTGATTAAAATGCTTGGATTGGTTGAGATATGAATGTGGATTTTGGTGTAGGTTATTGGTAAAGTTTTGGATGAGAAATGAAGCTAGAAATAACTTTATTTTGTCCACACGGGTAGATACACGGGCGTGTGTCTTGACAGCGAGAAAACATAATGCTTAGAATTGAGCACACGGGCAGAGACACAGGCGTGTGTCTCAGTCATTGTGCGATATGGCCTGAAACACGAGCGCGTGTCTTGGCCGTGTGAAACCTGCACCTAATTTCGAAGAAAATCAATTAACCACATGGCCTAGCACACGGGCGTGTTGTCGGCCGTGTGGCACAAGTCAGAGAGTTACACAGGGTCGAACATGGCCTGCAGAACAGGTGTATCCTAGGGTCACCGGGCATGTCCCTTGGACCATACGGGTGTGTGAGCCCTGCATCTTTGAAGTTTTTTAAAATTTTACGAAAAATTTTTAGAGATCTCAATTAAGTCCCGATTCGATTCTAATACTCGATTTGGGTCTCGAGGACCCACTTAAGGGACATTATGAATAATTTCGATAAATGAAAATAATTCACCATGAATTATCTGTAAATGTTCTGGAAACTCTACTAATGCTCCGTAACACTATTTTGGTGACAGTTATAGGTTAGGGGTGTTACATTTAGTAGTATTAGAGCTACAGTTTAGCCGATTGTCAACTTTAAAGTACCAAACACGAGTTTAGCTATACATGCCATTATATAATTTGTGATAGTGTGATTTTAAATGTGTTTTTCATATAGTAATGTAATCCAAACAAGCTAGAGCTGAATCCGAGGAAGCTGGGAGCAATGCTTCAGCTTCAGTTCAAAGAGTTGCATCTGCATCTGATACAGAAAGGCTCGTATCTGAGGGCCGAAGTGAGAAGGCAAAACAAGCCTTCTTTCAAATGATGAATGAATGGTTTACTGATTATTTAAGAACAAACCCCGCTGTACAACGGCCTCCTCCACTTGCTCCTCAATCGGTTCTTGAGATGCTACAGGGTGCTGAACCTGTTAGAACTAGTAAGCCTCCGGTAGATAAAATTCGTAAGCATGGGGAAAAAGAATTTAGAGCTACCGCAGATGATGATCTAGAAAGGGATAAATTTTGGTTGGAAAATACCATCCGGGTTTAGATAAATTATCTTCTATGCTCCCTGAATGTTTGAGATGTGCAGTGTCTTTATTGAAGGATACAACTTATCATTGGTGGAATACCATAACTTCGGTGGTACCTAAAAAAATATTACATGAGAATTTTTCCAAACTGAATTCAGAAAGAAGTATGTTAGTCAGAGATTCCTAGATCGGAAAAAGAAAGAATTTTTAAAGCTCAAATAGAGGAATATGACTATATCTAAATATGAACGAGAATTTGTTCGGTTGAGTAACTGTGCTAGAGAATGGGTTCGAAGAGGGTTTAAATGAAGATATTAAACTGTTGATTGGGATTCTTGAATTGAAAAAAAATTTGGTGTTAGCTGACCGAGCACATAAAGCTGAAGAATTGAGTAAAGAAAAGAAACAAGCTGAAAGAGAAGCTCGGGTTGTTGGTAAAATAATTTTGAGTAAGTCATAATCATCTACTTCTAAGAAATCAAAGAAGTATTATGATCTTTTACAACATGATCGTGCTATTTTGTGACATGTTTTAAATATTTATAATTAATCGTTCTTGAAACTAACTATTATCACGATGTAGGCAAGTGTACCTATCGAACAGTAGTATAGTTTTAGCAAGACCAAATTGTCGAACCCAAAGGAACTAAAAGTACTAGTAATGACTGTCTTTTTATTATCTAGCCTAAGAATAAGGGGGTTTATTTTAACTAACTAATTAACTAAACTAAGAATTCACAGAAAATAGAATTGGGGGATTACTTTCGAAAAACGATTGAATTAAGACAATACTTAAGGAAAAATCCACCTAGACTTCAATTGTTATTTGACTCTGAATCGAACGATTTATTCATTTGACTTGATCTGTAGAAATCCCTAAGTTATATTATTATCTCTCTCGAGACTAACAACATCTAACCCTAGGTTGAATAATTGAAATCTCTTTCTAATTAACTTCCTAGGGTTGCATTAACTCGATCTATGGATCCCTTATTAGGTTTCATCCTAATCCGGTAAAATCTTGTCACCCTATCTCTAGGCGCGCAATCAACTCTGATTAATTATGACAAATGTACTCTTTGACAGGGTCTATTCCTCCTCTGTATAAGAGCTTAACTTGAATCAATATCCTGGAATATCAAAACAAGAATGACGAACACATAATTAAGAACAAGTCAAATATTTATCATATAATTCAGAAAATAATAATAACTAGATCTGTCTTAGGTTTCATCCCCCTTAGGTATTTAGGGGATTTAGTTCATAACTAAAAAGGAAAACATCTCAAAAGAATAGTGAATATAAAACATAAAGAAAAACCCAAAATTCCTAAAGGGGAATTGAAGGGAGATCTTCAGTCTTGACGGTGAATCAAGCTTCTGAGATGGATCAATTGGCTATCCTTGAGAAATTCCTTGCTTTCTCCTCTGTGTCTCTTTTTCTCCTCTTTTAAGGTGTATTTATAGGCTTTAGAATGCCTAAAAGCCCTCAAAATTAGCCTTTTTCGAATTGGACTCAACTTGGGCTTGGCAGGGACACGCTCGTGTGACACACTCGTGTACGATTACTTCAGGCCGTGGTCAAGCCTGTTAAAATAGCACGAACGTGTGGTATACCCGTGTGAGTCGTGCTTCGATTCTGCCAAATTGACACGGCCGTGTGGTGTACCCGTGTGAGGAAGTCCGGGTCGTGTTAATTTTGTACGTTGGTCCATTTTCTCCGTTTTTGGTCCGTTTCTCGTTCCTTTTATTCTCCTAAGCTCACCTAAGTATAAAACATGAAATTAAGGCATTAGGAGCATTGAATTCACCAATTTTAAGGAGAAATCATCCATAAAATGCGCAAAGCATGGGGTAAAAATATGTATAAATTACGATTTATCAAATACCCCCACACTTAAGCATTTGCTTATCCTTAAGCAAAATCCTCAACTCACAATTAAAATAAATTCTTCTCAACTTATAATTCCTATCGATAATATCTCAAAGTAATACATAGGTAATCATACATTGAAGATTTAACTGAAAGAACATCAAAGTCTCAAACATTCCAAGTTGAGCATTTTATCATGAAAATATATGTGTCTCTCCTCATGTAAGTAATTATCTTTGATTCAAAATATCACAGAGTTTCACATCCTCACTAAAGATTCACTCAAATCACTCGAGGGTTTAAGGACAATAAATGAAGCACTCAATAGTCAATAATAAAAAGTCATTACCATAGGCTTGCATGAAAATCAAATCTCCACCCCTATAAATTAAGATGAAACATCAATCAAAAGGTCTTTAGAGGGTTGTAACGTGGCTTTGGTTAAAGGGTGTGGTCACAAGCTGAAAGAGAGGGTTAGAATCGAGATTGAATTGAAAAATTGCTTAACTAGAAAAATGACTGGTCATCAGTTGATTACAAGTGAGCTTCTTCTCAGAATGTGGAATTAACATTCAAGCTCAAAAATGACGAATTACTATTAATAAGTATGCAAGTATTGTTGTGGTTGTTTTTTTTTTTTTTAAGAACAAGTCAAATACAAAATAAAACATAGCTAAACAACTATTCCAACTCAAATCTCGACAAAAATAGGGATCAAATTAATTTACGGGATTTCAACAATAATGAGTTATGGGTTAATATTGAGGGTAAATTAATGAATGGGTTGTTAGGCTCAAGGGGGTTCACTAAAGGTTAATTGTGAGGGTAAGCTTTTATGGAGTGAGTGGGTTAAACCTAAGTGCCTTTATCATTTTGGCATATCAAATCAAATGGTGTGGTCTTGACATGCATAATCAAGCAAGTTCTAGAATAACAGTTCAATATTGGCGCACTCATAATGAAAGTGAGCATGGAAGGCTCTTGAAGGCTCAAAATCTCACAAAAATTATGGTTTTTTGATGTTTAAACTTGTGAATTCCAACTCAAGATAATACCTAGACTTAGAGAAACAACCTAGAAGTTTTTAATTCTTCAAAAATAAACTTATCATGCTTGATTCCCTAATGTCTTAAAGTTTAAACAATCAATGCATAAATGTCTATGTTTTAATTCAAGACATATCAATAAAAATCATGAGTTAATTAAAATTCATTCTAATAGTGATATGAGTAATTCACGTGAGAATAAGACATATTCTAATGGTGATATAAAAGATCCCCCCACACTTAAGATGTACATTGTCCTCAATGTACAAAGATAGATATATTGAAAAAGATAAATTTATGATCATAAGATAAGGAGAGAAGTGAAACTTCCTGGATGATGAATGAATTCCTTGAACTGGAGTTTTTGGAGAATAAATGGTGTGAGAGTGGAGGAGGATACTCCAGTGGTGGTAGAGGTTCATTAGTCCATAAGTCCTATGACAAAAGAATATTATATCTGTTGGTAGCTATAGCCGTGGTCGAGCAGGACATAGTAGTCGTGGAGAACCTATCCCGGTGGAGTTTTTAGTTCCTATGTGAGGATGAGCTTAGGAGCTCTTTTATAGCTGTGACAAAATCAGGAACTTTTTTTAAGAAATGTAAGGAAACATAATTACTCGTAATGGAATAGCTGAAGTTGGTCATTATAAAATAAAAATTATAAAATCTAATAAAGATAGGTGTAAGGAAAAACAAAAAGGAGTCTGAAGTTAAAATAAAAGTAAAAACATAAAATAAAATAATTAATGAAAGTTTTTAAACATGTTCATCGCTAGATGGTTCACGAGGTGGGGGTGGCGATGAGATGTGAAAATATAGACAAATCTAATGTAGAGTCGCATCAATGTGATCAAATCGTTGAAAACATTGCTGCTCAAATCGTGTAAGGCGCTCAGAGATGTCAGCGTATGAAGCCACCGCATGAACTGGACGAGAGGGGCGTGGTGGCTGAGACGGAGGGTCCTCGTGCTGTGGAGGGATATCATCAGTAATGTCCTCGGGGGCCTCCTCCTCGGTAGATTGGGCGATACGATATT
The DNA here is from genome assembly GCA_025698465.1 of Gossypium longicalyx. NCBI lineage: Eukaryota > Viridiplantae > Streptophyta > Magnoliopsida > Malvales > Malvaceae > Gossypium > Gossypium longicalyx. Next base: position 53,253,272 of record CM046996.1, read on the forward strand.
GAGGAGGGTAAGTTCCTTGGCGCTTGTCGATCATCCTCATGCTTAGCATGCTCGAGATGCCTTGTGAAGACATCTGGCCAATGAGGGTCAAGGATGATTCTTGGGCTGCGATGTTGAGGAGCCTGAAGTGTTGCACCAGTCGCGTCACATAGGGCCCAATGGAGATGACCCCTTTCCGATGTCACTCTGTCTGGTGGCGAATGGCAAGGGCGATAAAGTAGGTGAGGTCGAAGACGTGCCCATGCGACATACACCATAAGTAGTAGACGTCGTTGGTGGTGACGACGCCGGTGCTCTCTCTCTGCCTTGTCAAGGTGTGAGATAGAATCGAATGTAAATACCTCAAGAATGGAGGGGGAGCTGATGCCTTAGAGCGACTGGGGTCGTAGGTGGCCGAATTTAGTACGAGTGCACCCCAGCACCGTGAGGGAGAACGGTGGATGTGACGGTTGAGAGAATATATGTCATTTTCCTCCTTGAACTCCTCTGTATATAAGCCCAATACGGTACCGAATTCTGGAATGCTTAGCTGGCGGATTAATCCACCTAGGTGGAATTTGACCATGCCGGGATCATCGTAATTTGTCATTACGGTCTGAAGATGAAATGTTGAGCATAGTTCCATCGTAAGCTCGAGATACGTCAGCTCGATGATCCCAAAGAAAAGCTCCCAAGGGTCGGTGGTTAGGAAGGCCCGAATCATATCAGCCAACTGAACTTGTTGTACTACAGCCCAGTCGGTGCAGCGGCCCGTAGTTAAAGGTCGGGCCCAGAGTATTTGGTAAAGTTCTTCTTGGGGCCCAATAGGGAATTGCAGAAAAGGATGTTTTATTTTCGCAGTAGGACCCGAGGAAGATGACGCCTCCTTCCTTCTCTTCGAAGCGGGGACGACGGTTTTCTTTCCTCGTGAAGACGACATTGTACCTGCAATCAAAATAATTAATTCATCTTGAGGAATGGTCAAAGTAAAGTGAGGACAAAAATTAAAAAAAAATCATAATTTCAGCCACAACTACTAAGACTAACAACTTAACCAAAGCAATCAATTTTATGGCATAAGAATGGCAGAGAATTTCATGTAATGCAATCATACTTGACGGATGAAACATGTCAACACAAAATGCATGAGTATGTCTGTTATTCTAACCATGAATAATTACTTTAAACTAGTCAAATGGGGCAGAGAAATCATGTAATGAGTAAGAATTTCACATGAAAAAGATGATAACTATTCTAGATAATGAATTTGGAGTGATAGAAAGATAAAAATAACATATAAAATGCAGATTGCTATAATAACGAGCATGAAAAAATAAGTGCAATTAAAGGGAAAAGAGTAAACAAACGCTAGAAAGAGGAGAATGAGCGTAAAAAATGGGGTTGGAAGAGGCGCACGGGCGTGGCGGGGCGGGGCGGGCGTTTGGACTTGCAGCGGCTAGGGTTAGGGATTTTGGGCGAAGAAGACAATGAATAGTGCAGCCTATTTATAGATTTTGGGGCACACGACCAAGGAACACGCCCGTGTTCCCCAATTTCAGCCAGTGTGTTTCACATTTTTGAATTTGGGTGCATCTGGCATTCGATCCACACCCGTGTATTTTGGGCGTGTGGGTGCACACGGTCGTATCGCACGGTCGTGTCTATCTTTGTTTGCTTCTCTTATGCCCGTGTATGCAGCTCCACGCCCGTGTTACTTTGACAGGTTCGACCACGGGTATAGGACACGGGCGTGTCGAACGCCAGTGTTATTTTCTCAGGTTCAACCACGATTCTAAGGCACGGGCGTGTCAAACGCCCGTGTTATTTTGGCAGGCTCGCCCATGGCTATATCGCACGGCCGTGTCGTTTTATCGTGGCCCGTGTTTGGGAAAAATCTCTACCCTGTTTCCACAAAGTCCTCAGCATGCCCGGGTGCTTGGCCGTGTCTTGTATGGTAAACCTGTGTTCAAGAGCTCCGTTAGTAAGTTAGGTGTTGAACACTAAAATTTAAAGAAATTAATATTGTTAGTGCTCGGGTTGCCTCCCGAGAAGCGCTTATTTATAGTCTAAGCTCGACTTACCTCTCTATTGAATGATCATGGTGGTTCGAAGAGTTTATACTCCTCATTCCTGCTATCCATCTTATCAAAATAAGGTTTTAGATGGGTGTCGTTTACCTTAAAAGTGTCGAACTTGGGATGAATTACCTCGAGTGTACCGAATGGGAAGATGCTAAGTACCGTAAGAGGGACTTCTTTATTCGGTTTGGTAGTGACAATGTGAGGATCTGCAGCTTCTAATAAAATTTTATCTCCAACCTTAAGTTGATTTGGAAAGGTATTGAGCTCGTTCTGGTGTAGTTTTGGTTTATCAGGTGTTCTTGGTTTATGCGTCCGCCATTCATCTAGCTCCTCGATTTGTAGCCTTTGATCTTCATGAATAGGTCCTCTACTATTGCTTGAGAAGGGCTAATGTACTTTCTTTAGACTCATTTCCTGTAAAGTAGGTTGCACCATATTGTCAGTTTTAGTAGAATGGTTTAGACGATCACCTTCAATTTCCGATGTATTGCCAAAATTGCGAGCTTGAAGGGTGATTGTTTCGTCTCCCACACGAAGTGTGAGCTCACCTGTGTCGACATCAATAATCGTTTTAGCAGTTGCTAAAAAGGGCCTTCCTAAAATCAAAGGAGTGTTGCTATCCTCCTCTATGTCTAGAACAATGAAGTCAATGGGAAATATAAATTTATCGATTTTAACTAGCACATCTTCAATAATACCCCTAGGAAATCTTATGGTTTTATCTGTTAATTGTATGCTCATCCTAGTCTGTTTGGGTTTCCCAAGACCTAATTGTTTGAACATTTTGTAGGGCATGACGTTAATACTAGCCCCTAAATCAGCTAATGCATTATTAACATCTAAACTGCCAATTAAGCAAGGAATTATATAACTCCCTGGATATTTTATTTTGTTGGGTAGCTTATTCTGTAGAATACCTGAGCAAACTGCGTTTAGCTCCACATGCGATGCCTCGTCCAACTTCCGCTTATTTGCTAAAAGCTCATTTAAAAATTTTATTGCGTTTGGCATCTGTGATAGAGCTTCAATAAACGGTAAGTTAATATGTAATTTTTTTAAGAGTTTAAGGAATTTACCAAATTATTCGTCTGAACGATCTTTCCTTGTTGCATTAGGGTATGGCACACGAGGTTAGTATTCTGTACTTATCGGTTTCTGTTCTTTGTGGTATACCTCACCTTTACCTTTGCTTATCTTAGTATCTTGCCTTAGTTTTGGTTTAGGTGTGACTAACATTTCCTCATCTTGACTAGTAATCGTGTTGAGTTGCTCCCTTGGATTAGATTCTGTGTTGCTTGGCAAGCTACCTTGTGGTCGTTCAGAAATCAACTTGGCAAGCTATCCAATCTGAGTTTCGAGCCCTTGGATCGATGCTTGTTGATTCTTAAGTGCTGTCTCGGTATTCTAAAAATGAGTTTCTGACACCGATATAAACTTTGTGAGCATCTCTTCAAGGTTCAGCTTCTTTTCTTGTTGGTAGGGTGGTTATTGGAAGCCTAGAGGGGGTCTCTGATTGCCTTGGCCTCCTCATGAGAAATTTGGGTGGTTTCTCCAACCTGCGTTATAAGTGTTATTATAAGGATTATTTTGAGATCGAAGATTGTTACCCATGTAATTTAACTACTCGTTGTCCATGTTGTGACCATATGGCGGGTATTCTGAACTGCTTGATCCACCTCCATTTGCTTCGCACTGCATTACTGGGTGAACCTGTAAAGAACTAAGAAAACCATCAATTTTCTTATTCAAGAGTTCTACCTAATTAAAGAGCATGGTGACCGAGTCGACGTTATAAACACCAACTGTTTTCATTGGTTTTATCCTCATGACTTGCCACTGATAGTTATTTAGTGACATCTCCTCTATAAATTCTTAGGCAGCTTCAGGTGTTTTAATGTTGATGGTTCCACCAGCAGCTGCGTCAACCATTTGTCGAGTCGAAGGATTCAGGCCATTATGAAAGGTTTGAACCTGTAGCCAGAGTGGTAACCCATGGTGAGGGCATCTTCGCAAAAGATCCTTGTATCTCTCCCATGCATCGTAGAGTGTCTCTAAATCCATCTACACAAAAGAAGAGATATCATTACGTAATTTAGCCGTTTCAGCCGGCAAAAAATATTTTAATAAGAACTTTTCGGTCATTTGTTCCCAAGTAGTAATTGACCCTCGTGGTAACAAGCTCAACCACTGTTTAGCTTTGTTTCTCAATGAAAAAGGGAATAACCGAAGACAAATGGTATCGTCAGAAATGCCATTAATTTTAAATGTATCGCATAATTCTAGGAAATTTGCCAAGTGAGTGTTTGGATCCTCATCCTGCAAACCATCAAACTGAACAAATTGCTGTATCATTTGAATAGTGTTAGGTTTTAGTTCAAAATTATTCATAGCAATAGCAGGTTTAACTATACTTGACTCAGTTCCTGTTAAAGTAGGTTTAGCATAATCATACATAGTATGAGGAGCAGGATTCTGAATTGCTAGTTCAGCGGGTATCGCAGGAGGTAGCTGATTATCTTGATTTTCAGCCATCTCCTCGATCGTAGTTGAGATATCGTCCTCTTGCTCTTCCTCTCAGTATCTTAGGCTTCACTTTATTTCTCTTCGATTTGCGACTGCGATCGATCGATTTTTTTTTTGTCAAAAGTAGTGGTCCCGACGGGTTTCTTCTAGTCATAAACTATAAAACTCACCAAGAGAAAGAAAAAAAATAAATTAATAATAATAATAAAATTAACTTGCAAGGAAAATAAATGGCTAAAGTAATAAAAATTGAGTGTTCCTAATATCTTAGCTCCCCGGCAACGACGCCAAAAACTTGATCGTGTTATTTTGTGATAGGTTTTAAATATTTATAATTAATCGTTCTTGAAACTAAATATTATCACGATGTAGGCAAGTATACCTATCGAACAGTAGTATAATTTTAGTAAGACCGGATTGTCGAACCCAAAGGAACTAAAAGTACTAGTAATGACTGTTTTTTTTTATCTAGCCTAAGAATAAGGGGGTTTGTTTTAACTAACTAATTAACTAAACTAAGAATTCACAAAAAATAGAATTGGGGGATTACTTTTGGAAAATGATTGAATTAAGACAATACCTAAGGAAAAATCCACCTAGACTTCACTTGTTATTTGACTCTAAATCAGACGATTTATTCATTTGACTTGATCCGTAGAAATCCTTAAGTTATATTATTATCTCTCTCGAGACTAACAACGTCTAACCTTAGGTTGAATAATTGAAATCTCTTTCTAATTAAATTCCTAAGGCTGCATTAACTCGATCTATGGATCCCCTTATTAGGTTTCACCCTAATCCGGCAAAATCTTATCACCCTATCTCTAGGCGCGCAATCAACTCCGCTTAATTATGACAAATGTACTCTTTGACAGGGTCTATTCCTCCTCTGTATAAGAGCTTAACTTGAATCAATATCCTGGAATATCAAAACAAGAATGACGAACACATAATTAAGAACAAGTCAAATATTTATCATACAATTCAAAAAATAATAATAACAAGATCTGTATTAGGTTTCATCCCCCTTAGGTATTTAGGGGATTTAGTTCATAACTAAAAAGGAAAACATCTCAGAAGAATAGTGAATATAAAACATAAAGAAAAACCCAAAATTCCTAAAGGGGAATTGAAGGGAGATCTTCAGTCTTGACGGTGAATCCGGCTTCTGAGATGGATCAATTGGCTTTCCTTGAGAAATTCCTTGCTTTCTCCTCTGTGTCTCTTTTTCTCCTCTTTTAAGGTGTATTTATAGGCTTTAGAATGCCTAAAAGCCCTCAAAATTAGCCTTTTCCGAATTGGACTCAACTTGGGCTCGGTAGAGACACGCTCGTGTGACACACCTGTGTACGATTACTTCAGGCCGTGGTCAAGCCTGTTAAAATAGCACGGACGTGTGGTATACCCGTATGAGTCGTGCTTCGATTCTGCCAAATTGACACGGCCATGTGGTGTACCCGTGTGAGGAAGTCCAGGCCGTGTTAATTTTGTACGTTGGTCCATTTTCTCCGTTTTTGGTCCGTTTCTCGTTCCTTTTATTCTCCTAAGCTCACCTAAGTATAAAACATGAAATTAAGGCATTAGAAGCATTGAATTCACCAATTTTAAGGAGAAATCATCCACAAAATGCGCAAAGCATGGGGTAAAAATATGTATAAATTATGGTTTATCACAACATCAGTATGATATTCAGGAAAAGAGCGAGGCACTCAACGCTTTAATCCAAGGTCTTCATCTCTATCTGTGACAAGTGTGGGAAATGTCGGTAATCCCAAACCAAAGTGTACGCATTGCAAAAAAATTCATTTTGGAGAATGTTGGTTTAGAAGTGGAGCTTGTTACCGATGTGGATCCCTTGGTCATTTTCTTAAAGACTTTCCAGAACGGGGTAAAAAAGAAATTCAACAGACCTCAAAACTAAGTAATCCTGTTACAAGAGGTAGACCACCTCGTCACCCCGGTAATGTCAGTGGTAGCCGAGGTGCTACAAAAGATTCAACAGTTAAATATGAGGCACGAGCACCTGCAAGGACATATGCTATTCATGCTAGAGAAGATGCTTCTGCACCAGACGTTATTACTGATACATTCTCTCTACTTGATACTGATATTATTGATTTGATTAATCTTGGTTCCACGCATTCATAGATATGCACAAATTTAGTATCTTTTAATAATTTACCTGTCAAATTCACTGAATTTGTGGTTAAAATTTCAAACCCTTTGGGCCAGTGTGTTATGGTGGATAAAGTCTGTAAAAACTGTCCTTTGATGGTAAAAGGTCATTGCTTTTTGGCTGACTTAATGTTATGGCCATTTAATGAATTTGATGTGATTTTGGGAATGGATTGGTTAACCCAATATGATGCAGTGGTGAATTGTAAGCAGAAATATATTGTATTGAAATGCTAGGGTGGTGAACTACTTCATGTTGAATCTGATAAACTGGATGGATTACCCAATGTGATTTCAGCAATATCAACATAGAAGTATGTCAGAAAGGGTTTTGATGCTTACCTTGTATTTGTACTGGATACTAAAGTATATGAGTCGAAGATTCAGTCAGTGCCAGTTGTTTGTGAATTTCTTGATGTATTTCCAGAAGAGTTACCTAGTTGTTAGAGAAGTGGAATTTTCTATAGATCTTGTTCTGGGCACAACACCGATATCTATAGCACCTTACAGAATGACTCTTACTAAATTAAAATAGTTGAAAGCACAGTTACAAGAGTTGATTGACAGAGGTTTTGCTTGACCTAGTTTCTCACCTTGGGGTGTGCCAGTTATGTTTGTAAAGAAGAAAGATGGATCGTTGAGGCTGTGCATTGATTACAGATAACTCAACAAAGTTACAATAAAGAACAAGTATCCATTGCCTCGTATTGATGACCTACTTGACCAGTTGAAATGTGCCACTGTATTTTCAAAGATTGATATCCGTTCTGGCTATTATCAATTACGGGTAAAAGATTCAGATGTACCAAAAATAGCTTTTAGAACCAGGTACAGGCACTACAAGTTTCTTGTGATGCCATTCAGTTTGACAAATGCACCTGCAGTGTTTATGGACCTGATGAACATAATTTTCAGACCATATTTAGACAAGTTTCTGGTGGTATTTATAGATGATATTTTGGTTTACTCCCGAGATGAAAATGAACATGTGGAGCATTTAAGAATAGTGTTGTAAACTCTGCGTGAGAAACAATTATATGCCAAATTCAGTAAATGTGAATTTTAGCTACGGGAAGTTGGTTTTCTTGGGCATATTGTATCTACTGAAGGTGTCATAGTGGATCCGAATAAAATTTTAGCTATTGTTAATTGGAAGCCACCTAGGAATATGTCAGAAGTCTGAAGTTTTCTAGGACTAGTTGAGTATTATCAAAGGTTTGTAAAAGGGTTTTCAATGATAGCTTCTCCAATGACTTGTTTATTGCATAAACATGTAAATTTTGAGTGGTCGGATAAATGTCAGTAGAGTTTTGATAGGTTTAAAGCATTATTGACAGAAGCACCTGTGTTAATTCAGCCTGAATCGGGTAAGGAATTTATAATTTATAGTGATGCCTCATTGAATGGTTTAGGCTGTGTTTTGATGCAAGAAGGTAAAGTAGTAGCCTATGCTTCAAGATAGCTAAAACCACATGAAAGAAATTACCCGATACATGATCTTTGTAACAACCCATTTTTAGTGAAATCAGAATTGTGGTTTTAGAACCATAAATTGGTGGTAAAATTATTTATTTTATTATTATTTTAATGTTTACAGCATGATAGCATGAATGTGTGAAAATTTCGTGAAGACATTTTATCGTTTAAATAGTCAATTTGGGAAAAGGGACTAAATCGCGTAAAGTGCAAAAGTAGAGTTCTAATAGCTAAAGGTGTCAAATAGCCATAGAACTTTAAAGTGAAGGTCCTTATGTAGTAAATATCCCAAAAACATGTTAGTGGATGATAGTGGCTTGGTAATTTTGGAATTTGTAAGGTTTTTAAAGGTTAATTTTGGTAATTGTTAAATAAAGATAAAATAATTAAAACAAATACAAATTTTGGTGCTTTCATCTTCATCTAACCAAAACTAAGGAAGGAAAAACACCATTTTTATTCTTTTGAAGGTTTAGCCATGGTATATTGAGCATGTAAGTGATTTTTTAACTCTGTTTTTAATGATTTCTATGTTTTTGTGATCGTTGCAACTAGTACTAGCTAGCCTAGGGACTAATTTGCAAAAATGTTAAAGATTTTGAATGACTCCATTGTTGAATACATGTGTATTTTGAAGTTTCTTGATAGATTATGAATGCTTCTTGATAGATATACAAGTTTTGTAATGTGATTTTTAGTGAAAATACAAAATAGGGATTAAATTGAGAAATGTATAAAGTTAGTGGTTAAAATGTGAAATAAATGAAAAATATGGGCTGTTAGGGGCATTATGGTAATTCAAATAACATGGGTTTATTGTGAATTTCATTAATTTGTGATTTTATGAAATAATGACTAAATTGTGAAAATGTGAAAATGTAAGGGGCAAATGTGTAAAATAGCCCTAAAGTGTATTTTGGAATGAATTGAATAAATAATTGATTAGATGAGTTAATTTTGAATATATTTAGATCAAGAAAAATAGAATTTGGATCAAGATCAGGGAAAAACGAAAGTTATCGACTAATTGACTCCATTCATCGTTTTAATATCTGAGGTAAGTTCATATGTAATAAGCACTATTATAAGTATGCTTTTAATGCTTTGATATTGCATAAATTGTATATATGGGACCATAGTCATGCTCGACGACAAATCAGGTATATATGACACTTAATGTGCGATTCGACATAGCTTCGGCTATATATGGCACTTAGTGTGCGAGATTGAGATAGCTTCGACTCTATATGGCACTTAGTGTGTGATTTGAGATAGCTTCGGCTATGTACGGAACTTAGTGTGTGAGATATCGAGTATTCAACAGTATTATGAATATGTATAAGCTTGTTATGGATTGGTATAGGTATAAACATGCATAATATGAGCTTTAAATCGAAGAAGTTACGAAGTTTGCATATAAGCATATGAATAAGCATGTAAAAGGTTTGTCAGTAATAGTGAATTTCATGTTAAAATGTTTAAATTGATGAATGGTGTATTTATGATTAGTTAAGTTCATATCATACGAGCTTACTAAGCTATAAAGCTTACTTTGTTTATTTTCCATGTCTTATAGTGATTTCAAAGCTAGTTCAGAGTTGAGGATCATCGGAGACTATGTCACACTATCCAACCATCACTTTGGTACTTTTGAGCTTATGGTTTGGTCATATGGCATGTATAGGATATTGGTCATGTTGGTTATGTTTTGGATTGTATATATATAGCCATGAGATTTGGCTTGTTTTGGTATGTTTGAACTAAATGTTGGTATATATAAATATATGTCTTATATTGTGAATTCATGTAAAAGTATTTTGAGTCCATGGATGAATATGTGAATGACTTATAATATGAGGTTTGTGGAATTGGTACAAAATGATATGTGTTTGGTAAATGTTTAGCTAGTTGGTTGGTATATGTGTTTAGGTATGTTTGATTTAGAAAAACATAAGTTATAAGCATGTTGGTTATAAGTGTTAGAAATGGTATGAAATTTTTCTTAGTTGTGGCTAAAATATATATGCAATTATAATATATTGTGGTGCCATTTGGAGTTGTTTAGGTACATGGAGTTGTGGGTGGCAAATTGGCTTGGTAAATAGCCTATTTTTGTCCACACGGGCATAGACACGGGCATGTGTCTCAGCCGTGTGTGACATACGATCATGTTACACGGCCATGTGTCCCTTGATATTGAAATTGAAATGAAGTCAGTATGCTCTACATGGTCTCACACACGGGCGTGTGATCGGCCGTGTAGTACAAGTTAGTATACCCCTTAATTTGCATATGGCATAGCACACGACCTGGTACACGGGCGTGTGTGGCCACTTCGAAGGGCACACGGGTGTGTGTGGCCACTTCGAAGGGCACACAGGCTAGACACAAGGGCGTGTGGTTGGCTGTGTGACCCAAGTTAGTAGCCTTACTTGTTTGGACACGGGGTAGAACATGGGCTGGGACACTGCCATGTGCTCCAATTTCGAATGTTCACACGGCCTGTGACACGGGCGTGTGTCCCCTGTTTTGAGAAAAATTTTACTAAGTGTTGAAAAATTTCCTGAGTATCAGGTTTAGTCTCGAACCATTCTCAATGTATGCTTAAGGCCTCTTAGGCTCATTTAAAGGACACTGTGTTTGGTTATGATTTTGTTGTATTCAAATTGATAATTGTATATGAAATGTATGTTTAAAAGTATTGTAAGTCCGGTAATGCTCCGTAACTCTATTCTGGCATTGAATATGGATGAGGGGTGTTACAATCTTGAATTGGCAACAATTGTGTTTGCATTGAAAATATGGCGACATTATTTGTACGGTGAAAAATGTCATGTATTCACTGATCATAAAAGTTTGAAGTATTTGATTTCACAGAAAGATTTGAATTTGAGATAGCGCATGTGGCTTGAATTACTGAAAGATTATAATCTTGTTATTGACTACCATCTGGGAAAAGCCAATGTAGTTGTAGATGCTTTGAGCAGAAAATCCCTGTTTTCCTTGTGAGCTATGAATACTCGATTATCATTATCTAATGATGGTTCAATTATAGCTGAGTTAAAAGCTAGACCGATATTTTTGCAGTAGATATCTGAAGCTCAGAAAAATGATAGTAAGTTGCAAGCAAAACAGATACAAAGTGAATTGACTCCTGACTCAGAATTTCAGATCGGGATTGATGGTTGTTTGTTATTCAGATGTGTACCGAAAAGTTTAGAACTAGTACAGAAGATTTTGAATGAAGCTCATAATGGTAACATGTCTATTGATCATGGTAGTAATAAAATGTATAATGATCTGAAAAAGATGTACTGATGGCCGAAAATGAAACAGGATATTTCTGAGTTTGTATATAAATGTTTGATATGTCAACAAGTAAAAGCTCAACATCAGTTGCCACAGCCAGTTATGATATTAGAATGGAAATAGGAAAGAATTACCATGGAATTTGTATCGGGATTACCCCTGTCTACAAAGGAGAAAGATGCCATTTGCCTATTGTTGATCGGTTGACTAAGTCTGCACATATTATTCCAGTACGTATGGATTTTTCTTTGGACAGATTGGCTGAATTATATGTCTCTGAGATTGTTAGATTGCATGAAGTGCCTATCTCCATTATTTCAGATAGAGATCCTCGGTTTACATCTCAATTTTGGAGCAAATTACAAGAAGCTCTAGGTACTCAGTTACACTTTAGATCTGCATTTCATCCCCAAACAGATGGTCAATCTAAACATGTAATACAAATTTTAGAAGATATGCTTCGGTGTTGTATACTTGAGTTTGAAGGTAACTGGGAAAAGTTTTTACCTTTAGTTGAATTTGCTTACAATAATAGTTATCAGTCCAGTATCAAAATGGCACCGTATGAAGCTTTGTATGGTCACAAATGTAGAATTCCATTGTATTGGATAGAACTCTATGAGAAAAAGTTACACAGAGTTGACTTAGTCGGTGAAACAGAAGAAAAAGTGAAAGTAATTCGAGGCAGTTTGAAAGCAGCCTCTGATTGTCAAAAGTCCTATGTTGATCTTAAATAAAAAGAAAAATAATTTAAAGTTGGTGACAAACTATTCTTGAAAGTATCGCCTTGGAAGAAAGTTTTCCGATTTGGTCGTAAAGGAAAATTGAGTCTACGGTTCATTGGGCCATATGAGATTACAGAAAGAATTGGACCAGTTGCTTATTGGTTAGCCTTACCATCAGAACTTGATCAAATTCATAATGTTTTTCATGTGTTTTATGTTACGATGATTTCAATCGGATCCTTCACGTGTTATTTCTCCAACAGAAGTTGAGATTTAGCCTGATATGACTTACAGTGAAGTACAGATCAAAATTCTGGCACTAGAAATAAAAGAGTTAAGAAATAAAAAGGTAGCATTGGTCAAAGTTCTTTGGCAACGACACAATATAGAAGAGGCTACCTAGGAACCGGAGGATACCATGAGGAAGCAATACCCAAATCTCTTTACTGGTAAGATTTTCGAGGACGAAAATCCTAAAAGGGGGGAGAGTTGTAATAGCCCAATTTTAGTGAAATTAGAACAGTGGTTTCGGGACCACAATCCGGAGCCAAAAATAAAATTTATTTTAATTTTATTACATGGTCCGTATTATGTTAGATGTGCCATGTGAAAATTTTGATAAAAAAGTTTTATTGATTATGTGTTTAAGTCACGGGAAGGACCAAATCGCATAAAATACAAAAGTTGAATTCTAGTAGCTAGAAGGATTAAATAACTATGGAATTTAAAACTTGAGGTCCGTATATGGTAATTAGACCATTAAAGAAAAGTATGTAGATATTTTTTGGTGACTCATCCATGGAAATTTTGAAAAACGACAAGGACTAAATTGGAAATTGAATTAATTTAATTAATTAAAAGATGATAAAAGAAATATCATCATCCCAAAAATACATGGAAACCATAGGAGAGAGAGAATAAACTTTCTTTGCTTAATTGGATCTAGATAACAAAAATTCGAAGCTAGATTGGCGAAAAGAGAAAGTTTCGGATTAGTAGATTTATATACGCGAACAAGTGTCGAGGTAAGTTCGTGTAACTTAATTGATCTTGTAAATATGATAAATTGAATGTTGTGTTGTATGGAATGTGTTATATATTTATGTGAGTTAATTTGAATGTTATAACATAAGAAATGATTACATGCATGAGATTGCTTGAAAAGGGTTAAATTCCGTTTGAATATTGGATTTCGAAGGATAAACGAAATTTCCTTACTGAATGAGGTCCTGCATTATTGTTGATGGGATTTAGCTTGGACTGGTAATCCTGATATAATCCCTCTCGAGCATATGTTATAATTAGGATTTAGCCTGGACTGGTAATCCTGTTATATGTTATGAGGCTCGAGAGTGTGCTTTCCGTTTAAGTGTCCTAATGGGTACTCCTGAATATGAATTGGCAGGTTATTAAATTGTACACCCTGAGTGTACTATTTGAATATCCATCGGAATTTTCAATGATTCAACAGATAAAATACTCGATATGACATGAAAATTATGAGATGAAATGAATGATGTCTTGAAAGAATATAGTATGATGGGCTCATCTATGCTTACTCGATGCTTATGTGAACATTTATGTAACTAACTTGTTTGATTTAGTGTATGTGTATAGGTAAATTTTCCAAATTGATGAAAAAACATGTTATTGAATGCTTAATGTTAATAAATGTAAATTGGTAATTTTTAATTCCTATTATACGAACTTACGAAGCATGTAATGCTTATTTAGTTTTATTTTCCCTGTTTTATAGTGCTCGAAAGCTCGCGAAGGTTGGAGATCAATTGGAGCATCATCATACTATCCACTAGCTTATTTTGGGTATATATAGTAAAAATCATTTTGATATAATGGCATGTATAGGATACTTGGCCATTAGTGGCTTGAAAATGATGTTTGTAACCTAGCTATTGGAATGGCTAGTAGTGGTTTATTTTGGTATTATAAAGTAGGTTATTATGATAAACACACATGTGTTATGTTAAGTGTATGTGGTCAAATGATGTTAATGCCTAGACTAAACTAAGGTAAGATTATAAACTTGTATGCCTTTAATGATATACCATGTTAAGTGATAGAATTAACTTGATTAAAATGCTTAGATTGGTTGAGATATGAATGTGGATTTTAGTGTAGTTTATTGGTAAAGTTTTGGGCGAGAAATGAAGCTAGAAATGGCTTTATTTTGTGAGCCCTGCATCTTGAAAAATTTATGAAATTTCACGAAAATTTTTTAGAGATCTCGTTTAAGTCCCGATTCAATTCTAATACTCGATTTGGGCCTCGGGGGCCCACTTAAGGGATGTTATGAATAATTTTGATAAATGAAAAGAATTCTCCATGAATTATCTTTAAATGTTCTGGAAAATCTGGTAATGCTCCGTAACACTATTCCAGCGACGATTACAGGTTAGGGGTGTTACAATAATATTAACATAACCATTTCCAATACATACTTTTACATTTATATACTTGATCCTCAAAATTCCAACAAATAAAAGAAAAACCTTGTTTAACCAATGACATCTTAGGTACATGACTTGACCAAAATAAAAAATATCACCAACACTTGAGACCGGGATTGCCGCTGGATATTGAAATTGATGATCAAATAAAAAAGTACCTAACCTGCACTCGGGCAACAAAACTATACGCTAAGTATAACTTAGTGATATTTGTAACACCCATAACCCGTTTCATCACCGGATTAGGGTTACAGAGTATTACCGTGCATTTTAGAACATTTAACAACAAGTAACATCAAATTTATCAATTAATTAACAACATTCATAAATCATTTAGACTAAAGTAAAACATACACTTATGGGCCTTAAATCAAGTTTATGAGGCCTTGAAAATAATTTCGAAACAACCAAGAACCAATTTAAAGCAAATCAGAAAGTTTAGGGTAAAATTGAAAAATTTTAAAAAAGAGATCACACGGTCTATGGCTTCAGACATGGTCGTATGGCTATTCCACATGTCCGTGTGACTACTTTACATGCCTATGTATGCAAATCGTGTAACTAATTGTACTGTGTAATATAAGGTCACACAGCTATGTGGCCAGGGCGTGTAACTCTTTGTGACCGTGTAGCTCAGTGTCACACGGCCGTGTAACTCGTGCCCCGTGTGGACCAACCTGCGCCTAACACGCTGGGGGCACTTATCTGTGTGGGTTTGCCCAAGTGTGATACATGGTCGTGTGGCAGCCCGTGCCCTGGGCCATGTGTGCTAAAAAATGACCCAAAGCATGCCATTTTCACACCCAATTCTTAAGTACCTAAACCTACGTACTAACACATGATCACAAGTCCTCAAAACACATTCAGGAACAACCAAAACATGGCAATTCAATCAATCAAGGATCTAACCAATAAGTCATCAAAGACACCTCAACTGAATCACTTAATAGTTCATTACCTAGTTAGACTTCCAACCTATCAACACTCAATCTCAACTGGCATACATTAAGATAACCAAGCTTATCAATTGACTCACACAACTATATCCACTTGTGTCTAAGTTGGAATCATGCATACATATATTAAGGAGTTGTAAAACATATCAAGATCATAAGCATAACAAGTTATATAGCATAAGCAATTATGCATCTTTACAAACAAACTTAAATCCTCCTATTACATGCCATATAAGCCAAGTTGTATTTAAAATCTACCAAAAAGGATCCTCAAATAGTGTATTTCTTCGAGTTGATCCGATCACCCGACTCTCCACAAAAACATAATCTACAAGGAAATAAGACAAATAACACGAGTGAGCTTTTGTAAATCTTAGTAAGATCGATGGTTAAAATGATAAAGCTTACCAAATAACATAGTAAATCAAATTATAAGATTACTAAATAGAGGTCTTGTCAACCACAGTTCACAACAGGTGCGTAATACTCGAACAATAATGTAAATCAAACTTTCGACATTTTAATAACATTTGATTACCACTAACACATTACAGATGAACGATATATAGATATGAGTACACGGTTAACCATCCGGAAACACACCAACCGCTCACACTAGCTAATACAACCGATAACACACCTCGGCACTAAGTGCCTAGCCCGTAGGCTAACGTCCGCCCTGGTAACACACCAGAAAACATTGTAATATAACACGATAGTCCGCAACAAATGCAAGACCTCAGTATATTTAGTGGATAGGAGATATACAGGAATCATCATCACCTCTCAAACCAATCTCGTATCGTGTGCAAAATAACATATTGGCATGCCAATCATACCCTATCCTACGTTTGTTTGGCTCAAGAGATACCAACAGTAATTAGTGCTTTAACAATCCATTAGTTCAATTCTCATTTACATGATAACACGAAAAGTTGGAGGGTTTCGGTAAAAATATAAGCCTAAAACATGGGCTTGGGCAAAAAAGGCCTATTTAGAAAACGGGTCGGGCCTCGAGCAAGGCTTTTTTGTCCCGAGCCTGGCCTGAAAATACAAAAAAATAATTATTTCTTTCACCTTTTTTATACTTTTTTTTTATTTTCTTATTGTTTTCCCACTATTTTGGTACCATTTCATTACTGTGTTGCTACTAATTTGTTATTATTGTTTGTGTAACACTCCTAACCCGTATCCGTCGCCGGATTAAGGTTATGATGCATTACCGATCAAAAATGCAATTCTAATCATTAATAAATTTCCACCAAAGTCAAAACCCATTTATATAAAAAAATATAGTTAACTTACATTTCAGAACATATATTATTTTGGACAATCTAAACAAATATCAAATCAAATTCCAACCTAACATTTACTACATATAATGCATATATATTCAA
Organism: Gossypium longicalyx; assembly: GCA_025698465.1. NCBI lineage: Eukaryota > Viridiplantae > Streptophyta > Magnoliopsida > Malvales > Malvaceae > Gossypium > Gossypium longicalyx. Next base: position 53,270,361 of record CM046996.1, read on the forward strand.
CATTAATTATTAACAACATGGTCAAACATATTATTAAGTCACTTATGAAGTTATGTATAACCACCAAATATCACAAGCACATTCATATAATTTAATAAGCCATAATACACATAAATAAAGTTTCTTAGGTATGCAACTTAGGTCAAGATCAATTTTGAACTTGCATGCTATGTACTTATGTACAAATTGATACAACCATTCGGCACCAACCATACATTACCATATACTTTTTTTTAAAATATTAATCACAAAAGACAATACATATTTATTCTAGGTCATTAAACCATGTAACGCCCCAAACCCGGCTTGGACGTTATGGCCGAATCTAGCGCGTCACATTGAAGGGTTTTAGCGAAAAACCTTGTTTTCATTGAAAACCCTTCCTTAAAATATGATACCTTGATAAACTTATAAAAAAATCTCTTTTCAATCGCAAAAGCTTGTTTAAAACATACGATTTATGAAAACCTGTCAGTTTAAAATTTAATTGCAGAAACGTAGAAAAACATACTATGATTTAGGAAACTCATGTTCAACTTTTCGCATAAAAATATTAATCCAAATGATAACAAAAAAGGGGAGGCCTTATTACAATCCAGACTAAAAATTACTTAACAAACTAGTAACTTATATGCTTTGAAAACAAATCCAAGTTGTCTTGCTAGCTGACCATCCAGAGTCCCTCCAAACATCGAACCTTCTACTGAGCATCACCTGAGAAAAATAAAAGAGGGTGTGAGTTTTCGCAAACTCAGTGTGTACTACCCTCAACAAACATAAAGCAAACATCAACCACCGTAAAATCATACATGCAATGCCATGCAGTGCAATCCCACCCCAATAATCCAACCACTACACATCAACTCCGTACCCCGATACATATCATGTGGGGATATAAATATCGATTCACCCAACCGATACACATTAATGGTTTTCCGGTTGTGAAACTACCTTCATTCATATATTGGGCTTAAAAGCCATCAGTGGATCCACGATTGCCAAGCAACCAGGCGATCCTCATATACTTCCTCCTTTCCGTAATTCCCAACCCAGATGCAATCTAAGTAGAATATCGTATGTATGCAGCAGATATACATGTAACATTCATAAATCTTACATTCAACACATAGGGGTATTTTGGTCATTTTTTCCTTTAGGGGCATTTCGGTAATTTTTTCTTTATTGCGGGTTTTTTGCTTTCCTTGACCCGTTAACAAATCCCGTAAGCTAAGATGAACGAATACTATGCACCAGGTGGGATTCCAGAGAAGAGGAGGTGAGTCATTAAGACCGCTTAAGTACCAAGCTCTCCCTAGATGCAATCCTAGACATGCATATACCCGTTGCCACACCATAACTCTATAACTTGTCCACGGTCTCATTTAATTAATTAAGTTTTATGCAGTCAACATATACTAGGCCCAAAACCCCTTACAAAGCCATGACAAATCCACATACCTGTATATGGCCCACTAGGCCCAATCATATTTATATGACCCATTAGGCCCAAATCACATTTATATGGCCCATTAGGCCCAAATCAAATTCATATGGCCCATTAGGCCCAAATCATATTTATAGTCATGCTCACATACGAATTTTCCATCACATAGCACCAATCATCAATTTTTGCCTATTATGGCCCAACAGCCCATCTGGCCCATTAAGCTCATTCCAGCCTGGTTGGCCAATTCACAGCCCAAGTCCATGGAATCGCCCATGGGGCTTCAGATAACCTATCGGTTTCCCCCTCACGAGTGTTCGCGTACTCGCAAGTCTGTTGTAGCCAAACTTTCGACTTTTCGGCATTTCAACATTTCGGCATTTCGAGATTTGTCGATTTATTGTGTGTGTGCAGTGTATGTACACACCTGGTAAGAAAGCGTGCTGCGATCTTCCTAGCCACGAACCTACAATTGATATCACTCAAGAATTAATCTCACATACTTATCGAACATTTTACCAAAACTGAAATCTTACATTAACCTTACCTAAAACGCCAAGCCTTAATAGCTTTTTCTTGATCACTAATCACGAGTACTTTTCAGATCTGTATTAACCTTTATCGTTAAAAACATAATGGGTGACTTGTATCCAACATATGTCACCCTTTTCTACTAAAGCCTATTCGGCCAACCCTTACTAAGTGAAGAACACTTACCAAATTCTCACACCTGAGGAGCAAATCGGCAAGGATCTAAAAGACTGGGATTCAATACTAATCCTACCAAAACCGATTAGAAGAAGTGAGGAACAGAGTAATTGATACGTAGCAAAACCGATTGGAAGAACAAAGCACTTACACTAGGACTGACCGATTAGAAATAGTAGTGCGGCACCAAGGGTATTCAGCCCTTGCGATTTGTATGGAAAAAAGAGGGTTATTCGGCTCCAAGGGAAAAGAAAAGAAAAAGTCGGCTGTATTGAAAGTGAATCAAAAAGATTTGAGTAAAGGAGGAATGGAAAATCGACACAAGAACACAAAAGAAGAACAAGGGATTTTCGAATTTTGGATCTTGGAGAGAAAGAGAAAAAAAAAGGTTTTTGGCAACAAGGTGAAGGAGAATTCGGCATTAGCCTGGCAACCTTACATTCGGCACCTATATATAGCCTCTATAGCTGGATTTCCCATGCCCAAATTCCCAATTCGGCTCCACCTCTTCTTCATTCCTCATCTCCTAGTTTTTCTCCCTGATAACCCCTTAATCCCCTCCTCAAATTTCTCCTCTTATCACTCTCTACAAAGTTCATTCCAACGCCACCCCTATCCAACTCTTCAGCAAAAATAAATCCCTTTTTTTTGCAAGGTGGGATTCGAACCCCATACCCCCTTGCCTTGCCTTGCATGTGACGCCACTTGCCACTCCACCACAAGGCTTCCTTGTGTCCAATTCTTCCTTCATTTATTCAAAAGCCTACCTACTTGCCATAAAGGTTCTTTTAATTATTAACCCATAATTTCCTTTACCCCTAGGTTCGACTCAAACCTTAACCGAGACCTACTTTCACATACTTAACACTTAACCGGGAACACTAAGCACACTTTTTATTAGAACCGAAGAAAAAAAGAAAATTTGGGATTTCGAGATTTTTGGGGGGTTACAACTCTACCCCCTAAAAGAAATTTTATCCTCGAAATTTTACCTGATTCAAACAATTGAAGATATTGCCGTCGCATCGCTTCCTTAGGTTCTCAAGCAGCCTCCTTAGCCTTGTGATTACGCCAAAGCACTTTGATTAATGGAACGGACTTCCTTCTTAGTACCTTAACATCCCGTCCAATTATTTGTATGGGCTCTTCTTCGAAGGTTAGGTCGGCCTGACCTCTATCTCCTCAACCGACATGACATGTGAAGGATCCAAGCGATACCATCTTAGCATGGAGACATGAAACACGTCGTGGATTTGGCTTAGTTCAGAAGGTAATTCCAACTAATAAGCGACTGGCTCAATCCGCCTCACAACCTGATATGGCCCAATGAACCTTGGGCTTAGCTTACCCTTCCGTCCAAACCTTAACACCTTCTTCCATGGAGAGTCCTTAAGAAAAACTAAGTCCCCCACTGCATACTCTATCTCTCATCTCTTAAGTACACCAAAATGTCATCTATAAAAACTACCATGAACCGATCCAAATAGGGTTGGAAGACCCAATTCATAAGATCCATAAAAGCGGCAGGTGCGCTCATCAGCCCGAATGGCATCACCAAGAACTCGTAGTGCCCATAACGAGTTCTAAAGGCTATCTTATGAACATCCACCTCCTTAACCCTCAATTGGTGATACCCCGATAGCAGGTCAATCTTCAAGAAAACGGAAGCTCCCCTAAACTGATAAAAAATATCATCGATTCTTGGCAGAGGGTACTTGTTTTTAATAGTTAACTTGTTCAACTACCGGTAGTCGATGCACATTCACAATGACCCATCTTTCTTCATTACGTATAACACCGGTGCTCCCTACAGAGACACACTTGGTCGAATGAATCCTCGATCCAACAATTCCTGAATTTGTGCCTTCAGTTCTACCAACTCCTTTGGTGCCATCTGATAAGGAGTGGTGGACATCAGAGCTGTACCAGGTAACAACTCGATTCCAAATTCTTCTTCCCAGCTGGGTGGCAACCCAGGCAGCTCCTCGGGAAAGACATCAGGAAATTCCCTAATTGTTCTCAATTCCTTAACAGTAGGGCTCTTAGCCTCCGTATCGCTAATATAAGCCAAATGGGCTTCGCATCCCTTTCGTACCAACTTCTCAGCCCTTAATGCCAAAATCACATTCGATAGAAAATTTCGGCATTCACCGATCACTACGACCTCCTTATCTTCCCTCGTTCTTAACACCATTCACTTCGCAGCACAATATAAGATGGCTCGGTGTTTCACCAGCCAATCCATACCTAAGATTAAATAGAACTCACTAAACGAGATCTCCATCAAATCCGCTAAAAAGGTAACCCCTTGGACTACTAAGGGCACCTCCCTAGACAACTTATTCACTCCCACTGACTGCCCTAACGGACTTATCATAGTCATCCCATTCGCAGTAATTTCAAACATATCACCCAAAGGTTTAGTCATATTGTATGCAACATATGAATGCGTCGATCCAATATCAATCAATGTTGTATAAGGTAACTCATATATAAAGAACATACCTATTATCACATCTGGGGTATTCCAGTCTTCCCAGTGACGAGCAGCATAAACCAAAGCTAGCTGCCTCGCCTCAGCATGACCTGCATTTTCGCCTGGTGCTCCATGTCCATGTCCATTGCCGTTACCGCCCCTGGCCTACCCACGACCCCTTACCGATAGCTGAGCACCCCTTGGTGGCTGAGCACCACCTTGGCCTACTACTGGCACTCGACCTAGCATTCTAGGGCAATTCCTGATCCTATGCTCGATAGACCCACAAGCTAAACAAGCTCCCATCCTCTTCCAACATTCGCCTCCATGGCTTCTCCCACAATCAGCACATGGTGGCACCCCTGGATTAATAGCAGGGGGCCCTGCTCTAACTGGCCCATTAACTCTAGCCCTAGCCCTAGGCCTCTGCCCAACGCCAGGAGTCTCAACCTCCCTTTTATTCTTACCCCTTTCATTCTCCCGATTTAGGCGCTCAGTGCGCTTTACATCCTCCGCTATCTTTGCTTTCTTCACCAATTCTGAGAAAACTCGCTCCTTTTGTGGAGCTATCAATACCCTGAGGCTATCTCTAAGTCCATCCTCAAACCTAACGCAACGCTCATAGTCCGTTGCCACCATAACGCTTGCATACCTACTAAGGCGTAGAAATTCTGCCTCATACTCCGCTATGGATTTGTTTCCCTGGGTCAAGTTCAAAAACTTCTTCCTTCTAGCATCCACATAACTCGCAACTACATACTTCCCTTGAAACGCAGTCTTGAAGAACTCCCACATGACCTGCTCAGGTTGGGTGCCCTCTTTCACTGTTAGCCACTATTGGTAAGCTTCTTCCTTAAGCAGTGACACTGCCCCTTTTAGCCTTTGTTCAGGTGAATAGTCCAAATCCTCCATTATCCTTTCAGTGGCCTCCAACCAGTATTCCGCCATGTTAGGAGCCACATCAACCACGCCCTTAAAGATCTCAGCCCCATTTGAACAAAGTCGCTCCGGAATGGACCCTCGATTCCCCGTGCCATTATTGGGCCCAACGACCCTTTCCAAAATCCTCAGCATTATCTGCGACAATACATGTTCTCTCGCGGCCCGACCATACGGCCCATTCTCAGCCATAAGTGAGGTCAAAGCCCCATCTACTCCAACATCGGGCATATGGCCCGGTGCTAACGACTCAGCCCTAGCACTTTCGCGGCCTCGGCCACAGCTTCTCGCACCTCTTCTAGCACTCATCGTGTTATTTGAATTAGAAATTTTATGAAGTTTTAGTTAGTTTTAATAATTAAACCGATGTTTTATGAAAGTATTAAAAAAGAGATTGTTTTCGTAATTCCTTTACAGTTTCAAGGTCCTACGAGCTTCAGTTTCAATCTAAAAACCTTAATATAATCATCTAAAGTAGCCCACTAGCAATCTACAATATATCAAATTAAATAGGCTTAAGAATAAAAGAACTTACTTGGTTCGACGTCAGAGACTCGGTGTGCCGCACAGCAAGACTTCCCTTTTTCCAAAACATTGTGATCTAGAAATTTTTTTTAAAGACAAAATCCAAGTAATAAGGCCCACTTCATAGCCCGAGTTTTGCAACCTGGGCTTTGATACCACTAAATGTAACATCTCAAACCCGTCCCGGACATTATGGCCGAATCTGGTGCGTCACATTGAAGTGTTTTAACGAAAAACCTTATTTTCATTGAAAACACTTCCTTAAAATATGAGACCTTGATAAACTTATAAAAAACTCTCTTTTCAATCGCAAAGGCTTGTTTAAAGCATATGATTCATGAAAACCTGTCAGTTTAAAATTTAGTTGTGGAAATGTAGAAAAACATACTATGATTTAGGAAACTCATGTTCGACTTTTCGCATAAAAATATTAATCCAAATAATAACAAAAAAGGGGAGGCCTTATTACAATCCAAACTAAAAATTACTTAATAAACTAGTAACTTATATGCTTTAAAAACAAATCCAGGTTGTCTTGCTAGCTGGCCACCTAGAGTCCCTCAAAACATCGAACCTTCTACTGAGCATCACTTGAGAAAAATAAAAGAGGAGGTGAGTTTTCGCAAACTCAGTGTGTACTACCCTCAACAAACATAAAGCAAACATCAACCACCGTAAAATCATACATGCAATGCCATGCAGTGCAATCCCACCCCAATAATCCAACCGCTACACATCAACTCCGTCCCCAATACACATCATGTGGGGATATAAATATCGACCTACCCAACCAATACATATTAATGGTAGCCCGATTGCGGAACTTCATTCATTCATATATTGGGCTTAAAAGCCGTCGGTGGATCCACGATTGTCAAGCAACCATGCGATCCTCATATACTTCCTCCGTTCCATAATTCCCATCCCAGATGCAACCTAAGCAGAATATCATATGTATGCAGCAGATATACATGTAACATCAACAAAACTTACATTCAACACATAGGGGTATTTTGGTCATTTTTGCCCTTAGGGGCATTTCAGTAATTTTTCCTTTATTGCGGGTTTTTTGCTTACCTTGGCCCATTAACAAATCTCGTGAGCTAAGATGAACGAATACTATGCACCATGTATGATTTCAGAGAAGAGGAGATGAGTCATTAAGACTGCTTAAGTACCAAGCTTTCCCTAGATCCAATCCTAGACATGCATATACCCGTTGCCACACCTTAACCCTATGACTTGTCCACGGTCTCATTTAATTAATTAAGTTTTATGCAGTCAACATATAGTAGGCCCAAAACCCCTTACAAAGTCCAGACAAATCCACATACCCCTTACAAAGTCCAGACAAATCCACATACCTATATATGGCCCACTAGGCCCAATCATATTTATATGATCCATTAGGCCCAAATCACATTTATAGTCATGCTCACATACGAATTTTCCATCACATAGCACCAATCATCAATTTTCGCCTATTATGGCCCAACAGCCCACCGAGCCCATTAAGCCCTTTCTAGCCCGGTTGGCCAATTCACAGCCTAAGTCTATGGAATCGCCCAAGGGGCCTCAGATAACCTATCGGCTTCCCCCTCATGAGTGTTCGCACACTCGCAAGTTTGTTGTAGCCAAACTTTCAGCTTTTCGGCATTTCGGCATGTTGGGATTTGTCGATTTATTGTGTTTGTGTAGTGTATGTACACACCTGGTAAGAAAGCATGCTGCGATCTTCCTAGCCACGAACCTACAATTGATATCACTCAAGAATTAATCTCACATACTTATCGAATACTTTACCAAAACCAAAATCTCACCTTAGCCTTACCTGAAACGCCAAGCCGTAATAGCTTTTTCTTGATCACTAATCACGAGTACTTTTCAGATCTGCATTAACCTTTATCATTAAAAACATAATGGGTGACTTGTATCCAACATATGTCACCCTTTTCTACTAAAGCCTATTAGGCCAACCTTTACTAAGTGAAGAACACTTATCAAAGTCTCACACCTGAGGAGCAAATTGGCGGGGATCCAAAAGACTGGGATTCGATACTAATCCTACCAAAACCGATTGGAAGAACAAAGCACTTACACTAGGACTGACCGATTAGAAATAGTAGTGGCGGCACCAAGGGTATTCAGCCCTTGCGATTTGTATGGCAAAAAGAGGGTTATTCGGCTCCAAGGGAAAAGAAAAGAAGAAGTCGGCTAGACTGAAAGTGAATAAAAAAGATTTGAGTAAAGGAAGAATTGAAAATCGGCACATGAACACAAAAGAAGAACAAGGGATTTTTGACTTTTGGATCTTGGAGAGAAAAAGAAAAAAAAAGGTTTCTGGCAACAAGGTGAAGGAGAATTCGGCATTAGCCTGGAAACCCTACATTCGACACCTATATATAGCCTCTATAGCTGAATTTCCCATGCCCAAATTCCCAATTCGGCTCCACCTCTTCTTCAGTCCTCATCTCCTAGTTTTTCTCCCTAATAACCCCTTAATCCCCTCCTCAAATTTCTCCTCTTATCACTCTCTACAGAGTTCATTCTAATGCCACCTCTGTCCAACTCTTAAGCAAAAATAAATTCGTCTTTTGCGCAAGGTGGGATTCGAACTCCATACCCCCTTATCTTGCCTTGCATGTGACGCCACTTGCCATTCCACCACAAGGCTTCCTTGTGTCCAATTCTTCCTTCATTTATTCAAAAGCCTACCTACTTGCCATCAAGGTTCTGTTAATTATTAACCCATAATTTCCTTTACCCCTAGGTTCGATTCAAACCTTAACCGAAACCTACTATCACATAATTAACACTTAACCGGGAATACAAAGCACACTTTTTATCAGAATCGAAGAAAAAAAAGAAAATTCGAGATTTCGGGATTTTTGGGGCATTACAAATTATGGCCATTTGGCTTTAGTAAATTTAATCATTTTATAAATACACATCACCCAAAAAGTACTCTTATTACGTAGACTAACTAATATGTTTAAGATCATATACTCAATAACCAAATAATAGTTAACATTCGGACAACTTAAGCTTGGATTCACTTATTGACATTTGAGACCCAACTTTATTAACATATTCATGATAACCAAATTTAAGCATGCAACCACAATTTACTAAGTTAGACCGAATTTACATATCAACTAAAGGAGATTATATCTATCATTACAAGGGGCAAATCACATATAAACATACTCAAAACATAAGCCTTGCATATGACTTGCTCTTTACCTAATGATTTCATGTAACACCCCTAACCTGTATCCGTCGCCGGATTAGGGTTACGAAGCATTAGTTAACTAAAAACACATTTTTGAACAACCACACACATATATAAGTTACATTCATATAAATAAAGCATAAATTCAATTAAATAATAAACACAATTTCAATAATCAGAATATAATGTACAGATCATATTAAAAACATTTCACTATTATCCGTATGCTAAGAAGAAATCAAAGTATTTATAACTTATTTTACATTAGCATATCTTAAACACTTTAAAATGTTTACATAGTATTTTATTTAATAGCATATACATACAATATTGTCAATGGTCATATATTTAATAATGTAATTATAAACTTTCACCAATTTCGGACATAAATAACATCTTTTGCACATACTCATAATAAAACCAATCAAAACTTATTACACAATTTAACAAGCAATTACACAAACAACCTAATATATATGGACATCTTGGAATATGCTATTAGAGTTTAGACACATATTGCGTACTTGCCATAGATTTCAAAGCTACACTTAACATTTGAATTTATACCAAATAATGGAATAAAACCATCATGGAACATTTTTCTAACTCATTACCTTGCATATCCAAATCTCATTAATTAATATGCATACAAATTCAAATTTTATATCATGGAACAAGTGCCGAATTACAAATTGTAATAAAATCAAAACATAAAAATTGCATACCATGTTATAAACATGTCAAAACATATTTATATCAAATTCGGATATAGCAAAACAACCTTAGAAGCCAAATCTCTTACAAAACATTGACTAAATATAGCAACCTAATGCACTTATACTTTTATCCATGCATATCATAACCGAACCAACCACACAAAATCAACCCAAACATTAATCTTTTCCAAAACATATAATACCTATCTCAAACATCATTCATTTATAGCATATAACATTATAACCAAACGATTTCAAACCACAATCAAACATAACCGAATTATCAATACCAAGCTCATTAAACACTATATATAAGCACACATGTAACCAAAACTAAGCATAATTACTAAGCCATTTTTGCATGGCTTTATACAAAACCAAAGTTCATCATTTCAAAACATAATCCAGCCTATACATGCCACAAGTTCGAAAATAGACTTTTAAAAGTACCGAAGGTTGACGATAGTGTGGATGACTTTGATGACGATCCCCGAGCTCGTAACTTACAACCAAAATCTATAAAACAGAGTAACAAAAACACCAAAGTAAGCTAACTTAGCTTAGTAAGCCTTAAGCAAATTAAACAACTCAAATGAATAATCAAAACATTTCAAACAAGCCTAATTGTATCATTAATATTATACTTTAACAGAAATAAGTTACCTTGGCCGAATGCTAACATTTCTCATTTAGCATAATATCATTCAACATTTCATTCCCAAAACATTCAAATATATATACTCATGAATCAAACTCAACTTCATATATATGTATATATATAACCGAAACATACTTCTCATAACTACTCACATTCTTCACTTCTTATACCAACATCACTCATTTGGCCAAATTTACAAAATCAAATATATCATCACAAAAGCACATACCTATATGGCCGAATATACAAGATCATTTAGATAAACTTACTTGCTTAATTTCCACATCAACGTGAAGTCTTATAGGTATAGGCTTGAAAATAAATCACCGGCATAAAACCTGGTAGGCATAAGCCTAAATCACACACCGGCACAAGGCATGCTAGACTCAAGGTATGATTTTTTTATTCACCGGCAATAAGCCTGCATGGCATAAAGCCCAATCAAATTCACCAGCACAAGGCTTGCTAGGCTCAAAGCCCGAATATCACTATTATAAAATCATTTCATAAACAATTCATATATTGAATTGTCCAAATATTCCATGTAGTTCATACAAACTTTTAGAGGTTTTAACTCAGTCGAATAAAACTCAACCACATTAATTCCATGTTAAACCACATTCGGCTACTCTACTATACAACTATAAAATTCGAATCATCATATTAAACCATTTTATATTCGAAATAGATGATGTTTAATTATTTAAAGACTTACCTCGAATATCGACGAATGTTATAAATCGGCTATTCAACTATTTTTGCTTTTCCCTGATCCAAGTTCGTTTTCTTTTGTTCTTGATCTATATAAATTTAAATTAACCTCATTTAAACACAATTTCTTTCAATTTAATCCAACAACACATAAATGAGAAAATTACCATTTTACCTCTAATATTTCATACTTTTACTAATTAGTCCTAATTGCATAAAACACAAAATACACAAAATCTCACAACAACATAGTTGGGCCGAATTTTCCATATACTCATACTAGACCATATATTTCATCTATTTCACATTTTAGTCCCTCAATTTATTATTTTTGCAATTTAGTCCTAATTACTCAAAATCTTCAAAAACTCAAATACAAAACATGTTAATCTAAAATATATTTTTGATATTTCATCATCAAACATCACAAAACACGAATATTCATCAATGGAATAACTCAAAATATGTATCAAAATCATAAATTCAAGCATGGGCCGGATAGTATTCGAAGCAACGATCTCAAAAACATAAAAATTATAAAAAACCAAAACCAAACTAACCTTGAATCAAGCTTGAGAAATGGCCGAATATACCAAGCTTTAGTTTCTTTTCTTTCTTTTTAGTTTCGGTCAAAAGTATGAACAAAATGCATGGATGTTTTATTTTATGTTTTATTATAATACATATTATTTTACATTTTACTAATTTAACCTTTAAACTAAAATTTTAAACTATTATAAATCATGGTTATAACCGTCCATCCTCTAAAAATTGGTAATATTGCATCATAAAGACTTCATATTATAAAGACAACAACAACTAGGCACTTTCACATTTAACCATCAAATTTTCATTTTACACGATTAAGCCCTTTTATTTAATTAAGCACACAAACAATCAAATTTTCATACGAAACATTCACACATGCAAATTCACATATAATAAACATGAAAAATAATATTTAAATATTTTTCTGACTCAGATTTGTGGCCCTGAAACCACCATTCCGATTAAGGTCTAAATTGGTCTGTTAGATTTCACAATTTACCTTAACTAACTTTCATAATGAACCATACGGTCGAATACATAACATCATCACAAACATCATGTATTTTGGATATACTCTCAAAATAGGCTCAATACAAGACCAAACATATATATATATATAGCCTAATCAATAATTTTGATATATTCATGCCTCATCCGAATTCAACAACTAACCACAAAATGCAAACACATAGCATAAGTTAAAATCAACCATGACGCATTATATAATAATAATAAAAACTTAAGTCATAGTCTAACAAAACTGAAATTAAACATAGAATTTAAGCCATTTTCGCATGGCCTTTATACAAAACCAAAGTTCATCATTTCAAAACATAATCTATCTTATACATGCCATAGTTCCAAAATGTAACTTATAAAATACCGAAGATGGTCGATAGTGTGATAGACTTTGCTGACGATCCTCGAGCTTGTAACTTGAATCCAAAATCTTAAAATAGAAATACACATACAAACACCGAGTAAGCTTTTTAGAGTTTAGTAAGTCATAAGCAAATAAGTATTCCATTGATATTATCAACTTAATTAAACCAACCTAAATTATAGTATCATAACACATTAGATCCAAACGTATGAAGTTCATATTATATATATACTTATATATACATTCATTCTCAAATAATCACCTTGGCCGAATGCTCATGTGGCCAAATTATCATTATTATCATTTAACTCCCATAGCCAAATAGTCATTGTAACCTAGTTCACATACTCATAAACATATAAGCTCATGTGTTACAACATAGTTTCATATTCATATATTAGATATGAAACCGAGTACATATAATCATGCATGCATATAACTAAGTTTCATTTCAATAATTATCTCAAGGCCGAATACACTTACCTTATTTTAAGTAAAAAACAAGCCAATTCGTACCTGGCATTTAGCTCATCATACATATTAAAACACAACTTATCTTTGCCAGATGAACCATTCGGAATTGGATAGGACACTCGGATAATCACACACATCATACAATGCCAACGTCCCAAATGTGGTCTTACATGTAGCCACATATCGAAGGCACTATCCCAGACAGTGTCTTACTCGCACACATATATCAGAGTCACATATGGATGCCATGCTCTTACTCGCACATATATATTGAAATCCTATGTCATGACATATGTATCCTAACTATTCCTAAGGTTCATACGGGGCTTTCAAATGTCGTAACTCGATCGAAACGAAGTCATAACATAGTTTCCAAGCTTAACAACATTTAGCTATTGCATTTATAATTTCATATATTTCAATTCAGCATATATATTTGCATTTAATTAAAATTAAGTACGTCTATTTTCTTATAAACTTACCTCGGGCATTGAAAAACGGAACGGGCAGCTAGTCGACAACTTTCATTTTCCCCCGATCCAAATCCGATTTCTTTGGTTCTTGATCTAAACATATTCAAATTAAGCTCATTCAAACATATTTTCATTCAATTCAGTCCAAAAACACATAAATGGGTAAATTACCATTTTACCCATGATATTTACACTTTTACAATTTAGTCCCTATTGCACAAAACACAAAATATACAAAATTTCAATATACCCATTTTGGGCCGAATTTTACCCATACTCATACAAGTCCATATATTTCCTTTATTTCACATTTTAGTCTCTCAAATTATTATTTTTGCGATTTAGTCCTAATTACTCAAAATCATCAAAAACTCCAATACAAAACATGTTAATCTAAAACATATCTTTCATATTTCATCATCAAATAACAAAAATCTCAAACTCTCATCAATGGCATAACTCAAAATATTCATCAAAATTAAAAATTCAAGCATGGGTCTTGAAGATAACTTAGTAACGATCTCAAAAACGTAAAAATGATCCAAAACCGAGCTAAACTCATACCTTGATTGAGCTTGAAAGCAACCGAACCCTAGTTTCTTTTTCTTTTATTTGGTTTGGGCAAGAAAAATAATATAAACACTTATGTTAACTTTATTTTATGTTTTATGATAAATATATTATAACATATTATACCTTAAAGTTTAATTTACATATATAACCTTAATGAATTAATATAAAAAACTTTATAATATAAGCCTAATACATTCCAACTAATATGTAAGTGGGCTATTTACAACTTAAAGGCTCCCATTAATTAAGACAATAGCAATTAGGCCCCTTTTAGAAATAACCATCAAATTTCCCTTTTACGCGATTAAGTCCTTTTATTTAATTGGACACCCAAACGATAAAATTAAATCACGAAAATTTCACAGATATTAATTCACACAAAATAAACACATAAAATAATTTTAAAATATTTTTTTGACTCGAATTCGTGGTCCCAAAACCACCGCTCTGATTAGGTTCTAAATCAGGCTATTACAACTCTCCCTTCTTAGGGATTTTCGTCCCCAAAATCTTACTGATGAATAGGTTCGGATAATGTTCTCTCATTGCATCCTCTGGCTCCCACATTGTTTCCTCAACTCCTTGTTTATGCCACAATACTTTAACTAACAAAATCTTCTTATTTCGTAACTCTTTAATCTCCTGAGCCAGAATACGAATCGGTTCTTGCTCGTGCGTCATATCGGGCTTAATCTCAATTTCAGAAGGACTAATCACATGTGAAGGATCAGATCAATATCTATGAAGCATCGAAACATGGAATACATTGTGGATCTTTTCTAACTCAGGTGGCAACAACAGTATTTAAGCAATCGGGCAAATGCGTTCTATAATCTCATACGGTCCAATAAACCTTGGACTCAATTTGCCTTTACGACCAAATCCGAGTATTTTCTTCCACGGTGAGACTTTCAAAAAGACTTTATCTCCGATCTGAAACTCTATATCTTTACATTTCAAGTCTGCATATGATTTCTAATGATCTGATACTGCTTGCAGACTTTCACAAATCAGTTTTACTTTTTGTTTCGTCTCTCTGATTAAATCGACCTTGTGTATCTTATTTTCACTGAGCTCAGTCCAATACAATGGTGTACAACATTTACGACCATACAAAGCCTTGTAAGGTGTCATTTTGATACTCGATTGAAAGCTGTTATTATACACAAATTCAATCAGAGGTAGGTATCGTTCCCACGTACCTTTAAACTCGAGAATACAGCATCTCAACATATCCTCAAGTATCTGGATGATTCACTTAGTCTGACCATCTATTTGCGGATGGAAAGCAGTACTAAAATGTAATTTTGTACCTAGAGCTTCTTGCAGTTTCTTCTAAAATCGCAAAGTAAACCTCAGATCTCTATTCGAAACAATAGACATAGGCATACCATGTATCTCATAATCTGAGAAACATACAATTCAGCTAGCTTATCAAGCGAGTAGTCTGTACGTATCAGAACAAAATGAGCCGACTTAGTTAATCTATCTACAATAACCCAGATTGCATCTTTCTTGCTTGGTGTCAACAGTAAATGAGATACAAAATCCATAGTAACTCTGTCACATTTCCACTCAGGTATCATAATCTGTTGAAGTAATCCAAAAGGTACCTGATGTTCAGCTTTTACTTGTTGACAAATTAAGCATTTCAAAACAAAGTAAAAAATGCCTCGTTTTATACCATGCCACCAAAAAAGCTATTTCAGATCATTATCATAATCGTACTACCTGTATGAACAGATAACCGACTGTTGTGAGCTTTATCCAAAATCATCTGAATCAACTCTGAATTCCTTGAAACACATATTCGGGTTCTGAATCTCAAACAGTCATCGACATCAACTCAAAACTCTAAATCAGCATTTGAATCACATTGAGCTCATTTTGCTATCAACTCGTTATCAGCTTTTTGGGTATCACAAATTTGTTGAACAAATAACAGCCTTGCTTTTAATTCAGCTATTATTGAACCATCCTTGGACATAGCCATATGCGCATTCATTGCACGCAAAACAAATAGTGATTTTCGGCTTAGAGCATCAGCAACAACATTAGTCTTTCCCGGGTGGTAGTCAATCACAAGCTCGTAGTCTTTTAGTAACTCTAACCATCGATGTTGTCTCAAATTCAGATCTTTCTGAGTCATCAAGTATTTCAGGCTTTTGTGATCAGAATAAACATGACATTTTTCATCGAACAGATAGTGGCGCCATATCTTCAATGCAAACACAATAGTTGCCAATTTTAAGTCGTGTGTCGGATAGTTCCTTTCATGTGGCTTTAACTGTCTCGAGGCATAAGCTATAACTTTGCCTTCCTGCATCAAAACACAACCCAAGCCATTTAAAGATGCATCACTATAAATAACAAATTCTTTACCCGATTCTAGCTGAACTAGTACTCGTGCTTCGGTCAAAAGGGTTTTCAACTGATCAAAAATTTTCTGGCACTTTTCTGACCACTCAAACTTAACATCTTTCTATAATAGCTTTGTCATCGGGGCTGCAATCATAGAGAAGCCTTTCACGAACTGTCAGTAGTAACCAGCAAGTCCCAGAAAACTTCAGACTTTGGAAACATTCCTCGGGGGTTTCCAATTAAGTATAGTTGAAATATTACTCGGATCAACCCGAATACCCGAATCTGATACAACATGGCCTAGAAAACTGACTTCGCTTAACCAGAACTCACATTTACTAAACTTTGCATACAACTGTTTATCTGGCAAAGTCTGTAACACAAGTCTTAGATGTTTGGCATGTTCGGTTTCATCACGGGAGTAGATCAAAATGTCATCTATGAACACAACCACAAACCGATCCAAATACTGTCTGAAGATCCGATTCATCAAATCCATAAAAATAGTAGGTGCATTAGTAAGTCTAAAAGGCATAACCAAAAACTCATAGTGTCCGTACCTCGTTCAAAATGCAGTCTTTGGCATATCAAAGTCTTTAACTCGCAACTAATAGTAGCCAGATCTCAAATCTATCTTCGAAAACACTGTAGCCCCTTTCAACTGATCAAACAAATCATCAATCTGAGGCAACAGATATTTATTCTTTATAATCACTTTATTGAGCTGTCTATAATCAATGCATATTCTCATAGTTCCATCTTTCTTTTTCACAAACAACACTGGTGCACCCCAAGGTGAGAAACTCGATCGCGCGAAACCTCTATCTGTCAACTCTTGCAACTGAGCTTTCAATCCTTTTAATTCTGTAGGTGCCATTTTATACGGAGCTATGGATATCAGAGTCGTCCCAGGCATTAACTCAATACGAAACTCTACCTGCCGAATAGGTGGCAAATCTGATAATTCTTCAGGAAACACATCTGGAGACTCGCACACAATAGGTACTGGTTCAATGTTTCTTTTGACCACTTTACTATCAAGCACACATGCCAAGTAAGCTTCGCAGCCTTTTCTCACATATTTCTGAGCTAACATTGAAGAAATCACTGCTAGTAACCCATTCAGATCATTAGATTCGATCAGAATAATCTCATCATTCTGGCATCGTAAATTAATAGCCTTTCTTTTGCAGTTTACAACAACATCATGCAAAGTCAACCAGTCCATACCCAAAATTATGTCGAACTCATCAAATGGAAGCAACATCAAATCAGCTGGAAAACACGAATCTCGAACCATCAAGGGACAATTCTTACACACTTTGTCAACCATAACACACCAGCCTAAGGGGTTTGACACTCTAATCACAAACTCAATAGACTCAACAGGTAAAGTCTTACTGAATACTAATGTCTCACACACATAAGAATGAGTAGAACCAGGATCAATGAATGCAATTACATTAGTATCATAAAGAGTGAATGTACCGGTAATGACATTTGGGGATGAAGCCTCCTCTCGTGCGCGAATAACATAAGCTCTGGCAGGTGCACGAGCCTCAGATCTGACTGCTATATCTTTAGTCCCTCTCTGACTGCCACTTGCATTACCCGTATTTCTAGGTGGTCTACCTCGAGCTGCAGTATTACCCGATCTCATATTTTGCACTAGATTTTCTTCAGCTAACACTGGGCAATCACGAATATAATGATTCGTCGATCCACATTTAAAACATGCCCAATCATGCAATCTGCAACTGTCAGGATGTCGTTTGCCACAATGTTTAAACTCGGGTTGATTTGATCTGTCATTACCCACACTAGATACTGAGGTAGCTCTCAAGCTCATAGGTGGTCTACTCTGATCCCATCTAGAATAACCTAAAGTGGCTTTAGAACGGCTGAAATCATCTCAGAACTTCTTTGGTGCCGACTGGAATGACTTACCGGATGTTCTTTTACATGCATCTCTAGCTTCAAAGTCAACTTTTCTTTTCACTTTCTCGATCTCTTTAGCTTTGCAGGCTCGCTCAACCAGTACTACGAACACTTTTATCTCAAGTATGCCAACTAACAGTTTAATGTCTTCGTTCAGCCCATCTTCAAATCTTTTACACATTATGGCTTCGGTAGAAACACACTCTCGGGCATACTGACTGAGTCTCACAAATTTCTACTCATACTCTATCACAGTCATACGACCCTGTTTTAGCTCCAGAAATTCCTTGCGCTTCTGGTCGATAAATCTCTGGCTGATATATTTCTTACGAAACTCAGTCTAGAAGAACTCCTAGGTCACCCTCTCTTTCGAAACCATTGATACTAAGGTATTCCATCAGTGATATGCTGTGTCTCGAAGTAAAGTTATAGCATATTTCAATCATTCATGAGGGGTACAGGATAGCTCATCAAACACACAGATAATATTATCAAGCAAGAACCCAGCCCGCTCAGCATCATCATCATCAGTAGCTTTAAACTCTTAAGCCCCATGTTTTTTGATTTTATCGACAGGTGGCTTATATAATCTCAGCGGATCACTTACTTGAGGTATAGCAGGAATCGAAGATGGATTAGTCAGGGGTGGAGGTTGTTGTGCAGTCGGGTTAGTCTGGATATACAGAGTAAACCAGTCATTCATCATTTGGTAAAAGGCTTGTCTAGCCTCTCCTTCTTGGTTACTCGAAATCGGTCGAAAATCAACAAGCGCTGTCCCTTGCGCAGGAGCAGACGCTACACTCTCAACATCATCAGCTAGAGCTCTACAGGGATCCATTTACTATATGAAAACACATTTTCAAATGTCAGAAGTCATCACACTATCGCAGTATATAATATGGCATGTATAGCTAGACTCACATGCGCTATGTTAGTCCTAGAACCGACTAAACCGTAGCTCTAAGACCAATAAAATGTAACACCCCTAACTCGTATCCGTCTCCAGATTAAGGTTATGAGGCATTACCGATCAAAAACGTAATTCCAATCATTAATAAATTTCCACCCAAGTCAAAACCCATTTATATAAAAAAAAATATAGTTAACTTACATTTCAGAACATATATTATTTTGCACAATGTAAACAAATATCAAATAAAATTCCAACCTAACATTTACTACATATAATGCATATATATTTAGCATTAATTATTAACAACATGGTCAAACATATTATTAAGTCACTTATGAAGTTATGCATAACCACCAAATATCACAAGCATATTCATATAATTTAATAAGCCATAATACACATAAATAAAATTTCTTACATATGCAACTTAGGTCAAGATGAATTTTGAACTTGCATGCTTTGTACTTATGTACAAATTGATACAACCATTCGGCACCAACCATACATTACCATATACTTCTTTTAAAATATTAATCACAAAAGACTATACATATTTATTCTAGGTCATTAAATCATGCGCATTTGGCTTTAGTAAATTTAATCATTTTATAAATACACATCACCCAAAAAGTACTCTTATTACCTAGACTAACTAATATGTTTAAGATCATATACTCAATAAACAAATGACAGTTAACATTCAAACAACTTAAGCTTGGATTCACTTTTTGACATTTGAGACCCAACTTTATTAACATATTCATGGTAACCAAATTTGAGCATGCAACCACAATTTACTAAGTTAGACCGAATTTACATATAAACTAAAGGAGATTATATCTATCATTACAAGGCACAAATCACGTATAAACATACTCAGAACATAAGCCTTGCTTATGACTTGCTCTTTACCTAATGATTTCACAATTTACCTTAACTAACTTCCATAATGAACCATACAGCCGAATACATGACATCATCATAAACATCATGTATTTTGGATATACTCTCAAAATAGGCTCAATACAAGACCAAACATATATATATATAGCCTAATCAATAATTTCAATATATTCATGCCTTATCCGAATTCAACAACTAACCACAAAATGCAAACACATAGCATAAGTTAAAATCAACCATGACGCATTATATAATAATAAAAAAAGGACTTAAGTCATAGTCTAACAAAACCGAAATTAAACATAGAATTTAAGCCATTTTTGCATGGCCTTTATACAAAACCAAAGTTCATCATTTCAAAATGTAATCTATCCTATACATGCCATAGTTCCAAAATGTAACTTATAAAATACCGAAGATGGTCGATAGTGTGATAGACTTTGCTGATGATCCCCGAGCTTGTAACTTGAATCCAAAATCTATAAAACAGAAACACACATACAAACATCGAGTAAGCTTTTTAGAGCTTAGTAAGTCATAAGCAAATGAGTATTCCATTGATATTATCAACTTAATTAAACCAACCTAAATTATAGTATCATAACACATTAGATCCAAACGTATGAAGTTCATATTATATATATATACTTACATATACATTCATTCTCAAATAATCACCTTGGCCGAATGCTCATGTAGCCAAATTATCATTATTATCATTTAACTCCTATAGCCAAATAGTCATTGTAACCTAGTTCACATATTCATAAACATATAAGCTCATGTGTTACAACATATTTTCATATTCATATATTAGATATGAAACCGAATACATATAATCATGCATGCATATAACTAAGTTTCATTTCAATAATAATCTCAAGGCCGAATACACTTACCTTATTTTAAGTAAAAAACAAGCCAATTCGTACTTGACATTTAGCTCATCATACACATTCAAACACAACTTATCTTTGCCCAATGAACCATTCAGAATTGGATAGGATACTCGGATAATCATACACATCATACAATGCCAACGTCCCAGACGTGGTCTTACATGTAGCCACATATCGAAGCCACTGTCTCAGACAGGGTCTTAGTCGTACACATATATTAGAATCACATATCGATGCTATGGTCTTACTCACACACATATATTAGAATCCTATGTCATGACATATGTATCCTAACTATTCTTAAGGTTTATACGGGGCTTTCGAACGTCGTAACTCGATCGAAATGAAGTTATAACATAGGTGCCAAGCTTAACAACATTCGACTATTACATTTATAATTTCATATATTTCAATTCAGCATATATAATTTGCATTTAATTAAAATTAAGTATGTCTATTTGCTTATAAACTTACCTCGGACAATGAAAAACGGAACGGGCAGCTAGTCGACAACTTTCATTTTCCCCCGATCAAAATTCGATTTCTTTGGTTCTTGATCTAAACATATTCAAATTAAGCTCATTCAAACATATTTTCATTCAATTTAGTCCAAAAACACATAAATGGGCAAATTATTATTTTACCCCTGACATTTACACTTTTACAATTTAGTCCCTATTGCACAAAACAGAAAATATACAAAATTTCAATATACCCATGTTGGGCCAAATTTTACCCAAAATTTCAATATACCCATGTTGGGCTAAATTTTACCGATACTCATACAAGTCCATATATTTCCTTTATTTCACATTTTAGTCCATCAAATTATTATTTTTTCAAAAATCATCAAAAACTCAAATAAAAAACATGTTAATCTAAAACATATCGTTCATATTTCATCATCAAACAACAAAAATCCCAAACTCTCATCAATGGCATAACTCAAAATATTCATCAAAATTAAAAATTCAAGCATGAGTCTTGAAGATAACTTAGCAACGATCTCAAAAACATAAAAATTATCCAAAACCGAGATAAACTCATACTTGATTGAGCTTGAAAGTAACCGAACCCTAGTTTCTTTTTCTTTTATTTGGTTTAGGCAAGAACAATAATATAAACACTTTAACTTTATTTTATGTTTTATGATAAACATATTATAACATATTATAACTTAAAGTTTAATTTTCATATATAACCTTAATGAATTAATATAAAAAAACTTTATAATATAAGCCTAATACCGTCCAACTAATATGTAAGTGGGCTATTTACAACTTAAAGGCTCCCATTAATTAAGCCAATAGCAATTAGGCCCCTTTTAGAAATAACCACCAAATTTCCCTTTTACGCGATTAAGTCCTTTTATTTAATCAGACACACAAACTATAAAATTAAATCACGAAAATTTTACAGATATAAATTCACATAAAATAAACACAGAAAATAATTTTAAAATATTTTTTTTACTCGGATCCGTGGTCCCGAAACTACCGTTCTGATTAGGGTGTAAATCGGGCTTTTACAGTTTGAATATTGTATAATTTTTGTTTTATTATTAATTTTGTTACTATTTTAGAGGATTTGATTGTTAAGTTGCACCTATCTTAGTGTTATTTAAGTGTATATACTTTTTTAAATTTATTTTCAATTTGTTAGGAAACATTTTTTTTAATGTTTTTAGTATTTTGATGTATTATATAGTTTTAAAATTTTATATAAAAAACAGTATAAAAAATAATACGAGCGGGCTAGGCCAGACTTGGATAAATTTTAGGCCTATTTTTTGGGTTAGGCCGGGCCTAACAAACGGGCCTAAATTTTTAGTTGGGCCTAACCCATGGACACCTCTACATGATATTAATACATTAACCAGTAATTAACAAAAAAGTTTCATCTAATATATATAACGTATTAAAATTAACCAAACGAACTTACTAGATTAAACTGCAGCAACGACAAGGGTATATGGACTATTCCACAACTTCTTCTTTTCCTTGATTTTCAACTCGTTCTTGATCTACAATAATAATTTCATTCAATTAACTAATTCCAACAGCAAAATTAACTCAATTTATGCAATTAAGTCCTTTTAGACATTTTTACAAATGACCCCCAACATTTCACTTTTATGCAATTTAATCCCTAAGTCCAAAACACGCAATTAAACAAAATTTGAACTTAAACCCAGCTTAGCCAAACCATGTAGGAGTTTCTTACAACCCATATTTTTTATTAATTCAATCAAGTACAAGCAATTTTACTATTTTTACATTTTAGTCTTTAAATGTTAAAATTCTCAAAAACTACTTTACAAAATAGTCCTATCTAACAACCTGTAACACCCCTAACCCGTATCCATCGCTGAAACAAGGTTTTGGAGTATTGCCAAAGTTTACAAAACATTTACAGATAATTTATACTAGCTACTAAACATTTTCCAATATCAATCATAATGTCCCTTAAATGGACCCTCGAGGCCCAATACGAACATTGGAAATGAATCGGGACTCAATCGGGATCTCATAAATTTTTCCTTAAAATTTTAAAAGTTTTGCTTATGAACAGTACCCACACGCCTGTGTGGTCTAGGGACAATTCCATGTGGTCAGGCCATGTGACTACACACACCCGTGTCCCTAGCTCGTGTAACTCTTTGACTTATAAGGCATGAAGAAATTGAAGTCACATGACCAAGTCACATGCACATGTGCTAGGCCGTGTGGCGAATTTAATTTTTGAAATTTAGGTGCAGTTGTCACACGACCGTGTAACATGCCCGTGTTCAAGAGAGGCATGCCCGTGTCTCTGCCCATGTGCCCAGTTCTAAGCATTCGGTTTCTCATTTTTAAGATATATGAGACACACGGCTAGACCACATGCCCATGGGATGAGCTGTGTGTCACACAAGGCCAAGACACATGCCCATGTGTCTACCCGTGTGGACAAAATAAAGCTATTTCCTAGCCTCATTTGTCACCCAAAACTTACCATTTTCCTGCATCAAAACTCACAAGCATATATCCACCAATCCAACATCATATTCACATAAAATTAGTCATCAATCATATGGTATTATCTCATGCATCAATGGATATAAACTTATATGCTAACATAATTTTATCAAACCAACACACAATAAGCATTTGTGTAATTACCAAAACATAACTTTTAAGATAACCAAATTAGACCATCAGTAGCCACTCAAATGACTAGTTTACAAAACAACAATTACAAGCCATCATTGGCCAAATAAGCTTATACATGCCCTTATACCAAAATGAGATATCTATTTATACCAAAATGTGATAGTGGATAGTATGATGATTGCTCCGACCGAATTCCAACCTTCGCGAGCTTTTGAGCACTATAAAACAGGGAAAATTAAACGGAGTAAGCATTTTATGCTTAGTAAGTCCGTAGAATAGAAAATAAACTTACCAATCATATTTATTAATACAAGCATATATAATCGTACTTCCCATAAATTTTGGGTGAGTTTACCTAAACACAAACACTTAATCAAACAAGTTAATCACATAACCTCATATAAGAATCAAGTAAACATAGGTGAGCTCATCACATTATCAACATCCATTAAATTCACCTTTCCACACTTCAAGAGTCTTTTTCGGTGAACTACTGAAATTTTGATGGATGTTCGGTAATATCAAAAGTACCCATTAGGGTACATAATAAAAAGGCACACTCTTGAGCCGCACATTTTATAGTAGGATTACTAGTCTAGGCTAAATCCTATCCATAGCATATACTCTAGAGAACTTAATTTGGATTACCCGTCCGAGCTAAATCCAATCTATAACATAAGCTCTTCAGGGCTTACATTAGAATTACGCGTTCGGGCTAAATTCTATTTGCAACATATGCAATATTATTCTTATTCAAGAAATTACCTTCATCCATCGAAATTCAACATTAAACCAGAACATGACAATTTTTCCATATTTCACAACTTATGGCTATTTCATTATGTATATCATCTCATACATATTAACACAATCAGACAATTCAATTCAAGCATATTAACATACATATTTAAGTTACATGAACTTACCTTGATAATGGTTCATATTTGAATTTCTAATAATCCGAAACATTTGCTTTACTCGATCTAGTTACGTAGTTGGTCTTTCTGGACCTATATGGGTAAATTTAACTATTAATCTATCACATTTCATATACATTTGCATCCTATTACATCCTAGGAAAAATTATCATTTTGCCTCTATCTTTTTCAAAAATTTCGATTTCGTCCCTAGGCTCGGAAAATGAAATTCATGAAATTTAACCCTCTTTCCAAGCCTAGTTGAAATATATATACTACATTTACAGCACATATATTTCACAAATTTTAGAATTTTTCATGGATTTTACCACTTTTTCATTTTAGTGCCTAAATTAAGTTTTCATCAAAAATTGCTTTGTAATAGTTGTTTATCTATGAATAACTTTTCATTTTCTACCATAAATTTCTAATTTTCAGCATATTCATCCATGACCCAAATTTCATACCTTGATAACTTTTCAAATAAATCCCCTAAATAGAAAGATTAGAATATCCCAATTCAAAAAAAATATATAGAAATTACTAAAAACGAGACTTGATTTCATACCTTTTTAAGCTTGAAAAGTTTTCTTCCTCTCTCCTAGGGTTTCCATAGAAAAATTGGGGAAGATGATATGAAAATAGATTATTTTTTCTTTTTAATTAATTATCATCTATTAATTTTATTGATTTCCAATTTAGTCCCTACCCTTTTCTAATTTTTCCATGGATGAGTCATTAAAATATCTACATACTTTTCTTTAACGGTCTAATTACCATATAAGGACCTCTAGTTTTGAATTCCATAGCTATTTGATACCTATAGCTACTAGAACCCAATTTTTGCATTTTATGCAATTTAGTAAATTTTCGTATCAAAATTTTCGTGTGACCTTTCTATCATGATGCCAACCATAAAATAAAAATAAAATAAAATATTATTTTTGGCTCAGATTTGTGGTCCCGAAACCACTATTCTGACCTCACCAAAAATGGGCTGTTACATAACCAAACTCAATAATCTTCCATAAAGCTTCAAAATTAACTCAAACTTACTAATGGCATAATCCATAAAATTTGAAAGTTTTACAAATTAGTCCTCGGGTTAGCTAAATCAAGCTAATATGAGCTCGGAAACATAAAAATCACTAAAAATAAGTGAAAGTTCACTTACCAATAGGAGACCAAAGCTTGACCGAAGCTCTTCCAACCTTAACAATGGATATTCGGGTTTTCTAGAATGGAGTAGGAAGATGATATGTTTTAATTCTTTCATTTTATGTTTTAGTTAACTTGAAATTTGATATTTACAATTTTACCCTTAACCCTAACTTAATAATTCATTAAACCTTGTCCAAATTTGTCCACTATAACTCTATATGGTTTATTAACCATAATAGCCCACCACTTCACCAACCTATAATCATTTAACCCTTTTAGATAATAGAAACTAACTTTTTCAACTTTTACGATTTGGTTTTTTTTCTTAATTAGCTATCCAAATGTTAAAATTTCTTAACCAAAATTTAATACGACACCAATGACCTCGTAAGTATTAAATAATTAATATTTACGGGCTGACACGTCGAAGTTGTGGTTTCGAAACCACTATTTTCACCACCATTGGGAAACAAGTTGTTACAATATTTCTATATCAGAACTTTAAAACATTATATAAATCATGTAATGCATGAATCAACAAATGAGTGTTCAAATGCAAAATAATATGAATATCTACATGTCAAAATATATAACTCATTTATACAATCAAATTTTACATTTCCAAATCTATAATCTAATATCTATTATCCATCATTATTTCAATTTATAGTAATCAATTTCTCAATTACGCAACATAAATTTCATCAACCAATCATCAAATCACATATGTTCCAGACAACTCATCCCAACCCCATAAATGTGATTTTGTATACAGAAACATAAATTTTAATAGGCTTACTTAACATGCGAATTAGATTTTTATTACGAAACAGTACAATGGGTATACTTAACATTTGAATCATATTTCCATTAACAGAAATAGTGGCACGATTTATTTTTCATGCTTTTCAGACAATGCCACTAAATCACATATAATGAGTGTCAGAATATAAATATAATATCTCATTTATCAATAAGACATACAAACACATTCATATCATCACAAATTAATTAGTTTGGAATCACTTACTTGGAAATCATCTTTTAACAAATTTATCATCCTTTTTGAATACATACTGTATTCGCGTATAATCCAATTTCTGATTACTTATAAGAGTATTAATCATTAATATATATTTTAGTTAACAATTATTCATATAGATTTTGTATTAAGTTAAAACACATCTAAACTTAATAGATCTAATGCTACACTAGACTCTTTTGAACACCCACTCTTGGATCTAACTAGATCAATCATAGGTTTGATCATAACACGATGATCCATCATAAAACATTACCAATTATTCCTATATTAAGAAACAATTTAATCAAAATTTCTAATCCCACACTTGCACTTACATGATTAGAATTGAAGTTGTGATTTAGTTACGAAGTTAGGGGTGGTCCAAGTTGATAGCAGTCAGTCCTTCAACATAGGAATAATACACGAGTGTTAATATGAAATATAAACAATATCTAATACTACTATTATATTCGACCCTTAATAAAAAATAATGAGAAAAAGGTGATGATCTACCCAAATCATCTTACACTTACTTTAATAAGATCAAATTAGAAAGATCTATAGTTCATCGGGGTCTTGACTCGAAGAACTAGAAACTATGAAAAATCATCATTAAAAAAAGAATAAGTTTGGGATTTAGTAACAATTTAAGAAAATAGGAGAAAAGGGTTAGAAATCTTATTATGACTAAAGAGTTGAAGAGAAAATGGAAAATGAAGAAAACTGGTGACTAATAGTGGTTGTGGTGCGGCAGTGCGACGATGACGATGGTGGTGGAGGTCCAGCGATGGTGCGGTGGTGGTGTGGTCAACTATGGGTGGTGGAAAATAGAAGAACAGTAGAGAAAAAGGGTAGTTTATAGAGTAAAAATGAAAGAAAAAGATGTAAATAGTGGTTACTTTTGGTGGGATGGACGATTCAAGCTAGGAAATTGAGAGTAAATGGAAATTTGAGGGGACAAAGTCTTGAAAACTGGATCATGGGGGACATATGGAGTGAAGAGGGGGCTAAATATGGTAGGTTGACTTATAAAAGGAGGAAAGAATTTTTTTCCTATATGGAAACTATAGGGGGACGACATAGGAGTGTTTACCAAGGTTTTATAAGACAAAAAATTTTAAAAAATATATACAAGAGTGTGTGGAATTAAAAATATAAGGCTTGACATACTCTAAGTCAGGTAATTGCACTTGTGTGGCTCAAGTTGTCTCGATGCATAGGCCATAACCTTACCGTTTTGCATCAATACACAACTAAGACTGGTATGAGACGCATCACTATAAACCACATAATCTTTCCCAGACTTGGGCTGAATCAAAATAGGTTCTTGAGTCAGGGTAGACTTAAGCTTCTAAAAAACTAGCTTGTTGCTCATCAGTCCACTTAAAAGGTGTACTCCTTCTCAATAGCTTAGTCATAGGAGCCACAACAGAAGAAAACCCTTTCACAAACCTCCTATAATTTCCAACTTGTTCAAGAAAACTCTATATTTTACTAACATTCTTAGGCTACTTCTATTCTAAAATAGCCTCAATCTTCTTTGGATCAACAAAGATACCCTTAGCTCATTTCACATGACCCCAAAACATCACTTCATGGAGCAACAACTTGCACTTACTTAGCTTAGCATAATAATTTTTCTCATGAAGAACCTGTAAAACAACTCTCAAGTGCTCATTGTGCTTAAATTTAAACTTAGAGTAGATTAATATATCGTCGATAAAGACCACAAAAAAATTATCAAGATAAAGCTGGAAAACCTGATTCATTAGGTCCATAAATACAGCCGGAGCATTAGTAAGATTAAAAGGCATCACTAGGAACTCGTAATGACCATATCGAGTCCTGAATGCGATATTAGGTACATCAAATTCCTTCACCTTCAACTAATAGTATCCAAACCTTAAATCAATCTTAGAAAATACTGTGGCACCTCAGAACTTATTGAACAAGTTACCAATCCTTGGAAAATGGTATTTGTTCTTTACAATCAACTTATTCAGTTGCCTATAATCAATACAGAGTCCCATAGATTCATCCTTCCTATTTACAAATAAGATTGGAGCTTCCCAAGGCAAAACACTCGATCTAATCAAAAGTCATGGTCCAAAAGTTCTTGCAACTGTACCTTAATTTCCTTAAGCTCCTTAGGTTCCATGTGGTAGGGAGCAATGGATATTAGAGCTATCCTACGCAAAAATTCTATCCCAAACTCAACCTCACGCTCTACTGGTAATCCAGGTAACTTATCTGGAAAGACATTGGGAAACTTCCTTGTTGTATGAATATTCTCCAAAATTGATTTGCTAACACTCGTATCCAAAATGTAAGCCAGATAGGCCTCACATCCCTTACGAACCAACTTCTCAGACATTAAAGTGAAGATCACATTGGATAAGTAATCTTTACGCTATCCAACCATCACTATCTTTGTAATGCGCTATACGCAATCAGATTTACCAGATCCAAATGTCAAACATTATGCCCTATTACAAATGTAACTTAATTTTTTTTCCTGTGTAGAGCTTTTATCTATGAGTATGAAAAGTTTAGTTTTCTATTTGAGGTTCTTATATGTGTATTGCAAGTGATTTTTAATACAATTCATAATACTTAAAATGTTCGATGACATCTATATTTAAGTTTAAGCTTGACTAAGTACCTTTAAGCATTAATAAAGAGTATAAATATGGGTCAATCTTGAATGCGTCTCTTAATACATTTTTTATGCATAATTGCTCGATCCGCCACTCTTTGGCATAGCCTTGGCATCGTCCCTTAACCCGCACATCTTTACAATTTGAAACATGAAAAAAATTTCATAAGTTCATAAAAACTTAGAGAGGTAATCCCTCATTACCTATTTCATTATGCCTTAATGATTTAGATGCTTTGCATATCCTTCATGTACCCTTTGATCTTTCTTTTCCCTCTAGCGGGTACTTACAGGGATTTTCCTCCTTTAACGTGATTGTCCTTTCTTAGCTGAGGTCATTTCCTTTCTCTTAATATCGTTAAGGACTTAGTTCCCATTCTGAATCATTAACCATTTCCTTTTCATTTTCTAGTATACAACCCATTATCATGAAAACTATTCCTTCTTATGAATGTATGATCTACCGTAATTCAAGGTAGCAAATTAAACTAGTTTTCACACTTTAGGAGCTTGAACATAAGTATTTTAGTTAAGTTTTAAGTACATTTACGTAAAGTTTAGTTAAGTTTAATAAAGTGTGTAATGTAAGTCTTTTATTGACCTTAGGGGCAGAATGGGCCATATGAATATGATTGGGCTTAATGGGTTAGATCCAGGTATGTGAATTTGATTAAGCTCTGTAAGGGGTTTTGGGCCTAGTATATGATATCCACATAAGACTTAATTAATTATTTGCGACCGTGGACAAGTCATAGGGTTAAGGTGTGGCAACGGGTATATGCATGTCTAGAATTGGATCTAGGAAGGGCTTGGTACTTAAGCGGTCTTAATGACTCACCTCCTCTTCTCTAGAATCCTACCTGGTGCATAGTATTCGTTCATCTTAGCTCACGGGACTTGTTAACGGGAAAAAAATAAGTGAAAATCATAATTAAGGGAAAATTACCGAAATGCCTCTAAGGGCGAAAATAACCAAAATACCCCTAGGTGTTGAATGTAAGTTTTGTGGATGTGACATGCATACTTATTATATTCTGCTTAGGTTGCATATGGGTTGGGAATTATGGAACGGAGGAAGTATATGAGGATCGCATGGTTGCTTGACAATCGTGGATCCACCAACGGCTTTCAAAGCCCAATATGTAAACGAAGGTAGTTCCGCAATCGGGCTACCATGGTGTATGGGTTAGGTGGGTTGATATGTATATCTCCACATGGTGTGACGGGGGACGGAGCCAGTGTGTAGTAGATGGATAATTTGGATGGGATTGCATTGTATGATTGATGAATGATGTTGTTTTTTTTAATGCTTGTTCTTGTCGAGGGTTGTACACACTGAGTTTGCGTAAACTCACCTCCTCTTTTATTTTATTTTCAGGTGATGCTCAGTAGAAGGTTCGATGTTTAGAAGGACTCTGGGTGGCCAGCTAGCAAGATGATTTGGACATGGGTTTTTTTCAAGCATTTAAGTTTTTACTTCTTTTTAAATATGTTCCAGACCAGATTGTAATAAGGTTTTCAATGTGTTATTATTACTTGAATTATTATTATTTTCAGTGTAACTACAAGAAGTTGAACATGGGTTTTCTAAATTATAGTATGTTTTCTATGTTTCCGCAATTAAATTTTTAAATGATAAGTTTTCTTAAATCAAATGTTTCAACAAGGTTTTTGTAACTGAAAGGGTGTTTTTTTTTTAGTTAATTAAGGTTTCTTTTATTTTAAGAAGGGTTTTCAATGAAAACACGGTTCTCACTAAAACACTTCAATGTGACACACCAGATTCGGCCATAACGTTTGGGTCGGGTTTGGGGTGTTACACAATGCCACTATATTAATTTTAGTTTTTGCATATTAATAGAATAACTAGGAAATGTACACATTAAAGTTACGGAATTTAAATCCTAAGTTAGTAACATTCCTTAATTTTTTCTTCTTCTTTTTTGGCTTCAAAATCCAGGAAATATGATGCAAACACTAGGTACATTTTTTTATACAAATTGGCTTCGATCTAGCATTACTTGTCCCATTACTTATAAGTCATATTTTGAGTTAAATCCTTCTTTTCTAATGTGGATTTCTAACATGTTATATTTAACGATCCTAAGACAGAGGATCCTATAGTCTTTCTACGATAATTTGAATATATATACAGTATTGTCGCTTATGCTGGAGTATCGTTAGACACTATCAAATTATTAGTAATCCCATTTGCATTGGTTGGGAAAAACAAAAGCTTGGTTAGATGCACTCCCACCCGATACTATTACTACCTGGATTGATTTTGTACAATTATTTCTTCGTCGGGTCCTCTTTATGACTCTAGTACTCAATATTTATGAAAAATTATTTCAATTCAAACAATAAATTACTGAAACATTGGGACAAGCTTGGGAAGATTTAAAACCATTGCCAGATTAGTTTTGGGAGAAGGTTTGTAACATCCTGATTTTTCGGGTTTATCGCGATTCTTGATATTTTAGGTAAGTTTCTAAAATTTGGTATGTGATTTTGGAATTCATAATTTAAGTATGTAAATGGGCTTATGGAAGGCCTATGAGTTGGCCAAAACCCGGTAGAATTTTTAAATTTTGGACCTAGGAGTTAGGGGCTCTGGCGAGGTGCCCTTATATAAAGTTGTGGGTAAAATGTATCACAGAAAGAGCTTTAGTAAACTGGCAAGGGTGACGCCACTAAGCTCCTAAAAAGGTGGCGTGTGGAGCATAGAGGAAGACCTGGGTTCGATTCCCTGTGTTGGCAAATAAGAGTATTTATTTTTATGTGCAGGAAGGGTAAGTGTTGGAACCTAAGTGGATACCGTAAAAGGAGAGTTGGATTAAGTCAAATGCATAGATTAAGAAGAGATAAGGGGAGAGATTTTAGGGATTTGATATGGAGATAGAGTTGGCCGAATAAGGGAGATTGCAGAGGGGATTTTCGGCAGAGGGGTTTTAGTTAGGGATTTTCGACACTTAGGTATTGGTGTGCCGTTTTCTCCCTTGAGGTTAGTCTTCTTCTCTCTTTTTCTTTTTGCAGCCGAACCTACCATCTCTTCCTCCATCTTTTCTTCTTTTTCTTTCTTTCAAACCAGCCCATTATTTCCCTACATTCACCCATTATTTCTTTCCTTAATCTCTACTTCTGCTGAAATACCGCAGAAAGCCGAAATCAGTGAGGATAGAGTGGTGTTGAATGTTTGTGACCAGCAACCTTTTCTTTCCTTTTCAATTGTTGGCATTCAATTCCTTTACCTTTTAGGCATACGGATTCTAGAGAAGAAAGACTGTGGTAAGCGCTCAAACTCTAAACAATTCCTAGAGTAACTTTTGGCCAAAAGCCGAAACCCTATAATTTAGGGAGATAGCCGAATATGGGTATAGGCCTTATGGGGTCTTCTTTTAATATTTTTGTGGTTTATTAGTGAAGGAGCAGCAAGGTGTAGTGTCGACTTGAAATAGCTTGGATCACCGGAGTGGCTAGGCCTAGTCATCAATCGCGGCAAGGTAAGATTCCTAACGCCATTATGGATGGTGGTCGAATGTGTAAGTATTAATATTAGATGATTTCTGGTTTAGCTCAATTATGGGAAGCTGATTATTAATGTTGGATTATAGGAGAAATCATGTAGGAGATCTCGTCAAGGAATATCGCCAAACAGGTGTGTAACGAACCCTTTTTCATAGCTTAAAGCGATAAATGCTGAAGAGCCGAAATGCCGAAATTCTGGCATTTCGAGGACTTGTGAGCAAGCGAACGCTCACTAGTTTGTTAGAATCGATGAGATGATGATCGGGAACAATGGAAACGGTAAGAACGGGATTTTTGGCATTCACGGTAAGTTGGGCCTCGAGGGGCTAAAATCGGGCCCAATGGGCTTTCGAGCCCATTTGGGTAAAATTGGTAGAAACTGAAAACCTGTTAAATTATGCGTTAAGACTGGTAATACCAATATGGAATATAGGCTAAACGGGCCTAGATGACTAATCGGCTATGTAGGGCCCATTAGGGGTTTTTAGCCCAATAACTCGGTTTCGTTAAAAATGGGCTAGATTCGCGGGTAAAACGACCAAATAGTTAGTAACTGATAATGAATATGGAAAATCCCTAATACTTAGTAGGATTACGAAATTACCCTTATAATGTGAAAATGACCATTTTGCCCCTAGGTAAAATGACCATTATGCCCCTAGGGTTTACATATGAACTTAATGCATGAGATTTTGATAAACATGGTATGAATGATATGCACATGACATGTATGATATGCACATGATATGTATGATATGCACATGAGATATTCATAAATGCATTGGGTTGGGTTTTTATATGGATGGAGGAAGTGCAAAAGGGATTATGCCCCAGTTATTAAAGGGCTTTGCCCCAGTTATTAAAAGAGGCTAGGCTTCCAGTGATATGATAAAGCAAAATGCCGCGCCAAAGGAGAGTTATGGCGGGGTGGGTCGAGTTAATCCCCACATGGTGTGTTGGTTGGTACGGGTGGAGAGTAGCGGATGATGGGTTGAGTAGTCTCCCCAAATGGGCTTGCATTCATTCTTTCATTGGCATTACATGTGATATTGAAATGGGCCTATGGACCATATCGTTTACAGTAAAGGCTTCGGCCCAGTAAAATGAAATATGAAAAGGGCGACGACCCAAAGACATGTTGAGATTGGATTTGGGCTTCGCCCAACAGTCATATTGTTTTAGGCTCTGAAAGGGGCTTGTTGCACACTGAGATTCCAAACTCACCCCCTTTCCTTAACCTTGCAGGTGAGCCTTGATGTGGGGACTTGGGCCGGAGGGGATTCAGAGAGGCCATGGCAATCGTCTCGGACTTTTAATTAAGCGTTGGTTTTCTTTAAATTTGCTTTAATAATTATTTATTTTGGGGTTGTAATAAGGCCATCTTGACTTTTCTTTTATTTCTTTTCGGGATTATTTTATTTTTAATAACTTTAAAACTGGTTGACAATTATTCAAATGGGCTAGACTTAGGACGTGTTTTCAAAATGATACTTGCTTTCAAAATATCTCACGCCACGACTAATCAACTTATTAAAGATGTCAATTTAAGCAAATTTAAACTTGATATAACAAAGTGTGGCTATGGTTGTGGGCATGTCTAGGATTGGATCCAATCAAAGAGCTTGGTACTTAAGCGACCTTCATGGCTCACCTCCTGCTTTGGATACCTACCGTGTGGCGGCCCATACACTTTGTTAACTCAACAAAATATCCGGTTTTAAAACACTAAAACGGAACGTGGGTTTTCAACTCCAAAGTGTGGCACGTCGGTCAAATAAGTAACGATCGGGCCAGTTTGGGGTATTACATTTAGTGGTATCAGAGCCCGGTTGCAACAACTCGACTGTGGATCGAGTCCAAGAATCTTTTTAAAAACTTAGGCCTAAGAAGGGTATTTTTGGAAATGGTTCTTTT
Organism: Gossypium longicalyx; assembly: GCA_025698465.1. Classification (NCBI taxonomy): domain Eukaryota; kingdom Viridiplantae; phylum Streptophyta; class Magnoliopsida; order Malvales; family Malvaceae; genus Gossypium; species Gossypium longicalyx. The sequence continues at coordinate 53,306,088 of CM046996.1, forward strand.
CAAAGATGTTTTACAAGGTATACATGTTAAAATGGTTCAAGTCTTCTGGTTTTTTAAAAGAGGGCTAAAATTAAGAGTTTCAAAACAAGGGTCTTACAAGGGTGTTTCAAAATCAAATTTCTAAATTTCTATTTCCTATGACTAAAAATATGGTTTTTGGAGTTTTTTTATGGATTGGAGAAAGAAGTGGCGCACTGAATCCCCGGCACCAAGTCTGTAAGTATACTCTTTTTATGATATATGATAATGAAATGATATTAGGAATAGTGCTGAGAATCTACTATGATGTCAGAGATAGGGTAAGATCGTGAAACGGTAGAAATGAGATCGTAGCTAGATTACGACAATACGAAAACAACTCTTGAATCATTACATTTCCATAAGACATTTTCTTAATAAACAGTGGAACATTATACTAATTTCATAAAAATTCGTAAACTAGATAAATCGATATGAGTACAAGAGGAGTTCGTGGACGAGGCCGCGGACGTGGTCGCGGAAGGGTGCAAGCTGAATCTTCATCCTCAGGGCATAGGCCAGCTGAGGAGGCATCTGTGCCTCAAGCAACGGAGACTGGGTCTTATGATCGGGCTGCGGGGGATGATGCTTTGTCCCAAGCCATGTTAAGGGTCTTAGAGAGAGTTGCTGGAGCTAGTACTGGGACAATGAATAGGGGGTCTATATCGGAGCGACTCCGGGCCAACGGAGCAGAAGTATTTAGGGGTGTATCTGGAGTAGCCGCAAATATGGCAGAATATTAGCTAGAGGCAACAGAGCGGATCATGGACGATCTAGACTGCTCAATGGAGCAAAAGCTGAAAGGTGCGGTGTCGCTGCTACGTGACGAGGCATACCAATGGTGGATCACCGTAAGGGAAAGTACCCCAATTGAGCAGGTAACTTGGGAATTGTTCAAAACTGCTTTTAAAGGGAGGTATGTTGGAGCAAGCTATGTGGATGCTTGTCAGAAGGAATTTTTGAATTTGACTCAGGGTGATAAGACTGTAGCAGAGTATGAGGCAGAATTTTTGAGGCTGAGTCGATATGCTAGTGGGATAGTGGCAACTGAATATGAGCGCAGTGTCCGATTTGAGGATGGTCTCTGTAATGAGCTTAGGATATTGATAGCTCCACAGAGGGAGCGTGGTTTTGCTGCATTGGTAGAGAAGGCTAAGATAGCCGAGGAGGTGAAGCTGACTGAGCGACAGAATCGTGAGAAGGATCGACCCAGATTCAAGAGGGATTTTAGACCCTCAAGTGCCACAAATCGAAATGTTAAAAGAGCAAGGATGGAGGAATCGGCTCGAGCAGTTCCAGTAAATACTTATAGACCGCAGGCTTGCAGGGACTGTGGTAAGGTGCATATGGGGGAATGCTGGAAACGAACTGGAGCATGTTTTCATTGTGGGTCGAAGGAGCATAAGTTCAGAGAATGTCCCCTGAGAGAAACACTCGAGAATTAGCGGCAGAACAAAGGGATGACCAACCACGGCGAGGAGGACCACCACCACAGAGGGGTCGAGGGCAAGGCAGAGGTGGCAATGGTAATGGACGAGGACGTGGGGCACCTGGTAGGGGTGTTGGACATCCTGAAGCTCGACAGCCGGCGTTGGTTTTTGCTGCACGACGTCGTGAGGAGGGTGACGCTCCTGATGTTATAACTGGTACGTTCTTCATTCATAGCAAGCCTTACACTACTTTAATTGATGTGGGTTCCACTCACTCATATGTTGCTTGTGATGTATCTGGGGCATTGGGTATGCTTCCTGAGGAGACTGTGAACGGGGTATCAGTGATAAGTCCTTTAGGACACTCGGTCAAGGTAGATAAACTCTTTAGGGCGGTGGCTCTAGAGACACAAGATAAGATATTTGAAGGGGATTTGATAGAGCTGCCATTTGGGGATTTTGATCTTATTTTGGGTATGGAGTGGCTAACTAAACATAGGGCAATGTTGGATTGTGCTGCGAAGAGAATGGTGCTAAGAACTATCAAGGATGAAGAGATAATGGTCATAGGGGAGCGAAGGAACTACTTGTCCAATGTTGTTTCAGCTTTAAGGGCCGAAAAGTTGATTCAAAAAGGTTGTGAGGCGTTTTTAGCAGTAGTGGATCAAGTTGAACCAGAGGGGACGACTGTGGAGTCAGTTAGGACCATCAAGGAATTTCAAGATGTATTTCAGGAGGAACCTCCTAGATTACCCCCAAACAGGGAAGTTGAGTTTGGAATTGACTTGTTGCCTGGAACAGCCCCTGTGTCCATTGCGCCTTATAGGATGGCACCAAAGGAGTTGGTAGAATTGAAAACTCAAATTCAGGAACTGTTGGATAGGGGGTTTATACGACCAAGTGTTTCCCCGTGGGGCGCACCAGTGTTGTTCGTAAAGAAGAAAGATGGGACCATGCGGATGTGCATTGACTATCGACAGTTGAATAAACTGACGATAAAAAACAAGTATCCCTTACCAAGAATCGACGATCTATTCGACCAACTGAAAGGAGCCTCGGTATTTTCTAAGATCGATCTTCGGTCAGGATATCATCAGTTGAGAGTCAAAGAAGTGGATATTCATAAGACGGCATTCAGAACTCGATATGGTTATTACGAGTTTCTGGTGATGCCTTTTGGTTTGACTAATGCACCGGCAGCTTTCATGGATTTAATGAATCGGGTTTTCCAGCCATACTTAGATCGGTTTGTAGTCGTTTTTATTGATGATATCTTGGTGTATTCGAAAACGGAAGAGAAGCATGATGAACATCTTCGTGTTGTGCTGCAAGTGTTAAAGGAAAAGCAACTTTATGCAAAGTTTAGTAAATGTGAGTTTTGGCTAAAGGAAGTAACTTTCTTGGGGCATGTTGTGTCTGCCGAGGGAATCAAGGTAGACCCTCGAAAGATTGAGGTAAGTCTGGAATGGAAGCCACCAAGGTTAGTAACTGAAATCCGAAGTTTCCTGGGGTTGGCAGGTTATTACCGAAGGTTTGTGGAAGGATTTTCTGTGTTGGCAGCACCGTTAACGAAACTTATAAAGAAGGGAGCACCGTTCGTTTGGACAAATAAGCAACAAGAGGCTTTTGAGAAGTTAAAGAAGGTTCTGACAGAAGCGCCAGTGTTGATTCAGCCAGAGTCTGGTAGGGATTTCACAGTGTACAACGATGCGTCACATGTCGGTTTGGGCTGCGTGTTGATGCAAGAGGGTAAAGTGGTCGCTTATGCTTCACGACAACTTAAGCCTCATGAGGTAAACTATCCTACGCATGACTTGGAGTTGGCAGCGGTAATTTTCGCACTTAAGATATGGAGGCATTACTTGTATGGGGAGAAATGCATCATCTATACGGATCACAAGAGTCTTAAGTACTTGCGACTCAAAAGGAACCGAACCTTAGACAAATGAAGGTGGATAGAGTCATTAAAGGACTATGACTGCTCGATTGAGTACCATCCGTAAGGCAAATGTCGTGGCGGATGTATTAAGTCGAAGGACTGTGGCAGAAATGAAGGCAATGTTTGCTCGCTTAAGTTTGTATGACGATGGAAGCTTATTGGCAGAATTACAAGTGAGACCAACTTGGGTGGAACAGATTAAGAAGCAACAGTTGGAGGATGAGTCGTTGATTCCTTGGTTTCAGCAAGTTGAGAAGAGGAAGAATCCAGACTTTGGGTTAAATAGCGAGGGAGTTCTTTGTTTTCGAGGAAGAATTTGTATGCCGAAGGACTCGGACTTGAGGTTGATGATTTTAAAAGAGGCACATAGTAGACCTTGTGCTATGCACCCAGGAGGGAATAACTTGTATCGAGACTTACGAGAGCTATATTGGTGGCCTGGGCTTAAGCAAGAAGTAACCGAATTTGTGGGGAAATGTTTGACGTGTCAGCAAGTGAAGGCCGAGCATCAACCGCCTTGAGATTATTACAACCAAGAAAGGTACCACTTTGGAAGTGGGAAAGGGTAACGATGGATTTTGTAAGTGGATTGCCGCTGACACCCTCCAAGAAGGACTCGGTTTGGGTAATTGTGGATAGGCTCACGAAGTCCGCCCATTTCATACCATCTCAACCGATTACTCACTACGTGTCGCCAAGTTGTATGTGGCGGAGATAGTACGGTTACATGGGGTGCCAGTATCGATAATTTCTGATAGAGACCCAAGGTTTACATCTCGATTTTGGCAGAAGTTGCATGAGGCGTTGGGAACGCGATTAGATTTTAGTACGGCTTTTCACCCTCAGTCGGATGGGCAGTCAGAGAGGGTCATTCAGATTTTAGAAGACATGTTGAGAGGCTGTGTTATCGAGTTTAGAGGCAGTTGGGAGGACTATTTGCCATTGGCAGAGTTCGCATATAACAACAGTTACCAAGCAAGTATCCAGATGGCTCCTTATGAGGCACTATATGGGCGAAGGTGTCGTTAACCCACTTGTTGGACGGAGTTGGGAGAAAGGCAAGTCCTTGGGCCAGAGCTAGTAACAGATACCGAAGACAAGATTAAGGTGATCAGGAACCGGTTAAAGAAGGCAGCAGATCAACAAAAGTCTTATGCCGATCTGAAGCGTAAGGATATTGAATATGCAGTTGGGGACATGGTCTTCTTGAAAGTTTCGCCTTGGAAGAAGATATTGAGATTTGGTAAGAAGGGCAAGTTGAGTCCACGGTTTATTGGACCTTATCGAATTGTTAAACGGATAGGGCCGGTGGCTTATCAGCTAGAGTTACCTCCAGAACTGGATCGTATTCACGATGTTTTTCATGTGTCCATGCTAAGGCGATATCGTTCTGACCCAACTCACATCGTGCCAGTCGCAGAAATCGAAGTACAGTCAGATCTGACTTTCGAAGAAGAACCTGTGCAAATACTTGATCGCAATGTCAAGGTGTTGAGAAGGAAGTCAGTCCCATTAGTAAAGGTGCTTTGGAGGAACCATGGCAAGGAAGAAGCTACTTGGGAGACCAAAGAGGCAATGCGTCGAAGAATACCCTCAATCGTTTGGATCGTAAATTTCGAGGCCGAAATTTCTTTAAGAGGGGTAGAGTTGTAACATCCTGATTTTTTGGGTTTATCGCGATTCTTGATATTTTAGGTAAGTTTCTAAAATTTGGTATGTGATTATGGAATTCATAATTTAAGTATGTAAATGGGCTTATGGAAGGCCTATGAGTTGGCCAAAACCCGGTAGAATTTTTAAATTTTGGACTTAGGAGTTAGGGGCTCTGGCGAGGTGCCCTTATATAAAGTTGTGGGTAAAATGTATCACAGAAAGAGCTTTAGTAAACTGGCAAGGGTGACGTCACTAAGCTCCTAAAAAGGTGGCGTGTGGAGCATAGAGGAAGACCTGGGTTCGATTCCCTGTGTTGGCAAATAAGAGTATTTATTTTTATGTGCAGGAAGGGTAAGTGTTGGAACCTAAGTGGATACCGTAAAAGGAGAGTTGGATTAAGTCAAATGCATAGATTAAGGAGGGATAAGGGGAGAGATTTTAGGGATTTGATATGGAGATAGAGTTGGCCGAATAAGGGAGATTACAGAGGGGATTTTCGGCAGAGGGGTTTTAGTTAGGGATTTTCGGCACTTAGGTATTGGTGTGCCGTTTTCTCCCTTGAGGTTAGTCTTCTTCTCTCTTTTTCTTTTTGCAGCCGAACCTACCATCTCTTCCTCCATCTTTTCTTCTTTCTTTTTCTTTCAAACCAGCCTATTATTTCCCTGCATTCACCCATTATTTCTTTCCTTAATCTCTACTTTTGCCGAAATACCGCAGAAAGCCGAAATCAGTGAGGATAGGGTGGTGTCGAATCTTTGTGACCAGCAACCTTTTCTTTCCTTTTCAATTGTTGGCGTTCAATTCCTTTACCTTTTAGGCGTATGGATTCTAGAGAAGAAAGACTGTGGTAAGCGCTCAAACTCTAAACAATTCCTAGAGTAACTTTTGGCCAAAAGCTGAAACCCCATAATTTAGGGAGATGGCCGAATATGGGTATAGGCCTTATGGGGTCTTCTTTTAATATTTTTGTGGTTTATTTAGTGAAGGAGCAGCAAGGTGTAGTGTCGACTTGAAATAGCTTGGATCACCGGAGTGGCTGGGCCTAGTCATCAATCGCGGCAAGGTAAGATTCCTAAGGCCATTATGGATGGTGGTCGAATGTGTAAGTATTAATATTAGATGATTTCTGGTTTAGTTCAATTATGGGAAGCTGATTATTAATGTTGAATTATAGGAGAAATCGTGTAGGAGATCTCGTCAAGGAATATCGCCAAACAAGTGTGTAACGAACCCTTTTTCATAGCTTAAAGCGATAAATGCCGAAAAGCCGAAATGCCAAAATTCTGGCATTTCGAGGACTTGTGAGCAAGTGAACGCTCACTAGTTTGTTAGAATCGATGAGATGATGATCGGGAACAATGGAAACGGTAAGAACGGGATTTATTGCATTCACGGTAAGTTGGGCCTCGAGGGGATAAAATCGGGCCCAATGGGCTTTCGAGCCCATTTGGGTAAAATTGGTAGAAACTGAAAACCTGTTAAATTACACGTTAAGACTGGTAATACCAATATGGAATATAGGCTAAACGAGCCTAGATGACTAATCGGCTATGTAGGGCCCATTAGGGGTTTTTAGCCCAATAACTCGGTTTCGTTAAAAATGGGCTAGATTCGCGGGTAAAACGACCAAATAGTTAGTAACTGATAATGAACATGGAAAATCCCTAATACTTGGTAGGATTACGAAATTACCCTTATAATGTGAAAATGACCGTTTTGCCCCTAGGTAAAATGACCATTATGCCCCTAGGGTTTATATATGAACTTAATGCATGGGATTTTGATAAACATGGTATGAATGATATGCACATGACATGTATGATATGCACATGATATGTATGATATGCACATGAGATATTCATAAATGCATTGGGTTGGGTTTTTATATGGATGGAGGAAGTGCAAAAGGGCTTATACCCCAGTTATTAAAGGGCTTATGCCCCAGTTATTAAAGGGCTTATGCCCTAGTTATGAAAAAGGGCTTATGCCCCAGTTATTAAAGGGCTTATGCCCCAGTTATTAAAAGGGCTTTGCCCTAGTTATTAAAAGAGGCTAGGCCTCCAGTGATATGATAAAGCAGCTATGCTGCCAGTGGAGAGTTATGGCGGGGTGGGTCGAGTTAATCCCCACATGGTGTGTTGGTTGGTACGGGTGGAGAGTAGCGGATGATGGGTCGAGTAGTCTCCCCAAATGGGCTTGCATTCATTCTTTCATTGGCATTACATGTGATATTGAAATGGGCCTATGGGCCATATCGTTTACAGTAAAGGCTTCGGCCCAGTAAAATGAAATATGAAAAGGGCGACGGCCCAGTACATGTTGAGATTGGATTTGGGCTTCGGCCCAACAGGCTGTTATTGTTTTAGGCTCTGAAAGGGGCTTGTTGCACACTGAGATTCCAAACTCACCCCCTTTCCTTAACCTTGCAGGTGAGCCTTGATGTGGGGACTTGGGTCGGAGGGGATTCAGAGAGGCCACGGTGATCGTCTCGGACTTTTAATTAAGCGTTGGTTTTCTTTAAATTTGCTTTAATAATTATTTATTTTGGGGTTGTAATAAGGCCATCTTAACTTTTCTTTTATTTCTTTTCGGGATTATTTTATTTTTAATAACTTTAAAACTGGTTGACAATTATTCAAATGGGCTAGACTTAGGACGTGTTTTCAAAATGATACTTGCTTTCAAAATATCTCACGCCACGACTAATCAATTTATTAAAGATGTCCATTTAAGCAAATTTAAACTTGATATAACAAAGTGTGGCTATGGTTGTAGGCATGTCTAGGATTGGATCCAATCAAAGAGCTTGGTACTTAAGCAGCCTTCATGGCTCACCTCCTCTGTTTTGGATACCTACCTGGTGCCCAGCTCCCATACACTTTGTTAACTCAACAAAATATCTGGTTTTTAAAACACTAAAACGGAACGTGGGTTTTCAACTCCAATGTGGCACGTCAGATTCGGCCGTAACGACTGTGCCGGGTTTGGGGTGTTACAAGTTTTACATTTTGAGGTTCAAATTCAACATTTTTATGACAGATTGAATAGTCAAAATAAGTGAAAGTTTGATTATAATTACCCGTTTTCAGTGAAATCAGAACAGTGGTTTCAAGACACAAATTCGATATGAAAATATTTATTTTATTATTTTAATGTCTACATCATGCTAGTATCACCATTATAAAAATTTCGTTAAGAAATTTTATCATTTTCATGCTTAATTTGATAAAAAATTGCAAAAGGTGCAAAGTTAGAGTTCTATAGGTTAAAAGCACTAAATAGCTATGAAACTTAAATGTTTGAGCACTTTGATAGCAAATAGACCATTTTTAGTTTGAGTGGACAATTATGGACATTATACATGTCTTTTCAAAGGTTAATAAAAAGGTTAAATAAGTAAATAAAAAATAAACTAAGTAAAAATAAAGTAAAACAAATTGTCATCTTCTAAACTAGGTTAGTCCACCAAAGTTTAAACTTACAAACTCCATGGGGGGAGCTTAAAGGTTCGACCAACACATATTTTCTTGCATGTGAGTATTTTTCATCCAGTTCCTAATGATTTCTATGTTTTTGAAGTCGTTGTAGCTTAATCTAGCTAGCTTGGGGATTAATTTGCAAAACTGTTAAAAGTCTACGGATTTACCATGAATGTGTATGTATTGTTTTTGATGTCTGACGAAAGAAAATGGCTCGTTGTTGTTAGATAAACAACTTTTATTAAATGATTTTTGACGAAATCATCATTCTGGAATTAAATTGAAAAAATGTGAAATATTCATGGTGTAATTTGTGAAATAATGAAATGTGTGGGCTGCTATGAGTTTGTAAGAAATTTGGCTAGGCTTTGGTAGGGGTTAAATTGCTTGAATTTCTATGAGCTTAAGGACTAAATTGTAAAGAAATCAAAACATTAGGGGCAAAAAGGTAATTTTGCAAAAATGTGAATTTGGATTGAATTGAATAGAATGGTTGTTAAATGGATTGAATTTATTTATTTAGATCAAGATAGACCTCGTATGACTTTAGATCGAGGCAAAGAGAAAGCTTCAGATTAACCGACTCTATTTCTATGTTTTATTGTCAAGGTAAGTTCGTATGTTTAAGTAGCGTTTTAAATTATGTTATAAATGTTATTATTTTATAATATCAAATTGTGTCTTGATGGAAAAATACAACGGCGTATCGACGATCATCGACCAATAAAAGGGATGGTGACGACCATCAAATTATGAAAAAGGATGGATTCGACTATCAAAATATGGAAAGGGATAGCTTCAGCTATCGAACTATGAAAAGGGGTGGTTACAGCCATCGTGATTTTACTTTGTGTGTGCTTCAGCAAGAGTTTTTGATGCAATTTACCTTATTACTATTGAAGGTAGGAAATATGTGTTTTCATGACAATGAAAAGTATGAATTCATATGATTTAAGCTTATGAATCATTTATTTCTCATGTTGGATTGGTATATATATTTTAAGATTGTGTATTGTGTTGACAAGTATAGATTATATGTTACGAACTTACTAAGCATAACATGCTTAGTTTGTGTTCATTTTCTATGTTTGGTAGTTAATCAAAAGCTCATTCGGGTTAGAAAGTCGTTGGGGATCTATCACGCGATCCATCGGCATTATTAGTAGATTTTGATGATTTTGAGTCATGGTCATAATGGCATGTGTAGGTGTCTATTCTTGATGAAATAGCCATTATGTTTGGCTTGTAAATGTGGTATTTTGGATAATGAATTTAGTTGTCATTTTGGCTTGTATTTATATATATAGTCTTATGATGGTTGATAATTTGGCATTTTGGTACTTGAGTGGTATGTGTTGGAATGATCAATTGAATACCTGTTATGAATGGCCATTTTGGTATGTTTGAATGTGAGAAATGTAGTATGAAATGATATGGAATTTAGGTTGCAAATGTTAAGTTGATAATGACTAGATTAGACTTGTGTTTGGATATGCTTAATGACATGTAAATTGAGGTGCCTTAAGGCATATTGTATCATGTGGTTTTAACTTGATTATGCACATTTTAGGTACACTTTTGAAGCTTGAATTGGGTGTATTTGACTTGCACAAGTATGCACATTTTGGGTGAAGGAATTGGCTTGAAAATAGCTTAATTCTTGTCCACACGGCTAGAAAAACGAGCGTGTGTCTCAGTCGTGTACTGTTTGTCCCCTGTAGCTTACTAAGGATTTCAAGTTAGGCTATTACACAGCCTACCACAAGACTTGACACACGGGCGTGTGAGGCCATTTTGGAAGGGTACATGGCCTAGCACACGGGTGTGTGGCTTGGCTGTGTGACCCAAGTCAGAGAGTTATACAGGCACGAACACAGGCTGGGATAGGGCTGTGTGTCCATACTTCGAATGTCCACACAGCTTGAGGCACGGGCATGTCTCTCAGCTGTGTGAGTCACACGGCCTGGCGACACGCCCGTGTGACCCCTACAGTTTGAAAATTTTCAACTTTTTCTAAAAAATTCCATAAGTTTCTGATTTAGTCTCGATTTGTTTCTAACGTGTTTTTAGGGCCTCAAGGGCCCGAATAAGGGACAATATGTATGTCTTTGTTTGATTTTGCTATGATTTATAAATGATGTTAAACATTTAAAATATTTAATTGTTTGAAATCGTAAATTTTAGTAATACTCCGTACCCTATTTCGGTGACAGATACGGGTTATGGGTGTTACATTGATATCATGATAGGAGGGAGCATCTGGAAGAATACCAGGAATGAGGTAATGGAAATATTAGAAAGATTATGTGAAAATGAAGTTTTCTGGAGAATACATCAAGAATTAGAAGTAGAGGAATTGGGAGAAAGCAAAACAGAGGAGTAAAAGTGCAATAAACTGGAGACCAATATAGCAAATTTGGCTGATCATGAATACGAATTAAAAGAAGAAAAATGGGATGATACTGAACAGGAAATTTCTCAGACAATTATTCAGCTAGATTGGTTGTAATAACTTTTATCCGTGTCCGACGCCGGGATAGGATACAAGGTATTACTGGACTTAAATATACACATACGTGTAAACCGGACCATAAAATTTCAACCAATTCAAAAACATTCAAACACATACATATCATCCCTTATACGGCCTACACGGCCCAAAACATACATCAGTGGTGGTTCGGGACTAAACCAAGATCTTTCAAAAATTTTACAATACTTAGGAAATTGTCCATGTTTAGAGAGTCACACGCCCGTGTGGGTTAGGACGTGTGGTCACACATGCCCGTGGCTTGGGGCACTCCCGTGTTCTCAGCTCGTGTAACTCTCTGTTTATGACGTTAGCAACGAAATAGGGTCACATGGCCAAGTCACACGCCCATGTACTAAGGCCGTGTCCCTCACACGACTGAGACACATAGTCGTGTCTCTGCCCGTGTGGCCAACACTTAGGCTATTTTCCAAGCCTTAGTCAACCATAAACCCTCACACAGTTATACAACATCAATGACATATAACATGGCATCCATTTAATGATTAAACATTTTTAATTAGGCCACAAACATAGCATTTGCATGTCATGATATATGTGTTTTACATACTCATTTTATACTAAGTTAAACACACCAATACACACTCATTTGGCCTTGTATATTAAGATATAACTTATACTTTATACCATGGTTATCATCATACCAAAAGATTTCAACTTAATCATCAAACATTCATATTCAAGGCTAACTCATAAATTTATGAAATACCAACATATTTCACATGCGTAGAATAACATGCTTGTCTAAGACATTGCACACCATATCAAGTCACATACTCACATCACATGAAACTTTTAAGCTTGTGCATGCACATATAATAGGGTTACAACCCAATAATCAATATAAGCCACATCTCATGGCTATATACAATTGAATCATTATAAGCCAATACATTTGGCCAAATCATGAAACATATATATCAAAAGACTAAGTCTCTATACATGCCACTCACTTGAAAACACTTGAGGTTTATTAATACCCCAAATTGATAATTGATAGTGTGATGCTGCCTCTAACGATCTCCAACCCTGAGCTAACTTGACAACACTAAAGAAATGGAAAGGAGGGGGTAAGCTTTATGGCTTAGTAAGTCTATATGAAAATAATAAGCAATTTATCAACATGTTTCTATCAATTCTTACAACATGATCTCAAGGTAATACATTCATAATTGCACTTTTACTTATGTTCAAGTCAAGCTATTTACTCGAGTCATAGTCAATCAATTACTTATAACTAGAGCTACAAAATTCTAGATTAAGATCTGTTAAAATAATTTGAAACTAGACTCATATATCTTTCTAGCTTAAAATTTTCAGAATTTATGGATTAGCCAATAAGTACAGGTTATTCTTCAAATTTACTCCTATTCTGCTGTTTGATAGCTTAGACCTTTCTTTACTAAAAATTAATTATCTCATAGTACGTGATTCAGATAATGTTCCCGTCTATTTCTCTTAAAATTAAACTCATTAAGGATTTAGTCATATGAATTATAATCCATAATTATTTTCATACAATTTTTAATGATTTTCCAAATTCAGAACAGGGTAATTCGAAATCATTCTGACCCTATCTCACGAAAGTTTAAATATCTCATAATATGAAATTCTTTTGCTTATACCGTTTCTTCTATGTAAAACTAGACTCAATAAGATTTAATTTCATACTTTATTCAACCTCTAATTTGACTTCCACAATTTTTGGTGGATTTTCAAAGCCAAACCACTGCTGTTGTCCAAAACTATTTTAGTGCAATACAATGATAACTATCATAAAATAGTTTCCAACTAATCATGAACTCACCATTTCATGGATCCCATACTCATTTACACAATAGAGCTCAATATAAAAGTCATTATTCTCATGGGCATACTTAACCATACATTCCATCGATCAAGGTAATTTTTACTTAATACCTACACTCAATTAACAAGTTAGTCACATGTATATCAATATGCATAGATGAGCTCATCATGCTAGGTACATGTTTCATCTTTTATTTCTCATGTCATTTAACATGTTATTTGTTGAATCATTGAATTTTCGATAGAAATTTCATGTAGTACACTCAAAGTGTACAATTTCATTTTTTGTCAATTCATATCCTGTAGTACCTATTAAGGTACACTCTTGAGCCACATATCATACAGCAGAAACACCAGTCCAGGCTAGAATCTGTCTGTAACATATACTCTAGAAGCTTTGTAGGATAACCAATCCAGGCTAAATCCTTTTGTGACAAAGAATTCTCCATAGAGTTTATTCTGGATTACCAGTCTAGGCTAAATCCAGTCAATTAGGATTACCAGTCCAGACTAAATCCTAATTGAATCATATGCTCGATAGTCTCATTTTAAGATTACCCGTCTAGGAAAAATCCTTTTCATAATGAGATCAATAGATTACCCATTCGAGATAAATCCTTTCTCATGTAGGATCCCATTTCATGTGAGAAATGACCTATCCATCAGAATTCAGTATTTAAACGGATTATAACTCTTCTTAACAATTTTCAACATATATCATTTCATTCATTGCCATGTCCATATAATTTACATACATAATCAATGTAACATAACATTCAAATCAACACATTTTCATGTTTATTTAAGCATTAAAAATATAATAAGGAAAACATATTGCATCATTTCCATACAAACTTACCTCGATACCAAAAATGGTAAAAAAGACCTAACCTTCAAATATGCGTTTTTCCCCCTATTCTAGGTCCAAACCTCATTTTCCTCGATCTAAAATATCACAATTAGCTTATTTATTCATTACATTATTCATTGTGACCAAAAAATCATATTATGGAAAAATTACATTTTTGCCCCTGAACTTTATCATATTTACACTTTTGCCCCTAGGCTCGTAAAATGACTTTTGTTCAATTTCTTTGAACTTTAAGCCTGGCCAAACCATTTTCATAACTATAAAAGCCCAAAATTTTCACTAGAACACACTTTTACTACATATTTTATGACTTTTACAATTTAATCCTTTTAAGCATTTTCATCAAAAATCACTTAGCAAAAGTTGTTTCTCCAACCATAAACATGCATAATCTACCATTAAACATCAAAATTCTAAAATTTATAACATGGTTCAAAACCTATAACTTCATCATAACTCAAATAAATGGTAGAAATAGGTAGATCTTGTTACGAGGATTTCAAAAACATAAAAATCATTAAAAACAGGGCAAGAACGGGCTTACAATCGAGCTTGGAAGCTTGGAAAACCCTATCCATGTTTTCTTCATGTAAAATTCGGCTAAGGAAGAAGATGGACAAGAAATTTTGGCTTTTATTTTGTTTTTAATTCATTTTAATTACTAGATTACCAAAATGCCCCTAACTTAAAAATATTCTATTTCACCTATTTCATGTCCATTTTTGTCCAAAAAATTATCCAATTGTCTAATTACCATTTAAGGACCTCCAATTTAAAATTTCATAACAATTAGACACCTCTAACATGTAGAACTCAACTTTTGAACTTTTTACAATTTAGTCCTTTTGACCAAATTGAGCGCCCAAACGTCAAAATTTTCGAACGAAATTTTCACAAAATCATCCCGTGAATCTATAGACCATAAAAATATAATAAAAATAAATTTTATTACGTCAAATTTTTTGTAACACCCCTAACCCATATCTGTCGTCGAAACAGGGTTTCAAAGCATTACTAGAATTTCGAATCACCTAAGAAAAAAATTTTCAATTAAATACTTACCGATTCAATGCATCATATAAATAAATAAATATATTACCATTCAATCAAAAGCTTGCCACTTGTATAAGCATCAAACAGCAACATTGTTAGTATACTAGTACATATTTCATATAAATTCAACATTGATATATTTATTTTCTCGACATGTCACACTTGAGTTTAATAATTGTCTTTACTTATATAATTTTCTTATATCAACATATCAAAGATAGTCATATATGTACATGTCACAATACATATTATTCTCTTACTGTTTCTTCATAAGCATATATCATTCATTTCGTTATATCAATATTTCATGCACCATAATTTTCATATATCTTATGTATATTTATTTCGGTAATAGTTCATATTAAAATTAACATAAATTAAATTCCATGTACCTATACTTATTTCATTTATCTATCTTTCTAATTATTTCATTCAACTATTTTGTACATATATTTCCATATGACCAATTCTTGTAAACATTTCACAGAACCATTTCATATAACCATTCTTCATTTGATACATATTACCTGAATTTCAATTGTTCAACTGATGTCATAGCATCTCCCATCCACGATCTTATTTATCTTCGACATGATGCCATAGTGTCTTTCAACTATGGTCTTACTTATTTTCTGTCAGGTTGCCATGGTATCTTTCAACCATGGTCTTGGTCATTTCATGTTACATTGCCATGGTATCTTTGAACCATAGTCTTATTCATTCCCGTCATGTTGCCATGGTATCTTTCAACCATGGTCTTATTCTTTTCATGTCACGTTGCCATGGTATCTTTCAACCATGGTCTTACACATTCAACCATGGTCTTACACATTTAATATCCTGTTGCCATGGTATCTTTCAACCATGGTCTTACACATTTCATATCATGTTGCCATGGTGTCTTTCAACCATGGTCTTACACATTTCATTTCAAAAAGAACACTCCCGCGAACCTCATCATTACAGCGGGATTACCAGTCCAGGCTAAATTCCCTATAATATAAACTCATAGAGTATTGTCGGGATTACCACCCGAGCTAAATCCCTGCGCAACGACAATTACTCTAATGAGCTTGGATCCGAATTACGATCCGAAAGCTAAATTCAGACCCTAATTCGGATTACCCGTCTGGGCTAAATCCATTTTCTACATATTCTTCGGAAGGGCTATATCAAGATAGGATCACCCGTCCGGGCTAGATCCTTTTTATCGTCAATTCCTTTTCAGAGATCCATCAAATTTCCCTTTCATTCAACCAGGATTTCTTCCCCTTTTATCAAATATATCAATGTTTCATAAATTTTCATATAATGAACGTTCAAATCATATTCATATAAAAAACATACATTTCAAGCATCTAAGAATATAATTCAAGTTACACAAACTTACCTCATTGCTTGTTTGTGTTTATAATTTCATTAATCCGATATCTTTTCTTTTCCACGATCAAGTCTCTTATTTGAGTCGTCCGGATCTTTATAAATAAATTTGATCATCATTTTCATTCATTTCATATTCTAATGTATTTAATTAATGCTCTAGGAAAAATTACCATTTTGCCCCTAAACTTTTATTTAATGACAATTTCATCCTTAGGGTCAGGAAAATAAAATTCTTGCAATTTTAATCCTTATTTCCAGCTATTATTCTCATACATATTGATAACAGCCCATTAATTCTATGAAATATCAAAATTTTCCATAATTTCAACACTTTTCAATTTAATCCCTAAAAACATGTTTTTCCCCGATCTTAAACTAAATTAATAATTTCATTCACTTTTGTAATTTAAATAATAAAATAATCCCTTTCATGCAATTTGGTCATTTCTGACATTTTTACAAAATTACCCATAAAGTTTTACTTTTATTCAATTTAGTCCCTGAGTCTAAAACATGCAAATGAGCTATGCCAGATGAATATTCATACATATTTTCTTCCTCCTCCTCTCCATTCCACATCCTTAATGTATATAACACATTTGTAAGTAACATTATCTATAATTTTTATTATTTACTTTTATGAATATTCAAGCTGTCCATCTGTGCCATAGTCACTAAATTGTTTATATCTGGATCTATATAACTCAAAATTAATATCCACTAATTTTCCCTGAAACTAGACTCAAATATATTCTTATCATAAAATTTTTAGAATTTTTGGTTCAGCCAATAAGTACAGTTTATTCTTTAAAGTTACCCATGTTCTGCTGTCTGACACTCCTGACCCTTCTTCACTAAATATTAATTATCTTCTCGTAAAGAATTTAAATGATGTTCTCGTTTATTTCTATTAAAAATAAACTCATTAAGGATTCTAAACATATAAATTTAAGCCCGTAATTATTTTTCTCCAATTTTTTATTATTTTCCAAATTCAAAACAGGGGAACCCAAAATCATGCTGACCTTGTCTCACAAAATTTATTATATCTCATGATTTACAATTCCATTTCTTACATAATTTCTTCTATAAGAAACTAGACTCAATAATATTTAATTTCATATTTTATTAATCCTATAATTGAATTCCTACAATTTTTGGTGATTTTTCAAAATTATACTACTGCTGCTGTCCAAAACTGTTTTAGTGCAAGATATTATTTACCATGTTTATAACACCCTTGTTTTCTTTCTCTACACTATTTCTCATCACTTTCTCTTGTTTTCTCTTCACTAACATTTCAAGAATATAAGATCATATGTAAGGAAACTCTACATTAACATTAATCCCATGCATTTTCAATAATATCAAACTTAAAAATATATTAAAATCATGATGTTCTTACCTTGTTCTATTGATTTCAATCTTCATCTTGATTTTCTCTCTCTTTCAATTGACCATTTTGCCCTTTATTATCTTTTAAAATTCCATCGTTAAGTCATCATTTATTTTGGTAAAATTACAATTTAGTCCCTCATAGTTCTTCATCTATTCAATTTGGTCCTAATTCATCCACTTTCCTTAGTTTGTAGATCATTCCACCTTTAAAATATTTACACTATTGGTCCTTCAAAATTTTCATATTTACACTTTAACCCCTCAAATTTTGAGTATTTACTCTTGTGCAACAAAAGTTTTATCACTTTTACAATTTAGTCCTTTCTTGAATTAATATATCATAATAGACTTTCCAATATTGACATAACTCAAAATTTCCCTTTTTGTCACTTTATTTCCTTATTTTACTATATCACGAATAATATTTTACTGTTAAAATTTTCGGGGTATTACATTTCTCTCCCCTTTAAATTAAATTTCGTCCTCGAAATTTCCTTGTTTTCTTTTGATCATGAATTTCATTATTTCTATAATTCTATAGTTTCTTTCTGCACATATTTACCTAGTTTATCATTTATATCCATTCTCTATCCTTTCATTTCACATTTGTCTTGCAGAACTTTTACTAACAGAAATAGAAAACAATATCATATGAATCTTATTATCAAGTGTTTTATCACATATATTGGCTTGGAAAACCAAAGAAAAATAGAGTAGTACCACCTGTGAATCAATCAGACTTGCGATAATTTCTGTCTATTAGCATATTTATCCAACCTTTCCATATATTGATTATAGCATCCAAACATGAACAGTTGCATATACCTCTGAAAATATCAGTACATATAAAATACTCATATAAAATCCCCAAAAATTTTACTGTAATATACCTATTTATAACAGCTATATTCAAATATTTTTGTAATTTATTTACCAATCCATTGACTAGTATAGTCATCAATAATTTCACATCATTTAGTTCACTCAAGAAACTAATTCGAAAGAAATTTTCAGTTAACCATTCTGTAAATACCATATTTGAACAAATCGATTTTCCTATAAATAACTTTTTTATTTAACAGTGGTATTGTATATCCCAGCTAGTTTTCAGAAAAAATTGATGTCTCTATTCAGAACCCATCTTTACTTATTAACTCATTCTCAGTTCCGACTGTATTATCAATTGTTCAACCATTGAGCTTTTCACTTTCCACTTCTAAACTTAATCAATATAAATCTCATGAATTTCATTGTATATAACTGTACTAGTAAAGGGGTATAGATCGTAAACTCTCATAATTTAATTTTCATGTATTTACTCATATAACATTTATCATTCTCAAGTACTATAAAACATTTATCCGTACTTTTACGAGTTCTGCTTCATCATAACTAACATTTTTACTCAGAGATAATCCTTTACCTCGTAACGAAAATTGTTTACTTTTTACTTAGTAGAGGCCCAATAGACTAGATAGAACACTTCAGATATACGAGACTTATACAAAGGTGCATTATTATGCACTATTAAACAGAGAACACTGAAGTGTTATACAAAGAGTACGAATGTGCTGAATGTGCTGAATATGTTAATAATCAGAGAGCACTAACGTGCTAGTAATCAGAGAGCATGCTGAGGCCCCTTAATATCCTAGTAGTTCTAATCTTGTCTACTTGGGCAAATTATTTCATACACGCATATCACTTTTACACCTTTTGCATAATACTTTTACATGCTTTACAATTTAATCCTTGTACCAATAATTCATATACTTATATCTTCTGTATCTTAAATACATGTAATATATTTCAAAATTCACTATTCATCCATAATTCTCTAATAATCTTTATCATGTACTTCATATATTACTTTTATATATTTTGTAATTTAGTCATCAGCACAATATTTCATGTAGTAATAATTTGCTTTTAATAATACATATAATATAATATTCATCATCGACATGTATTATAAAAAATTTATTCATACCTTTTATTTTTGTACCGATTCATCATAATCAACTTTCTACTCATATACTTGAGTATCGCTTTTAGCATTATCAGAATTAGCTTGGTTGAAAAACATCTCTTTCTATAAGCTATCACATATTATAATGACATGTGTTTTTGGACTTCACATATACTACGTTTGGTCCGAGAACTGACTAAATCGTAGCTCTGATACCACTAAATGTAACACCCCTAACCCGTATCTGTCATCAAAACAGAGCTTCAAAGCATTACTAGAATTTACGAATCACCTAAGAAAAAAATTTTCAATTAAATACTTACCTATTCAATGCATCATATAAATAAATAAATATATTACCATTCAATCAACAGCTTGCCACTTGTATAAGCATCAAACAGCAACATTGTTAGTATACTAGCACATATTTCATATAAATTCAACATTGATATACTTATTTTTTCGACATGTCACACTTGAGTTTAATAATTGTCTTTACTTATATAATTTCCTTATATCAACATATCAAAGATAGTCATTTATGTACATGTCACAAGACATATTATTCTCTTACTGTTTCTTCATAAGCATATATCATTCATTTTGTTATATCAATATTTCATGCACCATAATTTCCATATATCTTATGTATATTTATTTCGGTAATAATTCATATTAAAATTAACATAAACTAAATTCCATGTACCTATACTTATTTCATTTATCTATTTTTTTAATTATTTCATTCAACTATTTTGCACATATATTTCCATATGACCAATTTTTGTAAACATTTCACAGAACCATTTCATATACCATTCTTCATTTGATACATATTACCTGAATATCAATTGTTTAATTGATGTCATAGCATCTCCCATCCACGATCTTATTTATCTTCAACATGATGCCATAGTGTCTTTCAACTATGGTCTTACTCATTTTCTGTGAGGTTGCCATAGTATCTTTCAACCATGGTCTTGTTCATTTCATGTTACATTGCCATGGTATCTTTGAACCATGGTCTTATTCATTCCCGTCATGTTGCCATGGTATCTTTCAACCATTGTCTTATTCATTCCCGTCATGTTGCCATGGTATCTTTCAACCATGGTCTTATTCTTTTCATGTCACGTTGCCATGGTATCTTTCAACCATGGTCTTACACATTTTATATCCTGTTGTCATGGTATCTTTCAACCATGGTGTTACACATTTCATATCATGTTGCCATGGTGTCTTTCAACCATGGTCTTACACATTTCATATCATGTTGCCATGGTGTCTTTCAACCATGGTCCTACACATTTCATTTCAGAAAGCACACTCCCGCGAACCTCATCCTTACAAATGGGATTATCATCCAGCTAAATCCTCAGAATATAAACTCATAGAGTATTGTCGGGATTACGGTCTAGGCTAAATCCCACACGACGATTACTCTAATGAGCTTGGATCCGAATTACCAGTCCAGCTAAATTCAGACCCTAATTCGGATTACCCGTCCGGGCTAAATCCATTTTCCACATATTCTTTGAGAGGGCTATATCAAGATAGGATCACCCGTCCGGGCTAGATCCTTTTTACCGTCAATTCCTTTTCAGAGATCCATCAAATTTCCCTTTTATTCAACCAGGATTTCTTCCCCTTTTATCAAATATATCAATGTTTCATAAATTTTCATATAATGAACATTCAAATCATATTCATATAAAAAACATACATTTAAAGCATCTAAGAATATAATTCAAGTTACACAAACTTACCTCATTGCTTGTTTGTGTTTATAATTTCATTAATTCGTTATCTTTTCTTTTCCACGATCAAATCTCTTACTTGAGTCGTCCAGATCTTTATAAATAAATTTGATCATCATTTTCATTCATTTCATATTCTAATGTATTTAATTAATGCTCTAGGCAAAATTACCATTTTGCCCCTAAACTTTTATTTAATGACGATTTCATCCTTAGGGTCAGGAAAATAAAATTCTTGCAATTTTAATCCTTATTTCCAGCTATTATTCTCATACATATTGATAACAGCTCATGAATTCTATAAAATATCAAAATTTTCCATAATTTCAACACTTTTCAACTTAATCCCTAAAAACATGTTTTTCCCCGATCTTGAACTAAATTAATAATTTCATTCAATTTTGTAATTTAAATAATAAAATAATCCCTTTCATGCAATTTGGTCATTTCTGACATTTTTACAAAATTACCCATAAAGTTTTACTTTTATTCAATTTAGTCCCTGAGTCTAAAACATGCAAATTAGCTATGCCAGATGAATATTCATACATATTTTCCTCTTCCTCCTCTCCATTCCACATCCTTAATGTATATAACACATTTGTAAGTAACATTATCTATAATTTTTATTATTTACTTTTATGAATATTCAAGCTATCCATCTGTGTCATAGTCACTAAATTGTTTATATCTGGACCTATATAACTCTAAATTAAGATCCACTAATTTTACCTGAAACTAGACTCAAATATATTCTTATCATAAAATTTTCAGAATTTTTGGTTTAGCCAATAAGTACAGTTTATTCTTTAAAGTTATCCATGTTCTGCTGTCTGACAGTCCTGACTCTTCTTCACTAAATATTAATTATCTTCTCGTACAGAATTTAAATGATGTTCTCGTTTATTTCTATTGAAAATAAACTCATTAAGGGTATAAACATATAAATTTAAGCCCATAATTATTTTTATCCAATTTTTTATTATTTTCCAAAGTCAGAACAGGAGAACCCGAAATCATGCTGACCTTATCTCACAAAATTTATTATATCTCATGATTTACAATTCTATTGCTTACATAATTTCTTCTATAAGAAACTAGATTCAATAAGATTTAATTTCATATTTTATTCATTCTATAATTCGATTTATACAATTTTTGGTGATTTTTCAAAGTTATACTACTGCTGCTGTCCAAAACTGTTTTAGTGCAAGATATTATTTACCATGTTTATAACACCCTTGTTTTCTTTCTCTACACTATTTCTCATCACTTTCTCTTGTTTTCTCTTCACTAACATTTCAAGAATATAAGATCATATGTAAGGAAACTCTACATTAACATTAATCCCATGCATTTTCAATAATATCAAACTTAAAAATATATTAAAATCATGATGTTCTTACCTTGTTCTATTGATTTCAATCTTCATCTTGATTTTCTCTCTCTTTCAATTGACCATTTTGCCCTTTATTATCTTTTAAAATTCCATCGTTAAGTCATCATTTATTTTGGTAAAATTATAATTTAGTCCCTCATAGTTCTTCATCTATTCAATTTGGTCCTAATTCATCCACTTTCCTTAGTTTCTAGATCATTCCACCTTTAAAATATTTACACTATTGGTCCTTCAACTTTTTCATGTTTACACTTTAACCCCTCAAATTTTGAGTATTTACTCTTGTGCAACAAAACTTTTCTCACTTTTACAATTTAGTCCTTTCTTGAATTAATATATCATAATATACTTTCCAATATTGATATAACTCAAATTTCACTTTTTGTCACTTTATTTCCTTATTTTACTATATAACGGATAATATTTTACTGTAAAAATTTTCGGGGTATTACATTTGTGGTCCTGAAACCACTGTTCCGACTAGGCCCAAAATCGGGTTGTTACATTGGTGGCGTCAAAGTAAGGGATAATCAATACAAATTATTTTTTAGCAAAAAAAATGACACCATCTATTATTAAACCTTCGGAATTAGGATTAAAATCTTTACCAAAACACTTAAAATACAGATATTTGAGGGAGCAAAATACATTACCAGTGATTATAGCTACTGGGCTAAGTTTAGGACAAGAAAAAACTTTATTAAGTGTTCTAAAAACACACAAAAAAGCCATAGGATGGACAATCACTGATATTAAGGGAATCAATCCTCCACTATGTCAACATAAGATTAGATTAGAAGAAAAGGAAACATGTAGTGGATGCACAACACCAGCTTAATCTAGCCATGAAGGAAGTGGTAAAAACTGAATTGCTTAAATGGTTAGATGCAAGTATTGTTTATGCTATTCCAACAGTGAATGGGTTAGTCCTACGAAGTGTGTTCCAAAAAAAAGTGCGTTAATAGTGGTTGAAAATGATAAATATGAATTAATTCTAACAAGAACAGTTACTGGTTGGAGAGTGTACATCGACTATCAGAAATTAAATGATGCAACAAAAAAAAATCATTTCCCACTTCCTTTTCTTAGCCAAATGCTTGATAGCATTATTATTGTTTCCTTTACAGATACTTAGGATACTATCTAATCCCAATACATCCGAATGACCAAGAAAAAACTACCTTCACATGTCCTTTTAGGTACCTGTGCTTTCAGATGAATGTCATTTGGGCTTTGCAATGCCCCAACAAATTTTGTGAGATGTATGATTGCTATTTTCACTGAAATGCTATAGGAATGATTAGACGTGTTTATGGATAATTTCTCAGTATATGAATATTCATTTCAAGAATGTTTGGACAATCTTGAAAAAGTCCTGCAAAGATGCGGAGAAACCTAGTACTGAACTGGAAAAAATGTTATTTCATGGTCAAGGTGGGATTGATTTTAAGGAATCAAATATCGAGAAAGGGCCTGGAAGTTGGAAAAGCTAATATCGAGGTTATTAAGAAACTTTCGAATCCTACAACCATTCAATGAGTGAGAAGAGAAATTTTTTGAGCCATGTTGGTTTCTACATGTGATTCATAAATGATTTCACCTATATCTCTAAACTACTAAATCAATTATTGCAGAAAGAGACATTATTTGTATTTGACCAAGAATGTCCCAAAGCTTTTGAGGTAATAAAAGAAAAACATATTTTTGCTCCTATAATTATTACTCCTAACTAGTCAGAATGTTTTATTATAATGTCCGACGCTAGTGACTATGATGTAAGGGTAGTGCTGGGATAAAAAAGAAATAACCTATTTAGAGCCATTCATTATGTGAGTAAGACACTTAATTCGACACAATGCAATTACACTACAACTAAAAAGGAGATTCTTGCCGTTGTGTTTGCTTGTGAAAATTTCTGACCATATTTGATGGCAAACAGAGTTTATGTCTACACTGATCATTCAACATTAAAATATGTCATGAAGAAAAAGGAAACTAAGGCTAGATTAAAGAGATGGGTATTACTGCTTCAAGAGTTCTATTTATGAATAATGGACGGGAAAGGAACAAAAATAAAAATTGTAGACCATCTATCCAGAAAAAAGAATGCCTCGAAACAACTGGACTCTGAAGAAATAAAAGAAATTTTTGTTGATGAACAGTTGTTCAGAGTAGACATCTACAGAACAAAATTTAGAAATAATGGCACTTTGTGGTATGCTAATGTTGAAATATGTATATAATTTAAATTTATTTAGGTAGATAAATGTTATTTGGGTAGATAAGTTTTATTCATATTCTAGGTATATTTTATTTTATCTTTTAGTAGTTTATTAGAATAAGAGAACTATTTTCTTTTATGTTTTAGTAGTTTATTAGAATAAGGGAACTATTTTCCCAATTAGGATTAGGACTCTTTTCTCTATTTAAGTCCAGTTCTTTAGTTAATAATAATAGAACAGTTTTATCAAAAGTTCTCCTGAAAACTTTCATGGCATCTGAGCTAGGTTAGTTCTCTAGTAACATCATGGTTAAAACAACCTTCACTGGAGATAAGAGATCCATCAGTCAAACAGAGGAAGAAAGTTCTACCATTGAAACAACTTCTGAGAGTACAATGACTCAAGGGACAGAGGCGTCTCACCTTTCTTTTCAATTGACATCTCACAAGTTGAACAGCAAGAATTATCTGGAACGGTCGTAGTTCGTAAAATTAGAAATTGATAGGCACGACAAGCTAGGTCATTTGAATGGAGAAGTTGAGCAAGCACAGGTGGGTGATCCAAAGATGAGAAAGTAGAGGTCAGAAAATTCTATGATAATTGCGTGGCTTATTAATTCCATGGAAGCATCTGTAGGTAAACCTTTTCTTTTTCTCCCAACTACTAAAGATGTTTGGGACGCTGTGAAAGACACCTATTCAGATTTAGAAAATGCTTCACGAATTTTTGAGTTAAAAATAAAACTTTGGAAAGCTAGGCAAGAGGAAAAAGAAGTTACTTTTTATTATAACGAGATGATGTCTCTTTGGTAAGAACTAGACCAGTGTTATAATGATGAATGAGAGTGTCCTGGAGATGGTGTAAAAGCTATTAAAAAAGAAGAGAATGAAAGAGCTTATTTGTTTCTGGCTAGTTTAAATAAAGAATTTTATGAAGTGAGATCTCGAATCCTAGGGAAAAAATTGCTTCCAAAATTTCATGAGATTTTTTCTGAGGTTAGAAGAGAGGAGACAAGAAGAAAAGTAATGTTAAAGCCAGGGTTTGGAGCTAATGATGATAATTCTGCTCTTGTAACTATTAAAAATAATGATGATAGTGTAAAAAAGAAAAAACCTTGGTGCAATCACTGCAAAAAATACTAGCACACTCGAGAAACGTATTAGAAGCTCTATGGGAAACCGACAAATGGAAGGAAAAAGAGTGGCAATAGTCGTGGTTCACAATCAGGGGATAGCAGAGCTTTCCAAACAACTAATGGAAATTATAAGGGCCAAAGTTCTCTGGAAAGGTCTCCATTCACTAAGGAACAATTAGAGCATCTACACAAGTTTTTTCAATCACCATAGTTTCGGATGAATTCTTCTATTCCTAACTCATCCAATAATCCTTCTTCCTCTTTTGCCCAATCAGGTACTGATTTTTCTATTTTTTTTCAGTGTTAAGCCTTGTAAAACAAACATGTGGATCATTGATTTTGGAGCTAGTGATCACATGACTAGTAGTCATTTTCTTTTTTCAACTTACACACCTTGCATAGGAAATAAAAAGATCAAAGTAGCAGATGGGTCCTTCTCGACAATAGCCGGGAAAGGCACTGTTAAAATTTCATCTTCTTTGGTTTTACATAATGTTTTCCATGTGCCAAATCTAGCTTGTAATCTCATATCGATAAGTAAATTATCCCAGTCCTCAAATTGTCATGTTATATTTGACTCCTCTATGTGTAAGTTTCAGGACATGGTCTCGGGGAGGATGATTGACAATGCTAAAGAATTTGGTAGAATTTGCTTTCTTGAAGACGACCATCTAAGTCAACCAACAACTACTTTATGTTTAAATTCTATTTCTGATTTTGATAAGGTTCTGATTTGGCATTATAGGCTTATACATCCTAATTTTTACTATTTAAGATATTTGATACCTAATCTATTTAAGAATAAAAGTCCTTCTTCATACCATTGTGTTTTGTGAATTGGCTAAACATCATCGGTCATTCTTTCCACCTAAAAAATATAAAGCCTCCAAACCTTTTTCGTTAATTCATAGTGATGTTTGGGGACCTTCAAGAGTCTCGACTTTTTCAGGAAAACGTTGGTTTGTCACATTTATTGATGATCATACTCGACTTTGTTGGGTGTTTTTATTAAAAGATAAGTCTGAAGTTAAAAATGTGTTTCAGTCTTTTTATACTATGGTGAAAACACAATTTGGTGTGAAAATAGAAGTATTTCGAACTAACAATGGTGGGGAATTTTTTAGCGACCAATTAGGTGTTTTCTTAACCAAACATGGAATAGTCCACCAAAGTTCTTGTACAAATACACCACAACAAAATGGGATTACAGAAAGAAAAAACTGACATCTTTTAGAAGTAACTAGAGCCTTGATGTTCACTAGTCATGTACCACGTTAGCTTTGTGGCGAAGCTTTGTTAACAGCTACATATCTTATTAATTGAATGCCCAGTAAAACTCTAAATTATAAAACTCCTTTTTATCTCTTTAAAGATAACTTCCCTAACTCTAAATTGATCACAGATTTATCCCTTCGAGTTTTTGGGTGTAGTGTTTTTGTTCATATTCACAACCAAGGTAAACTAGATCCTAGAGCAAAAAAAATGTGTCTTTGTTGGCTATGCTTCTAATAAAAAGGGTTACAAATGTTATGATCCAATTGATAGGAAGATTATTATTACCATGGATGTCACATTTGTTGAAACACAATCTTATTTTGATTCTAACCTTCAGGGAGGGAATTATACTAAAGAAGATTCTATAATTGATCAAGAAAAGACTAGAATTATACAACATAGGGATTCTAATAATGGGGAAGGCAAATTTATGATTAACACAAAAATTAATAATGTTAATGTTAATGAAAAGGAGTATGAAGGTGTAGAGTCTGATCATGAGAATAAAGAACAAACAAAGGAGTTAATTGTTTACTCAAGAAGAAATTGAAATCAAGAAAGTGGAATCCACCAAATTCATCACCAAGAATCCAATCCGTAAGATCCTGTCAAAAGTCTATGTAAAGCTCTTAATCTAACCAATGAATTTTCTGAATTAGATATCCCAATTGCCAAAAGAAAAAATGTTAGAAATATTGTCAAATATCCCATGTCTAACTTTATATCTTATAAAGCCTTGTCTTCAACATTCTCAACCTTTGCTTGGTGTCTCGATACTATAAAAATACCCAAAAATGTGAAAGATGCTTTACAGGTTCTTGAGTGGAAAGAGGCTATTTTAGAGGAGATGCGCGCTCTTGAAAAAATAGGTATATGAGAAACAATGGAATTACTTGTAGGGAAAAAAACAGTAGGCTGTAAATAGCTGTTCATAACCAAATTCAAACCTGATGGATCTTTAGATAGATACAAAGCCCGGTTGGTGGCTAAAGGGTACACTCAAACAGACAAGATAAATTATCTTGAAACATTTGCTCCAGTAGCCAAATTAAATTCCATTAGAGTTCTTTTATCAATTGTTGTTAATCTTGATTGGTCTTTACAGCAGCTAGATGTGAAAAATGTTTTCCTAAATGGGAAGCTTGAAGAAGAAGGTTACTTGGATCCTCCTCCAGGTTTTGAAGAAAAATTTGGAACTCGAGTATGTAAACTTAAGAAATCTTTGTATGGTCCAAAACAGTCTCCTCGAGCTTGGTTTGAACGGTTCACTCAAATTGTTAAAAAATAAGGTTACTCACAAGTGCAAGCTAATCACACAATGTTTTATCAACATTCACAAAAAGGTAGAATAGCAGTTATTATAGTTTATGTCAATGATATCATTCTTATAGGAGATGATGTGGATGAAATAAAGCGTCTCAAGGAGCATCTAGCATTAGAGTTTGAGATCAAAGACTTGGGTCCTTTGAAATACTTTCTTGGAATGGAAGTTGCTCAATCAAAAAAGGGTCTTGTGATCTCTCAGAAAAAAATATGTGATTGATCTTTTAAAAGAGGCTGGGAAGAGTGGTTGCCGCCCAACTGACACACCAATTGATCCAAATATAAAATTTGGAAATAAAAAAGGTCGATTAGTTGATCAAAGGCAGTACCAAAGATTAGTTGGTAAGTTAATTTACTTATCACATACAAGACCAAACATAACTTTTGCAGTGAGCTTAGTGAGTCAATTTATGCACTCCCCAATGGAGGAACATGAAGAAGTAGTGTTTCGAATTCTAAGATACTTGAAGAGTTCACCTAGAAAGGGCTTATTCTTCAGAAATTCAAGGAATGAGGAATTGAAGCTTATACAGATGCAGATTGGGCAGGCTCAACAATAGATAGAAGATCTATATCAGGATACTGTACATATATTTAGAGAAACCTTGTGACTTGGTGAAGCAAAAAATAAAGTGTTGTAGCAAGATGTAATGCAGAGGCTGAGTTTAGATCAATGGCTCAAGGAATTCGTGAAATGATGTGGTTAAAAAGAATTATGGAAGAGCTGAAGAAACCAATAACTTCACCAATGAAGTTGTACTATGATAGCAAAGCTGCCATTAGTATTGCTCACAACCTAGTCCAACATGATAGAACTAAACATGTTGAGATTGATAGACACTTTATCAAGGAAAAGATTGAAGAAGGCCAAGTGTGCATGTCGGTTGTTCCTTTAAAACAACAGATTGCTGACATACTCACCAAAGGACTCTCTAAGACAAGCTTTGATTTTCTTGTAAGCAAGTTAGGCATGATTCATATATATGCACCAACTTGAGCGAGGGTGTTGAAATATGTATATAATTTAAATTTATTTAGGTAGATAAATGTTATTTAGGTAGATAAGTTTTATTCATATTCTAGGTATATTTTTATTTTATATATTTTTATTTTATCTTTTAGTAGTTTATTAGAATAAGGGAACTATTTTCTCAATTAGGATTATGACTCTTTTCTTTATTTAAGTTTAGTTCTTTAGTTAATAATAATGGAACAGTTTTATCAAAAGCTCTCTTGAAAACTTTTAGCTAATTATGTAAACTGTATAGCTAAGGTCATCTTTCCACCACAATGATCATGGCAACAAAAGAAAAGGATTATGCACGAAGCAAAAAATTATATCTGGGAAGATCCGTATGTTTTTCGGTGATATACAGATCAATTAGGAAGAAGATGTTTACCAGAAGAGAACGTAGTTGACATTTTACAAGGATGTCGTACATCCACATGTGGGGGACATTTTGGCAGAAAAAGAATAGCCCAAAAAGTACTCCAATCAGGATTTTATTGGCCAACTATGAACAAGGATGCATATGAATTTGTACAAGAATGTGACAGATGTCAAAGAACTAGGAGTATATAAAAAAGGGGTGAAATGCCAGAATCAGTGAAACTCGAGGTAGAGGTATTCGACGTTTGGGGAATTGACTTCATGAGACCATTCCTAAGTTCTTTAAAGAACCAATACATTCTTTTAGCTATTGGTTATGTCTCAAAATGAGTCGAGGTTGTGGCCTTACCTACCAATGTTACCAAATCAATAGTTAAGTTTTTGAGGAAGAATATTTTTGCCAGATTTGGAGCATCACATGCATTGGTAAGTGATGAAGGATCCCATTTTCGCAGCAAACCATTCGAGATCGCTTTGGCAAAATACTGTGTAAGACATCGAATGACAACAACATAGCACCCTTAGGCTAATTGTAACAACCCATTTTTTAGTAGTGTTGGAAACAATGGTTTTGGGACCACAATCTGACATTTCAGTCTATAAATATTAAATAATTAATATTTATAAGGTTATTAGTGTCGCATTAATATTTATAAGAAATTTTAATGTTTAGGTAGTTAAGTAATTAAAAAGGACTAAAGCATAAAAATTACAAAGTTAATTTCTATTAGCTATAGAGGTAAGTGGCTATGGAAATAATTTGGAGGGATTCAAGTGGAGGTTATACCTTAAGGTTGATTAGTGGGATGACTCATGCATGTTACAATTGAAAAATTAAGTTAGTATTAAGGTTAAAAAGGTAATTTAGTTAATATTGAAATAAAATAAAAGATGATAAAATATCATCATCTTCTTGTGTTCACCGCCGAAAATTGAAACCAAGAAACTCCATTAGAGGAGCTTTATATTCGACAAACAAAAGCTAGTGCATGTATGTGTTTCCTTGATTTATTTTCCATGAATTTTACCTTTTTTGTGATTGTTGTCTTGAGGTCTAGCTAAATTATTGGTGTAACGCCCTAAAATTTAAATTTTTATTTTTACGAATGTGTGACATAAGTGTGTATCTGCTTCAGTGGTTAACTGTTCTGGGTGTATGTGAGAGATCCCAAGTTCAAGCCTTGCTTGGGTTAAATTTTGGTATTTTATGAATAAAGCCTATCTCTGTTCAGTAGGCTTTTATTCAATTATTTGTGAAAACATATCAGAATGGGCCTGCTGGTCTAGTGGTTAAGCAGAGTGTTGGTGTGCTGCAGGTCCTGTGTTCGAATCTCTGTGTATGCAAGGGATAGTATTTTTGCTCCTAATTTTGGCTAGAGTTGTGTTGAAAGGGGATTCTGAGTAGTGGGCTGTTAGTGGGATAGTGGTAAGAGATTTGAGGAGATAATAGGGAAAGTTATGAGAATATTGCCTATTCTGATTATTTTTTTCAAATTTTCAGCTCCCTTTCCCTCTTTCCCAAAAATTTTGACGGCAACTCTCCTCTTTCCCTCTCCTTGTTGCTTTTGATCTCAAACAATACCTTCCCCCTTTGTTGTTCGTTCGTTTTGCTCTTCAGGAACCTATTTTCTGCTTTCAGCCCCTACTTTGTAAGCAATCTTTGTGCTTTGTAGTTTGATTTCTAAGTTTCTGATATAAAGTTTGTGTAATATGTTTTGACAGCAATGAATCGGGTGTAAAGGGCTGCCCTAGTGTCGTTTTGTAGTTAGATCGTTTGGGGTTTCGAGGTACTGTTCATCTCTAGTGTGGTTTTAGCATCAAAAGATACCAGGTTTATACCCAAAAATGCAGAAAATGGGATTCAACGAAAGCCAAAATTGTAAACTGTCGGCGTTACATGGGCCGTGTGATGGCCGGATAAGCCGTGTGTGACACACGGGCTAGACTAAATTGGATCGTATAGGCCACACGGGTAGGCCACACGGGCGTGTGAGTCCACACGGGTAGGTCATACATGTGTGTAGGATTCTGGGCCAAGTTGTGTGATCCACACGATCAAGGCTAATTTGGGCCGTGTGGGCCACACAGGCGTATGGGCCCACACGGACATGCCACATGGGCGTGTGAGCCCATTTTTCTGAAAAGTTCTCTAAGGTTGCACGGGTCGCCTAAGTCGACTGTGGACCTACTGTAGGGACGGTAAGCATTACTTAGACCCCTATATGAGTAATCTGTCTGACTGATTTCTGTATTGAGCATGTATGCCGATATGAATATATGGACTGTTAACTACATAATAACATGTCATTTATTGTATGTTGCATTGCATCAGGGTGGGTTGATGATATTTGGATGAAGTGTCTGAAAGGCTCTTAAGCCTATTATCTGGCAGTTCAGCTGCAAATTACTGAATATGTGTTGCATTTTAGTACAGCATGGTGTGTAGGGATGGGTGGGTGTTTTTAACCCTTCATAGTGTGTAAGGATGGATGGAGATGGTGTGTAGAGGCTGGTGGGTAGGATTCTAATTTCTGTTACTGCATACTGGACCTGAGATGGGCAAGTCCCTAATTTATCTGAGATTGTATCTTATTGGGTTAAGGCCTAAACTGAATCTGTAATAGGCTTAGGCCTAGACTGTAATTGATTGTATTCTGATGTGTACCTGTATGCATGTTTTTTGTGGGGATTACACACTGAGTTTATGAAAACTCACCATTTTCTGTTAATCTGTATAGGTAATTCCCAGTCTTAGGTGGATCGGTGCAGCGGAGGACTCGACGGTGACTACCACTATTTCATACTGCTTTAATTTAGTTTTTGAATTTACATTATTTTTGGGTATTTGTTGTGAAATTTTGGGACTTTGGACTGATTGGTATTAAATTTTGGGATTTTTGACTAGTTTACAGTTTTATTACGACTATATGGTAAAAACTAGATTTTTGCTAAAAACAAAGGTTTCTATCAAGATGAACAGTTTTCCAAAAAAAAATAAACGTTTCCTAAGCTTTCCCTAAAAAGATACGATTTTAGACATAACAAAGAACATGCATTTTATTTCGGATTAAGTTAAAGGTTTATTGACTGGAATGGTTTTACCTTGACAAACTCGTCTTCAAATTCCATTCCATGTGACATCGCTAGATTCAGCCATAACGTCTAAGTCAGGTTTGGGGTGTTACATTTAGTGGTATTAGAGCCAGGTTGCAAAACTTAGCTATGAATTTTGGGTTTTAAGAGTTTGGTTTCAAAGAATTGATTTTAAATGATTTGACTGAATATGTGCTACACCGAGTTTTTGGCGCCGATCCTGTAAGTGTTCTAAAACTTTGATAAGTTTTATCTGGAAATACTATTAGTATACTGTGAAAAAAACTATAATTAGTGTGCTTTGAGACTGTAGGGAAAACTAATAGAGACTGCGATCCGCGATAACAAACTTTAAACTTCTGATACTATTTTGCATAAAATACTGTTAATAAAATAGTGAAACTGTAACTGATTCATAAAACTGTTAATACAAATAAACTTCGAATCTACAATGAGTGAACGAGGTATCTGTAGACGGGGTATGAGAGGCTGAGGTATAGGCGATAGAGGGCCCTGAGCTGAGTCCTTAGCATCCGACAGCATGCCTAATTTAGGCACGAGTGAGACACCCGTGTCACCTGCAACTGAGACTGGGTCTTAAGACTGCATGGTCGGGGACAACGCATTGTCCCAGGCTATGCTGAGGATATTAGAGAGGGTCGTTGGGCCCAATACTAGACTTGAGAGCCTAGGGTCGACTACGGAACGATTTCAGTCCAATGGGGCTAAGCTATTTAGGGGTGTCACTGGAGTCACCCTTAATGTAGCTAAGTAATGGATGGAGGCCACTGAAAGAATCATGGACGATTTGGACTTTACCCCTGAACAGAAATTGAAAGGGGCTGTTTCCTTGCTTCACAATGAAGCGTACCAATGGTGGCTGACCGTTAAAGAGGGAACTCAGCCCAAATAGTTGACATGGGATTTCTATAAGTTTGCTTTCCAAGGTAAATATGTGGGGGCAAGTTACATAGACGCTAGGAGATGTGAGTTTTTGAATCTCACACAAGGGGATCGTTTAGTAGCCGAGTATGAGGTCGAGTTTCTGAGATTGAGCTACTATGCTCGAGGCATAGTGGAAACTGAATATGAGCATTGTGTTCACTTCGAGGATGGACTCAGGGATAGTTTGAGAGTTTTGATAGCTCCGCAAAGGAAGCGTGACTTTTCAACACTGGTAGAGAAGGCGGAGATCGCTGAGGAGGTGAAGCGCGCTAAGCGTCCAAACTGGGATAAGGAGAAAGGAAAGAATAAGAGGGATTCAGATCCCTTGAGTTCTGTGATGAGGCCTAAGAAAAAGGCTAGATTTGATGGGCCAATTAGAGTCTGGGCCCCTATTGGACCTACTAGGATCATGCTTTGTGGGTATTGTGGTAAACGCCATTCGGACGAATGTCAGAGGACAACTAGGTCTTGTTTAAGATATGGGTCTACTAAGCACCGTGTTCGAGAGTGTCCGTTGAGCGCCGATCAGGTGCAAGTTGTGGGTTCTGGTACTGCACAGCTACTGAGGGTAGTTCAGTAGCCATCTAGGGGCAGTGGTCAAGCTAGGGATGGTAACGGCATGGGCTGTGGATAGAGAGCATTGGGCGAACTGAGGTGAGGCAACCCGCTCTTATTTATGTTGCTCATCGATGAGAGGATAGAGATGCTCCAGACGTCATCATGTGTACATTTTTAATTTATAATGTACCTTATCTGGCATTGATAGACATATGTTCTACACATTCCTATGTAGCTACCACTGTGTTTGAAACTTTAGGGATTTCGGTTGAGAATACTTCTAGTGAGGCGATTGTTGTGAGTCTTTTGGGTAATCTATCCGAGTTAGCAAATTGTATAGAGACATTCTATTAGAGGTCCAAGGGACAATATTTTTGGCTGATCTGATGGCGATTCCGTTTGGGGAGTTTGATTTAATTTTAGGGATGGAATGGTTGGTCAGACACCGAGTAAGTCTGGACTGTGTGACTAAGAGGGTCATTTTAAGAACCGAGGGGGATGATGAGGTAGTTGTGATTGGGGAATGTCAGGATTTTCTAACTAATGTGATTTCTGCATTGGTGGTGAAAAAGTTGGTGCGGAAAGGGTATGATACATATTTGGCCTATGTAGGTGTTTCTGACTCTGGGGATTCTTCAATAAGGGACATCAGAATTGTAAGGGATTTTCCAGATGTCTTTCTTGAGGAATTACCGGGTTTGCCTTCGAGCCGAGAAGTGAAATTTGGGATCAAACTTATTCCGGGTACAGCTCTAGTGTTTATCGCCCCCTACCAAATGGCACAGAAGGAGCTTACGGAGCTTAAGGCTCGAATTCAGGAGTTGTTGGATTGTGGGTTCATTCCTCCCAGTGTGTCTTTGTGGGGAGCACCTGTATTGTTTGTGAATAAGAAAGATAGGACAATGAGGATGTGTATCGACTACCGACAGCTGAACAAGCTAACGATTAGGAATAAGTACCCACTTCTAAGGATTAATGATTTATTCGACCAGTTCAGAGGGGCTTCGGTGTTTTCCAAGATTGATCTACATTTGGGTTATCATCAATTGAGGGTTAAGAAGGCGGATGTGCATAAGATGGCATTTATGACTAGATATGGACGTTACGAGTTCCTAGTTATGCCCTTTGGTTTGACTAATACACCAGCGACATTTATGGACTTGATGAACTGAGTGTTCTAGCCCTATTTGGATTAGTTTATGGTGGTGTTCATCAATGATATCTTGGTGTATTCTAAGACTGAAGGCGAGCACGATAAGCATCTTAGTGTAGTGCTACAGATTCTTCGTGAGAAACAACTGTATGCGAAGTTGAGCAAGTGTGAGTTTTGGCTTAGGGACGTACATTTTTGGGACATGTAGTTTTTGCTGAGGGGATACGAGTCGATCATCGTAAGATTGAGGTGGTGTTGGATTGTAAACGATCAAAGAATGTGTTTAAGATCCGTAGTTTTCTGGGGTTGGTGGGTTATTATCGACACTTCGTGGAAGGGTTCTCCTTGATCGCAACTTCGTTGACTAAGATTCTGTGTAAGGGAGTTCCTTTTGTGTGGACAGATACACAACAAGAGAGCTTCGAGAAGCTCAAGACTGTTTTGACTCTAGCTCTTGTTTTGATATAGTCTGAGCCTGGTAAAGACTTTATGGTGTACAGTGATGCATCACATATCAATTTGGGTTGTATATTGATGCAAGATGGTAAGGTGGTGGCATATGCATCTCGTCAGCTCAAAACTTATGAAGCAAACTATCCGATGCATGATTTGGAATTAGCTGTCGTAATATTCGCTTTGAAAATCTGGAGGCACTATCTGTACAGTGTGAACTGTATTATCTATACCGATTACAAAAGCATCAGGTATCTTCTCACGCAGAAGGAGTTAAATCTTAGGCAACGTAGATGGGTCGAGCTATTTAAAGATTATGATTGTACTATTGAGTACCATCCCGACAAGGGCAATATGGTGGCCGATGCGTTGAGCCGTAGAGCCATGATCGATTTGAGAGCGATGTTCGCTCGACTTAGCCTATTTGAAAGTAGAAGCCTATTGGCAGAACTCCAAGTTAAACCGACATGGATTGAACAGATTCGAGGTAACAGTTGGGGGATAAGTCTCTTGAGTTGCATTTTCGTCGGGTTGAGAATGGTGGTACTACTAATTTTGGGGTAAATAGTGATGGGGTACTTTGTTTTCGTGGTCAGATTTGTGTACCAAATGATGAGGATTTAAGGCAGTCGATTCTAAGGGAGATGCATAGTAGCCCCTACGCTATGCATCTGGTGGAAATAAGATGTACTGAGATCTTCGAGAGTTATACTGGTGGCTAGGGTTGAAGCGTGAGGTTACCGACTTCATTGCTCACAGTTTGACTTGTCAGCAAGTTAAGGTTGAGCATCAGTTGGCTTATAGTCTGTTGCAGTCGATTAAGATACCACTATGGAAATGAGAGCATCTGACGATGGACTTCGTTAGTGGGTTACCCTTGATACCCACTAAGAAGGATTCTATTTAGGTCATCATGGATCGTTTGACCAATTCAGCGTACTTCATACAGGTTCAAACTGATTATTCTCTTCAGAAGTTGGCGAAGCTCTGCATTTCTAAGATAGTGAGACTGCATGGGGTACCGGTTTCGATTTTCTTAGGTAGAGATCCTCGCTTCATGTCTCGGTTCTGGAGAAAGCTTTATAAGGCTCTAGGTTCAAGGTTGGATTTCAGTACTGCTTTCCATCCTCAGACAGATGACCAATCTGAGAGGGTGATTCAGATACTGGAAGATATGTTGAGGAGCTTTGAGATTGATTTCTGAGGCAGTTGGGAGGAGTACTTGTCATTGGGAGAGTTCGCCTATAATAACAGTTACCAGTCTAGCATCTAGATGGCACCTTACGAGGCTCTATATGGTCATAAGTGTTGCACTCCTTTATGTTAGACTAAGTTGGGTAAATGACATGTTCTGGGTCCTTAATTAGTTTTCGAGATAGGGGATAAGGTTAGATTGATTCAGGATCGTCTGAAAGTGATGTCTGATAGGTAGAAGTCTAATGCGGATCTGAAGAGGAAAGATATAGAGTTTTCTGTGAGGGATTATGTATTTCTCAAAGTCTCACCATGGAAGAAGGTTCTAAAGTTTAGCCGTAAGAGCAAGTTAAGCCCTAGGTTTATTGGGCCTTGCCGAATTCTAGGGTGTGTGGGACCTGTCGCTTATCAGTTGGAGCTACCTCCAGAGTTGGATCGCATTCACGATGTATTCCACATCTTGATGTTGAGACGTTACCACTCTAATCCCACGCATATTGTTTCGGTTAAGGAGACTGAGGTTGGGCCAGATATGACCTTCGAGGAGGAGCCGGTTTAGATTTTGGATCGCGACATTAAGGTCTTGCGAAGGAAATCTATCCCCTTAGTGAAGGTGCTCAGGTGAAATCATAACACTAAAGAAGCCACGTGGGAGCCTGAGGATTAAATGCGTCAGCAGTATCCTCATCTGTTCTGATCAGGTAAATTTCGAGGATGAAATTTTCTTTTAGGGGGTAGAGTTATAACGACCCAAAATTTTAATTTTAATTTTTATGAATGTGTGACATAAGTGTGTATCTGCTTCAGTGGTTAAGTGTTCTGGGTGTGTGTGAGAGATCCCAAGTTCAAGCCTTGGGTTAAATTTTGGTATTTTATGAATAAAGCCCTATCTCTATTCAGTAGGCTTTTAGTCAAATATTTGTGAAAACATATCAGAATGGGCCTACTGGTCTAGTGGTTAAGTAGAGTGTTGGTGTGCTGGAGGTCCTTTGTTCGAATCTCTGCGTAGGCAAGAGATAGTATTTTTGCTCCTAATTTCGGCTAGAGTTGTATTGAAAGGGGATTCTGAGTAGTGGGTTGTTAGTGGGATAGTGATGAGAGATTTGAGGAGATAATAGGGGAAGTTATGAGAATATTGCCTATTCTACTTTTTTTCAAAATCTTGGCTCCCTCTCCCTCTTTCCCCAAAATTTTGACAGCAACTCTTGTAACACCCTTAAAATCTCAAAACCCAAAAATCCCAAAATCCTAAATTTTCTTTTTCGGTTCTAATAAAAAAAACGTGTGCTAGGTATTTTTGGTTAACTAGGTAATAGTAGGCCCTGGCTAAGGTTTGAATTTAAACTTAGGGGAAAAGGAAATTATGTGTTAATAATTATTAAGGAACCCTGATGGCAAGTAGTTGGGCTTTTAAATAAAAATAGGGGAAAAATGGCATCAAAAAGCCTTATGGAGGAGTGGCAAAGTGACGCCACTTAGGGAGTAGGGAGGTGGCGTTAGTAGCTAGCAAGGAGATCCAAGGTTTGAATCCTAGCTTTGTATTTTTAGAGTTTAATTTTGGCCTTCTAGAAGGATGGAAGTGGCGTGAAGGTGGACTCCAAGGGGAGTGTTTAGAAGAGAAAATTAAGGAAAGGATCAAGGGGTTATCAGGGAGAAAAATGAGGAGATGAGAAGTGAGGAGTAAGTGGAGCCGAATTGAGGACTTGGGCTTGAAGAATTCAACTATAGCGCTATAAATAGGTGCCGAATGGGAGGTTTGAAAAGCTAATGACGAATTTCCCTTCACTTTGTGCCAGAAACCCTTTTCTCTAAATAGTCGAAAACCCTTTTTTTTTCTTTTCTTTCTTTGTACTGAATTCTTATCCCTCATCTACTCAATATTTTCTTTGCTTTAGCCGATTCCTCTTCCTCTCTTCTTTGGTGCTAAGTAATCAATTGTTGCCATTCAAATCTCTAAGAGACGAATACCCTTGGTGCTGCCACTACTCTTTCCACCCAGTCGGTTCTAGTGTAAGTGTTCGCTCTCCCAATCGGTTTTTGATAAGTATCGAGTATTCGGTCCCTCACTTCTTTCTAATCAACTTTGGTAGGGAATTAGTGTCAGATCTCAGTTTTGGATTCCTGCCGATTTGCTCTTTAGATCTGAGAAATACGCGTGTTTAGTGATCAAAGTAAAAGAGAGTAAAGGCTTGGCGTTCAGGTAAGGTTAAGGTGAGATTACGACTTTTGGTAAAATGATCGATAAGTACGTGTCATTAATCTTTAAGTGATATCGATTGTAGGTTTGGGCTAAGGATATCGCATCATGGTTGCATACCAGGTGTGTACATACATTGCACACACACAATGAATCGACAAAAGCCAAAAAGCCGAAAAGCCAAAATGTCGAAAAGCCGAAAGTTTGGCTATGGTAGTCTTGCGAGTGCGCGAACACTCATGAGAGGCAAATCGATAGGTTGCCTAAGGCCATGAGAGATTCCATAGACTTGGGTTGTGATTTGGACATATGGGCCGGAATGGGCTAAATGGGCCCAATGGGCTATTGGGCCCATAATAGGCAAAAACTGAGTATTGATGCTATATGATAGAAAGTTTGTATGTGAGCATGAATATGGATGTGACTGGGCCTAACGGGCGATATAAATGTGATTTGGGCTTAATGGGCCATATACAGGTGATTTGGGCCTAATGGGCCATATGAATATGATTGGGCTTAATGGGCCAGATACAGGTATGTGAATTTGTTTGGGTTTTGTAAGGGGTTTTGCGCCTAGTATATGATATCTACATAAGACTTAATTAATATATTGCGACTGTGGACAAGTTAAAGGGTTAAGGTGTGGCAACGGGTATATGCATGTCTAGGATTGGATCTAAGGAGAGCTTGGTACTTAGCGGTCTTAATGACGCACCTCCTCTTCTCTGGAATCCTACCTGGTGCATAGTATTCATTCATCTTAGCTCACGGGACTTTTTAACGGGCCAAGATAAGTGAAAATCGTAATTAAGGGAAAATTACTGAAATGCCCCTAAGGGCAAAAATGACCAAAACACCCCTAGGTGTTGAATGTAAGTTTTGTGGGTGCGACATGCATACATATGATATTCTACTTAGGTTGCATATAGGTTGGGAATTATGGAACGGAGGAAGTATATGAGGATCGCATGGTTGCTTGGTAATCTTGGATCCACCGACGGCTTTTAAAGCCTAATATGTAAATGAAGGTAGTTCCGCAATTGGGCTACCATGGAGTGTGGGTTGGGTTGGTCAATATTTATATCCCCACATGATGTGACGGGGGACGGAGCCGGTGTGTAGCGGATGGATAATTTGATGGGATTGCATTGCATGAATGAGGAACGATGAATGATGTATTTTTTTGAATGCTTGTTTCCTTCGAGGGTTGTACACACTGAGTTTGCGAAAACTCACCCCCTCTTTTATTTTATTTTCAGGTGATGCTCAGTAGAAGGTTCGATGTTTGGAGGGACTCTGGGTGGCCAACTAGCAAGATGATTTGCACTTGGGTTTTTTTTAAGCATGTAAGTTTTTACTTCTTTTTAAGTATGTTCCAGACTAGATTGTAATAAGGTTTTCATTGTGTTATTATTACTTGAATTATTATTATTTTCATAGTAATTGCGAGAAGCTGAACATGGATTTCTTAAATTACAGTATATTTTCTACGTTTCCGCAACTAAGTTTTTTTAATCAGATGTTTAAACAAGGCTTTCGTAACTAAAGGTGTTTTTTTAAAGTTAATTAGGGTTTCTTTTACTTTAAGAAGGGTTTTTAATAAAAACATGGTTTTCGCTAAAACACTTCAATGTGACACACCAGATTTGGCTATAGCGTCTAGGCCGGGTTTGGGGTGTTACAACTCTTCTCTTTCCCTCTCCTTGTTGCTTTTTATCTTAATCAATACCTTTCCCTTTTGCTGTTCGTTCGTTTTGCTCTTCGGGAACCTATTTTCTGCTTTCATCCCCTAGTTGGTAAGTAACCTTTGTGCTTTGTAGTTTGATTTCTAAGTTTCTGATTGGAAGTTTGTGTAATATGTTTTGACAGCAGAGAATCAGGTATAAAGGGCTGCCCTAGTGCCATTTCTAGTTAGATCGTTCGGGGTTTCGAGGCACTGTTTGTCTCTACTGTGGTTTTAGTATTAAAAGATACCAGGTGTACACCCAAAAACGGAGAAAACGGGATTCAACGAAAGCCAAAATTGTAAACTGTCGACGCCACACGGGCATGTGGTCTCCCGTGTGGTAGGGCGTGTGGTCACCCTGTGCTAGGTCGTGTGTGGGGACATGGTCGTGTGATCGACGAGCCAGGCCGTGCGCGCATGACACGGTCGTGTAATAGCCGGATAGGCCATGTGCGACACAAGGGCTAGATTGAATTAGGCCGTGTGGGCCACATGGGTGTGTGGGTCTATACGGGTAGGCCATACGGGCATGTGGGATTTATGGGCCAAGCAGTGTGATCCACATGATCAGGGCTAATTTCGATCGTGTGGGCCCACACGGACATGCCACATGGGCGTGTGAGCCTATTTTTCTAAAAAGTTATCTAAGGTTGCACGGGTCGCCCAAGTCGACTGTAGACCTACTGTAGGGACGGTAAGCATTACTTAGACCCCTATATGAGTAATCTGTCTGACTGATTTCTGTATTGAGCATGTATGCTGATATGAATGTATGGACTGTTAACTACATAATAACATGTCATTTATTGTATGTTGCATTGCATCGGGGTAGGTTGATGATATTTGGAGGAAGTGTCTGAAAGGCTCTTAAGCCAGTTATTTGGTCGCTCAGCTGCAAATTACTGAATATGTGTCGTATTTCGGTACAGCATGGTGTGTAGGGATGGGTGGGTATTTTTAACCCCACATGGTGCGTAGGGATGGATGAAGATGGTGTGTAGAGGCTGGTGGATAGGATTTTGATTTCTGTTACTGCATACTAGATCTGAGATGGGCCAAGGCCCTAATTTATCTGAGACTGTATCTGATTGGGTTAAGGCCTAAACTTAATCTGTAGTAGGCTCAAGCCCGCATCAGAATTGGATCAGATTCGATGTGTACACATATGCATGTTTTACGTGAGATTACACACACTGAGTTTACGAAAACTCACCCTTTTTCTGTTAATTTATACAGGTAATCCCCAGTCTTAGGCGGATCGGTGCAGCGGAGGACTCGACGGTGACCACCACTGTTTCATACTGTTTTAATTCAGTTTTTGAAATTACATTATTTTTGGGTATTTTTTTATGAAATTTTGGGACTTTGGACTGATTGGTGTTAAATTTTCGGATTTTTTAATTGCTTTACGATTTTATTAAGGCTAGATGGTAAAAACTCAATTTTTGCTAAAAATAAAGGTTTCTCTCAACACAAACAGTTTTCCAAAAAAAAAAACAAACGTTTCCAAAGCTTCCGCTAAAAAGATATGATTTTTGACATAACAAAGAACATGCATTTTATTCTGGATTAAGTTAAAGGTTTATTGGCTGGAACGAATTTAACTTGACAAACTCATCTTCCAATTCCATTTCATGTGACATTGCCAGATTCGGCCATAACATTTAGGTTAGGTTTGGAGTGTTGCAAAGGGTTAAATTGTGAAACCGTCAAATGTTTAGAAATTTATCATTGATGATTTTGAATGTTTTTGTTTCTAGTTGGTGTTGATGAAAGCTTGGTTGATAGATATAATTCAATTGTAAAGTGATTTATGGTAAATTTGAGTTGAGGACTAAATAGGTAAAATATTAAAGTTGGCTTGATTTTCTTGTGAATTTTTGGAATTTAAGGTTGCAATAAGATGGATAAAAATTTAGCTAAATGGGTTTATGATTTAATTGTAGGGATAAGCTTGTCTTGGTTTTAAAGACCAAATTGAATAAGTGTAAAAGTTTGGGGCAAATGTGTAAAATTGTGCATAGAAGTCGCATGTATTAAATTGAATAATATATGAAATTGAGGCTAGTAATTGAAATAAAATTGTATTATAGATCAAGAACAAGTTAATAACCAAGGATAAGGGAAGGTTACGGAATAGCCCTTGGACTTTTGCCATTACTGCAATTTAGCCCTGGTAAGTTCGTTTGGTTTATTTTAATAATTTTTTTTAAAATTTATGATGAATATAAAAGTGATTGTTGAATACCTTGTTTGAATGTTTGATGAGTCTTTAATATAAATCAAGAATATAAATTGTTTAGAACTTATTTGACGATAATGTGATTTGAGCCAGATAAACGTAGGATAAAGCATGATTGGCATGCCAATAGGTTATAGTGTGCACTATACGGGATTGATATATGAAAGGGTGACGATACCTGATTTATGTTTATGCACTGAATATATCGAGGTTCAACATTTGTTGCGAACTGTCAGTTATACTTCAGTGATTCTGGCGCGTTACCGGGGGTGCCTAGGCATGTTTACAGTTGGATTGGCTTATTTGAGCTCTTGGCGTGTTTCGGGTGGATAACTGTGTTCTCGTATCTGTTATATCATTCATCAGGTAATATTTCCAGTAATAAGTGTTTGTTCATAACTTCTTGTTAGCATTATGGCTTAATATTAATTGATCTCGTATGATTATATTCAAATGTATCTTGTACTCATTTGTGTATAACTCATGTATTACTAATTGTGGTTAATTGGAAACACTGACTATTAATCTTATTACTTTAAGTTTTCATGTTATTTCGGTAAGCTTTATTATTTTAACTGTCGAACTTATTAAGTTTTATAAAAACTTCTTTGTGTTATTTATATTTTTTCTTTGTAGATAGCATTTTCTAGAAATCAGCCGATCGGATCAAGTCAAAGAAATCACACTATCCAGATATCTTTTAGTAGTTTTGAACATTTACTTTCAGTTATATGGCATGTAATAGGTGTAATGTAAATATGTGTTGGGTGTTGAACTTATGAATTTGTTCCTTTCCATATGTTTATATTGATGTTATATAAAAGTAAGTTGTTATGGTAGTTTTGGTAAGTTGAATTCTAGTTATGTTTATATATGTGAAGTGATGATGCACATGCCTAATATGAATATGTTTTAGTGAAAGGAATGTGGTTGATATGATGAATGTATAAGAAATACGAGATTGAAATAGTTGAAAT
This sequence comes from Gossypium longicalyx, assembly GCA_025698465.1. NCBI lineage: Eukaryota > Viridiplantae > Streptophyta > Magnoliopsida > Malvales > Malvaceae > Gossypium > Gossypium longicalyx. The sequence continues at coordinate 53,350,680 of CM046996.1, forward strand.
TAAATGGTTTGTTTTGTTCTTTTTGAATTGTGGCGTCAATCAGGGCACATTGGTTAGGCACTTAGGATGGATGTTTTAACATGTTTTGATGTTGTTTAATCATGTTTTGAGTAGGTCTAATTGATAGTAATTGAGTTTCTTGTTGTCCAAGTAGGCATGTTTTGGTAAACTTGAATTTGAAGGTACATTTAGGAGCACACAGCCTAGGACACGAGCTGTCACAAGGCTGTCTGCAACACACGGTCACCCCACATGGCTGTGTGCCACACATGGCCACCGTGTGTCATTGTTGTTTTAGGCGTAGGTTTCACACAATTTGATACAGGGATTGCGACATGGTCGTATGTTTCAAATCAATATGTAACATGGTCTATAATACGACTCTGTGACCCAACATTGAATGCACACATGGTTTGGCACATGACCTGCGACACGACTATGTCCATAATTTCAATATACACAGGGTTTGACACACAACATGTGGCATGGTCGTGTGGCCCTATTTTGAATATTCACAGGGTGGATATAAAGGTTGGGACACTATTGTGTGTCCGTACTTTGAGTACTCACACGGTCGAGGCTATGCCAGACGACTGTTTGACCCATGTTTTCCAATTTTTCCAAATTTTTCTGTTTTGATTTAGATTGACCCCTTACTGTTTTCAAATTATTTTTAGGGTCTTGTAGGCTCAAATTAAGGTCCATAAATGTTTTTATACTTTCATTTATATGAGTTCTTACAATGCAAAACTATATGGAGTTCACGGGGAACTGAAGGGATGTTGGGTAAATGAAAGGGATGATGAAAAAGCAAGTGACGAAATTGATAACTTCAAAACACAAAAAGAATATAGTAAAACCTGGCCCATATGTTGCGACACCAGAACCTTATGTTGCAATGTCTGACAACACTCAAAGCAAGTAAAATGTCTTCAACGTTGCGACACCACTAGAGGATGTCGCAACACCCCTGGATAACTCTACTATCTGAATTGAAACTAGCCATTGACGTTTGTGTAGTTTAGTTCCATTATATTTGTAACTCTTTAACCCATTACTAAGTAGAATTAAATTATAACTCTTAAATATGTTATTATTTTCCTCTTGAACAAATAGGTCACAATCTCATCATGTACAATCATTGAGAAGAAATGCAATTTTGCTGTTGAAAGCTCATGAATTTCAAAACAAAAGATTACAACCAAAGTGAGGTCTGAGTAATGGCAAGTTTTTGTGCAAGCATCTCAAGCCCATCCATGGAATTCCAAGAAAGCAACATAAATAAATACTTACAATAGCTGCAGCCTTATACTTTTATTCAAGAACAAGGATTTGATCCCATAATAAGGAATTGTAAAGGTATATAGGAGATCGCAATAGAAAGGGAGTGGACCAATTTTTGTTTGCCGCTTGAAGAACCCATAATAATTCCTATGGTGGAGGAATTCTATTTAGCATTAAAAGAGAGGGAAGCAACAAGACCATTCTATGAGATGCAATCATCTGTCATGGTTAGAGGGGTTAATGTCTTGGTAACTAAATGAACTATCTTTCAATTTTATGATGCACCATATTATTATCATAGTTACCTGTACAAAACAGACCTGAAGGAGTTCAAAAACGTAGACACATAGGAGATCTTGAGATTTTTTATCGAAGGAAAAGAGATATGGACATATCGGATAGGGACAATAGTACCTGGAACATTCAACCAAGCATTAATAATGCCAAAAGCCATAATATGGATGAAGTTTGTATGCTAAAAAATCTGGCCCATAACTGACGTGTTTGATATTAATCTGATCCATGCTATTGTAACATATGGAATACTACAAAGAAAGAAAATATGTATTGGTATGTGGATATATAGGAATATGGTTGAATACACAAGAAATTTGAAAAAAAAGAATATTCTTTCCCCATCTGATAACAAAATTGTATAAAAGAGCAAAAATACCTATAGAGCGACTGGAGAAAACAATGAACCCTCCAATGAAACTACTAGGAGATGAGGTATATAAATAGTTTGTCATATTGCAGAAAAAACAAAAGGAGGAAAGGAGGAGAAGATGATTCTAAGAGGATGATGATTAATATATCAAACTATTGTAGTAGGATTTTTTTAGGATTAGATAACATTAGGAGAGTTAAATCGATTTTCTTGCTTTTATTATTTTTAGGTTATTGTATTTCATTATAATTAATGGATTTAAATTATTTATAAAATATCCCTGCAAAATAGAAGCACAAAGATTTTGAGCTATCAATGATCAAAAGAAGTGGTACTCACTAATTGTCTTCGAAACTGTCACGATCAATCATGTAACTTCTTTCCTTTCCTTTTACAGGGCTACACATTGAGGACGACGTGTTTTCTAAAAGTGTAGAGGGTAACATAGGAAATTCTTTCCAAATTTTTATGATTTTTCTTTGATTTTTCTTGTCATTCGTGTGCTTGAGCTTGTAAAAATACAAGTGATTGGTTAGGAGCATAGTAAATTTGGCATGACGATAGATGATTTTAAATTTCTTTATTATTAGACTAGTAAGTTCTGTATATTACATTGTCAATAAGTATTAAGCAGTCAAATGTACCCAATGATATAGAAAATATAAGGAAACGAGCATGCTGGTATGAATGAGAATTTTTTGACTCTATGATTGCTTAGTTGATTAGAGTTGTGAATATTGAGATACCTAGGGATGACTTAAGGCAATTTTTGGTATACACCCAGAGCCAAAAAGCCAACCCTATTTATTTATCTTTAGTACCTATTTTTGAGCCAAAAAACAATTCTTGATGAATCTTCATACAAAACCCAAGCCAAAATATAAATTTGTACTTACCCTTTTTCTTTGGTCTTAAACTGCACAACTATAGACGTCTGGCCATACGTGTTGAGGATTAAGTAAACATATTATGGTGAATTTTATAAAAATAGAGTGAAATAGGAAGGACCAGTGTGGTATAGTGATTATAGGTTAGCTAATATGTGCAACAAAAGAAAAATTCAAAATGAAAATCAAAACGGTTAGAAAAAGTACTTCAAAAGTAAAAACATTAGTGAGATGTATTGGAAAAAAATGTGACAAAGTCACAAAAGTAGAAAAGCTCGTTCATTAGTGCAAAAAAACTCGTAAAGGTAACTATAATTGTTATATAATGTTGTGACTTCTTATGTGGAGAAATAAAGAAGGTGAGAGAAAGGCGGTGAACGGGAAAGGGTTACTAAGGGGGAGAATAGGGAACAATTTGATGTGCCAAACTATTTTCATGCTCGAAAATTTTTTATGCTTACCATTCTTAAAATCCATTCCTATCTTAAGCTTCAAAGTGTTACAAGCCGAAAAGCCCTATGTGATCTAGGTAGGCTTATTGACACATTCATATTGAATAATGACACATTTGACTATTTGAATTCTACTTGGATAATCAAATTACTTGTATAATTTATTGATGGATTCTTAAATTTGAGACCCTTAATGATTGTATACTTTGTAATATATTGACCTTAGGTGTTTGATATCAAAAGTGGTAAGTTAGTTATACCTCATGCCAAGATTATGTGTGAATATGAAATCCCTATTCATGTGATCAAAAGCTAACACTTGTACTATACTTGCTCAAGGGTCATCTTTTCATTTATTGATTTTCTTTGTATTACTAGAGGATAAGCAATGACTTAATTGTGGGGGAGTTTGATCTATTGTAATTTGGGGTAGCAGATTAAACTAGTTTTCGCACTTTAGGAGCATGAAAATAAGCATTTTAGTAAAGTTTACTTAAATTTAATAAAGTGTGTAATTTGAGTCTTTTATTGACCTTAAGGGATAAATGAGGCCTAAAGGTGAGCTAATACACTTTGGGATATTGCAGAAGACCATTAGAAGGTGAGATGACTCGATATTGGTCGCTAGGTTGCAACATGGAACACTAGATGTCGCAACAAAGGGAGCAGAATAGAAGAATTCCAAGATTGTCTTCAATGTCACAACATAGCCTAAGGATGTCGCTACATACCCCCAAAGACACCTTAAAGTTGAGCATACTACCCTCGATGTCTCGACACAAGACCTGGTGTGTCGCGACATCACCTCTGTACAAGAAATATTTATGAGCTAGAGGTATTTTGGTATGTATAATCAAATGTTAAGCACGAGAACACAAACTAACCTAGGGTTGAGGACGCCGACCAGCTTAAAGTCTATACATAGGCTCATTTAACACATGTTATGGACACCTTTCATATTTTATAACTTTCTCTTTAGATTTAGTCTTTAGTTTTTCTTTTTTACTTAGGTTTTACATTTTATTTATGTTCTTGCTATTTACTTTTATGGAGAAACCACATTTTTGGAATACTATCAAACTTTGTGAGGATTCAATGCTTAACTTTAATACAAATCAGGCTTCTTCTAAACTCTATTTTCTTGAATTGTTCTTTATGTTTATTCTTTCTATCAAGTTTATATTGGTTATTAGATCCATGAAGAACTAATCCTCCTAGGGAGGATTAGCGAGTGGAGGTATGATTAATTAACTATTTTGTAGGGTTTTCCTAACAAATCAGCTGTTCAGGAAAGGTAGAACCTAAAACCATAGGCTTGACTACCCTAAGAAGTCATTAAGGTGGGAAGTAGCGCAGATATGATATTGCTTATTCATGAAGACCTTAACCCTTAACCAATCTGGACTGTGAGGTCGAGAGATAAGTAGTTCTTGCTGACTCAATATGTCAGTGGAAGATCGGAAGATCCTACTAGTGTGTTGACTAGATAATTAAACCAGAAATCCTGATACGACAGTTGGTTATGATTACTGAAGTGAGCTACTCACCCATGATCAGATTTGATACATTTTACTCTTTGTTTTCTCATGTTTCATTGATTTCTTTACTTTCTTTTTTTAGTCTTTTTAATATAGTTTACCAAAACCCATATTTTGATTCTTCATACTATAATCCAATTAAAGTGCTACTTAGATCTATTTATGTTTAGATTTGAATTAATTTAGTGCTCGCTTCCCTTGGGCACGATTCTCAGAGTACTTACCTACTCTATTGTAACTATATTACAACCTGACCTATATATTTGTAGATATCGTTTTTGACATCTTTTGTGCAAGATTTCTACTCTGGATGTTGGTACATCCAAAGGCAGTCAGTGTACCATAATACAGCTTCATCACTTTCCATATCTCCTAAGATCTTGTCTTTACACAGACATTTTTTGTAACATTTCGAAATAGGGCCTAAATAGAATAGTGGTTGAGAAACCACAAATCTGAGATAGAAAAGTTTATTTCGATTAATTTTTATGATTTACCGAGTGATTAGATGTATGTGTTAGAGTATTGATAAGAAATTTTATAGATTGCATGTTTAATTTGCCTATTAGGTCTTATTTGTAGAAGTTGCTGCGGAACGATGGTTTTAGAACCACGAATTCAAAGTCGAAAATTTTATTCCGATTAAGTTTTAAGGTTTATTTATTGATTAAAATATTGTGTAAAAATATCGTTAAGTAATTTTACTGATAAAGTGCTTAATTGGACTTTTAGGACTAAATTGCAAAAGTTGCAAAATATGTGTTCTAATTCATAAGTACTTGATTGAAATGGGGGTTTAAAGAGGAGGTCCTTAAATGGTAATTAGACCATTATATTTCGTTTGGACAAAAATGGGCATGAATAGGACAAAATTTTAAAGAATAAGGGCATTTTAGTCATTTGGTAATTAAAAGAAATAAAAAGGGAAAATAAAGCCAAAATTGACTCATCTTTTTCATGGAGGCCAAAATTAGAATGGGGGAAGCCATGGCTAGGGTTTTCAAGCTTTCCAAGCTCAATAGTAAGTCCGTTCTAGCCCCGTTTTTCAAGTTCTTTACGTTTTTGGAATCACGGTAACTTGATTAAGCTTATTCTAGCAATAATTTAAGCTAGGGTTCATATTTGGAAAAATACCCATAGGTGAAATGTGTTTATTTTGATGTTTTATGGTAGAATATGAAGGCTTAAATTATGTTAAACAACTTTTTCTAGGCGGTTTTAAGCAAAAATGAGTAAAACGACTTAATCGGTAAAAGTTGTTATTGTTCATAACTATGTGTTAGGGTGAGAATTTGATGTTTCCATAGAAGATAAAAATGATCAGCATGTCAAAAACATAAGAATAAGGGATGAAGTTTAATTCCCGAGCCTAGGGGCAAAAGTGTAAATATGCAAAAGTTTAGGGGCAAAATTGTAATTTTTCCAAAGTTTGAGTTAAGGACTGTTTTGAATAGTACATTAATTAAATAAGTAAAATATGATGTTTTAGATCCCGAAAAATGAGATTTGAACCTAGAATGGGAGAAAAATTGAAAATCGAGAAAGTTGGTAAAATGGCCGTTTTAGTATCGAGGTAAGTTCATATGTATAATAAGCATTAATTTATGCATTTTTCAATGTAAAATTGATATATTTACTAGGATTGCGGAGGTGTTGAAAGTAAGTATAATTATGATGATTTAAATGTTCAATATTAATTCGACATGGAAGTGAGAAAGTATGTAAGTTTGTATGTAAATAATACATTATCTTTATCATGTTTTTATATTTCAGCATATTTTATGTATTGTAGCTGATTTTTTAATTATAATTGACTATTGGAAGTATGGAATCAAGTATTAGAAAGAGAGAGAAATCTCGGTTGAACCTTCGGAAAGATTGGATGATACAAATGGTATGTAGGTAGGTCACATGTATGGTGCTGAGTGCACATCATGTGTACGAGAGAGTTACGAGACATTATGATGTAGCTAGGTCACATGGGTGATACTATGTGTACACCATGTAGACAAGAGAGCTACGGGATATATGTAGCTAGGTCGCATGTGTGGTTCCAGGTGAAGGACACCATGTAGACAAGAGAGCTACGAGATAAACTGGCTAGGTCACATGGGTGGTACTAAGTGTTCACCATGTGTACAAGAGAGCCAAAATTATGTGTACAATCGAGCTAGGTCACATGAGTGGTGCTAAGTGAAGGGCACTATGTGTACAAGAGAGCTTCGATTTTAAAGGTGGGCTGTGTGTGCGATACCATCACAGATATCATTATTATTCCAAAGCGTTCAACTGAGAAATTGATTAAATGAAATTGTGTATGACTTTGTGATGATAAGTGTAAGTATATACGTGTGTAACTTATGAGCAATATGCTCGATATGTGATTGGAAATTGGAAAGATTGTTATGGGTAAATGATGAATACAATTGAAGTGTGAAAGATCAAAATTGACAATAAAACTATTATGGATAGTTGCAGTGACGTGAATCTAAAAATTTACCAAAAATATTAGAAATTGAATCAGAGACTTAATGAGATATAAAATTAAATTTTAATGAGTCTATTTTCATATAACAGAAACAGAGCAAGCAAAGGAATTCTATATTATGAGATATTTAAGTTTTTGAGAGACTGATTCAGAATGACTACGTGATCCCCTATTCTGACTTGAAAAAATCATTAAAAATTGTACAAAAATAATTAGGGGATATAATTTATATGCTTGAAATACTTAATGAGTCTAGTTTCAAATGAAATAAACAAGAACATCCTTTGAATTCTATACAAGGAGAAAATTGATTCGTAGTGAAGACTGGTCAGAACAGTTGAGCAGTGAAATAGGGATAACTTCAATGAATAAACTGTACTAATTGGCTAGACCAAAAATTCTGAAAATTTTATGGTAATAATATACGTGAATCTAGTTTTAAGAAAAATTAACAGTTTTTAATTTGGAGTTCTGTAGCTCCAGAAATAAATAATTTAGTTGCTGGTACTCTGCTAGATAGCTTATTTTGAACCTATTTATGATTGTAATAGTGAAAGTATGTGTGTGTTTGTGATGGTAATATTCCGGGAACATATTGTGACTTCATTTAAAGTATGATAATGTATTGTTTATTAATATTTACATGCTTACTTACTAAGCTATAATACTTACTCCCTTCCTTTCCTTTTTCCTATGGTGTCTCAGATGTTAGCTTGAGTTGGAGGTCGCCGGAGGTTAAATCACACTATCAAACTATTGATCGATATATAAAGGTTTTAAAGTATTTTTAAGTCTTTGGCATGTATGGAGACTTGTTTAATTGTTACTAAGTTGCTAGGAATTGGCCTAAAATACTGACCTATGTTATTTGAAGGTCTCTATTGTATAAAGTCATTTAATGTAGATAGTCTTGATTATATTATTAATTAAATGATTCAATTTATGAATGTGCATGCTTGCCTATGTGTGTGGTTGAATTAAAGCATGATATGGGCCTTGTAAGCTCTTTTTAAGGGACAACTTGAATGTGTTTAAAAAAGTTTTAAATTAGAGTGAAATTATGAATCGGTTTTTATACGATGATTAGTGATTAAGTCCGGTAATGCCTCGTACCCTGTTCCGGCGTCGAACACGGGTAAGGGGTGTTACATTTTTCATCTTATTCGCCTTATCAATGCGCGTATGACTTCATTTCATACTTACCGATTTTATCATTTACATTTGGGGTGAGGTAAATTATACCAATTACTCAGTCTAGAGTTCACCAAAATTTTTATTTATTCCCTAGTGTCATTTCTTCTACTTATACCTTAAGTTTATGTAGGGTTCACCATAACTTTCCTTCAAAGGTTCTTCCTTTAGAGTTCTCTGAATACCTTATTCCTTCTACTTGTCCCATACATTGTTCCTTCTGAGTTCATTACATTTTCCATGCCTTCAGGTTACTATACTTACCATTCTTGGAAAAAAATCTTACACATCATTCCTTCCTTATCCTTTGAAATTCCATTCATTCATTATTCACCACAGAGATGTTTCCTTGAATAGATGCCACAAGGGCCCTTTCTTAAATTGCACCACGAAGGCGTTCCTTTAATAGAGGTTGCCACAACCCTTCCAGAGTTTTGCCATAAAGGTGTTCTTTTACAATCAATACTCACCACAAAAACATTCCTTTACATTCAGTACTCGCCACAAAGCCTTTCCTATCCAGGGTTTTAACATAAAGGTGTTTCTTTACATTCAGTACTGGCCTCAAAGGCTTTCTTATCCATAGTTTTGCCATAAAGGTGTTCCTTTACATTCAATACTCACCACAAAGGCGTTTCTTTACATTCAATACTTGCCACAAAGGCTTTCCTGTCTAGAGTTTTGCCACAAGATTTTTACCACGAAGGTGTTCCTTTACATTCGGTACTCACCACAAAGGCTTTCCTATCCAAAGTTTTGCCACAAATGCATTCCTTTCTCTGGTGTTTTAGACAATAAAGGTTTGCCTAGACTCACATTTTGTGAGGGTTTCCCCTAAGTGTCTTAAAAGACATGGAGAACCACGTTAGGTAATAACCTTCCTTTAATTTTTCCATCAGACTCCATTGGATAACTATGGTCTTACATAATATGGTGTTATTTTCATATGATGCCATAACTCACCTGTTATGGTCTTAAACGATATGATCTTTAAACACCTTGGCCATGGACTTTTCCTTTAAGATATTCATGTTTTTAGTCTCGTAGAACCCCTTTGACGACTTCAGAGATAGACTTGGACTCACCAAGAAAAGACTCATCATACAATGACTTTCTCATAATAGACATATTCATGCTTTTAGACTCATATTCACACCATAATCATTCAAACTCATACCTTGTACTTAGACAATCAAACTTCATACAATTCATACATGCAGGATCATAATTCTTCTTTTCCCCATCAGAGTCATCACATCATACTTTACTAATTTAAATTTTACGATTTGGTCACTCGACATGGAGGTTTCTAGAAGGCATATTATGCATGCAAGAGTTAGTTTAGGGACTCACCTATTAACCTCAAAGTGTAGCTTAGACTTTAGATCCATCATTCGGTCAGATGCTATAACCTCTTCTGCCTTTTAAAGCATAAGCACTTCGTTAGAACCCATCCGGGTAACCGTTATTATCATTTTAAACCCAGACATCTCTCAAAGCCCTATTTCTCCAAACATACTTATAGATCTATGTTTCCTTGACAGATAGAGTCATGAAACGTGCCTTGATGTGAAAAAAATCACTAAAAATATCCAGGATTTTAAACTCAGCTCAGAGTAGTGTTTCTATATTTCTTTAGCCATAAATTTTAAATTTTTTCATAGGAAAAGTGGGAAGAAGATAACTCCCCCTTAACCAAACTTGATTGTCCTATTAGCTTAACCTAAGTCTCTGTCAAAACTTGGTAAATGCCACATCAAAACCAAAACCTACCACTTCCAAGAAACTCATTCAATTTCTCCTTCAGCTTATAACCCTTCTAGTTCACATTCAGTTAGTTCCTAACTAGATTACCTCACAAATTAACGGGCACAGGACCACAATGGTTAGAGGGTGTATTATGCCACTGGCGTGAACTCACATCCTAAAAATCATTTTACATATCCATAAGTCTCATTTTACTACTCATAATAATTTGGTGTAGAAATCCTTATTCCCTTATTTTCATATCGGAGTATACCTATGTTACACACCGAAAAGTGTATCTGGGCGAATACTACTTCGCCAATCTTACCCTTCTATGATACACACCATATCAATATATTTTTACATTCATACCATTATTCCTTGATTTATCATACCATGCCCTTTTCATGATTTACCCCCTTTCACTTGGCTTACATCTTATTAAAATAACATAGAAGTCTAACATTGAACCAGCATTAACTTTCACATGTAATGGAATGCACCCATCCTGAGCGCAAAAAGAAATACTTTGTCGGATACTACCACGCCAAATTGACTATTTATGTAACACCCCATACCGTACCCGAGACTGGGATAAGGTACAAGGCGTTACCAAACACATACTCGAACACTTTCGGAAGATACGGCTTATAAAATTCCATTCTAATTTAAAACCAATCAAAAAACATCATAGTGTCTCTATTATGGACCTACGAGGCCCAAAACATACATTAAAAGCGGTCTGGTACTAAACCGAGAATTATAGAAAATTTCAATAAATATTTTTAGGGTTATGCCTCACTTGCCCATGTGGAGGCAAAGCACATGCCCATGTGCTTAGGGACACGCCCGTGTCCCTTACTCGTGTGGAATTAATTGAATATATTTTTCATTTTGAACCTACAAGGGTTTTCACACGGCCGAGCACATGCCGGTGTCCCTGGCTCGTGTCATCGCCAGTGTCTAAGAACCTGGACATTCTGTTTGTGATGTCATCATTCATTTTGGGGCACACGGCCTAGGTAAACACTTGTGTGCTAGGCCGTGTCCTCCACATGGTTGAGACACACGGTTGTGTCTCTACTCGTGTGTTTACTCCCATGCAAACTGACCTAAAATTTTTAGTGTAAGGGACACACATCCAGGCAACACACCTATGGGGTTGTCCGTGTGTCACACACGGCCTAGGCACATGCCAGTGCATCTACCTGTGTGGACCTTTTTAGGGCTATTTTCCCAAGCCTTTGGTCACCCTCTATCATCCATACACACATAGAGACTTTTATGGTATCTTACATGGCCTAATTATACTCTTAAACAGCCTTGGCATAGCTTATGGTATGTTAGCCTCATCTCATTAACTTAGTACATGCTAAATTATCCTTTTTACATTAGGGATTAATATAACACATTTTACCTTTTTCACTTAGGCCATATTATAACCATATACCATGGTAAGCTATGTCCACTCTAAAATTATTAGGTTGCATTTCAAACATCCATCCATAATACCGCTTCATATGGAACACTCAAGCATAAACATGATAAATAAGTAGGGTTACAACCCATATTAATATGAGCCACATCTCATGGCCATACACAAAATGAATAATCATATCATTTAAGCCATTACATTGGCTAGCCAAATGACACATATAACAAAATAAGCAAGACCCTATACATGCCATTAAACAAAATGAAAGTTTCTATATACCAAAGCTAGACAAGTTGATAGTGTGATGACTTTCTCCAACCATCTTCCAATCTTCACGAGTCCGCGAGCTCTGTAAGACAGGGAAAAGAGAAAGGAGTAAGCATTTATATGCTTAGTAAGTCCAGATAACTGGAAAGTAAACTTACCAGATTATTTAGCATACAACCATATTTAGGCAATAATTCCAACAAGCATGAAATAGTTTCCCTATCACATGCACTCAATCATCAAGTTAGTCTCATAACAATACATCAAGTCATTAGTCCTAGATGAGCTCATCAACTCAATATTTCCATTTCTCATTTCTCATTTTAATCCCATTGAATTTCTCAGAAATCTCGATGGATAGCCCATTTTCTGTCAAATCATACAAGTGATCATTTTCAGCACGCACTCCCGCGAATCTCACATCTTACGGCGGGATACCAGTACAGGCTAAATCCCCCGCATTATAATCTCAAAGAGTAAATGTCAGAATTACCAGTTCAGGCTAAATCCCTTATAACAACAAATACTCTAATGAGCTTGGATCTGAATTACCAGTCCAGGCTAAATTCCGACCCTAATCGGATTACTCGTCCGGGCTAAATCCGTAATGCACACATATTCTTCGGGATGCTAGATCACTTTAGGAACTCCCGTTTGTGCTAGATCCTTTCTATACTGAGATCAATGGATTTCCAGTTCAAGCTAAACTCGTTTCTGCAACACATGCAGGATCTCGTATCAAGTAAGAGTGACGTATCTGTCAGATATCCTTTTTATTCAACCGATACATTTTACCATCATTTCATCAATACAATAGTTTCATAATTTATTTCACAATAAATATCGACATTATAATTCATACTTGAATATACATTTTAATGTATTTAAAGTGTCTATGTTCGAGTTACACGAACTTACCTGGTAGTCTTTTCAGATTTGTATTTCGGTTATTCCGAAACCTTTCGTTTTCCACGGTCGACCTCTGAAATTGGTTCCTTGGGGTCTATATCAATAAAAATAAATTATTAGTACCTTACATTGTTCATTTTCGGCTTAAAGCTCACCTCGAGCAAAATGATCATTTTTCCCCTAACATTTCACATTTTTACAGATTACTCCCTAGGCTCGTATAATGGAATGCATGTAATTCCTTGGTTACTTAAGCCTAGCCAGATGTATCATAAGCTCATACTAGCCTACATTTTCCTCCATGTCGCATCTCTACCCCATATTTTATACCTTTTTCATTTAGGTCCCCTTTTTGGTTTTTTATGAAAAATCACCTAGCAAAAGATGTTTATTTAATATCTAACTTCCATCATCCTCCATAAATCATCAAAGAACAACCATCTCATGCACAGGTCAAATTTTTATCATGAACCCTAGCTTGAAATATGGCTAGAAATAGGTAGAGCATGTTACAAGGATCTCAAAAATACAAAGAACATAAAAAACGGGGCTAGAGAGCACTTACCTTTGAGCTTGAAATGTTGAAAACCCTAGCTTATGGAACCTTAGAATTTTCGGCAGCTATGGGGGAAGAAGATGGTTGATTTTAGCTTTCTTTTTCCCTTTTTATTAAGATTATTAGCAAATGACCAAAGTGCCTTTCCTTACAAACCTTTCCAATTTCTCTTTGCATGCCCATTTGTGTCCAAAAATTTAGAAATTAGGCAAATTACTCTTTAAAAACCTCTAATTAATATTCCAAAGCAATTCCATACAAATTGCTTCTAGAATCCAAGTTTTGCAATTTATTCAATTTGGTCCTTAATTTCCAATTGGACACCTTATACTTAGAATTTCTTCATAAAACTTTAACACATGCGTACTTTCATATTCTAGACCACATAATAATCATAAAATAAATATTTTGACATCAGATTTGTGGTCCTGAAACCACTATCCTGACAAGGCCCTATTTCGAGATGTTACATTTCTCCCCCCTTAAGGACTTTCGTCCTCGAAAGTCTTACCAGTAAACAGGTTTGGATATTGACTTCTCATGGTTTCTTTGGGTTCCCATGTAGCCTCTTCCACTCTGTGTCGTTGTCATAAAACTGTCACCAAGGCTATATCCTTTGTCCTCAACTATTTGATTTCTCGAGCTAAAATCTTAACCGGTTCTTCACCATAAGTCATATCCGGTCTAATCTCAATTTCCACCAGTGAAATCACATGAGAGGGGTCTGATCTATATCTACGCAACATGAATACATGGAACACATCATGAATCTTTTCCAATTTGGGAGGCAATGTTAAACAATAGGCTAATGGTCCAACTCTCTTAGTAATCTCGTACGATCCAATAAACCGCAGACTCAGCTTGCCTTTCCGACCGAATCTCAATACCTTTTTCCACGGAGACACTTTTAAGAACACTTTATCCCCAACTTGAAATTCAATCCCTTTTCTTTTCAAATCAGGATAAGATTTCTGCCTATCAGATGTCGCTTTCAAGCAATCCCAAATCACTTTAACCCTTTCTTCAGTTTCTTTGATTAGGTCAATTCCATGAATCTAGTTTTCTTTGAGTTCTGTCCAATACAAGGGAGTTCGGCACTTTCTGCCATACAAGGCCTCATAAGGTGCCACTTTCAGACTCATCTAGAAACTGTTATTATAGGCAAATTCCACCAATGGAAAGTACTTTTCCCAGTTGCCCTGAAACTCAAGAACGCAACATCGTAACATGTTCTCAAGAATCTGAATCATCCGTTCAGACTGACCATCAATCTACGGATGGAAAGTCGTGCTAAAGCTTAACTTTGTACCCAAGGCTTCTTGTAGCTTCTTCCAAAATCTCGAAGTGAATCTCGGATCTCTGTCTAAGATAATCGACAGTGGTACCCCATTTAATCTCACAATCTTGGATATGTACAAGTCGGCTAATCTTTCGAGAGACTAATCGGTCCGCACTGGGATGAAGTGAGCTGACTTCGTGAGTTTATTAACTATAACCCAAACAGTATCTTTCCTTTTCGAGGTTAACAATAATCCCGTCATGAAATCCATAGTAATCTTATCCCACTTCCATTCGGGGACCATCACAGGCTGTAACAAACCTAAAGGTACTTGGTGTTCAGCCTTGACTTGCTGACATATCAAGCATTTCGATACAA
Organism: Gossypium longicalyx; assembly: GCA_025698465.1. Taxonomy (NCBI): domain Eukaryota; kingdom Viridiplantae; phylum Streptophyta; class Magnoliopsida; order Malvales; family Malvaceae; genus Gossypium; species Gossypium longicalyx. The sequence continues at coordinate 53,365,757 of CM046996.1, forward strand.
AGTCTGAGATGTCTCTTTTCATGCCATTCCACCAATACATTTTCTTCAAATCATTGTACATCTTGGTACTTCCCGGATGAATAGACAAATAGTTATCATGTGTCTCTTGTAAAATTTTCTAAATAAGCTCGTCATCTTTCGGTACTCATATCCTGTCTCTGAACACGAAACAACCATCGGGACTGATCCGAAAATCTGATTCAATGCCTGACTCACATTGAGTTCTCTTAGCTTACAGATCACTATTGTTTATCTTGGCATCACAAATTTCTTGAAGAAATATCGGCCTAGCCCTTAACTCTGCCAAGACAGAACCATCTTCAGAGAACATCAACTGTGTGTTCAAAGCTCTCAAAGGAAATAAGGATTTTCTGCTCAGTGCATCAGCGACCACATTTGCCTTTCCCGGGTGATAGTCAGTTATTAACTCATAATCTTTGATCAACTCTAACCATCTCTGTTGTCCCAGATTCAATTCCCTTTGAGTCATCAAGTACTTCAAACTCTTGTGATCAGTGAATACACGACATGCCTCACCATACAAATGGTGTCTCCAAATTTTCAGGGCAAACACAATGGCTGCTAGCTCTAAGTCGTGTGTTGGATAATTCCTTCCATGTGGCTTTAATTGCCTCGAAGCATATGCTATTACTTTTCCCTCTTGCATAAGCACGCAACCTAGTCCATTTAAGGACGCGTCACTATAGACCACGAATTCCTTTCCCGGCTTGGGTTGCACTAAAACTAGAGCTTCTGTCAGTAAGGTCTTCAATTTCTCAAAACTCTATTAACATTTTCCCGACCACTCAAACTTAACATCTTTTTGCAGCAACCTCATCAATAGAGTTGTAATCATAGAAAATCCTTTCACAGAGTGTCGGTAGTAACTGGCTAAGCCCAGAAAGCTTCTAACCTCAGTTACGTTCTTAGGTGGCTTCCACTCGACAATAGCAGAAATCTTACTCGGATTAACTCGGATGCCATCACCCGACACAATGTGACCGAGGAATCTAACCTCTAGAAGCCAAAACTCACTTTTACCAAACTTAGCATATAGTTGCTTCTCCCGTAAGGTCTGTAAAACAGTCCTCAAGTGTTCGGCGTGATCGGACTCTTTTTGGGAATAGATCAAAATATCATCTATGAATAACACAACAAACTTGTCCAAGTACGGTCGAAAAACACGATTCATTTAATCCACAAATGCAGTTGGAGCGTTTGTTAGTCCAAAAGGCATAACAAGGAGCTCGTAATGACCATACCTCATCCTAAAGGCAGTCTTAGGCACGTTCGACTCTTTAACTCGTAACTGGTAGTAGCAAAATCTCATATCTATCTTTGAAAACACGGTGGCTCCCCTTAACTGATCAAACAAGTCATCAATCCGGGGTAACAGATACTTATTCTTAATAGTTACCTTGTTGAGCTGGCAGTAATCTATACATAATCTCATCGAACCATCTTTCTTCTTTACAAATAGTACGGGAGCACCCCAAGGCAAAAAGCTGGGTCTTGTGAAGCCCTTCTCCGTCAACTCTTGCAATTGTGCTTTTAACTCTTTCAACTCAGTTGGTGCCATTCTATACGAGGCAATAGAAATAGGCGTTGTTCCAGACGTTAGCTCGATACCAAACTCTACCTCTCTAACAGGAGGTAATTCGGGCAACTCTTTCGGAAACACATCTGGATACTCGCATACTATCGGTACTGATTCCAACTTCAGCTTAGATTCTTTAGTATTCAACACGAAAGTTAGGTAGGCTTCATATCCTTTTCTCATATACCTTTGAGCCATCGTTGAAGTAATCAAAACCGGCAGAGTATCCAACTCACTTGAATCAATCTGGAGAATCTCACCATCTGAGCATTTCAATTCAATATACTTGCTACCACAATTTACGATTACATCATGCACAACTAACCAATCCATACCAAGTATTACATCAAATTCATTGAAAGGAAAAATGATAAGGTTAGCCGAAAAATAATGACCTTGAATTGTCAAAAGATAATTCTTACAAACTTTATCGACTAAAACAGTCTTGTCTAGAGGGTTCAACACCTTAATCAAAAATTCTGTAGGTTTTACAGGCATATTCATGCTAGACACCAATTTCATGCAAATGTATGAATGGGTCGATCCCAGATCAATCAAGGCAATAACATGGACATTATGAAGAGAAAATGTACTCGTAATGACATCAGGAGCTGAGGCTTCCTCTCTAACGTGTATAGTATAAGTTCTTTCCGGGACTTGAGCCTCTGACTTTGTAGTAGCATCCTTAGCAATGCTTCGACTCCCACTTGCATTTTTGGGGTATCTCGGAGGTCTACCTTGAGAAATAGGAGCATTCGACTTTGGGGTTAATTTCACCTCTTTATCAGCTTGCTCCGGGTAGTCTCTAAGGAAGTGGTCGAGAGACCCACATCTATAGCACGCACCACTTTTCATTCGGCACTCTCTGAAGTGAAATTTGTTGCAGCTTTTACACCTCAACTTTTGATCATCCACACTTCTCACACTAGTTACCATAGGGGAAGAAGACTTCGGGTTATGTCGCTTGGAGCTCCTTGCTCTACCCGAATATCCTACTGATGAAGTCGAGCATTCTTGGTGAATTCTCGATTTCTTTGTGGGGAAAGAGTACGTCCTCCCGCTGGATCTCTTGCTCAAAACTCGAGCTTCTCTATTTGCTTATTTCCTTTCATTATTGAGCGCTTTGGCCCTCTTAGCCCTATTGGCTAGTGTAGCAAATTCTCGTATTTCAAGGATCCCGATTAACAGCTTAATTTCCTTATTCAGGCCTTCCTTGAAGTGCTTACATATTTCTGTCTCTGATTAGACCCATTCCATCGCATACTGACATAACCTTATGAACTCTCTTTCATATTCTGACACAGTCTTATTTCCTTATTTGAGTTCCAAGAACTACTTTTGCTTTGAGTCTAATAACCTTTGACTTATATACTTTTTCCTAAACTCAAATTGGAAAAATTCCCATGTAATTTTCTCTCTTGGTGCCACTGAGGATATAGTCTTCCACTAGTGGTATGCAGTATCTTTCAAAAGAGATACAACACACTTCAAGCACTCCTCGGTTGTACATGACAATTCGCCTAAAACTAACGTAGTGTTCTCAAGCTTGAACTCAGCTCGTTCAGCATTATCTTTAACCTTAACCCTAAACTCTTCAGCCCCATATTTTTTAAGTTTGTCAACTGGGACTTTACCAATTCTCGTGGATGCCATACCCTGTGGTACCTCTCCCTCATGCCGAGCAGGGGGCAGAGCAGGTCGTGGTATATTGGGGAAATTTCTCAAATAATCCCCAAACCATTCATCCATCATCTCAAAGAAGGCAGCTCTTGCCTCTTCCTAGCCTTCAGACATAGGCCTTCTACTACTACTAGAAATAGCTAGCTGTATGGAAGCTGGAGCATGGCTCTCGGCTCCCTCGAATTCATCTTGAGCTTGATTGGAAGACATTTCCTATATTCAAATAAAATTAAAAATGGTTAAGAGATGTCACACTATCATAAATTTTATAATGGCATGTATAGTTATACTTAATACATGCTACGTTAGTCCGAGAATCGACTAAACTGTAGCTCTTATACCACTAAATGTAACACCCCATACTCGTACCCGAGACCGGGATAAGGTACAAGGCGTTACCAAACACATACTAAGACACTTTCGGAAGATACGGGTTATAAAATTACATTCTAATTTAAAACCAATTAAAAAACATCATAGTGTCTCTATTATGGGCCTACGAGGCCCAAAACATACATTAAAAGCTGTCCGGGACTAAACTAAGAATTATAGAAAATGTCAATAAAAATTTCTAGGGTTATGCCTCACACGCCTGTGTGGAGGCAAAGCACATGCCCGTGTGCTTAGGGAAATTCCCGTGACCCTTACCTGTGTGGAATTAATTGAATTTATTTTTCATTTCGAACCTACAGAGGTTTTCACACAGCCGAGCACACGCCTGTGTCCCTGGCCCATGTCCTTCACACAACCTCAGCACGCCCGTGTCCTTGCCCGTGTCTAAGAACCCAGACATTCTGTTTATGACATCATCATTCATTTTGGGGAGCACGGCCAAGGCACAAGCCTGTGTGCTAGGCCGTGTCCTCCACACAGTTGAGACACACAGCCGTGTCTCCACCCGTCTGTTTACTACCATGCAAACTAACCTAAAATTTTTAGTGCTGGGGACACACAGCCAGGCAACACGCCCATGGGGTTGACCGTGTGTCATACACAGCCTAAGCACATGCTCGTGCGTCTACCCGTGTAGACCTTTTTAGGGCTATTTTCCCAAGCCTTTGGTCACCCTCTATCATCCATACACACTTAGAGACTTCTATGGTATCTTACATGGCCTAATTATACTCTTAAATAGCCTTGGCATAGCTCATTGTATGTTAGCCTCATCTCATTGGCTTAGTACATGCTAAATTATCCTTTTTACATTAGGGATTAATATAGCACATTTTACCTTTTTCACTTAGGCCATATTATAACCATATACCATGGTAGGCTATGTCCACTCTCAAATTATTAGATTCCATTTCAAACATCCATCAGTAATACCGCATCGTATGGAACACTTTAGCATAAACATGATAAATAAGTAGGGTTACAACCCATATTAATATGAGCCACATCTCATGGCCATACACAAAATGAATAATCATATCATTTAAGCCATTACATTGGCTAGCCAAATGACACATATAACAAAATAAGCAGGACCCTATACATGTCATTAAACAAAATGAAAGTTTCTATATAACAAAGCTAGACAAGTTGATAGTGTGATGACTTTCTCCAACCGTCTTCCAATCTTCACGAGTCTGCGAGCTCTGTAAGACAGGGAAAAGAGAAGGGAGTAAGCATTTATATGCTTAGTAAGTCCAGATAACTGGAAAGTAAACTTACCAGATTATTTAGCATACAACCATATTTAGGCAATAATTCTAACAAGTATGAAATAGTTTCCCTATCACATGCACTAGATCATCAAGTTCGTCTCATAACAATACATCATGTCATTAGTCCTAGATGAGCTCATCAACTCAATATTTCCATTTATCATTTCTCATTTTAATCCCGTTGAATTTCTTGAAAATCTCGATGGATAGCCCATTTTTCGTCAAATCATACAAGTGATCATTTTCAGCATGCACTACCGCGAACCTCATATCTTACGGTGGGATTACCAGTCCAGGTTAAATCCCCTGTATTATAATCTCAAAGAGTAAATGTTAGAATTACCAGTTCAGGCTAAATCCCTTATAATGACAAATACTGTAATGAGCTCGGATTTGAATTACTAGTCCAGGCTAAATTCAGACCCTAATCGAATTACCCGTCCGGGCTAAATCTGTAATGCACACATATTCTTCGAGATGCTAGATTACTTTAGGAACACCCGTCCAAGCTAGATCCTTTCTATACCGAGATCAATGGATTACTCGTCCAGGCTAAACCCTTTTTTGCAACACATGTAGGATCTCGTATCAAGTAAGAATGGCGTATCCGTCAGCTATCCTTTTTATTCAACCGAGATATTTTACCATATTTTCATCAATACAATAGTTTCATAATTTATTTCATAATAATATCAACATTATAATTCATACTTGAATATACATTCTAATGTATTTAAAGTGGCTACGTTCGAGTTACACTAATTTACCTCGTAGTCGTTTTAGATTTATATTTCGGTTATTATGAAACCTTTAGTTTTCCACGATCAACCTTCGGAATTGGTTCCTCGGGGTCTATATCATAAAAATAAATTATTAATACATTACATTGTTCATTTTTGGCTTAAAACTCACCCCTGAGCAAAATGACCATTTTTCCCCTAACATTTCACATTTTTACAGATTACTCCCTAAGCTCGTATAATGGAATGCATGTAATCCCTTGGTTGCTCAAGCCTAGCCGAATGTATCATAAGCTCATTCTAGCCCACATTTTCCTCTATATCGCATCTCTACCCCATATTTTATACCTTTTTTATTTAGGTCCCTTTTTTGGTGTTTTCATGAAAAATCACCTAGCAAAAGATGTTTTTTTAACATCTAACTGCCATAGTCCTCCATAAATCATCAAAGAACAACCATCTCATGCATGGGTCAAATTTTTATCATGAACCCTAGCTTGAAATATGGCTAGAAATGGGTAGAGCATGTTACGAGGATCTCAAAAATACAAAGAACATTAAAAACGGGGCTAGAGAGCACTTACCTTTGAGATTAAATGTTGAAAACCCTAGCTTATGGAACCCTAGAATTTTCGATAGCTATGGGGGAAGAAGATGGCTGATTTTAGCTTTTTTTTCCCTTTTTTATTAACATTACTAGCAAATTACCAAAATGCCTTTCCTTACCAACCTTTCCAATTTCTCTATGCATGTCCATTTTTGTCCAAAAATTTAGAAATTGGGCAAATTACTCTTTAAGGACCTCTAATTAATATTCCAAAGCAATTCCATAAAAATTGCTTCTAGAAACCAAGTTTTGCAATTTATTCAATTTGGTCCTTAATTTCCAATTGGACACCTTATACTTAGAATTTTTTCATGAAACTTTAACACATGCGTACTTTCATATTCTAAACCCCTAATAATCATAAATAAATATTTTGACGTTGGATTTGTGGTCGCAAAACCACTATTCTGACTAGGCCCTATTTCAGGATGTTACAATTTAGGTCTATATGCCAGAACCATTAATCCTCCAAAATTGGTGTGCTACAACCCTCCTCTCCTTAACAAAATTTTGTCCTCGAAATTTTCTAGCTCGAGAGTTCCAAAATACTCTAAAACTAAACATTCACACTTGAGGCATACTAATACTTTGGTAAAAACCTTCTAACTCTTTAATGCTTACCTCTGGAAACTTACACTTCAGAGATTCCATACTAAGGATATGTCGTCAATCAACTCTAAGGTGGCATAATCAAAACTTGACGTAACTTGTCTCTTGATAGACGTCAATCTTCCCATACACGTTTATCTTTATAAAATAGATATTTAACTTCCTTCATAAAAACACTTTCACTAAATTGATCAAAACCTTGATTTTCCACTTTTCGTTTAGTATTCCTATATTCATAATCATTTTCAATAAGCACTTTTCCATAGAGGTATCATTTGCTTATTTCTTTCATCAATCCTTATCACTTTATTATTCCCAAATTGAGTAGAACTACTGCTAGAAGAAGGGGTTGGGGCTAGATTAACCAAAACATCACTAACCTCTTGTAAACTAAAACGAGTTACAACTAGAGGATTTAAATAGTTGCCTTAAAACTTCCTTAAACACTAACTTCCTCAAAAATATTGGGTGTTTGATTTTTCTTAGACAAAACATGTACAACTCTTTATTTTTATACCACATTCAAAGTACTTATAATCAATAAGCCATAACTATTTTATCTGAGCATAATAAGTGCTTAAATCCCATAATGATTCTTCTTATTATGTAATAACAATTTTAGTCCTTCTTTAGTCCTGGTATTATTTCACACTCCAAACACATCAAAACACATTATATACACATAACTCGTGGTTTGAATACAATACAACTTGTATATATACATGTCACATAGGAATTTACTTTCTTACATCTAACTTAACACCGGCAAGGTAAACTACAATATCATGTGGCATTAGACAGTAGAATGGGTCAATATGTCCCACATCATATCACAAAATTACTATTAATGCATGGCACACTAAAACACATAAATAAGTTAGTTAAGGCACATTAATGCTAAAATAATTACGCTAAATCCATCATATAAACAATGTCAGGTTTAACCTTTAATTACGGTAATCACAACCTTTCAACATTATAAATTGCAACCTTTAAGCATTTCCAGACTCAACTCTCAAGAATAATAATATGTGGCAGTAAATATCATTATCTTACCATTCAAACATTATTATTTACAGCATATTACACTCCAAACATACTAAAGTTCAACATTTTAACATCCCTTTCTAAACAATAATAAGATTCATTGTGTAGTTCATAAAAATGGACAAAAATATCAACAATATACATACATGTCGCTTGCATTAATACTTCTCTTGATAACTGGGGATTTCACCCACATTCACCTTGTACCACTGTTCATATCGACTTAAAGATACAACAATACAACCAAAGAGGTTAATAGAGAACTTATCGATATTTATTATATCCATTAGAGGATATTTAGTTAACAACCCTATTCCATTTTGGTTAACACATTGGATTTAATTTAGGATAGCGTTGATAACCCTAGAATATGGTTATCCATAGTACTTTCTAGCTCATAATTTTTGTAAATTTTGAGTAATTGATAATTATTTTTGTGGTTTTTATTAAAAAATTAATAAATTGAATAATTTATGTTAAAAACATATTTTTATTCAATTTTATGTAAATTCTACTTAATTTCGTATTATTTTTGAGTAATTGATGCACTGTCGACAATTTAATCATTGCTCTTCCATTGAGGCCTTGACAATGTAGCTTGCCAAAGCATCATCAAACAAGCTACCAAAAATTAATCAAGAGACATCTAAATAAAGCAATTTGAACCCTTAAATCATTGAAAGAGAAAGGTGCAAATGAACAATAAAAATTGGATCACTTCTAGCAAAGATCAAAACCCAAAATACTACCCAAAGAAAGTGAGCTCCACACGTCCAAGGAAAGCCCAAATCCAGCACCCAAGAATCGACCATAATGCTGCCCAAACCAGCCTTTAAGCTGATTTTAAACATTTGCAAACCAACCCTCAAACTCTCCTACTCATCCATTCCAACCCCTCCACTTTTCAAGCTTTGCACTTTGAGCATCTTGCTTAAAATAGCAAAACCAACCAACCACCGTCTCCATAATTCATGACAACATGAGGGAGAAGATTGTGGGTAAAAATCTCTATATTTAGCCTCCTCTTATGTGTATAAATAAAGGCCAAAACCCCTTCATTCATGCCACCAACATTCATTCATTCCTCTCCTCTCTTCCATGCCTAAAGCCCTTCATTCCTCTCCATCTTCCCATTTTCCCTTAGCAAGCATTTCCTTGAGAGAAAAGCTCTCTTAGCCAACCACCTTGAGGAGCAATTTGCAAAGGAACAACCACGGAAACTAGAGGAAGTCACCACAGATAGTTTTCAAAAAAATCCCAGTTCCATATCAAAGTTTGTTCTTCCTTTATCTTTAATTTATTCTTAGTTTATAAACATGTTTGCAAATTTTTTATTGATTTTCCATTAATGATAATGACTTAAATTGTTTCAACTAGAATAATTGCAATTCATTGATTAAAATCATTCAGTTCTTGTTTATATTGTTTTGTGACTTATTTGTTCATGCTTTCAATTAAAATCATTCATGTTATTCATGCATTAAAATATGTTTGAATGCATTAGAATTAGTTACTTAATCTGAACTATATGGTGATTAATGGATGCAATAATTAGAAGGTGCATGCTTAATTCATATCTGAACCAGAATGAATTAAAGGATCGTAATGATTCCAAAAGAATACTATTACCTTGCATAAGTTTAGGTTTATGTGATTAAATTATTTCAAACTTACCTAGTTCATGTTACTTCACATAAATTCTAATGAATCCTTAATTAAATATTGACATAGAAATATGCATGTTTTCCTAAGTATAAGACTTAAAAAGAACTTATATTAGATTCTAAGTTAATGAATAATCAAGTTGCCATGGATTTTTTCCAGAACATTTGTTAAACATGATGATGGATGAATTAAATTAAGAAGTTGTAATTGTTCTACCTTATTCATATTATTGTTGTTAAAACTTGTGAATTGTTGCTAAATCGTTTCATTACATTTTAAATTAGTTCATTGCATTTAGGTTAATTCATTTGCATATAGTTGATTATTTTAATTTTAACATCCATCACTTCAAAATATTGTGTTTTTTTAACCAACTTGTAAATATCAATTTTACAATTATTGATTTAAAATAATCCTTGTGGAGACGATACTCTTTTTACTTATTTGTTACTTGATAACGACTATGTATACTTGCATATTCCATCATGAACCAAGCATCAAAATACCGAATAAACAATTTTTAAATGTCATCTTGAACAGTATAATTAACACAAACTAGCTGGCCTATTAATGTCATTAGAGATGATGTAAACATAACTCCTTTAAACACATTTACTAATTTTAACACCATATTGGACAACCCAAATAACACATTAAACACATTTAAGAAACATAGCTTATCAACCTAACCTAAACGCATTACCGTATAGTTGGGTAAACAAGATTAGTAATTATTAAGTCAAAAGCAACATGTAGTCTTTCAAATAGATAAAGGTTTCAACATACTTGAGAGACTAAGCTAGGCTTGGCAGATTATGCATAAAGGGTCCTCCATCTTCCTTCACAGTCCAAAAACTGGATAAAATATGCTTTGATGCTAAAACTTGTAATGCCATCCACCCAGTTCGATTTACCGGATCCAAATGTCAGACGTTGCACCCTATTACATATGTAACTTTAACATTTTTATTTTCCTATGTAAAACTTCTATCTATAAGTATGAAAAGTTTACTTTTCTAATCGAGATTCCTATGTGTGTATTGCAAGTGATTATCAATACAATTCATACTTAAATTTTTCAATGACATCTATATTTAAGTTTCAGCTTGACTAAGTACCTTTAAGCATCAATAAAGAGTATAAACATGGGTCAATCTTGAATGCATCTCTTAACACGTTTTGTATCATAATAGCTCAATTTGCCACTTCTTGGCATAGCCCTAGTGTTGTTCCTCAGTGCGCACTTCTTTACAACCTGAAACATGAAATAACTTTTGTAAATTCATAAGAACTTAATGAGGTAATCCCTCATTAACTATTTCATTACGCCTTAATGCTTTAGATGCTTTGCATATCCTTTATGTATCTTTTGATCTTTCTTTTCCCTCTAGAGGTATTTACTAGGATTTTCCTCTATTACCGTGATTATCCTTTCTTAGCTTAGGTCATTTCTTTTCTCTTAATATCACTAAGGCTTATCTTCCATTCTAAATCATTAACCATTTCCTTATCATTTTCCAGTGTACAACCCATAATCATGCAAATTGTTCCTTCTTATGAGTGTATCATAATAAAACTTCATCACTTTTCATGTCTCTTTAAGATCTTGTCTTTACACAGACCTTTATAATCTTGTTCACCTTATAAATGATCTTATGACTTCATTCCATACTTATAGATTTTATCATTTACATTTGGGGAGAGGTAAACTATGCCAATACTTAGTGTAGAGTTCACCAAAATTTCTATTTATTCCTAAGTCTCATTTATTCTACTTATCCCTTAAGTTTATGTAGGGTTCGCATAACTTTCCTTCAGAAGTCCTTCCTTTAGAGTTCTTTATATATCTTATTCCTTCTACTTGTCCCATACTTTTTTCCTTCTGAGTTCATTACATTTGCCATGCCTTCAAGGTACTATACTTACCATTCTTGCAAAAAATCTTGCACGACATTCCTTCCTTGTCTTTCGAAATTACTTTCATTCATTATTCACCATAAGGGTGTTTCCTTAAATAGATGCCATAAGGGCCCTTCCTTAAATTGTTCCACTAAGGCGTTCCTTTAACAAAGGTTGCCATGAAGGTGTTCTTTTCCATTCAATACTCGCCACAAAGTCTTTCCTGTCCAGAATTTTTCCACAAAGAAGTTCCTTTACATTCAGCACAAATGCATCTATCACAAAAAAGTTTGAAAAGAATAAGTCTTTCAAGCATGAGTCTACATTATGTGCACGTTTCTATCTCTAGGGTCATCTAAAGGGGTCCGTCGAGACTAAAAATAAGAATTTCTGAAAGGAAAAAACCATGCCACTCTAAAGACCACATCTTGTAAGACCATGGCTGGGGCATGGCATCATATGGAATATGTAAAGGACGGTTAGGTGAGTACTAGCTATGAGGGGAAAACCTTAGGATGGTGAGTATAGGTGAATCCCTATTTTAAAAAACACCAATTGTCATACAAGTAAGTCTTTGTGACTATTTATGTTAAAGTAAGCTTTTACGACAATCTATGTTATAAGAAAGCCTTTGTGGCTGTCTATTAAATGGAAGCCTTTGTGGTTGTTTCTGTTAAAGGAAACCTTTATGGCTATCTCTGTAAAAAGGATACCTTTGTGGATATTTCTGTTAAAGGAAACCATTGTGGCTAACTCTGTTAGAAAGGATGCTTTTGTGGGTATCTCAGTTAAATAGACACTTACATGGCGAGATTCTAAAAGGAAGGCCTCTATCACTATCTTTGGAAAGGAATGCCTTCTTGGCAAAATCTAAAGAACAAATCTAGTGATGACCGTTTAAAGATAATGCCTTTGAGGGACACCGAATGAATTGCGAACCCCGTATATTTACAAGGATGAATAAGAAAGGCTAGTGTATCCCAGAGCACGTGGTGAGGCAAAGATGTGAGCTAGAAGTATAGAGAGCGCATTGAAGTACGGAATATATGGGCAAATTTTGAGATAAGTATTGGGTGCAGTCTTCCCCGCCCAAAGATAATGATAAGACTAGTAAGTATAGAACTAGATTTTAAATATGATGATAAGGTAAGTGAAAAGATTAAAGGCTATATAAAGATAGGATATAAGAAAAGATATAGAAGGTAAAGGGAGGTTAAGTATAGTACACTCAAGAAGAGAAAAATGGTTCTGAAGAAAGAAAGATGGTAGTCAATACTGTACCCGCCAAAGAAGTAAGAAAAGTCAAGAAATACCCTAAGGATGTGCAAAATAACATATGCGACATAGAGTAAATGAAAAAGGTATTCTAAGGTTTAGCTCACTAAGTTCTTACAGGCTTACTAAATTTGTTTCCATTTCAATTCTATAAAGGAATGTACGTCGAGAGACGATGCTAGGACTATGCCAAGGAAGTGATGCATTGGGCTGTTATGCATACAAAGGAAATCTAGTGGCGTGTCAAAGTCTGTGTAGTCTTTTGAGTGAAATTAAATATGTTTATAGCTAAAGTACTATGCCTAAATAAATAAGTAGTACTCCAAGATTTATACAGTAAACTAAGAGAGAAAGTAGGAAAGTTTGATATTTTATTAAGTCAAGATGATAACCACACAGTGTATTTTTACAAAAAAAAACTCTGTAGTAGTCATAGGTAGTAGTCTGCACATAGGTGAAATGTAAATGTACACCAATAAGAAATTTTGTTACATTCATAAAGACATTTACAACAATTAGTAAAAGAAGGAAATAACTTTTCAAGGTACATATGTAAGAAGGACATAACACCCAAGATTTAGATTCGGTAGATTGGGTTAGGTCGAGGGCGTTATAAATAATCTTCCTTAAATTTTTCCATATGATTCCATAACCTACTAGTTACGGTCTTATACAATATGATCTTCTTCTCATATGATGCCATAACCCACTAATCACAGTCTTACACGATATGGTCCTTCAGCGTCATAGCCATGGACTTGTCCTTTCAAAGATTCGTGTTTTTATTTCCGACAAACCCATTTGATAACTCTAGAGACAGACACAAACTTTTCATACTTAGACCTATGAACTCATCATACCTTGACTTACTCATAACAGACACATCCAAACCTTTCAGACACATTAACACATTTGCATTATCTAGACACAAGTATCCTTTAACCTTAAGATTCATGTTTCATACTTTTACCACGAAACTTCATGTTATCCATACATGCAAGTTCATAAATCTTATGTTCCTCATCAGAGTCATCACATCATAATTTACTAGTTATATTTCATGATTTGGTTACTAAGCATAGAAGTTTCTAGAAGGCATATTATGCATACATTAGTCAGTTTAAGGACTCACCTAATAACCTCAGAGATAGTTTAAACTTCATATCTAGATTTTCCATGGGGAATCAATAGTTTAGGCTCTAGATCCATCATTCAGCCAGATGCTACAGCCTGCTCTACCCTGGTAAACAGAGATACTTTGTTAGAACTCATTTAGGTAACCTTTATCATCACTTCAAAACAAATACGTACCGTTAACCCCTATTTCTCTAAGCATACTTGCATATCTGTGTTCCCTTGTCAAGTAGAGTCATGAAACATACCTTGATGGGAAGGAAAATTACTAACAAAAACCAGTGTTTTAGACTCACCTTAGAAAGATGTTTCCATCTACTTTTACCCCTAGTTCCTAATAAGGAAGATAACTCTCCCTTAACTTAACCCGAGTGTCCTTTTAACTTAACTCAAGTCTTCATGGGAACTTGGTAAACATCACATCAATATTAAATTATCTTATCCAAAATCTACCACTTCTAAGATACTTTTCTGATTACTTCCCTTAGCCTTTAACCCTTCTAGTTCACATTTGATTAATTCCTAACCAGCACCTCACCCATTAGCTAGTATAGGACCACACTAGTCACTGGATGTAGTATATCACTAGTGTGGACTCATACCTTATAACCATTCATTCCGTAAGTACCACTTTTATTTAACTTATCATTGTAATATAACAGGGAATTCTTGTCTATTTATTTTAATGTCGGAGTCTGCCTATTCTATATGCCAGAAAGGGCCTTTAGGAAAATGTTACTTCGCCATTAGTACTTCTTTATCTTGTATGCCATTGCAACACCCCTAACCCGTATCTATCACTGGACTAGGGTTAAGGGGCATTACCGGACATATCAAAATATTACATAATTATAAGTCATACATCATCATATTATAGCAATTCATACACAAATAGTCCCTTTAGAAGGTTTATGAAACCTTAAACATGCTTTGGAGAAGGTTCAGGACTAAACCAATCTCATACAAAATTTCTTGAAAACTTAATAAATTTTCAAAATTACAGAGGTCACACGCCCGTGTGAATAGGCCGTGTGCCTCACACGGCTTTAGACACGTCCGTATGTCTAGGTCATGTCAAAACAAGGCATACATACTAACTTATCCACACGGCCACAAGACACGTTCGTGTGCCAGACCGTGTGAAAATTAGAGAGGCTACTGACTTGGGACACACGGCTAGTCACACGCCCGTGTGTCTAGCCAGTGCTCGAAACTGACTTACCTACACGGCCTAGCACACGCTCGTGTGTGCATCTGTGTGGTCTGCCCAAGCTCATTTTGAAATGGCCATTGAGCAACACGGCTGAGACACACGGCCGTGTCCCTACCCGTGTGGGCAGAAATAGGCCATTTACAAGGCCAATTTGCCACCCATTAAGAGTCCTCCCTACAATCAACAAATAGGCATCAATTGCATACCAAATTATTAACCAATTCACAACCAAAACATAACCATTCATGCTATGTCATTGCCAACCAATTCCATGCATATAAACCTTACCAAATTATGCCATATCATAAGCCAAAATCATGCCAAAAACATATGATTCTTAATCTTAATACACATCATTCAATCTCATGCTATGAACTTACCAAATTCTCTAATAAGCACATACCAAAACTTACCAAATAGACCAACTCTATTGGCCATCCAAAACACATCATATTGACGTATTTGCATCATATATTTCATACCAAAAACCCATTCATTTACACAATCAAAACCAAGCCAAATCACATGGCTAGATATACATGTTACCAAACATATTCAAAAACCTCGAGCCTATACATGCCATACTTCAATATTCACATTGTCAATAAGGTTCCAAAATAAAGTTCGATAGTGTGGTGACAATTCTTGATGATCCCCAAGCACCCGGTAGCTTCGATGTATATAAAACAGTTGAAAAACACATAGAGTAAGCTTTCAAAAGCTTAGTAAGCCATATACAAATAAACTTATCATTCAAAACATATAAGCATCATCAACCACATATACTCCATGGAAAAATACTATCTCAAACCACATAGGTCATATACATTTTACATATTCTCAATTCAATTACACATATAGTATATTTTCTCATACTTTTATCATATATCATCACTTGTACATATACATACCTTTTATTCTAAAACATAGTATATATTTCGAACGTACCTGAATCGGATACATATCTCATATAATCATTCATTTCTCAGAATGCCCGTTGAACCATTTGGAATTAATAAGGATACTCGGATAACTCGAAAAGCTCATACAATGCCAACGTCCTAGACGTGGTCTTACATGTAATCAAATATCGATGCCAGTGTCCCAAATAGGGTCTTATACGAAACCAGATACGATGTCGTTGTCCCAAACATGGTCTTACCCGTAAATCATAAGTCGATGCCAATGTCTCAAATGTGATCTTACACAATAAAACATATCGGATCCTATGTCATGACTTATGTATCCTAACTATTCCTATGGTTCATACAGGGCTTTTCAGAAGTCAGAACTTTGTCGATACTTTCTCGGATATCTCATGCTCAACTCATATAATCATTTACCATTGTTCAATAGCATATAAACATTTATAATTCAATTCAAAATACATTTATTTGTATATCGACTTACCTCGTACGGATTTAGATAAACGGTGTCGACTACTCGATGACTTTCGATTTCCCTCTATCAAATTCCGTTTTCTTTTTTTCTTGATCTATATAAATTCAAATTTAACTCTTTCATTCACCAAATCATTCAATTCAATCCAAATATACAAATTTTTAGGAATTTTACAAATTAGCCCTCATATTTTCATATTTTAACACTTTAGTCCCTAATAACAAAAAGTACAAAATATACAAAATTTCCATATATCCATGCTTAGTCGAATTTTCATATAGTTCATACAAGTCCACATATTTCATTTATTTCATATTTTAGTCCCTCAAAATATCATTTTCACAATTTAGTCCAAATTACTCAAATCCATCAAAAATTCAAAGACAAAACTTAGTACTCTAACACATATATTTCATTTACTATCATCAAAATTCATAAAGCTCATATTATCAACAATGGCATAATTCAAAATCATCAACAAAATCAGAAATTGAGACATGGGCTTGATAGATTACTAAGCAACGATCACAAAAACGTAGAAATTATCAAAAGCCGAACAAAACTTATACCTTAATCACCAAATCAATGTGCCGAAACCCTAAGAGCTCTTTTCTCTCTTTTTCTTTGATGAATTCAGTAATAAAGGATGGTAATGGCCTTTAATTTCTTGTTTGTTTTAATTAATATTCATTTAATAAACCATTTGTTAATTAAACCTTATTATTTTCATTTAAAATCCATTAACTAATGTCCAACCATGTCATTTAATGAATTCAATGGTCTATTTTCAACTTAAGGACCTCACATTTAATAAAACATATCAAATTGGCACTTAGTCAAATAGAAGGCCAATTTTACATTTTACGCGATTAGGTCCTTTTATCAAATTCAACACACAAATGATCAAAGTTTCATACGAAACTTTCTCACATATCAATTCACATAATATAGGCACAGAAAATAATATTAAAATATTTTTTAAACTCAGATTTGTTGTCCCGAAACCACTATTCCAACTAGGGTCTAAATCGGACTGTTACAACTCTCCCCCTTAGGGATTTTCGTCCCCGAAAATCTTACCGTTGAACAGATTCGGATGTTGTTGTCTTATAGCATCTACAGGCTCCCACGTAGCCTCTTTAACACCATGTCGATGCCACATTACTTTTACTAACAAAATTTTCTTATTTTGTAGTTCTTTAACCTTGTGAGCTAAGATATGGATTGGTTTCTCTTCATAAGTCATATCAGACCGAATTTCAATCTCAGACAGAGAAATCACATGCAAGGGGTCAGATCTGTATCGTCAAAGCATCAATACGTGAAACACATTATGAATATTTTCTAGCTCTAGTGGCAATGCTAACCGATAAGCTATTGCCCAACACGTTCTATGATCTCATACGGCCCGATGAACCTCGGACTCAATTTGCCTTTTCTGCCGAATCGGAGTACTTTCTTCCACGGGGATACTTTTAAAAACACTTTATCACCAATCTCAAATTCAATATCTTTTCATTTCAAATCTACGTAAGATTTCTGACAATTAGAAGATGCTTTCGAACTATCTCGGATCACTTTTACTTTCTATTCAGCATCTTTTATCAAATAAACCCCGTGTATCTTATTTTCACTTAGCTTAGTCCAAAACAAAGGTGTACGACATTTACGACCATATAAAGCTTCGTACGGTGCCATTTTAATGCTTGATTGAAAACTATTATTATAAGCAAACTTAATCAATGGCAAGTACTGTTCCCATGTACTTTCAAACTCAAGAATGCAACATCTCAACATATTCTCAAGTATCTGAATAATTCGCTCGGATTGACCATTCTTCTGTGGGTGAAAAGCAGTACTGAAATGTAATTTCGTACCTAAAGCCTCTTGCAATTTCTTCCAAAATCACGAAGTGAATCTCAGATCTCTATCAGATATAATAGACAATGGTACCCCATGCAATCTCACAATACCAGAAATGTATAACTCAACTAACTTATCAAGTGAATAATCAGATCGTATTAGAATAAAATAAGCTGATTTCGTCAATCGATCAACTACAACCTAGATTGCATCTTTCTTTCTCGGAGATAGGGGCAAACCCGAAACAAAATCCATCGTCACTTTATCCCATTTCCACTCTAGAATCATAATAGGCTATAACAAACCAGATGGCACCTAATGTTCAGCTTTAACTTGATGATAGATCAAACATTTCGACATGAAATCGGAGATATCTCTTTTCATTCCAGACCACCAGTAATGTTGTTTCAGATCGTTATACATTTTTGTACTAACCGGATGTACAGATAATCGACAATTGTGAGCTTCATTCAAAACCATCTGAATCAACTCTGGATTTCTCGGTACACAAATCCGATCTCAGAATCTCAAACAATCATCATTACTAACTTAAAATTCAGAATCAAAATTCAATTCACACTTAGCTCATTTTGCTATTATCTCATTATCAACTTTCTGAGCATCAATAATCTGTTGTAAGAACAAAGATCTTGCTTTGAATTCAGCTAAAAATAAACCATCATCAGATATACACAAATGAGCATTCATGGCACGTAATACAAACAATGATTTTCGACTTAAAGCATCGGCAACAACGTTTGCTTTTCCCAGATGACAATCAATAACAAACTTGTAATCTTTCAGCAACTCTAGCCATCTTCTCTATCGCAGATTCAAATCTTTCTGAGCCATCAGATATTTCAAACTTTTGTGATCAGAATAAACATGACATTTCTCACCGAGCAGATAGTGGCACCAAATATTTAAAGTAAAAAAATCACAGCTAATTCAAGATCATGTGACGGATAGTTCTTTTCATGCGACTTTAATTGTCTCGAGGCATAAGCTATGACTTTGCCTTCCTACATCAAAACACAACCCAGACCGTTCAACGATGCATCACTATATATCACAAATTCTTTACCCGATTCTGGTTGCACTAATACTAGAGTTTCAGTTAACAGAGCTTTCAACTGATCAAAACTTTTTTGACATTTTTCGGATCATTCAAACTTTACATCTTTCTGAAGTAATTTCATTAACGGAATTACAATCATAGAAAATCCTTTTACGAAACTTCGGTTATAACCAGCAAGTCCAAGAAAACTGCAGACTTCAGAAACATTTCTCAGAGGCTTCCAATCCAAAATAGCTGAAATTTTGTTTGGATCAACTTGAATACCTGATGTTGAAACAATATGGCCCAGAAAACTAACTTCTCGTAACCAGAATTCACATTTGCTAAACTTCGCATATAGTTGCTTATCTCACAAAGTTTGTAGCACTATTCTGATATGTTCAGCATGCTCAGATTCATCAAGCGAATAAATCAAAATGACATCAATGAATACGAAAACAAATCGATCTAAATACGGTTTGAAAATTCTGTTCATCAAATCCATAAGAACAGTAGTGAGTTTGTCAATCCGTAAGGCATAACTAAAAATTCATAGTGTCCGTACCTCGTTCAGAAAGCAATTTTCGGAATGTTTGAATCTTTTACTCACAACTGATAGTATTCTGATCTCAAATCTATCTTTGAAAACACGATAGCTCCTTTCAACTGATCAAACAAATTATCGATTCTGGGTAGATGGTATTTGTTCTTGATAGTCTTTTTGTTCAACTGATGATAATCAATGCACATTTTCATCGTACCATCTTTCTTTTTCACAAACAGAACAGGAGCACCCCAAGGTGAGAAACTCAGTCTTACAAATCCTCTATCAGTTAATTCTTGCAATTGAGATTTTAATTCTTTCAATTCTGTTGGAGCCATTCTATACAGAGATATTGAAATTGGAGTAGTTCCCGGTACTAACTCAATGCCAAATTCAACTTCTTGAATTGAAGGTAATCCCAGAAGTTCTTCAGGAAACACATTATGGAATTCATAGACAACAGGTACTGATTCAACTTTCTTTTCTGGTACTTTCAAATCGATCACATAGGCAAAATAGGCTTCACAACCTTTTTCTCACAATACTCAGGGCTTTCATTAATGAAATCACAGCCGGTAACCCATTCAAATCACTGGATTCAATTCGAACTATTTCATCATTCTTGCATCTCAAATCAATAGTTTTCTGTTTACAGTTCACAATAGCATAGTGCAAAGTTAACCAATCCATACCTAGAATTATATCAAACTCATCAAAGGGCAATAACATCAGATCAGCCAGAAAATAAATGTCTCGAAACATTAACGGGCAATTCTTACACACTTTGTCAATTAAGACATTTTTACCTAGGGGGTTCGATACTTTAATCACGAATTCAGTAGACTCTACAGGAAAAGTCTTACTGGATACTAAATTCATGCATATATATGAATGTGTTGATCCAGGATCTATCAATGTAATCACAAAAGTATCATAAAGAGTAAATGTACCCATTATAACATCTAAAGATGAAGCTTCCTCACAAGTTCGAATGGCATAGGCTCTAGCAGGTGCTCGTGCCTCAGATTGAACAGCGGTATCTTTAGTTCCCCTCTGGCTGCCACTCACATTACCCCTTTTTTTGGGAGGTCTACCTCGAGTTCAGGTGCTACTTGGTCTCAAATTTTGTGCTATCTCTTGCTCAACAGATTCAGGACAATCTCGGATAAAGTGATTCAAAGATCCATATTTAAAACAAGCCAGATCATACAATCTACAATTGTCGGAACGTCTTTTACCATAATGCTTGCACTCAGGTTGATTAGATCAGATATTTCCAACACTAGCAACAGAAGTAACCGAAGCTCTGAAGCTCGAATGCGATCGAATGCGATCTAGCACGATCTTTACTCAAATGTTTCACATTAGCCTTTGAATGACTATAATCATCTCAGAATTTTTTTGATGTAGACTGAAATGATTTACTTGCAGATTCTTTCTTACGTCTCTAGCTTTTGAATCAATTTTTCTTTTCTCTTTCCCGAGCTCTTCAGCTTTACACGCTCCCTCAACAAGCACAACAAATTCTTTTATCTCCAGAATCCCTACTAACAAACGTATATTTTCATTTAAGCCATCCTCAAATCTCTTGCACATAATTACTTTAGTTGAAACACATTCTCTAGCATACTGGCTCAGTCTCACAAATTCTCGCTCGTATTCTGTAACAAACATACGGCCTTGTTTAAGCTCAAAAAACTCTTTACGTTTCTGATCAATGAATCTTTGACTGATATATTTCTTTTAGAATTCAAGTTGAAAGAAATCCCAGGTGACTCGATCCCTTGGAACCACAGATATTAATGTCTTCCACCAATGAAACGTTTTATCTCTCAAAAGTGAAACAACACACTTTATGCATTCATCCGGATTCAATGACAATTCATCAAATACTCTTACTGTATTTTCTAACTAGAACTCGGCTCTCTCAGCATCACCACTAGTGGTAGCTCAGAACTCTTTAGCACCATATTTTCTAATTTTGTCAACCAGAGGCTTACTCAACTAAATCAGATTGGCTTAAGACATAGCAGAGAGTTGCGGAAGATTAGTCAGAGTTGAGGGTTATTGAACAGCCGAATTAGTTTGGATATATTGGGTGGACCAATAATTCATCATCTAATAGAAGGCTTGTTTAGTCTCTCCATCCTGGCTACTCATAGTTGGTCTAGAGTCAGATGGAGCTGCCCCTTGCACGGGGGGAGGCACATTACTTTTTCCATCGTCAACTACGGCTCGTTTGAGATCCATATGCTATATAAAAACACATTTTCAATGTCAGGATTCATCACAATATCGAAGTTCTTAAATATGGCATGTATAGCTAGACTCACATACGCTATGGTAGTCCTAGAACCGACTTGATCATAGCTCTGATAGCAACCAAATGTAACACCCCTAACCCATATCCGTTGCCAAACTAGGGTTAAGAGGCATTACAAGACATATCAAAATATTACATAATCATAAGTCATACATTATCATATCATAGCAATTCATACACAAATAGTCCCTTTAGAAGGTTTACGAAACCTTAAACATGCTTTGGAGAAGGTTCAGGACTAAACCGATCTCATACAAAATTTCTCAAAAACTTAACAAATTTTCAAAGTTACAGAGGTCACACGCCTGTGTGAACAGGCCGTGTGAGGTACACACGTTCGTGTGTTTAGGCCGTAACAAAATAGGGCATACATACTGACTTATCCACACGGCCACAAGACACCCCCGTGTGCCAGACTGTGTGAAAATTAGGGAGGCTACTAACTTGGGACACATGGCCAGTCACACACTCGTGTGTCTAGCCCGTGCTCGAAACTGACTTACCCACACGGCCTAGCACACGCCCGTGTGTGCATCCGTGTGGTCTGCCCAAGCTCATTTTGAAATGGCCATTGAGCAACATGGCTGAGACACACGCCCATGTCCCTACCCGTATGGGCAAAAAATGCCATTTACAAGGCAAATTTTCCACCCATTAAGAGTCCTCCCTACAATCAACAAATAGGCATCAATTGCATACCAAATTATTAACCAATTCACAACCAAAACATAAACCATTCATGCTATATCATTGCCAACATATTCCATGCATATAAACCTTACCAAATTATGCCATATCATAAGCCAAAATCATGCCAAAAACATATGATTCATAATCTTAATACACATCATTCAATCTCATGCTATGAACTTACAAAATTATCAAATAAACACATACCAAAACTTACCAAATAGACTAACTCTATTGGCCATCCAAAACACATCATATTGACATATTTGTATCACTTATTTCATACCAAAAACTCATTCATTTACACAATTAAAACCAAGCCAAATCACATGGCTAGATATACATGTTACCAAACATATTCAAAAACATCTAGCCTATATATGCCATACTTTCACATTTTCAATAAGGTACCAAAATAAAGTTCATAAAACAATTGAAAAACACACAGAGTAAGCTTTTAAAAGCTTAGTAAGCCATATACAAATAAACTTATCATTCAAAACATATAAGCATCATCAATCACATATACTCCATGGCAAAATACTATCTCAAACCACATAGTTCATATACATTTTACATATTCTCAATTCAATTACACATGTAGTATATTTTCTCATACTTTTATCATATATCATCACTTGTACATATACATACCTTTTATTCTCAAACATAGTATACATTTCAAACGTACTTGAATCAGATACATATATTATATAATCATTCGTTTCACAGAATGCCCGTTGAACTGTTCAGAATTAATAAGGATACTCGGATAACTCGAAAAGCTCATACGATGCCAACGTCCCAGATGTGGTCTTACATGTAATCAAATATCGATGCCACTGTCCCGGACAGGGTCTTACATGAAATCAGATACGATGACGATGTCTCAGACATGGTCTTACATGTAAATCATAAGGTGATGCCAACGTCCCAGACGTGGTCTTACACGATAACACATATCGGATCCTATGTCATGACATATGTATCCTAACTATTCCTATGCTTCGTACGGGGCTTTTCAAACGTCGAAACTTTGTTGATACTTTCTCAAATATCTCATGCTCAACTCATATAATCATTTATCATTTTTCAATAGCATATAAACATTTATAATTCAATTCAAAATATGTTTATTTGTATATCGACTTACCTCGTACGGATTTAGACGAACGGAGTCGACTACTCGATGACTTTCGATTTCCTCCGATCAAATTCAGTTTTCTTTTGTTCTGATCTATATAAATCCAATTTAAATCTTTCATTCACCAAATCATTCAATTCAATCCGAATATACATAATTAGGGGATTTTACAAATTAGCCCTCACATTTTCACATTTTGACACTTTAGTCCTTAATCACAAAAATCACAAAATATACAAAATTTCCATATACCCATGCTTAGCCAAATTTTCATATAGTTCATACAAGTCCACATATTTCATTTATGTCACATTTTAGTCCTTTAAAATATCATTTTCACAATTTAGTCCAAATTACTCAAATTCATCAAAAATTCAATGACAAAACTTAGTAATCTAACACATATATTTCATTTACTATCATCAAAATTCATAAAGCTCATATTATCAACAATGGCATAATTCAAAATCATCAAAAAAATTAGAAATTGAGACATGGGCTTGATAGATTACTAAGCAATGATCACTAAAACGTAGAAATTATCAAAAACCGAACAAAACTCATACCTTAATCACCAAATCAATCTATTGAAACCCTAAGAGCTCTTTTCTTTCTATTTCTTTGATGAATTCAACAATAAAGGATTGTAATGGCTTTTAATTTCATGTTTGTTTTAATTAATATTCATTTAATAAACCATTTACTAATTTAACCTTATTATTTTCATTTAAAATCGATTAACTAATGTCCAACCATGTCATTTAATGAATTCAATGGTCTATTTTCAACTTAAGGACCTCACATTTAATAAGTCATATCAAATTGGCACTTAATCAAACAGAAGGCCACTTTTACATTTTATGCGATTTGGTCCTTTTATCAAATTAAGCACACAAATGATCAAATTTTCATACGAAACTTTCTCACATATCAATTCACATAATATAGGCACGAAATATAATATTAAAATATTTTTCAGACTCAGATTTGTGGTCCTGAAACTACTATTTTGACTAGGGTCTAAACTGGACTGTTATTGCCATACTCATAATTCTTACCAGCACTCATTGATTCGTCATACTTACCTTTTGTTAGTCATAAGCTTTGTTCTTTCAAAATATCCTATTCGCTATACATACTAAAGTTCACCATGGGTTCCTTTCGTTCAGAATCCGCTAGACTAGGGCATCACTGGAGTACTCAGAAAGTCCTTACACTTAATCGATTCCTAACGTTGAGCACTTGAAACTTACCCTTAAGCCTTACTTCTATAAACAACACTTAAATCGTTAGGATTTCGTTGAATGGGATGTTACAACTCTCCCCCACTTAGGAAATTTCATCCTCAAAATTTTCATCCTTTTAAGGAATTAATGACTTGAATGAAATGGTTGTGCATGACAACCCTTCATCAAAACAACACAACTTCCTGATTTAGTTTTCAAGATTTCCTTCTTACTATCATATCCCTCAATATCACCTTGGAAATGTCATTTATCTACTTTTGAGATAATAAAAAAATTGCAATTTTTGCGGTCAAACACTTCACTACGAATCTTACGCGATTTCCTTAGACAAGTGTCAATCTCATGTTGGAGAATTGAAACAATAACCTAAACCTAACTTATCACACATGATTTTTCTTATTTATTATTATTGTTTCAGCATTTATATCTTGTGACAACTATCAAGATCCGATGTAGGGTTGGTTCCCTCTATAAATTAGGCATTTACTCATTTTAGGCACAAAGCCTCCGATTGGTTCCATGGCCAAGCCATGATCTTTTCCATACTTTCCCATTGCATTCTATCCATTCCTCCATTCGTCATCCTATACCTTGAAGCTTGAACACCGCAGTGTCCCCTCCGCAAGGCATAGAGCTTCGCACATCACGATTTTCACTCACCAAGATTGTATGATGGTATCAAACACGGTCAGCCCTTTTCCCATTTCTAACTTCATCTAGCCCGATGGTAATCCCCTTTTTACACGACCACTATACACATGCATCTAATCCATTTCTTAGATAAAATATCATGGGCTATGGCTACTAAACGAAAAAGACGGATACTCATAGACTTATACAGACTTCTAGGATAATTAACATTTCAAAATTGAAGTGTAGAAACTCACTTGATACACATTTGTCTCACTAGCTTAGCTTTTCCAAATGCTAAAGTTTTAATTCTCCTGCCAGTAGCTTACTCGATTCTCCTTTTTTCAAATTTAAACCTCATGAGAAGTGCTCAATGCAAATCTTTATTTAATCATTATTTCCTCAAAGTGACCAAGGAAGAAGCTGAAGAATGAAATAGATTGGAGAAGAAGTCTCCCTTGGGAAGTCACTCTCCAACTATATATATAACCCTTCCCACACAACCTTCAACCGTGTAAAATCCACTCGCTTTCAATCATTTTGTCCCCCACCAAGGGATCGACTGATTCTAATCCAACCAAACTAGAATTAGATTTTAACCTTGTAATCAGTTACTATCTTTTCCTGATTTTTTAGTAAAGACCGCCAGCTTAAGGTCTCTTCCAATTTAACCTCTAAAGGTTTCTAATTTTTGAGTTTCAAAGGAAATCGAGTGTGACACTTAAGTGCTATAGGTACCCCTCATTAAGGTGAGAAGTTTTAAGCTTTTTATTCACCATTTTAGTTTGAAGAATCAAGTAGTTATTTGGTTTGATTAAATAGAAATTATTTTCCATCCATCCATTATAGATCAAGGAACAATTTCTATGAATAGAATAGTGGTTGCGAAAAAATGAATCCGAGGTCAAAAAAAATTTATTCTGATTCAGTTTTAAGGTTTATTCATTGATTGAATAATTGCGTGAAAATTTTATGGAGAAATTTTATGAATAAGTGCCTAATTTGATAATTAGGACTAAATTGTAAAATTAGTAAAATGTGTGTTCTAGATAATAAAGGGGATTTAATTGAATTGGGTTCCTAAATTGGAGATCCTTATTTGGTAATTAGACCATTATATTTAAGTTTGGATAAAAATAGGCAAGAATAGGACAAATTTGAAAGAAAAGCCTTTAAGGGCATTTTGGTCATTTAATAATTAAAAGAATTAAAAAGGGAAAATAAAGCCAAAATTGGTCCATCTTCTTCATGAAGGCTGAATATAGCATGGGGGAAGCCATGGTTAGGGTTTCCAAGCTTTCCAAGCTCAATAGTAAGTCCGTTCTAGCCTTGTTTTTAATGTTCTTTACGTTTTTGGAGTCTTGGTAACTTGATTTAGCTTATTCTAGCAATAATTCATGCTAGGGTTCATATTTGGAAAAATACCCATAGGTTAAATGTGTTTGTTTTGATGTTTTATGGTAGAATATGAAGCTTTAAATTATGTTAAATAACTTTTGCTAAGCGATTTTAAGTGAAAACGAGTAAAACGACATAATCGGTAAAAATACCTAATGTTCATAAGTACATGATAAAGTGGGAATTTCATATCGCCATAAAGAGAAAAATGTTCAGCGTGTCATAAAACATAAGAAAAAATGGATAAATTTTAATTTTCGAGCCTAGGGGCAAAATCGTAATTTACAAAGGTTTAGGGGTAAATTTGTAATTTTGCCAAAGTTTGAATTAGGGAATGTTTTGAATAGTACATTAATTAAATAAGTTAAATATGATGTTTTAGATCCCAGAAAGTGAGATTTGGACCTAGAACAGGAGAAAAACTGAAAATCGGGAAAGTTGGTAAAATGGTCGTTTTGGTATCGAGGCAAGTTCATATGCTTAATAAGCATTTAATTATGCATATTTGAATGATAAATTGATATTTTTTCCATAAATACTTTAGTATTGAGTTTCAGATATAATGATTAATGTTCGATAATATTTCGATATTAGAAAGAGAACTTGTATAATTTATATGTAAGACCAAATTTTGTATTATGGCTTTGTATGATAAAAAGAAAGTATTGACTAGCATAGTTTGATGAGAATAAGTTAAGTTGATGATATGATGAGATTGAGAATGTAAGTATGTAAGTTGAGTAGCATTTTATTATTATGCAACTATTGTTGTTAGTATTGTTATTATTGAGTTAGGCGACTAACCTTGAGAATTTGAGCAAGTATGTTTTAGCTATGACTTGACAAGGCATTGATATCTCAAAGTCCATGGTTGTACCTTGGCAATTAAGGAAGAATTGACGGAAAATTCCATGTTCATAACATGACATTTAAGGAGGAATTGACAGTTAAGGATACCATGTAAGACCATGCCAAGACATGGCATTGGTAAGGCAAGGATCCCATGTAAGACCATGTCAAGACATGGCATCGGCATTGATTAAGGACTCCATGTAAGACCGCATCAAGATGTGGCATTGGCACTAAGATAAGGATACCATGTAAGACCATGTTTGGAACATGGCATTTGGTAAGACAAGGATACCATGTAAGACCATGTTTGGAACATGGCATTTGGTAAAATAAGGATATCATGTAAGACTATGCCAAGGCATGGCATTGATAAGTTCTATAAGGCAAGGAAATCATGTAAGACCATGTCAAGACATGGCATTGATGAGTTACTATAAGGCAAAGGCCCCATGTAAGACCATGCCAAGGCATGGCATTAGTGAGTTCATAAGGCAAGGATACCACGTAAGACCATGTCAAGACATGGCAATGGTAAGTTCAAAGAGGAAAAGGTTCTCGAGTAATCCAAAGAGTAAGTCAAAGAAAGGACAAGGTGAGAACACGAAGAAAGAGTACAGGTATGCATTTAAGGCTTATTTAATATTGAGATTGTAAGTAATTGAGATTATCAAGTATTAAGTAAGTGATAAGTTTTCAGTTATGCTTGTGACACTTTATGACATGATTATCAATATGCCTATATTATGAAAGAGTACTCATGTGTTAAGTGAGATGTTGCAGGTATGTAAGCAAGCTATTAAGTAAGGTGCCTTTTGTATTCTGAGCCTTTGGTAAGGTTACCGATGAGTAAGATGGAAAAGTAAGAACTAAACATTATTTAAGCAAATTATGACAGCATAGTTGTAAGCTAAATTGATTGCTAATGCTTATTATTTTACATGTGAACTTACTAAGCTTTATAAGCTTACTTCTTTCACTTTTCCAAGTTTCAGAGTACTTAAAAGCAAGCTCGGGTTGGAGGTCGTCGGAGATCACTTCACACTATCGACTATCAAGTTACTAAATGGGTATCTTCGTTTACAAAAGTTCTAGTTTATGGCATGTATAGGGACTTAGCCATTTTTGTGTGTATGTCCTTATGATATGGCTAAAGAATGGTATGTAAATATTTGATAATTATTAGCTATTGAAATGGATAATAAAGAACATGTTTTAGTGTTATGTATGCCTAAATGGTAGTTAATACAAAGAAATCATGAAAAAGTGAAATTAGCATTAAAACAAAGATTGAACAATGAAAGATGTGATTTGATCTTGAAAAATCACCAAGAATAGTAGAAATTGAATTAGGTGATGAATAAGATATAAAATTAAAGCTTATTGGGTCTATTTTCATATTAAATAAACAGAGTAAGAAAAAGAAGTTTATATTAAGAGATATTTGAATTTTAGTAAGACAGGGTCAGAGCAATTTTTGAATCTCCTGTTCTGAATTTATAAATTCACTAAAAATTGTACAAAAATAATTAAGAGCTATAATTTATATTTCTAGATAGAAACAAAAAGTATGGTTATTTGAATTCTATAAAGGGAGAAAATTGATTCGTAGCGAGGAAAGGTCAGAGTAGTCGAATAGTGTAACAGGGGAAACTTTAACTAATACACTGTACTAATTGGCTAGACCAAAAATTCTGAAAAAAATTAGTAAGAAGATATATGAGTCTAGTTTCAGGGAAAATTCATGAATTTAAATTTTGAGTTTTGTGACCCAAATTATGATTTATTTAGTGAATATGACGCAGATGGGCAGTTTTATAAGGAATAATGAAATAAATTGTTTTGATTTGTCTAAGTATTCAGAAAATTTTTAATGTTTCCGGTTTGGTCCCGAACTGTTTCAATTGCATGTTTTAGGGTCTCGAGGGCCCTTTTTAGGTACATATTGAATGAATGTAAATTAATTAATTTTAAAAGAAAATTTTATGCCCCAAATTAGTAAGTTAAGTCAGGTAACACCTCGTGCTCGACTCCGGCGACGGTCTCGGGTAAGGGGTGTTACAGAAATCCCTTTATTAAATGTCATGGAATAATTGTCATTAAATAAACATGCTATAGAAATTAAATTCCTCTTAAAACGAGGTACACAAAATATGTCTTTTAAAACAATCTTCCTAAAACTATAAGAATGTAAAATAACTTCTCCCACTACTTCAGCTAAAACATAGCTCTCATCTTCGATCTACAATGAGAGGCTCCTGTCATGCAAACTTCTTGTTTCACTAACCCCCTTTAAAGAAACACACACATGGTTAGTGGTTCTAGAATCAATAACTTAGTTTTTAATTGATTCTTCCACTAAGTAAGCTTCAACCACAAAGAGTTCCATACATTTTCCCTTTTCGGCTAGGTAATATTTATACTTCTTGTAGTTTAATGTGAAGTGCCCTTTTCTGTTGAATAAGAAACATTTTATCTTTTTAGGATCCTTCAATGTCATAGTCTTCTTCCTATCCACATGAGGTGGAACCAAAGACTTATTCGGTTTCTTCTTTCCCTTAGCTTTTTGCTTCCCTTTAGAGGATGAGGGCCCTATAACTAAGTTTACTTCAAATCTTACCTAAACCTGCTTTCTAGTAGTGAACATCAACTCATAGGATTGAAATTCCTTCATGATTTGAGTAAAGGTATGTGTCATTTTCCCTATGTTGTAAATGGCCTTAAAGCCAATGAACTCATTGGTCAAGGATTCGAACACCATTCCAATCTGAGTGTTCGCTTCCAGTTCAACTGCATTATTGATTTGCCATAAATCAACGTGGAAAATTATGCTTTTCTGACTCACTTAAGGAGATTTTTCTTGAAAAAAATAGATTTTTTACCATAATTTTTTGTTATTGTAATATTTTTGGGAAATAAGTGAAAATGTATCAATTTTGTTTAGTTTTTTAAACCCAAATTGGCTGCTAGTGCCATTTGGAGGCCTAACGTGTGTTTGAGTGTTGCATGGGCATGTTGGAGTTTGAAAACAAGTGAGAATAGTACTAAGGAAAAGGGTATCATAATGTCCAATCCTTGCTATCACGATACCTCTGACAGTGTAGAAGCCCAAGGACTACCTATAATGGTATCGCGACATACCATTAGGTATCGCCATATCCACCTCCTAAGGAAGACCTCAAGTTTCAACACTACTTAAGATATCGTAATATCCTCTTCTAGGTATCACGATATCACCTTTATCAAATGGACAAACTTTGACAAAAATGGCAACCTTTGTCTACCCAGCCCACCAATCACACAAGGCCCATGTAGAGGCATTTTTGGCATTGAAATTTCATCAAAGTACACTTCAAAACAGCCAAAAATTGCTAAGGAGGAGAGAGCTGCACATTAGCTTAGTGCCACACATTAGCTTAGTTTAGGTTTAGTTTTCTCTGCACTTCTTCTAGGGTTTTTATTTTTCTCTTATTTTACTTTAGATTAGAGTTTATTTTTCTTTATTTAACTCTTGTTCTTATTGATATTTATTTTATTTAAGTTGCTTAACACTATAGTTGAGGTTTATTTACATTTCAAGTCCCTGTACTTCTTGTTCAAGACTCTCTATGCCTTAGTTTAATGTATTTTAGTTTATTTTACTTTAAATTTGTCAAAGTTTGTTCCTTTTATGTTTCTTGCTTTAGATTTCTCTATTAAATGTTTTTGGTTTCATGCTATTTAAGTTTTCTTGTATAAAAATCTCAACTTTTGTATTTTTCTCAACCTTTACCTTCACGGTTCTTTTGTTTTCTATTACTATGTTTATTTTCTTCACTTTGAGCATGTGTAGCTAAACATTTAAGGAGGCTCGTTGATGGAAATGTAGAGCAACTAAACTCTTTGGAAAAAGGACTAAATCATAATAAATTTGACTAATTTGAATAGAACTAAGAACTTAGGTAGTGACGCCCCTAAGGAAAAATTAAGATAAAGGGAGACTAAAAGGTAATCTTGTCATGCACCCATTCGTTAGTCCCGGATAAACCAATGAAGTAAGAAGATAAGCCGAACCTAATTCCCTAAGTCGGTAAAATTGATATCAGAAGATAAAATGGAGTCACTTAGTAATTTAATCGATTTATGCCTCGATTCAGACATTTGGTAAACCACATCGAAGCCAACCAATCCCAGTTAGTTATTTGTTGGATAGTCCCTTTAGTTTACATTTCTTGCAATTTAGTCCTTAGGGTAGAATATTAAATTTTCTAGCAAAAATCATCTTTCATGGACTGTCGTACTATAAAATCATATTATTAACCACTTAGACTCTATTGTGTATGCTAGTTATCACTCAATCACCTCTTCCTTTGCGCTCAATCCTTGGAACACTTCGGTATTTCATTGTTACACTATAAATATTACAACTGACTTGTTCGCTCGCAATAAAATCGGGCTGTAAAAATTATTATATAAATTCATTGTTTTAATGCGCACAACACACCCAGTAAATTTGTTGGCACCGTTTCTAGGGAAAACGGTGTAAGATTGAGTAATTTTTAATGTACACTTTTAAATAGAGATAAGTAGCCAAAATAAGATTTATATAGACAACCTTATTTTTTTAGATTTAATTATTTTTCTTCAATCTTTCGTGCTTTTAGGAACATTGTATGAGTCGAACCGGTAACAATGTCTTACCATTTGAGTCAAAACCAGAATGTATCATCACACATGCAAGAAGACTGCAACATCTGAGAGACATTTCATTTCCACTAAAAGAGTGACCCATTGAAAATCCACAAGAAGAAATTCAACAACCATCCCAACCACCCATGGAGTAAAGAACTTTGCACGACTATGCGATACCTAACTTAAATGTCATCAAGGTAGCATTAATCTCTGAGCGATTAATGCTAACAACTTTGAAATTAAACCAGAACTGATCCAAATGATACAATCAAGCCTTCAATTTTGAGGGTCAATGAATGAGGATCCAAATCAACACCTTAGGCAGTTTCTAACCATTTGTGATACTTGAAAGTATAACGAGATATACAATGACATTTTTCAGATTCAATTATTCCTTTTTTCTTTTGCCGACGATGCTTTTATGTGTTTAGATTTGCAGCCAGTAGATTCAATCAACACTTGGGATAAGCTAGCAAGCAAATTTTTTGAAAAATATTTTCTACCAAGTAATACCATGAAACTTCATATGGACATTATGAATTTTTGACAATTGGAAGGAGATTTATTATACGAGTCTTGGGAGCACTTCAAATTGGTGTTGCGCAAGTGTCCGTACCATGGTTTACAAGATCGACTGCAACTTCTATAACAACCAATTTTTAGTGAAATCAGAACAGTGATTTTGAGACCACAAGTTTGATGATTAAATCATTATTTTATTATTATTTTCATGTCTATGGGATTTTAGTAAGGTTGTATTAAAATTTCGTTAAGAAATTTTGACTTTTGCATGCTTAATTAAGTGAGAAGGACTAAGTCGTAAAAAAGTAAAAGTAGAGTTCTATATGTTAAAAAGGCCAAATGGCTATGAAACTTAAAAGTGAGTTGATTTAAATGGTAACTAGACCATTCAATTAGTTAATGGACTTTTATGGACACAAATGAAGTGATTTTTAAGTTCAAAATTAAGGATAAAATAGTAAATTAATAAATAAACTTAAAATTAAAGTAAAGGAAAGATGTATCATCTTATTCATGTTATTTTTCCATAAAAATTTTGAAGGGGAAGAAGCCATTTTAGGGTTCGAGCATTCGATTGGTTATCCCCCTTGCTTGTAAGTGATTTTTGATATCGTTTTTAATGATTTCTATGTTTTTGAAGTTGTTGTAGCTTAACCTAGCTAGCTTGGGGATTAATTTGTAAAATTGTTAAAGATTTAAGATTTTACCATGAATTTTATTGCATGGTTCTTGATATTTAATGATACATTTTGAGTCCTTGATAAATAAACAAGTTTTGTGAAGTGAATTTTGATGAAAATGACATTTAGGGACTTGTTTGTAAAATTAGTAAAGGTTCAAGTTAAATCTATGAAATGTTGATTTTAGTAAAGGTTCAAGGTAAATCTATGAAATGTTGATTTGTGTGAGTTGATATAGGTCCCTAGAGAAATCAGCTAGCTTGAGAAAATGAAAATGCTTAGATTTCATTTTATGAGCTTAAGGACTAAATTAAGAAAAGATAAAATATTAGGGACAAAATAGTTGTAACGCCCCAAAAATCCCGAAATCTGGAATTTTTCTTTTTGTGCTTAGCAATTCAGGTTAAGTGTTAATTACGCGATGGTAGGTATGGGTCAAGGGTTGAGTTCGAATCTAGGGGTAGAAGGAATTATAGTATAATTATTAAAGGAACCCTGATGGCAAGTAGTTGGGCTTTTAAATAAATATAAGGGAAAAAGGGCATCAAAAAGCCAAATGGAGAGTGGCTAAGTGACGGCACTTAGAGTGTAGGGAGGTGGCATTAGTGGCTAGGAAGGAGATCCAAGGTTCGAATCCTAGCTTAGTATTTTTAGAAGTTTAAATTTGGCTTTCTAGAAGATTGGAAGTGGTGTGAAGATGGACTCCAAGGGGAGTGCTCAGAAGAGAAATTTGAGGAAAGGATCAAGGGGTTATTAGGGAGA
The DNA here is from genome assembly GCA_025698465.1 of Gossypium longicalyx. Taxonomy (NCBI): domain Eukaryota; kingdom Viridiplantae; phylum Streptophyta; class Magnoliopsida; order Malvales; family Malvaceae; genus Gossypium; species Gossypium longicalyx. Next base: position 53,400,671 of record CM046996.1, read on the forward strand.
AAAACGAGAAAATGAGAAGAGGGAAGTGATGGAGCCGAATGGGGAATTGAGGGTCAGGCAATTCAGCTATAGGGGATATAAATAGGTGTCGAATGCAAGGTTGCTAGGGTAATGCCAAAATCTCTCTCACTTTGTTATCGAAAACCCTTTTCTCTTCAAGATCCAAAAAGCTGAAAACCTTTGCTTTTTTCTTTCTTTTCTTGTACCGATTTTCTATGCTTCTTCTACTTTTCTTCTTTAATCTGTGCCAAATAAACCTTATTCACCATTCTAAGCTTGAAAGTTGAATACTCTTTCGCCGAATACCCTTGGTGCAATTACTACTCCTTCTACTTCGGTCAAATCTAGTGTAAGTGTTGTTCTCCCAATCAGTTTTTCTAAGAATATATTACGCTATTCTTTCCTCACTCTTTCTAATCAACTATGGTAGGGAATTAGTATCGGATCTCGGATCGTAGCTCTCTGCCGAAATTGCTCCTTAGGTGTTTGCGATTTTGGTATTCCTCTTCTATTGGCTAAGGTGGCTGAATGTTCATAGTTAAGGTAAGGGGACTTGTGTTGGATACGAGTCACCAATTATTTTGGTTTTAATAGTTAAGATTGGTGCAGATCTAGGAGTTGATCATGGTTAGTGATTTAAGAAGGGGTTGTTATACTTATTGCACAAGGTAAGGTTAATGTGAGGTTTCAGTTTTAGTAAAGATATGTATTAAGCATGTGATTAATTAAAGGGTGATATCATTTGTAGGTTAGTGACTAAGGGAACCGCAGCACGCTTGCTTTCCAGGTGTGTACATACACTACACACACACAATGAATTGGCAAAAGCTGAAATGCCGAAATGCCAAAAAGCCAAAATGCCGAAAAGCCGAAAGTTGGGCTACGGTAGTCTTGCGAGTGTGCGAACACTCGTGAGGAAGAAACCGATAGGTTGTTTAAGGCCTATGGGCGATTCCATGGACTTGGGCTGTGAATTGGCCAACCGGGCCAGAATAGGCTTAATGGGCCTGATGGGCTATTGGGCCCATAATAGGCAAAAATTGATTATTGTTGCTATGTGATGGAAATCGTATGAGTACATGACTGTAAATGTGATTTCGGCCTAATGGGCCGTATAAATGTGATTTGGGCCTAATGGGCCATATGAATGAAATTGGGCCTAATGGGCCATATGCATGTATGAAGGGGTTTTGGGCCTAGTATATGATGACTACATAAAACTCAATTAATTAATTGCGACCGTGGACAAGTCAAATGGCTAAGGTGTGGCAACGGGTATATGCATGTCTAGAATTGTATCTAGGGAGAGCTTGGTACTTAAGCGGTCTTAATGACTCACCTCCTCTTCTCTAGAATCCTACCTAGTGCATAGTGTTCATTTATCTTAGCTCACGGGATTTGTTAACGGGCCAAGGTAAGTGAAAACTGTAAAGAAAGGGAAAATTATCGAAATGTCCCTAAGGGAAAAATGACTAAAATACCCCTAGGTGTTGAATGTAAGTTTTATGGATGTGACATGCATACATATGATATTCTACTTAGGTTACATATGGGTTGGGAATTATGGAACGGAGGAAGTATATGAGGATCGCATGGTTGCTTGACAATCGTGGATCCACCGAAATGACTTTTAAGCCCAATGTGTTAATGAAGGTAGTTCCACAATCGGGCTACCATGGATGTGTCGGTTGGGTGGGTCGATATTTATATCCCCACATGATGTGTTGGGGGACGGAGCTAGTGTGTAGTGGTTGGATTATTGGGATGGGATTGCCTTGCATTACATTGCATGTTTGATGTATGGTGATTGATGAATGCTGGTTACTTGTCGAAGGTTGTACACACTGAGTTTGCAAAAACTCACCCCCTCTTCTATTTTATTTTCAGGTGATGCTCAGTAGAAGGTTCGATGTTTGGAGGGACTCTGGGTGGCCAGATAGCAAGGCAACATGGACTTGTTTTTTTTTTTTCCTTTCTTAAAAGCATACAAGTGTCTATTTTATTAAGTACTTTTCCGGCCAGATTGTAATAAGGCTTCCATTTTGTTATTATTTTCATGCGTTGTAATTACGAAATGTTGAACATGGGTTTGCTAAATCATAGTATGTTTTTCTACGCTTCCGCAACAGAATTTTAAAATGACAGGTTTTCATAAAATCATATGTTTTAAATAGGTTTTCATGATTGAAAAATAAAAAGAGTTTTTATAAGTTAATTAAGGTTTCTTTTATTTTAAGAAGGGTTTTCAATGAAAACATGGTTTTCGCTAAAACACTTCAATGTGATGCACCAGATTCGGCCATAACGTCCGGGCCGGGTTTGGGGTGTTACAATAGTAATTTTACAAAAATATGAAATATGGGCTGAATCGAATAATAGAGATATTAAATGGATTTAGTTTGTCTATTTAGATGAAGATAGACCGCATACGAATCTAGATCAGGGAAAAGCTAAAGCCTTGAATTAGTTTGACTTTGTTTTACGCCCTAGTCGTTGAGGTAAGTTCGTAGTGTTTTAATATGTAAACGAATTTCTATTTGTATACTTATATTATGATGTTTCATTTATTGTGTTTTTAGAAGAATATTGTTGAAATGCACATACGTGCCCATGTTTATACTTCAGTACCCTTGGTTTACACATACGTGTCCCTATTTGTACTTCGATACCCCTAAATGCACTTTGTACCCTATTTAGACTTCAATAATTCTGAATTGAATAATATATGAATCATATTCAATTTATTGTTAGATTACATGATGTACTATGTTCTTATTAAGCTCTATAAGCTTATTCATTCTTATGGATTGTTTTGTAGATCGTTGTTGCTGACATTTTGGACGGATCAAACCTTCAGCTCACACTATCCATCGTTATTAGTAGTTTTTTGTATATCTTAGGGTAGTGGCATGTATAAACTTATGTATTTGAATGTATATAGGTTGTTTTAAAGTGATGTTTGATGAATATGTAAGTAAGAACTAAATGTGTTTATGTTCTGATGTCTTGAATGCATAATAAGTTATAATGCTTGCTTTAGAAAGTACTTTTGGTCACTTTTGATAATGGATGAGAATGGTTTATTAGTATCATTTGATGGTTTGTGTCATTGAGCTACCTTATGTTGTATGTTTAGTAATTTCTTGGAACTAGTAGTAAATGGATGGTAAGTGGTAAATTTTGCATGATTAGGTAGGTTTTGATGATTGAAATTGAGGTGCCTTGAATGACATATTGGTTAGTTAATTTAGGACCTTGAATTGGTATTTATATGTATCTTTTGGTAAGGTCTTGTTGCCTTGAATATGTGCACAATTGGCCTAAAGGATCATACATGAGTTGGGGTTGGAAATGGCTTGATTTGGGGCAAATTCATGTCCACAAGGCCTGAGACACGGGCGTGTGACTCAGTCGAGTGTGACACACAGCCTGGCGACACGGCCGTGTGTCCCCTGTAAGTTCTATTGCATGCAAGTCAAGCGATTACACGGGTGAGGACACGGGATAGGACACAACTGTGAGTCCCTAATTCGATTGTTACACGAGCATGTGTCTCAACCGTGTGATGTATACGACCATGTGACCCCTGTAGTCAAATATTTCTAGCTTTTTCTTAGACTTTCCAAATGTTTCCAATTTAGTCCCGAATTGTTTCTAAGATGATTCTAGGGCCTTGAGGGCTTGATTTAGGGATAATATGTATGTGAATTAATGTTTATAATATGTTGTCGATGATGTATGAAATGTATATCATAATGTTTTCTTTATATGGTAATATTCTGTAACCCTATTCCACCGACAGTTACGGATTAGGGGTGTTAAAACTTCAAGTCTTCAACAATGGACTTGTTGGGAATTTACCATCTAGCCTTAATGGAGCATCTGCGGGGACCTTCATGTCAAATACTTACGCCGGCTAAGTGATTCTCATATAAAGCCAAACAAGCAGCAGCAAACGTTGTTAGTGGCAAGGATAAGTATCAAAAAGTCCTCGAAATGCTTAATCAATTAGAGATGAGTGTGGCTAAGGCGCAAGTACAAAACAAGCCCAATATAACTAATTTTAATGCAGGAGACAAAGAGGGAAGCAACCATATGGAGGTGAATTATATGGGGAATAGGGGATATAACTCTTACTCCTACACCTATAACCCCAGGTGGCGTGACCATTCTAACCTTAGCTAAGGAGGGAACCAAGCATGACCTTCAAATCAAGAGAACCAAAATGCTAACCCTTTAAAGCCTAGAGCACCATAAGACCAAGAGAGGAAGCTAACCTATAATAATGGCCCGCCATTGTGAATTAGGATGAGTAAAGTAGCAGAAGGCTTGCATGTAGTGTAAGCCAATGTGCACCAAATCCATAGTCAATTGGACCAAGTTTTGAAACTGTTGTAAAACAATTTAGCCTTTAGCATACCCATTAATACCTAACCTAATCCAAAGAAGGAAGGAAAAGAACACGCCAAGGTGATCACCCTTAGATCTGGGGTTGTGGCTAAGAAACCTATTCGACCAAATTGTGGGGAGAAGAAAGTAAGTGAGAAGGACAATAGCATCTGCACTCCTAGTGTTAGAGACAGGGTGCTAAAGAAGGAAAAAAAACATGACAATGCACCTACACAAATTGAAACTAAGGATAGAACCATTCCACCACCACCACCTAGCCCAAGACCCATACCCTTTTCGAGCCGCTTGGAGGAGAAGAAAAAGAGGGATGACAAGGAATTCATAGACTTCCACGAGATGTTTAAAGCCTTGAATGTGAATCTTCCCTTGATAGAACTCCTTGAGAAAATGCCTAAATATGCCAACTTCCTTAGGGAAGTTATGTCTCCTCAGAGGAAAATAGGGAGAAAAGAGTAACCTAAACTTAACGAAAAATGTAATGCAATGGTGTCTAGAAGAGTTCCTTCCAAACTAAAGGATTTGATAGCTTTACCATTGTCATTGAGAGAGGTGGATTGAGTTTCAAGAAAGCTTTTTGTGACCTAGGTGCCAATATTAACCTCATGCCATTGTCAGTTCTTAGGAGATTAGGTTTGGGAGAGCTTAAGGAATCGGAAGTAACCTTGCAATTAGTCTACCAATCCTAAGTATGTCCCAAAGGATTCCTTGAAGATGTGTTAGTGAGGGTTAGGCAATTCATTTTTTCCTGCCAAATTTATCGTGCTTGACTTCGAGGAGGATCTACAAATTCTAATATTCTTAGGTAAACCTTTCTTAGCCACATCTAGGGCCACCTTAGATGTAGGACAGGGCGAACTAATTATGGACATTAAGGGGAAACTAAAGTTTTCAAATGTTTCAAACCCGATTCTAGGTCTAAGGGAGTGCAACCATCATATAAGGGTAAGTGTCAAGTAAATGAGAGAAAGACTTATCATGATAACAAATTTTCAACTTTCATGGAATGGTGTAATGTTTTAGGTATTCGTGGGCCACGTAAAGGAACCAACAAAAAATAAGAATAAGAAGGAGAATGTGATTCCTAATAGGCTCTGTGTAACACCCTTAACCCGTATCTCTCATCAGAATAGGGTTACGGAGCATTACCAAACTTATCAATTAAACAATCATACAATTCTCATATCCAAACAAACATCATTCAAATACAATCATATAGTCCCTAATACAAGCCCTCGAGGCCAAAAACAAGCATTAGGAGTGGTTCGGAACTAAATCGAGAACTCAGGAAAATTTTGGAAAAACATAAAAAATTTTCAAAGTACAGGGGACACATGCCCATGTGGCAAGGCCGTGTGTCTCACACGGCCAAAGACACGCCTGTGTCACAGGCCATGTGGACATTCGAAATGGAATCACATGGCCCTGTCCTCCCCCGTGTAACTCTCTAACTTGGGTCACATGGCCAACCTCACGCCCATGTGACTAGCCTGTGTACCCTTCAAAATGGCCTCTCACGCCCATGTGCCAGGTCGTGTGAAAACTGGAGGGTATATTGACTTATGGCACACGTCCAAGTCACACGCCTGTGTGCTGGGTCGTGTGAAGCTACTGACTTGGTTTCTAGTTAAGTACTAGGGGACACATGATCGTGTCACTTGTGTCACACAAGGCTGAGACACACGCCCGTGTCTCTGCCCGTGTGGACAAAAATAGGCTATTTTCCAAGCCATTTTTCTCACCTAAACTTGCATTCACCTGCACATACTAAATAGCATATAAACATATCATCAATAGGCATTCAAACCAATCTCCACCAGTCCAAAATCATGCTATTCCAATACCAACAACCATAATGCTCATAACATCATAATTTTCCAATTCAAAACATACCAATATAACCTTCAAGAATTCACTTAATTGGTCACTTTTAAATTGCATTATTTTGCGTAATAACTAGCATGCTAATTCATTCTCAATTTCAACCATTTGCTACCATCATTACCAATTCTCAATAGGGCATTCATAAAGCAAATATAAACCACATAACAAAAGGCCATTTTCACATATATACATAACCAAGTATACCAACATGAGCCAAATCATATGGCTATACCCATAACCAAAACATATATCATTTACAAGCCAAACTAATTGGCTAAATACATTACCAACATATAGGCCATATTAACAACAACACCTATACATGACATATAACCAAGTACACAAGTTCAAAAGTACCAAAACGACTATTGGATAGTGTAATGAGATCTCCGACAACTCCTAATCCGAGCGAGCTTTGAAATCACTATAAAATACGAAAAAAGTAAATAGAGTAAGCTATTAATATTTGTAAGCTCTTATGACTAATAAGTATAACTTACCATTCATTCACAATTTCAAGAAAGTAAACATGGCATAATGTAACTCAATTTAATCCATAAACCTAACACAAATTCATCCATAAGGTTAGATATAAAGTTCATAAATTTTTTCGATTCAATGCTTGTATGGTTCACGTACATACATGTACTAATTCATATCAATCTCATACTCTTTCATATCATTGATATACCTATTGAACCATTTGGAATAATATCAGATACTCGGGAATGTCACACCCTAAGTGCTAATATATGGTCGAAACCATCTCAATCTCAAATCCTCGATATATCAACATGCTAAAAAACTCAGCCACTGGTAGAACATACGGACCAGCACCCAAAACTCAATAACCCCTAATGACATGTACTTTATATCCTATCTATTCCTAATGTTCAACTGGGATTTATACATTATCGATAACTTGTCGAGAAATTCAATAGTGTCGTATTATAAAAATTATATAAATTAAGCATTCAAACATGTATAATTTAATGCTTATTAAACATACGAACTTACCTCAAATTTGAACAGAGAGAATCAAGCTATCAATCTACTATTTTGTTTTTCCGCTATCTAAATTTGAACATTATTTTTCTTGATATGCATGGATGATACATAACCAAACCTTCAAGCTCTATTAATGGTGTTTTCTTAGCTAAATTTTGGTGGATGAATGCACTTAGGAAGATGACAAATTTGTTTTTCTTTATTTTACTTAGTTTAATACTAAATTATAACTTTAACCTTAATTAATAACCTTTAAAACACTTAATAATGTGTCCATATATGTCTAATCATATTATCGATGGACTAATAACAACATAAGGACCTCTATTTTAAAGTTCTATAGCTATTAGACACCTTTAGCTAATAGAACTCAACTTTTACACTTTACGCGATTTAGTCCTTTTTATCGAATTAAGCATTCAAACAATAAAATTTCTTAATAAAATTTTCATACAATCATACTATCATGCTATAAATCTCAAAATAATAATAAAATAAATATTTCAACCTCAGATTTGTGGTCCCAAAACCACTGTTTTGATTTGACTAAAAACGGGTCGTTACACTCTAGTTGTATGCTGAATAAAAGATGTATTTGAGTATCAAAGAAACCAATGAAACACCATTTCAATATTGTGACTGGCCACCTGAAGTTGAATTTTTAACTTTTCATCTATGGCGAATGAACAAAAATTTATAAATAATTAGATGTTTTAAGTATGGACTCCATTTATTTTTTGCATTTAGATTAGGATTTTTAGTTTTGTTAGTTTAATTTTAGACCTGTTAAGTCAAATTTTTTATTATTAAGATGAAAATTGATGATTTTTTCGAGTTTTTGGGATGATTCCAATGATATCACGATATCCAATGGGGGATATCACAATTTCATGGACAATTTTGTAAGGGACCAATAATCTTTTGGGTTTCTGATCTATCGTAATTCCTTGTAGCATATTAAACTAATTTTTTGACTTTAGGAGATTGAAAGCAAGCATTTCAATTAGGTTTTAGTTATGCTTTTGTAAATTTTCACTAAGTTAATAAAATGTGCAATTTGATTTTTTTTTATTGACCTTAGGGGCCAGATAAGGCCTAAGGGTGAGCTAATGAACTTTGTAACTGTGCAAGAGACCATTAGAAGGCATAATAAATAGATGTTGGTCGTTATATCGTAACACAGAATATTCAACATCGCAACATAGAGAGAGAAATGGAGAAATCATGAGATTACCGAAGGATCTCACAACATTCCCCTGAAGATATCCCAAGAGGAGTATACTGACTTCTATGTCATGACACAGGTCTAGGTGTGTTGCGACATCGACTCTAGATGGGAATTAAACACGAGCCAGGGGGCGTTTTGGTTCGCACAATCAAACTTAAAGATTAGGAACGTCATCTAACCTAGGTTTAAGGATGACGACCACCTGAAATCTATAGATAGGCTCATTTGTCACATGTTATAGACACCAATTACTTAGTTTAGTTTTCTACTTTTAGTTTTAGTTTATCTTTTCTTTCTTTTTATGTTTTTAAATTTATTTTTGAATTATTCTTTGTTTATCTCAAGAGATTTGATTTGTGAAGGCAATCAAACTTGTGGATTCACCTCATTCTTAATACAAATCAGGAATTTTTTTAAACTCTATACTTTGATTCATTCTTCATGTTCTATCTTATTATAGTTTCTATATTGTTTATGAAAACTATGAGGAACTTGTAACAGCTCGATTTAGACCCTAGTCAGAGTAATGGTTTCGAGACCACAAATTCGAGTCAGAAAAATATTTTAAATCTTATTTTCTGTGTTATTAGTATGTGTTTAAGTAAGTGTGAAAGTTTCGCATGAAAATTTTATCTTTTGTATGCTTAATTTACAAAAAGGACCTAATCGCGTAAAATGTAAAAGTTGCCTGTTGTTTGTTAAAGTGCTTAATAGGTCCTTATGATGCAATTAGACCATTGAAAGCATGAGTGGACATTTACAGCCTTAATAATAATGTTTTAAATGCTTATTTTTTAAGGGCAAAATTGGTATTTAGTTATTAAATTTATTATTAATAAAAACAAAAGCATGAAATAAGATGATTATCATCTATTTTGCCAAAAATTATCAAGGAAATAAAAAGCAAAACACAAGCTAGGGTTCGACACTTTGATTTGGTGATTAAGGTATGATTTTGCTCAATTTTTGATAATTTCTACGTTTTTGTAATCGTTGCTCTGTATACTATCATGGCCACATCTAAATTTTGGAAATTGTTCATGATTTTGAGTTGAGCCATTGTTGATAATATTAGTTTTATGAAGTTTTATGATAGTAAATGGAAGGTATGTGTTAGATTACCATGTTCTGTATTGGGATTTTTGATGAATTTGAGTATTTTGGACTAAATTGTGATAATGGAAAATTGAGGGACTAAAATGTGAAATAAATGATAAATATGATCTAATAGAGACCATAGGTAAATTTGACTAAGGCATGGTTTTGATGAATTTTGTATATTTGGTATTTTATGTAATAAGGACTAAAATGTCAAAATGTGTAATTTTATGGGCTAAAGTGTAAAAATGCCCAAAGATGTGTTTGTGTATTAAATTGAATGATTTTTTGAATAAAAGGGTTAATTTTTAATACATATAGATCAAGAAAAGAGGAATTCGGATTTAGATCGAGGGAAATCAAAGATTTTCGAGTAAATGATCCGAATTGTCAAATTCGAGTACAAGGTAAATTTGTACATGATAAATGATGTTACAAGTATGTTTTAATACTTTGATAATGCATAAATTGTATATATATTTGACTATGTTTTGAGTAAGATGATAAATCGACTATGTTCGGCACTAAGTGTGCGATTTGAATTAGTTTCAGTTATAAATAGCACTAAATGTGCGAAATGGAATAGCTTTGGCTATATAAGGCACTAAGTGTGCGATACCAAGATAACTTCAGTTATTTAAGATGGCACTAAGTGTGCGGGGTCGTTCTAGCTTCGGGTAACCATTAATGCACTAAGTGTGCGAATTCTTAAAGTATGGAAAGACTTCGGAAAGAATTAATGTATTCGAACAGGAGGTGAAAATGAAAATGAATAAATACGGGAAAGTTCAGGTATGTATGAAACCAATGTGGTAGATGATATTGTGTCTAAAAAGCTTGATGAATTATTATGAAAATATTAATTGTGATGGAATAAAATTGATGGATGATTTGAGAACTACTAAGTGTTTAATTAGATGATGTTTTGTATCATATAAATTGTTGATTATATTTAGTACGAACTTACTAAGCTTCAAAGCTAACTGTGTGAAATGTTCTTTGTTTTACAGTGTTATAAAGCTAGCTTGGATTTGGGGATCGTTAGTGACTCATTCACACTATCAGATATCTATTTTGGTATCATTTTGAGAGTTGTACTTATGGTATATGGGATGTATAGGCTAGAGTTACTTTGATATATTTTGTGATGTGAATATCTAGCCTTGAGATTTGGCTAGTAAATGTTGGTATGTATGGTCTTTTAAGTTGGCCTAAATGGTGAGTTTGATAATTAAGGTATATGATGTGTATATTGCTTGTGTGATGGTTTGATTATAAATTGTTGAAATGGTAAGTTTTGTGGTACAAAAGAGGTGATAAGATGATGAGTTTATACAAGTGTAACATATGCAAGTTGTGATGATTTTGGTACATAAGTTTGGTATGATTTGGTTGTGAAATTGAGTAGTGAATTAGATGCATTTTAATGGCATGAAATATATACAAATGGGTTGATTTGGTTACCTATGATTATATGCAAATGATGCTATAATTTTGTGGTTTTGGAGTGCTTGAGATAGGTGGGAAATGTGGCTTAAACCAAGCCTAATTTCATCCCATACGGTTGAGCACACGGGCGTGTGTCTCAACCATGTGACTGTTGTAATTTAGCTTTTCAAGTCAGTCTTGAGCACGGCCTAGGCACACGGGCGTGTCTAGTGGCCATGTGAGTCACACAGCCTTGACACATGGGTGTGTATGGCCATTTCGAAGGGTACACGTGCTAGACACACGGGTGTGTGGTTGGTCGTGTGACCCAAGTCAGTTTTGACCATGGCCATGGCACACGGGCGTGTCTTGTAGCCGTGTGGTTAAGTCAGTATGTATGCCCTGTTTTGCCATGGTTTAGACACATGGGTATGTCTAAAGCCGTGTGAGGCACACGGCCTGTTCACACGGGTGTGTGACCTGTGAAACTTTGAAAATTTTGTTAAGTTTTGAAAAATTTTATATGTTTTTGATTTAGTCCCGACCTATTCTAAAGCATGTTTAAGGTCTCGTTGACCTATGTAAGGGACTCTGTATTGATGTCTGACTTGTGATGCTATGATGATTGTGAAATAAATACTAAATGTTTTGATATGTTTGGTAACACCTTTAACCCTAGTCCGGTGATGGATACGGGTTAGGGGTGTTACAAAACTAATCTTTCTATAGGGGATTAACGAGTGGAGGTATGATCCATTAATTGTTTTGTAAGGTTACTCAATGCATCAGCTGTTCGGGAAAGGAAGAACCTCAAACCCTAGGCCTGACAACTCTAGGAAGTCATCAAGGTGGGAATTAACCCAAAATTGGTATGGTCTATCCATGAACACCTTCACCCCAAGTCAGTCTGGACTGTGAGGTTGGAAGATAAGTAGTTCTTGCTAACTCATTATTCGAGTGGAAGATTGAAAGAACCTACTGGGATAAAGACTAGTTGATTGACGAGAAACCCGAACCAATAGTTGATGGGGATTACCAACACGAGCTCATCAACCATAATCAATTTTAATTTACTTTTCGATCTCTTGAATTTTATGTCTTTATGTTATTATAATTTATTATTTTAAAATCTTAAAAACCCCTTTTATTTGTACCTTCGTACTATAATTGATTTAGAGTACTAATTAGATCTTTCAGTGTTTAGGTTAAAGTTAATCTATTTCTCGCCTCTTTTGGCTATGATCCTCAGACCACTCACCTACTCTGCTATAACTATTTTACAGTTGGACCCGTATACTTGTGAATACCACCTCATATACATATCTTTTGTTGTAGTATTCACACTCTAGACATTAGTACGTCCGGAGTCGGACAAGAATGCGATACCCCTAGAATTTTAAAAGTCAAAATTTTTTTTGTTTTACATAGTGGTATCGCGATACCCATCCCCTTGTATTGTGACACCACAAAGAAACTTAAAGGTATGAGTCTGAAAATAGGGGATATCACGATATCCAACCCTAGGTATCATGATATTCAAGTCTGGTCATGCGATACCCAATTTTAGATATCGTGACCCGCATGTTTTGGAAGCTTTTTAAGCCTCTAAACACCCCAAAACCCCCCATTCTTCTCATTTTCCCAAAACCCTTCACCCTATATCCCTATAATATCTCTCCCTATTCTCTCTCAATCTCTCTTTCAAATTCTTCCAACTTTCTTTGGAATCTTTCTTCTTTTTGCTTTATTTTTCTTGTTACTTTTTCTTTTGTAGGTTTTACATTCGATTTGCTTAGGAAACATAAGATTTCATCAATTCAATCAATTCTAATATAACACGATTTAAGTTTCCCATTTCTTTTCTTTTTCCTGCATTTTATATTATTGTTTTTTTACCACCTCTAGACGTACTAACGCCTAAAGAGTGAGTACTTCAATAAAATATAGAATTATGAGGTGGTATCTACAAGTATACGGGTCTAAATGTAATATAGTTTTACAACGGAGTAGGTGAGTTCTCCGAGGATTGTACCCAAAGGAGGCTAGTGCTAGATCAATTCTAACTTAAGTATTAAAAGATCTAATTAATACTTTACATTTAGTTATAGTACGAAGAATATAAAATAAAAGAAATTTTGATTTTTTATAATGATAAAAATAAAACAACATCAAAAGATAAAATTCAAGAGATTAAAAAGGAATAATAAATCAAATCTAATTATGGGTGATTAGCTCACTTCGGTAATTTCCATCAACTTGTAAATTTGGGTTCCTTGTTAATCAACTAGTTGCTACCCTAGCAGGATCTTCTGATATTCCACTAACATAATGAGTCAATAAGAACTACTTATCTTTCGACCTCATAGTCCAAACTGGATTAGGGTTAAGGTGTTCATGGATGGGCAATACCAATTTTGGGTTAATTTCCAACTTGATGACTTCATGGGGTTATCAAGCCTAGGGTTCGTTTCACATTCTTCCTTTCCTAAATAGTTGATCCATTGAGTAAGCATACAAAACCATTAACAGATCATACCTCCACTCGTTAATCCCTCATAGAAGGATTAGTTGCTCATGGTGTTCATAAACAATATATAATTGATGTAAAGAGAAAGCATGCTAATTAAATAAAAAAGATAGAGTAAATGAAAGAACTTGATTATATTGATATTAAGCAAAAATCCAAATATTTAAATGATTCCACAATTAAGATCTCTTGAAAGAAAACAATGAACAAATAAACTAAACAATATAAACCTAAGAAAGAAAACGAAACTAAATATAAAGGAAGAAACTAAGCTTATTCCCCAATGTCTATAACATGTGCCAAAAGAGTCTATTTATAGCATTCAGATGGCTTTCATCCTTAATCCTAGGTTAGCTGATGTTCTCAAGCTTTAAGTTCGATTGTGTGGACCAAAATGTCCCTACCTCGTGTTTAATTTCCAGTCCAGAGTCGATGTTGCGACACACTAGGACCTGTGTCGGGACATAGCAAATAGTATGCTCCTCTATAGCTATCTTCAAGGGTATGTTGTGACATCTTCAGTCTATGTCGCGACATCGAAGGCAAACTTGAATTTTCTTCATTTTGTTCCATATGTTGCGACATTGGACCTTCCATGTTGCGACATACCGTCTAATATCGGCCTAAACTACCTTTTAATGGTCTCCTACACACTCACAAAGTATGTTAGCTCTCCCTTAAGCCTAATTAAGCCCTTAAGGTCAATAAAAAACTCAACTTGCACATTTTATTGAATGTAAGCAAAACTAAAGAAACTTAACTAAAATGTAATGAAAATGCTTGTATTCAGGCACCTTAAATGTGAAAACTAGTTTAATCTGCTACACTGAATTATGGAAAATCATCTTTGTTATTATTTTTATTGTTTTATTAAAGTTTTTATGTTAATTGATTGTGAATATAAGATAGAAATTGCATTATAGCTAGCTTGTGTAAAAATATATATTTGATAACCATGCCTTCAAGAACGAAGGAATAAGCTAAGTCCCAACTCGAACCATCTCTGTCATTGGAGTATGTCCCTAATAAATTTAAGTCAAAAGAAGTCAAAGCTTGTTTCTCAAACATTCAAGGACAAACTTTTATCCTTGAAAGGGTTTTGACCCGTCACGGATTGCGAGGATGTTTGGGATTTAGCCCGTTTTTGTAACACCTCTAACCCGTAACTGTTGCCAGAATAGGTTAAGAGGTATTACCAGCTTGTAATTCAATACAGAACAATTATTTACCCAGAAACATCATAATTCAATCAATAACATTCATTCACAACCGTTATGAACTTAAAACAAACATATTAAACTTTAATCATACATTCAGGACTAATTTGTAACATATTACAAATTTTAGAAACTTAGAAAGTTTTCAACTTTTTAACTATCAGACACCCGTGTAAACAGGCCGTGTGCTTCACATGGCATTAGACACGCCCGTGTGTCTAGGCCATGGCAAAACAGGGCATACATACTGACTTGTCCACATAGCCAATGACACACCTGTATGCCAGGCCGTGTGAAAATTAGGGAGGTTACTAACTTGGCTACACGGCCAGTCACACGCCCTTGTGTCTAACCCGTGCTCGAAACTGACTTGGCCACATGGCCTAGTACACGCCCGTGTGTGATTGACCGTGTAGCCTGCTCAGGCTCATTTCGAAATGGCCTTCGAGCAACACGGTTGAGACACACGCCCATGTCCCTACCCGTGTGGGAAAAAATAGGCATTTTGCAAAGCCATATTGCCACACTAATATCACAAGCATACATAACCACAATTGGCAATTATTTTACAACCATTTCATATGCAAAATATAACCAATGCCCCAAAAATCCCGGAATCCCAAACTTTCTTTTCTTTATTTTTGGTTTGATAAAAAGAGTGCTAGATATTCCTAGTCAAGTGTATTTAGGTGATAATAGGCTTTGGTTAAGTTTTGAGTTCGAACTTAGAAATTAAAGGAAATTATAAGTTAATAGTTAAAAGAACCTTGATGGCAAGTAGGTTGGTTTTTAAAATAAATGAAGGAGGAATTGGACACTGTAAGACTTGTGGTGGAATGGCAAGAAGCGCCACATGTGAGGCTTAGAGTGGCGTCACATGCATGGCACAGAGGTCTGGGGTTCGAATCCCTCCTTGCTCAAAAGGAGGATTTATTTTTGCTTAACAGACGACCAGTAGTTGTGTTGGATATAAACTCTGTAGGGAGTGATAAGAGGAGAAGTTTAAGGAAGGGATTAAGGAGTGATCAGGGAGAAAAATTAGGAGATGAGGAGTGTAGAGAGGTGGAGCAGAAGTGGGAAGTTGGGGATAGGAAATTCGGCTATTATATATGTAGGTGCCAAAATTGCTTCTCTCCCTTTAGCCGAATTCTTCATTCTTGTTGTCAGAACATTTTGTTTACTCTAAGTGCTCAGAAGCCGAATTCCTTGCTCCTTGATTGCCTTTCTCTTCTCAATTCTCTTTGATTCACCTTTAGTTTAGCTGTTTCCTTCTTCTCTTCTTCTTAATTTTGCCGAATAAACCTTTTTCACCATACAAATCTCAAAAGTCGAATACCCTCTATGCCGCCAGTTCTCTCTCTTTTGGCCGAATCTAGTGTAAGTGCTTTGCTTCTTCAGTTGATTTTGCTAGTATCGATTGCTCTTGTCCCTCACTCTTTCTAAATTGGTTTTGGTAGGATGCAGTATTGAATCTCAGTCTTTTGGGATCCTCGTTGATTTGCTCCTTAGGTGTTGGGACTTTGGTAAGTGTTCTTCACTTTGGTAAGGATTGGCCGAATGGGTTTTAGTAGGAAAGAGTAACTTATGTCGGATACAAGTCACCCATTATGTATCTTAACGATAAAGGTTAATGCAGATCTGGGAAGTACTTGTGATTAGTGATCAAGGAAAAGCTATTAAGGCTTGGCGTTTGGTAAAAGTATTGAATATGTATGTGGGATTAATCATTTAGTGACATCGATTGTAGGTTCATGGCTAGGAAGATCATAGCACGCTTCATTACCAGGTGTGTACATACACTGCGCACACACAATAGATCGACAAATCCCGAAATGCCGAAAAGCTGAAATGCCAAAAAGTCAAAAGTTGGGTACAACAGACTTGCGGGTGCACGAACATTCGTTAGGGGGAAACCGATAGGTTATCTGAGACCCCACGAGCGATTCCATGGACTTGGGCTGTGTTTTGGCCAACCGGGCCAAAATGGGCTAAATGGGCCGATGGGCTGTAGGGCCTATAATAGGCAAAATTGGTAATTTGATACTAAGGGATGGAAAATCGTATGAAAGCATGATATGAATGTGATTTGGGCCTAATGGGCCTTATGAATGTGATTTGGGTCTAATGGGCCATATGCGTGTATATAGACTTGTGTGGGCTTTGTAAGGGGTTTTGGGCCTAGTATTTTATAACTGCTTAAACAGACATAATACTTAATTAATTAATAAATTTTGACCGTGGATAAGTCATAAGGTTAAAGTGTGGCAATGGGTATATGCATGTCTAGGATTGGATCTAGGGAAAGCTTGGTACGTAAACGGTCTTAATGACTCACCTCCTCTTCTCTAGAATCCTACTTGGTGCGTAGTATCCGTTCACTTTAGTCATCGAGGACTTGTCAACGGGTAAATTATCGAAATGCCCCTAAGGGAAAAGATGACTAGAATACCCCTATGTGTTGAGTGTAAGATTTATGGATGTTACTTGTATACCTGCTACATTCATATGATACTATGTTTAGGATGCATATGGGTTGGGAATTGTAGACGGAAGAAGTATATGAGGATCGCATGGTTGCTTGAGACCGTGGATCCACCAACGGCTATTAAGCCGAATATATGATTAGCAACTTGTTGCTATGAAGGTAGTACCGCAACTGGGCTACCATTGATGTGAATCGGATGGGTGGGTCAATATTTATATCCCCACATGATGTGTATCGGGGGACGGAATTGATGTGTATCGGTTGGATTATTGGGGTGGGTTGCACAAGCATTGCATGTATGACAATATGGTGATCGATGTTTGCTTAATGTTTCTTTTTTGAGGGTTGTACACACTGAGTTTGAGAAAACTCACCCCCCTCTTTTATTTTTTTTAAGTAATGCGCAGTAGGAGGTTCGATGGTGGGAGAGACTCCAAGGTGGCCAGCTAGCAAGACGACTTGTTTCTTTAAAAAGAAAGCATATAGTTTCTATTTTATTAAGTTATTTCAGACTGGATTGTAATAAGGCCTTCTCTCTGGTTATTTTTTTTAAAAGAAAGTACATCGCTTCCACAACTAAATGTTTAAAATGACAAGTTTTCATAGATCCTATGATTTAAATAAAGTTTTTGCAACTAGAAAGAGATTTTACAAAGAAATTAAGGATTTTCACTTTATTGAAGGGTTTTTAATGAAAACAAGGTTTTCGATAAAACACTTCAATGTGGCACACTGGATCCGGCCATAACGTCTGGGTCGGGTTTGGGGTGTTACGTATTCCATCTTACCAAATCATTCACAAAAAAAACATATTAATTTATCAACATTCAACACCATATATGCCAAATAACATTCATCAAATTTACCATATTAAAGACATATCATATAAGATTTCATACTAAGCCAACTATTTCCAACTCAAGCCAAAGCACATAGCTTGATCAAATACCAAAATTCACATCACATTCATTAGTATAAGTAACCATATGGTTCAACCTAAAAACTAGCCTATACATGTCACATTTAAATCATTTACATAAGTTTCAAAAGTACCAAAAGTCATTTGGATAGTGTGATAGTAATCTCCGACTTTAATCTAATCGAGCAAGCTTCGGATCTATAAAACACAAAAAAATAAACGGAGTAAGCATTAAGCTTAGTAAGCATGTATAATATAGAATTAAACTTACCAAATGACAATATGCATTTTAACAAATTAAAATCCAACCCATTTGTTCATAATGCCTATTCGCATCATCAATCACAAGTTAGTTATCTCATATTCATCTATTCATCAATTCATAAGAATGAAACCAACCACATATACATTCATATAACATACAAAACAACTCTCAATTCATGTAACTCAAGTATAATTGTATCCATACTAATCATAAATCTCATGTAATCTTATAACTTATTGTAACGCCCAGTACCCGAGACCGTCGCCGGAGTCAAGCACGAGGTGTTACTAAACTTAATTTCATCAATTAAACAGCTTAAACAATTTATTTTTAAAATTTCCAGTCAAACTAGCAATTTGACATACATAACACCAAATATGATCATAATTAGCCATTCCAATGGCTAATCATTACCAAGCATTTTTGTACTACTCAATAACCATATCATAAGACCATATATACAAAATGATTATAATGTTATACATGCCATACTCAAAATATACAAGCCATTATGCCAAGATGGTATACGGATAGTGTGAGCGTGGCTCCGACCGTTCCCGATTTCCGAGCTGGCTTGTCAACACTACAAGGAATGAAAAGGAGGAAATAAGCATAAATGCTTAGTAAGTTCACATGCAAATAGCAAGTAACATAACCATATAAGCAAACATAAAACATCATTTGCATAATCATCACCAAGTCATTCATATCATATTTTCATTTATCATATTACCATATTGTTGTTATATCGATTTTTCAACCCGACGGTTAAGTACATACCTGTTCAAAGTATCCAT
Organism: Gossypium longicalyx; assembly: GCA_025698465.1. NCBI lineage: Eukaryota > Viridiplantae > Streptophyta > Magnoliopsida > Malvales > Malvaceae > Gossypium > Gossypium longicalyx. The sequence goes on from CM046996.1 coordinate 53,419,934, forward strand.
TTCACAACACTTACCAACGTCCCTTTCATCTTTAGTATTCCTCCATTTGAGTAGAACTTTACCCGTTGAACACATCGGAATATAATTCGGATACATGGAAAGTTTGCACATAAGTGCCACATATGTAGCCAAGCTACTATGTAACACGCCCATAAGCGAACGCGGAGTCAACTCAACGAGCTCGGGCATTCACATCCATAAGTGAACTCAGACTCAACTCAACGAGCTCGGATGCCTAGTTACATCTCATGAACTCGGACTCAACTCAACGAGTTCGGACATTCGCAACCATAAGTGAACTCGAACTCAACTCAACGAGTTCGGATGCCCAAATATCCCAGTGACATGTCACTTGTATCCTAATCTATTCCTAACGTTCAAACGGGATCTTTTTCCCAATCATGTATCTCAACCATCTTCTACGGAATGCCGATACCGATACTCGGTAGTATTTCACATTTTCCAAGTATATCACATAATTTGACATATTATCAAATAATTGTCACAAGTATGATATTTCATAATAGTTATCATATCATTTAAATAACATTAAAACATTTAAAATAATAACTATGTTACCAACATTTACATATGAACTTACCTAGTATGCGAAAATGGCTACTTTTACCATTTCGTCCACAACTTGGTATTTTCCCCATTTTAGCCCGAATTTCAGTTTTCCTTGCTCTATCATTTAAAATATAGTCTAATTAGGACTCACATTATTCAAATTTACCCAAAATCATATTTTGGAAAAATTACAATTTTGCCCCTAAATTTTTGCATATTTACACTTTTGACCCAAAGCTCGTAAATTAAACTTCAGCCTATTTTCTTATGTTTTGACACATGCTGATCATTTTTCCTTCTATGGCAACATCAAATTCTCACTCTAACATGTACTTATGACTATTAGGTATTTTTACCGATTAAGCCCTTTTGCTTGTTTTCACTTAAAACCGAGTAGCACAAAGTCGTCTAACATAATTTAAAACCTCATATTCTATCATAAAACACCAAAATACACAAATTTCACCTATGGGTATTTTTCCAAATATAAACCCTAGGTTAAATTATTGCTAACATAAGCTAAATCGAGCTACCGGGACTCTAAAAACGTAAAGAACTTGAAAAACGAGGCTAGAATGGACTTACAATCGAGCTTGGAAGCTTGAAAAACCCTAGCCATGGTTTCTCCTTGCTATATTCGGCCATGTGGTTGAAGATGAGCAAAATTGGCTTTTCATTTTGTATTTTAATTCATTTTACCCCTAAATGACCAAAATACCCTTACTACTAAACTTTCCAAAAATTCCATCCATGTCCAATTTTTGTCCATAAACTTAGAAATTGGTAAAATTGCTATTTAAGACCTCCTAATTAATGTTTCAAAACAATTTCATACTAGAAACTTCTAGAATCCAAGTTTTGCAACTTATTCGATTTAGTCCCTAACTTCAAGTTAAGCATTTTATGCATAGAATTTCTTCACAAAATTTTCAAACAATCATGCAATCATATCATAAACATCAAAGTAATTATAAAATAATTATTTCTATCTCGGATTTTGTGGTCACATAACCACTATTTCGACTAGGCCCAAAATCAGGATATTACACTTATAATCCGTGTAAACCTTATAATCCATGTAACATGTAATTCATGTAAGGTATATTATTCATGTAACATGTACTTTATGTTTCATATCAGTATAATGCCTGTTGAACCTTCAAAAATATCGAGGATACTCAGGTGATAAACACTAAGTGTATAAATCAGAAATACATCAATTCATCATCATATATGCTCTTTCGAGCCATTATCGGTACGCTCTTCCTGAGCCGATAAATGGTAAACTCAATTGAGTTGAACGATAAGCTCTATAGAGTTGAAACGGTAAGCCCCTAAGGACTGAAACGGTAACCTTCGAAGAGCTGAACGGTAAGTTCATAAGAGCTAAAACGGTAAGCTCATACGAGCTGTGGTGAGTCTGCAACAAATGCTAGAACTCGACCAAACGGTAACCCTAGTGACATGTCACTTGTATCCTACGACTTTCTACGGTTCAAACGGGACTCAAAAATAAATTTGAGCATATAACCAATAGGCATTTCAATTCTGTAATTCATATATATACATTTATACAATATTCAAGATAGAAATTTCAATTATAAATATAAGTTCGATTTTAATTATATGAACTTACCTCAAGTTGCTCAGATATCAACTATTGGCTACTCGTTAATATTTTCCTTCCCCCGATCTAAACTTGAACTCGGCTTATCTTGGTCTATATATTATCAAATTCAACATTTTTATTAACCATTTAATTCAATTCACACATATTTGGTAAATTGCACATTTGCCCCTATACTTTTGACTATTTTACAATTTAGTCCTTTATACATAAAATAACAAATTTCACATTTTTAACCACAATCCACCTTAGCCAAATTCTATATGGCATTATACTAGCCCATATTTTCACTTTATTCACATTTCCAACCACAACATTTTTATCTTTCACAATTTAATCCCTAATTCTCATTTTTGTCAAAAATCACTTTATAAAACTTGTATATCTATTAACAAGCATCAATAATCTAACAAGAAACTTCAAAATACCTAAGTATTCAACAATGGCATAGTTCAAAATCTTTAACAGTTTTAAAAACGAAGGTATGGGTTAGCTAGATTAAGCTACAACGAGCTCAAAAACATAGAAATCATTAAAAACAGATCAAAAATCGTACCTTAATTGAAGATTTTAAAGTTGCTGAATGAAAAACCTATTTCTTTCTTCTTGTTCTTCTAATTTCGGTGGCGTATGAAAGATTAACACATCTTATTATTATTTAGTTTTTATTTATCTTATTTATTAATCAATTTAATAACATAATAAGGACTTCGATATTAATAAACCATAGCTATTTAATACCTTTAAACAATAGTACTCAACTTTTACGCGTTACGCGATTTAGTCCTTTTTACCGAATTAAGCATTTAAACAGTAAAATTTCTTAACGAAACTTTCACCAAATAATTCTATCATGATGTAAAACTTAATAAAATAATAAAATAAATATTTTGACTTCGGATTTGTGATCCCAAAACTACTGTTCCGATTTAACTTAAAAATGGGTTGTTACAGTTTTGTTGTTGGATGAACCTTGCCGTGGTGCCCACCACACCAGTTATAATTTCAGTTCTTTTGGAGTTCTACTCAAATTTAAAATTTTCTAAAAATAAAAAATTGTATGTGAGGCACAAAAAGGTCGATATATGTGGATTATGCTCAGGGGAAGGTTAGTAGAGGCATATAGATACCTGCACAAGGAGAAGGACATGGAATGTGGGTTTTCATGGTCGGGGCACCCCATTGGGAAGTACGTAGTTTTTATGCCTACTTAAATATCTATGATTATATTATATTTTGTGGTTATTGATTGTTCCGATATTTCTTAACATTATTCAAAGGCGTTGGGACCATTTTTGGATGGAGTTTATGAACCTATTTAAATGTGTTAAGTATCTATTTTTGTACGAGATAATTTACTAATCTCTGTTTGGGATGCATCATGGGTGGTTTTATTTCAGGTATCGAGGAAAACGAATGAGAATAGACTATTTCATTATTTCAGAGAAGCTCAAGGAAAGAGTTGCTGAATGTGAAATGCATGGGAAAGGGATTGAATTAGAAGGTGTGAATATTATGGCATCCCTTATAATGAAACTGATGATTTATAGGCCATGGATTTGAATAATTTCGAAAAAATTGATATGGACATCATTTTATTCTTTTTAACTGATGGGAGGGGGTAATGAAAATGAGAGAGGTACAATTATTACCCCCTATCTTTTACGAAAGCTATAATATTTCCCGTCATTAAGATGTGGATGCAATTTATTTGCACTCGCATATCACCATACTCAATACTAATATTGGTAATGTTTTTCGAGTTGTTTTGTTGTATTGTATCTTGTAGAAAAAATGAATTATCCTTGGGAAGTGGGTCAACAAAGAGATCCAAAAATTAATATTCAACATCAAGGCTGGGATCTATTTTCCTCACTTGATTATCTATTTGTGCTGACATGCTAGAGTAGTGATAGAGCCTATAGAGCAATCTCATCATCCTACCACGAGTATTATTGGAGACTCCCTTATGCACCAATTCCAAGAGCTTCATAGAAAACAAATATAAGAATGGAATTATCGATGCAAATAGAAAATGGAGATGACTCTGACTTCCCCAAAGAAATCCATGAAAGCAAAGGTGAAAAAGACCGATGACCTACAAAATTGAAGCGTAGGCTAGGCAGCGGTGTGCGATCTCCTAGAACGGCCCGACAAAGTATAGAATGGCTCGAATGGTTGAGTGACTCGTTCGAGGGTAAAGAAGACATAGCGGAGCAACAAGAAGAGGAAGAGGAAGAGGAAGAAATAGATGATGAGGCCACGGAGAACGACACGTTTGCCTCCTATCAGGGAAGCTTCGAGAGTGCCTTCACATCTATAAGGTAACCAAGAGGGGGACCCGTCTTTCGAGAGCCTATTAACCAATCTTGGATGCAACCATCAAGACCCATTGTAAGCAAAAAAGGGAAAGGAATTGCAATATATACTAAGGGGTCCAAGACGGATTCGTATTAGTTACATGTCCTTTGTTTTTAATTTTTGTTATCACATGGTGTTTGGACTAATATTAAGTAATAAGTTAGTAGTTTTACATATCAAATACATATATAGGGTTGCCAAACTTGTAAATTTTGAATGATACTAGATAATTTCTTGCTCTTACATGTACATTAAATAGTTCACTAAGTTAATAGGTATAATAGACTAGAGGCAATAACCGAATGAAAATGTATAAAATGTACCGTAGGTATCCTTGTAGATGAATAATTTGAATTGCTAATAGTTCATTTAAATATATGCATGCTTAATAGATTGTTGCTAGGTGACTAATCCGACAAAGACCTTAGGCATTGTTTGTATAGCCTTAAGCCTTTAATCTCTAATATCTTACCTTTCAAATATTATTCCCTCAACTATTTCTGTCATTATAAATCCCATATTACGATTCTCATTGAAGAAGATCCAGTTAATACATTTCTCGACATCGCACCTTACTAGTTCTGTCTTTACTTATCAATCCAATTTAATCTCTAATCATATTTATAATCACTCTATAGTTGAACTCTTTGGTCTCATACTTGTGAGCTTATTCAACACTAATCTCATAAAATCCTTTAAAAAACACCACTCTAGTAAGGGGGTGGGGTTGTAAGGTCCCTAACTCATCTCTCATACACATATACATAAAACATTATTTCATCATCATAGTAACATTTTCACAAGCATATCATTCACTTCAGGCAAATTATTATTCACACTTGTATGGCACGAACGTTCCAATTATCTTATTTAAACCAGTGCACTTATGCATGCATTCTATGGATTCTGAATAACTTTACTTATCCCAATTGTTCAATCAAACAAGTCAGGCACATAACATCATATAAGGGCCAAGCAACATGGATATGTATATCACAGTCTAAACTTTCATCTTGCACATAATCAATCTATCAATTTAACATAGATAAGTTCATTAGATTATAATCCTTTGTCTCAATTAAAGATATCATTTAAATTCATCAACATTCAACGTCCAATCGGGACAATGACATTTTTATCCATAACATGATATTATTACCCCTTATTTGTACTTTTATGAATTTCTTTTTATCACATTCACTAAATCAAATAAGTCAAGTGCACAATATCATATGAACATCAAACAAGCATAGGTACTCATCGTAACATGAAATTTCATCCCACATGTTATCACGTACATATTACGAACTTTTATTCATACTTTTCTGAATTTAAATTCATCATAACTGTAATTTACTCAAATACCTTAGCTTCACGTTGAACATAGTCGGTGTAGCTCGGTTGGAGAGTACCTTTCTTTAAACAAGATGGTTCTCATTCGTGTCGGGAGACATCACACTATCACAGATTGGTGGCATGTATAGCTAGACTCTCATGCATGCTTGGTTAGTCTGAGAACCGACTAAACCATAGCTCTAATACCACTAAATGTAACACCCCTTACTCATATCCGACGTCAGGACAGGGTTCAAGGCCTTATCGGACTTAACGTACACAATTTCATAAAAATCAAGCCATAAAAATTTCATTTAAATTAAAAACATTCAATCACATACATAATGTCCCTTACACGAGCTACCGAGGCTCTAAACATGCATTAAAGGAGGTTTGGGACTAAACTGAGAACTTTGGAAAGTTTTGGGAAAACTTAGAAAAATTTTCATGAAACAAGGTCACACGTCTATGAGGACACAGGGACACGTCCGTGTGTCTTCAACACGCCCGTGTCCTCAAGCCGTGTAACTCTTTGTTTATGACATCAGTAAGACAAATTGAACCACATGGTCGGGCCACATGCCCGTGTGCTAGGCTGTGTCCTCCACACAACTGAGACACATGGCCGTGTCACTACCCATGCGGCTAGCACTTAGGCTATTTTTCAAGCCTTTTGTTACCATTAATCCCTCACATTTTTACACACATCAAAGATATACATCATGGCATCATTTTAATGATTTAGCATACTTCACTAAAGTATATTCTTAACATTAACATGCTATCGTTCACGAGTTACACATACCCGTATAATGCCAAATCTAGACACAACAATCCATATTCATTGACCCTGTCATATGATGATCATTTATATTAAATTTTCGTGTTCATCGACTTATCAAGTGACCTTATTTAAACATCAAGCATTCATGTCCAATCAACATCGTCTTATTTTCATATCATACAATTATTTCATGGCATTACTTGTGAGTTTAGTGTACATACCTGTACTAACTCATAATACAACATATAATCATACCTTCCTTAACATGTTCCCCTTAGGAATTTCATCATATCGCCCATTGTTTACCTGTTGAACACTAGGAATACTATTGGATACACGAAAACTTGCACATAAGTGCCACATAAACATATGTAGCCGAAGTTACCTCATATCATGCAACACTCGCTATGGAGCTACTCACAGGCTTGCTCGTATAAGCTATCGGTCAAGGTAAAACTACACGGGCTACTCACACAAGCTGTACGGTATCCAACCACTCAAGGACTACCTAGCCACCGATAGAACACACAAGACCTTTGCCCGGAACCCAATCACATGTATCGCATCCATTATGAACTCGGCCCACTCAACGAGCTTGGATGCCACATATATCACGAACCCAAACCACTCAACTAGTTCAAACTTCACATATATGTCATGAACCCGACCACTCAACGAGTTTAGATCATAAAATTTCCTAGTGACATGTCACTTGTATCCTAAACTATTCCTAAGGTTCAAATGGGATTCTTTCTCATGTACACATAACATCTTCATCGTACTTGCTCACAAGGTCGTGGATAACGAACATAATATCATTTATATGTTCATGAACACCATTCATATTCATGGAACAAACATGGCATTACTCATAATAACATTTAAGCATTTGTTACATAATACAATTATCACATCAACTATATAAATACTCACCTCATCATGTTAACACATCAATTTAAGTTCAAGCATAAACAACGATATTATTGCATTATTATTAACATACGAACTTACCTCGAATCCGAGCACAACTAATTATTTCCTTTTAGTCCACAATCTTGTACTTTCCCGATTTAAGCTCGAATCTCATTTTTCTTGATCTAACATTTCAAATATATCTTATTTAAGACTCACATTATTCATATAGACCCAAAAATCATATTATGGCAAAATTATATTTTTCCCTTAAACTTTGTCATATTTACACTTTTGCCCCAAGGCTCGTAAAATGATTTTCATTCAATTTCTTTATTCTTTCAGCCTAGACGAATCATTTTCATAACTATAGTAGCCCACAATTTCCACTAAAACACACTTTTATGACCATTTTTTATAACTTTTATGATTTAGTCCTTTTAAGCATTTTCACCAAAAATCACTTAGCAAAAGTCGTTTATTTAACACCCAACATTCAGTTTCTACCATTAGACATCAAAACACATGCATATCACTCATGGGTAAATTTTTAAACATGAACCCTAGCTCAAAATAATGGTAGAAACTAGGACTTCAAAAATTTAAAGAACATTACAAACGGGGTTCGAGATCACTTACAAATAAGCTTGGAAGCATGAACCAAACCCTAGCCATGGCTTCCATGGTAGATTCGACTGGTACATGAAGAAGATGGACAAATTTGGCTTATTTTGGCTTTTTAATTCTTTTAATTATTAGATTACCAAAATGCCCCTAACTTAAAAATATTCTATTTCACCCATTTCATATCTATTTTTGTCCAACAATTAACCAATGGTCTAATTACCATTTAAGGACCTCCAATTTAAAATTTCAAAGTAATTTGACACCTCTAACATGTAGAACTCAACTTTTGCACTTTTTACAATTTAGTCCTTTTAACTAAATTGAGTGCCCAAATGTCAAAATTTTCGAGTGAAATTTTCACGAAATCATATTGTGAAATTGTAGACCATAAAAATGTAATAAAATTCAGTTTTCTTACATTGAATTTGTGGTTTCAAAACCATTATTCCGACTAGGCCCTAATTCGGGATGTTACAACACTTAAGGAGCTTTTTCTTGAGCAAAATAGAGTTTTTACCATAACTTTTCATTATTTTCATATTTTTGGATAACAAGTGAAAATGTCTCAATTTTGTCTATTTTTTTACCCAACTTGGCCACTAGTGTCATTTGGAGGCCTAACTTGTGTTTGAGTATTATAGGGACGTGTTCGAAGTCGAAAACGAGTAAGAATGGCACTTAGGGCAAGGGGATCGCGATATCTAACCCTTGGGATCGCGATACCTACAACAATGTAGAAGACTAAGGACTACCTTTAGCGGTATCGTGACATCCACATGGGTATCACAATATCCACCTCCTTACGAAGATCCCAAGTTTCAACACTGCCCGAGATATCACAATATCCTCTTCTGGGTATAATGATATCACCTTCATCAGGGGGACAAAGGCGGACAAAAAGGGAAACCTTTGTCTACTCGACTCACTAATAACACAAAGCCTGTGTAGAGGTATTTTTGGAATCAAAATGTCATCCGAATACACTTCAAAATAGCCAAAAATGGCTAAGGAGGAGAGAGAGACACATTAACTTAGTTTGGGTTTTGTTTTCTCGAGGTTTTCTTTAGTTTTCTCTGCACTTCTTCTAGGTTTTTTATGGTTCTCTTCTTCTACTTTATATTAGAGTTTTTTTTCTGCATTTAACTCTTTTTCTTGTTGTTTTTTATGCTAGTTAAGTTGGTTAACATTGTAGCTAAAGTTTATTTCAGTTTATTTTACTTTAAATCTATCAATGCTTGTTCCTTTTTATGTTTTCTTACTTTAGATTTCTCTGTTAAATGTTTTTGGTTTCATGCTATTTAAGCTTTCTTGCTTAAAAATCTCAACTTTTATATTTTTCTCAAGCTCTATCTTCATTGTTGCTTTTTTTTTTTTTACATTACTATGTTTATTTTCTTCACTTTGAGCATGTGTAGCTAAACCGTTAAGGAGGTTGGTTGATGGAGATGTGGATAAACTAAACTATTTAAACAAAAGACTAAATCATAACAAATTGGACTAATTTCAATCGAACTAAGAACTTAGGTAGTGACGCCCCAAAGGATATATTAAGATAAAGTGAGATTGGAACGTAATCTTGTCACGCACCCGTTTGTTAGTCTTGAATTCATCGGTGAGGTCAGAAGATAAGTTGGACCTAATTCATCTAAGTTGTTAAAATTGAGATCAAAAGATAAAATGGAGCCACTTAGTAATTTAATCGATTTATGTCTCGAGTCCAACATTTGGTGAACCACATCGAAGTTAACCAACTCCCGTTAGTTATTTGCTGGATAGTCCCTTTAGTTTACATTTTTCAATTTAGTACTTAGGGTGAAATATTTAATTTTCTTGCAAAAATCATATTTTATAAACTATCTACTATAAAATCATATTAGTAGCCCCTGAGACTTTATTGTGTATGCTAGTTATCTCTCAATCACCTCTTTCCTTAAGTTCGATCCTTAGAATACTTTAGTGTTTTCTATCTCAGTAGACTCTCCATGATGCCTTACTCAAGCTATGGGCTTACACAATGTAACCCAAGTTTAAAGTCCTGGAAAACTCTACTAGTTGTCATAACTGTACTATGGTCTTGCACCTTGTAATTCCCTATGTTTAGTGTCCTAGTGGACTATCCCATGTTTAATGTCTCGTCAGACAATCTATGATGTCATAACATCTTTCAGCTATGGTCTTACACAGTTTAACCTATATTTACTGTCCCGGAAGACTACTAGGATGCCATACATCTTTCAGCTACTGTCTTAGACATGTTTACCATGATGCCATAATGTCTTTTAGCCATGGTCTTACTTATTTATATCATGACGCCATAGCATCTTTCAGCTATGGTCTTACTCATTTATATCATGAAGCCATAGCATCTTTCAGCTATAATCTTACTCCTTTTAAGCACATAACCTTCGATTGGTCCCGTGGCCTAGCCATGATCTTTTACATACATTCCTTGTTGTATTCAAACCATTCCTCCATTCATCGTCTTACACCATGATGCTGGAACACCACAGTGTCCCCTCCGCAAGGCCCAGAGCTTTGCACATCATGATGTGCACTCAACAAGACTGTATGGTGGTACCTAACAGGGTCACCCCTTTTCCCATTCCTAACTTTGTCTAGCCCAACGTTAATCCTGTAATACCCCTTACCCATATTCAACGCCAGAACAGGGTACGAGGCATTACCAGACTTACATCATAAGCAAACATACAAATCGAGTCATAAATTTTTGCATCCAAATTAAAAACATTTGTATTCAATCATAATGTCTCTAATACGAGCCTACGAGGCCTAAAACATGCTTTAGAAGTGCTTGGGGACTAAATTGATAACTTAGGAAGTTTTTACAAAACTTAGAAAATTTTTGCCATAAACAAGGGTCACACGCCCATGTGGTTTGGGACACGCCCGTGTGGGCAGGCCGTGTGGTCACACACGCCCATGTCCCTAACCTATGTAACTCTCTGTTTTGCAAAGCATGTACAATTTGAGGTCACACGCCCGTGTGCTAGGCCGTGTGGTTAATTAAATTTTCATAAAATAGGTGTAGACTTCACACGCCCGGGACACACGAAGGTGCCAGAGGCCGTGTCCCTCCCACGGCACGCCCGTGTGCTCAATTCTGAGCATTCTGTTTCTAGAAAACTTAAGTGTAGGGGACACACAGCCAGAACACATGCCCATAGGGCAGACTATGTGTCACACATGGCCTAGACACCCGTGTGTCTACCCGTGTGGACAAAATAAAGGCTATTTACCAAGCCTTTTGCCACCCTCATTTACACCTACACTTACGCCAATTCAATGGCACAATTCATGGCATACTTAGGCAACCAAAACATCCACAATCATGGCTAGAGCATATCATTTCATTGTCAACACTTAACATACTTACAACATCATATTCTACCAAACCAAATCATACCAATCTCACAACCACAAGTATCAAGACCATTACCTTCTACAAGAAAGGTCTTATTTAAGTCTTCTAACATATCAAAATACCAACTTCACCATTCAACAGCAAACCAAAGAGTCATATTCAACCATTTACTAAGCATTGATAAACCATATCACCAACAAGGCATTGGCACATACTTTTATGTATATAACAAATAAGCTTACAACTAATTCAACCAAAATGAGCCAAGTTTCATGGCCAAATGCCACATCAAAACTTTAACAATTACAAGCCAATACATTTGGCCAAATTTATAGTAACACATATAAAAAAAATGACCAAGTCCCTGTACATGCCATATTCTCAAAAATGCTAAATTTCATTAATACCCAAAATGATAGTTTTGATAGTGTGAGGCGAATCTCTGACAATCCCCAATCCGAGCTAGCTTGGTTGCACTATAAAACATGGAAAATAAATGGAGTAAGCTATATTAGCTTAGTAAGCTCGTATGTAAGAAATAAGCAAACCTTACCATACATTTAACATTCAAATAATTTAATATATCACAATGTAATTTACCATAATATCATAATCATAATTCATTCCATCACAAACTTACCTCAGATTCATCATTTCACGAATGTAATAGTCGTAAGTTTTAAGCACATACATGAACTGTCTCGTAATTGTTTCATATTCAATTCTCATCTTTGGCATACCCAATGAAGCACTCAGAATAACAATTTCGGATACTCGGGAAAACTTGCACATAAAGTGCCACATATGTAGCCATTGCTACCTCTATCTTATAATACATAATTCCTCGCTCTCGAGCCATCAACGGGACGGCCTGCTCACACAAGTTGTCAGTCAAGACGTGGCTATACGGTGCTGCTCACACAAGCTGTCAAGTAACCGCAACATATACCGTTATACTCAGCCACTGGTAAGACGTACAGGACCAGCACCCGAATCACATAACATAATATCCTAGTGACATGTCACTTGTATCCTAATCTATTCCTAAGGTTCGATTGGAATTTCTCTCTTACGAAGACATTGTCAAACGTGACCGTAGAATTAAACTCGTCCACAAAATCAATCATACAGTTCATGCAATATTAAAGCATTTAAATACAATTATATTAAAGCTTATTTAAGATACAAACTTACCTCAGTTACAAAAACGGCTATTAGTTCAATTTAGTTGACAACCTTGTTCTTTCTCTGGTCTAAACTCGAACTTTATTTTTCTTGATCTATAATATCAAATTTAACTTATTTAATCATCACATTATTCAATTCAACCCAAAAAACACTATGGCAAAAGAAATTACATTTTTACCCTTAATATTTTAACATTTTACATTTTAGCCCCTAGGCTCATAAAATGAATTTCATTCGATTTCTTCATTACCCAAGCCTAGCCGAACCTTTTTCATGCTCATGATAGCCCACATTTTCCATTTATTCACATTTTACCATACATTTTACAACCTTTTAAAAATAGGTCCCTTTTTGACATTTTTATCAAAAATCACTTTGTAAATGTTGTTTAACTAACAACAAACATGCATTTTCTACCATTAAACATCAAAATACAAGCTTATTCAACATGGGTAAAATTTTAGACTTTGATTTTCTTTCAAATTAGTGCTTAGAATAGCTAGATCAAGTTACAACATTCACAAAAACGTAAATATCATTAAAAACGGGACAAAGACGGACTTACAAATAGAGCTTGGAAGCTTGGCCAAACCCTAGCTACGGTTTCCTCTTCAAATTCTGCTAAGGGGGACTAAATTGAGAAGATGGACACTTTTATTTAGTTATTTATGTCTTTATTTACTAATTTACCAAAATGCCCGTAATGCATAACTTTAAAATCTTACATAGCCCAATCCATTTTTGTCCATCCTAGAGTATAATGGTCTAATTACAATTTAAGGGCCTCTAATTTAGAATTTCATAACAACTTACTACCTTTAGCCTATAGAACTCAAATTTTGCACCTATTGCAATTTAGTCCTAGTCAAATTGACTACTCAATTTATAAAATTTCTTAATGAAATTTTCACACAATCATTCTACCATGTTGTAGACCTTAAAGAAATAATAAAATAAATATTTCTACTTCAGGTTTGTGGTCCGGAAACCACTATTCTGATTTAACCTAAAAATTGGTTGTTACAACTCTCCTCCTTTAGGGAATTTCGTCCCCAAAAATCTTACCAGAAAAGAGGTTCGGGTACTATTTTCTCATAGCTTCCTTAGGTTCCAACATAGCCTCTTTGACCCAATGTCGTTGCCATAAAACTTTCATTAGAGCTATGCTTTTATTTCTCAATTGTTTAACCTCTCAAGCTAACACTTTGATCGGTTCTTCACCATATGTCATATCGGGTCGAATCTCAATCTCTAATGGTGAGATTACATGCAATGGATCTGATCGATATCATCACAAAATCGACACATGAAATACATTGTGAATCCTTTCTAACTTTGTCGGCAAAGCTAGTCGATATGCAACCGACCCAATTCTTTCAATAACCTCATACGAACCAATAAAACACGGGCTTAGTTTACCCTTGCGACTGAATCTAAGGATTTTCTTCCACAAAGATACTTTCAAAAACACTTTATCACCGACCTGAAATTCAATATCCTTTCATTTCAAATCTACGCACGATTTCTGTCGATTCGAAGCTCGGTCCAGTAGAACTGTAACACCCCTAACCCTTATTTGTCGCCGGACTGGGGTTAAAGACGTTACTAGACAATCAAAACATTTAACAATCATTTCATAATCATCATAGCATCAGAGATCAAAAATCAATATTAAGTCCCTTATTTAGGTCATTGGTACCTAAAACATGCATTAGACAGGGGTTGGGACTAAACTGAACACATACAAAATTTTTCCAAAACTTAGACATTTTCAAAGTTGAACAGGTCACACGCCCGTGTGAACAGGCCGTGTGCCTTCCACGGCATTAGACACGCCCGTGTGTCTAGGCCATGTCAAAACAGGGCATACATACTGACATGCTAACACAGCCACAAGACACGCCCGTGTGCCTTGGCTGTGGTCGAGCCTGACTTGGGTCACACGGCTAGCCACACGCCCGTGTACCTTGGCCGTGCTCGAGCCTTACTTAAAATCGTAGGGTACCCCCAGGGGACACACGACCATACAACATGACTGTGTGTCGCACACGGTTGAGACACACACCCGTGTCTCTGCCCATATGGACAAAAATAAGCCATTTGAAAAATGAATTTGCCACCCAAATTTGGGTCAAACCTACAAGCACCAAAGCCACAACATATATGCACAATAATTTTATCCAATTCATAGCCAAATACAATATCAATCATACCATTCCATTATTAATCAATTTTATCCTCAAATCATAAAACAAATCATACCAAATTCATGCCATAGACATACTAAAACATAAGCTCCAACAATTCTAATATCATCATTCAACCTCATGGTATAAACTTACCAAATACCTGTCAAATTGATCATTTATTTTGGCCAATCAAGAACATGTAATAAACATAATTTCATCACATAACTTATACCACAACTCATTTATAACATATCCATAATCAAGCCAAATCACATGGCTAGATATATACACATTTCAAAACATATTCAAAGTACTTCTAGCCTATACATGCCATACTCCAATATTTACACTTCCAAAATGTACCAAAATGAAGTTCGATAGTGCGATGATGATCCACAATAATCCCCGAGCTTCTAGTAGCTGCGATATCTATAAAACAGTTAAAAGACACATAAAGTAAGCTTATAAAAGCTTAGTAAGCTATATACAGATAAATTTATCACATTAAACTTTAAGTCATCCTCAAATCACATATACTTCAAGTCATAAACTATCATATCTTCCATATTCATATACATTTCATATCCTCCAATTTCCGTATCACATACAGCATAATTTCTTATGCTTTTACCACATATCATCTTTTGTTCATTAAAGAACATATACTTACCTTTCAATATCAAATATGGTACTCATATCGAACATACCTGAATCGGATTTATGTTCACATACTGATTCATTTTCTTGGAATGCCCATTTGAACCATTCGGAAACATAAAGATACGCGGATAGCTCAAAAAACATATACAATGCCAACGTCCCAGATGTGGTCTTACATGTAATCAAATATCGATGCCACTGTCCCAGACAAGGTCTTACACGAAAATAAATACGATGCCAACGTCCCAGACGTGGTTTTACACGTAAAGCATAAGTCGATGCCAACTCCCATATGTGGTCTTACACGAAAACATATATTGGATCCTATGTCATGACATATGTATCCTAACTATTCCTAAGGTTCATACGAGGCTTTTTGGACGTCGAAAATTCGTCGATACTTTCTTAGATGTCTCATAATCAAGGCATAAAGCCATTCATCATAGTTCAATAACATATAAGCATAAGTAAATCACTTCAAGTGCATTTATTTGTATATAGACTTACCTCGTATCAATTCGGATGGATGGAATCGGTTACTCGACAACTTTCGACTTTCCCCGATCTAATTTCGTTTTCTTTAACTCTTGATCTAAATAAATTCAAATTTAACTTATTCAATCATAAATTCATTCAAAACAATCCATAGATACATATTTAGGATAATTTGCAAACTAGCCCTCACATTTTCACATTTTGACACTTTAGTCCTTAATTCACAAAATTACAAAATACACATAATTTGCATATACTTATGCTCGGTCGAATTCTCCTAGTACTCATACGAGTCCACACATTTCATTTATTTCACATTTTAGTCCCTGAATTTACAAATTTCATAATTTAGCCCAATTTTACTCAAAATCATCAAAAATTCCGAAGATAAAACATATAAACCCAACATCAAACTTTCATATTTCATCATATAACAACATAAAGCTCATGAATTCATCCATGGAACATTTCAAAATCATCAACAAAATCAGAAATTGAGGCATGGGCTTGATAGTATACCAAGCAACGATTACAAAAACGTAGAAATTATTAAAAACTGAGCAAAACACATACCTAATTCACCAATTCAAAGTGTCGAACCCTAATTTGTATTTTCTTTTATTTTCCTTTTGTATTTTTGGAAATTGCATGAACATATGGTAAATTTTCATGCTTTTTATTTTATTAATATGACTTTAATAACCATTTCCTATTTTTCCCTTTTATAAACAATTATAAAATCATTTAATGGATGGTTGTTTAAGTCCAGTAACATTCCCAATAGGCAAATAATAACATAAGGACCCTTGATTTAGAAATCCAAATCAAATAGGTACTTTAATAAATAGAAGGCTACTTTTACATTTTACGCGAGTAGGTCCTTTTTCAAAATTAAGCATACAAACATTCAAATTTCCAAACGAGACTTTCACACATGCTCATTCACGTATCATAAACACGAAAAATAATATTTAAATATTTTTTGACTCGAATATTTGGTCCCAAAACCACTATTTCGACTAGGGTCTAAACCAAACTATTACAACAACGGAGTTCGACACTTTAAGCCATACAATGCCTCATACGGTGCTATCTTTATACTCGACTGAAAACTGTTGTTATAAGAAAATTAAACTAAAGGTAGATATTTTTCCCAGCTACCTTCGAACTCTAAACACAACAAGGAAGCATATCTTCGAGAACCTGAATTGTTCTTTCAGATTGACCCTCGATTTGCGGATGAAATGCGATACTAAAGTTCAACTTTGTGCCCAAAGCCTCTTGAAACTTTTTTTCCAAAATCGAGACATAAACCTCGGATCTTTATCTGAAATAATAGAAATAGGCACCCCGTGCAATCTAACAATCTCAGCAATGTACAATTTAGCTAGCTTATCAAGTGAATAGTCGGTACGTACCGGAATAAAATGAGCCGATTTCGTCAAATTATCAACAACGACCCATACAGCATCTTTCTTCTTCGGAGTCAGAGGTAACCCAGTTACAAAATCCATCTTAATTTTGTCCCATTTCCATTTGGGAATCATCACAGGCTGAAGTAAACCTGAAGGTACTTAATGTTCGGCCTTTACTTGTTGACAAATCAAACACTTCGTTACAAACTCTAAAATGTCTTGTTCCATGCCTGACCACCAATACAATTCTTTCAAATCATTATACATCTTTGTACTTCTAGGATGAATAGATAGACAACCATTATGTGCCTCGTGAAGAATTTTCTGAATTAGTTCAGTATCTCTTGGTACACAAATCCTACCTCGAAACATCGAACAATCATCGGTGCCAACTTGATAATCTGAATTACTAGTCGATTCGCACTAAACTCTTTTAGCTTGAAGTTATTCATCACATTTCTGAGCTTCACAAATTTGCTAAAGAAGCATCGATTTAGCTTTTAACTCCACTAGAATCGAACCATCATCAGATAAAGTTAGTCGCGTATTCATCGCTCTCAAAGCAAACAAAGATTTCCTACTTAAAGCATCGGCGACTACATTTGCCTTTCCCGAATGATAATCGATTACCAACTCATAATCTTTTAATAGCTCGAGCCATCTCCGTTGTCACAAGTTCAAGTCCTTTTGATTCATCAAGTACTTTAAGCTCTTATGATCGGTAAAGATGTAGCACTTTTCACCGAATAAATAATGTCTCCAAATTTTCAAGGTGAACACAATAGTGGCTAATTCCAAATCGTGCGTCGGATAATTCTTTTCGTGCGGTTTCAACTATCTTGAGGCATAAGCTATCACCTTACCCTCTTGCATCAATACACAACCAAGGTCGTTCAATGACGCATCACTGAAAATCAAAAACTCTTTCCCTGACTCAGGTTGCACTAACACTAGTGCCTCAGCCAACAATGTTTTCTGCAACACCCCTTACCCGTGTTCGACGCTGAGACAAGATGCGAGGCATTACTGTACACATACACAGTCATTCATGCGAAACCAAGCTATAAAAAATTTTCTTCAAAACAATTTCATACATACATACACAATTTGTCCCTAATATGGGCCAACGAGTCCCAAAACAACCATTGAAAAAGGTACGGGACTAAATTGAAAACTTTAGAAAAGTTTGAAAATTTTCCCTAATACAGAACCACACGCCTGTATGGACACAGGAGAACGCCCGTGTGCCCTGGACATGCCCATGTGCCCTGGACACGCCCATGTGCCCTGGACACACCCGTGTCCTCAAGCCGTGTAACTCTCTCACTATGAGGTCTGCAAACAAATTGAACCACACAGCCAAGCCAAACGCCCGTGTGCTAAGCCGTGTGATGATTTAAATTCTTGTAAGAATGCTACAGACTTCACATGCCCTAGACACATGCCCATGTCCCCAGGCCATGTCCTCCACACGATTGAGACACACGGCCATGTCTCTACCCGTGTGACCAACACTTAGGCTATTTTCCAAGTCCTTGGTTGTCCTTAGATTTTCATACACTTAAACACTCCATAAGCATATAATATAGTATCAATTTAAGGATTAATCATCCTTCATTTAGACACAAACATAACAATTCATGTTCATTAGGCTTGTCATTTTGATGACCACTTTTACCAATTATCTGTGATCTTTTTCCCATCTTTTAATCTTTACTTATTAAGCAAACATTCATGATCAATCATTATCAACTTGATACCAAATTATACATTTAGTTTAAGGCCTTGACCACTTCGAATTGTCCTAAGGCATTCACCATGTATATATATGTCACAACATTAATCCTTTATGTTAAACAAGCATGATCACTTCAACACATCATAAGACATCAATATATAGCATGGATAAATAGACTTACAAACCATCACCAATATGAGCCAATACATTTGGCTACATTATAAACACATATCATGATAACTAAGTCCCTATACATGCCACTCACTTGAAAACGCTTAACATATATATGTCAATACTCCAAAGGCGATAGCTCGATAGTGTGATGTTGCCTCTGACATTCTCCAACCCCGAGCTGACTTGTCAACACTAAAGAAATGGAAAGGACGGGGTAAGCTTTATAGCTTAGTAAGTCCATATGAAAATAGTAAGCAATTTATCAATATGTTTCTCAAGGTAATATAATCACAATTTCACCTTTACTTATGTTCAAGTCAAGTTGTTTACTTGAGTCATAGTCACTCAATTACTTATAACTTGAGCTACAGGACTCCAAATCAAGATTCAATAATTTTCCTTGAAACTAAACTCACATATATTCTTACCATAAAATTTTCAAAATTTTTGGTCTAGCCAATAAGTACAGTTTATTCTTTAAAGTTACCCATGTTCTACTATTTGACAGCTTCGACCTTTCTTTACTAAAAATCAATTATCTCTTAGCACGGGATTCGGATGATGTTCTCGTCTATTTCTATTAAAAATAGACTCATTGATAACTTATTCATATAAATTATAACCCATAATTATTTTTTTACAATTTTTAGTGATTTTCCAAATTTAAGATAGGGGAGCCCGAAATCAATCTGACCCTGTCTCAAAAAAATTAAAATATCTCATAATATGAAATTCTTTTTCTTAATCGTTTCCTTTATGTAAAACTAGACTCAATAAGCTTTAATTTCATACTTTATTCAACCTCTAATTTGACTTCCACAATTTTTGGAGGATTTTCAAAGTCAGACTACTACTACTGTCCAAAACTGTTTTAGTGCAATATAATGATAACTATCATAAAATGGTTTCCAACTAATCATGAACTTACCATTTCATGGATCCTATACTCATTTACACAATAGAGCTCAATATAAAAGTCGTTATTTCTCATGGGCATACTTAACCATACATTCCATCGATCAAGGTAATTTTTACTCAATACCTACACTCAATCAACACGTTAGTCACATGTATATCAATATGCATAGATGAGCTCATCATGCCAAGTACATGTTTCATCTTTTATTTCTCATGTCATTTAACATGTTCTCCGTTGAATCATTGAATTTTCAATGGAAATTTCATGTAGTACACTTGAAGTGTACAATTTCATTTTCCGTCAATTCATATCCTATAGTACCTATTAAGGTACACTCTCGAGCCACATATCATATAGCAGAAACACCAGTCCAGGCTAGAATCTGTCTATAACATATACTCTAGGAGCTTTTTTGGATTACCAGTCTAGGCTAAATCCTTTTGTGACAAAGAAATCTCCATAGAGTTTATTCTAGATTACCAGTCCAGGCTAAATCCTAATTGAATCGTATGCTCGATAGACTCATTCCAAGATTACCCGTCCGGGCTAAATCCTTTTCATAATGAGATCAATAGATTACCCGTCTGGGCTAAATCCTTTCTGCAACACATGCAAGATCCCATTTCATGTGAGAAAAGACCTATCCATTAGAATTCAATATTCAAACGGATTATAACTCTTCTTAACAATTTCCAACATATATCATTTCATTCATTGCCATGTCCATATAATTTGCATACATAATCAATGTAACATAACATTCAAATCAACACATATTCATGTTTATTTAAGCATTAAACATATAATAAAAATAACATGTTGCATCATTTTCATACAAACTTACCTCGAATCTGAGCACGGCTAATTATTTCCTTTTAGTCCACAATCTCGTATTTTCCCGATTTAAGCCCAAATCTCGGTTTTCTTGATCTAACATTTAAAATATAGCTTATTTAGGACTCACATTATTCATATTGACCCAAAAATCATATTATGGAAAAATTATGTTTTTGCCCCTAAACTTTGTCGTATTTACACTTTTTCCCCAAGGCTCGTAAAATGATTTTCATTCAATTTCTTTGTTCTTCAAGCCTAGACAAATAATTTTCATAACTATAGCAGCCCACAATTTCCACTAAATCACACTTTTATGACAAATTTTATAACTTTTACAATCTAGTCCTTTTAAGCAGTTTCACTGAAAATCACTTAACAAAAGTCATTTATTTAACACCCAACATTCATTTTCTACCATTAGACATCAAAACACATGCATATCACTCATGGGTAAATTTTTAAACATGAACCCTAGCTCAAAATAATGAGAGAAATAGGTAAATTGAGTTACCGGTACTTCAAAAATGTAAAGAACATTAAAAACGGGGCTAGATGCACTTACAATGGAGCTTGGAAGCTTGAACTAAACCCTAGCCATGGATTCCATGGTAGATTCGGCTGGACAAGAAGAAGATGGACAAATTTGGCTTATTTTCCCTTTTTAATTCTTTTACTTATTAGATTACCAAAATGCCCCTAACTTAAAAATATTCTATTTCACTCATTTCATGTCTATTTTTGTCCAACAATTAACCAATGGTCTAATTACCATTTAAGGACCTCCAATTTAAAATTTTATAACAATTGGACACCTCTAGCATCTAGAACACTACTTTTGCACTTTTTACAATTTAGCCCTTTTGACTAAATTGAGTGCCCAAACGTCAAAATTTTCGAACAAGATTTTCACGATATCATTCTATGAAATTGTATACCATAAAAATATAATAAAAATGAATTTTCTTACATCAGATTTGTGGTCTCAAAACCATTGTTCCAACTAGGCCCTAATTCGGGATGTTACACTTTCAACAGTTCAAAACTCTTTTGACATTTCTCAAACCACTTGAATTTCACATCGTTTCGTAACAATTTGGTCATAGGTGTAGCAATCATCAAAAATCCCTTAACAAAACGTCAATAATAACCAGCCAAACCCAAAAAGCTTCTAACTTCGAATATATTTCTCGGTGGTTTCCAATCAACAACTGTCAAAACTTACTTGGGTCAACTCGTATACCTTCCGCTGAAACAATATGCCCTAAGAATCTGACTTCTCGGAGCCAAAGCTCACTTTTGTTGAACTTAGAAAACAATTTCTTATCTCTCAAAGTCTACAATACAATCGTTAAATGTTTGGCATGCTCAGACTCATCTTGGGAATAAATCAGGATGCCATCAATAAACACGACTATAAACTTGTCTAAATACAGTCTGAAAATCTGATTCATCAAATCCATAAAAATAGCAAGAGCATTAGTTAATCCAAAAGGCATAACAAGAAATTCATAATGCCCATACCTCGTTCTAAATGCGGTTTTTGGCAGTTCTGAGTCTTTAACTCTCAGTTGATAATAGACGGGTCTCAAATCTATCTTCAAGAACATTGTTGCCCCTTTCAACTGGTCAAACAAATCATCAATCATTGGTAAAGGATAATTGTTCTTTATCATAACTTTGTTCTGCTGACGATAATCAATACAAAGTCTCATGGATCCGTCTTTCTTCTTGACGAATAACACTGGTGCACCCTAGGGCGAAAAACTCAAACTCGCAAAACCCTTATCTGTCAACACTTGCAACTAAGCTTTCAATTCTTTCAATTCGGCCAGAGCCATTCTATAGGGAGATATCGATATCGGTAAAGTTTAGGTACCAAATCAATAGCAAACTCCACCTCTCTGATCGGTGGTAATCCAGGCAACTCTTCTGGGAACACATTCAGGTATTCACAAACTACCGATACAGACTCGATCTTTAATTCTAACACCTTCGTATTTAGTACATACACAAGATAAGCTTCGTACCCTTTTCTTACATACCTCTGAGCCGATGTAACACCCCTTACCCGAGTCTAAGGTCGAGACTGGGCATGAGGCATTACTATACTTAACTTCATGCATACAATCATTTCAATGTCAATAAGTCTTGGTCAAATTAAAAACCTTTTATTTTGAACTTTGTTTAAACTCCCTATTGTCAGCCAACAAGGCCTCAAACTCTCATTGGAAACCATTTGGAACCAACTCGGGTGCTTAAACCGACCTAATAAAAATGACCTTTGAAACAGGGCACACTCCCGTATGGAAGGGCAACACGCCCGTGTGGAAGGGCAACACGCCCGTGTGATCATTACAACATGGCTGTGCTGCTAGCCAGTGTGACACACACAACTTAAGCATCTAAGGGCACGCCCAGTCCCATACTCGTGTCAATTAAATTCTAAATTCGAACCTACAAGGGTTTTCACAGGGCCTGACACACGCCTATGTCTATGGCCCGTGTCCCTCACACGGCCATGACACGCCCATGTCCTAGCCCGTGTCCAAAAACCTTGACATTCTATTTCTAATGTCAGCATCTAACAAAGGGCACACGTCCAAGGCACACTCCCGAGGCTAGAAGACGTGTCCTTCACACAGCTGAGACACACGACCGTGTCTCTGCCCGTGTGTTTACTACCATGCATACTGACTTAAAAATTTTACATGCAGAGGACACACGGTCGGATCACATGCCAATGGGGCTGGTCGTGTGTAGACACATGCCCGTGTGTCTACCCGTGTAGACAATATAAGGCTATCTACCAAGCCTTTTTGCCACCCTGAAAAACAAATTTAACACCAACCAACCTATCATGTCTAACTTAATATGATTTTTCAACCCAAAAAATCATAGCTAAGTCCTATGTACATTTCATATATTCAACCATGTCCATAATTTCACATTCATATAATGATTTTCAATATTATCCATTTTCCATGGCCTTATACAAAATGAATCAAGTATTAGATTAAGCCAACACATTTGGCCAATTAACAATGACACAAAACTCAAAAGCCAAGATCCTATACATGCCATAATCAAAATAAAAGATCTAACTATGCAAAGTACTTCAATTGATAGTGTGATCAATGCCTCCGACGTCCGTCGACCACGAGCCAATTAGGCGGTACTATAAGAAAATTAAAAGAAACGGGGTAAGCATAAGGTTTAGTAAGTTGCATGAAATTAAACAATAACTACTTATCATAAGACAATATGCTCATAACCTTTCATAGCTTATTCATGAACACCATAAGTAAACGTAAATACAACTTACTCATCACCATCCAATACAACTTGTATTGCATACATTGAGCCCATATCTCATACATTTCAATTAGGTACTTGTACCACTCATATATAATCGTAACTTTTCTTATTTTGACATAAATCATAAACCTTTTGTTGAACCATTTAGAATACTACTAGATACTCAATGGCCCTAACATGGGTTAAGACGCTGACGCCACGTCCCAGACATGGTCTTACACTGGCTTTCATATAGCGAGGCCGATGCCATGTCCCAAACAGGTCGTACACTGGCTCTCATCTATCGGTGTCGATGCCATGTCCCAGACAGGTCTTACACTGACACATAACAAGTTGACGCCATGTCCTAGATAGGTCTTAAACTAGCTTGTCTATTGCGAGGCTGATGCATGTCTCAGACATGTCTTACACTAGCTCTCGTCTCAATGCCGATGCATGTCCCAGACATGTCATACACTGGCTTTAATATCTCGAGGCCAATGAATGTCCCAAACATGTCTTACACTGGCTTTAGCATTTCAAGGCCAAAGCATGTTCCAGACATGTCTTACACTGGCTTTAACATCTCGAGGCCGATGCATGTCCCAGACATGTCTTACATTAGCACACAGATCACCCAATATCAAGGTACTAATATCCAAGCTTATTCCAAATGTTCAACGACAGTCTCTACTATGCTAATAACTCAACATGTATTCTCATACTCAAACTCAAATAAGTTTATGCCATATCAATACAATTGCTCATCATAAAGATATAGTTGCATTATTAACATACAACTTACCTCGGATTACAAAATGTTGGCGACTAGTCAGTTTTAGTCTACTTGTTTGGCTTTCCCCTGGTCTAGGTTCGAATTTTGTAATTCTTGATTTGTAGAGAGATTAAGTGGCTGAAATTTTCAAGCTTCAAAACCCTCCTATGGCTGATATTTTCGGTCAAGAAGAAGATGGGAGAGGGATGGTATCATCTTATGTTTATTTTATTTTCTTTTTTTTGTCAAATAAGTCACCAACTTCACCTAACATTTGACTAAGTTAAAATCCTTGTCTCATGGCCAGCCAAGCACTATACTAGGGTCTATTTTCCCTTTAAAGACCTTCAATTTAAGTTTCATGGCAATATAACACCCTTAGCTATCAAAATAGGGCTTTTACACTTTATACGATTTAGTCCTTTTTCGCAATTAGGCTTACAAACGTTAAAATTAATTCACTAAAATTTTCATGCACCTTTTTAACATGCCATCACACATAAAATAATATTAAAAATAATTTCTCTGACCTCGGGTTAGTGGTTCCAAAACCACTATTCTGACTAGGCCCAAAATTGGGCTGTTATATTTCTCCCCCTTAGGGATTTTCTACACTTTTATTCCTCAACTTTTTAACCTTTCGATCCAAAATCTTAATCGGTTCTTCACCATAGGTCATATCCAGGCTTATTTCAATTTCTCCTGATGAAATCACGTGTGAGGGTTCAGATCGGTAGCGGCGCAACATCGATACATGGAACACATCATGAATTTTCTCTAGCTCACGAGGCAAGGCTAATCGTTATGCTACCGGTCCAATTTTCTCGGTCACCTCATAAGGTCCAATAAACCGCGGACTCAGCTTGCCCTTTTTATCGAATCTAAGGACTTTCCTCCACAGAGATACCTTCAAAAACACCTTATCACCAACTTGAAACTCGATCACTTTTCGTTTCAAATC
Organism: Gossypium longicalyx; assembly: GCA_025698465.1. Classification (NCBI taxonomy): domain Eukaryota; kingdom Viridiplantae; phylum Streptophyta; class Magnoliopsida; order Malvales; family Malvaceae; genus Gossypium; species Gossypium longicalyx. The sequence continues at coordinate 53,446,177 of CM046996.1, forward strand.
TACGTAGGATTTCTGTCTATTCGATGCGGCTCTCAGGCAATCACGAATCACCTTAACCATTTCTTCAGTCTCTTTGACTAAGTCGACCTCATGAATTTGATTCTCTTTAAGTTTCGTCCAATATAAGGGTGTTCTACACTTAAGCCCATACAAAGCCTCATAAGGCGCCATTTTCAAACTTGACTGATAGCTATTATTGTAAGCAAATTCGACTAGCGGTAGATATCTTTCCCAACTGCCTTGGAACTTGATAACACAACACCGCAACATATCTTCTAATATCTGAATGACTCTCTCCAACTGACCGTCAGTTTGCGGGTGGAAAGTTGTACTAAGACTCAACTTTGTTCCTAAAGCTTCTTACAACTTCTTCCAAAACCTCGAAGTAAACCTTGGATCTCTATCCTAAATAATCGATAAGGGTATTCCGTGAAGTCTCACGATCTCTAAAACATACAAATCAGCCAATTTCTCAAGGGAAAAGCCAGTACACACCAGTATAAAATGTACCGACTTAGTAAGCCTATCAACAACAACCAAAACGGAATCCTTTTTCCTAGGCGTCAAAGGCAACCCTGATACAAAATCCATGGTTTCTCGGTCCCATTTCCACTCGGGAACCATCACAGGCTGAAGTGAACCCGAGGGTACTTGGTGTTCAACCATCACTTGTTGACAAACTAGACACTTAGAAACAAACTCAGAAATGTCTCTTTTCATCCCCGACCACAAGTACATTTTCTTCAAGTCATTGTACATTTTCACACTACCTGAGTGGATAGACAAACAACCACTATGTGCCTCTCATAAAATCTTCTAAATGAACTCATTATCCTTGGGTACACAAATTTTATCTCGGTACATCATACAACTGTCAGTACCAATACTAAACTCTGATTCATTACACTGAGTCATTTTGGCTTACAAGTCCCCATCACCTTTCTGAGCTTCACATATCTCTTGAAGGAACATCGATCTAGCTTTCATTTATGCTAGGATTGAACCGTCATTAGTCGCGGTCAATTGAGTATTCATAGCCCTCAAGGCAAACAATGATTTCCTACTCAATGCATCGGCGACTACATTCGCCTTCCCAGAGTGGTAATCAATCACCAACTCGTAATCTTTTATCAACTCCAACCATCTTCGTTGCTGTAAATTTAGCTCCTTTTGAGTCATCAAATACTTTAAACTCTTATGGTCAGTGAATACTCGGCATCTCTCACCATACAAATGATGTCTCCATATTTTAAATATGAACACGATCGTGGCCAACTCTAAATCGTGCGTCGGGTAGTTTTTCTCATGTGATTTTAGTTGTCTCAAAGCGTAAGATATGACCTTACCCTCTTGCATGAGTATGCACCCCAATCCATTCAAGGATGCATCACTATATACCACAAACTCCTTTCCCGATTCCGGTTGCACTAAAACTGGAGCTTCGGTTAACAAAGCCTTTAGCTTTTCAAAACTCTGTAGCACTTTTTTATCCATTCAAACTTGACATCTTTCTGTAACAGCCTTGTCATCGGAATAGCTATCATCGAAAATCCATTTACGAATCTTTTGTAGTACCCTACCGCACCCAGAAAGCTTTGAATCTCTAACACACTCCTCGACGGTTTCCATTCAACGATAGCAAAGATCTTACTCGGGTCAACCCTGATCCCGTCACCTGACACAATGTGTCCCAAAAATCTGACCTCTCGTAGCCAAAACTCACTTTTTTTGAACTTTGCATATAACGGTTTATCTCTCAAGGTTTGTAAAACTATTTCAAGTGTTCCACGTGTTCACTCACATCTCTAGAATAAATCAATAAATCATCAATAAAGACTACCACAAACTTATCCAAATACGGCTGGAAAATATGGTTTATCAAGTCTATAAAAACTGCAGAGGCATTTGTTAAACCAAAGGGCATGACAAGGAACTCGTAATGCCCATACCTCGTCCTAAACGTGGTTTTCGGTACATCTTGCTCCTTAACCCTTAGTTGGTATTAGTCAACCTTAAATCGATCTTAGAAAATACAGTGGCTCCCTTCAACTAATCGAACAAATCATCGATCCTTGGCAAGGGATGCTTGTTCTTCACAGTCACCTTGTTGAGCTATCTGTAGTCTATACATAACCTCATCGACTCGTCTTTCTTTTTCATAAAAAGTACAGGAGCACCCCGCGGGGAAAAACTCAGTCTCGCAAAACCCTTGTCAGTTAACTCTTATAGTTGAACTTTCAACTCCTTCAACTCTGTAGGAGTCATCCTGTACGGATCAATCAAGATGGGTGCCATACCAGGGGATAACTCAATTCCAAATTTGACTTCCCTCACTGGAGGCAATCCTGGCAATTCTTCCGGAAACACATCCAGGTACTCACATACCACTCGAATTGATTCAATCTTCAATTCAGATGCTTGGGTATTCAATACAAAGGCGAGATAGGCCTCATATCTCTTTCTCAAATATCTCACTGCCAATATGGATGATATCATTATAGGCAAGTCACCCGTTCTACCCGATTCAACTCGAAGAACATCCCCCCTTTCACACTTCAACTCAATAACTTTCCTCCCACAGTCCACTACAACACTATGAGAAATCAACCAATCCATCCCAAGGATTACATTAAATTAATTAAATGGCAATAATATCAAGTTAGTCGGAAAACAGTAACCTCCAATTGTCAAAGGATAATTTCTACACACTTGGTCAACTAACACATGTCTGCCTAAAGGGTTTGACACTTTTATCACAAATTCGATAGACTCTACTAGCATGTTCAAACGAGGTATCAATTCTATGCAAATATAAGAGTGGGTACACCCCGGATCAATAAAAGCAACAATAGGTATATCATGGATAGAAAAGGTACCTGTAATTACATCTGGTGAAGATGCCTCTTCGCGAGCGCAAATTGCATAAGTCCTTGCAGGCACTCGGCCCTCGGACCTCACAACTGAATCTCTAGAAGCACCTTTAATACTAGCCCCACTGCTCAGGTTCTTCTATGGTCTACCCCTCGAAAGAGCACTATTTGCCCTCACATCTTGCTTTTTCTCTTTCTCATCCAATTCGGGACAACTTCGGATGAAGTGGTCTAGTGATCCACATTTGAAGTAACCTCTCTTATTCCCTAGACACTCGCCGAAATGACGCCTACCACATTGCGAACACTCCGGGCAATATGGCCGAGCACTACCAACACTCGCGATAGACGTGGTCTGAGCTTTAAAAGCCGTGTTATGCTTGTTCATGCTCCTACTCGAGAACCCCACTGACGCATTCGATCGAATAGGAAACTCTCTCGATCTCTTGGATGAGGTTTGATGTGATTTCCCCATCTATCTTTTCTTTGAGTCTCGAGACTTGATGTCAGCTTTTCTCTTCTCTTTGGCCAATTCCTCGGCCATACATGCTCTCTCCACGAGCACCACAAATTCTTTCAATTCTAAAATGCCCACTAATAGACGGGTATCTTCGTTTAGACCATCTTCAAATCTCTTGCACATGATGGCTTCTATGGATATGCACTCCCGTGTATATTTGCTAAGTCTCACAAACTCACGCTTGTACTCAGTCACCATCCTACGACCTTACTTTCGCTCTAAAAAACTTTTTCCTTTTCTAGTTTATAAACCTCTGGCTAATATACTTCTTTCGAAACTCTTCTTGGAAGAATTCCCAAGTTATCCTCTCTCTTGGTACAACAGACACGAGAGTATTCCACCATTGGTAGGCCGAGTCTCGTAGGAGTGACACTGTTCACTTTACGCACTCCTCAGGTGTGCATGGTAGCTCATCAAATACCCTAATGGTATTTTCCAACCAGAACTCTGCTCTTTCTGGGTTGTCATCAATTTTAACCTAGAATTCCTCAACCCCTTACTTTCGAATCTTGTCTACCGGAGGTTTCTCTCTCCTAGCCATATCTTGTCCTTGAGGAGCTACAGGGTATACTAAGAAATTGAAGGAGGTGGGGGAGGTGGAGTGTTCGGATTCCCACGAACAAACTCCGAGTACTAGGCATCCATCATGTAAAAGTATGCTTCTCTAGCCCCTCTGCCCTAACTCATCGTCACGGGTTGAATATGAATTGGCGCGGTCCCTTCAGCGGGAGCCAGCGTATTACTTTTCATGTCATCCGTCGTTGCTACATCAGGATCCATTTACCATATGAAAACATAATTTATAATCGTCAGGAGTCATCACACTATCAAAATACAATTATGGCATGTATAGCTAGTCTCGTACTCACACTAGGTTAGTCCTAGAATTGACTAAACCATAGCTCTGATACTACTAAATGTAACACCCCTTACCCGAGTCTGAGGTCGAGACTGGGCACAAGGCATTACTATACTTAACTACATGCATACAATTGTTTCAATATCAATAAGACTCGGTCAAATTAAAAAGTTTTTTTTGAACTTTGTTTAAACTCCTTAATGTGAGCCTACGAGGCCTCAAACTCTCATTGGAAACCATTCGGAACCAACTCAGGTCCTTAAACTGACTTAATAAAAATGACCCTTGAAATAGGGCACAGGCCCGTGTGGAAAGGCAACACGCCCGTGTGATCATTACAACATAGCTGTGTTGATGACGCGTGTGACACACACGACCTAAGCATCTAAGGGCATGCCCGTGTCCCATACCCGTGTGAATTAAATTCTAAATTCGAACCTACAGGGGTTTTCACACGGCCTGACATACACCCATGTCTATGGCTCGTGTACCTCACACGGTCATGACACACCGGTGTCCTAGCCCGTGTCCAAAAACCTTGACATTCTGTTTCTGACGTCAGCATCTAAGAAAGGGCACATGACCAAGGCACACGCCCATGGCTAGAGGCTGTGTCCTTTACACGGCTGAGACACACGGCCGTGTCTCTGCCCGTGTGTTTAGTACCATGCATACTGACTTGAAAATTTTACAAGCAAGGGACACACAATCGGATCACAGCCCATGGGGTTGGCCGTGTGTCACACACGACCTAGACACACGCTCGTGTGTCTACCCGTGTAGACAATATAAGGCTATCTACCAAGCCTTCTTGCCACCCTGAAATACAAATTTAACACCAACCAGCCTATCAAGTCTAACTTGATATGATTTTTCAATCCAAACAACCATAGCTAAGGCCTCTGTACATTTCATATATTCAACCATGTCCATAATTTCACATTCATATAATGATTTTCAATATTAGCCATTCTCCATGGCCTTATACAAAACGAATCAAGTATTAGATTAAGCCAACACATTTGGCCAATTAACAATGACACAAAACTCAAAAGCCAAGATCCTATACATGCCATAATCAAAATAAAAGATCTAACTATACCCAGTGCTTCGATTGATAGTGTGATCAATGCTTCCAACGTCCGTCAATCCACGAGCCAATTAGGCGGCACTATAAGAAAATGGTAAGAAACGTGGTAAGCATAAGGCTTAGTAAGTTGCATGAAATTAAACAACAACTACTTATCATAAGACAATATGCTCATAACCTTTCATAGCTTATTCATGAACACCATAAGTAAACGTAAATACAACTTACTCATCACCATCCAATACAACTTGTATTGCGTACATTGAGCCCATATCTCATACATTTCAATTAGGTACCTGTACCACTCATCATATGAATGTAACTTTTCTTATTTCGACATAAATCATAAACCTTTTTTTGAACCATTTGAAATACTACTGGATACTCGATGGCCCTAACATGGGTTAAGACGCTAACGTCATGTCCCAGACATGGTCTTACACTGGCTTTCATATAACGAGGCCAATGCCATGTCCCAGACAGGTCTTACACTGGCTCTCATCTATCGGTGTCGATGCCATGTCCCAAACAGGTCTTACACTGACACATAACAAGCTGACGCCATGTCTTAGACAGGTCTTACACTAGCTTGTCTATCGCGAGGCTAATGCATGTACCAGACATGTCTTACACTAGCTCTCGTCTCAATGCTGATGCATATCCCAGTCATGTCTTACATTGGCTTTAATATCTCGAGGACAACGCGTGTCCCAGACATGTCTTACACTAGCACACATATCACCCAATATCAAGGTACTAATATCCAAGTTTATTCCAAATGTTCAACAAAAGTCTCTACTATGTTAATTTCTCAACATGTATTCTCATACTCAAATTCAAAGCAATTTATGCCATATCAATACAATTGCACATCATAACGATATAGTTGCATTATTAACATACAACTTACCTTAAATTACAAAATGTTGGCGACTAGTCGGTTTTAGTCTACTTTCTTGGCTTTCCCCCAGTTTAGGTTCGGATTTTGTAATTCTTGATTTGTAAAGAGATTAAGTGGCTGAAATTTTCAAGCTTCAAAACCCTCCTATGGCTGATATTTTCAGTCAAGAAGAAGATGGGAAAAGGATGATATCATCTTATGTTTATTTTATTTTCTTTTTTTTTTTTTTTGTCAAATAAGTCACCCCTAACATTTGACTAAGTTAAAATCCTTGCCTCATGGCCGGCCAAGCACTATACTAGGGTCTATTTGCCCTTTAAAGACCTCCAATTTAAGTTTCATGGTAATATAACACCCTTAGCTATCAAAATAAGACTTTTTACACTTTATGCAATTTAGTCCTTTTTCGTAATTAGGCTCAGAAACATTAAAATTAATTCACTAAAATTTTCATGCACCTTTATAACATGCCATCACACATAAAATAACATTAAAAATAATTTCTCTAACCTCGGGTTAGTGGTTCTAAAACCATTGTTCTGACTAGGCCCAAAATCGGGGTGTTACAGCCGACATCTACGAAATCACAATAGGCAACTCACCCGGCTCATCCGATTCAATTCGAAGAATTTCATTATTTTGACATTTAAATTCAATAATCTTTCGTCTACAATTCACTATGACATCATTTAGAGTCAACCAATCCATTCCAAGAATTACATCGAACTCAACAAATGGTAAGAGCATTAAGTCAGTCAGAAAATAGTGACCCTAATCATTAAAGGACAACTCTTGCAAACGTTATCAACTAGAACATATTTGCCTAAGGGGTTCGACACTTTAATCACACACTCAGTAGACTCAATAGGAAAATTGTTACTAGATAATAGATTCATGCAAATATAAGAATAAGTCGATCCAGGATCAATTAATGCAACTAGATTAGTTTCATAGGGAGAAAATGTACCAGTGACTACATCAGGGGATGACACATCTTCTCGAGCGTGAATAGCGTAAGTTCTAGCAGGTGATCTGACCTTGCATCTCACAGTTAATTCTTTCGTCACATCTCTGCTACTGTTTCCACTTCCAGTATTTCTCGGTGGCCTCCCTCTAGTGGCAGTGTTACTCGGCCTTGCATTCTAAAAATTATCTTTCTAAGTTATTTCAAGGCAATCTCGAATGAAGTGATCTTGGGAGCCACATTTGAAGTAAGCCTGGTTATTCATTCTGTATTCACCAAGATGTCCTCTACCACAGTATTGACATTCAGGTCTATTGGACCTAGCATTGCCAACGCTCGCTATTGATGTAGTTTCGGCCTTCGAACCTGAATATTGCTTCCCACGATCTTTGTTGGGATACCCAGCTGAAGCATTTGATCGAGCATACAATTCCCTCGATTCTTTGATGAAGACTAAACTGACTTATTCATCGGTGTTTTTTTCTCGAGTCTCTACCCTCAAACTCAGCCTTTCTCTTTTCTTTGCTCAACTCTTCGACCTTGCAAGCTCGGTCGACTAGCACAGCAAATTCTTTCAGCTCTAAAATCCAAACTAACAGTCTAATATCTTTATTCAATCCATCCTCGAATCTCTTCCACATGATAATCTCGGTGGAAACACATTCCTGAGCATACTTACTGAACCTAACAAACTCTTGCTCATATTTAGTTACAGATATACTGCCTTATTTTAGTTCTAGGAACTCTTTCTGTTTCTGATCAATGAACCATTGGCTGATGTATTTCTTTCTGAACTCTTCTTGGAAGAAATCCCAGGTAACTCTTTCTTTCGGTACCACAGATGCAAGAGTATTCCACCACTAATATGCGGTGTCCCCCAATAGTGATATAGTACATTTCAAGCACCCATCTGGTGTGTAAGACAGTTCATTAAATACCTTGATAGAATTCTCAAGCCAAAACTCTGCTCTTTCAGGATCATCATCAACATTAGCTCTAAATCCTTCAGCCCTTTGTTTCCGAATCTTATCAACTGAAGGCTTGTTTAGTTTAATCAATTCCACACCTTGAGGAGCTACGGGAACCGGTTAAGCGTTAGCTGGGGCTGGAGGATGTTGGGTAGCTGGATTTTTTATAACAAACTTGGCAAACCACTCATTCATCCTTTGGAAGAAGGCTTCTCTAGCCTCTCCTCCCTAACTAACTGCTACTAGCCTACTTTCAGATTGCGTTGTCCCTTCGGCGGGAGTCGACGCATTACTTTTAACATCGTCAGCTACCTCTCGGTTGGGATCCATTTACTAGATGAAAACACAATTTAAATTGTCAGGAGTCGTCACACTATCACAAATTAAATATGGCATGTATAGCTAGACTCTCACACACGCTATACCAGTCTGAGAATCGACTAAACCATAACTCTGATACCACTAAATGTAACACCCCTTACCTGTATTCAATGCCAGAACAGGGTACGAGGCATTAACAGACTTACATCACAACCAAACATACAGATCGAGTCATAAAATTTTGCATCCAAATTAAAACCATTTCTATTCAATCATAATATCCCTAATACGAGCCTACGAGGCCTAAAATATGCTTTAGAAGTGGTTTGGGACTAAACCGATAACTCAGGAAGTTTTTACAAAACTTAGGAAATTTTTCCATAAACAGGGGTCACACGCCCGTGTGGTCACACACGCCCGTGTCCCTAACCCGTGTAACTCTTTGTTTTGCAAAGCATGTACAATTTGAGGTCACACGGCCAAGTCACACACTCGTGTCCCTAACCCGTGTAACTCTCTGCCCGTGTGCTCAATTCTGAGTATCCTATTTCTAAAAAATTTAGGTACAGGGGACACACAGCCAGAACACAAGCCCTTGGCGCAGACCGTGTGTCACATATGGCCTACACAAAAAATAAAGGCCACTTACCAGGCCTTTTGCCACCCTCATTTACACATACACTTACACCAATTTAATGGCACAATTCATGGCATACTTAGGCAACCAAACCATCCACAGTCATGGTTAGAGCATATCATTTTGTTGTCAACACTTAACATACTTATAACATCATATTCTACCAAACCAAATCATATCAATCTCACAACCACAAGTATCAAGACCATTACCTTCTACAAGCAAGGTCTTATTTAAGTCTTATAACATACCAAAATACCAACTTAACCATTCAACAACAAACCAAAGAGTCATATTCAGCCATTTACTAAGCATTGATAAACCATATCACCAATAAGGCATTAGCACATACTTTTATCTACATAACAAATAAGCTTACAACTAATTCAACCAAATTGAGCCAAGTTACATGGCCAAATGCCACATCAAAACTTTGACAATTACAAGCCAATACATTTGGCCAAATTTATAGTAACACATATAAAAAAATGACCAAGTCCCTATACATGCCATATTCTCAAAATGCTAAATTTCATCTATACCCAAAATGATAGTTTTGATAGTGTGAGGCGAATCTCCAACAATCCCCAACCCGAGCTAGCTTGGTGGTACTATAAAACATGAAAAATAAATGGAGTAAGCTATATTAGCTTAGTAAGCTCGTATGTAAGAAATAAGAAAACCTTACCATACATTTAACATTCAAATAATTTAATATATCACAATGTAATTCACCATAATATCATAATCGTAATTCATTCCATCACAAACTTACCTCAGATTCATCATTTCATGAATGTAATAGTTGTAAGTTTTAAGCACATACCCGAACCATCTCGTAATAGTTTCATATTCAATTCTCATCTTTGGCATACCCAATGAAGCACTCGGAATAACATTTTTGGATACTCGGGAAAACTCGCACATAAAGTGCCACATATGTACCCATTGCTACCTCTATTTCATAATACATAATTGCCCACTCTCAAGCCATCAACGGGCCTACTCACACAAGCTGTTAGTTAAGACGTGGCTACACGGTGCTGGTCAAACACGCTATCAAGTAACCGCAACATGTCATTTGTATCCTAATCTATTCCTAAGGTTTGATTGGGATTTTGCGCTTACCAAGACACCGTCAAATGTGACCGTAAAATTAAACTCGTCTACAAAATCAATCATACTGTTCATGCAATATTAAAGCATTTAAATACAGTTGTATTAAAGCTTATTTAACATACAAACTTACCTCAGTTACAAAAATGGCTATTAGTTCAATTTAGCCCATAACCTTGTTCTTTCTTCGGTCTAAACTCAAACTTCATTTTTCTTGATCTATAATATCAAATTTAACTTATTTAATCATCACATTATTCAATTCAACCCAAAAACACACTATAGCAGAAAAGAATTACTTTTTTCCCTTAAACTTTTGACATTTTACATTTTAGTCCCTAGGCTCGTAAAATGAATTTCATTCGATTTCTTCATCACCAAAGCCTAGCCGAACCTTTTTCATGCTCATGACAGCCCACATTTTCCATTTATTCACATTTTACCACACATTTTACAACCTTTTACAAATAGGTCCCTTTTTAACATTTTTATCAAAAATCACTTTGTAAATATTGTTTAACTAACAACAAACATGTATTTTCTACCATTAAACATCAAAATACAAGCTTATTCAACATGGCTAAAATTTTATACTTTGATTTTCTTTCAAATTAGTGCTTAGAATAGCTAGATCAAGTTACAACATTCACAAAAACGTAAAAATCATTAAAAACGGGACAAAGACAGACTTATCAGGCTGGGAAGCTTGGCCAAACTCTAGCTATGGTTTTCGCTTCAAATTCGGCTAAGGGGGGACTAAATTGAGAAGATGGACACTTTTATTTAGTTATTTTTGTCTTTATTTACCAATTTACCAAAATGCCCTTAATGCATAACTTTAAAAACTTACATAGCTTTGTCCATTTTTGTCCATCCTAGAGTATAATGGTCTAATTACCATTTAAGGGCATCTAATTTAGAATTTCATAACAACTTACTACCTTTAGCCTATAGAGCTCAAATTTTGCCCCTACTATAATTTTGTCCTTCTAGTCAAATTGAGTACTCAATCAATTAAATTTCTTAACGAAATTTTCACACAATCATTCTACCATGCTGTAGACCTTAAAGAAATAATAAAATAACTATTTCTACTTTGGTTTGTGGTCCCGAAACCACTGTTCTGATTTGGCCCAAAAACGGGTTGTTACAAATCCCCTATTCACACTACCACCATACACATACTTCTCATGTATTTTCTTAGATAAAATATCATAGATTATTTTGACTAAACTAAAAAAATAGATATTTAAGGACTCATACAGACTTCCACCATAATTAGCATTTCAAAGTTGGAGAGTAGAAACTCACTTGACACACTTTTGTCTCACCACCTTAGCTTTTCCAAAAACTAGAGCTTCCATTCTCCTAGCCGTAGCTTACTAGATTCTCCATTTTTCCAACTTAAACCCCATGATCATTGCTCTATGCAAAACTTTCTTTAATCATTGTTTCCTTGAAGGGACCAAGGAAGAAGATGCAGAATGAAACAGATTGGAGAAGAAGTCTCCCTCGGGAAGTCACTCTTCAGGTATATATATAGCCCTTCCCACATAGCCTTCAACCGTATAAAATCCACTCGTTTTCAATCATTTCGTCCCCCACCAAGGGTCTAACTGGTTCTAATCCAACCAAACCAGAATTATATTTCAACCTTATACAACTTTAGTTACTATCTTATCTTGATTTTTCAGTAGAGACTGCCAGCTTACAGTTTATTTCAATTTAACCCCTAAAAGGTCTTAATTGTCAAGTTTCAAAGGAAACCGAGTGTGACACTTAAGTGCCACAGGTACCCCTCATTAGAGTGAGAAGTTTTAAGCTTTTCATTCACCATTTTAGTTTGAAGCATCAAGTAGTTATTTGGTTTGATAAAGTAGAGATTGTTTTTCATCCATCCATTACAGATCAAGAAATAATTTCTATAAATAGAAATCCTTTATTAAATGTTACGAAATAACCTTCATTAAATAAACGTACAATAGAAATTAAATTCCTCATAAAACGAGGTACAAAAAATACGTCCTTTAAAAAAATCTTCTAGAAATTATCAAAATGTAAAATAACTTCTCCTACTACTTCAATTGAAACAAAGCTCCCATCTTTGATCTGCAATGAGAGGCTCCTGTCATGCAAACTTCCCGTTTCACTAAACCCCTCTAAAGAAACACATACATGGTTAATAACTTTAGAATCAATAACTCAGTTGTTAATTGTTTCTTCCACTAAGCAAGCTTCAACCATAAAGAGTTTGATACATTTTCTCTTTTCAGCTAGGTAATTTTATACTTCTTGCAGTTTGATTTGAAGTACCCTTTTCTATTGAATAAGAAACATTTTATCTTTTTAGGATCCTTCAACGCTTTAGTCTTCTTCTTATCCACACAAGGTGGAACCAAAGTCTTAGTCGGTTTCTTCTTTCCCGTAACTTTTTGCTTCCCTTTAAAGGATGAGGGCCCTATAACTAAGTTTGCCTCAAATCTTACCTAAACCTACTTACCAGTAGTGAACATCAACTCATAAGATTGTAATTCCTTCATGATTTGAGTAAAGGTAAGTGTCTTTTTCCCCAATTTGTAAGTGGCCCTAAAGCCAATTAACTCCTTGGTCAAGGATTTGAACACCATTTCAATTTGAGTGTTCATGCCTAGTTTAGCCTCATTGTCGATCTATCACAAATTGACATGGAAAAATAGGCTTTTCCAACACACTTAAGGAGTTTTTTCTCAAGGAAAATAGAGTTTTTACCATAACTTTTCGTTATTTTCATATTTTCAGATCGTAAGTGAAAATTTCTCAATTTTTTTTATTATTTTTATCCAAATTGACCACTAGTGCCATTTGGAGGCCTAACGTTTGTTTAAGTGTTGTAGGGACATGTTGGAAGTTAAAAATGAGAGAGAAAAACATCGAGGGAAAGGGTGTTGCAAAATCCAACCTTTGGGATCGTTATACCTCTGGCAGTGTAGAAGACCAAGGACTACCTTCAATGGTATCGCAACATCCACTTGGGTATCATGATATCAACCTACCAAGGAAGACCTCAAGTTCCAACATTGCTCAAGATATCGTGACATCCTCTTCTGGGTATTGTGATATCACTTTCAATAGGGGACAAAGTTGGACAAAAAGGGCAACCTTTGCATTCTCGAGCCACCAATCACATGAGGTCTGTGTAAGGAAATTTTTGGAATTGAAAATTCATTAGAATACACTTCAAAATAGCCAAAAATTGCTGAGGAAAGAGCCACATATTAGCTTAGTTTAGGTTTAGTTTTCTCTAGGTTTCTTTAGTTTCTCTACACTTTTTCTAGGATTTTATTTTTCTCTTTTTCTACTTTAGACTAGAGTTTATTTTTCTGCATTTAACTCTTGTTCTTGTTATTTTTTATGTTAGTTAAGTTGGTTAACATTGTAGCTAAGTTTTATTTACATTTCCAATCTCTGTACTTCTCTTTCAAGACTCTCTAAGCTTTAGTTTGATATATTTCAGTTTATTTTATTTTAAATCTGTCAAAACTTGTTCCTTTTATGTTTCTTGCTTTATATTTCTATACTAAATATTTTTGGTTTCATGCTATTTAAGTTATCTTGCATAGAAATCTCAACTTTTATATTATTTCAAGCTTTACTTTCATGGTTGCTTTGTTTTCCATTACTATGTTTATTTTCTTCGTTTTGAGCATGTGTAGCTAAACATTTAAGGAGGTTGGTTGATAGAAATATGGAGAAACTAAACTCTTTAGACAAAGGACTAAATTGTAACGAATTTGACTAATTTGAATAGAACTAAGAACTTAGGTAGTGATCCCCCTAAGGGAATATTAAGATAAAGTGAGACTGGAAGGTAATCTTGTCACGCACCCATTCGTAGTCTTAGATTAACCGATATGGTCAGAAGATAAGTCAGATCTAATTCATCTAAGTCGATAAAATTGAAATCAGAAGATAAAATGGAGCCACTTAGTAATTTAAGCGATTTATGTCCCGAGTCCGACATTTGGTTAACCACATCAAAGTCAACCAATCCTTATTAGTTATTTTCTTGATAGTCCCTTCCATTTACATTTATTTCAATTTAGTCCTTAGGGTAGAATATTTAATTTTCTAGTGACAATCATCCTTTATGGATTGTTGCACTATAAAATCATATTAGTAGTCACTTAGACTTTATTATGTGTGCTAGTTATCATTCAATTGCCTCTTCTTTTGGGTTCGAACCTTGAAATACTTCAATGTTTCATTGTAACACTATAAATATTAAAATTGACATGTACGCTTACAGTAAAATCAAGTTTTAAAAATTATTATATAAATTAAGTGTTTTAATCTACACATGTGTAGCCGGTCTATTATCCTCTACTTCCACAAAGAATCTCATATGCTTAAGCATATGGTTTTTTTTTATTGGAGCACTTGGTTTCTACTAGGATTTCATCAATTTTTTAATAGCAGATTGTCAAGCTACTACAAAATCGCCTCCGAGCAAATGCTCCAAAATGTCATGATCTTGTTAGCAGAACGAAAATTATCATGTTACCTTTGCAGTACATGTAACATCCCAAATTAGGGCCTAGTCGAAATAGTGGTTTTGAGACCACAAAACCCAAAATAAAAATAATATTTTATGACTATTATGAGGTCTATGATGTGAATGCATGCTTGCGTGAAAATTTCATAAATAAATTCTATGTGTAAGGTGCCTAATTGTAAATTAGGGACCAAATTGAATAAGTTGCAAAACTTAGGTTCTAGAAGCTTTTAGCATGAAATTGCTATGGATTACAAATTAGGAGGTCTTAAATAGCAATTTTCCAAATTTCTATATTTTTGGACAAAAATAGGCATGCATGGGAAAATTTGAAAGAAAGGCCTTAAGGGCATTTTAGTCATTTAGTAAATTAATGAATTAAAAAGGGAAAAATCAAGTGAAAATGTTGTCCATCTTCATCAAGGGATGCCAAAAATTGAAAGGAGCCACAGCTAGTGTTTCCAAATTTTCAAAGCTTGATAGTAAGTCAATCCTAACCCTGTTTCTAATGTTCTTTGCAATTTTGAATTCCTTGAAGCTTAATCTAGCTACTTCCACCGATATTTTGAGCTAGGGTTTATGGTCAAAACTTTACCCATGTGTGACATAAATGTTCTTTGATGTTTAATGAAGGAATATGTGAGTTTGATGTATGATGAACATCTTTTGTTAAGTGATTTTGCATGAAAACACCTAAAAAGGACTAAATTGAAAAAGGTGTAAATTGAGTGATAAAAATCTATTTTTGATGAGTAATTTGGACTACTATGAGTATAAGAAACATTCGGCTAGGCTTGGGTAGTAAAGAAAATGAGTACATTTCAATATGTGAGCCTAGGGACTAAATTGTAATTTTGTGATTTATGGACTGATTTGGTCAATGTGATAATTAAATAAGTGAACTTTTCTATTATAGATCAAGAAAAATGGAGTCTGGACCTAAACCGAGGGAAAAGCAAGGTTTTGGACAAAAACGTAGAGTTAGTAATATTTTGGAACCAAGGTAAGTTTGTGTGTAAGTAATTCAACAATTTCATTATCATATATTTAATTCTTGAATTTGTATGAAATGCGTACGTAACTCCTTATTGAACTTGACTTGTGATGATTCAATGACAATTTGAGGATAGCTTTGTATCTCGGAAGTCCCGGGTGACCCTGAGGGATACTTAGGACTCGGATATCATGACACCATGGTCAATGAGATCCCATGTAAGGCCATGTCTAGAACATGGAATCGGCATCGAGATGAGATCCCGTATAAGACCATATCAGGGATACGGCTTCAGCATCGTTAAGTGATTTAATGCAAGACCATGTCTGGGACATGGCATCGATATGAGGTCCCATATAAGACCATGTCTGGGACATGGCATCGGCACTAATATAAGACTTCGTATAAGACCATATCTGGGATATGGCATCGATGTGTGGTCCCATGTAAGACCATGTCTGGGACATGGCTTTGGCACCCTATTTGGTGTACGATTTTTTTCAAACATCTTTTAGTATTCCAAGTGGTTCAGCGGTCCATTCAAGATTAAGGTTAAGAAACGGAGTGATATGACTAAGATATGTATGGTACAGGTATGCATGTAAATCTCACGAGTATGGAACTCGGTTCATGATGGAAATTAAGCATGAGTAAGGAAGAGTAAGTTCAGTTATGAAGTTCAATGACATTTATTGTCAATCCTCACTATGTTTATTATGTGTAAATTGATAATTTGGTGATAATTGTTAGTATGTTTGATCCATGAAATTTTCATGATCTATGTTGTTTATTATTTACATACAACTTACTAAGCTTTATGCTTACCCTCTATATTTTCCTTTTCTTTTAGCATCGTCAAGTTAGCTCAGGAATCGTGGTCGTCGGAGCTCGAGTCACACTATCAACAAATCTTTGGGGGTATATTTGGTTTAATACATTTAAGTATGGCATGTATAGGGGACTTAGTATTTTGTTATATGTGACATGTTGGTTAGCCAAAAGTGATGGCTCATGTTGGTATATTATTCCATTTTGTATTTGGCCACGAGATATGGCTCATATTGACTATTGGGTTGTAGCCCTAATATTAATGCATGCATGAAATGTGCTATTGTTCTTGAGATGAGTGTTGAGTTGGTAGTTAATAATGGATGGATGATGTCAATTTGTGTAGTTATGGCATGATTTAAGGTAAAGAAATAAATTGATTGAATTTAACTAGTCATGGAGTCCCAATTATATGTATTTTGACATGTATTTGTCATGCATGAGTTAAAGCTATGGATGTCTAAGTAACCCATTCATGCCATGATGATCACCATCGATATATGTGAGTGTATATGTGTTAATGAGGGTGACAAAAGGGCTTGGGAACTTGTAACAGCCCGATTTAGACCCTATTCAAAACAATGGTTTCGGGACCATGAATCCGAGTAAGAAAATATTTAAAATTTATTTTATGTGTTTAGTATGTATGAATTTATATGTGTGAAATTTTCGTGCTCTAATTTTTTCATTTGAATGCCTGATTAAATAAAAAAACTTAATCGTGTAAAATGAAAATTTGGGGGTTATTTTTAAAAGGGTCGAATTGATGATGTCTTCATTTCATGATGTATTTATGTTGTAAAGAAACCATATTTATATGCTATGGACGGTAGCGACCTTGTATGTAATGGTTTTATAATTTTATTATAAAGGTTATAATTGTAAAATGTGTAATAATAATTTTGTAATAAAACATAAAAATAAATATATGGTTTCATAATGTTTGTTTTTGCCGAAACTTAAAAGAAAAAGAAAAGGTTAAGGTTTTCTCTTGTTCGGCCATTGCTAAGCCCAATTAAGGTATGTAACTAGCTCGATTTTTGATAATTTTTACGTTCTTGAGATCATTCCTAAGTTATCTACAAAGCCCATGCTCGAATTTTTTATTTTGGTGAATATTTTGAGTTTTTCCATTGATGAATATTTGAGTTTTGTAATGTTAGTTGATGAACTATGAAAGATATGTTTTAGATTAACATGTTTTGTATTGGAATTTTTGATGATTTTGAGTAATTAGGACTAAATTGCAAAATAATAAATTGAGGGACTAAAATGTGAAATAAATAAAATGCATGGACTTGTATGAACACAAGGAACATTCGGCCTAAGCATAGTATATTCAAATTTTGCATGTTTTGTGTTTTGTGCAATTTGGACTAAATTGTAAAAAGTGTAAAATGTCAGGGGTAAAATGGTAATTTGCCCATTTATGTGTTTTTGGACTAAATTGAGTGAAAATATGTTTGAATGAGTTTAATTTTAATATGTTTGGATCAAGAACTAAAGAAATCGGATTTGGATCGGGGGAAAACCAAGGTTGTCTACTAGTCGTCCCGTTCTTATTTTCATGGTCGGAGGTAACTTTATAAGCAAATAAACATTGTTAATTTTAATTAAATGTGAGTTATATATGCTAAAATGAAATATGTGAATATATATATGAGTTAGACGAATGTGTACAAGCTTGGCAGCTATGTTTATGAATTCATATCGACTGAGTTACGACGTCTGAAAGTCCCGTACGAACCTTTGGAATAGCTAGGATACATATGTCATGACATAAGATTTCCTATATGTGTTCTCATGTAAGGCCACGTTTGGGACATTGACATCGATATGTGGTTACGAGTAAGACCATGTCTGGGACATCGGCATCGTATTTGATTCGTGTAAGACCTTGTCTGGGACAGTGGCATCGATATGAGATAGCATGTAAGACCACGTCTGGGACGTTGGCATTGTATGGTATATGTGATTATCTGAGTATCCTATTCAATTTTGAACGGTTCAACGGGCAATGACATGTTGTGAACGAAGGTGTAAAACAAGCTAAAACGATCAGGTATGAGTTAGTTAATTACCTATTCGAAAATAAGGTAAGTTGGCCATTTAATATGTGATTCAAATAATACAAGTTACTGATGTAAACATATGTGCATTTGGTGGTATATTTGGCCATTTGATATAAATATGTATGTAACGCCCCGAATTTGGGCCTAGAAGTATTGGGCCTTGAGTATGGGTCCGTAAGGAGGTTGTATATAAGTATTTAATTGTGCAAGAAAATGACACAATTAAATGTCTGCTTTGGTGGTTAATGGCCCTAAGAAGTGTTGGAGAAATCTTGGGTTCAAACCTGGGCTTTAGTAAAAATTTTGGTTTTAAGTGAATAAAACTCGAGATGCCTGGATGAAGGCCTTTTAAATTATCGTGTTAAATAAGTGACACAGGGAAGCATGTGGTCTAGTGGTTGTGCAGTCATTAAGGGTTGCAAGGGAGCCTGGGTTCAAGTCTTGGCTCTTGCAATTTATTTTGGTTTTTCTGTTAAAGGAACCTAGACTTTGGCCTATAGACCTTATAATTAATTGGGGCCGAATGGTGACACAAAGAGCCTTGTGGTGTAGTGGCAAGGTGGCATCACAAGGATGGCAATGAGGTATAGGGTTTGAGCATTGGCATGGGATATTGATGAGTATTTATTTTGCACTTGTGGATGGCAAGTGGTTGAATTGGAGTAGAATTCTATGTGGTGGAAGGTTGATTTGGTCTTGGAATTTTAATGTGAGGTGGGAGTAAGTTGAGGAGGGGATTAAGGAGGGTTTTGTGGAGAAAATCAAGGAATTTGAAATTGAGAGTGTTGTAGCCGAATAGGGAAGCTAGGGTGTGCAAATTCAGTTAAGGGTGCTCAAGAGCTATTGTTTTTCTTTTGGCCGATTGGTGTTGGTGAAGGGTTGTTCTTTCGGGTTTTGGCATTTTGCTTATTCGGCTTTTACCAGTTAATTCTGTCACTTTTTGCACTTTCGGGTTTTTTCTATTGGTTTCATCTTTGGGCAACTTCTCCATCTTTCCCTCCCTCATCTAGTTTCTTAGTGACCGAATAACATGTTTCTCTTTTCCTTCTGCACCTCTTTCCTTATGTTAATCGCTTCTCTTATCATCCTTCCCTTCTTTTAATCCTTTACCGAATACTTATTTGTTTCTCTTCTCTCCTCTTGTAACCTTTTCACCCTTTGGTACTGTGACAGTGGCGGCATTACTCTTTTTCCCTACCTCTGCTTTCGACTTTTGCAACTGATTATTGGGCAATCAGTAGGTGCTTGTCTTCCTCTCTGTTTTTTTCTTTTCGTGGTGTAGTAATCTCTCTTATACCTTCTTACTGTAGTTTATGGCTAGGAGCGTGTGGGTACTGAACCTTGCATTTATCTTTTGAATTCTCACTTTGGGAATAGGGACGACTGCTTTATTTCCACAATTGGTTTCACATTTTCGATAAGTGATTATATTGGTTCAATCGTTATGTGATCAATATCAATATAGGTTAATGAAGTTCGGTTGTATGCCGTTCAGTCAAGGAGTGGTATTCAGCTTTTCTCAACAGTTCATTCAGGGTTAATCTCACTCTTGCAAGTAAGGCAAATGTTGGTGTAGTAATTTTGATAAGAGTAGAAAGGGGATGTTAATCCTATTGCTTTGACTAATGGAGTATTTTTGGTGGAGTGTAGGCTTTGGACTCGAGGGCTATTTGCGTAACTTCGTTTAAGGTGTGTAATCACACTGCCTCAACCGTTAATCGGCAAAAGCCAAAAAGCTGAAGCTTCATGCGATCGCTCGTGTGGTAAACTGAGCCCTCAGATCAGGGGCGATAGACTGTAAAGGCCACCACGAACGTTCTCGTGTACTTGGGCTGATATGGGCCAAAATGGGCCGAAATGGGCCGTATGGGCCCAATGGGCTCGTAGGCCCCACACGGAAAAAATCTGCAGTAAGTGACAAATACTGAACTGGGCTATGGTGTTTGCATAGCCGTGACTAAAATTTGGCTAAATGGGCCACACGAGCGTGTGGGCCCACTTGGGCCGAGTAATGGGCCTTAGGCCTATTTGCACCGTTATGTCTGTTTAGGTTACTTGAGTCGCTCGAGGCAACGGTGGACCATCTGATGGGTCCTAAATACCCTTGATTTGTAAAATTATAGAAATACCCCAGTTTGTAAAATTATCGAAATACCCTTGGTTTGTAAAATTATCGAAATACCCTCGGTTTATAAAATTATCGAAATAACCCCGGTTGCAGCACTAAGCTTGGTGTGTTGGCTGGGTGGGTCGATTTCATCCCCACATGGTGTGTTGGTTGGACTGGGCTGGGTATCTATCTGCATATCTGCATCTGATACTGATTCTGTAATGGGCTTAGGCCCACCTGATTTTGTTAATGGGCTAGGCCCAACTATTACTGATTTTGAGAATGGGCTAGGCCCAATTGATTCTAATGAGGGCTGAGACCCAAGTAAAATTATACTGGGCTTTGGCCCACACACATTGTTTTGTTACTGTAATGGGCTCCGGCCCAGACTGATTCTGAATTCTGTCGGTTTACTAATTGTTTTAGTTTAGGAGGGGATTACACACTGAGTTTTCATAGACTCACCCCATTTGTTAACTGTGCAGGTAATCCCCAGCATTAGGAGGATCGGTGCTGCGAGGGACTCGGTGGTGGCCACACAACTGCTATTGTTCCTGATTTTCTTTTAAGTTATCTATTTACAAGTACTTATATTTGATCTGGGTTGTAATAAGGCCTCTCTTAATTTCTGGTTCTAAATTTGGAATTTTATATATCGTTTTATAACTACTAGAGTAGAACACGGTTTTTCCAAAACAATAACTATTTTTCAAAATAACACATTTCTGCAACTGTTTAAATTAAGCTTCCGCTACAAATAAAGTTTCAAGGGTAATAATGTTTTACAAGAGAATAACTTTTAATAAACCAACGTAAACTGAGGTTTTCACAAGTTTTAAAATGGCCAGAGGTTTTAAATAGTAAGAAGGGTTTTCAATGAGAACATGATTTTTGAAAAACACTTCAATGTGACACACCAGATTCGGCCATAATGTCTAGGTCGGGTTTGGGGTGTTACAATGTACGTGATTGTTATACTCTAACTTATGAGTATATGCATATAAGTGTATATGTACTTGGTATGATAAAGATATTTTGGCTTGGAAATTGAATGATAGTTTGTTAATGTATATATATATATTCATTCGGCCATGAATAATTTGTATGTGAAAGTTTATATAATACATGAAATTGTAAGCTTAAGATTTAAAGTGATTATGATAGTATAATTCGGTTTAGTTTAAATGAATTGATTATGTTAATTAGTTATTTATTTGCTTATGACTTACAAAGCTTAAATAGCTTACTGTGTGAGTTCTTGTTTATCTCTATTTTATAGATTTTGGAATCAAGTTACGAGCTCGGGGATCATCAGTAAAGTCTATCACACTATCGATTGTCTTCGGTATTTTCATAAGTGAACTTTCGAACCTATGGCATGTATAGGCTGGATTATATTTTGAAATGTTGAATTTTGGTTTATGTAAATATGAGCCATGCGAAAATGGCTTATTACTTTGATAAGTATGTATTAAATGTTTCATTTAGGTGATGGTTATGTTTGATTTTGGTGTTCGATTATTGCTTATATGTGTTATATGTTTTGGAATTGGTTGATGATTTCGGATATATATGTGGTTGATGAATCGACTATGGTATATATTCATGAGTATGCTTGGTTGATTCGACTATGATCCATGCGAAGATAAAATATACATGTGAACTTGGTTGATATGTTTGATTAAGGTGTTATATGTGATTTAGCATCAATGGAAATTTGGTTATGACCGAACATGGTAAGAATTTATTTTGATATATTTCTTACATGGTATGTAAGTTATGTGTTTGGATAAATATAATTGTATTTGGTTAGGTGATAAAATATAAATGATGGTTATGAACCAGTTGTGATTCGGCATTTATATATATAATTATATAATGTTTTGATATGATATTTATGTATATGATAAGATATATTTGTAATGTATTTGAATTGATATGTAAAATATGGTTGGTATATATGTATAACAATTCATTTCCATGGAAGGTTATATGCATATCGAATGATAGGGTAAAATGAAGAAAATGTAACTTTGAACATAGCTTGATTATTAGGTATGTTTATATACGATAATGCATTGAAATAAATGACCAAATGAATAGTGAATTTTTTTATTGGCAAATCAAATAGGAAAAATGAAAGTAGACATTGAATAAAGCATTTATATTTAGCATGTTTTAACTTTCATTTATTACATTGGAAATTGACTATAGTAAAAGTAGTTCCTGCTATAGATAACTAAATGGTTATATGTTAATCTAATAAATTGATTTGTGCTTTGTATATTAATGATTCATGATTTGTTTAAATTAAAATTATAGATGTATGTTTTTTAATTTAATCTGAATGATGGTGTGAATACATGAAAGTTGTATCTTTTTCGGTAATGCCCTGTAACCCTATTCTGGAAACGGATACAGGTTAGAGGTGTTACAGAATTAGCCTCAAATTTGTCCACACGGGCATGTGTCTAGGTCGTGTGTGACACACGGTCAGCCCTATGGGCGTGTTGTCCGGTCGTGTGTCCCCTGCACCCTAGTTTTACAAGTCAGTATGCATGGTAGTAAACACACGGGTAGAAACACGGTTGTGTGTCTCAACCGTGTGGAGGACACGGCCTCAGGACATGGGCGTGTGCCCAGGCCGTGTAAGGTCTACACCTTAAATGCAAAAATTAAATTCGCCACACGGCCGAGCACACGGGTGTGTGACTTGGTCGTGTGATCTTTAATTGATGCTGACATCATAAACAGAGAGTTACACGGCTTAGAGACACGAGCATGTCCCTGTGTCCACACGGGCGTGTGACCCTGTTTTATTAAAAATCTTCCAACTTTTCCAAAGTTCTCAATTTAGTCCTGAACCACCCCCGATGTATGTTTTGGGCTTTGTATGCCCGCAATAGGGACGATATGCATGTGTATGCACAGTTTCATATTCAAAGAAATTTTATAGCTTGGCTTTGTGGGTGTATGTTTACATTTAAGTCCGGTAATGCCTCGCATCCTGTTCTGACGTCAGACACGGGTAAGGGGTGTTACAGTACACTACTCATGCTCGCTAACATATAACATCAAGAAATCGAGTTAGAATTTCTCTAGCGATTTCTCGCTTTGGGCTGAGCTTCTGGCAGGCAAGTTTCGCCAATGACAATTTTGTGCTTCTCACAATTGTGAACTATCAGCAAGTTTCATTTCCAATCTTGAATGTTATCCCCATTCAATTTGTTCTTAATAAGAATGTTAATAAAAGGAGTAGAAGACATATTTGAACTGAAAAATAATACATATTCACTAATTACTATCTTTGTATTAAGAAAATATATTCACTTCAACCGCATATCAAGAATGCAGAATGATACATGCGTCTTGTATTAAAACCTTAAAAAAAAATTCTATTGCTACGACCATTCTCACACTCATCAATCATGTCGTCTTGGAGTCCTATGATTAACTAGCAAGAACAGGGATTACATCCAATCATTTTGTGAATCTTTATTCTCAAGACTCCACACAAACCAATGACCGTTTAATGTTTTGCCATCACCTCTAGCTTAAATGTTGTTTCTTGGGAAACTATTCAATAAGAGACAATCTTAAGTGTGTAACTATTGACACAACACCCAAACCATTAATGAAGCATCACTATAAATTACAAATTCTTTACCTGACTCTGGCTAAACTAACACTTGTTCCTCGATTAACAATGCTTTCAATTGATTCAAAATTTGTTGATATTTCTCAGACCACTCAAACTTAACATCTTTTTGCAATAGTCTAGTCAATGGTGTAGCAATCATTGAAAATCCCTTGACAAATCTTCATTTCTATCCAGCTAAACCCAGAAAACATCTAACCTTAGACACATTTCTTGGAGGTTTCCAATCTATGATAGCTAAAATTTTACTTGGATCAACTCTGATGCCCTCGGTCGATACAACATGTCCCAGAAATCTGACTTTCCAAAGCCAAAACTTACATTTGCTAAACTTAGCAAAAAATTGTTTTTCACGCAAAGTTTGTAAAAGATTTCTCAAATGCTCGTCATGCTCTATCTCATCTTGTGAATAAATCAGAATATTGTCAATGAACACCACCAGGAATCTATCCAAGTATGATTTGAAGATTCTATTCATCAAGTCCATAAATATTTTAGGTGCATTAGTCAAACCAAACAGCATCACAAGAAATTCATAATGTCCGTACCTAGTCCTGAATGTAGTTTTCGGCACATCTAAGTCTTTAACTCACAATTGATAATACCCAGAACGAAGATTGATCCTTGAGAATACTATCGCACCTTTCCACTGATCAAACAGATTGTCAATACGTGGCAATGGATACTTGTTCTTAATTGTGACTTTGTTGAGTTGTCGATAGTCAATACATAATCGCATAGACTCGTCCTTTTTATTAAAAAATAGAATAGGTGCACCCCAAGAAAAAAAACGGGGTCGAGCAAAACCCCTATCTATCAATTCTTGCAACTATTCTTTCAACTCTGTAGGTGTCATTCTATAAGGAGCTATCGATATTGGAGATGTTCCTGGCACTAAATCAATAGCAAACTTAACCTCTCTGCTTGGAGGTAACCCGGTTAACTCCTCTAGAAACACATCTGAATATTCACATACCATTGGAACTAATTCTAGCTTCAACTCAAAAACTCTAGAATCAAATATATAAGTGAGATACATTTAACAGCCTTTTCTAACATATTTTTGTGCTGACATCGCCGAAATAACAATAGACATACTACTCAGTCCATCTGATTCAATTTGAAGCTTTTCATGCTTCTGACAGTTTAACACAATAAAATTTCGTATACAATTCACAACACATCTTGCAGAGTTAACCAATCCATACCCAAAATCACGTCAAATTTATCAAAGGGTAATAACATCAAATCATCCGGCAAGTTGCAACCCCAAATCATCAAAGGACAATTTTTATAGACTCTATCAACTAACATATACTGACCTAGGGCACAATACTTTAACCACAAGTTCAGTGGACTCAACGGGAAATTTCTTACTTAACACTAAATCCGTGCATACATACGAATGTGTTGATCCCGGATCAATCAAAATAGTAACATCAGTATCAAAAATAAAAAATGTACCGATGATAACATTTGGTTCTGACGTTTCCTCTTGTGCACAGATAACGTAAGCTTTAGCTGGTGCTCATGCCTTAAATCTCATAGAAGAGTCTTTTGTTCCACTACGGCTATTACCTACATTTCAAGTGTTCCAAGGTCATTTACCTCTCACAGCAGTGTTGCTCGGTCGAACAATCTAAGCCTTTTCTTTTTTGGACCTCTTCGGGCAATCTCTAAGATAATGTTCATACGAACCACATTTGAAACATGACTCATCTTTCAATTTGCATTCACCAAAATGTTGTCTATTACATTGTTGACATTCGGGATTGTTGTTTCTAGCACTGCCCACACTCGCTACAGACGTAGCCTAAGGTTTCAAGCTCGAATATTGTTTTCCTCTATCTTTCTCAGAGTAACCTACCAAAGCAGATGAACGGTTATGATATTCTTTTGATTTCTTTGATGGTGACGAGTATGACTTTCCCAAATATCGTTTCCTCAAATCACGAGCCTCAGAATTGGCTTTTCTTTTTTCTTTACTAAGCTCTTCAGCTTTGTGTGCTCCGTCAACTAAAATCACGAATTCTTTTAGCTCAAGAATCTTGACAAGCAACTTTAAATCTTCATTTAGTCTGTCTTCGAATCAAGTACACATTGCGGCTTCTGTTGGTACACATTCTCGGGCATATTTGTTAAGTTGTACAAATTTCCTCTCATACTCAAATACCGACATCCGGCCCTATTTCATCTTAAAAAATTCTTTACATTTCTTCTCAAGAAATCTCTTATTCACATATTTCTTTCAGAATTCAGTCTAAAAGAATTCCCAGTCTACTCACTCTCTTGGTACAACTAAAATTAAGGTGTTTCACCACTGATAGGTTGAGTCTTTCAACAATGATATTACAATTTCACGCATAATGTTGGCATACATGATAAATCATTGAAAACTCTTATCGTATTATCTAATTGAAACCCAGCTCTCTCTAAATCATCTTCAGTTGTACCTCTAAAGCTTTCTTCATCGTACCAATTCCAAACCTAGAGGAACTACAGGAACTGGTTGGGGAATAGGTAGGGGTGGAGGTCGTTGAGCAATCAGGTTCATTCGTATGAACTTAGTAAACCATTCATTCATCATTTGGAAGAAAGCTTTCTTAGCTTCTCCTCCCTGACCCTCAGATACAGGCCTAATACCACTCAACGCTACTCTGTGAACGAGGGCTTGTGTGTTACTCTCCACTTCATCGGAGTTAGCTCAGTTGGATGACATTATCTATATGATAACATAGTCCAAAGTAAGTCAGGAGTTATCACACTATCACAGGTTATATAATGGCATGTATTTCTAGACTCGTACATGCTACGTTTAGTCTGAGACTCGACTAAACTGTAGCTCTAATACTACTAAACGTAACACCCTTAACTTGTATCCATTGTCAAAATAAGGTTACGGAGCATTACTGTAAAATAATAACATAAAAACATACATTTGAAAACATTTCATTAAACATAGCATACTCAACTCATGTTCATGCATATTGTCCATTATTCGAGCCCACGAGGCCTTAGAAACATTTTAGAAACAATTCGGGACTAAATCGGGAACATCGAAACATTGAGTAAAAAGTTAGAAAAACTCAAACTGCAAGGGTCACACGGTCATGTGGCCAGGCCGTGTACCTTACACGGCTGAGACACACACCTGTGACTCAGGCCGTTTAACATTCGAAATAGGGAGACACAGCCGTGTCCTAGCACATGTCTATGCCCGTGTAACTCTCTGACTTGGGTCACACGGCCAAGCCACACGCCCGTGTGTCAGGACGTGTAACTTTCGAAATGGCCTCTTACACCCGTGTGTTAGGCCATGTGCTAGGCTATGTAACTGCCTGACTTGCAACCTTTAAAACATATAGGGGACATATGGCTGTGTCAAATGGCCATGTGTCACACACGGCTTAGACACACTTCGGTGTCTTAGGCCGTGTGGACAAGAAAATGGCCAAAATCAATCCATTTCTTTCACCCATTCAAACATGAACCTACAAGCAACTTGCACATTTAACCAAGACCTTAAAACATGTCCAAATTATGCATAATAAGACCAATTCAATAGGCTATTTAACCATCCAACCAATATGCCATATAGGCACCTTAAACACATACATCAAACATACCTAAACATGTGCATACTTAACTATTCATCAACCATTCACAACTAAACCATGTCCAAATTATGCATAATAAGACCAATTCAATAGGTTATTTAACCATCCAACCAATATGCCATATAGGCACCTTAAGCACATACATCAAACATACCTAAACATGTGCATACTTAACTATTCATCAACCATTCACAACTAACTTATTTCCATTATAAAACATACCACAATTAACACACATCAAACTTTATCATCACATAACAAATTGGTCATTCAAAACATACATAAACTTAGCCATATCAACACCAACAATCAAGGCTTTAAAGTACCATAAGTACCACAAGTTCATAGCAACATTTACATGCCATAACATCAACTAGACATTAAACAAAAGTTCACCTATACATGCCATTATAATCTTGACCAAAACATCAAAATCTACCGATATAATCCCTAGATAGTGTGATAAATCTCTGACCATAGGAAAGAAAACATAGGAAAGAAAACCACATAAGCATATAATGCTTAGTAAGTTTGTAAAACATAAAACATAACTTACCATTTCATTACATAACATTAAAATTTAGGCATATTACAATCCAACCATAAGCTTGGCACAAGCCTAAGCACCAACAACAACACATGTTAGCATACTCAAACATAATCAACATGAATTTAACATAGGTAAGTCATTTCACATGAACATAACTCATTTGAATTCACCATCTTCCTTAACATAACATCCTTTCAATATAACTCACCATTTCAATTCTTTTCATAAATGCATATCATGGTTCATATTGAAAATTTTCATTCCTTTCCTTTTCATGCCCGTTGAATCATTTAGAATACCATCAGATACATGGGATAGCTCACACGAAGTGTGCTAAACATATAAATGTAACCTTTCCTTTCATTTACATTATTGCTCACACTAGTTACGAAATAGGCCTACTCACACGAGTTGTGGGTCAAAATGTAAGCTACACGATGCTGCTCACACGAGCTGTGGAGTATTCACAACAAATGTAGGACCTCAGCCATCGGTAGGACATTCAAGACCAGCATCCGAAACACGAAAACCCTAATGACATGTCATTTGTATCCTACAAATTCCTAAGATTAAAACGAGGCTCGATAGACATCATGGCATCGTTGGATTTTCACCATTCGATTTACATAACATTTAACATATTAACATATCATTTATAATAACAATTAAAGCGGTATTTAATCATACGAACTTACCTCGACGATTAAGACGTAGAAACAGAGTTGACTAATCCGAAGCTTTAGCTTTACCCTGGTCTAAATTCGTACGAGGTCTATCTTGATCTAAATAGGTAAATTCAATCTATTTAATACACATACTATTCAATTTAATCCAAAATTCATACTTTTAAAAATTTTACATTTTTCCCCTAATATTTTAATTTCTTTACAATTTAGTCCTTAACCTCATAAATGGAAATTTATGCAATTTAATCTCTAACCCATGCTAGTCGAATTTATTATGAACACATATCAACTCATACAAATCATTATTTCATAATTTCACCATGTACTCTTACCATTTTTACAAATAAGTTCCTAATTAACATTTTCATCAAAAATCACTTCACAAAACTTGTCTATTTATCAACAAGGACTCACAATCATTTATCAAACTTCATAAATCAAGCAAACATGTTCATGACAAAACCCTAATCCTTTAGCAATACTACAAATTAGTCTCTATGTTAGCTAGATTAAGCTACAACAATAACGAAAACATAAAAATCATTAAAAACGGAATAAAAAATCATACCATGCAAGTGGAGGAGTCTAGCCAAATGCTCAACCTTCAAAATGGTGTTTTTCTACCCTATTTTCGGTGGAACACACTAACTAAGAAGATGATGCTTTTTTTACATATTTTACCTTATTTATTTTTTAATTTACCTTATTAACCTTTAACTAATAACTTAAATTCATCTAATTTATGTCTATAAAAGTCCACTTATATTATAAATTGTGTAATTTCAATTTAAGTCCACTTACAATTAAATTCCATAACCAATAGATACCTTTAGCTAGTAGAACTCCACTTTTACACTTTTTCGATTTAGTCCTTTCTACTTAATCGAGTCAAAATTTCTTAACATGCAAACTGCTAACATACCATAAACCTTAAAATAATAACAAAATAAATATTTTCTTTTCGGATTTGTGGTCTCGAAACCGCTGCTCTAATTTCACTAAAAATATGTTGTTACAGTCTCTATGGTTCTATTTCTAAAGAATAAATGAAAAACAAAATTACATAATTTTTCACCACAAGGCAATTATTAGGTCTTCAATCGCTATCGCTCCATCTTCTCATTGTCATGTACTCTATTAGAAAAAAATTACATTTAAGTCCTACGTTTGTTTCCGGCCCACAAAATTTTATGAATTAAAAAAAATCATACATAGAGATGATATTCCATGATTTATTTCCTAAGAACCATAACCTTGGAAAAAAATAAAAAATATATAATATTACATCATTCCCATATATAACTCCAAACATGCATAAGATTTAAAGACTGTTATTTTCTGTGTAATCAAATTATTCAAGAAAAAGAGAAATCTATTTTTATTTCTTGTTTATACTTAAAGATAGAGCACAAGTTAGCTTTGATGCCAATTGTAGGAAAATTGGGTTCGAAAAATGCAGCTGAAAATAGGTTCAAAGGAAAACCAAAGTTTTAATTTTTTTTCCAAAAACAAAAACTTGGTTCTGATATCTAAAGTAATGAACACTTAATTAAACTTGTACCTTTTCTACTCATCTAGGATAAACGCTTTGACTGAATAGTCTTCTTCGCTATCATCAAGCTCATGTCTTCCGAGTGTGGGCTCGTTTTGAATCATAAAATTTTTCACAAAATAACCAGTGGGGTAATTTCAGAATTTCTCTAAACTTCTAGGCCAAGTTGTAAATAAGAAAAATATCTCTAAAAATCTTCTAAAATAATTTCTTCAAATAATTTTCTTTGTACAACTTTCTCTTGAACTCAAGTATGTGAAAAATAATGACTCAAGGCATTCTTTATATAGGAAGAGTTTAGAGAGTTCAACTAAGATCAAACTTAATCACTTTAATATTAAATTAATATGATACTTATCAAGATAAATATTAGATTAAGTTTATTAAAATAATATTATTTTTGGAATAGTTGATCTAATACCAAATTATCCAGTGGAGTCCTAGTAGGAGTCAAATTTTTCCACTACTCAATCGCTGAAGAACCGTCGCTGCCAACAATCCATCAGCCATCGGAATGTCGCCATCGTATCCACCGACACCATCATGCCTAGTGGTGTCATCGCAGGCGCAACACCCTCGAGGCACCCTGAGTCATTTCGACCTAGGCCAATGGCAACTCAATCGGTCCGATCAAGTCATCGGTTGGACTGTCAGCCCGATTTCACATACCGAACCCAATTCAACCAGTTTTGGATCTTAATCTCGATTTTTGGTTCTCAATTCTAATTTTTTATCTCAAGTCCAATTTTCAAGTTCAATTATCCATTAGGTCAATTGTCTGACTTGACATTTAATTTCCAAAAATATCATATTTATTTTAATTAATTTAATTAATTTAATTTTGCTATATCAAAATTTTTCCCAAAAATCACTGAGATTTTCTAAATTTAATTTTTTAAGAAAATTATTTCATCAAATTCTCTAGTTAAACGATCCTCGTGGTCACCTAATTTTATTCTACATCTAATAAATTGACTCAGTTAAATTATTTCAAAAGTCATAGAATTTCCTTCTGATTCAAGTGCAGTCTAATTGAGCTTTTCTTGAGCTAGCAGAAGGACCAATCGGACATATACAATTTTAGGCTCTTGTAAGTGCAATTATGTTCAAAAACATCATTCCAATAATTCGCAATTTACTTAATCATGGAGTTAGTCCACAAAAAGTATCATGATTAAAAACTCATTATTGTGTACTCTTTACTAAAGCAATTCATCCAACTGTTTTTTCTTATAACCTCTTCATGTGTGTGTTACCCTCATAAGATATTCTTGATTCCTTTGAGTTAAATCCATTCACTCAATACAATCATATTTTATCTCATTGTCACTATTGTGTCTTCTTAATAATTGATATGATCAATGTTAACAAATAATTGTGATAAATTGCTTGTTCAAGAACAAGCAACCCCAGGCTACATTCCATATTTATCTATCCACACAATGTCAATGAGATGATATCGTTAACTTTTTAATCGAGCTATGAATTTCATTGTTTCTAGTAAAGCCATCTCATACAAAAGTCATGTACTCAACATACCAGCTATGGGTTTGATCATCTTTAGAGCATAAGCCTTCACTTATATCAAAGCATATGAGTTAAATATGTATGGTCAGTGACTAACTTGGGATTTAGGTAAATCACACCATGAATGTCACAAGTGACTTAATTCACAAACGGATTTAGAATTAATTTAACTTGGGTCTATTATAATGTATCATTCTTTCAATTAATACACCTATGCCTCTATCTGTGGAGTCAACTACTCTGATAGCCAAGACTAGTCATCTCCCCAATTGGAATTGTAGACGATATAATAATCCTTCTGAGTATTTGAATCAAATGCTCACTTTGATTATTTTACGGGATTATTCACTCATTTAGATTATCTACTGAAGTAAGTTGTCTTTTTCGCAATCTAAACATTCTTATAGTGCTACTTACCATCAGTTTGAACTTAGACAATCAATGAGCTAATATTTGTTTGTCACAATTTTGCTATGTATGTAAAACATGAAAGACAGAAACACCAAAGATATAATATTGAAATGTGAAATTAACTTTATTTATTTATCTATCGTTCAAATACATAGAAAACAATTACATGTTTACTATAATATGGACATATTTCCCAACAATTCCATTAGCTAATATAACATGTCCAAGAAAAAAATTTGATAATCAAAATTCACATTTGCTAAGCTTCTTATACAAATGCTTTTCACGCAACATTTGCAACACAATTTTCAAATGCTTATCATGGTTTTCTTCTAATTTTGAATATATTAGGATATCATTAATAGTTACTACCATGAACCGATCCAAGTATGACTGGAAAATGCAGTCATGAAAACTATGGCTGTGATAAGAGTAATCGTTTGCCCAAATGGCATCACAAAAAATTCATAATGACCATACTACGTACGGAACATTGTTTTTAGTATGTTACTATTTTTCACCCTTAATTGATAATTGTAAGATCTCAAATTAATTTTTGAATAATACTAGGGTACCTTTCAACTGGTTAAACTGATCATCAATGCACAACAATGTATATATGTTCTTGACTATCAACTTATTCAGCTACCGATAATCAATACAAGGTTGTATCGAACTATCTTTCTTTTTAACAAAAAACACTGGATCTCCCTAAGGTGATATACTAGGGTGTATAAAACCTAAGTCCAAGAGATCTTGCAATTCAATTTTCTTCTCTTTAACACCATTGGTGCCATATGGTACGGAGTAATACACATAAAAGCTATACCTAGTTAAACCTCAATTGCAAATTCAACCTCACTATCAAGAGGCAGTCTTCGCAATTGTTCTAGAAACACTTCTGGGAACTCACATATTGTCTGGATCTTGCTTATCTGGCTTTCATCCAAATTCATTACATAAGCTGAATATGCTTCACAACTTTAATTCAAAAGCTTATTAGGTCGAATTGATGAAATGATATGAGTGGAATCACTCGATCTTATGCCTTTGACTTCAATAAGTTTACCTTTAATACTTGAACATAGAACTTCTTTTTACGGTATTCCATAACACAATGCTCATTTAACAACTCCATTCCAAAAATTACATCAAAATCATGAAATGACTTG
The DNA here is from genome assembly GCA_025698465.1 of Gossypium longicalyx. Lineage (NCBI taxonomy): Eukaryota > Viridiplantae > Streptophyta > Magnoliopsida > Malvales > Malvaceae > Gossypium > Gossypium longicalyx. The sequence goes on from CM046996.1 coordinate 53,480,131, forward strand.
ATTAACAGATCAACTAGAGAAAATTTTTCTGGATTTCTAATAAAAACTCACTTGATCAACAAGAACAATTTCTCTCAAAGGACTTGGAACAGATTTTGCTATACTTAACAACTTTTATTTCAATTTTCATACTACAACATTTGTAACACCCTTTACCCATATTCAATGCCAGAGCAGGGTGCGAGGCATTACTGAACTTACATCACAAGCAAACATACAAATCGAGTCATAAATTTTGCATCCAAATTAAAACTATTTATATTCAATCATAATGTCCCTAATACGAGCCTACGAGGCCCAAAACATGCTTTAGAAGTGGTTCGAGACTAAATTGATAACTCAAAAAGTTTTTACAAAACTTAGAAAATTTTTGCCATAAACAAGGGTCACACGCCCGTGTGCTTTTGGGACACGCCCGTGTGGGCAAGCCATGTGCTCACACATGCCCGTGTCCCTAACCCGTGTAACTCTCTATTTTACAATGCATGTACAAATTGAGGTCACACGTCCAAGTCACACGCCCGTGTGCTAAGCCGTGTTGTTAATTAAATTTTAATAAAATAGGTGCAGACTTCACATGCCTGGGACATAGGCCCATGCCTGAGGCCGTGTCCCTCACACAGCTGAGACACACGCCCGTGTCTCTACCCGTGTGCTCAATTCTGAGCATTCTGCTTCTAAAAGCTTAGGTGCAGGAGACACACGACCAGAACACATGCCCATGGGCAGACCGTGTGTCACACACGGCCTAGACACACGGGCGCGTGCCTACATGTTTGGACAAAATAAAGGCTATTTACCAAGCCTTTTGCCACCCTCATTTACATCTACACTTACACCAATTCAATGGCACAATTCATGGCATATTTAGGCAACTAAAACATCCACAATCGTGGCTAGACCATCTCATTTCATTGTCAACACATAACATACTTACAACATCATAATCTACTAAACTAAATCATACCAATCTCACAACCACAAGTATCAAGACCAATACCTTCTTCAAGCAAGGTCTTATTTACGTCTTCTAAAATATCAAAATACCAACTTAGCCATTCAACAACAAACCAAAAAGCCACATTCAACCATTTACTAAGCATTGATAAACCATATCACCAACAAGGCATTGGCACATACATGTCTATATATAACATATAAGCTTATAACTAATTCAACCAAAATGAGCCAAGTTACATGGTCAAATGCCATATCAAACCTTTGACAATTACAAGCCAATACATTTGGCCAAATTCATAGTGACACATATAACAAAATGACCAAGTCCCTATAGATGTCATATACTCAAAATGCTAAATTTCATCAATACCCAAAATGATAGTTTTGATAATCTGAGGTGAATCTCATACAATCCCCAATCCGAGCTACCTTGGCGGCACTATAAAACATGGAAAATAAATGGAGTAAGCTATATAGTTTAGTAAGCTCGTATGTAAGAAATAAGTAAGCTTTACCATACATTTAACATTCAAATAATTTAAAATAACACAATGTAATTTACCATAATATCATAATCATAATTCATTCCATCACAAACTTACCTCGGATTCATCATTTCACGAATTTAATAGTCGTAAGTTTTAAGCACATACATGAACCGTCGTGTAATAGCTTCATGTTCAATTCTCATCTTTGGCATACCCAATGAACCACTCGGAATAACAATTTCAGATACTCGGGAAAACTTGCACATAAAGTGCCACATATGTAGCCATTGCTACCTCTATCTCATAATACACAATTGTTCGCTCTCGAGCCATCAACGGGCCTGCTCACACAAGCTGTCAGTCAAGACGTGGCTACACGGTGCTGCTCACACATGCTGTCAAGTAACCGCAACATATACCAATATACTCAGTCACCGGTAGGACGTACAGGACCATCACCTGAATCACATAACATAATACCTTAGTGACATGTCCCTTGTATCCTAATCTATTCCTAAGGTTCGATTGGGATTTCTCACTTGCCAAGACATCGTCAAACATGATCGTAGAATTAAACTCGTCCAAAAAATAGTCATACAGTTCATGCAATATTAAAGCATTTAAATACAATTATATTAAATCTTATTTAACATACGAAGTTACCTCAGTTAGAAAAATGGCTATTAGTTCAATTTAGACCACAACCTTGTTCTTTCCCCATTCTAAACTCAAACTTTATTTTTCTTGATCTATAATATCAAATTTAACTTATTTAATCATCACATTATTTAATTTAACCCAAAAACACACTATGGTAAAAAAATTACATTTTTCCCCTAAACTTTTGACATTTTACATTTTAGTCCCTAAGCTCGTAAAATGAATTTCATTCGATTTCTTCATTACCCAAGCCTAGACAAACCTTTAAAGCATACACAATTTATGCAATATCAAAGCATTTAAAGCATAATTATAACAATACTTATTGTATACGAACTTACCTTGATTCAAAAACGATGAAATTGTCGATTAATCTAGTACTTTATCTTTTCTCCGATCCAAGTCCGTATTTCTCCTTTCTTGATTTAAATATATTAAAAATTAAATATATTCAAAATTAACTTATTTTATCAACTATTTATTCAATTCAATCCAAAATATACATTACGGCTATTTTACACATTTCCCTCTAAACTTTCACATTTTTCACAATTTAGTCCTTATTTCATAAAATCACAAATTAATGAAATTCCAAATATACCCATGCTAGCCGAATTACTATTATGCCTCTAGCAGCCCATTTTTTTATTTATTTCACATTTTAACCACTAACTTTACTCATTTCTCAATTTAATCCCTATTTTGCATTTTCACTAAAAATCACTTAACAAAACTTGCATGCCTAGCAAATAACATTCAAAATCTATCATCAATCATCAAAATTCATACATATTCATCAATGGAAACATTCAAAATCTTTAACAATTTTGCAAATTAACCCTTGGGTTAACTAGTACTAGCTGCAACGATCTCAAAAACGTAGAAATCATTAAAAATAAGACAAAAACCATACCTTAATGAGCTAGGAAAGCAATGGCCGAATGAAACCTAACAATGGCTTCTTCTCCTTTAAATTTTCGATCAAAGAAACTTTGAAGATGATAACTTTAATCTTTGTTACTTAATTACCTATTCAACCTTATTAGTAATTCAAAATTTTAATTATGCCTTGCCATTATCATCCACTATCATAATAATGGTCTAATTACCACTTAAGAACCTTAAATTTAAGGTTCTATAGCTATTAGATACCTTTAGCTAATAGAACTCCACTTTTACTTTTTACGCGATTTAGTCTTTTTTATCAAATTGACCATCCAAACGATAAAATTTCTTAAGGAAATTTTCACACAATCATATTATCATGTCGTAGACATTAAAATAATAATAAAATAATAATTTTGACTTTAGATTTGTGGTCTCGAAATCACTGTTTCGATTTGACTATAAACAAGTTGTTACAACTCTCCCCCCTTAAGGATTTTCGTCCCCAGAAATCTTACCAGTGAATAGGTACTATTCTATCATAGCTTCCTCGAGTTCCCATGTAGCCTCTTCGATGCCGTGTCATTTCCAAAGTACTTTCATGAGAGCTATGCTTTTATTTCTCAACTGTTTAACCTCACGTGCTAGAATTCTGATCGGTTCTTCGTTGTACGTCTTATTAGGTTGAATTTCAATCTCTGACGGAGTAATCACATGTGATGGATCAGATCTATATCAGTGCAACATCATTATATAAAACACGTTACTAATTTTCTCTTGCTCAATCGGTAACGCTAGCCGATATGCTACTGGTCCTATTCGTTCAATAATCCCACACGGCCCGATGAAACGTGGGCTTAATTTGCCTTTACGACCGAAACAAAGTATTTTCTTCCACAGAGATACTTTTAAAAACACCTTGTCACCAATCTGAATTCAATGTCTTTTTGTTTCAAATCCGTGTATGACTTCTGATGATCTAAGGCTACCTTCAAATAGCCATGAATTACTTCCACTTTCTCTTCGGTTTCTCTAACCAAATCAACCCCGTGAATATGTTTCTCACTAAGTTCAGTCCAGTACAATGGAGTTCGGCATTTGCGACTATATAAAGCTTCGTACGGTACCATCTTCATGGTCATTTGAAAGTTGTTATTATACGCAAATTCAACCAGCGAGAAATATTTCTCCCAATTGCCTTTGAACTCTAAAACACAACATCGGAACATATCTTCAAGAACCTGAATTACTCGCTCAGACTGTCTGTCAGTTTGCGGATGAAAAGCTATACAAAAATTCAGCTTCGTACCTAAAGCTTCTTGTAATTTCTTCCAAAATCTCGATGTAAACCTCAGATCTCTATCCGAAATAATCGAAACTGGCACCCCGTACAATCTAACAATCTCAGCAATGTACAACTCAACCAATTTATCAAGCAAAAAGTCAGTACGTGCCAGAATGAAATGTGCAGATTTCGTCAGTTGATCAACGACAACCCAAATTGCATCTTTCTTCTTCGGAGACAGGGGTAATCCTAATACAAAATCCATAGTCACACTATCCCATTTCCAATTCGATATCATCACAGGCTGAAGCAAACCCAAAGGCACTTGATGCTTGGCTTTCACTTGTTGACAAATCAAACATTTTGATACAAATTTAGAAATGTCCCCTTTCATACTCGACCACCAATACAACTTCTTCAAATCATTGTACATTTGGGTACTCCCAGGATGAACGGTTAAGCAACCACTATGTGCCTTGTCTAAAATTTTCTGTATCAACTCTGGATTTTCCGGTACATAGATTCTATCTCGAAACATCAAACAATCATCAGATCCAATTTGATACTCTATATCACTAGTCGACTCGCATTGCACTCTTTTATCTTGCAATTCACTATCACATTTCTAAGCTTCGCAAATTTGCTGAAGAAATATTAGTTTAGCTTTTAACTCAGCTAAGATTGAACCATCATTAGATAATGTCAACTGTGTATTCATTGCTCTCAAGGTAACAACGACTTTCTACTCAAAGCATCCGCAACGACATTCGCTTTCCCCAAGTGATAATCAATTACTAACTCATAGTCTTTAAGTAACTCAAGATATCTACGTTGTCTCAAATTCAAATCTTTCTGAGTCATCATATATTTTAAGCTTTTATGATCAGTAAAGATGTGGCATTTTTCACTGTACAAATGATGACGCCAAATTTTTAATGCAAATACAATAGCAGCCAACTCTAAATCGTGCGTTGGATAGTTCTTTTCATGCGGCTTCAACTGTCTAGACTCATAAGCTACAAGTTTTCTCTCTTGCATCAATAGGCAACCCAACCGTTCAATGACGCGCTGCTGTAAATCACAAATTCTTTACCCAATTCAAGTTGAACCAACACTGGTGCCTCTATTAACAATGCTTTCAATTGATCAAAACTTTGTTGACATTTCTCAGACCATTCAAACTTGACATCTTTCTGTAGCAGTCTGGTCATTTATGTAGCAATCATCGAGAACCTTTTTACAAAACGTCGATAGTAACCAGCCAATCCCAGAAAGCTTCTGACCTCAGATACATTCTAGATGGTTTCCAGTCAATAACTGTAGAAATCTTTCTCGGATCAACTCGAATGCCATCCGCCGAGACAATATCTCCCAAAAATCTGACTTTCCGAAGCCAAAACTCACACTTACTGAATTTAGCATACAATTGCTTATCTCTCAAGGTTTTCAACATAATCCTCAAATGCTCGGCATGCTCAGACTCATCTCATGAATAGATCAGAATGTCATCAATGAATACCATAACAAATCTATCTAAATACGGTCTAAAGATCCGATTCATCAAATCCATAAAAATGGTAGGAGTATTAGTTAGTCTAAAAGGCATAACAAGAAATTCATAATGTCCGTACCACATTCTGAACGTAGCTTTTGGCACATCTGAGTCTTTAACTCGCAACTAATAATAACCAGATCTCAAATCAAACTTTGAAAATATTGTTGCACCTTTCAACTAATCAAACAAATCATCTATTCTCGACAACGGATACTTGTTCTTTATTGTAACCTTGTTGAGCTAACAATAATCAATACACATTCTCATTGACCCATCTTTCTTCTTAACAAACAATACTAGCGCACCCTAGGGCAAAAAACTTGGTCGTGCTAAACCTCTATTTGTTAACTCTTGCAATTGAGTTTTTAACTCTTTCAACTCCATTAGAGCCATTCTATACGAAGCTATAGATATCGGTGAAGTTCTCGACACTAATTCAATAGCAAATTCAACTTCTATAATAGGCAGCAACCCCAATAAATCTTCAGGAAATACATCTGAATATTCATAGACAACTAGCACTGATTCAATCTTTGATTCATACACTTTTGTATCAAAAAATAAGCAAGATAAGCCTCACAACCTTTTCTCACACATCTCTGAGCTGACATAGACGAAATCACAACATGCAATTCATTCGATTCATTTGATTCAATCTGAAGAATTTCATTATTCTGACACTTCAATTCTATAATCTTTCGTCTATAGTTCACAACGGCATCATGTAAAGTCAACCAATTCATACCTAGAATTACATCGAATACATCAAATGGTAAAAGCATCAAGTCTACCGGAAAATAGTAACCCCAAGTCATTAAAGGATAGTTCTTGCATACTTTGTTAACTAGAACATATTGACCTAAGGGGTTCTATACTTTAATCACAAATTTAATAGACTCAATAGGCAAACTCTTACTAGACACCAAATTTATACATATATATGAATGAGTCGATCTAGGATAAATAAATGTAATAACATTAGTGTCGTGAAGACAAAATGTACCGATAATAACATCTGGTGATGACACATCTTCGCGGGCGCGAATAGTGTAAGCTCTAGCAGGTACTCTCGCCTTAGATCTCACTATAGAATCTTTCGTTGGACCATGATTACCACTTGTATTTCTCATATTTCTTGGCAGCCTCCCTCGAGTAGCCGTATCACTTGATCTTGCATTCTACGATTTATCCTTTTCATTTAACTCAGGACAATTTCGGATAAAATGATCTCGTGAACCACAATTGCAACAAGCTCTATTATTAATTTTCACCCAACAATCTCAAAAATGTCATCTTCCATACTATTGACACTCAGGTTTAATGGCTTTCATGTTGTCAACACTCGATACCGATGTAGCTTGAGCTTTAGGACTAGTGTATTGCTTTCCGCGATCTCTATTGGAATATCCTGCTGAAGTGGTCGATCAGTTAAAATAATCTATTGATTTCTTTGACGAGGAATGATAAGGTTTACTCATCGATCTCTTCCTCGAATCTCTTGCCTCTGAATCAGCCTTTCTCATTTTTTTGCTAAGTTCCTCGACTTTGCAAGCTCTGTCAACTAAAACAACAAATTTCTTCAGTTCTAAAATTCAAACTAGAAGTTTAATGTCTTCGTTCAACCCATCAACGAATCGCTTGCACATGATTTCTTCAGTAGAAACATACTCTCGAGAGTACTTGCTCAACCGTACAAATTCTCTTTCATATTCGATTACAGTCATACGACCTTGTTTCAGTTCTAAAAACTCTTTATGTTTTTTTATCCAGAAACCGTTGACTTATGTATTTCTTTTGGAACTAGGTCTGAAAGAATTCCCAGGTGGCTCTCTCCCTCGATACCACAGATACTAACGTATTCCACCACTAATAAGCAATGTCTTTTAACAGTGATATAGCATATTTTAAATATTCAGTCGGTGTAAAAGAAAGTTTATCAAGTACTCTAATAGTGTTTTCGAGCCAAAACTCGGCTCTCCTAGGATCATCATCAATATTTGCTCTGAATTCTTCAGCCCTGTGTTTACGGATCTCGTCCTCTAAAGGCTTATTCAATCTTAAAAGTTTGACTCACTGAGGAACTACAGGAACCAATTGGGGATTAGGGGGTGGAGGTTGTTTAGCAACCGAGTTCGTTCGAATATATCGTGTGAACCACTCGTTCATCATTTAGAAGAAGGCTTCTCTAGCCTCTCCTTCCTGGCTGCCAGTTACGAGTCTAGAATCAGATGACGCTGTCCCTTGAGCAGGAAAGGGCGCATTACATTCAACCTCATCAGCTACAGCTTGATTGAGATCCATTTCTATATGAAAACACATTTTAAAATGTTAGGAATCATCACACTATCATGGTTCAAATATGGCATGTATAGCTAGACTCTCACATACGCTACGTTAGTCCTAGAATTAACTAAACTGTAGCTCTGATACCAATAAATGTAACACCCTTCACCCGTATTCAATGCCTAAATATGGGTAAGGAGCATTACCAGACTTACTACACAAATATACATACTTTTAGCATAAATCTTAATTCAAACATTCATCATTCAATATGTCCCTAATACAAGTCTACAAGGCCCTAAACATGCATTGGGATTGGTTCGGGACTAAACCGATAACTTTTAAAACATTTGGAACACATAGAAAATTTTTTTCAAAATAGAGGACACACGTCCGTATGACTGGGCCATGGGTCTCACACTGCCACTGGAGACGCCCGTGTCACAGGCCGTGTGATCATTCGAAATGGAAGCACATGGTCGTGTCCCAGCCCATGTCCTACCCCATGTCCAAACAAGTGAGCTTACTGACTTGGGTCACACGACCAACCACACACCCGTGTGTCTAGCCCGTGTGCCCTTCGAAGTGGCCACACACGCACGTGTGTCAGGCCGTGTGCTAGGTCGTGCCAAACCTGTGGGGTATACTGACTTATACAACACGGCCAAGTCACACGCCTGTGTGCTATGCCATGTGCAAATTAGGGGGTATACTGACTTATGCCACACAGACGATCACATGCCCATGTGTGAGACTGTGTGGAGCATACTGACTTCATTTAAATTTCAACACCAGGGGACACACGACCGTGTAACATGATCGTGCATCACACACGATTGAGATACACGCCGGTGTGGACAAAAAATAGGCTATTTACCAAGCCATTTTGCCACCCAATTTTTGTGCATACCTACATAATTCAAATGGTACTCACTCATAGCATAAATAGTCATCCAATTCAACCAAAATCAAGACTAAAACATACCATTTCAATTCCAACAACTAGCATGCTTACTATTTTCTATTTTACTCATTCAAATCATACCAACTTTACATATTCAAGTCATCTAATTAAACATTTTCCAAACATGCATCATCATACATCAACCCACAAGCACATAACTTCTCAGTTATCAACCATTTGACATCTATGATACCAAATATCAATAACATTGCAACAAACCTCAATCACTTAATATTAACCATATGCACACTTAGATATACACAACCAAACTAGCCAAATTAAGCCAAGTCTCATGGCTATATGCACAAACCATAACATAACCATTCATAAGCCATCTCAAATGGCAAAACTCACTACCAGGATACATATCAAAATGACCATAATCCTATACATGCCATATGACCAAACCGTAAGCTCAAAAGTACCAAAATGATGGTTGGATGGTGTGAGGTAGTCTCTGACGATCCCCGAATCCGAGCTAGCTTTGGAATCACAATAAAACATGGAAAAAATAAACAAAGTAAGCATTATAGCCTAGTAAGCTCGTATGAAATAAACTCAACTAATCATTAATACACAATTCATCAATTTGAACTTGTTAATTCATAATTCATATCCACATGCTTAATCATATACTTATATGCAAACTTCATAACTTCTTCAATTTAAAGCTCGTATGATTCATATACATACCTGAACCAATCCATAACAAACTCATATTCAAACGAAAAAATGTCGAAAACTTGAATTCCTGCACACTAAGTGCTAATACATAGCCGAAGCTATTTTAATATCGTACACTAAGTGCCAAACATAGCCGAAGTTATCTCGAATCACACACTAAGTGCCATACATAGCCAAAGCTATCTTGAATCGCACACTAAGTGCCACACATAGCGGAATTGTCGTCAAATATGATTGTAGCCTCATATACACAATTTATGCAATATTAAAGCATTTAAAGCATAATTATAACAATACTTATTACATACGAACTTACCTCAATTCAAAAACGATGAAATTGTCGATTAATCGAGTACTTTATCTTTTCCCCGATCCAAGTCAGTATTTCTCATTTCTTGATCTAAATATATTCAAAATTAACTTATTTTATCAACTATTTATTCAATTCAATCCAAAATATACATTATGGCTATTTTACACATTTAACCCTAAACTTTCACATTTTTCACAATTTAGTCCTTATTTCATAAAATCATTAATTAATGAAATTTCAAATATACCCATGCTAGCCGAATTACTATTATGGCCCTAGCAGCTCATATTTTTCATTTATTTCACATTTTAACCACTAACTTTACTGATTTTTCAATTTAATCCCTATTTTGCATTTTCACTAAAAATCACTTAACAAAACTTGTATATCTATCAAATAACATTCAAAATCTATCATCAATCATCAAAAATCATACATATTCATCAATGGCAACATTTAGAATCTTAAACAATTTTTCAAATTAGTCCCTCGGTTAACTAGTACTAGCTACTACGATCTCAAAAACATAGAAATCATTAAAAACGGGACAAAAACCATACCTTAATGAGCTAGGAAAGCAATAGCCGATTGAAACCTAAAAACCGCTTCTTCTCCTTTAAATTTTCGATCAAAAAACTTTGAAGATGATAACTTCAATCTTTACTTTATTATAATTAACCTTCATTACTTAATTACCTATTTAACCTTATTACTAATTCAAAATTTCATTTATGCCATGCCATTATCATCCACTATCATAATAATGGTCTAATTACCACTTAAGGACCTTAACTTTAAGGTTCTATAGCTATTACATACCTTTAGCTAATAGTATTCCACTTTTACTATTTACGCAATTTAGTCTTTTTTATCAAATTAACCAACCAAACAATAAAATTTCTTAACGAAATTTTCACACAATCATATTATCATGCTGTAGACATTAAAATAATAATGAAATAATAATTTTGCCTTTGGATTTTTGGTCCCATAACCACTGTTCTGATTTGACTATAAACGGGCTGTTACACTATTCCTAAGCTTCAATTGGGATTTCTCGCTTACCAAAATGTTGTCAAACGTGACTGTAGAATTAAACTTGTCCACAAAATCAATCATATAGTTCATGCAATGTTAAAGCATTTAAATACAATTATATTAAAGCTTTTTTAACAAACGAACTTACTTCGGTTACAAAAACGATTATTAGTTCAATTTAGTCCACAACCTTATCTTTTCTCGGTCTAAACTCGAACTTCATTTTTCTTGATCTATAATATCAAATTTAACTTATTTAATCATCACATTATTCAATTCAACCCAAAAACACACTATGGCAAAAATTACATTTTTACCCCTAAACTTTTAACATTTTACATTTTAGTCCCTAGGCTTGTATAATGATTTTCATCCAATTCCAAGCCCAGCCAAACCTTTTTCATGCTCACGACAGCCCAAATTTTTGATTTATTCACATTTTACCACTTTTTACAACCTTTTACAATTAGGTCCCTTTTTGACATTTTCATCAAACATCACTCTGTAAATGTTGTTTAACTAACAACAAACATGCATTTTCTACCATTAAACATCAAAATACAAGCTTATTCAACATGGGTGAAATTTTAGACTTTGATTTTCTTTCAAATTAGTCCTTAGAATAGCTAGATCAAGTTACAACATTCATAAAAACGTAAAAATCATTAAAAACGGGACAAAGACGGACTTACAATCAAGCTTGGAAGCTTGGCCAAAACCCTATCTATGGTTTCCTCTTCAAAATTGACAAAGGGAGGACTACATTGAGAAGATGGACACTTTTATTTAGTTATTTTCGTCTTTATTTACCTATTTACCAAAATGCCCTTAATGCATAACTTTAAAATCTTACATAGCCTTGTCCATTTTTGTCCACCCTAGAGTATAATAGTCTAGTTGCCATTTAAGGACCTCTAATTTAGAATTTCGTAACAATTTACTACCTTTAGCCTATGGAACTCAAATTTTGCACATATTGCAATTTAGTTCTTCTAGTTAAATTGAGCACTCAATCGATAAAATTTCTTAACGAAATTTTCACACAATCGTTCTATCATGCTATAGACATTAAATAAATAATAAAATAAACATTTCTACTTCAGATTTGTGGTCCTGAAACCACTGTTCTGATTTGACACAAAAACGGGCTGTTACAACATTGGTTGCATCACTCTCTATCCTGGTTCAGACCACATAAGTGTTGAATTTAGTGCCTTAAGTGTAATATTTTTGTCTATGTACACTTGTAAGTTTCTTGAATAGATTGATTAATAAAATTATTCATGAATTACATTCATACCTTTTATAAATTGTCTTCAATGGTTTTTGCATGCAAAGCAAAATGGAAGCAAATATTAGCTCACTTGTTCTTTAATGTTTAATTAATAGTAAGCGGTATTATGTGGTCGGACTGTAATATAGGAAGACAACTTATATTAGTAGATGAACCTAAACATGTCCTTAGTCTAATCAGAAATGAACAAACCAACTGAAAGACTAATTTGTCGCCTTTCAAGTCCAATTGGAGAGATGTTTTGTCTTGGACATCGAAGCGGATAACTTTCACAAGATATAGACATAGATGTGACTGACAGTTCATCAAACTAGACCCAAGTAGAATAGATCATGAATACATTTATGAATCTATTCACTTGTGATGTTCATAGTGTGGCATACATTAATCCTAAGTGGATGGTAAACTATATATGTATGATTTGTACACTTTGATGTAAGTAAAAACTTGAGTTTGAATACATAATGAATCAAAAGCTGGTGCGCTAGGTTTATGAACCAAAAGCGTGTGACTGGGCCGTGTGACCCAAGTCAGTCAGTTGCACTGGCACAGACACGGGCTGGGACACGGCCGTGTGTCTCTATTTCAAATACCCACACAACCTGAGACACGGGTATGTCTCCTACTCACACGGCCTGGCCATACGACCTTGTGACCCTTGCAATGTTGAAAGTTTTCACTATTTTCTGAAAAATTCTCTCAGTTTTTTATTTAGTCCTAACTTATTTCTAACGTGTATTTAGGGCCTCAAAGGCTCGTATAAGGGACACTATGTATGTTTTGAACTGGTTTTAATACGAAATGTTTGAAATTTCTGTCAGTTTGAATTGTAAACTCCAGTAATACTTCGTAACCCTGCTCTGACGATGGATATAGGTTAGGGGTGTTACATTTATTGGTATCAAAGCTACGGTTTAGTCGATTTTCGGACTGAACATAGCATGTACAAGTCTAACTATACATGTCATTATAAAGCATATGATAGAATGATATCTCCTAATCATTTTAAAACATGCTTTCTTATATCAATAACATCCAACCAAGCTAACTCTGATGAAGTAGAGAGTAATGCTCAAGCCTTTGTTCATGGAGTAGCATCGAGCGATACTAAGCCCGTATCTGAGGGCCAGGAGGAGAGGCTAAGGAAGTCTTCTTCTAGATGATGAATGAATGGTTTACTGAGTTCGTACGGATGAACCCAGCTGCTCAACAACCTCCACCCCCTCCTGCTCCCCAACTGGTTCCCGTTATTCCTCAAGATATGGAACCAATCTAAGTTAATAAGCCGCCTGTTGATAAGATACGTAAGTAAAAGGCTGAAGAGTTCTGAGCTACTACTGAAGATGATCCAGAGAGAGCTAAATTCTGGTTAGAGAATACAATCAGGGTTTTTGATGAGCTATCCTATTCACCGGCTGAATATGTTAAATGTGCAGTAACTTTGTTGAAAGATTCGGCTCACCAGTGGTGGAACACGTTAATTTTTGTTGTGTGAAGAGAGTGAATCACCTGGGAATTCTTCCAAACTGAGTTTTAAAAGAAATATATTAGTCAGAGGTTTCTGGATCAGAAACGTAAAGAATTTCTTAAACTCAAATAGGGTCACATGATTGTGTCATCATACTAGCGGGAATTTGTTAAACTGAGCAAATATGTCCGGAAGTGTATTTCGACCGAGACTACTATGTGTAAAATATTTGAAAAAGGTTTAAATGAGGACATTAAGCTTCTAGTTAGAATTCTTAAGCTGAAATAATTTGTTGTACTAGTCGATCGAGCACATAAAGTCGAGGAGTTGAGTAAAGAGAAAAGACATGCTGATTTTAAAGTTAGAGACTCGAGAAAGAGATCGACTTGGAAGTCATATCAGTCAGCATCAAAGAAATAAAAAGAACATCACAACTATTCTATAGCTTCTATGGGTTATTCTAGTAGAGACAGTGATACCTAGCGTTCGAGTCCAAAACCTCAAGCTACATCTGTAGCAAGTGTGGGTAGTGTCAGAGATGTTTGACCCGAGTGTAAGCACTATAAAAGACCACATTATGGTGAGTGTCGAATGAAGAGCAGAGCATGTTTTAGGTGTGGTTCCTTAGATCACTATCTTAGAGGTTGCCCATAGAAATTCAAGAAAGAGAAAGCTCAAACCAAGAGGCTAAGGAACATTACTGCGACAGGTAGACCACCTCGTAATCCTAAAAATATGAGTGGTAGTCGTGGTGTAATAAAAGATTCTGCTGTGATATTAGAGGCACGAGTGCCAGCTCAAGCTTATTCTATTGTGTACGAGAGGATGCTTCTGCACCAGATGTTATTACAGGTACTTTTTCTATTTTTTATACTAATATTACAGCTTTGATTGATTCAAGATCAACTCAATCATATGTGTGCACAAATTTAGCGTCTAGTAAGAATTTACCTATTGAGTCCACTGAATTCGTTATTAAAGTATCGAACCCCCTAGGTTAGTATGTGCTAGTTGCTAAAGTCTACAAGAATTATCCTTTGATGACTCAAGGTTACAGTTTTCCAACTGATTTGATGTTGTTACAGTTTGATGAATTTGATGTGATTTTGGGCATGGATTGGCTAACTCTACATGACGCTATTGTGAACTGTAGATGAAAGCTTATTGTATTGAAATGTCAGAATGGTGAGACACTTCGTATTGAATCAGATAGTGCGAGTGGGTTGCCTATTGTTCTATCAGCTATGTCGATGCAGAAATATATGAGAAAAGGTTGCAATGCTTACCTTGCATATGTACTAGACTCTAAAGTATCCAAATCGAAGCTTGAGTCAGTACCAGTGGTTTGTGAGTATCTTAATGTATTTTTGGAGGAGTTACCTAGATTACCGCCGATCAGAGAGGTTGAGTTTACTATTGAACTGGTATCGAAGACATAACCGATATCAATATCACCTTACAGAATGGCTCCTACTGAGTTGAAAGAGTTGAAAGCACAGCTACAATATTTGACATATAAGGGCTTTGCTCTACCCAATTTTTCAAGTTGGGGTGCACCGGTTCTGTTCGTTAAGAAAAAGGATTGATCGATGAGATTGTGTATAGAATACAGTCAATTCAACAAGATTACAATCAAGAATAAATATCCACTACCCTGAATTGACGATCTGTTCAATTAGTTGAAAGGTGCCACAATATTCTCAAAGGTTGATCTTCATTCTGGTTATTATCAGCTACGAGTGAAAGATTCAAATGTTTCAAAAATTGCATTTAGAACCAAGTACGGACACTATGAATTTCTTGTAATGTCGTTTGGTTTAACTAATGCACTTGCAGTATTTATGGATTTGATGAACAAAATCTTTAGACCGTACTTAGATAGATTTGTTGTGGTATTTATTAACGACATTATCATTTATTCACGAGACGAGTCCGAGCATGCTTCACACTTGAGGATTATGTTACAAACTCTATGAGATAAACAATTGTTTGCTAAATTTAGCAAATGTGAGTTTTGGCTCCGAGAAGCCAGTTTTCTGGGACATATAGTATCAGCTGAAGGCATTAGAGTTGATCCAAGTAAAATTTCAGCAGTTGTTTCGCTACAAAATGTATTCGAAGTTAGAAGTTTTCTGGGATTAGTTGGTTATTACACAAGATTCATAAAAGGGTTCTTAATGATAGCTACACCGATGACACAACTTTTACAAAAAGATGTGAAATTTGAATGGTCATAGAAATGTCAGCAAAGCTTCAATCAGTAGAAAGCATTGTTAACTGAGGCACGAATTCTGGTTTAGCCTGGATCAGGTAAAGACTTCGTGATTTTTAGTGATGCATCTTTAAATGGTTTGTGTAACAGCCCAATTTCGGTGAAATCGGAACAGTGGTCTCGGGACCACAAATCTGAGCCGAAAATAAAATTTATTTTAATTTTATTATATGATCCGTATTATATTAGAAATGTCGTGTGAAAATTCTGGTAAGAAAATTTTACCATTTATGTGTTTAATTACGGGAAGGACCAAATTGCATAAAATGCAAAAGTTGAATTCTAGTAGCTAGAAGGATTAAATAGCTATGGACTAAATTGGAAATCAAAATTATTAAAGATGATAAATTAATTAAATAGAAATAAAAAAATCATTTATATCATCTTCTTCCCCAAAATAATACATGGAAACCCTAGGAAAGAGAAAGCAAGCTTTCTTGGCCAAATTGGGTAAGTTTTCTTGTCCCGTTTTTAGTAATTTTGATATTTTTGAAACCGGGATAGCTTAATCTATCTATTTGGGGGATTAATTTGAAAAGTTATCAAGGTATGGCAATTGGGTCATGGATGAATATGCTGTAAATTTGAAATTTATGGTAGAAAATGAAAGGTTGTTGATAGATAAACAACTTTTACAAAGTGATTTTTTATGAAAACATGATTTAGGGACTAAAATGTAAATTTATGAAAATGGAAGTAAAATTCTGAATTTTGTAGAATATATGTGCTGTAAATTTTATGGTGAAATTTTTGTTAGGCTTGAAATAGGGAGTAAATTGCATAAATTTCATTTTCTGAGCCTAAGGACGAAATGGGAATTTATGGAAAAGTTAGCAGCAAAATGGTAATTTTGCATAGGATGTGAATTGAGTCCACTTGAATATGAAATGTGATAAATTGATGTAAAATTTACTCGTATAGATCCGGATAGACCAAATTCGGAGCTAGAACGAGAAAAGAGGAAAATGTTGGATTAGTAGATTTTACGTACACGAACATTTTTGAGGTAAGTTTGTGTAACTAAATTGTGTATATTTATATGCTTAAATTGAATGTTGTGTTTATGAATTATATAAATACCATATATATATGAATTGAAAATATATCTGACAAAGCCCGATCAATAATAATGCCTGATAAATGATAAATGATAAAAATGTTATTTATATGCTTGAAATGAATGTGGAATGTGTTTACTTTAATTATATGAATGTTATGGATGTATGAAATAATCACATGCCCAATAATGTTTGAAAAATGTTTAAATCTCGGTTGAATAAATGGAAAATCGATGGATATGTGATTTCCCGAAAGGAATGAGGTCCTGCATTTGTTGCTGACGGGATTTAGCTCGGATGAGTAATCCTATTGACCTCATTACAGAAAGGATTTAGCCTGAAGGGGTAATCCAGATCAAGCTTTTTAGAGCATATATCATAAAAAGGATTTAGTCTGGACTGGTAATCCTGACTAGGCTGTATTGAATATATATTGTAGACAGGATTTAGCCTGGACTGGTAATCCTGTTGTTTATATATATGTGGCTCGAGAGTGTACTCTCTAAAATAATACCTTATGGGTACCATTGAATGTGACTTGATAGAACCTGATTTGTATACCTCGAGTGTACTACCTATGTATCCATCGATATTCCGAATAAATTCAACGGGTAACAATCCAGACATGAGAAGATATGAATAAAAAACGAGTTATTACACATATTTGCCTGAAATACATGAAATGATAATACATGATAATTGATATATGGAAACATGAGATGATGATATTTTTACATGGAATTTTTTTTATGAGTATGTTCATCCTTGATTATAGATTTGTACACCTTGAGTGTACTACTCATGTGACATTGATATTTTGAATTAGAGGAGTAAAATTCAGACATGAAATAATCTAAACTCGAGATAAACTATTATGAAATTATACTGGTAATATAAAGAGATGATTTATACATGTTAAATGAATAAAAATTGTGGAAAGCATATGTGCATAGAAACTTGATTATTGTTGAGCCCATATATGTTTTGATGTTATTATGTAATATATGACTTACAAGGGGAATGAGGATGTGTGTAGGGCTTGAGGTCAAATTGATTGAATAAGTCTTACATAATTAACTCAAAATTGAATGAATGCTAAGTTAAGTACCATGTTATACGAACTTACTAAGCATTTTATGCTTACTTAGTTTTATTTCCCTATTTTAGAGTAAATTGAAAGCTCATTGGATTGGAAGCTTGGCAGAGATCACTCACACTATCCATCGGCCCATGTCGATACAATATGGTAAAGCAATTATGGTTCCAATGGCATGTATAGGTTATATTAGTCATATTGGCATGTAAATGTAAATGATTATTGTAATCTATCCATTGGAATGGCTAGTGATGATTATGTTTTGGTACATGTGTATATATATATGTATTTAAGTCTACTTCATGGAGATAACATAAGTGTTTATTATTGATTGATTGAGAAAAGTTAAATGAGTATGCTTATACCAAGGTAAGATTACAAACATGCATGCATGTAATGATAAGCCATGTTGAATGATAGAGTTTGCTCAATTTCAATTCTTGAAATGGTTGGTTTTTGGATGTGAGTTTAAGTGCGGATTATTGGTGTGATTTTGGGTGAGAAATGAAGCTAGAAATGGATTTATTTTGTCTACACAGGCAGACACACGAGTGTGTGTCTAGACCATGTGTGACACACGGCCAGGTACATAGGCATGTAGTTAGGTCGTGTGTCCCCTACACCTTGAAATCAAGAAAACAGAATGCTCAAAATTGAGCACACAGGCAGAGACACGGGCGTGTCTCAGCCATGTGTGCTACACGACCCAGAACACGGGCGTGTATCTTAGCCGTGTGAAACCTGCACCTAATTTTGAAAGAATTTAATTAACCACACAGCCTAGCACACAGACGTGTGGCATGGCAGTGTGCACAAGTCAAAGAGTTACACGAGGTTGAACATGGCCTGCAGCACGAGCGTGTCCTAAGGTCACACGGGCATGTCTTTTGGACCACAAGGGCATGTGAGCCCTGTATCTTGGAAAATTTTTAAAAATTCACGAAAAATTTTTAATGATTCCGATTAAGTCCAGACTCGATTCCAATGCTCATATTGGGCCTCAAGGGTCCAATTAAGGGACGATAGGAATAATCTCAGTTAATGAATAGTAATTTACGTGAATTATCTGAAAAAATGTTCTAAAAGTTCTGGTAATGCTTCATAATCCTGTTCCGGCGACGGATACGGGTTAAGGGGTGTTACAGTTTAGGCTGTGTTTTGATGCCAAAAGGCAAAGTAATTGCTTATGCTTTCAGACACTTAAAGCCACACGAAAAGAATTATTCGACTCATGACCTAGAGTTGGCAGTTATTGTGTTTGCATTAAAAATTTGGCGACACCATTTGTTCAGAGAAAAATGTCATATTTTTACCGATCACAAGAGTTTAAAATATCTAATGTTATAGAAAGATTTGAATTTGAGACAGCACAGATGACTCGAACTGTTAAAATATTATAATTTGATCATTGATTATCATCCGAGAAAAGCGAATGTAGTTGCTGACACTCTGAGTAGAAAATTTTTATTTGCTTTGTGAGCGATGAATACACGACTGACATTATCTGATGATGGTTCAATCTTAGCCGAGTTAACAGCTAAACCAATGTGTTTACAATAGATTTATGAAGCTTAGAAATGTGATAAAGAGTTGCTAGCTAAACAGGTACAATGTGAGTCAACTTCTGATTCAGAATTTCAGATGGGATCCGATGGTTGCTTATTGTTTAGAGGTAGAATTTGTGTACCGAAGAATCCAGAGCTCATTTAGAGAATCTTGCATGAAGCTTATAGTGGTAGCTTGTCTATTCACCCGGGAAGTAATAAGATGTACGTTGATTTGAAACAGATGTACTAGTGGCATGGAATAAAGCGTGAGATATCTGACTTTGAATCGAGATGTTCGGTATGTCAGCAATTTAAAGCTAAACATCAGGTACTTTCTAGATTATTGCAGCCAGTGATGATACTGGAGTGGAAAGGGGATCGAGTTACTATGGAATTTGTGACGGGTTTACCCTTATCTTCGAAAAAAATGTTATTTGGGTTGTCGTTGATTGTTTGACGAAGTCAGCACATTTTACTCCAGTACGTATAGATTACTCCCTTGAGAGATTAGTTGAGTTATATGTTTCTGAGATTGTCATATTACACGGAGTGCCAGTCTCCATCATCTTAGATAAAGATCCACGATTTCCATTGCAATTTGGAAAAATTTACAGGAAACTTTTGGTACTCAATTACATTTTAGCACTGCATTTCATCCTTAGATCGATGGTCAGTCTGAAAGAGTAATTCAGATTCTTGAAGATATGCTTCGTTGCTGTGTATTAGAGTTCGAAGGCGATTGGGAGAAATATTTACCGTTGGTTGAATTCGCGTATAACAATAGTTTTCAATCGAGCATAAATATGGCACCGTATGACGCTTTGTATGGTCGTAAATGTCAAACTCTGTTATACTAGACTGAGGTTAGTGAGAAAAAGATACACGGGGTTGATTTGATTCGTGAGATTAAAGAAAAAGTAAAAGTGATCCGAGATAGTTTGAAAGCAGCTTCAGATCAACAGAAATCATATACGGATCTTAAACGTAATGACATAGAGTTTCAAATCAGCGACAGAGTATTTTTGAAAGTATCACCCTAGAAGAAAGTTCTTCAGTACGATCGCAAAGGAAAACTAAGTTTGCTATTTATCCGGCCATATGAGATTACTAAAAGAATCGGACCTGTTGCGTATCGATTAACTTTACCATCAAAATTAGAAAAAGATTCATAATGCCTTTCACGTGTCTATGTTACAACAGTACTGATCTAACCCTTCACATGTTATCTCCCCGACGGATGTTGAGATTCAACCTGATATGTCGTATAGTGAGGAACCAATAAGAATTCTAGCCTGATAAGTGAAAGAATTGAGAAACAATAATATAGCTTTAGTAAAAGTTCTCTGGCAATGACGCAGAATAGAAGAAACCACCTGGAAACCCGAGGAAACTATGAGAAAGCAATACCTGAACCTCTTTCCTGGTAAGATTTTAGGAGATGAAAATTCCTTTAGGGGGAGTTGTAACAGCCCGTTTTCAGTTAATCAGAACAGTGATTTTGGGACCACAAATTTGAAGTCAAAAATTTTATTTTATTATTATTTTATTTCCTACAGCATGATAGTAGTACAGTATAAAAATTTCATTAAGAATTTTTACCATTTACATGCTCAATTTGATAAAAAGGACTAAATAGCGTAAAGTGCAAAAGTTGAGTTCTAGTAGCTAAAGGTATTAAATAGCTATATAACTTTAAATTACAAGTCCTTATATGTTAATTAGACCATTTATATGTTAGCGGATGAGAATGGTTTGGCAATATGGAAATCTTGATTGATTTTAGAAGTTAATTAAGTAATTAGTAAATAATGTTAATATTAAATAAAAAAAAGTTAAAGTTATCATCTTTAACCTTTTTTCAACCGAAACTTCAAAGATAAAAATAACCATGGAAGCTTAACATTCGGTCATCCTTGTTTGCTTGATTAGGTATGCATTTTTGTCCCCTTTTTAATGATTTCTATGTTTTCGAGATCATTGTAACTCAATCTAGCTAGCCCAGGGACTAATTTGTGAAACTATTAAACTATTAAGGTTTTTCCATTGATGCATGTACATGATTTTTTTAAGTTTGATGATAGAAAATGGATGGTTGTTGTTAGATAAACAACTTTTGGAAATGGGGGTTTTGGTAAAATTGTCAAATAGAGGCTAAGTTAAAAATTAGAAAATATTACATGGTGAAATTATGAAATAAATGAAATCTAGGACATCTAAGGACCTAATTGATATTCGACCATAGTAAGTTGTGATGGAATTTCATGAATTTCCATTTTTATGAGTTAGGGACTAAATTGCAAAGAAATTAAAAGTATAGGTGCAAAATGGTAATTTTTATAAAATATGATTTGGGTTAAATTGAATGAAATATATATTAAATTGAGTTAAATTTATCCATATAGATTAAGACAGACCTCGTACGACTTTAGATCGGGGCAAAGAGAAAGTCTCGGATTAATCACTTCTATATCTACGAATACTCATCGAGGTAAGTTTGTATAATTAAATCGTATTTATATGTTTTTCATTGAAATATATATATGTTATGAATTTTTATACATAATTACTGATTGCATATCCAACGACGTACGACGATTATCGAGCCCCATTTGAACCTTAAGAATCCATAGGATACAAATGGCATGTCATTAAGGTTTACATGATTTGGATACTGGTCTTGAACATCCTACCGATGGCTAAGGTCCTACATGTGTTGTGGATACTCCACAACTCGTGTGAGCAGCATCATGTAGCTACATTCCAATCTACAACTCGTGAAAGCAAACTGATTTATAGCTCGTGAGAGCATACTGATCTACAGCTCGAGTGAGCATACTGATTCACAGCTTGTATGAGCATAAATGTATATGAATTGACGAATTACAATTATATGAGCTAGCACACTATGTATGAGCTATCTCGAGTATCCAATGGTATTCTAAATGGTTCAACGGGTAATGTTCCTACATGAAATGATAAGAGTTCGATATGAACTATTACAGGTATACACATGAAATTAAATAGAAATGTTGTTACATGGTATATGGAAACTTGAATTGGTTGATACATGTATTTGAAACTTGATCAATTGATGTATTCATCCATGTTTATTGGCTTATATATGTGTTTACATGGCTAACATGGTTGGTGAATATGTGTTTTGGCATTTGGCCAAATTGTATTTGGATATGCTTGGTTTACTTACCTAATATATGATTAAATGGTAAGTTATATTCTATGTTATATGAACTTACTAAGTTTAAATGCTTACTCTGTATTATTTATTGTGTTTTATAGTGAATTAGAAGCTCGTTCGGGTTGGAAGCTTGCCTGAGCTATATCACAGTATCCTCGGCTCTTTTGGTATATTCGATTGTTTAATTTTGGTTATAATGGCATGTATAGGTATTTTGGCTAATGTTGGCCTATATGTTTTGTTGTGAATATGGCCATTTGATTTGGCTTGTGTTTTGGCATATTTTGGTATGTATACAAGTAGCCTTAAAATGGTTGATGAATGACTTAATATGGTTGAATGATGGAAGATGAGATGATAGATGAATATGCATAGTATATATGGCTTATGACTTGTAGAGAATTGGTACTTGTTTGAATAGCTTAAATGACTATTGATGCTAATTATAGAATGGCATTTTGGTACCAAATGGTTGTGTTTTGGTAAGTAAATCATATGGTATGTATTGATGCAAATACACATACAAGTTAGTTTATTATTTGGTCAAATTGAATACACGGTTAAACATGTTTATATATTGTCATTTGAGGTGTCTAAGAGCATATTGGTTGTATGATATTATACCATATGTATAAGACTTGTTTATGCTTGATTTGGATGTCTTGTTTTGGCTTGTAAGTATGTACAATGTTGTGTGTAGGTACATGTCAAATTGGGTGAGAAAATGGCTTGTAAAATGGCCTATTTTCGTCCACACGGGCAGAGACACGAGCGTGTGTCTCAGCCATGTGTAACACACAACCAGATGACACAGCTGTGTGTCCCCTGTAGCTTTCAAAGGGTTGCAAGTTAGGCTATTACACGGCCTAGCACACGGGCGTGTGGGGTTACTTTGAAGGGTACACAGCCTGCCATATGGGCGTGTGACTGGGTCGTGTCACCCAAGTTAGTGAGTTACACAGGCACGGACACTGGCTAGGACACAACCATGTGTCCCTATTTCGAATGCCCACATAGCCTGTAACACCCCAAACCCGGCCTAGACATTATGGTCGAATCTGGCGATGTCACATTGAAGTGTTTTTCGTAAAAAAACGTGATAAGGTTTGAAAAGCCCAATGTTTATTTAGCCTCTTTGTGTGATCTAGGAAATAAATTTAAAACTTGTGTCACTATCAAAAGTATTTACTTTAAGACATTATTAATTTCAAAATCTCGTTTATCGCGAAAGCTTTTGAAATCGTTTTGTGTATTCGTGGTATTTTGGTAAATCATGCATACCTTTTGAAAACCCACATCCTACTACTAGCAGATATAAATCAAAATAAATAAAACCCCAAAATTACAATTATAAAGGCCTTATTACATAAAATACCTAATTAAAACTACTTATAAATTAAAAATCCAATAAGAAAGCAAGAGCAGTTGTGTGGCCACCTTTGAGTCCCTCGCAGCACCGATCCGCCTAAGACTGGGGATTACCTGTACAATTGAAACAGATAGGTGAGTTTACGAAAACTTAGTGTGTAATATCATATAAGCAAACAATCAGAGTAAACACAATTTGGGCCTAAGCCCTTTCAGTTTCAGTTAGGGCCTTAGCCCATTTCAGAATCAAAAACAGTGTAGGCCTGAGCCCAATCCAATAACAGTATCAGTAGGGCCTAAGCCCATATCGATGCTGATGGCAATATCGCTTTGGCTTTAGCCCATCTCAATCTGTAAGCGATCATTTACTCGGGCCTTGACCCATTACAAGAATAAAGATGCGCAAAGCGATGCGATATGCGAGTCCTACCCATCTAGCCTCTACACACTATCTCCGTACCAACCCTACACACCATGTGGGGATAAAATCAACCCACCCATCCCTACACACCAGAACTAGCACCGATTGCAGCACTAAACAGTATTTGCAGCAAAGCTGCCAGTATCATAGGTTTAGAGCCATCTGTGATTTGCAGCAGAGCTGCCAGTATAGTACACTTCCTCCAATCATATATAAGTCTATCCCCATGCAATGCATCATGCAACAGGTCATGTCATATCATAATACTATACAGTTTACAAATAGCACGCTAAAATATGCACATACATCCCGTAGGGGCAAAATAGTCATTTTATCACATAAGGGCAAAATAGTCATTTTATCACATAAGGGCAAAACTATCATTTTACCACATAAGGGAAAAATAGTCATTTTACCTTACAGGGGTATTACAGTCATTTTATCCTACTGGGGTATTTCGATCATTTTACCCTATGGGGTATTTCGGTTATTTTACCCTATGGGGGTATTTTGGTCATTTTCAAGTAAATAAGGGTTAAGGTACTCTTACCGGCCCACCAGTAGGTCCACAGTCATCTTGGGCAACCCGTGCAACCTTAACAGTCAATCGGTGATAATTGGCCCACGGCCCATATTGCGGGCCCATGTGGGCCAACGCGCTCGTATAGCCCACATAACCCAAGATGGCCTTAGCAGTGTGTTTCACATAGTTGACCCAATATTAACCACATTCTTGTCTAATTCTTCCTGTGTATGGCCCACAGGCCCATTGGGCCTACGTGGCCCAATTCGGCCCAGAATGGCCCAGTATCGTTTCGGCCCATGAAAACGCTCATAGTCATATCGTTGACCACACGGCCATGTTTTGTTACGCAGCCTGCCACATGGGTGCCCACACGCCCGTGTGGTGTCGACAACCCACTTTCTGGCTTTTCAGCCTTCCGGCTTTTCGACTTTTCAGCCTTTGCAGTTTCACGTCTAATGGCAGTGTTACACACACTTGTTTACGAGAACGCACCGATAACCACGACCACCAACCTATATTCAATCAAGACCCTTGATTAGTTCTATAACCAAAAGATTAAACACCCTCTTATAAACACTCATCTCTAAAACATACCGATACTTGCCTTGACTGAATGAGTGTGGTTTCAACCAACCCAAATCGTTGACAAAGATTGCTAACAAACTTCTTGATGGTTATCTGCATATTAAACGAATTTATTACTCAAGACTGCTTATACAGATGGGTTGAATCCACGTTTATCAGCCTATAGAAAACGAAAACCCCAAAACAAAGAAAAGAAATATTCGGCCAATACCAACCCAAATCAACATATTCCAATTCAGATCAATCACTACGAATAGTATTACCTTTGGTCAAGAATGAAAGAAAAGGTTCCAATCATTTCTACAGCACTAGAGAACTCCTCCACTCCTCGTGAATCACTTAAACCCGGAAGAACACCATAACCAAAAGAAAGGAGAAGATAAGAATCGGCATTTAGAGAAATAGAGGAGATAAGCTGAAAGAGCAAAGTCACAAATACTTACAAACAGATATTTAGCCAACAGAAAATGATCGAATGAAAAGGACGAAAATATAGAATCGAGAGAGAGATGAGAGGGTACCCACCGAGGCTTGAGAGAGAGGGAGAGTAGAAGAGAATCGGCAATGAAGGACTAGGGAAAGGATTGATGGAGGAAAACAATATTCGGCTACAAAGGAGGAAAATGTTCGGTTACACAAAATCGAATGTGAGTAAAGGCAAAGTACCAATAATATTCAAGAGGAGAAAAGTGAGGGAGAGAGAAGAAGTTGATCAAGCAAAGTACGATAATGGATAGCAAAAAGAACCAAACTACCCGAATGAACAACAAGTGGTAACCGCTTCCAAAATGGAGAGCAAAACCACAACTTGGCGAAATCCCGAAATGAAAATGACCAATTACCAATAAATAGTCAAATTCTACCCCAAAAGAACTCCCCAATTTTGGAGTTCAAACCCGGCAAGATTCCCCTGCTCAAAGCCTAATACTTCTAGGCCCAAATTCGGGGTGTTACATAGCCTGAAACATGGGCGTGTCTTCTGACCGTGTGACCCCTACAGTTTTGAAAATTTTCACTATTTTTTGAAAAATTCTTTGAGTTTCTGATTTAGTCCCGACTTGTTTCTAACACGTATTTAAGGCCTCGAAGGCTCGTATAAGGGACACTATGTATGTTTTGAACTTGTTTTAATATGTTTATTGATATGATATGAAATGTTTGAAATTTCTGTCCATTTGAATTGTAAACTCTTGTAATACTCCGTAATCCTATTCCGGAGACAAATACGGGTTAGGGGTGTTACAGAAACTAATGTAAGTCTTATGTAACCGATATTTTTTATGAAACCCGAAAAATTAAAATGCATCCATAATGACACAAAACAACCTAGCCAACCAGCAAAAGACCAACGTTGGTCCGGCAACAAAGGATGTTAATGGCCCGACAGATGTGGTCAGCGACGACCCAAGTGGTCAGAGATCGCCCAAAAGTGGTCGATGATAGCTCGACGATGGTGACGACACAATGATGATGGTAGCCACACAACGACTAAGACAGCAATGTGAATCATTGTGACAACAAAAGTTCGTGGTGGCAAACTAAAAGACTCAAAGTATGCTTTAGGGTGATTTTTGTAATTTTATTATTTTTCTAGGATAGAATAATGGAAACTTTGGCTGGTAAATTTTATGCTTTTATCTATGATAGCATGATGATATTTATTTGACTACAAATATATGCTCATGCATATATATGATAAGCATGTCATTTATTTTAGGGAAAGAATGTCACATGTACTTGTCATTCATTTATTAATCATTTATGATTGAAACTAGACATTAAAAATCTTGCATGCTTTTAAAAATTAAGTGGGAGAATGTCCTTAAACAATATCTACGACCTCCATTAATGGTCTCTTATTATGGCATGACAATTTAACTACCCTACAGTAGGATTGCCATGTGAATCTCATTGAGGAGATTTCCTAAAAGTAAGAAGAATTATCTTGTAAATGTATGATGGTTGGCTGACCACGTTGTAGATATTACCATGTGATATAACAAGAAGTTTTTCTTCAAAAAAGACAACTAATCACAGTGTAACACCCCTTGTTCGGTCCGGTTGTCGGACCCAAGCTACAGGATGTTACCACACAAAACTCACATAGATTACACATACTTGAAACATACACGGTGGATCGTGCCACAAACTAATATGTGGCTGGCTGATCTTGCGGGTTGTCCAACTGTGTATTTAATTGTAGATGGCTAAACTGTGGACTATCGTGGACACAAATATTGTGGAAAGTAAGGGGGACATCTAATTTCGTAATTTCTTGTGGACACCAAAATGGCGAACTATTTCGCGAATACCCCACACTACAATACGTCCCACGAAACTTATAATGAGAAACATAATAGAACCTGAGTCCATTTTATTTAACATACATCCTCTTAATATTCAATTTCAACCATAGTATTTCAACTCAATAATCGTTAATAACTCACCTAAATTTTATATAAAGCAAAATTTCATAAATATAAAGTAACTAAATTGGTCTTAGGTCATAGAGATACAAACCGAAAACTCAGTCACTTGTTACCGACTCTTTCTTTTCCTCCCCTTTTTGACTAGACCAGCTCATAGGGTGGGCTCGGCTCAACCCGAAGGCCCGCCTGAAAAGTGGAAGTGTTTAGGTAAAAATATAGGCCCAAAAAATGGGCTTAGACAAAAGAATAAGGCCCGTTTAGAAAATGGACTGAGCCTCGAGTAAGGCTTTTTCGGCCTAAGCACAACCCGAATATGTAAAAAAAACTGCAGTTTTTTTATTTTTTTCTATTTTTTTCAATATTTTGCTACCATTTCACTATTATGTTGCTATTATTTTGTTGTTATTATATAACTCTTGTTTTATTGTTAATTTTGTTACTATTTTAGAGGCATTTGCTTGTTAAGTTGTACCTATCTTAATGTTATTTAAGTATACATATTTTTTTAAATGTATTTTCAATTTGTTGGGAAACATTTATTTTAATGTTTTTAGTAATTTTTTATGTATAATATTTTTTAAAAATTTTATATAAAAATTAATATAAAAAATTAATACTGGCTAGGCAGGGCCCAGGTTTTAACATTTTTATCCAAGCCGGACTTGGACAAAATTTTAGGCTCATTTTTCAGGCTAAGTCTAAGCCTACCAAACGAGCTTAAAATTTTAGTTGGGCCCAGCCTAACCCATGAGCACCTCTACTTTCGATGATCCTACGTCGTTTTTAGCTACTAATAATATTTCTATAATGGTATAATATCAAATTTTATACAAACCATATTTAATTACAAAGTCATACATATTTTGTAAATTATTCAATTTAGTTCCTAAAACCGATATAGTCATATCTTTCAAATTTGAATTTTGATTTTAAAATCGATCTCAATTACATCCTTCTATAGCCTACTATTATCTATAATTATAGAAATATTACACCAATTTCGAAATTTATGCACTTTAGTCTCTATGTTCAAAAACTAACAATTAAACTTTACAAACTGGTCCCTTTTTCATATCTAAGCTTAAAATCTAACAAATTAACATCAATTTCATCAAGTATTCAACAATGACAACTTTTGAAAACTTTAACAGTTTCACAAATTGATACACATGCTAGCAAAATCAAACTCTTGAGAACTCAAAAATATTAAAATTACAAGAAACGTACTTAAATCGCTTGCCAAATGAAGGACCAAACTTTGAACCGTAAGAAAGCTTTCTCCCCTTTTATTTGTTGAAGTTTCGGTAAAGATGATAAAATAAGATGATATCCATTTCTTTTAGCTTTTATACTTTCTTTTATTATTAATTAATTTAGTTCAATTTAATTAATCTTACTTTTAACTAATTAATCAACCTTTAAACATGATTTAGTGGTTTCTTATATCATTTCCCACTAACATTCATTACACTTTAATTTAATAGCTATTTTGGTCCTTTAACCAATTAAAAATTTATAATGATTAATTTTTACCACTTTTATAATTTAGTTCTTATACTTTTATTAACAATAATTAACAAAATTAAATGGTTAAACTTTAATTAGACCTTATATTAACCCCGTAAATATTAAATAATAATATTATGAACTTAAACATCAGAAATGAGACTCCAAAACCGCATTTTTCTATACCATTGACTTTGGGGTCATTACAATTTAATTAACTTTAATTTATTTAATCAGACGACTATTAACATCACCAACCACTAACACCCACCTTTACATGGTCTAATTACTATTTTAGACCTTAAGCCATTTTCTAATTAAAATCTATAGCGATTGGACTTTACAGTTTAGTCACTGAACCTTAATTAATCACTAATTCAACTAAGTTACCTATCCAAAATTCAATCACCTATATAATAAGTCTATAATTACCCTTATTAAATATTTACAAACTCAGTTTACGAAAATGGAATCTCAAACATGTAATTTTCGACATCATTAGAAATCGGGTCATTACATAAGCTCTCCCTAATTACATATCATTACAAAAGTTATACGATCAATGCTAGTCATAAAATGTTACCCTCATAAAATATAATCTCTTTGGGATAAATTTATTCTCCCAAATAATCTTATTTTATTTAATGACAATTATTATATCTTCCTTCATGAAAAATCAATTATTATCATGATCACATTTACTTTTCATCTATCATATGATACCAATAAAAGGATATCATTTACCTTTTTCTTGAGTTATGAATTTCACTATTGTGAACGATGTTACATACTGCAAAGGTCGTATACCAAATGCAATAACTTTTGATTGCTTATATATTTAAACTCAAAATTTTACTTACATCAAGATATACGAGTCACGCATAAATAGTCAATCATTCATTCAGCATTAAGATGTCACAATATGAAAAGTAAATAAATTCATAAACAAATTTAGAATCTATTATATTTGGATCATGTCTGATGTACAATCAGTCCAATCAGTTATATCTATATCTCAAAATCTATAATGGGTATTTGATTAGCTCCACTTTCATCAAGGATTATAACAAAAATTCATACGTACACAACACACTCAGAACAACTCGTGTACTCTAGAGTTTTAACTAAACTATACTGCAATGCAGACTTGGTCACTGTACAATACCTGAATAAACAGATTAATCTGCAATTGGCTAACTGAACGATTGGGTCGTCAAGGATCATAGTCCTGATATTGATCTTTGAATAATCTGGTTCGATCCTCATGGAGATGGAGAAGAATAAACTTAACCAAACTTGCACCTCTGGACTAGAAACAGGTTGTAAAGAGATAACATGTTCTGCATGGGGTATATGTTTCCTATCAATCTTTTTATTTCTTGAATAAACTTTCTGCAGTGAGTTAAACTTAGATTTACAACCTGCTAGAAATTGCTGACATAAAAATTTGTTCAATAGGTTGCTAATGGAAAGGATGGGATGAGGATTTTGACTGCCATTCTCTGAGTCTAGGAAATTCTGGGTTGGTTGAATTAAACTCAATAATTGGTTCATTTGCTTTTTATAGTTATAAAAGAGATCAATAATAGATAAAGATATGAAAAATATTGAAATTCAAACTTTAAATTTATTGAATCTTGCCACTTAAGAAAAACAAGAGCCAACTGAACTAAACATTTAAAATTCTTTAATCATGTTGGATGAAGAATGCAAATGTTTTGCTTCAACTAAAGATAAGCAATCAATATTCAGCAACAAAACAGGCCTATGCTATCCAGAATTACACAAAGTACATACCCCTCCATGTAGAGATTTTAAAAGACAAAATTGTGATGCTCAAATTAATAAGAATTATGGTAAGCAATCTACCTGTCGCAAAAATCATGACAATGAAGTCTTGTAACATTAGCTTTGATATCTCAGAAAAGAAGAATGCAAGAAAGTGCTCACTGGTTTGGACTTTGGATAAAATAAAATTGTATTTTCACATGGTTGAACGGCATCAGGTTTGGTGAGTCCTTCCTCCAATCATGAGGAATGACAAATACTTGGCTTGCATTAGAGAACATTCAAAATGAAAAACCAGAGACTGACAAGCATATGAGAGAAACAGAGAAAGAAACAGAAAATACGAATCATAAGGCAGAAGCATTTCTGGGAATTTGTCTGCTACTCATAAGATGTGGCAAATCTAATACCTGCATTCCAGAAAAAAAAATGAAGATGGTATCAAGTCATGCATAGAATTGGCAGAATGCATTGTCAGTTATAAAGACCATATATGAAACCTTAAAGGTTTAAGTTTTTAAGAGCAAGGTAAATTACCCGCTCTCTGAAGCCCAAGTACCATCCATCATGAAAATACTTAATGCACTATACTGCATGATGTAGCAAAAGTTAGAATAAGTCCATATTTGGTAGCAACATTCACATGACTAAAGGCCAGCCAAGTGCAACAACTTACTCAAAAGTGCAGTTTGATAATCAATCATTGCTCCTATTTTCTTGGAAATCATTTCTGCTCTGATTACTGCTGCCTTTTGCATCAATGCAAGGAGTGAGAGGTGGGAAAGAAGGCACAGCTTTTAGTATGAACTTACGGCCACTTCTTAATGGTCCCGAAGAGCTTGATCCAAGCTGGTGCAAATTGTGAGGAGGTGAAACTCGCTTGCCATTTGGGGAACCGGCTTTCACAGGTTTGATGGGCATAGAAGTGTCTTTCAATATCTCTGGCATATCATCCTCCAAAATGTCATAAAGTCCGCCATCAGCTGAGTCAAGCCCCTGAAGCTTTTTATTATCATTTAAAGGAAACATTGGCATAATAGGTGAACTTTGCCAATGAAGAGAGCAACCTGGAGTGAGAGACCTACTTCTAGGGTCCAATTGGACCTGTGAAAGGCTTGTCAATTCCCTTGCTTTAGATGATGGTGAACCTCTAATAACCGAGGGATGATTTGGCAGTGGAGTGCGATGGAATTCATCAGCAAGGGTAACAGCATTGTTGTAACTAATTCCCTCACAGAAAGAATCAATATCTAAATTTCCTTTACTTGTTTCCAGAAGTATGTCATTGCTATCAGAAGTTCTTGGAGATCTTGGAGATTTTGCATAAGATAAGACAGTAAGGTCAGACTCAGATGAAGGAAGGCATCTCCTGGAAAGAAGTCTGGAAATGGATGCATTCTTTCCATGGCTGAATAAAAACGTTAAGTAATCAGCAATTATGAAGTTAAATCAGTATTATTTAGCTTTATCTTGAATGAAACTAAGACACCATAATTACAAATCTTACTCTGAGCACTGGACTGAAGGTGTCAAAGGTGTAAGATGGTATGGATCACACAACTCAGAATCGAAAATTTCCTTCTTAGGTTTAGCTGCCACTCTACTTTCTGATATCTCTCCGCTTCTGTTAATCATTTCTTCAGTCACACAATAATCTGGAAATTCAGGAATAAGGATTAAGGAGTATATTGATTCTCAATTCTTACTTACCAAAAGATACTGTCTGCCCGAAATGAACCCTATGATGATTTTGGGAAGAGAGCAAATTTCTCTATTCCTAGTATAGGAGATGAAGACTAGCATGCATAGAAAGACAACATTCTTAAAGATATTTCTTAAAAACTCACCTTCCTTCTTGCCATAGACATTTTTACACCCCTCACATCGACATCCAATTGAGCAACCAACATTAGCCTTTTCAATATAAAAAGCATGAGTCCAGGAACAATACACTAACAGAGAAGATGTACAAAGCATGATAGATGATTCAGATAGCAATAAATTTCCAGACCTGGTAACATTCACAATATTTTTTCAGACACATCGACCTTTTGCAATTGCACCCTCTTTTGTGTCTTGCTGAGGATGGTGTCTTCCGGTTTCCATCTTCCTGAAAAGACATGACTGTGAAATTACTATATCAGGAAAAAGAAAAGAAAAGCAAAAGGCATGTCTCTGTTTTGGGCTTGGGGAGTTGTAATATACCCTGTTGCTTAAAGGAAACTCAGTGACCGGCTGTACAATCTTGGGAGCAAATGCTAGTGGATTACGTGATTCAATTTGTTTACGTGTTTCAAGAACAGTCTCTTCATAATCGGGCCTGTTGAAGCAACCTTGGCAGGAACAAGGTTCAGCACAATAGATTCCAGCAGCAAAACAATCACAATAGCTGAAAAGGAGAAATTTAGCATATATTGTACCAATAGAGCTATGCTACACATAACAGGACTGCAACCAAGTAAAAACATAATTCACTTACAGTTTCAAGCATTTGGTCTTCTTGCAATTGCAACGCTTGCAACCATCACCATCTGTGTTATTTGATAATTTCTTCCTATAGAAGCACATTAATGGCCCAGATGATAAACTATAAGGAGAAAGTTATAATTACAAATTAGAAAGAACTATCACAAAAACTTGCCTTTTCTTTATGGGGCTTTGTTGTTCAAACATGTCATTCCTATCTCCATCCTCTGAGTTAAATTTCCTCTTTGTGTTCGGAGTCATGTGAAACTCAACTGATTCCTCGGCAAAGAGTGATTCTGAAGCAGAACCTGCAATTGTGCAAACTTTCTGTTCTAGTGCTCCTTCTTGAGGAGTTGATACTTTTTCAAATGCATCTGAGCAATTGTCGATGTTTTCAGTTGATTGACAGCTTGTAGTAGATGTTGATTTTATTGCCTGTGCCAATTTCATGCTTCCAGTTCCACCTTGACCCATTGATGTAGCATTAACAATGCTGTTTAGGTGTAAGCCAATACCTGATGGCTTGAGAACAGTTAAGGAAGACTTGCCATAGCACTGGGGAATCATGTTCATTGCTAATTGGGACAAGTTAACTAGTTGCCTTCTCCTTGATTTAGCACTTAAATCAAGATGAGATGAACTCAAACTCTCTGTTTCTGAATTTGTAGCAAGTGATGTTGAAGAGATAATATTATTTGCTCGATTTGTGGAAATGCTGCAGGTTGCTGTGGCTTCTGGTTGAGCTTCTCCAAATTGAAGGCAACGTCTACTCATGCTGCGTTGGAGTTCACTAGCCTACATTGACTGTTGAAATTATTCTATTGCAAAAGGAACATATGGCAGCATTTAACAATCACAATTGAAGGGTTAAGGGAGTTTAAAGAGAAATTCAGTAATCTATTTTTTATATCTCTAAATCAGGGCTACTTCAAATCTTTTCATACCTCATGTGTCATGCTATGAACTGGAACATCTGCATCTCCGCCAATATTTTTAGCAAAACCTTCATATGACTGAACCCCGGGCAGAGATCCAGGCAGCTGTTGAAGGAAACTACTGCATCCATCACCATGGCCATCTTTCTGCCAAAAGAAAAAAAGATTGAAACATGCATATTTTATCTCCTAATATACAGAGTACTATTTCCAGATTAGATGGGGAAAACAGAAATCAATTATTACCTGAGGACCAAAGTTTTTACATTCTTTTTCCTTAGAAGAAAGATCAAACCTATCAGACTCAAACTTTTGAAATCCATCAGATATCCCTTGAGCAGAACCTTGCTCATTTTCAACCTTCAACAATTTTTCATCAGAGGTTAACTTTCTTTCGATGCTTTCTTCACTTTGCCCAGACAAAAATTGAGCTGCATCAACTTCCCTCCCCACATTATTTTTGCTGCCAAACTTAATATTCTTTAAGTCCAGTAAACCATCAACTGATGATTGAAGCACATTATTAGATTGTTTCAAATTTAACTTGACTGAATATGCAGCCTTTGCACAGTCTGTTTCCACAGGGTCAGCCAAGAATTCATCAACACATTCAGAGGAACTACCAAGCTGGACTGCCACATCGTCCTTGTTATCTTCATTCTTAATATCAGTGACCAACCCTTCTTGCGATTCAGTAACAGATCTTTCCAAAATACAAGACTCATTTATTATTTTCTTGTCCCCTTCACACTTTTGAGATATTTCCACACTGGATGACTGGGGCCTGGAAATAAGGTTTCATGCAATCAGAGCTCAAGCATGAAGCACTCAAATGGGAAAAGATAAAGCCAAAATAAAAGGTGGACGAACCTTCCAAGTGTATTATTACGTGGAGATGTAAATACAAGAGGAGAACTGAGTCCAACAAACCCTTGTGCTACATGCGGTGCTTTGTCATGCTTTATAGGAGACAGACTGCTAATGTAATTGGAGAAAGGGGATTCCTGAAATCAAAGTGGAAAATGAAAAATAAAAGTCTAAAAATGAATCCAGCCCTAAAAGCTATGCAGTTATCATGACAAGATCACGGGGAAAAAGGGAAAGGAAGGTCAAGTTTCAAATTACTGGAACTTAAACAAACTCAAGTCTGAAGTTGGCTGCAAACTAATGGAACTCAACCAATATTAAGTCTGAAGTTGCTGTCCATGTCAATGCAAATGTCTTACAATAAAGCAGATAATTGCTTTGAAAACAATTCACCCCATTTAGTAAGCAAAACTAGCATATAACTAAACAAATAACTCATCTGAAACTAAATGAAACACTATTACAACCTTGTGCAAAACCTAGAACCACAAGACCTTAAACATTAAACCAGCATTTACTCATTAAAGAAACTTTTTCTTTTCTTTTCTAAGGCACCTCCAGTGACAGAATAGCATCAATAAAGACAAATTCAAATCTAAACCAGTATCCAATTAAAGAAAAATATATTCTAGTACAAAGTTTAGATTCTGCCAATTCATTGAATCAAAACTCCTACCCCAATTCCTCTAAAAAAAAAGGATTACCAATACTCATTAAATCAGAGGAATTCAAGTCAAACCAAGTAAAAATCACAACTCTACCAATAGAATTAAAATGTCACTTAAACAATACATTTAACCATATTTACTAACAAATTGTCAAATACAAACCTCCCGAAACACAAATCTAACACTTAGAACAAGTAGCAAATTTACAAAAGAAAATGCATTAGAAAATCAAAGTCAGAAAAGGGTGTAGAAGAAAAACTTAAAGACTGAAATGACAAGGAACATAAATTACATCCATTCATTTTTTGAAAAAAAATTAATTAATTACTTGAAGTGGCGAAGAAGATGAAGAAATAGATGCTGAGGCAGAGGCAGAAGCAGAAGCAGAGGGAATTGGGGACTTAGAAAGTTTAGGAGAATCCATGGTCTGGAACCCTAGTTAGCCTCTGCATTTCTTTTTATTTTTTCTTTTTTTTTTAAACCTCCAGATTTTGATTTTGGTGTTGAAATTTACTTTATAAATTTTAGTTTTATTTACCTACTACTAAAATTCGAGTTGGGAGAGAGATGTAGTAAGGCTAAGAGGTGAAGGGCGGACATTCAAAATCCGAGCGGGAAGGAAAAGAACACAAC
The DNA here is from genome assembly GCA_025698465.1 of Gossypium longicalyx. Classification (NCBI taxonomy): domain Eukaryota; kingdom Viridiplantae; phylum Streptophyta; class Magnoliopsida; order Malvales; family Malvaceae; genus Gossypium; species Gossypium longicalyx. Next base: position 53,517,369 of record CM046996.1, read on the forward strand.
ACATCTCCTCGGCCTTTCTGTTTCTATTGGATCACTTTTTGGGCCTAACAATATTCCTAATCTGCCTCGTTGGATATTACTTGTGTATTTCACACTTTTTTTAATTGTCAATGTTTATATCTTTTATTAATTTAACTTTTATTTTCTTGTTTTTTTCTAAATTTTATCATTAATTTTTTTAAAAATATTCAAATCATTTTTCTAATATTGATGTTAACTAAATATTATTTTTTTAACAATGTTGGTGTGAAAACTTGTATAATTGTTCTTATTTTTTTCTAACAATGTTGATGATAAAAATATTGACTAAAATGTTAAAAGAACAATAATGATAAAATTCAATCATATTATTTTTTCAACAATATTTTTATCATAAAGAACAATAATTCAAATCTTATTAAAAGATTTATAGTTGAATTCGACTTTTTTAAAAAGTCGATGGCTAAATTTAGCTTAAAAAAAAGAAATAATAGCCAATTTGACAAAAGATGTAAATATTGAGGGCTAAATTTGACATGATGCCTTTTATTTAAATGATGTAAAATACATATATACTGAAACATGTTTATAGGAACCATTGTGTTTATTATTGAATTACCGAACATAGCCAAAAACGATATTGGGCCTTTGAAAGAGAGAGGAATGTTGAGAATCGTAGACGAGTAGCAGAAATATTTAGTTTGTACTTTTATGATTCGAGATCATATCACTTATATGCATATACATGTTGATTGCATGATTAGATATCAAGATAAGCCTATACTTGTCATATGAATTGATTCATATTGAATGATAATATGTTGAGAATTGAATTGAGATGTGTATAACCTAAATGAGCATAGTATGAACTTGATAAAGGCATGAGTTATGAACTGATGATGAAATGGTATGAATTCCTAATATGTGGATTGGTTTATAAAATGCAATTAGATCATCGGTACCCTATTAACTATTCGAGTAAAGTCGGATATAGTTGGTATGTCATAGCATTAGATTGTGTATATGTTATACTTCGGTTATATGTTGATAAGCGTTGGGCCCATATCACTTAAGACATTCCAATAAGTGTTAGGCACACTTTTTACTTCGGTTATGCCGATGAGCACTGGGCACAATTTATATTTTAAACGTTTCGATGAGGCACTATGTGCTAGATTGGTGTGATGGTTGAATGATATGTGTATCCGTCTCAAGTCTGAATTTGATTAATAGGGAATATAACATAAATTTGATCAATAAGACTTGAATTGAAATGATGATATAAAATGGTACTGTAAGTATATATATGTGAAATAAGACTAAAGATAGCATGTGAAAGATCGTACAAACCGGTTTATACAAACCCTGAGGGTCGATATGGTAGCAAAACGAATCAATATATTCGAGAAAGAATGAGATAAAGAATTGAATAGATATCATTAAATGAATATGAAATGTGATTACCATATATGACTTGATATATGTATGAAGATATGGTTAAATGTGATTGTGCCTAGTCTCGGTGTTTGATATATGAATGCTAATTGATTTGATTGGAAGTGGATGCTACATGGAATGAGTTATACATGATATTGACTTGAATAATGAAAGTACCACCGAGCTTTATCGCTCAATGTACGGTTTGTTTATTCTATGTGTAGGTATTAGTGGATCTTGAAGTCTCGAGAGGTGAAGTAGGATTTAGATAACAAATTCTCGACTCAGCAATGTTTGTATAGTTCTTTACATTTCAATAAATGGCATGTACCTAGGGTTGAACTGATTTTGAGTTGTAAAATTTTAACTTGACATAATGAGTATTAGAAGTTACTCAATGGGATAGTTCATGAAATGGGATAGTTCATGAAATGTTAAGGCTTACATGAGTTGATATATGTATTTGATCATATATGATGAGTTTTATTGCATTTTAGGGCCTCTAAATCAATTGAATTATTCAATTCGGTAGGTTGAATCAAATGATGTAAGGCATGGTAGGTGTTTGTCTTTAAAGTTGTGACATCATCCCACAGATGTTGTGACATCAGCTATCAACGTCACAATGTCCCTTGTTTATCGTTGATGTCGCGACGTGAGTCCCTCATGGTCACGAAACTAACTTGAAACATTTTGGAAACTTTGCATTTTGGTCCCCCAATGGTCTCGAGTCATCATAAGAGCTTTCGTAAGCTCGTATAAACCCCAAATAAGATTATATAATATGTTTTATTAGTATATTAATCCTAATAACTTGTATTAATGTGTTAGATTGATTGGAATTGTATTCATAGTTACTCCGACAATGAATGTAGCATTCTATAGCTTGAATCCAGAGATCAGATTGAGTGTGGAGTGTTCAATTCATATATGTGGTGAGAATGAAAATTCTATGTGGGGTAATAACCTTTATTCTAATACTTATAACCTAGGGTGACGCGAGCATTCTAACCATAAATAGGGAGGAAATGAAAGGGAAGGGCCATTACATATTTTACCTAAGTCTTGTAAATATGCTTTCCGATAGTCATTTCGGTTTTTTATACCAAGAACTAAATAAATTTAATTATTCACATAAACCAAATAAATCGAATAGACTTTGGGAGTAAAGTTGAATAAACTAAACTAAAGTTTTTGGTTCGATTTTTAAATTTTTTTTATTTTTTGAGTTGGAAAAGAAATTTTAATTGAAGTACTTATAATTTTATTTTAATTTTTTCAAATAATTATTTTTTCTTCAATTATTGATTTTAATTTTAATTTTATTTTAAATTCATTATAAAAATATTAAAAATTAAATCAAATAATTTTTAATCAACTCAAAAAATATTTATTTTATTACAAGGCCAACAGTTCAACATACAATTTTTATATCTTCTACTATTCTTAATGGATATATATATATATATATATATATATATATATATTAATTTGGATCTTTTTAATATGTTAAGTGATAGGAATTAAAATGAATATCTTTTAAAAAATAAATTATCAATTTGGGTTTTAAATATTAATGGGTATTGAGTTTTAAATATTAAGGAGTTTGAGTTTTTAAGAGTATTAAGTTTTAATGGGCATTTGAGTTTAAAGTTTAAATTTTGATTTATGTAAATGGATTATGGCCTTATGGCCTTATGAGTTATGCCTTAATTGATTTATTCGTTTTATAATGTTAAAACCGAAAATCGACCAAATAAATAAATCAAACCGAACATGAAAACTGAATAAATAGAAAAAAATCACTTTTTCGATTCGATTCACTTCGATTTTATTGGATTAGAATTTTCTGCACACCCTTAATTCCCATATAATCATGCAGATGCAGAGCAGACCAGCTATGCACGTCATAAAGTATCCCCTTGTTGCTTTGAATCCCACAGCATCTATCATATGCTTTTCTATATCAAAGTATCTACAGTTCCAAGGCAGCAATTTCCTACCCAATCTCTTCTCGTGTAAAAGCTTGAGGAGCTGTAACTGTATCTAAATTTCAAAAGCCGATGTTGCTCCCAGTCTTCATCTTTTCTTCCAAGTATCAGTATCCAGCACTCATGTTCCAAGCATATCTAGATATAACGATGTGACCTTCGAGGATCCTACAAGAGAAAAGTAGGACAACATTTAACACATTCATGTAGAATATATACTGATATACCCGTATCTGCCATAGCCAAAAAGTTCCGTGGAAGGCAGAGCACAAACTCATCCATTCACGTTTACAAGGCTTATTTCCAAATTCCAGAAAGCCACTGAACAACAGGAACCTATAAAATGATATTTCAGAAGCAGCACACTATCTTATTCCCGCCGGCAAAAAAACAAAAAGGTAGGCTTTATTCATATACAGAACAAGCTTATCTAGTAAGCATATGATCAGGTCATGCAAATTCCCATATTTGATCACCATCCATCCAAAGAAAAGGTTTCAGGTTTACTTACTTTTATCCAATAAACCTCGACAGCAAAAAGCCATCATGCACGTGAGAAATAATTAAGGTAAACTCGTACAGAAACTTATATAGAATCCATTTCTCCAATTTATCATTCAACAGCACGGAAAGATGTGCGAGGAGAATTAAATCCATAGAGTTTCTAAAGGGATAAACGTATAATATTCACCAACAGCAGCAGGGAAAATTTCTTTCATTCATGATTCATGCATTCACTCACAGAACTATAAACTAACTAGTATTTTCCAGCACAGATATAAGTTTCTGATTTTTACCTTGTGTAATGGACACATAATCTAACATGATAAATAAACAAGTACCTTTCTTGATTCTAGATAATTTAATATTCCACGCCAAATACATCACAAGAGCAAGTTATAGTTGCTTGATTCTGATAGCAGTCCTCATGCAAAACTTAACAGGGACTTTTGTAGAGAAAAAACTACGATACATTTCATATTGGCATTTTCATCAGAGAGAATTACAGACCATTTCCGATGATGTGAGTTAAATCGATATGAGGCATTAATCTCCACCAAAGTTGGAGCAGAAAACTTTACAGTGATGGAGGTGAAATCTACATTACATACAGCACCCTCGATGGAGCACTATCAATCATTTATTAATCGATTCACCAAACCAATATCAAGCCACTAATCCATAAAAATTTATCTAAAAGACCAGAAAAAGAGATGACCACAAAAGTACCATTAATACATAGTCAACTTGGAAGTCTTAGAAATTTTATCCTATTACTGATGTGAAATCTTTAAATGTTTATGGACTAGCAAAGATGGTATCTGACATTACAAACAGAAAATGTAAAATTCAGCAGCATACTGAATCTGAGGTAATATGGAATAAGAAGGTTCTTCATGCATTGGTACATTAATCAAACTTATTTTCCATTAATATATATTAGTAGAAAAAACAGAAACTTTAATTAAGAAATGTACGATAATGTAATGCCAAAAATCAGTTTCTTTGAACTACATTACATAGTAACATAACAAATTTAACAAAACAGTGATAAAAATTAGCATTATCACCAACTAATTGTAACTCAAGCCGGTGCAACACTGATTTTGGACAACTCCTTCTCCTTATGCTTCAAATACTGATGCAAAATTGCAAGCCTGGCAGTCTCAAATGCAAAATAGCCCAAAGCTGAAAAACAAGCACTATGAACAACTCTAGGCCCCAGTCCACTAGTCAAACCAATCCAACCTTCCTCCTTCAAAATCTGCTTCACCGTCGCATTAACCCCACCATACATAGCAGCAGCAACTTTATTCCCATGAACCTGAGTCATCAACCTTGTTTTCACCACATCGAGAGGAGTAGTCAAAGAAGCTGAAATTGCACCAGCCAAAGCACCGCAACAAACACTCTGAATTGGCTCCAAATTAGTCTGTTTTGTCTTTCTCAAAACCGCAGCTTTTAAATACTCAAAAGAGGAATAACTTAACACCCCAGCAGGCAAATTCCTCAACAAAGTAGCTGAGTAACCAGCATAAAGACCCAAAATCCCATCTTTTTCTAAAATTCTCAACAAGACTTCCCATGACCTTCCTTTAGCACCAGCTTGCATTCTTTGAGTAATCAACTCTTTCGGTACCATTATAGCTGACGAAACAATATTTCCCATAGCACCAGCAGTTGGAGGAATAAGCAAAGCCGGATACTCCAATTTGGACAAAAAAGACTTACCAAATTCACATGTCCCAAAATAAACAGCTGAAGAAGCCGTCGAACCTACAATAACAGCTGAAACTCCTCGGTAAAATCCCAGAATACCATTCGTCTGGAAAGTTTTGACTACTGCATCAAAGGTGTTAGCATAAATCTCGGAAGCACCCTTTGTCTGCATTTTGGTTTTAATGGTATCGAGTGGGAGAAGGCATACGTAAGTAAATGCACCAGCAATTCCACCACCACCTGCACCGATTAGAGCTCTTTCGAAGACAGATAAGTTTTTCATAAGGATTTGGGCTTTGGAGCTGTTTCTCAATCTGGGTTCTAGCCATTTGGGGAATTTAGGCGATTTGGGTTGCTGGGATTCAGTTAAATTGGAAAAAGGGAGCGGAATACGAAACTTGGTGGGTTTTGCAGGTTGAGGACCTCCAGAAATGGAGGTAGAGGCAAAGGAGAGGTGATGTAGGTGAGGTTTGAGGGGTTTTTGAGGATTTTTCGGGGATGAAGTGAGAGTGATGAAATGGCTGTAAAGGGAACCGAAGTCGGTGTTGACTGGCGGATGATTTAAGTCAGAAGAAGGGAGACCCAGAGATGCAGAGAGTCTCGCCTCCATTGCTAAAGCTTTATGTTGCCCTGGTTTGTTTTTGCCTTGCAATTTTCTTTCACCGACTGTTTCAATCGGTTTGGAGTTTGAAGTTTTAACCACTCATTGATGGATGATCAAATCGATGTCGTTTATTCACAGTAATAAATTTTATTTTTATTTTTATTTATAAAACATATATATTTAATTATTTATATTTAGTGATATAATAAATTATTAATATAATAAATATAAATTATTAAAATAATAAATTATTTAATATTTTAATTTTATTTTAATAATAAATTTTAAAAACAATAATTTTAGATATTATTATTCACATATTATTAAAAATATTTAATATTAATATTTTAATAATAAATATTTATTATAATTATAAATATATTAATAATAAATTTTTGTAGTATAAATGCTAAAATATGTTATAAGTCTATGTACACTTCACAGATTTGTAATTTAGTCTTTGTACTTTTATTTTCGAGAATTTAGTATAATGAACCTGAAATTAACATAATATTCTTAATATATAAAAAAACAATGTAAAATATAAGATTATAGATAAAAATAAATTCAATTAAACAATGAAAAAAAATCTCAAATGTATGTTTGTTTCATTGAAAATAACTTTTATAAAATATTTTTAAAAAACCTACCAAACAATAGAAAATATTTTACAAAGATTCATTCAAACACAAAAAAAATATTAACTTTTCCAGAAAAATAAATAATTTTTCAAAAGTCATTTTCCAAACAAGGTTTAGTGGAAGGGACTACTGGTCAAATTGGTAAAGGAACGAATTTATCAGTTTAATTGATTTATTAATTCATATTTTTTGATTAAATAAATTATTAAATATTTTATAAAAATAAAAATACAATAGAATTGATTTTTTTTGTTCGGTTCAATCAATCTGTATCAATTCTCGAATCAATCGATTCAAAATTCTTCTTTAAAATACTATTCCGACCAATAATCGATCCAGTCCAATTCAAACAACCTTATTTTATGTTCGAGCTCTACCATGAGCTCAATAAGAAAAGCTTACAGCAAGTTTTACCAATTAAAGTTACAAGTTAATAACAAAATATTTCTCATAATTTTTTTGTATTTCCTTATAAAAATCGACATGCCCTCGTACTTTTTGTACTTCAACATAATTTTTTAGTACACTCTTATGATTTTGGATATTTTCTCTTAACAATTGGTATACCCTTATAATTTTTTATATCCATCGTAATCTTTTATACATCATCATATTGTTTTGTACTGTTGTAATACCTTATACTCGACTTGATTATCAGGTCCGAGCTACAGTGTCACAATCGTTGTCGAAACAACTACGAATAATTTACAACTAAAATTTTCAATTAATGAAAACATCAACAAATTTACATTCCTTGAACATACTTAAGTAAATACGAGTTTCATTTATATATGCATCTAATAGCATAGACCCGATCAACCATATATATATTAGTACTAGACTATGAGATTAACGTCGGATTATAATATTATAAAATATTGTGAAACCTAACCCACTAAGTACTTGCCAATAATAAATAAGAGTGAAACGACCCAACGTTATTGAAATTGCCAATAACAAACCATACACTAAGTAAAGTTTTCAGTGGTAATTCCATAACTTAAGCATGTAATATTAATATAACCAATACTATCCCCAAGTAAAACATGTATATCTACATATATATATATATATATATCTACCACATACTTAGTACTTAAAGTTACTTAGCTATACATATTCAATTTGAACATGTTAAGTGCCTAAATCTCATAACACTTCTTCCCAACTTCAATTCCGTTTATATAAACATATCAATATACTTATAATTGCAAGCATTTCAATTATAACTAAAACATATCAACCCTATATCCAAACATTTACTTGATCAATTCGTGACATTTTTAGTATGCTATCAATATATTATTTTCACTTACTTAATAATAACTTTATTCCTACCTTAGTCAACAATAATATTTCACACTTCAAACACATCACAACTCATTTATATACACATGACTCATAATTTGAATACATAACAATTTAAATATAAATATAACATATGAACTTTCTCACATTTGACTTAACTTGAACAATGTAGACATCAATATCATATGATATTAGGCAGCAAACCAAAATTAATATGTCTTTCATTGGACCACAAAAACTCCAACAATGCAAGGCACAATCAAACACATTTTCAACTTAGTTAAGACATGTTCAAATTAAATGACCCGAATCCTTATTTAAATAAAATACAGTGGTAAAATAAAATAAAAGTAAAATCCATATAGAACTACACTTCTTCTATTTTATTTTAGAATAAGGTTTTTTAAACTTTATTAAACTCCATCTATTTTATATTGATTAAATAAGGTGTTTCAGTCTTACTAGAATATGGCTTTACAAGCCTATAAATAGACATAGTCTATCCCTCTTGTAATTTTTTAAATTCGACATAGTGAATTTTCTTCTCCTCTGCTCGTGGTTTTTTCCTGAAAGGGTTTTCACGTAAAAATTTGTGTGTTCTTTATTTTATTTTATTTTATTTTCATAAATTGGTATCAGAGCATCCAGGTTGTTCATCTCAATCACAGTAATGGCGTCTTTGAAGTATGAAATTCCACTGTTGGATCGCAATACTAGATTTGGGTTATGGCAGATTAAGATGTAAGCAGTTCTTGCGCATATGGATCTGGAGGATGCCCTGCTAGAGATAGATAAAATGCCTTTAACATTAACAGATGAAAAGAAGAAGCGTAAGGATCGAAAGGCATTAACACAATTACATATGTATTTGTCTAACAAAATTTTACAGGATGTGATGAAGGAGAAGACCGCCGCTGCATTATGGAAGAGGTTAGAACAAATATGTATGTTGAAAACTCTAACAAGCAAGTTGCATATGAAGCAGCGTCTTTATGCTCATCGTTTGGAGGAAGGTGTGTCTGTACACAAATACTTAATAGTGTTTAAAGAAATTCTCTCAAACTTGGAGGCCATGGAGGTTCAGTATGATAAGGAAGATCTAGAGCTGATTCTACTTTGTTCGTTGCCCCCGTCTTATTCAACCTTTAGAGACACGATTTTATATAGCCGCGAGTCTCTCACAGTTGATGAGGTTTATGATTCTTTGACCTCGTATGATAAGATGAAGCATCTTGTGGTTAAATCGGATTCTTAGGGAGAGGGTCTCATTATTCATGGGAGACAATATCGAAATGTTGATGATGATCATGGAAGGACACAGGAACGGAATCCTCGCGGTAAATCTAAGGGTAGATCAAGTCTTCAAACAGAGGTGAAACTTGTAACTTCTACAAGAAAAAATGGCACTTTAAATCTGAATGCTATAAGCTACAGAATAAGATTAAAAGAGAGGCTATGAATCAAAAGGGAAAACAACCAGAAAATTTTGGTAAAGCTGATGTTGTAGAAGACTATAGCGATGGTGAACTTCTAGTTGCTTCTATCAACAATTCTAAAGTGAACGAGGAATGGATACTTGATTCAGGTTGCACCTTCCACATGAGTCCCAATCGGGATTGGTTTACAACTTACGAAACAGTGTCTGAATGTGTTGTTTTGATGGGAAATAATGCTTCATGTAAAATCGCAGGTGTTGGAACAATTAAAGTTAAGGTGTTTGATGTAGTTGTCAAAACATTTAGTGACGTACGACATGTTCCAGAATTGAAGAGAAATTTAATTTTGTTGAGTAGTCTTGATCCAAAAGGGTACAAATACACAGTTGAAAGTGGAGTTTTAAAGATTTCCAAAGGTTCCCTTGTTGTGATGAAAGGGTAGAGAAAGACTACCAAGTTATATGTTTTACAAGGTTCTACTGTTACTGGTGATGCAGCTGTCGCTTCATCTTTCTTGTCAGATGATGATATTACTAAACTTTGGCATATGCGCCTAGGGCATATGAGTGAGAATGACATGGTAGAATTGAGCAAAAGAGGACTTCTTGATGGGCAAGGAATTTGCAAACTGAATTTCTGTGAGCACTGTGTTTTTGGGAAGCAAAAGAGAGTTCGATTCACCAGAGGAATCCATAACACGAAGGGAACGTTGGAGTATATTCATTCTGATTTGTGGGGGCCATCTAGAGTACCTTCGAGAGGTGAAGCTAATTATATGCTAACCTTTTTTGATGATTTTTCCAGAAAAGTTTGGGCGTTCTTCCTGAAGTAGAAAAGCAATGTGTTTTTTGCATTTAAGTCTTGGAAAATTATGATTGAAAAATAGACAGAAAATAAATAAAATATCTCTGCACAGACAATGGCTTAGAGTTCTGTTCTGATGAGTTTAATAGACTGTACAAGTCAGAAGGGATCGTGAGACACTTAACAGTTCGTCATACTCCACAGCAAAACGGCATTGCACAACGAATGAACAAAATGATCATGGAGAAGGTTCAATGTATGTTGTCAAATGACAACTTACCGAAATCGTTTTGGGCAGAAGCAACCTCTACTGCATTTTTTTGATCAACCGATCTCCATCCGTTGCCATTGAGAAAAAGACTCCACAAGAGGTATGGTCTGGTAATCCTGCTAATTATTCTAACTTAAAGATCTTTAGGTGTCCTGCGTATGCTTACGTTGATAATGGAAAATTAGAACAGAGATCCATTAAATGTGTTTTTCTTGGTTATAAAGTTGGTGTAAAAGGGTATAAGTTATGGTGTCCTGAAAATAGAAAAGTTGTGATTAGCAGAGATGCCGTTTTTGATGAAACTGCTATGCTACCTAACTTATCTCTTAAAAACTCTTCCAATAAAAAAAATCAAAAGCAGGTGGAGCATCAGATAATACAGAGTCGACTCCTCAAGCCAGTACAAAAATTGAGAATAGAGTTACTTTTTCACCACAACACTATATTGCCAAAAACAGAACTAGAAGAGAAATTAAACCTCTAAAGAAGTATGCCGAGGCTGATCTAGTTGCTTATGCTTTAAATGTGGCTAAAGATATAGATGCAAATTGAGAGCTGTCTAATTACTCTAAGACAGTTAGCTGTGAAGACTCAGAAAAGTGGATGTTTGCTATGCAAGAGGAGATGGAATCACTCCACAAAAACAGGACATGGGAACTTGTGAAACTTCCTAAAGGTAAAAAGGTTATTCATTGTAAATGGGTGTTTAAAAAGAAAGAAGGGACTCCAGGAGTTGAAGAACCCAGATATAAAGCAAGGCTTATTGCAAAGGGTTACAGTCAAATTCCAGGAGTGGACTTTACAGATGTGTTCTCCCCAGTTGTGAAGCATAGTTCGATTCGAGTTTTGCTTGGTATTGTGGCCATGCATAATTTGGAGCTTGAGCAGTTAGATGTAAAAACTATATTTTTACATGGAGAATTTGAGGAGGACATTTACATGCTATAACTAGAGGGTTTTACAGTCTCAAAAAAAGAGGACTATGTTTGCTTGCTGAAAAAGTCCCTTTACGGTTTGAAACAGTCACCAAGACAGTGGTACAAGAGGTTTGATTCCTTTATGACTTCTTATGATTTCAAAAGAAGTAGTTTTGATAGTTGTGTTTACTTTAAGAAAAACAGTGATGGTTCTTTCGTGTATCTACTTCTTTATGTTGATGACATGTTGATAGTAGTAAAAGATAAAGGAGAGATAAGAAAGGTCAAAGCCCAACTAAGTGAAGAATTTGAGATGAAAGATTTAGGACCGGCAAAGAAGACACTTGGAATAGAGATTCTCAGAGATAGAAAAGCAAGTAAATTGTACCTAAGTCAGAAGGGGTACATTGAGAAAGTTCTTTGTGCAGAGTGCTAAGCCTATTGTACTTCTTTAGCAACCCATTTCAGACTTTCATCGGCTTTGTATCCATAATCAGATGATGAGATTGAGTACATGTCACTTGTTCCATACTCTAGTACGGTGGGATCTCTCATGTATGCTATGGATTGTTCACGTCCAGATTTATCATATGCAGTCAGTGCAGTTAGCAGATACATGGTGAATCCTGGTAAAGAACAACGAAAGCGATTTAGTGGATTTTAAGATACTTACGAGGTACTACACGATGTTTGCTTACGCTTGGAAGAACTAGAGATGGAGTCATTGGGTATGTTGATGCTGATTTTGCTGGAGACCTTGATAGAAGAAGATCTCTCACGAGTTATGTCTTTACAATCGGAGGTTGTGCAATCGGTTGGAAAGCCACTTTGCAAACTACAGTCACTTTGTCTACCATCAAGCCGAGTACATGGCGATTATCGAGGCTTGTAAAGAAGCTATTTGGTTGAAGGGACTCTTTAGTGAACTCAATGAAGACCTTCAAATCGATGATGATTTTGTGACATACAAAAGTGCGATCTTCCTTACAAAAGATCAAATGTTTCATGAGAGAACAAAACACATTTGATGTTCGGTATCATTTTGTTCGTGATATTATTGGTCGTAGTGATATTGTTGTGAGCAAAATTAATACTCATGAAAATCCTACTGATATGATGACTAAGTCACTTCCTATAACCAAGTTTGAGCATTGCTTAGACTTGGTTGGTGTTCATTGTTGAAGTTAAACCCTTAAAGGGTTTTATGGAAGAGGTGGAGAACTTGTTCGTTGAGAGTTCGCGATGAAGAACTTGTTCATTGAGAATTCGTGTCATGGTGGAGATTGTTAGAATTAAATGACTCGAATCCTTATTTAAATAAAATACAGTGGTAAAATAAAATAAACGTAAAATCTATATAGAAATACACTTATTTTATTTTATTTTATTTTAGAATAACGTTTTTTAAACCTTATTAAACTCCATCTATTTTATATTGATTAGAATAAGGTGTTTCAGTCTTACTAGAATATGGCTTTACAAGTCTATAAATACACATAGTCCATTCCTCTTGTAATTTTTTGAATTCGACATAGTGAATTTTCTTCTCCTCTGCCCGTGGTTTTTTCCAGAAAGGGTTTCTACGTAAAAATCTGTGTGTTCTTTATTTTATATTATTTTATTTTATTTTCACAAGACACAATGACGTAAAAATAATAGTTGTAAATCATCATACGAACAACATTAGGTTTTAGCATTTGAACAACATAATAATAAACATTTGAAGGCATTAAGACAATATTCATTAATCAACATTTGGTTAGTATAAAAATACACATTTAAAACCATTAAGATACCAATTCAGACTGCAACCAAGCATGCAATTCGATTAGCAATTAAATGTATTAATTTAGTTGGCTTCTAGCCATGCACTTTCAAGCAACAACTTAATATTTATTTTTAGATAATGGGAAATTTAATATATATTTTTTAAAAAATAATTAAACATGAAATTTTGAACTATATTTTAATACATTTATTCAGACCACCCCATTATACACAAAAAGGACAACCTTGTTTATACATATGGGACAACATTGTTATGTCCAAAACAAACATCATTTCATCACCATTCAAACAACCTCATTATTCACTAAATTTTTAGCCTTAAAATCATCAGTTAGATCACATTACAAACATCCAATGATTAAAATTAAACCCAATATGAACAACCATAATTTGCTCAAACAAACCACATCTTTAAGCCAATTCGGGCAGCCTTATTCTCTCACAAATTGGACAACCTTTAATACTATTCAGACACCATTAAGATTGCGTCGAACAACCTTATTATTCACACAAAATGGACAGCATATAACCATGAAATAGTGACTTAAATTGTAACCTCCCCAACCTGGCCTAGACGATAGGCCCAAATGAGAGATTACATCAGTCGCCGAAATGACCTAGTAGCGATCGGGGTTTATAAAACAATCATTTAAAAATATTTATTTATTTTTAGAAGAAAACTTAGTTGATTTCTGAATTATTTATTACTAAAAAATCTAATTATAAATTTAGTAGCGTAAAAGTGATATCTATTTATGTTTTAATAGAAGTCGTATTTCAAGCATATATAATTAAATACCCTAATTTTAATAACCTAATCAAAATTTAAAGGTCATGCATGTTGAATAATCCTTAAAAAAAACTTAAGTCCCATGACACAATTTAAATAAAACATTACAATTTCTCAGTAACAAAAAATTTGAAATAATAAATCTGAAATATTTAATAGACAAAACAAAACCGAGCCCCTCAGAATACCATGTCTGCGTCATAACCTGGTGGGTTATCTGTAAAGATAGAGAATAAATGTAACATCCTGAATTTGGGCCTAGAAGTATTGGGCCTTGAGTATGGGTCCGTCAGGAGGTTGTATATAAGTATTTAATTGTGCAAGGAAATGACACAATTAAATGTCTGCTTTGGTGGTTAATGGCTCTGAAAAGTGTTGGAGGAATCTTGGGTTCAAACCTAAGCTTTAGCAAAAATTTTGGTATGAAGTGAATAAAACCATAGATGCTTGGATACTGGCCTTTTAAATTATTGTGTTAAATAAATAACACAAGGAAACATGTGGTCTAGAGGTTGTGGCGTCATTAAGGTTGTAAGGGAGCCTAGGTTCAAGTCTTGGCTCTTACAATTCATTTTGGTTTTTCTCTTAAGTGAATCTGGATGCTGGCACATATGTCTTAAAGTTAATTGTGGACTTTTTTATCACAGAAAGAGCTTGTGGTGGAGTGGCAAGGTGGCGTGTTGTGTAACTATGAGGTCTGAGGTTCAAGTCTTGGGATATACAGTGGAGTATTTATTTTGCTATTTGAGCTGTATGGGAGGTGGAGTTGGACTGGAACTCTATGGTTGAAGTGGTCATAAGAATGATGAATTTTCCTAATGGTTGAAAGTAATCCCACATCGGGAAGTTAACATGAGAATTTGTGAGAAGCTGGCTTTAAATATAGCGAACCAGATGAGTTGGGGAGGAAGACTCAATGCAGGATGTGCCAAGGTTGGTGATCGTGGACTTCGGCGCGTTCTCATAAACAGGTGTGTATTTGTTCCCTTCTTTGTTGGAAGTCGGCAAAAGCCGAAAAGTCGAAACTTTGGCATTTGAGGCTTCACGAGCGTGCGATCGCTCGTGTGGTAAATTGAGCCCACAGATCATGGGCGATAGACTGTAGAGGTCGCCACGAGCCTTCTCATGTGTTGGGGCTATTCTGGGCGTCGATGGGCCCGTGGGCCCGCTTGAGTAAATCTGTGGGAAGTAGTTGGGCTTGTCATGTCGTGTGCATGGCATAGGCCGTGTGGGCCCAATGGGCCTGTGGACCCCACACAGATTAAATCCATGGTAAGTGATAAATGTTGGACAAGGCTTTGTAGGTCACATAGCTATAACTGAATTTGGGCTTAATGGGCCTTAGGCCCATTTGCACTGTTAGGTCTGTTTAGGTTACTTAAGTCACTTGAGGCGACGATGGGTCTTCTGTTGGGTTGTTAAGACCCCCGATTTGTAAAATTACCAAAATATCCCTGATTTGTAAAATTACTGAAATACCCTCGATTTGTAAAATTACTGAAATACCCTCAATTTGTAAAATTATCAAAATACCCCCGATTTGTAAAATTACCGAAACACCCCTAGTTTGTAAATTATCAAAATACCCCTAATTTGTAAAATTAACGAAATACCCCTGGTTTGTAAAATTACCAAAATACCCCCAATTTGTAAAATTATCGAAATACCTTCGATTTATAAAATTACCGAAATACCCCTGATTTGTAAAATTATCGAAATACCCCCGATTTGTAAAATTACTGAAATACCCCCAGTTTGTAAAATTATCAGATTACCCTTGTAGTGTAAAATTATTGAAATACCCCTGTAGGGTAAAATGACTGTTTTGCCTTTGTGGGTAAATGACTAAATTGGACTATGAATTTGACTGATTGACTGTGATTGTATGATTGTGTTTTAACTGACTTGACTGTGGTTGTAAAATTGATATGTTTTTAATATATGTTTAAATGATTATTACTGAGCATGGCCATTTTGCATACACGCGTGATGATTGAGCATGACATACACGACATATTGCATGGGGTTGGAATTGTGAAACAGAGGAAGAAATTTAGGATCGCATGGTTACTTGATAACCGTGGATCCACCGATTGAGGATCGCATGGTTGCTTGACGACCGTGGATCCACCGATTAAGGATCGTATGGTTGCTTGACAACCGTGGATCCACTGGTGGCTTTTAAGCCCAATATATGATTATTGACGACTCTGTGTCGATCATATTTACCCGAGGCTATGTGCTAACTGTATTACCGTCGCTGATGGCTATGTGCTTAACATGAAACAGCTACCGATGGCTTAAAGCCGATTATGCTGATTGTGGCTTTGTGCCAACCTAAAAATGGCTCTGTGCGATCTTGACTATGGCTTTGTGCCAAACATATTTACCTGTGGCTATGTGCCTAACATACTTATGGATGACTCTGTGTGGATCATATTTACCCAAGGCTGTGTGCCAATTATATTACCATCGCTGATGTCTATGTGCCAAACATAATACAGTTATCGATGGCTTTGTGCCAATTATAATACCGCTACTGAAGGCTTTTTAAGCCCAATATATGATTAGCGACTTTCTTTATGAAGAAGGTAATCGCAACCGGCTACCATTGATGTGTATCGGATGGGTGGGTCGATATTTATATCCTCACATGATGTGTACCGGGGGACGGAGTTGATGTGTAACGGTTGGATTATTGGGATGGGATAGCATGCATCCATGCATTCACACATTCTGTTCTGTTATTGGTTTGGGCTGGGCCTAATTGATTCTGTTATGGGCTGTGACCCACATGACATTATAATAGGCTTTGGCTCACGTATGCTCTGAATCGACTGTCTTCATTCTTGTTAATAGGCTCTAGCCCCGATCAAGCTTTTTTTTTTCAGATATCGATCATTGTTACTCTAGTAAGGGGATTACACACTGAGTTTTTGTAAACTCACCCCGTTTATTAACCGTGTAGGTAATCCCCAGCGTTAGGTGGATCGGTGTCGCAGAGGGACTCAGAAACGACCACACAACTGCACATGTTTTTCTATTTCGTTTATTTAGTTAAGCACTTTGGTTTTGATTTGGGTTGTAATAAGGCCTCTTTATTTCCTTAACCTTTTATTTGGAAAGTTTATTTAGTATGTCTAATATCTGTTAGAAGTAGGGCACGGTTTTCCAAAACAACAACTGTTTTCAAAACACTATGTTTTCGCGACTTAACTTTTAAACATCACATTTTCGTAAATCGGTTACTTTTAGAATTAGCTTTCGTAAAGTAAAAAGGAGTTTTGGAAATAAAATTAAGAAGTTTTCAATGTACTACGTTTTAAATAAGAAGGGTTTCTAATGAAAACATGGTTTTCAAAAAACACTTCAATGTGACACGCTAGATTCGGGTCTAACTTCTGGGCCGGGTTTGGGGTGTTACAATAAAGGAGAGTGAGCTATGAGGTTCAGTATGATTTCAAATACAAGAAAATTAGTGCAAACAGTCAATAGGTCATAATAATGCATAGTATAATTGCAATCAATTAGCAAATCAGAAAATCAAATTTTCAAGTTAACCATCGATAGTATCACAGAATTCACAATAGTATTTTCAAAATATCGATGTTTCAATTTATCTCTGTAACACCCCTTACCCATTCTTGAGACCCTGACCAGGCACGAGGCCTTACCAGACACATATTTGGACATTCTCAAAAAATATGGGTTATAAAATTCCATTCTAAATTAAAACCAATCAAATAACATCTTAGTGTCCCTATTATGGGCCTACGAGGCCCTAAACATACATTGAGAACAGTCCGGGATTAAATTGAAAACTTGAGAAAGTTCCTGGAAAATTTTCTAGGTTAAGCCTCATAAGCTGGTGTGGAGGCAATGCACACGCCCGTGTGCTTTGGGACATGCCTGTGTCCCCAATCCATATGGAATTAATTGAATTTATTTCCTATTTTGAACCTATAGGGGTTTTCACATTGCCGAGTACACGCCCGTGTGATCGCCCGTGTGATCGTCCATGTCCAAGAACTTAGACATTCTATTTATAACGTCAGCATGCATTTAGGGGCACACAGCCAAGACACACGTTCGTGCGCTAGGTTGTGCCCTCCACACGTTTGAGACACACAACCGTGTCTCTACCCGTGTGTTTTTCTGACTTAAATATTCTAGGTGCAGGGGACAGACAACAACACCACATGCCCATGGGGCTATCCGTGTGTCGTGTGTCACCTATGTGGACACTTAGTAGGCTATAATTCAAGCCAATGGTCACCCTCAAATTTCACTCACATATATGAACCCCAATTATATTTAACATGACCTAAATATACTTAAGGATTATCATCAATGGTCCATTACATGTTAACCTTATCTCATCGGTTATGTACATTCTCAATTATCCCCTTTTTGTATTGAGGAGTTCCATCTCACTAGAACACATTTAGACTTGGCTCATTATTATAACTCATTGCCAATTATGGCCTATCTAGATTCAAATGTTTTGGTCACATTCCATATGCCCATTCATGATGTACTACATTCAATCATCTCAAGAACATTTTTTTTACATAAACATGCATGGTTTGTAGGTCATAACCTACAACAAAATCAGACATGTCTTATGGTCATATACAAAAAGAATATGTTTAATATTTAAGCCTTTACATTGGCCAACCAAATGACACATATAACAAAATAAACAAAAGCCCTATACATGCCATTGAACCAAAGTAAAAGTATCTATATACCAAAGCTAGACAAGGTGATAGTGTGTTGGTTCTCTAACTATCTTCCAATCTCTACTAGCCCTCGAGCTTTGTGAGACAGGGAAAAGAGAGGGGTAAGCACTTACATGCTTAGTAAGCCCGAATAAGTGGAAAGTAAACTTATCGATTAATTAGCATACATCCATATTAGGCAATAAAACCAACAAGCATGAAATAGTCTCCCTATCATATGCACTCAATCAACAAGTTAGTCCCATAACAACACACTATGTAATTTGTCTTAGATGAGCACATCATCCAACATTTTTATTTTTATATCTCATGTTAATCTCGTTGAGTTTCTCAAAAATCTCGATGGATTATCCATTTACCATCAAGTCATAAGAGCGATCATCTCAAGTACGCACTCCCGCGAACCTTACATCTTACGGCGGGATTACCAGTCTAGGCTAAATCCCACGTAATGTAAACTCATAGAGTGATGTCGAGATTACTAGTCCAGGTTAAATCCCTTATAGTGACAAACACCCTTAATGAGCTCGGATCTAGATTACCAGTCCAGGTTAAATTCAAACCCTAATCGGATTACCCGTTCGGGCTAAATCCACAATGCGCACATATTCTCCGGGAGGCTCGATCACTCAAGGAACACCCGTCCGGGCTAGATCCTTTCTATATTTGAGATCAACAGATTACCTGTCCAGGCTAAATCCTTTTCTGCAACACATGCAAGATCTCAAGTCATGTAAGCCATGGTTTATCCATCGAATTTCCCTTTTGACTTCAACAGGACATTTATTATCATATCATTATTATTAACACATTTCATGGATTTTCATGCCATCATTATAACCAATTATCAGACATTCATAACACATGCAATTAGGAATATTAATGTTTTACTTAAAGTTATTCAAACTTACCTGGTACTCGTTTCAGTTTCGCGTTTCATTTATTCTGAAACTTTTCGTTTTCCTTGATCGACCTCCAGAATTTGTTCCTCGGGTCTATAACAATAAAAATGAATCATTAATACCTCAAATTATTCTTTTCGAGTCTAAATTTCACCCCTGAACAAAATGACCATTTTGCCCCTAACCTTTTACATTTTTTACGATTTAGTCCCTAGGCTCGTATGATGAAATGCATGAAATTTATACATTATCCAAGCCTAGACGATTGTTTTTACCTCTTATGGAAGTCCACATTTTCCATTATTTTACATTTCTACCACATATTTCGTACCTTTTGCAAAAAGGTAATTTTAGGTGTTTTTCATGAAAATCACCTAGAAGATGTTTAACACACATCCAAGTTTCATATCCCTCCATAAATCATCAAAGAATAAACATGTCACACATGGGTCACTTTACATACATGAACCCTAACTCAAAATATGGGTAGAAATGGAGAGAGTAAGCTACCAATATTTCAAAAATACGAAGAACATTAAAAACGGGGCCGGAGAGCACCTACTATTGAGCTTGAAAATGTTGAAAACCCTAGGTATGGAGGGCTTGAGAAATTCGGCTAGTACAAGGGAGAACAATGGCTGATTTTTGCCTTCATTTTTCCTTTTTATTTCATTTATTACCAAATGACCAAAATGCCCTTCCTTACTAAACTTCCAAAATTTTCCATGCATACCCATTTTTGTCCAAAAACTTAGAAATTAGGAAAATTTCTGTTTAAGACCTTCTAATTAATAATCTAAAGCAATTTCATACAAATTGCTTTTAGAATCCAAGTTTTGCAATTTATTCAATTTGATCCTTATTTTCCAATTGGACACCTTACTCATAGAATTTCTTCATGAAACTTTAACACATGCATATTTTCATATTCTAGAACTCATAATAATCATAAAACAAATATTTCAACATTGAATTTGTGGTCCCGAAACCACTGTTCTGACTAGGCCCTATATCAGGATGTTACAATCTCATCATCACAATATCTCAATATTTACCACTATGCATATGCTTATGAATGCAATGCATTTTTAATTATCAAAAAAGGGTCCTACCCCACCTTTACACACGACTGTAGGAGTTCCCCAGAACTCCTCTACCTTTACACCACATTGTGGATAAACCACTCATTGTTGTGGATGAACCACTCGTTGTGGATAAACCACTTGTGATAAAAAGGGTGGATGAACTACTAGGGTTTTTGATAAAAAAAGGTTTTGTAGACAAGCTGTCAGTAGGTTGTGAATACACAACATGTTTGAATTTTAAAGCTGCTAGTACGCTGTGGTTAAACCACTCAAACAATAAAGATAAAAGTTACTCAAGCACTGTGGACAAACCAATCAATAGTGCAGACAAACTACTAAACTTCCTCCATTCATATCATCCCACCCCCTGCAATGCAATATGACATGTTTAAAATAGATCAATACAGTAGCATTTAATATGTTTAACAGAACATTACCTTAGCAATCATTATGCTTATAGTAATTCGAGTCAGTGATAAATATTAAGCTTATAACATATTGATTCAGTAGTAAAAAGGCATGCTCTACATGTGTTCAATTTAACGATAACATAAGGTAGGTTGTGCATACCATCACAAATAAAAAAATAATAGACATATTTATCATTCACAATTCATGCAATTATATATACCTTAATTAAGCCAATTAGGTCATGGATTCTAGCATTATTCATATTATAAGAGACTTAACTGGATCAAAATAAAAAGCAAACAATTCAGGAATCATTTAGGGACTAAATTCAATAATCACATTAATATCACATTTAAAATCAAAGCAATGGCATTAGAAGTATTCATACACCATTAGCATTTCATACCAAAACATCACTATTTTCAATTCATATTTCATCATGCCATATTCACACATTCCATAAGTCTTTTACCAAAATACCAAACAAGTTCCAAACTCACACATATACTAAACCAAAACATATTTACATGTACTCAAAACTCACCTCAAACAAGCATCATCAAAATTATTAACTTCACAACTTACTATCATAAATTTAGTTCACCTATTACATGCCATATAACCTAAAATGAACATTCAAAAACTACCGATAGGTTTCTAGATAGTGTGATTCTTCGAGTTGATCCGATCGCTCATATCTATAAGAAAACAATAGAAAGGCACAAGTAAGCTTACTTAAGCTTAGTAAGTTTTATAAAATAAAAATAATTAGTTTTATAAAATAAAAATAATTAACTTACTATATAAATTATCTAATACATAATATATATAAGTCATAAACCAACAATCTTGTCATCCATTATCAAATCATAAGTGAGTTTTAAGCTTAATTTCAAATGAAACAATCCAATCAATTACATTGTACCATTGAAAATAAACTCAATGAACGTTTTAATAGATTCAGATACATGGTTAACCATCCAAACACACCAAAATGCTCAAATGAGCTATCCATTCGAAATACACTTGGGCGCCAAGTGCCAAGCCCGTAGGTTAACGTCCCTCCAAATCACACCTCGGCACTTTGGGTTTGCACCTCAGCACTACATGCCAAGCCTGAAGGCTTTACATCTCCCCCCAGAACAAACCTGAATCATTATAATATAACACGATAGTCTGTAACAAATGCTGAACTTTGATATATTCCTAAACAAGAATATAGCAGCAATCATCGTCTCAACACCAACCAATCCCGTACAGCGCGCAATATAACCTATTAGCATGCCAATCGTCTCCTATACTACGTTCATTGGTTCACTTTTTTATCAAATAACAACATTCAGTATATATATATTATCTCAAATCAACTCATTTACTATAATTCAACACTTTAAGTCAGTTAGAAAATTGAATTCATAAATAAATAAATGTTTAAAGTATACTAAAATTAAACCGTATGAACTTACCATGACTAAAATATAAAAACAAAAAAAGTTCAAGGACTAATCCACAACCTTCCCTTTTCCACGATTATCAACTTGATATTGATCAATAATATAATTTATTAGCCTCAATTTCACATTCTATTCAATTTAATGAATCTAATTTCTTATTTACAATATTTACACATTTGCCCCAAACACTTACATTTAAAACAATTTAGTCCACAGTATTGAACAAGCCAATTTCCACAAGTAATACAAAAACCCATTTAACTAAAATTTTATTCATCTTATTACAATCCAAAAATTCCAAGGATTCTCAAGAAAAATCAAGCTAACTTCCATATTTTTTCAATTTAGTCTCTAAACTCAAATTTACTAAAAATTACTTTACAATTTGATCATATCTATCAACTAAGCTTCCAACAACACCAACTAGCAACAAAAACATTCAAAATTATCAATGATAAATTTCTAAACATTCGTAATACGATCTTGCATCGGGTTGATTTGAGTCGTAGTAGTTGCCAGATCGTAAATTGGGTAAGTCTTCGGCTCGGTTGGAAAGAAGATGAAATCAAAGTATGGAATAGGCTCAAAAGGGGTCTTAAAAGAAGGGTGTATGAGATAGCTGAATGGTGTATGGGTTAAACGGCTAAGGCCGGAGAATGAACCAACAATAATAAGATTGTTTACCCGAGTCTCAAAAATGGCACTTAGATGAATTTCAATTTAGGGAAATAACAAAAACCTTGACTCACTATCAAGAGTGATAGGAACCAAAGGTATAACTTTGAATGCCACACCAACAAAGGTGATAAGTTCGGGATAACAAGGAAAGATAGACGCCACGAGATGAATTCCCGATAAGTCAAATCAGTCCTAAAGTGAATAAAGGGAATTGAATTCTCACTAAAATAATAAAGTTCATAAAAGTGACAAAGTCTAAAATTGAGTAACCTTTTACAAAATGAAATTAACACATAATTATAGTAAAAGCCTAAGCTAGCCGAATAGGCACTTAGGGTAGCCTAATGGACAATATGTAGCAACTTAATGAGCTGAAACTTCTTGGCACCTTTCTAGAACGTCCCTTGAAGGTTCCTTAAAGCTTCCTAGCATGGGAGACGTCAATGGGCAGATTCTAGAAGCCTTTAATCAGCTTAAATGAGCTGGACTAAGTTACTTAATGTTTACAAGTCCTTTGGTGAACTCCACGCTTTATTAATTCAGCCTTGGGTAGCTGAATGAGCTTCAGCAAACTTAAAGTGCATTTAGGCGCATGAACAGTCCTATAGGTGTGACTACTTGGCTCCCAATGTGAAAGGACGAAAATGATCAGCTCCCTCGTGTGAAAACATTCTTGACTGTTGAAATACACGAGCGGACTTTTGGGGAAGAATAAGCAGCTGGTTGGAATTAAATTCAGCATAATGCTTCAGCTAGATTCATGTAAAATAGCAGTTGGGTTTTAAAATCAATTCAAGGCCCATTGAGCTCCATGAATAGACACATGAAAAATAGGAATCATCAGCTCTCTTCAATGTCGATCTATGCATGTTCCTGGAAACAAATTAATTTAGCAAATTAATTGAGTTTAAGACATGATAAATTCAGCAGCAACAAAACTCATTTACTTTGAACCATGTAATTAATTTGTCTAAGCTAGGACATATTTAAAACAAATAATAGCTAAGACACTAATTTAATTCAGCAGCCGCTAAGACACATTAAAAATTGGTAATAGACTAAGACACATTTAACACTCTAATTTAATATGTTCAATTTAAAGACAAATTTATTAACACTTAAGCTAAACTAACTGAATTAACTAAACACATTTATTTTATTCTAGCAACTAAGATGGTAAAAATTAAAACAAACTCAAAATGAGCAAACAAGCTCATTGAGCTGGAAACGAGCTTGTAACACCCCAAAAATATTAAGTCTTTATGTTTGTATGTTGTGTTGCTTAAGCGTGTGCATATTCCAATGGTTGAGTGTCCTAAGAGGTGCTGGAGAGGTCCTGATTTCAAGTATTGGCTGGTATAGAATTTTGGTTTTTGTTTAAGTTAAACTTGCCTCTGGCTAGTTGGTCTTTTAAATTAAGTTGGTTAAGTATGGCATAAGAAGAGCGTGTGGTCTAGTGGCAAATGGAGTGTGGCGTGAACTTGGAGGTCTGGAGTTTAAGCCATGTTGTACGCAAGGATGAGCTTTTAACTACTCACGTGAGGTAGGTGGTTGTGTGAGACTGAAAATCTGAAGGTTGGAGTGTTTGAAGGTGAGTGGTGAGTGGCCGGTTGTTGGGGGGAGAGTTTGAAGGGAGTTTGAATAGGTTTTAAGGGATTTTGGAAGAGATAAAGGGAGATATTTTAGGGGAGTTGAGGGGTGAGTAGTGTTCTGCCGAATATAGAACTCCTTAGTGTCGAATTTCAGTCATAGGAAGGAGTGCCGAATGTGTTTTGGGGTCTTTGCTTTTCCTTTTCAGTTTTGACCAAAACATTCTCTTTTGGTTTTCTCTACACTCTCAGGTAGAAGCTAATTTTTGCTTGTCATTCGGGTAATTCAGTTTTTGTTTTCTCAATTGTTGGCATTTTGTTCTTTTTGAGCATTTGGTTCTTCTTGAAACTGACTACTTCTTTTCTTTCCCTTGAGTTTCTTTTTAGACCGATTTCTTCTATCAAAATCGTCTCCCTTAACCTTTGTTTCCTTGGCTGAATATCTGGTTTCTTTTTCCCCCTCTATTTCTTTTCTCACTTTATCCTTCCACTGCGTTTGGTGCTTTAGGCCGATTGGTGGTGGTAAGTCTACTGTGTTCTTCATCCTTAGCTCCTAACTCTTTGCCCTCGTTTATGGTGTTCTTGCATTTCAGCTCTGTGTAAGGAGTGAAGGGATTTGTTAGGCACTTCTGTGGCATTCAAAACCTCGAGCCATCATTCGACTAAAGGTAACTCAATCCTTTTGGTGGTAAATGGTGTTGGCCGAATGTTCTATCTTCCTGTATTTTAGTCAATATATTCTATAAGGCTATTCTAATTCTAGTTGTGTGTGTACATAAGATCATCTTTTAATGGACCACTTTGGGTAGTGCAGATTTTTGGCAAGGGGTGTCGATCACGAGGTTAAGGAAAAAATGAACTCTATTTGCTTAATCAGGGTAAGTGAGTGGTATGACTGGAGTATTTGTATGTGGTTAAGAAGGGGTTAACCCTTATGATTCAAAGACTAACATTGGATTATACTTGGACCAGGGGTTGAAACGTGTGGAGTTCGGCGTTCTTTCCTCAAAAGGTGTGTAATCACACTGCCTCAACTATTATACGGCAGAAGCCAAAAATTGTTATCATCAGTGCCACACGAGCGAACGCACGCTCGGGTGGTCAGCTAAAGCATGTAAATATGAGTATGTGACTGCGGAGACCACCATGAGCGATCTTGTGGGCATGGGTCAATTTGGGCCACGTTGGGTGGAGATGGGCCGTGTGGGCCCACGGGCTCGTGGGCCCCACTCAGCGTACTGCACGAATGTATAAGGATAATCGGGTCGACTGTGTAGTTGCACGACCAAGGCCATCATTTGGGCTTATTAGGCCACACGAGCGTGTGGGCCCATATGGACCGTGTCATGGGCTTAGGCCCATTTTTCATTGATGGACTGACAAGGCCGTACGTGCCGCTCGAGACGGCTATGGGCCTATCGTAGGGTTGATAAATATACCTAGGCTCTAACCTATTAAAAAGACAGTTGTGCCCTTATGAGTGAAAAGACCGATATACCCCTGTATGATTTATGACTGTTGAGCATGCCATGATTATTGTATGTACATCAATACTATGTTACATTGCATGGGGTGGGATTTATGATTTTGGAGGAAGTGTATTGAGAGGCTATACACCTATTACTGGAAGCTCTGCTGCAAATACTAATAGTGCCATGAACGGTACATTATTCTGAAGTGTAGGGATGGTTGGGTCGATTTAATCCCCACATGGAGTGTTGGGCTGGACGGAGTGGAGTGTAGAGGATGGTTGGGTAGGATTTTTTTTTATTTGCATATCTAATACTGTACTGGATCGGGAAAATGCCTACACTGATACTGTTACTATTAAGGGCCTAAGCCCAGGCTGTATTACACACTGAGTTTCCATAAACTCACTCTACTGTTTATCTGCGCAGGTAATCCTTAGGTGGATCGGTGCTTTGAGGGACTCAGGGAAAGTCACACCACTGTTACTTTAGATACGAGACTTTTTAATAATGGTAGTTTTATCATTAATTGGGAATTTATTTAAATTGGTTGATAGCTGATAGCAGTAGTACTTGGGTTTTCAAAATAAAAATGATTTTCAACTATCAACTTATGCGACTTGTTTTATAAAGCATCCGCGATGATCAAATGTTTTAAAATGTAATAGTGATTTTATATGCAACATGCTTTGCTAAACGAACCGGTAATTTGGCTAAACACTAAATAAAATTAGTTTTGCATGAAGGCCTCAACGAGGCTTAACTTAAATAGATCTTTAAATAGTACTATGTTTTATAAAACCACACCAATTTGACGTCAAAAGTTTCAGCCATAACGTCTGGGCTGGGTTTGGGGTGTTACCGAGCTGACCTGAGCTCAATAAGCTAGAATTTGAACTAATTCAGCTCGCAAAGGATTGCAAGCAATGCTAGGGAGCTGGTCCAGTAGGGCACTTGGGCGTGATCGTATCATCCCCCTCTTCGAAGTGACTTGTTCTCAAGTCGAGCCATTTGGTCAAAGCAACACATTCATCATCATAAGACCCTTGGCGGCCGAATGGAATAGATTAGCTCACAATGACCTGATGAACAAACATATCTTGTGAAGACAAAACATTTGTCATAATTTCAAAGTATCAATAGCAAAGTAAAGAAGAGGATTGGGAACACACTGAATTAAGAACTTACAATCTCGCTCCAGTTTCTTACCCCAAACTTGGGAAAATGAACCAATGCCAGGATCAAAAATAAAAATAGGTCTCACCTTATCAAAATGAAGCAAGAAATTCATCGATGACAACCAACCAGCATCGCAAGTCATTCGAAAATCATAACCTTGGAGAACATCATTATAGAACTAAAATCCCTTGATCAATAACAAGAAACAATATTCACCGGGATTGAAAACAAAATTTCCTTTTACCTTTTCAATCTGGCTTGGAAGTTCTTTGACCAACATTATAGAAAGAACACGAAGGAATCCAAAATCAGTATCGCGCAACACATGTGCGAACCTTTTAAACCACAACATGGAGCAATTTCCAGAATCATAAATTGAATTTTGATTTTGCAAGCCAACACTATTCACATGTATTGTTTTCACAAATAACGATGAAATTTGAAAAAGATGAGAAAATTCAACACATTTATACCAAACAAAATTACAGTGCTCACCTTTATTTAGCAACAACTTAAGAAAACATGCTCCGGGTTTGAACACATGATTTTGATCACCCGCTCCATAACGTAATAAAAGTTTTGTTTTCACCAAGAAGTCACACATGCCAAATAAGGAAGATGAAGGCAAAAACAAATTCAAACAATCATACCTTTCACAGTTCATCCAGATTGGCAGGCTTAGACAAGGCGAGTTCACACAAAAACTCAATGAATTCACATAACAATCACAATTAAACAAGTCAAGCTTTACATGTGGATAATCTTTAACACACACGTCAAAAGTTGGTATATGCTGAATTATTCTATCGCCATCAACAATCTTGTCAATACAAAAGTTATCAAAAGAAAGATTCTTCCACAAACATGAGGATCCCACACAAAACTTTAGAGGGTTCACATTAACATCACATTCAAACAAATTAAGTGCTTTTTATGAAAACCCGTTATCACGCAAGATCATATTTGGTGTTTGTCGATCTAATCAAACAACAACAAAAGATTTTTCATCACAAAACAAATCAAGAGAACAACTCCTCATGTTTCCACTTAGAACGAATTTATCAACCACAAACAAAGAATAACAATTAACCAGATCAAAATAAGGAGATCTTTTAAAAACTAAGTCATTGAAAATTTTATCGACAACTTTCAATCCCGATGGCCATGACTCAATTGCTAAAGATTCCTTACCTTGCTTACCTTCAAACACTTGTGGTTGGATTTCACCTTCAACCTTACCTTTTTCGATCATTCGAAATTGTCTCGCATCGGGAAGGTATTGAAGTTGGAACTTGTTGAATGATTCTTTAGAGACCTGAAAAGAAGAAAATACAATACGAGGACAACTCGAATATAAGCTAGTAGAAACATTCCTCACTTTCTCTCGTTCACTCGCATCTTTTTCACTCATCTCTTTTATTATCAAGAACTCACTTTCATTTTCTTTTTCAACTTCTCTCGATTTTGGCTCATCATATTTTCTTTCTTTAGTCTCTCTTTCTTTTTCAATTTTCTTTTCTTGATCAAATTCTTTTTTTTTATTTCTTTTTTCTTTTTCTTATTCTCTTTTTGCTTTCTTTCACACTCTTTTTCTTTCATTTCTTTTTTTTTTTTCAAATTCTTTCTCACATACTTTTTCAATTTCATTACAAGAGGGAGATAACATAAAAGAATCAAAATAAGAAACTTCTTATTGGGGAAGATATGAAGGATCCATATATGAAATATGATCATCTTTTCAAGATTGAATCTTCGTAGGTGAATACCTTTGCGCATACGGAGAATTACTTGGACCTCTTCGTTCGTCACCATAATAGGGTTCAAACTCGAAGTTTGCTTTGCTTCGTCTCAAATTCCTTGTTGAATAGGAATCATGATATGGATCTCTTCGGGGATGACTTTTCGTGATCGAAGACTTGGATGCATATGAACCACGTTCACTTCTTCGTCTGGACTTCTCCGCAGATGAATACTTTAAAGTGTCTGAAGAAAAATTTCTACCTTTTGGTTGGCAGCCTCGAAAGGTTTCAAATTCATGGTTTGTTTCATACTGACTCGACTTTCTTGATGATTAATAACCTCAGTATGAGTCTATCCTCGAATAATCTTTAGATATGTGTCTCCGTGATGATCTTGTCTCCGTCTTTTGATTTGCAAAACTTCGATTCGTTTGGGCTCTTTCTTTGATACGTTCCAAACATTCTCGTGTTGGTTTTAATCATCTTTGAAGCATTTGACCCACATCGTGAATAAATTCTTGATATGTGGGGTCGAACATATTATTAACATCATCAACAATACTTTCGGTATTTCGAAACATGGTGTTTACTCACGCAAACCTCACACTTTCTCTCAAAAAGAAAAATTTTCACAATTTTGGCTTTTACACACTTGAATAATCTCACCACACACTCGTGCCTCTTTCCACTCTATTCGCTTCTCTCGATTCACAATGGACTATTTAGACTTAGCGGTCATCGGTGTGGAGTCGGCTTACAAAAGTGATGTTGATTTGGGTAGGAAATGATGTTGAGACAAAGTGTAGGCTACAAAAACAACAGATGGGAGTTTAGGTGTGGCCGTTTTGTATTAGTAAGGAATGAAATGATTTTCAGGAAGAAAATTTGTTTGTATGCAAACTTCACTTTTTAATCTCTTTTTTGTACTATTTTTGAATTTTACACTTCAAATATATATTCTTTTCTTATTTTTGAATTTTTTTCAAATTTTTTTCTAAACTATAATCTCGGGAATATAAAAAACGTCAATTCTTACCTCAATTTAAACAACTCAGATACCAAATGATATGATCTCACCTCGGGTTGATTTGAGTCATAGTAGTTGCCCAATAGTAAATTGGGTAAGTCTTTGGCTCGGTTGGAAAGAAGATGAAATCAAAGTATGGAATAGGCTCAAAAGAGGTCTCAAAAGAAGGGTGTATGAGATAGTTGAATGGTGTATAGGTTAAACGGCTAAGGCCGGAGAATGAACCAACAATAATAAGATTGTTGACCTGAGTCTCAAAAATGGCACTTAGATGAATTTTGATTTAGGGAAATAACAAAAACCTTGACCCGCTATCAAGAGCAATAGGAACCAAAGGTATAACTTTGAACGCCACACCAAAAAAGGTAATAAGTTCGGGATAACAAGGAAAGATAGATGCCATGAGACGAATTTCCAATAAGTCAAATCAGTCCTAAAGTGAATAAAGAGAATTGAATTCTCACTAGAACAATAAAGTTCATAAAAGTGACAAAGTCTAAAATTGAGTAACCTTTTACAAAATGAAATTAACAAATATTTATAGTAAAAGCCTAAGCTAGCTAAATAGGCACTTAGGGTAGCCTAATGGATAGCATGCAGCAACTTAATGAGCTAAAACTTCTTGGCACCTTTCTAGAACGTCCCTTGAAGGTTCCTTGAAGCTTCCTAGCATGGGAGACGTCAATGGACAGATTCTAGAAGCCTTTAATCAGCTTAAATGAGCTGGACTAAGTTACTTAATGTTTACAAGTCTTTTGGTGAACTCTAGGCTTCATTAATTCATCCTTGGGTAGCCGAATGAGCTCCAGCAAACTTAAAGTGCATTTAGGTGCACGAATAGTCCTATAGGTGTGACTACTTGGCTCCCAATGTGAAAGGACGAAAATGATTAGCTCCCCTGTGTGAAAACATTGTGTGATCAACATCTTGACTGTTGAAATACATGAGCAAACTTTTGGGGAAGAATATGCAGCTGGCTGGAATTAAATTCAGCTTAGTGCTTCAACTAGATTCATGTAAAACAACAGCTGGGTTTTAAAATCAATTCATGGTCCATTGACCTCTGCGAATAGACACATGAAAAATAGGAATCATCAGCTCTCTTCAATGCCAATCCATGCATGTTCCTGGAAACAAATTAATTCAGCAAATTATTTGAGTTTAAGACATCATAAATTCGACAACAATAAAACTCATTTAATTTGAAGCATGTAATTAATTTTTCTAAGCTAAGACATATTTAAAACAAATAATAGCTAAGACACTAATTTAATTAAGTAGCAGCCAAGACACATTAAAAATCGGTAATAGACTAAGACACATTTAACACTCTAATTTAACATGTTCAAATTAAAGACAAATAACATTTAAGCTAAACTAACTAAATTAACTAAACACATTTATTTTATTCCAGCAACTAAGATGGTAAAAATTAAAATAAACTCAAAACGAGCAAACGAGCTCATTGACCTGGAAACGAGCTGAATTGAGCTCAACGAGCTGAAATTTGAACTAATTTAGCTCACAAAGGATTGCAAGCAACGCTAGGGAGCTGGTCCAGTAGGGCGCTTGGGCTTGATCGTATCAGTTTGACTATTTCACAAAATAATTCTTGGGCTAACTAACTTAAGCTATAACTAAATAAAAAATGTCAAATTTACAAGAAACAAATAATAAAATCACTTACATGCAACACACTAATGACCGAACCTTCAAAACTCTCCCATGGCTATTTCTTGCTTCCCAATTTCGGTAAAAGCAAAGAGAAAGATGATAGGATTTGTTTGTTTTTATTTAATTTAAGTTTTATAATCTATTTACTATTTTGCCCTTAAGTAAACATCCAAATTTCACACTATTTACATACCAACCATCCACTACATTTACTTACATGATATATTTATCATTTTAGTCCATGAATTTTCCATTCTATAATCATTTAGTTCTTTTTAACTAATATGGTTAACTTTTACCTTTTTTACAATTTAATCATTTTTAATTAATTACCTATCTAAACGATAAAATTTCTCAACCAAAATTTAATACAACACTAATGCCTTCATAAATATTAAATAATTAATATTTTAAGAATGAAATGTCAGAATTGTAGTTCTGAAATCACTATATTCGACATGTGATAGAGAAATCTGACCTCACGAAGCCAGAACTCAAATTTCTTAAACTTTGCATACAACTATTTCTTGTGTAAAATATAGAACAATTTGTAAATGCTGAGCATGCTCAAATTCTATTTTAGAATAGATTAGGATATCATCAATAAATACGACCACAAATATATCTAAATGAGCCTGAAAAAATCGATTCATTAAATCTATAAAAGCAGCAGGAACATTAGTTAATCCAAACGGAATTACCAAAAATTCATAATGACCATAACAAGTTTCAAAAGCTGTTTTTGGTACATCAACATCTTTAACTCACAATTGATTATAGCCCGATCTGAGATCTATTTTCGAAAATATCATCGCACCTTTCAACTGATTAAAAAAGTCGTCGATTCGAGGTAAATGTTATTTATTATTTATTGTAACCTTATTCAACTGCTTGTAACCAATACATAATCTTATCGACCCATCTTTCTTTTACACAAATAGCATAGGTGCACCCCAAGGAGATACGCTTGATCGAATAAAGCCTCTGTCTAATAACTCTTGCAACTGTGCTTTAAGTTCTTTCAGTTTAGCTAGAGCCATTTGGTATAGCGAGATCGATATTGACATAGTTCCAGGTACCAAATCATTAACATATTCAACTTCATGTTCTAGAGGCAATCCCGGTAATTCCTCAGGAAATACATCTGTGAACTGATTTACAATCGATAATTGATCCAGCTTTGACTCTAAATCCTGAGTATCAAGAATGTAGGCTAAAAATGCCTCACAACCCTCTCGTATTAAATTCTATGCTGAAATAGCTGAAATAACTCTAGTAACACTACTTGATCTATCAGACTCCACTGTAATCGTTTCACCTGTTTGACATATTAAATTAATTCGTTTTTGTCTACAGTTTACCGTAACATCATTTAGAGTCAACCAATCTATTCCCAAAATGGTACCAAATTCCTGAAAGAGTAACAACATCAGATCAGTAAGAAACTCACAGCCCTGAATTCTCAGTGGACATTTATGACATATTGAATTAACTAACAGGTTATAACCTAGTGGATTAGTAACTCTGACATCAAACTCCATTAACTCAACAGGTAAATTCTTATCCATTACTAATGCCATGCTAATATATGAATGAGTTGACCCAGGGTCAATCAATGCATAAATAGTAACATCAAAGAGATAAAATGTACCAGCAATAACGTCAGGTGCAACAACTTCCTCTCTGGCTTGGATAGCTTATGCTTGTGCAGGATCTCTAGCCTCTAATCGAATTGTTGTGTTTTTAGTGCCACCGTGATTTGATCCAGTATTATTACTCTGGTCTGGATGCCTACTCTTTTGAAGTGTTGGCATTGACTTTTTATTCTTTTCCTCATTTTCTCTGGCTAACCTTGGACAATTTCGTACAAAGTGATTTGTTAAACCACATCTATAGCATGCACTTGTTTTAGCCCTGCACTCACTGACATGTAATCTATCATAGTGTTTACACGTTGATCTCTGAGCATTTCGGACACTAGCCACGTTGTCAATAGGTTTAACCTGAGACTTTGAATCATGTTGCACTAACTTGTTTTTAATCGAAAATCTAGATGGTAAAGTATTATGACTAAAATCTTCTTCTGAATTCTTTGCCAACGAAGTAGAAAATGACTTGGAAAAACTTCTTTTTCCAAATTCTCAAACCTTCTTCTTTCTTTGCTTCTTATGATTATACACTTCTTCCATCTTTAGAGCTCAATCGAATAACAAGAACAATTTCACAAGCATAGTTACTGAGATGTACAAACTCTCTTTCATACTCAGCTACTAATTTGTTTCCCTATCTAAGTTCAAGAAATTCTTTCTTTTCTTGATCTAGATAACATTTATTGACATATTTCTTTTTAAATTTTGCTTTGAAGAAATCCCAGTTAACATCTTCCTTTGGCAATATAGCTGTAAACATTGACCACAAACTATAAGCTTCATCTTTCAATAATGATACAACGCACCTTAAATAATCATTAAGAGAGTAGTCCATTTAATCTAAAACTTGTTAGATATTCTCAAGCCAATACTCGGCTTTAGTAGGGTTGTAACAGCTCGATTTTAGCTAAATTAAAATAGTGGTTTTGGAACCAGAAATTCGTGGTCAAAATTTTTTTAATATTATTTTTGGTGTTTACAGCATGTTATTTAATATGTGTGAAAATTTCATGAATTAATTTTATTGTTTAATTAGTCAATTTGAGAAAAAGGACTAAATCGCATAAAATGTAAAAGTTAATGGACATTAATGGACATTAATGGACATCTATTATATGATTTTATTAATGTTAATATAGTACTTCATTAATAAAGGTTAATAAAATAAAAACAAAAAGGAATTTTGTCCATCTTTCTTTCTTGTGGCTGAATATTAAAGAAGAAAAGAAGCTATTGATGAACTTTTAGGGTTCGGCTAGTATATTCCTTGATTAAGGTATAGTTTTAGCTCGATTTTTGATGATTTCTATATTTTTGTAATCGTTACAGCTCAATCTAGCTAGGTCGTACCCTAGATTTTGAAACTGTTAAAGATTTTGAGAGTTACCATTGTTGAATGTATGAGTTATTTGATGTTTAATGTTGAAATATGAAAGCTTGATGATAGTTTTACATGTTCTGTAAAGTGATTTTTGACAAAAATGTCAAATAGGGATTAAATTGTGAAATATGCAAATTGAGTGGTTAAAATGTGAAATAAATAAAAGTTTTGGGCTGCTTGGGACCTATATGTAATTCAGCCAAGCTTGGGTTTAAAGAAATTATGTGAATTTTGTGTATTTGTGAAATAGGGACTAAATTGATTAAGTGTGTAAGTTTAGGGGCTAATGTGTAAAAATGCCCAAGTGTGTATTTTTGGACTAAATTGAAGTAATATGTAATTGAATAAGTCAATTTTGAATTCATATAGATCAGGAAAGAAAGAATTCAGATTTAGATCAGGAGAAAAACAAGGTTATCAAGTAGTCGACCTGGTCTGTCAATTCCGTATACGAGGTAAGTTCGTATAAATGAACTTAAATGTGTATACATTTAATGAATGGATGAAATTGAGATAGTATTTATTCCATTAGATACATGTTGAGATGTTATGTGAAATATACGAGTTTAGTAAGGCAAGTTTCCAAATAAGACCATAGCCAGGCTATGGTAATCGAATAATCAGACCATAACCGGGTTATGGCATGTAAATGAAAGACCATGGCAGAGCCTTGGCAATGTATGTGTAAGACCATAGTTGGACTATGTCATCGAAAAATTGATGAATTTGTATCATAAGCACTTATGAACCGGAGAGGTTTGATAAGAGTATTGATGAGAAATAGAAAAGTATCGGTACAGGTATGTACAAAAAACTATTCAAGTATCGAGTTAGATGAAGTTGAGAACTCATGAATGATGATATGAATAAATTTGATGCTAGCTCATGAATTGATGCTTTAAATGTTAATGATATTATCTATTTTGAATTGCTATATGAATGTTGTGATTATTTCATGTTCACATACAGACTTACTAAGCTTTATAGCTTACTCTGTTTAATTTTTGATGTTTTATAGATCTACGAAGCTAGTTCAGATCCAGGAATCGTCAGAGACTTCATTGCA
Organism: Gossypium longicalyx; assembly: GCA_025698465.1. NCBI lineage: Eukaryota > Viridiplantae > Streptophyta > Magnoliopsida > Malvales > Malvaceae > Gossypium > Gossypium longicalyx. The sequence goes on from CM046996.1 coordinate 53,553,600, forward strand.
CTATCGATCATCTATTTTGGTACTTTTGAAGTTATGTTTATTTGGTATATGGCATGTATAGGCTTGAGTCATTTTGGTATGTTTGATGGATATGTATTTTGGCCATTTGAGATGGCATAAAATGATGAACTTATTGATGCTTATGAATGTACAAATAGTTCTACTTTTAATGTTTGGATTAGTTTTTCTAAATTAATTATACATGTGAATTATGCTTAGGAAAAGAAATTAAATTGTTTGGTATTTGAATAGGTAAATGATATGGAATTGAGTATTGAATTTAGTTAAAATGAATATGGTATGATTATGTATTGGTTGATGACCTTTGGCTGCATAATTGTGTCTTAAAATGATACCTTATAAGCTTGTGTAAGTATGTGCAAAAAAGGGTGGCAAATTGGCTTTGCAAATGGCCTATTTTTATCCACACGGGTAGAGACACGGGCGTGTGTCTCAGCCGTGTGCGACACATGGTTATGCTACACGGCCGTGTGTCCCTTGGTGTTGTAGTTAAATTGAAGTCAGTATGCTCCACACGGTCTCACACACGGGCGTGTGACTGGCCGTGTGGTATAAGTTAGTATACCCCCTAAAGGGCACACGGGATGGACATACAGGCGTGTTGTTGGCCGTATGACCCAAGTAAGTATACTCTCCAATTTTCACACGGCTTGACACACAAGTGTGTCCTCGATTGTGTGATGCAAGTAGTATGTATGCCCTATTTCCACACGGCTTAAGACACGGACGTGTCTACTAGTTGTCTGAGGCACACGACCTGTTCACACGAGCGTGTAACCTCTATTTATAAGAAAAATTTCTAAGTTTTTGAAATTTTTGTATGTTATCGGTTTAGTCCCAAATCACTTCTAAAGCACGATTAAGGCCTCGTAGGCCCTTATAAGGGACAATGTGATTGTTTTGAATGATATATGAGAATGAATAATTGAGGTTACTAAATGTAAGCTAAATGTTGCATATTGATCGATAATGCCTCGTAACCCTACTCCGGCAATGGATACAGGTTAGGGGTATTACATTTTATTGGTATCAGAGCTACAATTTAGTCGATTCTAGGACTAACGTAGCGTGTGTGAGAGTCTAGCTATACATGCCATATATACTCTACGATAGTGTAATGATTCCTAACAATTTAAAATTATGTTTTCGTATAGTAATGGATCCTGAACGAGCTATAGTGGATGATGAAGAGAGTAATACTCCAGCTCCCGTTTAAGGGACAGCGCCTACTGAATCTAGACCCGTGTCAAGTAGTCACGAAGGTGAGGCTAAAGAAGCCTTTTTCCAAATAATGAATGAATGGTTCACGGAATACATTCGTACTAATCCGACTGCTCAACAACCTCCACCCCCACCTAATCCTCAACAAATCCTTATTGTTCCTCAAGTTATAGATCCTACATGGTTGAACAAGCTGCCAGTGGGTAAAATTTGTAAACATGGGGCTGAAGAGTTTCGGGCTACTGTTGATGATGATGCTGAGAAAGCTGAGTTTTGGCTCAAAAATACGATTCGAGTATTTGATGAATTGTCTTGTACTTCTGAGGAATATATTAAATGTGCTGTATCTTTTCTGAGAGACATTGCATATCAGTGGTGGAATACCTTGGTGTCTTAAGTATCGAGGGAATGAGTGACCTGGGAAATCTTTCAGATGGAATTCCAAAAGAAATACATAAGTCAGCAATTTCTTGATCAAAAGTATAAAGAGTTCTTAGAGTTAAAACAAGGCCGCATGCCTGTCACCGAGTATGAAAGAGAGTTAATACAGTTAAGCAAGTATGCTCGAGAGTATATGTCTACTGAGGAGATTATGTGTAAACGGTCCTTTGACGGGTTGAACGAAGATATATAACTACTAGTCGGAATTCTAGAGTTGAAAGAATTTGTAGTTCTGGTTGAAAGGGCTTGTAAAACCAAGGATCTTAGCAAAGAGAAGAGAAAAGTAGAATTAAAAGCTAGAGACTCGAGAAAAAGATCAATTTGTAGGTCGTATCACTCTTCATCAAAGAAATCTCGAGATTTATTTAGTCGATCAAATACACAAGTGGAATACTTTAATGGAGATCGTGGGAAGCAAATTGCAAGTTCAAAAAATCCATCTGTGTCAGTAGCAAGTGTGGGTAATGTTAGATCAAATAAACTTGAATGTGGATGATGTGGGAAGCGACATTTTAGAGAATGTAGATTGAATGATATAGCCTATTTTAGATGTGGCTCACATAAACATTTCATCCAGGATTATCCTGAGCTAGATGAGAATGATAAGTCATAGAATGTCAGATCGAGCAACCTTACTATGAGAGGAAGGCCATTCTGTAATGTTGGAAATATGAGTGGTGGTAGAGGTGCAACTCGAGATACTACTGCGAGATCCGATGCTAGAGCACCTGCTAGAGCCTATACTATTCGTGCTCGTGAAGAAGTGTCATCTCCAGATGTTATCACCGGTACTTTCACTCTCTATGATACTAATGTGATTTTATTGATAGATCCAGGATCAACTCATTCTTATATATGTATAAATTGAGTATCCAGTAAGACTTTGCTTATAGAGTCTACTGAATTTGTGATTAAAGTATCGAACCCCTTAGCCAAATGTGTTTTGATTGACAAATTCTACAAGAATTGTCTGTTAATGCATCGAGATTTCTGTTTTCTGGCTAATCTAATGTTGTTGCCATTCGATGAATTTGATGTGATTTTGGGTATGGATTGGTTAGCTATGCATAATGCTATAGTGGATTGTAGACGAAAAACAATTGAACTAAAATGTCAGGACAATGAAACTATTAGAATTGAATTTGATGATCTGAATAGTTTACTAGTTGTGATCTCCTCTATGTTAGCCCAGAGATTTGTAAGAAAAGGGTGTGAAGCTTATCTTGCCTATGTACTTAATACGAAAGTGACAGAAACAAAGATTGAATCAGTAACAGTTGTGTGTGAGTATCCAGATGTATTTCCCAAAGAACTACTAGGTTGACTGCCTATCAGAGAGGTTGAGTTTGGTATTGAATTAGTACTGGGTACAGTGCCGATATCGATAGCTCTATATAGAATGGCACCGACAAAGTTAAAAGAATTGAAAGCTCAGTTGTAGGAATTGACAGATAAAGGTTTTACCAGATCAAGTTTTTCTCCTTAGGGTGCACTGGTGTTATTTGTGAAAAAGAAAGACGGCACGATGAGAATGTGTATAGACTATCGACAACTCAACAAAGTGACAATAAAGAATAAATACCCTTTTCCACGAATAGATGATTTGTTTGATCAATTAAAAGGGGCAACATTGTTTTCAAAAATTGATTTGAGATCAGGTTATTACCAGTTGCGAGTGAAAGACTCAGATGTGCCAAAGGTTGCATTTAGAACAAGGTATAGACACTACAAATTTCTTGTTATGCCTTTTGGACTAACAAATGCACCTGCTATTTTTATGGACTTGATGAACTGGATCTTCAGGTAGTATTTAGACCTATTCGTAGTTGTGTTTTTTTTACTACATTTTGGTTTACTCTAGAGACGAATCGGAGCATGCCAGACATTTGAGAATTGTGTTACAAACTTTGAGAGATAAACAGTTGTTTGCAAAGTTCAGCAAATGTGAGTTTTGGCTAAGAGAGGTCGGTTTTCTGGGACATATAGTTTCAGCCGAGGGTATCCGAGTTGACCCAAGCAAAATTTCTGCGATTATAGATTGGAAGCCTCCTAGAAATGTATTTGAAGTCCGTAGTTTTCTAGGACTAGCCGGCGATTATAGAAAATTTGTATAAGGTTTCTCGATGATTGTGACTTCGATAACGCGATTGCTTAAAAATGATGTTAAATTTGAGTGGTCAGAAAACTGTCAGCAGAGCTTTGACTAGTTGAAAGCATTATTGACAAAGGCACCAGTGTTAGTTTAGCTTGAGTCGGGTAAAGAATTTCTAGTTTTCAGTGATGCATCATTAAATGACCTGGGTTGTGTTTTGATGTAGGAAGACAAAGTTGTAGCTTATGCCTCGAGACAATTGAAGCCGCATGAAAATAATTATCCGACACACGATCTAGAGTTAGCTATGATAGTGTTCGCATTGAAAATTTGGCGTCATTACTTGTTTGGTGAGAAATGCCATATTTATACTGATCACAAAAGTTTAAAATATCTAATGACTCGGAAAGATTTGAATTTGCGACAGCGGAGATGGTTAGAATTGTTAAAAGACTATGAATTAGTAATTGACTATCATCCGGGGAAAGCGAACGTAGTTTCTGATGCTTTGAGCCGAAAGCCTTTATTTGCTTTACGTACTTTGAACACACAATTAGCTTTGTCTAACGACGGTTCGATAGTAGCTAAGTTGAAAGCAAGACCTTTATTTCTACAATAGATTTGTGAAGCTCAAAAGTTTGATAATAAGTTGCAAGCAAAACTAGCTCAGTGTGAGTCAACTCCTGATTTAAAGTTTTGAATAGGGCCTGATGACTGTTTGATGTTTCGTGATAGAATATGTGTACCAAGAAATTCTGAGCTCATTAGGAAGATTTTAAATGAAGTACAGTAGTTGTTTATCAGTACATCCCAGAAGCACAAAAATGTATAATGATTTGAAACAGTTTTATTAGTGGCATGGTATGAAATGAGATATCTCAGAATTTGTTTCGAAGTGTTTGATTTGTCAGTAAGTCAAGGCTGAGAATCAAGTGCCGTCAGGTTTATTACAGCCTATTATGATTCCTGAGTGGAAGTGGGATAGAGTAACAATGGATTTTGTATCAGGTTTACCCTTATCTCCAAGAAGAAAGATGCGATTTGGGTCGTTGTTGACAGATTGACAAAATCGACTCATTTCATTCTGGTACGTACGGATTACTCACTTGATAAACTGGCGGAGTTGTATATCTCAAAGATTGTTCGATTGCACGGAGTGCCACTATCTATTATTTTGGATAGGGATCCGAGATTCACTTCGCGATTTTGGAAGAAATTGCCATAAGCTTTAGGTACAAAGCTGCATTTTAGCACTGCATTTCATTCTCAAACAGATGGTCAATCTGAGTGAGTTATTCAGATACTTGAGGATATGTTGCAATGTTGTATTTTTGAGTTTGAAGTTAGCTGGGAGAAATATTTATCGCTGCTTGAATTTGCTTACAATAATAGCTTTCAATTGAGTATTAAGATGGCACCGTATGAAGCTTTATAAGGTCATAAATGTCGAACACCATTGTACTGGAGTGATCTCGGCGAAAATAAGACTTACAAGGTTGATTTGATCAAAGAGATTGAAGAAAAAGTAAAAGTAATTCGCGATAGTTTGAAAGCTTCAAATCGATAGAAATTGTACGCAGACTTGAAACGGAAAGATATTGAGTTTCAGATCGGGGATAAAGTGTTTTGGAAAGTGTCGCCGTGGAAAAAGATATTACTATTTGGTCAGAAAGGGAAATTGAGTCTACAATTCATCGGACCGTATGAGATTATCGAGCAAATTGGGCCAATGGCATAGCGGTTGGTATTATCGTCTGAGTTAGAGAAAATACATAATGTGTTTCATGTATCGATACTTAGGTGATACCGATCCGACCCTTCACATGTCATTTACCGGATCAAGTTGAAATTGAACCAGATATGTCATATGTTGAAGAACTGTGTAACACCCCAAACCCGACCTAGACGCTATGGCTGAATCTGACGATGTCACATAGAATGGAATTCAAAAACGAGTTTTTCGAGTTAAAATCGTTCAAGTTAATTAGCTTTTATCTTAGTTTGAAGTAAACCGCAAGTTGTTTGTTATGTCTAAAATCGTATCTTTTTAGCGGATGCTTTGGAAAACACTTATTTTAGGAAAACAGTTCAATTTTAGTAAAAATAGGGTTTTACCATGCCTACCAGTATTAAAATCATAAAGCAGTTAAAAATCTAAAATTTAAAGCCAAATAGTCCAAGGTCCAAAAGTTACATAAAAAAGAACCCCAAATAAGTAATAAAATCTGAAAGTTAACGAAAAACAGTCTAAAATTTACATGTGGCCACCGTCGAGTCCTCCACTGTACCGATCCGTTAAGTCTGGGGATTACCTATACATATTAAACAGAAAGGGTGAGTTTTTGCAAACTTAGTGTGTAATCCCCACAAAAACATGCATACAATCAACAACAGTTCTCAGATAAAGCAGTTTGGGCCTAAGCCCATTACAAATTCAGTGTGGGCCCTAGCCCATTCAGATACAGTCTTGGATACAAATTTGGGCCTTAGCCCATTTTAGATACAGTATACAGTAATAGATATCAGAATCTTACGTACTAGCCTCTACACACCAACTCCATCCATCCCTACACACCATGTGGGGTTAAAAACACCCACCCATCCCTACACACCTGTACCAAAATGTAGCACATAATTAGAATATTGCAGCTGAGTTGCCAGATAATAGGCTTAGGAGTCTTTCAGAACACTTCCTCTAAATATCATCAACCTACCTCGATGCAATGCAACATGCAGTAAATGTCATGTTATTATGCAATTAACCGTCCATACATTCAAATCAATACTCATGCTCAGTACAAAAATCAAACAGACATATTACACATATAAGGGTCTAAGTAGTGCTTATCGACCCTATAGTAGGTCCACAGTTGACTTGAGCGACCCGTGCGACCTTAAAGAACTTTTTAGAAAAATGGGCTCACACGCCCATGTGGCCTGTCCGTGTGGGCCTACACGCCTGTGGCACCCACACGGCCCAAAATGGCCTTGGCTGTGTAGATCACATGGCCCAAAATTCCTCATGCCCATGAGGACTACCCGTGTGGGCCCACACGACCCAAATCAGTTTAGCCAGTGTGTCGCACACGGCCTACCTGGCCATCACACTGCCGCGTCTTACGCACACGGCTTCGCGTCGTCGATCACATGCCTGTTTCCCATCACACGACCTACCACACAGGTGACCACACACCTATGTGGCGTCAACAGTGAGGTTTTTGGCTTTCACTGAAACCTTATTTTCTATGTTTCTAGGTACACACCTAGTTTCATTTGAAGCTAAACCAAACTCCGAGCACTATAGAACCTAAATATTGACTAATCCAACACTACAATCAGTCTTACTTTGCGATTAATAAAAATCCCGAAACCAAAATACTCATCCCTAAAACGATGAACACTTACAGCAAAGCTTCGAATCGATTCACTATGAAACAATACGAAGAGAGCTTTAATCCTCGCGATGTGTTGCTGTCAATAACGTCAATATAACCCCAGTCAAAATTTTAACATCCCAACTTACAAAGTATCAAAAATTCACTTACTAAAACGATGGATAACGAAAACTTAAGAACACAGGAACTTCACAGTAAAATCGACAGAATTGGGAATAGCACGAAATTCAGGAGAAAGGGAGCAGAGAAACTGACGTAAATTATTTTTGGAAAAGAGAGAAAATTTGGCAAAAGAAATCAAAATTAATTTGATATAACTCCTAAATTCCATATTTCTCTTGCACTAAGCCACTTCTAAGACTTTTAGTTTGATCGAAACTCTTTCGGTTAAATGAGCAAAAATAAACTCCCTCGCTTACTCAAGGATTCAAACACAAGCCCTCAGTATACTGACACTCCAATTAACCACCAGACTAGCAGGCCCATTCTGATAATTACTCAATCCTATCAACCAAAGATTAGGCTTTATTCATAAAAATACCAAAATTTTCCCAAGTCATGACTTGAACTTGGGACCTCACACACACACCCAGAACACATAACCACTGAAGCAGATACACAATTGTGTCACCCATTCATAAAAACAAAAATTTAAATTTTTGGGGCGTTCCAACTCTACCCTCTAAAAGAAAATTTCATCCTTGAAATTTACCTGACCAGAACGGATGAGGATACTACTGACGCATCGCATCCTCAGGCTCCTACGTGGTCTCCCCAGTGCTATGATTCTGCCATAGCACTTTCACTAAAGGAATGGACTTACTCTGAAGGACCTTTATATTGTGATCTAGAATCTAAACTAGCTCCTCATCGAAGGTCAAATTTGGCCTAACCTCAATCTCCTCAATCGGAACAATATGCGTTGGATCAGAGCGGTAGCACCTCAACATCAAGACGTGGAACACATCGTGAATATGGCCTAACTTTGGAGGTAGCTCCAATTGAGAAGCGATCAAAACCACTCATTTCAAAATATAGTATGATCCAATAAACCTAGGGCTCAACTTGCCCTTGCGACCAAACCTCAACACCTTCTTCCATGGCGAGACTTTTAGAAAAACAAAGTCCTCCACAGAATACTCAATCTCACGTGTCTTCATATCAGCATAAGACTTCTGTCTGTTAGAAGCCACTTTCAAATGATCTCGAATCAGTTTAACCTTATCCTCAATCTCAGAAACCAACTCAAGACCCAGAACACGTCGTTCACCCAACTCAGCACAACACAAGGGAGTGCGACACTTACGACCATACAGAGCCTGTAAGGTGCCATCTAAATGCTAGACTGGAAGTTGTTATTATAGGGAAACTCGGCTAGCGGCAGATAGTCCTCCCAACTGCCTCGAAAATCAATAACACAACTCCTTAACATATCCTCCAATATTTGAATCACCCTATCAGGTTGACCATCTGTCTGAGGATGGAACGCAGTACTGAAGTCCAACCTTGAACCTAGAGCCTCATGTAGCTTCTTCTAGAATCAAGACGTGAAGCGAAGATACCTATCAGAAATGATCGAGACAGGTACCCATACAGTCTCACTATCTCAGAAATATAAAGCTTTGCCAGCTTCTACAGAGAATAATTAGTACAAACTGGTATAAAATGGGCGGACTTGGTCAATCGATCCACGATGACCCATACCGAATCCTTCTTAGTAGGTGTCAAAGGTAACCCACTAATAAAGTCCATCATCATACGTTTCCACTTCTAGAGGGGAATCTTAATCGACTATAGTAAACCCGAAGGCGACTAATGCTCAGCCTTAACCTACTGGCATGTCAAATATTTAGCCACAAAGTCAATAACTTCCCGTTTTAGTCCTGGCCACCAGAATAACTCACGGAGGTCTCAATACATCTTAGTCTCACCAGGATGCATAGCATAGGGACTACTATGCACCTCTCTCAGAATCGACTGTCTTAAATCCTCATCATTCTGTACACAAATCCGACTGCGAAAACAAAGTACCCCATCATTGTTTACTTGAAAATCAGTAGTGCCACCATTCTCAACCTGACGAAATCGTAACTCAAGAGACTTATCCCCCAACTGTTTACCTTGAATCTACGCAATCCATGTCGGTTTAACCTAAAGTTTCGCCAACAGACTTCCATCATCGAATAGGCTAAGTCGAGCGAACATCGCTCTCAGATCAGTCATAGCTCTACGGCTCAACGCGTCGGCCACCACATTGGCCTTGTCGAGATGGTACTCAATGGTGCAATCATAATCTTTAAGCAGCTCAGCCCATCTATGCTGCCTCAGATTCAACTCCTTCTGAGTGAGAAGATACTTGAGGCTTTTGTGATCAGTGTAGATGTACACTTCTCACCATACAAATAATACCTTAGATTTTCAGTGCGAAAACTACCGCGGCCAACTTCATGTCATGTGTCAAATAGTTCGCTTCATGAGTCTTAAGCCGACGAGACGCATATGCAACCACCTTACCATCCTACATCAACACACAAACCAAACCAATATGTGATGCATAATTGAAAACTATAAAGTCTTTACTAGGCTCAGGTTGTATCAGAACAGGAGCTTGAGTCAGAATAGTCTTAAGCTTCTCGAAGCTCTCTTGCTATGCATCGGTCCAGACAAAAGGAACTCCCTTACGCAGAAGCTTAGTCAACGGAGCTGCGATCAAAGAAAAACTTTCTATAAAGCACCAATAGTAACTCGCCAACCCCAGGAAACTGCGAATCTCAGACACATTCTTCGGTTGTTTCCAATCCAACACTACCTCAATCTTACGAGGATCGACTCGTATCCTCTTAGCAGAAACTACATGTCCCAAAAATGTTACTTCCCAGAGCCAGAACTCACACTTGCTGAACTTCTCATATAACTATTTCTCACGAAGAGTCTGTAATACCACTCTAAGATGCTCATCGTGCTCGTCTTTAGTCTTAGAGTACACCAAGATATCATTAATGAACACCACCACAAACTGATCCAGATAGGCCTGGAACACTCGGTTCATCAAGTCCATAAATGCCGTTGGTGCATTAGTCAAACCAAAGGGCATAACTAGGAACTCATAATGTCCATACCGAGTCCTAAATGCCGTCTTATGCACATTCGTTTCCTTAACCCTCAATTGATGATAACCCGAATATAGATCAATCTTGGAAAACACAAAATCCCCTCTGAACTGGTCAAATATATCATCAATCCTCGAAGGTGGGTACTTATTCTTAATCGTTAGCTTGTTCAGCTACCAATAGTCGATACACATCCTAATTGTCTCATCTTTCTTTTTCAAAAACAACGCAGGTGCTCCCCACGGAGACACACTGGGACGAATAAACCCACGATCCAACAACTCCTGAATCTGAGCCTTGAGCTCCATAAGCTCCTTCGGTGCCATTCGGTAGGGGGCGATAGACACCAAAGTTGTACCCGGAATAAATTCAACCCCAAATTTCACTTCTCGATTCAGAGGCAAACTCAGTAGCTCCTCAGGAAAGACATCCAAAAAATCTCTTACAGTCCTGATGTCCTTTACAGAAGAATCCTCAGAATTAGAAACACTTACATAGGCCAGATATGCCTCACATCCTTTCTGGACCAACTTTTCCGCCACTAACGCAGAAATCACATTAGTTAGAAAATCCTGACGTTCTCCAATCACAACTACCTCATCATCCTCCTTAGCTTTCAAAACGACCTTCTTAGTCACACAGTCCAGACTTACTTGGTGCTTAACCAACCAGTCCATCCCTAAAATTAAATCGAACTCTCCTAACAGAAGCTCCATCAGATTAGCCAAAAATATTGTCCCTTGGACCTCTAATGGAACATCTCTATACAATTTGCTAACTCAGATAGATTGCCCCAAAGAGCTCACAACAGTCACCTCACTAGAAGTACTCTCAACTGGAACCCCTAAAGTTTCAGACACAGTGCTAGCAACATAGGAGTGTGTAGAACTTATGTCTATTAATGCCAGATAAGGTACATCATAAATTAAAAATGTACCCGTGATGACGTCTAAAGCATCTCTGTCCTCTCATCGGCGAGCAGCATAAACAAGAGCGGGTTGCCTCGCCTTAGTCTGATAAAGGTTAATATAGTAATTCATTAATAAAGGTTAATAAAATAAAAACAAAAATGAATTTTGTCCATCTTTCTTTCTTGTGGCCGAATATTGAAGAAGAAAAGAAGCCATTGATGAGCTTTTAGGGTTCGACTAGTATATTCCTTGATTAAGGTTTGGTTTTAGCTCGATTTTTGATGATTTCTAAGTTTTTGTAATCGTTGCAGATCCGTACCTTAGATTTTGAAACTGTTAAAGATTTTAAGAGTTACCATTTTTAAATCTATGAGTTATTTGATGTTTGAAATATGAAAGCTTGATGATAGTTTTACATGTTTTGTAAAGTGATTTTTGACAAAAATGTCAAATATGGATTAAATTGTGAAATATGCAAATTGGTGGTTGATATGTGAAATAAATGAAAGTTTTGGGCTACTAGGGACCTATATGTAATTCGGCTAAGCTTGGGTTTAAATAAATTATGTGAATTTTATGTATTTGTGAAATAGGGACTAAATTGATTAAATGTGTAAGTTTAGGGGCTAATCTGTAAAAATGCCCAAGTGTGTATTTTTGGACTAAATTGAAGGAATATGTAATTGAATAAGTCAATTTTGAATTCATATAGATCAAGAAAGAAAGAATTCAGATTTAGATTGGGGGAAAAACAAGGTTATTGAGTAGTCGACTCGGTCCGTCAATTCAGTATACGAGGTAACTTTGTATAATTGAACTTAAATGTGTATGCATTTAATGAGTTGATGAAATTGAGATAGTATTTATTCTATTAGATAAATGTTGAGATGTTACGTGAAATGTACGAATTTAGTAAAGCAAGTGTCCAAATAAGACCATAGTCGAGCTATGGCAATCGAATAATAAGACCATAACCGAGTTATGGCATGTGAATGAAAGACCATGGCAGGGGCCTTGGCAATGTATGTGTAAGACCATAGTTGGACTATGGCATCAGAAAATCGATAAATTTGTAACGTAAGCATTTATGAACCGGAGAGGTTTGGTAAGAGTATTGATGAGAAATAGAAAAGTATCGGTACAGGTATATACAGAAAACTATTCAAGTATTGAGTTAGATGAAGTTGAGAACTCATGAATGATGATATGAATAAATTTGATATTAGCTCATGAATTGATGCTTTAAATGTTCATGATATTATCTATTTTGAATTGCTATATAAATGTTGTGATTATTTCATGTTCACATACAGACTTACTAAGCTTTATAGCCTACTCTATTTAATTTTCGATGTTTTATAGATCTACGAAGGTAGCTCGAATTCAGGAATCATCAGAGACTTCATTGCACTATCGATCATCTATTTTGGTACTTTTGAAGTTATTTATATTTGGTATATGGCATGTATAGGCTTGAGCCATTTTGGTATGTTTGATGGATATGTATTTTGGCCATTTGAGATGGCATAAAATGATGAACTTATTGATGCTTATGAATGTACAAATAGTTCTACTTTTAATGTTTGGATTAGTTTTTCTAAATGAATTAGACATGTGAATTATGCTTAGGAAAGCAAATTAAATTGTTTGTTATTTGAATAGGTAAATGATATGGAATTGAGTATTGAATTTGGTTGAAATGGATATGGTATGATTATGTATTGGTTGATGACCTTTGGCTGCATAATTGTGTCTTATTATGAGCTTGTGTAAGTTTGTGCAAAAAGGGTGGCAAATTGGCTTTGCAAATGGCCTATTTTTGTCCACACGGGTAGAGCCACGAGCTTGTGTCTCAGCCAAATGCGACACACGGTTATGCTACATAGCCGTATGTCCCCTAGTGTTGAAGTTGAATTGTAGTCAGTATGCTCCACACGGTCTCACAAACGGGCATATGACTGGTCATGTGGTATAAGTCAGTATACCCTCTAAAAGGCACACGGGCTAGACACACGGGCATGTGGTTGGTCGTGTGACCCAAGTAAGTATACTCTCCATTTTTCACACGACCTGGCACATGGGCGTGTCCTCAGCCGTGTGATACAAGTCAGTATGTATGCCCTGTTTCCACACGGCCTAAGGCATGGGCGTGTCTACTAGCTGTGTGAGGCATACGGCCTGTTCACACGGCCGTGTAACCTCTGTTTATAAGAAAAATTTCTAAGTTTTCAAAATTTTCGTATGTTATCGGTTTAGTCCAGAAATACTTTTAAAGCATGATTAAGGCATTGTAGGACCTTATAAGGGACAATGTGATTGTTTTGAATGATATATGAGAATGAATGATTGACGTTAATAAATGTAAGCTAAATGTTGTATATTGATCGGTAATGCCTCGTAACCCACTCCGGCAATGGATACAGGTTAGGGGTGTTACAAGGGTCTCTACTAGTGTTGCCCCTAAATTCCTTAGCCCCACACTTTTTAATTTTATCAACAGGGATCCATCGACTCGTTTCAATCGTCTGAGGGGGTGGAACTATCACATGTGGTATTATAGGGGGTGGAGGTTGTTAAGCCATAGGAGTGGTTCGTATGAATTCTATGAACCATTGACCCATTAAACAATAAAAAAATGTTTTTGCCTTCATTTTTTGACATTTGAGGAATTAGTAAACTACAACTCGCTTCTTGTTCAATATTCAAAACATTACTATTAACTTCATCATTGTTAGCATGTTCAGATTCTGCCGACATCTTTAATATCTATAAGAAAAATAAGGGTTAGATCAGATCAATCGATATCACACTATCACAAGTATATATGACATGTAGTTTCTAGAATCCAAACATGTTACGTTCAATTTGAAAATCGACTAAACCTTACTCTGATACCACCAAATGTAACACCCCTAACTTGGCTCGGACGCTGGACTCAAGTAAAGAAATGTTACATTAACATTCAACAATTAACAATCACATTATTAAACAATACATACTTATAGATGATTGATATTATGTGTAAACAAAATATTAAATTTTAATAGAAAAATCCTAAAAGTACTTAGTTGTAAAATTCAAGCATGCAATAGGATTTACCTTGAAGAAATTTGAAGTTTGAAGTTTAAATTGAAAATACATAGTTGGTAACAATACCAAATTGATACCGTTTTGAAAATCGATACCAAAATTGAATATTGTCTTCTTTACAAAACAATTGTATCAATACTTATTTTAGTGTATCAATATTTTATGAAAATGTATCGGTACTTAAATAAAAATCGATACCAAATTAGTATTCTATTTATTTAGAAAGCTGTTCATATGGTCAAGTATCGATACTAAATCCCAAAGTATCGATATTTGTTTTTAAAATGGTAAAACCTCATGTTTCAAAAGTTCAAGTCATACCAAAATTCACCTATTCAAACACCTAAGAAATTAGCGAATGTATCCCTATTGAAACCACAATTCAATAATCACATCAATATCACATTTAAAATCAAAGTAATGGAATTAAAAGTATTCATAGACCATTAGCATTTCATACCAAAATATCACTCTTTTCAATTCATATTTCATCATGCCATATTCACACATTCTATAATTCTTATACCAAAATACCAAACAAGTTTCTAAACTCACACATATACCAAACCAAAACATATTTACATGTACTCAAAACTCATCTCAAACAAGCATCATCAAAATTATTAACTTCACAACTTACTATCACAAATTCAGTTCACCTATTACATGCCATATAACCTAAAACGAACATTCAAAAACTACTGATAGGTTTCTAGATAGTGTGATTCTTCGAGTCAATCCGGTCACCCGTATCTACAAGAAACAATAGAAAGATACAAGTAAGCTTACTTAAGCTTTGTAAGTTCTACGTAATAAAAACAATTAACTTACTGTGTAAATTATCTAATACATAATACATATAAGTCATAAACCAATAATCTTGTCATCCATAACCAAATCACAGGTGAGTTTTAAGCTTAAATTCAAATGAAACAATTCGATCAATTACATTATACCATTGAAAATAAACTCGATAAACGTTTTAATATATTCGGATACACGGTTAACCATCCAAACACACCAAAATGCTCAAATGAGCTATCCATTCGAAACACACCTGGGCACCAAGTGCCAAGCCCATAGGCTAATGTCCCTTTGAATCACACCTTGGCATTGTGTGCCAAGCCTAAAGGCTTTATGTCTGCACCCAGAACACACTTGAATGATTGTAATATAACACGATAGTCTGCAACAAATGCTGAACTTCGGTATATTCAGTAAACAAGAATATAATAGTAATCATCATCTCAACACCAATCAATCCTGTACAACGTGCGATATAATCTATTGTCATGCCAATCGTATCCTATCCTACGTTCATCAATTCACTTATTTATCAAATAACATCATTCAATATAATTTTTTTTATCTCAAATAAACTCATTTACTACAATTCAACACTTTAAGTCAATAAGAAAATTGAATTCATAAATAAATGTTTAAATTATACTAAAATTAAACCATGTGAACTTACTAGGACTAACATGTAGAAACAACAAAAGTTTAGGGACTAATCCACAACCTTCCCTTTTCCATGATTATCAACTTGATCTTGATCTGTAATATAATTTATTAGCCTGAATTTCAACATTCTATTGAATTTAATGCATCTAATTTCTTATTTACAATATTTACACATTTACCCTAAACACTTACATTCAATACAATTTAGTCCATAGTATTGAACAAGCCAATTTCCACAATTAATACAAAACCCATTTAACTAAATTTTTATTCTTCTTATTACAGCCCATAAATTTCAAGGATTCTCTAGAAAAATCAAGCTAACTTCCATATTTTTCCTACTTAGTCTCTAAACTCAAATTTACTAAAAATTACTTTACAATTTGATCATATCTATCAACTAAGCTTCCAATAACACCAACTAACAAAAAAAAACCTTCAAAATTATCAATGATAAATTTCTAAATATTTCACTATTTCACAAAATAATTATTGGGCTAACTAACTTAAGCTATAAATAAATAAAAATTAATAAAATCACTTACATGCAACACACTAGATGACCGAACCTTCAAAACTCTCCCATGGTTATTTCTTGCTTCTCAATTTCGGTAAAAGCAAAGAGAAAGATTATAGGATTTGTTTGTTTTTATTTAATTTAAGTTTTATAATCTATTTATTATTTTGCCCTTAAGTAAACATCCAAATTTCACATTATTTACTTACCAACAGTCCACTACATTTACTTACATGATATATTTATCATTTTAGTCCATGAATTTTCAATTCTATAATCATTTAGTTCTTTTTAACTAATAGGGTTAGCTTTTATATTTTTTACAATTTAATCATTTTTAGTTAATTAACTATCTAAACGATAAAATTTCTCAACCAAAATTTAATACAACACTAATGCCTTCATAAATATTAAATAATTAATATTTTAAGACTGACACGTCAGAATTGTGGTCCCTAAACTATTGTTTCTGACACCACTAAAAATCGGGTTGTTACATGTAGGCTTATTTGAGGCACGATTTGCCCCGATTCGCTTGTAAAAGAACACACATTTGTCACCAGAATCTCGAGCGACATTCCTTACATTCAAATCTGATCTGAGGTACCTAAATTAGGTCTTTCAAATGATATTACACACGAATTAACGATTTATTTCAAGATTTATTGAGATTATTGAAAGATTTGTCAAGAATCGTAAAAGACTGAATAATTGGATTGACAAATTAATATCAGATAGAAATTCTACAAAAACTCATGATCTAAACTTTGGAACGAGATGTGCTTAGAATTTCTTGGCAAGGATTTAAGGATGTCATTTGATGACAATTAGAAAACCGACATAGAGAACGATTGTATGAAAGATTTTTTGATTTGAGAAAGCAAAATAATTATCAACCATTAGGATGAAAATATGGTGTAAAGAGAAGGAAGAGGAAATAAAAAGAGAATAAATAGAAGGATGATGGGAAAATTCTATTAAGATTTGAAAATGGGAAAATTGAAATTCTAATTAGGAAAAGAAGATAAAAAAAATGGTAGAATTTTAGTTTTATTGGGATTTTGAGGAAGGGCAAGATATGAATTCTAGTTAAGAAAAAATTGAGTCAATTCCTAAGGCTTTTGAACCCTAGGGGATGCACTTGCAGTTTTCCCAATATTTTACTGAAATTTGAAATTAAAATTAAAGGGGAGGAGGGGGAGGCTCATACCTCAGACACTTTAGGGGGTTAATGTCTCAACCATTAGGCTATTGCCCACTTCTTCTTTATTTTTTATGCTTAATCATATTAATATGTTTTTGGGGGCGTTTTGGTAAAATTATGAAATAAATAAGGAAGGAGAAGGCTTGAACTTGGGTAAACAAGAGGGAGAGTGAAGTATTAACCATTGGGTTGCTACCCATTCCTATTAAGTTTTTACTTCAAATAATACTTATTTTAGTGTAGTTTTTATCTTAGGTTGCTCAGAATCAAAAGGAAAAGAAATGGGAGAAGGATGACTCAAACCTTAACTTCTAAGGAAGAGACACCAACACCTAACCACTCAATCTATGCCATATTTATTATTTATTTTAGTTACTCAATTGTATATATTTATTTCTAGTTCAACTTACATATTCTTTATTAGCTTACACATTTACTCAATTTTTCTTAGTAACTTATTTAACTTTATAGTTTTTAACACATTCTAATTTTAGTTTATAGACAATAATTAATACTCATAGTCAAGTCTCATTATTAATATTTTAATTCATTTTACCCCTTTTCAATTAGGTCCTAACTCAATTAAAACACACTATTTTCAAATTAAACCTTGTAATCAAGTTTCGTTTTAAATTAATTAATATAATAATACATGGTTATATGATTTTAATACTTTAGTTAATTGTTTATGACCTATAATTTTGGTATCTGTTTCAAACCCTCATTTCTTAAATGTTCAAGATAACCTTTTAAATCGGGGCATGACCACTTTCAAATTTTATGAACCCTATTCTTCTAACTCGATTTTTGGGGTGTGTCAATTCTCCCATTCTTAAAGAAATTTTGTCCTCGAAATTTCCCTATTCACACATCAATCACTTAGTTACAAAATTCGTCATTCCTCCTTTTAAACCAACCACTACATTTTTGTTGCATGTTAATATGATATGCAAATTGTGAAAGTATGCATGTCGAATCAATTAATAAAGTGATGAGTGAGATCATCTCCACAAGGATCAGATAGGTGTAAATCAGTCAAGTTATTATAGTGAAGTGTGATTAATGTTATGGCAAACCAATAATAAGAATGCAGTGGCAATTGAGAGAATGGTGATGTATAAAATGTGAGAAATGGATAAGCAATCAATTAAGAAGATTGTGACAAAGACACTACGATCAACGATAGAGAGGCTATGATATTGATTGAGTAGACTAGGGTTACTAAAGAATCTACCCTTACTAACCTCTAACACTTCAACAAAATCTTAATTATTCTACTGCTCAGAATCAGTTTACTATGGTTTGCTTCTTTCGAGAGCAAGACCTAAAGTTACCTTACTTAGGGCGTTATATGTCTATAAGCCTTGAGTTTGATTCCCAATATTGTTTCTTCTTCCTTCCGTATGAAATACTGCTCTATGTCTAGAGACTGCTATGAGTAATTGATTAAACACTCACTCATATCATTCAACTTTGATCTAAGTAACATACCTTATCAGACTTAGGTTATTTTTTATATATTTACTGCACATTCGTCAAGGCACCGTATGCATGCAATCTTGAAATACCATTAAATGAAGCAATAAATTAATCTAGATCTAAACTTCAGTCATTAATGGAAATAAAGGTTTCATCAAACTAATCCCAACCCTAAGAGATTTAGCTCATGGTTGGCAAATAAAATTCAAGTTTAACACAACAACCAACTTTTTCATCAAACTAATCCCAACCCTAAGAGATTTAGCTCATGGTTGGCAAATAAAATTCAAGTTTAACACAACAACCAACTTTTTCTTCACCAATTAAGCTCACAAAGAAACAAGATAAGAAATAGAGGAAGAATTCCAGGATAATAGCTTTTGCCTATCTAGCTCTCAACAAAGGCAACGCAATGTCTTGCGGTGGCCAAGGATGGCTGTCTTCTTCTTCCACCTTTTTCTCTGCCCTTGTTCTTAGCAGCTTCCCTCTATTGTCCCCGAATCGCTGTCATCTTTTTTTTTTTTGGCTTTTATATCTCTTCCTTCTAGGGTAAGTCCATCAACCCATAATCAATTCTCTCTTTTTTAGGTGGATTTATCTAGTACAAGTACAGCTAGGGCTAAGAACGGTACGCATTGAGTGCTGACTAGGCATCTTCTAGGCATTGCCATAGCATTTGTGTTGGCAAACTATCCAAAATTTGTCACGAAAAACCTTCAATCTTTTACTCATTTTCCTACATTCTTCACCTACCAATCAACCACCAAACAAGTCCTCCACACAGACAATTAAAAGTAACATGTAATAACACTTAAAGTACAATTCAAGCTCTTTAATGCAATGCTATAAAAATACCAATGCAATATCCTAAAATGCAACTAAACTCACCTAAGTACAGGCAATTAACTAAGCCTAAGGTCATGAAATATAACTCTTCTCAAGAGTTATCAGTTTTCGTTGTGCAACTCTAATTCCTATGCAGTTCCAAACAATACTTCCCCTTAAATCTCAAATGGATTTTTCTTAAAGATCCTATTCACTACCACGGATTGTCCTAAAAGACTAACTACAAAAATTTCACTAATAATTTCCTTTACCCCAAATTCCAGGTTTAATAGAAACACTATCATTTCTTCGAGTCTAACGTTTATCTACGATTTTCAAGTAAAAGTTCAAGCATTAGCTATTTCTTGAATGTTTAAAGTCTAAGATTATAGTTTATCTAAAGTCTCAAAAGTAACAGTAACTATAGTAGGATCGACATCAGAGTCTCGAATTTAATTTCCTGCAGAAAATTAATTTTTCAAAAACTTTGGGCATGATTTTTCCCAAAATACTCCTTTCTATTGCATGCATATAGACTCATTTAAATTTCCTTAGTCTAAGTTTTGTAAACCTGTAGCTCTGATACCATCACATGTAAACTCCCCAATTAAATGTTAGGCCCGAATCTAGGAGATTACACCAGCCACTGGAATGGCCTAGTAGCGATCGGGGTTTATAAAACAATAATTTGAAAACATTTGTTTATTTTTATAAGAAAACTTAGTTGATTTCTGAATTATTTATTACTCAAAAATCTAATTATAAATTTAGCAGCGGAAAAGTGATATCTATTTATGTTTTAACAGAAGTTGTATTTCATGTATATATAATTAAATACCCTAATTTTAATACCCTAATCAAAATTTAAAGGTCACGCATGCTGAATAATCCCTAAAAAAATCTTAAGTCCCATGACACATTTTAAATAAAATATTACAGTTTCTCAATAACAAAATATTGAAATAATAAATCTGAAATATTTTAATAGACAAAATTGAGCCGAGTCCTTCAGAATACCATGTCCACGTCCTAATTGGTTATCTGTAAAGATGGAGAATAAAAAGGAGTGAGCTATGAAGCTCAGTGTGAGTTCAATCACAAGAAAATTAGTGGAAACAATCGATAGGTCATAATACCGTATAGTATAATTGCAATCAATTAAAAAAATCAAAAATTCAAAAATTCAAATTAACCATCAGTAGTATCATAGAATTCACAATAGTAATTTCAGAATATCAATTTTCAATTTATCTTATCGTCACAATATCTCAATGTTCACCACTATGCATATGCTTATGAAAGCAATGCAATTTCAATTATCAGAAAATGGTCCTAACTCACCTTTACACACCACAGTAGGAGTTCCACAGAACTCCTCTACCCTTACACCACATTATGGATAAACCACTAGTAATAAAAAGGGTGGATGAACTGGGGTTTTTGATAAAAAGTTTTTGTAGACAAGCTGTCAGTAGGTTGTCAATACACAACATGTTTGCAGATTGAAGTAGTTAGTATGGTGTGGTTAAACCACTCAAATGGTGCAGATAAAAGCTACTCAAATGGTGTGGATAAAACACTCAACGATGCAGATAAACTACTCAATTTCCTTCGTTCATATTATCCCACCCCATTTAATGCAATATGGAAGGGTTAAAAATGATCAGTACAGTAACATTTAATATGATTTTAATAGAACATTACGGTAGCAATCATTATGATTATAGCAATTCGATTTAGTGGCAAATATTAAGCTTATAATAGATTGATTCAGTAGCAAAAGGCACGTTGTACATGTGTTCGTTTTAACGGTAACATAAGGTAGGCTATATGTACCATCACAAATACAAATACAATAGACATATTATAACACCTATACCCGGTCTAAGCTATAAGATATTACAATTATAAAACTTTAACATCATTCATGATTTAATAAAAATAACAAAATAATTCATTTGTAATCATTTCCATACTATTCAATCAAAACGGGAGCTAATTTGAGTTTACGGACCATTCAAAACAATCCAGAAACAATTCTGGATTAAAATGAAACTTTTCTCAAAATTTAAGTAAAAAGTGAAAACAAGGGTCACACGGTCGTATGATAGCTCAGCTTGTAATACCCCGAAAATTTTTACAGTAAGATATTATCCTTGATATAGTAAAATAAGAAAATAAAGTGACAAAAAGGGAAATTTTGAGCTATGTCAATATTGGGAAGTATATTATGATATATTAATTCAAGAAAGGACTAAATTGTAAAAGAGAGAAAAGTTTTGTTGCACAAGAGTAAATACTCAAAAATTGAGGGGTTAAAGTGTAAATATGAAAAATTTGAAGGACCAATAGTTAAATATTTTAAGGGTGGAATGATCCAGAAACTAAGGAAAATGGATGAATTAGGACCAAATTGAATAGGTGAAGAACTATGAGGGACTAAATTGTAATTTTACCAAATTAAATGATGACTCAAGGATGAAATTTCAAAAGATAATAAAGGGAAAAATGGTCAATTGGAAGAGAGAGAAATCTAGAAAGTAATAATGATGCTAGAGATATTTTGATATTTTATAATTATTTAATTAGATAAAAATTATTTTATTAATATTTTAATAAGATATTTTAATATTATTTTAATATTATTTTATTAGTATATAAAGAAAGAAAGATGAGGAATTCTCATTCATTTTTCCCATGCAAAACCAACGTGAGAAGAAGAAGAAGAAGAAAAGAAGTTTTCATTTCTTTACAATTTGGTCCTTTTACAAAAAATTCACCATTTTCAGCCAAGAATCAAAAGAATTTCCATAGCTACCAAGAGAGAAAAATGTTAAGGAGACTATGGGAAGTTAGAGTATCAAGTTAGATTCAAGAAATAGAAGCTGAAAGAGAGAGAAAATCAATATGAAGATTGAAATCAATAGAACAAGGTAAGAACATCATGATTTCAATATATTTTTAAGTTTGATATTACTGAAAAAGCATGGGATTAATGTTAATGTAGAGTTTCCTTACATATGGTCCTATGTTCTTGATATGTTAGTGAAGAGAAAATAAGAGAAAGTGATGAGAAATAGTGTAGAAAAAGAAAATAAGGGTGTTATAAACATGATAATTAATATCTTGCACTAAAAAAAGTTTTGGACAGCAGCAGAAGTCTAACTTTAAAAAATAACCAAAAATTTTATAAATCGAATCATAGGATGAATAAAATATTTAATTAAAGCTTATTTAGTCTAGTTTCTTACAGAATAAATTATGTAAGTAATGAAATTGTAAATCATGAGATATAATAAATTTTGTGAGACAAGGTCAGAATGATTTTGGGTTCCCCTATTCTGACTTTGGAAAACCATAAAAAATTGGATAAAAATAATTAGGGGCTTAAATTTATATTTTTAGAATACTAAATGAGTATATTTTCAATATAAATAAACAGGAACATCATTAGAATTCTGTACGAGGAGATAATTAATTTTTAGTGAAGAAGGGTCAGGACTGTTAGACAACAAAATAGGGGTAATTTTAAAGAATAAATTGTACTTATTGGCTGAACAAAAAATTCTTAAAATTTTATGGTAAGAAGATATATGAGTATAGTTTCAGGAAAAATTATCAGATCTTAATTTTTATTTCTATAGCTCCAGATATAAATAATTTAGTGACTATGACACAGATGGACAGCTTGAATATTCATAAAAGTAAATAATAAAAATTATAGATAATATTACTTACAAGTGTGTTATATACATTAAGGATGTGAAATGGAGAGGAGGAGGAGGAAAATATATATAAATATTCAGCTAGCATGGCTAATTTGCATGTTTTAGGCTTAGGGACTGAATTGAATAAAAGTAAAACTTTAGGGGGTAATTTTGTAAAAATGTCAAAAAAGACCAAATTGAAGGGAATGAATTGTTTTATTATTTAAATTAAAAATTGAATGAAATTATCAATTTAAGATCGGGTGGAAATTGAGAAAATGGTAAATTACCAAAATGCCCCTGAATCTTGATATTTCTGCAATTTCGCCAGGTAAGTTCGTGTAGCTTGAATTATATTCTTAAATACTTGAAATGTATGTTATTGATGTGAATATGATTTAAATATCCCTTGTATGGAAATTGATGAAACATTGATATATCTGATAAAAAGGGGAAGAAATCCCGGTTGAACGAAAAGGAATTGACGGTAAAAAGGATCTAGCCCGGACGGGTGATCCTATCCTGATATAGCCCTCTCAAAGAATATGTGTAAAATGGATTTAGCCCGGACAAGTAATCCGAATTAGGGTCTGAATTTAGCCTGGACTGGTAATTCAGATACAAGCTCATTAGAGTAATTGTCGTTGCAGAGGATTTAGCCTGGACTGGTAATCCCGACAGTACTCTATGGGTTTATATTACAAGGGATTTAGCCTGGACAGGTAATCCCACTATAAGGATGAGGTTCGCGGGAGTTTGCTTTCTAAAATGAAATGTGTAAGACCATGGTTGAAAGATGCCATGACAACATGATATGAAATGTGTAAGACCATGGTTGAAAGATACCATGGCAACATGATATGAAATGTGTAAGACCATGGTTGAAAGATACCATGGCAATATGATGGGGAATGAATAAGACCATGGTTGAAAGATACCATGGCAGCGTGGCATGAAATGAACAAGACCATGGTTGAAAGATACCATGGCAGCGTGACATGAAATGAACAAGACCATGGTTGAAAGATACCATGGCAACATGACAGAAAATTAGTAAGACCATAGCTGAAAGACACTATGGCATCATGTCAAAGATAAATAAGACCGTGAATGGGAGACGCTATGACATCTATTGAACAATTGATATTCATGTAATATTTATCAGATGACGAATAGATATATGAAATGGTAGTGTGAAATGTTTACAAGAACTGGTCATATGGAAATATATGTACAAAATAGTTGTATGAAATCATTATGAAGATAGATAAACGAAATAAGTATAAGTACATGGAATATAATTTATGTTAAGTTTGATATAAACTATTACCGGAATGAATATGCATAAAATATATGGAAATAATGGAGCATGAAATATTGATATAATGAAATGATTGATATATACTTATGAAGAAACGGTAAGAGAAAGATATGTTTCATGACATGTACATATATGATTATCTTTGATATGTTGATACAAGAAAATTATGTAGGTAAAGACAATTATTAAACTCAAGTGTGACATGTCGAGAAAATAAGTATATCAATGTTGAATTTATATAAAATATGTACTAGTATACTAACAATGTTGTTGTTTGATGCTTATACAATTGCCAAGCTGTTGATTGAATGGTAATATATTTATTTATATGATACATTGAATCTGTAAGTATTTAATTGAATTTTTTTAGGTGATCTGTAAATTCTAGTAACGCTCTGAAACCCTATTTCAACGTCGGATACGGGTTAAGGGTATTATACAGCTTGTGTGGCCCAAGAACATGGTCATGTAGCTCCCTTTGACTGTGTGAACAAACCTGCACCAAAAATCAAAGAGGCCACATGGTGTGTCATGCAACCGTGTGAGACACATGACTATGTGGCAGACTGTGTGTGCCCAAAATACCTTCAAACACAAGCCAATTCTCCTAAAATTTCTTAGACACCAACCCATGCATTTACGACCATATTAACCTATTAAAAAATGTACCAAAACATGCCAAAATATACTATTCACATTCAACCTAAGTGCTAACCAATATGCCCTCGTTGGCACCACATTTCAATATAAACAATAACTAACAAATTAACCTTATTCAATCACCGAATAGATTCTAAATAAAATATGCCATAACCAAAAATTTGTACCAATCTTTCTAATGCCAATATATTCCAGCCAAAATTCCAAAATATTGCAAAAAAAAAAAAGCTATTTCAACAAGTCACCATAAAAATATCAAATGTCAAGTTACCATTTCAAGATACCAAATACCGAAATCATGTTACCTTTCAAATGGTACAAATCATCATCTTACAAAATAGAATCAATATGATATACCTCATTAGTTTTACCACATTCATCACAAGTTAATCATGAAACATGAAACTTAACATTATATACCAACTTTTAACCACATTACAAATCCAACTAGAGCTTTAATTTCATCAACTTTAAAAACCTATATACATGCCACAAAATAAAAAATAACGAATAAAAAAAATACCGAAACAAGAGTTTGGTAGTGTGAGCCTTGAAGTTGATTCGTCCAACCAGTTTCACAAAATGTTAACTACAGAAAACACTGGGGAAGCTTAAGTAGCTTAGTAAGTTCAAAGCTAATATTGAAATCAACTCACCTCAATTAAACATTTGAAAACTAAAAACACTTAGGCTACTCAAACTTAACGACCATTTACAAAATAATAAAATAAAAATAAAATTAATGCTGAAATAATTCATCATATACTTCAAGCCCTTCAATGATTCAATGAAAATCATTCATATTTATATATCTACATTTCATTACATCAATACCATTAAGAAACATTCTTACATGATTGTTCATTAATACAAACCTTTTAATGGGTAAACACCAGAATTATCCAATCATTTTAAAATTAGTCACAAATTTTCATAACCTGATAAACTATAGTAACATGAATTGAACACTCGAGTAACCATATAACACCAGAGAGCACCAAAGTGCAAAAGCGTGCGTTCAAACCCTATTGGCATGCCAATCGTATCCTAATTGTTTACTACGTTCAAATGAGCATTTTAACGGAGTTTACCACATTTAATAATTCAAAGGCATTTCCAAAAATAGATTCATGACATATTGCCAAATAACTAAGTTCATTTCAAAATCATAAAATCATATTTCCCAAATGTTCAACAACTACCAAATATTCACTTTCTCACCTATACTTAATTGCAATAATTTATAATTTCAATTTATTATCAAAATTAACCTCAAGTACAATTTGAATAAAATCATAATAGCACAAGTTTAAAATACATATATATATATATATATATATATATTTATCTATACTATGAACTTACCTAGTATATTCGACTATCAAGTAGATTTGTAGGGACTAATATGTGATTTTCCCTTTTCCCCGGTTATCCTCTGTACGATTCAACTCTTGGTCTATATAATGATTAAATTCACCTTATCAATTTCAAATGCATTATCAAATTCATTTCTATGCACGTGACTTATAAATTTCATTTTTACAAAATTTTCCCTAAGCTTTTACATTTTGTTCAATTTAGTCCTTGAAATCAAAAGTATTAAAAACTTTACAATTAACCCTAATATATCCAAACTGAATTCAATATTATCCCTAATCAACTTTCAAACACTTAAATCTTTTTCTAAATTTACATGCTAAATTTTACTTATTTTCATATTAGTCCTAAACTCAAAACTAATAAAAATTTCTTTACAAAATAGTCCTATACAACAACCAAGTTCACAAATTCATCATTTAATCATAAGAACACCTAGAATTCATTAATGACAAGTTTCAAAATCTTTAACAGTTTTACGAAATAGTCCCTAGGTTAGCTAGATTAAGCTCCTACAATATAAAAAACATAACATTTACAAGAAACAGGTAGGAAAATTACTTACATGCATATATTTTGGCTTGGTCGAACCTTAAGCTTTTCTAATGGATTTTCTTGTTTCTAATTTCGGTGGAGAAAGTGTTAAAGAAGATGATGTTGTTTTAATATTATTTTTTTTACTATTTTATTACCTTATTATTAATTAACTTATAAATTAACATATAAAATATATAATTAAATGCCTTAATCATCCACCAACATAGCAATATGACCTAATTATTACATAAGTCCTCATACATCCACTTATTAAACCATTTAATAAATAAAATTTAATAGCGATTAAGTTTTACGTCTTTTATAATTTAGTGCTTTCCCTTTAATTAACTAAAAAAATATTATTAGTTTCTACAAAACAATCCATTTTTTCTCAAAATTGTGCATTTCTTGAATTGTTTCTTGAAATTACTCTTATGAACAAGATTCATGTGTTGGAATTCCATTATTAGCTCAAAAATTCAGAACTAAATGGTGGGACAAATTTAATGATGAAAAATATGATTCAAAATATTTGGATAATTATTTCAACAAGAATCTGATATCATGTAAGTCTGCAACTCCAGATCAAACCACAGCAAAATTCCTTCAAGCAAAATCTGCAACTAGTGCAATGTTAACTCAAGCCAAGACCATGAAGGAATACAAAAAACTCATGGCTGAAATGCTTAGCTCAATGGATTCTGGATCAGAAGACGAGAAATCTTCAACTTCTTCAATCAAAACAGTGGATCTTGCAAACGATAAAATGATGCAAAGATAAGAGATGAATGAACATGAACAGGGGAGATTCCCTGTAAGAAAAGACGAATGAACAATAAAATTCTCTGGCATGAATAATAAAATTCTCTGACATGAACAGTAAATATTCTCTAGCATGAACAGTGAAAATATCCAACTAGAACAGTAAAATTCTCTGGCATGAACAATGAATATTCTTTGAAAAAAAATTTGTAGTTTGTATTTTGTAATAAGAGAATATATTCTTTGAAAAGTAGCAATTATGTAATTTTAGGACATGATGTAAGAAAAAAATTCCTCAAAGAAAGAGATCGTAAAGAGGTAAGATCCCTCTATAAAAGACTTTCAGTTTGATAATAAAAGGCATGACTTCAAATACTCAATACAAAGATCAAAAATTGGTTTCTCTAAATTTTCTAGCCTTCAGAATTTAAGTTTTCAAAATATTTTCTTTTTCAATAATTTAATTAAACAACTCAATTTAAGTTTTCAATTTTTTTTAAATTACAACTTTCATCCATTCAATTGAAGTTTGGTTTTGAAAATATGTTGATTAAATAGTTAATTAAGGGAAAAGGACTAAATTGTAAAAAATGTAAAACTTAATCACCATTGAATTTTATTAATTAGTAAATGTGAGTGGACTTATGAGGCAATTAAGCTATTATTAAGGTTGGTGGACAACTAGTGATGTTTTTTTATTAAATTTATATGTTAAATTATATGTTAATTATTTTATAATAAAGTAAAACATATAGAAAACCATCATCATCTTTATTTTTCATTTTGTGAAACCCGAATGCACCTTTGAAGAGAACTCCAGCTTTTGGCCATCTTTCCTTGCTTTTCATGGTATGAATTTTAAATTTGTTTCTTGTAATTTTTTATGTTTTTGAGATCGTTGCAACTAGGTTCAGCTAACCTGTATCTCCGGTTTCAAAACTGTTAAAGATTTTAAAACTTTCTGTTGATGGATCTTAGATATTTTTGATAAAACATGGTAGATTTGGAAGCTATGAATTGTTTAAGGACTATTTTATAAAGTGTTTTTTGTTAATTCTGAACTTAAGGACTAAATTGTTAATATCTTGAAATTGATAGTAAATTCCAAAATTTTTTATAATAGGTGGCTGTAATTGAATGTATTTGAAATTGGTTTAAAGTTTGAAGTCCAAATTTGGAAGTTACGATAAGTTTGTTTTTGGGACTAAATTGAATAAAATGTAAAAGTTTAGGAAAAATTATGTAAAATGAAATTAAAAGATTATAAACATGAATTTGAATAGTATTTTGAGATTTGATATTGGTATTTTGAATCTTAAATATTATTTAGATCAAGTTGTTGACATAGGTGAAAAATAAAAAAACTGTTGAATAGTCCTGGTATCTAAACTGCTACGGTTTTGTCAAATAAGTTTACCTTTTGTAGTTGAAAAATTGTTATTAAATGTTGAATTTTTTTTTTAGATAAACTGTTGAAATGGAAATCGGACTATGAGAAAATATATTGAATTCTGAGATAATTCCGATAGACTGAGTAAAGTCCTCATACACAAGGTTTTTGAATGATTTCTATACTGGACCGAGATCCAACATTTGTTGCGAACTCGGATATACATGTGACAAAGATTTAGCTTGGACTGGTAATATGTTGTCCTTTTAAAGGTTTAGCCAGGACTGACAACCTTATATGTATATATATAGCCGTAGCCAAGCTATTTTTCAGTGTTGTCATTGGTTTAGCCGGACGGGTAACCTGACACATATATTTCTATTTCTGATTAGCTTCAATGAGCATTATCTATTTTTGGACTTATGTATTGAGTTCTTTTACAATGTTCCATCGGAAGAATAAAAGAATGTTCAGTGTGAAATTGTCTCTGTAAAGCAAATGAAATATAAATTTTGAATATTCGTATGTTTATTATTTATTAACCTGAAATTGTTAAACTATGTCGTGGCAAGGTTAATACATTGAATGGCTAATTACAGTTAACTATTAAATGAATATGGTAAGTTATTGAATTGAATTGTATGAGCTTACTAAGTATTTTATTTACTTACTTCGGTTAATATGTTCTATAGATTTTGGATAACTGGAATGTAATGATCGGATCGACGGAGCTCACACTTACCATCTTCTGGCTTGGTAGATTTTGAAGTTTCATTTGTGGTTACTTGTGGCATGTATATAGGTTGCTTATTTTACAAGTGGTAAAAATGTTTGGTACTTGGTTGTAAATGAACTTTTGTGCCATTTTGATGTATGCTTTGTCTAATGCATATTTGGTATTCTAGTAATGTGTTAATATGAATCAAGTTTGATAGTTAATAGTGGTGTTTGTTGTGATAGCAAGTTGAGGCATAAATGTTGAATTTTTTGAAAGTTAGAACCAATAAATTGTAATAATTAATGGTTAGTTGTTTTATGGTTATAATATGGTGTTATCGTTGTTATAATGAATATGTATAATCGATGAATGAATTTGGTATGTTTTAGGTATAATTAAGTGGATTTGAACATGTGAATATGGTAACAATTGTTTTGGCTTGGTATCTAAGAAAAGGTTGATGTTTTGGCTTGATTTAGAATTTATTTTAGGTTCACATGGCCTGGGACACGGGTTGTCACACGGTCATGTGCCACACATGGTCTCCTTACATGGTCGTATATCTTATTAAAATTTAGTGCAAGTTGGTCCACACGACATAAATTAGTTACATGACCTGGAGACACGACTGTGTGACCCTTATTTTGAATTGTACACTATTTGAGGACACGAGTATGTGGAGTAGCCATACAGCCATGCTTGCAGTCAGACGAGCTGGTCTTTGTCACACAGCCTGGCCACGCGGTTGTGTTACCCTTATTTACACTTTTTATTCCAAGTTTTGTAAAAGTTTCATTTTAATTCATAATTGATTATGGTTTGTTTTAAGTGTTCCGTAAGCCAAATTAAGGTTCTAATATGATTGAATAACATGGAAATGATTGTAATTTATTATGAATTGATCTTTTTTACTTTGTTTGAGTGATTGGTAACCCCTGTTTTGCATTTTACTTGTTATTTTGTAAATGTTTCAGATTGGTCCCAATCTAGATTTGAACTTGTTCAAAGGTTTTTGTAAGCCTAACTAAGACTCGTTTTGATTGTAATGTATGTTTAACATGGAATTAACTTATATTTATTTATTGTTGAATAATATTGAATAAATTACTTGTGAATGTTTCAGTTTACTGTTGTAGCATCCTATAACTCGGGTCCAGTGGCTGGACCAGGTATAGGGTGTTACATTCTCCTCTATTCTTGTACCACGAATCGCTTCGAGTGTCAACTTGAACAATCATAAATCAAATAAAAAACCAAAAATATTTTTTTTCTTCCAGTAGGAAAGTAGTTCTCCCACAGTAGAAACCGATAGAATTATTATTCCCAAAAAATATAATTTATACTTAGAAAATAAATTTCTCATTATTTTCGAGTAGAATAACAATATTTCAAAGTTGTGTGTTTTTAGCCCTTCCAATGAGAGGATATGATTTATCCATTTCTTGGGATATGAATTCTACGATTATGATGTTACATACTACAGAAGTCATATACCTAATGACAACTTTCTGTTCCTTATCTATTTGAACTCAGGCTTTTACTTACATCAAAAAATACAAGTCATACATACATAATCCATAATCCACCATCCACTTAGGATTAAGGTATATCACACTATGAATGTTACAAGTGAATAAATTTATAAACGAATTCAAGATCTATTGTACTTGGATCTTATCTGATGTACAGTCAATCCAGTCAGTCACATCTATATCTCTATCCTCTAGAAGTCATTTGCTCCGATGCTCAAGGCAAAGCATCTCCCCAGTTGGACTTGATAAACAACATATTTGTCTTTCAATTGGTTTGTTCATTTTTCATTATACTAATGAAATGTTTAGGTTCATCTACTAATACAAGCTATCTTTCCATATTACGATCTAACCACGTAATACCGCTTAGTATTAGTTGACCATTAGACAACTAGTGAGCTAATATTTGCTTCTATTTTTTTGTGTGGAAAAACCATTGAGAACATAATATAAAAGGTTTTAATGTAATTAATATATTTTTATTAAACTAATTTATTCAAAAAATATAAAAATAGACGAAAAATACTATACATGGGACACTAGATCTAACATCAAATGCTTTTACTTTAATAATTTTTCTTTTTCTTTGCTAGAGTTTCCTTTAGCCAACTCTTTCTCTATTCAGAGCATATAAACACAAACAAGTATTTAATAAGATTATGAACCCATCACCAACTAATTATTTAATGGCTAATCAACTCAATAACAATTCATGTATGTGATAAAAGTTCAAGTATACTTCCTCAACAACATAGCTTTATTTCAATTTCTTCAAACCTTCACGAAAGTATAATTATGGCCATCTTAGCATTTCTCTAACTAATTTAACAATTAAATGGATGTGCTTGCTTTAAACTATCATTTAACACCACTAATTTAACAAAATTTAAATGAAAGTTTCCTTACTCTTTGAGAATAACCCATGGTAATGGAGAAAACTTTGAAAGGTTTTTCCCTTTCCTTTATTTCTAAGTGAGCTGTATGGAGGAGAAGAGAAAAGAGATGGCTTCTCCCTTTTATTAAGTTTCACATTATTCATTTATCAAATTTCTTTTAATTAGTTTTTATTGCATTCAAAGGTCATGGTTTATCAAAATGATTAATAGTGGAAATGCATAGACAATTAATGCTTTCCACTTATACATTAAGATTATGGTATAATTATACCTAAGCCCTTGATTTAATGGCTTATTAATACAATAATAAATATCTACTTAAACCATTATGATTTCCAAAATTTTCTTTTAATGACTCTCAATTGGGCAAGCTACTTTATCTTCACCTAGAATTTAGTCTTTAAACTTTCATATTAATTCTAATATGATTCCCATACTACATTTGTTCCATTCACTTCTCTTCTCTCTTTTTTTTAGGGTGTTACAAATGATCTTCCTTTTATCAATCTTATGCCTCACTTCTCTCTATGGAGAAATCCATTACACGGTTTCAATCCTAATGCCACTTTTATGGCATAACGAGTTTTGGGGCATTACATTAAATATTTCAATCTGATTAAAATGTTGGTGTACACATGTTCAAATACACAATCTTTTACTTTTATTTAGATTATTCAACAATGGTCAAATTTTAATTTTGGTCCATATATTATGCTTAAATATAAAATTTAATCACTATACTTTAATTTTTGACATAATTTGATTCCTTGACTTTTATAATATCATAATCAATCTAAATACATCGTTCTATTTAAAATTTTGACATACAAGTGTCTAAATACACAGCTTTTTACTTTTTTGAGATTACATAAAAATGGTCAAATTCAAATTTTGGTTCCTATGCTATGCTTAACTTTGAAATTTAATCTCTATACTTTAAATTTCTTTTACATAATTTGGTACCTCGACTTTTCTTAATGTCTTTATTTATTCTAAATATTTATTCTAAATAAAATGTTAGATGTGAAATTTTAAGAATTCCCAACACTATTAAAATTCTATGTTAAATTCAAGTCTATTACAATGTCAATTTTTTTTGTTACATGACTACTAAGTGGGTATTTTTTTCTTCTCAATTTTAATGTCATACAAGCAAATTTAATAAAATAATTTTAACAATATTAGCAACTAGACTTTTTAAATCTAAAAAATAAATGGACTAAATTCTTAAAAAGAAAAATATTGAGATTAAATTGAAAATGTGCAAAGAGCTTATAGACTTACGACATATTTTGATATTTAATTTTTACTTTATAATTTGGTCAAAAAATTGTTTGATCCAATGTGAAGCGTGATGAGGACCATACTAGCTCTAATACCATTTGGATGTTTATGAAAGATAGCATCTTTTTTGTTCATGAAAATTACACTCAACCCTTGATCCCTCCTCAAAACACAATCTTTAATCTCATTGATACATAGATAGGTAGGTGATTGAGACGATTGATTCACCCTATTTAGAATAGAGTAGAGAGCTATTGAATAGGATGACTGGGGTTGTAAGAAGGAGGAGGCTCAAAATCGATAAAAAGAAGTGAGGGTAGTTGGTTGCTTAGGTCTCTCCTTAGGTTCCAGGTTTTATATATTGGTCATCCCCTGTCCTTATGTGCTACATGTAGAGTTATTTTTAGTGAGTTAGAGGCAAGTAGTCTAATGCCATAGGTCTAGGTAGAGTCACTATGATATACCTCATATCAACTTAAAACGAAAGTAATAAATTGATGCAAGCATAGCCAAGGAGCTAGCTGCTGAACCCATTGAGCTGCCTTTGGGTCCCATCACTCGATCCCGAGCTAAGAAGTTCCAAGAAGCTAGCTCGAGCTATATTGATCGAGCTTGGAGAGAAGAGGTTGCGGGACTAATCGATCATTCGTGGATCAGCTCAATAAGCGTCCCATGCAGCTTACTCAAAGCTGAATTTTAGTTTTCATTTTTGAGCTAATTAGTTGCTGGAACAAACATTAATAATGTTTAGTTATTATTAGTTTAAGTATTTAATGTGTCTTGAGTCTATTTAGTATGTCTTAATTAGTTTTGACAATTAATATGTTCTAATTATGTCTTAAGTTAATTTAATTTGTTCTAGTTAATACAGCTGTTTATTGTGTCCTAAGCTTAGACAATTTAAATGTGGTTTGAATGTGTCTTTAGCTGAATTTATAGATGTTTGTAGGTGATTCATACCAGTTGATTCAGCTAGCTCAAGTTCAAGGAACGACTTTAAAGTGGGCTGTTGATTAATCTTTTCCAAGTGACTAAGCAAATTTTCGTGAAACATCAAGCCAAGAGAGTTGCTGATTCCTCTTTCCAAGCTATCCCATCGTGTACACCATCAGCCGCAATTATTTTCACCACATTCGACTGAACCATTGCTTGACTATTGAGGTGTCCAAGCTGATTTTTAATAGCCCAAGACTGTTCAGCTAATCAAAGCATCACATTAAAGCTTGTTCTTCCCTCTTGGCCGAACGTAAAGTGTCCATTCAGCTCATCATTCCTTTCAAGCTAAGCTAAGTGACCTAGGAAACTACAAGGGACGTTCAAGAAAGCTTCCAAGTAATTTCAGCTTCATTAAGCTGAACACAAGCTGTCCAATCAGCTCACTTAGTGTCCATTCGGCTAGCTTATGTAGTGAACTATAAATACCTAGCTCATTTCACTTTGTAAGGCCTTTTTTGATCATTTTGTGAATATTATATTACTTTGTGAGTGTTCATCTCTCATAGTTCTTTTTTGGACTGAATTGACTTATCAAGACAACTCTTGTGGCGTCAATCCCGTCTTTCTTTTGAACTTATCACTTTCATAAGTCTGGCGTTCACCTATACCTGCGGTTCTTGTCTTTTATAAACAGCGGGTCAAGGTTCTTTATCTCTACAAGCTGATTTCATCTAAGTGCCATTTAAGATTCGGGTCAACCTTTACCTATAACGTTGGTTTAATCTTGGCCTTAGTCGGATTCATCCATCCATCACCAAACTATCCTTAAACCCTTTGTTTTGAACCTATCTTTTAACCATTCCTTAGCCATTTTTGAAACAACCTATTCTTAATTTTACGATTGGGCAACCTAACGACTCGAATCATCACCGAGACAAGTTCGTATCATAATTGAGACCTAATATGATGGTTAATGAGTGAGTGGATTCACTTATTAGGCATGTTGTTAGTCAGGGTTATCATGCAAGGCCCTTATGCTTACTATTCAAGATTACTAACATGGGCAATTATTGTAAGGTGTAACAAATCTAAAACTTAAGTTTCTCAGTTATTCAACCAAAAATCTTGAGTGAAACTGAAAGTTTACATCTTGAAAATGCACATATAATTTTTTTCCTCTCCAGGAAATCCATTTCGGACACCTTGCAGTTTTGATTTTTGGTACACGACTAAACTGCTGTAGTTAATGGATAAGAGTGAAATGCCTGAGGGATAAAGTATAACACAATCAAGAAATATTGAATGTAGTGGTAAGCATGTTACATTATTTAAGTGTTGAATGTAGTATTAAACGCGTTACATTCTTTTAAATAAAATGTAGGTTAGAACATTAAATATAATATTATGGAGAAAATGGTAAATAAGTTTAAAAATAAAAATAAAATAGAGTTCTACTAAAGAGAATTCTGTACTTATGTTCATTGCAAAACTTTGATCGATGAACTCAATGTGCCAATTTCAAGGTTAAGGGTAGCGCATAAAAACAACCCTATATACAGATTCAGAAATCTGGTGTTTAAAAAGGCTTCAACGTGCATAACATACCTGGACCGTCCACATCCAGCAATTCAATAGTCCTTTCTTCTGTTGAAGCTGGTCCATTGCTACATCTTATCTTAAACGCAGGATAACAGAATCTATCTTTTTTTTTTTGCAAAACCTACAAGAATAACAAATTCCACTTGCGAAGAAAGAATTAGTGCCCTGCAATTCTAACTGAACAAGGGTGACAAAACTGCATCAACAGTATAAGTTACTCCAAACTGCATTAAGGGAAAAAATATTTAAGAGGGGATACTACTACGCTGAAATAGATAGGGAATATAGGGAACACAAGCTCACACTGAGGCAATCATATTGAACACAAGACAGTTGCTTAATTAATAAAATAAAATAAAAAGGAACAACACAGTATGTAATGCTCACAACCTTGATGTCAATCCAGATTTCTTAACCTTCAATAGTTTCTCACTAGCATAATGCAGCTAGGCAAATTTAACACGCTAAAAATATCCACCATGAACAGTGGGGTATTCCAGAAAATAAACTTTAGAAAGCTATGCCCAAGTCCATTGCACAAGAACCAAGATCAGCATGCTGGGAATTGATAGTGTTGCTTTTTGAAGCACACAAGAGAAGAGGAAAGCACAGGGCATCTTGGAAGGATTAAAAGAAAAAGAAAAAGTAATCTTCATAAAATCAAAAGGCTATAAAAGACTTCAATCAGGATTAAATGACAGAATTAGCTCAACAAGATCATATTCCTTTTACAGCGGAATACAAAGCAGAACAGAAATAATTTCTGTTTTAGCAGTGCAACTCAGCCACGACTAAAAATGCAAGACAAGAGAATGAAAGGCATATATATACGGACGCTTATTGAACAACCAAAAAGGAAAAATTAAGACCAGCAAACCTATCAGTGTTCTCTTCTACCAAGTACTTCAATTTCATTGTACATGTGAGATTTCATCAATGAGAATTCTTCTTACATGCTTAAGAGAGCAAACATACGGCTTCTTCATCCCATAAGCTAACTTAACATAAATTTTGCATTTCATCCGGCGATTACAACGTTGTCCTAAGAGTTTACCAACAAAACGAGCTGTTTCATTCATCTTGTTATCTCTAATGCAGGATCTTAACAAAGAAGCAGAAGTATACACCATTTGCAAGTAGGAAATAATTCTGAACACAGAACAACTAAAGAAACAAGAAGCAAATTTACTCAGAAATTTGATTATACAATAAAAACACAAAGCAGGACGTTGGGACCAAAGGGCCAACTCCATATCCTTCTTTACACTACACTGATATATGGGGTGATAAATACAAGAAAATCTGTTCTTTTTTTCTTTTTTTGGTTTCCTTCTTATCCTTCTTTATCTTTGTAAAGCATGCCTCAAATCTTTCTTCATTTCTTCTCCATCTTCATCATCTTTTCACTTATCTTTCGTCTTCATGACCCTCGAGTTCCTTCCGTAGCCCAAAGCAATACACATTTGCAAGTTATACATTCCAGAATTACAGTTTAAATCATCCCAACCCTACAACAGACCTTTTAGTCGGTATTATTTCCCCTTCCCAAAGAGTCAAGCCCTTCAGTTCGGCTACGAACAATCCTATGAAACACCTCCCTAACCTGCTTTTCCAGCGGTTCTAGACCTTCCTTCATTGCATCAAAAACCTGCCCCAATTCCTTCACTCTCTGTCTAACCTCCATTTCCTTCTCCTCACCCAACGGAAACTGCACAGTATCAGTCAATTCACCCAACAACCGCGTACACTTCTCCATCTGATAAATTTCCCTCAACAGTCCACAAGCATTTTTCCTATCCCTCTTCTTCGACTCCTCCAGAATCCTCTCATGCAAAGAAAGTAATGGAGCAGCCCATGAAAAGTGCCTGGGAACATAAAAATGAACTTGCAAACCGCGATCTTGACATGGTATAGCAGCCACCAACGCCGACATTATAAACAACAAAACACAACCCATTGTGTAAACAGGCATTACAAGTCCATTAGTTGCTACAACATCACTCCCTCGAGGCACGGCCAAGTTGTTCCCAATCGCCAGGAGCTGCCTCGCAGCAGACCAAGACCTTGAAACGCTCCAAGACAAGGACCTGAAATGCCCCAAAGGACGGTGGTGATGATCCTTGGAGTGACTGGTGCTATTAGTGTTTCTTCCAAATGAACGATTCCTATAAGACAAAGCTTGACCGGAATCTTTCTCATCAAGCATCCCAATTGCTAAATCTATCAAGGCTTTTTTAGCCCGACGAAATTGCCCTTCTCCTAGGGCTCTCCGACAACAATTATTATTAGCAATACCATTATTATCACCCAAAGCGCAAAGCACTATTTCAAGAAGCTTCTGCCATTGCTTGATCTGCTCAATTCCGTCGCGAATTGCATTACACACATCAAGCGCCTTAACTGTACGCTCGTAGTATTCGGCAATCAGACGGTCCATGGGAGGTTTGATCACTTGAGCTTTGTTGTTAAAAAGGATAAGCCTAAATTCCTCTTGACAACAAAGAAAAACACTGAGCAGTTTCCGAACCCACGGAAGAGAAAGCAATTCATCAGGAGGTACAGAAGCTAAATCGTGAAACCGGTCAGCTACTTGCCTTTGGAACGACCCGAGCTCGAAATCGTGCGGGGCTGACCCGTCGTTTGGCGACTCCATGGCGTGTACCTGATCCCTCTTCATGGATAATAACGAACGCCCAATAATTGTAAACGGTGTCGAACTTCCTTGACAATCCGTGGCGGGCATTCTCACATCGAACAATGATAATATAATTTCTCAAAAAAAGAACAAAGAAAATTTCAGACTTGGAATTTAATTTTAATTGGACTGTATATATGTTCAAAATTGGACTGAAGAATATTTGGGAGAGAACAAGTTCGAAGAGATTTGAAATGAGATGATGAGACAATTGTAAAAACCCTAATGCAATTTATTGGGGATTTTTGGACCGCGTTTTATGGTAGTTGGGAGAAACAAAGCGTTAGGAGACTGACCGAGAGCCAACAGAAGTAATTAGTAAAAAAAATGCTGTACACGAGAAGAGAAGGAAAGAAGGAAAATTTTTTTTAATTTGGAAAAGGAACGAGGGATATTATGGAGCACTTTCAAGCCTAAGTTAAACTTGATTTTTAATAAAATATCATTTGACAATTTCATAAAATTTCTTAAAACAATTCTAAATATTTAAGAAATAATCAAATGTGATTAGAATTCGTTTCAAGCCACTAAGTACTAATGGGGACATGTCCAAATTTTAAAACAAATGTTCGAAATTCTTCGAGTTAAATTGAGGTCATTTGATGGCTTTAAAATCATCTTAAAATTATTTAAAAACATTTCATGAGCGATTGAAGGAATTTGAGATTAAGTGTGAGCCTCGTAGGGCCCATCGAAATAGTGCAGTGACTATCAATCCTGAAGGCCTAAGTAGTGATACCTAGTCCCTATGCTATAGCATTTTACATTCTACCAAACTTGGCATTGATGCCTAAGGTTAGGGTATCGAACCTCAAACCTCTAAAGTTAAAAAATAGTTTAAAAGCATTTAAAAATCATGCATAAATATGTTTATATCATTTCCATATGCTCCAAAGCATTACAAACCAATTTCAAATCACATTTAAACTCACGAAGTAAATCATGGAATAAAGCTTGAGTAAAAACACATAAATGACTTGAATTACAAACCAAAGTTTCGCAAATTCAAATCCAAACCATGTCTTAATGTACATGCCATAAATTTGATGCAAAGAATGATCAATTACTAATTTACAAAATTTAAAATCTCAATCAGTGATGCAATGCTCCCAAGTCAAAGTCTACGCTTTTCGACAAGTCTTATACCTACACGTTTTAAACCATTAATGCTTAAGCTCGATCAACTTAGTAAGTAACCATGGATAAAACAACCTAGCCTATCATTTATTAGTGTTGAGCCTTTCTTAAACATGTCATACCAATTCATTCAAGCCACATTTTGGTGCTATTAATAGTTTTGTTTAAATTTATTAACTTGTAGGGCTCAATTTACGTTTTCATGGTTTGTTAACTAATCACATTATGAAATTCATGTTTAAAGCTCTTATGAAGGGTTCACATTGTGTTTAATTTAATACATATTCTTTTAAACCATAACTTTCTACACACACATCTCATTTTCATTTTCATTTCCTTTACTAAGACATACAAGATTTTCATTTACCATAATATTAATAGAAACAAATTCACTTAGGCCACCCATATTTAAAAATTATTACCATATTAATTCTTTTTAGCTTACTTAGATCATACACCTTATAACCATACTTTTTTCCCATTTCATTATTAATTCTTATCACATTTTGATTTAATGTCCATTGTAATCTTAAGAAAACATGACTCGGACACTACAGGAAATCCACATAAACCAAAGAGCACCGAGGTGCTATACTTGAAGACAACAAAACTCCATATATCATAAGGGCCTCCAAAGTGGTAACATGAGTCTAATGATTCTCAACAAATGCTCAACCAAGGGGTAACGTAACAGAACTAAAAAAAATCACATAATTCCAAACCTCAAATAACCCCAATACTAAACTCCATTGAAACATAAATACGAGACCCCAATTTACATGTAAATTATATTCTAACCTTTCTACCAAGTTTATATTGGCTTAAAACATTCATAATAGGGGTTCATTACAACAGTATACACCCAAATGGGTCACATTAATTGAAATTCATAATACAAGGTCATTAGACCTCACATGATCAATGTCTTTATTTCATATAGTCTTTAACATCACTTAATTTCCATATTATATCATAACATAAATACGAGACCCTAACTTGCCAAATTCGATAAATCACTTGGTCATTGATCCTGGAGTCACTAATCATGTTTGTGTTTCTCTATAGGGGTTCAAAAAGATGAAAGATCTTAGAGATAAGAGTTTATTGTTGTAGATCGAGAACGGGAAAAGTGAGGCAGCAAAAATAGTGGGAGATGGACATATTTATTTTGATAATTTTAGGAAGATTATTTTAAGAGATGTTTTCTATGTACCAAGTTTTAAAAGAAACTTAATTTATGTTGCATGTTTATATAAAGATGGCTTGATTGTGACTTTTTGTAACAGCCCGTTTTTAGTTAAATTAGAATAGTGATTTTGAAATCACAAATATGAAGTAAAAATAATTATTTTATTATTATTTTAATGTTTACAGCATGATTTAATGATTTTTTGAAAATTTCATGAAGAAATTTTATCGTTTGAGTGTTTAATTCGATAAAAAGGACTAAATCGCGTAAAGTGAAAAAGTGTTATTCTATTAGTTAAAGGTATCAAATGCCTTGAAATTAAATAGTGGAAGTTCTTTTGTGGTAAATATACCATTTTAATCATGAGTGGACAATTATGGGTATATATTAAGTGATTTTTAATGTTTTTATACAAGGTTAATATGGTAATTTGTAAAATAACTTAAGTTAAAATAATAGAAATAATAATTTATCATCATCTTTTCTTCATTCCACCAAAACTTCAAGAAAATAATTAACCAAGAGAGCTTGCTAGGGTTTGGCCATTTTGATGCTCAATTGTAAGTCCGTTTTTGTCCTGTTTTTAATGATTTCTACGTTTTTGAGATTGTTGCAACTAGGTCTAGCTAGCCTAGGGACTAATTTGAAAAAATGTTAAAGATTTTGAAAGTTTCCATTGATGAATAAACATGTATTTTGAAGTTTCTTGATAGATTATGAATGCTTGTTGATAGATATACAAGTTTTGTTAAGTGATTTTTAATGAAAATGCAAATTAGGGGCTAAATTATGAAATGTGTAAATTTAGGGGTTAAAATGTGAAATAAATGAAAATTTTGGATTGCTATAAGCATGATAAAATTCTTCTAGGCTTGGGTTGTGATGAAATTGAATGAATTTTGTTTTATGAGTCTAATGACTAAATTGTAAAATATTTAAAATATTAGAGGCAAAAGTCTTAGATTGGGGAAATATAGATCAATAAAAGCGAAATACAGCCTTAGATTGGGGAAAGAACAAATTCTCGGATTAGTTGACCCGTGTCATCATTTTTACGTCCGAGGTAAGTTCGTATGTAATAAGCATTGATATGATTATGTTCTAAATGCTTTGATATTGTATGAATTATGAATTCAACTTTATGGATACATTCGATGATGATTCGGCATTGAAACTCTCGGTTGAACCTTGGGAATAGATTAAGATACTAGTGACATGTCATTAGGAGATACTTTGATTTGGCTTTGGGCCATGATATCGACACTTTGGGTGCGAATTACTTTGATTTGGCTTCAAGCCATGATATTGGCACTTCGGGTGCGAGCTTCACTGATTTGGTTACGGGCCATGATATTAGCACTTCGGTGTGAGATATATTAAGTTGGCTTTGGGCCATGATATTGGCACTTAGTGTGCGAGACTCCTAAGTATCCGACCTCTATTCCAAATGGTTCAACGGGTATATTGAAGATGTGAATTGATGAGAAATAGATATGTATCGGTATAGGTATGTACAGAAAACTATTTGAGCAATGAATCAAAGAAAGTTGTAAGCTTATGATCAATTATGTGGTTAAATTCCATGTTAACTTGGTGTTTAATGTTTTGATGCAATTTGAGTTACTTATTGAAAATGTAAATGAATGGTGAAATTTTCTCAACTATTTCATACAAGCTTACTAAGCTATAAAGCTAACATTGTTTATTTTTCCGTGTTTTATAGTGATTTCTAAGCTAGCTTGAATTTGGGGATCTTCAGAGACTACATCACACTATCAAGCTATAAATTTGGTACTCTTAAGTTTATGTTTTGAGTATATGGCATGTATAGGTATTTTAAGTCATTTTGATTATGGGTTGTTAATGATTTTGGCCATGTGAAATGGTTTGTAAATGTATATGTTTTGACTTTTAAATATAGCCATGAGAGTTGGCTTAATTTGGTTGTTTTAGTTATGAATAGAAATGTGCATATATGTTTTGTGTTGTGAGTTTATGGGTGAATATATAATGCTTGGGAATTATAAAGATTAGGATGTTAAGTGGTTGATTTTAGAGTAGATACATGCTTGTGGTTTTGGTGCAAGTTTGGAAGGTTAAAATTAGTTGATATATAAATGTGAATTGGTATAAATGGTATAACATGTATTTGTGATTTGTGTGCATGGATAATGAGAGAATAGAATATGCATGAGGTATGGCTGAATTGGTTGATTAAAATGCTTTTTAATGTTATGTTTTGATGCCATTTGGGTTAATATAGGTGTGCACAAGTTTGGGTGGCAAAATGGCTTGGTAAATAGCCCATTTTTGTCCACACGGCAGAGACACGGGCATGTGTCTCAGCCATGTGTGATACACAGTCATGTACATGGCCGTGTGTCCCCTGGTGTTAAAATTAAAGTCAATTCAGTATGCTCCACATAGCCTTACACACGAGCATGTGACTTGGTCGTGTGGCATAAGTTAGTATACTTTACAGGTTTGGCACGACCTATGTAACAACCTTTACCCATATCCTACACCGGGGCAAGGTACGAGGTATTACTGGTCTTTGACATACACTTTAACACAAATCGAGCCACACAAATTTCATCTGATCTTAAATACATTCAAACATAAACACAGTGTGCCTACTACGGGCCCACATGGACCTTATCATGCTACAAGGGCAGTTTGGGACTAAACAGAGAACTTCCAAAAACTTTACAATACTTAGGAAAATTCCCCAAGTTTGGAGAGTACACGCCCATGTGGGTAGGCTGTGTGGTTTTCACATGCCCGTGTGGCTTGGACAAGCCCGTGTCCTCAACCCGTGTAACTCTCCGTTTATGATGTTAGCATTAATTAAAGGTCACACGCCTAGGCCATGTGGCGAATTTAATTTTTGCATTTATGGTACAGACTTCACACTGCCCAGGCACACGCCTA
Organism: Gossypium longicalyx; assembly: GCA_025698465.1. Classification (NCBI taxonomy): domain Eukaryota; kingdom Viridiplantae; phylum Streptophyta; class Magnoliopsida; order Malvales; family Malvaceae; genus Gossypium; species Gossypium longicalyx. The sequence goes on from CM046996.1 coordinate 53,598,041, forward strand.
TGTCCTGAGGCCATGTCTTCCACACAGTTGAGACACACGGCCGTGTCTCTACCCGTGTGTCTACTACCATGCATGCTGACTTGCAAAACTAGGGTGCAGGGGACACACGGCCGGACAGCACGCCCATGGGGCTGACCGTGTGTCACACACTGTCTAGACACATGCCCGTGTGTCTACCCGTATGGACAACTTTGAGGCTATTTTCCAAGCCCTTTTGTCACCCTCATTAACACATGCACACCCTCATATGCCAATGGTGAATATCACGGCATAAATGGGTTACTAAAAAATCCATAGTTTAACTCATACATAACAATTACATGCCAAGGTATACATATTTGGGACTCCATAACTTACAAGGATCATTCAAAGCATTTCCTTACTTTAAACCATGCTATAACCTAACCAAGTGACGTCAATCACCCATCAAGCATAGATTCCATATTTTATCATTCATTGCCAACAACCAACTCATCACACACCTCAAGGGTATCAACACATCTCATGCATGCATCAATATCTAGGATTACAACCCAATAATCAATATGAGCCATACTTTATGGCCATATACAAAATGAATTAGTATACCAATATGGGCCATCACTTTGGCCAACCAATATGACACGTATAACAAAATAATAAGTCCCCTATACATGCCATACTTAAATGTATTAAACCAAATATACCCTAAAAGATTTGTTGATAGTGTGACTTGAGCTCCGACGTCCATGATCCCCGAACTAGCTTGGCGATGCTAAGAAAAATGAAAAGAGAGAGGGGGTAAGCATAAAGCTTAGTAAGTTGTATGTAACTAATAAACAACATAGATCATACAACTTCATGAGTTAAACATGCTACTAATTACCACCACATTATCAATTTACACACAATGGACATAATAAGAATTGACATTAATGTCATTGAACTACACAACTTATCTTACTCTTTCTTACTCATGCTAAATTTTCCATCATGAATCAAATTCCATACTCATGAGGTTTACGTACATACCTGTACTACTCATAGTTTATTCGTATTTCTCCATCTCTTAACCTTGATCTTGAATGGCCCGTTGAACCACTTGGAATATAGAAGGATGTTCGGGATTATCATACACCAAATAGAGTGCCAAAGCCATGTCCCAGACATGGTCTTATACGAAATCGCTTATCGATGCCGAAGCCATATCCTTGATATGGTCATACACGGGATCTCGTATCGATGCCGATGCCATGTCCCAGACATGGTCTGACACAGGATCTCATCAATCATGGTGTCATGACATCCAAATCCTGAGTACTCTTTAGGGTCACCTGAGATTTCCGAAATACAAAGCTATCATTAAATTGTTATTGAATCATCTCAAGTCAAATTCCATAAGGGCATGCACACACATTTCATATAACATCAAGCATTAAATACACAATAATGAAATTGTTGAATTACTTACACACAACTTACCTCGGTCCCAAAATATTGCTAACTTTACGTTTTAGTCCAAAACCTTGCTTTTCCCTCGGTTTAGGTCCGGACTCCGTTTTTCTTGATATATAGTAGTAAATTCCACTTGTTTAATTATCACATTGCACAAATCAGTCCATAAATCGCAATTTGACAAAATTACAGTTTTGCCTTGAATCTTTCACAAAATTACAAATTAGTCCTTGAGCTCGTATAATGAAATATACTCATTTCCTTTACTACCCAAGCCTAGCCGAATATTTCTTGTACTCATAGTAGCCCATATTACTCATCAAAAATAGATTTTTATCACTCAATTTCACACCTTTTTCAATTTAGTCCTTTTCAGGTGTTTTCATGCAAAATCACTTAGTAAAAAATGTTAAACACATATCAAGCTATCATATTCCTCCAATAAACACCAAAGAACATGCATGTCACACATGGGTAAATTTTTAAACATAAACCCTACTTCAAAATAAGGGTGAAAATAGGTAAATCAAGCTACGAGATCTTCAAAAATGTAAAGAACATTAAAAACGGGCTAGGGAACACTTACTATTGAGCTTGAATATGTTAAAAACCCTAGCTATGGAAAGCTTAGGAATTTCGGTAGCCACATGAAGAATATGAGCCAGTTTTTGCTTTAATTTTCCCTTTTTATTCTTTTGATTACTAATTGACCAAAATGCCCTTAAGGCATTTCTTTCAAATTTTTCCTATACATGTCCATTTTTGTCCAAAATTTTAGAAATTGGTCAAATTGCTAATTAGGACCTTCTAATTTATAAAATAAAGAAATTTCATGCTTGAAGCTTTTAGAACACAAGTTTTGCATCTTATTCAATTTGGTCCTTAAGGTTCAATTGGACATTTTATGCATAGAATTTCTCCATAAAATTTTCACACAAGCATGCATACCTATCATAGACCTCATAAAAATCATAAAACAATTATTTTTATCTCGAATTTGTGGTCTCGAGACCACTATTCCGACTAGGCCCTAATTTAGGATGTTACAATTCTCCCCCTTAGGGATTTTCGTCCCCGAAAATCTTACCGGTAAACAAGTGCGGGTATTGGTTTCTCATTGTAACACCCCTTACCCGTACCGAGACCGGGATAGGGTACGAGGCATTACCGGACAAACATACAAACATCCAACTAAAATACGGGCTATAAAATTTCATTTTTATTTCGAAATATTCAATCACATGTACATAGTCCCTTACTTGGGTCTACGAAGCCCAAAACATACTTTAGAAAGGTTTCAGGACTAAGTCGAGAACTTTGGAAAGTTTTAGGAAAACATAGAAATTTTTCTCATTAAACAAGGCCACACGCCTGTGTAGACACAGGGGCACACCCATGTACCAACAACACGCCCGTGTCCTCAGGCCGTGTAACTCTCTATTTATGACGTCAGCACACAAATTGAACCACATGGCCAAGCTACACGCCCGTATCAAGACATACTAGATTTTGTTCTCATTTTATACCAAGCCTAGCCATACCATCAATTCACATACATAGAACAACATGCTTGACTAAGACATTCCACACCAATTTCATGTTTAACAACGGTATTACTTATTCTTACCTTACACCTTTACATTAAGAATATGGTCATATCTATTGATCATAATCTATCCAGTACATAAGCATGACATATCATACATTCGACCGTATCAAGACATCACCACGCACATATCATAGAGCAATAGAACAAGCATGCATAACCAATTAGGTTTACAACCCAATGATCGAATATAAACCATATCACATGGCTATATACAATTTAACCATAATAAGCCAATACGTTTGGCCAACTCATACTAACAACTATCATAAAGACTAAATCTCTAAACATGTCACTCACTTGAAAACACTTGAAGTTGATCGACGCTTCACATCAACGTTCTGATAGTGTGATGCTGTCTCCGACGATCTCCAACTCCGAGCCGACCTGCCATTAATGGAGAGGGGGTAAGCTTTATGCTTAGTAAGTCCATATGAAATTAATAAGCAATTTAGAAACATGTTTCCTTAGGTAAAAACAACTATAATTACACTTTTATTCATATTCTGGTCAAGCTTTTTACTCGAGTTATAGTCAATAAATTATTTATAACTCGAGCTACAGGACTCCAAATTAAGATCTGTTAATTTTACCTGAAACTAGACTCATATATCTTCTTACCATAAAATTTTTAGAATTTTTGGTTTAACCAATTAGTACAATTTATTTATTAAATTTTCCCTTGTTTTACTGTCCAATAGTTATGATCTCTCTTCATTAAAATTATGTATCTCATAATACAGAACTCGAATAATGCTCCCATCAATCTTTCTAGAAAATAGACTCAATAAGGATTTTTATCATATAATTTATAACTCACAATTATTTTTATACAATTTCTAGTGATTTTCCAAAGCTAAGACAGGGGAGTCTGGAATCACTCCGACTCTGTCTCACAGGAACTCAAATATCTCATAATACAATTGCTTACACCGTTTCCTTTATGTGAAACTAGACTCATTAAGCTTTAATTTCATATATTATTCAGCCTCTAATTTGACTTCCACTATTTATGGTGATTTTTCAAAGTCGAACTACTGCTGCTGTTCAACACTGTTTCGGTGCAAAATCACAATAGCTATCATAAAATTCATTGTTACTTTATACTCATAGGCATGATTTAATATCATACATGTATCTTTCCACAAACCATCATACTTTCATCAAATCATATAACATTACCGTTCATACATAATACACAAGGACATATATCGCCAAAAATCATTATAGTCATACGAGCACATAATGGCAAATACATACCTATGCTTTCTTGCACATATACATACCTTACTTAGCTTACGTTCGAATTTCATATACATTACCCATTCATACATAATATACAAGGACATATATCACCATAAATCATCATAGTCATACGAGCACATAATGGCAAATACATACCTTTGCTTTCTTGCACATATACATACCTTACTTAGCTTACGTTCGAATTTCAAATACATTACCCGTTGAACATTTGGAATAATGAACAGGATACTTGGATACAAATGCATCGAAGTGCCATAATCATAATATAGCACGCCTTTCAACGGGGCTATATAATAGCACCCGGACCTAGCATGCATCACATAACCACGCCTCTCAACAGGGTTAAATAAGCTCCTAGACCTAGCGTGTACCACATAATTACATGCCTCTCAACGGGGCTACACAAGCTCCTGGACCTAGCATGTATCATGTCATCAAATAAGCTCATGCATACACAACTATCCTGGTGACATGTCACTTGTATCCTTACCTATTCCTAAGTTCAAACGAGATTTTCAGACTTTCATCTCTTTGTCGAACATTCTCGGAATGTTGGCCTCATATCATATGGCATTATCATATACGAATACTAACATGGCAACACTTATAACATAAACATAAAACATCAAAACATAATATAGCAACAAAGTAACCAAATAACATGTCAATCATATAAATGTTATTTAAACATTTAAAACATCAATCAAGGTATTTATTTGTACATGTACTTACATCTCATGTACTATTAAAGTAATAACATTAAAATACACATTGCATTATTAAATATCATATGAACTTACCTCGTATACAAAAATAGCCATTTTTACTATTTAAGTCCACTACTTGGTATCTTCTCGATTTTAGCCCGAATCTTGATTTCCTTGATCTAACATTACAAATATAGCTCATTTATTACTCACATTATTCAAATGGGTCCATAAATCATATTTTAAAAATTTTCATTTTGACCCCTAAAATTTTTCATATTTGCACTTTTGCCCCAAGGCTCGGAAATTAAACTTCATCCTATTTTTTTAATGTTTTATGACATGCTAATCATTTTTCCTTTCTATGGAAATATCAGATTCTCACTGTAACATGTACTTATGAACATTAGGTGTTTTTACCGATTATGACGTTTTACTCGTTTCCACGTAAAATCGCTTAGCAAAAGTTGTTTATCTAACACCCAACACTCATTTTCTACCATTAAACATCAAAATGTATGCATATTACTCATGGGTAAATTTTTAAACATGAATCCTAGCTCAAAATAATGGTAGAAATGAGTAGATCATGTTACTGGGACTTCAAAAATGTAAAGAACATTAAAAACAGGGTTCGGGATCACTTACAAATGAGCTTGGAAAGATTGAAAAGCTTGAAAACCCTAGCCATGATGTTTTTCATGAGACATTCGGCCATGAGGAAGAAGATGAGCAAATTTGGCTTATTTTTGGCTTTTTAATTCATTTAATTACTAATTTACTAAAATGCCCTTAATGAAAAACTTTTAAAAAACCTATCATACCATGTCCATTTTTGTCCACAAACTTCAAAATGGTCTAATTACCATTTAAGGACATTTAATTTAAAAACTCATAACAATTAGACATTTCTAACATGTAGAACTCAACTATTGCACTTTTTACAATTTAGTCCTTTTGACCAAATTGAGTGCCCAAACATTAAAATTTTCGAACGAAATTTTCACGAATTTATTCCATGAAATCGTAGACCATAAAAATATAATAAAAATAAATTTTTCTTCGTCAGATTTGTGGTCCCGAAACCACTGTTTTGACTAAGCCCAAAATCGGAATGTTACACTCATGGCCTCCTCGGGCTCCCATGTAGTCTCTTCTAGCCCATATCTATGCCATAACACTTTCACTAAGGCAATGTTATTGTTTCTCAACTGTTTGACTTCTCGAGCCAAAATCTTGATCGGCTCTTCACCATAAGTCATATCTGGTTGGATCTCAACCTCTGTCGATGAAATCACATGTGAGGGGTCCGATCTATAACGACGCAACATAGATACATGGAATACATCATGGATCTTCTCCAATTCAAACGGCAAAGCCAACCGATAAGCTACCGGTCCTATCCTTTCGGTGATTTCATAGGGTCCTATGAAACGAGGACTCAACTTGCCTTTCCTACCGAATCTCAGAACCTATTTCCATAGGGATACTTTCAAAAATACCTTATCGCCCACTTGATACTTGATTTATTTTCTTTCTAAATCCGTGTAAGACCTTTGCCTATCCGATGCTGCCTCTGTAACACCCCTACCCGTATCCGTCGCCGAATTAGGGTTATGAGGCATTACCGAACAAGACATAGTCATACACATTTTCAAACTCTTAAACCAACCGTATTTTAAATAAAAAAACTAATATAACTATTAGATTTTCATTTCATATCATAAGCCATTTCAAAAACTCGGCCAAGCACAAGGTTCACAAACAATATTGCCCTATATATCAATTACACATAGTATGAGTGCATGCCAAATTTAATACAAATAAGTCAATCAAAGATTTCATCCATGAGGCCTATTAAACATACAAATTCATATACATGACATTTTAAATAACTCAAATCGGCATGTTCATTACTATTTATGGAATGCAATTAACCATTTAAACATAAGCAAAACTACTATTCAAATGGTCATTTTAAATTGCTTTAGCCGAATATGCAATTACTTCTTACCATATCACTTCCAACTTTATTTTATTACTAAACAAATATACAATTACACATGGAAGCATATATAAATATAATATAATTTGCACTTTATATAAAAAAATGCATCATTCATATATATATCATATCCAAATATGTATAACTTCAAAGCTAAATCAAATGGCCAATCAAAAATCATACCACCGAATCTCAAACTCATTTTATAATCATATAAATCAACCAATCTATCTTAATATAAATTACAAGTGCCGAATCAATACATGTTTATTTCACCTATTTGTAATGTACCGAAATGTCATACCCAAAACCAATCTATTCAATACATGTTTGGCTATAATAATTAAATCAATACATTACCACAAGTAGCTCTCATCAACCAAGTTTATGAAATTAAAATCCATCTTCAAAACATACTTAATATATATCAACTCATTACATTTTATAAATAAATACTTCCACACATAACATAAACCATAATTTAATAAACATGTACACAACCATTAACTTAGCCATTTCAAACTAACTTCATATAACATATCAAATGCATTTTTATAACTAAGTTCAAATTATCTATCTCTAGCCGTACCTATTGGTCAAATTTTAGCAATGATACAAGCATTACTTAACCCATTTAATGCATACCAAATACCTAACATACATCCAAATCTTAACTCGTTTCCAAGCCAAATTATAAATCTATACATAACACCGAGCATAACTTTATAATCATCTATTCAATTAAGCTATCTTCATAACCAAACATCACAAGCATGATCATTATAAAACATACCTTTAAAATGAGTTAAAACACAACTAGATACACAAAACATTGATTTCATAATTAAGCCATTTTCGCATGGCTATCATATATATATATATACTCCAAAATCAAACATAACACAAATCAACCTATACATGCCATAGGTTAAAGTTCAACGTTATGTAAGTACCGAAAACAAACGATAGTGTGATAGACTTCGCTGACGATCCCCAAGCCCGTAACTAACTTCCAAATATGTAAGTACCGAAAACAAACGATAGTGTGATAGACTTCGCTGACAATCCCCAAGCCCGTAACTAACTACCAAATTCTACAAAACATAGAATAAATATTTACACAATAAGCTACTTTAGCTTAGTAAGTCATAAGCAAATGAAACATTAAAAAACATAATCAACTGAATTAACAATCCAATTTATTCAATTATAATCATTTATAATTTCAAGCTTATAATTTTATATATAACATATACTTTCATAAATAATTTAACATAGCTGAATATACACATGTATATACATTACTAATACATTCTCCAATTTCAAAGTCATGTTGGCATATATATCCGATTATTCACATGTATTCATCTAAACATACTCATATATCAAGCTTTTAAATCACACACTTATACCTATCATAAGGCCGAATATGTATTTCATATTCACACATATACTTATAATAGCATTTTTGAATTATTTTCATTACATATAAATTAACTAACTTACCTTATTGTCAAACAAGTAATCAAACATCACATACCTGATCGTTTTAGCTCTTTAAACACATTTATTCATAATATCATTGCCCGTTGAACCATTTGGAATCGAATAGGATACTCGGATAATCACACATATTGTACAATGCCAACGTCCTAGACGTGGTCTTACGTGTAATCATATATCGAAGCCACTGTCCTAGACAGGGTTTTACACGAATCACCTATACGATGCCAATGTCTCAGACATGGTCTTACACACAATCACATATCGATGCCAACATCCCAGACGTGGTCTTACACGAGAACACATATCGTAAATCCTATGTCATTACATATGTATCCTAACTATTCCTAAGGTTCGTACGAGGCTTTTTGGACGTCATAACTCGATTGAATCGCTTTTGAACACATTATTTCTATGCATAATCACATTCGACAATCTCAATTATAAATACATAATATTCAAATCAGCATATCAAGTTAATTTACATTCAAAATTAACGACGTTTATTTGCTTATAGACTTACCTCGGATATTGGCAAACGGTACAAAACGATTATTCAACTATTTGTGTTTTCCCTCGATCCAAGTCCAATTTCTTTAGTTCTTGATCTAAATATATTCAAAATAGATTAATTCACTATAATTTCATTCAATCTAGTCCAAAAAAACATAAATAGGTAAATTACCATTTTGCCCCTAACATTTTCCACTTTTTACAATTTAGTCCAAATTGCACAAAACACAAAATATACAAAATTTGACCACACTATGCCTAGGCCGAATATTACTTATGCTCATAAAAGTCCATACATTTCATTTAATTTAAATTTTAGTCCCTGAATTTATAATTTTTACAATTTAGCCTTAATTACTCGAATTCATCAAAAATTCCAATACAAAACATATTAATCCAAAACATATATTTCATAATTCATCATCAAACATCATAAAACAAAAATATTAATCAATGGAATAACTCAAAATATTCATCAGAATCAGAAATTCTAGCATGGGTCGGATAGTATTCGAAGCAACGATCTCAAAAACGTAAAAATTATAAAAAATCGAAACCAAACTAACCTTGAATTTGAATCAACAATGGCCGAATATCATTTGCTTTCTCTTTTTCTTTTCTTTTACTAGTTTCGTTCAAAAAATGATGAACACATGCATGGTTTCTTTTTTTTTAATGCTTTATTATATTATAACTTATATTATTTTATTAAATTACCTAAATAACCTTTATATAATAATTTGAAATAATTATAAAACAAGGTTAATGCCGTCCATTATTAATAGCCATGGTATATTTGCCACATAAATACTCCATATTAAAAAGACATATTCAATTCGGCCATTTTCTATTAAACCATCAAATTTTCATTTTACGCGATTAAACCCTTTTTTTTTTAAATCGGGCATCCAAACAATAAAATTTTTAATTGAAAATTTAGCACACACAAATTCACACATTATAAACACCAAAAATAATTTTAAAAATATTTTTCTAACTCGGATTCATGATCCCGAAACCACCGTTCTGAATAGGGTCAAAATTGGGATGTTACAACTCTCCCCCTTAGGGGTTTTCGTCCCCGAAAATCTTTCCGGTGAATAAGTTCGGATAACATTCTTTCATTGTATATTCCGGTTCCCAAGTTGCCTCTTCAACACCGTGTTTATGGCATAGTACTTCCACTAATGGAATTTTCTTATTTCGCAATTCTTTCACTTCACGAGCCAGAATACGAATCGATTCTTCTTCATAAGTCATATCGGACTTAATCTCAATCTCTGACTGATTTAAGATATGTGAATGATCAGATCTATATCGACGTAGCATCGAAACATGGAATAAATTATGGATCTTTTCTAGCTCAGGTGGCAAAAATAGTCTATACGCAACCGGTCCAATCCGCTCTATAACCTTATACGGCCCAATAAATCTCAGACTCAATTTGCCTTTACGACCGGATCTGAGTATTTTCTTTCACGGTGATGTAAGAGTATGCCCAAAGATTAATCATGAGATGGTTGTAATAACATACTTGATTTACCATGTTTATTAATATAAGGCGTTTCCATTATTATTTTAGTTTCTTTTCTGTGTGTATAAATAAAGAGTTTTATAATAATGTCCTGAGAATAATATGATTGTTCTTAAAAGATCCTTAGTCAAGTATAATTGTTGACTAGGACAACAATAATGCATTAAGACATATGTAGTTGATTGATGATAAAGAGTTGTGATTGATATGGAGTGTCAAAATCAATGCATGAATATGTGTGTTAGAGAACAACATATTGGACTGACCAGCTATGAGTATATTTCTTGGATTATTATGTAATTGTCACAACATTACTCATAGTGATTAATATGTATATGATCCTCAGACTTGAGATCATAATTATCCCAACATCGTGAGTTGTATATTTTGATACAGTCAAATATACACCGTAACTGGTTGTTCTATAAAGACTGATGTTGGATATACCACAATCTATGTAGAGGGATATGACTGATCAATATAGAATAAGTACCTCCTACATAATGGGAGTAATATCTTAGGCCACTTGATTGAGTGAGACTAGAAATGCATGGTCATGATCAAATAAGTTGATATGAGATGTCATATTTATTTGTATATCATAGTCTACTCAAGATATCAAGAAATATAAGATGGACTATGGAAGTGTGACTGTTCCATGACTTGTGTTCATACCAGAGATAAAGGACTTAAGGATTAATGCATGAAAGGTAAATCACAAAAGGTTATGTTGAATCATGACTTATTGTAACTTAGGTACCAATGATGCATTGCTAGATGCCACTCATTGTATGTAACATTAGAATCGTTCTAGTATTACTGCTAACGTTACAAGAGCCTATAGGGTCACACCATATGGTTGAGATGATCGAAATAAAACATAGTTGGTATTGTGTTTGGTTGTCACATGAATTAAATTAATTATAGAATTAATTTAATTGGGCAATCAAATATCGAACATATTATATGTACAAGGATGTTGTACACATAATAAGAACATAATTCTATTAATATATGAATTTGGTTTATATATAAATTTAAATAAATATAGTTTACCGAAATCTTTGTTATAATTAATGTAATTATAATTTTTGGTTAAAAAATTATTATATTTATTTATTTTAAAATTTTGTAAATTAAGATTCGTTATAAATATACCAATTAAAAATGGGAGTTATATATAAATAAAACCCGAAAACCTAGCTTGTGTGGTCTAGCAGCCGTCAAGCAAAGAAATCTCTAAAACAGCTTTGGGGACTTCTTCCGTTCATTGTCAATTTGGTGGATTACGTAGAGGTCGGCATCTGAAAAGTTGCTACTTGGTTCGATAGTGGTTCTGAATTCTCATTTTCGAGATGTCACTGTCTACTTAAATTGAAGTTTCGGTAATTTTGAAACCATTATCATAATTTTTTCCCCCCGATTCGTTCCTTGCATATGGATCCATGGTTTTGATTGCCAGAATTTTATTTTTTCGCTGTGCCTTGGGGGCACTAGCTTTCCAACAGTGGTATCAGAGCCACTTGTTTGATACAGACTCAGGTTTAAATACTTGGGTGATGCAATTGTATGAGATGCATGCTTTAATTTCATTACATTTTTGACTGTTCAAATTGTCTAAGTATATTCTGATATCTATTCCTTTCGATAATTGATTAAGTGTTAATCATGGTTTTATGGCCTATTCGGTTTTATGTTATTACTGTTTAACTTTAACAAATCTGTAATGATACAACGGTGGTATTTACAATATCCAGTAAGAGTTAACCGGCTAGTGGAACAAGGGTTGTTCCGGTATGATAAACCGTAATTTATACATATTTTTATCCCATATTTAGCACATTATGGATGAATTCTCTTTAGATATGGTAAATTTGATGCTCCTAATCCTTTAATTTCATGTTTTATACTTAGGCGAGCATAGGAGAGTAAAAAGAACGAGAAATGGGCCGAAAACAGAGAAAATAGGCTAACGTAGGAAATCAACATGGCCTGGACTTCCTCACATGGGTAGACTACACGCCCGTGCCCTTTTAGCAAAATTGAGCATGACTTACACGGGTAGACCACACGGTCGTGCCTATTCAACAGACTCTAACACGGTTTGGAGCAATCGAACACAAGAGTGTCACACGAGCGTGTTCCTGTCGAGCCCAAGTTGAGTTCTATTTGGAAAAGGCCACTCCTGAGGGTTCTAAGGCATTCTAAAGCCTATTTAAACACCAAAGAGGAGGATGAAAACGGACACACGGAGTGGGAAATAGGAATTTACTCGAAGAAAGCCGATTGATCCATCTTAGAAGCCGGATTCTCCTTCAAGACTGAAGATCTCCCTTCAATTTTCCTTCAGGAGTTTTGGGTTTTCTTTATGTTTTGTATTCAATATTCTTCTGAGATGTTGTCTTTAATAATTATGAACTAAACCCCCTAAATACCTAAGGGGAATGAAACCTAAGATGGATCTTGTTATTATTTTCTGAATTATATGATAAATACTTGATTTGTTCTTAATTATGTGTTCTTAATCCTTGTTTTAATATTTTAGGATATTAATTCAAGTATTGATGTGCTTATTCAGAGGAGCAAAAGTCCCTGTCTAAGAGTAGATCTAGCATAATTAAGCGGAGTTGATGCAATCCTAGAAATAGGATGACATAAATCTGCCGGATTAGGGTCAAACCTAATAAGGGAATCCATAGATCGAGTTAATACAACACTAGGGGTTTTAATTAGAAAAAGATTTCAATTAATCATCCTAGGGTTAGACGTTGTTAGTCTCGAGAGAGACAATAATATAAATTAGGGATTTCTACGATCAAGTCAAGTGAATAAATCGTCTAATTCAGAGTTGAATAACAAGTGAAGTCTAGGTGGATTTTCCCTTGGGTATTGTCTTAATTAATTGAATTTCCCAAAAGTATTTTCCCCAATTTTCTTTCTGTGAATTCTTAGTTAGTTAATTAGTTTAGATAGAACAGACCTTTTTATTTTTAGGCTAGATAATAAGAAAAGACTTAATATTAGTACTTTTAGCTCCTTTGGGTTCGACATCTCGATCTTGCTAAAACTATACTACTGTTCGATAGGTACACTTGCCTTCGTCGTGATAATAGTTAGTCTTCAAGAACAGTCAAATATAAATTTATTAAAACTTATCACGAATCAACACGATCATGGTATGAAACCTCAAGGATTAAAATTCTAAAATCACGATTCTGTTGATAAAATTTATCAAATCGTGAGGTTTCATTTGATTGAGGTATGCGGTCTATACTGCGGGGGCTCCTCCCCGCACCCCTGGTCCATACCGCGGGGGCTCTGCCCCCGCAACCTTGGCTCCTACCATGACATTTCCCTATTATATTTTGGGAATGGGGATTTGAGGATGGCTCCGGTTGCGGGCATTCAGCCCGCTTCCTCCAACCACCTCAAATCCCCATCATCTTCTAGTATGTTTTGTAATAAATAAAACTTGATGGGCCGTAAAAGAGGGAAAGTATATTTTATAATTCACTTAGCAAAACATTGAATGATGTATGCTATTTTTGACATGCACGGTGTTTGAAATGCATAGTTATAGCCCAATGACCCATTTGATAAAAGGTTGTAATTTTATAAAATACGGCTTGCGTGTCATGCCTTACTATTATTCTATTGTATTTCTCTTCTCATCTTACTCCCTCGTATGTAAAAAAGGTTTCTACATATTGTAATTTGCAAAATTTTTTGTGGATTAGACGAGAAGGAAGATGGGCCAATTAGTGTGGATCGATAGCTTGTGAGACGGCTTACACCTTTAGGTTTCCTTTTGGTTCTCCTATTGGCTTGGGTTGAACCACCATAGTTTATGGGCTATAACTATTGCATTTTTTTATTGCTTTATTTATTCATGTATGAGATGTTATGGATGTCTAAAGCATGCAAATTAGGTAATAACAAACCTCATTAATTGATGAGATCAATTAAAAGATTAAATGGACTGAAATAGACCATAATTGGTGAGATGCAACATCTTTAATAAAATCCCTCTATTAAAATATTAAGTCATCATGGCCTTCCAATTTTTGCCCTTGTTAAGGCCTCGATCAATACTATGTAGGTAATGCCAAAGCAAAGTACTAGTATTTATCTTGGTTAAACGCGAAGAATAAACAAGTGATATTCGCTGAGTAAAATTGGTTAATGACTTAACTAGGTTACTCTAATAGGATTAGAAACCTAAAGGCAAGTAATTTGGATAAATCATAAGATGATTAGAACAAGAGTTGTTCACCAAATTCTAAGAGTTACATATGATGTAATTAGCAAATGATTGCTTACCTAAATAACCATAATCTTGAGAGTAAAGCCAAAGCTGACTTAAGAAGAGGTGAAATATGGATCCTTAACCCACTAAAAATACTTTTAAGAAATTTTTTCCGAAATTAATATATGAGGGTTATTAATTTTGAAATAAAATAGTGGGAACTTGTTTAATAAAGTCCTTTTAATGATTGATATAAACATGGTAAATTTATTCACATGCATATTTTATTATTATAGATATATTATGGCTGCAAACAATACACTCTCATTGTGATCGGTCCTTGAGAAGGACAAATTGAATGGTTTGAACTTTCTTAACTGGTTCCGTAACTTGAGGATTGTCCTCAAACAAGAACGGAAATTATATGTCATTGAACAACCACTTCCTAATGAACCATCCGGTAATGCCTCGAGAGTTGATAGAGATGCTCACAAGAAGCATCTCGATAACATGGTAGACGTTAGATGCCTTATGCTTGCCACTGTGAATCCTGAGCTTCAGAAGCAGCATGAAGACATGGTTGCTTATGTTATAATCGAGAACCTGAAAGAACTTTATCAAGGGCAAGCACAGTAAGCGAGGTTTGATATCTCTAAGGCCCTATTCCAATGTAAGCTAGCTAAAAGAAGCCTAGTAGGACCTTATGTCCTTAAGATGATTAGCTATATTGAAAGCCTGTCTAAGCTTGGGTTTCCATTGAGCCAAGAGTTGGCCACTGATGTTATTCTCCAATCGTTGCCGGATAGCTACAGCCAGTTTGTCCTCAATTTCAATATGAATGAAATTGACAAGACTCTGCCACAGTTGCTCAGTATGTTACGAACTGCTGAAGGCAACATGAAAAAGGTTGGACCCAAGCCCACACTGATGGCCCGTAACAACAAGGGCAAGGGAAAGGCCAAAGTTCAGACAAAGCCCAAGGGGAAGGGTAGGCCCAAGCCTGGAAAAGGAAAGGCTGCACTGAAACCTAAATGTAGGGTGTCTAATGAAGGAAATTGCTTTCATTATGGTGTGACTGGACATTGGAAGCAGAACTGCCCTATCTATCTGGAGGAAATCAAGAAGGCCAAAACAAGCGGAATGTCTACTTCAGGTATTTATGTTATTGATATTAATTTATCAACTACTAGTTCTTAGGTATTAGATACTGGTTGTGGTTCTCATATTTGTACTTTTGTATAGGGACTACAAAGGAGTAGGACTTTGGCTAGAGGAGATGTGGACTTGCGAGTTGGAAATGGAGTGGGAGTTGCTGCATTAGCTGTGGGAACATACATTTTATCTTTTCCTAGTGAATTTGATTTATGTTTAGAGGATTGTTATTTTATGCCCAGTTTGACTAAAAACATTATTTCAATTTCTTGTTTAGACAAAATTGGTTTTGAGATAATTATTAAGAATAATTGTTGTTCTTTTTATCTCAATAATGTTTTCTATGGTTCAGCACAATTGATAAACAGCCTCTATATTTTAGATCAAATGAATCCCATTTAGAACATAAATACTAAAAGATCTAAAATAAATGACTCAAATCAAACTTATCTTTAGCATTGTCGTTTGGGCCACATAAGTGAGAAACGCATATCCAAATTCCATAAAGGTGGTCTCTTGGATTCATTTATTTTTGAACAATTTGAAGTATGTGAATCTTGCTTATTGGAAAAAATGACTAAATCTCCTTTTATTGGTAAAAGTGAATGAGCTAGTGATTTGTTGGGCTTAATACATTTTAATGTATGTGGACCAATAAATAAACATGCCAGAGGTGGTTTTCACTACTTCATTACTTTCATTGATGATTTCAATAGATATGGGTATGTTTATCTCATGCGCCATAAGTCAGAGGCCCTTGAAAATTTTAAGGAATTCAAAAATGAAGTACAAAATCAACTAGGCAAAACTATCAAGACACTTCGATCTGATCGAGGTGGAGAGTATTTGAGCCTAGAGTTTGATGATCTTTTGAAAAAATGTGGGATTGTCACACAACTTACTCCTCCTGGTACTCCTCAATGGAATAGAGTTTCTGAGAGAAGAAATCGAACTCTGTTAGACATGGTTCGATCCATAATGAGTCATGCTGATCTATTGACTTCCTTTTGGGGACATGCACTTAAAACAGCTACTTTCACACTAAACTGTGTTCCGTCTAAATCGATTCAAAAGATGCCATATGAGATGTGGACTGGGAAACATCCCAGTATGTCTTTTATAAAAATTTAGGGTTTCGAAGCTTATGTTAAATGTCAGACATCTACTAAGCTTGAACCCAAATCTGAAAGGTGTATTTTTGTGGGGTATCCGAAAGAAACCAAAGGATATTATTTCTTTAATCCCATTGAGAACAAAATGTTTGTTGCTCAGACTGGTGTCTTCTTAGAGAGAAAATTTGTTTCTAGAAAAGGAAGCGGAAGAAAGATTGAACTTGAAGAAATTCGAGAATCACAAGATACCACTGAACCAGAGATAGAACAACAGCAAATTCCACAAGAAATTGAGGAACAAGTAACTGCTGTAGAAACAAAACTACCACGCAGATCTTTAAGAGAATGCCATACACCTGAGAGATATGGATTTCTCATTAGAACGCATGGTGACATTCTTCTTTTAAATCAAGATGAGCCTAGAACTTATCAAGAACTGGTGACGAGCCCAGACTCTGAGAAATGGCTTGAGGCTATGAGATCTGAGATGGATTCCATGTATGAAAACCAAGTATGGACTTTGATTGACCCACCCGAAGGGGTTAAACCTATAGGGTGCAAGTGGGTTTTCAAAAAGAAAACCGATATGGATGGTAATGTACAAACATACAAGGGGTGATTAGTCGCTAAAGGTTTTCTCCAAATTTATGGCGTTGACTATGATTAAACCTTTTCTCCTGTAGCTGTGTTTAAATCCATCAGGATCTTGCTTGCCATAGCTGCATTTCATGATTATGAAATCTAGCAGATGGACGTCAAAATAGCTTTCCTTAACGGGAAACTTGAAGAGGATGTGTACATGACACAACCTGAAGGTTTTTTCAATCCAAAGGATGCTAGAAAGATATGTAAGCTACAAAGATCCATTTATGGATTAAAGCAAGCATCTTGAAGTTGGAATCTTCGTTTCAATGATGCAATCAAAGAGTTTGGTTTTATCAAAAATGAAGATGAGTCATGTGTTTACAACAAAGTTAGTGGGACCACTATCACACTCTTGGTACTGTATGTGGATGACATACTTATCATGGGAAATGACATACCTACCTTGCAGTCTATTAAGACTTGGTTAGGAAGTTGTTTTTCTATGAAGGACTTGGGCGAAGCCACTTACATCTTAGGAGTCAAGATCTATAGAGATAGATCAAGGTGACTACTAGGTTTAAGCCAAAGTACATACATAGATAAAGTACTGAAAAGGTTCAATATGGAAGAATCTAAGAGAGGGTTCCTACCTATGTGACATGGTATTTCACTTTTGAAGGAAATGTGTCCTTCAACTCCACAAGAGAGAGAACGCATGACAAAAATTCCATATGCTTCCGCTATTGGATCTATCATGTATGCCATGTTATGTACCCATCCAGATATTTCATAAGCCTTAAGTATGACGAGCAGGTACCAAGTAGATCCCGGTGAAGGTCACTGGACCACAGTCAAGAATATCCTTAAGTACTTAAGAAGAAATAAGGATACGTTCCTGATATATGGAGGTGAGGAAGAGTTAAGTGTAAAAGGTTACACTGATGCTTGCTTCCAAACTGACAAGGATGATTCTCGATCGGAATCAGGTTTTGTGTTTTGCCTTAATGGTGGTGTTGTGAGTTGGAAGAGTTCAAAGCAAAGTACAACAGCCGATTCTACAACAGAGGCTGAGTATGTTGTAGCCAGTGAGGGAGCAAAAGAAGCGGTTTGGATCAAAAAGTTCATTATTAAACTAGGGGTTGTGCCTAGCATATCAGATGTTATAGAACTCCGATGTGATAACAATGGAGCCATTGCACAAGCTAAAGAACCCAGATCTCACCAATGATCCAAACATATACTTAGGCACTACCATCTTATTCCAAAGATTATTGATCGAGGGGATGTAGAGATATGTAGACTACCTATAGATGATAACATTGTTGATCCCCTGACCAAGCCTCTGACACAGCAGAAGCATGATCGTCACACTAAGTCACTTGGTATTAGATATATGAGTGATTGGTCTTAGTGCAAGTGGGAGATTGTAAGAGTATGCCCAAAGATCAATCGTGAGATGGTTGTAATAATATACTCCCAAAGATCAATTGTGATATGGTTGTAATAATATACTCGATTTACCATGTTTATTAATATAAGGCATTTCCATTATTATTTCAGTTTCTTTTCTGTGTGTATAAATAAATAGTTTTATAATAATATCCTGAGAATAATATGATTGTTCTTAAAAGATCCTTAGTCAAGTATAATTGTTGACTAGGACAACAATAATGCATTAAGACTAACATGTAGTTGATTAAAGATAAAGAGTTGTCATTGATATGGAGTGTCAAAATCAATGCATGAATATGTGTGTTAGACAACAACATATTGGACTGGCCCGCTATGAGTATGTTTCTTGGATTATTATGTAATTGTCACAACATTACTCATAGTGATTAATATGTATATGAACCTCAGACTTGAGATCATCATTATCCCAACACTGTGAGTTGTATATTTTGATACAGTCAAATGTACATCGTAACTGGTTGTTTTCTAAAAATTGATGTTGGATATACCACAATCTATGTAGAGGGATATGGTTGATCAATATAGAATAAGTCTCTCCTACATAATGGGAGTAATATCTTAGGCCACCTGATTGAGTGAGACTAGAAATGCATGGCCATGCCCAAATAAGTTGATATGAGATGTCATAGGTATATCATAGTCTACTCAAGGTATCAAGAAATATTAGATGAACTATGCAAGTGTGACTATTCTATGACTTGTGTTCATTCCAGAGATAAAAGACTTAAGGATTAATGCATGAAAGGTAAATCACAAAAGGTTATGTCGAATCATGACTTATTGTAACTTAGGTACCAATGATGCATTGCTAGATGCCACTCATTGTATGTAACATTAGAATCGTTCTAGTATTACTTCTAACATTACAAGAGCCTACAGGGTCACACCATATGGTTGAGATGATCGAAATAAAACATAGTTGGTATTGTGTTTGGTTGTCACATGAATTAAATTAATTATAGAATTAATTTAATTGGGCAATCAAATATCGAACATATTATATGTACAAGGATGTTGTACACATAATGAGAACATAACTTTATTAATATATGAATTTGGTTCGTATATAAATTTAAATAAATATAGTTTACCGAAATCTTTGTTATAATTAATGTAATTATAATTTTCGGTTAAAACATTATTATATTTATTTATTTTAAAATTTTGTGAATTAAGATTCGTTATAAATATACCAATTAAAAATGGGAGTTATATATAAATAAAACCCAAAAACCTAGCTTGTGTGGTCTAGCAGCCGTCAAGCAAAGAAATCTCTAAAACAGTTTTGGAGACTTTTTTCATTCATTGTCAATTGGGTGGATTACGTAGAGGTCGACATTTGAAAAGTTGCGAGTTGTTTCAATAGTGGTTCTGAATTCTCATTTTCGAGGCGTCGCTGTCTACTCAGATTGAAGTTTTGGTAATTTTGAAACCATTATCATAATTTTTTCCCCCGATTCGTTGCTCGCACATGGATCCATGGTTTGGATTGCCGGAGTTTTATTTTTCTACTGCGCCTTGGGGGCACCAGCTTTCCAACAAGTGAGACTTTCAAAAACACTCTATCTCCGATCTGAAACTCTCTATCTTTACGTTTCAAGTCCGCATACAATTTCTGACGATCTGACACTGTTTTCAGACTTTCACGGATCACTTTCACTTTTTGTTCTGTTTCTCTTATTAAATCAACCCCGTATATCTTGTTTTCACTAAGCTTAGTCCAATACAAAGGTGTACGACATTTACGACCATACAAAGCCTCATACGATGCCATTTTGATACTCGATTGAAATCTATTATTGTATGTGAATTCAATCAGAAGTAGGTACCGTTCCTACGTACCTTCAAACTCGAGAATGCAACATCTCAACATATCCTCAAGTATCTGAATGAGTCACTCGGACTGACCATCTGTCTGGGGATTAAAAGCAATGCTAAAATACAGTTTAGTACCTAATACATCTTGTAGTTTCTTTCAAAACTGTGATGTAAACCTCGGATCTCTATCCAACACAATAGAAATCGGTACTCCATGTAATCTCACAATCTGAGAAACATATAACTCAGCATGTTTATCGAGTGAGTAATCTGTACGAACCGAAACAAAGTGAGCTGATTTAGTCAATCTATACACAATAACCTAGATTACATTTTTCTTGCTCGGTGTCAATGGTAAACCGGATACAAAATCCATCGTAACTCTGTCCCATTTCCATTCAGGTATCATGATCGTCTGAAGCAATCCAGAAGGTACCTGATGCTCAGCTTTTACTTGCTGACTAACTAAATATTTCGAAACATAGTCAGAAATGTCTCGTTTCATACCGTGCCACTAATAAAGCTGTTTAAGATCATTATACATCTTCGTACTACCCGGGTCAATAGATAGCCGACTGTTATGAGCTTCGTTCAAAATCATCTGAATCAACTCTATATTTCTCTGAACACATTTTCAGTTTCTGAACCGCAGACATCACTTGGCACCCACTTGAAATTCTGAATCAACGTTCGAATCACATTGAGCCCGCTTTACTATTAAATCATTATCAACCTTTTGAGCTTTGCAAATCTGTTGAATAAATAACGGTCTTGCTTTTAACTAGGCTATTATAGCACCATCATTTGACATAACCATATGTGCATCCATTGCACGCAAAGCAAACAGGGATTTTCGACTTAGAGCATTAGCAACAACATTAGCCTTCCCCGGATGATAGTCAATTACAAGCTCGTAATCTTTTTACAACTCTAACCATGGACGCTGTCTCAAATTCTGATATTTCTGAGTCATCAAATACTTTAGACTTTTGTAATCGGAATAAACATGACATTTTTCACCGAACAAATAGTGGCGCCATATTTTCAATGCAAACACAATAGCTGCCAACTTTAGACCATGTGCCGGCTAGTTGTTTCATGTGGCTTTAACTGTCTCAAGGCATAAGCTATAACTTTGCCTTCTTGCATCAAAACACAACCCAAACCTTTTAAAGATGCATCACTAGAAATAACAAATTCTTTACCCAGTTCTGGCTGAACTAGCACTGGAGCTTCGGTCAATAGGGCTTTCAACTGACCAAAACTTTTCTAGCACTTTTCTGACTACTCAAACTTAACATCTTTTTACAGTAGCTTGGTCATCGGGGTTGCAATCATCGAGAACCCTCTCACGAATCGTCTATAGTAACCGGCAAGTCCCAGAAAATTCATACTTCAAAAATGTTTCTTGGAGGTTTCCAGTCAAGTATTGCTAAAATCTTGCTCGGATCAACCCAAATACCTGATGCTGAAACAACATGTCCTAGAAAGCTAACTTCGTGTAACCAGAACTCACATTTACAAAACTTCACATACAAATATTTTTCTCGCAAAGCCTGTAACACAAGTCTCAAATGCTCGACATGTTCGATTTCATCACGGGAATAGATCAATATATCATCAATGAATACAACCACAAATTGATCCAAATACTGTCTGAAGATTCGATTCATCAAATCCATGAAAACAGCAGGTGATTAGTAAGTCTGAAAAGCATAACCAGAAACTAATTGTAGCACCCCTCACTCGTATTCGACACCAGGATAGGGTTTGAGACATTACCGATAATTCACCTTTACAAACTTACTAAATCGGTTCACCAAATTTTGCCCAAAATTAAAACCTTTCAAACATGCACCTCTCGTCCCTTGTACAGGCCTTCAAGGACTAAAACACACCTACGGGCAGTACGGGACAAAACCAAAAACATTCGATAAACTTTGAGAACTTTAGAAAATTTTTCCTTACTTTGAAGTGCGACGCACTCGTGTGATGGGGCCGTGTGGTCACACACGCCTGTGTGGCTTGGGACTCTCCCGTGCCCTCCGCCCGTGTGCAACACTGACTTCAACCTTATCATTCTGATAAGGTCACACGGCCAAGATACACATCCGTGTGCTTAGTCCGTGTTCTATACTGACTTAAAATTTCAAGTGCAGGGGACACACGGCTATACCACACACCCATGGGGTTAAGCCGTGTGTCACACACGGCCTAAACACATGTCCGTATGTCTACCCGTGTGGACCTTGTTAGGCCATTTTCCAAGCCTTTGATCACCTTCCATACTTATGGGTTACTTTTACACATGATAAGGCTGAATTATACACTTATATATATAAAACTTTGATTAACCTTATTGCATGTAAACCTCATGTCATTGGTTTCATACATGCTAAGTTAATTCTCATCTTGCATTTAAGGATTTCCATGTCTACTTGACATATTTAAGATTGGCTCGTTTTTATAACTCATTGCCAATTATAACGAAGCCATCATATGTGAACATAAACATGCATAAAATTGTAGGTCAATTCCAACTTCAAAATAAGCCAAATTTCTATGGCCATATACAAAAAGATAAGTATAACTTTACATGCCTTCATTTTGGCAAATCAAATGTCACATATAACAAAATACTCAAAAGCTCTATACATGCCATTGAAAAAAACATAAGAGTCTATATACCAAAGCTGGACTAGTTGATAGTGTGTAGACTCTCCAACCATCTTCCAATCTTTACAAGTCCTCGAGCTCTGAAAACGGGGAAAAAAAGAGGGGTAAGCATTTATATGCTTAGTAAGCTGGAATAACTGGAAAGTAAACTTACCAATTATTTAGCATACATCCTTATTAGATAATGAAACCAACAAATATGAAAATGGTTTCCCTATCACATGCACTCAATTAATGAATTAGTCACATAACAAAACACCATGTAATTCATCTTAGATGAGCTCATCATTCAACATGTCATTTATACATATACTTTGTTTTAGTCCCATTGAGTTTCTAGGAAATCTCGATGGATTATCCAATCACCATAAATTTATATGAATGATCATTTCAGGTATGCACTCCCGCGAACCTCACATCTTACGGCGAGATTACCAGTCCAAGCTAAATCCCCCGTAAAATAAACTCATAGGGTGATACTGGGATTACCAGTCCAGGCTAAATCCCTTATAACGACAAACACCCTTAATGATCCCGGATCTGAATTACCAGTCCAGGCTAAATTCAGACCATAATCGGATTACCCGTCCGGGGTAAATCCACAATGCACACATATTCTTCGGGAGGCTCGATCACTCAAGGAACACCTGTCTGGGCTAGATCCTTTTCATACTTGAGATCATCGGATTATCCGTCCGGGCTAAATCCTTTCTGCAACACACGCAGGATCTCAATTCACATGTCAATCATGATTTATCCATCGAATTCCCCTTTTTAACCTCAACCGAGACATTATCCAAGAAATCATTATCAAAGATGCATTCCATGCATTTTCATGCCATCAATAATGCAATTATCATGCATTCATAAATCATTCAATTATGCATATTATGAGTTTACTTTAAGTTATCCGAACTTATTTGTATTCGTTTCGGTACTGTGTTTCAGTTATTCTGAAACCTTTCGCTTTCCTCGGTCAACCTCTGGAATTTGTTCCTCGGGGTCTATAACAATAAAATTAAATCATTAACATATCACATTGTACTTTTTGAGCCTAAATTTCACCCCCAGTCCAAATGACCATTTTGCCCCTAACCTTTCACATTTTTATGATTTAGTCCCTAAGCTCGTATAATGAAACACATGCAATTTCTATCTTACCCAAGCCTAGCCGAACACTTTTCCCTCATATGGAAGCCCATATCTTCCATTATTTTCACATTTCTACCACATATTTAACAACTTTTCCAAAAAGGTCCTTTAGGGGTTTTTCATGAAAATCACCTAGGAAAAGATGTTTAACACACCTCCAACTTTCATACCCCTCCATAAACCATCAAAATACAAGTAACTCATGCATGGGTAAATTTTTAAACATGAAACCTAGCATGAAATATTGGTAGAAATGGAGAGAGTAAGCTACCGAGATTTCAAAAATACAAAGAACATGAAAAACGGGGCTTGGGAGTACTTACTATTGAGCTTGAAAAGCATGAAAACCCTAGCTATGGAGAACCCTAAGGTTTCGATAACAAAAAGAAGGAAAATGAGCTGATTTTGGTTCATTTTTCCCATTTTATTTCATTAAAATGCCAAATGACCAAAATGCCCTTAAGCCCTTTCTTTAAAATTTTACCATGCAAGCCCATTTTTGTCCAAAAACTTAGAAATTGGGAAAATTGCTCTCTAGGACCTTCTAATTTATAATCTAAAGCAATTTCATACAAATTTCTTCTAGAATCCAAGTTTTGCAATTTATTCAATTTAGTCCCTAATTTCCAATTGGACACCTTACTCAAAGAATTTCTTCATAAAATTTTAACACATGCATATTCTCATATTCAAGACCTCATAATAATCATAAAATAAATATTTTAATGTCGGATTTGTGGTCCTGAAACCAGTATTTTGACTAGGCCCTATTTCGGGATGTTACATTTCTCCCCCTTAGGGACTTTCGTCCACGAAAGTGTTACCAGTAAACAGGTTCGGATATTGGTTTCTCGTAGTTTCTTCCGGTTCCCATGTAGCCTCTTCTATACCATGTCGATGCCATAGAACCTTTACTAAAGCCACATTTTTATTTCTCAATTGTTTAACCTCACGAGCCAAAATCTTGATCGGTTCCTCTCCATAGGTCATGTCGGGTCTAATCTCAATCTCTGCTAGAGCAATCACATGAGAGGGGTCTAATCGATATCGCCTTAACATAGATACGTAAAACACGTCATGAATCTTTTCCAATTCGGGTAGCAATGCCAAATGATAGGCTAATTGTCCAACTCTTTCAGTGATCTCGTATGGTCCGATAAATCGTGGACTCAATTTGCCTTTCCGACCAAATCTCAACACCTTTTTCCATGGAGACACTTTCATGAATACTCTATCTTCAATTTGGAATTCAATCTCTTTTCTTTTCAGGTCAGCATATGACCTTTGCCTATCTGATGCTGCTTTTAAACAGTCTCGTATCACTTTAACTTTTTCTTCAGTTTCCTTAATCAGGTCAACCCCATGAATTTGACTTTCCTTGAGTTCTGTCCAGTATAATGGAGTTCGACACTTTCTGCCATACAAGGCTTCATAAGGTGCCATCTTCAAACTCATTTGAAAACAGTTGTTGTAGGCAAATTCTACCAATAGGAAGTACCTTTCCTAGCTACCCTGAAATTCGAGGATGCAACATCGCAACATCACAACCTATCCTCAAGAATTTGAATCATCCGCTCAGACTGACCATCGGTCTGTGGGTGAAAAGCCATACTGAAACTCAATTTTGTACCCAGCGCTTCTTGTAACTTCTTCCAGAATCTCGAAGTGAACCTCGGGTCTTTGTTAGAAATAACCGACAACGGTACCCCGTATAGTCTCACAATTTCAGATATGTACAAGTCGGTCAATTTATCAAGAGAGTAGTCTGTTCTTACTGGAATGAAATGAGCTGACTTTGTCAACTTATCCACCACAACCTATATAACAACTTTCTTTTTCAGAGTCAATGGCAATCCTGTCACAAAATCCATAGTAACTATGTCCCACTTCTATTCGGGGACCATTACAGGTTGTAACAAACCTGAAGGCACTTAATGTTCAGCTTTAACTTGCTGACATATCAGGCACTTCGTTACAAATTTGAAAATGTCTCTTTTCATGTCGTTCCACCAGTACATTTTCTTCAAATCATTGTACATCTTGGTACTTCTCGGATGAATAGACAAATGGCTGTTATTCGCTTCTTGCAAGATTTTCTGAATAATCTCATCATTTTTAGGTACACAGACTCTATCTCTGAACATCAAACATCCATCAGGACCAATCCGATAATCTGATTCAATGCTCGACTCACATCGAGTTTTTTTATCCTCCAGATCTACCAAGACCGAACCATCATCAAGCAATGTTAATCGAGCGACCATGGCTCTCAATGCAAATAGAGATTTTCTGCTTAATGCATCGACGACCACATTTTCCTTTCCCAGGTGATAGTCAATGATTAGATCATAGTCATTAATTAGTTCTAACCATCTCCGTTGTCTCATATTCAATTCTTTTTGAGTCATCAAATACTTCAAACTCTTGTGGTCTGTGAATATACGACAAGTCTCACCATATAAATAATGCCTCAAGATTTTCAAGGCTAAGACAATGGCGGCGAGCTCTAAATCGTGTGTCAGATAGTTCTTTTCGTGTGGCTTCAACTGTCGTGAAGCGTAGGCTATCACCTTGCCATCTTGAATAAGTACACAACCCAGTCCGTTCAAGGATGCATCATTATAGACCACAAACTCTTTTCCTGACTCAGGTAATACTAAAACAGGAGCTTCTATCAGTAATGCTTTTAACTTCTCGAAACTCTGCTGACAATTTTCTGTCCATTCAAACTTAACGTCTTTCTGTAGCAATCTCATCATTGGAGTCACTATCATGGAGAACCCTTTCACAAATTTTCAGTAGTAACCGACTAAGACCAAAAAGCTTCTAACCTCGGTTACATTTTTAGGCGGTTTCCATTCAACAATAGCAGAGATTTTACTTAGATCAACTCAGGTGCCTTTACCCGAAACAATATGACCCAAAAATCTAACTTCTTGGAGCCAAAATTCACTCTTGCTAAACTTAGCATATAGTTGTTTTTCCCGTAAAGTCTGCAACACAGTTCTCAGGTGCTTTACATGCTCTACCTCATCTTTAGAATAAATCAAGATGTCGTTAATGAACACAATGACAAACTTATCCAAGTATGGCCGAAAGATCCTATTCATTAGATCCATGAATACGGCCGGTGCATTCGTCAATCCGAATAGCATAACAAGAAATTCATAGTGGCCATACCTTGTTCTAAAAGCTGTCTTTGGCACGTCTGATTCCTTAACACGTAACTGATAAGAACCAGACCTCAAGTCTATCTTAGAGAACACAGTGGCTCCTCTTAACTGGTCGAATAGATCATTGATCCTTGGCAAAGGATACTTATTCTTGATAGTTACCTTGTTCAGTTGTCAGTAATCTATACATAGTCTCATTGAACCATTTTTCTTCTTTACAAATAATATGGGGGCACCCAAAGGTGAAAAGCTCAGCCTAGCAAAACCTTTATCCCTTCAGCTCTTGCAATTGTGCTTTTGATTCTTTCAGCTCGATTGGCACCATTCTGTACGGGGCAATAGAGATGGGAGCTGTCCCTGGCACCAATTCAATACCAAACTCTCTCTCTCTCTCGGGAGGTAATCCGGATAATTCTTCCGGGAATACGTCTGGATATTCACATACTATAGGCACAGTCTCAATCTTCAACTCCATTTCCCTCATGTTCAACACAAAAGCAAGGTAGGCTTCATACCCTTTTCTCGTATATTTCTGAGCAACCATTGCCGTGATTACAGTTGGCGACGTGCCCAAATCTCTTGAATCAACCTGTAGAATCTTGCCATCTAGGCATTTCAATTTAATAAACTTGCTACCACAATTTACAATTACATTATGCAAGGCTAACCAATCCATACCGAGTATTACATCAAACTCATCAAAAGGTAAAAACATAAGGTTAGCCGGAAAACATTGACTATGAATTGTCAAAGGACAATTCTTACAGACTTTATCAACCAAAACTAATTTGCCTAGTGGGTTCGACACTCTAATAACAAATTCCGTAGGTTCAATGGGTATGTTCATACTAGACACCAATCTCATACAAATGTGTGAATGCATTGACCTCGGGTCAATTAAGGCAATAACACATGTATTGAAAAGAAAAAAGTACCCGTAATAACTTCAGGAGTAGAGGCTTCCTCTCGAGCGTGTATTTCTTACGTTCTTGCTAGGGCTCGAGCCTCTGATT
The DNA here is from genome assembly GCA_025698465.1 of Gossypium longicalyx. NCBI lineage: Eukaryota > Viridiplantae > Streptophyta > Magnoliopsida > Malvales > Malvaceae > Gossypium > Gossypium longicalyx. Next base: position 53,627,009 of record CM046996.1, read on the forward strand.
TTACAGCATCTTTGACCACAACTTGACTGGCACTAGCACTTCCAGGGTATCTCGGAGGTCTACCTCGTGCCATGGGAGCACTCGACTTCGGGGTTACTTCCACTTCTTTTTCAATTCGTTCTGGGCAGTCTCTGGGAAAGTGGTCAAGAGAACCACATCTAAAACATGCACCGCTCTTTATTCGGCACTCTCCGAAGTGAAATTTGTTGCAACTCTTACACTTCGCTTTTGGTCATCTACACTCCCCACACTAGTCACCATCGCTTCTCATTCTACCCGAATATCCTACAGATGTAGTGGAGCGTTCATATTGGCTCCTTGATTTCTTTGTAGAAAATGAGAGCGTCCTACTGTCGGATCTCTTGCTCGTAACTCGAGCCTCTCTCTTTGCTTACTTTCTTAGATTATTAAGTTCCTCGGCCTTCTTAGCCTGATCAGCTAATGCGGTGAACTCCCGTATTTCAAGGATCCCAATCAACAACTTGATTTCCTCATTCAATCCTTCCTCAAAGAATTTACACATTTCAGACTTGGTTTGAACCCATTTAGTTGCATACTGGCTTAACCTTACAAACTCCCTTTCGTATTCTGTCACAGTCTTATTCCCTTGTTTGAGTTCCAAGAACTCCTTTCGCTTTGAGTCTAAAAACCTTTGACTGATATACTTCTTCCTAAACTCTGCTTGGAAGAATTTCCAGGTGATATTTTCCTTTGGCGCCACCAAAGATACAATCTTCCTCTAGTGGTACGTAGTGTCCTTCAAGAGAGATATGTCACACTTTAAGCACTCCTCAGGTGTACATGATAACTCATCTAATACTCGTGTAGTATTTTTGAGCCAGAACTCAGCTCTCTCAGCATTATTCTCAATTTTAGCTCTAAATTCCTCGGCCCCATACTTTCTAAGCTTATCTACGGGGGCCTTACCAATCCTTACCGGTGCCATTCCTCATGGAAAATCCTTATCAAGTTGGTTAGGGGGTAGGGGCAGTCATGGTATGTTAGGGCGATTCCTCAGATAATCCCCAAACCACTCATCCATCATGTTAAAGAAAGTGGCTCGGGCCTCTTCCCAGCCTTCAGACATAACCCTTCTACTATTACTAGATATAGCTCGTTATACGGAAGTTGGAGCATGGCTCTCGGCTCCCTCAGACTCATATTGTGCATGATTGGAAAATATTTACTATATTCAAAAACAATTTAAACAGTTAGGAGATATCACACTATCAACGTTAGTATAATGGCATGTATAGTGAACCTCAATACGCTCTACAATAGTCCTAGAACCGACTAAATTATAGCTCTGATACCACTCATTGTAACACCCCTCACCTGTATCCAATGCCAGGATAGGGTTCGAGGCGTTACCGTTAATTCACCTTTACAAACTTACTAAATTGGGTCACCAAATTTTTCCCAAAATTAAAACCTTTCAAACATGTACCTCCCATCCATTATATAGGCCTTCGAGGCCTAAAACACACCTAGGGGCAGTACGGGACAAAACTGAAAACATTCGATAAACTTTGGGCACTTTAGAAAATTTTTCCTTACTTTGAAGTGCGACATGCTCGTGTGGCTTGGGACATGCTCGTGCCCTCCACCCATGTGCACCATTGACTTCAACCTCATCATTCTGTTAAGGGCACACGGCCAAGAAGCAAGTCCGTGTGCTTAGGCCGTGTTCTATACTGACTTAAAATTTCAAGTGCAGAGGACAAACGGCTATAACACACACCTATGGGGGTGAGCCGTATGTCACACACGGCCTAGACACACGCCTGTGTGTCTACCCGTGTGGACCTTAATAGGCCATTTTCCAAGCCTTTGATCACCCTCTATACTTATGGGTTACTTTTACACATGATAAGGCCGAATTATACACTTATATATATAAAACTTTGATTAACCTCATTGCATATAAACCTCATGTCATTGGTTTAATACAGGCTAAGTTAATTCTCATCTTGCATTTAAGGATTTCCATGTCTACTTGACATATTTAAGATTGGCTCATTTTTATAACTCATTGCCAATTATAACGAAGCCATCATATGTGAACATAAACATGCATATAATTGTAGGTCATTGCCTACTTCAAAATAAGCCAAATTTCCATGGCCAGATACAAAAAGATAAGTATAACTTTACATGACTTCATTTTGGAAAATCTAATGACACATATAACAAAATACTCAAAAGCTCTATACATGCCATTGAACAAAACATCAGAGTCTATATACCAAAGCCGGACTAGTTGATAGTGTGTAGACTCTCCAACCGTCTTCCAATCTTATCCTCGAGCTCTGAAAATGGGGAAAAAGAGAGGGGTAAGCATTTATATGCTTAGTAAGCTGGAATAACTGGAGAGTAAACTTACCGATTATTTAGCATACATTCTTATTAAATAATGAAACCAACAAATATGAAAATGGTTTCCCTATCACATGCACTCAATCAATGAATTAGTCACATAACAACACACCATGTAATTCATCTTAGATGAGCTCATCATTCAACATGTCATTTATACATATGCTTCGTTTTAGTCCCGTTGAGTTTCTAGGAAATCTCGATAGATTATCCAATCACCGTTAATTTATACGAATGATCATTTTAGGTATGCACTCCCGCGAACCTCACAATTTACGGCGGGATTACCAGTCTAGGCTAAATCCCCCGTAATATAAACTCATAACATGATGTCGGGATTACCAATCCAGGCTAAATCCCTTATAACAACAAACACCCTTAATGAGCTCAGATCTGAATTACCAGTCCAGGCTAAATTCAGATTCTAATCGGATTACCCATTCGGGCTAAATCCACAATGCACACATATTCTTCGGGAGGCTCGATCACTCAAAGAATACCCGTTCGGGCTAGATCCTTTTCATACTTGAGATCATCGGATTACCCGTCTGGGCTAAATCCTTTCTGCAACACATGCAGGATCTCAATTCACATGTCAATCATGATTTATCCATCGAATTCCCCTTTTTAACCTCAACTGAGACATTATCCAAGAAATCATTATCAAAGATGCATTCCATGCATTTTCATGCCATCAACAATGCAATTATCATGCATTCATAAATCATACAATTATGCATATTATGAGTTTACTTTAAGTTATTCGAACTTATTTGGTACTCGTTTCGGTATTGTGTTTCGGTTATTCCGAAACCTTTCGCTTTTCTCGGTTGACCTCTGGAATTTGTTCCTCGGGGGTTATAATAATCAAATTAAATCATTAACATATCACATTGTACTTTTTGAGCCTAAATTTCACCCCCAGTCCAAATGACCATTTTGCCCCTAACCTTTCACATTTTTACGATTTAGTCCCTAAGCTCGTCTAATGAAACACATGCAATTTCTATCTTACCCAAGTCCAGCCGAACACTTTTCCCTCTTATGGTAGCCCACATTTTCCATTATTTTCACATTTCTACCACATATTTAATAATTTTTACAAAAAGGTCCCTTTAAGGGTTTTTCATGAAAATCACCTAGGAAAAGATGTTTAACACACCTCCAACTTTCATACCCCTCCATAAACCATCAAAATACAAGTAACTCATGCATGGGTAAATTTTTAAACATGAACCCTAGCATGAAATATGGATAGAAATGGAGAGAGTAAGCTACCGAGATTTAAAAAATATAAAGAACTTTAAAAACGGCGCTTGTGAGCACTTACTATTGAGGTTGAAAAGCTTGGAAACCCTAGCTATGGAGAACCCTAAAGTTTCGGCAGCAACAAGAAGGAAAATCAGCTGATTTTGGTTCATTTTCCCATTTTATTTCATTAAAATGCCAAATGACCAAAATGCCCTTAAGCTCTTTCTTTAAAATTTTATCCATGCAAGCCCAATTTTTTCTAAAAACTTAGAAATTGGGCAAATTGTTCTCTAGGACCTTTTAATTTATAATCTAAAACAATTTCATACAAATTGCTTCTAGAATCCAAGTTTTGCAATTTATTCAATTTAGTCCCTAATTTCCAATTGGACACCTTACTCAAAGAATTTCTTTATGAATTTTTAACACATGCATATTATCATATTCTAGACCTTATAATAATTATAAAATAAATATTTTGATTTTGGATTTTTTGTCTTGAAACCAGTATTTCGACTAGGGCCTATTTCGGGATGTTACACTCATAATGTCCGTACCTCGTTCGGAAGGCAATTTTTGGCACATCAGAGTCCTTAACTCGCAACTGATAGTAGCCTGATCTCAAATCTATTTTCAAAAACACTGTAGCCCCTTTCAGCTAATCAAACAGGTCATCAACACGTGGCAACGGATATTTATTCTTTATAGTCCCCTTATTGAGGTGCCGGTAATCGATGCACATTCTTATAGTTCTGTCTTTATTTTTCACAAACATAACTGGCGCACCCCAAGGAGAGAAACTCGGTCGCATGAAACCTCTACCTGTCAACTCTTGCAACTGTGCTTTCAATTCTTTTAATCAGTAGGTGCCATTCTGTACGGAGCTATTGAAATCGGAGTCATCCCAGGCACTAATTCAATACCAAACTCTACCTCTCGAACAGGTGGCAAACCCGACAATTCTTCAAGAAACAAATCTGGGTACTCACACACAACTGGTACTGATTCAATCTTCTTTTCAATCACTTTACTATCAAGTACATATACTAAGTAAGCTTCACAACCTTTTCTCACATGTTTTCGAGGTAACATCGAAGATATCACTACCGGTAACCCATTTAGATCATTAGGTTTAATCCAAATGATCACATCCTTCTGGCACCGTAAATCAATAGTCTTTCTTTTGCAGTTAACCATAGCGTCGTGCAAAGTCAACCAGTCTATACCCAGAATTATATCGAACTCGTGGAATGGTAGCAACATTAAATCAGCTGGGAAACACGAATCTCGAATCATCAACAGACAATTCTTACACACTTTGTTAACCATAACACACCGGCCCAAAGGGTTCGATACTCTAATTACAAATTCAGCAGACTCAACAGGTAGAGTCTTACTGGATACTAAGGTCTCACACACATAAGAATGAGTACAACCAGGACCAATCAATGCAATAACACTATTATCATAGAGAGTGAATGTACCAGTAATAATGTCTGGGGATGAAGCCTCCTCTCGTGCGTGGATAGCATAAGCTCTAGCAGGTGCACGAGCCTCAGATCTGACTGTTGTATCTTTAGTCCCTTTCTGACTACCACTCACATTATCCGTATGTCTGGGCGGTCTGCCTCGCACTGACACACTACCCGATCTCGCATTTTGTACTGGATTTTGTTCAGCTAACTCAAGGCATTCATGAATAAAATGATCCATTGATTCACATTTAAAACAAGCCCGATCATGAAATCTACAATTGCCAGGATGTCATTTACCACAATGTTTACACTCGGGTTGATTCGATCTAATATTACCAACACTAGCTATTGAGGTAGCTCTTGAGCTCACAGGTGGTCTATCCCAATCCCGTCTAGAATAACCCGAAGTAGTCTTAGAACAACTAAAATCTTCTCGGAACTTCTTTGATGCTGACTGAAATGACTTACTAGATGATCTCTTCAGTGAGTCTCTAGCTTCAAAGTCAGCTTTTGTTTTCTCTTTCTCGAGCTCTTCGGCTTTACACACTTGCTCAACCAATACTACGAATTCTTTTATTTTAAGTATGTCAACTAGCAGTTTAATGCCTTCATTCAACCCGTCTTCAAATCTTTTACACGTGATAGCTTTGGTCGAAACACACTCGCGGGCATATCGACTGAGTCTCACAAATTTCCATTCATATTCTATCACAGTCATGCGACCCTATTTTAATTCGAGAAATTCCTTGCAACTCTGGTCAATGAATCTCTAACTGATATATTTCTTACTAAACTCAGTCTGAAAGAAGTCCCAGGTCACTCGTTCTTTTGGAACCACCGATACTAGTGTATTCCACCAGTGATATGCAGTGTCTTGTAGTAAAGATATGACACATTTTAAGCACTCATCCGGGGTACAAGATAACTCATCAAACACACGGATAGTATTATCAAGCCAGAATTCAGCTCGCTTAGCATCATCATCATCAGTAGCTCTGAATTTTTTAGCCCTATGTTTTCTGATTTTATCAATAGGAGGCTTATGTAATCTCAACGAATCACTCACTTGAGGCATAGCAGGTATCGGAGAAGGATTAATCAGGGGTGGAGGTTGTTGTACAGTCGAATTAGTCCAGATATACTGAGTAAACCAGTCATTCATCATTTGGTAAAAGGCTTGTTTAGCCTCTCCCTCTTGGTTACTCGAAGTCGGTCGAGAATCAACCAGCGCTATCCCTTGTGTGGGAGCAGGCACTATACTCTCAACATCATCAGTTACGGTTCTGTTGGGATCCATTTACTATACGAAAACACATTTTCAAATGTTAGGAGTCATCACACTATCACTGTATAAAATATGGCATGTATAGCTAGACTCACACGCGCTATGTTAGTCCCAGAATCGACTAAACCGTAGCTCTAATACTAATAAAATGTAGCACCCCTACCTGTATCCGTCACGAAATTAGGGTTACGAGGCATTACCGAACAAGACATAGTCATACACATTTTCAAACTCTTAAACTAACCATATTTTAAATAAAAAACTAATATAATTATTAGCTTTTCATTTCATATCATAAGCCATTTCAAAAACTCAACCAAGCACAAGGTTCACAAACAATATTGCCGCATATATCAATTACACATAGTATGAGTGCATGTCAAATTTAATACAAATAACTCAATCAAAGATTTCATCCATGAGGCCTCTTAAACATACAAATTCATATACATGACATTTTAAATAACTCAAATCGGCATGTTAATTACTATTTGCGGAATGCAATTAACCATTTAAACATAAGCAAAACTACTATTCAAATGGTCATTTTAAATTGCTTTAGCCGAATATGCAATTACTTCTTACCCTATCACTTCCAACTGTATTTTATTACTAAACAAATATACAATTACACATGGAAGCATATATAAATATAATATAATTTGCACTTTATATAAAAAAATGCATCATTCATATATATATCATATCCAAATATGTATAACTTCAAAGCTAAATCAAATGGGCAATCAAAAATCATACCACCGAATCTCAAACTCATTTTATAATCATATAAATCAACTAATCTATCTTAATATAAATTACAAGTGCCGAATCAATACATGTTTATTTCACCTATTTGTAATGTACCGAAATGTCATACCCAAAACCAATCTATTCAATACATGTTTGGCTGTAATAATTAAATCAATACATTACCACAAGTAGCTCTCATCAACCAAGTTTATGAAATTAAAATCCATCTTCAAAACATACTTAATATATATCAACTCATTACATTTTATAAATAAATACTTCCACACATAACATAAACCATAATTTAATAAACACGTACAACCATTAACTCAAATGCATTTCAAACTAACTTCATATAACATATCAAATGCATTTTTATAACTAAGTTCAAATTATCTATCTCTAGCCGTACCTATTGGTCAAATTTTAGCAATGATACAAGCATTACTTAACCCATTTAATGCATACCAAATGCCTAACATACATCCAAATCTTAACTCGTTTCCAAGCCAAATTATAAATCTATACATAACATCGAGCATAACTTTATACTCATCTATTCAATTAAGCTATCTTCATAACCAAACATCACAAGCATGATCATTATAAAACATACCTTTAAAATGAGTTAAAACACAACCAGATATACAAAACATTGATTTCATAATTAAGCCATTTTCGCATGGCTATCATATATATATACTCCAAAATCAAACATAACACAAATCAACCTATACATGCCATAGTTTACAGTTCAACTTTATGTAAGTACTGAAAACAAACGATAGTGTGATAGACTTCACTGACGATCCCCAAGCCCATAACTAACTTCCAAATTCTACAAAACATAGAATAAATATTTACACAGTAAGCTACTTTAGCTTAGTAAGTCATAAGCAAATAAAACATTTAATAACATAATCAACTCAATTAACAATCCAATTTATGCAATTATAATCATTTATAATTTCAAGCTTATAATTTTATATATAACATATACTTTCATAAACAATTTAACATAGTCGAATATACACATGTATATACATTACTAATACATTCTCCAATTTCAAAGTCATGTTGGCATATATATCCGATTATTCACATGTATTCATCTAAACATACTCATATATCAAGCTTTTAAATCACACACTTATACCTATCATAAGGACGAATATGTATTTCATATTCACACATATACTTATAATAGCATTTTTGAATTATTTTCATTACATATAAATTAACTAACTTACCTTATTGTCACTCAAGTAATCAAACATCACATACCTGATCGTTTTAGCTCTTTAAACACATTCATTCATAATATCATTGCCCGTTGAACCATTCGGAATTGAATAGGATACTCAGATAATCACACATATTGTACAATGCCAACGTCCTAGACGTGGTCTTACATGTAATCATATATCGAAGCCACTGTCCCAGACAGGGTTTTACACGAATCACTTAAACGATGCCAATGTCCCAAACATGGTCTTACACGCAATCACATATCGATGCCAACGTCCCAGACGTGGTCTTACACGAGAACACATATTGTAAATCCTATGTCATGACATATGTATCCTAGCTATTCCTAAGGTTCGTACGAGGCTTTTCGGACGTCATAACTCGATCAAATCGCTTTTGAACACATTATTTCTATGCATAATCACATTCGACAATCTCAATTATAAATCCATAATATTCAAATCAGCATATCAAGTTAATTTACATTCAAAATTAACGACGTTTATTTGCTTATAGACTTACCTCGGATATTGGCGAACGGTATAAAACGACTATTCAACTATTTGTGTTTTCTCTCGATCCAAGTCCAATTTCTTTGGTTCTTGATCTAAATATATTCAAAATAGAGTAATTCACTATAATTTCATTCAATCTAGCCCAAAAACACATAAATGGGCAAATTACCATTTTGCCCCTAACATTTTACACTTTTTTCAATTTAGTCCAAATTGCACAAAACACAAAATATACAAAATTTGACCACACTATGCCTAGGCTGAATCTTCCTTATGCTTATAAAAGTCCATACATTTCATTTATTTCACATTTTAGTCCCTAAATTTATAATTTTTACAATTTAGCCCTAATTACTTGAATTCATCAAAAATTCCAATACAAAACATATTAATCCAAAACATATATTTCATAATTCATCATCAAACATCATAAAGCAAAAAATTCATCAATGGCATAATTCAAAATATTCATCAAAATCAGAAATTCTAGTATGGGTCGGAGAGTATTCGAAGCAACGATCTCAAAAATGTAAAAATTATCAAAAACCGAAACCAAACTAACCTTGAATTTGAATCAACAATGGCCGAATATCATTTTCTTTCTCTTTTTCTTTTCTTTTACTAGTTTCAGTCAAAAAATGATGAACATATGCATGGTTTCTTTTTTTTTTTTATGTTTTATTATATTATAACTTATGCTATTTTATTAAATTACCTAAATAACCTTTATATAATAATTCGAAATCATTATAAAACAAGGTTAATGTCGTCTATTATTAATAGCCATGGTATATTTGCCACATAAATACTCCATATTAAAAAGACATTCAATTCGGCCATTTTCTATTAAACCATCAAAATTTCATTTTACGCGATTAATTCCTTTTTTTTTTTAAATCAGGCATCCAAACGATAAAATTTTAAAACAAAAATTTAGCACACACAAATTCACACATTATAAACACCAAAAATAATTTAAAAAATATTTTTCTAACTCGGATTAGTGGTCCTGAAACCACCATCCCAAATAGGGTCAATATCCGGCTGTTATAGCCTCAAACAATCTCTAATTACTTTTACTTTATCTTCGATTTCTTTGACTAAGTCAACCCCATGAATTTGATTTTCCTTGAGCTCTGTCCAATACAAGGGAGTTTGACACTTTCGACCATACAATGCCTCATAAGGTGTCATTTTTAAACTCGTCTGGAAACTATTGTTATAGGCAAACTTAACCAAAGGTAAGCAATTTTCCCAACTACCTTGGAATTCTAAAACTCAACATCTCAACATGTCTTCCAAGGTTTGAATCACTCTCTCGGATTGGCTGTCGGTCTGTGGGTGAAAGGCAGTACTAAAATTCAGTCTTGTGCCCAAAGCTTCTTGCAATTTTCTCCATAATCGCAAGGTAAACCTTGGATCTCTATCCGATATAATCGATAAGGGTACTCTATGAAGTCTCAAAATTTCAGAAATATACAACTTAGCCAATCTATCTAGTGAGCAGTTGGTACGTACTGAGATAAAATGAGCGGACTTCGTCAATCGATCAATAATGACTCACACCGCATCTTTCTTACTCAACGTCAAGGGTAAACCCGTTACAAATTCCATGGTAATTCGATCCCATTTCCACTCGGGAACCATGATAGGCTGTAGCAATCCTGAAGTTACTTGGTGCTCAGCTTTCACTTGTTGACAAATTAGGCATCTCACAACAAACTTGGAAATATCCCTTTTCATACCATTCTACCAATATATTTTCTTCAAGTCGTTATACATTTTAGTACTACCGGGGTGTACTAATAGACGACCATTGTATGCCTCATGAAAAATCTTATGAATTAACTCGGTATCCTTTGGAACACAAGTCTTATCGCGGAACATCAAGCAACCATCAAAACCAATCCAAAAATCAGATCCAGTACCTGACTCATACTGGGCTCTCTTAGCTTGTAAATCCTCATCACTATTCTGAGTTTCACGAATCTCTTAGAGAAACATCAGCCTAGCTCTCAACTTTGCTACAACTGTACCATCATCTGGTAAAGCTAACCACGCACCCATGGCTCTCAAAGCAAATAAGGATTTTCTACTTAGGGCATTGGTTACCATATTCGCCTTTCTCGGATGATGGTCGATTACTAACTCATAATATTTAATCAACTCTAACCATCTCTGTTGCTTTAGATTTAAGTCCCTTTGAGTCATTAGGTATTTCAAACTCTTGTGATTGGTGAATACTCGGCATGTCTCACCATACAAATGGTGTCTCCAAATCTTCAATGCAAACATAATGACAGCTAGTTCCAAGTCAGGTGTCGGGTAATTTTTCTTATGCGGTTTCAGTTGTCTAAATACATAGGCTATCACTTTGCCTTCTTGCATAAGTACACACTCTAATCCATTCAAGGATGCATCACTAAAACTCACAAACTCCTTTCCCGGCTCAGGTTGAACAAGCACTGGAGCCTCAGTTAACAACGCTTTCAGTTTCTCAAAACTCTGTTGGCACTTCTCTGTCCACTCGAACTTAACATCTTTTTGTAATAGCCTCGTTAGTGGAGTAACAATCATCGAAAACCCTTTGACAAACCATTTGTAATAACCGGCCAAGCCTAAAAAGCTTCTGACCTTTATCGCATTCCTCGGTGGTTTCCAATCAACAATGGTTGAAATCTTACTCGGGTCAACTCTAATACCGTCTCCCGAAACAATATGTCCTAAAAACCCCACTTCGCGAAGCCAAAATTCACTTTTACGAAACTTAGCATATAACTGCTTATCTCTCAAAGTTTGCAAAATCGTCCTTAAATGTTCAACATGTTTGGTCTCATCACGAGAATAAATCAATATGTCATCAATAAACACCACAACAAATTTATCCAAATAAGGCCTAAATATTCTGTTCATTAAATCCATAAATACGGCGGGAGCATTGGTTAACCCAAAAGGCATGACAAGAAACTCATAATGACCATACCTCATCTAAAATGTAGTTTTTAGTACATCTGACTCCTTGACCCGCAACTGATAGTAACCGGACCTCAGGTCTATCTTTGAAAATATCGTGGCTCCCTTCAACTGATCAAATAGATCATCAGTCCTTGGCAACGGATACTTGTTCTTTATCTTCACCTTGCTGAGCTATCGATAATCTATACATAGCCTCATCGAACCATCTTTCTTCTTCATGAATAACAAAGGAGCACCCCAAGGTGAAAAGCTCGGTCTCATAAAACCCTTGTCAGTCAACTCCTGTAACTAAACTTTCAACTCTTTTAATTCCATCGGGGCCATCCTATACGGAGCAATTGAAATAGGTGCAGTGCCGGGAAGCAAATCAATGCCAAACTCTACTTCCCTAATAGGAGGTAGCCCAAGTAATTCTTCTGAAAACACATCCGGATACTCACATACTATCGGTACCGACTCAATCTTTGATTCAGACTCTTTAGTGTTCAATACAAAAGCAAGGTAAGCTTCATAACCCTTCCTTATGCATCTCTGAGCAGACATGGAAGAAATCACTACAGGCATGTTATTTAATTCACCTGATTCAACCCGAAGAACATTACCATTCTCACATTTCAGTTCGATAAATTTTCTTCCAGAATTCACCACCACATCCTGAGCGGTCAACCAATCCATACCAAGAATTACATTAAATTCATCAAACGATAATAGCATGAGATTAGCTGGAAAACAGTGACCCCTAATCATAAAAGGGCAATTCTTACACACTTTATCAACTAATACATACTTGCAAAACAGGTTTGACACTTTTATCATGAAATTAGTAGATTCAACAAGCAAGTTCATATCAGACACCAATTTCATGCAAACATACGAATGGGTTAACCCCGAATCAATCAAAGCAACAACAGTATTATCATAGATAGAAAATGTACCCATAATAACATCAGGAGACGAGGCCTCTTCTCGAGCGTGAATAGCGTAGCCCTCGAGTTTCATAGCAGACTCCCTAGGTGCACCCTTACTACTCGTTCCACTACCCGGATTCTTCTGAGGTCTCCCCTTATTAGTAGTGCTATCTAATCTTGTTCCTTGAAAATTTCCTCTTTCTACCCTCTCGAGACAATCCCTAATAAAGTGGTCAGGGGAACTGCACTTAAAACAAGTCCTATTACTCCATTGGCACTCGCTGGGGTGACGTCTCCCGCACTGGGGACATTCCGGTCTATTGGGTCAGGCATTCCCAACACTAGCTATTGAAGTGGTTTGAGCTTTCGAAACTGTGTACTGTTTACCTCGATTCTTGCTCGAATACCCAACAGAAGCATTAGATCAAGTAGTGAACTCTCTCAACTTTTTGGATAAAGATTGAAAACATTTACCCAGTTGTCTCTTCCTCGAGTCTCGGGACTCCAAATCAACCTTTTATTTTTCTTTAGCCAATTCTTCAGCCTTGCATGCTCTCTCAACTAGCACCACAAACTCCTTTAGCTCAAGGATACCAACCAACAATTAGATATCTTCGTTTAACCCATCTTCAAATCTTTTACACATGACGGCCTCAGTAGATACACATTCCCGAGCGTATTTGCTAAGCCTCACAAGCTCACGCTCATATTAGGTAACTGTCATTTTGCCCTACTTCAACTCGAGGAACTCCTTTCTCTTTTGGTCCATAATCCTTTGACTGATGTACTTCTTGCGAAATTCTTCTTGGAAAAAATCCCAAGTCACTTTCTCCCTCGGCACAACCGACATAAGGGTCTTCCACCACTGATAGGCTGAGTCTCTTAAAAGCGATACAACACACTTCATACATTTTTCTGGTGTGCATGATAGCTCATCAAAGACTCAGATGGTATTCTCGAGCCAAAAGTCCGCTCTTTTTGGATCATCATCTATATTAGCTCGAAACTCTTCGGCTCCTTACTTTCTAATTCGGTCAACCGGAGGCCTTTCTCTTCTCAACATTTCAACAACTTAGGGTGCTACAAAGGTAGGCTGAGGAATAGGCGGGGGTGGGGGAGGTTGAACACCCGGGTTCGTCTAAACAAACTCGGTATACCTGTCATTCATTATCTTTAGGAAGGCTTCTCTAGCCCTTCCTCCCGAATTAACAGTCTTGGGTCTACTATCGGAGGGCACTACTCCTTGAGTAGGAGCCAGCGCGTTACTCTCTACATCGTCAGCAACTGTTTGTTCGGGATCCATTTACTATATATAAAACATAATTTGAATTGTCAAGAGTTGCCACACTATCATAATGTACGTATGCAATGTATAGCTAGACTCTTTCACTTGCTAGGTAGTCCTAGAACCGACTAAACTATAGTTCTGATACCAATAAATGTAATACCTTTTACCTGTATCCTATACCGAGGCAAGGTACGAGTCATTACCGGTCTTAGAAAAATTTTACTCCACTTAGAAAAATTCCCCAAGTTTGGAGAGTCACACGCCCGTGTGGGTAGGCAGTGTGATTTTCACACGTCCGTGTCGCTAGGACACGCTCGTGTCCTCAACCCATGTAACTCTCTGTTTATGATGTCAGCATTAATTATAGGTTACATGGCCTAGACACATGCCTGTGTGTCTACCCGTATGGACAACTTTGAGGCTATTTTCCAAGCCCTTTTGTCACCCTCACTAACACATGCACACCCTGATATGCCAATGGTGAATATCATGGCATAAATGGGTTACTTAAACATCCATAGTTTAACTCATGCATAACAATTACATGCCAAGGTATACATATTTGGGACTCCATAACTTACTAGGATCATTCAAAACATTTCCTTACTTTAAACCACGCTATAACCTAACCAAGTGACATCAATCATCCATCAAACATAGATTCCATATTTTATCATTCATTGCCAACAACCAACTCATCACACACCTCAAGGGTATCAATACATCTCATGCATGCATCAATATCTGGGATTACAACTTAATAATCAATATGAGCCATACTTCATGGCTATATACAAAATGAATTAGTATACCAATATGAGCCAACACTTTGGCCAACCAATATGACACGTATAACAAAATAATAAGTCCCCTATACATGCCATACTTAAATGTATTAAACCAAATATACCCCCAAAGATTTGTTGATAGTGTGACTTGCGCTCTGATGTCCACGATCTCCGAACTAGCTTGGCGATGCTAAGAAAAAGGAAAAGAGAGAGGGGGTAAGCATAAAACTTAGTAAGTTGTATGTATCTAATAAACAACATAAATCATACAATTTCATGATTTAAACATGCTACTAATTACCACCACATTATCAATTTACACATAATGGACATAATAAGAATTGACATTAATGTCATTGAACTACACAACTTATCTTACTCTTTCTTACTCATGCTAAATTTTTTCCATCATGAATAAAATTCCATACTCATGAGGTTTACGTACATACCTGTACTACTCATAGTTTATTCGTATTTCTCCATCTCTTAACCTTGATCTTGAATGGCCTGTTGAACCACTTGGAATACGAAAAGACGTTCGGGATTATCATACACCAAATAGGGTGCCAAAGCCATGTCCCAGACATGGTCTTACATAGGACCATACATCGATGTCGTATCCTAAATATGGTCTTATACGAAGTCTCAAATCGGTGCCGACACCATGTCCTAGACATGGTCTTATACAGAACCTCATATCAATGCCATGTCCTAGACATGGTCTTATACGAAATTGCTTATCGATGCCGAAGCCATATCCCTGATATGGTCTACACAGGATCTCCTATCGATGCTGATTCCATGTCCCAGACATGGTCTTTCACGAGATCTCATCAATCTTGGTGTCATGACAACCAAATCCTGAGTATTCCTTAGGGTCACCCTGGATTTTCGAGATACAAAGCTATCATTAAATTATTATTAAATCATCTCAAGTCAAATTCCATAAAGGGCATTTCATATAACATCAAACATTAAATACACAATAATGAAATTGTTGAATTACTTACACACAACTTACCTCGATCCCAAAATATTGCTAACTTTATGTTTTAGTCCAAAACCTTGTTTTTCCCTCAGTTTTGGTCCAGACTCCATTTTTCTTGATCTATAATAGCAAATTCCACTTGTTTAATTATCACATTGCCCAAATCAGTCCATAAATCGCAATGTGGCAAAATTACGATTTTGCCCCGAAACTTTCACAAAATTACAAATTAGTCCTTAAGCTCGTATAATGAAATATACTTATTTTTTTACTACCCAAGCCTAGCCGAATATTTCTTGTACTCATAGTAGCCCATATTACTCATCAAAAATAGATTTTTATCACTCAATTTCACACCATTTTCAATTTAGTCCTTTTTAGGTGTTTTCATGCAAAATCACTTAGTAAAATATGTTAAACACACATCAAGCTATCATATTCCTCCATTAAACACCAAAGAACATGCATGTCATACATGGGTAATTTTTTAAACATAAACCCTACTTCAAAATAAGGGTGGAAATATGTAAATCAAGCTATGAGATCTTAAAAAATGTAAAGAACATTAAAAACGGGCTAAGGAACACTTACTACTGAGCTTGAAAATGTCAAAAACCCTAGCTATGGAGAGCTTAGGAATTTTAGCAGCCACATGAAGAATATGAGCCAATTTTTGCTTTAATTTTCCCTTTTTATTCTTGTAATTACTAATTGACCAAAATGTCCTTAAGGCCTTTCTTTCAAAATTATCCTATGCATGTCTATTTTTGTCCAAAATTTTTAAAATTGGTCAAATTGCTAATTAGGACCTTCTAATTTATAAACTAAAGAAATTTCATGCTTGAAGCTTCTAGAACAAAAGTTTTGCATCTTATTCAATTTGGTCCTTAAGGTTCAATTGGACATTTTATGCATAGAATTTCTCCATGAATTTTTCACACAAGAATGCATACCTATCATGGACCTAATAAAAATCATAAAAAAATTATTTCTATCTCGAATTTGTGGTCTCGAGACCATTGATCTGACTAGGCCATAATTTGGAATGTTACAGCCTAACACACGGGCGTGTATGGCCATTTTTAGGGCACACGGACTAGTCACAAGGGCATGTGTGTTGGCCGTGTGACCTAAGTCAGAGAGTTACATGAGGTCAGACACGGGCTGGGACATGGCCATTTGTTTCCATTTCGAATGTCTGCACGGTTTGTGACAAGGGCGTGTCTATTGGCCGTGTGAGACACATGGGCGGGCCACATGGGCGTGTGTCCCCTATTTTTGAAAAAATTTCTTAAATATTCAAAAAGTTTCCAAAGTTATCAGTTTTGTCCTGAACCACTCCCAATGTATGTTAAGAGCTTCATAGGCTCATATTAGGGATATAATGTTTATTTGTGATTGAATTGTTTATGAATTGATTAATTGTATGAAAGATGTATGTTTAAACGTGTGATAAGTTTGGTAATGCTCTGTAACCCTATTCTAGCATTATATACAGGTGAGGGGTGTTACATTTATCTATATCAGAGCCAGGTTTAGTCGATTCTTAGACTAACATAGCGGCCATGAGAGTGTAGCTATACATACCATATATAAACTGTGATAGTGTGATGACTCCTGACAATGTAAAATGTGTTTTCGTATAGTAAATGGATCTCGATCAAGCTATAGTTGACGATGTAGAGAGTAATGCGCCAGCTTCTGCTCAAGGGGCAGCGCCATCTGATTCTAGACCTATGTCGAGTAGTCACGGAGGAGAGGCTAAAGAAGCCTTCTTCCAAATGATGAACGAATGGTTCACACAATATGTTCAGACAAATCCGGCTACTCAACAACCTCTACCCCCACCAAATCCCCAACCGGTTCTTGTAGCTCATCAAGTTGTGGAACTTTAACGACTAAATAAACCTCCAGTTGATAAGATCCGGAAATACGGAGCTAAAAAGTTTAGAGCTACTATTGATGATGATCCCAAGAGAGTTGAATTTTGGCTTGAAAACACTGTTCAGGTATTGATGAGTTGTCATGTAGGCCAGGCGAGTGTCTAAAATGTGCTATATCATTATTGAAGGACACTGCATATCAGTGGTGGAACACTTTAGTATCTGTGGTATCGAGATAAAAGGTTACTTGGGAATTCTTTCAAACTGAGTTCCAAAAGAATTATATAAGTCAGTAGTTCCTTGATCAAAAGCACAAAGAGTTTCTATAATTAAAATAGGGTTGTATGTCAGTGATCGAGTATGAAAGAGAATTTGTGCGGTTGAGTAAGCATGCTCGGAAATATCTTTCTATCGAAGAAATCATGTGGAAACAGTTCTTTGATGGGTTAAACGAGGATATTAAACTTCTAGTTGAAATTCTAGAATTAAAAGAATTTGTTATCCTGGTTGACAGAGCTTGCAAAGTCGAGGAACTTAGCAAAAAAAGAGAAAAGCAGATTCAGAGGCAAGAGACTCGAGAAAAAGACCGATGAATAAACCATATCAGTTTTTGTCAAAGAAATCCAAAGATTCGTTTAATTGTCCAAATGCTTCAATCAGATATTCGAACAGAGATTGTGGAAAACAATACTCAGGTCCTAAAGCTCAAGCTACATCAGTATCGAGTGTTGGCAGTATGAGAAACAATAAACTCGAGTGTCAACAGTGTGGGAGACGACATTTTGGAGATTGCTGGAATAAAAAAATAAACCTTGCTACAAATGTGGTTCGCCAGATCATTTTATTCAGGATTGTCTTGAGTTATCTAAGAAAGATCAATTCTAAAATGTAAGACCCGGTAATACAGCTATAAGAGGGAGGCCACCGAGAAACACGGGAAATGTGACCAGTAGTATAGGTACGATAAAATACTCTACTATGATATTTGAGGCCAAAGCACCTTCTAGAGCTTACGTTATTCACGCTCGCGGAGAGGCGTCGTCACCTGATGCTATAACCGATACCTTTTCTCTTTACGACACTAATATGATTGCTTTAATTGATCCTGGATCGACACATTCATATGTTTGTGAGAATTTAGTGGCTTGTAAGAAATTGCCTGTTGAATTTACTGAGTTTATGATTAAAGTATCAAACCCCTTAGGTAGGTATGTTCTAGTTGATAAAGTTTGCACGAACTGTCCTTTAATAACTCGGGGTTACTGTTTTTCGACTGATTTAATATTATTGCCATTTGATGAATATGATGTAATTTTGGGGATGGATTGGTTGACTCTGCATGATGCTGTTGTGAATTGTAGATGAAAGATTATTGAATTGAAGTGTCAGGATAGTGAAATCATTCGAATTGAATCAGATGAATTGAGTGAATTGCTTGCTGTGATTTCATTTATGTCGAGTCAAAGATGTGTGAGAAAAGGTTGCGAAGCTTATCTTGTTTATGATTTAGATACAAAAGTGTCTGAATCGAAGATAGAATCAGTGTTGATAGTATGTGAGTGTAACACCCCTTACCCGTATCCGAAGCCGGGACAGGGTTCGAGGCGTTACCAAAATTTAACACAAGCACACATATAAAACTGGGCCATAAAATTTTTGTTCAAATCAATGTCATTCTTACATATTCAGATTGTCCCTTATATGGGCCTACGAGGCCACAAACATACATCGAAGGTAGTTCAGGACTAAACCGAAAACTTTAGAAAACTTTAGGATAACTTAGTAAATTTTTATATTTTAGAGAATCACACACATGTGTGGGTAGGCCGTGTGGTCTCACACGCCCGTATGGCTTGGGACATGCCCGTGTCCTCAGCCCATGTAACTCTCTGACTATGACGTAATCAATCAAAGAAGGCCACACGACCAAGTCACACGTCCGTGTACTTGGGCCGTGTGGCGAATTAAATTCCAAAAGTTATGTGCAAACTTCACACAGCCTAGGCACACGCCATGAGCTAAATGTCCTTCACACGGCTGAGACACACGGCTATGTCTCTGCCCGTGTGTTTACTACTGGGCAATCTGTTTTGCATAATTAGGGTACAGGGGACACGGCCGAATCACATGGGCAGACCGTGTGTCACATACGGCCAAGACATATGCCTGTGTGTCTAATTGTGTGGACAATTTCTAGGCTATTTTTCGAGCCAATTGCCACCCTTAGACACTCACATACTTATACTCACTTCATGGCATGCAACGCGGCACATTTGGACACTCAAGCATTCACATTCATGGTTAAATTTTGAGTTGGTAATACCAACATATCACTTACTCAAACTATCATGCATTCATATGACATTCCATACCAATTTCATATTTGTCTATCATTTTTACTAATCTACTTTTAAGTTACCCACTTGCATCACATTTATCGTCTTACACATTAATCCTATTTCATACACCAAACATACATGCCATCTATCACACCCATTAACCATAAGTAACCATAACTACATTAAAGCATAAGTACATTTGCATGCATGCACCAATAATTAGGGTTACAACCCAAATAATCAATATGAGCCACCTCTCATGGCCATATACAAAATAATCATAATACTTTCATGAGCCAACCCATTTGACTAATCATGACACATAACAAAACACTAAGTCCCTATACATGCCATACTCAAATTGATAAGACTAGCTATACCCAAATATTCAATTGATAGTGTGATTGAGTCTCTGACGTCTTCCGATCCTTGAGCTAGCTTGGTGATGCTATAGGAAAAGAAAAGGAAGGGGGTAAGCATTAAAGCTTAGTAAGTTCACATGCAAATAAAATGCAACTTAAGAAGTATTAATCATACATTTAACATAATGAACATGATCTTGTATATTTATCACATCTCTTAACTCATTCTTCATATATATATTCTTACTACAAGTTCATCATATCTCATGTCATTCTCATGAGTTCGATGTACATACCTGTGCCACTTGCACGTAATAACTTACTTTCTCGTCTTTGACGTATTCGTTAAGATTACTCATTGAACTTCCTTTAGAACTACCCGTTGAACACTTGTAATACTATCGGATACATTGGAATCTCGCACCTAAGTGCCTCATATATAGTTAGTGCTACCTCATATCACATATCACATGTTGCTCACTTTCAAGCTACTCACGGGTCTGCTCTCATAGGCTGTTAGGTATCAGCAACACATGCCGGACTACCCGTGTAACAGCCCGATTTAGACCCTATTCGGAACGTTGGTTTCGGAACCACGAATCCTAGTAAAAAAATATTTAAAAATTATTTTCTGTGTTTATTATGTGTGAATTTATATGTGTGAAATTTTCGTGTTTTAATTTTGTCATTTAATTGCCAATTTAATAAAAAGTGCTTAATCGCGTAAAATGAAAATTTGATGGTTTAATGTGTAAAGGCCAAATTGAATGTGTCTTTATAATTTGAAGTATTTATGTTGCAATTAGGCCATTTAATATATGAATGGATGGTAATGGCATGCATTATTAAGTTGTTATATTAAATTGTAAAGGTTAATATGGTAAATTATGAAATAATATATGTTATAATAAAACATAAATTGAAATAACCATGCATATTATCTTGTTTTTGCCAAAACTTGAGAAAGAAAGAAAGAAAATAAAGCTTAGGGTATTCAGCCATTTTTTAGCTTGATTAAGGTATGTAACTAGCTCGGTTTTTTATAATTTTTACGTTTTTGAGATCGTTGCAGTGTAATGTACAAATCCCATGCTTGAATTTCTGATTTTAATGAATATTTTGAGTTATGCCATTGATGAATAATTGAGCTTTGTGATGTTAGTTGATAAATTATGAAAGATATGTTTTGGATTAATATGTTTTGTATTGGAGTTTTTGATGATTTTGAGTAACTAGGGATAAATTGCAAAAAATAATAAATTGAGGGACTAAACTTGTATGAACATGGGTAGCATTCGGCCTAAGCATGGTGTGTGCAAATTTTGCATGTTTTGTGTTTTGTGCAATTTGGACTAAATTGTAAAAATTGTAAAATGTCAGGGGTAAAATGGTAATTTGCCTATTTATGTGTTTTTGGACTAAATTGAATGGAATTTGAATGAGTTTAATTTGAATATGTTTAGATGAAGAGCTAGAGAAATCGGATTTGAATCGGGGGAAAACCAAAGTTGTCGATTAGTCATCCCGTTCCGATTATCGGTGTCCGAGGTAAGTTTATAAGCAAATAGATGTTGTTAATTTTGAATAAATACGAGTTTTGTATGCTGAAATGAATTATGTGAAAAAATATATATGGTAGCCGAATGTGAATATGCTTGAAAGCTATGTGTAAGAGTTCGATTCGAGCGAGTTACGACGTCCGAAAGCCCTATACAAACCTTAGGAATAGCTAGGTTACATATGTCGTGACATAGGATTTTCGATATGTGTTCTCATGTAAGACCACATCTGGGATGTTGGCATCGATAAGTGATTATGTGTAAGACCATGTCTGGGACATTGGCATCGTATTTGATTCGTGTAAGACCCTATCTAGGATAGTGACATCGATATGTGACTACATGTAAGACCATATCTGGGACGTTGGCATTGTACGATATGTGTGATTATCCAAGTATCCTATTTAATTTCGAATGGTTCAACGGGCAATGAGAAGTTGTGATCGAATATGTGAATCGAGCTAAAGTGATCAGGTATGAGATAGTTGATTACTTATTTGAAAATAAGATAACTTGGTTATTTGATATGTAATGCAAATTATACATTATGCTAATGTAAATATATGTGTATTTGTGAAGTATATTCGGCCACATGATATGTATAAGTATGAGATGTTAAAGTATGAATATGTTTTGTAAATTATTTGATGTTCATTTAGGTACAGTTATAAATGGTACAATTAGTTTTGTTTTAAATTGTGAAATTGGTTGAATTATCGAAGAAATAATTTTATGACTGAATATATGGTTAAAATATTGGCCATGCATATGTATTTTGGAAATGGTAAAGGGATGTGTATTTATATTTGGCTAACAATTGGTAATATATATTTTTTTTACATGCCTATGATATGCTTTGTTTGTGATTCGGTAATTAATGGTTAAGTTGTTAAGTTAAATGCTTGAGTTTAAAATGTGCTTTATATGTGGTTTATGAATTTGGTAAATGACAGATAGATATTTTGGATATTTCATTAGTCAAGTGATATTGTAATTATGGTATGATTTGATTTAGCACTTATGTGTAAATTGGTAGTTATTATTTTGGTAAAATGTGCACAATTTGGTAAGACCAAATTTTATACTTGACCTTAAGTGAAGTTGTTAATGTTGTATGTATATATTAACGATTAATAAATCATGTGGTTTGGCTTGACTTAGTAAATAGTGAAGAAGTGCATATTTATAAATAGTGTTTTTGAAAGGTAGTTAATGAATTATATTTATATGAGTGGATGTCTTAATATATGATTGGTATATGAAATGAAATATACTTGGTTATAAGTTAAGCATTCGATTGCCATGATTCATTGGTTATAATGATTGAATATTAATTTGGAAACTGTATGAATTATAGAATCGAAGCATGTTAGATGGGTTTAAAATTTTACAAGATGATTAGCATTGAAATGATTATATTATTTGGTGCATGAATTGAAATGAATGTTTGTTCTCAGTTGTATTTTGATCGGTAATGCCTTGTAACCCCATTCCGACAACGGATACGGGTTAGGGGTGTTACACTTGATTGGTATCAGAGCTGCGATTTAGTCGATTCTAGGTCTAACGTAGCGCGTGTGAGTCTAGCTATACATGCCATATTATATACTGTGATAGTGTGATGACTTCTGACATTTGAAAATGTGTTTTTGTAGAGTAAATGGATCTCGGTAGAGTCGTAGTTGATGATGTCAAGAGTATAGTGCCTGCTCCCAAGCAAGGGACAGCACCGGTTGATTCTTGACTGGCTTCGAGTAACTAGTGATGATACCAGAGTAGAAAGGGGATAGAGTTACGATAGATTTTGTATCGGGATTACCTCTGTCTCCAAAAAAGAAAGATGTTATCAGGGCTGTCGTTGATCAACTAATGAAGTCTGTACATTTCATTTCGATGCGTATAGATTATTCACTTGATAAATTAGTTGAATTGTACATATCGAAGATCGTTAGATTGCATGGGGTGCCAAATTCGATTATTTCAGATAGAGACCCAAGGTTTACATTGCGATTTTGGAAGAAATTACAAGAAGCTTTGGGTACGAGGTTAAATTTTAGTACCGCATTTGTAACACCCTGAATTTGGGCCTAGAAGTTTTGGGCCTTG
This sequence comes from Gossypium longicalyx, assembly GCA_025698465.1. NCBI lineage: Eukaryota > Viridiplantae > Streptophyta > Magnoliopsida > Malvales > Malvaceae > Gossypium > Gossypium longicalyx. The sequence continues at coordinate 53,651,109 of CM046996.1, forward strand.
AGCATGGGAGCGGTTGAAAGCAGCTTATAATATTCTGTTGTGCATGCAAATTTCGTTAATGAAGGCTTGTTTTAGTGGTTAAGTGTGCTGAGAAGTGTTGGAGAAGTCCCGGGTTCAAACTTGGACTCTAGCAAAAATTTTGGTTTAAGGTGAATCAAACCCTGGGTGTAGTAGGTAGGCCTTAAGAATATTGTTGGAGAAATTGTGACACAAAAAGCCTTGTGGCTTAGTGGCAAGTAGCATGTGGAGCATCTGAGAGGGCTTGGGATCGAATCCCATGGCAAGCAAAGAGCATTTATTTTGCTAACAAGGGACGGCAAGAGTTGGTGTTGAATTTAAACTCTGATGTTGGAGGGATCCCACATCGGGAAGCTAACATAAGAGTGGATGGGAAGCTAGCTTTAAATAGAGAGAACTATGAGGAGAGTAAATGTACCTTTCTTGGTTGATCCCTTTCGCTTTATGGCGTGCTCGTTTGGGTTGGGCGTCGGCTAAGAGTGCTCGGAGCGTGGATTAACTCCAGTCTCCAATCAGGTGTGTATTTCTCACTACTCTAGTTGTTGGATGGCTATTTCGGGCCGCGATGGGCCGAAAGGGGCCATGTGGGCCCAATGGGCCTACGGGCCCAATTGGATAAGTTGTTTGATTGTGTAGTAAATATTGGACTAGGCTAGGTGAATCGCATATTTGTGGCTAGGTTTGGGCTAAAAGGGCCACACGAGCGTGTGGGACCATTTAGGCCGAGAATGGGCTTTAGGGCCATTCGTATTGTTATCCATGTCCAGAATACTTTAGTTGACCAATTACTGAAATACCCTTGTAGGGTAGAATTACCAAAATACCCCTGTAGGGTAGAATTACTGAAATACCCCTATAGGGTAGAATGACTGAAATACCCCTGTAGGGTAGAATTACCGAAATACCCCTATAGGGTAAAAATATCGAAATACCCCTATAGTGTAGAATTACTGAGATTCTCTTGTGGGGTAAAATTACCATTTTGCCCCTAGGGTGTTAAATGACTGTTTTGCCCTTGTGGGCAAGTGATTGACTTGGATTGTGTGCTTGACGAATTTGATTGTGAATATATGTTGGTGATATGAATGACTTGACTATGATTGTTTGATTTATATATGGGCATGACATTCTACATACATGACATGTTGCATGGGTTGGTTTATATTGATGGAGGAAGCGTTCTGGCAGCCTCGCTGCAATTTGGTGGCCTCGCCACATATATCTGTTCTGGTGACTTCGTCACAATATCTGGCAGCCTCGCTGCAATTGGTGGCTTCGCCACATATATAAATATATATATCTGTTCTGGTGGCCTCGCCACAATATCTGTATCTGGTGACTTCGTCACAATATCTGGCAGCCTCGCTGCAACTTCTGTGGTGTGTAGCGGTTGGGTGGGTTGAGTAGTCTCCCCACATGGTGTAAGGCTAGTACGGGGGTGTATACGGTTGGATATGGGTTGGGATTGCATTCACATTCGATTTTGATTACATTACTATCTGATTCTAATTACGATTATTCTTCGATTCGATTACGATTTTAATTACATCACCTAATTCGACTCTGATTACACACCGATTCGATTCGATTCTTATTTTGGTTCTAATTCTGATAATGTTTCTTATTACGTAAATGGGCTAAGGTCCATCCGCATCGCATCTATTGTAATGGGCTAAGGCACGATTGGTACTTGGAAAGCGTAAGTAAGTGTGGGCCGGACTTTTAATTCTTTTAGATGACCGATCGTTCCTTTTTATAGTAGGGGATTTCACACTGAGTTTTCGTAAACTCATCCCATTTATTAACCTTTCAGGTAATTTCCAGCCTTAGATGGATCGGGCTGCGAGGGGCTCGGAGGAAGCCACACACACTGTTTATGTTACAGTTTTGATTATTACCTTTAAATGTTTTATGTGGGTTGTAGTAAAGCAGTTGTAATTTTCTGGATTTCAAATTTGGAATTTTATTTATTGTTCTTATAATTGCTAGTATTAGAACACGATTTTCCAAAGCAACTACTGTTGTTCAAAACATCAATTACCGCAATTGTTTTTAAAGTAAGTTTTCGCAACTACCAAGATTTTTTACAAAGTTGTTAAGAATGTTATTCAGCTGAGGTTTTCTAACAAGGTTTAAAAAGGGTATAAGTTTTTAATTATTAAGAAGGGTTTTTAATGGAAACATGGTTTTCGAAAAACACTTCAATGTGACACGCCAGATTTGAGCCAAACTTCCAGGCCGAGTTTGGGGTGTTACAACATTTCATCCATAAACTGACGGTCAGTCTGAGAGAGTAATTTAGATTCTAGAAGATATGCTTCAATGTTGTGTTTTAGAATTTGAAGGCAATTGGGAGAAATATTTGCCATTGGTTGAATTTGCGTAGAACAACAGCTTGAGCATAAATATGGCACTGTACGAATCTTTGTATGGTCGCAAATGCCGAACTTCGTTATACTGGACTAAACTAAGTGAAAAAATGATCCACGGGGTTGATTTGATCTGAGAGACTGAAAGTAAAGTGAAAGTAATTCGTGATAGTTTGAAAGTTGCTTTAGATCGACATAAATCGTATGTGGATTCGAAACGAAAAGACATTGAATTTTAAATCAGTGATAAAGTGTTTCTAAAAGTGTCTTCGTGGAAGAAAATACTTAGATTTGGTCATAAAGGTAAATTGAGTCTACAATTCATCGGGCCGTATGAGATCATTGAAAGAATAGGGTCAGTGGTCGACTAATATTACCGTCAAAATTAGAAAAGATCCACAATGTTTTTCATGTGTCGATGCTGCGTCGATATAGATCAGATCCATCATATATAATTCTCCAGCAGAGATTGAAATTCAACCTGATATGATGTATAACGAAGAACCGATCAGAATTCTAGATCGAGAGATTAAAGAATTGAGAAACAAGTGAATACCTTTGGTGAAGGTTTTGTGGCAACGACATGGTGTCGAAGAAGCCACGTGGGAACCCGAGGAAGCTATGAGAAAAAAGTACCCTAACCTATTCATTGGTAAGATTTTCGGGGACAAAAATTCTTAAGGGGGGAGAGTTGTAACAACCCGTTTTTAGTCAAATAGGAACAGTGATTTTGGAATCACAAATTCGAAGTCAAAATAATTATTTTATTATTGTTTTAATGTTCACAGCTTGATTGAATCATTGTGTGAAAATTTCGTGAGGAAATTTTATCGTTTGAGTGTTTAATTCGATAAAAAGGACTAAATAGCGTAAAGTGCAAAAGTGTTGTTCTATTAGTTAAAGGTATCAAATGCCTATGAAATTAAATAGTTGAAGTCCTTATGTGGTAAATATATCATTTTAATTATAAGTGGACAATTATGGGTATATATTAAGTGATTTTTAATGTTTTTATACAAGGTTAATATGGTAATTTGTAAAATAACTTAAGTTAAAATAATAAAAATCATAATTTATCATCATCTTTTCTTCATTCCACCAAAAATTCAAGAAAATAAAGAACCAAGAGAGCTTGCTAGGGTTCGGCCATTTTGATTCTCAATTGTAAGTCCGTTTTTGTCCCCCTTTTAATTATTTCTATGTTTTTGAGATCGTTGCAACTAGGTCTAGCTAGCCTAGGGACTAACTTGCAAAACTGTTAAAGATTTTATAGTTGCCATTGATGAATAAGCATGTGTTTTGAAGTTTCTTGATAGATTATGAATGCTTGTTGATAGATATACAAGTTTGTTAAGTGATTTTTAATGAAAATGCAAATTAGAGGCTAAATTTTGAAATGTGTAAACTTAGGGGTTAAAATGTGAAATAAATGAAAATTTTGGATTACTATAAGCATGATAAATATTCATCTAGGCTTGGGTTGTGATGAAATTGAATGAATTTTGTTTTACGAGCCTAGGGACTAAATTGTAAAATTGTTGAAATATTAGGGGCAAAAGTGTAAATGTGCTTTAATGAGTGTTTTGGATTAAATTGAATAGAGAGATAATAGAATAAGATGAATTTGATATTATATAGATCAAGAAAAGTGAAATACGGACTTAGATCGGGGAAAGAACAAAGTCTCCGATTAGTTGATTCGTGTCGTCGTTTTTATGTCTAAGGTAAGTTTGTATGTAATAAGCATTGATATGATTATGTTCTAAATTCCTTGATATTGTATGAGTTATGAATTTGACTCTATAGATGCATTCGACAATGATTCGACATTAAAACTCCCGTTGAACATGTCATTAGGAGATACTTTGATTTGGCTTCGGGACATGATATCGACACTTCTGGTGCGAATTACTTTGATTTTGATTCGGGCCATGATATTGGTACTTCGGGTGCGAGCTTCACTGATTTGGCTACGGGCCATGATATTAGCACTTGGGGTGCGAGATATATTGAGTTGGCTTCGGGCTATGATATTGGCACTTAGTGTGCGAGACTCCTAAGTATCCGACCTCTATTTCGAATGGTTCAATGGGTATATTGAAGATATGAATTAGTGAGAAATAGATATGTATCAGTACAGGTATGTACAGAAAACTATTTGAGCAATGAATAAAAGGAAGTTGTAAGCTTATGATCAATTATGTGGTTAAATTCCATGTTAACTTGGTGTTTAATATTTTGATGCAATTTGAGTTACTTATTGAAAATGTAAATGAATGGTGAAATTTACTTAATTGTTTCATATGAGCTTACTAAGCTATAAAGCTTACATTGTTTATTTTTCCATGTTTTATACTGATTTCTAAGCTAGCTCAGATTTGGGGATTGTCAGAGACTACATTACCCTATCAAGCTATAAATTTGTTACACTTAAGTTTATGTTTTGAGTATATGGCATGTATAGGTATTTTGAGTCATTTTGATTATGGGTTGTTAATGATTTTGGCCATGTGAAATGGTTTGTCAATGTATATGTTTTGACTTGTAAATATAGCCATGAGAGTTGGCTTAATTTGTTTGTTTTAGTTATGAATAGAAATGTGCATATATGTTTTGTGTTGTGAGTTTATGGATGAATATATAATGCACTGGAATTATAAAGATTAGGATGTTAAGTGGTTGATGTTATAGTAGATACATGATTGTGGTTTTGATGCAAGTTTAGAAGTGTAAAATTAGTTTATTTATAAATGTGAATTGGTATAAATGGTATAACATGTATTTGTGATTTGTGTGCATGGATAATGATAGAATAGAATATGCATGAGGTATGGCTGAATTATTTGATTAAAATGCTTTTTAATGTTATGTTTTGATGCCAATTGGGTTAATATAAGTACGCACAAGTTTGGGTGGCAAAATGGCTTGATAAATAGTCTATTTTTGTCCACACTGGCAGAGACACGGGTGTGTGTCTCAGCTGTGTGTGATACACGGTCTTGTACAAGGCCGTGTGTCCCCTAGTGTTGAAATTAAAATCAAGTTAGTATGCTCCACAAGGCCTCACACACGGGCATGTGACTTGGCCGTGTGGCATAAGTCAGTATACCTTACAGGTTTGGCACGACCTAGCACACGACCTAGTATACGAGCGTGTATGGCCATTTTTAGGGTACACGGGCTAATCACATGGGCATATGTGTTGGCCGTGTGACCCAAGTCAGATAGTTACACGGGATCAGACACAGGTTAGGACATGGCCATGTGTTTCCATTTTGAATGTCCACACAGTTTGCAACATGGGTGTGTCTGTTGGCCGTGTGAGACACACGGGTGGGCCACACGTACGTGTGTCCCTTGTTTTTGAGAAAACTTCTTAAGTGTTCAGAAAGTTTCCAAAGTTATCGGTTTAGTCTCGAACCAGTCCCAATGTATGTTTAGAGCCTTATAGGCTCGTATTAGGAATGAAATGTTTATTTGTGATTGAATTGTTTATGAATTGATTAATTGTATGAAAGATATATGTTTAAATGTGTGATAAGTTCGATAATGCTCTGTAACCCTTTTCCGACGTTGAATACGGGTGAGGGGTGTTACACTTTTAATAATGGAATTGCAATATTTAGAAAATACAATCTTATTTATAATGGATGGATGTCAAATAATCTCAATTTTATCAAACCAAAGATGTACACACTATTTGAGAATAAAATATCGAATAAAAGACGTAAAACTTCTCACTTTATTGAGGCGTACCTTTGGCACTTGAGGCTTAGTCATATTAACCGAGAAAGAATCACTAGACTTGTGAAATATGACATCTTAAGTTTGCTTAAAGAAGTTGATATTCCACAATGTGAACTGTAACTGCCCAATTTCGGTGAAATCAAAACAGTGGTTTTGGGACCACAAATCTGAGCTAAAAATAAATTTAATTTTTATTTTATTATATGGTCCGTATTATGTTAGAAATGTCATGTGAAAATTTTGATACAAAAATTTTATTGATTATGTGCTTAATTACGAGAAGGACTAAATCGCATAAAATGCAAAAGTTGAATTGTAACGCCCCTAACCCGAATCCATCACCAGAATAGAGTTACGAAGCATTACCAGAGTTACCGATTTATTTATCAGATATTTTATTTCATCAAACGTTCATATTTGGAACCAATTAAAATCAAACATATTGTCTATTAAACGTACTTATTTTTCTCGACATGTTTTTCTTGAATTTATTACTCGTCTCAATATACTTAATTTTTCCTTGTATCAACGTATCAAAGATAATCACATATTTATATGTCATGATAAATATCATTCTCTTGTCATTTCTTCATAAACATAAACCAGGAAATTCATTATATCGATATTTTATGCATTTAAAAATACAATTCAAGTTACACTAACTTACGTCGTTGCTTGTTCATGTTTATAATTTCATTAATCCGATATCTTTTCTTTTCCACGTTCAAGTCTCGTATTCAAGTCATCCGAATCTTTATAAATAAATTTGATCGTCATTTCATTTATTTCATGTTCTAATACATTCAATTAATGCTCTAAATAAAATTACCATTTTACCCCTAAACTTTTAATTAATGACGATTTCATCCTTAGGCTAAAAAAGATAAAATTCTTGCAATTTAATCTTTATTTCCAGCCGTATTCTCATACAAATTGATAACAACCCATGAATTCTATAAAATATCAGAATTTTCCATAATTTCAACACTTTTCAATTTAATCCTTAAAATATGTTTTTCCCCGATCTTGAACTAAATTAATAATTTCATTCAATTTTGAAATTTTAAATAATAAAATAATCCGTTTCATGCAAATTAGTTATTTTTAAGTTTTTTACAAAATTGCCCATAAAGTTTTACTTTTATTCAATTTGGTCCTTGAGCCTAAAACATGCAAATTAGCCATGCTAGCTGAATATTCATACATATTTTCCTTCTCCTCCTCTCCATTCCACATCCTTAGTTTATATAATATGCTACAAGTAACATTATCAATAATTTCACTATTTACTTATATGTATATTCAAAATTGTCCATTTGCCTCGTAGTCACTGAATTATTTTTATCTAGAGCTACAGAACTCAAAATTAAGATCCGATAATTTTCCATGAAACTATACTTACGTATATTCTTACCATAAAAATTTGAAAATTTTTGGTTTAGCCAATAAGTACATTTTATTCTTTAAAGTCACCCTTATTCTGCTGTCTGACAGTTCCGACCCTTCTTTACTAAAAATTAATTATCTCATTTTACAGAATTTGGATGATGTTATAATTTATTTCTATTGAAAATAGACTCACTCAGGATTTTATAAATATAACTTTAAGAGATTAATTATTTTTATTCAATTTTTTATGATTTTCCAAAGTAAGAACAGGGGAACCCGAAGTCATTCTGACCTTGTCTCACTAAAATTATTATATGTCACAATTAAAAATTCTATTGCTTACACCGTTTCTTCTATAAGAAACTAAACTCAATAAGATTTTATTTAATATTTTTTTTATCCACTAATTATATTTCCACAATTTATGGTGATTTTTCATATTTAACTTACTGCTGCCGTCTAAAACTGTTTTAGTGCAAAATGTTAATTATTAAGTTTATAACACCCTTATTTCCTTTCTCTACAATATTTCCCACTACTTTCTCCTACTTCTCTTCACTAATATATCAAGAACATAGAACCATATATAAGAAAACTCTACTTTAGCTTCATTTCCATACTTTTTCAATAATATCAAACTTAAAAATACATGGAAATCTTGATGTTCTTACCTTGTCTTGTTGTTTCCAATCTTTAACATGATTTTCTCTCTCCTCCAGCTTCTATTTCTTGAATCTAACTTGATATTCTAGCTCCCCATAATCTTCTTGTCATCTTTCTCTCTTGATGGCTATGGAAATTCTTTTGATTTCTAAGTGAAAATGATAGATTTTTTATGAAAGGACCAAATTGTAAAGAAAAGAAAGTTTCTTTCTTTCTTTTCTCTTCATACGTTGGGTGCATGGAAATGGATGGTGTGTTGTTGTTTTTTTTTTCACAGACACATATATATAGAGACTAAATAAAATAATAAAATAATAAAATAATAAAATATCTTATTAAAATATTAAATAAATAATAATTATCTAATTAAATAATTATAAAATGTCACCACCATCATCATTACTTTCTAGATTTCTCTCTCTTCCAATTGACCATTTTGCCCTTTGTGATCTTTTAAAATTCCATTCTTGAGTCATCACTTAATTTGGTAAAATTACAATTTAGTCCCTTATAATTCTTCACCTATTCAATTTGGTCTCAATTCATCAATTTTCCTTGGTTTCTAGATCATTCCACCCTTAAAATATTTACACTATTAGTCATTCAACTTTTTTGTATTTACACTTTAATCCCTCAAATTTTGAGTATTTACTCTTGGGCCACAAAAATTTTCTCACTTTTACAATTTGGTCCTTTCTTAAATCAATATGTCATAATATACTTCCCAGTGACATAACTCAATTTTTCTCTTCTTGTCACTTTATTTCCTTATTTTACTATATTAAGGATAATATCTTACTGTAGAAATTTTCAGCGTGTTACATTTCTCTCCCCCTTAAAAGAAATTTCGTCCTCGAAATTTCCTTATTTTCTTTTGATCATGAACTTCATTATTTTCATAATTCTATAGCTCCTTTGTGTACATATTTATCTAGTTTATCATTTAAATCCATTCTCTATCCTTTCATTTCACAATTTATTTTTAATTCAATATTGCGAACATACCTTTTAACGAAAATTGCTTACCTTTTTAGAAGAGGCCCAATAGACTAAACAGAACACTTAGGATATACGGAATAAATATAGAAGTGTATTATTATGCACTGTTAATCAGAGAGCACTTGGTGAGTACCAACGTGCTATTATCAGCTAATGCATTAGAGTCTCTTATTGGTATACCACTAATATCTTAGTAGGTCTAATCTCATCTACTTGGACAAATTACATTATGCACGCATATCACTTTTACACTTTTAGCATAATGTTTTTACATACTTTACAATTTAATCATTGTGCTAATAATCTGTATGTTTATATCTTCTCTTTCTTTAATACATGTAATATAATCAAAATTTACTAATAATCTTTATGATGTACTTCATATGTCACTTTCTAATTCCAATTTCACTTTCAATTCATTCATAACTCAATTTAATTTCCATTTAATTCAACAATAACACTACCTTATACTTCTCTTACCATATACATAATTTAAATTTAACATTTAATAATAATAAATAATTTGAATTATATTAATACAACCGTACGCTGATTATGTCTATACTCAATGGTATTACCATAATTCAAATTATAAAAACTATAATAAATAATAGACATCAAGCATGTAACAATGTAAGTCATATGTGTTAATTTATGCTTTAATTTCATATCTCAATAGTCTTTTATCAAATAAAATCATATATCATCTATATTATCTTTAATCAAATCATGAACCTTTGGTTCAAGCTTTCAATCTCATATACCATGTAACACCTTTATACCATGTTTGTCTCAAGGAAATTGATATAGAAATATTACATTTGGTGCCAAAGTAATTCTTAGCCAATCACTAATATACTAGAACATAAACAGAAAAATTTAAATAATTTATAGTTTAGTCCTTACTACTAGTTGAAACATACTTAATTTTTTTCTTAAATAGATGTCATTCTATTCAAAAATTTTAAACATACCCTCTTGTTACCTAGAGGTGTGATGAGATGGAAGCTCATAATCTCAAATACAACTCTTCAAAATTTCTGTATCTAATCTTACCACTATTTTATTTTCAATAAATCTTTCATGTATTTAAAACTTTAAATTTTCTTAATAGTATGTATCTTAAATAGCTTTTCTTCATTTTAATTTATATGCCTTCTTACTATATCAATATTCATTTCATGCATTTTATCAATAAGCATTTTATAAAATCATTATTTCATATATTTCATTTCTATATGCCAATTCAATAACTTATTTTATTTCATCTCTAAAACCTTATGACATTAATCTTTCAATACTTATTTAAACCAAAATTTTTCAATAAAAATAATTACAATTAATTCATAAGTTTATATTCAATTAACTCATACACTATTTCATTATTTCCAATTCATTTTATTTTCACTTCTTATTTCGATATCTCAATTTCAATTCACATTTCAATTCATAATTTCTTTCTTATATATATATATATATATATATTTAGTACGATCAATTAAATTTATTTAATTTTCTCATTTCAGTTGTTCACCCTATTAACAATCCGGACTTTGATGGATACACGAATTCCAATCCAAACACACCAGTAATATCCAACCAAAACACATCAGAATAATCATGTAATCCTCCCAAACACACCAGAATCACATAGTCCTCCTATCCGTATCCGTTGCCAGAATAAGGTACGAGGCATTACTAGAATTTACATATCATTTAACAAAAAAATCAATTAAATATTTATCGTTTCTTCATAAGTATATATATCATTCATTTCATTATATCAATATTTCATACACCATCATTTCCATATATTTTATGTATATTTATTCCGGTAATAGTTCATATCAAACTTAACATAAATTATATTCCTTGGACTTATACTTATTTCATTTATCTATCTTCATAATTATTTCATGCAACTATTTTGTACATATATTTCATATGACCAATTTCTGTAAACAATTCACACAACCATTTTGTATAACCAATTCATATAACCATTTTTCATTTGATACATATTACCTGAATATTAGTTGTTCAACAGATGTCTTGGCGTCTCTCATCCACGATCTTATTTATCTTCGACATGATGCCATAGTGTCTTTCAACTATGGTCTTACTCATTTTCTGTCAGGTTGCCATGCTATCTTTCAACCATGGTCTTATTCATTTTATGTCACGTTGCCGTGGTATCTTTCAACCATGGTCTTACACATTTCATATCATGTTGCCATGGTATCTTTCAACCATGGTCTTACACATTTGAATCGCGATGCCATAGCGTCTTTCAGCTATGGTCTTACTCATTTCTGGTATGATGCCATAGTCCAACTATGGTCTTACACGTGTATTGCTATGGCCTAGTCGTGGTCTTACGCTCGTGGTGCCATATCCCAGATATGGTCTTATCATCAGGATGTCATAGCCTAGCTATGGTCTTATATATATATTGCCATGGCCTAGCCATGGTCTTATCCGTCAATTCATCACTGATCACTGAATGGTCATACTCAATTCAGCGTTCTACTCCATTTGAAATTTTGATTCGATTTTCATAATTTAACAATATTCATAATTCAATAGCAAACATATGAAATAATACATTATATCAGTCATAATTTAGCAATTAATCATGAAAGTTTAATCATATAAACTTACCTGGCTAAATTACAGAAATACCAAAATTTAGGAACATTTTAAAAATTTTCTATTTTTCTCTATTTTCCACCCGATATTTATCTAAATTGATAATTTCATTCAATTTATTAATTTAAATAATAAAACAATTCATTTCAAATTTCACTTTCCAACAACATACTATCAAATATTTATCTCTATTTCATTTAATTCAATATTGATGCTTACCTTAAAATTTTTACTTACTATACACATAAATTTAAATATAATATTTTTTCATACCTTTATGAGTTCAGACTCATCATAATCATCTTTTACTCATATACTTGAGTATCGCTTTCAACATTATCGGAATTAGCTCGGTTGGGAAACATCTCTTGTCTTTAAGTAAAACAAATCTCATCAGAGTCAGAAGATATTACACTATCACAGGTTATGTAATGTATTTCTAGGCTTCACATTTCACATGTGCTACATTTGGTCTGAGAACCGACTAAACCTTAGCTCTGATACCACTAAATGTAACGCCCCTAACCATAATTCATCATCGAAATAGAGTTACGAAGCATTACCGGAGTTAGCTATTTATTTATTAAATATTTTATTTCATCTAACGTTCATATTTGGAACCAATTAAAATTAAACATATTGTCCCTTAAACGTACTTATTTTTCTCGACATGTTTTTCTTGAATTTATTACTCGTCTCAATATACTTAATTTTTTCTTGTATCAACGTATCAAAGATAATCATATATTTACATATCATGATAAATATCATTCTCTTTCCATTTCTTCATAAACATAAATCAGGTAATTCATTATATCGATATTTCATGCATTTAAAAATACAATTCAAGTTACACTAACTTACCTCGTTGCTTGTTCATGTTTATAATTTCATTAATCCGATATCTTTTCTTTTCCATGTTCAAGTCTCGTATTCGAGTCATCTGGATATTTATAAATAAATTTGATCGTCATTTCATTTATTTCATGTTCTAATACATTCAATTAATGCTCTAAACAAAATTACTATTTTACCCCTAAACTTTTAATTAATGACGATTTCATCCTTAGGCTAAAAAAATAAAATTCTTGTAATTTAATCTTTATTTCCAGCCGTTATTCTCATACAAATTGATAACAACCCATGAATTCTATAAAATATCAGAATTTTCCATAATTTCAATACTTTTCAATTTAATCCTTAAAATATGTTTTTCCTCAATCTTGAACTAAATTAATAATTTCATTCAATTTTAAAATTTTAAAAAATAAAATAATCCATTTCATGCAAATTGGTTATTTCTAAATTTTTTTACAAAATTACCCATAAAGTTTTACTTTTATTCAATTTGGTCCCTGAGCCTAAAACATGCAAATTAGCCATGCTAGCTGAATATTCATACATATTTTCCTCCTCCTCCTCTGCATTTCACATCCTTAATTTATATAACATGCTACAAGTAACATTATCAATAATTTCACTATTTACTTATATGTATATTCAAAACTATCCATTTGCATCGTAGTTACTAAATTATTTTTATCTAGAGTTACAGAACTCTAAATTAAGATCCGCTAATTTTCCATGAAACTATACTTACGTATATTCTTACCATTAAAATTTGAAAATTTTTGGTTTAGCCAATAAGTACAGTTTATTCTTTAAAGTCACCCTTATTCTGCTGTCTGACAGTTCTGACCCTTCTTTACTAAAAATTAATTATCTCATTTTACAGGATTTGGATGATGTTCTAGTTTATTTATATTGAAAATAGACTCATTCAGGATTTTATAAATATAACTTTAAGAGATTAATTATTTTTATTCAATTTTTTATGATTTTCCAAAGTAAGAACAGGGGAACCCAAAGTCATTCTAACCTTGTCTCACTAAAATTATTATATCTCACAATTAAAAATTCTATTGCTTACACCGTTTCTTCTATAAGAAACTAGACTCAATAAGATTTTATTTAATATTTTTTTCATCCTCTAATTATATTTCCACAATTTGTGGTGATTTTTCAAATTTAACTTACTGCTACTGTCTAAAACTATTTTAGTGCAAAATGTTAATTATTAAGTTTATAACACCATTATTTCCTTTCTCTACAATATTTCCCACTACTTTCTCCTACTTCTCTTCACTAATATATCAAGAACATAGAACCATATATAAGAAAACTCTACTTTAGCTTCATTTCTATACTTTTTCAATAATATCAAACTTAAAAATACATGGAAATCTTGATGTTCTTACCTTGTCTTGTTGTTTCCAATCTTTAACATGATTTTCTCTCTCCTCCAGCTTCTATTTCTTGAATCTAACTTGATATTCTAGCTCCCCATAATCTTCTTGTCATCTTTCTCTCTTGCTAGCTATGGAAATTCTTTTGATTTCTAAGTGAAAATGATAGATTTTTTATGAAAGGACCAAATTGTAAAGAAAAGAAAGTTTCTTTCTTTCTTTTCTCTTCATACGTTGGGTGCATGGAAATGGATGGTGTGTTGTGGTTTTTTTTTTCACAGACACATATATATAGAGACTAAATAAAATAATAAAATAATAAAATAATAAAATATCTTATTAGAATATTAAATAAATAATAATTATCTAATTAAATAATTATAAAATATCACCAACATCATCATTACTTTCTAGATTTCTATCTCTTCCAATTGATCATTTTGCCCTTTGTGATCTTTTAAAATTCCATTCTTGAGTCATCACTTAATTTGGTAAAATTGCAATTTAGTCCCTCATAATTCTTCACCTATTCAATTTGGTCCCAATTCATCAATTTTCCTTAGTTTCTAGATCATTCCACCCATAAAATATTTACACTATTAGTTATTCAACTTTTTTGTATTTACACTTTAATACCTCAAATTTTGAGGATTTACTCTTGGGTCACAAAACTTTTCTCACTTTTACAATTTGGTCCTTTCTTGAATCAATATGTCATAATATACTTCCCAGTGACATAACTCAATTTTCCTCTTCTTGTCACTTTATTTCCTTATTTTACTATATTAAGGATAATATCTTACTGTAGAAATTTTTAGGGTGTTGCATGAATTCTAGTAGCTATAAGGATTAAATAGCTATGGAATTCAAAACTTGAGGTTCTTATATGGTAATTAGACCATTAATAAAAGTTATTATATATTTTTGGGTGATTCATCCATGGACAATTAGAAAAAGACTAAGGACTAAAATGAAAATAAAAAATTATTAAAGATGATAAATTAATTAAATAGAAATAAAAATCATTTATATCATCTTCTTTCCAAAAATAATACATGGAAACCCTAAGAAAGAGAAATCAAGCTTTCTTGG
Organism: Gossypium longicalyx; assembly: GCA_025698465.1. NCBI lineage: Eukaryota > Viridiplantae > Streptophyta > Magnoliopsida > Malvales > Malvaceae > Gossypium > Gossypium longicalyx. The sequence goes on from CM046996.1 coordinate 53,666,281, forward strand.
CCAAATTGGGTAAGTTTTCATGTCCTGTTTTTAGTAATTTTGATATTTGTGAAACCGGGATACCTTAAACTATCTATTTGGGGGATCAATTTGAAAAGTTATCAAAGTATGAAATTTGGGTCATGGATCTATATGCTGAAAATTAGAAATTTATGGTAGAAAATGAAAGGTTGTTGATAGATAAACAACTTTTACAAAGTGATTTTTGATGAAAACATGATTTAGGGACTAATATATAAAGTTGTGAAAATTGATGAAAAATTCTGAAATTTATACAAAATATTTGATGTAAATTTTATGTTGAAATTTTAGTTAGGCTTGGAATAGGGAGTAAATTGCATAAATTTCATTTTTTCGAGCCTAGAGACGAAATTGTAATTTATGGAAAAGTTAAGGGCAAAATGGTAATTTTTCCTAGGATGTAAATTGAGTCCACTTGAATATAAAATGTGATAAATTGATGTAAAAATTACTCATATAGATCCGGATAGACAAAATTCAGAGCTAGAACGAGGAAAAGAGAAAAATGTCGGATTTGAAGATGCTATGTACACGAAAATTTGTCGAGGTAAGTTCACGTAACTAAATTGTGTTTATTTACATGCTTGCATTGATTGTGTTTATGTAAATTGTATAAATGTCATCAATATGTGAAATGATTACATATTCAATCAAGCCCGATAAATAAAAATGTTTAAATTAAATGATAATGCCTGATAGATGATAAAGGATAAATGACGAAAACGTTGCTTTTATGCTTGGAATGAATGTGGAATGTGATCATTTGGATTATATGGATGATTATAGATGTATGAAACAATCACATGCTCGATAATACTTGAAACATGTTAAATTTCTGTTTGAATAAATGAATATCAATGGATAAATGTGATTTTCCAAAATCAATGAGGTCCTGAATTTGTTGCTGGTGGGATTTGGCTAGGAGGAATAATCCTATTGGCCTCATTCCTAAAAGGATTTAGCATGGACGGGTAATCCTGATATAAGCCCTCTCGAGCATATGTTATGGATTGGATCTAGCCCGGACTGGTAATCCAGATCAAGCTCTTTAGAGCATATGTCATAAAAAGGATTTATCCTGGATTGGTAATCCTGTTGTATATATGTGTGGCTTGAGAGTATACTCTTTGAAATAGTACCTTATGGGTACCATTGAATATGAATTGATGGATCCTGATTTGTACACCTCGAGTGTACTACCTATGTAACCATCGATATTTCAGATAAATTCGACGGGTAAAAATCTTGACATGAGAAGATATGAATAAGAAATGAGTTATTACACGTATCCGTCTGAAATACAAGAAAATGATAATACATGACAAATGATATATAAAAACATGAGATGATGATAATTGTACATGGACTTTATTTGATGAATATATGTTCATTCTTGATTATAGACTTATATACCTTGAGTGTACTAATCGTGACCTTGATATTCTGAGTAATATGAGTAAAATTCGATTTGAAACGATCTGAACTCAAAATGAACTAGTATGAAATTATACTTGTAATAATGAGATGAATTATGCATATTGAATGAATACATGTTGTGGAAAGCATATTTGCTTGGAAACTTGATTGTTGTTGAACTCATATATGTTTTGATATTATTATGGAATATATGACTAACAAGGGCAATGAGGATGTGTGTACGGCTTGAGGTCAAATTGATTGAAAATGCCTTACATAGTTACCTCAAAACAGAATGAATGGTAAGTTAGGTACAATGTTATATGATGTAACACCCCTAACCCGTTTCCGTTGTCGGACTAGGGTTATGAGGCATTACCGGACATATCATAACATTTAATAATCAATTCAAAAATATCATCCACACATCATAGCATCATAGTCAAACATCATTTCAAAGTCCCTTTCTTAAGTCATCGAGACCTTAAAGATGCTTCAGAAAGGGGTCGGGACTAAACCGAGCACATACGAAATTTCTCAAAAACTTAACAAATTTTCAAAGTTACAGAGGTCACACGCCCGTGTGATCAGGCCGTGTACCTCACACGGCATTAGACACGCCTGTGTGTCTAAGCCATGGCTAAACTGGGCATACATACTGACTTGTACCACACGGTCGGAGGCATGCCCGTGTCCCTTGGCCGTGGTCGAAACTGACTTGGGTCACACGACTAACCACACACCCGTGTGCCCTTCGAAATGGCCACACACGCCCATGTGCCAAGGCTATATGCCTCACACGGCCACCAGACACGCCTGTCTGTCTAGGCCTTGCTCGAGACTGACTTTAAATTGTAGGACTACCCTAGGTGACACACGGCCGTGTAACATAACCGTGTGTCACACACGGCTGAGACACACGCCCCTATCTCTGCCCATATGGACAAAAATAGACCATTTGGAAAACCAATTTGCCACCCTTAATGGTCACTCCTATAAGTCCAAAATCAAAGCACAATTGCACCATAATTTCAACCAATTTCAATCATAAAACATACATCCTTCATGTCATATAATCACCAACCAATATCATCCTTATCATCCAAACCAAAACATAGCGAACTCATTCATCCATACATGTTGTTATCCCAATTTTTCACATCCATTTTTCATATCAAAATCATACCATTTCCATAACTAATTCAAATAACTAACTTACCAAATTGACCATTTCTCACTAGGCCAATTATGCACTTCAAAACATACCATTTCTTAACACAACTTATATACCAAAAACAAAACCAAATAGCAACTTTAATCTAGCCATATCACATGGCATGATATACACTTCACAAATCATATTCAAATACTTCTAGCCTATACATGCCATATTTCAATATTTACATTTTCAAAAGGTACCAAAATAGAGTTTGTGTAACACCCAAAACCTGGCCCAGACGTTATGGCCGAATCCAGTGTGCCACATAAAAGCGTTTTTCAAAAATTGGCTCTTGTTGATGAAAACCCATTTGGAAACTTAAAGCCTCTTTATTAGAACTCAAATCTTTCTAGCCGTTTGTTATTCATTTTAAATTTTCATTAATTTTAAAACATTGTTTGTTACGGAAGCATTTCAAAAGTGTTGCAAAAATGTGGTGTTTTGAAAACAGTTATCGTTTTGGAAAATCGCGTTCTACTTCTAGCAGATACAAATCACAATAAACAAAAATCCCAAATATAAAGATAGAAAATTAGAGAGGCCTTATTACATAATTTAAACCCAAAACAAAATCTAATCGCAAATAAAACCAAATGTAAATTATTTGTAGTCGTGTGGCCACCTCCGAGTCCCTCGCAGCATCAAATCGCCTAAAGTTGGGGATTACCTGCACAGTAAAAAAGAAAGAGTGAGTTTACGAAAACTCAGTGTGTAATCCCCCTTCAATCGATTAGTATGCAACATACAGTAACAGTCTGGGCCTGAGCCCTATTCAAAAATAGTCCAGAGTGGGCCTTAGCCCAATACAGTAACAATACAATATAGTAATGTAACCCACCCCAATCCAGCCAACACACCATTCCGTACCACCAACACACCATTTGGGGACAAGGTTGACCTGTAAGAGTATTCCCAAAGATCAATCATGAGATGGTTGTAATAACATACTTGATTTATCATGTTTATTAATATAAGGCATTTCCATTATTATTTCAGTTTCTTTTCTGTGTGTATAAATAAACAGTTTTATAATAATGTCCTGAGAATAATATGATTATTCTTAAAAGATCCTTAGTAAAGTATAATTATTGACTAGGACAACAATAATGCACTAAGACTAACATGTAGTTGATTGATGATAAAGAGTTGTCATTGATATGGAGTGTCAAAATCAATGCATGAATATGTGTGTTAGAGAACAACATATTGGACTGACCCGCTATGAGTATGTTTCTTTGATTATTATGTAATTTTCACGACATTACTCATAGTGATTAATATGTATATGATCTTCAGACTTGAGATTATCACTATCTCAACATCGTGAGTTGTATATTTTGATACAGTAAAATGTACATCGTAAGTAGTTGTTCTATAAAGACTGATGTTGGATATACCACAATCTATGTAGAGGGATATGGTTGATCAATATAGAATAAGTCCCTCCTACATAATGGAAGTAATATCTTAGGCCACTTGATTGAGTGAGACTAGAAATGCATGGTCATGCTCAAATAAGTTGATATGAGATGTCATACTTATTTGTATATCATAGTCTACTCAAGATATCAAGAAATATGAGATGGTTCCATGACTTGTGTTCATTCCAAAGATAAAGGACTTAAGGATTAATGCATGAAAGGTAAATCACAAAAGGTTATGTCGAATCATGACTTCTTGTAACTTAGGTAGAAATGATGCATTGTTAGATGCCACTCATTGTATGTAACATTAGAATTATTCTAGTATTACTGCTAACGTTACAAGAGCCTACAGGGTCACACCATATGGTTGAGATGATCAGAATAAAACATAGTTGGTATTGTGTTTGGTTGTCACATGAATTAAATTAATTATAGAATTAATTTAATTGGGCAATCAAATATCGAACATATTATATGTACAAGGATGTTGTACACATAATGAGAACATAATTATATTAATATATGAATTTAGTTCGTATATAAATTTAAATAAATATAGTTTACTGAAATCTTTATAATAATTAATGTAATTATAATTTTCGGTTAAAACATTATTATATTTATTTATTTTAAAATTTTGTGAATTAAGATTCGTTATAAATATACCAATTAAAAAGGAGAGTTATATATAAATAAAACCCGAAAACCTAGCTTGGGTGGTCTAGCAGCCGTCAAGCAAAGAAATCTCTAAAACAACTTTGGGGACTTCTTTCGTTCATTGTCAATTGGGTGGATTACGTAGAGGTCGGCATCTGAAAAGTTGTGACTTGGTTCGATAGTGGTTCTGATTTCTCGTTTCTGAGGCGTCGTTGTCTACTCAGTTTGAAGTTTTGATAATTTCAAATCCATTATCATAATTTTTTCCTCCGATTCATTGCTTGCAAATGGATCCATGGTTTGGATTGCCAGAATTTTATTTTTCCGCTGCGCCTTGGGGGTACCGGCTTTCCAACATGACCCACCCAGCCAACACACCAATATCGCAACAAAGTTGCCAGTAATAATATCGCAGCAAAGTTGCCAGTAACAGTATCACAACAAAGCTACCAGTATCAGTATATGTGGCAGAGCCACCATTACAGTACACTTCCTCCATAACAGTATCCCAATCCCATGCAGAATGAAATATCATGATCATACGTGTATGCAGACTATCATGCTCAGAAAGAACAATATAAACATAGCACAAATTAGTCATTTACCCTCGAAGGGTAAAATAGTCATTTTACCCTTTAGGGGTATTTTGGTCATTTTCATCAGAATGGGTCTAGGCACACTTACCGACCCGTCAGAAGGTCTACAGCCATCTTGAATGACTTATGTAACCTCAACATACATAACAGTGCGAATGGACTCACAGCCCACTATGCGGCCCATATGGGCCTACATGCCCGTGTGGCTCGCTAAGCCCAAAAACGACCACGGCCATGCGAATTACACAGCCCATTCTAGTATTTACCACATAACACGACTTTATCCGTGTGGGGCCCATGAGCCAATTGGGCCCACATGACCCATTTCAGCCTATTGAGGCCCATAACAGCCTAAGCCCACAAGAACGCTCAAGGTGGCCTCTACCGTCTTATGCCCTCGATTTGTGGGCTCGATTTACAACATGTGCATTCGCACACCCATGTGGCCAAAAGGCCATTCGTTCGATTTTTCGACTTTTGCCGTTCTATAGTCTATTTAGTGTGTGAATACACACCTGTTTGTGAAAGCGAGCGAATAGCCCACACACCCCAACCAATCGCAAAAGAAACGTCAGTTAAATAGTCCGCTTAGAACGTTGACAAAAGTTGCTAACAGACCCTTAAAGAGTATTTGCATGATAGCGAAACCATTATATCCGCTGCTTAACCACAAAGGTTGAACGATACAAACCAACCCAAAGAGAAATACACTTTCAATAAAGCAAAGGAGTTTTCGGCCAAGGTCTAAGAACCTCAACCAGAGTGCTTTAGTTTAAGAAAATACCAATGAGTAGCATTACCTTAGAATAAGAGATAAAAGGGAGATTTCGATTGCCTGAGAAATCCCAGTGAACTTCCTCACTCCACGCGTAACTAACATCCAAAATAAAAGCACCATAACCAAGGAGGAAAAAGATGGAAATCGACATTTAGGAAAAGAGAAGATAAGCCGAATAGAATAGAGGCAAACCAAGACTTACCAATCAGTATTCGGCCACTCACCAGTGAGAAGGGCTTGAGAGAGAGTAGACAAATAAGGAAGAAAAGAAGAGGAGAAGTGTACGGCTAATGCTCAGAGAAGTAGAAGTAAAGAAAAGAAAGCACCAAATGGTCACCTTGGTTTTAACCAAAAACGAAAAAAGCAGAGAAAATGAGAAGGAAAGAAGAACAAAACCAAAACCCAAAAAAAAACCCCAAAATGCTCTCAATAGCCGGAAATGAAACACACCCCTCCCAAGCCGAATTCATGAGTTTCCCCAAGCAATTTCGACACAAACCTACATACCCTTAAACTCCCCTTTTTCGTCCTAAAATCTCTCCATAAACCTCTCCTTGATTTTCTCCACAAATCACTCTAACATCCCATTCAAACTCTATTCAAACTCTCATGACCATTTCAACCTTAGAGTCTCGGTCCAACTCCAATACCTACCCAACTTAACAAAAAAATAATTACTCCATTGTGCAACCCAGGACTTGAACTCAAGTCCCCTAGTAGAAGCAACACGCCACCTTGCCACTAGACCACACGCTCTATTTGTGTCATAAAACAAGCACTATTATATATAAGGCCTATTTAACAGTGTCTAGATTTATTTAAGAGCAACACTAAGAATTTTCCAAGAGCCAAGACTTGAACCCAGGCTTCTCAAACACTCCCAAACACACCCAAATCACTTAGCCAATACCACAAACATGCAATATATGTTAGACAAAACATAATTTGAGGCGTTACAATTTGATAGTATGATGATGATCCTCGACGATCCTCGAGCTTTCAGTAGCTTCGATATCTATAAAACAAAGCAAACACACACAAAGTAAGCTTTCAAAAGCTTAGTAAGCCATATACAAATTAACTTATCACATATAACAATTATAAACCAATTCATTCATATGAATAATGGCATAACTGTAACACCCTGAATTTGGGCCTAGAAGTTTTGGGCCTTGAGCATGGGAGCGGTTGAAGGCAGCTTATAATATTCTGTTGTGCATGCAAATTTCATTAATGAAGGCTCGTTTTAGTGGTTAAGTGTGCTGAGAAGTGTTGGAGAAGTCCCGGGTTCAAACCTGGACTCTAGCAAAAATTTTGGTTTAAGGTGAATTAAACCCTGGGTGTAGTAGGTAGGCCTTAAGAATATTGTTGGAGAAATTGTGACATAAAAAGCCTTGTGGCTTAGTGGTAAGTGGCATGTGGAGCATTTGAGGGGAGGCATGGGTTCGAATCCCATGGCAAGCAAAGAGCATTTATTTTGCTAACAAGGGGCGGCAAGAGTTGGTGTTGAATTTAAACTCTAATATTGGAGGGATCCCACATCGGGAAGCTAACATAAGAGTGGATGGGAAGCTAGCTTGAAATAGAGAGAACCATGAGGAGAGTAAAGGTACCTTTCTTGGCTGATCCCTTTCGCTTTATGGCGTGCTCGTTTGGGTTGGGCGTCGGCTAAGAGTGCTCGGAGCATGGATTAACTCCAGTCTCTAATCAGGTGTGTATTTCTCACTACTCTAGTTGTTGGATGGCTACTTCGGGCCGCGATGGGCCGAAAGGGGCCATGTGGGCCCAATAGGCCTACGGGCCCAATTGGATAAGTTGTTTGATTGTGTAGTAAATATTGGACTAGGCTAGGTGAATCGCATATCTGTGGCTAGGTTTGGGCTAAAAGGGCCACACGAGCGTGTGGGACCATTTGGTCCGAGAATGGGCTTTAGGGCCATTCGTATTGTTATCCATGTTTAGAATACTTTAGTTTACCAATTACTGAAATGCCCTCGACTTGTAAAATTACCTTTTTACCCTCGACTTATAGAATTATTGTTTTACCCTCGATTTACAAAATTATCGTTTTACCCTCGATTTACAGAATTACCATTTTACCTTCGATTTATAGAATTACTGTTTTATCCTCGATTTACAGAATTATTGTTTTACCCTCGATTTACAGAATTACTGTTTTACCCTCGATTTATAGAATTACTATTTTATCCTCGATTTACAGAATTATCGTTTTACCCTCGATTTATAAAATTACCGTTTTACCCTCAATTTATAGAATTATTGTTTTACCCTCGATTTACAAAATTATCGTTTTACCCTTGATTTACTGATTATCTGCTTTTTACCTCGATTTATAAAGTTACTGAAATACCCTTGGTTTACAAAATTACCAAAATACCCTCGATTATGAAAATTACCAAAATACCCCTAATTTGTAAAAATACCGAAATACCCCTATAGGGTTCAATTACCGAGATACCCTTATGGGGTAAAATTACCATTTTGCCCCTAGGGTGTTAAATGACTGTTTTACCCTTGTGGGCAAGAGACTAACTTGGACTCTGTGGTTGACGGATTTGATTGTGAATATATATTGGTGATATGAATGACATGACTGTGACTGTTTGATTCAAATATGGGTGATATTCTGATTTTGTATGTTGTATGCCATGACATGTGTATCTGTTGCATGGGATATGGGTTATATTGATGGAGGAAGCGTTCTGGTGGCTATGCCACAAATATCTGTTTCTGGTGGCATGCCACAAATATCTGTTCTGGTGGCTCTACCACAATATCTGTATCTGGTGACTCTGTCACAATATTTGTTGACCGATCGATGGCTGAGTGTCGACCATGTTACCGAAGGCTGTGTGCCATTATTATGGGCTTCATATCGATATTGTGGGCTTTGTGCTGATTATAAACCCGTTACCGATGGCTCTGTGCCAACCTAAATATGGCTTTGTGCCATCTTGACTATGGCTTCGTGCCAAACGTATTTACCTGTGGCTATGTGCCTAGCATATTTGTTGACGACTCTGTGTCGATCATATTTACCGAAGGTTGTACGCCGCTTATATTATCAGAATCGATGGCTATGTGCCGGGTTATTACAGTTAGCTATGGCTTTGTGCCACGTATTCTGTTAAGTGGCTTGTCCACGTACTGGAGGCTTTGCCTCAAGTTACTGATAACTAAGAAGCAATGCTGCAACTGTGGAGTGTAGGGCTGGGTGGGTTGAGCTATTCCCCACATAGAGTGTAGGGTTGGTACGGGGGTGTATATGGCTGGATTGGGTTGGGATTGCATTCACATTCGATTCGATTACATTACTAATACCGATTCTCGATTCGATTCACATCGATAATCGATTCTTACGATTCTAATTCTATCACCTAATTCGATTACGATTACGATTTTAATTACATCACCTAATTCGATTCGATTCGATTACGATTCACACACCGATTACGATTCTGATTCTCATTTTGGTTCTAATTTTGATAATGTTTCTTATTCTGTAATGGGCTAAGGTCCATTTGGTACTGTCTGTTGTAATGGGCTAAGGCCCGATTGGTACTGAAACTATAAGTAAGGCTGGGGCCAGACTTTTAATTCTTTTAGATGACTGACTGTTCCTTTTTATAGTAGAGGATTTCACACTGAGTTTTCGTAAACTCACCCCATTTATTAACCTTTCAGGTAATTTTCAGCCTTAGATAGATCGGGGCTGCGAGGGGTCGAAGGAAGCCACACACACTGTTTATGTTACAGTTTTGATTATTACCTTTAAATGTTTTATGTGGGTTGTAGTAAAGCCGTTGTAATTTTCTGGATTTCAAATTTGGAATTTTATTTATTGTTCTTATAATTGCTAGTATTAGAACATGATTTTCCAAAGCAACTACTGTTGTTCAAAACATCACGTAACTGCAATTATTTTTAAAGTAAGTTTCCGAAACTACCAAGATTTTTACAAAGTTGTTAAGAATGTTATTCAGCTGAGGTTTTCTAACAAGGTTTAAAAAGGGTATAAGTTTTTAATTATTAAGAAGGGTTTTTAATGAAAACATGGTTTTTGAAAAACACTTCAATGTGACACGCCAGATTCGAGCCAAACTTCCAGGCCGAGTTTGGGGTGTTACATTTAGTGGTATCAGAGCTAGGTTACAACAACTCGGCTGTGGATTGGGTTTTCAAAGGTTGAATTTTAGAAAATTATTTTCAACCACGTGGTCTGTTTGAAGTATTTCTCTTAAAAAGTGTGGCACACCAAGTCTCCGGCGCCGAATCCATAAGTCTTCTGAATACTTTTGTCTATTTAGAAATTGAAATACTATAGATTCCTTAGATATTGGTCTGAATTTAAATTTGGTATTTATTTTATGTGGATGTGATGTTTGGATATAGAAATTGTATATATGTGTGATAAATATGTGTGCCTTGAGTGAATAAGTGTTGTATGTATGAGATGTTTCAAGTTCTAGTTGAAGTGTGATAGTGATAGTAGGATCAGTGTGCGCAATGATAGCGTAGTGGGGTAGATGTTACACGACTACACATGTTAGATGGAAATTTCGAGACGAAATTTCTTTAAGGGAGGTAGAGTTGTAACACCCTAAATTTGGGCCTAGAAGTTTTGGGCCTTGAGCATGGGAGCGGTTGAAGGCGACTTATAATATTCTCACAGCATGCAAATTTCGTTAATGAAGGCTTTTTTAGTGGTTAAGTGTCTTTGAAAGTGTTGGAGAAGTCCCGGGTTCAAACCTAGACTCTAGCAAAAATTTTGGTTTAAGGTGAATCAAACCTTGGGTGTAGTAGGTAGGCCTTAAGAATATTGTTGGAGAAATTGTGACACAAAAAGCCTTGTGGCTTAGTGGCAAGTGGCGTGTGGAGTATTTGAGGGGAGGCATGGGTTCAAATCCCATGGTAAGCAAAGAGCATTTATTTTGCTAATAGGGGGCGACAAGAGTTGGTGTTGAATTTAAACTCTGATGTTGGAGGGATCCCACATCGGGAAGCTAACATAAGAGTGGATGGGAAGCTAGCTTTAAATAGAGAGAACCATGAGGAGAGTAAAGGTACCTTTCTTGGCTGATCCCTTTCGCTTTATGGCATGCTCGTTTGGGTTGGGCGTCGGCTAAGAGTGCTCGGAGCGTGGATTAACTCCAGTCTCCAATCAGGTGTGTATTTCTCACTACTCTAGTTGTTGGATGGCTACTTCGGGCGCGATGGGCGAAAGGGGCCATGTGGGCCCAATGGGCCTCTGGGCCCAATTGGATAAGTTGTTTGATTGTGTAGTAAATATTGGACTAGGCTAGGTGAATCGCATATCTGTGGCTAGGTTTGGGCTAAAAGGGCCACACGAGCGTGTGGGACCATTTGGGCCGAGAATGGGCTTTAGGGCCATTCGTATTGTTATCTAGGTTTAGAATACTTTAGTTTACCAATTACTGAAATGCCCTCGATTTACAAAATTATCGTTTTACCCTCGATTTACAAAATTACTATTTTACCCTCGATTTATAGAATTATTGTTTTATCCTCGATTTATAGAATTAGCGTTTTACCCTCGATTTATAGAATTACCGTTTTACCCTCGATTTATAGAATTACTGTTTTATCCTCGATTTACAGAATTATCGTTTTACCCTCAATTTATAAAATTACCATTTTACCCTCGATTTATAGAATTATTGTTTTACCCTCGATTTACAAAATTATCGTTTTACCCTTGATTTACAGAATTACTATTTTACCCTCGATTTATAAAGTTACTGAAATACCCTTGGTTTACAAAATTACCAAAATACCCTCTATTATGAAAATTACCAAAATACCCCTGTAGGGTAGAATTACCGAGATACCCTTGTGGGGTAAAATTACCATTTTGCCCCTAGGGTGTTAAATGACTGTTTTGCCCTTGTGGGCAAGAGACTAACTTGGACTGTGTGGTTGATGGATTTGATTGTGAATATATGTTGGTGATATGAATGACATGACTATGACTGTTTGATTCAATTATGGGCATGATATTCTGATTTTGTATGTTGTATGCCATGACATGTGTATCTGTTGCATGGGATATGGGTTATATTGATGGAGGAAGCGTTCTGGTGGCTATGCCACAAATATCTATTTCTGGTGGCTATGCCACAAATATCTGTTTTCGGTGGCTCGCCACAATATCTGTGTATCTAGTGACTCTGTCACAATATCGTTGACCGATCGATGGTGAGTGCCGATCATGTTACCGAAGGCTGTGTGCCGTTATTGTGGGCTTCGTATCGATATTATGGGCTTCGTGCTAATTATAGACCCGTTATCAATGGCTCTGTGCCAACCTAAATATGGCTTTGTGCCATCTTGACTATGGCTTCGTGCCAAACGTATTTACCTGTGGCTATGTGCCTAGCATATTTGTTGACGACTCTATGTCGATCATATTTACCGAAGGTTGTGCGCCAGTTATATTACTGTAACTGATGGCTATGTGCCAAAGTTATTACAGTTATCTAAGGCTTTGTGCCACGTATTCTGTTAAGTGGCTTGTCCGCGATTGGGCTTTTTGCTCAACTTCATCGATAACCGAGTAGCAATGCCGCAAATCAGAGAGTGTAGGTCGAGTGGGTTGAGCTATTCCCCACATGGAGTGTAGGGTTGGTACGGGGGTGTATATGGCTTGATTGGGTTGGGATTGCATTCACATTCGATTACGATTACGTTTACTAATACTGATTACGATTCTCGATTCTTACATCGACATCGATTCGATTCTAATTCTGTCACCCAATTACGATTCGATTCGATTTTAATTACACACCTAATTCTCGATTCGATTCTCGATTCGATTCGACACACCGATTCTGATTTTGATTCTTATTTTGGTTCTAATTCTGATAATGTTTCTTATTCTGTAATGGGCTAAGGTCCATCTGGTATTGTCTGTTGTAATGGGCTAAGGCCCGATTGGTACTGAAACTATAAGTAAGGCTGGGGCCAGACTTTTAATTCTTTTAGATGACTGACTGTTCCTTTTTATAGTAGAGGATTTCACACTGAGTTTTCGTAAACTCACCCTGTTTATTAACCTTTCAGGTAATTTCCAGCCTTAGATGGATCGGGGCTGCGAGGGGCTCAGAGGAAGCCACACACACTGTTTATGTTACAGTTTTGATTATTACCTTTAAATGTTTTATGTGGGTTGTAGTAAAGCCGTTGTAATTTTCTGGATTTCAAATTTGGAATTTTATTTATTGTTCTTATAATTGCTAGTATTAGAACACGATTTTCCAAAGCAACTACTGTTGTTCAAAACATCACGTAACCACAATTGTTTTTAAAGTAAGTTTCCGCAACTACCAAGATTTTTACAAAGTTGTTAAGAATGTTATTCAGCTGAGGTTTTCTAACAAGGTTTAAAAAGGGTATAAGTTTTTAATTATTAAGAAGGGTTTTTAATGGAAACATGGTTTTTGAAAAACACTTCAATGTGACATGACAGATTCGAGCCAAACTTCCAGGCCGGGTTTGGGGTGTTACAATAACACAATAGCAAGTTCATATTTCTCATTTAGCTCAATTGTTCATAATCATTTACTTATAAATACATCACATTTCCATGTTGCTCACATATCAAAAGATCATATTCATACTAACCTTTCATTGCCAAATTTCAAATACAGTTCATACGTACCTGAATCGGATATACATTCACATAGTTATTCATTTCTCGGGATGCCTGTTGAATCGTAAGGAATCAAATATGATACGCGGATAGCTCGAAAAGCTCGTACAATGCCAATGTCCCAGACGTGGTCTTACATGTAATCAAATATCTATGCCACTGTCCTAGATAGGGTCTTATACGAACTCAAATACGATGCTGATGTCCCAGACATGGTCTTACATGTAAATCTCAAATCGATGCCAACATCCTAGATGTGGTCTTACACGAAATTACATATCTGAATCCTATGTCATGACATATGTATCCTAACAATTCCTATGGTTCGTATGGGACTTTTCGGACGTCATCACATTATCGAAACTTTCTCGGATTTCTCATATTCAACTCAAATAGCCATTCATCACTATTCAATAGCATATAAGCAATAATAATTCAATTCAAAACACATTTAATTGTATATAGACTTACCTCGTATGGGAATGAACGAAAACAAACGATTATTCAACGACTTTCGACTTTCCCCGATCTAATTTTGTTTTCTTTGGTTCTTGATCTATACACATTCAAATTTAACTCCTTTATTCACCAAATCACTCAATTCATTCCAAAAACATATAATTAGGGCATTTTACAAATTAGCCCTTATATTTTCACATTTTGACATTTTAGTCCCTAATTAATAAAATCACAAATTACAGAAAATTTCCTTATACACATACTTGGCTGAATATTCATGTAGTTCATATAAGCCCATATATTTCATTTATTTCACATTTTAGTCCCTCAAAATCTCATTTTCACAATTTAGCCCATAATAATCAAATTCATCAAAAATCCCAATACAAAACATATTTATCTATTATCAAGCTTCCATATTTCATCAATTAACATTACAAAGCTCATGAATTCATCAATGGCATTTCATCAAATCATCAAAAATTTCATGAATTTAAGCATGGGATAGCTAGAACACATAACAATGATCACAAAAAAATAAAAATAATCGAAAATAGAACAAAAACAGACCTTCAATCAAGCATGGACATGGCCGAACCCTAGCCTGGTCTTTTCTTTCTTTTTCTTTTGTAGTTTCGGCTAAGAAGAAATAAAATGAACTAAAATTTGACTTTTTTTTAATTATATTATCATTATAATTATTTTACAAATTTAACCTTAATGAAAACCATTATAAAACTCATAATATAAGGCCACTAATGTCCATTAGCACAACCAATGGTTTATTAACCACATAAGGACTTCTCAATTATAAAGACACATCAATTCGGCCATTATTCAAATAGAAGGACAATTTTGCATTTTTTGCAATTTAGTATTTTCTCATAATTTAACACACAAACGATAAAATTAAATCACAAAAATTTTTACAGATATCAATTCACATATTATAAGCACGAAAAATAATATTAAAATATTTTTTGACTTAGATTTGTGGTTCAGAAACCACTGTTCCGATTAAGGTCTAAACTGGGCTATTACATACGAACTTACTAAGCATTTTATGCTTACTTAGTTTTATTTTCCTGTTTTATAGTAAATCAGAAGCTCGTTGGATTGGAAGCTTGGTGGAGATCACTCACACTATCCATCGGCCCATGTCGGTACAATATAGTAAAGTAATTATGGTTACAATTGCATGTATAGGTTATAATGGTCATATTGGCATGTAAATGTAAATGATTATTGTAATCTAGCCATTGGAATGGCTAGTGATGATTATGTTTTGGTATATGTATATATATGTATTTAAGTTTATAATATGGAGATAACATAAGTGTTTATTATTGATTGATTAAGAAAGGTAAGATTAAAAGCATGAATGCATGTATCAATATATCATGGTAGATGTTATAAATTGTTTGAATTCAATGCTTGGATTGGTTGGTAATTGGATATGAGTTGGTGTAGGAATTTTGTATGATTTTGGGTGAGAAATGAAGATATGAATGGCTTTATTTTGTCCACACGGGCATGTATCTAGACTATGTGTGACACATGACCTGATACATGGGCGTGCGGTTAGGTCGTGTGTCCCTTGCATCTTAAATTTGAGAAAATAGGATGCTCAAAATTGAGCACACGGGCAGAGACACGGGCGTGTGTCTCAGCTGTGTGTGCTAGACGGCCTAGAATACAGGCATGTGTCTTCGTCGTGTGAAACCTGCACCTAATTTTGAAAGAATTTAATTAACCACACGGCCTAGCACACGGGCGTGTGGCATGGCCGTATGCAGAAGTCAGAGAGTTACAGGGAGTCGAACACGGCCTGTAGCACGGGCGTGTCCCTTGGACCACATCAGCGTGTGAGCCTTGCACCTTGGAAAAATTTTGAAAGTTTGCAAAAAATTCTTAGAGTTTATAATTAAGTCTCGACTTGATTCTAATGCTAATTTTGGACCTCAAGGATCTGTTTAAAGGACGTTATGAATAAATCTCGAGGAATGAATAGCAACTGTTTGAATTATCTAAAAATGTTTTGAAAGTTTCAGTAATGCTCTGTAACCCTGTTCTGGCAACATATATGGGTTAGGGGTGTTACATGAATCTTTCTTAGAAAGTAAGATGACTAAGTGATCTTTTAATGCAAAAGGAACGAGGGCCGAAAAACCCCTAGAACTTGTGCACACTAACGTTTATGGCCCCATGAGCATTAATGCAAGAGGTAGTTACGAGTACTATGTAACCTTTATTGATCACTATTCCATATATGAGTATGTATACCTAATGCATCGCTAGAGTGAAACCTTTAAAAAATTCAAAGAGTTCCGTGCGAAAGTTGAGAAATAACTAGGTTTATCCATAAAGACACTTTGGTCAGATAAAGGTAGGGAATATTTATCTGATGAGTTCTTAGGATACCTCATAAAGAATGGGATTCTATCCTAATTAACCACGCTGGGCACTCCACAACAAAATGGTGTGACAGATAGAAGAAATCAAACTTTGTTAGATGTCACACCATAAATGTAACAGCTTGTTTTTAGGTCAAATCAGAACAGTGGTTTCGGGACCACAAATTTGATGTCAAAATATTTATTTTATTAATTTATTTATGTTTACAATATGATATAATTATTATGTGAAAGTTTTGTAAAGAAATTTTACTGTTTAAATGCTTAATTCAGTAAAAAGGACTAAATCACGTAACGTGTAAAATTTTACTTCTATTGTTTAAATGTATTAAATAGCTATGGTTTATTAATATGGTAGCCCTTATTATGTAATTAGTCCATCTATAATGTAAGTAGACATTCATGGACATCGTTTTAATGATTAAATTATATTAACAAGGTTATGTTGGTAATTTAGTTAATTAAGTTATTAATAATAAAACAAAATAAAAAATCTTGTTAAATAATTCATCATCTTGCCAAATTTGAGAAAAGAAATAAGGGTTTTTAAGCTTCCATGGTTTTAGCAACTTCAATCTTTGATTAAGGTACGATTTTTGCTCAATTTTTAGTGATTTCTACGTTTTTGAGCTTGTTGCAGCTTAATCTAGCTAGCCTGTACCTTCATTTTTGAAACTGTTATAGATTTTTAGATAAGTAATTATTGAATATTTGGGTATTTTTAAGTTTCTTGTTAGATTATTGATGGTTGTTAATAGATATACAAGTTTTATAAAGTGACTTTTGACAAAAATAAGAATTAGGGATTAAATTGTGAAAGATAGAAATGTTGTGGTTGAAATGTGAATAAAATGAAAATATGGGCTGCTATATAGTTATGTGAAATTTGGCTATACATGGGTTAAGGGTAAATTCTATAAATTTTCCATTTTGCGTAAAAATGACTAAATTGCAAAGTAGTCAAAAGTCTAGGGTTAAATTTGTAATTTAGCCAAAATGAATATTTAGGCTAAATTGAACTGAATGAAAGTTTGAATGAGTTAATTTGATATAATATAGATCAAGATAAGCTGAGATCGAGTTTAGATCGGGGAAAAGGAAAGATCGATGAATAGCCAATAGTTTTATCTGAGGTTACGAGGTAAGTTCATATAATTAGAATCGAACTTTTCTATACTTTTATTTGTTGAAATGAATGTATATAATTGAAATACTTGAAATATGAATGCCTTGATGATATATTATATTCATTAACGAACCCTATTTGAACTATATGAATTCATAGGATATGAGTGACATGTTACTAGGATTACTGTATTGGTCGAGCTCCTACATTTGTTGCGAACTCACCACAGCTCGTATGAGCTTACTGATTCAGCTCGTAAGAGCTTACTGTTTCAGCTCATTGGAGCTTATTGATTCAGCTCGATAGAGTTTACTATTTAGCTCAATAGAGCTTATCGTTTTCAGCTCAATAGAGCTTACCGTTTATTAGCTCGAGAGGAGCTTACCGACCATCACTCGAAAGAGCATGTATGATGATGAATTGTCAGATTACTGACATTGTTCACTCGACTATCCTTTGAAGTTCTAATAGGTTCAATGGGCATTAATACTATCTATACGGATAAGTTATGGGTTATAAGTGTTATTAATGTTATATGTATGAAATGTGAATTTTGGAATAATATAGAGTATTGTATTAATGGATGATTTATGTTTATGTCAAATGACTAACATGTGATGACTATGTATGAATAGGTGATGGTTAAATTGAATTGTTGGCATTTTTATTTATTGCTTGATTTTTTATAAATGGTAAGTTTAATTCTAAATTATACGGGCTTACTAAGCTATAAAGCTTACTTTGTTTCTTTTTCTATGATTTATAAAGGCTCATTGCTCGTTCGTTTCGGACAAGTCGGAGTTGCACATTACACTATCCAGATTCTGATTGGTACTTTTGAACTTGTGAATTTGTAAATATGGTGTATAGGCTAGTTTAAGGGATGATAGTTATGCTACTTGATATCTTGACTTTAGCATATTTTTGTGTATATGTTAAGCCATGTGATTTGACTTATGTTGATGTTGTATTTTTGTTGAATTGAAGTGGTCAATTATGGTATGTTTTAGCAAGGAAAGATGGAATGAGATTATGCAAATGAAGTCTTGATATATAGATGTTAGATAAATGGATTATATATGTGGTTAAATAGGTATTTGGATTTGTAAAAGGTAAGTTTTGATATGGCTTATAATGTCTATTGAAATGGTTATTTTGGTTGCCAATTGGGTTGCATTTATGTGGTCAAATATGCTTGTAATTGTTTGTGTATTTAGGGTGGCAATATGGCTTTGCAAATGGGCTATTTTTGTCCACACAGGCAGAGACACGGGCGTGTGTCTCAGTTGTGTGCAACACATGGTTAAGTTACACGGCCATGCGTCCTCTGAGCTAGCCTACAAATAAAGTCAGTATACCCTACAAGTTTGACACGGCTTAGACACATGGGCGTGTCTATTGGCCGTGTTTGTCACACAGATTCACACTTGGGCATGTGATTGACCGTGTGACATAAGTCAGTGTACCCCCTAAATAGCACATGGCTTAGCACACGGGCGTGTGAGACCATTTCGAAGGGCACACGGGCTAGACACACGGGCGTGTGGTTGGCCATGTGACCCAAGTCAGTATCCTCTCTAGTTTTCATATGGCCTTGCACACGGGCGTGTCCACGGGCGTGTCCTCGGCCGTGTGATACAAATCAGTATGCATGCCCTATTTTCACACAGTCTAAGACACGGGCGTGTCTACTAGCCGTGTGAGACACATATCCTGTTCACACGGGTGTGTGACACTTGAAAGGTTGAAAATTTTATAAGTTCCTGAAATTGTTATATGTTATCAATTTAGTCCCGAATGCATGGTTAAGGCTTTGTATGCTTGATTTAAGTATATAATGAATGTGAATGAGTGATATTTACTGAAATATAAGGTTATTTGATAAATTATCTTTCTGAACTGAGTTATAAGTCTGGTAATGCCTCTTAACATATTCTAGCGACGGTTACGGGTTAGGAGTGCTATAGTAAATCTAGTGAGTCCAAGATTATGGCGCATAATGGTGAAATAATTTGTTTATAGAGGTATAATCCACCAGAATTCTTTTTTTGGCGAATATGTGTAGGCGTATAGTAACCGCCGTGGTAACACTTGAAGATTCTATTTCATGTTATTCTGCTATGTAAAGAAAGAGATCTTATAAAAGTAAAAAGGTAATTATGGTATGAGTTATAACCAAATGTATAGTACGTCTAGTTGGTCGGAAGTAATGTGATAGTTAGGTGGTAAAGTTAGTTAGGAGTTAACTGGATTGACTAGTATAAAATCTATTATTACAGGATTCTTAGTTATGTTTCTCTCAGAACCGGTAGGCCATTAGGAAAGACAAATTATGGATTCAAGTGACATTTGTTAAGTTCCAATAACTTAAGTGAACTATATTTATATATCGATATGAAAGGTTTGTGAAGAAGTTATTTTTCTTAATATATTACTCTCTATCTCCTTTTATAAAATCTAAAGGTTATCCTTTTTCTTCGAGTCAGAAGCTAAGATTTTGGGATTAATCAGTGGTTTTTCCATCTCCTGGTAAGTACCACAGTTTTGCATGTTAAATTTTTAGAAAGAGTAAGTTTGTAAGAGGTATATGAACAATAGGATGTGAGTACAAGGCATTGCATGGGGGTTATCAATGATTGAGATGATAGAAATTTGTATGTAAATGAGTTTTAATGGTAGTTCTATATTTTGTAAGCAATTGTTGCTGCTCGTTCAAGAAGGATGTTTGAGCCTAGAACTTCAAACTACAATAAGATCTTAACTCTTGCATGTGCACTGTTCGAATAGAAGCATCTAATGAAAATGATATCTTTCATGATTGGTAAGGGTAAGAAGTAGAATAAAAATGATATACATCTTATAATGATATGTATGGAGTTCTGTTTGGAAATAATGCAAATAGATAAGTATGCAGGTATAGTTTGGTGTAGTAAAGTTATGAATCAGTCAGAGATATGAATAAATCTGGGTAAGTGAATGCTGTGTTAATGTCCCCCTGTGACGTCTCTGGTAGGGCAACTATATTGCTAAGCAGATTGGTAGATCACAATTTGAGAATAGTGTAAGACCATGAGGTTGAGAACAATGGAATATTAGTATGATATGAAAACATTCATGTTGTAGCCTCCACTAAGATGAAGACTGGATTGGAAGGTCACAATACATGAATGTCTGTAGGACCATGTGGTTGAGACCCATGACACAATATGTTTACATGTATATATGTTCATGGTGTAGCCTTTGGTGATGTGTAAATCTAATTGGTAGATCATGGTATATGAAATTATGTGTAAGTCCATGAGGGAGAAACCCATGGCACCATCTATGAAAGTCTGTTGGGATAGTAAAAATGAGGTTTCATATGTTTCCCTTGTGGCGTATTCTGCTTGGACCTTGTGGCATACTCTACTAAGTCTATCTGGTAAAAATATGGTTATTCGCCCTTATGATAAGTTCTGAATAAATTTTGATTCTTCTATATAAGTATTGAAAAGATAAGGTTATGACATGTCTGAGGTTATAATGGTTGAATTAGATCTGTGAAGAAATTGAATAAGTTTTTAAAAAGCTCTTGAAAAGAAAGGTGTATTTGAATGTTAAATAGGGTATTTTCCATGATAATTTGTAAGTGTTGAAAATGAGTGCATTCGTAGTTATGAAAGATATAAGAAATTTTTAACATGAGTTAGTCTGTATTATAATATGATTGAATCTGAGATATTTGTAATTTGTCATATCAGTGTTCCATAATGTCTTTTTTTGAAATCATATGGAATATGAGTTATGGTAATCCTAAGTCTGGAGTCCTGAAATAAAGTGGTGTGGATTATGTTTCAATAATTTCTATAGTATATTACCAGTGTGAGTTTGTATAATATTGGAATAGGGTAGGAATTGATTAGTAATTTGATGGTATTCAGATCTATGTAACAATTCGTCAAATATGCATGTATCTGTTACTGATTAATATTTGTGAATAATGGATCTAGAATACATATATGTAAAAAGAGATGGACTGCATAAAGTGGGTTTTGAAGGTATACTCTTTGAAAAGTATCTGTAGGACAAAAAGATTTATGGAATGTTTGGAAGAATTTGTAGTTAGTTTGTTAAGAAAGAATTAGTACTTTAAGAGTATGGTAGTTGGTGTATAAGTCTAAGCCGAAATTGTAATAATCTCTGCCCAATACGAAAGAAAGTGATTCAGGAAGATAAATTGCATAAATGTTCTCAAATATTATAAAATATCCTCTAAGGCATTTTTCGTTAACTCTTAGTCCTTCTGAACTTACAAGTGTTGTGTTTTTGTTTCAGGTAGTATGGTTCGAGTTTGAGCCAGAAGGGACGATGCTAGGAGTACGCCATAGTAGTGGCGTAGAGGGTTATTATGCATACATTGGAAATATGGTGTATTGTAATATTACAAACCATGAGTAAATCTTTAGTAAATGTTTTTGTTGTTATGAACTGTATTTGGTGGAATAGCCCATTTTTTAGTGAAATCGGAACAGTGGTTTTGGGACCACAAATCTGACCCAAAAATAAAATTTATTTTTATTTTATTTTATGGTCTAAATTATGGTAGAAATGCTTTGTAAAAAATGTAACACCCCTTACTCGTATTTGATGCCAGAACAGAGTACGAGGCATTACCGGACTCACATCTCAAACAATCATACAATCTCGTGTCACAAATTTGCGTCCAAATTAAAACCACTCACATTTAATCATAAAGTCCCTAGTACGAGCCTATGAGGCCCAAAACATGCTTTGGAAGTGGTTCGGGACTAAACCGACAACTCGGGAAAATTTTACAAAACTTAGAAAATTTTTCCACTAAATAGGGGTCACATGCCCGTGTGGTTTGGGACACGCTTGTGTGGGTAGGCCGTGTGGTCACACACGCTCGTGTCCCTAACCCATGTAACTCTCTATTTTGCAATACATGAACAAATTGATGTCACACGACCAAGTCACATGCCTGTGTGCTAGGCTGTGTGGGTAATTTAATTTTCATAAAATAGGTGCAGACTTCAGACGCGCAGGACACACGCCCGTGCCTGAGGCCGTGTAATCCACATGGCTGAGACACATGCCTATGTCTCTGTTCATGTGATCAATTATGAGCATTCTATTTCTCAAAATTAAGGTGCAGGGAACACACGGCCAAGACACATTCCCATAGGGTAGACCGTGTGTCACACATGGCCTAGACACTCGCCCGTGTATCTACCCGTGTGGACAAAATAAATGTTATTTACCAAGCCATTTGTCACCCTCATTTACACCTACACACACACACAAGTTCAATGGCATAAACCATGGCATGTTTAAGCAACCAAAACATCCATAATCAAAACTAAATCATGTCATTCATTACCAACAGTTAGCATATTTACTATAGCATGTTTTACCAAATCAATTCATACCAAGGTCATATTCACAAGTGTCAGCATGAATACTTCCATCATGCATAATTCTACTTAGATTTCCTAGCACACCAAAGGACTAATCTCCGATGATCTCTGATCCGAGTTAGCTTGGCGACACTATAAAACATGTAAAATTAAACGAAGTAAGCTATATAGCTTAGTAAGCTCGTATGCAAGAAATAAGAAACCTTACCATGCATATAACATTTAAAGAATATAACATAATTAAATGAAAATTTACATTAGTCTCATGATCATAATTCATTCCATCACAAAACTTACCTCATTTGAATCATTTTAAGCATTTAATAAACATGAGTTTTATGTACATACTTGAACCTTTTCAAAATGAACTTACACATGTTCTCAACTTTGACATACCCGTGAACCACTTGGAATAATAATGTCAGATACTTGGGATTTTTGCACACTAAGTGCCGCATACGTAGCCAATGCTACCTCAATCTCATATCACATAATCACTCGCTCTCGAGCTATCGACAGGCCTACTCACACAAGCTGTCAGTCAAGATGTAGCTACGTGGTGCTGCTCATACAAGCTGTGAAGTATCCGTAACATATGCCGGTATACTCAGCCATTGGTAGGACGTACAAGACCAGCACTCGGATCACATAATCACATAACACATAATGACCCTAGTGACATGTCACTTGTATCCTAATCTATTCTTAAGGTTCAATGGGACTTCTCACTTGCTGAATCATCGTCGAACTCATTCATAGAATTATACTCATTCACATAATCAAACATATAGTTCATGCAACATTAAAGCATTTAAATACAATTATTCTAAAGCTTATTTTTAACATGCAAACTTACCTCGGTACAAAATGGCTAATAGTTCGATTTAGTCCACAACCTTGTTCTTTCCTCGGTCTAGGTCAAAACCTCGTCTTTCTTGATCTATAGTACCACATTTAACTCATTCGATCATCACATTATTCAATTTAATGCCAAAAACACCTTATGAAAAAATTACTTTTTTGCCCCTAACTTTTTAACTTTTTACATTTTAGTCCCTAGGCTCGTAAAATGATTTTCATTCAATTTCATCACACCCAAGCCTATCCGAACCTATCCCTTGCTCATAACAACCCACATTTTTCATTTATTCATGTTTTGACACACATTTCACAAGTTTTACAAATAGGTCCCTATTTGACATTTTCATAAAAAATCATTTGGTAAATGTTGTTTATCTAACACCAAACATGCATTTTCTACCATTAAACATCAAAATACACAAATTTTCAACATGGGTAAAATTTTAGACTTCGATTTTCTTTCAAATTGGTCCTTGAAATAGCTAGATTAGGTTGAGACAACTTTAAAAACATAAAAATCATTAAAAATGAGACAAAGACGGACTTACAATCGAGCTTGGAAGTTGGCTAAAACCCTAGCTATGGTGTCTCTTGAAATTTCAGCAAAAAGAGGATGAAATTGAGAAGATGACATATTTTATTTGTTTTATTTTGTCTTTATTAACCAAATGACCAAAATGCCATTAATGCCAAACTTTGAAATTTCACCTAACCATTTCCATTTTTGTCCAAGTTAAAGTATAATGGTCTAATTACCATTTAAGAATCTCTGATTTAAAATTTCATAGCAATTAGACACCTCTAGCTTCTAGAACACATATTTTTCACATATTGCAATTTTGTCCTATTAGTCTAATTGGACACTCTATCGATAAAATTTCTTAACGAAATTTTCACACAATCATTTAATCATATTGTCGACCTTAAAGAAATAATAAAATAAATATTTCTACTTCATATTTGTGGTCTCGAAACCACTATTCATATTTGACCCAAAAACGGGCTGTTACAAAAAACTTAATAAAAAAATTTTATCGATTAAGCGTTTAATTACGAGAATGACTAAATCACATAAAATGTGAAAGTTGAATTCTAGTAGCTATAAGGATTAAATAGCTATGGAATTTAAAATTAAGGTCCTTATATGGTAATTAGACCATTAAAGAAAAGTGTGTAGATTTTTGGCGACTCATCCATGGAAAAATTAGAATAGAATAGGAACTAAATTGAAAAATGAAATAATTAGTTAATTAAAAGATGATAGAAAGAAAATATCATCTTATTTTGTCATCTTTGATAGAAAGAAAATATCATCTTATTTTGTCATCTTTAACCCCAAAATTCTATGGAAACCCTAGGAGAGAGAGAAGAAACTTTCAAGGCTTAATTGGGTAAGTTTCTTTGTCCCATTTTTAGTAATTTTGATGTTTTTCAAACTGGGATAGTCTAATTATCTATTTGGGGGATTAATTTGAAAATTTATCAAAGTATAGAAAGTTGGTCATGGATGAATATGCTGAGAATTAGAAATTTATGGTAGAAAATGAAAGGTTGTTGATAGATAAACAACTTTTACAAAATGATTTTTGATGAAAACATGATTTAGGGACTAAAATGTAAACTTGTGAAATTTGATGAAAAATTCTAAATTTTTATGAATACATGTGCTGTAAAATTTGTAATGGGATTTTGGTTAGGCTTGGTATAGGGAGTAAATTGCACAAGTTTCATTTTCCGAGCATAGGGATGAAATTGGAATTTATGTTAAAGTTAGGGGCAAAATGGTAATTTTTCCTAGGACGTAAATAGAGTCAAAATAAATATGAAATGAGATAAATTGATGATTAAATTCATTTATATAGATCCAGATAACACAAACTCAAGGCTAGATCGAGGAAAAGAAAAGATTTTGGATTAGTAGATTATTTACGCGAACAAGTGTCGAGGTAAGTTCGAGTAACCTAATTGAGCATGTAAATATGTTTAAATAGAATGTTGTGATTGTATGAATTGTTATCATCATTTGATGTGAATTATTTGATTTCTATAAAGAAAAATTGAATACATGTTTGAAATGATGAAAAAGGGTTAAGTCCCAATTGAATATTGAATTTCGATGATTATATGCGCTTTCTTGAAACTAATAAGGTTTGGCATTTGTTTCGGATGGGATTCAGTTCGGACGAGTAATCCTATTGACCTTGTTGTAGGAAGGATTTAGCCAGGACGGGTAATCCTGATATAATACTTTTCGAGTATACGTTACGATTAGGGTTTAGCTTGGACTGGTAATCCTAATTGAGCTCTTTGAGCATACGTTCTATAAAGGATTTAGCTTGGACTGGTAATCCTATTATATGATATGTGACTCGAGAGCGTATTCTTTGGTTAAGTTCCCTAAGGGGTACCCACGAATAAGAATTGACGGATTATTGAATTGTACACCTCGAGTGTACCACTTGAGTATTCATAGAAATTTCAATGATTCGACGGACATAAAAATCTGGACATGGCATGAGAATCATGAGATGAAATGACAACGTCTTGAAAGAATAATGTATGATGAGCTCATCTATCCTTATTTGATGTACATGTAAACTTTGTGACTAACATGTTTGATTGGATGCATATGTTTAGGCAATTTAGCCAAATGGATGGAAAACTTGTTATTGTATGCTTAGATTTAATAAACGGGATTGGTAAGTTTAGTTTCATGAACTTACTAAGCATTTAATGCTTACTCCATTTTATTTTTCCCTTGTTTTATAGTGCTCGGAAGCTCACGATGGTTAGAGATCACTGGAGTATCGTCACACTATCAACTACTCATTTGTGATATACTTAGTAAAATCATTTTGGTATAATGGCATGTATAGGACAACTTGACCAATAGTGGCTTGAAATTTATATTTTGTAACTTAGCCATTGGAATGGCTAGTAATGGCATATTTTGGTATGATTAAGTAGGTTATAATGATATATTCATATATGATATGTTATGTACATGTGATCAAATGATGTTAATGCCTAAGTTAATCCAAGGTAAGTTTATGAACACATATGCATGTAATGGTATGCTATGTTGAATGATGGAAATTGCCTAAATTGAATGCTTGAAATGGTTGGTATTGGTTCTGTGATTTAATTGCAGGTCTTGGGTGAAATTTTGGGTGAGAAATGAAGCTAGAAATGGCTTCATTTTGTCCTTATGGGCAAACACACGGGCGTGTGTCTAGACCATGTGTGACACATGGCCTGGTAACATGGGCATGTGGTTAGGCCATGTGTCTCCCGTGTAACATCCCAAATTTAAGGTCTAGTCAAAACAGTGGTATCGAGACCATAAATTCAAAGTAGAAATAAATATTTTATGATTATTATGAGGTCTATGATATGATTTCATGCTTGTGTGAAAATTCATGAAGAAATTTTATTGATAAAGTGTCCAATTTGACATTTAGGACTAGATTGAAAAGGTTGCAAAATGTGAGTTCTAGAAGCTTTAAGCATGAAATTGCCATGGATTATTAATTAGAGGTCCTTAAATAACAATTTGCCCAATTTCTATTTTTATGGACAAAAATGGGCATGAATAGGAAAAATTTGAAAGAAAGGCCTTAAGGGCATTTTTGTTATTTGGTTAATAAAAGAATAAAAAGCGAAAAATGAAGCAAAAAAATTGTCCATCTTCTCCTACCTTAGCCGAAATTCTCAAAGAGTCATAGCTAGGGTTTTGTTCAACTTCCAAGCTTGATAGTAAGTGCATTCAAGCCCCGTTTTTAATGTTCTTTACATTGTTGAAGTTGTTATCAACCAGTCTAGCTATTTCTACCATTATTTTGAGCTAGGATTCATGTTCCAAAAGTAACCCATGTGTGACATGCTTGAATTTTGATGTTCAATGGAGGAATATGAAAGTTTGATGTATGATAAGCATCTTTTGCAAAGTGGTTTTTCATGAAAACACCTAAAAAGGACCTTTTTGTAAAACTTGTAAAATAGGTCGTAAAAAATTTGATTTGAAAGAAAATGTGGTCTGTTATAAGTATGACATAAGTTTGGCTAGGCTTGAGTTGAAAAGAAAATGAACACATTTCATTTTACGAGCCAAGAGGCTAATTTGTAATCATGTGAAAGTTTAAGGGAAAAACTATAATTTTGCCAAAGTATGATTTATGGGATGTTTTGAGCATTGTGATAATTAAATAAGTGAAATTTACTATTATAGATTAAGAAAAACGGAGCCCAGACCTAAAACGAGGAAAGAACAAGGTCGTGGACTAAATCAAATTATTAGCCATATTTTGGTACCGAGGTAAGTTCATGTGTAAATAATGCAAAGTTGAATCATGTTTTAATGCTTTATTAATGTATGAGTTTATATGTGTAATTGTTATGATGAGTGTATGAATGACTTCATGATTTATAAGAATAACATTGTGAACGAGTTCGACGAATATGTGACATTGAGAAAATTCCGTTTGAACCTTAGGAATAATTTAGGATACAATGTGACATGTCACTAGGAACTATGCGTTTATGAGCTCATGAGATTATGTGTATATGTGACTATGAGAATCTGGGTGCTAATCATGTACGTTCTACCGGTGGCTAGGTAGCCCGTCATGTGTTGCGGTTACCTGTCAGCTTGTGTGAGCAGCCCGTGTAGCTACATCCTGACTGTCACCATGTGTGAGCAGGCTCGTGATTAGCTTGAGAGCGAGCGACGTGCGATATGTGATATAAGGTAGCATGTGGCTACGTATAAAGCACTATGTGCAAGCTTTCGGTGTATCTAATAGTATTCCAAGTGTTCAACGGGTAAATCAGTGAGTTATTCGACAAGTAAGTCAATGATAAGGATTTATGAGAATGTGATACGAGTTGGTATAGGTATGTACGAAAAACTCATATGAATGGGCTCGGTATGTGATGAACTTTTGGTAAGATTGAAAATGAGTAAGTTATGCGTATGAAACTATGATGACATATATGCAAATTATGTTATGTTAATTGTATAATATTCATGATTATGTTGCTATTTATTTGCATATGAACTTACTAAGCTTTATGCTTACTCCCCTCTATTTTCCATTTTCTTATAGTATCGCTAAGTTATCTCGGGGATCGAAGGACGTCGGTGACTCGATCACACTATCAATTAGACATTTGGATATAGTTAGTCTTAACATTTTGAGTATGGCATGTATCAAGACTTGGTATTTTTATTATTTGTCATATTGGTTTAGCCAAATGTGTTGCCTTATGATGATATTTGATTCATTTTGTCTAAGGCCATGAGATGTGGCTTATATTGATTATTGAGTTGTAAACCTACTCATATATGCATGCATGTGCCTATGCAATTGTGATGTGGTTGGTTGTTGTGTGAATGTAATAAAATGTGTTGTGGCTATGGATGTTTGTTGATAGAATTGTGAGTGAATGACATGATTACAACTAAGACATTAGTATGTTAAATAAAAGTAATCTACCACTCTTAGTGCATGCAAATTTATAAATTTGGCTTGATCAAATATGAAGTCTTATGCATGTATAAGTAAAGATGAATTGATCATGATCATGTCATGTTTGTGTATGTTTAAGTGCCTTTGAAGTCATGTATGTGTTTGAGCAAATAAGGGTGGCAATTGGCTTGGGAAATAGCCTCAAAGTTGTCCACATGGGTAAACACACGGGCATGTGTCTTGGCCGTGTGTGACACACAGTTTGCCCCATAGGTGTGTGATCTGGCCGTGTGTCCCCTGCACCCTAAGTAGGTAAAACAGAATGCCCAGTAGTAAACTCACAGGTAGAGTCACGGCCGTGTGTCTCAGTCGTGTGAAGGACATGGGCTCAGGAGATGGGCGTGTGCCCTGACCGTTTGAAGTCTGCACTGGATTTTTGGAATTTTATTCGCCATACGTCCTAAGCACACGGGCGTATGACTTGGCTATGTGACTCTATTTTTGCTGATGACTTCATAAATAGAGAGTTACACGGACTGAGGACATGGGCGTTCTCAAGCCACACGGGCGTGTGTGACCACATGGCCTACCCACATGGGCGTGTGACCCTCTAAAATGAGAAAATTTTCTAAATGTTGTAAAAGTTCTGAAAGTTCTCGGTATAGTCCCGAACCACACCCAATGTATGTTTTGGGCCTTGTAGGTCCGTATAAGGGACAATATATTGTGTATAAATGGTTTTAATTTGGGAAATATTTTATGGCTCGATTTTGTATGAATGTTTATGTTTGAGTCCGATAATGCCTCAGAGCCTGTCCTAGTGTCAGATACGGGTAAGAGGTGTTACATTTAGTGGTATCAGAGCTACGGTTTAGTCGATTCTCGGACTAACGTAGCATGTGTACGAGTCTAGCTATACATGCCATACATATATTATGATTGTGTGACAACTCCTAACGATTTTAAAATGTGTTTTCCTATAGTAAATGGATCTCGACAGAGCAGTGGCGGATGATGTTGAAAGTAACGTACCGGCTCCCGCTGAAATAGCAGCGTCATCTTATAGTAGACCCCCTACAGTTAGTCGAGGAGAAGGAGGCAAGGAAGCCTTTCTCCATATGATGGATGCATGGTATACGGAGTTCGTTCAAACTAGCCCGAACGCTCAACCCCTTCCAACCCCGCCTATTCCTCAACCTATCCCCGTAGTACCCCAAGGTAGGGACTTCGTAAGATTGAATAGACCTCCAGTTGATAAGATACAAAAATAAGGAGCCGAAGAGTTCCAAGCGAGTATAGATGGTGATCCCGAGAGGGCAGAATTCTGGCTTGAGAATACCAATAGGGTATTTGATGAGTTGTCATGCACACCTGAAGAATGCATGAAATGTGTTGTGTCCCTCCTGAGAGACTCAGCTTACTAGTGGTGGAACACCCTTGTGTCGGTTGTACCAAGGGAGAGAGTTAATTGGGAATTTTTCTAAGAAGAATTCCGTAAGAAGTACATTAGCCAGAGGTTTATTGATCAGAAAAGAAAAAAATTCCTCGAGATAAAACAGGGCGTAAAGACGGTAATAGAATATGAGAGTGAGTTTGTGAGACTAAGCAAATACGCTCGAGAATGTGTATCGACTTAGGGCATCATGTGTAAAAGATTTGAAGATGGGTTAAACGAAGACATCCGATTGTTGATGGGTGTCCTTGAGTTGAAAGAATTTGTTGTGCTCATAGAGAGAACCTGTAAGGCCGAGGAATTGGCTAAAGAGAAAAAGAAAGCTGAGTTAGAGTCTCGAGATTTGAAGAAAAGGCAGATGGGTTAGTCATTTCAGTCTTCATTTAAAAAATCGAGAAAGTTTAATATTCGATTAAGTGCTTCAGTTGGGTTTTCGAAAAGAAACCATGGGAAACAGTATTGAAGTCATAAGGCTCAAACTACTTCGATAGCGAGTGTGTGGACCTAATAGATTTGAGTGTCAACATTGTGGCAGACGTCACCCTAGTGAATACTGGATGAATAATAGAGCATGTTTCAAGTGCGGCTCACATGATCATTTTATCAAGGATTGTCCTGAGACGGTTGAAAAAGAGAAATTTCAGAGTGCGAGATCTAGTAATACTGCTTCTAGAGGAAGGCCACAGAGAAATCAGAGAAATGGAGCAAGTAGCAAGAGTGCACCTAGAGATCCAGCTGTGAGGCCCGAAGGTAGAGCACCTGCGAGGACTTGTGTCATTCGCACTCGCGAAGAGGCCTCATCCCCTGATGTGATTACGAGTACTTTTTCTCTTTATGATACTTCTGTTGTTGCTTTGATTGATCCGAGATCTACCCATTCGTATGTTTGTGTGAAATTGGTTTCTAGCATGAATATGTCTATTGAGTCTACAGAAACTGTGATAAAAGTGTCAAACCCTCTAGGCAAAAGTGTTAGTTGACAAAGTATGTAAGAATTGTCCTTTGATGATTAAAGGTCATTGTTTTCCGGCAAATCTTATGCTTTTTCCGTTTGATGAATTTGATATAATACTTGGTATGGATTGGTTGACCATGCATGATGTAGTAGTAAACTGTGGAAGGAAAATCATTGAATTGAAATGTGGAAGTGGTGATATTCTTCGGGTTGAATCAGATGAATCAGATAGCTTGTCTGTAGTGATTTTTTCTATGACTGCTCAGAAATGTATGAGAAAGGGTTGTGAAGCTTATCTTGCCTTTGTGTTGAATACAAAGGAGTCAGAGTTGAAAATTAAATCAATTCCAGTAGTATGTGAGTATTCAGATGTGTTTCTAGAAGAGTTGCTCGAATTGCCTCCAATTAGGAAAGTTAAGTTTGGTATTGAGTTAATTCCTGGTATTGCACCTATTTTGATTGCTTCGTATAGGATGGCTTCAACGGAATTAAAGGAGTTGAAAGTTCAGTTGCAAGAATTAACGGATAAAGGTTTTGCGAGACCTAGTTATTCTTCGTGGGGCGTACCGATACTATTTGTGAAAAAGAAAGATGGTTCGATGAGATTGTATATAGACTACCGACAGCTTAATAAGGTAACCATAAAGAAAAAGTATCCCTTGCCAAGAATCGATGACTTGTTTGACCAATTGAAGGGAGCCACAGTATTTTCCAAGATTAACTTGAGGTCTGGTTACTATCAATTGAGAGTTAAGGACTTGGATGTGGCGAAAACTACTTTTCGGATGAGGTATGGTCACTATGAATTTTTGGTTATGCCATTTGGTTTAACGAATGCTCCCGCCATACTTATGGATTTAATGAACCAAATTTTTCGTCTGCATTTGGATAAATTTGTTGTTGCTTTTATGGATGATATACTGATTTATTCTCATGATGAGGCCGAGCATGCTAAGCACTTGAGAACGATTTTGCAAACTTTGAGAGACAAGTAGTTGTATGCTAAGTTTAGTAAAAGTGTGTTTTGGCTTAGAGAAGTTGGATTCTTGGGCCACATTGTTTCGGGTGATAGAATCAGAGTTGACCCGAGTAAGATTTTGACTATTTTTGAATGGAAACCGCCGAGGAATGTAACTGAGGTTAGAAGCTTTCTAGGCTTAGCCGGTTATTACAAACTGTTGTTACAGAAAGATGTTAAGTTCGAATGGATAGAAAAATGGCAACAGAGTTTTGAGAAACTAAAGGCATTGTTGATTGAGGCTCCAGTTTTAGTACAGCCTGAACCGGGAAAGGAATTTGTGGTTTATAGTGATGCATTCCTAAATGGATTGGGTTGTGTACTTATGCAAGAAGGCAAGGTAATAGCTTATGCCTCGAGGCAGTTGAAACCTCATGAGAAAATTTATCCGACACATGATTTGGAGCTAGCCGCCATTGTGTTTGCATTGAAGATTTGGAGACACCATTTGTATGGTGAGAAATGTCGAGTATTCATTGATCATAAATGTCTAAAGTACTTAATGACTTAAAAGGATTTGAGCCTATGACAATAGAGATGGTTGGAGTTGTTAAAAAATTACGAGTTAGTGATTGACTACCACCTGGGAAAGGCGAATCTGGTCACCGATGCTTTGAGTAGGAAGTCGTTATTTGCTTTGAGGGCTATGAACACTCAGTTGGCTCTATCAGATGATGGTTCTATTGTAACAGCCCAGTTTTAGCTAAACCAAAAAAGTGGTTTTGGGACCACAAATCTAAGGTCGTAAAATTATTTTAATATTATTTTTTATTTTTATGGCATGAAATTAGATATGCATGAAAGTTTCGTGTGCTAATTTTATCGTTTAAGTGGTTAATTTGAAAAAAAGGACTTAATCGCATAAAATGCAAAAGTAGCATGCTATAAGTTAAAAGTGCTTAATTGCCATGGCTTATTAAATGAAAGGTCCCTATGTTGTAATTAGTCCATTGGTAGTGGAGATGGACATAAATAGCCTTGAATTAGGTGATTTATTAATTTTTAATTAAAGGTTAATTTGGTAAACTATGTATAAAGTATAATAAAATAAAACAAAATGTAAAATAGTTGTCATCTTCATCAATTTTCAACTGAATATAGAGAAAAGAAACATCCATTGAAGCTCTTTAGGGTTCGGTACTTGTGAGCTCAAATTGGTATGTGATTGTTGTTTGGTTTTTTATGATTTCTATATTTTTGTGATTGTTGCTTCGGTTCTAGCTAGCTCGTGCCCCAATTTTTGAGTTTGTTAGTGATTTTGTAAAATGCCATTGATGATAGCTTGATGTTTTTAAGTGTTGATGATGAAATACGAAAGCTTGGTGTTTGATATACATGTTTTGCAAAGTGATTTTGAGTGAAAATGCCTACATAGGATTAATTTCTGAAACGTGTAAATTGAGGGGTTAAATTGTGAAATAAATGAAAGTTTTGGGTTGCTAGGGACTTACATGAAATTCGGCTAGGCTTGGGTGTAATGAAATTTTGTGAATTTTGTGTATTTGTGTAATAGGGACTAAATTGAATAAATGTGAAACTTTAGGGGCTAAAGTGAAAAAATGCCCAAATATGTGTTTGTGGACTAAATTGAATAGTTTGGTGAATTAATGAGTTATTTTTAAATGTGTTTAGATCAAGAACAAAAGAAATCAAATTTAGATCGGGGAATCAAAAGTTGTTGAATAGTCGACCCGATACATCAATCCCTATTACGAGGTAAGTTCTTATGCAAATAAATGTCTTTAAATTGAATTACATGTGTTTACTTGTCATTGAATTGTTATGAATGTCGAAAGAACAATTACGAGTAAGAATCGACAGAGTTACGACATCCGAAAGTCCCGTACGAACCTTAGGAATAGTATTGGATATGAATGTCATGACACTAGGTTACTGAGATGTGATTACATGTAAGACCATGTCTGGGACATTGGCATTGTATTGTGGTTACGTGTAAGACCATGTCTAGGACATTGGCATCGTTAATCGAATACGTGTAAGACCCTGTCTGGGACAGTGGCATAAATATGTGATAACATGTAAGACCATATCTGGGATATGGCATTGTACGATTTATATGTGATTGTCGAGTATCCTTAACGATTCCAAACGGTTCAACGGGGAAAGTTAAGTCGAGAAAGAATATGTGAATGAGCTAAGTGACCCAGGTACGTACAAAATTCATACAAGTATTGAAAAGGGGAAATATTTGATGAACTCGATTAAGACATTGAATATATGTTCAATGAGAAAGGTTTGTGAATTTGAATGTGATTAGCTATGTTTAGCATTTTTGAATTGATATGCAAATATTCATGTGTTGACTTTATTTGCATATGGCTTACTAAGCTTTTAAAGCTTACTGTGTTTATTTTCCACTGTTTTATATATTATCGAAGCTAACTCAGGCTTAGGGATCGTTAGGGAAACATCATCACACTATCGATCATCTCGTTGGTACTTTTGGGAGCTTTGTATATGTTGCATATGGCATGTATAGGCTAGTGTCATCTTGGTATGTTTTGAGTTATGATTTACCCATGAGATTTGGCTTGTAAATGTTGGTGTGTATGGCCGTTTAAGTTGGCTAGAATTATATGTTTGATAAGTGATATATGTGATGTACATAATGCCTTATGTGTTGGCTTGTTTGGTATGATATATGATTGCTCTTTTGGATAGTTGTAAGTTGGAGTATTATTCCTTCGAAATTAGTATATTGTGGTTTGATTTTGAGGTGATGATATGATGTGTTTTGGTGACATGAAATAGATGATAATTTGATGAGTAAATGCATTTAGTAGCTATGTAAGCTGTGATGATTTTGGCTTAATGATTTAGTATGTTTGAATATAGAATTAAGTAGTTGAAATGGTTGAGGATAGATGGCATGATATGTGTATGAATTGGCATGTTTTGGCTACCTATATATGTAATGAATTGATACTCTTTTGGTTACTAGGTGTGCTTGAAAGAAGGGTGGCAAATTGGCTTTACAAATAGCCTATTTTTGTCCACACGGGCAGAGACACGGGCGTGTGTCTCATCCGTGTGCGACACACGATGATGCTACATGGCTGTGTGTCCCCTAGGGCAACCCTTCGAATTAAAGTTGAATATACCCTACAAGTTTGGTACGGCCTAGACACACGGGCGTGTCTACTAGCCGTGTGAGGCACACGGGCTGGCACATGGGCGTGTGGTCGATCGTGTGACCCAAGTCAATAACCCCTCCAGTTTTCCCACGGCCATGGCACACGAGCGTGTCCTCGGCCGTGTGGTACAAGTCAGTATGTATGCCTTGTTTTCACACAGCCTGTGACACGGGCGTGTTTGGGGGTCGTGTGAGGCACACTGCCTGTTCACACGGGCGTGTGACCCTTAAATGTTGAAAAACATTTATATGTTTCTCAAAGTTTGTAAATGTTATCAGTTTAGTCCCAAACCACTTTTAAGCATGTTTTAAGGTCTCGTAGAGCCTTATAAGGGACAATATGAATGATTTGAATGGGTTTTGATTATGAATGCTTAAATGTATGTAAATGAGGTAAATTATCTGGTAATGCCTCCTAACCCTATTCTAGCGATGGATACGGGTTAGGGGTGTTACATCTATTCTAGCTGAGCTGAGAGCTAGACCGATGTTTCTCCAAGAGATTTGCGAAGCTTAGAAAGGTGACAGTGATTTGCAAGCCAAAAGAATCCAATGTGAATCGGGTATAGAATTAGATTTTCGAATTAATTTGGATGGATGTTTGATGTTTCGAGATAGGATCTGTGTTCTTAAAGATATCGAATTGATTTAGAAGATTTTGTGTGAGACACATAGTAGTCGTTTGTCTGTTCATCCAAGCAGTATGAAAATGTATAATGACTTGAAAAAAATGTATTGGTGGTCAGGAATGAAAAGAGACATTTCAGAGTTTGTTTCTAAATGTTTGATTTGCCAGCAAGTGAAAGCAGAAAACCAAGTACCTTTAGGTTTACTTTAACCTTTGATGGTTCCCGAGTGGAAGTGGGACCATATTACTATGGATTTTGTAATAGGTTTGCCTTTGACACCGAGAAAGAAAGATGCTCTATGGGTTGTTGTAGATCGATTGACAAAGTTGACTCATTTTATCCCAGTACGCACTGACTATTCACTTGATATGTTAGCCGAGTTGTATATTTCTGAAATAGTGAGATTGGATGGAGTACCTTTGTCGATTATATCAGATAGAGATCTGAGGTTCACTTCGCGGTTTTGGAAAAAGTTGCAAGAGGCTTTAGGTACAAAGCTGAATTTTAGTATTACTTTCCATCCACAAACTAACGGTCAATCCTAAAGGGTGATTCAGATTCTTGAAGATATGTTACGGTGTTGTTTTCTTGAGTTCCAGGGTAGTTGGGAAAAGTATTTACCATTGGTAGAATTTGCCTATAACAACAATTTTCAATCGAGTTTGAAAATGGCGCCTTATAAGGCATTGTATGGGCGTAAGTGCCGAACACCCTTGTATTGGACCGAACTCAGAGAGAATTAGATTCACGAATTTAATTTAGTCAAAGAAACCGAAGTAAAAGTGAAGGTAATTCGTGATTGTTTGAAAGCTGCTTCGGATAGACAGAAATCCTACGTAGACTTGAAACGAAAAGAGGTTGAGTTTCAAGTCAGTGATAAGGTATTCCTAAAAGTATCTTTATGGAAGAAAGTTTTGAGGTTTGGCCGGAAGGACAAATTAAGTCCACGCTTTATTGAATCGTATGAGATTACCGAAAGGATAGGGCCAGTAACATATCAGTTGGCTTTACCGTTTGAGTTGGAAAGAATTCATGATGTGTTCCATGTGTCTATGTTGCACCGATACTGATCTGATCCTTCGCATGTGATTTCACCGATAGAGGTTGAGATTCGACCGGATATGACTTATGGCGAAAAATCGATTAAGTTTTTGGCTCAGAAAGTCAATCAACTGAGAAACAAAAGTATTTCCCTTGTGAAAGTATTATGGCAAAGACATGGGGTTGAAGAGGCTACATGGGAGACCGAGGAAAACATGAGAAACCTATACCCAAACCTTTTCACTGATAAGATTTTCGGGGATGAAAATCCCTAAAATGGGAGAGTTGTAACATCCCGAATTAGGGTCTAGTCAAAATAATGGTTTTGATACCACAAATTCGAAGTAGAAATAAATATTTTATGATTATTATAAGGTCTGTGATATGATTTCATGCTTGTGTGAAAATTCATGAAAAAAATTATTGATAAAGTGTCCAATTTAACATTTAGGACTAAATTGCAAAGGTTGCAAAATGTGAGTTCTAGAAGCTTTAAGCTTGAAATTGCCATGGATTATTAATTAGAGGTCCTTAAATAGCAATTTTCCCAATTTTTATTTTTATGGACAAAAATAGGCATGAATAGGAAAAATTTGAAAGAAAGGCCTTAATGGCATTTTTGTCATTTGGTTAATAAAAGAATAAAAAGGGAAAAATGAATCAAAAATCTTGTCCATCTTCTCCTACCTTAGCCAAAATTCTCAAGGAGTCATAGCTAGGGTTTTGTTTAACTTCCAAGCTTGATAGTAAGTGCATTCAAGCCCCGTTTTTAATGTTCTTTGCATTTTTGAAGTTATTATCAATCGATCTAGCTATTTCTACCATTATTTTGAGCTAGCGTTCATGTTCAAAAACTTACCCATGTGTGACATGCATGTATTTTGATGTTTAATGGAGGAATTAAAATTTTGATGTATGATAAACATCTTTTACTAAGTGGATTTTCATGAAAACACTTAAAAAGGACATTTTTGTAAAAGTTGTAAAATGGGAGGTAAAAAAATTGTTTTGAAAGAAAATGTGGGTTGTTATAAGTATGACATAAGTTTGGCTAGGCTTGAGTAGCAAAGAAAATGAACACATTTGATTTTAGGAGCCTAGGGGCTAATTTGTAATTATGTGAAAGTTTAAGGGCAAAATTATAATTTTTCCAAAATATGATTTATGGGCTGTTTTGAACAATGTGATAATCAAATAAGTGAAATTTGCTGTTATAGATCAAGAAAAACAGAGTCCAGACCTAAACCGAGGAAAGAACAATATCGTGGACTAAATCAAATAATTAGACATATTTTGGTACCGTGGTAAGTTCATGTGTAAATAATGCAATGTTGAATCATATTTTAATGCTTTATTAATGTATGAGTTTCTATGTTTAGTTGTTATGATGAGTGTATGAACGACATCAGGGTTTATGAGAATGACATTGTGAACGAGTTCGACGAATATGTGACATCGAGAAAATCCTGTTTGAACCTTAGGAATAATTTAGGATACAATGTGACATGTCACCAGGAACTATGCATTTATGGGCTCATGAGATTATGTGTATCTGTGACTATGAGAATTCGGATGCTAGTAATGAACGTTCTACTGGTGGCTGGGTAGCCCGACATATGTTGAGGGTACTTGTCAGTTTGTGTGAGTAGCCCGTGTAGTTACATCCTGACTGTCAACTTGTGTGAGTAGGCCCTTGATTAACTCGAGAGTGAGAAATGTGTGATATGTGATATGAGGTAGCATGTGGCTACGTATGAAGCACTATGTGAAAACTTTTTGTGTATTTGATAGTATTCCAAGTGTTCAACGGGTAAATCAGTGAGTTATTCAACAAGTAAGTCAATGATAAGGATTTATGAGAATGTGATACGAGTTGGTCCATGAATGTACTAAAAACTCATGAATGGGCTCGGTATGTGATGAACTTTTGGTAAGATTGAAAATGAGTAAGTTATGCCTATGAAACTATGATGACATATATGCAAATTATGTTATGTTAATTGTATAATATCATGATTATGTTGCTATTTATTTGCATGTGAACTTACTAAGCTTTATGCTTACTCCCCTCTCTTTTCCATTTTTTATAGTATCGCCAAGCTAGCTCGGGGATCGAAGGATGTCAAAGACTCGATCACACTATCAATTGTACATTTGGGTATAGTTAGGCTTAACATTTTGAGTATGGCATGTATAGGGACTTGGTATTTTTGTTATATGTCATATTGGTTTAGCCAAATGTGTTGGCTTATGATGATATTTGATTAATTTTGTATAAAGCCATGAGATGTGACTCATATTGATTATTGGGTTGTAAACCTATTCATTTATACATGCATATGCCTATGCAATTGTGATATGGTTGGTTGTTGTGTGAATGTGCTGAAATGTGTTGTGGCTATGGATGTTTGTTGATGGAATTGTGAGTGAATGACATGATTACAACTAAGACATGAGTAGTTAAATAGAAGTAATCTACCACTCTTAGTGCATGCAAATTTATAAATTTGGCTTGACCAAATATGAAGTCTTATGCATGTATAAGTAAAGATGAATTGATCATGAGCATGTCTTGTTTATGTATGCTTAAGTGCATTTGAAATGATGTATATGTTTGTGCAAATAAGGGTGGAAATTGGCTTGGGAAATAGCCTCAAAGTTGTCCACACGGGTAAACACACGGGTATATGTCTAGGTCATGTGTGACACACGGTTTGCCCCATAGGCGTGTGATCCGGCTGTGTGTCCCCTGCACCATAATTAGGTATAACAGAATGCCCAGTAGTAAACACACGGGCAGAGACACAACCGTGTGTCTCAGCCATGTGAAGGACTCGGCCTCAGGACTGTAACAGCCTAATTTTGGGCCTAATCGGAACAGTGTTTCTGAAACCACTATTTTGGGGCCAGACAATTTTTTTATATTATTTTATGTGTTATAGCATGATTATATGAGTGCATGAAAATTTTGGTGAATTAATTTTAGCGTTTGTGAGCTTAATTTCGAAAAAGGACTAAATCGCATAAAGGGCAAAAGTTGTGATTTGCTAGCTAAATATGTTAAATTGCTAAAGAACCATAATTGGGGGTGTTTAAAGTGCAAATACACCCTTTTCACAAGCTTGGTAGGCCATAGAGACAAATAGGAGTTGAAAAGTCAAAGTTAGGTGACTTTTTTTGGTAATAAATAAAACAAAAAGAAAAAGCTGTCATTCTTTCATCATTTTTTTCTTCCACCGAAAATGGCAGCAAGGAGGGGCTTTTGGAAAGCTCAAAATATCAGCCACTTATATTCTTTGCAGGTAAGCGATTTAGATGCCTATTTTTGATAATTTTTGTACTTTTGTAACCCTTGTAGCATGAACTAACTAATGGGGGGACTATTTTGTGAAATGGTTGATAGTGTAGGGATTTGCCATGAAAGGATTTATGTTGTTTGCTGAATTTTTATGAGATAAAATGAGTCTTGGGTGTCTTATAAACAACTTTTGTGAAAGGTGTTAGCATGAAAACACCTAAAACGACTATATTGCATAAGTTGTAAAATAGATGTTAAGCATGTGAAATAGTGGGAAATTGGAGTTGCTATAAGATTAAAAAGGGTTCGGCTAAGCTTAATATGTGAAGAAATTTAATAAACATTGAAAATGGTCATTTAACCCAAATATAGGTTATTGAAAACCTAGATCGACAAAGTGATTAAATTTGTGAAATTTTGTTATTTTAGATCAAGAAAATTAAGATTTGGGCTTAAATTGAGAAAGTGTGTGGTTAAAGACAAAAAGAGAATAATTAGCCGAAATTGCATTTGAGGTAAGTTTGTGTGATTAAATGAGCATAGTATTTATGCCATTGTTATTATACTTGAAAATCTAACTTGCCATGATTGTATTAGAGTTTAGGTTGATGATATTGTATATGAGAAAGTGATGTCAAATATAAATAACATTTATGTGTTGATTGAATGCTTGAAGATTTGATGGAATATGATATTCCATTGAAACTAGTAAGTTGTATGTAAATAATACAACTACACTGTTATTATGTGTGTTTAAATTGATATAGCATGAATTGCTTGGTTGTGGAAATGATTATATTTGATGAATATTGAGATAGTAGAATTCCCATTTGAACTTTAAATAACAATTCGGATATTCATGCCATGACATTCGGGTTATTTGTGAGCCAGTGTAAGACCATGTCTGGGACATGGCATCGGCCTTGATATGTAAGCCAGTGTAAGACATGTTTGGGACATGCATCGGCTACGAGATGTGTCAGTGTAAGACCATGTCAGGGACATGGCATCGGCATAGATATGTGAGAGCTAGTGTAAGACAATGTCTGGGACATGGCATCGACTTGATGGATGAGCCAGTGTAAGACCATGTCTGGGACATGGCATCGGCATTATACCTTATGTTTGAGGCCAAGTGAATATCTAATAGCTTTTCGAATGGTTCAACGGTGAGAGTTACGGTTTAAGCTAAATGAAAAAGGTTATGACAATATTGTGAGTGGTACAGGTACTTACATGAAATTGATGAGATGTGAATTCAATTCATGTTATATGATTAGTAAGGAATGAATATGAGCATGTTGAGTAACACAGGTATATATGCCAAGCTCATGACAAATTATTTCAGTTTATGATGCACATTTAGTGAAAATGTAAATAGGTAACTCATGCTTATGAGAATGATTTTGTGATGACCTTGTGCTTATAGGTCTATACTTATGATGTATGAATATGTAACCTTACCAATGTGGTAAAAATGAATTAATATGGTGTGATGAACGTAGTATCGTTAATTTACACCAAAATAGTTTTGGACAGCAGCCATAGTCAAAATTTAAAAATCCACCAAAAATTGTAGAAATTAAGTTAGAGGCTGAATAAAATATTAAATTAAAGCCTAATGAGTCTAGTTTCACATAGAAGAAATGGTGTAAGCAAAAGTGTAACGCCCAATTTTTGGGTTTTCTATATTTCTGTGTTTTTTTAAAATTTGGGTGTGTTCTGGTTGGTTAATATATATATTTTAGTAGGTTAGTGGGCCTTTGGAAGGCCCAAACTTAAGTTAAATCCATGGTAGTCTTCGAAATTTTGATTTTAAGAACAAGTGATGCAATTGGCGTTTGGGCTTTTAAGAGTAAAGGGGTAAAAGATAACACAAAAAGGAGTGTGGTGTAGTGGCAAG
The DNA here is from genome assembly GCA_025698465.1 of Gossypium longicalyx. Taxonomy (NCBI): domain Eukaryota; kingdom Viridiplantae; phylum Streptophyta; class Magnoliopsida; order Malvales; family Malvaceae; genus Gossypium; species Gossypium longicalyx. The sequence goes on from CM046996.1 coordinate 53,709,278, forward strand.
GTAGCGCCACTTAGGGGACAAGGAAGTGACGCCATAGAGGAAGCAAGGGGTCCAAGGTTCAAGTCTTGGCTCTTGCAATTTATTTTGGTTTTTCTTTTCAATAAATCTGGAAGCAAGTAGGTGCGCTTTAAAGTTTAATGTGTTGGACTTATGATACAAATGATTTGATGGCCTAGTGGTGGTGGCGTGATTTGGCATGTGAGAGGATTTTGGTTCGAATCCCTTGGCACGCAAAGGTTGATTATTTTGCTATGTTGGGACGGTAAGAGTTGGTGTTGGTTTTAAACTCTGATGATGGAGGGATCCCACATCGGGAAGCTAACATAAGAGTAGATGGAGAGCTGGCTTTAAATAGAGCAACCATGAGGAGAGTTGGCATACCCTTTTAGGCTAATCCCTTTCGCTTGGTGGCGTGCTCGTTTGGGTTGGGCGTCAGCTAAGAGTGTGGGAGCGCGGATTAACTGCAGTCTCCTAACAGGTGTGTATTTCTCATTACTCTAGTAGTAGGATGACTATTTCGGGCCGCGATGGGCTGAAATGGGCCATGTAGTCCCAATGGGTCCGTAGGCCCAAGTGGATAAGTTGTAGAATTACTAAAATACCCCTGTAGGGTAGGACTACCGATTTACCCCTGGAGGGTAAAATGACTATTTTGCCCCTCGTGCGTAAATGACTAACTTGTGTGATGATTGGGTTAGTTCACGTGGATTTATGGTAGTTATCGTTAATTCGTAAGTCTAATGTGTTAGTGATCGATCGTAGGATTATCGCGTGGGAGATATCGTCATCAACTAGGTGTGTAAACGACACCTTCCCTTAGACTGAATCGGTAAAAGTCGAAATACCGAAACGTTGGTATTCTGTGAACTCGCGAGCTTGCGAGCGCTCGTGAGACAGTTGTTAAGGAATATGGTGCATTTGGATGATTAGAGTGCATAGTATGCATTTTCGTGCACAACAGTATATTTGAGCTTAATGGGTCGAAAACGGGCCAATGGGCCAACAGGCCCACTTTGGTAAAAAGACGAGGTAAGTACTTCTGATTACTTGGTAAACATTAGAATGAGTATGAAACCCTAGCAATATATAATAATTACTGAAATACCCTTATACATGAAAAATTACGATTTTACCCTTAGGGATATTTTATTTTATCTGAAAAGCATGATGTTCTGTTTCTGTGTACGTCTACCATGACATATTATTCTGTTGCATGGGACATGGGTTTATATTGATGGAGGAAGCGTTACGCGACCTCATTTGCAATCTGGTGGCCTCGCCACATATATATCTGATACGGTGACTTCGTCACAATATCCGCACCTCATTTGCATCATCTGGTGGCCATACATATATAAACATATATATCTCTGCTCGATGGCTCGCCACAATATTCGTATCCGGTGACTCCGTCACAATATCCGCGCACCTCATTGCAATTTCTGTGGTGTGTAGCGGTTGGGTGGGTCGAGTAGTCTACCCACATGGTGTAAGGCTGGCACGGGGGTGTTATGGATGGCTCTGGGTTGGGATTTCTGCATTCATGATATATTTGTTCTGTATCTGCTATGGGCCTATGAATTTCATTCTGATTTCTGTACTGGGCCAAGGCCCAGATAAGTTCGACTTTGAGGTTTGATCTGTTTTGGGCTATGGTTGGGTTATGTTACACACTAAGTTTACCAAACTCACCCTTTATTTTCATCTCTGCAGGAAATCCCTAACCATAGTGGGCTTGGAGCTGTGAGGGATTCGGAGTGGCCACATCATCTGCAAAGTTGGTTTTTCTAAGTTAGTTTATTTTTTATTATTTTTATATTCTGATTTAATTTTGGGTTTTAAGTTGTAATAAGGCCGCTATATAAATTTCTCTTTCCGCTATGGTTTTTATTTTCTGATTATATTTATACTATGTCGAAACTGCTAGTGTTAGGCTGTGCGGGTTTTCAAAATTAATGAACTTTTTCAAGACTCAACAAGCACGACAAATGGATAGCCTAAAGATTGATAAACCGGCTTTTCATTCAATTGTTGTTTTTATAAAGACCACCCTAATCTCTTAAACCATCGAATACATACTATGTTGTAAGTCCATGTGACATGTCAGATCTGGCCATAATGTCTGGGCCAGGTCTGGGGTGTTACAAAAAGAGTTTCATACTATTAAATATTTTAGTTGTTGTGAGACAGAGTTAGAATGACTTCGAAATCTCCTATTCTGATTTGAGAAAATCCTTGAAAATTGTACAAAAATATTTATGAGTTATAATTTATATTCTTAGAATTCTTGATTAGTCTATTTTCAATTCAAATAGATGGGAACATCATCCGAGTCCCGTATTATGTGATAATTAATTTTTAGTGAAGAGGGGTCAGAACTGTCAGTCAGCGAAAAAGGGTGACTTTAAGAAATAAACTGTACTAAGTGACTAAACCAAAAATTTTGAAAATTTTATGGTAAGAAGATATGTGAGTCTAGTTTCATGAAAAATTAGCGAAACTTAATTTGGAGTTTTGTAGCTCCAGATATAAATAATTTAGTGACTATGACTCGAGAAAATATCTTGATTGAAACATGAGTAAAAATGCAAATAGGGTTGTATTACCATGAGAAGCAAGTTGATAAGTTACTTATTATTTTCATACGGTCTTACTAAGCTATAAAGCTTACTCCATTCCTTTCCTTTCCTTTAGTGTTTTTCAGGTTAGCTCGGGGTTGGAGATCATCAGAGGCAGCATCACACTATGAAGTCGCTACCTTTGGAAAAAAAAGGAAGTATATATTAGAAATATTAAAGTGAGTGGAATGTATAGGGATCTAGTTGATTGACATGCATTATTTTGCTTTGGCCAAATGTGTTGGCTTATATTGAGTTATATACATATGGCCATGAGATGTGGCTCATATTGATTAGGGCTTGTAAGCCTAACTATTCATGTCAAGTCTAATGTTTATAATGTGATTATGTTTGGCTGCCATGCATGGTTAGTAATATGACAGGTGTGTTGGAGGTATGCTTTATGACCAATTGAAGTGGTCATAGCCATGTAGTAATTGCATGTTATAAAAATAACATGATAATGATTGAACATGAGTGCTTGATGGATAAGTTGGTAACCATTGTATAATGGTAAGAGTGGTCGTCAAAATGACAAGTCTTATGAATGTGAAATAAGGAATCTAGGCTAGGTATTGCATGAGTAGATACATTACTTGTAAGAGGACACATTAATGTTAAGGATATGTCTTAATAAAGAGTGTTTAATCACTAAAATGATGCCATGATTTGCGATTCTGATGTGCATAAGGTTGTAAGAGATTAAGTGTAACGCCCCAAAAATCCTGAAACCCAAAAATCCTGAAATCCCGAACTTTTTTTGTTTTCGGTTTTGATAAAAATTGTGTTTTATATTTCTGGCCCAGTGATAATTATAGTAGGTCTTAATTTAAACTTAGGGGTAAATGAAATTATAGTTTAATTATTAAAAGAATCAGAGTTGACAAGTAGTTGGGCTTTGAAGGGGAAAATAGCATCAAAAAGCCCTATGGAGGAGTGGCTAAGTGACTCCAATTAGGGTGTAGGGAGGTGGCGTTAATAGCTAGAAAGGAGGTCTAAGGTTCGAATCCTAGCTTGGTGTTTTTAGAAGTTTAATTTTAGCCTTCTATAAGGATGGAAATGGCGTGAAAGTGGACTCCAAGGGAAGTGTTCAGGAGAGAAAATTAAGAAAGGGATTAAGGGGTTATCAGGGAGAAAAACGAGGAGATGAGAAGGGAGAAGTGATAGAGCCAAATGAGGAATTGGGCATAGGAAAATTCAGCTTATAAATGGGTACCGAATGCTAGGGTATGAAACTAATGCCGAATTTCCTCTACCCTGCTGCCAGAAACTCTTTTCTCTAAAAGCCGAAAACTCTCTGCCTTCTTTTCCTTTTCTTCCTCCTTGTGCCGAATTCTATTTCTCTTCTACTCAATATTTTCTTTGCTTTAGCCAAATCTTCTTCCTCTCTTATTTGGTGCCGAGTAATCGATTGTTGCCATTCAAATCTCTAAGAGCCGGATATCCTTTGGTCGAATACCCCTGGTGCCGCCACTACTCTTTCCACTCAGTCAGTTCTAGTGTAAGTGTTCGCTCTCCCAATCGGTTTTTGATAAGTATTGAGTATTCAGTTCCTCACTTCTTTCTAATCGACTTTGGTAGGGAATTAGTTTCAGATATCGGTTTTGGATTCCTACCGATTTTCTCTTCAGATTTGAGAGATATACGTGATTAGTGACCAAAGTAGAAGCTAGTAAAGGCTTAACGTTCAGGTAAGGTTAAGGTGAGATTCTGGCTTTTGGTAAAGTATTCGATAAGTATGTGAGATTAATTTTTGAGTGATATCGATTTTAGGTTTGGGCTACAAAAATCGCAGCACGCTTGTTTACTAAGTGTGTACATACACTGCACACACACAATGAATCGGCAAAAGCTGAAAAGCCGAAAAGTCGAAATGCCAAAAAGTCAAAAGTTTGGCTGCGGTAGTCTTGCGAGTGCGCAAACACTTGTAAGGGGAAAACTGATAGGTTGCTTGAGGCCCACAGGCGATTCCGTGGACTTGGGTTGTGATTTGGCCATATGGGCTGGAATGGGCTAAATGGGCCTGATGGGCTGTTTGGCCCATAATAGGCAAAAACTGAATATTGATGCTTTGTGATAGGAATTTGTATGTGAGCATGAATATGAATGTGACTGGGCCTAACGAGCCATATAAATGTGATTTGGGCCTAATGGGCCATATATAGGTGATTTGGGCCTAGTGGGCCATACAAATATGATTGGGCTTAATGGGCCAGATACAGGTATGTGAAATTGATTGGGCTTTGTAAGGGGTTTTGGGCCTAGTATATGATATCCACATAAGATTTAATTAATATATTGTGACAGTGGACAAGTCAAAGGGTTAAGGTGTGGCAACGGGTTTATGCATGTCTAGGATTGGATCTAGGGAGACCTTGGTACTTAAGCGGTCTTAATGACCCACCTCCTCTTCTCTGGAATCCTACTTGGTGCATAGTATTCGTTCATCTTAGCTCACGGGACTTGTTAACGGGACAAGATAAGTGAAAACTGTAATTAAGGGAAAATTATCGAAATGCCCTTAAGGGCGAAAATGACCAAAATACCTCTAGGTGTTGAATGCAAGTTTTGTGGATGCGACAGGCATACATATGATATTCTGCTTAGGTTGCATATGGGTTGGGAATTATGGAACGGAGAAAGTGTATGAGGATCGTATGGTTGCTTGACAATCGTGGATTTACCGATGGCTTTTAAAGCCCAATATGTAAATGAAGGTAGTTTCGCAACCAGGCTACCATGGTGTGTGGGTTGGGTGGGTCGATATTTATATCCCCACATGGTGTGACGGGGGACAGAGCCGGTGTGTAGCGGATGGATAATTTGGATGGGATTGCATCGTATGAATGATGAATGATGTTTTGTTTTGAATGCTTGTTTTCTTCGAAAGTTCGATGTTTTAAGGGACTTTGGGTGGCCAGATAGCAAGATGATTTGAACTTGGGTTTTTTTTAAGCATTTAAGTTTTTAATTCTTTTTAAGTATGTTCTAGACCAGATTGTAATAAGGTTTTCATTGTGTTATTATTACTTGAATTATTATTATTTTCAATGTAATTGCGAGAAGTTGAACATGGATTTCTTAAATTATAGTATGTTTTCTATGTTTTTGCAACTAAGTTTTTTTAATCAAACGTTTTAAACAGGGCTTTCGTAACTGAAGGTGTTTTCTTAAAAGTTAATTAGGGTTTCTTTCATTTTAAGAAGGGTTTTCAATGAAAACACAGTTCTCGCTAAAACACTTCAATGTGACACACTAGATTCGGCCATAGCGTCTAGGTCGAAATTGGGGTGTTACATTGAGTGGTATCAGAGCTCAGGTTACAAAACTCGGGCTGTGAATTGGGCCTTATTATTATTTGGTTTCTTTTTCTACTTATTATTTGGATTTTAAAAAAAAACCTATTTTGGATCGCGATGCTTTGGAAAAAGAGAAATCTTACAGAGCGACACACCGAGTCTCCGACGTCTAACCAAGTAAGTACTTTAATTTAAGTTTGTTTAAATTGTTATACAATAGATAGTTAGAGGGCTATTCTAGATGATGGTTAGAATTAAACCAAAGCCCGTAGGATCTGGAAACTGTAAAGGATTTTCGAAAACGATCTTCTCTTTAATTATTTTCATAAAACATCATTGTAATTATTAAACTAACTAAAACTTCATAAAATTTATAATCTAGATAATACGCGAATCGACGATGAGTGCTAGAAGAGGTGCAAGAGACCGTGGCCGAGGCCGCGGAAGCGTTAGGGCTGAATCATCGGCATCGGGCCATATGTTCAATGTTGGAGTAGAAGAGGCTCTGGCCTCACCGGTGGCTAGGAATAGACTGTATGATCGAGCTGCGAGAGAAGATGCATTGTCTCAGGCAATGCTAAGGATTTTAGAAAGGGTCGTTGGGCCCAATAATGGCAGCAAAAATCAGGGGTCCATTCTAGAACAACTTCGATCGAACGGGGCTGAGATCTTGAAGGACGTGGCTGGCGTGGCTCCTAACGTGGCAGAATATTGGTTGGAGGCCACTGAAAGGATAATGGAGGACTTGGACTGTTCATCGAAACAAAAGTTAAAAGGAGCCGTGTCACTGCTTAGGGAATAAGCCTATCAGTGGTGGCTAACAGTGAAGGAGGGCACCCAACCGGGGCAGGTCACCTGAGAGTTTTTCAAAATTGCATTCCAAGGGAAGTATGTGGGTGCAAGCTATATGGATGCTAGGAGGAAGGAGTTCCTGAACTTGACCCAAGGAAACAAATCAGTGGCAGAGTATGAGGCGGAGTTTCTACGCCTTAGTAGGTATGCAAGGGTAGTAGTGTCAATAGAGTATAAGCGTTGCATTAGGTTTGAGGATGGGCTTAGAGATAGCCTCAGGGTACTAATAGCTCTACAAAGGGAATGAGTTTTCTCGGAGTTAGTGGAGAAAGCAAAGATAGCGGAGGAGGTAAAGCGCACTAAGCGCCTAAACCGAGAGAAGGAAAGGGGTAAGAATAAGAGGGAGGCTGAGACCCCGGGTGTTGGACAGAGGCCTAGGGCTAGGGCCAGAAATAATGGGCTAGTTAGAGCAGGGCCCTCTGCTGCTAATCCAGGGGTGCCACCTTGTGCTGATTGTGGGAGAAGGCATGGAGGCGAGTGTTGGAAGAGAATGGGAGCTTGTTTCGCTTGTGGGTCTATGGAGCATAGGATCAAGGATTGCCCTCGAACGCTAGGTCGAGAGCCAGTAGTGGGTCAAGGAGGTGCTCAGCCACCAAGGGGTGGATAGTTGCTGCCAAGGGGTCATGGAAAGGCCAGGGGCGGTAACAGTAATGGACGTGGACGCGGAGCACCAGGCAAAAATATGGGCCGTGCTGAGGCAAGACAGCCAGCTTTGGTTTATGCTGCTCGTCGTCGAGAAGATGGGGATGCCCCAGATGTGATAATGGGTATGTTCTTTATATATGAGTTATCTTACACAGGCTTGATTGATATTGGATTGACGCATTCATATGTTGCATGCAATAAGACTGAGTCTTTGGGTGATGTGTTTGAGATTATTGCGAATGAGATAACTGTGATAAGTCCATTAGGGCAGTCTGTAGGAGTGAATAAGATTTTTAGGGAGGTACCCTTAGTAGTCCAAGGGGTTACCTTTTTAGTGGATTTGATGGAACTACCGTTTAGCGAATTCGACTTAATCTTAGGTATGGATTGGCTGGTGAAGCACCGAGCCACCTTGGATTACGCTACAAAGTGAATGGTGTTAAGAACAACGGAGGATGAGAAAGTAGCTGTGATTGGTGAACGCCGAAACTACCTGTCCAACATGATTTCGACATTAAGGGCTGAAAAGTTAGTACGAAAGGGATGCGAAGCCTTTTTGGCTTATATTAGTGATACGGAGGCTAAGAGCCTTACTGTTAAGGAGTTGACAACAGTTAGGGAATTTCCAGATGTCTTTCCTGAGGAGCTGCCTGGGTTGCTACCCAGCAGAGAAGTGGAATTTGGAATCGAGTTGTTACCTGGGACGGCTCCGGTGTCTATCGCTCCTTATCGAATGGCACCAAAGGAGTTGGTAGAACTTAAGGCACAAATTCAGGAATTATTGGATCGAGGGTTCATCCGACCAAGTGTGTCTTCATGGGGAGCACCGGTGTTATTCGTGAAGAATAAGGATGGAACCTTGCGAATGTGCATCGATTATCAATAGTTAAACAAGTTAACTGTTAAAAACAAGTACCCTCTACCGAGAATTGATGATCTTTTTTATCAGTTTAGGAGAGCTTCGGTGTTCTAGAAGATTGACCTGCGTTCGAGATATCACCAACTAAGGGTTAAGGAGGCTGATGTTTATAAGACAGCTTTCAAAACTCGTTATGGGCACTATGAGTTCTTGGTGATGCCATTTGGGCTGACGAAAGCACCTGCCCACATGCATCATGCTCATCCTGATGGTGTGTGGGTTGGGTGGGTTGATATTTATATCCCCACATGGTGTGAAGGGGGACGGAGCCGGTGTGTAGCAAATGGATAATTTTGATGGGATTGCATTGCATGAATGATGAATGATGTTTTTTTTTTGAATGCTTGTTTTCTTCGAGGATTGTACACACTGAGTTTGTGAAAACTCACTCCCTCTTTTATTTTATTTTTAGGTGATGCTCAGTCGAAGGTTTGGTGTTTGGAGGGACTCTAGGTGGCCAGCTAGCAAGATGATTTGGACTTGGGTTTTTTTTTTAAGCATTTAAGTTTTTACTTCTTTTTAAGTATGTTCCAGACCAGATTGTAATAAGGTTTTCATTGTGTTATTATTACTTGAATTATTATTATTTTCAATGTAATTGCGAGAAGTTGAACATGGATTTCTTAAATTATAGTATGCTTTCTACGTTTCTGCAACTAAATTTTTTTAATCAAATGTTTTAAACAAGGCTTTCGTAACTGAAGGTGTTTTTTTAAGTTAATTAGGGTTTCTTTTATTTTAAGAAGGGTTTTCAATGAAAACACAATTTTTGTTAAAACACTTCAATGCGACACACCAGATTCGGCCATAACGTCTAGGCTAGGTTTGGGGTGTTACATTATAGGTAACATGAAGGCTTAGAAAATAGCCTAAGTGTTGGCTACACAGGCTAAACCGTGTGAGAGACACGGTCTGAAGACATGGGCGTGTGGCCCAGCTGTGTGGTTCGATGTGCATGCTGATGTCATAAATAGAGAGTTACACAGCCTAAGGACACGGGCGTGCTAAAGGCACACGGGCGTGTGACCTTATTTCATGGGAAAATTTTTTATGTTTTCCTGAAACTTCTTAAAGTTCTCAGTTTAGTCCTGAATCGTTCTCGATGAATTTTTTGGGCTTTGTAGACCCAAATAAGGGACAACATGCTTGTGTTTGAAAGGTTTTTGTATTAAAAGAGATTTTATGGCCCGGTTTTTGCATGAATGTGTATGTTTAAGTCCGGTAATGCCTCGAACCCTGTTCCAATGTTGGACATGGATAAGGGGTGTTACAAGGACATAGGTGTGTGCCCTGGTAGTTTGAAGTCTACACCGGATTTTTAGAATTTAATTCGCCACATGGCCTAAGCACATGAGCGTGTGACTCTATATTTGCTGATGACGTCATAAATAGAGAGTTACATGGGTTGGGAACACGGGTGTGTCTCAAGCCACACGGGCTTGTGTGACCACACGGTCTACCCACATGGGCCTGTAACGCTCCAAAATAAGAAAATTTTCTAAGTGTTGTAAAAGTTCTGAAAGTTCTCGATAAAATCCCGAACCGCACCCAATGTATGTTTTGGGCCTCGTGGGCCCGTATAAGGGACAATATGTTGTGTACAAATGGTTTTAATTTGGGCGAAATTTTATGGCTTAATTTTGTATGAATGGTTATGTTTAAGTCAGGTAATACCTCGGACCCTATCCCGGTGTAGGATGCGGGTAAGGGGTGTTACACCTTGCACCTTAATTTTGAGGAACAGAATGGTCAGAATTGAGTACACGAGCAGAGACACAGGCGTATGTCTTAGTCATGTGAAACTTGCACCTAATTTTGAATTGAATTAATTAATCACACGGTCTAGCACACACGCGTGTGGCATGGCCGTGTGCACAAGTTAGAGAGTTACACGGGGTCGAACACGGCCTCCAGTACGGGTGTGTCCCGGGGTCACACGAGCGTGTCCCTTAGACCACAGGGCGTGTGAGCCCTGCACCTTGGAAATTTTTTTTGTAATTTTGCAAAAAATTCTTAGAGGTTTCGATTAAGTCCCGACTCGATCCTAACGCTTGTATTGGGCCTCGAGGGTCCAATTAAGGGACGTTTTGAATGATCTGGATAAAAGAATAGTAATCTAAGTAAATTATTTGAAAAAAATGTTTTGAATGTTTCAGTCATGCTCCGAAACCTTGTTCTGATGACGGATACGGGTTAGGGGTGTTTCATTTAGTGGTATCAAAGTTACGATTTAGCCAATTCTCAAATTTGGTGTAGCAAACACGAGTTTAGCTATACATGCTATTATATAAATTGTGATAGTGTGATGACTCCTGATCATTTTTAAATGTGTTTTTCATATAGTAATGTCATCCAACCGAGCTAGAGCTAATTCCAAGGAAGTTGAGGGTAATGCTTCACCTTCAATTCAAAGAGTTATGTTTGCGTCTGGTAGTGAAAGGCCTATGTCTGAGGGCTGAAGTGAAAAGGCAAAACAAGCCTTCTTTCAAATGATGAATTAATGGTTCACACAGTACCTGAGAACAAACCCTGTTGTACAATGACCTCTCCCACTTGCTCCTCAACCGGTTCCTGAGCTACCACAGGGTGCAGAACTTGTTAGAATTGGTAAACCTTCGATAGATAAAATCCACAAACATGGGGCAGAAGAATTTAGAGCTACCGCAGATGATGATCCGGAAAGGGCTGAGTTTTGGCTAGAATTATTATCTGGGTTTTTTATGAATTATCCTGTACACCAGATGAGTGTTTGAAATGTGTAGTATCTCTACTAAAAGATACAACTTATCATTGGTGGAATACTGTAACTTCAGTGATACCAAGAGAGAATGTTACATGCGAATTCTTCTAGGCTGAATTCAGAAAGAAATATGTTAATCAGAGATTCATGGACCAGAAAAAGAAAGAATTTCTAGAGCTCAAACATGGAAATATGACTGTGTCTGAATATGAACGAGAATTTGTTCACCTGAGTAAATATGCTCGAAAATGAGTCCATTCTGAGGCCGAGATGTGTAAACGATTTGAAGAAGGTTTAAATGAAGACATCAAATTGTTGATTGGAATTCTTGAAATAAGTGAATTTGCGGTGTTAGCTGATTGAGCCTACAAAGCTGGGAAATTGGGTAAGGAAAAGAGACAAGCTAACAGAGAGGCATGGGTTTCTAGAAAAAGAACTATGAGTAAGTCACAATCATTTGCTTCTAAGAAATTAAAGAAGTATTATGATCATGTTACCACCTTTACGGGGTATTCTAGAAGAGAGCGGGGCTCTCAGCATTCTAACCCGAGGTCTTCATCTTCATCTGTGACCAGTGTGGGTAGTGTTGGTACTCCCAAACCAAAATGTAAACAATGTAACAAATTTCATCACAAGGAATGTTGGTATAGAAGTGGAGCTTGTTTCGGATGTGATTCACTTGACCATTTTCTTAAAGGTTGTCTTAAAAGAGTTGAAAAAGAAATAGAACCAGATCGAAAGCCTAGTAATCCTATTTCGAGAGGCAGACCACCCTGTCACCCCAGTAATATTAGTGGTAGTCGAGGTACTACTAGGGATACAACAGTTAGATCTGAGGCACGAGCACCTGCAAGGACATATGCTATTCATGCTAAAGAAGATGCCTCTATGCCAGATGTTATTACTGGTACATTTTCTCTACTTGATACTGATATTACTGCATTGATTGATCCTGGTTCCACACATTCATACATATGCACGAACCTAATGTTTATTAAAAATTTACCTATTGAATTCACTGAGTTTGTGGTTAAAGTTTCAAATCCCCTGGGCCAGTGTGTTATGGTGGATGAAGTCTGTAAAAGCTGTCCGTTGATGGTAAAAGGTTATTGCTTTCCAGCTAACTTGATGTTATTGCCATTTGATGAAATTGATGTGATCTTAGGGATGGATTGGTTAACCCAATATGATGTAGTGGTGAACTATAAATAGAAATATTTTGTATTGAAATGTGAGAGTGGTGAATTACTTCATGTTGAATTTGATAAACTAGATGGATTACCTAATGTGATTTAAGTAATATTAGCACAAAAATATGTTAGAAAGGGGTATAATGCTTATCTTGCATATGTGTTGGATAGTAAAGTATCTGAGTCAAAGATTCAGTTAGTGCCGGTTGTATGTGAATTTCCTGATGTATTCCCAGAAGAATTACCTAGTATACTAGTGGATAGAGAAGTGGAATTCTCTATAGATCTTATTCCAGGAATGACAAAGATATCCTAACACCTTACAGAATGGGTCCTACTGAATTGAAAGAGCTAAAAGTACAGTTGCAAGAGTTGATTGACAGTGGTTTTACTCAACCTAGTTTCTCACCTTGGGGTGCACTGGTTTTGTTCATAAAGAAGAAAGATGGATCGTTGAGGCTATGCATTGATTATAGACAACTCAACAAAGTTACAATTAAGAACAAGTATCCATTGCCTCGTATTGATGACTTGTTTGACCAGTTAAAATGTGCCACTATATTTTTAAAGATTGATCTCCATTGTGGTTATTATAAACTACGAGTAAAAGATTCGGATGTCCCAAAAACCACTTTTAGAACCAAGTATGGACACTATGAATTTCTTATGATGCCATTTGGTTTGAAAAATATACCTGTAGTGTTTATGGATTTGATAAACAGAATTTTCACTCGTATTTGGATAGGTTTTTGGTGGTATTTATAGATGATATTTTGGTTTACTCTCGAGATGAAAATGAGCATGTTGAGTGTTTGAGAATAGTGTTGCAAACTCTACAAGAGAAACAACTATACTCCAAATTCAGTAAATGTGAATTTTGGTTACAGGAAGTTAGTTTTCTTGGGCATATAGTATCTGCTGAAGGTGTCTGAGTAGACCCGAATAAAATTTCAACCATTGTTAATTGGAAGTCACCGAAGAATGTTTCAGAAGTCTAAAGTTTTCTAGGACTAGATAGTTACTATCGGAGATTTGTAAAAGGTTTTTCAATGATAGCTTCTCCGATGACTCGTTTGCTGCAGAAAGATGTAATGTTTGAGTGGGCTAATAAATGCCACCAAAGTTTTGAAAGATTAAAAGCTTTATTGATAGAAGCACCAGTGTTAGTTCAGCTAGAATCGAGTAAGGAATTTGTAGTTTATAGTGATGCGTCATTGAATGGTTTAGGTTGTGTTTTGATGCAAGATGGTAAAGTAGTAGCCTATGCTTCAAGGCAGCTAAAACCATATTAAAAGAACAACCTGACACATGATCTTGAATTGGCAGCCATAGTGTTTGCATTGAAAATATGGTGGCATTATTTGTTTGGTGAAAAATGTCACATATTTACTGAACATAAAAGTTTGAAATATTTGATATCATAGAAATATTTGAATTTGAGACAAAGCAGATGGCTTGAGTTATTGAAAGATTATGATCTTGTTATTGACTATCATCCGGGAAAAGCCAACGTAGTGGTGGATGCCTTGAGTAGAAAATCCCTATATACTTTGTGAGCAATGAATACCCGATTATCGTTGTTTGATAATGGTTCAATCATAGCTGAGTTAAAAACTAGACCAATGTTTTTGCAGCAGATCTCTAAAGCTCAGAAAAATGATAGTAAGTTACAAGTAAAACGGGTATAAAGTGAAACGACTCCTAACTCAGAATTTTAGATCAGGAATGATGGTTGTTTGTTATTCAGAGGTAGAGTATGTGTATCGAAAGATTCAGAACTAGTACAGAAGATTTTGAATAAAGCTCCTAACGGTAACATGTCTATTCATCCTGGTAGTAATAAAATGTATATTGATTTGAAAAAAAGATGTATTGGTGGCCGGGAATGAAATGAGATATTTCTGTATTTGTATCTAAATGTTTGATATGTCAACAAATAAAAGCTGAACATCAGTTGCCTTTGGGACTATTACAGCCGATTAAGATACCATAATGGAAATAGGAATGAATTACTATGGACTTTGTAACGGGATTACCCTGTCTCTAAAGAAGAAAGATGCCATTTGGGTAATTGTTGATCGGTTGACAAAGTCTACACACTTTATTTCGGTACGTATGGATTATTCCTTGGATAGATTGGCTTAATTATATGTTTCTGAGATTGTCAGATTGCATGGATTGCTTGTCTCTATTATTTTAGATAGAGATCCTTGGCTTACATCTTGATTCTGGAGCAAAATACAAGAAGCTCTGGGTACTCAGTTGCACTTTAGCACTGTATTTCATCCCTAGATAGATGGTCAATCTGAACGGGTAATATAGATCTTGGAAGATATGCTTTGGTGTTGTATACTTGAGTTTGAAGGTAACTGGGAAAGGTATTTGCCTTTGGTTGAATTTGCTTATAATAACAGTTATCAGTCTAGTATTAAGATGGCACTGTTTGAAGCTTTGTGTGGTCGTAAATGTAGAACTCCATTGTATTGGACAAAACATAGTGAGAAAAAGTTACACGGAGTTGCCTTGGTCTGAGAGACCAAGGAAAAAGCAAAAGTAATTTGAGACAGTTTGAAAGCAACCTCTAATCGTCAAAAGTCCTGTGCTGATCTGAAACGAAAAGAAATAGAATTTCAAGTCAGTGACAAAGTATTCTTGAAAGTATCGCCTTGGAAGAAAGTTCTTCGGTTTGGTCGTAAAGGAAAATTGAGTCTACGGTTCATTGGACCATATGAGATTATAAAAAGAATTGGACCGGTTGCTTATCGATTAGCTTTACCATCAGAACTTGATCGGATTCATAATATTTTTCATGTGTCTATGTTATGACGGTACCAATCCGATCCTTCACATGTTATTTCTTCGAAAGAGGTAGAGATTTAGCCTGTTATGACATATAGTGAAGAGCCAATCAAAATCTTAGCTCGGGAAATAAAAGAATTAAGAAATAAAAAGGTAGCTTTAGTAAAAGTTCTTTGGCAACGACATGGTATTGAAGAAGCTGCCTGGAACTGGAGGATGCTATGAGGAAGCAGTATCCGAATCTTTTTACTGGTAAGATTTTCGAGGACAAAAATCCCAAAAGGGGGGAGAGTTGTAACAGCCGATTTTTCAGTGAAATTGGAACAATGGTCTCGAGACAACAAATCTGTCCCAAAAATAAAATTTATTTTTATTTTATTTCATGGTCCAAAATATGATAGACATGTCGTGTGAAAAATTTGATACGAAAATTTTATCGAATAAGTGTTTAATTACGAGAAAGACTAAATCGCATAAAATACGAAAGTTGAATTCTTGTAGCTATAAGGATTAAAAAGCTATGGAATTCAAAACTAGAGGTCCTTATATGGTAATTGGACCATGAAAGAAAAGCATGTAGATTTTTGGTGACTCATCCATGGAAAAATTAGAAATGATTAGGGACTAAATTGGAAAATGAAATAGTTAATTAATTAAAAGATGATAAAAAGAAAATATCATCTTATTTTGTCATCTTCAACCCCAAAATTCTATGGAAACCCTAGGAGAGAGAAAAGAAACTTTTAAGGCTTAATTGGGTAAGTTTCCTTGTCCTGTTTTTAGTAATTTTGATATTTTTGAAACCGGGATAGTCTAATCTATCTATTTGGGGGATTAATTTGAAATGTTATCAAAGTATGGAAAATGGGTCATGGATGAATATGCTGAAAATTAGAAATTTATGGTAGAAAATGAAAGGTTGTTGATAGACAAACAACTTTTACATAGTGATTTTTGATGAAAATATGATTTAGGGACTAAAATGTAAACTTGTGAAATTTGATGAAAAATTTTGAATTTTTATGAATACATGTGCTGTAAAATTTGTAATGGGATTTCGGTTAGGCTTGGAATAGGGAGTAAATTGCACAAGTTTCATTTTCCGAGCTTAAGGATGAAATTGGAACTTATGGAAAAGTTAGGGGTAAAATGGTAATTTTGCCTAGGACGTAAATTGAGTCCAAATAAATATGAAATGAGATAAATTTATGATTAAATTCATTTATATAGATCTGAATAACACAAAATTGAGGCTAGATCGAGGAAAAGAAAAGATTTCGGATTAGTAGATTATTTATGGGAATAAGTGTCGAGGAAAGTTTGTGTAACCTAATTGAGCATGTAAATATGTTTAAATCGAATGTTATTGTATGAAATGTTATTATCATTTGATGTGAATTATTTGATTTCCATAAAAAAAATTGAATACATGCTTGAAATGATGAAAAAGGGTTAAGTCTTGATTAAATATTAAATTTTGACGATTATATACGCTTTCCCGCCTACATTTGTTGTGAACGGGATTTAGCTCGGACGAGCAATCCTATTGAACTTGTTATAGGAAGGATTTAGCCCAGATGGGTAATCTTTATATAATACCTCTTGAGTATGCATTATGATTAGAGTTTAGCCTGGACTGGTAATCCTAATTGAGCTCTTTGAGCATACGTTCTATAAAGGATTTAGCCTGGACTGGTAATCTTGTTATACAATATGCGACTCGAGAGAGTGTTCCTTGGTTAAGTGCCCTAAGGGGTACTCGCAAATAAGAATTGACGAATTATTGAATTGTACACCCCGAGTGTACCACTTGAATAAGAATTGACGAATTATTGAATTGTACACCCCGAGTGTACCACTTGAGTATTCATTGGAATTTCAATGATTCAACACACATAAAAATCTGGACATGGCATGAGAATTATGAGATGAAATGATAATGTCTTGAAAGAATAATGTATGATGAGCTCATCTATCCTTATTTAAAGTACGTGTAATCTTTATGACTAACATGTTTGATTAGATGCATATGTTTAGGCAATTTAGCCAAATGGATAAAAAACTTGTTATTGTATGCTTAGATTTAATAAACGGGATTGGTAAGTTTAGTTTCCGTTATACGAACTTACTAAGCTTGTAATGCTTACTCCATTTTATTTTTCCCCTGTTTTATAGTGCTTGGAAGCTCATGAAGGTCGGAGATCACTGGAGCATCGTTACACTATCAACTAGTCATTTTGGGTATACTTATTAAAATCATTTTGGTATAATGGCATGTATAGAACAACTTGACCAATAGTGGCTTGAAATTTGTGTTTTATAACTTAGCCATAAGAATAGCTAGTAATGGCTTATTTTGGTATGATTAAGTAGGTTATAATGATATACTCATATGTGATATGTTATGTACATGTGATCAAATGATGTTAATGCCTAAGTTAATCCAAGGTAAGTTTATGAACACATATGCATGTAATGGTATGCTATGTTGAATGATAGAAATTGCCTAAATTGAATGCTTGAAATGGTTGGTATTGTTTGTGTGTTTTAATTGCAGGTCTTGGCTGAAATTTTGGGTGAGAAATGAAGCTAGAAATGGCTTCATTTTGTCCACACGGGCAGACACACGGGCATGTGTCTAGACCGTGTGTAACATACGGCCTGGTAACATGGGCATGTGGTTAGGTCGTGTGTCCCCTGCACCTTAATTTTGAGAAACAAAATGCTCAGAATTGAGCACATGGGCAGAGACACGGGTGTGTGTCTCAGCCGTATATGCCACACAGCCTGGAACACGGGCGTGTGTCTTGGCCATGTGAAACCTACACGTAATTTCGAATTGAATTAATTAACCACACGACCTAGCACATAGGGGTGTGGCATGGCTGTGCGCATAAGCCAGAGAGTTACACGGGGTCGAACACGGCCTCTAGCACGGGCGTGTCTTGGGGACACACGAGCATGCCCCTTGGACCACACGGGCGTGTCGGCCCTGCACCTTGGAAATTTGTTTTGTAATTTCGCAAAAAATTCTTAGAGGTTCCGTTTATGTCCCGACTCGATCCTAACACTCGTATTGGGCCTCGAGGGACCAATTAAGGGACGTTTTGAATGATCTAGATAAAAGAATAATAATCAAAGTAAATTATCTAAAAAAATGTTCTGAATGTTCTTGTAATGCTCTGAAACCCTGTTTCGATGACGGATTTGGGTTAGGGGAGTTACATTTAGTTTTATTTTATTTTATGGTCGAATTTATGGTTCTGAAACAACTGTTCCGATTTCACTGAAAATAGGCTGTTACATTTGGTCTGATGTAATATGATTTTTTCTAAATACTATCTTTCGTTTCTTTCAAATTGAGTCTTTATATGAAATAGTAAGAATAATGTTTTCAATAAGGAGTATTTGTCAACTGTTTTGGTATTTTGCTATGTATTGTGTGTGTAGGAACACTCGAGATCTGGACTCAACGAATCGGGTTGGGTTGAGGGAGTTACATTAGACATGGTACATTCAATGTTAAGTTCTTCAGAGTTACCAGTCTCTTTTTGGGGATATGTTGTACAAACAACTTACTATATTTTGAATGATTTGCTAACTAAGGCAGCATAAAAAACCCCATACAAATTGTGTTATGGTAGAAAGTTGAATTTCAATCATTTTAGGATTTGAGGATGTTTGACCCTTGTATTGGACAAAGATGCGAGGAAGTTGGACTCACAGATAGAATTATGCATGTTTGTTGGATATCCAAAAGGAACAAAGGGTGGATTGTTTTATAACCCAAAAGAGCAAACTATTATAGTGTCAACTCATGCTACTTTTCTTGAAGAAAGTTACATGAATGAATTTAAACCTCGGAGTAAAGAGTTACTCGGGGAAATTTTGGGAAATAATCAAAACCATATTCAAACGGTTCCATAACAAACTCCTAATAGTAGACCTATAAATGATCAGCAACATAGGGTTCTTCGTCGTAGTGGGAGGGTCTCTCCTAATAGTAGACCCACTCACATACGATGAAGCGATGCAGGGTACTGATTCCAAGCTCTGAGAAATAGCTATGAAAGCTGAGATGGACTCTATGTATTCCAAATTAGTATAGGAACTTGTAAACTTACCAGAAGGGATAAAACCCATAGGGTATAAGTAGATCTACAAGAGGAAAATAAATGCGAATGGAAAAGTGGAAACTTATAAGGCTAGACTTGTAGCAAAAGGTTATGCTTAGAAAGAAGATATCGATTATGAAGAAACCTTCTCTCTAATTATCATGCTCTAGTCAATCCACATATTGTTATCTATTATGGTAACTCTTGATTACAAGGTCTGGCAAATGGATGTCAAGATAACATTTTTGAATGACTATCTTGAAGAGAAAATCTATATGATGCAACCCATCAGATATATAGCTAAAGGAAATGAGTATAAAGTTTGCAAACTGCTTACATCCATATATGGACTTAAGCAAGCATCCCACCCATGTAATCAAAGATTTGATCAATAGATCAAGATTTTTGGATTCGAGCAAAACATAGATGAACCTTGTATTTACAAATGTTTAGGGGATGGAAAGGTTGTCTTTCTCGTTCTATATGTCGATAACATTCTACTCATTGGGAATGATGTAAGAAAATTGTCATTAGTTAAACTGTGGTTAGCCAAACTGTTTAGCATGAAGGACTTGGGAGAAACTAATTTTGTTCTAGGCATTCGAATCCTAAGGGATGTAAAAAAAATTGATAACACTATATTAGGCTTCATACAAAGACAAGATATTGGAGCGTTATGCAATGATCGATTTGAAGAAGGGAAATCAACCCTCTCTATTGGGATTTCATCTTTTTTTAAAGGATGATTCTAAGACAACGAAAGAAAAAGAGAACATGAGAAAGGTTTTGTATGCTTCGATAGTAGGAAGTCTCATGTTGATGATCATTTTATGAACACTAAAATAAACTATGATCACGACTAAGGCAAGCGCACCTATCGGATGGTAGTATAGTTATGGTGAGTCCAGATTATCGTATCCACAAGGACTAAAAGTACTAGCATTAACTTTCTTTCTATTATTTAGCATAAAATATGAGAGACTTGTTTTAATCTAAAATTAACTAACTAATTAACTACTGAACGCGACAGTGAGTGAAGAAAATAATCAAATAAACCAATAATAAAGACAATACCCAAGGAAGAATCCACTTAGACTTCACTTATTCTTCTGATTCTGAATCAAACAATTATTCACTTGTCTTGATCCGTAGAAATTCCTAAATTATGTTAATATCTCTTTCAAGACTAAAAACAACGGACTCTAGGTTGATTAATTGAAACCTCTTTCTAATTAAAACCCCTATTGTCGCATTAACTCGATCTATGGATTCCCTTATTAGATTTGACTCTAAACCGACAGATTTAGGTAGCCCTATTTCTAGGGTTGCATGCAACTCCGCTTAATTATGTGAGATCTACTCTTAAACAGGGACTTTTGCTCCACTGAATAAGCACATCAACTTGAATTAATATCCTGAAAATATTAAAACAAGAATTAAGAAAACAAAATTAAGAATAAGAATAAGTATTTATCATTAAATTTAGAATATTAAATAAGAAGATCCGTCTTAGGTTTCATCCTCCCTAGGTATTTAGGGAGTTTAGTTCATATTGTAGTAGAAAACATCTCAAAAATAGGAAAACAAAAAAACATAAAGGAACCCAAAAACTTCGAGAGAGGAATTAGAGGAAGATCTTCAATCTTGAAGGTTGTCCTGCTTCTGAGCTGAATCTATTAGCGTTCTTCGAGTAATTCCTATGTTCTACTCTACGTACCCCCTTGGGTCCTCTTCTAGTGTGTTTATATAGACTTTAGAATGCTCAGGAAACCTAAAATTTGGCTTTTTCCACGTATTTGGGAAACATGGAGAGATATCGACACGGGCTACCACATGGGCATGTGGCCAGCCCGTGTGGCTCACACGGGCATGTGCTTAGCCCGTGTGGAATCTATCTTGGCCGTGTGGATCTTCTAATCAGCCCGTTTTTGTTTGTTTTTGGCCTGTTTTCTGCTCCGTTTGTTCCCTATGCTCTTCTAAGTATCAAATATGAAATTAAAGGATTAAGAGCATCTAATTCACTAAATTAAATGATAAATCATCCAAAAATATGCTAAGTATGGGATTAGAATGTGTTACTTTTATGGTTTATCACATGTATGCTATGTTATGCACATGCCCATATATCTTCTTCTTTTTTTTGCGGTGGGGTTGGTAAGTCAATATCAGACGAATCCAGGACTAAGACACTAGTAAGTAGTTAAACATATACTCAAGTATTTACAGATAATGAGGGATTATATGCTTGTGTATTCGGGAAGAGATCTTACTCCTATCAAATATACTGATTTTGACTTCCAAACGTGTTAGAATTTGAGGAAATCAACATCGAGCTGTGTTTTGTCCTAGTCAGTGAGTCCACTATGTGAATAAGTGTCAAGCAGGGTTGTACTGCTAACTTCACTATGGAGGGTCGAATAAGAGGCATGGAAAAGCTATGTCACAATAACAATGCGGATATAGCTTAGGCCCAAAGAAACCATATAATGACAAAACACATTGATACAGAGTATCATAAGGGAGATGGTAGTGCTTGACAAAATAGTGGATGTAGTCAAAGATCACATATGAGGACAAACCCTAGGGATTTGTTTTGCCAAGACTCCACTAGCTAGAGAGCTCTTTGGGAAACATATGGAGGGGAACAAAAATGTGAACCATGACTCATCTACTTCACTAGGGTAAGTGGGAGACTGTTGGATCTGGTGCCTTAAGTGTAGTATTTTAGTTTAAGTACACTTGTAATTTTTTGAATAGATTGGTTAATAAAGCTATTCATGAATTACATTAATACTTTGTTATTGTCTTCACATGGTTTTTGCACGCAAAGTAAAATGGAAGCAAATGATGCTCATTAGTTGTCTAATGTTTAACTAATACTAAGCGATATTACGTAGTCAGATTGTAATACGAAAAGATAACTTGTATTAATAGATGAACCTAAGAATGTCCTTAGTCTAATCGAAAATGAGCAAATTGATTAAAAGACTAATATGTTGTCTATCAAATCCAATTGGAGAGATGTCTTGTCTTGGGCATTGGACTGGATAACTCCCAGAAGATAGAGACATGGATGCGACTAACTGGACTAACAATACATCGAACTAGACCCAAGAATAGATCTTGAATCCGTTTATGGATTTATTCACTTGTGATGTTCATAGTGTAGCATACTTAAATCCTGATTGAATGGCAGACTATGTAAGCATGACTCGTACACTTTGATGTAAGTAAAAGCTTGAGTTCAAATAGATAAGGAACTAAAAGTTGGTGTTGTGGAATTTATGGCCCGAGACATGGGTAAATGATATCCTCTCATTGGCATTACATGGTTGATGAAAAGTAAACATGGCCATGAGTCTTTTTTCTTTGTGATGAAGGACTTAATTACTATCCAATAGTAATTGACTTTCCATGAAGAAAAATGTAATGGTTAACATGAGATAAAATAAGATCATATTGGGAGAGCAGATATTATCCCAAAAATATCAATGATATCCTATAAAGGTAACACAGCTATGACAATGTTATTGGACGAGCACTAAGTAGTTGTTTTTGGTATGTTGTTAGGGAGGGTCCAATCACAATACTATAGTGGAATGACTTCATGACTAAATGAGTTTATAATTAATAGGCGAAAAGCTAAAACTTAATGATAAATCATTTGAGCCCTAATTACATATGTTTAATCAGTCCCTCCGCTAGCTTGTTGAAACCATAAATGAATTGTGTGTATGAATAGAAATTAACAGAATGAATAGGAAAAAAGAAATGGGAAACATTTAGGAATGGTTATGGTTTTTCTGAAATAGAATAATGGAATCATTTCGAAATGAATGTAGGTTTCCAAAATGGAAATGGAAATGGAAATGATTCATTTGCAATTCTATACGGATTATTTGAAAATGATTGGAAGAATGAGTTTATGTTTTGAGCTATTTTAAAGCTCGAAAATGAAAATAAACCATTCGGTCATAGTGAACATGTTGATTTTTAAAATATTAAATATATTTTCTTGAAATTTTACTAGGGGAAAATCATCAAAATTTTATCGCGGTAAAATTGGGATGAAAAAAATTATTTAATTGGAAAATTAATGTTTATTTTGGAAAGTAGAAAAATATGTATTGGGTTGGACTGAAGTATAAAGTATTGTGCTAAAAGTCTAGAAAGCACATATAATTGAACCCAATACAATGAGAGGTCTGAATCCCCATCATAATACATATGAGGGGAAGCATAACCTATTAGCTCCTCTCCCTCTCCTAGTTGGACTAATAAGTTGTTTTTCTATTTGAACTAAACATCGATAATTCAATAAGGGTACTACTTTCTCTCCCTATAAGTAAATGGCACCGGTAGAGCTATTTACACAACTTTGAAAGATTGTTACTTTGCTAAAAAATAGAGAGAATTTATTCTCAACTATTAAATATATTTTTCCTTAATAACAATTCTATCGATTTCTATTAAAGGACAAATAATTTCTGTTTTCACCCAAAATAAAAGAGAGAAATTTTTTCTAATTCTGTGTTTCGATTCAATTTACTTGAGCCCACACTCAAAGCAGTTCATGATATGAGAATACTGCAAAAGATTGTTTGGTTGAAAGCAATGAATGTCCGCTAAGCCAAAAATACATGTATGAATTCGATTAGGGTTATTGCTGTTATTATCACAAATTACTTCGGCTTTCAAAATTTTAATTTTTCACTATCTTAGAAAACTATTTTCAAGCTGGATTTTTCCTATAGACATATGTAATGAAAATAAATAGGTAAAATCGAAGCTCCGAGACTCCGATAAATGAAGTATGACCAAATTATTTTCATCTCTTCCATTGAAAAATTCAAGAGATGTTCATAGCCTTTTTTCTTCCCCGTTAGGGTTTTTTGAGAGAGAGAGGGGCCGAGACCAAGCAATTTGAGACCTCAGACTATGTCAGTGGCTAGTGTTGGTAATGCATGTAACGTTGATATATCGTTATGTGAGCATTGTGGAAGAAACTGATAACTCTTGAAAAATGTTATCTTTTGAACCTCTAAGTTTGATTAAATGCTTGGACTTAAGTAGATATATTTGCATTTTTAGGTTATTTTTAGAACATAGCATAATGACGTTTTCATTGTGCCTTAAATGTTATTTCATGTTACTTTTACTATTAGGAACAAGGGAATTGGTTATTGTATGTAGCAGGTACAGGAAGGAAGAAAAAGGAGGAAGAGAATGAAAGAAGTGAATTATTGCCATGGAAAAAGGTTGGATGAGTTACCAACACAAATGCCATAACAATTCTAGGAAAATGCTGATGCAACACTCAGTCCTCGTCACTCTCAACTAGCTGAATATGGACCAGAAAAAACCACCTGAAAAAGAGGGAGAAAAAGTGTGTGCTGAGAGAGGGGACCTACCCTAGAAAAGATAAAAGAAAGAAGAAAATTTTTCTACATACAAGGATTGTACACGAGGATTGAGAAGGGGGATTGGGAGAACATTTTTCTCTCCGAAAAATCTTGTGAAAAGTTCTAGAGAAAAAGGAGAGGGTAACAACTTAAGAGGAGAGCAGAGACACAAGGAAAGGGACAAATAATCAGCCTTGGGTCCTACACGATTTAGCAGCGTTGAAGTGAAAGCTGGAGTGGCGAAAGCTTCCACAGTTCTACCTTGATTTTGTTAATTGATTTCTGTGATTTCTAAACTTTTAATGATGATATTGAATGTTATTATGTTTTGGGATTTTAAATCCCAACCCATGAACTAATTACATTTGGGTTGGAATTACTGGACTTATCTTGATACTTTTAATGATTATGGTGACATTTGGATTAGATCTAGTGTTTTATTTAGTTTGGATTATTTTAATGTATGCATGCAAGCTCTAGACATAGATGAATGCATGGTATATCCTTAGAATTTATTTAATTCTAAAAAGGTTAAATAAGTTGGATCGTAATTGAATGATACGAGTGAGTACTTGAGGAAATACTCATAGAACTTTAGACATAGAGTTGTGATCTGTACAGAGTAATGAAGAACATTGTTATGTATTGTTCTTAAGACTTGTAGACATACAAATGCTTAGAATGATATCTTTAATTCTAGTTCCTAAAAGAAGTAAAATGTAGCAGTTTACTCTGAGCAGTATTTTGGTCAAGATTTTTTCATGACATTATTATGTTATTAAGATATAATCCAAGTAATTCCAACTTTCCCATTCAACAACATCAATCCGGTCAATTTTGTCTCATAGAATTTCCACAACATTTTATTCATTATTTGATTTTTATATTTCATACATTAATACTTCACCTCAAATCATTATTCTATTTACTTTTCTATAAACCTAATTAGTATAGTTTATACTAATAACTCAACCATATTTTTACCTATTCTGGTCCCTTGGGAGACGATCTCACTTATCAGTTTATTACTTGATTCAACGTGTATACTTGCACATTCAGGCTAGATATTTACACACGATAGAAACCATGGAGATAAGTATAGAATAAAAAATGGAGCTTGTATCTTGTACGGTTCAAAAGAACACTGTAAATGAGACTTTCCGAACCATCACACTTATATGGTTCCACTCTGTATGAATAAGTGTCCTACTTCGCCCTTTCCTCAGCATAGCCCTGGCATCGTCCCTCATAGCATCCTTCATACCTGAAATATAAAACACACAGGGGTAACTTCAAGAGAACTTTGTGAGACTATCCCACTTTTTTACCTATATTCTCATCCTAACTTTTCTTCCTTAGAGTCTGCCCAATCGGCATTGTCTTTAAAATGTTACCACGAAGGGCATTTCATAGATTGCGACACTAAGTCGTATCAATGACTTCAGGTATCTTCCCTTATTCTTAAAAGCTTCAAATACTCGCTTGATCAATAGTTAGCCACGAAGGCGTCCACTTGACTTAGATAGCCACAGAGGTGTCCATACATCATTAGATTGCCACAAAGGCGTCCACATAACATATAGAGCTACAAAGGCATCCTCATATGACATTAGATGGCCACAAAGGCTTTCTCATATAATAGACTTCTCCACGAAGGCACATTTAACAGAATCAGCCACAAAGGCTCTCACTTTAACATACATTGCCTTGAAGACGCATTCACAGAGTTAACCACTATGGCTCCATATAACAAATATCACCATAAAGGCTCATATATAACAAAGAACAGCCACAAAGGCTTCCATATTTCAATAAATGGTGTTTTTAACGATAGGGATTTTCCTAAACTCAACATCTTAAGGTTTGCCACTAATCGCCTAGTACTTGCCCAACCGTTCTTTAACTTTTTCCCCACATGATGCCATAGTCCCAGACTAGGTCTTACACTATGTGGTTTTCTTATCCCCATATGATGCCATAGCCACCATGACTAGGTCTTACACTATATGGTCTTCACTTTCCCATATGATGCCATATTCCTAGACTAGGTCTTACACTATATGGTCTTCTTGCCATCACCGTGGTCTTTTCTTATCAGAATTCATGTTTACTATCCTGATTGGCTCACACGCAAGTAGACTCGACATGCAGACTTATGCGACTTATGCAACTTATTCATGTAGAGATTCCATCATGCTTTCATACATGTTTATGCATGTACATACTTCTTAATAGAATAGAGACTTATCATTTAACCCATTCTTTTTCACATATTTATCGTTTTCATACTTTTTTCCAGAAAAAAAAGAAAGAAAACATGTCATCAAACTTATGCTTTCTTCATAGCAGAAACACATTATCATTCAAACATCACAGTTTCTTCTCATATCAGAAGCACATCATTATATGAATATCGCATGCAAGCTCATCAAACATTTAGAATAGAAGAGATGAACGCGTATAGATGTACATAAAAGAGTTAGTTTAGAGACTCACCAATTAGCCCCAAATGTAGCTTAAACTTTAGAGTGGGCTTCCATCGAGTATCTCGCCAGCTTCTAAATGATAAATCATAAGAACTCATCAAGATATATTCTTCTAGCTCATTTCCTTGCACTTTGAGCACTAGAATTCCTAAGTAAAACTTAGCCATACTAGTTTCCCCAAGCCAAACATATCTACTCTTAGGTAGCATAGTGTGTAAGATCATGAATCTAACCTTGGAAAGGTGCATCATAGATCTCAGATCCATTTCCTAGCCTTAGCTTAAGTGTCACTTCTTTATTTACTTTAGTTTAAGCTCAAATGCTGGAAACACAAGAATATATAGACTTTTTCAGCACCTTTTGAGCAGTAATTCATGTAGTTTCTAAGTAATTTTTGTCAATTTTCATACTTTAATTATAAAATAATTAATTAGCACTAAATTTATGAAACATATTGAATTTTAATTTTTTTTATAATAAATTTGCAAAATTTGATCTTTTTTCAACAATTTTGCACAAAGGGTGAAAAATCGGCTCGGTAGTCACCTTGAGAAGATTGGACCATCGAAGCAATTTTTATATCAATTGACCCAAGAGTATGGCTAATTATTTTCCAGCCATGGATGACCCAAATTATATTCCTTGAAGACATTTAATAATTATTTTTGATCCAACAAAATTTGGGTTAAAATTTAATTATAGCTTGATGTAGTGAAATGAGCCCAAATGTGCTAAGTGAAGAAGATTAATTCACGAAGAAAATGGCAGCCCAAACTGTCCCATATAGCTGACCCAAGTAGCTTATTTTAGATTATTTTTACACTTGCAAATCAGCCCTTGAACTTCTCCTAAATTCCATTCAAACCCCTCCCCTTTTCATGCCTTCTATTTTTAGCCACAAGCTAAAAATAACAAATTGAAGTCATCCATTCCTTTCTGCTAGTTTGGCTGGCCATAGGAAGGGGATTGGCTGCTATTTTCATCTAATTTTAGTTTCCATCTCCCACTATAAAAATCCCCCATCATTTTCTTATTTTTGATCCCTCACTTCACACATCTGTCTCTCACACCTTTTCTCTTATCTTTCTTTTTCTTTTCCCTTCTAGTTGCTTTCCAGATTCTTTCTTCCCTTATTGATTTCTCCTCTTAAAAATAGCTAGCACTCCCCTTTATGAAACAAAAATAAAGTGTTTCTGAATGTCTTGGATTAACAAAATGAGTAGATAAGAGAGAAGCGCACTAGTTTGGCTTTGGAAGATCACCGAGATTTGTTTTTCTAGTTCCCTTCTCTTAATCTTTTCAATTTATATTGTGATCATGATTATGAATTTTTCTTGTATTGATGTTCTTGCATTAATTGAAATGACTTAAATTTCATCCATGCTAGATTGATTGCGTTCTATTCACTTGAATTATTAAAAATTTGTTTGTGTTATTATTAGGCCTTGGTAAATTGTTCAATTAAATAAAATTATTCCTATGTTCTACTTGTATTTTAATTGTAAGGAAAAAATTGAATTAATTATTAAATAGATTGAAATTATAATTAATTGACACTATATTTAATTGGTGGATGTTTAATCTTCTAAGGTAGTTGAGGGTTAAATTAGCAGTTGGTATTAAACAATACTTTAGCCTTGCATAACTTGTAAGATTATTGTGATTAAATTGTTTCAATATAGGAATATATTGTTACCTCACTTTATCTTATACTTACTTATGAGAATTTGATTAATTTTTTGAATTGAAATAGAAATATGTTGAAGGGATTAATGGATTTAGTAAGTATGTGCATTAGTTAACAAAAGACCAAGCTGCCATGAAATTAGTCGTAACAACATGAACATAGTTTTAGCAATTCAAAGTTAAAGAATGAAATTGATCTAACACATTTATGCTATAGTGATTAAACGTGCATTTGGAATTTTATTTTCTTAGTTAATTACTTAGTTAATTTTTAGCTTATATATCACCTCTTTCAAATCAACATATTTTTACCCACCAATTTGTTAAAATTTTGCATTTGATAAATATTTTCTTGCACAGTCCCTGTGAGTACGATAACTTAACATTCTTTTTACTTTATTAATTGTTAATGGTTATGTACACTTGCCCATTTTCGTCATTCCAAGTTTTTGGTGGCGTTGCTGAGGACTCTTTTAAAAGACATTATTTGTGAAATTGTTGATTTTGCATCTTAGTATATTTTATTTTTTTGTTTAAATTTAATTCCATTATTTTCTATTATTCTTTTAGGTGTTTATGAGTATTGATCGAATTATCAATTTACTCCCTATAGATCCTAAAATTGAAAGGACTTTTCGATAGAGAAGAAGACAAGCAACTTAAAGAATGACTGAAGAGATGAACTTTGAAAACAAAAATCAAGGAAATGGAGCAAATCATGCTCAAAATTCTATCCTTATTGTTGATGATAGGGATAGAGCTCTAAGACTGTATGTTGTGCCATTGTTTCATGAGTTTAATTCGGATATTAAGAGACTCAAAACTAAGGCACACCGATTCGAGTTGAAGCCAGTTATTTTCCTGATGCTTCAGACAATAGGCCAATTCAGTGGAATGCCTACAAAAGATCCTCAACTTCATCTAAGATTTTTTATGGAGGTGAATGAATCCTTCAAGTTAGCTGTAGTACCCGAAGATGCATTAAGATTAAAGTTGTTCCCATATTAACTAAGGGACAGAGCTCGAGCCTGGTTCAACTCATTGCCACCAAATTCCATTACCACATGCCAAGAGTTAGCAGAGTGCTTCCTTATGAAATATTTTCCACCTAGTAAGAATGCTAAGTTGCAAAATGAAATCACTACTTATCATCAAACATCACAAAACACCAATATTCATCAATGGCCTAACTCAAAATATTCACCAAAATAAAAAATTCAAGCATGGGTCGGGTAATACTCGAAGCAACGATCTCGAAAACATAAAAATTATCAAAAACCGAGCAAAGTCCATACCTTAATCAAGCTTCAAAGTTTCCAAATACCTAAGCTTCTTCCTTTCATTTATTTTTTTAAGGTTTCGGTCACCAAGTATGAACAAATGCATTGTTTTTTTTTTATGTTATAATATATCATATATACCATTTATTACTTTACATTTTTAACCTTAAAAATTTAATCATAAAACCATATAAAACATGCCTTCAACCATCCACTCATATAGCCAATGGCCTAATTACAATATAAGTACTCCATATTAAAAAGCCACTAGCACTACAGTCCTTATGCTTTAAACTATTAAGTTTTCATTTTACCTGATTAAGCCCTTTTATTTAATTAAGCACACAAACAATCAAATTTTCATATGAAACTTTCACACATGCAAATTCACATATAATAAACACGAAAAATAATATTTAAATATTTTTTGACTCAGATTCGTAGACCCGAAATCACCGCTCTGATTAGGGTCTAAATCGAACTATTACAAACAACCACACACATATATAAGTTACATACATATAAATAAAGAATAAATTCAATTAAATAATAAACACGATTTCAATAATCATAATATAATGTACAGTTCATATTAAAAACATTTCAATATTATTTGTAGGCTAAGAAGAAATCAAACTATTTATAACTTATTTTACATTAGCATATCTTAAACACTTTGAAATGTTTACATAGTATTTTATTTAATTGCATATACATACAATATTGTCAACTTTACCCAATGGTCATATATTTAATAATGTAATTATGAACTTTCACCAATTTCGGACATAAATAACATCTTTTGCACATACTCATAATAAAACCAATCAAAACTTATTACATAATTTAACAAGCAATTACACATACAACCTAATATATATGGACATGTTCAAATATGCTATTAGAGTTTAGATACATATTGCGTACTTGCCATAGATTTCAAAGCTACACTCAACATTTGAATTTATACCAAATAATGGACTAAAACCATCATGGAACATTTTCCAAACTCATTACCTTGCATATCCAAATCTCATTAATTAATATACATACACATCCAAATTTTATATCATGGAAGAAGTGCCTAATTACTAATTGTAATAAAATCAAAACATAAAACTTGCATACCATGTTATAAACATGTCAAAACATATTTATATCAAATTCGGATATAGCAAAACAACCTTAGATGCCGAATCTCTTACAACACATTGACTAAATATAGCAACCTAATGCACTTATACTTTTATCCATGCATATCATAACTGAACAAGCCACACAAAATCAACCCAAACATTAATCTTTTCCAGAACATATAATACCTATCTCTAACATCATTCATTTATAGCATATAACATTATAACCAAACGATTTCAAACCATAATCAAACATAACCGAATTATCAATACCAAGCTCATTAAACATTATAAATAAGCACACATGTAACCAAAACTAAGCATAATTACTATGCCATTTTTGCATGGCTTTATACAAAACCAAAGTTCATCGTTTCGAAACATAATCTAGCCTATACATGCCACAAGTTCGAAAATAGTCTTTTAAAAGTACCGAAGGTTGACGATAGTGTGGATGACTTCGATGATGATCCCCAAGCTCGTAGCTTACAACCAAAATCTATAAAACAGAGTAACAAAAACACACAAAGTAAGCTAACTTAGCTTAGTAAGCCTTAAGCAAATTAAACAACTCAAATGAATAATCAAAACATTTCAAACAAGCCTAATTGTATCATTAATATTATACTTTAACACAAATAAGTTACCTTGGCCGAATGCTAACATTTCTCATTTAGCATAATATCATTCAACTTTTCATTCCCAAAATAACATTATACCAAGTATGCTTACATTCAAATATATATATACTCATTAATCAAACTCAACTTCATATATATGTATATATATATATAACCGAAACATACTTCTCATATCTACTCACATTCTTCACTTCCTATACCAACATCACTCATTTGGCCGAATTTACAAAATCAAATATATCATCACAAAAGCACATACCTATATGGCCGAATATACAAGATCATTTAGATCAACTTACTTGCTCAATTTTCACATCAACGTGAAGTCTTACAGGCATAAGCTTGAAAATAAATCACCGGCATAAAACCTGCTAGGCATAAGCCTGAATCACACACCGGCACAAGGCCTGCTAGACTCAAGGTCTGATTTTTTTTATTCACCGGCAATAAGCCTGCTAGGCATAAAGCCCGATCAAATTCACCAGCACAAGGCTTGCTAGGCTCAAAGCCCGAATATCACTATTATAAAGTCATTTCATAAATAGTTCATATATCGAATTGTCCAAATATTCCATGTAGTTCATACAAACTTTCAGAGGTTTTAACTCAGTCGAATAAAGCTCAACCACATTAATACATGTGAAACCACATTCGACTACTCTACTATACAACTATAAAATTCAAATCATCATATTAAATGATTTTATATTCAAAATAAACGATGTTTAATTGCAAAGACTAACCTCGGATATCGACGAACGTTATAAATCTGCTACTCAACTATTTTTGCTTTTCTCCGATCCAAGTCTGTTTTCTTTTGTTCTTGATCTATATAATTTCAAATTAACCTCATTTAAACACAATTTCATTCAATTAATCCAACAACACATAAATGGGAAAATTACCATTTTACCCTGATATTTCATACTTTTACAAATTAGTCCTAATTGCATAAAACACAAAATACACAAAATCTCACAACAACATAGTTGGGCCAAATTTTCCATATACTCATACTAGTCCATATATTTCATCTATTTCACATTTTAGTCCTTCAATTTATTATTTTTTCAATTTAGTCCTAATTACTCAAAATCTTCAAAAACTCAAATACAAAACATGTTAATCTAAAACATATTTTTGATATTTCATCATCAAACATCACAAAACACAAATATTCATCAAAGTCAGAAATTCAAGCATGGGTCAGATAGTATTCGAAGCAATGATCTCAAAAACGTAAAAATTATCAAAAATCGAAACCAAACTAACCTTGAATCAAGCTTGAGAAATGGCTGAATATACCAAGCTTTAGTTTCTTTTCTTTATTTTTAGTTTCGGTCAAAAGTATGAACAAAATGCATGCATGTTTTATTTTATGTTTTATTATAATACATATTATTTTACATTTTACTAATTTAACCTTTAAACTAAAATTTTAAACTATTATAAATCATGGTTATAACCGTCCATCCTCTAAAAATTGGTAATATTGCATCATAAAGACTTCATATTATAAAGGCAACAACAATTATGCGCTTTCACATTTAACCATCAAATTTTCATTTTACACGATTAAGCCCTTTTATTTAATTAAGCACACAAACAATCAAATTTTCATATGAAACTTTCACACATGAAAATTCACATATAATAAACACAAAAAATAATATTTAAATATTTTTCTGACTCAAATTCGTGGTCCCGAAACCACTGTTTCGATTAGGGTCTAAATCGGATTGTTACAACTCTCCTCCTTAGGGATTTTCGTCCCCGAAAATCTTACCGGTGAATAGGTTCAGATAACGCTCTTTCATTACATCCTCTGGCTCCCACGTTGCTTCCTCAACTCCATGTTTATGCGACAGTACTTTAACTAACGGAATTTTCATATTTAGTAACTCTTTAATCTCATGAGCCAGAATACGAATCGGTTCTTCCTCGTAAGTCAAATCTGACTGAATCTCAATCTCTGATGAACTAATCACATGTGAGGGGTCAGATATATATCGCCGAAGCATCAAAACATGAAATACAATATGGATCTTTTCTAGCTCAGGTGGTACCAATAATCTATACGCAACCGGCCTAATTCGCTCGATAATCTCATACGTCCCAATAAATCTCGGACTCAATTTGCCTTTACGACCAAATTTGAGTATTTTCTTCCATGGTGAGACTTTCAAGAATACTTTATGTAAAACCCCAAACTCGGCCTAGAAGTTAGGCCCGAATTCGGCGTGTCACATTGAAGCGTAACTAGAAAAGTCATGTTTTATCTAAAGTCTTTCTTAGTGTTTGAAGAATATCTTCGTTATAGATTAAAGTGAATGGAAGCTGTGCACCAGGTAGGATGCCAGAAAAGAGGAGGTGAGTCAATTAGACTGCTTAAGTACCCAGCTCTCCACGGATCCAATCCTAGACATGCACACAACCATTGCCACACTTTAACTGAGTGATTGTTTAAGGAAAACCAATTCGTTTAAAACCATTTGAAAAGGTTATTAATTTTTAAAATCAAGTAACCTTTTTAAAACTTCCTAGAGCTATTCAATTTCAAACAATCAAAACAATATCTTATCTAAGCTAACAAAACATACTAAAAACAATTAAAAATAATTAAAGCGACCTTGTTACAACTTAAAAACCCAAAACAATTAAAAGAAGTAAGTGCTGATCAAAACACATGAAGAAAAGCAAATTTGCAGAACATGTGGCCACTCCGAATCCCTCACGGCTCCAAGTCCACTATGGTTAGGGATTTCCTGCATGGATGAAATTAAGGGGTAAGTTTGAAAAACTCAATGTGTAAAGTAAACCCAACTAGAGCTTAAATCGGTTCAAGCTTTACTGGGCCTAAGCCCTATCAGAAATAGAATTAACTGGGCCTCAGCCCTATTCAAAAATCAGTGTGGCCCTTAAGCCCATTACAGTAACAGAACATATATTATGCATGTATGCAGAAACCCAACCCATATCCATCCGTATACACCCCCATACCAACCTTACACCATGTAGGGAGACAACTCGACCCACCCATCCGTTACACGCCACAGAATTTGCAGCATGGCTACCAGAACAAATATTGTGGTAGAGCCACCAGAACAGATATTTGTGGCATAGCCACCAGAACAGATATTTGTGGCATAGCCACCTGAACGCTTCCTCCATCAATAGATCCCAAATCCCATGCAATAGATATGCATGTCATGGCATATAGCATACAAAAACAGAACATCATGCGTTTAAAACAGAATTAACCCAAGGGGTATAATGGTCATTTTGCACCTAGGGGTATAATGGTAATTTTCATACTTAGGGGTATTCTAGTAAGTTTACTATTTTATGGTTTTCATGCATATTGTAGCCATTAACGCATTAATAGAAACGCTTACCGAGCGTTTTTACCGAATTGGGCCCGTTGGCCTATTAACTCGATTTCGGCTCATTAAGCCCAAATATACCGGAGTGCACGAAATTGCGCACTCTGCAATCTTACCGTTTGAGATTAGCAGGATTAACAAACAAACTATCTCACGAGCGCTCGCAGGCTCGCAAGTTCACAAAATGCTGGCTCTTCGACGTTTCGGCTTTTCGGCTTTTGGCGATCTAGTCTATAAGTGGGTGTCGTTTACACACCTGTTTTACGACGAAACGCTGACGAGTTCCACACACGAGCAGCCTACAATCGGTTACTATAACATTAGATTAAAACTCGATACACATCAAACCCTTACCATATTCGGCCATAGTCCTTATCTTTAACCCTTACCTTTATTGATCTC
This sequence comes from Gossypium longicalyx, assembly GCA_025698465.1. Taxonomy (NCBI): domain Eukaryota; kingdom Viridiplantae; phylum Streptophyta; class Magnoliopsida; order Malvales; family Malvaceae; genus Gossypium; species Gossypium longicalyx. Next base: position 53,744,871 of record CM046996.1, read on the forward strand.
CAACTACCATATCTAGATGCTCCAACAGTGTCAACCCTCTATGCTCCTTGATTGCTTGTCCTTAAATCCACACTAAATACATATGAAACCAAAAGAAGAGGCTATTAAAGCCTTTAGTCTAAACCGACAGTCTCCCTAAGTGATTAAGGACTTGTCGGCTTCTCATAATAAACTCGGAATAACGAATGGACAGAAAGATATGAGCATTTACCGAGGATCTACTTGCCAGAAACGTTCCGAAGTGCCTTTCTATTCTAGATTTGTTGTAGATCAAATCCACAAAATACAAGGAGAGAATAGATCTGTTGATTCAGCTTTTAGAACTTATTCTTAGGTATGCTTATTTTGGTTTAAGAAGAAAATAGAAGAATACCGAACAAAAAGAATAGAGGATTCGACTAAGGAGTAAAGTCAGCTATCACGTAGCGTGGTTCAGCTTTTTGAAGGATAATCAGTTAGCAATGGTTTGAGAGAGTTTCAGTGGAATAAAAGAAAAGGAAAAGAATTTTAAGAATAGCAATAGAAGATTAGGCTTCAACGAAGAAAAGAAAGATTGATCAAAAGGAATGAAAGTTGATAAAATAACATAAAAAAAATATGATAAGAGAATTTGAGCTGAGAAAAATAAACAAACAATTCATCCTAGCCAAAATTTGAGAGCTATTCCGGCATCTAATTGCCCAAAGCCAAATGAGTTCTATTTCGGCACCACCATCCTTCCCATATCCAAATTCCTTGTTTTGCTCCTTAATTTCAACCACCACCAATTTAAATCCCATCCAAATTCTTTGCACCATCAGCAGCAGTCCACCGCTTGACCGACTCAAGTTACTGCTAGGAGAGTTTCGGTCAAACTCCAACTCTCCCTCACGTGAACAGAAAAATTGGTCCTTTGCGCGCACAGCAGCTCGAACTCCAGACCTCCTCCTGTCCCTGCGCTACACATCCTACTGTTGGCCACTCCACCAAGCTTTCCCTTACACCATAATAGGGTCACAATTAATTATAAACCTTACCTACTGAAGCTCCGGTCCATTTAAAAAACATAAAACAGAATTCGCCCGCATAAGGACTTGAACCTGCAACCTTCTAAGCATACACGTACGCTGCTTGCCACTGCACTGAAGTTCCTTTCAAGACATAATCTTCTCACAATTAATTTTAAGGCTTAACTGCTGCAGTCACGGCTACCTTAAAAATAAATCAAAATTTTCCCTTCCCCTAGAGTCAAACCCACATCTCCTCGGCATGCCTAGCACGCTACTGCCACTGTGCCACATGCGCTCCTTGTGCTGGATTATGCTCGCAACTCCTCTTAACCCCTATTTCACCCGCAACCTGAATACTAAAAAAAAAAACAACCATTTGCACCCGCCGTGCCTCGAACCCAGGCACCTCCCACGCCCTCCTAGCGTGCTTAGCCACTGGGCCAGGTGCTTGCTTGCGACATGAGTTAGCCCCAACAACTTTTAAGGCCTGCCTGCGACAACCCTTAACTTAAAAAAAACATGTTTGCGCACGCTGGGAATCGAACCCCAGCCTTCCTTCCTGCTGACCAGCGTGCCTAACCACTGGGCTAGGCGTTCTTTTATGCCCAGTTTCTGCCAACTTATTTTTAAGGCCTTATGCCCAGATTTACTTAAGAGGCAAAATTTAAGAATTTTGCTAAAGCTATGGGGCGAGCCCCAGACTTTTTCCCACACCATAAACCCTTCGTAATTTATTTAATTACTAAACTAAACATACTAAATAATAATAATAATAATTAAATCATCCCATTTATTCGGGTCGTCTTCTACCCGAACCCAGACTCAAGGCCCAATACTTTTAGGCCCAAAAATCGGGGCGTTACACTTTATCTCCAATTTGAAATTCTATATCTTTCTGTTTCAAATCTGCATATGATTTCTGACGATCTGATGCTATTTTCAAACTTTCACGGATTACCTTCACTTTCTGTTCAGTTTCTCTGATCAAATCGACCCCGTGTATCTTATTTACACTGAGGTCAGTCCAATACAATGGTGTACAACATTTACAACCGTACAAAGCCTCATAAGGTGCCATTTTGATACTCGATTAAAAATTGTTATTGTACGCAAATTCAATCAGAGGTAAGTATCGTTCCCACGTACCTTTGAACTCGAGAATGCAATATCTTAACATATCCTCAAGTATCTAAATGAATCGCTCGGACTGACCATCTGTTTGCGGATTGAAAGTAGTGCTGAAATGTAATTTCGTACCTAATGCATCTTGCAGTTTCTTCAAAAACCGCGATGTAAACCTCGAATCTCTATCTGAAATAATAGATATAGGCACACCATGCAACCTCATAATCTGAGAAACATATAATTCAGCCAGCTTATCAAGCGAGTAATCTGTACGAACCGGAACAAAGTGAGCAGATTTAGTCAATCTATCTACAATAACACATATTGCATCTTTCTTGCTCGGTGTCATCGGTAAACCTGATGCAAAATCCATCGTGACTCTATCCCATTTCCATTCAGGTATCATAATCGGCTGTAGCAATCCAGAAGGTACCTGATGCTCGGCTTTCACTTGCTGATAGACTAAACATTTCGATACAAAGTCAGAAATGTCTTGTTTCATACCTTGCCACCAATAGTGTTGTTTCAGATCATTATACATCTTTGTACTACCTAGGTGAATAGATAGCCGACTGTTATGAGCTTCATTCAAAATCATCTGAATCAACTCTGTATTTCTTGGAACACATATTCAATTTTTGAACCGCAAACATCCCTCAACATCCACTTGAAATTCTAAATCAACGTTCGAATCATATTGGGCTCGTTTGGCTATCAAATCATTATCAACCTTCTGAGCTTTGCAAATCTGCTGAATGAATAACGGTCTTGCTTTTAACTCGACTATTATTGTAACACCATCTGATATAACCAAATAGGCATTCATTGCACGCAAAGCAAACAGGGATTTTTGACTTAGAGCATCAGCAACAACATTAGCCTTTCCCGGGTGATAGTCAATCACAAGTTCATAGTCTTTTAACAATTCTAACCATTAGCGTTGTCTCAAATTCAGATCTTTTTGAGTCACCAAATATTTCAGACTTTTGTGATCGGAATAAACATGACATTTTTCACCGAACAAATAGTGACACCATATTTTCAACGCGAATACAATAGCTGCCAATTCTAGGTCATATGTCGGATAGTTCTTTTCATGTGGCTTTAACTGTCTCGAGGCATAAGCTCTAACTTTGCCTTCCTGCATTAAAACACAACCCAAGCCATTTAAAGATGCATCATTATAGATAACAAATTCTTTACCCAATTCTGGCTAAACTAACACCGAAGCTTCGGTCAAAAGGGCTTTCAACTGATCAAAACTTTTCTGGCACTTTTCTGACCACTCAAACTTAACATCTTTCTGCTGCAGCTTCGTCATCATGGTTGCAATCATAGAGAAACCTTTCAAAAACTGTCTATAGTAACCAGCAAGTCCCAGAAAACTTCTAACTTCAGAAACATTTCTCGGAGGTTTCCAATCGAGTATAGTTGAAATCTTACTCAGATCAACCCGAATACCTGATGCTGAAACAACATGTCCCAAAAAACTAACTTCGTGTAACCAAACTCACATTTACTAAACTTCGCATACAACTGTTTTTCTCGCAAAGTTTGTAACACAAGTCTCAAATGTTCGGCATGTTCGGTTTCATTATGGGAGTAGATTAGTATATCATCAATGAACATGACCACAAACTGATCTAAATACTGTCTGAAGATCCGATTCATCAAATCCATAAAAACAACAAGTGCATTAGTAAGTCCGAACAGCATAACTAGAAACTCAGAATGTCTGTACCTCATTCAAAAAGCAGTTTTTGGCATATCAGAATCTCTGACTTGCAATTGATAATAACCCGAACTCAAATCTATCATCGAAAACACTGAAACCCCTTTCAACTGATCGAACATGTCGTCAATCCGTGGAAACGGGTATTTATTCTTTATAGTTATCTTATTTAGCTGGCGGTAATCAATACACATTCTCATAGTTCTATCTTTCTTTTTCACAAATAGAACTGGCACACCCCAGGGAGAGAAACTCGGTCGTGCAAAACCTTTATTTGTTAACTCTTGCAACTGTTCTTTCAACTCTTTTAATTTAGTAGGTGCCATCCGATACGGAGCTATTAAAACTGGAGTCGTCCCCGTTAGTAACTCAATACCAAACTCTACCTCTCGGATAGGTGACAAACCCGACAATTCTTCAGGAAATACATCCGGATACTTGCACACAACTGGTACAAATTCAATCTTCTTTTCAATCACTTTACTATCAAGCACATAAGAAAAGTAAGCTTTGCAACCTTTTCTCACATACTTCCGAGCTAACATCATAGATATTACTGCTGGTAAACCATTTAGATCATTAGATTCAATCCGAATAATCTCGTTGTTTTGACATCTCAATTCGATGGTCATTCTTTTGCAATTAACAACTGCATCGTGCATAGTCAACCAATCCATACCCAAAATTATGTCAAACTCGTCGAAAGGTAACAACATCAAATTGGTCAGAAAGCATGAATCTCGAATCATCAACAAGCAATTTTTACACACTTTGTCAACCAGAACACACCGGCCCAGGGGGTTCGATACTCGAATTACAAACTCAGTAGACTCAACAGGCAAAGTCTTACTGGATACTAATGTTTCACACACATATGAATAAGTCGAACCAGGATCAATCATCGAAGGTACCACAGGTATCAAAGATGGATTATTTGGGGGTGGAGGTTGTTGTACAGCCGAATTAGTCCGGATATACTGAGTAAACCAATCGTTCATCATTTGATAGAAGGCTTGCTTAGCCTCCCCCTCATGGCTACTCGAGATAGGTCAAGATTCAACTAGCGCGGGAGCAAGCGCTACACTCTTGACATCATCAGCTACAGCTCTGTTAGGATCAATTTACTATATGAAAGCACATTTTTAAATGTCAGAAGTCATCACACTATCACAGTATATATTACGGCATGTATGGCTAGACTCACACACGCTATGTTAGTCCTAGAATTGACTAAACTGTAGCTTTGATACCAATAAAATGTAACACCCCTAACCCGTATCATCGTCGGATTAAGGTTATGAGGCATTAGTTAACTAAAAACACATTTTCGAACAACCACACATATATATAAGTTACATTAATATAAATAAAGCATAAATTCAATTAAATAATAAACACAATTTCAATAATCATAATATAATGTATAGATCATATTAAAAACATTTCAATATTATCCGTATGCTAAGAAGAAATCAAACTATTTATAACTTATTTTACATTAGCATATCTTAAACACTTTAAAATGTTTACATAGTATTTTATTTAATAGCACATACATACAATATTGTCAACTTTACCCAATGGTCATATATTTAACAATGTAATTATAAACTTTCACAAATTTCGGACATAAATAACATCTTTTGCACATACTCATAATAAAACCAATCAAAACTTATTACATAATTTAACAAGCAATTACATATACAACCTAATATATATGGACATGTTCGAATATGCTATTAGAGTTTAGATACATATTTGTACTTGCCTTAGAGTTCAAAGCTATGCTTAACATTTGAATTTATACCAAATAATAGACTAAAGCCATCATGAAACATTTTCCTAACTCATTACCTTGCATATCCGAATCTCATTAATTAATATACATACACATCCAAATTTTATATCATGGAACAAGTGCCAAATTACTAATTGTAATAAAATCAAAACATAAAACTAGCATACCATGTTATAAACATGTCAAAACATATTTATATCAAATTCGGATATAGCAAAACAACCTTAGATGCCAAATCTCTTACAACACATTGACTAAATATAGCAACCTAATGCACTTATACTTTTATCCATGCATATCATAACCGAACCAGCCACACAAAATCAACCCAAACATTAATCTTTTCCAAAACATATAATACCTATCTCAAACATCATTCATTTATAGCATATAACATTATAACCAAACGATTTCAAACCACAATCAAACATAATCGAATTATCAATACCAAGCTCATTAAACATTATAAATAAGCACACATGTAACCAAAACTAAGTATAATTACTAAGCCATTTTCGTTTTCACATGGCTTTATAAAAAACCAAAGTTCATTGTTTCAAAACATAATCCAGCCTATACATGCCACAAGTTTGAAAATAGACTTTTAAAAGTATCGAAGGTTGACGATAGTGTGGATGACTTCGATGACGATCCCCGAGCTCGTAACTTACAACCTTAATCTATAAAACAGAGTAACAAAAACACACAAAGCAAGCTAACTTAGATTAGTAAGGCTTAAGAAAATTAAACAACTCAAATGAATAATCAAAACATTTCAAACAAGCCTAATTGTATCATTAATATTATACTTTAACACAAATAAGTTACCTTGGCCAAATGCTAACATTTCTCATTTAGCATAATATCATTCAACTTTTCATTCCTAAAATAACATTATACCAAGTATGCTTACATTCAAATATATATACTCATTAATCAAACTCAACTTCATATATATGTGTATATATATATATAACCGAAACATACTTCTCATATCTACTCACATTCTTCACTTTCTATACCAACATCACTCATTTGGCCGAATTTACAAAATCAAATATATCATCACAAAAGCACATACCTATATGGCCGAATAGACAAGATCATTTAGATCAACTTACTTGCTCAATTTCCACATCAACGTGAAGTCTTACAGGCATAGGCTTGAAAATAAATCACCGGCATAAAACCTGCTAGGCATAAGCCTGAATCACACACCGACACAAGGCCTGCTAGACTCAAGGTCTAATTTTTTTTATTCACAGGCAATAAGCCTGCTAGGCATAAAGCCCGATCAAATTCACCAGCACAAGGTTTGCTAGGCTCAAAGCCCAAATATCACTATTATAAATTCATTTCATAAACAGTTCATATATCGAATTGTCCAAATATTCCATGTACTTCATAAAAACTTTCAGAGGTTTTAACTCAGTCGAATAAAACTCAACCACATTAATTCCATGTTAAACCACATTCGGCTACTCTACTATTCAACTATAAAATTCAAATCATCCTATTAAACCATTTTCTATTCAAAATAGACGATGTTTAATTGCTTAAAGACTTACCTCGGATATCGACGAACGTTATAAATCGGCTATTCGACTATTTTTGCTTTTCCCCGATCCAAGTCCGTTTTCTTTTGTTCTTGATCTAGATAATTTCAAATTAACCTCATTTAAACACAATTTCATTAAATTTAATCCAACACATGAATGGGTAAATTACCATTTTGCCCCTGATATTTCATACTTTTACAAATTAGTCCTAATTGCATAAAACACAAAATACACAAAATCTCACAACAACATAGTTGGGCCGAATTTTCCATATACTCATACTAGTCCATATATTTCATCTATTTCACATTTTAGTCCCTTAATTTATTATTTTTGTAATTTAGTCCTAATTACTCAAAATCTTCAAAAACTAAAATACAAAACATGTTAATCTGAAACATATTTTTGATATTTCATCATCAAACATCACAAAACACAAATATTCATCAATGGCATAACTCAAAATATGCATCAAAATCAGAAATTCAAGCATGGGTCGGATAGTATTCGAAGCAACGATCTCAAAAACGTAAAAATTATCAAAAACCAAAACCAAACTAACCTTGAATCAAGCTTGAGAAATGGCCGAATATACCACGCTTTAGTTTCTTTTCTTTCATTTTAGTTTCGGTCAAAAGTATGAACAAAATGCATGCATGTTTTATTTTATGTTTTATTATAATACATATTATTTTACATTTTACTAATTTAACCTTTAAACTAAAATTTTAAACTATTATAAATCATGGTTATAACCGTCCATCCTCTAAACATTGGTAATATTGCATCATAAAGACTTCATATTATAATGACAACAATAATTAGGGACTTTCACATTTAACCATCAAATTTTCATTTTACGCGACTAAGCCCTTTTATTTAATTAAGCACACAAACAATCAAATTTTCATTCAAAACTTTCACATATGAAAATTTACATATAATAAACACGAAAAATAATATTTAAATATTTTTCTGACTCGGATTCGTTGTGCCAAAATCACCATTCCGATTAGGGTCTAAATCAGACTGTTATAGTTAATGTATGGTAAAGTTAACTTATTTCTTACATACGAGCTTACTACGCTATATTGCTTACTCCATTTTATTTTCATGTTTTATAGTGTCACGAAGCTAGCTTAGGTCGGAGATTGTTGGAAATTTCCTAACACTATCAAATTGTTATTTTGGGTACCGATGATTTTAACATTTTCAGAATATGGCATGTATAAGACTTGGTCATTTTGTTGTATGTGCCATCATCTTTTGGCCAAAAGTATTGGTTTGTAATAGTTATTGGCTTGATTTGATATTTGGCCATGTGAATTAGCTCATTTTGGTTAACTTGGTTGTAAGCCTACTTACGTGCATGTATATGCCAATGCCCTTTTGTTTATGTGTTTTGGAATGGGTTGCTACATGCTTATTTAAGGATAAATGGCTATGTTGTTAAATGATTGAACTTGATATGTGATATATTTTTCTAAATCTTAGGTATATGGGGCACATGTTAAATTGACCACTTAAGTATGTTTGAGATGCATGGTTTGCATGTTACAAGTGGATAATGGATGTGATTAGGATATCATGAAGTACGTGGAATTATTACATGTTAATAATTGGTTAGATGATGGTTTTGCTTTGACATGTTTTGGCCATGATTGTGGATGTTTTGGTTGCCTAAGTATGGCATGAATTGTGCCATTGAATTGGTGTAAATGAAGGTGGCAAATGTCTTGGTAAATAGCCTTTATTTTGTCCACACGGGTAGACACACGGGTGTGTGTCTAGGCCGTGTGTGACACACAGTCAGCCCCATGGGCATGTGTTCCGGCCGTGTGTCTCCTGCACCTTAATTTTGAGAAATAGAATGCTCAGAATTGAGAACACAAGTAGAGACACATGCGTGTGTCTCAGCCGTGTGAGGGACATGGCCTCAGGCATGGGCATATGTCTCGGGCGTGTGAAGTCTGCATCTATTTTATGAAAATTTAGTTAACCACATGGCCTAGCATACGGGCATGTGACTTGGCCGTGTGACATCAATTTGTTCATGCATTACAAGTCAGAGAGTTACACGGGTTAGGGACATAGGCTTGTGTTCTAACACCCCTTGCCCGTATCTAAAGTCGGAATAGGGTTTGAGGTGCTACCGAACTTAAACTCAACCAGTTTTAGAAAATGAGGCCATAAAACTTTGATCAATTTAAAACTTTTTATCTCATAGGCAATCTATCCCTTGATTAGGCTTACGAGGCCCAAAATATACATTCGGGGTGGTTCAGGGCCGAACCGAGGGCTCAAGAAAAACTAAAAAAAATTCACGCTTTAAGGTTCCACACGCCCGTGTGGGTATAGAGCACCCACTCATGTGATAGGGACACGCCCGTGTCCCATACCCGTGTGGCTAATTTAATCCTACAATTTTTCACGAAAGAAGTGCAGACTTCACACGGCCTAGACACTCCCGTGGTGTAGCCCGTGTGCAAAAACCTGGGTATTCTGTTTCACATGCCCGTGTACTAGGCCGTGCCCTTCCACATAGCTGAGACACACGGCCGTGTCTCTGCCCGTATGATAAATACCATGAATTCTGACTTAAAATTTTTACTTGCAGGGGACACACAACCTTCTCACACGCCCATGGGGTTGTCCATGTGTCACACACGGCCTAGACATATGCCCGTGTGTCTACCCGTGTGGACAATATGAGGCTATTTACCAAGCCTTATTGCCACCTTAATATGTCTATTTTCATGTCAACACCAACCAATACCAAAATCAAACAAGATGGACATTCATTTAACCATGAAGATGCATCTATTATAGACTCAAAATGAGTGTCAACCTCAATCAAGGCTTAGTGTGAATTGTGGAATCTATTCTAAGCCAACACTTTTGGCCAATTCTCAAAGACACAAAATAATAATATCTAGTCCTATACATGCCATAGTCAAAAATATAAATCCTACTATACCGAGTATTATGGCTAATAGTGTGATCGATATCTCTGACTTCAAGGGATCCTTGAGCTAATTAAACAGCACTGAAAGAAAAAGGAAAGCAAAGAGAGTAAGCATAAAGCTTAGTAAGTTGCATATAAACAAATATACAACAACAATTTCACCATTAGTCATCATGCTCATGGCTCAAAGGTAAGCATAAACTTGACTTACTCATTACCGTCTACTCAAGTCACATTTTCTAATTTGAGCTCATTACTCATGCATACCAAATAGGTACCTGTACCACTCACAACATTATTATACTTTCCTTATTAAATCAATTTCATAACCTTTAAAGTTGAACCTTTCGGAATACTACTGGATATTCTATAAGCCTCAAACATGGGATAAGCTGCTGATGCCATGTCCCAGACATGGTCTTACACTAGCTCTCGCATATACGTGCTGATGCATGTCCCAGACATGTCTCACACTAGCACAACTCTTAGCCGATGCATGTCCCAGACATGTCTTACACTGTCTTACACTGGCACTCATCTCAATGCCAATGCCATGTCCCAGACATAGTCTTACACTGGCTCTCATTATGTGGCCGATACATGTCCCAGACATGTCTTACACTGGCACACAAGTAACCCGAATGTTAAGCCACAACTATCCAGTTTGTTTCCTAGGGTTCCAATGGGATCTTTCTACCATTCCAATTATTACTATGCATTCTCAATTCACAATCTAGCAATTCATACTATATCAATTCAATGACAATTTGAATACATGTATTAACAATGTAGTTATATTAATTACATACAACTTACCTCGGTCTACAAAATGTACTCGACTAGTCGGTTTAGTCGATTTACTTAGCTTTCCCCCAGTCTAGGTTCGAATTCGGTAAATCTTGATCTATAATAGCAAAATGCACTCATTTAGCCATTAAGCACAATTAGGCAATCTAAAATTCACATTTTTGGGTAAAATGACCATTTTGCCCCTAGACCTTGGCAAAATGACCATTTTGCTCCTATGATCAATTTTGTTTTTTATCGAATTTCTTCATATCTCAAACCTAGCCGAACTCTTTTAACTATTATAGTAACCCCAAAATCTCACTATTTCATACACTTAACACTTATCTTGCAACTTTTGCAAAATAACCCTTTTTGGTGTTTTCATGCTAACACCTTTCACAAAAGTTGTTTATAACAAAGCTAAGACTCATGATATTCCATAAAAACTCAGCAAACACTACAATTTCATTCATGGAAAAACCCTAAACTCTTAACCATTTTACAAAATAGACCCCTCATTTTGAAGCTCATGCTTCAAGGGTCCCAAAAATGCAAAAATTATTAACTAGGGACATGAAAATCACTTACTTGTTGAGGTAATAAGTTGCTGAAACTTCAAAGCTTCAAAAACCTCTCTTTTGCTGATATTTTCAGTGGGAAGCTGATATTTTCGGTGGGAAGAAGGCATGGAGAAGAAAGAAATTGATAGCTAAGCTCATAGGTATTATTTTATCATAAGATTATGTCATCAAGTCACCTAACATTGACTTTTTGACTAAATTTACTTCTAATGGCCAGCCACCTTATTTTTAAGGGTTAAATTTCTCATTAAAAGCCCCTAATTTAATTTTCTAACTATTTGGCACATTTGGGTACTAAAATGCAACTTTGGCCTTTTATGCGATTTAGTTCTTTTTCACAATCGGGCTCACAAACATCAAAATTAACTCACCAAATTTTCCGTACACTAATATAATCATGTTATAACCTCGTAATTGTAATAAAATAAATTTTCTAACTTTGGATTTGTGGTCTCGAGACCACTTTTCTGACTAGGCCCTAAATCGAGATGTTACATATGTGACCACACTACCTTCCCATATAGGCGTGTCCCAAGCCACACGGGCGTGTGACCCCTGTACATTGCAAAAACTTTCTAAGTTTTGTAAAATTTTCCCAAGTGGTCGGTTTAGTCCCAAACCACTTTCGAAGCATGTTTTGGGCCTCGTAGGCTCGTATTATGGACTTTATAATTGAAAATGAATAGTTTTAATTTGGATACAAAATTTACGACTCGATTTGTATGTTTGCTTGTGATGTTAGTCCGGTAATGCCTTGTACCCTGTTCTGACGTTGAATATGGGTAAGGGGTGTTACAGGGGCAGTTTTGTATTGTTTGATGTGGACTATATAAATGCCCAATTTAGCCTTAGAGAGGTACAAGATGAACATATCGAGTTTCCAGATAACATCACATCTGATTGTTTTATGCAATTTTTGAAGGATTTATGTGTTGAGGGCACACAATGGATTATCTCTAGTCAAGAATGCTACACTTCTGAAAGGGCTTCACTTAAATCGATTGGGAAAGTGTGGTATCATTTCTTGAAAAGTCAACCTATGCCATCTAGGCACAATAGCACCGTTTCTAATGAAATGATGTTGTTGTTGCTTCTACTAAAAAGGAAGAACGATTAATGTGGGAAGGATCATTTTTCAAGAAGTCCATCATTGTGCTGTGAAGAATACTAGAAGTTTAAATTTTCCTTTTCTCATTACTGCATTATGCAAGATGCTAATGTTCCTCTTACTGATGCTGAGGATATTACTCCTAGTAAGGGTAGACTAACTAGGGCATTTTTTGCCAAGCTTCAAGTTATTGATACTGCCTCGGCAACTCAACAAGGTCAGGCTTCTACTACCATGCGCGTTCCCACAGCAACACCTTTAATCACTTAGAGCTCATTCGACCAACAAATATTGAATTCCCTGAAGCAGCTAGTGCAAAGGATGTCATTGTTTGAAAGTCAGAATTACCAACTAGCTGAAGAGTTAGTCCAAGCTAAAGAGTAGCAGGCTCAGTGTTGGTCATATTTGAGAGATAGGGATTTGGTAGTTAAGCGATCTTTGTAAAATAATTTTTCCAAATCAACACCAAAATTCTATATTTTCCCCATGATTTTGCTCCCATCTTCTGATACTAAAGCAGAACCAACTCCAACTACTTTCGGAGCTGACTCAACAAATAAAGAGACAAATGTTGATGTTGGACAAGCTACTGGAGAAACTAAAAAGTCAACATCTATTAAGCCTGATAAGAGTAAAAAAGAAGGAAAAGATGACCCTACTACTGCTACAACTTCTTTCACCACAAAAGGCAAGACTCATGTAGCACCATCTCCACTAGCCTTTATGGCAGCACAAGATTGTGCGATTAATCAATTGATCGATGATATCGTGGAGACAAATAAGAAAAGAAAAGATGTAAACCCTCTGAAAAGGAAGATTAGGTACAAGGTTAGTGCTCACAAGTCTACATGAAGAACTAAATAAAGTACTAACAATACAGTCGAAGCTAGATAAGTTTTTTTTTCTTCTTTTTATTCTCTATTGATGATCATGCATTTCATGTCATTTCTCCATGACATTTTTCTGTCCAAATCTTTGTTGTTATTGCATGCAGATGCATTGATGACAATGCATCCCTTGGGTTTGGGCGTGTACTGTGCATCCAGGTTGCACTTTATATAATATAGATGTTTTGCCACAACATTGTAACTATAGCGTCCCGAATTAGGGTCTAGTCAGAATAGTGGTTTCGAGACCACAAATCCAAAATATAAATAATTATTTTATGATTATTTGATGATCCATGATACGATTGCATGTTTGTGTGAAATTTTCATAAAGAAATTTTATGCCTAAAGTGGCCAATTTGACTTTAGGGACTAAATTGAATTAGTTGTACAACTTGTGTTCTAGAAGCTTCAAGTATGAAATTGCATTAGATTATTAATTATAGGTCTTTAAATAGCAATTTGACTAAGTTTTAAATTTTTGGACGAAAATGGGCATAAATAGGAAAAAATTAAAAGAAAGGCCTTAAGGGCATTTTGGTCATTTGGTTAATAAAAGAATAAAAAGGGAAAAATCAAGCACATATCTTGTCCATCTTCTCCCACCTTACCCAAAATTTGCAAGGGCTCCATAGCTAGGGTTTTCAACATTTTCAAGCTTGATTGTAAGTGCTCCCAAGTCCCGTTTTTAATGTTCTTTACATTTTTGAAGTTGTCATCAACCGATCTAGCTATTTATACCATTATTTTGAGCTAGGGTTCATGTATGAAATTTGACCCATGTGTGACATGGTTGTATTTTGATGTTTAATGGCAGAATGTGAATGTTTGATGTGTGATAAACATCTTTTGCTAAGTGATTTTTAGTGAAAATATCTAAAAATGACTTGTTTGTAAAAGGTGTAAAAATAAGTAGAAGAAATATGAAATAAAGGAAAATGGGGGCTGATATAAGTTAGAATATGAATCGGCTAGGCTTGGGTAACCAAGAAATTGCATGCATTTCATTTTACGAGCCTAGGGACTAAAGTGTAAATAAGTAAAAAGTTAAGGGAAAAAAGGTAATTTTACCAAAGTATGTGTTATGGGTCGATATGAGAAATGTAAGTATTAAACAAGTTGAAATTGGCATTATAGATCAAGAAAAATGTGATTCGGGTCTTGATTGGGGGAAAAACAAGGTTTACGAGGATTAGGCTCGTTTCTATTATTTTGTACCGAGGTAAGTTCATTTGCAAATTATGCAGCATGTACCATACTTTAAATGCTTTAATATTGCATCTATGGTAAGTATATATATAATAAATGTGATGTTGTACTATGTGTTAATGCTCAAATTTTATTCTGTATTATGCTTTGATTATTCCATGAGTATTTGACTGGTGCTATGAGCACATAAATCAACTTTACGAGCAAGTTTGACAGGAATGTGGTATTGAAGAATCCCTTTTGAACCTTACGAGTAGTTTAGGATACAATTGACATGTCACTAGGAACTATGTGATCTGAACTTATTGAGTTATGGTCTGAGTTCATAATATATGTGGCATCTGAACTCATTGAGTTATGGTCGGAGTTTATGATGTATGTGGCACATGTTTTGGCATCCGAGTACTGATCTCGTATGTTCTACCGATGGCTGGGTAGTCCGGAAAGTGTTGTGGATACCTAACAGCCTATGAGAGTAGACCCGTGAATAGCTCGAAAGCGAGCAACATGTGGTATGTGATATGAGGTAGCGTTGGCTACATATAAGGCACTTAGGTGCGAGATTTCGATGTATCCGATAGTATTCCAAGTGTTCAACGGGTAGTTCTAAAGGAAGTTCAATGACTAATCTTGATGAATACGTCAAAGACGAGAAAGTAAGTTATTACATGCAAGTGGCATAGGTATGTACATCGAACTCATGAGAATGGAATGAGATATGATGAACTTGTGGTAAGAATATATATATGAAGAATGAGTTAAGAGATGTGATAAATATGCAAGATCATGTTCATTATGTTAAATGTATGGTTAATAATTGTTAAGTTGCATTTTATTTGTATGTGAACTTACTAAGCTTTAATGCTTACCCCCTTCCTTTCCTTTTCTTATAGCATCGCCAAGCTAGCTCGAGGATTGAAAGACGTCAGAGACTCGATCACACTATCAATTGAAAATTTGGGTATAGCTAGTCTTATCAGTTTGAGTATGGCATGTATAGGGACTTAGTCTTTTGTTATGTGTCATATTGATTAGCCAAATGAGTTGGCTCATGAAAGTAATACGCTTATTTTGTATATGGCTATGAGAGGTGGCTCATATTGATTATTGGGTTGTAACCCTAATTATTGGTGCATGCATGCAAATGTACTTATGCTTTAATGTGGTTATGGTTACTTATGGTTAATGGGTATGATGGATGGCATTTATGTTTGGTGTATTAAATATGATTAATGTGTAAGATGATAAATGTGATGCAAGTGGGTAACTTGAAAGTAGATTAGTAAAAAATGATAGACAAATATGAAATTGGTGTGGAATGCCATATGAAAGCATGATAGTTTGAATAAGTGATATGTTGGTATTACCAAGTCATAATTTAACCATGAACGTGAATGCTTGAGTAGCCAAATGTGCCATGTTGCATGCCATGAAGTGAGTATAAGTATGTGAGTGTTTAAGGGTGGAAATTGGCTTGGAAAATAGCCTAGAAATTGTCCTCACGGTTAGACACACAAGCATGTGTCTTGGCCGTGTGTGACACACGGTTTGCCTCATGGGCGTGTGATCCGACCGTGTGTCCTTTGCACGCCAATTATGCAAAACAGACTACCCAGTAGTAAACACTCAGGCAGAGACACGATCGTGTGTGTCAGCCGTTTGAAGGACACGGCCTTAGGACATGGGCGTGTGCCCAGGCTATGTGAAGTCCGCACTTAATTTTTGGAATTTAATTCGCCACACAGCCTAAGCACACGAGCGTGTGACTTGGCCATGTGACCTTATTTGATTGATGAGGTCATAGTCAAAGAGTTATACGGGCTGATGACATAGGCGTGTCCTAAGCCACATAGGCGTGTTAGACCACACGGCCTACCCACACGGGCGTGTGACTCTCAAAAGTGTGAAAATTTACTAAGTTATCCTAATGTTTTCTAAATTTTTTGGTTTAGTTCCAAACCACATTCGATGTATGTTTGGGGCCTCGTAGACCCATATAAGGGACAATGTAATACCCCTAACTCGTATCTATCGCCGGACTAGGGTTATGAGGCATTACCGATTAAAAGCACAAATCTGAACACTAATAAATTTTCACCCAAGTCAAACCTATTTATAAATAAAATATAGTTAACTAACATTTCAGAACATTTTCTATTTTGCTCATTGTAAACACAAATCATGTCAAATTTCAACTTAAAACTCACTACATATAATGCATATATATATACATATATACGACATTAATCGTTGAGTACATTATTTAACATATTATTAAGTCACTTATGAAATTATGCTTAAGTAACTACATATCAGATACATGTTCTTATAATTTAATAAGCCATAATACACATAAATAAAAATTACTTACATATGCAACTAGGGTTAAGGTCAATTTTGAATTTGCATGCTTTGCACTCAAATATAAAAGCTAATCATCCATTCGGCATTAACCAAGTACTACCATATACTTCTTTTAAAATATTAATCATAAAAGACTATACGTATTTACTCTAGGTCATTAAAACATGCTCAATTAACCTTAGTAAATTTAATCATTCTATGAATACACATACCATCCAAAAGTACACTAATTATTTATGCCAAACAATATGTTTGAGATTACATACTCAAAAGCCAAATAACTGTTAACATTCAATCAACTTAAGTTTTGGCTTACTCATTGACATTTAAGACTCAACTTTAATAGCATAATCATGATAACCAAGTCTAAACATGCAACCATAATCTAATATGTTTGACTGAAAATACTTATCAACTAAGAGTAATTATTTCTATCATTGTAAAACGCAATCCATATATATATAAACATACCCAAATCTTAAATCATACATATTAGATACAAACAAATAAAGGCACCTTATCATACGCATAAATATTTGTAATGCATTATCATATTATTATCAAACCAACTTATATTACAATTTATACCTTTCAAGAATAAGGCAGTAACTACAAATAGACATATAATTAAATCACAAATTTTACCTGCCATGTAATGACCATATTAAATTAATTTAAGCTATGTTTGGACTTAGCCAAGTCTATGATGCCAAATCACATTTAATACAATGGCCAAATATACTCACCACAATCACATATATTTTACTCTTTGTATACTTAGCCGTATCCATCTTATGTTCAACCAAAATCATTAATCATTACTAAAACATTAAACACTTATCATAAACATCATTTCCTTCATAGCACTAAACAATATTACTAAAACAAACTCAAGCCACAACCAAGCATAACCAAATTTAAACATGGGAATTAAGCCATTTTCACATGGACTTTATACATAACTAAAATTCAATATTTTCAAACGTAATCTAGCCTATACATGCCATAGTTTTAAAATGCAACTTATAAAATACCAAAAGTGGTAGATAGTGTGATAGACTTTGCTGACGATCCCCGAGGTTGTAACTTGAATCCAAAATCTATAAAACAGAGACAAACATATACACAATAAGCTATTTAAGCATAGTAAGTCATAAGCAAACAAGCAAATCGATGATGTAATCAACTTATTTTATCTAACCGAATTACATTATCAATATCAAGCTTATTCTCAACTTACAAATTTCATGAATAATATACCCGTACACATGACCATTACCTTGGCCGAATATTCACAAGGTTAAGTCATCAAATCATTTTTCAATTTTCAAAAGCCAAATTGTCATTATAAAACCTAATGCACATGCATTTGTATACGTAAGCTCTTAAATCAAGATAAAATTTTATATACATACATTAACTAAATGGCTGATTATGCAAGATCATATATATATGCATAATAAAAATCATTTCAACAAGAACCATACTTCTTGTTCACAAGGCCGAATACACATGTCATATTCACATATACTTTTCATTCATGTTACACATGCTTCTAACTAATATCATAATACTCACTTACCTTATTTCAAATAAGTACCAAGCTAATACATACCTAATCACTTAGCTAATTTTACATATTTGTTCACAAATTATCGATGCCCGATGAACCATTCGGGATTGGATAGGACACTCGGATATTCACACACATCGTACAATGCCAACGTCCCAGACGTGGTCTTACATAATCACATATCGTCCCAGACAGGGTCTTACTCGCACACATATGTCAGAATCACATATCGATGCCATGGTCTTATTCGCACACATATATAGGAATCTTACGTCATGACATATGTATCCTAACTATTCCTAAGGTTCATACGGGGCTTTCGGATGTCGTAACTCAGTCGAAATGAATGCTTGAACATGGTTACCAAGCTTATACACATTTGAAAATAGCATGTATAAATTCATACATTACATACCAGCATATATATTTAGCATTTAATTACAATTAGGCACATCTATTTGCTTATAAAGTTACCTTAGACGATACAAAACGGAATAGGGCAGCTAGTCGACAATTTTCGCTTTCCCCCGATCCAAGCCCGATTTCTTTGGTTCTTGATCTAAACATATTCAAATTAAGCTCATTGAAACATATTTTCATTCAATTTACTCCAAAAACACATAAATGGGCAAATTACCATTTTACCCTTGACATTTACAATTTTTACAATTTAGTCCCTATTGCACAAAACACAAAATATGTAAAATCTCAAGATACCCATGTTAGGCCGACTGTTCCTAGTGTTCATACAAATCGATATATTTCATTTATTTCACATTTTAGTCCCTCAAATTATTATTTTTGCAATTTAGTCCTAATTACTCAAAATTATCAAAAACTCCAATACAAAGCATACTAATGTAAAACATATCTTTCATATTTCATCATCAAACAACAAAAATCACAAGCTCTCAACAATGGCACAACTCAAAATATTCATCAAAATAAAAAATTCAAGCATGGGTTTTGTAGAACTCAAAGCAACGATCTCAAAACGTAGAAATGATAAAAAAACTGAACCAAAAAACGAACCTTGATTGAGCTAAATAGATGACCAAACCTAACATGTTGTTCTTTCCTTTTTTTTCGACAATTAGAAAATAAAAATGATGAACATGGCTTTCTTAAATAATATGATATATTATAACATTTTATTTCATTTACAATTTTAACCTTATTTATTAAATTATAAAACCATTATAACTATGGCCATTACCATCCACTTTAGCTAACAATGGGCTAATTGCAACATAAAGGCTTCCATTTTAAAAGCCAAATGCAATTTGGCCCCCTTTTAAAAATAACCACCAAATTTTCATTTCACGTGATTAAGTCCTTTTATTAAATCAGACACTCAAACGATAAAATTAAATCACGAAAATTTCACAAATATAAATTCACACAAAATAAACACAGAAAATAATTTTAAAATATTTTTCTAACTCAAATTCGTGGTCCTGAAACAATTGTTCCGATTAGGGTCCAAATCGGGTTGTTACAGACAATTTGAATATGTATGGATAAAATTGATTTGAACAAAAATTTTATGGCCCGATTTTGTATGTGTGCTTGTGTTAAAGTTCGGTAACTCCTCAAACCTTGCCCCGGCTTTAGATACGGGTAAGGGGTGTTACATTTAGTGGTATCAGAGCTACGGTTTAGTTAGTTCTCAGACTATGTAGCATGTGTGTTAATCTAACTATACATGCCGTATATAAATTGTGATAGTGTGATGACTCCTGACGATTTTAAACTATGTTTTTCATATAGTAATGGATCTCGATAGAGCAGTGGTAGATGATGTTGAAAGTGACGCACCTGCTCCCGCTGAAGGAGCAGTGCCGTCTAATAGTAGACTCACAACTGTTAGTAGAGGAGAAGGAGGCAGAGAAGCCTTTCTCCATATGATGGATGCTTGGTACACGAAGTTCATTCGAACGAACCCGAACGCTCCACCTCCTCCACCCCCTCCAAATCCCCAACCCGTACCCCAAGTGCCTCAAGCTATGGATTTTATGAGATTTCGTAGAACCCTAGTTGATAAGATTCGAAATCAAAAAGCCGAGGAATTTAGGGCCAATGCTAATGATGACCCTAAGAAAGCGAATTATGGCTTGAGAAATCTATTCGAGTATTCACGAGCTATCATGCACACCTGAAGAGTGTTTGAAGTGTACTATTTCCTTGTTGAGAGACGCGGCATATCATTTTTAGGAAGATGCTAGTTTCAGTGGTTCAAAACGAAAGGGTCACATGGGAATTCTTTCAAGAGGAGTTTCGAAAGAAATACATCAGTGAGCGATTCATCGACCAAAATCGTAAAGAATTTCTTGATTTGAAACTAGGCCGTATGTCAGTCACTAAGTACGAAAGAGAGTTTGTACGGCTCAGTAAATATGCTCTAGAGTGTGTATCCTCTGAGGCTAAAATGTGTAGAAGGTTTGAAGATGAACTTAATGAGGAAATTAGAGTGTTGGTGGGTATTCTTGAGCTGAAGGAATTTGTTATGCTCGTCTATCAGGCTTGTAAAGCTGATGAATTGACTAAGGAAAAAAGAAAAGCTGAGGTTGTGGCTAGAGATATGAAGAAGAGGCCGATAAGCAATTCACATCCATCCTAGTCTAAGAAATAAAATTCGGGTTTTAAATCTCGGGCTACATCTGTGGCTAGTATAGGTAATGATAGAGCTTCTAGACCTGAGTTCCAACAATGTGGTAGACGCCATTTTAGTAAATGTAGGGTGAGCGATGGATCTTGTTTTCGATGTGGTTCTCAAGACCACTATATCAAGGACTATCCTGAGATGGTTGAGAAAGAAAAATTTCAGAATACAAGGCCAGGTAGTACAGCTACAACGGGGAAACCCTCGAGAAACACCAGTAACGGGGCTATTAGTAGAAATGTAACAAGAGATAGTGAGATCTGGAGTTAGAGCTCTGACTAGGGCCTATGCCATACGTGCGCGCGAGGACGCATCTTCTCCCAACGTGATTACGGGTACTTTTTCTCTCTATGACACTTCTATTATTGCCTTGATTGACTCTGGTTCTACTCATTCATATGTGTGTATGAAATTTGTATCTAGTATGAATATGCCTGTTGAGTCTATGAAATTTATAATTAAAGTATCAAACCCGTTAGGCAAGCATGTTTTAGTTGATAAGGTATGTAAGAAATGTCCTTTGATGATTAGAGATCATTATTTTCTGGCTAACTTGATGTTATTACCATTCGATGAATTTGATATTATATTGGGCATGGATTGGTTGACATTTCATGATGTTATAGTAAATTGTAGACAAAAAGTTATTGAATTGAAATGTGAAAATGGTGAAATTCTCCGGATTGAATCACATGAGTCAGATAGGTTGCCAATTGTGGTTTATTCGATGTCTGCTCAAAAATGTATTAGAAAAGGATGTGAAGCTTATTTGTCTTATGTGTTGAATACAAAAAAGTTTGAGTTGAAGATTGAATCAGTGCCTGTTGTGTGTGAGTATCCAGATGTGTTCCCGAAAGAATTGCCTGGATTACCTCCTGTTAGAGAAGTTGAGCTTGGTATTAAGTTAGTCCCTAGTATAACACCTATTTCAATTTCTCCATATAGAATAGCCCTAACTGAATTGAAAGAACTAAAGTCACAGTTGCAAGAATTGACCGACAAGGGTTTTGTTAGACTGAGTTTTTTGTTGTGGGATGCTCCGGTATTATTCGTGAAAAAGAAAGATGGATCTATGAGGTTATGTATAGATTATCGATAGCTCAATATGGTAACAATTAAGAATAAGTTTTCTTTGCCAAGGATTGATGACTTGTTTGACCAGTTGAAAAGAATGACATGGTTTTCTAAAATAGACTTGAGGTTCAGTTACTACCAGTCGAGAGTGAAGGACTCGTATGTACTGAGAACTACTTTCTGGACGAGGTATGGTCACTATGAATTTCTGATCATGCCTTTTGGTCTAACGAATGCTCCTGCCGCATTTATGGACTTAATGAACTATATTTTCCAACCGTACTTGGATAAATTTGTTGTTGTTTTTATTGATGACATATTGATTTATTCGTGTGATGAATCCGAGCATGCTGAACACTTGAGAACTATTTTACAAACCTTAAGAGACAAGCAGTTGTATGCTAAGTTTAGTAAAAGCGAGTTTTGGCTTCGAAAAGTTAGATTCTTGGGCTACATTATTTCAGGTGATGGTATTAGAGTTGACCCGAGTAAGATCTTGGCTATTGTTGAATGGAAACCGCCGAAGAATGTAACTGAGGTTAGAAGCTTTCTAGGCTTGGCCGGTTATTACAGACGGTTTGTTAAATGATTCTCCATGATTGCTACTCCGGTGATGAAGCAGTTACAAAAAGATGTCAAGTTTGAATGGACAGAAAAATGCCAACAGAGTTTTGAGAAATTAAAGGCTTTATTGACTGAGGCTCCAGTTTTGGTACAACCCGAGTCGGGTAAAGAATTTTTGATTTATAGTGATGCTTCTTTAAATGATTTGGGATGTGTGCTTATGCATGAGGGTAAAGTCGTAGCTTACGTTTCGAGACAGTTGAAGCCTCATGAAAAGAAATACTTGACACATGACTTAGAGTTGGCCGCCATAGTGTTCGCTTTGAAGATTTGGCGACATTATTTACTTGGTGAAAAACACCATGTCTTTACCGATCACAAAAGTTTAAGTACTTGATGACTCAAAAGGATTTGAACTTGCGACAACGAAGATAGTTGGAACTGTTAAAAGATTATGAGCTTGTGATTGATTACCATCCAGGTAAAGCGAATGTGGTCGTTGACGCTTTGAGTAGGAAGTCGTTGTTTGCCTTGAGGGCTATGAAAACACGATTGACTTGGTCTAATGATGGTTCAATTCTATCCGAGTTGAGAGCTAGACTGACTTTCCTTCAACGGATTTGTGATGCTCAGAAAGTTGATGAAGAGTTGTAAGTTAAGAGAATTCAGTGTGAGTATAGCAGCGAACCAGATTTTCTGAGTGAATCCGATGGTTGTTTGAGATTTCGTGGTAGGATTTGTGTTCCAAAGGACACTAAGTTGATTCAGAATATTTTACATGAGGCACACAACAGTTGTTTTTCAATTCACCCGGGGAGTACAAAAATGTATAACAACTTGAAGAAAATGTAGTGGTGGAATAGTATGAAAAAAGACATCTCAGAGTTTGTATCGAAATGCTTAGTTTGTCAGCAAGTAAAGGCTGAACACCAACTACCTTCAGGTTTACCTTTAACTCTGAGAATGAAAGATGCCATATGGGTTATTGTCAATAGACTGACTAAATCAGCTTATTTTATTCCAGTGCGTACCAATTACTCACTCAGTAAGTTAGCTGAATTGTATATTGGTGAAATTGTTAGACTTCATGGAGTACCTATATCAATTGTATCAAATAGAGATCCAGGTTCACTTCACGATTTTAGAAAAAAATTACAATAAGCTTTGGGTACAAAGTTGAATTTTAGCACTGCTTTTCATCCGCAGACTGATGGTCAATTTGAGCGAGTAATTCAAATCTTGGAAGACATGCTTCGATGTTTTGTATTGGAATTCAACAGTAGTTGGGAAAAGTACTTACCGTTGGTGGAGTTTGCCTACAACAATAGTTATCAGTCGAGTTTGAAAATGGCACCTTATGAGGCATTATATGGGCATAAGTACAAAATGTCGTTGTAGTGGATCGAGCTTAGAGAAAATCAGATTCATGGAGTTGATCTGGTCAAAGAAACCGAAGAGAAAGTGAAGATAATTTGTGATTGTCTGAAAGCTGCTTTGGATAGATAGAAATTGTACGCAGATTTGAAGAAGAAAGATATTAAGTTTCAGGTTGGTGATAAGGTGTTTTTGAAAGTGTCTCCATGGAAAAAAGGTTTTGAGATTTGGTAGGAAAGGCAAACTAAGTCCACGTTTAATTGGATCGTATGAGATCACCGAGAGAGTAGGGCCAGTTACCTATCGGTTAGCCTTACCATCAGGGTTGGAGAATATTGATGATGTATTTAATGTATCTATGTTACACTGATATAGATCAGATCCTTCACATGTGATTTCACCAACAGAAGTTGAAATTCGACCGAACATGACTTATAGTGAGGAACCGGATAAGATTTTGGCATGAGAAGTTAAACAGTTGAGAAACAAAAGCATTGCCTTGGTGAAAGTGTTATGGAAAAGACATAGGGTTGAAAAGGCTACATGGGAGCCCGAGGAGGCCATAAGGAAACAATACCCAAACCTTTTTACCGGTAAGATTTTCGGGGACGAAAATCCCTAAAGGAGGGAGAGTTGTAACATCCCGAATTAGGGTCTAGTTGTAATAGTGGTTTCAAGACCACAAGTCTGAAATAGAAAGAATTATTTTATGATTATTTGATGATCCATGATACGATTGCATGTTTGTGTGAATTTTTCATGAAGAAATTTTATGCCTAAAGTGTCTAATTTGACTTTTGGGACTAAATTGAATAAGTTGTAAAACTTGTGATTTAGAAGCTTCAAGTATGAAATTGCATTAGATTATTAATTAGTTGTCCATAAATAGCAATTTGACCAAGTTCAAAAATTTTGGACAAAAATGGGCATGAATAGGAAAAATTTGAAAGAAAGGCCTTAGGGGCATTTTAGTCATTTGGTTAATAAAAGAATAAAAAGGGAAAAATCAAGCAAAAATCTTGTCTATCTTCTCCCACCTTAGCCAAAATTTGCAAGGGCTCCATAGCTAGGGTTTTCAACATTTTCAAGCATGATTGTAAGTACTCCCAAGTCCTGTTTTTAATGTTCTTTTATAATTTTAAAGTTGTCATCAACCGATCTAGCTACTTCTACCATTATTTTGAGCTAGGGGTCATGTATGAAATTTGACCCATGTGTGACATGGTTGTATTTTGATGTTTAATGGAGGAATATGAATGTTTGATGTGTGGTAAACATCTTTTGCTAAGTGATTTTTAGTGAAAATACCTAAAAATGACCTGTTTGTAAAAGGTGTAAAAATAAGTAGTAAAAATGTGAAATAAGGGAAAATAGGGGCTGATATGAGTTAGAATATGAATCGGCTAGGCTTGGGTAACCAAGAAATTGTATGTATTTCATTTTATGAGCCTAGGGACTAAAGTGTAAATAAGTGAAAAGTTAAGGGTAAAAAGGTAATTTTACCAAAGTATGTGTTGTGGGTCGATATGAGAAATGTAAGTATTGAACAAGTTGAAATTGGCATTATAGATCAAGAAAAAAGTGATTTGGGTATTGACTGGGGGAAAAAACAAGGTTTATGAGGATTAGACTCGTTTCTATTATTTTGTATCGAGGTAAGTTCATTTGCAAATTAT
Source organism: Gossypium longicalyx (assembly GCA_025698465.1). Classification (NCBI taxonomy): domain Eukaryota; kingdom Viridiplantae; phylum Streptophyta; class Magnoliopsida; order Malvales; family Malvaceae; genus Gossypium; species Gossypium longicalyx. The sequence continues at coordinate 53,770,903 of CM046996.1, forward strand.
GCAACATATACCATACTTTAAATGCTTTAATATTGCATCTATGGTAAGTATATATATAATATATGTGATGTTGTACCATGTGTTAATTCTTAAATTTTATTATGTATTATGCTTTGATTAGTCCATGAGTATTTGACTGGTGCTATGAGCATTTAAATCGACGTTACGAGCAAGTTTGACAAAAATTTGGTACCGAAGAATCCCATTTGAACCTTAGGAATAGTTTAGGATACAAATGACATGTCACTAGGGACTATGTGATCTGAACTCATTGAGTTGTGGTCTGAGTTCATGATATATGTGGCATATGAACTCATTAGGTTATAGTCTGAGTTCATGATGTATGTAACACATGTTTTGGCGTCTGGGTACTGGTTTCGTATGTTCTACCAGTGGCTGGGTAGTCCTGTATGTGTTATAGATATCTAACAGCCTACGAGAGCAGACCGTGAATAGCTCAAAAGTGAGCAACGTGTGGTATGTGATATGAGGTAGCGTTGGCTACATATGAGGCACATAGGTGCGAGATTTCGATGTATTCGATAGTATTTCGAGTGTCCAACGGGTAGTTCTAAAGGAAGTTCAATGAGTAATCTTGACGAATACGTCGAATATGAGAAAGTAAGTTATTATGTGCAACTGGTACAAGTATGTACATCAAACTCATGAGAATGACATGAGATATGATGAACTTGTGGTAAGAATATATATATGAAGAATAAGTTAAGAGATGTTATAAATATGCAAGATCATATTCATTATGTTAATTGTATGATTAATACTTGTTAAGTTGCATTTTATTTGCATGTGAACATACTAAGCTTTAATGCCTACGCCCTTCCTTTCCTTTTCTTGTAGCGTCGCCAAGCTAGCTCGAGGATCGAAAGACATCGGAGACTTGATCACACTATCAATTGAATATTTGGGTATAGCTAGTCTTATCAGTTTGAGTATGGCATGTATAGGGACTTAGTTTTTTGTTATGTGTCATATTGATTAGCCAAATGAGTTGGCTCATGAAAGTATTATAATTATTTTGTATATGGCCATGAGACGTGGCTCATATTGATTATTCAGGTTGTAACCCTAATTATTGGTTTATGCATGCAAATGTACTTATGCTTTAATGTGGTTATGGTTACTTATGGTTAATGGGTGTGATGGATGGCATGTATGTTTGGTGTATGAAATATGATTTATGTGGAAGACGATAAATGTGATGCAAGTGGGTAACTTGAAAGTAGATTTGTAAAAATGATAGACAAATATGAAATTGGTGTGGAATGCCATATGAAAGCATGATAGTTTGAATAAGTGATATGTTGGTATTACCAATTCATAATTTAACCATGAATGTGAATGCTTGAGTAGCCAAATGTGCCATGTTGCATGCCATGAAGTGAGTATAAGTATGTGAGTGTTTAAGGGTGGCAATTGGCTTGGAAAATAGCCTAGAAATTGTCTACATGGATAGACACACGGGCATGTATCTTGGCCGTTTGTGACACACGGTCTACCCCCATGGGCGTGTGATTCGGCCGTGTGTCCCCTGCACCTCAATTATGCAAACAAATTGCCCAGTAGTAAACACATGGATAGAGACATAGCCATGTGCTCAGCCGTGTGAAGGACATGGCCTTAGGACTCTGCACTTAATTTTTGGAATTTAATTTGCCACACGGCCCAAGAACACGGGTGTGTGACCTTATTTGATTGATGAGGTCATGTTAGAGAGTTACAAGGGCTGAGTACATGGGCGTGTCCCAAGCCACACAAGCGTGTGAGACCACACAGCGTACCCACACGGGCGTGTGACTCTCCAAAGTATGAAAGTTTACTAAGTTATCCTAAAGTTTACTAAAGTGCTTGGTTTAGTCCCAAACCACCTTTGATGTATGTTTGGGGCCTCGTAGACCCATATAAGGGACAATTTGAATATGTATGAATGAAATTTAATTGAACGAAAATTTTATGGCTCTATTTTGTATGTGTTCTTGTGTTAAAGTTCGATAATGCCTCGAACCCTGTCTCGGCTTTGGATACGAGTAAGGGGTGTTACAGTAACAATCCAAGTATTGTTTGTCTATAAGAAGTACATATTATACTTATGTTGTTCGATGATGAGTTTATATTTTTTGATATATCTAGAATATGTGATAGTGGATTGGGTAAATTTAGCTTAGGTTAAGATGCTTGAAAATTAATTCCCAAAAATAGGATGTCTTATACTCAGTTTTTTGGGGACATAGTAGGTATCTTTTAATGAACTTAGGGATTTTTAGAGCCAAACATTAGTTATATTACCACATCAATATTTAATAAAGGATAGTTGACACTTTAATGTTTAGAATTGCCAAGTAGGTTAGGATCACTTTGTTTGCTCCATCGTGTTGTTGATTAGAAAGTTGATCTGAGCATGAGTGTGTTTCATGGAAATAAAATTAGGGTTACTCCACTGTAGCAAAACAGACTGAGTAGCTAAGGAGGTAGTTGTATGCTTCATCCATCTTTTTAGTCAAAAGTTTGAGCTTCATGAGTGACTTTTGGTTTAAGCGGTGATGTGATTGGGTACTCGATAATTTGGTGTATGTTCCACTGTGATTGTCAAGTTAAAGAATTCTGTGACATGCTAAATCCCCTAATAATAATAATAGTACAGTAAAAAAAAGTAGCATAAATATGATTAATATATTTTGAGTAGGCTTAAAGCAAGTAACTTATGTTTAGGTACTAAATGAACTAAGTAAATTAGAAGATGGTTGCTATAGGCCAAAAGAGAAAAATGGATGAGTACTTAGGAGATTCTGTGTTTAGGAGAAAAATTTTGCACTACCTTTGTTGAGCAATACTTAAACACTCGAATGAGTTTTATGAAGAAGGGAGATTGCTAAGAGCTGATGTACTTGTTATTCTTTTAATAGCCTGGTAGTATGAGTTGGTTTCGTCAGTTGGCAAAATGTTGGCATTTATGCATGCGTATTTTGCTTAAGGAAAAGAAATAACTCAGGTTTGGGAGTGTGATAACTATTGAAAAGAGTTATATTTTATGCCTTTGGACCTAGTTAATTGCTTATACTTAAGTACATCTAGTTGCATTTTAGGACATTTCACTAGTATTTTAGCATTGCATTAGAACTTGGGCTGCATTTAAATATTAGGTGCTTTCAAATTCTCGTGGAAGGGTTGTGTTTTGTGGTATTGGCAAGAGTAGGATGTGGAACAAGAAATAAATGAGTGAAGGATTGTTATGGCAAAAGGGTGGTCAGATTGTCAAATCGTTGCTGTGGTAATACCGGGAAGGTTTCTAGTCAACATTTAGCGCATATAAGTTTCAACCCAACTCTACTTGTAACAAATAAACCTGCCTAGAAAAGAGAAGAAGATAAATCTTGGGTTGTGGGAATTATCCTAAAAAAGAAAATTAATAAAAAATAATTTAAAAAGAAGAAAATGAGGAAACCTTAGGGGCGGAACTGTGGGTAGAGATCCTTAGATGAAATAGAAGATAACGGCTAAATAGAGACAAGAAGAGGAAACATGAACATAACCCCTCTCAGCCACCTTAGGACACTGTGTAGCTAGAATGTGGATTGGAGAAGCAAATGTTGTCTTCTTGACATTCTTCCATTATTTCTAATCTATTCCTTCATGAATTACAGTGATGAAAATGATTGCGCCAAGATACAATATAGAACACGAAGCCGAGTAACACTGTAGCTAGAGGTAGACCACCCAGAAACATGGGCAATGTAAGTGGTGGTAGAGGTGTGACACGAGACACTACCGCAAGATCTAATGCTAGAGCACCTGTCTGAACCTACACTATTCGCGCTCGCGAAGAAGCGTCATCTCTAGATGTTATCACTAATATTTTTTGCTCTCTATGATACTAAAGTTATTACATTGATAGATCTAGGATCAACTCGTTCATATGTATGTGTGAATTTAGTATCCAGTAAGACTTTGCCTGTAGAGTCAATTGAGTTTGTAATTAGAGTATCAAACCCCTTAGGCAAGTGTGTTTTGGTTGATAAAATGTACGAGAATTGTCCATTAATGATTCGGGATAATTACTTTCCGGTCGATTTGATGTTGTTGCCATTTGACAAGTTTGATATAATCCTGGGTATGGATTCGCTAACGTTGCATGATTCTGTTCTGAATTACAAAAGAAAGATGATAAATTTGAGATGTTAGAATAATAAGATTATCCAAATTGAGCCAGATGATTTGAATGGTTTACAAGCAATGATTTCTTGATGTTAGCTTAGAAATATTTGAGAAAGGGTTGTGAAGATTATTTTGTTTATGTGCGTAATACAAAAGTGATTGAAAAGAAGATAGAATCAGTGCCAATTGTGTGTGAATATCTGGATGTGTTTTCTAAAGAGTTATTGGGATTACCACTGATCTGAGAGGTTGAGTTTGGCATTGAGTTAGTGCCAGGAACAACGACGATATCGATAGCTCCTTACAGAATGACCCTGACAGAGTTAAAAGAATTAAAAGCTCAGTTGCCAGAATTAACTGGCAAAGGGTTTGCAAGACTGAGTTTTTCGCCTTGGAGTGCTCCCATATTCTTTGTAAAAAAGAAAGACGGTACTATGAGAATGTGTATAGATTATAGACAGCTCAACAAAGTGACAATCAAGAACAAATATCCTCTACCCAAAATAGATGATTTGTTTGATCAATTAAAAAGGGCTACAGTGTTTTCAAAGATAGATTTGAGATCGGGTTATTATCAGTTGCGAGTTAAAGACTCCAATGTGCCAAAGACTATTTTTAGAATGAGGTACGAGCATTATGAATTTTTAGTTATGCATTTTGGATTGATGAATGCACCTGCTGTCTTTATGGACTTAATGAACTGAATTTTCAGACCATATCTAGATCGATTTGTCGTTGTATTCATTGATGACATTTTGATTTATTCACGAGATGAAACTGAGCATGCCGAGCATTTGAGAATTGTATTGCAGACTCTGCGAGATAAGTAGTTATATCAAAGTTTAGTAAATGTGAATTTTGGTTGAGTGAAGTTGGTTTTCTGGGGCATATTGTATCATCATTGGGTATTCGAGTCGATCAGAGCAAGATTTCTGCAATAATGGATTGGAAGCCTCCAAGAAATGTATCCAAAGTTCGTAGCTTTCTAGAACTCGCTGGCTATTATAGATGATTTGTGAAAGGTTTTTCGATAATTGCAACTCCATTGACGAGATTACTTCAGAAAAATGTAAAGTTTGAATGGTCTGAGAAATGTTAGAAAAGTTTTAATCAGTTGAAAACTCTTTTGACTGAAGCTCCAGTGTTAGTACAGTCAGAATCGGATAAAAAATTTGTAATCTATAGTGATGCATCGTTGAATGGTTTGGGCTGTGTTTTGACAAAGTTATAGCTTATGCCTTAAGACAATTAATGTCGCATGAAAAGATTTACCGACACATGATTTAGGGTTAGCAGCCATAGTGTTTGCATTGAAGATTTGGTGCCATTATTTGTTCGGTGAGAAATGCCATGTTTATTCAGATCATAAGAGTTTAAAGTATCTGATGACTCAGAAAGATTTGAATTTTCAATAGCAGAGATGGCTAGAATTACTAAAAGATTATGAACTAGCAGTGATTGATTATCATCCGAGAAAAGCAAATGTTGTTGTTGATACATTAAGTCAAAAATTTTGGTTTGCTCTACGTGCAATGAATACTCAGTTGGCTCTATCTAATGATGGCTCAATTGTAGCTGAGTTGAAAGCAAAACTATTGTTTATTCAGTAGATTTACGAAGCTTAGAAAGTTTATAATGAAATGTTAGCGAAACAAGCTTAATGTGATTCGAACCCTGATTAAGAGTTTCAAGTTGATTCAGATGACTGTTTAAGATTCAAAGGCTGAATATGTGTTCCAAGAAATTCTGAGTTGATTCAGATGATTTTGAACGAAGCTCATAGTAGTCGTTTATCTGTTCATCTGGGAAGTACGAAAATGTATAACGATTTGAAACAGCTCTATTGGTGGCATGGTATGAAACGTGACATTTCAGACTTTGTGTCTAAATGTTTGATTTGTCAGCAAGTTAAAGCTGAACATTAGGTACCGTCCGGTTTATTGCAGCCGATTATGATTCCCGAATGGAAATGGGATAGAGTGACTATGGATTTTGTTTCAGGTTTTCCCCTATCTCCGAGTAAGAAAGATGCAATTTGGGTTGTTGTTGATCGGTTGACAAAATCAGCTTATTTCATTCCTATGTGTACAGATTATTTACTTGACAAGCTTGCTGAGTTGTATATCTCCGACGTTGTAAGGTTACACGGAGTACCTGTTTCTATTATTTCAGATAGAGATCTGAGATTCACATCGAGGTTTTGGAAGAAACTGCAAGATGCACTGGGTACAAAGCTACACTATAGTACTGCTTTTCATCCGTAAATGGATGGTCAATCCAAACAAGTTATACAGATGCCCGAGGATATGTTGAGCTGTTGTACTCTTGAGTTCGAAGGTACATGGGAAAAGTATTTGCCGTTGATTGAATTTGCATATAATAATAGCCTTCAATCGAGTATTAACATGACACCGTACAAAGCTTTATGCGGTCAAAAATGTCGAACACCTTTGTACTGGATTGAAATTAGCGAGCATAAGATTCACGGTGTTGATATGATTAGAGAGATTGAAAAAAGTGAAAGTGATCCGTGATTGTTTGAAAGCAGTATCAGATTGACAGAAATCTTACGCAGACTTGAAATGGAAAGATATTGAGTATCAGATCAATGATAGAGTATTTTTGAAAGTTTCACCATGGAAGAAAATACTTCAATTCGATCGTAAAGGCAAATTGAGTCCGAAATTTATCGGACCATATGAGATTATCGAGCGAGTTGGCCCAGTGGCTTATCTACTAGCAATACCGTCTGAGTTAGAAAAGATTCATGACGTGTTTCATGTATCGATGCTACGAAGGTACAAATCTGATCCTTCGCATGTTATTTCCCTGACCGAAGTTGAGATTTAGTCAGATTTATTGTATAGTGAAGAACCGATTTAAATTCTAGCTCGTGATATCAAAGAGCTGAGAAACAAAAGAATAGCGTTAGTAAAAGTGTTATGGCATCGACACGGAGTAGAAGAAGCTATGTGGGAACCTGAGGATGCTATGAGAAAGCAATATCCAAATCTATTTGCTGGTAAGATTTTCGGGGACGAAAATCCCTAAGGGGGGAGAGTTGTAACAACCCGGTTTTAGCTAAATCAGAACAGTGGTTTCAGAATCACAAATTTGAGGTTGTAAAATTATTTTAATATTATTTTTGGTGTTTAAAGTATGTGATTATATATGTGTGAAAGTTTTGTGTGATAATTTTATCGTTTAAGTGGTTAATTTGACTAAAGAACTAAATCGCATAAAATGCAAAAGTTGCATTCTATAAGTTAAAAGTGTCTATTTGCTATGAGGCATTAAATGGGAGGTCCTTATGTTGATATTAGACCATTAATAGCTTGAGTGGACCATTATGGACATGAATTAGTTACTTTTCATGTTATTAATAAAGGTTAAATTAGTAAAATTGGTTAATCAGTTAGTATTAATAAAAAAATTAAAAGATGAGTGTTGTTCATCTTTTTGACCGTGTATAGCAAATAAGAACACAATTTTAGGGTTGGTGATATTCGGCTACTTCATTTCTCAATTGTAATTCCATTTTTGATCGGTTTTTGATAATTTCTATGTTTTTGTGATTGTCGCTTTCAGTACTAGCTAGCCCATACCCTAATTTCTGAAATTGTTGATGATTTTGTGAAATTCCATTGATGAGTGTTTGAGCTTTTGAATGTTTGATGATGGGAAATGAGTATTTGTTGATAGATTACTATGTTTTATAAAGTGATTTTTAGTGAAATTGCATAAAAGGGACTAATTTGTGAAACATGTAAAATGTGTGGTTAAATATGTGAAATATTAATAAATATGGGCTATTATGGAGCCTATAGATATTTTTCTAGCTTCAATTTAGTTGAAATTGTTGTAAATTGTGTTTTTATGAAATAGGGACTAAATTAAAAAAATGTGAAATTATAGGGGTTAATGTGTAAAATATCCCAAATTGTGTATTTTTGGATTAATTTGAATATATTGAGGAATAAAAGAGTTAATTTGGAATTTATATAGATCAAGAGCGAAAGAAAATAGATTTAGATCGAGGAAAATCAAAAGTTGACAAATAGTTGATTCCATCCGTTTATTCCTAGCACAAGGTAAGTTCATATGCAAATAAATGTCTTTATATTGAAATATATGTAATTACCTGTCATTGAAATGCTATGAATGTTGAACAAGAAAATACAAGCAAGAATCAACGAAGCTACGATATCCGAAAATCCTGTACGAACCTTAGGAATAGTATAGGATACGAATGTCATGACATTAGGTTATCGAGTTGTGATTACATGTAAGACCATGTTTGGGAAATTGGCATTGTATTGTGATTATGTGTAAGACCATGTCTAGGACATTAGCATCGTTAATCAATTTCGTGTAAGATCCTGCCTGGGACAGTGGCATCAATATATGATAACATGTAAGACCATATCTAGGATATGGCATTGTACGAGCTTATGTGATTTTTGAGTATCCTTAATGATTTCAAATGGTTCAACAGGCAAAGATAAGTCAAGAAAGAATGTATTATTGAGTTAAATGACTCAGGTACATACGAGATTCATACAAGTATTGGAAAGTGAAGTAATTGATGAGTTTACATTAGAAAATGCATATGTACTTATTGAGGAAGGTTTGTGTATCTATATTATTTTACTTGTACATGGCCCATTGATAGAAATTTTGTGATTCATATGATAGCTTTATTTGTAATGGCTTACTAAGCTTTCAAAGATTACTTCGTGTGTTCTTTCTATGTTTTATAGATTTTTGAAGCTAGCTCGGACATCGGGGATCATCGAGAACCATCATCACACTATCAACTACTTGTTGGTATTTTTAGAGCTTTGTATAGATGGTATATGGCATGTATAGGCTAGTGTCATTTTGGTATGCTTTGAGCTATGATTATAGCCATGAGATTTGGCTTGTAAATGTTGATGTGTTTATAGCCATTTAATTTGGCTTTTAATATTTGCTTGATGAGTAATATATGATGTATAAGTTGCCTTATGTTTTGGTATGGTTATATGGTTGCTCAAGGAATTAGTTTCCATTTAGTAATTTAATGCTTGAAAGATGATATGTTGTGGATTGATTTTGAGGGATAAAATAGATGATAAGTTGATGAGTTAATGCATTTGAAATTTATACAAGTTGTGATGATTTTAGGTATATGGATTTGGTATGTTTTGTATATGAAATTTAGTAGTTGTATTGGTTGTTGATATATAGCTTGATATGAGATTGGTATGGAATGTTTTAGCTACCTATATATGAGTTGAAATGATACCATTTGATGGCTAGGTGTGCTTGAGAAAAGGGTGGCAAATTGGCTTTGCAAATGGCCTATTATTTGTCCACACGGGCAGAGACATGGGCGTGTGTCTCAGCTGTGTGCGACCACGATCATGTTACACGGCCTTGTGTCCCTTAGGGTACCCTTTCGAATTAAGACAGTGTACCCTATAGGTTTGACACGACCTACACACACGGGCGTGTCTACTCGTCATGTGTGTCACACGGACTCACACACGGGCGTGTGACTGACCGTGTGACATAAGTCAGTATACCCTCTAAATGGCACATGGTCTAGCACACGGGCGTGTGTGGTCATTTCAAAGTTTACATGGGCTAGACACACGGACGTGTGGTCAGCCATGTGACCCAAGTCAATAACCCATCTAGATTTCCCACGGCCAAGGCACACGGGTATGTCTCCAGCCGTGTGGTGCAAGTGAGTATGTATGCCCTGTTTTCACACAGCCTGTGACACGAGCGTGTCTGGTAGCCGTGTGAGACACACGGCTTGTTCACATGAGCGTGTGGTCTATGATTTCATGAAATTGTTCTAAGTGTTTGGAAATTTTTATATGTAATCGGTTTAGTCTCGAACCACTCTTAAGCATGTTTTAAGGTCTCGTAGAACCTTATAAGGGACAATGTAAACGTTTTTGAATGGTTTATGATAATAAATGCATAAATGTATGAGACTGAGATGTATTGTCTGGTAATGCCTCGTAATCTTATTCCGGCAACGGATATGGTTTAGGGGTGTTACATGTCATGTTTTGCTTTATGCTTGTTTTAACAAACTTTTATCTTAACGAAGTGATCTGTGTTCTTTCCTTGCTCCTCCACTATCTCACTTATCTAATCTGTTCATTAGTTCTACATCAAATTTATAGTAAAGAAATTTTGGCATACATGAGGATTCTGCTAGGCTCGGTGCACTATGCATACAAGGATTGTTTCTCTTCATAGTACGGGAACTGCCTAAACCTAGCTTTGATACCAAACATGTAATGCCTTCGACCCGACCCGATGGACCGGATCTGGATCTTGTGTGTTACTACTAAAATTTTAGACTTATACTGTTTGGTATTTACTAACACATTTTATGCTGAATAGTACCTCTTCTTTTATTTATTACAAATTGACGTAATTCTAAGTAAGCCAATACATACAAATACTTCTCACGCCCTTATAGTTGGCAGACTCCTACAAAGAAATAAATACATATGTATATATAAATTCAACCTAACTCTTTTTTCAAATTGTTTGAGGCTATGACATTAACTACTATTTATGCGGTTAACCCATTCTATACGTACAATGGGGTTTGTACATCAACCTCCGTAATTTAATTTCGTAACTCCTAAAGCTATACCACACTCACGCAGTTCCACATTGTATGCATAAGTGTCCTACTTCGACCTTTCCTCAGCGCAGCCCTGGTGTCATCCCTTATAACATCCTTCATACCTGTAACATAAAACACATAGGGGTAATTTTGAGAGAACCTAGTGAGGTTATCCCCCCTTTTTACCTGTATTCTCATCCCAACTTTTCTTCCTCAAAGTTCGTCCAATTAGCGTTGTCTTCAAAATGTTACCATGAAGGTCATTTCACAAAATACGCTACTAAGGCATATCCTTGACTTCATATAACTTCTCTTATTCTTGGAAGCTTCATACACTCGCTTGATCAACAAATAGCCATGGAGGCATCCATTTGACTTAGATAGCCTTAGAGGCATCCGTACATCATTAGATAGCCACAAAGGTGTCCATATAATAGATATAGCCATAAAGGTGTCCTTATGTAACATTAGATAGACACAAAGGAGTTCTAATATAACAGACTTCCCCATGAAGACGCATTCAAAAATTCAATCACTATGGCTCCATATAACAGATATCATCGTAAAGGCTTACATATAACAAAAAACTACCATAGAGGCTTCCACTTATCAGAGAACAGACACAAAGGCTTCTGAATTTTGATAAATGGTGGTTTTGATGATAGGGATTTGCCTAAACTCAACATATTGATGTTTTCCCCTCACCGCATGGTACGCGCCTAACCATCCTTTAACTTTTTCCCTACATGATGCCATAGTCCCAGACTAGGCTTTACACTATATGGTCTTCTTTTATCCCCATATGATGCCATAGCCATCATGCCATAGTCCCAGGCTAGGCTTTACACTATGTGGTCTTCTTTTATCCCCATATGATGCCATAGCCATCATGATTAGGTCTTACACTATACGGTCTTCACTTCCCCATATGATGCCATAGTCCTCGACTAGGTTTTACATTATATGGTCTTCTTGCCATGGCCATGATATTTCCTTTTCAAAATTTGTGTTTACTGTCTCAACATGCTCACATGCAAGTAGACTCAACATGTAGACTTATACAACTTATGCAACTTATCCATGCAAAGGCTACATCATGCTTTCAGATGTGTTTATGCATGTACATACTTCTTAATAGAATTGAGACTTATCATTCAACCTATGCTTTCTCAAATATTCATTGTGTTCATCCTTTTCTTCATAACAGAAACATATCATGAAGCTCATGGTTTCTTCATAATAGAAGCACATTATCATTCAAGCAACACATTTTCTTCTCATACCAGAAGCACATCATCATATGAACATCGTATGAAGATCATCAAACATTTAGAATAGAAGAGATGATCATATACAAACATACACAAAAGAGCCAGTTTAGAGACTCGCCTGTTAGCCCTAAAGGCAGCTTAAACTTCAGACCTAGGCTTCTATCAAGTAGATCAGTAGCCCTTAAATGATAAACATCGTTAGGCAGGTAGATCTACATCACTTTATTTTTCTCCAGACTTGTCCATGCAATGAATGTTTTGCCAGAAAGGCATGATCACAAACTAATTTCATAGTCAATTACAACACTTTACCTAGTTCGAGCATATTATCTAACTCCTTATTCTTTGGACCCTACCTAGTCTCAAGGACTTCATTGGGCAAGATGTCACAAGTTGGGGAACGATCATTAGATGAATGGAAGAGAATTTGGGGTCTGACTCAATCTAAAATGCAAATAATCCAAGTTAAATCTAATAGATAAAGGGAAGCAAATAAAACTAGTAATTAAAATATAAAAAAGAACAAAAAAATCGAATAAAAAATTAGATATTTTGAAGAGTCCAAGTGGGCTTATGAAAAGGACTTGTTGTTGATGAAATCCAAGTGAAGTCAAGCTTCCAAGAAGTGTAAACAAATAGTTAAGAAGATATTTTAAAGATTAGTAAGAAACTGAAGAAAATTACAATAAAAGGAAAAAAAGTGATTCGGTCAATGAAGAAGAATGAAAATCTAAGTATTTAGAGGTGTCTTAGATCGTTCTTGACTGGCCAATTTAGATATAAAAAAAAAGAAACAAAAAAACTATATTTAGTGTTAAAAATGAAAAAGAAAACCAAACAACAAGAAAAGAGAGAGGTAGCCAAAGAGTAGTCCAAGAACGAGTAAGCTAGAGATTTTTGGAAGAGAAGAAATCATTCTTGAACCAAAAGAAGTCCTCCAACCAGATTTAAAATCAAAAGAACAAAAAAGCTTGTTATAATGAAGTATTAAGCCAAAATAAAATTGTTTTGTAACAAAATAATTCGACAAAATAAGAAAAGAAGAGTTCTCCTATTTTTTAGTATTTCCTGGTAAATAATGATGGGAGAATGTCATTATTGGTTGTTTTTGTTGGACCGTTGGTACACCTCATGGTACAGAGGAATGATTATGATTCCTTAATCCGTGTTGAAAACCACAGTTGCAATGTAAAAATCCTAGCCTCTACAATACCCACTCCGCAACTACGATAGAAAAACCTCTAAAACCCTTTTAGAGAGAATAAACTTTTGTGGTTTTTCACTAATACAAAAATCACATAATTTATAGTTGTGTCTACATTTTCTGGGGCAAGTAAAAAATTGAGGTTTTTATTATTAAGGATTGATATGATTCCCTTTGTTTTTCTTAACGTTTGAATGCAAAGATTAAGGATTAATATTGTTATGACTTGGTTTCTAGTGGTGTCAAGAATATAGTTTTGGGACCTTGTTTTCATAAACCGAGTTTGTAAATATTAAATAGGGATATTTACGGAGTTAGTGTATAGATGAGTTGAAATTCGGTCAAGTAATTTAGTCAAAATTATGGTTTATTAGGGCTTAGGGACTAAATCTCAAAAGTCCAATCACTATAGATTTTTAATTAGGAAAATGATTAGGAACCTAGTTAGCAATTATCCAATGGACTAAAATGGTGAAAAAATCAATAATAAGCATTAGTTAGTGGACTTTAATGATAATTACCATTAAAGATTTAATTATTATGAAATTAAGATTAATTAAAGTATAAAATAAGTTTAATTTAATTAAACAACGTTCATTTGTAATTAATTATACCATATAAACCACGTAAGTGGAGAAAGATTATAAGTTATCATCTTTCCCACCATCTGTCGTAATAAAAACCAAAGAAAACTCAATTTTTGGAGCATGAAGCTTTCAACCACAAATTAGGTATTGTATTCAAGTCATTTCCTTGTAATTTTCTTATAGATTTAAGGCCATGGATACTTGATTTAGCTAGCCCATGTACCTATTTGTAAAATTGTTAAAGTTTTAGAAAGTTTTCATTATTGATTTTTTGAAGAATTAGGTGTGAAATTAAGAAAAATTAAGCTTAGTTTATGCAAAGGACTACATTGTAAATCATAATTGTTAGTTTCGTACATTTGATGCAAAATTGTTATGAAATTTCCGGTGGAATAAAAAGTAGGTTCCTAATGAATAAATGTGAAACCATATTTTAATTTGAAGCTCTAGATTGAAAATTATGTTTTTCTTGAGTTTAGGGACTAAATTGAATAGATTGAGAAATATGAAGACTTGTTATTTGGTTGCGAATTGATTAGGAATTTATAGTTTTATATGCTTTATGATTGTACGTAGCTAGCATCGACGTGAAATCTTTGAGAGGGAAAGGAAAAGCGAAAATTATTTATGAATGACTCAAAAATCCCAGTTTGTACTTTTATGATTCAGGATAAAAATATTTTCTTGAATATGCATGATTATTGAATGATTGATTGTTTAAGTGAGTATATCGTAATATTATGCATTGTTTTGATTGAGGTTAATGTAGGATATCAAAATAAAGGGATAAAATGAATAAAATGAAAAATTGCATGAATTACTTGAATTATGTTAAGTGATATGGTAAATGGATAAAAATATGTTGTATGGTGTGTAGTACATGTGATTTGATGATGAAATGGATTGTGGTAGAGAATATGATCGAGAAATGATATATGTACTAAATTGGAAAAATGGAATGTGATAAATGATCATTATGCGATAGAACAGTGAGTTGAGTATAAAAATGCATATGTGACTAAGCACATGGTATGAATATGAGAATAAGTATGATTACAAGTAAGGTAATGCATATATGTAAATTTTATATAACAACCTTTACTCGACTCGATCATCGGGTCCAGGTACCCAGTGTCACAATTAATCAAAGTTACTTAACATAAAATTTTAACTTGATTTATTTACAGACATAGACAACGCCAAATAAAAAACCCACATTTACCATTCAAGTTTATTATAATTCCTTAAACAACATGTTTCAAAATTTAAACTTCAATTAAATTTTATATTGTATAAGTACTAAGTGTAACGTCCCGAGATAGGGCCTAGAAGTTTTGGCCTTGCAAGTGAAGGTTTGCCAATGTTTCGACGAACTAAGGGTTTGCCAAAAGAATATTAGTGAGGAGTTCGCCAAATATACAACGAAGCAGTGTGCACGAAAAGATGCAGTAAGAGGGTTCACCAGATTCCTTGCCAGTTGGGTTCACCAGTTGGTTTGGCAAATTGGGGTTCGACAGTTAAAGTCGAGTCAGACTTAATTTAGGAAATTGAGATATTGTGTATCTATGATACTTTTTGTGCACATAACTCCTTTCATAAGTTAGTAGGGTATCCTTAGATTACTAAGAAACTTAGTGCCTATAAATACAACATTATTCCATGAAAATTCTCTTATTGATTATTCTATTGTCGAGTCTCTGTTCAGAATCAAGTTTGTAGCAACTAGGGTAGGTCTCTGTCCTGTTAGGTTTGATTGTCCAGAAATTTAGGTTTGCTTGTATGTTTGTGTATGTTCTGTTTGTTTAGTAACTTATGTATATTCGTGTATGTATATTTGCGAACTAGTTGGACCATCTACTAGTAAGGATAATGTAACACCCCTAACTCGTATCCGTCGCCGGAATAGAGTCATAAGACATTACAGAAATAAACATAATCCTATCAATTAAATACATAAGTATATAATTATTCATTCGATCAAGTCATAAAAGCTAACTCAAATCATTTGCATAAATTAACACAACTTTTAAATTTAATCATTGTATATCATATGTAAAAATAAATAGATAAACATTCATAAGTAATAGTATACAATATATAACTTGCATCACCAATTTCAAATCTGTGACATCATCATGGAGTTTGTACATATCTCATATGATTTACAATTTATTACTATTAAAAAGAATTACTATGTTATAAACCAACTCACTTCATTTCTTGATTTAATCTGTTAATACATGTAAATCATTATACACGTTCTCAACTTACACTTAGTTAGTATATTTATTTAGCCACATAACAGGGTAAGTATCACTCATAAATATAGACACCTTGCATGCATTCAAGACACATAGTAACATACAAAATTTAAATAAATATAATGGTCAAGTGCACATGTCTTAATGTAAATATCATAATTCATATTAACTGAATAACATATATAAAGAACTATATGACCGAATGTACATGTCTTCATCATAAATGTGTATATTATGACTACATCCTTAGTATAAACTTAATATAAAATTTACCATTTATATTCAACCGAATCATCACATATACATACATGATATACACTTACTCATATGCCAAAGCCACACTTAACCTTAATGAAACAAAAACACATCGTTTAGTCATTTAAACTAATCACGAACCACATACAACATTTGACACTTAATAATCAAATCTATTTAACTAATACACTTCCACTCATCATTAATTATCACTTTATATAATTCTATCAAAACAGATTAATCATACCTAAAACATATTATCATAGCTGAGCATAACTTATAATACATGTAACAAAATCAACCCAATTCACACTAGAACATTGCCAAATACTCCTTAGCACCAATACATATAATAACACTTTAACAAAACATAATAACCATTTCCATATATATATTTTTACTCATGCAAAACCATGACCAAATCACCCATAGGTACTACCCAAGTCATCAACTATTTTAATGCACATAACACACGCAAGCATAACTAAGTTTCATTCATTCACAACATATAAACCCTAATGAGCTCATACCAAGAACATACAAAACCGAATTCAAGTGGAGAAATTATCACAACCAAGACACATCCCAAAACCAACTTAACAATTTAGCCATTTTTGCATGGCCTTAGTTACATAGCAAAAATCAACATTTCAAAATATATTCCAGCCTATACATGCCATAATTTAAGATTAGCTAATAAGATACCAAAACGGTGGATAGTGTGATGAACTTGGCTAACGATTTCCCCGAGCTTGTAGCTAGATTCCAAAATCTATAAAATAAAGAATCAAATACACGAGTAAGCTAACATAGCTTAGTAAGTTTAAAAACAAATAGACAATTTCAAGATTTAATCATTTCTTTCAAGCTAAGCCGAATAGTATAACAAAACAAATTTTAACGTCGATTTACAAGTGATTTAAATGGTAGCATTATCATGCATATTACTACATAGCCGAATGCTATCACAATCAAAATGACCGAATGTGAGACCAACTTATTAAGTTATAATTTTACTATACCATTTAAGTACACATACATACTCATTCACATGAACACAAGAATTCAACTAACAATATCATTTACATTTGTATACAATGATACTTTACTTAAACCGAATGCTTATATAATCAAGATTTACAAAACATTATTTAACCTTCAAGGCCGAATGAGCAATAAGTACCTAGTTCACATGTTCATAGTATAATCCCATGCACCTATGTTAACCATTTGACCGAATACACATAAATGCACATACACAAAATTTACAACTTATTCAATAATGTACAATAGATCGAATACATTTACCTTATTTTTGTTAATAATCAAACTAACTCATACCTGGCCATTAAGTTCGTATTACACAATCTGTACATAATTACCTTTGTCGGGTGAAACATTCGGAATCAGATAGGACACTCGAATTATCACATATATTGTACAATGCTAACGTCCCAAACATGGTCTTACATGTAGCCACATATCGATGCCACTGTCCCAGATAAGGTCTTACTCGTAAACACATATCGAAAGCACAAATCGATGCCATGGACTTACTTGCACACATATATTGGAATCCTATGTCATGACATATGTATCCTAGCTATTCCTAAGGTTCATACGGGGCTTTCGAACGTCGTAACCCAGTCGAATCGAATTTAGAAACGAAGTAACCAAGCATTTCCATATTCGGCTATATCAAATATAAACTTCAACATTTCATAACAGCATGTATATTAAATATTTAACTACAATTAACCACATCTATTTGCTTATAAACTTACCTCGGACATCGTAAAACGGAACAGGGCTGCTAGTCGACAACTTTCGTTTTTCCCCGTTCCAAATCTGATTTCTTTGGTTGTTGATCTAAACACATTCAAATTCAGCTCATTCAATCAAAATTTCATTCAATTTAGTCCAAAAACATATAAATAGGAAATTTACTATTTTACCCCTAACATTTACAATTTTTACAATTTAGTCCCTATTGCACAAAACACAAAATACACCAAATTTCTCCACACCCAAGCTAGGCCGAATATTTCCCATTTCTATACAAGCCCATATAATTCATTAGTTTCACATTTTAGTCCCTCAAATTATTATTTTTGTAATTAAGTCCTAATTACTCAAAATCATCAAAAATTCCAATACAAAATATGTTAATTTAAAACATATATTTCATTTTTCATCATCAAACAACAAAAATCACAAGCTATCAACAATTGCACAACTCAAAATATTCATCAAAATAAAAAATTTAAGCATGGGTTTTGAAGATTACTAAGCAACGATCTCAAAAACGTAAAAATTATCAAAAACCGAACAAAAATCTAACCTTGATTGAGCTTTAAAAGTGCTGAACCCTAGCCTTTGTTTTCTTTTTCTTTTTATTTGTCTCAGTTTTGGTGTATGAACAAGGAAAAAATGATATGAAATAAACTTATTTTATATTTATTATATGATAGTTTATAATATATTATTTCATTTCGAAATTTAACCTTAATTATAACATTATATTATTTCATTTAAATTTCCTTAGCCATCCAAAACTATATATATTGGGCTAATGTCATCATAACTACTCTCATTTAGAAAGCCATCAACAATTAAGCCCTTTACGAAATAAACTACCCACTTTTCAATTTACGCGATTAAGTCCTTTTATTTAATCGGACACCTAAACAACAAAATTAAATTACGAAAATTTCACAGATACAAATTTACACAAAATAAATACAAAAAATAATTTTTAAATATTTTTCTAACTAGGATTCATGGTCCGAAAACCATCGTTCCAATTAAGGTCTAAATCGAACTGTTACAACTCTCCCCCTTAGGGATTTTCATCCTTGAAAATCTTACCGGTGAATAAGTTCGGATAATGTTCCTTCATTGTATCCTCTGGTTCCCATGTTGCTTCCTCAACTCCATGCTTATGCCACAATACTTTAACTAATGGAATCTTCTTATTCCGTAACTCTTTAAACTCACGAGTCAAAATATGAATCGGTTCTTTTTCGTAGGTCATATCAGGCTAAATTTCAATCTCAGATGGACTGATCACATGGGAAGGATCAGATCAATATCTCGAAGCATTGAAAAATGGAATATGTTGTGGATCCTTTCTAACTCAAGTAGCAACGATAATCTGTAAGCAACTGGCCCAATACGCTCTATTACCTCGTACGGTCCAATAAACCTCGGGCTCAATTTGCCTTTACGACCAAACCTGAGTATTTTCTTCCACGGTGAGACTTTCAAAAAGACTTTATCTCCGATCTAAAACTCTATATCTTTACATTTCAAGTCCGCATAAGACTTCTAATGATCTAATGCTGCTTTCAAGCTTTCACGGATCACTTTCACCTTCAGCTTAGTTTCTCTGATCAAGTCAACCCTGTGTATCTTATTTTCACTGAGCTCAGTCCAGTACAATGGTGTACGGCATTTACGACCATACAAAGCTTCATAAGATGCCATTTTGATACTCAATTGATAGCTGTTATTATACTTAAATTCAATCAGAGGTAGATATCGTTCCCACGTACCTTCGAACTTGAGAATGCAACATCTCAACATATCCTCAAGTATCTGAATGATTCGCTCAGACTGGCCATCTATTTGTGGATGGAAAGCAGTACTGAAATGTAATTTCGTACCTAGTCCATCTTGCAATTTCTTCCAAAACCACGATGTAAACCTTGGATCTCTATCCGAAACAATAGATATAGGCACACCATGTAATCTCACAATCTGAGAAACATACAATTCGGCCAGTTTATCCAGTGAGTAGTCTGTATGTATCAGAACAAAATGAGCCAATTTAGTCAACCTATTAATAACAACCTAGATTCCGTCTTTCTTGCTCGGTGTTAAAGGTAAACCAGATACAAAATCCATCGTAACTCTGTCCCACTTCCATTCTGGTATCATAATCGGCTGAAGTAACCCTGAAGGTACCTGATGCTCGGATTTTACTTGTTGTAGACTAAACATCTTGCAACAAAGTCAGAGATGTCTCGTTTCATGCCAGGCCACCAATAGAGCTGTTTCAGATCGTTATATATCTTTGTACTACCTAGGTGAATAGATAACCGACTGCTATGAGCTTCATTCAAAATCATTTGAATCAACTCTAAATTCCTCGAAACACAAATTCGGTCTCTGAACTTCAAACAGTCATAAGTATCAACTCTGAACTCTGAATCAGCATCCGTTTCACACTGAGCTTGTTTCACAATCAATTCATTATCAACCATCTGGGCATCACATATTTGTTGAACAAACCACGGTCTAACTTTCAATTCAGCCACTATCGAACCATCATCAGACATGGCCAAATGTATATTCATTGCATGCAAAGCAAACAATGACTTTCGGCTTAAAGCATCAGCAACAACTTTAGCCTTTCCCAGGTGATAGTCAATCACAAGCTCATAGTCTTTTAACAATTCTAACCATCGGTGTTGTCTCAAATTTAGATCTTTTTGAGTCATCAAGTATTTCAGGCTTTTATGATCAGAATAAACATGACATTTCTCACCGAATAGGTAATGACGCCAAATTTTCAATGCGAACACAATAGCTGCCAATTCTAGGTCATGTACCAGATAGTTTCTTTCATGTGGCTTTAAATGTCTCGAGGCATAAGCTATCACTCCGCCTTCCTGCGTCAAAACATAGCCCAAACCATTTAATGATGTATCACTATAAATAACAAATTCTTTACCCGATTCTGGCTGAACTAGTATTGGAGCTTCTATCAAAAGGGCTTTCAATTGATCAAAACTTTGTTGACACTTCTCTGACCACTCAAACTTAACATCTTTCTGCAATAGCATTGTCATCGGAGCTGCAATCATAGAGAAACCTTTCACGAACCGTCTATAATAACCAGCAAGTCCCAAGAAGCTTCAGACTTTAGAAACATTCTTGGAGGTTTCAAATCCAGTATAGTTGAAATTTTGCTCGGATCAACCCGAATACCTGATGCTAATACCACATGGCCCAAAAAACTGACTTCACTTAACCAGAACTCACATTTACTGAATTTTGCATACAACTGCTTATCTCGCAATGTCTGTAACACAAGTCTCAAATGTTCGGCATGTTCAGCTTCACTACGAGAGTAGATCAGAGTGTCATCTATAAACACAAACACAAACCAGTCCAAATACGGTCTGAAGATCTGATTCATCAAGTCCATGAAAACAGCAGGTGCATTAGTGAGTTCAAAAGGCATAACCAGAAACTAATAGTGTCCGTACCTCATTTTGAAAGCAATCTTTGGCACATTTGTATCCTTAAATCGCAATTGATAATAGCCTGATCTCAAATCTATCTTTAAAAATACTGTACCCCCTTTCAGTTGGTCAAACAGATCATCAATCCGTGGCAACAGATACTTATTCTTTATAGTCACCTTATTAAGTTGTCTGTAATCAATGCACATTCTCATAGTTCCATCTTTCTTTTTCACAAACAACACAGGCACACCCTACGGAGAGAAACTTGGTCTCACAAAACCTCTATCTGTCAATTCTTGCAACTGAGCTTTCAATTCTTTTAATTCTGTAGGTGTTATTCTGTACGGAGCTATAGATATCGAAGTTGTCCCAAGCATTAACTCAATACCAAATTCTACTTCCCAAATAGGTGGCAAACCCGATAATTCTTCAGGAAACACATCCAGATACTCACATATAAGAGGTACTAATTTAATGTTTCTTTTAGCCGTTTTACTGTCGAGCACATAGGTAAAATAAGCTTCACACCCTTTTCTCACATATTTCTGAGCTAGCATCGAAGAAATCACTACTGGTAAACCATACAAATCACTAGATTCAATTCGAATAACTTCATCATTCTAGCTCCATAAATCAATGGTCTTTCTTTTGCAGTTCACAATAGCATCATGTAAAGTCAGCCAATCTATACCCAAAATTATGTCAAGCTCATCAAATGGCAGCAACATCAAACCAGCCAGAAAGCACAGATCTCGAACCATCAAGGGACAATTCTTACACACTTTATCAACCATAACACACTGGCCCAAGGGGTTCGACACTCTAATCAAAAACTCAGAAAACTCAATAGGTAGAGTCTTGCTGAATACTAATGTCTCACATACATAAGAATAAGTAGAACCAGGATCAATCAATGTAATTACATTAGTATCATAAAGAGTAAATGTACCAGTAATAACATTTGGGGATGAAGCCTCCTCTTGTGCACGTATAGCATAGCCTCTGGCAGGTGCACGAGCCTCAGATCTTATTACTGTGTCTTTAGTCCCTCTCTAACTACCACTCGCATGACTAGGATTTTTGGATGGTCTACCTCGAGCTACAGTGTTACCTGACCTCGTATTCTGCATTGGATTTTCCTCAGCTAACATTGGGCAATCTCAAATATAATGATCAATCGATCCATATTTAAAACAGGACCGATCATGCAACCTGCAACTGCTAGGATGTGGTTTACCACAGTGCTTAAGCTTGGATTAATTTGACCTGACATTACCCACACTCGCTACTGAGGTAGCTCTCAAGCTCACTGGTGGTCTATTCTGATCTTGTATGAAGTAACTTGAATTGGTTTTAGAACGGCTAGAATCATCTCAAAACTTCTTTGATGCCGACTGGAATGACTTACCGGATATTCTTTTGCGTGCATCTCTAGCTTCAAAGTCAGCTTTTCTTTTCTCTTTCCCAAGCTCTTCAGCTTTGCAGGCTCGCTCAAAAAGTACCACAAACTCTTTTATCTCAAATATGTCAACTAATAGCTTAATGTCTTCATTCAGCCCATCTTCAAATCTTTTACACATTATGGCCTCAGTAGAAACACACTCTCGGGCATACCGATTGAGTCTCACGAATTTTCGCTCGTATTCTGTCATTGTCATCCGGCCCTGTTTCAGCTTCAAAATTTTTTTACACTTCTGATCGATAAATCTCTGACTAATATATATCTTATGGAACTCATTCTAAAAGAATTCCCAGGTCACCTACTCTCTCGGAACTACTGATACTAGGGTAATCCACTAGTGATATGTTGTGTCTCGAAGTAGGGATATAGCACATTTCAAACATTCATCAGGAGTACAGGACAACTCATCAAACACACGGATGGTATTATCAAGCCAAAACTCATCCCGCTCAGTGTCATCTTCCTCAGTGGCTTTAAACTCTTCAACCCCACGTTTTCTAATTTTATCGACATGTGGTCTATTCAATCGCAACGGATCACTTATTTGAGGTATAGCAGGCATCGAAGATGGATTAGTCGGGGGCGGAGGTTGTTGTGCGGCCGGATTAGTCCTGATATATTGAGTGAACCAGTCATTCATCATTTGATAGAAGGCTTGTTTAGCCTCACTTTCTGGATTACTCGAAGTCGGTTGAGAATCAGCCTGCGCTGTCCCTTGCGTGGGACCAGGCGCTACGCTCTCAACATCATCAGCTACAGCTCTGTCGGGGTCCATTTACTATATGAAAACACATTTCAAATATTAGAAGTCATCATACTATCACAGTATATAATTATGGCATGTATAGCTAAACTAACACATGCTACGTAGTCTTAGAACCGACTAAATCGTAGCTCTGATACCAATAAAATGTAACATCTCTAACTCGTATCCATCACCAGAATAGAGTCATAAGGCATTATGGAAATAAACATAATCCCATCAATTAAATACATAAGTATATAATTATTCATTCAATCAAGTCATAAAAGTTAACTCAAATCATTTGCATAAATTAACACAACTTTTAAATTTAATCATTGTATATCATATGTAAAAATAAATAGATAAACATTCACAAGTAACAGTATAAAATATATAACTTGCATCACCAATTTCATATCAGTGACATCATCATGGAGTTTGTACATATTTCATATGATTTATAATTTATTACTATTAAAAAGAATTACTAGGTTATAAACCAACTCACTTCATTTCTTGATTTAATCGGTTAATACATGTAAATCATTATACACGTTCTCAACTTACACTTAGTTAGTATAATTTATTTAGCCACATAACAGGGTACGTAACACTCATAAATATAAACACCTTGCACGTATTCAAGACACATAGTAACATACAAAATTTAAACAAATATAAGGGTCAAGTGCGCATATCTTAATGTAAATATCATAATTCATATTAACTGAATAACATACATAAAGAACTATATGACCGAATGTACATGTCTTCATCATAAATGTGTATATTATCCTTAGTATAAACTTAATATAGAATTTACCATTTATATTCAACCGAATCATCACAAATACATACATGATATACACTTACTCATATGCCAAAGCCACACTTAACCTTAACGAAACAAAAACACATCGTTTAGTCATTTAAACTAATCACGAACCACGAACAACATTTGACAATTAAAAATCGAATCTATTTAACTAATACACTTCCACTCATCATTAATTATCACTTTATATAATTCTATCAAAACGGATTAATCATACCTGAAACATATTATCATAGCCAAACATAACTTATAATACATGTAACAAAATCAACCCAATTCACACTAGAACATTGTCGAATACTCCTTAGCACTAATACATATAATAACACTTTAACAAAACATAATAACCATTTCCATATATATATTTTTACTCATGCAAAACCATGATCGAATCACCCATAGGTACTACCCAAGTCATCAACTATTTTAATGCACATAAAACACGCAAGCTTAACTAAGTTTCATTCATTCACAACATATAAACCCTAATGAGCTCATACCAAGAACATACAAAACCGAATTCAATTGGAGAAATTATCACAACCAAGACACATTCCAAAACCAACTTAACAATTTATCCATTTTCGCATGGCCTTAGTTACATAGCAAAAATCAACATTTCAAAATATATTCCAGCCTACACATTCCATAATTTAAGATTAGCTAATAAGATACCAAAATGGTGGATAGTGTGATGAACTTGGCTGACGATTTCCCCGAGCTTGTAGCTAGATTCCAAAATCTATAAAACAAAGAATCGAATACACGAGTAAGCTAACATAGCTTAGTAAGTTTAAAAACAAATTGACAATTTCAAGATTTAATCATTTCTTTCAAGCTAAGCCGAATAGTATAACAAAACAAATTTTAATTCGAATTTACAAGTGAATTAAATGGTAGCATTATCATGCATATTACTACATAGCCAAATGCTATCACAATCACAATGACCGAATGTGAAACCAACTTTTTAAGTTATAATTTTACTATACCATTTAAGTACACATACATACTCATTCACATGAACACAAGAATTCAACTAACAATATCATGTACATTTGTATACAATGATACTTTAATTAAACCGAATTCTTATATAATCAAGATTAACAAAACATTATTTAACCTTCAAGGCCGAATGATCAATAAGTACCTAGTTCACATGTTCATAGTATAATCCCATGTACCTATGTTAACCATTTGACCGAATACACATAAATGCACATACACAAAATTTAACACTTATTCAATAATGTACAATAGATCGAATACACTTACCTTATTTTTGTTAATAATCAAACTAACTCATACCTGGCCATTAAGTTCGTATTACACAATCCGTACACAATTACCTTTGCCCGATGAACCATTCGAAACCGAATAGGACACTCTGATTATCACATATATCGTACAATGCCAACGTCCAAGACGTGGTCTTACATGTTGCCACATATCAATACCACTGTCCTAGACAGGGTCTTACTCGTCAACACATATCGAAAACACAAATCAATGCCGTGGACTTTCTCACACACATATATCGGAATCCTATGTCATGACATATGTATCCTAGCTATTCCTAAGGTTCATACAGGGCTTTTGGACGTCCTAACTTAGTCGAATCGAATTTAGAAACGAAGTAACCAAGCCTTTCCATATTTGGCTATATCAAATATAAACTTCAACATTTTCATAATGGCATGTATATTTAATATTTAACTATAATTAAACATGTCTATTTGCTTAAAAACTTACCTCAGACATCGTAAAACGGAACGTGGCTGCTAGTCGACGACTTTCATTTTTCCCCGATCCAAATCTGATTTCTTTGTTTCTTGATCTAAACACATTCAAATTAAGCTCATTCAAACATATTTTCTTTCAATTTACTCCAAAAACACTTAAATAGGAAAACTACTATTTTACCCCTAACATTTAAAATTTTTACAATTTAGTCCCTATTACACAAAACACAAAATACACCAAATTTCTCCACACCCAAGCTAGGCCGAATATTACCCATGTCTATACAAGCCCATATAATTCATTAGTTTCACATTTTAGTCCCTCAATTATTATTTTTGCAATTAAGTCCTAATTACTCAAAATCATCAAAAATTCCAATACAAAATATGTTAATCTAAAACATATTTTTCATTTTTCATCATCAAACAAAAAAAATCACAAGATCTCAACAATGGCACAACTCAAAATATTCATCAAAATAAAATATTCAAGCATGGGTTTTGAATATTACTAAGCAACGATCTCAAAAACGTAGAAATTATCAAAAGCCGAACAAAAATCTAACCTTGATTGAGCTTTAAAAGTGTTGAACCCTAGCCTTTGTTTTTTTATTTTTCTTTGTCTCAGTTTCTGTGTATGAACAAGGAAAAAATGATATGAAATAAACTTATTTTATATTTATTATATGATAGTTTATAATATATTATTTCATTTCCAAATTTAACCTTGATTATAACATTATATTTTTTCATTGAAATGTCCTTAGCCATCCAAAAATATATATATTGGGCTAATTTCATCATAACTACTCTCATTTAGAAAGCCATCAACAATTAAGCCCTTTACAAAATAAACTGCCCACTTTTCATTTTACGCGATTAAGTCCTTTTATTTAATCAGACACCTAAACGAAAAAATTAAATTACGAAAATTTCACAGATATAAATTCACACAAAATAAACATAGAAAATATTTTTTAAATATTTTTTGACTCAGATTCATGGTCTCGAAATCATCATTTCGATTAGGGTCTAAATCGGGCTGTTACATATAAAGGCAAAGCAAAACTCGTTTAAAATTCTTAGCTTTTTGGTGAGTGTTTAGGGATCACCATATGTGTGCTAACTATCATGATTTTCAGCGTGAGTGTTTAGGGTTCGTTACTGTGTGCAAACTGTTATGTTTTCTAAGAACTTTGTGTTTTTAAACTAACTTTCAAGAGTAAGGTTTTTATAAAAATCTGTTTCCAAGTTCTAAGACTCTACTTTCAATTTATATTTTTAAAGTTATGTTCTATGCATGCTCCTACATCAGCATATGTTTTAAGATATGTTTTTAAAGTACGATTTTATAAAATGTGTTTTTACAAGCTTTTTGTGTGAGATCTATATGAACAAGTGCTTTTATGCAAGCTCCTTATGTGAGCTTATATGTTGGATATAATTCCATGTCATAATATTGTGTGTACTCACCTAAAAGCTTTGTGATTTGGGCTTTAAGGCCCTAGACATGTAGAGGGATAACGGAATGTCAAGTTATGCTCCATTCACAGGGACATGTTGAAATAGGAGAGTGTTTAGCTTATTGCTACACTTATGGGTCATGTTAAGGACTCTCTGAGTCACAAGTGAGATGTTATAAGGAGTTCTGATTATCCAAAAAAAGACAAGTGCAAATGATTATGAACAAGTTTTTATGAAACTGTTATTAACGATACAAGTATAAGAATAAGAATAAGAATAAGAACAAGCACAAGTACATGTTTATGTTTTTAAGTTTTCCTTTCAGGAACAAGCCAACTTTTTAAGTATGATTTTCAGCAAAGTACATGCAAATTTTTTTTCAAACTTATATGTTTTTTTTCTGACAAGCAGGCAACTGCTAATTGGGTCTCCCACCCTTATGGTGAGCCCTACTTGCAAAACAGTTTTTGAAACTAAGCTTCTATTTTAAAATTCATATTTCTTAAGGCACACTTTGATGTTTCTTGTATATTCATTGAGTTCTCAATGAACTCACACACTTCTCTTACTTTGCAAGAAAGTAGGCCGTGGATGGTAGTGGCGAGGTAGATGACCTAGGCAAGGCTAATTCTTCAAAAGATATTTACAAACCTGAGAAAAAGGCGATTCGGTTATTTGTGTGGGTTTAGTTTTATTATAGTTTGCTACTATTATTGAAATAATATCCTCAAGTTTAACTTTATTTATTCTGTGAAACCTTGAGAATAATTTTTTTTTGTTAATTTCTTCTTCTCGATATAAAGAAAGTTTGATGTTTCCTTATTTCTTCTTGAATGCGTGCCATGTTGTATTCTTTTATTTTTGTCAACGTATGTGAAATATTGTTTCATACGACCCATGTATGTTTATGACCACCAATATGTATGCGAACCCTCAGTAGTGATAACCTTACTATTTAGCAAACCCTATAAAATTGTAAGAACACCTATGTGAATGACTCCTTTTTTTGTGAAGCTTGTTTTGTATGGGAAACCCTATATGTATGTTTATGTGCGAACTTAGGAAGTATGCAAACCTCAAATATTTTATAGACCCGTGTTGTTATGCGAACTAATGTGTTACTTAGACATGTGAACCTATGTTGTATGATGTATGTAAACCCTTAAGTTTTATTGTGACATGTGAACTCTTTCCTCAATTTGTTTGATAAATCCTCATGTCTTACATTCTATGTATGATTTTATTCCACTATTGTGTTATAACTTAGCACATTATATGTTGTATATACGTGGTGTGTTGGAGGTTAGGTTGGGAGTTAATGGAGAGTCACTCTAGTGGCAAATGTAGCTCGCCAGATTTGAGTCGAACCAGTTCAGTCGGGTTTGGGGTGTTGCCTTTTTTGGTATCAGAGTTAGCCAGGTTTGCCAAGCTATTTATATTACAAGTGAGTTCGCCAGACTTAGCATGGTAAGCTCACCAGAGCTTATAAGGTAAGTCCATCATATTATGAATTTTGAAGTGCTCTATATGTATAATAGTTTGAATGGGGTAGGATTCGGAATAACATCACCTTTGCTAAGCTTTATCTTTTGCAAGATTATGCCTCAGATCATCTCTCTACTATTCGCCATTCCAGTTAGTAGTGTTATTATAACAGCCTAATTTTAGCTAAATTCGAACAATGGTTTTGAAACCACAAATTCGATGTCAAAAAATTATTTTAATATTATTTTCGGTATTTACAACATGTTATTTGATATGTGTGATGTAACACCCCAAATTTTTGGCCTAGAAGTATTAGGTCTTGAGCATGGAAACAGTTAGGAGGCTGCACATAAATGTTTAGTTGTGCAAGAAAGTGATACAAATGTGTATCTGCTTCATTGGTTATGTGTTCTGGGAGTGTTTGAGAAGTCTTGGGTTCAAGCCTTGGCTTGAGCAAAAGTTTTGTTTTAAATGATTAAACCTCTGTCTCTAGTTAGTAGGATTTTAAATTAATATGGGGATAACATGTCAGAAAAGGACTTGTTGGTCTAGGGGATAAGTGGCGTGTCATTGCTACTGAAGGTCTTGAGTTCGAGTCTTGACGATGCAGGGGAGTGTTTTATTTTGCTGGATGTCGTGTAGGTGTTTGTATGACAATAGAATTTTGATGCTAGTGGGCGGTTGGAGTGTTTGAGGAATGTGGGGTTGTGTGCCCGAATTTTAGGAGGATATTGAGGAATTTGGGGAGAAAAATAAGGATAGGAGAGTTTGAAGGTAACCGAAATAGGTGGTGGAAAATTCAGCTACTCAACTCATTCTCTCTATTTTCTTGTTCTACTTTTGGTCTTTCTTTATCGATTTCTGCATTATTTTTCCCCATGTGATGCCGTTTCTCTCCTTTCACTCTCCTAAAATCAGTGCTTTGGCATAGTTTCCTTCTTTCTTTTCCAATTTTGCAACTGCACGCACCTTCTTTGCTCTCTTAGCCGAATTGTGGTTTTATGCTCTCCCTTTCTGACGCTTTTCTTTATCGCTACGGTTCTTTTCTCCCTTTTCTCTGGTGTTGTTGATTTGGCCATTAAGTCTTTCTCATCTTTGTGCATCATTTTCGATCGTTCAAGATGAGGAGTGCGTTCCTCCTCCGCTGGTTATACTTCGGTAAGTGAAGGGTAGGTTATAATGATTTGGGGTAGTTGTTGCTTGGTGATAAACTGTTCCTTTTTATTTCTTCTATTTTCGTTAGTGACTATGCTTTTTTTTCAGCAGCAAATCATGTGAATTGAGACCCTTCCCATACCTCTTCGTAAGTAAATAGAGTTGAGGCATTAGGGGTATGTTTCGATCGCTGGTAAATTGAGTAAGTTGTGGGGTTGGTTTTATTTCGACCATTAAGGTGATTAATGGGGTGTGTATTGATCAATCTTTAGGTTGGGGGTTCTTTTGAAATGCTTACGAGTTGTAGTTGATACAGGTGTGTAAACACTGCCTTTGATCGTAAATCGATAAAAAGCTAAAAAGTGCGAATAGTCGACACCACACAGGCGTTCAGCTACTCGCGTGGTAGCCTGTGTGACTAAACATGGGTGGATGATTGACAAGGCCATCATGAGCAATTTCATGGGCTTAAGCCATTTTGGGCCATATTGGGCCGTGTGGGCCCCACGGGCATGTGGGCCTCACATGGGTGAATCACACGGATGTGTGGGAATAATTGGGCCAAGCTGTATAATACACACGGCCAAGGCCATTATGGGCTGTGTTGGCCCACACGAGCCCGCAATATGGGCCGTGGGCCCATTTTCACTATTTGACTGTTAAGGTTGCATGGGTCGCCTGAGACGACTATGGACCTACTATTGGGTCGGTAAGTTTACCTAGACCCCCTATTTGATAAAATGACTGTTTTGCCCCTATGTGATGTATGACTATATTTTAGCATGCTATTTTAACTGCATTGAGTACATGTCTAATACTATGACATGTTGCATGATGTGTTGCATGGGGTTGGTTTAATATGATTGGAGGAAGTGTACTGTACTGGCAGCTCTATTGCAAATACTGTTCAGTGTCGTAATCGGTACTACTTAGAGTGTAGGGATGGGTGGGTTGATTATATCCCCACATGGAGTGTAAGGTTGGACGGAGATGGAGTGTAGAGGCTGGCTGGGTAGGATCTCTTGATTGCATATATGTACTGTTACTGTCATTGAGATGGGCTTTGCCCAAACTGATACTGATACTGTAATGGGCTAAGGCCCTAACTGAAACTGAACCTGTACTGAAATGGGCTTAGGCCCAGACTATATATGCTCACTGTATGGATATATGATATGGGATTACACATTGAGTTTTTTAAACTCACCCTTCTATTTATCTGCGCAAGTAATCCCCAGACTTAGGTGGGTCGGTGCAGCGAGGGACTCAGAGGTGGCCACACAACTGCTATTGTTATCACATTTGATTTTAATTATTATAAGTATTATTAGTTGGGTATTTTTATTGTAATAAGGCCTCTTGGAATTTATTTTTAATTTGGGGACTTTATTATTTGTTTGATTTAATATTATAGCAGTAGGAAAAGTCGCAGGTTTTCAAAAGATAAACGTTTTTCAAAGATACCACGGATACACAACCTGTTTTAAGAGCTTTCGCTAGAAATAATGTTTTAAAAATTAATGACGTCTTAATATAATTAACTTTTTGATAGACGACTCACATTTTTTTGAAAATGAATGACACGTTTTAAATCATCTTTAAGATCACACAACGAGGATAAATAAAGAATGGGTTTTCCAACGATATCACACCTTGCGAAAAACACTTCAATGTGACATCGTCAAATTCAGCCATAGCGCACAGGCCGAGTTTGGGGTTTTACATGTGAAAATTTCGTGAGCTAATTTTACTGTTTGAATGGTTAATTCGGTAAAAAGACTAAATCACGTAAATTGTAAAAGTGTTGTTCTATTAGCTAGTGATATCAAATAGCTATAGAACTTTGAAGTTTAGGTCTTTAAGTGGTAAATATACCATTATTTGGTTAGTGGATGTTAATGGTTTGGCATAAATGAAATTTTGTATTAATTTAAGGTCAAAATGGTAAAATAGTTAATAAATGTCATATTAATAAAAAAAGTGAATTTTTGTCCATCTTTTCTCTCTTTTGGCCGAATATTGATGAAGAAGAAAGCCTTTGAATGAGTTTTAGGGTTCGGCACTTGGTGAGTGTTTTGAGCTCAATTTTTAAAGATTTTTATGTTTTTGAGATTGTTGCTTTGTATTCTAGCTAGCCCGTACCTTAGATTTTGAAACTGTTAAAGATTTTGAGAGTCTCCATTGTTAAATCTATGTGTTCTTTGATGTTTAATGTTGAAATATGAAAGCTTGATGATAGATTTTCAAGTTTTGTAAAGTGAGTTTTGATGAAAATGCATAATAGGGATTAAATTGTGAAATGTGCAAATTGTGTGGTTGAAATGTGAAATAAATGAAAGTTTTGGGCTGTTAGGGACCTATAAATAATTCGACCAAGCTTGGGTTTATTGAAATTATGTGAATTTTGTGTTTTGTGAAATAAGGACTAAATTGTTAAAAGTGTGAAAGTTTAGCGACTAATGTGTAAATAGGCCTAAATGTATGTTTTGGACTAAATTGAATGAATGGTTGATTAAATAAGTTAATTTTAAATATATTTAGATCAAGAAAGGAGAAATACAAACTTGGACCGGGGAAAAGATAAAGTTATTGACTAATCGACTCGATTCGCTGTTTTAACATATGAGGTAAGTTCATATGTTTTAATTTTATTTCAAATGTATTTTATGTGCTTTGATATAGCATGAATTGTGATTACGTGATTACAGACAAGTTCAGAAATGATTCGATGAACATTCGACAGTTGGAATCCCGGTTGAACTTTAGTAATAGTTTAATATGCTAGTGACATGTCATTAGAGATACCTTGAGTTAGCTTCGGGCCATGATTTAGCACTTCGAGTGCGAGATAAACTGGTTTGGCTTCGGGCCATGCATATCGACTGATTTGGCTTCGGGCCATGATATCAGTATTTTGGATAAGATACCATGATTTGGCTTCGGGCCATGGTATAGGTACTTATCATGGGAGACCCTTGAGTATTCAATTTCTATTCTGAATGGTTCAACGAGTAAATGAAAGATGAGAACATATATGATATTGGTATGAGATGATACAGATAAACCATTTTAGATTTGAATCGAAGAAATGATGATGAGAGTATATAGTTTTGTGAATGAGTACTTGAAAGGTTTGATAGTTAATGAATGTTACATATTGATTTATGTTTATGTGATTACATTAAGTTTATCTCATATGAGCTTACTAAGCGTAATAGCTTACTTTGTTTATTTTTCCCATGTTTTATAGTGATATCAAGGCTAGCTCGGATGCAGGAGTCGTCGGGAACAGTATCGCACTATCAAACATCTAAGTTGGTACTTTTGGACTATGCATTTATTGTATATGGTATGTATAGGCTAGATGTGGTATTTTGGTTGTGATTATAGCCATGAGATTTGGCTTGTAAATGATGTTAATATTGATGATTGTTTGGCTATTAGAAATGGTTTGTAAATGTATATGTTTTGGTTTGTGTATATAGCCATGAGTGGTGGCTTATTTTGGTATGTTTTGGTACATATTTGAGTAAGTGAAATGGTTGTATTTGTATAGCATGAATTGTGCATGAATTGGGATTGATTTGGCTACCTCTTTGTGTATGGAAATGGTACATTTTATCTTGTGTAGGTACATTGAAGTTGGGGTGACAAATTCGCCTTGCAAATGGCCTATTTTTGTCCACATGAGCAGAGACACGGGCGTGTGTCTTAGCCGTGTGTGTCACACGGTCATGTTACATAGCCGTGTGTCCCCTGGTATTGAAATTAAATTGAAGCTAGATGCTCCACACGGTTTCACACACGGGATGTGATTGGCCATGTGGTATAAGCCAGTATACCCCCTAATTGGCACACGGCCTAGCACACGATTGTGTGACTCGATTGTGTTACATAAGCCAGTATACCCTATAGGTTTAGCACGACTTAGATGTAACACCCCAAACCCGACCTAGACGTTATGGCCGAATCTGCGATGTCCCATTGAAGTGTTTTTTCAAAACATAAACTCTGCGTTTAGGTTCTTACAAAAATTTAGGATGTCTTGTTCATTGTGAAAACTCGAGTTATTTTAGTAAAGTATTGGTCATACTAGATTGTTATTAAGCTTTAAAACAGTGTTAATTGCAGAAACTTTCAAAATATGTTGCGTAAACGTGGTGTTTTAGAAAAACATTTGGTTATATTTTCATGGAAATTCGAATCCTACCTCTAATAGATATGAATCAAGTAAACAAATCCCCAAATTAAAATAAACTTAAAGAGGCCTTATTACAAAATGAAAACCCAAAGTAAACCATATTTATAAAATTAAGAATTAAAAATTAATTAAGTCGAGTGGCCCCCACTAGTCCTCCGTCACCTCGATCTGTCCAAGCCTAGGGATTTCCTGCACAGTTAATAGATGGGTGAGTTTTCGTAAACTCAGTGTGTGAAATCCCATAAAAGCATTCAATCAGAGTAAACACAAATTCGGGCCTAAGCCCTTTATGTAGCTGTTTGGGCCTTAGCCCATTTTAGTAATAAGATGTGATGCAGGCTGAGCCCATTTCATGCTGATAGTAGTAGTCCGGCTTGAGCCCATTTCGATAATGATATGTAAATAGAGATCCTACTCAATCCATCCTCTACACACCATCTCCGTACCAACCCTACACACCATGTGGGGGTAAAATCGACCCACCCAACCCTACACACCATGTAGCACTGGTTGCAGCACTAAAACAGTATTTGCAGCAGAGCTACCAGTAATAAGCTTATAGCCTTTCAGTACACTTTCTCCATAATCATATATCCCACCCAATGCAATGCAACATCATATAAATGTATAATACAGTAAAAATGGCATGCTCAAACATTTAGACATCACATAGGGGTATATAAGTCATTCACACAAAATAAGGGTCCAAGTACACTTACCGGCTCAACAGTAGGTCCACAGTCATCTTGGGCGACTCGTGTAACCTTAACAGTCAATCAGTGATAATGGGCCTACAACCCATATTGCGGGCCCCTATGGGCCCACACTCTCGTATGACCCACATACCCTAGAAAAATTTCGTAGTTGTGTGCTAACATAGCCTGGCCTAAATTCAGCACACATTTGTACAATTTACCTATGTGAGACCCACAGACCCATTAGGCCCACACGCCCAGTTCGGCCCAAAATGGCCCAATATCGCGTCGGTCCATGAAAACGCTCATGGCTATCTCATTGACCTCACGACCTTGTTTTACTACACGGCCTACCACCCGGGCGGCCACATGCCCGTGTGGGGTCGACAGCCCACTTTTTAGATTTTTGACTTTTTACCTATGTTAATAATAGTGTCGTAGTACACACCTAATATGAAGTTGTAGCCAAGACGCTTCTTGAAAATGTGAGCCTATGGTTAACCACAGCCCCTCATTAGTCTAAAACCATCATTAATCCAGAATCATAATATTGAAAACGCTTAACCAAATCATAGCTACTTACTAAACAAACAATCACAGTACCTCTCTTGTTCCAAAACCACGTATTCTCTCCAATGCTTTAACCTTCACATGAAACAGTTAATCGATTCATAAGAATCTACAATCCCAGATAAATACATTTAGGACTTAAAGCACTTACCAATAAAGGAAATATCACTTGTAGGGGAAAAGTAGTCGGCCTAACACCTTGTTATGAACTTGAGTCCCTAGCATCATTCGCACAAAAAGAAGTGTTAAAAGGATATTTCCCCATGGTAGAAAAAGAGAAAACACAACCGTTCGGCCTAAGAGATACATAAGCCAAACCTTTGAGAGGAAAGCCTCATAGGTTCGGATAGGGAGAACAAACTGTAACACTTACCAAAAGATCAAGGGGATTTCGGCAGTCCTTCAGCAAGAATTGGCCAAGGAATAGAAAATAAAAGAAGAGAAGGAAGATGGTTAGGCCTTGACAAGATTCGGCCAAAGCAAGGAGAATAGAAGAGTTGAGAGAGGGAGAGGAGAAGAAGGAAAGAATCTCTCTACAAGTAAGGCTAAGAACCGAAAAGGGTTTGTGAGAGGAAGGACAAGTGTTGTTCGGCCAAAAAGATGGATACCGATTGAGAGAAGAAAAAAAAAGAGTGAAGGACAGAAATCGATAGACTAGAGGCTAGAGAGAAGAGTAGAGTCGAACTCACAAAAATTGAAAGGTACTCAAGACAAAATCCAGGCAATGCACAGCTTCAGAAACAAAGGTGAAAAAGACCAAAAAAGAAATGCCGAAACCCGAAATGAAATGCAAGAGAAGCCCCCCCAAAACTCAAAGCCGAATTCTTATGGTCAAAGCACCTATTCGGCTAGAACTCTTCTCCCTTTCAAATCCCACAAAATTCTCCTCAAATCACTCCCCCATTATCTCCTCAACCCCCTCCAACAATCCCTCCATGACTGATTCAAACTCCCTTCCACTCATCAATGTTTTGATCAAACACAACCTCCTCCCATGACTATCAGTAAAAATAATCTTCATACGTAAAAGTAGGGATTCGAACCTCAGAACCCCTTGTTCATTCCACACGCCACTTCCCCTAGACCAGTAGGCATTTTATGTCATGCCTTACTCACATTAATTTAAGAAGCCTACTCTAGAGCCAGGGTTTAATCAAGTAGGAGCAATTTTTTTCTCAAGCCAATGCTTGAACCCATGACTTCTTAGACACTCCCAGCGTACCAAACCACTATGGAAAACATACATCCATGTCATAAACACAAAAAAAAAAAATTTAATTGTGTGTTTGGCCGTGTAACCCATGTTAGTATATATGCCCTGTTTCCACATGGCCTGAGACATGGGCGTGTCTAGAGCCGTATGAGGCACACGGCCTGTTCACATAGGCGTGTGACCCCTGTATGGTTGAAATTTTTCTAAGTTTCTAAAATTTTCATATGTTACTGGTTTAGTCCCGAACAACTTCTAAAACATGTTTAAGGCCTCGTAGGCCATTATAAGGGACAATGTGATTGTGTTGAATGATTTATGAAAATGAATGCTTTATGTTTGATAAAATGTATGCTATATATAGTGAATTGATCAGTAATACCTCGTAATCCTACTCCAACGACAGATACGGGCTAGGGGTGTTACAGTTATTTTAGTGAATTGTGTTCGCATGCAAGTCTGTCTAGTACAAACTGTGTTCACGTGTATGTTTGATATGTATGAACTGAGTTTACAAGTATGTTTGTAAGTTTGGATACCCAATTACATGTGTTTGATGTCTTACCCGAGCCAGTGTCTTGTGTTCATTTAGAGTAAGCAAGAATGCCTCCTTGTAGAGTGAATGTGAACCATGTGAATGAAGCTGTCAATCCCTTTAAAGGTCACAAGACTTCAGCTACACATGAGCAACCCTACAGGGAAAATGTTTTGGGTGATGGCATGAAGCCATTAGTGTAAGCTATGATCGTGTCTTTTTAGTGAGCTGCTAGTGCTAACACTGCTTCTACGAGTAGAGGATTGCCATTGGAACATCTGTGAGCTTTAGGTGGTAAGGAATTCATTGGTGTTAGTGGATTTGATCTTACCAAGGCTAAGTATAAGCTTGAGGATGTTAAGAAAATCCTTGATTATATGGCATATTATGACGAAGAGAAGTTGGGATGCACTGTGTCTTTACTCATTGATGAAGCCCGTCATTTTTGGAACACTATAAAGCAAGGAACTACTATGAACCAGTTAAGATGAAACTTCTTCTTGGGATATTTTAAGAAGAATTTCATGGGTGAGAAGTATATGGTAGCTCACAAATGTGAATTCGTCAATTTGGTGCAAGGCAAGCTATTTGTGGCTGAGTACGAGGCAAAATTTGTGTGACTGAGCTAGTACACAGCAGATATGGTCTCACAGGAGAAGGATCGCTATCAGAGGTTTTTCTTTGGGCTGTATCACAATATCTAGCTTTATCTAGTGACTCATGATATCGCGAACTTCGACAAATTGGTTGACAAAGCCAAAGACATCGAGAAGATAAAATCTCTGTGAACTGAAGTTGGAACAGGAAAGCAAGTGTTTGGGCGAGCACCTAAAAGGGATTGTGACATGTGAAATTCTGGCAGGAAAATAAAGCAAAGTTTCAAATCGATAGTGGAACAACACCCAAGATGGAAAGGAGAGCTTTCGCACAAGTCTATGAGCTGGCCATTTTGCGAGCACTACCAGTGAAGATACCCTGGTGAGTGTTGTAATAAAACTGGGGGATGGTTCAACTGTGGATCCAAATAACACTTGATAAAGGATTTCTCAGAAAGACAACAGAGATTGCAAGTGTAGAATGTGACCCTTACTCAAGTGCTAGTTGGTACTCGTGGATGAGGCAGAGGTAGTGAAACAAGACAAGTTGGGCAGCAAACCTTGGCTCACATTTTTGTGAGGCAAGAAGATTAGGAGACCTTATACAAGTTTATGAAGTGAGGGAACACTATGAGCAAGGACCTAGCGATGTCATTATAAGTTTCCACTGATAATTGAAGGTAAAGCCTTCTTTGTAAACTTGATGGAGTTGTTATTCTATGTGTTCGACGTGATCTTGAGGATGAATTGGCTGACTGAGCATAAAGCCAAGATCAAATTTAGCTGAAAAGAGTCACCTTGCGAAGCAGTGAAGTTAGGGAAACTGTGGTGGTTGGTGAGCGAGCTCAATTTTTGTCTAACGTGGCCTAGGCTTTGAAGGCAAGAAAGGTGTTAAGAAAGGGCGGTGAAGCCTATCTCGATTTTTTGATGGATTCGCAGGATATGGAAAAAAGGGTTCATGAGATACGAATTGTGAAAGACTTTACTGATGTGTTCACGATGAGTTACTTAGGTTACCTGCAGACCGTGAAGTGGAGTTCTCCATTGAATGTACACTGGTAGTTCATCAGTATCTATTGAACTATACCGCATGGAACAAAAAGAGCTTAAGGAGCTGAAGATACAACTTCAAGAGTTGCTTGATAGAGGCTTGGGGTTCACCAGTGCTGTTTGTGAAGAAAAAGAACAGTAGCTTATGCTTTTAGGCAATTGATAGTTCATGAGCGTAATTACCCAACTCGTGTTGTTATGCGAACTCATGTGTTACTTAAATATGAAAACCTATGTTGTATGATGTATGCTAACCTTTAAGTTTGAATGTGACATGTGAACCCTTTCCTCAATTTTTTTTCATAAACTTGCATGTTTTACATTCTATGTATGATTTGTTGTCGCTGTTGTGTTCTAACTTAGCACATTATATGTTGTATATACGTGGTGTGTTGGAGCTTAGGTCTGGAGTTAATTGAGAGTCACTCTGATGTCTAATATAGCTCACTAGATTTGGGTTGAACCAATTCAGCTAGGTTTGGGGTGTTACACTAAGTTCTTACAATCATTTTGCCATACTAGGCCCGTATATTTGTACTTAAAAGACGTTATACTTAATTCAGTATAATGCACTTATCCAACCCCTGAGGCGTAACCTCTAAGGGTGCCCCTCTATACACATGGTACAACTACTATACCACTCGCGTGGGCCTAGTGGTGTTTGGCTTGGTTGTAACGCCCAATTTTCGGGTTTTCTCTGTTTCTGTGTTTTTTTAAAATTTGGGTGTGTTCTGGTTGGTTAAAATATATATTTTAGTAGGTTAGTGGGCCTTTGGAAGGTCCAAACTTAAGTTAAATCCGTGGTAGTCTTCGAAATTTTAATTTTAAGAACAAGTGATGCAATTGGCGTTTGGGCTTTTAAGAGTAAAGGGGTAAAAGATGACGCAAAAAGGAGTGTGGTGTAGTGGCAAGGTAGTGCCACTTAAGGGACAAGGAAGTGATGCCATAGAGGAAGCAAGGGGTCCAAGGTTCAAGTCTTGGCTCTTGCAATTTATTTTGGTTTTTCTTTTCAATAAATCTAGAAGCAAGTAGGTGCGCTTTAAAGTTTAATGTGTTGGACTTATGACACGAATGAGTTGATGACCTAGTGGTGGTGGCG
This sequence comes from Gossypium longicalyx, assembly GCA_025698465.1. Classification (NCBI taxonomy): domain Eukaryota; kingdom Viridiplantae; phylum Streptophyta; class Magnoliopsida; order Malvales; family Malvaceae; genus Gossypium; species Gossypium longicalyx. Next base: position 53,811,387 of record CM046996.1, read on the forward strand.
TGATTTGGCATGTGAGAGGACTTTGGTTCGAATCCCTTGGCACGCAAAGATTGACTATTTTGCTATGTTGGGACGACAAGAGTTGGTGTTGGTTTTAAACTCTGATGATGGAGGGATCCCACATCGGGAAGCTAACATAAGAGTAGATGGAGAGCTGACTTTAAATAGAGCAAACCATGAGGAGAGTTGGCATACCCTTTTGGCCTGATCCCTTTCGCTTGGTGGCGTGCTCGTTTGGGTTAGGCGTTAGCTAAGAGTGTGGGGCCCTTGATTAATCTGCGATCTCCTAAGCAGTGTGTATTTCTCATTACTCTAGCAGTAGGACGGCTATTTCGGGTCGCGATGGGCTAAATGGGCCATGTAGTCCCAATTGGTCCGTAGGCCCAAGTGTATATGTTGTAGAATTACTAAAATACCCCTGTAGGGTAGGACTACCGATTTACCCCTAGAGGGTAAAATGACTATTTTGCCCCTCGTGCGTAAATGACTAACTTGTGTGGTGATTGGGTTAGTTGACGTGGATTTATGGTAGTTATCATTAATTCGTAAGTCTAATGTGTTAGTGATCGATCGTAAGATTATCGCGTGGGAGATATCGTCATCAATCGTCATCAACCAGGTGTGTAAAAGACACCCTACCTTAGACTGAATCGGTAAAAGCCGAAATACCGAAACGTTGGTATTTTGTGAACTTGCAAGCGTACGAGCGCTCGTGAGACAGTTGTTAATGAATATAGTACATTTGGATGATTAGAGTGCAGAGTGTGCATTTTCGTGCACAACGGTATATTTGGGCTTAATGGGTCAAAAACGGGCTAATGGACCAACAGGCCCACTTTGGTAAAAAGACGAGGTAAATACTTCTGATTTTTTGGTAAACGTTAGAATGAGCATAAAACCCTAGCAATAGGTAATAATTATTGAAATACCCTTATACATGAAAAATTACGATTTTACCCCTAGGGATATTTTATTTTATTTGAAAAGCATGATGTTCTGTTTCTATGCCATGACATATTATTCTGTTGGATAGGACATGGGTTTATATTGATAGAGAAAGCGTTCTGGCAGCCTCGCTGCAATTTGGTGGCCTCGCCACATATATATCTATTCTGGTGACTTCGTCACAATATCTGGCAGCCTCACTGCAATTTGGTGGCTTCGCCACATATACAAACATATATATATCTGTTCTGGTGGCCTCGCCACAATATCTGTATCTCGTGACTTCGTCACAATATCTGGCATCCTCGCTGCAATTTTTGTGGTGTGTAGCGGTTGGGTGGGTCGAGTAGTCTCTCTACATGGTGTAAGGCTAGTACAGGGGTGTTATGGATAGCTCTGGGTTGGGATTTCTGCATTCATGATATATTTTTTTTGTATCTGCTATGGGCCTATGAGTTTCATTTGCATTTCTATACTGGGCCAAGGCCCAGATAAGTCTGACTCTGAGGTTTGATCTGTTTTGGGCTATGGTTGGGTTATGTTACACACTAAGTTTACCAAACTCACCCTTTATTTTCATCTCTGCAGGAAATCCCTAACCATAGTGGGCTTGGAGTTGTGAGGGATTCGGAGTGGCCACATCATCTGCAAAGTTGGTTTTTCTAAGTTAGTTTATTTTTTATTATTTTTATATTCTGATTTAATTTTGAGTCTTAAGTAAGGCCGCTATATAAATTTCTCTTTCCGCTATGGTTTTTATTTTTTGATTATATTTATACTATGTCGAAAGTGCTAGTGTTAGGCTACGCGGGTTTTAAAAATTAATGAACGTTTTCAAGACTCAACAAGCACGACAAATGGATAGCCTAAAGATTGATAAACTAACTTTTTCATTCAATTTCTGTTATTACAAAGACCACCCTAATCACTTAAACCAACGAATGCATACTAAGTCGTAAGTCCATGTGACACGTCAGATCTGGCCATAACGTCTGGGTCGGGTCTGGGGTGTTACATTTAGTGGTATTAGAGCCAAGTTACAACAACTTGGCTGTGGAACTGGTCTAAAAATGGGAATTTTAAAGAAACATTGAATAAAGGTTTTTGAAAATCGTTTTTTTTAACTTGATTATAAATTGTTTTCGAGAATGTTTCCAATATTTTCTCTTTACAAATAGATGATTTTAAAGATTAAAATCAGTTTTCTAAAATTAGTTTTTTAAAAGGTGGCACACCGAATCTCCGGCCCAAGTCCGTAAGTTTTCTGATCCTTTCTGATTGTTTCTAAAATATCTGATATATGCTTGTACAAAACCTTATCATGGTACTTTAGTTAGGGTAAAACTGGAACTATAAAAACTCGATAAGTAGTCGAGATCAGTAGCTAGAAGCTCTGCGCGAAAGAAAACAAACTCAAACTCAATTCTTCATTATTCATAAGACATCTGTAATAAACACTGAAATATTAAACTGATTCATAAAATTCTTAATCAGATGATACAAAATGAGTACACGAGCAGCTCATGGAAGAGGCCGTGGATGTGGCCGAGGTAATGCTCAAGCTGAATCTTTGTCTTCAGGACATGTGCCGGTAGCAGATACACCAGTACCACCGGCAACGGAGGTAGAGTCTCATGATCGAGGTGTCGGGGATGATGCTCTATCCCAGGCGATACTTCGAGTTTTGGAAAGGGTTGCTGGGGCAAGTACGGGAAACAAAATTCGGGGGTCTATTTTTGAGTGGCTCCGGGCCAATGGAGCAGAGATATTTAAGGGAGTATCTGATGTAGCTCCGAATGTGGCTGAGTATTGGTTAGAAGCCACAGAGCGGATTATGGATGATCTGGACTGCTCTGTGGATCAGAAGCTAAAGGGAGCCATATCGTTACTCAGGGATGAGGCTTATCAATGGTGGCTCACGGTGAGAGATGGAATTCCTGCTGACAGTGTGACTTGGGAGCTGTTTAAGACAGCCTTCAAAGGAAAGTATGTTGGGGCTAGTTACGTGGACACTTGCCGGAAAGAATTTTTGAACCTGGTGCAAAGGAGTAAGTCAGTGGCTGAGTATGAGTCTGAGTTTCTGAGACTGAGCCGGTATGCTTTTGGGATTGTCGCTACAGAGTATGAGCGTAGCGTACACTTCGAGGATGGTCTGAGAGATGAACTTAGGGTGTTGATTGCTCCGCAGAGAGAGCATAACTTTGCTACTTTAGTGGAGAAAGCTAAGATAGCTGAGGAAGTGAAGCGTACAAAAAGAAAGAATCGTGAGAAAGATCGGAACCGTTTTAGGAGAGATTCAGGATTTTCAGGTGGTATGAACAGGAATGTTAAAAGAGCAAAGGTAATGGAGCCAATTCGAGCAGTACCGATGAATGCTGTTAGACCGCAGGGTTGTAGGAGTTGTGGGAAGATACATATGGGCGAGTGTCAGAAACATTCTTGTGCTTGTTTTCGATCTTGGATCTATGGAGCATAGGGTTAAGAATCGTCCCGGGGAACCAGATTAGGTTCAAGTTTTAGAAGCGAGGGTCACTCAACCGATGAGGGTGGGCCACGATTTCAGAGGGGCGTGGGCAAGCGGAGGTGGTGGTAATGGAAATGGTCAAGGAAGAGGAGCGCCTGGCAGGGGTGTTGGATTTGCTGAGGCTCGTCAACCAGCGTTGGTGTATGCAGCTCGTCGCCGAGAGGAGGGTGATGCACCTGACGTCATAACTGGTACATTTCTGATTTCTAGTATGCCATACACTGCGTTGATAGATGTTGGATCTACCCATTCGTATGTTGCATGTGCTATATCTGGGTCGCTCGGTGTGCGCTCTGAGGTGTCCGTGAATGGGGTATCTGTACTAAGTCCTTTGGGTCACTCGGTTAGGATAGATAAACTGTATAGAGATGTGCCTATAGAAACTCAAGGAAAAGTTTTCTCTGGAGATCTGATGGAGCTACCTTTCGGAGAATTCGATCTCATTTTGGGAATAGATTGGCTTGTTAAGCATAGGGCTACTTTGGATTGTGGTACTAAGCGAATGGTGTTAAAGACCATAAAGGATGAGGAGGTTTTGGTGATAGGCGAGCGTAGGGATTATCTGTCTAATGTGGTGTCGACATTGAGAGCCGAGAAGTGGATTCGAAAGGGATGTGAGGCTTATTTGGCATTTGTAAGCCAATCGAAAACTGAGGGTCTGAAAGTGGATAAAGTTAGAACCGTCAAGGATTTTCAAGATGCTTTTCCAGAGGAGCTTCTGGGTTTGCCCCCGAACCGAGAAGTTGAGTTTGGAATTGACTTGTTGCCTGGAACGACACCGGTGTCCATTGCACCTTATAGGATGGCACCGAAGGAGCTGGTGGAGCTGAAAGCCCAAATTTAAGAGTTATTGGATAGAAGTTTCATTAGACCAAGTGTGTCTCCGTGGGGAGCACCAGTGTTGTTCGTTAAGAAGAAGGATGGGTCAATGCGGATGTGCATCAATTATCGGCAGTTGAACAAACTGACGATTAAGAACAAGTACCCACTGCCGAGAATCGATGATTTATTCGATCAACTTAGAGGAGCTTCAGTATTTTCCAAGATTGACCTTCGATCTGGGTATCATCAGTTAAGGGTTAAGGAGGTGGATATTCACAAGACGGCATTCAGAACTCAGTATGATCACTATGAGTTCTTGGTTATGCCATTTGGGTTGACGAAACGCACCTGCAGCATTTATGGATCTGATGAATCGAATGTTCCAGCCATACTTAGATCGATTCGTAGTCGTCTTTATCGACAATATTTTGGTTTATTCTGAAACTGAGGAGAAGCATGATGAGCATCTTCATATTGTGCTGCAAGTGCTAAGGGAGAAGGAGCTTTATGTGAAATTCAGTAAGTGTGAGTTCTGGTTGAGAGAGGTAACTTTCTTGGGGCATGTTGTCTCTACTGAAGGGATCAAGGTGGACCCTCGAAAGATTGAAGCGATTCTAAAATGGAAGCCACCGAGGTCAGTGTTAGAAATTCAAAGTTTTCTGGGATTAGCTAGGTACTATAGAAGGTTTGTGGAAGGATTTTCTGTGATGGCAGCGCCTTTGACAAAGCTTATAAGGAAGGGAGTACTCTTTGTTTGGACTGAGAAACAACAGGAATCTTTTGAGAAGCTGAAGAAAGTTCTAACCGAGGCACCTGTACTGATTCAGCCGGAGTCTGGAAAAGATTTTACCATATACAGTGATGCATCCCATGTAGGGTTGGGCTGTGTGCTGATGCAAGAGGGTAAAGTGGTTGCTTATGCATCGCGACAGCTTAAACCACATGAAGTTAACTATCCTACTCATGATCTGGAGTTGGCAGCGTAATCTTTGCGCTTATGATTTGGAGACATTACCTGTACAGAGAAAGGTGTATTATATACACAGATCATAATAGTCTTAAGTACTTGCTGACTCAGAAGGAGTTGACCCTTAGGCAGCGGAGATGGATAGAGTTGCTTAAGGATTATGACTGCGCGATTAAGTATCACCCAGGCAATGTTAATGTGGTGGTTGATGCCTTAAGTCGTAGAATTGTATCTGATTTGAGAGCCATGTTTGCTCGTTTAGGTCTGTATGACGACGGTAGTCTGTTAGCAGAGCTGTAAGTTAGGCCGACCTGGGTGGATGAGATTAAGGAAAAACAGTCAAGGGATGAGTCCCTAGTTTCTCGATTCCAGTAGGTTAAGAATGGGAATACTTCTGAGTTCGGACTGAACAGTGAGTGAGTTCTGTATTACCGAGGTAGAGTTTGTATTCCGAAGGACTCTGACTTGAGGTAAGCAATTCTAAAAGAAGCTCATGGAGGTCTGTGTGCTATGCATCCTGGAGGGAATAAAATGTATCGCGACTTAAAAGAGTTGTATTGGTATCCTGGATTGAAGCGAGAGGTAACGAAATTTGTGGGAAAATGTCTGACTTGTCAGCAAGTGAAAGCTGAACATCAATTACCTTCCAGACTTTAGCAGCCAGTGAAAGTACCACTTTGGAAGTGGGAGAGGGTAACCATGGATTTTGTGAGTGGGTTACCCTTGACTCCGTCGAAGAAGGACTCGATTTGGGTAATTGTGGATAGGATGACCAAATCTACTCATTTTATACACATGCGCAGACCGATTATTCACTTCAGAAGTTAGCCAAATTGTATGTGCCGAAAATAGTGCGACTTCACGGAGTGCCAGTGTCGATTATCTCTGATCGAGATCCTAGATTCACATCTCGGTTTTGGCAAAAGTTGCATGAGGCGTTGGGTGCAGCGGTTGAACTTTAGTCTGACCTTTCATCCTCGGTGATAGTCGATCGAAAAGGGTTATTCAGATTCGGAAGACATGTTGAGGGGATGCGTTATCGACTTTCGAGGCGATTGGGAGGATTACTTACCGTTGGCGAGTTTGCATACAACAATGCGATTTATCGAGCAAGTATTCGAATGGCTCCTTATGAGGCCTTTGTATGGGCGAAGATGTCGTACACCTAGTTGTTGGACCGAGTTGGGTGAGCAGCGGTTTTTGGACTGAATTGGTGGCGAATCTGCGAGGATAAGGTCAAGTTGATTAGAGACCGATTGAAGGAAGCATCGATGAGACGAAGTCATATGCGATTTGAAGCGCAAGGGAATTGAGTACTCTGTGGGTGATATGGTCTTCTTGAAGGTTTCACCTTGGAAGAAAATATTAAGGTTTGGGAGGAAAGGCAAGTTAAGTCCGCGGTTCATTGGGCCTTATCAGATTCTTAAGTGAGTGGGTCCAGTGGCTTATCAGTTGGAGCTACCTCCAGAGTTGGATAGGATCCATGATGTCTTTCACGTCTCCAAGTTAAGGCGGTATCGTTCTGGCCCTACTCATGTTGTGCCGGTTGCAGAGATCAAGGTCCAAACTGACTTGACTTTTGAGGAGGAGCCTGTGCAGATTTTGGATCGAGATGTTAAGATTTTGAGGAGGAAATCAGTTTCGCTAGTAAAGGTGCTGTGGCGTAATCATGGCAGAGAGGAAGCTACTTGGGAGCCAGAAGTGGCGATGCATCAATAATATCCTCATCTATTTGATTCATGTAAAATTTCGAGGACGAAATTTCTTTAAGAAGGGTAGAGTTGTAACGCCCAATTTTCGAGTTTTCTGTGTTTTTATGTTTTTTTTAAATTTGGGTGTGTTCTGGTTGGTTAAAATATATATTTTAGTAGGTTAGTAGGCCTTTGGAAGGCCCAAACTTAAGTTAAATCCGTGGTAGTCTTCGGAATTTTGATTTTAAGAACAAGTGATGCAATTGGCATTTGGGCTTTTAAGAGTAAATGGGTAAAAGATGATGCAAAAAGGAGTGTGGTGTAGTGGCAAGGTAGCGCCACTTAGGGGATAAGGAAGTGACGCCATAGAGGAAGCAAGGGGTCCAAGGTTCAAGTCTTGGCTCTTGCAATTTATTTTGGTTTTTCTTTTCAAAAAATCTGGAAGCAAGTAGGTGCGCTTTAAAGTTTAATGTGTTGGACTTATGACACAAATAAGTTGATGGCCTAGTGGTGGTGGCATGATTTGGCATGTGAGAGGACTTTGGTTCGAATCCCTTGGCACGCAAAGGTTGATTATTTTGCTATGTTGGGACGACAAGAGTTGGTGTTGGTTTTAAACTCTAATGATGGAGGAATCCCACATCGGGAAGCTAACATAAGAGTAGATAGAGAGCTGGCTTTAAATAGAGCAAACCATGAGGAGAGTTGGCATACCCTTCTGGGCAGATCCCTTTCGCTTGGTGGCATGCTCGTTTGGGTTGGGCGTCGGCTAAGAGTGTGGGCGCTTGGATTAACTGCAGATCTCCTAACAGTGTGTATTTCTCATTACTCTAGCGATGGGGCGGCTATTTCGGGCGCGATAGGTGAAAGCAGGCCATGTAGTCCCAATTGGTCCAGAGGCCCAAGTGGATAAGTTTTAGAATTACTAAAATACCCCTGTAGGGTAGGACTACCGATTTACCCCTAGAGGGTAAAATGACTATTTTGCCCCTCGTGCGTAAATGACTAACTTGTGTGATGATTGGGTTAGTTGACGTGGATTTATGGTAGTTATCGTTAATTCGTAAGTCTAATGTGTTAGTGATCGATCGTAGGATTATCGTGTGGGAGATATCGTCATCAATCATCATCAACCAGGTGTGTAAACGACACCCTCCCTTAGACTGAATCGGCAAAAGCCGAATATACAAAGCGTTGGTATTTTATGAACTCGCGAGCGTGCGAGCGCTCGTGAGACAGTTGTTAATGAATATGGTGCATTTGGATGATTAGAGTACAGAGTGTGCATTTTCGTGCACAACGGTATATTTGGGCTTAATGGGCCAAAAATGGGCCAATGGGCCAACAGGCCCAGTTTGGTAAAAAGACAAGGTAAGTACTTCTGATTACTTGGTAAACGTTAGAATGAGCATGAAACCCTAGCAATAGGTAATAATTACTGAAATACCCTTATACATGAAAAATTACAATTTTACCCCTAGGGATATTTTATTTTATCTGAAAAGCATGATGTTCTGTTTCTATGCCATGACATATTATTCTGTTGCATGGGGCATGGGTTTACATTGGTAGAGGAAGCATACTGGCAGCCTCGCTGCAATCTGGTGGCCTCGCCACATATATATCTGTTCTGGTGACTTCGTCATAATATCTGGCAGCCTCGTTGCAATCTGGTGGCTTCGCCACATATATAAACATATATATCTGTTCTGGTGTGGCCCACAATATCTGTTCTGGTGTGGCCCACAATATCTGTATCTGGTGACTTCGTCACAATATCTGGCATCCTCGCTGCAATTTCTGTGGTGCGTAGCAGTTGGGTGGGTCGAGTAGTCTCCCCACATGGTGTAAGGCTGGTACGGGGGTGTTATGGATGGCTCTGGGTTGGGATTTCTGCATTCATGATATATTTGTTTTGTATCTGCTATGGGCCTATGAGTTTCATTCTGATTTCTGTACTGGGCCAAGGCCCAGATAAGTCTGACTCTAAGGTTTGATCTGTTTCGGGCTATGGTTTGGTTATGTTACACACTGAGTTTACCAAACTCACCCTTTATTTTCATCTCTGCAGGAAATCCCCAACCATAGTGGACTTGGAGCTGTAAGGGATTCGGAGTGGCCACATCATCTGCAAAGTTGGTTTTTCTAAGTTAGTTTATTTTTTATTATTTTTATATTCTGATTTAATTTTGGGTTTTAAGTTGTAATAAGGCCGCTATATAAATTTCTCTTTCCGCTATGGTTTTATTTTCTGATTATATTTATACTATGTCGAAACTGCTAGTGTTAGGCTGCGCGGGTTTTAAAAATTAATGAACGTTTTCAAGACTCAACAAGCACGACAAATGGATAGCCTAAAGATTGATAAACCGACTTTTTCATTCAATTGTTGTTTTTACAAAGACCACCCTAATCACTTAAACCAACGAATGCATACTAAGTCGTAAGTCCATGTGACACGTCAGATCTGGCCATAACGTCTGGGCCGGGTCTAAGGTGTTACATTGGTCCCTCCACACAATACTCAAGTCATTCATTGACCCTATATACAAGACAATACATTCTTAAGTTCAAATGAACTTAGTGAGATTTTGTGCAGAGGTAATCATACAAAACCTTCAAATTTTTTGATAAATATGAATAAGCATAGTATTAAAACTCCCTGAGTTTCTTAGGAGACCTTACAGCTTGACTGGCATAGCCGATGCCCATGCGTTCTCTAAACCAATCTTTGGCAGACGTATCGATTGATTTAGTTGTGTAACACCCCTAATTTGTATCCGTCACCAGAATAGGATTATGGAGCTTTACCAGAAACTTTTAACTTAAAAAATTCTATTAAAACCATTTATAAAATACATGATATTCCGTTGAAACACATGCGTATTGTCCCTTATACGAGCCCTCGAGGCCCTAAAAACACATGAGAAATGAATCTGGACTAAATCAGAAACATATAGAACTTTTAAGAAAAAGGAAAAAAAATTCAACTGTAAGGGTCACATGGCCGTGTGGCCAGGCTATGTGACTCACATGGCTGACACATACGCCTGTTTCTTAGGCCCTGTGGGCATTCAAAATAGGGACACACAACTATGTCCCAGCTCATGTCTGTGCCTGTGTAACTCTCTGACTTGGGTCACACGGCCAAGCCACACACCCGTGTACCAAGTCGTGTGCTAGGTCATGTAACTGCCTCACCTGCAATCCTTAGTAAGCTATAGGGGACACACGACTGTGTTGCCTGGCCGTGTGTCACACACAGCTGAGACACAAGTCCATGTCTTTGGCCTTGTGGACGAAAAATAGGCCATTTCCAAGCCATTTTTCTCACCCAAACATGCATACACCTACAACTAATCCACATGTAATCAAGCTTCCAAAATGCATCAAATAATGCATGAACAAGCTAAATCAATAAGGTATATATTCACACAACCAATATGCCCAATGCGAACCTCAAATCACAACAATCATACATATGTTTACATTTGCATAGTTTAGCCAAAACACAACCAACTTATAACTAAGTTCATGTCAAAACTTACCACTAGGTTCACATATCAAAATCACACTTGACATACCAAATTGACCATTTAACATTTAAAATCATTAGCAATATGTGTCAACTACATTACCTAAACCATAATGACTACATTCAACCATATCAAAGAATACATTTTGAATACCGTTTCAACTTCCATCAATTAAGCTCCATAAAAACTATAATATTAACCATCATAAGGCCACATACATATATCAACATAACAACTATTCCATCCTCAAAAAGAGACCATAATTACAAGCCAATTCAAATGACTATATCATTAACCAAAGCACCTATACATGTGCATATTTAACCAATTATCACTTGTTTTCATGCCAAAACATAACATAATTGATACAAAACAACCTTACCAATTTTGGTCATTTCAAAACATACACCAATTTAACCATATTAACCACAACCAACAATTTATCATTAGTACCTTAAGTACCTTCCCAAGGCAACATTTCATGCTATAATCATCAACCAAAATGACATATACATACCAAACTCATCAATTAAACATTAGACATAGTCCACCTATACATGCCATTAAAACCACGACCAAAGTATTAAAATATACTGATAAAATCGATGGATAGTGTGATGAATCTCTGACTAGCTTCCAACCTGATCAAGCTTTTGATAATATGAAAAGTAAGAGAAAGAAAACCACATAAGTAATGAATGCTTAGTAAGCTCATAAAAACTATAAGCATAAAATTAAATTTCAATAATGAACATTATAGGTTAGATAAACCTATATCAATGCCTTAAGGCTTATCAAACTGTAATTACCAACTAGTAAGTGAGTAAATTCATTAATGTCATATATATTTATAATTTATAACATGAAAGAATTTTATGGGATGTAAAATAACCATCAACCTTTCTATAAGATTATACACCTTTCAATTTAGTTACTTTCCATTCCGTACTCAATGCTTATCATAAGCTTAAACGACATTATCAATTCTGACTTAGTGTATTTATCCCTGATCTAGATATATTCATCCATAACATACACAATTTGTTCACATATAAATACATCATTTATCAAATTAAAATTTTTATAACATCATAATACATCCCAATTACATACTTACCTTTCCATTCCCTTTTCTTACCCATTACATATGCATAGAACAAGCATAATTGTAACACCCCAAACCCGGCCTGGACATTATGGCCGAATCTGGCGATGTCACATTGAAGTGTTTTTCGAAAAACATAATTTCGTTGAATAATCTGTTCTATATTAAAACCTCTTTGAGTCTTAAACGAAATTTAGGATACCTCGTTCATTGTTAAAACTCAAGGCGTCTTATCAAAATGTTAATCATATTAGATTGTTATTACACTTTAAAACAATGCTTGTTGCGAAAGCTTTTAAAGTTTGTTGCGTAAACGTGGTGTTTTGAAAAGTTCTTATCTTTTGAAAACCCGTGTCCTACTGCTAACAGATATAAATCAACATGAAATAATAAAAGCCCAAATTAAAGAATAAAAACTTAAAGAGACCTTATTACATAAAAATACCCAAATTAAACTACTTATAAACTAAAAGACAAATATGAGAGCATAAGCTGCTGTGTGGCCACCTTCGAGTCTTTCGTAGCACCGACCCACCTAAGGATTACCTGCACAAATAAGCAGAAGGGTGAGTTTATGAAAACTCAATATGTAATCTCTTATTAAACAAACAGTCAGTCATACAATAAGCAAATCTGATGCAGGCCTAAGCCCGTATCGAAAAATGATCCGATGTCGCTTAGGCCTTAGCCCAATACAGTAATAGTAGCAGTCTGGGCCTGAGCCTATTACAGTAAAAGTAGTAATGGGGCTTAAGCCCATAATAGAATTAGTACAGTATGCAATCAGAAAATCCTACCCAATCTAGGATGGTAAAGTAGTGGCTTATGCATCTAGGCAACCAAAACCGCATGAAAAAAATTACCCGATACATGATCTTGAATTAGCAGCTATTGTTTTTGCATTAAAAATATGGCGGCATTATCTTTTTGGTGAAAAATGTCACATCTTTACAGATCACAAAAGTCTGACGTATTTAATGAAACAGAAAGAACTGAATTTGAGATAATGTAGGTGGTTGGAATTATTAAAAGATTATGATCTTGTTATTGATTACCATCCGGGGAAAGCTAATGTAGTGGCGGATGCCTTGAGCTGAAAATCCTTAATTTCCTTACGGGCGTTGAACACCCAGTTGTCTTTATCTGATGATGGTTCAATAATAGCTGAGTTAAAAGTTAGACCGATGTTTTTGCAACATATCTCTAAAGCTCAGAGAAATGATAGTAAGTTGCAAGCAAAGCAGATACAAAGTGAACTGACTCCTAACTCAGAATTTCAGGTTGGGATCGATGGTTGTTTATTATTCAGAGGCATAGTATGCGTACTGAAAAGTTCAGAACTAGTATAGAAGATTTTGAATGAAGCTCATAATGGTAACATGTCTATCCATCCTAGTAGCAATAAGATGTATGTCGATCTGAAAAAGATGTACTGGTGACCAAGAGTGAAACGAGATATTTCTAAATTTGTATCGAAGTGTTTGATATGCCAACAAGTGAAGGCTGAACACCAAGTACATTTGGGATTATTGCAACCAATTGCAATACCGGAATGGAAATGGGAAAGAGTTACCATGGACTTTGTAATAGGATTAACTTTATCACCGAAAAAGAAAGATGTCGTCTGGGTAATTGTCGATTGTTTAACAAAGTCTGCACACTTTATCTCGATATGTATGGATTTTTCATTGGATAGATTGGCTGAATTATATATCTCTGAGATTGTAAGGCTACACGAAGTGCCAATCTCCGTTATTTCAGATAGAGATCCCTAGTTTACATCTCAATTTTGGAGTAAGTTGCAAGAAGCTCTTCTAACACCCCTAACCCGTATCCGTCACCGAAATGGGGTTAAGAGGCATTATCGGAAAAGATACAACTTTCATACATTCACACAGTCACTCAAATCATATTCGAAGGTATACACTTGTAACTTCAGTTTAACAATTCTTGAATTATTTATACACGTAGAACAAAACAATTTTTGTTAAACTCACATATAATAATTTTGTTATTTTATAACATGAATTACTATTCATATGGTCAATTTCCAATACAATAGCTGAATATTAAAACATGCTAAATATATATGCATTGTTCAATCTCAACTTTCATTTTTCTCTATTACTATATACACATATACAATTCTTATAATCAAACCATTATGTCAATCATCATATACTCAATCAAACTACGAACTATTTCAAAGCATAATTATCAAATCAAACCTACTGAAATAGATATGCCAACATCATGCCAAAATTACAAATACATGATCAATTCATTTGCTCACCTAATCGGCTACCAAGATTAATCATATATATATAATACAAATTATGCCATTCAACCACAAACTGAAATAAACCATTTTCTAATCAAAACAAAGTTGATCATTTCGCAACCAATGACTTCATAGGCATAATTTATTAACCAAACCTATTACCACCTAAATATAATCATGTATTTAGTTCACTTAATAACTAGTCATATAACCAATACAACATGTTTATAATATAATCATGAAATCAAATCAATTCATCCTAATTTATATGTATAAATGCCAAATCCAATCATGTTATTTACACATACTATGCATTATATCAAAATTTAACACAAAACCAACTTACTTCTTATCAATTCGAGTAATAAAGTTAACCACAAAAATCATAAAATTTTTATATACTTTTTAATAAGCTGAAACGTCACTTAATAAGCCAATATATATACATCATATTGAGCATTTTTCATTGCCGAATTATATGACCAAACACTACCACATGTATGTTATATTTAAATTTATCAACATGACTAATTTATAAGTCATACATATCAATACTCGATTTAATCATATAACCAAAACACCATTCAAACATGTAATGGAATATACTTACCATAATATATTATCCCTTGTCAAATTAATAAATCATCAACTAACCTAATAATCAAGCCGAACCATATAGCCAAATACCACACATATATATGCCATGAAAAATACTTTAATATCAAGCCTATGCCATAATCGAATACATATAAGCATTAATAACAACATTAAGCCATTTTTGCATGGCTAAGATATATACAATTTCAAAACTAAACATACTAATATATCAAGCCTATACACACCATATGTTCAAAGTTTCAAACTTATAGAATACTGAAAATAGTTGATAGTTTGATAGACTTTGCCAACGATCCCCAAGCTCGTAACTTGATTCTAAAATCTATAAACAGAGGCAAACATATACGCACAGTAAGCTATCATAGCTTAGTAAGTCATAAGCAAATAAAAAACTCAATTTAATTAAACCAATTTACAATAACACAATCACATTTAATTTCAAGTTTAATGTTTAATAAACAACATATAATTTCATAGATGAACTTTACCTTGGCCGAATATACCTATATCTATTATCAAAATATCATACACTTTCAAAGCCATATTATCAATATATATAACCGAATATTAAAACACTTGTATGCATATAATTATGAATCAAATTTTAATATCACATACAATACATAACATGTGGCCGAATATACTTCCCATGTACACATATATTCACATTAGCATCATGTATATTTTTCATCACATACCAAATAACCAACTTACCTTATTTCAAATAGGTAATCAACTATCACATACCTAATCATTTAGCTCAATATACACATTCGATCACAACTTATTATTGCCCGTTGAACCATTCGAAATTGAATAGGATACTCGGATAATCACATATTTCGTACAATGCCAATGTCCCAGACATGGTCTTACATGCTATCTCATATCGATGCCACTGTCCCAGATAGGGTCTTACACGAATCAAATATGATGCCGATGTCTCAGACATGGTCTTACACGTAATCAAATATCAATGTCAACATCCCAAACGTGGTCTTACACGAGGACACATATCAAAAATCCTATGTCGTGACATATGTATCCTAGCTATTCCTAAGATTCATACGGGACTTTTAGATGTTGTAACTCGATTGAATCGAACCAGTACACATAGATTCCAAGCTTATACATATTTGGCTTTCACATATATACCATCACATTATACATTTCACCATATATAGTTCGTATTTAATCAAATAAATAACATCTATTTGCTTATAAACTTACCTCAGACAACGGTAATTGGGACGGGACAACTAATCGACAACTTTGGTTTTCCCTCGATCCAAGTCTAATTTCTTTAGTTCTTGATCTTGATTAAGCTCAACAATAGCCGAACCCTTGAAAACCTTATTTCTTTTCTTTTCTTTGACGTTTCAGTTAAAGCAAAAAGATGAAAAAATGGCTTCTAAATTTTTATGTTTTATTTTATACATATTATTACATATTTTACTAAATTAACCTTTATAAAGTAATTATATAAACATGATATTCAAGTCCTTAACTGTCCATGATTTATAAATATGGTCTAATTGCAACATAAATACCTCATGCAATAAAGACATCATCAATTCTACCCTTTAAAAATTAACCATCAAATTTTTATTTTACGCGATTAAGCCCTTTTATTAAATCGAGCACTCAAACGATAAAATTAAAGCACGAAAATTTCACAAATATAAATTCACACATAATAAACACATAAAATATTTTTTTGACTCAGATTCGTGATCCCGAAACCACCGTTTCAAATATGGTAAAAAATCGGGCTGTTACAGCTCTAGGCACTCATTTACACTTTAGTACTGCATTCTATCCTCAAACAGATGGACAATCTGAACGTGTGATATAGATTTTAGAAGACATGCTTCGATGTTGTATACTTGAATTTGGAGGTAACTGGGAAAAATACTTGCCTTTGATTGAATTTACTTACAATAATAGTTATCAGTCTAATATTAGAATGGCGTCGTATGAGGCTCTATATGGTCGTAAATGTAGAACTTCATTGTATTGAATAAATTTAAGTGAGAAAAAGATACATGAAGTTAACTTGATCCAAGAAACCAAAGAAAAGGTGAAGATAGTTCGAGACAGTTTAAAAGTGGCCTCAAACCGTCAAAAGTCTTATGTCAATTTAAAGCGGAAAGAGATAGAATTTCAGGTTAGTGATAAAGAATTCTTGAAAGTGTCACCTTGGAAGAATGTTCTTTAATTCGGCCGTAAAGGAAAACTGAGTCCATGATTCATAGGCCAATATGATATCATTGAAAGAATCAGGCCTGTTGCATATCATTTAGCATTACCACCGGAGGTTGATAAAATTCATAATGTGTTTCTAGTGTCCATGCTACAACGATATCGATTGGATCCTTCACAAGTTATTACTCCAACAGAAGTTGAGATTCAGCCTGATATGACCTACAATGAAGAACCGATTAAAATATTGGCATATGAGATGAAAGAGCTAAGAAATAAAAAGGTGGCATTGGTAAAATTTCTTCGGCAACTGCATGGATTAGAGGAAGCTACCTGGGAGTCGGAGGATACTATGAGGAAAAAATACTCTAAACTCTTTTCTGGTAAGTGTCAAAACCATTTTTTAGAGGGTTTTGGAAAAACGGGATCGACTTTAAGAAAAATGAAAACGGGAGTCGCCACCAATCTTTTTAAGTGTGATTGGACCACCAAATAAAACATTTTGGTCAACGATATTTTAGAAAACAGGTTCGAGAGTCGGTTACGTACGAGGAAGGATTAGCACCCTCGTAATGCCCAAAATTAGTACCAATTGATTGATTTTCTGTCCTAATGTCGAAACCTTGAAAAGATTTAAAAGTATGATCTCTTTTTTAAAATCTGAATAAAATGAATTGAAAATCGAGATTCTTTTGTTTCAAAAGAATACTATCATCACATCCAGCATGTAAGGACACAATGTTTTTAAATTCTCGTAGCTAAGATCATCTCGTGATTTGGAAAATTTGTTTAAAAGGGTATTTTAGGTACTTAGACAAACGAGAAATCGCAACCCAGCATGTTAGGTTACTATTTCCCGAATTTTTAAATACAAAAATATTGCCTTATTTTAAAGAGAAAAAAAAACCTTTTTATTTGAAATTCTTTTAAAATTAAAGCAATATAAATTAGATAATACATACCAATATTTCATACAAATATAATAGATTAAAAAAACAATAACATAGCATGATGGATAATTGATATGATAAAATTAACATACTAAAACAATGATAAGTAAATATAGAAGAAAATACAAAAAGAGACTAGCAAAACTTAAAAAATGTACAAAGTAAGTGAAGAAGTAAAATGTTTAAATAACAATTAAAATAAATACGATATTTTTAAAAAAAATGGATATTAAAATAATATGGATAGAAGGAAATGATTAAAAATAATTAATGCTTTGTAAATAGATAAAGAAAAAGTAATTTATGAAATATAATAAAATAATATATATAAAAGTAATGAAACAAAACTTTATATAAAAAAATATTTTGAAATATCATACAATATGTATATATAAATGTAAAATAATACATAATTTTTTGATAAAAATTTCAAAATAATATATGATAATAATATACAAGTTTTAAAATAACACTTATAATACATAAAATAATATATGAAAAGTAATAATATAGAAAAATAAAACAATTTTTATATTTATAAAAAGATTTAGAATAAAATAAATAATATATACGAAAAATAATGAATGAAACAATATTATGAAAATAATTTAATATAAAAAAAAAGGTTTAAGATAAATATATATATACAAAATATTGAAATAAATAATAATAATCTAAAAAGAAATAAAGTTAGAATAAAAAAAATAAAATTTAGAAAGGATTAAATTAGAATAGAAATAAAAATACAGATGAAAATTCGGAATAAAAAAAGGGTCAAATTAAAATGTGCGCACAAAGAGGGGGATTAAAACGGAAAATTTCCCCTTTTAGAACGACATCGTTTATGCGCTTTCTTTTTTAAAAGAGCCCAAGGACCAAATTAAAATAAAAACAAAATATTTGAGCAAAATTAAAAGATAAAATAAACCTAATTTTAAAGGATAAAAAAGCGGAAGGACCAATTGGGAAATTAGCCCAATAACAGGAAACACGCGGATCCTTTGGCCGAGTCGGGTCGACACGCGGGTCTTTTTGTTTAAACGACACCGTTTTAATGCTTATTGAATTAAGAAAAACGACGCCGTTTTAATAAAGCTATATAAGCTAAAAAAAACACCAAAAATTTCATTTCTAAATCATTTAAAAAAAAAAGAGATGAGCCTAGAATGCTCTCCCCCTCTTCGGCCTGAACGCCGGCGACGATTGTCAGCCACCGTTGCACCCGCCTCAAGCGCCTCACGCACCACCGTACACGGTGGTCGGAGGTTCAAAATTCCTCCCCTTTCTAGGCGAATCACAGGTAAAATCTTTTACTTTTATTTTTTAAATATTCGCGTATGAAATTTTAAAAAGTGGACTGCTTTTCTCTTGATTTCCAAATCAGTTTTTGTCTACTATGTTTTGCATGTATAAAAGAGAAGGAAATGAAATGAATAAAGTTGAAGAACGTTTGAATGACAAAATAAATCACCTCCGTTCTAACTTAAAATGTTGTATTTTATTGTATGATCTTTGTGTATATCCCCCCCTTTTACAATGTTTTTGATTCTTGATTTTATAGCCTGAATACATATATAGAAAGTACAATCTTTGATTTCTTTCTTATTCTACTCGGTCTTTCTTTCCTTTTTCGCAGGTCTGTGGCGAGATCTCCGGTGGATTGGTGCACCGATTGCGATGATTGCAGCACGATTGAAGGTCGTGCTGGGCGGGGCTCTTGTCTGCTATTTGTGGCGCTAAGGATCGCTAGGGTTTCTACCCAGTGTTTCAATTTGGGCCTGTTGGGTTCTTTGCTTATTGGGTTTGGGTAGGCTTAGGATTGGGTTGGTCTAGTTAGGTATTTTGGGTAAAGGGTTTAATTTGGTTAATATTTGGGCTACTGAAATTGGGTTAGAGTAATGGGTAATTTAGAATCTGATACTTGGGTCAAAAGGGGTTTAGGCTAAAGGGTATTGGGTTAGTTTAGGGTCTATTGGGCTGGTTATTTATTGGGTTTGTATTTTGGTTTGTAAAAGGACTGTATAAATGGACACTTTGATTTTTTTTTTAAATTTGGTTTACTTATTTTAAGGCCCGGGCAAAATATGGGTTCTACAGCTGCCCCTCTTTGCTCATTATTGTGTTAACAGGAATACAGCAAAGACTAGAAAAGACCCAATTTTGCTCGGGCTTGTCGAGTTTTGAGTTCTTCGATCTGCTCCCCGTCGAATACAGAAAGATAAGATCTTTCATTTTGGATCTGCTTCGATGTAAACACATGAAAGTCAGATCTGCTATGTTTTCGACCTGCTCCCCGTCTAATACAGAGATGCCAAATCATCTTGGATCTGCTTCAATGAAGGTCCAATCTGTTGTGTTTTCGATCTGCTCCCCGTCTATTACAGAGATGCCAAATCATCTTGGATTTGCTTTAATGAAAGTTCAATCTGTTATGTCTTCGATCTGCTCCTCGTCTAATACAGAGATGCCAAATCATCTTGGATCTGCTTCAATGAAGGTCAGATCTGCTATGTCTTCGATCTGCTCTCCGTCGAATATAGAGATGCCAAATTTATTTCTTCGATTTGTTCTCTGACAATACAGAGATGCCAAATCATCTTGGATCTGCTTCAATGAAGGTCAGATCTGTTGTATTTTCGATCTGCTCCTCGTCTAATACAGAGATGCCAAATCATTTTGGATCTGCTTCAATGAAGGTCAGATTTGATCTGTCTTCGATCTGTTCTCTGTCTAATACAGAGATGCCAAATCATCTTGGATCTTCTTCAATGAAGGTCCAATCTATTATGTCTTCGATCTGCTCCCCGTCCAATACAGAGATGCCAAATTATCTTGGATCTACTTTAATGAAGGTCCAATCTGTTATGTCTTTGATCTGCTCCCCGTCTAATACAAAGATGCCAAATCATCTTGGATCTGCTTCAATAAAGGTCAGATCTACTGTGTCTTCAATCTGCTCCCCGTCTAATACAGAGATGCCAAATCATCTTGGATCTGCTTCAATGAAGGTCAGATCTGCTGTGTCTTCAATCTGCTCCCCGTCTAATACAGAGATGCCAAATCATCTTGAATCTGCTTCAATGAAGGTCAGATCTGCTGTCTTCGATCTGCTTCCCGTCTAATACAGAGATGCCAAATCATCTTGGATCTACTTCAATGAAGGTCAGATCTGCTATGTCTTCAATCTGCTCCCCGTCTAATACAGAGATGCCAAATCATCTTGGATCTGCTTCAATGAAGGTCAAATCTACTGTCTTCGATCTGCTCCTCGTCTAATACAGAGATGCCAAATCATCTTGGATCTACTTCAATGAAGGTCAGATCTGCTATGTCTTAGCCTATTACCCTACTGCTTAGAGAGTTAAGGCACATCAATCTTCGTTTTCCCTTGAAGAACATAACCTGTATAATGCGTATGAGTTCACGCCTAATGATTAGGATGCTATGATCGAAATGAGTCAAGTGCTCCTAATTAAACCTGTTATAATGCAAAATGTTTATGAAAATAACTCCTATTTCGAACGTTATCACTCATTCATCTATCGAGCTTTCCACCTCGTTCTTCTCGACATATCAATCATACTCTGCTCGTATGCCTCGAATCTTCTCCATCAATTTGGTCTACTGTACCATTCCTTGAATGTTACGACCCACTGAAGATGTTTATGAAATAATCCTTTCTTAAGATCAATATTGCTTAAAACGTCCAACCACCTTTTGGACTGAAGAAGAAAATCTCTCGAGTATCTCCAACCCATACATATGAGAATTCCTTAAACAATTGTCTTGTTTTAGTTTCTTGTATTATCTAGAAATTTCCAGAGTAATATGCAAAACTTCGTTTGTGAAGATATTTCAGTTCATCTATCATTATTTCAATGCAACATGCTTTATGAATAATGGGAGACAAATAAATTGATCCTGAGGATAATTAGATTTGGACAAATTATTGAAAAGAATACAAAAAGATTAAATTGAGAACATATATTTGCGAAGAAAAAGAATCCAAAGATAGTAAATAGGACAGAAATCAGATGCCCCAGATATTGACACTTGAGCGTCTATACACCAGATCCATGAAGACTTTCTTGAGTTCAATATGTGTTTAAAAGATCCAAAGTAATTTGTTGATGCCTCGATATGTAACATACTTCACTTCTCGTCGAATCCGGTATAGCAAGGTCACTACATGACTTTCCAAATTTGAGCTGCCCTTTCGGGTTTTCAACTCAAAACCCCTTTGGTCACAAGGCGCCCTTTGCGGGTTTTCACCTTGGCCTCTCCATTTTTTTAGTTTTTTATTTTTTTTATTTTTTTGAAATAGAAGTCCCAAAGTGCCCTTTGCGGGTTTTCACCTTGGCTTCCCTTCTCCTTCAGACAAAGTACTCCTTGACCGAGTCTGAATTCACTGGATCAGATAAATTCTTCCTATCCATTTCTTGTCAAAAATCAGTGCACCTCTAGAGAAAGCCCTCTTCGCAACATATGGCCCTTCCCAATTCGGTATCCTTTTGAATGGGAAGGATCTCTTTCAGCACAAGGTTTCCTTCATGAAATTCTTTTGGACGAACCTTCTTTGTCATAAGTCTGTGTCATCCATTTTGGTACATTTGCTTAGGATGAATACTTTCAAGTTAAGTTTACTAGAGGTATTCAATTCTTGACTCCATCAAAGCTTGGAGGAAAAAATCTTGATACATAAACCCATGAGAAAAGGATTGCCCCAGCAGCAGTGCTGGCTGTTGTTTGTCAAACCCTACAAAAAGATGGTTCAATGATTCTCAGCAGACAAGAATGAAGTTGTTGACTTTATCCTTCAACCTGGAAAGCTGAGGTACAGAGATTACTCACGGAGCATACATCCCACCATGACTCGATGATGTTTCTGAAACATCCCTAATCTTTATAAATTGCCCCCCACTGTGAAGCTGCCAAATGAGCGTAGCAAATAGGAGCCACAACAAATATGGCTGTGCTGGTTCTTTGATAAATATAGGATAGAGAATGAACAAAATCTCGCAGATCATCAGCCGAAAACCCAGCCTGGTCTAAGAGAACATGATAGTGGGTCTGCCTCGTGATTCCAATCATTCTAGCATGGGTACCAAGGTAAAAATCATTGTTCTTTGGATGGCATACTTTGTTGTCAATGACAGTACCATGTAGCACATTGTCAGGAGATCCCTGCTAAAAAAAAACTTGGTATGATGGTTTTTCGTACAATAATAACCACAATCTTTAGGGTTCCACTTCTCGTCAAGGAACTTGCAAGCCTCAACAACTTGATCAAAACTTGATTGAATTGAAACTCACTAACCCTATCCCTGAAAATAATGATTTGATCAGGTTTCCTCTTCCCTGAACTTGTATAGAAGTCTAAGAGAGCTTCCTTCATGATACCGTCATCCATTTTGTCAGAAACTGGTTTTGAAGAAAGAATCTATCATTTTAAGCTTCAGAGACTGTGTACGGCCTAATGCCCCATAGCTGGAAATCAATGGCCACCGCCTGGAGCTAACCATCGCAGCTATTGACGGCACATCAGACTGCTTAGGGGAGCCAAACAATGCACCCATTCCAAGGATGATGGTTGGAACCTTTGAAACAACTGGAATTGAAGGTGTTTGCCCCAACGTAAGCATAGAGAGTAAGCGGTAGTTTCTTATGCCAATTTTTACCAGTCTCGGTCATCTTCTGTAATTTATTTTTCTTCTTTTTCTTTTCTTTTGGCAACCTTTGTTGTACTTTGGTAAGGCGCCTTATCTTTGAAAAGACTGCAAACTTTTGGCATTGTGTAGTTGGATATGATGTTTTTTTTTTTTGAAATTCGATGACTATTGACTTTGTAATTGGCACATGAAGCTATCTCTACCCTCTTAACGGAGCAGTCGATAACCACAAAGATGAACCATTGTCAACTTGAAACTTTTGACGGGCCCATAACATACATGCCCTATAAGTCTTGGCTCATTAAATTTGGCATTTATGGTATAACTGATGCGATCCCCTTCGATGGTGAACCAACAATGCCCAAGGCTCTTATTTATCCTGGTCATTATGAATCCTCTTGCATGTGTTCTTCCAACGTTCCTATGGACATCTATGAATTCCCATAATAGTCCCAACAAGGTCTTGTTTTGTCTCTCTGGTTATGCACGTTCCAATTTCTCAACCATTCATTCCTCTAAGGTTAAATTCTCTACCACCTCTTTATGGGGAAAAATTTGCTGCTCTTCTTGCTTTACTATTTCCAACAAATCAGAAGATAGATTACAATCTCTGTCATCTTCAAAGTACTAAGATTCCTCTAAACACATGTCACGCTCAAAAAGGAACTCTGAATCTGTAGTATCGTTGCCCATGTCATTGATATTTAGGGACCCATGATAGGCACAAAAGAATATACAAGGAATAAATGAATTCAAGCATGACTATTTACATGTTATGAATGCAATTTAGAAAGAATTTTAAAGGTCAAAAGAATATTTATCGGTAAAATAATGAAAGAATATTTGTTCGCATTGATGATGAAAGATATGTTTTATTGCAACAATGATGTCCGAACATGAGCCTATTTCACAAATGAAACCTTATTGTTTCTAGGCTTTAAAACAATAAGTGTGTTCTAAACATTACTCTAGATTAATCTTTAAATACAAGGATCACTTCCACAATTTCGTTGTTCAAAACATCCCCAAATGTGCAAAGGCTCAACAATTTTTATTTCTTGGTTCCTTCTTCGGATACGTCATTCAAATCCTCCAACATCAAGTTTTGTTTAAAAGCCCTAAACTTGGCGCATTCTTGGATCCCATGCCCTCTTCTCTTATGGAATTTGCCCTTTTATCTAGATGATAGGGTAACAGATTTTTTGCTCCAGAGGGACCACCGAAGTTTACAACACCTATCTTAATGAACCTCTCAATTGCCTTTTTAAAGGCAATGCCATTCTCAATCGAATGTCCTGTGATTCCCGCATGGTATTCGCATTGAGTGCTCGGATCATACCATTTGGGGTATGGGGGCTACAACGGTTTTAAATGAAAATGGGCTACTACGTGTGCGTCAAATAATCTTTGATATAGCTCCTTATACGACATCAGGAATGGCGTAGATGTGAGTTTTTCAGAACTCGGTCTCGAATTGGATTCCTGATGGTTAGTAACTCTTGGCTGGCTTATGGTAATCGTTTTCACCTCTTTTTCTTTTTTCTTCATTACCTTCGAAGTATTACTTCGGGAGCTCCACTCTCGTCTTTTGAAAGCTTCGTGCTGTTTCGGAAGCTTCACACATGTCTTCTTTGCTTCTTCAATGGCAACAAGATTGGCTGAATTGCCTATCGAATTGGGACCTAAGCCTACTGAGTAATTTACTGGTGCCACCATACCGGCTGATCTTTGTTGGAGACCGATAGTATGCAGTACCTCGTCCGTCGAGTTTGGACGCTTATTGGAGTAAAAATTGGGGAATAAACGATGTCCTCAATATCATCCTCAGTGTTGACCACTGGGCTTTTCTTCTTTTCAAGCCCTTCGGCTAGTAATTACCCCAGCTGGCCAATTACATTTCTTTGGAGCTCTAATATTTGATCACGTATATCTTGTTGAATCTTGGTTAACTGCTCTTGCATATGTATTTGCCTTTGCTCCAATCTCTCCAACCTTTGTTCCATATCCCCGGTTAACCCTCTGAAATAATTTTTGCCTAATTAGGGTATTTTTATGGATTTAAATGCATATGATACAGTGTGATGCAATGCAAATGCATGAATGCAAAAAGGTATCGATTCTGATTTAGTTTCATTCTAGAAAACGTTATTTAAGGAACAAAAATCTTTTCATAAAACGGATTACAAATATACTTTCGCCTGTAGGCCTAGAGTCTTAACCCTATCCAATAATAATGCTAACTCTCATCCTTTGTCTGACGATGACTCATACATTATAATCAGCGTTCTAGCTTGTATTGCCAAATCCTGCAAGTGTTCAGCAACCTCTCGAATCTGAACTAGGGCCTGTTCCATGACATGATCTCTATCTCTCACTTGATCCTGAAGATGGTGAAGTTCTCTCTTTCACTATTCTTCTCTCGCCTCGAGCTGCTCAATTCGTAGCTCACAGTCCTGTAGTGTTGCTTCTAACCCTCCAATATTATGCTTCATTTCCTCGATCTTATCCAAGCTTGCCTTTAATTCGATTGCAGAGTTACGACTTTAGTAATGATGAAGAGACCGTCCAAGTTCAACTACTTTAATCTTTAATCTTTGCTTCTCTTTCTGGCTTTCTACCAAAATCCTTTCTAAGGCTTGATTCTGTGCTTGCATCTCTTGAAACTTTTTCTCTCAATGATCAGCTCTAGTTCTCTCTTCCTGAATCTCTTATTGCCATTGCTCTGAAGTCTTTCCCAACCTAGCTTTTTTATTGACAACTGTATCTTCTTATAATTCTCTTTCAGATCATCTCAGTCTTCTTCGACTTTCCTCTTTTCCTTGCTTACTTTTTCAACCTCATTCTTTTGAACGTCGACGTCTAGGCTCAAATACATCTTTTCCTCTTCTAGTTTCTCGATCTTCTTCCCAAGCTCCAAATTCTTTCTCTCGAACTCTTGTTTCATGACGTCTAATTCTGATGGAACTACTAGTAAGCTTCCCTCCAATGATCTAACAAATAAGGAAGATTTCCATAGTTCTGGTAGAACAGCTGCCTAACCTTGTCATCCCACTGGGCCCAAATGTTCTTCATCTCTCGAAAATCATTCTGTGTCGAATTGATACGAGTAAAGTCCCACAACTCCAATGTATATCCTTCGATGACACTATCTCCTTTCTCTAACTGGGTTTTCTCTGACCACGGATAAACAGAAGAGTTGTCCTCCAGTTTATTAAGATATTCATTCCTCATTACAAAACTTCCTAACTCAGAAATCGAACCTTGAATCGACACCTTTTAATGATGAATGACATGTGATGATGACAAAAAAAAAAACAAGTCAGTATCATATAAAAAGATGTAATGAACAAGCACTTATAAAGGTAGGTACTAAAGGTCATCACCATACTACCTAGGATAAGCACTTAAAGTTCACTATATGTAGTTTGGTTCTAAAGCAAGGGTACCTAAACCAGCAGATTCCTCGATCCTCACCCATTATAGGCTCATATGGACCAAGTTCGGTTTAGGGTGATACATTTCCCTATGACCATGCGGAGTTGAAAATCTCACGAAGACATAGGTACGGATGTATCCCGAAAGTAATCCCCTAACTCATGCGGGGGTCAAAACCTCACGAAAGCTTAGTTTCTCACTCCCACCTAAGGGTGTGACCACAATGGTCATGCAATGCAATGTGTGTGAGAAAAGTAACAACCATATGCAGCAAACACATGTAAAAAGGATCATATTTTCAAATCAAGTTTTCAAATTTTGACAAGAGGATAGAAATTAGTCAATTTCACGGCTTGACTCTCTTATTAGTCCCTAGTGGAGTCGCCAAGCTATCGAAACCATTTTTTAGAGGGTTTTGGAAAAACGGGATCGACTTTAAGAAAGATGAAAACGGGAGTCGCCACCAATCTTTTTAAGTGTGATTGGACCACCAAATAAAACATTTTGGTCTACGATTTTTTAGAAAACAGGTTCGGGAGTCGGTTACGTACGAGGAAGGATTAGCACCATCGTAACGCCCAAAATTGGTACCAATTGATTGATTTTCTGTCCTAATGTCGAAACCTTGAAAAGATTTAAAAGTATGATCTCTTTTTTAAAATCTGAATAAATTGAATTGAAAATCGAGATTCTTTTGTTTCAAAAGAATACTATCATCACATCCAGCAAGTTAGGACACAATGTTTTTAAATTCTCGTAGCTAAGATCATCTCGTGATTTGGAAAATTTGTTTAAAAGGGTATTTTAGGTATTTAGACAAACGAGAAATCGCAACCCAGCATGTTAGGGTACTATTTCCTGAATTTTTAAATACAAAAATATTGCCTTATTTTAAAGAGAAAAAAAAACCTTTTATTTGAAATTCTTTTAAAATTAAAGCAATATAAATTACATAATACATACCAATATTTCACACAAATATAATTGATTAAAAAAACAATAACATAGCATGATGGATAATTGATATGATAAAATTAACATACTAAAACAATTATAAGTAAATATAGAAGAAAATACAAAAAGAGACTAGCAAAACTTAAAAAATATACAAAGTAAGTTAAGAAGTAAAATGTTTAAATAACAATTAAAATAAATAAGATATTTAAAAAATGGATATTAAAATAATATGGATAGAAGGAAATGATTAAAAAATAATTAATGCTTTGTAAATAGATAAAGAAAAAGTAATTTATGAAATATAATAAAATAATAACTTTATATAAAAAATATTTTGAAATATCATACAATATGTATATATAAATGTAAAATAATACATAATTTTTTGATAAAAATTTAAAATAATATATGATAATAATATACAAGTTTTAAAATAATACTTATAATACATAAAATAATATATGAAAAGTAATAATATAGAAAAATAAAACAATTTTTATTTATAAAAGATTTAGAATAAAATAAATAATATATACTAAAAATAATGAATGAAACAATATTATTAAAATAATTTAATATAAAAAAAGGTTTAAGATAAATATATATATACAAAATATTGAAATAAATAATAATAATCTAAAAGAAATAAAGTTAGAATAAAAAAATAAAATTTAGAAAGGATTAAATTAGAATAGAAATAAAAATACGATGAAAATTCGGAATAAAAAAAGGGTCAAATTAAAATGCACAAGGAGGGGGATTACAACGGAAAATATCCCCTTTTAGAACGACATCGTTTATGCGCTTTCTTTTTTAAAAGAGCCCAAGGACCAAATTAAAATAAAAAAATATTTTAGCAAAATTAAAAGATAATATAAACCTAATTTTAAAGGATAAAAAAAGCGGAAGGACCAATTGGGAAATTAGCCCAATAACAGAAAACAAGCGGATCCTTTGGCAGAGTCGGGTCGACACGCGGGTCCTTTTGTTTAAACGATGCCGTTTTAATGCTTATTAAATTAAGCAAAACGACACTGTTTTAATAAAGCTATATAAGCTAAAAAAACACCAAAAATTTCATTTCTAAATCTTTTAAAAAAAAAACAAAAGAGACGAGCCTAGAATTCTCTCCCCCTCCTCGGCCTGAACTCCGACGACGATTGTCGGCCACCGCTGCATGCACCTCACGCGCCACCGTACACGGTGGTCGGAGGTTCAAAATTCCTCCCCTTTCCAGGCGAATCACAGGTAAAATCTTTTACTTTTATTTTTTAAATATTCGCGTATGAAATTTTAAAAAGTGGACTGCTTTTCTCTTGATTTTCAAACCAGTTTTTGTCTACTATGTTTTGCATGTATAAAAGAGAAGGAAATGAAATGAATAAATTTGAAGAACATTTGAATGACAAAATAAATCACCTCCGTTCTAACTTAAAATGCTATATTTTATTGTATGATCTTTGTGTATACCCCCCCCCCTTTTACAATGTTTTTTATTCTTGATTTTATAGCCTGAATACATATATAGAAAGTACAATCTTTGATTTCTTTCTTATTCTGCTCGGTCTTTCTTTCCTTTTTTGTAGGTCTGTGGCGAGATCTCCTGTGGATTAGTGTGTCGATTGCGATGATTGCAGCGCGATTGAAGGTCGTGCTGGGCGGGGCTCTTGTCTGCTATTTGCGGCGCTAAGGATCGCTAGGGTTTCGCCTGGTGTGTTTAATTTGGGCCTGTTGGGTTCTTTGCTATTGGGTTGGGTAGGCTTAGGATTGGGTTGGTCTAGTTAGGTATTTTGGGTAAAGGGTTTAATTTGGTTAATATTTGGGCTACTGAAATCGGGTTAGAGTAATGGGTAATTTAGAATCTGATACTTGGCTCAAAAGGGGATTAGGCTAAAGGGTATTGGGTTAGTTTAGGGTCTATTGGGCTGGTTATTTATTGGGTTTGTATTTTGGTTTGTAAAAGGACTGTATAAATGGACACTTTGATTTTTTTTTTTTAAATTTGGTCTACTTATTTTAAGGCCCGGGCAAAATATGGGTTCTACAGTAAGAATTTTTTAGGATGAAAATTTCTAACGAGAGAGTTGTAACAGCCTATTTTTGGTGAGATTGGAACAATGGTTTCGGGACCACAACTCCGAGTCAAAAAAATAAAAATTTATTTTATTTTATTTTATGGTTGGTATCATGATAAGAAGGTCACATGAAAATTTTTGTACGAAAATTTTACAGATTGTGTGTTTAATTAGGGAAAGAACTAAAATGCAAAAGTTGTGTTCTAGTAGCTACAAGCATCAAATAGCTATGGAATTCAAAACTTAACGTCCTTATATGGTAATTAGACCATTGAAGAGTAGTTAGTAGATATTTTAATGACTCATCCATGGAAAAATTAAAAAAGGGTAGGGATTAAATTGGAAATCAATAAAATTAATAGATGATAATTAATTCAAAAGAAAAAAATCATCTATTTTCATATCGTCTTCCCCAATTTTTCGATGGAAACCCTAAGAGAGAGGAAGAAAACTTTTCAAGCTTAATTAGGTATGAAATCAAGTCCCATTTTTAGTAATTTCTAAATTTTTAGAATCAGGATAGCCTAATCTTTCTATTTAGGGGATTTATTTGAAAAGTTATCAAAGGTATTAAATTTGAGTCATCGATGAATATGCTGAAAATTAGAAATTTATGGTAGAAAATGAAAAGTTATTCATAGATAAACAACTTTTACAAAGTAATTTTTGATGAAAACTTGATTTATGGACTAAAATGAAAAAGTGGTAAAACCCATAGAAAATTCTAAAATTTGTGAAATGTATGTGCTGTAAATGTAATATATAAATTTCGGCTAGGCTCAGAAAAAGGGTTAAACTTCATGAATTTCATTTTTTGAGTCTAGGGACAATCAAAATTTTTAAAAAAGATAGGGGCAAAATGGTAATTTTGCCTAGGATGTAATAGGATGCAAATGTATATGAAATGTGATGGATTAATAGTTAAATTTACCCATATAGATCTAGAAAGACCAACCACAGAACTAGATCAAGAAAAGCAAAAGGTTTTGGATTAGTCGAAATTCAAATACAAACTATTTTCAAGGTAAGTTCATGTAACTTAAATATATATGTTAATATGCTTAAATTGAATTGTATGATTGTGTTGATATGTATGAGATGATATACATAATGAAATATTCATAAGTTGTGAAAAATGGACAAATTGTCATGTTCCGATTGAATGTTGAATTTCGATGGGTTAAGAATAATAGTGCATATGTTGCAGATAGAATTTGGCCCGGACGGGTAATTCTAATGTAAGCCCTCTTGAGCTTAGGTTATAAATTAGATTTAGCCTGGACGGGTAATCCATATTAAGCTCTCTAGAGCATGTGCTATGGATAGGATTTAGCCTGGACTAGTAATCCTACTGTAAAATGCACGGCTCAAGAGTGTGCCTTTTTATTATGTACCCTAATGGGTACTTTTGCACATGTGTATATTACCTGAACATCCATTGAGATTTCAATAGTTCGATGAAAAAGACTATTGAAGTGTGGAAAGGTGAAATTAATGGAAGCTTGTAATGTGATGAGCTCATCTATGTTTACTTGATATTCATATGAGAATATGTGACTAACTTGTCGAATAAATGTATGTGT
The DNA here is from genome assembly GCA_025698465.1 of Gossypium longicalyx. Lineage (NCBI taxonomy): Eukaryota > Viridiplantae > Streptophyta > Magnoliopsida > Malvales > Malvaceae > Gossypium > Gossypium longicalyx. Next base: position 53,842,747 of record CM046996.1, read on the forward strand.
TTAGGTAACTTATCCAAAATCGATGGAATGTAAATTTATGTGTGCTTGCATTAAGAAATATGATTGGGTAAGTTTATTTTCTATTATGCGAACTTACTAAGCATAAAATGCTTACTCTGTTTAATTTTCCTTGTTTTATAGTGCTCAAAGCTCGCGAAGGTTGGAAGTCGATTAGAGCAATCATCACACTATCCACTATCTCATTTTGGTACAAATAGAAATCTCATTTTGGTATAATGACATGTATAAGCTTATTTGTCCAATGATGGCTTTTAATTGTTGTTTTGTAATCTAGTCATTGGAGTGGCTAGTGGTGGTCTAAGTTTGGCTATTTTTGAAGTAATATTTTGGTAATCACATAAGTGTTTATTATGTATTAGTTTTTTGGAATTATGTTAGCATATAAGTGTATGATAAGAGTAAGTTTATATCCTTTGATGCATGAGATAATACCACATGTTTGATGGCTAAATTTATGTGAATATGATATTGGATTAGTGGATATATGTTTGTGAGTTTTGGTGCAGGAAAATGGTAAGCTTTGGGTGACAAATGAGGCTAGGGAATGGCTTTATTTTGTCCACACGGTAGACACACAGGCATGTGTCTTGGCCGTGTGTGACACATGGCCTGTCCCATGGGCATGTGGTCTAGCCGTGTGTCCCCTGTGTAACACCCCTCACCCGAGTTCAACGCCGGAATAGGATACGAGAGTTACCAGACTTAAAGACATACAAACATACATTTCTTAGATATGAAATTTCACTCCAAATTAAAACATTTCACAATACCTTAATGTCCCTACTATGGGCCTACGAGGCCCCGAACACACTTTAGAGTTAATTCGAGACTAATTTGTGCACTTCAGAAAACTTTGTAAAATTTCAAGCTGACAGCGGCACACGCCCATGTGGATGGGTAACACGTCCATGTGTCTCCTTAAAATGGCCATGTTGAAGGCCCGCGTGACTCACACGGCCTGAACATATCAGGACATGCCTATTTCCCTTGCCCGTGCAAATTTATTTTTCGATTCGAACCTAAAGGGGTTTTCACACGGCTTGGCACATGCTCGTGTCCATGACCCGTGTCTCCTACAGTGCCATGACATGCCTTTGTCTCAGCCCGTGTACAAAAACCTTGACATTCTATTTCTGATGTCAGTAACCAATTAAGGGCACACGACCAAGGCACACGCCCGTGTGTTAGGCCGTGTCCTCCACACGGCTGAGACAAACGGTCGTGTCTTTGCCCGTGTGCTTACTACCATGCATACTGACTTGTAAAATTGAGGTGCAGGGGACACACGACCGGACTACATGCCCGTAGGGCAAACCGTGTGTCACACACGGCCTACACACACGCTCATGTGTCTGCCCATGTGGACAAAAATAAGGCTATTTACCAAGCCTTTTATCCACCCTTACTTGCACCAACCTACACAATAACAACCAAAACTAGTCCAAGCATAACACATACAACTAAATCAACCCCAACCATGAGAAATTTGCATCAAATGCATTTAATAATAATCAATATTAGCCAATATCAATGGCCTATACAAAATGAATATCACATCCATCATATGAGCCAACCCTTGTGGCTAAACTAACAAGACACTAGACAAAAGATTCAAGTCCCTATACATGCCAAAATCAAATGTTAAACTAGCTATACCAAAGCTTCAGACGATAGTGCGATCGATGCCTCCGACGTCCCTTAATCCCTGATACTAGCTTGGTGACACTATAAGAAAATGGAAAGGAGAGAGAGTAAGCATAAAGCTTTGTAAGTTGCATATAAATAACAACATCAACTATGCATTTTATAAATCAACACAACATTCTTGAGTGAACATGGGTAAATATCACTACATGCTTATATATATATATCACAAGTATAAACCAAAGATTTCAATATCGTCCCAAGATCATTTCCATAGCTAGAACTTACTCATGTCATTCCTACCATCAAGGCAACATAATTAGACTCATATCTCATGAGTTTCAAATAAGAACCTGTACCACTCACAACATATTATATCATTCCATATCATTGTCATAAGTTTTTAAAATAACCCGTGAAACCATTTGGAATACTAAAGGATATCTAACAAGCTTTACACAAGAGGGTGAATTGCCAATGCCATGTTCCAAACATGGTCTTACACTGGCTCACATGTTAAGGCTGATGCCATGTCCCAAACATTGTAACGCCCCCAAAATGTAGGTATTGTCTTTTGTTCATTCTATTGCATTATTGTATGTTTGTTTCAATGGTTGTGTGTCCTGAGGGGTGCTGGAAAGGTTCTGGGTTCAATCCTGAGAAATCGCAAAAAGCATTGCTTATTTATGTACAACTCTTGCTTGTGATGCGTGGCCTTTTAAATTTTGGTGGGTAAGATTTGTCACAAGGAGCTGGCTAATGTGGTGGCATGGGGTGTGTGGAGTGAATTTAGGGTCTAAGGTTCGAGAATTGGTGGGGTGGAAGAAGCTTTTATTTTGCCGCAAGTACTAAGGAGGAATCCTTGTTTGACCAAAATTGAGGAGTTGGTGGGAGTTTCAATGGGCGGCTGAGTAGATTATGGTAGAGGGATTTTAGGAGAAGATTTGAAAGGTGGATGGAGGAGTGTGTGGTTTTGAATGAGTATGGAGAGATTTGGGGAGTGGGGTTAGGAGTGGAGTAGTGGTTGGCCGAATGTAGGATTTTCTAGTAGGCAAATTCGGTCATAGGTATTCTTTTCCCTTCGTACCGAAATTGTATTCCATTTTTGCTCTCTTTTTTGGTAATTTTTTACCTCTTTCTACTTCTTTGTTTCTTTTTGAAGGTGTTGATCGATTTCTACTTCTTTCTTTTCTCCTTTTCAAGTTTTTTCCCTTTTCTTTTGTTAACATCGATTACCTATTCTCCCTATAGCCAAATTTGGACATGTTCTCAACAATTCTCCATAAAGCCAAATTTGGATATGTTCTCAACAATCTCTTTCTATTGTCTCTTCTGCCTTCAAATCGTAGCTGAGCTACCCAATTCTCCTCCTATTCATTTGTTTTGTGTGACCGAATATTGACTATACTCTTCTCTTCTCTATTTCTCTCCAACCATTCGTGTTTCAGTCTTGGTTCTCTGTTCAAGCTCTATACAGTTCCTCTTCTCTTCTCGTAGTGACAACCTTTTATCATAACTCTTCGGCTGGGTGCTGCACTCCTTCCTCTTTTACGTGTTTTGGCTACCACAATCGTTTCTTGAGTAATCGGATTCAACGTAAGGTTCATTGCTCTTCCATAATGTTCTTTCTTTACTTTCTCTTGTAGTGCCGATTATTCATTTTGGTAATGAGGGTTCAGTTGCTAGTCTTCTTACTCCTATCGAAAGGCTATTTGACTAATATCTCTCTCTTCTCTAACGTTTACTGTTAGAAAGCGAGATCGTTTCATCTTGTGCCTTGGTTTTAGGAGGAGTTTTGGGCATTTGTCGAATAGCATTGCTCTTCTGTCGTGGCTTTTGTTTCTAGTAAGGCACTTTATATTTAGTTTATGGATTGTGGGTATGGAAGTAGTTTACGAATAGCTTTTGGGTCACAGGAAATCGCTAAGGATTGGGAGTGATTGTTAGCAACGGTGTTTGGGTGATCAAAAGAGGTAGGTGATGGGTATAATCATGAGTAAGTGTTGATTAAGGCCTCTTGCAAACTAATGTTAGGTATCTAACCGAAGTCTTGATTGTGTAGGTTTCGATCTTGTGGATCGGTAATCGCATTTTTGCTATCAGGTGTGTAAGCAAAAGCTGAAAAAACTGTTATAAATGGTGCCACATGAGCGAATGCACGATCAGTGGTCATCTAAGCGCATAAAAGTGTGCATGTCGTTGTGAAGACCACCACGAGCGATCTTGTGGGCATGGGTCATGTGAGCCCCACTCAGGCATACCGCATGGATGTATGAGAATAATTGGGCTGGCTGTGTAGTTACACAGCCAAGGCCAATTGTTGGGCTCAATGGGTCATACGAGTGTGTGGGCTCATATGGGTCGCATTATGGGCTTAAGCCCATTAGCCACTGATGGACTGTTAAGGTCGCGCGAGATGATCGTGGACTTATTGTAGAGATGATAAATATGCCTAGATCTTAACCTATTAAAAAGACTGTTGTACCCCTATGGTGTAAAAGACCGAAATACCCCTATTTGATAAATGATCATAAGAGCATGCCATGATTATTGTATGTGCATCCATGATATGTTGCATTGCATGGGGTGGGATTTATGTTATTGGAGGAAGTGTACTGAGAGGCTATACGCCTAATACTATCAGCTCTACTGCAAACACTGATAGTGCCGTAAACGGTACGTTATTCTAGAGTGTAGGGATGGGTGGGTTGATTTAATCCCCACATGGAGTGTAGGGCTGGACGGATTGGAGTGTAGAGGATGGTTGGGTAGGATCTATATATGCATGCTTGATACTGTATTGAAATGAGCCAAAGCCCACACTGATATTGTTACTGTTATTGGCTCAGGCCCAAATGGTATTACACACTGAGTTTTCATAAACTTACACTACTGTCTTATGCGATGGTAATCCTTAGGCGGATCCGTGTTATGAGGATCTCGGTGATGGCCACACCATTACTTCTGATTCCTTTAATTTATTTTGGGTTATGTAATAAGGCCTTTTTAATTTTCATATTTAAATTTGGGTTTTGGTTATTACAACTTATATCTGTTGAGAACGTAAAGTACGGTTTTCCAAAATGACAACGGTTTTAAAAACACTGTGACATTGCATCTCATTTGAAAAGCTTCCGCAACAATAAGAGTTTTAAAAGTAAAGATAATTCTAAATGAATAATGAATAAGCTAGAATATTTTAAGAACTAACAAGAGGCTTCTCATTTTCAAACGGGTTACCAACAAGATCATGTTTTCAAAAAGCACTTCAATGTGACATAACAGATTTAGCCATAATGTCTAGGCTGGGTTTGGGGTGTTACAGACATGGTCTTACACTGGCTCTCATGTTGTGGTCGATGCCATGTCCCAGACATGGTCTTACACTAGCACACACATTAATGCCAACTCCATACTCCAAGCATAGTCTTACACTGGCTCTCACAACATCACCGATGCCATGTTCCAAACATGGTCTTACACTGGCTCTCATGTTGTGGCCGATGCCATGTCCCAGACATGGTCTTACACTAGCACACACATCAATGTTGATGCCATGTTCCAAACATGGTCTCACCCTGGCTCTCACAACATTGCCGATGCCATGTTCCAAACATGGTCTTACACTGGCTCTCATATTGTGGCCGACGCCATGTCCTAGACATAGTCTTACACTGGCATAGATATCCAATCTATTCCTAGGTTCAATTGGGACTCTACTACATTGAATTTCACCATGCATTATTCATAAGCAATTTCAACCATATTACGCAAAATTAACCATTCAACACATAATAATGATAAAGTTGCCTTACTTACATATAGCTTACTTCGGTATACAAAAAGTGGACAACTATTTGGATTTAGTCTACTTGCTTGGCCTTCCCTCGGTCTAGGTCCGGACTTCGTATTTCTTGATCTAAAATGATAAAAATTCACTAATTTAATCATCATTTTAATCAATGCATAACATAATTCTTATTTTGGCAAAATGACCATTTTGCCTTAGACTTTCAAAAAATTACTATTTTACCCCTAGGCTCGTAAATTGATTTTTATCTAATTTTCTCACTACCCAAGCCTAGCCAAATTATTTTTATACTAGAATCAGCCCACAATTCCCATTATTTCACACATTTACCTCATAATTTATAACTTATGCAAAATGGTCCTTAGTTAGGGTTTCCATGAAAGCTACTTCACAAAAATTGTTTGTTTAACAACCAAGATTCATTTTCTTCCATAAAAATTCAGCAAAAAACATGAATACTCTCATGGAAAAACCCTAGACCCTCAACCATTTTGCAAAATAGTCCCCTCATTAGTTAGCTTATGCTACAAGGGTCCCAAAAGTACAAAAATTATCAAGAAAAATCATCAAAATCACTTACTTATGAGAGAACTTGTAACACCCCTTACCCGTGTTCAACGCCGGAATAGGATACGAGGCATTACCGGACTTAGTCACTAATCATCGTATAAAAACCGATTCATAATTTCACTCTAATTTAAAAATTTTTCAAACACATTCAAGTTGTCCCTTAAATGGAGCTTACAAGACCCATATCATGCTTTAATTCAACCACACTCATAGGCAAGCATGCACATTCATAAATTGCATCATTTAATTAATAACATTTTTAAGACTATCTACATTAATTGACTTTATACAATAGAGACCTTCAAATAACATAGGTCAGTATTTTAGGCCAATTCCTAGCAACTTAGTAACAATTAAACGAGTCTCCATACATGCCAAAGACTTAAAAATACTTTAAAACCTTTATATATCGATCAATAGTTTGATAGTGTGATTTAACCTCCGGCAACCTCCAACTCGAGCTAACATCTGAGACACTATAGGAAAAAGGACAGGAAGGGAGTAAGCATTATAGCTTAGTAAGTAAGTATGTAAATATTAATAAACAATACATTATCATACTTTAAATGAAGTCACAATATGTTCCCAGAATATTACCATCACAAACACACACATACTTTCACTATTACAATCATAAACAGGTTCAAAATAAGCTGTCTAGCAGAGTACCAGCAGCTAAATTATTTATTTCTTGAGCTACAGAACTCCAAATTACAAACCATTAATTTTTCTTGAAACTAGATTCACGTATATTCTTATCATAAAATTTTCAGAATTTTTGGTCTAGCCAATTAGTACATTTTATTGATTGAAGTTACCCCTGTTTCACTGCTCAACTGTTCTGACCACTCTTCACTATGAATAAATTTTCTCCTCGTACAGAATTCAAAGAATGTTCTCGTTTATTTTATTTGAAACTAGACTCATTAACTATTTCAATCATATAAATTATATTTCCTAATTATTTTTGTACAATTTTTAATGATTTTTCCAAGTCAGAACAGGGGATCACATAGTTATTCTGAATCAGTCTCTCAAAAACTTAAATATCTCATAATATAGAATTCCTTTGCTTGATATGTTTCTGTTATATGAAAATAGACTCATTAAGCTTTAATTTGATATCTCATTCAGTCTCTGATTCAATTTCTACTATTTTTGGTAAACTTTTAGATTCACATCACTGCAACTATCCATAACAGTTTTATTGTCAATTTTGATCATTCACACTTTAATTGTATTCATCACTTACCCATAACAATCTTTCCAATTTCCAATCACATATCGAGCATATTGCTCATAAGTTACACATGTATAGACTTACACTTATCATCACAAAGTCGTACACAATTTTATTTAATCAATTTCCCAGTTGAACGCTTCGGAATAATAACAGATATGCGATGGTATCGCACACAGCCCACCTTTAAAATCAAAGCTCTCTTGTACACATAGTGGCCTTCACTTAGCACCACTCATGTGACCTAGCTCTATTGTACACATAATTTTGGCTCTCTTGTACACATGGTGAACACTTAGTACCACCCTTGTGACCTAGCCAGTTTATCTCGTAGCTCTCTTGTCTACATGCTGTCCTTCACCTAGAACCACGCATGCGACCTAGCTACATATATCCCGTAGCTCTCTTGTCTACATGGTGTACACATAGTATCACCCATGCGACCTAGCTACATCATAATGTCTCGTAACTCTCTTGTACACATGATGTGTACTCAGCACCATACATGGGACCTAGCTACATACCGTCTGTATCATCCAATCTTTCCGAAGGTTCAACCGAGATTTCTCTCTCTTTCTAATACTTGATTCCATACTTCCAATAGTCAATTATGACTCAAAAACCAGCTACAATGCATAAAATATGCTGAAATATAAAAACATATTAAAGATAATGTATTATTTACATACAAACTTACATACTTTCTCATTTCCATGTCGAATTAATATTGAACATTTAAATCATCATAATTATGCTTACTTTCAACACCTCGGCAATTATAGTAAATATATCAATTTTACATTGAAACATGCATAAATTAATGCTTATTATACATATGAACTTACCTCGATACTAAAACGGTCATTTTACCAACTTTCCCGATTTTCGATTTTTCTCCTATTCTAGGTTCAAATCTCATTTTCCGAGATCTAAAACATCATATTTTACTTATTTAATTAATATACTATTCAAAACAGTCCTTAACTCAAAATTTGGAAAAATTACAATTTTGCCCCTAAACTTTTGCAAATTTACACTTTTGCCCCTAGGCTCAGAAATTAAAATTCATCCCTTATTCTTATGTTTTATGACATGCTGATCATTTTTCCATTCTATAGAAACATCAACTCACTCTAACACATAGTTATGAACAATAACAACTTTTACCGATTAAGCCGTTTTACTCATTTTTGCTTAAAACCGCTTAGCAAAAGTTGTTTAACATAATTTCAGCCTTCATATTCTACCATAAAACATCAAAATAAACACATTTCACCTATGGGTATTTTTCCAAATATGAACCCTAGCTTCAATTATTGCTGGAATAAGCTTAATCAAGTTACCGGGATTCCAAAAACGTAAAGAACTTAACAACGGGGCTAGAACAGACTTACTATTGAGCTTGGAAAGCTTGGAAACCCTAGCCATGGCTTCCCCCATGCTAATTTCGGTCTCCATGAAAAAAGATGAGTCAATTTTGGCTTTATTTTCCCTTTTTCTTTCTTTTAATTACCAAATGACTAAAATGCCCTTAAGGCCTTTCTTTAAACTTTTGTCCTATTCATGCTCATTTTTGTCCAAACAAAATATAATGGTATATTTACCATTTAAGGACCTCCTCTTTAAACCCCCATTTCAATCAAGTACTTATGAATTAGAACACATATTTTGCAACTTTTGCAATTTAGTCCTAAAAGTCCAATTAAGCACTTTATCAGTAAAATTACTTAACGATATTTTTACACAATATTTTAATCAATAAATAAACCTTAAAACTTAATCGGAATAAATTTTTCTACTTCGAATTCGTGGTTCTAAAACCATCGTTCCGTTTAGGCCCTAAATCGGGCTATTATAGCAACTTCTGCAAATAAGCCCTAATAGGCAAATTAAACACGCAATCTATAAAATTTCTTATCAATACTCTAACACATGCATCTAATCAATCAGTAAATCATAAAAATTAATCAAAATAAACTTTTCTATCTCAGATTTGTGGTTTCGCAACCACTATTCCATTTAGGCCCTATTTCGAGATGTTACAGAACTTAATGGCAGAAAATTTCAAGCTTTCAAGACCCCTTTCTTGCTAAAAATTTTGGTGGAGAAGAGAAGAAGAGAAAAAAAAAAGATGATAGCTTTTCCTTATTTTATTTTATTCTAGTCAAATTAGTCACCAAATTTTACCTAATTTGGACCCTTTTTAATTTTCTTGTCCCTATGGCCGGCCATGCCATTAATAAAGGCCTATTTGCTCCTTAAAGACCTTTAATTTTTGTTCCCTATCTATTTGACACCATTAGCTAGTGAAATAAAACTTTTGTTCCTTATGCGATTTAGTTCTTTTTTGCAATTGAGCATACAATCGCTAAAACTATTTCACCGAAATTTTCATGCACACATATAATGATGCTACAACACATAAAATAATATTGAAGATAATTTCTTCGACCTTGGGTTAGTGGTTTTGAAACCACTATTCCGACTAGGTCTAAAATTGGGTTGCTACAATTCTCCCCCTTAGGGATTTTCATCCCCGAAAATCTTACCGGTGAAAAGGTTAGGGTATTGTTCTCTCATAGTCTCCTCGAGTTCCCATGTGGCCTCTTCAACTCCATGTCGATGCCACAGTACTTTCACGAGTGCTATACTTTTATATCTCAATTGCTTGACCTCTCGGGCTAAGATCTTAGCCGGTTCTTCGCCATAATTCATGTCTGATCAAATCTCAACCTCTGTTGGCAAAAGAACGTGCGAAGGGTCATAACGATAATGGTGCAACATTAACACATGGAAAACATTGTGGATCTTTTCTAACTCGGATGGCAAGGCTAATCAATAAGCTACCGGTCCAACTTTCTCAGTCACCTCGTGAGGTCCAATAAAGCGTGGACTTAATTTTTCTTTCTTACCAAATCTGAGGACTTTCTTCCACGAGGATACTTTTAAAAACACCTTATCACCGACTTGAAACTCAATTTCCTTTCGTTTCAAATCCGCGTAGTCACAAATTACTTTAACTTTCTCTTCTGCCTCTTTGACTAAATCAACCCTGTGAATCTGATTTTCTCTGAGTTCAGTCCAAAACAAGGGTGTTCGGCACTTATGACCATATAAAGCCTCACAAGGCGCCATTTTCAAACTCGACTAATAGCTATTGTTGTAGGCAAACTCTACCAGCGGTAAATACTTTTCCCAACAACCTTGGAATTCAAGAACACAACACCGCAACATGTCCTCAAGAATCTGAATTACTCTCTTCGACTGGCCATCGGTTTGTGGGTGGAAAGCCGTGCAAAAATTCAATTTTTTCCCCACAGCTTCTTGTAACTTTTCCCAAAACTATGAAGTAAACCTCGGATCCCTATCAGAAATAATCGACAAGGGCACTCCGTGAAGTCTCACAATTTTGAAAACATATAACTTGACTAGTTTATCAAGCGAGTAGTCGGTACGTACCGAGATAAAATGAGCCGACTTTGTTAATCGGTCAACTACGACCCAAACCATATCTTTCATTCTTAGTGACAACAGCAATCCTGTCACAAAATTTACGGTAAGTCGATCCCATTTCGACTCGGTAACCATCACAAGTTGAAGTAAACCTGAAGGTACTTGGTGCTCGGCTTTCACTTGATGACAAATTAAACATTTTGACACAAACTCTAAGATGTCTCTTGTAACATCCCGAATTAGGGCCTAGTCAGAACAGTGGTTTCGGGATCACAAATCTGACACAGTAAAATTTGTTTTTATTATATTTTTTATATACAATTTTGCGGGATGATTTTAGGAAAATTTCGTTAAAAAATTTTGATGTTTGGGCACTCAATTTGGTCAAAAGGACTAAATTGTAAAAAGTTCAAAAGTTGAGTTCTACATGTTAGAGGTGTTTAATTATTATGAAATTTTAAATTGGAGGCCCTTAAATGGTAATTATACCATTGGATAATTTTTTGGACAAAAATGGACATGAAATGGGTGAAATAGAATATTTTTATGTTAGGGGCATTTTGGTAATCTAGTAATTAAAATGAATTAAAAACAAAATTAAAAGCCAATTTTTGTCCATTTTCTACCCCATGGCCGAAAATTTCATAGAGAAGACATATCTAGGATTTTTAAACTTCCAAGCTCGATTGTAATCCCGTTCTAACCCTATTTTTAATGATTTTTACGTTTTCGAAATCCTCGTAACAAGATCTACTCAATTCTACCCATATTTTGAGCTAGGTTTTGTGTTTAGAAATTTACCCATGGATGACATGCATGTGTTTTGATGTCTAATGATAGAAAATGAATGCTCGGTGTGTAATAAACGACTTTTACAAAGTGATTTTTGGTGAAATTGTCAAAAAGGACTGTTTTGCAAAAGTTAAAAAATTTTTCATAAAAGTGTGATTTAGTGGAAATTATGGGCTGCTATAGGTATGAAAATTATTCAGCTAGGCTTAAAATGCAAAAAAAGTTGACAAAAATCATTTTACAAGCCTTGGGGCAATGGTGCAAATATGTGAAAGTTTAAGGGTCAAAATGTAAATTTGTAAAAATATGATTTTTGGACCCATATGAATAATGTGACTAATTAGTAAGCTAAATGTGATATATTAGATCAAGGAAAATGAGATTCGGGCACAGATTGGAAATGAATGAGATTATGGACTAAATCGAAATATATAGCCGTGCTGGCATTCGAGGTAAGTTCATATGTCAATAATAATGCAATAATATCATTCTTTATGCTTGAAATTAAATCGATGTGTTAACTTTATGTGATGAATATTTATATAGTTAATATGATGATTGTAAGTTGTGACAAATTCCTAAATGTAACTATGTGCAATACCATGTTTATTTCATGAATATGAGAATGGTGAATTTGTCAGCATGAATGTAATTATTGGTCGTTATCTATGATGATACGAGCAAGTACGATGGAGATACTATATGCAAGTGAATAAAATTTCATCTGAACCTTAGGAATAGTTTAGGATACAAGTGACATGTCACTAGGAAATAAGAGATTCGAGCTCGTTGAGTTGGTCCGAGTTCGTGAGAAATCTGAACTTGTTGAGTTGGTCCAAGTTCATAATATATGTGAAGCATCCGAGTTTGTTGAGTTGGTCTGAGTTCATTATGGATGCGATGCATGTGACATCCGAGCTCATTGAGTTGGTCCGAGTTCATTATGGATGTATACATGTTATGAGGTAGCTTTGGCTACGTATGTATATGTGGCACTCAGGTGCAAGTTTTCACGTATCCAATAGTATTTCGAGTGTTCAACAGGTAATGAAATGAATGTGATGAAAGTCCCAAGAAAGACATATGAAAGAGGTATGGTTATCGATACTTTACAATGAGTACAGGTATGTATGCTAAACCTATGAGTAATGCCTTAATAAAGATCGGTTCACAATGAGCAAGTATATATGTGCATATGATAAGTAAGCCAAAAGGGTTTGAATGATGAATAATCTTTATGGTTATGTTATTATGTCTTTGTGAAATTGAACATGAAATCCAAGAAATGGTAAGTTCATGATTAGTTGAAAATGAACTTATGATGGTTACCATTATATTGCACTAAGACAGTGTTGGACATTAGCAATTGTGTGACTTTGAAAATTCACCAAAAATTGAGGAAATTGAATTAAAGACTGAATAAGATATGAGACTAAATCTTATTGAATCTGGTTTCACATAGAAGAAACTGTGTAAGCAAAAGAGTTTCATATTATGAGATATTTGAACTTTTGTGAGATAGAGTCAGAGTGATTTCGGGGCTCCCTTGTCTCAAATTTGGAAAATCATTAAAAATTGTATAAAATTTATTATGGGCTAGTATTTATATTACTAAATACTTAATAAGTATATTTTTAATAGAAATAGACGAGAACATTAATCAAAACCCGTACTATGACATGATCAATTTTTAGTAAAGAAAAGTCGAAGCTGTCAAATAGCAAAACAGGGGTAACTTTAGAGAATAAAATGTACTTATTGGCTAGATCAAAAATTCTGGAAATTTTATGGTACTAAGATATATGATTTTAGTTTCAGGGAAAATTGACAGATCTTAATTTGGAGTTTTGTAGCTCTAGATATAAATAATTTAGTTACTATGACTCGAGAAAACAGCATGACCAGAAAATAAGTAAAAGTGTAATTATGATTATATTTCTATGGAATCATGTTGATAATTAGCTTATTATTTTCATATGGACTTACTAAGCTTTAAGCTTACTCCCTTCTTTCCATTTCTTTAGTATTGACAGGTTAGCTCGGGGATGTGGCTTATAATGATTGTGGCTTGTAAGCCTAATTATCCATGATAAGTTCTAATGCTTGTGATGCGATGGTGTGTTTATGCTTGTGGGATATGTATGGTTGGTATTATAACATATATGCATGATTGGTGCTTCTTGACCGATCAAAATGGTCATAGCCACGTGGTAAATGTATAATATGGAAATAAGTTGATAATGTTTGAACATGAATACTTGATGTTGATTGAAACTACTTGATAAATTGATGGTTATGAAAGTTAGGTAAAAATGGTCATCAAATGACAAGGTCAATGAATATAGAATTGTTGTGTCTAGGTTTGATATTATATAGATATGTGTAATAAGTGAATGATAGCATGTTAAATTTAAGAATATACCTTAGTGAAGTATGTTAAATCATTAAAATGATGCCATGATGTATATCTTTGATGTGTGTAAAGATGTAAGGGATTAATGGTAACAAAAGGCTTGGAAAATAGCCTAAGTACTAGTAGACGGGTAGAGACACGGCCATGTGTCTCAACCGTGTGGAGGACATGGCCTAGCACATGGGCGTGTGGCCTGGCCATGTGGTTCAATTTGTTTTGCTAACGTCATAAATAGAGAGTTACACGGCCTGAGGACAAGGGCGTGTTGGAGACACACGGGCGTGTCTCTATGTCCACACAGGCATGTGACCCTGTTTCAGGAAAAATTTTCTAAGTTTTCCCAAAACTTTTTAATGTTCTCAATTTAGTCCCAAACTACCTTTAATGCATGTTTAGAGCCTCGGTAGCTCGTGTAAGGGAAATTTTTCATGTGATTGAATGTTTTTAACTTAAATGAAATTTTATGGCCCAGTTTTGCATGTTTGTGAATGTTTAAGTCCGGTAATGCCTCGAACCCTATCTCAGTATCAGATACGGGTAAAGGGTGTTACATTTAGTGGAATTAGAGCCAGGTTTAGTCAGTTCTCGGGCTAACCTAGCATGTATGAGAGTCTAGCTATACATGCCCTAAATTCGTGATAGTGTGTGTCTCCGGACGTAAATGAGAACCATTCTTTTTGGACAAAGGTGCTTTCCAACCAAGCTATACCGACCATTTTCGATGTGAAGCTAAGTCATTCAGGTAAAGTACAGTTATGATGAGCCTAAACTCATAAAAGTATGAATAAAAGTTCATGATATGTACGTGATAACATGTGAGATGAAAGTTCATGTTGTGATGAGTACCTATGCTTGGTTGATATTCATATGATGTTATGCACTTGATTTACTTGATTAAGTGAATGTGACAAATAGAAATTCATGAAGGTATGAATAAAGGGTTCATAATAATATGATACGGATAAAATACCATTGTCCCGATTGAACATTGAATGTTGATGGATTGCAATGATATCTTTAAATGAGATAAAGGAATACATTATGATAAGCTTATCTATGTTTATTTGATAGTTCTATGATATATATGATCAGTTTGCTCTAGCGAATGTATGTATTTGGGTAACTCACCAACCTTATTGATGGAACAAATATTCGTGTATACTTGTTTGGATAATTATAATGGGCAAACTCGTATAATTTAAGTAAATGTGCTAAAATTGATTGAATTGAGTTATATGATGGTAATGATATGTATAGGATGATGTGCAAGATAAAAGTTTTGATTGTGACATACTTATCCATGTTTGTTTGGCCCCTCATAAGATGTTATGTGCATGACTTGTTTGATTGATGAATAGGATAAGTAAAGTTATTCAGAATCCATAGAATGCATGCATAAATGCACTGGTTTAAATAAGATAATTGGAAGATTCATGCCATACAGGTGTGAATAATAATTTTCCAGAAATAGATGATTTGTTTGTGAAAATGTTGCTATGATAATGAAATAGTGTTATATGTATATGTGTTTGAGAGACGAGTTAGGGACCTTACGACCCCACCCGCCTTACCAGGGTGGTGTTTATAAAGGATTTTATTAGATCAGTGTTGAATAAGCTCACAAGTATGATACCAAAGAATTCAGCTATAGAGTGATTATAAATATGATTAGAGATTAAATTGGATTGATAAGTAAATACAGAACTAGTAAGGTGCGATGTCGAGGAATGTATTAACTGGATCTTCTTCAATGAGAATCATAATATGGGATTTGTGATGGCAGAAATAGTTGGAGGAATAAATTTTGAAATGTAAGATACCTGAATGTGGTCATTTCAGTGAGCAGGTTATGACTGTCTCTCTTGGGGTACTCTATGAGTTTATTCATTCTCGGAAGTGTTACTGGGGCTATCTATCTTCGGATAAATTATTATTGCACGCGGATGTTTTCTAATCTTGACATTAGACGAAAGCATTGATAACCCGATTGGTTTATAATAGGTATTGCTCTATTTCTCTCTGGTATTATGTTATGTTCTGTCTGTTGGGATTTTATGAGAAATTGCACATGATGTTATAATTCTGTTTCTTCTAATTGATGTTCTATTCGGTATACATATATGGGAAGCTATATTATCCTTGTTACATTTAATTCCAGTGGTTTGGATTGATGTATTCTTCTGGACTTCTTTTATCTGAAGAATTATTGAGATCCTTCATATTTTTCTTATGAGCGTTGTTCTGGGTCTTTCATTATGATATTGTATCTTTGATTTCTTTGTCCTGGACTTCTTTTTCTTAGTTTTCATGTCATCTCTATTCCGTAAATTGTCGATTATGGCTCATATCTAAAGTGTGTTCTTTGGCTTATGATTACTATGTTAATTATGATCATGCTTCTGGTTGATTATAGTAACGTGGTGACTCCGATATCTGGATTTCTCTAAATCTTCGTGAAAATTTTGACATCAGCATAAGTGGTGAAAATGCAAATTTCAATTGGTATGGTGGAATTCTTTTCTCAACTAAGTTAATCGAAGTTGATGCCTTCAATTGAGATATCCTTGTTACTTGAGTTAATGCTTTTGAAATGGTTTTTGATTAGTATGATAAGTGAACTTTGAATGATTACATATTGAATCGTTCTATTGATTGTAAAAGATGATTTCTTGAAATGTCATTTATTGATGATTAAGACCGACTCGTTGGTTCAATCGGTATTGGTTATTGTAATGAGATATTCATGTCTGGGAATAAAATTTCATTTCTTTACGGGTAAAAGACGGATAGTTTGAATGAAAACTGTATATTCCCTAGCATACATTGATATGATTTAAAGTTGCTATGAATGATAAAGTTATCGCCTGGTGAAAGTTGAACGGTCTATTGCATGATAGTAAAGTTTAGAACAGACGAGAACATTGTTAATCAGGACATTAGACTTGGTTTAGCCTACATCGATCAAGAAATTCTTGATTTTTCTGTGATGTGTCATTAAACGGATTGTGATACGCTTTGGGAAAAAAAGGCAATGTGATAGCTTAATGTATCTGTTGTCATAGAAAGATTTGAGTTTGAGATAGCGTAGATGATCTAAGATTGTTATTGTATGATCTTTCAGAAAGGAAAAATGTGGTTACAAGTGCTTGGGTAAAAAGTCCAGAGCTATTACAGAGAGTTTGCAAGAAAGCTCACGAGGGTAATGTGTTGGTGTTCAAGTTTGGAACTCGACATTTCTGATCTTTGTATTTGAAACATGAAATGTTATCAGGGTTAAAGTTGAATATCAGGTGATGTCAGAACAATTTTCGCCAGTGGTGGTAATTTAATGGAAATGAGAATGAGATTATTATAGATATCATATCAAGATTATTCTTATCTTTGAAAGAGAAAAATGTTATGTGACTTGTTGTTAAGTAATTGATGAATTTGCAAATCATGTCGGTATGTACTGAATTTTCGTTCATTAGACTTATGGAATTAATTATATTTGAGATTGTTGAATTTCTTAAAATGCTAGCTTTTGTTAATCGGATTGAGATCCAATATTTATATCGTGAATTATTGAAAAAGCTAAATGAGGCTTTGAATTTTAATGACGACCAGAGGTTGAATTAGTAAACTGTCGGGCTGTATAAGTGATGGAGAACTTAAGGCCATGATGATCGGGCTAGCTACGCCATTTGAATCCGAGAGGATTCAAGTATGATATGCATATATATATTCTATGACGGTATGGGTTCGACCCTTGTATACATGATTTCTCTGATAGAATTCAAGATTCGATTGATGCATCGTATAACATGGAATTGTTGATGACTTTAGTATGAGAAATTAAAGCGCTAAGTATTAAGCATAGCCTGAGTAAAAGTTCTTCAGTAATGATTATGAGATAGTGGACTTTATGTGATAACTAAACCACTCTTCTGGTAAGATTTTCGGGAACAGAAATCCCTAAAGGGGGGAGAGTTGTAACATCCCGAATTAGGGCATAGCCATAACAGTGGTTTCGAGACCACAAATCCGACATAGTAAAATTTGTTTTTATTATATTTTTTATGGTCTACAATTTCACGGGATGATTTCATGAAAATTTCGTTCGAAAATTTTGACGTTTGGGCACTCAATTTGGTCAAAAGGACTAAATTGTAAAAAGTTCAAAAGTTGAGTTCTACATGTTAGAGGTGTCTAATTGTTATGAAATTTTAAATTGGAGGCCTTTAAATGGTAATTAGACCATTGGATAATTTTTCGGACAAAAATGGACATGAAATGGGTTAAATAGAATATTTTTATGTTATGGCATTTTGGTAATCTAGTAATTAAAATGAATTAAAAACAAAATTAAAAGCCAATTTTTGTCCATCTTCTAACCCATGGCTGAAACTTGCATGGAGAAGACATAGCTACGGTTTCTCAAGCTTCCAAGTTCAATTGTAAGTCTGTTCTAGCCCCGTTTTTAATGATTTTTATGTTTTTGAAATCCTCGTAACAAAATCTACTCATTTCTACCCATATTTTGAGCTAGGGTTTGTGTTTAGAAATTTACCCATGGATGACATGCATGTGTTTTGATGTCTGATGGTAGAAAATGAATGCTCAATGTGTAATAAATGACTTTTACTAAGTGATTTTCGGTGAAATTGTTAAAAAGGACAGTTTTGTAAAAGTTACAAAATTTGTCATAAAAGTGTGATTTAGTGGAAATTAGGGGCTGCTATAGTTATGAAAATTATTCAGTTAGCTTAAAATGTAAGGAATTTGGACAAAAATCATTTTACGGGCCTTGGGGAAAAGGTGCAAATATGTGAAAGTTTAGGGGTCAAAATGCAAATTTGTAAAAATATGGTTTTTGGACCCATGTGAATAATGTGACTAATTAGTAAGCTAAATGCTATATATTAGATCAAGGAAAATGAGATTCGGGCACAGATTGGAATTAAATGAGATTATGAACTAAATTAGAATATATAGCTATGCTGGCATTCGAGGTAAGTTCATATGTGTGCGTGTAATAAGTGAATGATAGCATGTTAAAGTTAAGAATATACCTTAGTAAAGTATGTTAAATCATTAAAATGATGCCATGATGTATATCTTCGATGTGTGTAAAGATGTGAGGGATTAATGGTAACAAAAGGCTTGAAAAATAGCCTAAGTACTAGTCACAAGGGTAGAGACACGGCCATGTGTGTAACGTCCCAAAAATCCTGAAATCTCAAATTTTTCTTTTTGTGCTTAGCAATTCAGGTTAAGTGTTAAATACGAGATGGTAGGTTTAGGTTAAGGGTTGAGTTCGAATCTAGGGGTAGAAGAAATTATAGTATAATTATTAAAGGAACCCTGATGGCAAGCAGTTGGGCTTTTAAATAAATATAAGGGAAAAAGGGTATCAAAAAGCCAAATGGAAGAGTGGCTAAGTGACGCCACTTAGAGTGTAGGGAGGTGGCATTAGTGGCTGGCAAGGAGATCCAAGGTTCAAATCCTAGCTTAGTATTTTTATAAGTTTAATTTTGGCCTTCTAGAAGATTGGAAGTGGAGTGAAGATGGACTCCAAGAGGAGTGTTCAGAAGAGAAATTTAAGGAAAGGATCAAAGGGTTATCAGGGAGAAAAACGAGAAGATGAGAAGGGGGAAGTGATAGAACCGAATGGGGAATTGAGGGTCAGAAAATTTGACTATAGGGGCTAGAAATAGGTGCCGAATGCAAGGTTGCCAGGCTAATGTCGAAATCTCTCTCACTTTGTTATCGAAAACCCTTTTCTCTTCAAGATCCAAAAAGCCGAAAACCTTTGCTTCTTTCTTTCTTTCTTTTCTTGTACCGATTTTCTATTCTTCTTCTACTCTTCTTCTTTAATCTATGCCAAATAAACCTTATTCACCATACTAAGCTTGAAAGCTGAATACTCTTTGGCCGAATACCCTTGTTGCAATTACTACTCCTTCTACTTCGGACAAATCTAGTGTTAAGTGTTGTTCTCCTAATCGATTTTGCTAAGAATCTATTACATTACTCTTTCCTCACTCTTTCTAATCAACTGTGGTAGGGAACTAGTATCGAATCTCAGATCTTAGCTCTCTGCCGAAATTGCTCCTTAGGTGTTTGCGATTTTGGTAAGTATTCCTCTTCCATTGGCTAAGGTGGCTGAATGTTCATAGTTAAGGTAAGGGGACTTGTGTTGGATACGAGTCACCAATTATTTTGGTTTTAATAGTTAAGATTGGTGCAGATCTAGGAGTTGATCGTGGTTAGTGATTTAAGAAGGGGTTGTTATACTTATCGCGCAAGGTAAGGTTAAGGTGAGATTTCGGTTTTAGTAAAGATATGTATTAAGCATGTGATTAATTGAAGGGTGATATCGTTTGTAGGTTGGTAACTAAGGGAATCGCAGCATGCTTGCTTACCAGGTGTGTTCATGTAACACCCCAAATCCAACCCAGACGTTATGGCCGAATCTAGTGTGTCACATTGAAGTGTTTTAGCGAAAACTGTGTTTTTATTGAAAACCCTTCTTAAAATAAAATAAACCTTAATTAACATAAAAAAACACACCTTTCAGTTGCAAAACCTTGTTGAAACTTTTGATTTAAGAAAACTTATCATTTAAAAATTTAATCGCAGAAACGTAGAAAACATACTATAATTTAGAAAACCCATGTTCAACTTCTTGTAATTACATTGAAGATAATAATAATTCAAGTAATAATAACACAATGAAAACCTTATTACAATCTGGTCTGTAACATACCTAAAAAGAAGTAAAAACTTAATTGCTTGAAATAAAAAACCCAAGTCCAAATCATCTTGCTAGCTGGCCACCCAGAGTCCTTCCAAACATCGAACCTTTTATTGAGCATCACCTGAAAATAATATAAAAGAGGGGGTGAGTTTTCACAAACTCAGTGTGTACAACCCTCGACAAGAACAAGCATTAAAAAAAAACAACATCATTCATCAATCATGCAATGCAATCCCATCCAAATTATCCATCTGCTACACACCAGCTCCGTCCCCCGTCACACAATGTGGGGATATAAATATCGACCCACCCAACCTACACACCATGGTAGCCCGGTTGCGAAACTATCTTCATTTACATATTGGGCTTTAAAAGCCGTTGGTGGATCCACAATTGTCAAGCAACCATGCGATCCTCATATACTTCCTCCGTTCCATAATTCCCAACCGATATGCAACCTAAGCAGAATATCATATGTATGCATGTCGCATCCACAAAACTTACATTCTACACCTAAGGGTATTTTGGTTAGTTTTGCCCTTAGGGGTATTTCAGTAATTTTCCCTTAATTACGGTTTTCACTAATCTTGGCCCGTTAACAAGTTCCGTGAGCTAAGACGAACGAATACTATGCACCAAGTAGGATTCCAGAAAGGAGGAGGTGAGTCATTAAGACCGCTTAAGTACCAAGCTCTCCCTAGATCCAATCCTAGACATGCATATACCCGTTGCCACACCTTAACCCTTTGACTTGTCCACGGTCCTAATATATTTATTAAGTCTTATGTGCATATCATATACTAGGCCCAAAAACCCCTTACAAAGCCTAACAATTTCACATACCTACATCTGGCCCATTAAGCCCAATCATATTCGTATGGCCCATTAGGCCCAAATCACCTGTATATGGCCCATTAGGCCCAAATCACATTTATGTGGCCTGTTAGGCCCAGTCACATTCATATTCATGCTCACATACAAATTCCTATCACAAAGCATCAATACTCAGTTTTTTGCCTATTATGGGCCCAACAGCCCATTAGACCCATTTAGCCCATTCGGACCTATATGGCCAAATCACAACCCAAGTCCACGGATTCGCTCGTGGCCCTTGGGCAACCTATCGATTTCCCCGTTACGAGTGTTCGCACACTCGCAAGACTACCGTAGCTAAACTTTCGGCCTTTCTGTATTTCGACTTTTCGGCTTTTGCCGATTCATTGTGTGTGTGTGTAGTGTATGTACACACCTGTTAAGCAAGCGTGATGCGATCTCCTTAGCCCAAACTTACAATCGATATCAGTCAAATATTAATCATACGTACTTATCGATTACTTTACCAAAAGCTGAAATCTCACCTTAACCTTACCTGAACGCCAAGCCTTTACTAGCTTTTACTTTGATCACTAAACACGCGTATTTCTCAGATCTAAAGAGCAAATCGGTAGGAATCCAAAACTGAGATCTGACATTAATTCCCTACCAAAGTCGATAAGAAATAAGTGAGGGACCGAATACTCGATACTTATCAAAAACTGATTGGGAGAGCGAACACTTACACTAGAATCGACTAGGTGGAAAGAGTAGTGGCAGCACCAAGGGTATTCGGCTCTTAGAGATTTGAATGGCAACAATTGATTACTCAGCACCAAAGAAGAGAGGAAGAAGAATCGGCTAAAGTAAAGAAAATATTGAGTAGGGGAGGGATAAGAATTCAGCAGAAAGAAAGAAAAGATAAAAAGGGTTTTTAGCTTTTTTGAGAAAAGTGTTTCTGGCACAAAGTGAAGGGAAATTCGTCATTAGCTTTTCAACCCTCCCATTCAGCACCTATTTATAGCCCTATAGCCGAATTCTTCAAGCCCAAGTTCCCAATTCAGCTCCACTTACTCCTCACTTCTCATCTCCTCGTTTTTCTCCTTGATAACCCCTTGATCCTTTCCTTAATTTTCTCTTTTGAACACTCTCCTTGGAGTCCATCTTCACGCCACTTTAATCCTTCTAAAAGGCCAAAATTAAAATCTAAAAACACCAAGCTAGGATTCGAACCATGGACCCCCTTGCTAGCTACTAATGCCACCTCACTACACCTTATGTGGCGTCACTTAGCCACTCCACTACAGCCTCTTTTTGTGTCCAATTATTTCTTTATTTATTCAAAAGCCCACCTACTTGTCAGCCTTGATTCTTTTAATAATTAAATTATAATTTCTTCTACCCCCTAATTCAAACTCATCCTTAGCTAAGACCTACTAAAATTATCGTTTGGATAAGAATATTAAACATAATTTTTATCAAAATAAAAAATAAAAAAAATTTGGGATTTCGAGATTTTTGGATTTCGGGATTTTTGGATTTTGGGATTTTTGGGGCATTACGACTCTACCCCCTAAAAGAAATTTCATCCTCGAAATTTACCTTGTTTAAACAGTTGAGGATATTGACGTCGCATCGCTTAAGTTACACCATTACGCTTCTACTGCGCACTCTATTTCTAATTTCAAAATAGATAGATCGCACACTATAGATAAAGTACTTACCAGTATTCACTTCTGGAATATCTTCTTCTTCTCGGCGACTACTAGCATAAACCAAAGTTGGCTGCCTCGCCTCAGCATGGCCTACATTTCCGCCTAGTACTCCATATCCACGTCCATTACTGTCACCACCCCTGGCTTGCTCACGGCCCTTTGGCTGCAGCTGACCACCCCTTGGTAGCTGAGCAGCAGCTTGGCCCACTACTGGCTCTCGACCTAGCATTCGGGGGCAATCCTTGATACTATGCTCCATAGACCCACAAGCTAAACAAGCTCCCATCCTCTTCCAACACTCGCCTCTATGGCTTCTCCCACAATCAGCACAAGGTGGCACCCCTGGATTAACAGCAGGGGGCCTTACCCTAACTGGCCCATCAACTCTAGCTCTAGCCCTAGGCCTCTGATCGACACCAAGAGTCTCAGCCTCCCTCTTATTCTTACCCCTTTCTTTCTCTTGATTTAGGCGCTCAGTGCGCTTTACCTCCTCCGTTATCATTGCTATCTCCATCAATTCCGAGAAAACTCATTCCCTTTGTAGAGCTATTAGCACCCTAAGGCTATCTTTAAGTCCATCCTCAAACCTAACGCAACGCTCATACTCCGTTGCCACCATTACCCTTGCATACCTACTAAGGCATAGAAACTCCGCCTCATACTCTGCCACCGATTTATTGCTTGGGTCAAGTTCAGGAACTCCTTCCTCCTAGCATTCATATAGCTTGCACCCACATGCTTCCCTTGGAATACAGCTTTGAAAAACTTCCAAGTGACCCGCTCTGGTTGAATGCCCTCTTTCACCATCAACCACCACTGGTAGGCTTCTTCCCTAAGTAGTGACACGACTCCTTTTAAATTTTGTTTCGGTGAACATTCCAGGTTCTCCATTACCCTTTTAGTGGCCTCCAACCAATATCCCACCACGTTAGGAGCCACGCCAGCCACGCCCTTAAAGATCTCATCCCCATTCGAACGAAGTCACTCCGGAATGGACCCCCAATTTCCAGTGTCATTATTGGGCCTAGCGACCCTTTCCAAAATCCTTAGCATTGCCTGCAACAATGCATATTCTCCCGCGGCCCGATTATACGGTCCATTCCCAGCCACAGGTGAGGCCGGAGCCTCTTCTACTCCAACATCGGGCATATTGCCCGATGCCAATAATTCAGTCTTAATACTTTCGCGGCCTCGGCCACGGCCTCTTGCACCTCTTCTAGCACTCATCATCGATTCGCATATTATCTGGATTAGAAATTTTATGAAGTTTTTGTTAGTTAAATATTTACGCTAATGTTTTATGAAAATATTTAAAGAGAATATCGTTTTCGAAAATCCTCTACAGTTTCCAGATCCTACGGGCTTTAGTTCCATTCTAACTATCATCTAAAGTAGCCCTCTAACTATCTACTGTATAACAATTTAAACAACCTTAAGAACAGAAGAACTTAGTTGGTTCGAAGTCGAAGACTCGGTGTACCGCACAGTAAGATTTCCCCTTTTCCCAAAACAGTGTGATCCAAAATATATATTTTTTAAAATAGAAAAAAACTAAATAATAATAATAAGGCCCACTTCACAGCCCAAGTTTTAAAACTTGGGCTCTGATACCACTAACTGTAACACCCTAAACCCGGTCCAGACGTTATGGCTGAATCTGGTGTCTCACATTAAAGTGTTTTAGCGAAAATCGTGTTTTCATTGAAATCCCTTCTTAAAATAAAATAAACCTTAATTAACATAAAAAAAACACACCTTTCAATTGCAAAACCTTGTTGAAACTTTTGATTTAAGAAAACTTATCATTTAAAAATTTAATTGCGGAAACGTAGAAAACATATTATAATTTAGAAAACCCATGTTCAACTTCTTGTAATTACATTGAAGATAATAATAATTCAAGTAATAATAACACAATGAAAACCTTATTACAATCTGGTCTGGAACATACCTAAAAAGAAGTAAAAACTTAATTGCTTGAAATAAAAAACCCAAGTCCAAATCATCTTGCTAGCTGGCCACCCAGAGTCCTTCCAACATCGAACCTTTTACTGAGCATCACCTGAAAATAATATGAAAGAGGGGGTGAGTTTTCACAAACTCAGTGCGTACAACCCTCGACAAGAACAAGCATTCAAAAAAAACAACATCATTCATCAATCATGCAATATAATCCCATCCAAATTATCCATCAGCTACACACTGACTCCGCCCCCCGTCACACAATGTGGGGATATAAATATCAACCCACCCAACCCACACACCATGGTAGCCCGGTTACGAAACTATCTTCATTTACATATTGGGCTTTAAAAGCCGTTGGTGGATCCACGATTGTCAAGCAACCATGCGATCCTCATATACTTCCTCCGTTCCATAATTCCCAACCCATATGCAACCTAAGCAGAATATCATATGTATGCATGTTGCATCCGCAAAACTTACATTCTACACCTAGGGGTATTTTGGTCAGTTTTGCCCTTAGGGGCATTTCAGTAATTTTCCTTTAATTACGGTTTTCACTAATCTTGGCCCGTTAACAAGTTCCGTGAGCTAAGAAGAACAAATACTATGCACCAGGTAGGATTCCAGAAAAGAGGAGGTGGGTCATAAGACCGCTTAAGTACCAAGCTCTCCCTAGATCATATCCTAGACATGCATATACCCGTTGCCACACCTTAACCCTTTGACTTGTCCACGGTCCCAATATATTTATTAAGTCTTATGTGGATATCATATACTAGGCCCAAAAACCCCTTACAAAGCCTAACAATTTCACATACCTGCATCTGGCCCATTTAGCCCAATCATATTCGTATGGCTCATTAGGCCCAAATCACCTTTATATGGCCCATTAGGCCCAAATCACATTTATATGGCCCGTTAGGCCCAGTCACATTCATATTCATGCTCACATACAAATTCCTATCACAAAGCATCAATACTTAGTTTTTTGACTATTATGGGCCTAACAGCCTATTGGGCCCATTTAGCCCATTCCGGCCTATATGGCCAAATCACAACCCAAGTCTACAGAATCGCCCGTGGGCCTCAAGCAACCTATCACTTTCCCCTTACAAGTGTTCCCGCACTCGCAAGACTACCGTAGCCAAACTTTTGACCTTTCGGTATTTTGACTTTTCAGCTTCTGCCGATTCATTGTGTGTATGCAGTGTATGTACACACTTGGTAAGCAAGCGTGATGCGATCTCCTTAGCCCAAACCTACAATCGATATCACTCAGAGATTAATCATATGTACTTATCGATTACTTTACCAAAAGTCGAAATCTCACCTTAACCTTTACTGAACGCCAAGCCTTTACTAGCTTTTACTTTGATCACTAAACACGCGTATTTCTCAAATCTAAAGAGCAAATCGGTAGGAATCCAAAACTGAGATCTGACTCTAATTCCCTACCAAAGTTGATTAGAAAGAAGTGAGGGACCGAATACTCGATACTTATCAAAAACTGATTGGGAGAGCGAACACTTACACTAGAATCAAATAGGTGGAAAGAGTAGTGGCAGCACCAAGGGTATTCGGCTCTTAGAGATTTGAACGGAAACAATTGATTACTCAGCATCAAAGAAGAGAGGAAGAAGAATCGGCTAAAGTAAAGAAAATATTGAGTAGAGGAGGGATAAGAATTCGGCAGAAAGAAAGAAAAGAAAAAAAGGGTTTTCGACTTTTTTGAGAAAAGGGTTTCTGGCACAAAGTGAAGGGAAATTCGTCATTAGTTTTTCAACCCTCCCATTCGGCACCTATTTAGAGCCCTATAGCCGAATTCTTTAGGCCCAAGTTCCCAATTCGGCTCCACTTACTCCTCACTTCTCATCTCCTCGTTTTTCTCCCTGATAACCCCTTGATCCTTTCCTTAATTTTCTCTTCTGAACACTCCCCTTGGAGTCCTTCTTCACGCCACTTTCATTCTTCTAGAAAGCCAAAATTAAATCTAAAAACACCAAGCTAGGATTCGAACCATAGACCCCCTTGCTAGCTACTAATGCCACCTCACTACACCTTATGTGGCGTCACTTAGCCACTCCACCACAGGCTCTTTTTGTGTCCAATTGTTTCTTCATTTATTCAAAAGCCCACCTACTTGTTAGCCCTGATTCTTTTAATAATTAAATTATAATTTCTTCTACCCTTTAATTTGAACTCAGCCTTAGCTAAGACCTACTAAAATTATCGCTTGGATAAGAATATTAAACACAATTTTTATCAAAATCGAAAATAAAGAAAATTCAGGATTTTGAGATTTTTGGATTTCAGGATTTTTGGATTTTGGGATTTTGGGGGTGTTACAGTACATACACTGCACACACACAATGAATCGACAAAAGCTAAAATGCCGAAAAGTCGAAAATCGAAATGCCAAAAAGCCAAAAATTGGGCTACGGTAGTCTTGAGAGTGCGCGAACACTCGTGAGGATGAAACCGATAGGTTGTCTGAGGCCCATGGGAAATTTCATGGACTTGGGCTGTGAATTAGCCAATCGGGCCAGAATAGGCTTAATGGGCCTGATGGGCTGTAGGGCCCATAATAGGCAAAAATTTATTATTGTTGCTATGTGATGGAAATCGTATGAGTACATGACTGTAAATGTGATTTGGGACTAATGGGCCGTGTAAATGTGATTTGGGCCTAATGGGTCGTATAAATATGATTTGGGCCTAATGGGCCATATGAATGAGATTGGGCCTAGGGGGCCATATGCATGCATGAAGGGTTTTGGGCCTAGTATATGATGACTACATAAAACTTAATTAATTAATTGCGACCGTGGACAAGTCAAAGGGTTAAGGTGTGGCAACGGGTATATGCATGTCTAGGATTGGATCTAGGGGGAGCTTGCTACTTAAACGGTCTTAATGACTCACCTCCTCTTCTTTGGAATCCTACCTGGTGCATAGTATTCGTTCATCTTAGCTCACAGGATTTGTTAACGGGCCAAGGTAAGTAAAAACCGTAAAGAAAGGGAAAATTATCGAAATACCCCTAAGGGCAGAAATGTCCAAAATACCCCTAGGTGTTGAATGTAAGTTTTATGGATGTGACATGCATACATATGATATTTTGCTTAGGTTGCATAGGGTTTGGGAATTGGGGAACAGAGGAAGTATATGAAGATCGCATGGTTGCTTGACAGTCATGGATCCACCGATGACTTTTAAGCCCAATATGTAAGTGCAGGTTGTTCCGCAACCGAGCTACCACAGATGTATCGGATGGGTGGGTCGATATTTATATCCCCACATGATGTGACGGCGGACGGAGCTGGTGTGCAGCTGATGGATTATTGGGATGGGATTGTATTGCATATGATGTATGGTGTTTATTGAATGCTTGTTGCTCGTCGAGGCTTGTACACACTGTAATATCCCGAATTAGGGCCTAATCGGAATAGTGGTTTTGTGACCACAAATCCGAAATAGAAATAATTATTTTATAATTATTTTGAGGTTTATGATATGATTTCATGATTGTGTGAAAATTTTGTGATGAAATTCTATGCATAAAATGCTTAATTTGAAGTTAGGGACTAAATCGAATAAGTTGCAAAACTTGCATTCTAGAAGTTTTTGGTATGAAATTGCTTTGAAATATTAATTAGGAGGTCTTAAATAGCAATTTGATCAATTTCTAAAGTTTTGGACAAAAATGGCCTTGTACATGAAAATTTTCAAAGAAAGGTATTAAGGGCATTTTGGTCATTTGGATATTTAATGAAATAAAATGGGAAAAATAACACAAAATGGTCATCTTCCTCATTTAGTTGCTGCCGAATTTCACTCTCACCATAGCTAGGGTTTCTTCAACTTTCAAGCTTCATAGTAAGTGATTCTAAGCCCCGTTTTTAATGATTTTTACGTTTTTGAGATCCCGGTAACTCGATAAAGCTTATGCTAGCAATAATTTAACCTAGGGTTTATATTTGGAAAAATACCCATAGGTGAAATTTGTGTATTTTGATGTTTTATGATAGAATATGAGGTTTTAAATTATGTTAGACAACTTGTACTACTCGATTTTAAGTAAAAACGAGTAAAAGGGCTTAATCGGTAAAAATACATAATAGTCACAAGTACATGTTAGAGTGAGAATTTGATGTTTCCATAGAAGGGAAAAGTGATCAGCATGTTATAAAACATAAAAATAAGGAATAAAGTTTAATCCCGAGCCTAGGGGCAAAAGTGTAAATATGAAAAACTTTAGGGGTAAAATTGTAATTTTGCCAAAATTTGAATTAAGGATTAATTTGATAATGTGAGTATTAAATAAGCTAAATGTGTTATTTTAGATCAAGAAAGACGTGGAATCGACCCCAATCGAGGAAAAGAAAAGATTGTGGACTAAATTGCAAAATCTTTGTATTTTGGTATCAAGGTAAGTTCATGTGTAAATAATGTAGCATAATGGTTATTTTTAAGATATTGATGTTAATTATATGATATGCTGATTTTTATTATGAAATATATGCTTTGTGGTTAATTTCGAATAAAATGCAAATTATGTGAGCTACTTGTTAAATATAAATTATTACCGAGTATTGGTTTCGGTATTCTACGGAAGACGGCAAGGATATGTGTTTGAGGAAAATCCCGTTTGAACCTTAGGAATAGATTAGGATACAAGTGACATGTCACTAGGATGGTTGAGCATCCGAACTCGTTGAGTTGAGTCCGAGTTCACTTATGGATTCGAATGTCCGAACTCGTTGAGTTGAGTCCGAGTTCGTGAGATGTAACTATGCATCCGAGCTCGTTGAGTTGAGCCCGAGTTCACTTATAGATGCGAACGCTCGAGCTCGTTGAGTTGAGTCCGAGTTCGCTTATGGGCGGGTTACATGATTGCTTGATTGCATATGTGGCACTTATGTGCAAGTTATCCATGTATCCGAATTATATTCCGATGTGTTAAATGGGTAAAGTTCTACTCAAATGGAGGAATACTCGAGATGTAAAGAGACGTATTGGTAAGTGATGTGAAATGGATATTTTGGACAGGTATGTATTTAACCTTCGGGTTGAGTATTGATACAACCACGATAAGGTAATAAGATGATGAAAAATGATTAGAAATGTGATATGTGTTTTGGTGATATATGCTAATGTTGATTGGTTTGATTGATTGTTATGTCATTTATTATTTGCATATGAACTTACTAAGCATTTATGCTTACTCCCTCCTTCTTACTCATTGTAGTTTTGGACAAGCTAGCTCAGGAGTCGGGATAGGTCGAAGGCTCACCACTATATCCTAAGACTTTTTGGTAAATGGCTTGTAAATTTAAGTATGGCATGTATAGCAATATACCTATTTTGTGTAAATAATCTTATGATATGGTGATGGAATGGTTGAGGAAATGCTTGATAATGATAAATTATGGAAATGGTTAGTTTAGATTATGTTTGATGTTATGGAAAGTTATTAGGATACCTAGTTCATGAAAATTCATAAAAAGGATGAAATTTACCATAAACAGAACATTGCAGCAACACTGACGTGAGTTTGAAAATTTACTAAAAATCATTGAAATCGAATTAGGTGATGGATTAAATATAAAATTGAAGCTTAATATGTCTAGTTTCACATAAAACAATTGAAACAGGTAAAGGAATTATATGTTATAAGATATTTGAATTTTAGTGAAACAGGGTCAGAGCAGTTTCTGGATCCCCTGTTCCAACTTTAGAAATTCGCCATAAATTGTAAAGATATAATTAGGTGGTTTATTTTATATCCTATGAATCATTATTGAGTCTAGTTTCATTATAAATAAACCTAATAGTCATATGAATTTTTTACGGAAAGAAATTTGGTTTGTAGTAAACAGAGGTCAGTCCAGTCAAGTCCTGAAACAGGGGTAAATTTAACTAATAAACTGTACTAATTGGCCAAACCAAAAATTCTAGAAAAAACTTAGTAGATAGGTATATGAGTCTAGATTCAGGGAAAATTTATGGATCTTTATTTTGAGTTTTGTAACTCGAGATATGATTTTTCTTGTGACTATGACGCAAGTAGCTTGAAAGCTGTGAATGTAGAAACAAATAATCCAAAGTTCTAAAAATGTTAAATTAAGCTTAGTAACACCTCATACTCGACTCCGGCGACGGTCTCGGGCGTGGGGGCGTTACATTTAGTGATATCAGAGCAGGTTTAGTCGGTTCTCGGACTACGTGTTGTATGTTCGGATTTTGCTATACATGCCATATGTATAAATTGTGATAGTGTGACGACTTCTGACCTTTTTAAATGATTTTTTTATAGTAAATGGATCCCGATCCAGTGTGGCCAGATGAAGTAGAGAGTAATGCGCCAGCTTCGGGCTGAAGGAGCGGCGCCGACTAAAAATCCCCCTCCTCTGTTGATCAGGGAGGAGGAGAAAGGGGTCGGGAAGCCTTTCTCCAAATGATGAGTGCATGGTATCTTGAGTTCGTTAAATGCGAACCCAAATGTACAACCTCCCCACCTCCCCAATTCCTCAACCTGTACCCCGATGCCTCAAGGTATGGATCTGATGAAATTTCATAGAACTCCAGTTGACAGAATCCGCAAGCAAGGGGCTGAAGAATTTAAAGCAAATATTGATGATGATGCCGAGAAAGCAGAGTTCTGGCTTGAAAATTCTATCCGGGTATTTGATGAATTATCTTGTACACCTAAAGAATGTTTGAAATGCGCTATATCTTTGTTGAGATATTCAGCTTATAATTGGTGGAAGACTTTGATTTCGGTGGTACCGAAAGAGAGAATAACCTAGGAATTCTTTCAAGAAGAGTTTCGGAAGAAATATATTAGTGAAAGATTTATTGATCAGAAGCGTAAAGAATTTCTTGAGCTGAAGCAAGGTAATATGACGATTCTGAGAATATGAAAGAGAGTTTGTTCGATTAAGTAAATATGCCAGAGAGTATGTTCCTACAGAGGCCAAGATGTGCCGACGATTTGAAGACGGGCTTAATGAAGATATCAAGGTATTTGTTGGAATTCTTGAATTAAAAGAAATGGTAGTATTGGTTGATCGAGCTTGCAAGGCTGAAGAACTACTTAAGGAGAAGAAAAAGGTAGAGACTGAGACTAGAAACTGGAAGAAAAGACCGATGAGCGATTCATTCTCACGAACTGGAAAGTCAAGGAATATGAATCCTCGTTCCCAAGCTTCAGTTGGGCAATCATATGGGAATTATAAGAAGCAAAATGTGGGTCCTAAGTCCCGCACTACTTGGCGACCAGTGTAGGGAATTCGAGATTTGTTAAACTGAGTGCGGTGGTGTGGTAGAAATCATTTTGGCCCGTCTGCGAGCAAATGAATGTTTTTCGATGTGGTTCTCCTGGATCATTTTATTAGAGATCGCGCCAGAGAGAGTGAAAAAGAAAAATTTCAGAATACAAAAACAAGTGGGGCGGATTCGAGAGGAAGATATCCAAGAAAAGTTGGGAGCGAAGCAAGCGGTAAGAATGTAGCCGAGGATGCATCGCTTAGACTGAAGGAAGGGCTCGGCTAGGACTTATGCTATTAGAGCGCGAAGATGCTTCCTCACCGATGTGATTACAGGTACATTTTCTCTCTATAATGTTAATGTTATTGCTTTGATGGATCCTGGTTCTACTCATTCATATGTGTGTATGAAATTGGTGTCTAGTATGAATATACCATTGAGAACACGAATTTATGATTAGAGTGTCGAATCCGTTAGGCAAATGTGTGATTGTTGATAAAGTATGTAAGAAATGTCCTTTAATGATTCGGGATCATTACTTTCCCACCGACTTGATGTTGTTGTCGTTTGATGAGTTTGATGTTATTTTGGGTATGGATTGGTTGACATTGCATGAGATGCTAAAATAAATTGCAAAGAAAAGGTTATAGAATTAAAGTGTGAAAATGGTGAAACTCTGCGGGTTGAGTCAGGATAAATCAGAGGCATTGCCTAGTGTGATTTCTTCAATGTCGGCTCAAAGATATCTGAGAAAGGGTTATGAAGCTTATTTGGCGTATGTAATTAATACAAAAAAAGTTGAAAAGAAAGTTGAATCAATGCCGGTTGTGTGTGAATTTGTGGACGTATTTCCAAAAGAATTGTCGGGTTTGCCTCTAGTCAGGGAAGTAGAATTTGGTATTGATTTGATACCGGGAACAACTCCGATCTCGATTGCTCCATATAGAATGGCACCAGTAGAGTTGAAGGAATTAAAGTCACAGTTGCAAGAGTTGACTGATAAAGGCTTTGTGAGACCGAGTTTTTCACCTTGGGGTGCTCCCGTGTTATTTGTGAAAAAGAAGGATGGTTCTATGAGGTTGTGTGTTGATTATCGGCAGATAAACAAGGTGACAATCAAAAACAAGTATCCGTTGCCAAGAATTGATGATTTGTTTGATCAGCTAAAAGGAGCGACATGGTTTTCAAAGATTGACTTAAGATCTGGGTATTACCAACTGCGGGTAAAAGAGTTGGATGTGCCTAAAACTGCTTTTAGAACAAGGTATGGTCATTATGAATTTTTAGTTATGCCATTCGGGTTGACAAATGCTCCTGCTGTGTTTATGGATTTAATGAATCGCATATTCCGACCATACTTGGACAAATTTGTTGTGGTGTTTATAGATGATATTTTAATTTATTCAAAAGATGAGACAGAGCATGTTGAGCATTTGAGGATAGTTTTGCAAACTTTGAGAGATAAGCAGCTGTATGCTAAGTTTAGTAAAAGTGAATTTTGGCTCCGGGAAGTTGGATTTTTGGGTCATATTGTTTTAGGTGATGGTATACGGGTTGATCCTAGTAAAATTTCAGCCATTGTTGATTGGAAACCACCGAAAAATGTAACTGAAGTTAGAAGTTTCTTGGGGCTAGCTGGGTATTATCGGCGGTTTGTAAATGGATTTTCTATAATTGCTGCTCCTATAACTAGATTACTCCGAAAGGATGTTAAATTTGAATGGACGGAGGAATGTCAACAGAGTTTTGAAGAATTGAAAAAGTTATTAACAGAGGCACCAGTGTTAGTACAGCCCGAATCAGGTAAAGAATTTGTGGTGTATAGTGATGCTTCTCTAAATGGTTTGGGGTGTGTGCTCATGCAAAATGGAAAAGTGGTGGCTTATGCTTCGAGGCAGTTAAAACCTCATGAGAGGAATTATCCTACTCATGATTTGGAATTGGCTACGGTGGTGTTTGCTTTGAAAATTTGGCGACATTATTTGTATGGTGAAAAGTGCCGGGTATATACCGACCATAAAAGTCTTAAGTACTTGATGTCACAAAAAGACTTGAATTTAAGACAGCGAAGATGGTTGGAGTTATTGAAAGATTATGAGCTTATTATTGATTATCATCCGGGAAAAGTGAATGTGGTTGCCGATGCTTTAAGCAGAAAGTTGTTGTTTGCATTGAGAGTTATGAACACTCAGTTGAAAATGTCAGATGATGGTTCGATTCTAGCAGAGTTAAGAGCAAAACCAATGTTTTTACAAGAGATTTCTGAAGCTCAGAAATATGATCAAGATTTGCAAGCCAAGAGAAAACAGTGTGAAGTTGATACAGAGTCAAATTTCAGAATCGGTTCTGATGGGTGCTTAATGTTTAAAGATCGGATTTGTGTACCTAAGAATGAGGAATTGATTCAAAAGATCCTACAGGAAGCACATAGTGGTTGTTTCTCGATTCATCCGGGTAGTACAAAAATGTATAATGACTTGAAGAAAATGTATTGGTGGAATGGAATGAAAAAAAGATATATCAGAGTTTGTGTCCAAATGCTTAATTTGTCAACAGGTGAAAGCTGAACACCAAGTGCCTTCGGGATTACTTCAGCCTATTATGGTTCTGAATGGAAATGGGATCGGATTACTATGGATTTTGTATCAGGATTGCCATTGACTCCAGGAAAGAAAGATGCCATCTGGGTAATAGTTGACAGATTAACTAAGTCAGCTCATTTTATCCTAGTACGTATGGATTATTCTCTTAACAAGTTGGCTGAACTGTATGTTAGAGAAATTGTTAGATTACATGGAGTACCATTGTCGATTATTTCAGATAGAGATCCAAGGTTTACCTCGCGGTTTTGGTAAAAGTTGCAAGACGTGTTAGGTATAAAGTTAAATTTCAGTACTGCTTTTCATCCACAAACTGATGGACAATCAGAGAGAGTAATTCAGATTCTTGAAGATATGCTCAGATGTTGTGTATTGGAATTTCAAGGAAGTTGGGAAAAATATTTACCGTTGGTAGAATTTGCTTACAATAATAGTTATCAGACGAGCTTGAAAATGGCACCTTATGAAGTATTGTATGGTCGTAAATGTCGAACGCCATTGTATTAGACTGAACTCAAGGAAAATCAGATTTATGGAGTTGATCTAATAAAAGAAACCGAAGAAAAAGTGAAGGTAATTCGAGATTGTTTGAAAGCTGCTTCAGATAGACAGAAATCTTATGCAGATTTAAAATGAAAGGACATTGAATTTCAAGTTGGTTATAAAGTATTTTTAAAGGTGTCTCCGTGGAAGAAAGTTCTTAGATTTGGACGGAAGGGCAAATTAAGTCCGCGTTTTATTGGGCCGTATGAAGTAATTGAAAAAGTTGGACCGGTAGCATATCGACTAGCTTTACCATCTGAATTAGAGAAGATTCATGATGTGTTCCACGTATCTATGTTACGTCGGTATTGTTCGGATCCTTCACATGTAGTTTCACCGACAGAAATTGAACTACAACCAGATATGACTTACGAAGAAGAACCGATTAAGATTTTAGCTCGAGAGGTCAAACAACTAAGGAATAAAAATATTGCACTTGTGAAAGTGTTGTGGCAAAAGCATGGAGTAGAAGAAGCTACATGGGAATCCGAAGAAACTATGAGAAATCAATACCCACATCTGTTTACCGGTAAGATTTTCGAGGACGAAAATCCTTAAAGGGGGGAGAGTTGTAATATCCCGAATTAGGGCCTAATCAAAATAATGGTTTCGTGACCACAAATCCGAAATAGAAATAATTATTTTATAATTATTTTGAGGTTTATGATATGATTGCATGATTGTGTGAAAATTTTGTGATGAAATTCTATGCATAAAATGCTTAATTTGAAGTTAGGGACTAAATCGAATAAGTTGCAAAACTTGCATTCTAGAAGTTTTGGTATGAAATTGCTTTGAAATATTAATTAGGAGGTCTTAAATAGAAATTTGACCAATTTATAAAATTTTGGACAAAAATGGGCTTGTACATGAAAATTTTCAAAGAAAGGTATTAAGGGCATTTTGGTCATTTGGATATTTAATGAAATAAAATGGGAAAAATAACACAAAATGGTCATCTTCCTCATTTAGTTGCTGCCGAATTTCACTCTCACCATAGCTAGGGTTTCTTCAACTTTCAAGCTTCATAGTAAGTGATTCTAAGCCCCGTTTTTAATGATTTTTACGTTTTTGAGATCCCGGTAACTCGATAAAGCTTATGCTAGCAATAATTTAACCTAGGGTTTATATTTGGAAAAATACCCCTAGGTGAAATTTGTATATTTTGATGTTTTATGATAGAATATGAGGTTTTAAATTATGTTAGACAACTTGTACTACTCGATTTTAACCAAAAACGAGTAAAAGGGCTTAATCGGTAAAAATACCTAATAGTCACAAGTACATGTTAGAGTGAGAATTTGATGTTGCCATAGAAGGGAAAAGTGATCAGCATGTTATAAAACATAAGAATAAGGAATAAAGTTTAATCCCGAGCCTAGGGGCAAAAGTGTAAATATGCAAAACTTTAGGGGTAAAATTGTAATTTTGCCAAAATTTGAATTAAGGATTAATTTGATAATGTGAGTATTAAATAAGCTAAATGTGTTATTTTAGATCAAGAAAGACGTGGAATCGACCCCAATCGAGGAAAAGAAAAGATTGTGGACTAAATTGCAAAATCTTTGTATTTTGGTATCAAGGTAAGTTCATGTGTAAATAATGTAGCATAATGGTTATTTTTAAGATATTGATGTTAATTATATGATATGCTGATTTTTATTATGAAATATATGCTTTGTGGTTAATTTCGAGTAAAATGCAAATTATGTGAGCTACTTGTTAAATATAAATTATTACCGAGTATTGGTTTCGGTATTCTACGGAAGACGGCAAGGATATGTGTTCGAGGAAAATCCCGTTTGAACCTTAGGAATAGATTAGGATACAGGTGACATGTCACTAGGATGGTTGAGCATCCGAACTCGTTGAGTTGAGTCCGAGTTCACTTATGGATGCGAATGTCCGAACTCGTTGAGTTGAGTCCGAGTTCATGAGATGTAACTATGCATCCGAGCTCGTTGAGTTGACTCCGAGTTCACTTATGGATGCGAACGCCCGAGCTTGTTGAGTTGAGTCCGAGTTCGCTTATGGGCGGGTTACATGATTGCTTGATTGCATATGTGGCACTTATGTGCAAGTTATCCATGTATCCGAATTATATTCCGATGTGTTCAATGGGTAAAGTTCTACTCAAATGGAGGAATACTAGAGCTGTAAAGAGACGTATTGGTAAGTGATGTGAAATGGATATTTTGGACAGGTATGTATTTAACCTTCGGGTTGAGTATTGATACAACCACGATAAGGTAATAAGATGATGAAAAATGATTAGAAATGTGATATGTGTTTTGGTGATATATGCTAATGTTGATTGGTTTGATTGATTGTTATGTCATTTATTATTTGCATATGAACTTACTAAGCATTTATGCTTACTCCCTCCTTCTTACTCATTGTAGTTTTGGACAAGCCAGCTCAGGAGTCGAGATAGGTCGAAGGCTCAGTCACACTATCCGGAAGACTTTTTGGTAAATGGCTTGTAAATTTAAGTATGGCATGTATAGCAATATACCTATTTTGTGTAAATAATCTTATGATATGGTGATGGAATGGTTGAGGAAATGCTTGATAATGATAAATTATGGAAATGGTTAGTTTAGATTATGTTTGATGTTATGGAAAGTTATTAGGATACCTAGCTCATGAAAATTCATAAAAAGGATGAAATTTACCATAAACAGAACATTGCAGCAACACTAACGTGAGTTTGAAAATTTACTAAAAATCATATAAATCAAATTAGGTGATGGATTAAATATAAAATTTAAGCTTAATATGTCTAGTTTCACATAAAACAAATGAAACAGGTAAAGGAATTATATGTTAGAAGATATTTGAATTTTAGTGAAACAGGGTCAGAGCAGTTTCTGGATCCTCTGTTCCAACTTTAGAAATTCACCATAAATTGTACAGATATAATTAGGTGGTTTATTTTATATCCTCATAATCCTTATTGAGTCTAGTTTCAGTAGAAGCAAACCTCATAGTCATATAAATTTTTTACAGAAATAAATTTGGTTCGTAGTAAACAGAGGTCAGTCCAGTCAAGTCCTGAAACAGGGGTAACTTTAACTAATAAACTGTACTAATTGGCCAAACCAAAAATTCTAGAAAAAAATTAGTAGATAGTTATATGAGTCTAGATTCAGGGAAAATTTAT
Organism: Gossypium longicalyx; assembly: GCA_025698465.1. Classification (NCBI taxonomy): domain Eukaryota; kingdom Viridiplantae; phylum Streptophyta; class Magnoliopsida; order Malvales; family Malvaceae; genus Gossypium; species Gossypium longicalyx. The sequence goes on from CM046996.1 coordinate 53,881,498, forward strand.
GGATATTGATTTCGAGTTTTGTAACTCGAGATATGATTTTTCTTGTGACTGTGACGCAAGTAGCTTGAAAGCTGTGAATGTAGAAACAAATAATCCAAAGTTCTAAAAATGTTAAATTAAGCTTAGTAACACCTCATACTCGACTCCGGCGACGGTCTCGGGCGTGGGGGCGTTACACACACTGAGTTTGTAAAAACTCACCCCCTCTTTTATTTTATTTTCAGGTGATGCTCAGTAGAAGGTTCGATGTTTGGAGGGACTCTGGGTGGCTAACTAGCAAGGCTACATGGACGTGTTTTTTTTTCCTTTCTTAAAAGCATACAAGTGTCTATTTTATTAAGTACTTTTCCATCCAATTTGTAATAAGGCTTCCATTTTTTTATTATTTGGGTTTTTATTTTCATGCGTTGTAATTACGAAATGTTGAACATGGGTTTGCTAAATCATAGTATGTTCTTCTACACTTCCGCAATAGAATTTTAAAATGACAGGTTTTCATAAAATCATATGTTTTAAACAGTTTTTCGTGATTGAAAAATAAAAATAGTTTTTATAAGTTAATTAAGGTTTTGTTTATTTTAAGAAGGGTTTTTATTGAAAAAATAGTTTTCACTAAAACACTTCAATGCGATGCGCCAGATTCGGCCATAACGTCTGGGCCGGGTTTGGGGTGTTACATTTAGTGGTATCAAAGCCCAAGTTGCAAAACTCGAGCTGTGAAGTGGGCCTTATTATTATTTGGTTTCTTTTTCTACTTATTATTTGGATTTTTAAAAAAAATATTTTGGATCACAATGTGTTAGAAAAAGGGAAATCTTGTTGTGCGGCACACCGAGCCTCCGAAGTCGAACCAAGTACTTTTATTCTTAAGTATGTTTAAATTGTGATACAGTAGATAGTTAGAGGACTACTTTAGATGATTTTGTTAGAGTGGAACTGAAGCCCGTACGAACTTGAAACTGTAGAGGATTTTCGAAAACAATCTTCTCTTTTAATATTTTCATAAGAATTTCTAATCCAAATAATACGCAAATCGACGATGAGTGCTTGAAGAGGTGCAAGGGGCCGTGGCCGAGGCCGCGAAAGTGTTAGGGCTGAATCGTCGGCATCGGGCCATATACCCGATGTTGGAGTAGAAGAGGCTCCGGCCTCACCTGTGGCTGGGAATGGACTATATGATTGGGCCGCGGGAGAAGATGCATTATCGCAGGCAATGCTAAGGGTTTTGGAAAGGGTCGTTGGGCTCAATAATGGCAATGGAAATCGGGGGTCCATTCCGGAGCGACTTCGTTCGAATGGAGCTGAGATATTTGAGGGCATGGCTTGCGTGGCTCCTAACGTGGCAAAATATTGGCTGGAGGCCACTAAAAGGATAATGGAGGACATGGACTGCTCACCTGAATAAAAGCTGGAAAGGGCCGTGTCACTACTTAGGGAAGAAGCCTACCAGTGGTGGTTCACGGTGAAAGAGGGCACCCAACCGGAGTGGGTCACTTGGGAGTTTTTCAAAGCTGCATTGCAAGGGAAGTATGTGGGTGCAAGCTATGTGGATGCTAGAAGGAAGGAGTTCCTGAACTTGACCCAAGGAAACAAATCGGTGGCGGAGTATGAAGCGGAGTTTCTACGCCTTAGTAGGTATACAAGAGTAATAGTGGCAACAGAATATGAGCGTTGCGTTAGGTTTGAGGATGGACTAAGAGATAGCCTTAGGGTATTGATAGCTCCACAAAGGGAGCGAGTTTTCTCAGAATTGGTGGAAAAAGTGAAGATAGCGGATGAGGTAAAACGCACTAAGCGCTTAAATCGGGAAAAAGAAAAGGGTAAGAAGAAGAGGGAGGCTGAGGTTTCCGGTGTTGCACAGAGGCCTAGGGCTAGGGCCAAAAATAATGGGCCAGTTAGAGTAGGGCCCCTACTGCTAATCTAGGGGTGCCACCTTGTGCTGATTGTGGGAGAAGCCAAAGAGGCGAGTGTTGGAAGAGGATGGGAGCTTGTTTTGCTTGTGGGTCTATGGAGCATAAGATCAAGGATTGCCCCCGAGTGCTTGGTCGAGTGCCAGTAGTGGGCCAAGATGGTGCTCAGCCACCAAGGGGTGGTCAGCTGCCGCCAAGGGGTCGTGGGCAGGCCAGGGGCGGTAACGGCAATGGGCATAGACGTAGAGCACCAGGCGGAAATGCAGGCCCTGGTGAGGCGAGACAGCAAGCTTTGGCTTATGCTGCTCGTCACCAAGAAGACAGGGATTTCCCAGATGTGATAATGGGTATGTTCTTTATATATGAGTTACCTTACATAGCATTGATTAATATTGGATCGACGCATTCATATGTTGCATGCAATATGACTGAATCTTTGGGTGATATGTTTGAAATTACTGCGAAGGAGATAACTATGATCAGCCCGTTAGGGTAGTCAGTAGGAGTGAATAAGTTGTTTAGGGAAGTACCCTTAGTAGTCAAAGGAGTTACCTTTTCAGCAGATTTGATGGAGTTGCTGTTTAACGAATTTGACTTAATCTTAGGTATGGATTGGCTGCTAAAGCACCGAGCCACCTTGGATTGCGCTGTAAAGCGAATAGTGTTAAGAACGGCAGAGGATAAGGAGGTAGTGGTGATTGGTGAATGCCGGAATTACCTATCGAATGTGATTTCGATGTTGAAGGCTGAGAAGTTAGTACGAAAGGGATGCGAAGCCTATTTGGCTTATATTAGTAATACGGTTAGTACGAAAGGGATGCGAAGCCTATTTGGCTTATATTAGTAATATGGAGGCTAAGAGCCTTGCTGTTAAAGAATTGAGAACCGTTAGGGATTTTCCTGATGTCTTTCCCGAGGAGCTTCTTGGGTTGCCACCCAGCAGAGAAGTGGAATTTGAAATCGAGTTGTTACTTGGGACGGCTCCGGTGTCCATCACTCCTTATCGGATGGCACCAAAAGAGTTGGTGGAACTTAAGGCACAAATTCAGAAATTGTTGGACCGAGGATTCATACGACCAAGTGTGTCTCCATAGGAGCACCGGTGTTATTCGTGAAGAAGAAGGATGGAACCTTGCGAATATGCATCGACTATCGATAGTTAAACAAGTTAACTATTAAAAACAAGTACCCTCTACTGAGAATCGATGATCTTTTTTATCAGTTTAAGGGAGCTTCTATTTTCTCGAAGATTGACCTGCGTTTGGGATATCACCAATTGAGGGTTAATGAGGCAGATGTTCATAAGACAACTTTCTGAACTCGTTATAGGCACTGCGAGTTCTTGGTGATGCCATTCGGGCTAACGAACGCACCTGCTGCTTTCATGGATCTCATGAATCGGGTTTTCCAACCCTACTTGGATCGATTCGTGGTTGTCTTTATAGATGACCTTTTGCTGTACTCAAGAAATGAGGTTGAGCATGATGCACATTTAAGGATTATGTTGCAGATTTTGAGGGAGAAGCAGCTGTATGCCAAGTTCAGTAAGTGTAAATTTTGGCTAAGGGAGGTTACTTTTCTTGGACATGTGGTGTCAGCTGAGGGGATTAAGGTGGATCCCCAAAAAATTGAAGCAGTGTTAGACTAGAAAACACCCAAGTCGGTGTCAGAAATCTGAAGTTTTTGGGCTTGCGAGGATACTATAGGCGGTTTGTTGAGGGTTTTTCAGTAATTGCTGCACCCTTAACTAAGTTGTTGAGGAAGGGGGTACCGTTTGTTTGGACGGACAAGCAGCAAGAGAGTTTTGGAAAACTTAAGAAAGTTTTAACTGAGGCCCCTGTGTTGATTCAGCCAGTGTTTGGGAAGGAGTTTACGGTTTATAGTAACGCGTCGCATATGGGCTTGGGATGTGTATTGATGCAAGAAGGAAAGGTGGTTGCGTATGCGTCACGGCAACTTAAGACTCACGAAGTGAACTACCCAACCCATGATTTGGAGTTAGCTGTGGTGGTTTTCGCACTTAAAATATGGAGGCATTACTTATACGGGAGAAGTGCGTAATTTATTCAGACAACAAGAGTTTGAAGTACCTCCTTACCCAAAAGGAGCTAAACCTTAGGCAACGTAGGTGGGTGGAATTGTTGAAGGATTATGATTGTACGATTGAATACCACCCTGGCAAAGTGAATGTGGTTGCCGACATATTGAGTCGCAGGGCTAAGTCAAACTTAAGGGCTATGCTTGCCCGTTTAAGCTTGTTGGATGATGGTAGCTTGTTAGCTGAGCTTTAGGTAAAGCCGGTGTGGGTCGAGCAGATAAGGAGTAAGCAGCTAGTGGATGAGACCTTAGGTGCTCGTTTTAGACAAGTGGAGAGCGAGGAGACATTGGACTTTGGGATAAATAGTGAAGGAGTTTTGTGTTTCCGTAGGAGGGTGTGTATACCAAAGGACGATGATCTAAGGTAGTCCATTCTGCGGGAAGCACATACCGGTCTCTACGCAATGCATCCTGGCGGAAATAAGATGTATCAGAATTTGCGAGATCTTTATTGGTGGCCAGGACTCAAGCGCGAGGTTATGGAGTTCGTAAGCAAATGTTTGGTTTGTCAAGAGGTGAAGGCAGAACATCAGTTGCCTTCGGGATTGCTTCAGCTAGTGAAGATTCCACTCTGGAAGTGGGAAAGGATCACTATAGACTTTGTTAGTGGGCTACCCTTGACGCCTACAAAGAAAGACTCGATATGGGTTATAATGGATCAGTTAACCAAGTCTACTCATTTTGTACCGGTTCGCACCGATTACTCGTTACAAAAGCTAGCTAGGCTATATATGGCGGAGATTGTAAGATTGCATGGAGTGCCAGTATCCATAATATCAGATAGGGACCCACGTTTCACTTTGCGATTTTGGAAGAAGCTGCATGAGACATTGGGTACTAGGTTGAACTTCAGTACGGCATTCCACCCTCAAATTGATGGACAGTCAGAAAGGGTGATTCAAGTGTTGGAAGATATGTTGAGGGGATGCGTGATTGAGTTCCAAGGTAGCTGGGAGGACTATTTACCGTTAGCCGAATTCGTATACAATAATAGCTATCAAGCAAGCATTGGGATGGCTCCATACGAAGCACTGTATGGGCGAAGGTGTCAAACTCCAACATGTTGGATGGAGTTGGGCGAACGGAGAGTTTGGGGCACTGAGTTAGTGGCCGATACTGAGGATAAGGTAAAATTGATTCGGGATCTGTTGAAGGAGGCCTCAGATAGGCAAAAGTCATATGCTAACCTTCAGCATCGAGAAATAGAGTATGCAGTGGGAGACTTAATTTTTTTAAAGGTCTCTTTGTGGAAGAAAGTGTTAAGGTTTGGACGAAAGGGTAAGCTAAGCCTAAGGTCCATTGGGCCATATCGGGTTGTAAGGCGGATTGGGCCAGTCTCTTACCAGCTGGAGTTACCTCCTGAACTAAGCCAAATCTACGACTTGTTTCATGTTTCCATGCTAAAGAGGTATCGCTCAGATCCTTCACATTTTGTGACGATTGAAGAAATCGAGGTCAGGCCAGACCTAACTTTCGAGGAAGAGCCCATACAAATAATTGGTCGAGATGTCAAAGAACTAAGAAGGAAGTCCGTTCCATTAGTGAAAGTGCTTTGGCGAAGTCACAAGGTCGAGGAGGCTACTTGGGAACCTAAGGAAGTGATGCGATGTCAATATCCTCAACTGTTTGAATCAGGTAAAATTTCGAGGACGAAATTTCTTTTAGGGGGTAGAGTTGTAACGCCCCAAAAATCCCGAAATCTCAAATTTTTCTTTTTGTGCTTAGCAATTAAGTGTTAATTACGCAATGGTAGGTCTGGGTCAAGGGTTGAGTTTGAATCTAGGGGTAGAAGGAATTATAGTATAATTATTAAAGGAACCTTGATGGCAAGCAGTTGGGCTTTTAAATAAATATAAGGGAAAAAGGGCATCAAAAAGCCAAATGGACAAGTGGCTAAGTGACGCCACTTAGAGTGTAGGGAGGTGGCGTTAGTGGCTACCAAGGAGATCCAAGGTTCGAATCCTAGCTTAGTATTTTTAGAAGTTCAATTTTGGCCTTCCAAAAGATTGGAAGTGGCGTAAAGATGGACTCCAAGAGGAGTGTTCAGAAGAGAAATTTGAGAAAAGGATCAAGGGGTTATCAGGGAGAAAAATGAGGAGATGAGAAGGGGGAAGTGATGGAACCGAATGGGGAATTGAGGGTCATGCAGTTCAGCTATAGGGGCTATAAATAGGTGCCGAATGCAAGGTTGCCAGGCTAATGCCGAAATCTCTCTCACTTTGTTATCGGAAACCCTTTTCTCTACAAGATCCAAAAAGCCGAAAACCTTTTCTTCTTTCTTTCTTTTCTTGTACCGATTTTCTATTCTTCTTCTACTCTTCTTCTTTAATCTGTACCAAATAAACCTTATTCACCATACTAAGCTTGAAAGCCGAATACACTTTGGCTGAATACCCTTGGTGTAATTACTACTCCTTCTACTTCGGTCAAATCTAGTGTAAGTGTTGTTCTCCCAATCGATTTTGCTAAGAATCTATTATGTTGTTCTTTTCTCACTCTTTCTAATCAACTATGTTAGGGAATTAGTATCGGATCTCAGATCTTCGCTCTCTACCGAAATTGCTCCTTAAGTGTTTGTAATTTTGGTAAGTATTCCTCTTCCATTGGCTAAGGTGGCCAAATGTTCATAGTTAAGGTAAGGGGACTTGTGTTGGATATGAGTCACCAATTATTTTGGTTTTAATAGTTAAGATTGGTGTAGATCTAGGAGTTGATCGTGGTCAGTGATTTAAGAAGGGGCTGTTATACTTATCGCGTAAAGTAAGGTTAAGGTGAGGTTTTGATTTTAGTAAAGATATGTATTAAGCATGAGATTAATTGAAGGGTGATATTGTTTGTAGGTTGGTGACTAAGGGAATCGTAGCATGCTTGCTTACCAGGTGTGTACATACACTGTACACATACAATGAATCAGCAAAAGTCAAAATGCCGAAATGCCAAAATACCGAAAAGCCAAAAGTTGGGCTACGGTAGTCTTGCGAGTGCGTGAACACTCGTGAGGAGGAAACCAGTAGGTTGTCTGAGGCCCATGGGCAATTCCATGGACTTGGGCTGTGATTTGGCCAACCGAGCTAGAATGGGCTTAATGGGTCTGATGGGCTGTTTGGCCCATAATAGGCAAAAATTGATTATTGTTGCTATGTGATGGAAATCGTATGAGTACATGATTGTAAATGTGGTTAGGGCCTAATGGGCCGTGTAAATGTGATTTGGGCCTATTGGGCCGTATAAATGTGATTTGGGCCTAATGGGCCATATGAATGAGATTGGGCCTAGTGGACCATATGCATGTATGAAGGGTTTTGGGCCTAGTATATGATGACTACATAAAAATTAATTAATTAATTGTGATCGTGGACAAGTCAAAGGGTTAAGGTGTGGCAACGGGTATATAAATGTCTAGGATTGGATCTAGGGAGAGCTTGGTACTTAAGCGATCTTAATGACTCACCTCCTCTTCTCTGGAATCCTACCTGGTGCATAGTATTCGTTCATCTTAGCTCACGGGATTTGTTAACGGGCCAAGGTAAGTGAAAATCATAAAGAAAGGGAAAATTATCGAAATGCCCTTAAGGGCAGAAATGACCAAAATACCCGTAGGTGTTGAATGTAAGTTTTATGGATGTGACATGCATACATATGATATTCTGCTTAGGTTGCATAGGGGTTGGGAATCATGGAACGGAGGAAGTATATGAGGATCGCATGGTGACTTGACAATTGTGGATCCACCGATGGCTTTTAAGCCCAATGTGTACGTTCAGGTAGTTCAGCAACTGGGCTACCACAGATGTGTCGAATGGGTGGGTCAATATTTATATCCCCACATGGTGTGACGGGGGACGGAGCTGGTGTGTAGCGGATGGATTATTGGGATGGGATTGCATTACATGTGATGTATGGTGTTTATTGAATGCTTGTTGCTCGTCGAGGGTTGTACACACTGAGTTTGCTAAAACTCACCCCCTCTTTTATTTTATTTTCAGGTGATGCTCAGTAGAAGGTTCGATGTTTAGAGGGACTCTGGGTGGCCAGCTAGCAAGGCAACATGGACGTGTTTTTTTTTTTCCTTTCTTAAAAGCATACAAGTGTCTATTTTATTAAGTACTTTTCCGGCCAGATTGTAATAAGGCTTCCATTTTGTTATTATTTGGGTTTTTATTTTCATGCGTTGTAATTACGAAATGTTGAACATGGGTTTGCTAAATCATAGTATGTTTTTCTACGCTTCTGCAAGAGAATTTTAAAATGACAGGTTTTCATAAAATCATATATTTTAAACAGGTTTTCGTGATTGAAAAGTAAAAAGAGTTTTTATAAGTTAATTATGGTTTCTTTTATTTTAAGAAGGGTTTTTAATGAAAACACGATTTTCGCTAAAACACTTCAATGTGATGCGCCCGATTCGGCCATAACGTCCGGGCCGGGTTTGGGGTGTTTCAATGTGTCTCAATCGTGTGGAGGACACGGCCTAGCACGCGGGTGTGTGGCCTGGCCATGTGGTTCAATTTGTTGTGCTGACATCATAAACAGAGAATTACATGGCTTGAGGACACGGGTGTGTCCTTGTGTCCACACAAGCGTGTGACCATATTTCAGGAAAATTTTCTAAGTTTTCCCAAAACTTTCTAAAGTTTTCGATTTAATCCGAAGCCGCCTTTAATGCATGTTTAGAGCCTCGGTAGCTCGTGTAAGGGACATTTTGCATGTGATTGAATATTTTTAATTTAAACGAAATTTTATGGCCCGATTTTGCATGTTTGTGAATGTTTAAGTCTGATAACGCCTCGAACCCTGTCTCAGTGTCAGATACGGGTAAGAGGTGTTACATCTCTTTTCATGCCCAGCCACCAATACAATCTCTTCAAGTCATTATACATCTTAGTACTACCCGGATGGATTGACATACAACTACTATGTGCCTCGTGAAGAATTTTCCCAATAAGCTCATCAACTCTAGGTACACAGACCCTATCTCGGAACATCAAATAACTGTCGGTACTAATCTGAAAATTGGATCTGTCAACTGTCTCACACTTAGCCATCTTAGCTAGCAAATCTTTATTACTCTTCTGAGCTTCACAAATCTCTTGAAGAAACATAGGTCTAGCTCTCAACGCTACTAGAATCGAACCATCCTTGATTAAAAACAACTAGGTATTCATACCTCTCAAGGCAAACAATGACTACCTACTTAATGCATCAACGACCACGTTCGCCTTTCCCGGGTGATAATCAATTCCTAACTCGTAATCTTTAATCAACTCCATCCAACTTCATTGTTGTAGATTCAAATCCTTTTGAGTCATCAAGTATTTTAGGCTTTTATGGTCAGGGAATATGCGGCATTTCTCGCCATACAAGTGGTGTCTCCAAATCTTCAGTGTGAACACTATGGCTGCTAACTCTAAGTCGTGAGTCGGATAATTTTTCTAATGCGACTTCAGTTGTCTCAAGGCATACGCTATCACCTTACCTTCCTGCATGAGCACGCATGCTAATCCATTCAAGGATGCATCACTATACACTACGAATTCCATTCCTGGTTTCGGTTGTACTAAAATTGGAGCTTTAGTCAGCAACGCCTTTAGTTTCTCGAAACTCTGTTGGCATTTTTCCGTCCAGTCGAACTTGACATCTTTCTACAGCAACCTTGTCATCGGAGTGGCAATCATGGAGAATCCTTTAACGAATCGTCTATAGTAACTCGCTTAGCCTAGAAAGCTTCTAATCTCTGATACATTCCTCGATGGTTTCCACTCAATAATAGCCGAGATCTTACTCGGGTCAACTCTAATCCCATCACCCGACACGATGTGTCCCTAGAATCCAACCTCTAGGAGCCAAAACTCACTTTTACTAAACTTGGCATATAGCTGCTTATCTCGTAATGTCTTCAAAACGGTTCCTAAATGCTCCGTGTGCTCACTCTCATCACGAGAATAAATTAATATATCGTTAATAAAAACAACCACAAACTTATCCCAGTACAGTCAAAAAATACGATTCATCAAGTCCATAAACACGGCGGGAGCATTTGTTAAGCCAAAGGGCATGACGAGGAACTCATAGTGTTCGTATCTCATCTGAAATGCTATTTTCAGCACATCTTTCTCCTTAACCCTTAGTTAGTAATAACTGGATCTCAAGTCTATCTTAGAAAACACCGTGGCTCATTTTAATTGATCAAACAAATCGTTGATCCTTGGCAAGGGATACTTGTTCTTTACCGTCACCTTGTTGAGTTGTCTGTAGTCTATACATAACCTTATCGACTCGTCTTTCTTTTTCACAAAAAGTACCGAGGCACCCCACGGGGAGCAGCTCGGTCTCGCAAAATCCTAGTCCATTAATTCTTGTAACTGTACTTTTAACACCTTTAACTCTGTCGAAGCCATCCTATACGGAGCGATCGAGATGGATGCCGTACCAGGGACTAACTCGATACCAAACTCAACTTCCCTAGTTGGAGATAATCCGAGAAATTCTTATGGAAACACATCCAGGTACTCACATACCACTGGCACTGACTCAATCTTTACTCCCGACTCTTGGGTATTCAACACAAATGCAAGATAGGACTCATAACCTTTTCTCATGTATTTCTCAGCAGTCATAGAAGAAATCAGTACTGGTAAGCTGTCCGATTCACCTAATTCAACCCAAATAATATCCCCATTTTCACATCTCAATTCAATAAACTTACTACCATAGTTTACTAACACGTTATGATCAGTCAGCCAATCCATGTCAAGAATTAGGTCAAATTCATCAAATGGTAGTAGCATGAGGTTAGCCGAAAATCAGTGGCCCCTAACCATTAAAGGACAGTTTCTACACACTTTGTCAACTATTACATGTTTGCCTAACGGGTTGGAAACTTTTGCCACAAATTCAGTAGACTCCACTTGCATATTCGTACTAGGTACCAATTTCATACAAATATAAGAGTGGGTAGACCCCAGGTCGATCAAAGCAACAACAGATATATCATAGATAGAAAAGGTACTCGTAATCACATCGGGAGATGCGACATCTTCGCGGGCACGAATGGTGTATGTCCTTACAGGCGCTCTACCCTCGAACCTTACAGTGAAATCTCTAGGCATACGTCTACTGCCCACCCCACTCCCAGGGTTCTTCTGTGGTCTACCCCTTGAGGGAGCATTACTCGCTCTCGCATCTTCCTTTTTGTCTTTCTCCTACATCTCAAAACAGTTTCAAATAAAGTGGTCTAGTGAACCACACTTGAAGCAACCTCTATCATTACCTTGGTACTCATCGAATTGTCATCTACCACACTGCGAACACTCTGGTCTATTCGGTCGAGCACTACCAACTCTTGCAATGGAAGTGGTCTGAGCTTTAGACGCCGCATATCGTTTATTCTTGGTTCTGCTAGAGAATCCTGTCGACGCATTTGTTCGAGTAGAAAACTTCCTCGATTTCTTGGATGAGGTCTGAAATGATCTTCCCATTTGTCTTTTCTTTGAGTCACGTGACTCAATGTCAGCTCTCCTTGTAACACCCCAAACCCAGCCTAGACATTATGGTCGAATATGTGATGTCACATTAGAGTGATTTTCAAAACACGAGTCGTCGAAAGGTTCCTTCTTTGTAAAACATCATCGGGTTCATAACAAAGGGATGAGTGGCCCAGTTTATTTTGAAAAACTCACGTCGTTTAAGTAAAACATTAGTTATACCGATTTATTATTAAACTTTAAAACCATGCTTGTTATGGAAGTTTTTAAAATGTTTTGCATGAGCGTGATGATTTCAAAAAAACATTTGTTTGTTTCTTTTTTTGAAAATTTGAGCCCTATCACTAGCAGGTAAAATAAAATTATAAAATCCCCAAAATAAAATAAACTTTAAAAGGCCTTATTACAATGAAAAACCCAAAAATAAAATCTTAGTCATATTCAATAAGAAAGTACTTCATCGAGTGGCCACCTCTGAGTCCTCCGTCGCCTCGGTCCATCTAAGCCTGGGGATTTCCTGCACAGATAACAGACGAGTGAGTTTACGAAAACTCAGTGTGTGAAATCCCAAAATAGCAGATAATCAGAGAAAACGCAATCTGGGCCTAAGCCCTTTTTATTCCAGTTAGGGCCTTAGCCCTTTTTTCAGTAACAGTAGTAGTCCGGGCCTTAGCCCGTTTCAGTACAGTATGCAACAAAGAGTCCTACCCAATCCAACCGCTACACACCAACTCTGTACCAGCCCTACACTCTATGTGGGGATAAAATCGACCCACCTAACCCTACACACCAAGTCGTACCGATTTTGGTACTATAACAGTATTTGCAGCGGAGCAGCCAGTAATAGGCTTATAGCCTTTCATTTCACTTCCTCCAAAATCATATAACCCATCCCAAGTAATGCAACAAAATAACATACGTGTATACAGAAATCACATGCTCAGAATCAATCATATATAACACATGGGTATTTCAGTCAGTTTACCCCACAGAGGCACAATGGTCATTTCATCATATTAGGGTCTAAAGACACTTATCGACCCAACAGTATGTCCACAGTCGTCTAGGCGACCCGTGCAATGTTATTAGTCAAACGGTAATAATGGGCCTACAAGATCATAATACGGCCCATGTAGGCCCACGTGCTCGTTTGGCCCACAAAGCCCAGAAATAACTTTAGCCATGTTATCCACACAACCTAGCTCAATATTTACCACACTTGGTGCGATTTCTCCGTGGGGGCCCACAAACCCATTGGGTCCACACAGCCCAGTTCGGCCCATAATGGCCCAATTTTAATTTGGCCCATGAAAACATTCATGGCCATCTCGTCGACCACACGACCATTTTTTGTAACACAGGCGCACACATGCCTGTGTGATGCCGACAACCCACTTTTCAGCTTTTAGCCTTTCGGCTTTTCAACCTTTGCGGTTTTATGTTAGATAGTAGTGCTCACACACATGTAATGGAACTGTTGTCGCAACACCTTCAAGATCAAAGCACCTATGATTCATAACGATCCACCATTAGCCCAATTCATGGTAACTCCTAAACCAAAGTATTGAAATCACTCTAACTGATTCATTGTTACTTACCAAGCCCACCAGTCGCTGAACCCTTCTTGTTCACCACACAAACTTTCTCCAAAGCTTTAACCTCTAACCAAAACAATAACTGATTCATCAAAAATTATACTTCCTTGCAAAAATAAATAATATCTAAAGTGCTTACCACGAGTGACTGGATCTCTTATTGTAAAAAGACAATTGGCCTAACTCCCTTGATCATGAAAATTGTGTCCCTAGCACATTCGGCAACCACAGAGTTAAATGACAGTCACTAAGATGATATAAGGGTGAATGAGTAAGATACATTCGGCACATAGAAGAAAAAGGAACTGCAAACTTGAGAAGAGAAAAGACTAACCAATAATCAGCCTAGACTCCAATCTAAATGCCCGAGAATAGCACGATTGAGAGATGAGGAGGAGAAGAAACGACCCCCACTTCCAGAGGTATTCGGCCAAGAGCAGAAAGAACGTTAAAATAAAAGGGTTCGGCTTGAAGTGAACAGAATATAAGGGTTCGTCCTCACAATAAAAGGGAAAAGAAGAAACGATGGGGAGAGAAGTGCAATTCCGGCAATCGGCCAAGTTGCGAAGAGGGGGAGACAAAAAATCAGCAAAAAAGAAGAAGATAGGGGACAAGTAGAAATCGGCCAAGGTTAAGGGAAAAATCAGCAGTACACTTGGAGACCTTTTGAGGAACTACTCAAAAAACCAAAAGAAGGAAAACGCAAAACATACAATTGAAATCCTGAAAAGTGAGGGGAGAATTCAGCACTAGGCTAGACTATGACCGAAATTGTCATAGTGGAGACTCCCACTTTCGGCCAACCACTCACTCTCCCCTACTCCTTGATCCACTCCCCCTATCTCTCCACAATTCTCTCCACAACTCTTTCCACTTTTCCCTCACTTGACTGATTCAAACTCCCCTCCCCTTACCAGTGTTTTAGTCAACCACTACTACCTCCCCAAAGCAAGCAGTAAAAATAATCTCCCTTATGCATGAGCAGAGATTCGAACCTTAGACTACTTGCACACACCACACGCCACCTACCATTAGGCTAGCATGCATACTTTTTCATGTCCTACACACATTAATTTAAAAGTCCACTAGCAACTAACAAGGGTTTATTCACATAAAACCAACATTTTGCTCAAGCCAAGGCTTGAACCCATGACTTCTCAAACACTCCCAGAGCACTAAACCACTAAGGCAGACATACATCCATGTCACAATTACACAAAACAATTCCAACAGGGTTTTTTAGGATTTGGGGCGTTACACTCCTCTTCTATTTGGCCAACTCTTCAACCTTACACGCTCTCTCCACAAGTACTACAAATTCTCTTGACTCCAAAATACCAACCAACAATCAGATGTCTTCATTCAAACCATCCTCAAACCTCTTGCACATAGTGGCTTCAGTAGATACACTCTGTAACACCCTTTACCCATACCCGAGACTGAGATAAGGTATGAGGCATTACTAGACGCATACGTAGACATTTTGACAAAATACAGGTCATAAAATTTCTTTTTGCTTTAAAACAAATCATACATAATCATATTGTCACTATTACGAGCCTATGAGACCCAAAACATGCATTAGAGATGGTCCGAGGCTAAACCGAGAACCCAAGAAAAATTTTAGGAAAAATTTCCTATTTGAGCCTCACACACCCGTGGGAAGGCCTTGCACACGACTGTGTGCTGGTACACGCCCGTGTCCCTTACCCATGCAGAATTATTTTTCATTACAAAGCTTCAGTGGTTTTTACACGGCCAAGCACATGCTCGTATCCTTGGCCCGTGTCCCTCACACGGCCTGGCAAACGCCCGTGTGGTAGTCTGTGTGATTTTAGCGAGCACTCTATATATGATGTCATCAAGCAATTTGAGCACACGGCCACACACACGCCCGTGGCTAGAGGCCGTGTCCTCAACACGGTTGAGACACACGACCGTGTCCCTGCCCGTGTTTTTACTAGCATGCAAACTGGTCTAAATTTTCAAGGTGCAAGGGACACACAGCCGGACGACATGCCAGTGGGGCTGGCCGTGTGTCTACCCGTGTGGACCATTTGAAGGCTATTTTCCAAGCTATTGGTCACCCTTAGCCAATCATACACCCTTATCTTTTAGTCATACCACACCAATTTCATGGTTTACCATATTCCTTACTATTAATCCATTTTGGGTATCAAATCATGCAACCATATACAAGCAATTAAATAGACATCCATCAAACAAAATAAATCATTAACACATACACAATTTAGCATGCGTGCAAGGGTAAATTTAGGGATACATCCCAATCATTTACATGGACCAAATCACATGGCCATATACAAAATAATTAATACTCAAATGAGCCATTACATTGGCTACTTCAACATGACACATATACACAAAATAGACAAATTTCCTATACATGCCATGACCAAAATAATTAAACCATTTATACCCAAATTTCTTGAAGTTAGTGTGACCTTAGCTCTGACGTCCCCCGATCCTTTGAGCTAGCTTGACGTATCTAAAGAGGTGGGAAAGAGAGGAGGGTAAGCTATAAAGCTTAGTAAGTACACATACTAGTAAAATACATTTTTCATTAATTGATAATCTAAGCATAAATACTTATAACATCATCATACTTTTCATCACATCATATATATATAACTTACCTTTCACATTTATATAAACATGCTCACCCAAATACATACCTTTTTATAATATCATCATATACCATGTACTCATAGGGTTTTAGTACATACCTGTGCCCTCTTGCATACACATGGTTTACTTAAATTACTTTCAGAATTCATAATACGTTACCCGTTGAACACTTGGAATATGATTCGGATACAAGGAAGAAATGTACCGAAGTGCATGAATGTAGCCTTGGTTACATGACAGAATATGCACCGAAGTGCCTCATATTACAGAATCACATGCTGTTCTCAACGGGGGCTACTCAAAGAGCTAAAGAGTATCCAAACACAACTCAGGATACCCAGCACCCGAACCCTAGCATGTATCACATATCAAATGAGCTCATAAAACACATAGCTATCCTAGCCACATGTCACTTGTATCCTCAACTATTCCTAAGGTTCAAACGGTATTTCTGACTTCCAAACCTTTGACAGACGTACTCGAATTGTGGCTTCATTCACATAGCAATTATCTCATAGTCATATAGCATAGCAATATTCTCATCATAATAGCAAAACAACAAAACATAATATACTATCAAAATATCCAATTTAAGTATATTAAGCATACAAATATCAATCAAACATTTAGTAGCAATAATTAATGTATTTATTTCCATGTGTACTTACCTCGGTACAAAATATTAGAGAACGAGCCTAAACCTCGTAAACCTTGTTCTTCCCTCGATCAAGACCCGTATCTCGATTCTCTTGATCTATAATACCAAATTTAGCTCATTTAATACATACATTACTCAAAACGACCCAAAATTCATACTTCAGTAAAATTACTATTTTACACCTAAACTTTCATATATTTACAATTTAGTCCTTAGGCTAGGATAATGCAATGCATGGGATTTCTTGGTTACCCAAGCCTAGCCGAATATTTTTCATGCTCATAACAGCCCACATTTTCCTTCATTTCACATTTTTTTACCCATTTTTACAACTTTTACAAAATGGTCCTTAAAGTCCTTTCCATGAAAAACTACTTAGTAAAAGTTATTTACCATCCTTTAAACTCTCATATCCCTCCTTAAATCATCAAAACATAAGCTTCTCATGCATGGGTAAATTTCTGAACATGAACCCTAGCATGGAATATGGGTAGAGATAGAAAGAGCAAGTTACGGGATTTCAAAAATACGAAGAACATTAAAAACGGGGCTTGGGAACACTTACTATAAGCTTGGAAAGGATGAACAAACCCTAGCTATGGTGTCTCTCCATTTTTGGTAGCAAGATGGAGAAGATGAGCTGATTTTTGGCTTATTTTCTCATTTTATTTCATTAATATACCAAATGACCAAAATGCCCCTCAATACTAATCCTTAAAAAATTTCCATGCATGCCCATTTTTGTCCAAAAACTTAAAAATTGGGAAAATTACTTCTTGAGACCTTCTATTTTATAATCTAAAGCAATCTTATACAAATTGCTTCTAGAACATAAATTTTACAACTTATTCGATTTAGTCCCTAATTTCCAATTCTTATACTTAGGATTTCTTCTCGAAACTTTAACATATGCATATATTCATATTCTAAACCTCATAACAATCATAAAATCATAAAATAAATATTTTAACATCAGATTTGTGGTTCTGAAACCACTATTCCGACTAGGCTCTAATTCTGGATGTTACATTGCTCCCCCCATAGGGACTTTCGTCCTCGAAAGTCTTACCAGTAAATAGATTCGGATATTGACTCCTCATAGCCTCCTCTGGTTCCCAAGTGGCTTCTTCAACCCCATGTCTATGCCATAGTACTTTCACAAGGGCAATACTTTTGTTCCTCAGTTGCTTAACTTCCATGGCCAATATCTTAACTGGTTCCTCACCGTAAGTCATGTCCGGTTGAATTTCAACCTCTGTCGGGGTAATCACATGTGAGGGGTCCGATCTATATCAACGTAGCATGGACACATGAAACACGACGTGAATCTTTTCCCACTCTAATGGCAAAGCTAAGCGATAGACAACTGGTCATATTCTCTCGGTAATCTCATAGGGCCCAATAAATTGAGGACTTAATTTGCCTTTTCTACCAAATCTTAAAACCTTTTTCCAAGGTGATACCTTGAAGAATACCTTATCACCCACTTGATACTCAATTTCTTTCCTTTTTAAATCTACATACAATTTATGTCTATCCGACGCTGCTTTCAAACAATCTTGAATCACCTTAACTTTATCCTCAGTTTCTTTGATCAAATCAAATCCAAAAATTTTACTTTCCTTGAGTTCTATCCAATACAAAGAAGTTCGACATCTTCGGCTGTAGAACGCTTCATAAGGTGCCATCTTTAAACTGGACTGATAGTTGTTGTTGTTGTAAGCAAATTCAACCAAAGGTAGATAATTTTCCAACTACATTGAAACTCAAGAACACAACATCTAAGCATATCTTCAAGTGCCTGAATTATTCTCTCAGATTATCCATCAGTTTGTGGGTGAAAAGCAGTACTAAAATTTAGTTTTATTCCCAAAGCCGCTTGCAACTTTATCCAAAATCACGACGTAAATCTCGGATCCCTGTCTGAAATGATTGATAATGGCACACCGTGAAGTCTAACAATCTCTAAAATATACAAATCGGCTAACTTATCTAGAGAATAGTCGTGTGTACCAGTATAAAATGAACCGAATTAGTCAATCTGTCAATTATTACCCGAATAGCATCTTTCTTTCTTAGAGTCACTAGCAACCCGGTCACAAAATCCATAGTGATCCGATCTCATTTCCACTCAGGGACCATAATAGGCTAGAGTAAACCAGAGGTGTAACATCCTGAAATAGGGCCTAGTCGGAACAGTGGTTTCGGGACCACAAATTTGACATCAAAATATTTATTTTATGATTATTATGAGACCTATAATATGATATTATATATGTGTTAAAGTTTCATGAAGAAATTCCTTGAGTAAGGTGTCCAATTGGATATTAGGGACTAAATTGAATAAATTGGAAAATTTGGATTCTAGAAGATATTTGTATGAAATTGCTTTAGATTATAAATTATAAGGTCTTAAAGAGAAATTTTCCCAATTTCTAAGTTTTTGGACAAAAATGGGCTTGCATGGATGAAATTTCAAAGAAAGGAGTTAAGGGCATTTTGGTCATTTGGCTTTTTAATGAAATAAAATGGGAAAAATCAAGCCAAAATCAGCCATTCTTCTTCCTTGTCCAGCCGAAATTCCCAAGTCTCCATAGCTAGGGTTATAAAGCTTTCCAAGCTCAATAGTAAGTGCTCTCAAGCCCCGTTTTTAATGTTCTTTGTATTTTTGAAATCCCGATAGCTTGATCTTTCCATTTCTACCCATATTTCATGCTAGGGTTCATGTTTAAAAATTTACCCATGCATGATTTGCTTGTATTTTGGTGGATTATGGAGGGGTATGAAAGTTGAAGGTGTGTTAAACATCTTTTCTTAAGTGATTTTCATGAAAACCCCCTAAGGGGACTTTTTTTGCAAAAGTTGTCAAATATGTGGTAGAAATGTGAAAATAATGGAAAATGTGAGCTGCCATAAGAGGGAAAAGTGTTCGGATAGGCTTGGGTAAGATAGAAATTTCATGAGTTTCATTATACGAGCCTAGGGACTAAATCGTAAAAATGTCAAAGGTTAGGGGCAAAACGATCATTTGGACCGGGGTAGAATTAAACTTGAAAAGTGTAATGTAGTAAATTAATGATATAATTTTTGTTGTTATAGACCCCGAGGAACGAATTCTAGAGGTCGATCGAGGTAAACGCAAGGTTTCAGAATAACCAAAACATAGCTCCGAAACGGATACCAGGTAAGTTCGAATAACTCGAAGTAAACCTATAACATGCATAATTGTATGTTTTGTGAATGCATGATAATTGTATTGTTGATGGCATGATAATGTATGAACTGCATCTCTAATAATGAATTATTGAATAATGTCTCGGTTGAGGTTGAAAAGGGAATTCGATGGATAAACCATGATTTACATGAGACTTGAGATCCTACATGTGTTGTAGAAAAGGATTTAGCCTGGACTGGTAATCTGAAGATCTCAAGTATAAAAAAGATCTAGCCTGGACTAGTGTTCCTTGAATGATCGAGCCTCTCGAAGAATATGTGTGAATTGTGGATTTAGCCCAGACGGGTAATCCAATTAGGGTCTGAATTTAGCCTGGACTGATAATTCAGATCCGAGCTCATTAAGGGTGCTTGTTGTGTAAGGGATTTAGCCTGGACTGGTAATCCCGACATCACCTTATGAGTTTATATTATAGGAGATTTAGCCTGGACTGGTAATCCCACCGTAAGATGTGAGGTCTGCGGGAGTGCATATGAAATGATCATTCGTATGAATTGACGGAGAATGGATAATCCATCGAGATTTCCTAGAAACTCAACGGGACTATCACAAGGTATATGTAAAAGTGACATGTAAAATGATGAGCTCATCCAAGATAAAATGTTCATGGTATTTATTATGTGACTAACTCATTGATTGAGTGCATGTGATAGGGAAACAATTTTCATGTTCATTGGTTTCATTATTTGTTATGGATGTATGCTAAACAACCGGTAAGTTTACCTTCCAGTTATACGGGCTTACTAAGCATGTAAATGCTTCCCTCTCTTTTCCCCTGCTTTTCAGAGCTCAAGGACTTATAAGGATTGGAAAGACAATTGGAGAGCCAACACACTATCAACTAGACAAGCTTTGGTATAAAGACATTTCTATTTTGTCCAATGGCATGTATAGGATTTTTGACTAATTTGTTATGTATGTCATTTGATTTGCCCAATGAAGGCATGTAAAAATATGTTTATCTTTTTTTATATGGCCATGGGAATTGGCTCATTTTGAAGTAGGCTATGCCCTACAAATCTATGCATCTTTATATTCATATGTGATGGCTTAGCTATAATATTGGCAATGAATTAAAATAATGAGCCAATCTTAATATGTCAAGTAGACATATAAATCATTAAGTGAAAGATAAGAATTAACTTAGCATGTATGAAACCAATGACATGAGGTTCACATGCAATGAGGTTAACCAAAGTTTCATATTTTCAAATGGATAATCTGGCCCAAATATGCACTATAGAAATCTATAAGTGAAATTGGCTAGTTGAGGGTGACTTAAGGCCTGGAAAATAGCCTAACAAGGTCCACATGGGTAGACACACGGGCGTGTGTCTAGGCCGTGTGTGACACATAGGTTACTTCCATGGGTGTAAGCTATGACCGTGTGTCCCTTGCACCTGAAATTTTAAGTCAGCTTAGAGCACAGGCCAAATACACGGGCGTGTTCCTTGGCCGTGTTTATTTAACAGAATGGTGAGGTTGAAGTTAGTGTAGCACATGGGCTAAGCCTACGGGCGTCTTCCTTGGCCGTGTTGCATACTGGAAAAAGGATACGGGCGTGTTCTATTCCCCACGAGCGTGTTACACTTCAACTAAGGGAAAATTTCCTAATGTGCCCCAAGTCTATCAGATAATTTCAATTTTGTTCCGTACTGCCCCTAGGAGTGTATTTAGGCCTCGGAGGCCTGTATAAGAGACAAAGTACACACATTTGAAAAGTTTTAAATTATGAGCGAAATTCAGTAACCTAATTGTATAAGTTTGTAAAGGTGAATTACCGGTAACGCCTCGAACCATATCCCAGCGTCGGATACGGGCGAGGGGTGTTACAGGAGGGTACTTTCTATTCAGCTTTAACCTGTTGACAAATCAAACATCTTGTTACAAATTTTGAGATATCTCTTTTCATGCCATTCCACCAATAAACTTTCTTCAAATCATTTTACATCTTCGTACTTCCTAGGTGAACTAACATACGACTGTTATGTGCCTCGTGTAAAATAGTCTGGATCAACTCGGCATCCTTTGGAACACAGACTCTTCCCTAAAATCTCAAGCATCCATTGGAGTCATTCTGAAAGTCGGTTTCACTGGTTGATTCATACTGAACTTTCTTAGCTTGTAATTTCTCATCGAATTTCTGAGCTTCACAAATCCGATGGAGAAGAGTCGGCCTAGGTCTCAATTCGGCTAAAATGGAACCATCATTACATAAGGTCATCTATTTGTTCATTGCTCTCAAATCAAATAGGGACTTCCTGCTCAGAGCGTCGGCAACCACGTTCACCTTTCCCGGATGATAATCAATTATAAGCTCATAATCTTTCAACAGTTCCAACCATCTTCGTTGCATTAAATTCAAGTCTTTTTGAGTCATTAAATACTTGAGGCTCTCATGATTGGTTTAGACGTGGCATTTTTCCCCGAATAAATAATGACGCCAAATCTTCAAAGCAAACACTATGGCGGCCAATTCCAAATCATGAGTTGGATAATTCTTCTCATGAGGCTTCAGCTATCTCCACATAGGCTACAACCTTTCCTTCTTGCATAAGTATACATCCTAGTCCATTCAAGGACGCTTCGCTGTAGATTACAAATTCTTTCCCTGGTTCCTGTTGTACTGGCACTGGCGCCTCGGTCAATAGCATTTTCAACTTTTCAAAGCTTTGTTGGCACTTTTCTGTCCACTCAAACTTAACATCCCTCTGCAGAAGTCTCATCATATGAGTGACTATCATAGAAAATCCCTTTACAAACCTTCGGTAATAACTGGCTAAGCCCAAAGAGCTCCTAACTTTAGTTACATTCCTTGGAGGCTTCCATTCAACAATGGCAGAAATCTTACTAGGATCAACCCGAATACCATCACTGGAAACAATGTGGCCTAAGAATCCAACTTCCCGAAACCAAAACTCACTTTTACTGAACTTGGCATATGACTGCTTATCCCTCAAAGTCTGCAAAACGATCCTCAGATGTTCGGCATGTTCTGTCTCATCTCTAGAGTAAATCAAAATGTCATCTATGAACACTACAACAAACTTATCCAAGTATGGACGAAATATTCTATTCATCAAATCCATAAACACAGCCGGAGCATTCGTCAATCCAAAAGACATAATAAGGAATTAGTAGTGACCATAACTTGTTCTAAAAGTAGTCTTAGGTACGTCTGTCTCCTTAACTCGTAACTGGTAATAGCCGGACCTCAAGTCTATCTTGGAAAACCATGTTGCTCCTTTTAGCTGATCAAACAAGTCATCAATTCTTGGCAATGGATATTTGTTCTTAATCGTTACCTTATTAAGTTGCTAGTAATCAATACATAATCTCATGGAATCATCCTTCTTCTTTACGAACAACATGGGAGCACCCCAAGGTAAAAAATTGGGTCTTACAAAACCTTTGTCAACTAATTCTTGCAACTGTGACTTTAATTCCTTTAACTCCATCGGAGCCATCCTATATGGAGCGATAAAGATAGGTGCAGTCCCTGGCATTAACTCAATACCAAATTCAACTTCCCTAATGGGGGATACACCTGGCAATTCTTCAGGGAACACATCCGTAAACTCACATACAACAGGCACTGATTCGACTTTCAACTCAGATTCCTTTGTATTCAACACATAAGCTAGATATGCTTTATATAATTTTCTCATACATTTCTGAACGGTCATCAAAGAAATTACGATTGGCAAGCCACTAGGTTCATCTGATTCAACTCGAAGGATTTCACTATTTTCATGTCTCAAATCAATAGCTTTCTATCTACAATCCACTATAGCACCATGAAGTGTCAACCAATCTATACCCAAAATAACATCAAATTCATCAAACGACAACAACGTCAAGTCGGTCGGGAAACAAAGTCCCCTAATCATTAAAGGGCATTTCTTGCATACTTTATCGACTAAGACATGCTTGAACAACGGGTTTGATACTCTAATCACAAATTCTGTAGACTCGACGGGTAAATTCATGCTAGATGCCAATTTCATGCATACATAAGAATGTGTAGAGCCTAGATCTATCAAAGTAATAACAACAGTGTCATAAAGAGAAAATGTACTAGTGATCACATCAGGCGACGATGCTTCTTCACTTGCTCGTATGGCATAGACTCTAGCTGGAGCCCTAGCCTCAGATCGCACTACCGTCTCTCGTGTTATATTTTTGCTACCAGCTCCAGTATCGGCACTTTTTGGAGGCCTCACATTTGAAGCTAAACCACTCTGTCTTGCATTCTCAAATCCCTCGCCCATCTTAGGACAATCCTTGATAAAGTGGTCTTGAGAACCACATCTATAACACGTCCTATCATTCCTCCTACATGAGCCTGGATGACGTCTTCTGCAATATTCACACTCAGATCGATGAGGTTTAGCATCACCTACGCTAGCTACAGATGTAGCCTGAGTCTGAAAACCCAAACTTTGCTTCTTACGATTTCCATGAGAGCGTCCTGTCAATGCATAAGAATGAGAATACACATCTTTAGATTTCTTAGACTAAGTTGAGGCCGATCTACTCATCATTCTCTTTCGCATATCTCTAGCTTCTGACTCGGCTTTCTTTTTCTCCTTTGTCAATTCTTCAGCCTTACACGCCCGCTCAACGAGTACAACAAACTCCTTTAGCTCAAGGATGCCTACTAACACCCTAATATCCTCATTAAGTCCATCCTCAAACCTCCTACACATCTTAGCCTCAATAGGCACACACTCTCGAGCATACTTTCTTAGCTGGATGAACTCTCACTCATATTCGATCATCGAGATGCGACCCTACTTAAGTTCAAGAAATTCTTTACGTTTCTGGTCGATAAACCTCTCGCTATTATACTTCTTCTAGAATTCCTCCCGAAAGAAGTCCTAAGTAACTGCCTCCATAGGCACAACCGAAATCAAAGTCTTCCTCCAATGGTAGGCATCATCCCTCAACAACGAAATAGCACACTTCAAACACTCTTTAGGTGTACAAGACAGTTCCTCGAATACCCGAATAGAATTCTCGAGCCAAAACTCGGCTCTCTCAGCATCATCCTCAATATTAGCTCTAAACTCCTCTGCTCCTTGTTTCCAAATCTTATCCACAGGATTTCTAGAGAATCTCATAAAATCTATACCTCGAGACATCACGGGTACAGGTTGAGGGTTCGTAGGGGGTGGAAGAGGTTGCGTCTGAGCAGTTGGGTTCACACGGACGAACTTAGGATACCAATCATTCATCATTTAGAAGAAGGCCTCTGTTGCCTCCCCCCTTTGACTCACAGTTATCGGTATACCTTCTTTAGGCATCATCCTTTGAGTGGGGGTTGGTGCATTGCTTTCTACATCGTCTGCTACAGCTCAGTCGGGATCCATTACTATATGAAAAACATAGTTTAATATCGTCAGGAGTCATCATACTATCACAATTTACACATGGCATGTATAGCTAGACTCAGATACATGCTACGTAGTCCAAGAATTGACTAAACCGTAGCTTTGATACCAATAAATGTAACACCCTTTACTCGTACCTGACACCGGGACAAGGTATGAGGCATTACCAGACGCATACGTAGGCATTCTGACAAAATACAGGTCAAAAAGTTTCTTTTTGCTTTAAAACAAATCATACATGATCATATTGTCACTATTACGGGCCTATGAGACCCAAAACATGCATTGGAGACGGTTCGAGGCTAAACCAAGAACCCCAGAAAAATTTCAAGAAAAATTTCCTATTTAAGCCTCACAAGCCTATGGGGAGGCCCTGCACACACCCATGTGCTGGGACATGCTCGTGTGCTAGGACACGCCCGTGTACTGGGACACGTCCGTGTCCCTTACCCGTGCGGAATTATTTTTCATTATGAAGTTGCAGTGGTTTTTACACGGTTGAGCACACACTTGTGTCCACAGCCCGTGTCCCTCACACGGCTTGGCACATGCCCGTGTGGTAGTCCATGTGATTTTAGCGAGCATTCTGTTTATGACATCATCATGCCATTCGAGGCACACGGCCAAGCACATGCCCATGGCCAGAGGCCGTGTCCTCAACACGGTTGAGACACACGGTTGTGCCTCTGCCCGTGTTTTTACTACCATGCAAACTGCCCTAAATTTTCAGGGTACAGGGGACACACGGCCGGATGACATGCCCGTGGGGCTGACTGTGTGTCACACACAGCCTAGACACACGCCCGTGTGTCTACCCGTGTGGACCATTTGAAGGCTATTTTCCAAGCTATTGGTCACCCTTAGTCAATCATACACCCTTATCTTTTATTCATACCACACCAATTTCATGGTTTACCATATTCCTTACTATTAATCCATTTTGGATATCAAATCATGCAACCATATACAAGCAATTAAATAGACATCCATCAAACAAAACACATCATTAACACATAAACAATTTAGCATGCGTGCAAGGGTAAATTTAGGGTACATCCCAATCATTAACATGGACCAAATCACATGGCCATATACAAAATAATTAATACTCAAATGAGCCATTACATTGGCTACTTCAACATGACACATATACACAAAATAGACAAATTTCCTATACATGCCATGACCAAAATAATTAAACCATTTATACCCAAATTTCTTGAAGATAGTGTGATCCGAGCTCCGACATCCCCCGATCCTTTGAGCTAGCTTGACATATCTAAAGAGGTGGGAAAAGAGAAGAGAGTAAGCTATAAAGCTTAGTAAGTACACATACCAATAAACTATATTTTTCATTAATTGATAATCTAAGCATAAATACTTATAACATCATCATACTTTTCATCATATCATATATATATATAACTTCCCTTTCAAATTCATATAGACGTGCTCACCCAAATACATGCCTTTTTATAATATCATCATATACCAAGTACTCATAGGGTTTTAGTACATACCTGTGCCCTCTTGCATACACATGGTTTACTTAAATTACTTTCGGAATTCATAATATGTTACCCGTTGAACACTTGGAATATGATTCAGATACAAGGAAGAAATGTACCGAAGTGCATGAATGTAGCCTTGGCTACCTGACAAAATATGCACCGAAGTGCCTCATATTATAGAATCACATGCCGCTCTCAACAGGGGCTACTCAAAGAGCTAAAGAGTATCCGAACACAAATCAGGATACCCAGCACCCGGACCCTAGCATGTATCAAATATCAAATGAGCACATAAAACACATAGCTATCCTAGTGACATGTCACTTATATCCTCAACTATTCCTAAGGTTCAAATGGGATTTCTGACTTCCAAACCTTTTCCGGACGTACCCGAATTGTGGCTTCATTCACATAGCAATTATCTCATAGTCATATAGCATAGCAATATTCTCATCGTAATAGCAAAACATCAAAACATAATATACTATCAAAATAGCCAATTTAAGCATATTAAGCATACAAATATCAATCAAACATTTATTAGCAATAATTAATGTATTTATTTGCATGTGTACTTACCTCGGTACAAAATATTAGAAAACGAGTCTAAACCTCATAAACCTTGTTCTTCCCTCGATCAAGACCCGTATCTCGATTCTCTTAATCTATAATACCAAATTTAGCTCATTTAATACATACATTACTCAAAACGATCCAAAATTCAAACTTGGATAAAATTACTATTTTACCCCTAAACTTTCATATATTTATAATTTAGTCCCTAGGCTCGGATAATGCAATGCATGGGATTTCTTGGTTACCCAAGCCTAGCCGAATATTTTTCATGCTCATAATAGCCCATATTTTCCTTCATTTCACATTTTTTACCCATTTTTACAACTTTTACAAAATGGTCCTCAAATTCTTTTCGATGAAAAACTACTTAGTAAAAGTTGTTTACCATCCTTTAAACTCTCATATCCCTCCTTAAATCATCAAAACATAAGCTTCTCATGCATGGGTAAATTTCTGAACATGAACCCTAGCATGGAATATGGGTAGAGATAGAGAGAGCAAGTTACCGGAATTTCAAAAATACGAAAAACATTAAAAACGGGGCTTGGGAACACTTACTATGAGCTTGGAAAGGATGAACAAACCCTAGCTATGGTGTCTCTCCATTTTCGGCAGCAAGATGGAGAAGATGAGCTGATTTTTGGCTTATTTTCCCATTTTATTTCATTAATATACCAAATGACCAAAATGCCCCTCAATACTAAACATTCAAAAATTTCCATGTGTGCCCATTTTTATCCAAAAACTTAGAAATTGGGCAAATTACTTCTTGAGACCTTCTATTTAATAATCTAAAGTAATTTCATACAAATTTCTTCTAGAAAACAAATTTTATAACTTATTTGATTTAGTCCCTAATTTCCAATTGGACATCTTATACTTTGGATTTCTTCTCAAAACTTTAACATATGCATATATTCATATTCTAAACCTCATAACAATCATAAAATCATAAAATAAATATTTTAACATCAAATTTGTGGTCCTAAAACCACTGTTCCGACTAGGCTCTAATTCAAGATGTTACACGCACTCCCTAGTGTATTTGCTAAGTCTCACGAACTCGCGCTCATACTCTATTGCCGCCATTTGGCCTTGCTTCAATTCTAGAATTTTTTTCCTCTTCTAGTCTATAAACCTCTGACTAATATACTTCTTTCGAAATTTTTCCTAGAAAAATTCCTATGTAATCTTTTCCCTTGGTACAACCAACACAAGGGTGTTCCACCATTGGCAGGTTGAGTCTCGCAGGAGTGACACAACACATTTCATGCACTCCTCAGGGGTGCAAGACAATTTATCGAATACCCTAATGGTATTTTCCAACCAAAACTCTACTCTCTTTGGGTCATCATCAATTTTAGCCCAAAATTCCTCGACCCCGTGCTTACGAATTCTATCTACCGGAGGTTTTTCTCTCCTAACCATTTCTACTTCTTGGTGAGCCATATAGGCAGGCTGAGGAATCGGAGGAGGTGGGGGAGGCAGAGTGTTCAGATTTGCATGAACGAACTCCGAGTACCAAGTATCAATCATATAGAGGTAGGCTTCTCTAGCCCCTCTCCCTGACTCAATGTCACGGGCCCACTTTCGACTGGCGTGGTCCCTTCAATGGGAGCTAGCTCATTACTTTCCACATCATCCATCATAGCTCCGTCGATATCCATTTACTATATGAAAACACAATTTAAATTTTTCAGGAGTCGTCACACTATCACAATATATATATGGCATGTATAGCTAGACTCGTACTCATTCTAGGTTAGTTCGAGAATCGACTAAATCTTAGCTCTGATACCACTAAATGTAACACCCCTCACCCAAGTTCAACGCTGGAACAGGATACGAGGTGTTACCGGACTTAAACACATACAAACATACATTTCCTAGATATGAAATTTCGCTCCAAATTAAAACTTTTCACAATACCTTAATGTCCCTACTAGGGGCCTACGAGGCCCAAAACATACTTTGGAGTTGATTCGGGACTAATCTGTACACTCTACAAAACTATGTAAAATTTCAAGCTGACAAGGGCACACGCCTGTGTGGATGGGCAACACGCTCGTGTGTCTCCTTAACATGGCTATGTTGAAGGTTTGTGTGACTCACACGGCCTGAACATATTGGGACACTCCCGTGTCCCTAGCCCGTGCGAATTTATTTTTTGATTTGAACCTATAGGGGTTTTCACACGGCTTGGCACACGCCCGTATCCATGACCCGTGTCTCCCACACGGCCATGACACGCTCGTGTCTCAGCCCGTGTGTAAAAACCTTGACATTCTATTTTTGACGTCAGCAACCAATTAAGGGCACATGGCCAAGGCACACGCTCATGTGTTAGGCTGTGTACTCCACACGGCAGAGACACACGGTCGTGTCTCTGCCCGTGTGTTTACTACCATGCATATTGACTTGTAAAATTGAGGTGCAGGGGACACACGGCCAGACTACACGCCCGTGGGGCAGACCATGTGTCACACACGGCCTAGACACACGCCCATGTGGAAAAAAAATAAGGCTATTTACCAAGCCTGTAATATCCTGATTTTGGGCCTAGTCGGAATAGTGGTTTTGTGACCAAAAAATCCGAGATAGAAATAATTATTTTATAATTATTTTGATGTTTATGATATGATTGCATGATTGTGTGAAAATTTCGTGATGAAATCCTATGCCTAAAGTGCTTAAATTGAAATTAGGGACTAAATCGAATAATTTACAAAACTTGCATTCTAGAAGTTTCTAGTATGAAATTGTTTTGAAATATTAATTAGGAGGTCTTAAATAGAAATTTTACCAATTTATAAGTTTATGGACAAAAATTGGACATGGATGGAATTTTTGGAAAGTTTAGTAGTAAGGGCATTTTGGTCATTTAGGGGTAAAATGAATTAAAATACAAAATTAAAAGCCAATTTTGCTCATCTTCTTCACCATGGCCGAATATAGCAAGGAGAAACCATGGCTAGGGTTTTTCAAGCTTCCAAGCTCGATTGTAAGTCCATTCTAGCCCCGTTTTTCAAGTTCTTTACGTTTTTGGAATCCTGGTAGCTCAATTTAGCTTATGCTAGCAATAATTTAACCTAGGGTTTATATTTGGAAAAATACCCATAGGTGAAATTTGTGTATTTTGGTGTTTTATGATAGAATATGAAGTTTTAAATTATGTTAGACAACTTGTGCTACTCGATTTTAAGTGAAAACGAGCAAAAGGGCTTAATCGGTAAAAATACCTAATAGTCATAAGTATATGTTAGAGTGAGAATTTGATGTTTCCATAGAAGGGAAAAATGATCAGCATGTCATAAAACATAAGAAAATAGGCTGAATTTTGATTTACGAGCTTTGGGGAAAAAGTGTAAATATGCAAAAGTTTAGGGGCAAAATTGTAATTTTTCCAAAATATGATTTTGGGTCAATTTGAATAATGTGAGTCCTAATTAGACTATATTTTAAACGATAGAGCAAGGAAAACTAAAATTCAGGCTAAAATGGGGAAAATACCAAGTTGTGGACGAAATGGTAAAAGTAGCCATTTTCGCATACTAGGTAAGTTCATATGTAAATGTTGGTAACATAGTTATTATTTTAAATGTTTTTTATATTATTTAAATGATATGATAATTATTATGAAATGTTATACTCGTGATAATTGTTTGATAATATGTCAAATTATGTGATATACTTGGAAAATGTGAAATACTACCGAGTATCTGTAATATCCCGAATTAGGGCCTAATCGAAATAGTGGTTTTGTGACCACAAAATCTGAGATAGAAATAATTATTTTATAATTATTTTGATATTTATGATATGATTGCATGATTGTGTGAAAATTTCGTGATGAAATCCTATGCCTAAAGTGCTTAAATTGAAATTAGGGACTAAATCGAATAATTTGCAAAACTTGCATTCTAGAAGTTTCTAGTATGAAATTGTTTTCAAATATTAATTAGGAGGTCTTAAATAGCAATTTTACCAATTTCTAAGTTTATGGACAAAAATTGGACATCGATGGAATTTTTGGAAAGTTTAGTAGTAAGGGCATTTTGGTCATTTAAGGGTAAAATGAATTAAAATACAAAATTAAAAGCCAATTTTGCTCATCTTCAACCCCATGGCCGAATATAGCAAGGAGAAACCATGGATAGAGTTTTTCAAGCTTCCAAGCTCGATTGTAAGTCCATTCTAGCCCCGTTTTTCAAGTTCTTTACGTTTTTGGAGTCCCGGTAGCTCGATTTAGCTTATGCTAGCAATAATTTAACCTAGGGTTTATATTTGGAAAAAAAACCCATAGGTGAAATTTGTGTATTTTGGTGTTTTATGATAGAATATGAGGTTTTAAATTATGTTAGACAACTTGTGCTACTCGGTTTTAAGTGAAAACGAGCAAAATGGCTTAATCGGTAAAAATACCTAATAGTCATAAGTACACGTTAGAGTGAGAATTTGATGTTGCCATAGAAGGGAAAAAAATGATCAGCATGTCATAAAACATAAGAAAATAGGCTGAAGTTTAATTTACGAGCTTTGGGACAAAAGTGTAAATATGCAAAAGTTTAGGGGCAAAATTGTAATTTTTCCAAAATATGATTTTGGGTCAATTTGAATAATGTGATTCCTAATTAGACTATATTTTAAATGATATAGCAAGGAAAACTGAAATTCGGGCTAAAATGGGGAAAATACCAAGTTGTGGACGAAATGGTAAAAGTAGCCATTTTCGCATACGAGGTAAGTTCATATGTAAATGTTGGTAACATAGTTATTATTTTAAATGTTTTTATGTTATTTAAATGATATGATAATTATTATGAAATATTATGCTCCTGATAATTGTTTGATAATATGTCAAATTATGTGATATACTTGGAAAATGTGAAATACTACCGAGTATCGGTATCGGTATTCCGTAGAAGATGGTTGAGACACATGATTGGGAAAAAGGTCCCGTTGAACCTTAGGAATGGGTTAGGATACAAGTGAAATGTCACTGGGATATTTGGGCATCCGAACTCGTTGAGCTGAGTCCGAGTTCACTTATGGATGCGAATGTCCGAACTCGTTGAGTTGAGTCCGAGTTCGTGAAATGTAACTAGGCATCCGAGCTCGTTGAGTTGAGTCCGAGTTCACTTATGGATGCGAACGCCCGAGCTTGTTGAGTTGAGTCCGAGTTCGCTTATGGGCGGGTTACATAGTAGCTTGGCTACATATATGGCACTTATGTGCAAACTTTTCATGTATCCGAATTATATTCCGATGTGTTCAACGGGTAAAGTTCTACTCAAATGGAGGAATACTCAAGATGAAAGGGACGTATTGGTAAGTGTTGTGAAATGGATACTTTGAATAGGTATGTACTTAACCCTCGGGTTGAAAAATTCGATATAACAACAATATGGTGAGATGATAAATGAAAATATGATATGAATGTCTTGGTGATGATTATGCAAATGATGTTTTATGTTTGCTTATATGGTTATGTTACTTGCTATTTGCATGTGAACTTACTAAGCATTTATGCTTACTTCCTCCTTTTCATTCCTTGTAGTGTTGACAAGCCAGCTCGGAAATCGGGAACGGTCGGAGGCACGCTCACACTATCCGTATACCATCTTGGCAGAATGGCTTGTATATTTTGAGTATGGCATGTATAGCATTATAATCATTTTGTATATATGGTCTTATGATATGGTTATTGAGTAGTATAAAAATGCTTGGTAATGATTAGCCATTGGAATGGCTAATTATGATCATATTTGGTGTTATGTATGTCAAATTGCTAGTTAATCCATGGAAACCATGAAATAGGTAAAATTTACCATAAAATAGATTCGATACAATGATAGTGATGTGAATTTGAAAAATCATTAAAAATAGTAGAGATATAATTATATGATGAATAAAATATGGAATTGAAGAATTATGAGTATATTTTCATATGGAAGGAACGAAACAGGTATATGAGTTATATTTTATGAGATGTTTAAATTTTTGTGAAACAGGGCTAGAGCAATTTCTGGATCCCCTGTTCTAACTTTGGAAATTCACCATAAATTGTATAAAAATAATTAGAAGTCATAATTTATATGTACAGATTTCTTATTGAGTCTAGTTTTAAGACAAAGAAACTTCATAGTCATTGAAATTCTTTACAAAGAGATATATGATTCGTAATACACAGAGGTCAGAGCAGTCGAACCCTGAAACAGGGGAGACTTTAACTAATAAACTGTACTAATTGGCCTAGCCAAAAATTCTAGAAAAAATTAGTAAATAGATATATGAGTCTAGTTTTAGGGAAAATTTACGGAATTGGATTTTGAGTTTTAGAACTCGAGATATGAATTTTTAAGTGACTGTGATGCAGTTAGCCAGCTTGTCTGGAATTTCTAAAATTAAATTGTTTGAGCTGTTTAAGCAATGAATTAAGTCTGTTAACACCTCGTGTTCGACTCCGGCGACGGTCTCGGGTATGGGGCGTTACAGTATCGGTATCGGTATTCCGTAGAAGATGGTTGAGACACATGATTGGGAAAAAGGTCCCGTTGAACCTTAGGAATGGATTAGGATACAAGTGACATGTCAGCATCGGATATTTGGGCATCCGAACTTGTTGAGTTGAGTCCGAGTTCACTTATGGATGCGAATGTCCGAACTCGTTGAGTTGAGTCCGAGTTCGTGAGATGTAACTAGGCATCCGAGCTCGTTGAGTTGAGTCCGGGAGTTCACTTATGGATGCGAACGCCCGAGAGCTCGTTGAGTTGAGTCCGAGTTAAACTTATGGGCGGGTTACATAGTAGCTTGGCTACATATGTGGCACTTATGTGCAAACTTTTCATGTATCCGAATTATATTCCGATGTGTTCAACGGGTAAAGTTCTACTCAAATGGAGGAATACTCAAGATGAAAGGGACGTATTGGTAAGTGTTGTGAAATGGATACTTTGAACAGGTATGTACTTAACCCTCGGGTTGAAAAATCGATATAACAACAATATGGTAAGATGATCAATGAAAATATGATATGAGTGTCTTGGTGATGATTATGCAAATGATGTTTTATGTTTGCTTATATGGTTATGTTACTTGCTATTTGCATGTGAACTTACTAAGCATTTATGCTTACTCCCTCCTTTTCATTTCTTGTAGTGTTGACAAGCCAGCTCGGAAATCGGGAGCAGGTCGGAGGCACACCCACACTATCAAGTATACCATCTTGGCATAATGGCTTGTATATTTTGAGTATGGCATGTATAGCATTATAATCATTTTGTATATATGGTCTTATGATATGGTTATTGAGTAGTATAAAAATGCTTGGTAATGATTAGCCATTGGAATGGCTAATTATGATCATATTTGGTGTTATGTATGTCAAATTGCTAGTTAATCCATGGAAACCATGAAATAGGTAAAATTTACCATAAAATAGATTCAGACAACAGTAGTGACGTGAATTTGAAAAATCATTAAAAATAGTAGAGATATAATTAGATGATGAATAAAATATGGAGTTGAAGAATTATGAGTCTATTTTTATATGGAAGAAACGAAACAGGTATATGAGTTATATTTTATGAGATGTTTAAATTTTTGTGAAACAGGGCCAGAGCGATTTCTGGATCCCCTATTCTGACTTTGGAAATTCACCATAAATTGTATAAAAATAATTAAAAGTCATGATTTATATGTACAGATTTATTATTGAGTCTATTTTTAAGATAAACAAATTTCATAGTCATTGAAATTCTGTACAGAGAGATATCTGATTCATAATACACAGAGGTCAGAGCAGTCAAACCCTGAAACAGGGGAGACTTTAACTAATAAAATGTACTAATTGCCCTAGCCAAAAATTCTATAAAAAAATTAGTAAATAGATATATGAGTCTAGTTTCCGGAAAAATTCACGGAATTGGATTTTGAGTTTTAGAAATCGAGATATGAATTTTTAAGCGACTGTGATGCAGTTAGCCAGCTTGTCTAGAATTTCTAAAATTAAATTGTTTGAGCTGTTTAAGTAATGAATTAAGTCTGTTAACACCTCGTGTTCGACTCCGGCAATAGTCTCGGCTACGGGGAATTAAATTTGGTGGTATCAAAGCAGGTTTAGTCGGTTCTCAGACTAACCTAGCATGTGTAAAAGTTTAGCTGTACATGCCACTGATTTGTGATTGTGTGATGTCTTCCGACGCGTATGAGTACCATCTTATTTAGACAGGGTACTCTCCAACCGAGCTGCGCCGACCATGTTCAACGTTATGTGAAGGTATTTGAGTAAAATTATGATTGTGATAAGTATCGGTTCAGAAAAGTATGAATAAAGGTTTATGATACATATGTGATAAATATTCATATTTGCTTAATGCTCATATGATGTAGTGTATATGGCTTACTTGATAAGATGAACGAAATAAATAGAAAGTAGTAGAGGTATGAATAAAAGTCATAATATTATTATACGAATGAAAATGTCCTTGTTTTGATTTGGACGTCGAATGTTGATGAATGCTAATGATATATAATTTTTATGAGATAAAGGATTATAATGAAATGAACTTATTTGTGTTAAATTGTTGGACTGAATTATATGATTGTGATGATATGTACATGATGATGCACGAAATGAAAGTTATGATTGTGCAAATATCTATGTTTGTTTGGCCTTATATGATGTCATGAGCATGACTTAATTTAATTAAATGAATGGATAAGTAAAGCTATCTAGAAAACATAGAATGTATGCATAAGTATATTGTCTAAATGGGACAATAGGAAAATTAGTGTAAGCCAACATGAATGAATGACATGATTTTGATGATGTTGCTATGATGATGGAAGTTGTGTCATATGTGTATGTATAAGAAAGTCAAGTCAGAGGTCCTACAAACCCTCCCCCTTACCGAAATGGTACTTATAATGGAATTTCATGAGATTTGTATTGAATAAGTTTCTGGTTGAGAACCCAAAGAGTTCAGTGATAGAATAATTATAAGTATGATCAGAGATTGAAAATGAGCTGATAAGTAAAGTCAGAGCCAGTAAAGTATTGGATTGGCATAAAGATTATTGGAATTATGCACTGTTCCAGTTAGAAAAAGAATTATCCTTGGTAAACCGAATTACTCAGGTGCAAGGTCGAGAAAAGTGTAAATCGAAATTTATTCAGAACTCGGCCTTCTTTAGTGAATGGTTTAATATGAAATTTGTGACAGCGTGAAACTAGTTGGGGAAATGATATTTGAAATGTGAACTATTTGAGTGTGATAGTTATGATTGGACAGATTTAGCGCTTCTTTTGAGATGTTCTATGTGTTTACCCGTTCTCGAAATATTTCTATGGCTATTGATCTTACGAAAGAAATTCTTGTTATATGGGAATGTCTTTTAATCCTGGTGTTGGATGAAAGCATTGGTAGTCTGACTGGTTTATAATTTATATTGCTCTATTTCATCGGGTATTCTATTTCATTTCGTCTGATAAGAATTGATGAGAGAATACATATGATATTATGATTCTGGTTTCTTCTACTAGATGTTTCATTTGATATATATGTATGGGAAGATATATTGTTCTTGTTATATTTGATTCTAGTGGGATTAAATGATGTTTTCTTTTGGACTTTCTTTCTTTGAAGAATTATCGGGGTATTCTGTATTTTCTCTATGAGTTTGGTTTTCGATTCTCCGGCTTGGTTTTCGATTCTCCAAATATAGTATCGTATCTTGGGTTTCTTTATTCGGATTTCTTTATTCGGATTTCTCTATTTTGGATTTCTTTATTCAGTTTTCTTGTTATCTTTGTTCCATAATTTTTCAATTATGACTCGTGTTCAAGTCGTTCTTCATTTCGTGATAATCATGTCAAATATGACTATACTTCTAATTTGATCTTGGTAATGTGGTGATTTTAGTATTGGGGTTTTTTTTTTCTAATTTACGTGTAAGGATTTGACATCGATAAAGGCATAAGTGATAAAAGCGCGAGTTTCAATCGGTATGGTGAATTATCTATTTGAAAGATTTCATGCGACAATTATTTCAGGATTATTTTTCCCAAGTCGATAATAGAATTTCATTTTGTGCGGATAAAAGAGTAAATAGTCTGAACTAGAAGTGTATATTTATTAGAAAAAGTTTGATATTAGTTAAAGTCACTACGAATGATAAGGTTTTCATTTTGTAAAAGCTGAAAAGTTTATTACATGTTGACAAAGTTCGGATAGATGAGAATATTGGTAACCGAAGCGTCTGAACTAGACTAGTCTACATTGAGTAAAGACTTTCTGACTTTCAGTAATATACTGTTGTATGAATTGTGATGTGTTTCAAGACAGTGAGGTAATGTGATAGTTTAGAGCATTCGATGTTACATCAAATCGGAGTTGTTAAAAGGGTTAAAGTCGAGCATTGGGATCTATCAAAATTATCCTTGTCAGTGTTGATATTGGGATGGAAATGAGAAGGATTATTCTTGAGGCCATATCAGAATTATTTCCATGGCAGAAAGAGGAAAATGTGATGTATCCTATTGTTAAATATTTGGCGAGATCTATAAATCATATCTGTATTGAATGAATTCCTACTCATCAGATTCATGGAAATTCAGGTCTCTTTGATTGTTGGATTTCTTGGAATTTCGGTCTCCATTAATCAAGTTAAGATCCGGGTTTTATGTCATGATATCATGGGAAACTGAGAAGGGTTGAAAATTTAAGAACAGTTGAGAGTTGAGACTATAAGCTTTCAGATCATATGAGAAATTAAAGAGATGTATTGGAGGTATAGTCTAAGTGAAAGTTCTTCGGCACCGAATATGAGACTAAAAGTGAAGACCACTTTTCTGGTAAGATTTTCGGGGACGAAAATCCCTAAAAGGGGGGAGAGTTGTAATATCCTGATTTTGGGCCTAATCGGAATAGTGGTTTTGTGACCACAAAATCCGAGATAGAAATAATTATTTTATAATTATTTTGATGTTTATGATATGATTGCATGATTGTGTGAAAATTTCGTGATGAAATCCTATGCCTAAAGTGCTTAAATTGAAATTAGGGACTAAATCGAATAATTTGTAAAACTTGCATTCTAGAAGTTTCTAGTATGAAATTGTTTTGAAATATTAATTAGAAGGTCTTAAATAACAATTTTACCAATTTCTAAGTTTATGGACAAAAATTGGACATGGATGGAATTTTTGGAAAGTTTAGTAGTAAGGGCATTTTGGTCATTTAGGGGTAAAATGAATTAAAATACAAAATTAAAAGCCAATTTTGCTCATATTCTTCACCATGGCCGAATATAGCAAGGAGAAACCATGGCTAGGGTTTTTCAAGCTTCCAAGCTCGATTGTAAGTCCATTCTAGCCCCGTTTTTCAAGTTTTTTACGTTTTTGGAGTCCCGGTAGCTCGATTTAGCTTATGCTAGCAATAATTTAACCTAGGGTTTATATTTGGAAAAATACCCATAGGTGAAATTTGTGTATTTTGGTGTTTTATGATATCATATGAGGTTTTAAATTATGTTAGACAACTTGTGCTACTCGGTTTTAAGTGAAAACGAGCAAAAGGGCTTAATCGGTAAAAATACCTAATAGTCATAAGTATATGTTAGAGTGAGAATTTGATGTTGCCATAGAAGGGAAAAATGATCAGCATGTCATAGAACATAAGAAAATAGGCTGAAGTTTAATTTACGAGGTTTGGGGCAAAAGTGTAAATATGCAAAAGTTTAGGGGCAAAATTGTAATTTTTCCAAAATATGATTTTGTGTCAATTTGAATAATGTGAGTCCTAGTTAGACTATATTTTAAATGATAGAGCAAAGAAAACTGAAATTCGGGCTAAAATGGGAAAAATACCAAGTTGTGGACGAAATGGTAAAAGTAGCCATTTTCGCATACTAGGTAAGTTCATATGTAAATGTTGGTAACATAGTTATTATTTTAAATGTTTTTATGTTATTTAAATGATATGATAATTATTATGAAATATTATACTCGTGATAATTGTTTGATAATATGTCAAATTATGTGATATACTTGGAAAATGTGAAATACTACCGAGTATCGGTATCGGTATTTCGTAGAAGATGGTTGAGACACATGATTGGGAAAAAGGTCCCGTTGAACCTTAGGAATGGATTAGGATACAAGTGACATGTCACTGGGATATTTGGGCATCCGAACTCGTTGAGTTGAGTCCGAGTTCACTTATGGATGCGAACGCCCGAGCTCGTTGAGTTGAGTCCAAGTTTGCTTATGGGCGGATTACATAGTAGCTTGGCTACATATGTGGCACTTATGTGCAAACTTTTCATGTATCCGAATTATATTTCGATGTGTTCAACGGGTAAAGTTCTACTCAAATGGAGGAATACTCAAGATGAAAGGGACGTATTGGTAAGTATTGTGAAATGGATACTTTGAACAGGTATGTACTTAACCCTCGGGTTGAAAAATCGATATAACAACAATATGATAAGATGATCAATGAAAATATGATATGAGTGTCTTGGTGATGATTATGCAAATGATGTTTTATGTTTGCTTATATGGTTATGTTACTTGCTATTTGCTTGTGAACTTACTAAGCGTTTATACTTACTCCCTCCTTTTCATTCCTTGTAGTGTTGACAAGCCATTTCGGAAATCGAACGCAGTCGGAGGCACGCTCACACTATCCGTATACCATCTTGGCATAATGGCTTGTATATTTTGAGTATGGCATGTATAACATTATAATCATTTTGTATATATGGTCTTATGATATGGTTATTGAGTATTATAAAAATGCTTGGTAATGATTAGCCATTGGAATGGCTAATTATGATCATATTTGGTGTTATGTATGTCAAATTGCTAGTTAATCCATGGAAATCATGAAATAGGTAAAATTTACCATAAAATAGATTCAGACAGCAGTAGTGACGTGAATTTGAAAAATCATTAAAAATATTAGAGATATAATTAGATGATGAATAAAATATGTAATTGAAGAATTATGAGTCTATTTTCATATGGAAGAAACGAAACAGGTATATGAGTTATATTTTATGAGATGTTTAAATTTTTGTGAAACAGGGCCAGAGCGATTTCTAGATCCCCTGTTCTGACTTTGGAAATTCACCATAAATTTTATAAAAATAATTAGAAGTCATAATTTATATGTACAGATTTATTATTGAGTCTAGTTTTAAGATAAACAAACTTCATAGTCATTGAAATTCTGTAAAGAGAGATATCTGATTCGTAATACACAGAGGTCAGAGCAGTCGAACCCTAAAACAGGGGAGACTTTAACTAATAAACTGTACTAATTGGCCTAGCAAAAAATTCTATAAAAAAATTAGTTAATAGATATATGAGTCTAGTTTCAGGAAAAATTTACAGAATTTGATTTTGAGTTTCAAAACTCGAGATATGAATTTTTAAGCAACTGTGACGCAGTTAGCCAGCTTGTCTAGAATTTCTAAAATTAAATTGTTTGAGTTGTTTAAGCAATGAATTAAGTCTGTTAACACCTCGTGTTCGACTCCGGCAACAGTCTCGGCTACGGGGCGTTACAAAGCCTTTTTTCCACCCTTACTTGCACCAACCTACACAATAACAACCAAAACCAATCCAAGCATAACACATATAACTATATCAACCACAGCCCTGAGAAATTTGCATCAAATCCATTTAATAATAATCAATATTAGCCAACATCAATGGCATATACAAAATGAATATCACATCCATCATATGAGCCAACCCTTGTGGCTAAACTAACAAGACACTAAACAAAAGATTCAAGTCCGTATACATGCCAAAATCAAATGTTAAACTAGCTATACTGAAGCTTCAGATGATAGTGTGATTGATGCCTATGACGTCCCTTGATCCCCGATACTAGCTTGGTGACACTATAAGAAAATGGAAAGGAGAGGGAGTAAGCATAAAGCTTAGTAATTTGCATATAAATAAGTAACAACATCAACTATGCATATTATAAATCAACACAACATTCTTGAGTGAACATGGGTAAATATCACTACATGCTTATATATATCGCACGTATAAACCATAGATTTCAATATCGTCCCAAGATAATTTTCATAGCTAGAACTTACTCATGTCATTCTTACCATCAAGGCAACATAATTAGACTCATATCTCATGAGTTTCAAATAAGAACCTGTAGCACTCACAACATGGTTATATCATTCCATATCATTTTCATAAGCTTTTAAAATAACCTGTAAAACCATTTGGAGTACTAAAGGATATCTGACAAGCTTTACACAAGAGGGTGAATTGCCAATGCCATGTTCCAAACATGGTCTTACACTAACTCACATGTCGAGGCCGATGCCATGTCCCAGACATGGTCTTACACTAGCTCTCATCTCAATGTCGATGCCATGTCCCAGACATAGTCTTACACTGGCTCTCATGTTGTGGTCGATGCCATGTCCCAAACATGGTCTTACACTAGCACACACATCAATGCCGATGTCATGTTCCAAACTTGGTCTTACACTAGCTCTCACAACATCGCCGATGCCATGTTCCAAACATAGTCTTACACTAGCTCTCATGTTGTGACCGATGCCATGTCCCAGACATGGTCTTACACTAGCACACACGTCAATGCCGATGCCATGTTCCAAACATTGGTCTTACACTAGCTCTCACAACATTGTCGATGCCATGTTCCAAACATGTTCTTACACTAGCTCTCATATTGTGGCCGACACCATGTCCCAGATATGGTCTTACACTGGCACACATATCACCCAAATGTCATTGCATAGATATCCAATCTATTCTTAGGTTCAATCGGGACTCTACTACATTAAATTTCATCATGCATTATTCATAAGCAATTTCAACCATATTACGCAAAATTAATCATTCAACACATAATAATGATAAAGTTGTCTTACTTACATACAACTTACTTTGGTATACAAAAAGTGGACAACTATTTGGATTTAGTCTACTTGCTTGGTCTTCCCCCGGTCTAGGTTCGGATTTCGTATTTCTTGATCTAAAATGATAAAAATTCACTAATTTAATCATCATTTTAATCAATGCATAACATAATTCTTATTTTGGTAAAATGACCATTTTCTCCCTAAACTTTCAAAAAATTACTATTTTATCCCTAGGCTCGTAAATCAATTTTATTGAATTTTCTCACTACCCAAGCCTAGCCAAATTCTTTTTATACTTGAATCAGCCCACAATTCCCATTATTTCACACATTTACCTCATAATTTATAACTTATGCAAAATGGTCCTTAGTTAGGGTTTCCATGAAAACAACTTCACAAAAGTTGTTTATTTAACAACCAAGATTCATTTTCTTCCATAATAATTCAGCAAACAACATGAATACTCTCATGGAAAAACCTTAGACCCTCAACTATTTTGTAAAATAGCCCCCTCATTAGTTAGCTTATGCTACAAGGGTCCCAAAAGTACAAAAATTATCAAGAAAAGTCATCAAAATCACTTACTTATGAGAGAACTTAATGGCTAATAATTTCAAGCTTTTAAGACCCCTTTCTTGTTGAAAATTTCGATGGATAAGAGAAGAAGAGAAAACAAAGATGATAGCATTTCCTTATTTTATTTTATTCTAGTCAAATTGGTCACCAAATTTCACCTAATTTTGACCCTTTTTTATTGTCTTGTCCCTGTGGTCGGCCATGCCATTAAAAAAGGCCTATTTGCTCTTTAAAGACCTTTAATTTTGGTTCTCTAGCTATTTCACACCTTTAGCTAATGAAATAAAACTTTTGTCCTTTATGCGATTTAGTCCTTTTTCGCAATTGAGTATGCAATCGCTAAAATTATTTCACCAAAATTTTCATGCACTCATATAATTATGCTACAACAAAAAATAATATTGAAGATAATTTCTCTGACCTCAGGTTAGTGGTTCTGAAACCACTATTCCTACGAGGCCCAAAATCGGGTTGTTACACCCTGCATCTTAAAAATGAGAAACAGAGTGCTCAGAATTGGGCACACAAGTAGAGACACGGGCATGTGTCTCAGCCGTGTGGTTGACATGGCCTTGAACACGGATGTGTCACACGGTCGTGTGAACCTAAATTTCGAAAATAAAATTCACCACAAGGCATCACACGGGTGTGTGACTTGGCCGTATGACTTCAATTTCTTCATGCCTTAAAAGTTAGAGAGTTACATGGGTTAGGGACAGAGGCATGTGTAGTACATGGCCTGACCACACGGGCGTGTCCCTAGACCACACAGGAGTGTGAGCCCTGCACCTTGGAAAATTTTTGAAATGTCGCGAAAAATTTTATGAGTTTCCAATTAAGTCTGACTTGATTCTAATGCTCGTATTGGGCCTCGAGGGTCCAATTAAGGGACGTTTTGAATGATATCGGTAGGAATAGTAATTTATAGGAATTATCTGAAAAATATTCTGAATGTTTCGGTAATATTTCGAAACCGTGTTCCGACAACGGATACGGGTTAGGGGTGTTACAAATGTGGTTATTAAGGTATATATGGTCAATTGTGTAAATGATTAGTTGATATATGTTAAATGGCCAATTTGGTGTTTTGAGTGTGAATTTGATATGTAAACTTAGTGTAAGTTTTGGTATAAACTTAGTTATAAGATTGGTTGAATTTTGGCTTAACTATGCAAACGTGTAATACATGTATGATAACTGTAATTGAGGTGCCTTTTGGGCATATTGGTTGTTTGAGTATATACCTTACTGGTTTAGCTTGTTGATGCTTTATTTGGTGCATTTTAAATGCTTGATTATATGGGGAAAAGTGGTTGTAAGTGTGTGCATGGTTGGGTGAGAAAAATGGCTTGAAAATAACCTATTTTTCATCCACACGGCCAAAGACACGGGCGTGTGTCTCAGCCATGTGTGACACACGACCATGCGACACTATCGTGTGTCCTTTGTAGCTTACAAAGGGTTGCAAGTCAG
The DNA here is from genome assembly GCA_025698465.1 of Gossypium longicalyx. Taxonomy (NCBI): domain Eukaryota; kingdom Viridiplantae; phylum Streptophyta; class Magnoliopsida; order Malvales; family Malvaceae; genus Gossypium; species Gossypium longicalyx. Next base: position 53,925,583 of record CM046996.1, read on the forward strand.
ACAGTTATACGGCCTGGCACATGGGCATGTGAGTCTATTTCGAAAGGTACACAGCTTGGCACACGGGCGTATGGCTTGGCCGTGTGACCCAAGTCATAGAGTTACATGGGCATAAATATGGGCTGGGACACATGTAACACCTCAAACCTGGCTTAGACGTTGTGGCCGAATTTGTGATGCCACATTGGAGTGTTTTTCCAAAACACTGATTCCGTGAAAAACCAAAAATTTAGGGTGTTTGGTTCATTGTGAAAATTCAAGTTGTTTTAGCAAAATATTAATTATATTAGTTTGTTATTACACTTTAAAACAGTGTTTGTTGCGGAAGCTTTCGATATGTGTTGTGTAAGCGTGGTGTTTTTAGAAAAACATTTGTTTATATTTTCTTGAAAATCTGAGACCTACTGCTACCAGATTTAAAAATTCAAGTAACTAAATCCCCAAATTAAAATAAAAAAAATTAAAGAGGCCTTATTACATGCCAAAAAACCCAAAATAAAATCTTAAATATAACAAAATAAAACAAAATACGTCGAGTGGCCACCTCTGAGTCCTCCGTCGCCTCGATCAGCCTAAGCCTGAGGATTTCCTGCACAGATAACAGATGGGTGAGTTTACGAAAACTTAGTGTGTGAAATCCCAAAAAAAAAATACAGTCAATGTAAACACAATTTGGGCCTAAGCCCTTTCAGTATCCGTTAGGCCTTAGCCTTATTCAGTAACAGTAGCAGTCTAGGCTTGAGCCCATCTCAGTAATAGTGGCAATCTGGGCCTTAGCCCATTTCAATACAGTATGCAAACAAAGAATCCTACCCAATCCATCCGTTACACACCATCTCCATACCAGCCCTACACACCATGTGGGGATAAAATTGACCCACCTAACCCTACACACCAAGTCGTACCGATTGCGGCACTAAAACAGTATTTGTAGCAGAGCTGCCAGTAATAAGCTTATAGCTTTTCAGTACACTTCCTCCAAAATCATATATATATATCCCACCCCATGTAATGCAACATAATATCATACGTATATGCAGAAATGTCATGCTCAAAAATAGTCATACATAATACAGGGGTATTTCAGTCAATTTACCTCATAAGGGTATAATGGTCATTTCATCAGTATGGGGTCTAAGTATACTTACCGACCCAACAGTAGGTCCACAGTCGTCTTAGGCGACCCGTGCAACCTTAACAGTCAATCAGTGATAATGGGCCTACAGCCCATATTGCGGGCCCATGTGGGCCTACACGCTCGTATGGCCCACATAGCCCAGAAATGGCCCTAACTGTGTGGTTTACACAGCTGGTCCAATACTTATCACACTTTTGTACGATTTTCGCTTGTGGGGCCCACACGGCCCAGTTCGGCCCAAAATGGCCCAATATCGCGGCAGCCCAAGAAAACACTCATGGTCGTTTCGTCAATCATACGGCCATGTTTTATCACACGACCTACCACACAGGCGGTCACACGCCTGAGTGGTGTCAACTGTTCACCTTTCGACTTTTCGGCTTTTGTCGTTTCACATCTAATGGCCGTGATGCACACACCTGTTATGGAGTTCTAGCCGAGAAAGCTTCAGAGACCGAGAACCAATCAACAATTGCAACCTCCTCTTATTCCAAAACCACATATTCCCTCCAATGCTTTTACCTTCACAATGATAATTAACCGATTCTTAAGAATCTACAATCCCACATGAATATATACAATGCTTAAAGCACTTACCACGAAATAAAAGGATCCTTTGTAGGGGGAAAGGCAATCGGCCTACACCTTGGTTATGGAAAACGAGCCCCTAGCAACATTCGGCAACCACAGAGTTTAGTGCTAATCATTAAGATGAAATAAAGGGTGAATGAGTAGGAAACATTCGGCCCCCAGAAGAAACAAAAATCGAAATCCTGAGAAGAAGACTAACCAATAATCAGTCTAGACCCTAGTCTAGATGTCGCTCGAATAACAAAAAGGGGTATTTGATTTTAGAAAGAGAAAACAACACGACCGAGAGGAAGAGAAGAAACAGTCACAATGCCAAAGGTATTCGGTCAAGAGCTATTCGGCCAAGAGAAGCAAGAATGTTGAAGCAAAGTGTTCAGCTTGAATAAAAACAGAGTATCAAGGTTCAGCCAACACAAAAGAAGGGTAAAGAAAAAAAAGTTGATGGAGAGGGAGAAGAGGAGTAATCGATCACAAGCAAGGCTAAACTGAAAAGGGTTTGTGAGAGAAAGAGCAAGTAATATTCGGCCAAAGTATGAACACAAGAAAAGGTGGTTGGGGAGAACTGAATAAGGGAGAGAATGGTATTCTCGATTAAGAGCAAGAAGAGAAGTTAATCAAAAAGCTGCTCTGCAAGAAAGAGCAATCAGTGATATACCTGAAATGCAAAAATACTCGAGTGGTCAACAAAAGAATTCAGCTGTCAATAAGCAACACAATTGAAGAGTGAAACAAAGAGCAACGAGTAATAGCTATTGAACAACCAAAAAGCACATTTTCGATCACTAAGTGCCTAAGACCAATTTGGCACCAAGAGACCCACCTTCGGCAACCAACTCCCATTCCTTGATTCACTCCCCCAATCTCCTCCCAAATCTCTCCTCTTTTTCCTCACTTGACCGATTCAAACTTCCTCAACTACTCCTCAAATTCGGCTACTTGATCCCTTACTCTACTCAACCCCCTCAACCGTCCAACCACTAGAGTCCTAATGCCATCCAACCCTACACGGCAATTTGCAAAAAAAGGACACTCCTTGCATGCAATAGGACTCAAACTCTAATCCCTTGGCACAGTAACACGCCATTTGCCACTAGGCTAGAAGGCTCTTTATGACATGCTTAACCCACATAAATTTAAGAAGCCCACTATCAAAAAACAAAGGGTTTATTCAAGAAGGAGCAAAAATTTGCTCAAGCCAAGGCTTGAACCCATGACTTCCTAGACACCTCCAGAACACTAAACCACTAAGTCAAACATACATCCATTTGCAACACACAGATAATTTAACAGGGATTTTTGGGATTTGGGGTGTTTCAACACGGCCGTGTGACCCCTGCAGTTTGAAAATTTTCATCTTTTTCCTAAAAAATCCATATGTTTTTTATTTAGTCCCTATTCGTTTCTAATGTATTTTTAGGGCCTCGAAGGCTCGTATAAGGGACAATATGTATATCATTGATTGGTTTTGCTATGATTGATGTTGTGAATTATAATGTTTAAAATTTTGTTAGTTTTAAAATGTAAACTCCGGTAATACTCCGTAACCCTATTTCGACAACAAATAAGGTTAGGAGTGTTACAAAACAATGAGATCGATTCTAGATCGATTGACATATCAACACTATCCATCCCATTGTCCTTAAACCGAACTTTTTTGGTGTTGCAACTATCGGTCGAACAGCCACTATCATCCTTGATGTGTACCAAAAGCAATTACCTTTTTTTAAACATATTGCTTTTTGAAATATCAACTAAATAATTACAGGTTAAGCTTCTTAACTTTGTGCTATATTTTATTATATATCAACCCAAAGATTATTAAATTTACCATCAACAATATGCTCCAAATACCCTTTAACTAAAAAAAAAAAAAACCTGGATCTGATAACTTTCCTAGGAATGTGATAGGGAAAGTAGTAATTCTTTAATACCAGTTTCAATCTTAGAAAGACTGGGTAATTTTTTAACTACTATTAAATAATAAAGACATAAATAAATATAAATAGCAGTATAAATAACAAATCATTTTTTTCCAAATTTTTTCATGATCTTTTATATATATATATTGCAATTACAAAATGGATATTTGGATAGATTTATTCTTAATTACTTCGCTAACTTTTTTATTAACACTAAATTCAAATGCCGGCATCTTCTATACCGCCAGAAAAAAGAAAACCTTCTTTCATCTAAAAGTGTTATTGTACAACACAGGTTCCAGAAACGCGCAAGCAATTCAACAATTGCTTGATCCTCACTCTCCTAAAATTTTCTTTTGTGAATCTCTAGCGCCAATGATTAGCAGGATTTGGCAATTTAAATTGCAAAATGTACTTTTTTAATTAAAAAGGGCACTCCTCGAAACCCTATCATAGATGGAAAATATGAAATAAAGTTGCCTTAAAACTGGCTTGCATATAATAGCCTGATTGTTTCCAGAAAGTGACATTCACCTCCTTCCACGAACTCCAGAACCTGACCGTGGACCTGGGTTCCGGGAAAACTGTAGCCTCAAGTAGTTAGAATCAGGATCATGTTCATCGATTTTATAACCTGCACAATCCACAAACAAAAGTAAACTTTCGGGAACTCGAGCATTAACACAAATGCACAGATCAGCCGACATATGATGCGCTCTTGGCATATTATTGTTCATACTAGTCTTTTCAAATGCATGTCCAAACTGATAGCATTTATTTTGCAGGAAAAAGAGTTCAAACTTCTTGTCTTTGAGCAAGTAAATACATACGCCTCCAACTTGAGCCAAATGCTCAAGTGTGTGCACCAATGTCTATCAAAAGTATCCATTTGTCATTTTTTTCTCCTGAGAAAAAACCATGGCACATTTTCCAGTGATAGCTGTTTCTACAAATGTCAAAATCAATGGAAGGAGAGATCACCTTGCAAGGCACTCATTGCAGTTGCTGCACAAGCAGGACTTGAAAAATCAACAAAACAAAGGATAATAGGATCTCCACCACGCTGCATTACCAATGCATCGGGTTTAGCATTCAACATACACTTATGACGGTTTCCCAGCTCTTAATAAAACAACAAACAAAGTCATGATACAGGAGACAAATAAAGTATTTGCAAACATCCAGTTCACTTACATGTTTGTATTCTTTACTCACTAGTCGTACTTCTTTATATCCCACAAAAGGGCGAAAGATATCTAAAGCCTTGGTTAAGGAATGTGAAGCAAGGTAACCAAGTTAAAATAAGGTATCATGGAAAACATATTGATATATCTTATTAAGCATTACATCATTAAACAGGATACGGGCTACTTCCCTCCTTGTGCTGTCAGGAGGAAGCCCCTCAACAAATAGAGTATTGGAAGCATCCGGAGGCAAAGGTAGAGTATCCCGACCTAGCCTTGCCATTGGGTCTATGGGAAATTGACCGCCAAAACTGACATTTCCACCATTTAGTGCCAGATCTGGAGCAGCAGATGCAGGACGACCCATCACAGGAGGATCAGCCATTGGACGAGCAGGCATTGCAACACCAACAGCCCTTCCCAACCCACCAAATGTACTAGCTTCTCCAGAAGTAAAAGAAGAAAGTTGCTTCAAAACCATTTTAATGAATGCTTTTAGAAAACAAAAAATGGGGATGCATGATGAGGGATAATTATGCATGAGTAAAGATTCAAAATGGTACCGCACTCTGGAGATAACGATCATATGCTGATCCAATGGTTTTCGTATCCTTCACAGCCAGGTGTCCACCTTGATCATCATCTCTTGCCAGATTATTATGCATCTCATGAGCTGGATGCAGCCCAGAAGGCGGGGCATCTGTGAAGGTGAAAATTAATAATCTGATCAACATTTTCTTAATCAAGAAATATACAGAAGTGAAACATGCATATTGCTTAAACTCGTTACAAACAAAATGGAAACCTAAACAGCGAAAAAGCTAAATGCAAGTCTGAACAAAATTGGTACTACCTAAGATGAAATAGGTAACTTGTCGCAAATAGAAACTATGCACATATAACTTAATTTATTTCAGCAATCGGATATGCACAAAGAAAATTGTACAAAAAATAAAAATAAAAAGACAATTTGAAAAAGAAAAAAGAAAATGAAGGGTAAAAGAACAATTGAACTAAAGCACTAGATACCTTAAGCTAAGGTTTGATATTGAATATTGAACTAATTATTTGGAAATAGAGCACTCAAACTGTCTACAGCATTAGCAGTTAGTTGTTAGTTCAAAAGCTGTTAGTCGTTAGCTTGGTAGTTAAGTTTGTTGGTTCTGTTGATTCACTGACGTTGGCAGGTCGTTAGAAAAGCATTTTGTAGATTTTGTTATAAATTGGTTATAGTATTCAGTTTTTCATTGAGCAGATCAGATTTTTTGGGATGAATCAAGAAAGAAGATAAGTTCTAAGTTCCCTTTTCATTCTTTTATTATGTTTTCTCTTTGGCTTTCTTTTTGTTTTCTTGAGGATGCTTATGCATAAATGCATCTAATTGGACAAAATAAAACTCAATAACAATTAAAAGAGAAAAGTTTCTCCCAACATAAAGTTGAACAAAAGTATACCAATCTAATCGAATTTTTGAATTTTCCTAAACTGATATCAAAATCGGCTAAAACTAAAACACAATAGAACAAAATTAAACCCAATAACAAAGAAACCAACTTTTTCCCAACATGAAGTTTAAAAAAAATTCTACCACTCCATTAAAAAGTTCTCGAAGTTTCCTAAGCTGATATCAATAGCTGCAGAAATTAAAACACAATTGAACAAAAAAAATTTACAAGATAGGTAAAAAAGATAGAGGGCAAGAAAATTATTTCAAACGTAAAGGAAAGAAGCGTACCATAGTCAGTACGAGGTCGTTTAAGCATCCCACCTGAGGACAGCATCGGAGGAGTTGGCTGCTGCCGATTCCAGTAATTATCCGCCATTAACTTTTGTTTCAATCCCCTCTGCAAAAACAAAAATATATTTTTAATTTTTCATATTTACCAGATTGAAAAAAAAAAAAAAGGAAAAGGTATTTAATTGACAGAGAAATAAATGACCTTGGCTCAAAATTAAGTAAACCCTACCCCTGGCTCTGAACTTGTCCTTCTCTTCCGTTTATTTTCGTCGAGATTTTTATTTTTGTTTATTTTTATTTATTTTCTATTGCAAAGCCCAAAAAAGATTTGCAGAGGAGATTCTCCTATGGGCTTAAGTTAAAAAAAGGTTTGTACTAATTTAATTGTCCCTTAATATTAAAATTTTAAGGTAACTTATACCGTGAATTTATTTTGGTTATTTTTTTATTTTAATCTCTTTAAATAAAAAATTGTGAATTGGCCACTATCATTAATTTTTTTTGTCTACTTTTCTTTTAATGAATTGCACATTCAACAATCTATCTTTTGTTTTTTAGGCTAAATAGATAATATATGATAATTTTTTAATTGACTAAATAGTTTATTTTTTTTCAAGATTTAAGAAAATAGGCTGATTTTGGAGATAGCGTGTGAAAGTACTTCTAGTTGAGCTCTCTTTCTACATAGTTGGTAGGAAACGTCCAACTCTCCCTCTCTCCTCAGCCACTAATTTTTTTAGGGCTAGGGTTGATTATTAGGGTTGGGTTTTTTTAAAAATTAGGGTTTTTATTGGGTTTAGGGTTTTAAGAGTGAAACCGTAAAAGTTTATAGGTAGATTTGAGGGGTTAAGGATGCGATAACGCGTCTCAAAACACATACATTTCATATGTCATGTTGGAATATGATCATTACTTCAGAAGCTCATCCTATGGAAGTTGGGTTTTGGGGTGATAGTGCTTAATACGGTCACAAGTCAAAGTCTAAGTGAAGCTCTCAGTCGGCGGCAATTATACAGTCATGGGTTCACGTATAACAAGGGGCTAGTTGATAATCGTTATTCGGTCATAAGATTAAGCTTTTTGGATACCCACAAATGATGCCTTAGATATATCATACATAATATTGATGTCATAATCATAAAGAAAAACGAAGGTGTAACACCCTTTACCTAGCCCAGTCATCGGACCAAATTACAAGATGCTACAACAATAAACAGAAACATTCACATATATTTTCATTAACAACATTCAATTATTCACTAAGTAAAAGTCAATTCACTAAGTAAAAGTCAATCTTATGTTTGACATGTATTTCAAACAAATCAAGGTTTCAAACGAGCATACGAGAACTCTTAACTTGCTTAGAAACAATTTAGGACTATTTTGAAACTTTTGCAAAAAGATAGGTAGAAAGAAAAAATAGGGGTCACACAGCCGTGTGACAGGCTAAAGTCATGTGATGTTAGATCACATGGTCGTGCCTCCAAACTGTGTATAAGGTTGATGTCGTGTAATGCTAAGTCACATGGCCATGTAATAAGCTGAGGCCATGTTGGACCTAATTGTAAAATTTATAATCACTCACACGACCGTGTAGCCAAGCCGTGTAAGAGACGGTGACCGTGTGGATTCAAAACCATCCTAAATAAACAAAGGACATAGTCGTGTCACTTACTCGTTTGTAGTACACGGCCGTGTGGTAAATTATGTACAGCCTAATCAACCATTTTGAAAAAAAATGCTCATGACATTCCTACAAGCGACCTAACATGTTATTTTATACCATTCAAACCTATAAAAAAAATACAATTCAAGACCAAAACATCAATTCATATTACCAAATAAACATTCAACCAATATACCCTTATTGGCACCAACATAACATTAAACTCAAAACATTATAATTCAAACCAAATCACTTACTAGTTAATATGTATAACATCACCTAAACCTTGTCATAACCATTAACCTTCTAATTACCAAACTTGGCACAAAAGCATACCACTTATATTGAGTTAAAAAATGAATATTTATACAAGCATAAACATGCTAAACACATCCATCAATTTTAACCGGTTTAACCATCCTATATACATGCCATAGATAACCAAGTTGAAACATCAAAGAATATGAGTCGAGAGGTGATAGGTGTGTGCTTCTAACTGATCCGATCAACACGTTTCGGACGTCTAAAATTGTAACACGTGTAAGTATTTAAAATACTTAGTAAGCTTATACAATATAAATGATTACTTACCTTAATTACTTATCACACATTCAATTTATCATGAAAAATATGAGTCGAGAGATGATAGGTGTGTGCTTTTAACTGATCCGATCAACACGTTTCGGATGTCCAAAATTGTAACACGTGTAAGTATTTAAAATACTTAGTAAGCTCATACAATATAAATGATTACTTACCTTAATTACTTATCACACATTCAATTTATCAAGACACGATGAAACAACATCAAATTCATAAGGTTTTGAGCTCAAACCATATGTATAACCTCCATTGTTCATATTTCCATTATAATCCAATTTGCATCAAATATCCATATCATAATTGATCATTTTTCTAATATTAACTTCAAATTGTCACATTTCCATTTTATAAATCTACCCAATAAAACATCGTAAAATAACTCAGTATATAGGTGAAAATATACTGTCTGGTTACCAGTTTGGGTTAAACTTACACGAGAAATATCAACAGTGCCTGATTACTCTTATGGGTTAACCTACACGAGAAATGTAGTGTCTAGTTACTTTTATGAGTTAACCTACACAAAAGAGAGTCTGACCAAGGCTAATATACCTTTATTCTCGAGTCCGCAACACATGCTAGTGCTTAGAACCTGTAGGCAATAATATAACAGCCCTTTTTTGGTCAAATCTAAATAGTGATTTCAGGACCACAAATCCAAAGTCAAAATAATTATTATATTATTATTTTAAGGTCTACAGCATGAATATATGATTGTGTGAAAGTTCCGTTTAGAAATTTTATCATTTGAATGCTCAAATTGATAAAAAGGACTAAATAGCGTAAAATGTAAAAGTGGAGTTCTATTAGCTAAAAGTATCTAATAGCTAAGGAATCATAAATTAGAGGTCCTTAAATGGTAATTAGACCATTTTAATTGTGAGTGGACATTTATGGCATAGAATGGATAATTTAAATGGTTTATTATTAAGGTTATATTTGTAATTTGGTAATTTAACTTAAAATAAATAAAACAAAACCAAAATTAAAGCTCCATTATCATCTTCATTAACCGAATATTGAAGAAGAATAAAACCATTTTGTTCATTTTAGGGTTTGGTCACTTTGGAGCTTAATTGGAAAGTGATTTTGACTCGGTTTTTAATGATTTTAATGTTTTTGTGATCATTGCAAATAGTTCTAGCTAGCGTAGGGACTATTTTACAAAACTATTAGAGATTTTGAAAGTTTCCATTGATGAAAATATGTGCTCTTTGATGTTTGATAATGAAATATGAAATCTTGTTGCTAGATTTACATATTTTGTAAAGTGATTTTGAGTAAAAATGCAAAATAGGGATTTATTTGTGAAAATGTATGGTTAAATGTGTGAAAATTGATAAATGTGAGCTGCTAGGGGCATATTAGTAATTCAGCTATCATGGGCATTAAAGAAATTTCATGAATTTGTGATTTTGTATAATAAGGACTAAATTGTAAAAGTTGTGAAATTCTAGGGGTAAAAGTGTAAATGTGTTTAAATGTGTGTTTTGGATTAATTGAATAGAGAGATTATTAAATAAGTTAATTTTGAATGTATTTAGATCAAGAAAAGGGGAATTTGGATCTAGATCGGGGGGAAACTAAAGTTATCAACTAATCGACTTATTTCATCGTTTTCACATCTGAGGTAAGTTCGTATGTGATATTATAAGTGTATTTTAAATGCTTTGATATTGTATAAGTTGTGAATACGAGACTTCAGATAAGTTCGACAATGACTCAATGGTAATTCAGTATTCGAAATCTCGGTTGAACTTTAGGAATAATTTAGGATACTAGTGACATGTCATTAACGGATACATTGAGTTGGCTTCGGGCCATGATATTAGCACTTCGGGTGTGAGTTATACCGATTTGGCTTCAGGCCATGAATGTCGACTGATTTGGCTTCAGACCATGATATCAGTACTTCGGATATAAGTTACCTTGAATTGGCTTCGGGCCATGGTATAGGTACTTAGTATGCAAGACTCCTGAGTATCCGAATTTTTTTCCGAATAGTTTAATGGGAAAATGAATGATGTGGTTGAGAATGAGATTGGTACGAGATGGTACAGATATGTATATAAACCATATTAGCTTTGAATCAAAGAAATGGTGAAGAAAGTATATAGTTTTGTGAATGAGTAATTGAAAGGTTTGTTAGTTGATATGAATTCATGTATCTATAATCAATGGTGGAATTATATGTTTATGATTATATCGAGTTTTTTTCATACGAGCTTACTAAAATTTATAGCTTACTTTGTTTATTTTTCCCGTATTTTATAGTGTTATCAAGCTAGCTCGGATTCAGGGATCGTCGGAGATCGTTTCACACTATCCACCTATCACCAAGTACCTATGAACTTTGGTATTTTAAGTATGGCATGTATAAGGACTTTAGTCATGTTGGTTATGTTTTGGTAATGATTTTGACCATTTGAAATGGCTTATAAATATATATGTTTTAGTTTGTATATAATAGCCATGAGAGTTGGCTTATTTTGAGTTAATTTGCTTGTGAATATGTGTATGTGCCTATAGTTTATGTTATGTAAATTGATGTTGGTTTTGTGATGATTATTAATAGTTAGTATTATGGAAGTTGAATGTTGATATTGGTGATGTTATTTGTTTGTGAATCAAGGTAAAGAATGCATGTTTTAAGTAGCCATATTGATTATTTAAGTTTATGAGATTTTGGGTATGAATGGATTAGTCTATTTTGCAACTTATGTGTATTGAGAAATATGGTATAGAATATGCATGAAGTAGGTTTGAATTGGCTGGTTTAATTGCCTATTTATGCTGTGTGATGGTGCAAATTGATGTGTTGCAGGTACATTCATATTTGGGTGGCAAATTGGCTTGGTAAATAGCCTATTTTTGTCCATACGGGCAGAGACACAGACGTGTGTCTCAGCCGTGTGTGACACACGGTCATGTTACACGGCCATGTGTCCCTTGGTGTTGAAATTAAAATCAAGTTAGTATGTTCCAAATGGCTAGTATACCCTACAGGTTTGGCATGGCCTAGCACACGGCCTGGCACACGGGAGTGTGTGGCCACTTTTAGGGCACACGGGCTAGTCACACGGGCGTGTGTGTTGGCCGTGTGACTCAAGTCAGAGAGTTACACGAGGTCAGACATGGGCTGGGACACACTACAGCAAAATAGGTTTTTAGCAACGTTTTTAGCAGCGTTTGGATAAAAAACGCTGCTATAGATCGAGCATTAGCAGGGCTTTTCAAAAAACGCTACTATAGGTCGACCATTAGCAGCACTTTTTGAAAAACGCCGCTATAGATTGAGCATTAGTGGCGCTTTTTGAAAAACGCCGCAAAAAATTAAGCACAACGCTGTAATTTTATGTTGAGCTTTAGTGGCATTAGTGGCGCTTTCTAAAAACGCCACTATAGGTCAAGCTTTACGGCGCTTTATCAAAAACGCCGCAAAAAAATTTTATCTGTCTATTTATTATTTAACTGGTTTATTTATATTAATTAAAATACAATTTATTTTTAATTGAATACTTAAATTCTTCAAAAAAAATAATGACACGTAGAAAAAAATTGAAAGTAAAAACATAGAAAAATATTTGTTAAAAATGAAAAAAATTAAAATACTATTATTTAAAATAATTTTAAAGTTTTTTGGGCATATGACTGATTATTTTTTAATTTATATATTAAATAATTTCTTATGTAATTGTAAAAGAGATAGTATTAATTTTAAAATATTGAATTAATTATCAGTATTAAATTTAAAATATGGAATTAATTATCATTATAGTTTAGGACATATGGTTTAGGGTTTAAGCTTTAGGAGTTACTATTTTAAGGTTTATAGATTATGGGTTTAGGGATTATTATTTATGGTTTATGGTTTAAGGGTTGGGGTAAGGTTTAGGGGTTAGGGGTTAAGAGTTAAAGGTTAATGGTTTATGTTTTATGATTTAGGGTTTATGGGGATAGGGGTTAGGGGTTTAAGATTTATATTAATTAGTGTTTTTTAATTTATATATTAAATAATTTCTTATATAATTGTAAAAGAGATAATATTAATTTTAATATATTAAAATTATGATTATAGTTTAAATTATTTAAGAGATAATAGATAAACTTTATATATATTAAATGGTTTAAGATTTAAGGTTTACTTGAGATTTGTTAAATGATGAAATTTTATACAATCAATTAATGCTTTTATATTAAAAAATATTTAATCTAAACCATTTCATATATATTTAAATATTAGATTTTAAAAAAATTGATAAATAAATAAATAAAAGTAATAGATTGATATGGATAGGTATCTATCTATTTTGGATAGGACCAAATTATTACAAATAAAAATGAAATACAAAAACTAAAATCATTCAACATCGAACATCTAGCAAAATAGTTATATTTTAGTTAGGAAGAAATATCTTTAATAAAATGGAGATTAGATCGGAAAAGAATAATATAAAATCATGATTAACGGTCTCAACCTTTAATAGAAATTTGATATGTGAGAGATTAATTGCTTACATTGGATAATTCTAACTTAATAATTAATTACAACCATTTAATTATTTATTTTCTTATTAAAATATACGATATTTATTTTGAAAGTACTTGGTTTTTTTATTATAAAAATCCAATTTATAAAAAATAGTAATAATAAATGTTTTATAAAATCACTTAACTAATAATTTTTAGTAGACAAAATAAAGGATTTTTAACAGAGCAAAACGGCGTTGTTTTGTTAAAAATAAAATGATTTTTTGTAGCGTTTTCTTCATAAACACGACAAAAGGTGGGCTATAGCGTCGTTTGGAACAAAAACGCCGCTAATATGTATTAAAATTTTCAAACATGGCGCCGTTCTCCTTCCCCCTCCCCCTCTCCCAAATCGTTTTTCCTCAAATCAGTTCCCCCTTCTCCTTCTTCAAATTGTTTTTCCCAAAATCAGTTCCCCTTCCCCCTTCCCCAAATCGTTTTTCCCCAAATCAGTTCCCCCTCCCCCTCCCCCAAATCCCATTAGTTCATCAATGGTAACCTTTGGTTTTTTTTTTTTTTACATCTATGGTAACCTCTGGTTTTTTATTTTATTTTTACATCAGTTCTGAGCGCATGCCAAAACCTGTTATATTGATGAACTGTATCTTGTTAATTTAGGTTGGCGAAAATGAACCATTTGTTTCTGAACTTCTATTTGCTCTTGCAACAACAGTTGCTAATCTAAAGCCTCATCAGATTCTTTCCTTTTATGAATTTGTATATCTCTTTTCAATGCCTCTACTGTCCAGATCTTTGCATGTCTAATCTATTGCTGAATGAGCTCAATTTTCCTTTTTGTGTTTTATTTAATTTTAAATTTTAGGTTGGTCATATGATTCAAGCAGAATCTGATCCCCATAAAAGGGATGAATACTTGCAGAGATTGATGGCACTTCCCAACCAGGTTTGTTATTGATAGACATAAGGTTACTTTTTTATTTGTGGGTTTTTCTTTGTTTGATGGGCTTTCGGTGTATGAATCGTTTTGGGGGTTTTCAGTTTCATTTTGCTTGATGTATTATGTTTATTTGTATTTTTGGGTTTCCATTTCATTGTTAAATGATTCATCCTACTAAGTCCCGATATAGTATGTAAAGATGTAGCTGATTTAGCAGATTATGTGCAATAAGTTTCTTGTTTTTGAATGCTGTATGCTGATATTTTCTACGTGGTTGGAATTGTTTATTTTGATTATCCGATTGGATTTGTTTATCCACTTATAGTAATCTGTTCGGTGTGTATATTATGAAAATCCATTTTGAAATATGGTGTGTTGCTATTTAAAAGTTAGATTTCCTTGTGTACATTACTACTTTCAGCAATAGTGTAGCCCCTTTGTAATGTTGGAGTTGCTATTGAAGGGGAAAATATATGTATAATCACTCTTCTGGGATGAGGTTAGTTTATATATTTCAGTAAGTTGACTTATCACAGCGGTGATCATGTGAACAATATTGCAATATTATATTATTGCTATCGAGCCTTTTTTATTCTTTTCCCGGCTAATTTTTTCAAGCTTGTGCATCGTATGGGGGGTTGGAAATTTGTGTAATTGTTGTATTAATATGCCTCCGGATTTTAGGTGAGTAACCGGATTATCAGAAAGAGGATTCATGTTAGAGTGGAGCATGTTCTTCAAATTGATAGCTTTTGGTTTGGTATCACTATGCTTTCCATGCATATCCAAATATATGGTATCATTGTGCATATACAAATATTGATTTTTTTCCCTTTTAACATTTCTTTCTAGCAAATTTTGAAGTAATAACTGGTCTATTCATCTTAGCATGTTTTTAAGATAGTGACTTTATGCAAATAGGATTATGTTGTTGTATGTATCTTGACTCTTGAATAAAATGGTTTTTTTGCTATATCATTTTTCTTCAAGTTTTTTGCTTTGTTGTGAGAATGTAATAAGATGCTTTTTACATTAATTTTTATTCTCCCACTATGCTTTAAATGTCTTTTATCATTTTTTTTGTATAAATGTTTAAATTAGTATCTTATTTTAATTGGTTTTTTTATATACCAACAAGGAAAAAAGTTTCAATTTGCATATACATATGATTTGAATGATTGTTTTTTTTAATGTTTGTGCAAATGAATTGATGCTCATGCATGTATACTTATTGATATGTTGTTTAATGCATGACATTGGTGAGTTTGGATGCATTGAATTTCATGAATGTATTGAAAGAATTGGTACACTATTTGCAAGTAAAGTTGAGCAGTACTAGAAGCTAAGAAATTTAGTATGCATCTGTTTAGAGGAAATTTTCTTGAAAAGCTAAAAAACTTATATTTGAAAAGTGGAAAATTAAGCTTTTGATAAGTCATATTTAGGATTTAGCCTTTTGAAGGAACAGACCTTAAACCAGATATTTAGTTTCTTTTTTCGGCTAGTCAAATATCCATTGTTGAATAGCTTAGATTTTGACTACAGTTAGGGGAATAGGGAATTAGAACCAGGGATCTCCTTTTTTGGAGGATTAACGTGGTTACCACTAGGCTATGCGTATTGCCTGTCAGTTGTTAGCTGCTTAAGGTGTAGGCAATAATACAGGGTTGTGAATGATTCAATTTTGCTTTAAGTTTACTAAAATTTTTTATATGTATTTATGATCTGAAATTTAAATAATTCATTTGGATGAACAACTTATTATAGTGCCTGAAATGCTGTCAAGAGGTATCCTTCTTTTCTTTTCTTTTTAGTATTAAAATTTGTCCATTTATTCCATCAGTTAGAGCATATTAAACAATATATATACACATGCATATATATATGTGTGTGTGTGTGTGTCCATTCTGTTAAATTCTTCGTTATGTATTTAATAAAGTCAATTTTGTGTCTGGTTGCAGGCATTAGTGTTAATAAGATATATCATTATCACTTAAATCTTAGAGGAAGTGTTTCTACCATAAGGCTGACTAGGCTACCTTCAATTTCCAAGAATGATGCAAAGTGCGCCATAAACATTTCTCTAATCTTAGATTATACAAAACATTATGATCTTATTTATTTGTTTATTTATAAAAAAAAAACTAATATTGCTATGCTACCACCGGTCCTCTAGTGGATACTAATAGTAATAAAAAAAGGGGAAAAAGAACAAAGCTATTCCATATTTTGCAGATGAATATGGTGCCACCCACGGATCTACAACATCTATTCTTAACTTTGTTTTTTAAATATATTGTTGTTTTTCTTTTTTGGTGTGTGTTGTCTGTGTGGCTATAGGACAAATGGTAATCATAGTTCATAGGTGACTTTGATCCAAGCAAGCATTGATAACTTCTACTTTTGTATTTAGATTGATAATTGAGTTTGCTCTTATTTAAATTGTTTGTTCTCTTTATCTCTGAGTGTCGTCTTGTTAATTTTATTCCTTTTAAATAGATTTGACATTTTTCCTTGTTATAAGAAAGAAAAAGAAATATGACCTTTTAATGGACATGTGCATGTTCTTGATGTGTTTGTTTATAGGCTTACATGCATCTGTTTGCATGTTTATATTTATATCTCTGCTTCTGTGTCATCATAATCATGTTTCAAATGGCATTTAGTCAACATAATCAATTACCAGTATCTTACTTGTCATAAAATAATCAGTTTAATGTTGTCGTAAATTAAAAACCAAAACTAGTTAGGTTTTGATAACTTCAATGAATCAATATCTCTTGGTTTGGTTAAGTTTCATTACATTCATTTGATTTTAATTATAATTATTTGTAATTTTACCTTTTTATTAAATATTTTATAATAAAAATCTTATATAACTTTTTTTAAATTTTTTAATAAACTGCTTACTACCCTCAATTTCTAAAGTAAAATGTTTGAAGTATATTTTATAATTTTTTAATGAAGCAATTTCAGGCTCTAATTAACCTGCTAGTGCATCACTAATGAAGTGTTTAGTTGCTGAAATTAAGATGTTTTATTGCTGTAATTGAGGTGTATAAATGTTGTTAATTGAGATGTTAAAGTGCTGTAAATTGAAGTGTTAAAGTGCTACAAATTGAAGTGTTAAATGATGTAAATTGAACTGTTTAAATGCTGTAAATTGAAGTTGTAACAGCCCGGTTTAGACCCTAGTCGGAACAGTGGTTTCGGGACCATAAATTTGAGGTCAAAAAATTAGTTTATTATTATTTTTGGTGTTTATAATATGTGAGTTGATATGTGTGAAGGTTTCGTGTGGAAATTCTATCGTTTGTGTGCTTAATTTGTAAAAAGGACCTAATCGCGTAAAATGTAAAAGTTACCTGTTATATTTTATAAGAACCTATTTGATATGGCTTATTAATTATGAGGTCCTTATGTGGTTATTTGACCTTAGTTATAATTAAATGACATTAGTGGACATTAGTTGGTGGAATTTTAATGTTATTAATCAAGGGCAAAAATGGTATTTAGCATATTATGTTAATTAAATTAAAACAAAGCATGAAATTAGCCATTTTGTTCATGCTATTGCCGAAAATCAAAAGAAAGAAAGCCAAGGTTGTGGTTTTAGGGTTTGACTATTGATTTCGACGATTAAGGTATGTGTTTTGATCCGTTTTTGATAATTTCTACGGTTTTGTAATCGTTGCTTAATAATCTATCAAGCCCATGTCTCAATTTCTGAAATTGTTTATGATTTTGAGTTGAGCCATTGATGAAATTATTACTTTTATGAAGTTTGATGTTAGTAAATGAAAGATATGTATTGGGTTAACATGTTTTGTCTTTGAATTTTTGATGAATTTGAGTAAAATGGGCTAAATTGTGAAATTTGTAAATTGAGGGACTAAAATGTGAAATAAATGAAATATGTGGGCTTATATAAACTCTATGAAGATTCGGCCTAACATGTGTAAAAGGGGATTTTGTGTATTTTGTGATTTAAGGACTAAATTGTCAAAATGTGAAAATATGAGGGCTAATTTGTAAAATGCCCTAAATATGTATATATGGATTGAATTGAATGATTTTTTGAAAAAAAGGTTAATGTTGAATACATATAGATCAAGAAAAGAGGAATATCGAATTTAGATCGAGGGAAATCGAAGATTATCGAGTAAACGATCCAAATCGTCAGATTCGATTACAAGGTAAGTTTGTATGTGATAAATGATGTTATAGTTATGTTTAATGCTTTGATAAGGCTTAAATTGTATAAATATTTGATTACGGTTTGAGCATGATGATAATCGACTATGTTCGACACTAAGTGTGCGATTCGAAATAGCTTTCCCTATAAATGGCACTAAATGTGAGTGTTGGAATAGCTTCGGCTATATGAGGCACTAAGTGTGCGATACTGAGATAGCTTCGGTTTATTAAAATGGCACTAAGTGTTCGAGATTGTTACGGTTTCGGCAAATCACTGATGCACTAAGTGTGCGAATTCTTAAAGCATGGAAAGATTTTCGAATGAACTAATGTATATGAACAAGAGGTGAGAATGAAATAAAATTATACGGGAAAGTTCAGGTATGTTCGATACCTATGTGGTAGATGATATATGTGTATGAAGCTTGATGAATTCGTATGAACATGTTATATGAGATAGAATAGAATTGATGGATGAATTGTGAATAACTAAGTGTTTATTAGTTGATGTTTCGTATATTATAAACTGTTGTTTATTTATTGTACGAACTTACTAAGCTTTAAAGCTTACTGTGTGAAATGTTCTCTGTTTTACAGTGTTACAAAGCTAGCTCGGATCTGGGGATCGTCAACAATATCAATCACACTATTGGACATCTATTTTGGTACCATTTTGAGAGTTGCATATATGGTATATGACATGTATAGGCTAGTGTCATTTTAGTATGTTTTGTGTTGTGATTAGCCATGAGACTTGGCTTGTAAATATTGGTATGTATAGACTCCTAAGTTGGCCTAAATGGTGTGTTTGATAGTAAGACATGTGATGTTTATAATGTTTATGTGATGGTTTATTTTGGGATATTGAATTAATGAGTTTTTACATTTAGAACTTTTGTAAATTGTGATGATATTGGCATATTGAATTGGTTGAGGTTATATAGTTTAATATATGATTGAATTGGCATGTTTTGGTTGCCTTTAAATGTATGTAAATGATGCAAAAATGTTGTGGTTTTGGTGTGCTTGAGATAGGTGGGAAATGTGCTTTAAACCAAGCCTAATTTCACCCCATACGGATAAGCACACGGGTGTGTGTCTCGACCGTGTGTTTGTTATAACTTAGTTATGCTAGTCAGTCTTGAGCATAGCCTAGACACACGGGCGTGTCTGGTGGCCGTGTGAGGCACACAACCTTGGCACATGGGCGTGTGTGGTCATTTCGAAGGTACATGGGCTAGACACATAGGAGTGTGGTTGGCCGTGTGACCCAAGTCAGTTTCGACCACAGCCAAGGTACACCGGCGCGTCTTGTGGCCGTGTGGTTAAGTCAGTATGTATACCCTGTTTTGCCACGGTTTAGACACATGGGCGTGTCTAATGCCGTGTGAGGCACACGGCCTGTTCACACGGGCATGTGACCTTTAAAACTTAGAAAAAGGTTTAAGTTTTGGAAAATTTTGTATGTGCTTGGCTTCGTCTCCATATGTTATAACTGGTACTTTCACACTTTATGATACTTCTGTTATTTCTTTGATAGACCCTGGATCAACACATGTATGAATTTAGTATCCAGTAAGACTTTTCCTGTAGAGTCTACTGAATTTGTGATTAGAGTATCAAACCCCTTAGGTAGATGTGTTTTGGTTGATAAAGTCTGTAAGAATTGACCGTTAATGTTTCGAGACATTTGTTTTCCGATTGATCTGATGTTATTACTCTTTCATGAGTTTGATATAATTCTGGGTATGGATTGGTTAACTTTGCATGATGCTATTGTGAATTGTAAATGAAAAACTATTAATTTGAGATGTAAGAATGATTAAATAGTTCGAATCGAATCTAGTGATTTGTATAAATTGCCTGCTGTGATATCTTCGATGAAAGCTCCAAGTATTGTGAGAAAAGGATGTGAAGCTTACTTTGCCTATGTGATTGATTCGAAAGTGTTAGAAAAGAAAATTGAATCAGTACCTGTTGTCTGTGAATTCCCTAAAAAACTTTCAGGATTACCTCTAATACGAGAAGTGGAATTTGGTATTGAGTTAGTATCAGGAACTACTCTGATTTTGATAGCTCCGTATAGAATGGCTCCAACCGAACTAAAAGAATTAAAGTCTCAGTTGTAAGAGTTGACCGATAGAGGGTTTGCTAGACTGAGTTTCTCACCTTGGGGTGCACCAGTTCTGTTTGTGAAAAAGAAAGATGGCACGATGAGAATGTGCATAGATTATCGTCAATTGAACAAAGTGACGGTCAAGAATAAATACCCTCTACCTCGAATTGATGATTTGTTTGATCAATTGAAAAGAGCTACAGTGTTTTCGAAGATAGATTTGAGATTGAGTTATTATCAGTTGCGAGTAAAAGATTCAAACATTCTGAAAACTACTTTCAGAACGAGGTATGGCAACTATGAGTTTTTAGTTATGCCTTTTGGATTAACGAATGCACCTGCTATCTTTATGGATTTGATTAACAGAATTTTCAGATCGTATTTAGATCGATTTGTTGTCATATTCATTGGTGACATATTAATTTATTCGCATGATGAATCTGAGCATGCCGAGCATCTGAGAATAGTATTACAGACTTTTGCGAGATAATCAACGATTGTGTTTGCTTTGAAAATTTGGCGCCATTACCTGTTTGGTGAGAAATGTCATGTATATTCTGATCATAAGAGTTTGAAATATCTGATGACTCAGAAAGATCTGAATCTGCGACAAAGAAGGTGGTTAGAACTGCTAAAAGACTATGAGCTTATGCTTGATTATCATCCAGGAAAAGCCAACATTGTTGCTGATGCTTTGAGTCGAAAATCACTGTTTGCTCTGCATGCGATGAATGCTCATTTGGTTGTGTCTGATGATGGTTCAGTTTTAGCCGAATTAAAAGTGAGACCGTTATTCAATCAACAGATTATTAAAACTCAAAAGGTTGATAATGAGATTTTAGCAAAACGAGCTCAGTGTGATTTAGATTCTGATTTAGAATTCAGAATTGATAAAGATAACTGTTTGAGATTTCGAGATCGAATTTGTGTTTCGAGAAATCTAGAATTGATTCAGATGATTTTGAATGAAACTCATAAAAGTGATTTATCTGTTCATTTGGGTAGTACGAAAATGTATAGTGATCTGAAATAGCATTACTGATGGTCTGGAATAAAAAGAGATATCTCTGACTTTGTTTCTAAATGTTTAATCTGTCAGCAAGTTAAAGCTAAATATCAAGTGCCCTCTAGTTTGTTACAGCTGATTATGGTTTCGAAATGGAAATAGGATAGAGTGACAATGGACTTTGATTCGGGTTTGCCCCTATCTCCGAGAAAGAAAGATCCAATCCAGATTGTAGTTGATTGATTGGTGAAATTAGCCCATTTTATTCCGGTACGATTCGATTACTCACTTGATAAGTTAGTTGAGTTATACATTTCTGATATTGTGAGATTGCATGGTGTGCCATTACCTATTGTGTCAAATAGAGATCTGAGGTTTACTTCACGGTTTTGGAAGAAACTACAAGAGGCTTTAGGTACAAAACTGCATTTTAGTACTACTTTTCACTCGCAGACGGATGGTCAATCCGAGCAGATTATTCAGATACTGGAGGATATGTTGAGATGTTGCATTCTTGATTTTGAAGGTTTGTAGGAACAGTATTTTCCACTGATTGACTTTACTTATAATAACAGTTTTCAATCGAGCATTAAAATGGCACCGTACGAAGCCTTATATGGTTAAAAATGTTGTACACCTTTGTATTGGATTGAGCTTAGCGAGAATAAGATTCACGGGGTTAATTTGATGAAAGAGACTGAACAGAAAGTAAAAGTGATCCGAAATAGTCTAAAAGTAGCTTCCGATCATCAGAAATCTTACGCAGATTTGAAATGAAAAGATATTAAATTTGAGATCAGTGACAAAGTGTTTCTGAAAGTATCTCCATAGAAGAAAGTACTCCGATTTGGCAGAAAAGGCAAATTGAGTCTGAGGTTCATTGGGCCGTATGAAATTATCAAGCGTATTCGACCGGTTGCATATAGATTGTTATTGCCACCTAAGCTAGAAAAGATACACAATGTATTTCACGAATCGATGCTTAGATGATACAGATCCGATCCTTCGTATGTAATTCCTCCGTCTTAGACTGAAATTTAGTCTGATATGACCTACGACGAAGAATAGATTCGTATTTTAGCTCGTAAGGTTAAAAAATTATAAAATAAGAAAATTTTGTTAGTAAAAGTAATGTGACATTGACACGGTGTTGAAGAGGCTATGTGGGAGCTTGAAGATGTTATGAAACTGCAATATCCGAATCTGTTCACTGGAAAGATTTTCGGGGACAAAAATTCCTAAGGGGGAGAATTGTAACAGTCTAGTTTAGACCCAAGTTAAAATAGTGGTTTCGGGACCACAAATTCGAGTCAAAAAATATTTAAATATTATTTTCTATGCTTATAATATGTGCATTGACATGTGTGAAAGTTTCGTATGAAAATTCGATCATTTGTGCGCTTAATTTGATAAAAGGACTTAATCGCGTAAAATGTAAAATCTGCCTGCTAATTGTTAAAAGTCATATTTGCTATGATTTTTAAAATATGAGGTCCTTATGTTGTAAATGGACCATTAACATGGTTAATGGACATTAATGACCATTATTTATGTGTTTATTATATGTTTATAATAAGGTCAAAAAGGTAAAATGTATATTATGGTATTATTAATTAAACAAAACATGAAAATAGTTCATTATATGCTCATTTTGCCGAAAATCAAAGAACAAAAGAAAGAATAAAAGCTCTTAGGGTTTCGGCACTTGTGATTGTGGATTAAGGTATGTGTTTTGATCAATTTTGATAATTTCTATGTTTTTGTAATCGTTGTTTAGTAATCTATCAAGCCCATGCAAAAATTTCTGATTTTGATGATGATTTTGAAATATGCCATTGATGAAATTGTGAGCTTTATGAAGTTATATGATAGAAAATGAAAAATATGTGTTGGGTTAGTATATTTTATCTTTGAATTTTTGATGAATTTGAGTAATTTGGACTAAATTAAGAAATTTGTAAATTGAGGAACTAAAATGTGAAATAAATGAAACATATGGACTTGTATGAACACTATGAGAATTCAGCTAGGTGTGTGTGCAAAGAAATTTTATGTATTTTGTGATTTTTGTGATTAGGGAGTAAAGTGCAAAAATGTGAAAATTTGAGGCCTAATTTGTAAAATGTCCTAAATATGTGTTTTTGGATTGATTTGAATAATTTGGTAAATAAAAGAGTTAAATTTGAATTTATATAGATCAAGAACTAAAGAAAACGAAATTAGATCGGGGAAAGTCGAAAGTCGTCGAGTAGTCGATTCCGTCTATCCGAATCCGTACGAGGTAAGTCTATATACAAATAAATGTGTTTTGAATTGAATTACTATTGATTATATGCTACTGAACTATGATGAATGATTATATGAGTTGAGAAATATGAGATATCCGAGAATGTATCGACAAAGTTCCGGCATCTGAAAAGTCCTGTACGAACCCTAGGAATAGTTAGGATACATATGTCATGACATAGGATCCCATATGTGTTTTCGTGTAAGACCACGTCTGGGACATTGGCATCGTATTTAATTTCACGCAAGATCCTATCAGGGACAGTGGCATTGATATTTGTTTACATGTAAGACCACGTCTGGGACGCTAGCATTGTACGAGCTTTCCGAGCTATCCGCGTATCCTTATGATTTCGAAAGGTTCAACGGGCATTTCGTGAAACGAATGATTATATGAAACGTGTATCCGATTTAGGTACGTTTGAAATGTAGTTCAATGTTTGAGAATAAAAGGTAAGTACATGAGCTAATGATAATATGTGATATAAGTATGAGAAAATATGCCATATGTGCAAGTGAATTGAGTATATGAGAAATGTATATGAATTATGTGGTTTATGATAGTATGTGACTATAGAGTATATGTAATTAGATGATGCTTATATGCTTTTATTGATAAGTTTATTTGTATTTAGCTTACTAAGCTTTTGAAAGCTTATTTTGTGTGTGTTTGTATTGTTTTATAGATATCGTAGCTATTGAGAGCTTGGGGATCGTCAAGGATCGTCACCACACTATCGAACCTTATTTTGGTACCTTTTGACATTGTGAATATAAGAGTATGGCATGTATAGGCTAGAAGTATTTGGATATATTTTGTAATGTATCTATCATGCCATGTGATATGGCTAGTTTGTGTTTGAACTATTGGTTTGATTTTGATATATGATCTGTGATGCAAATGTGCCACTATTATGTGCATTTGTTCTCCAAAAGAAATGGTCAATTTTGGTAAGTTTTGGTCTTTGCATATTTGAGAAATTGGTAAGTTTATACCATGTGATTGAATGAAGTAAAATGAGGTTATGAAACAAATGTTTAGATATGATTTTGTTTTATGTTTTGGCATAATTTAGTATGGCTATTAAGTGTGAAAATGGTTCATAATGTTATGGCTTATTTGGTTTATGTATTGGTTGTGAAATGGTTGTACATTTGGTATGCAATTGATGCTTATGTGTTGCTTGTAGGGAGGACCCTTAAGGGGTGGCAAATTGGCCTTGTAAATGGCCTATTTTTGCTCACAAGGGCAGAGACATAGGCGTGTGTCTCAGCCATGTTACTCGAGGGCCATTTCGAAATGAGCATGAGCAGACCACACGATCGCACACACGTGCGTGTGGTAGGCTGTGTGGCCAAGTCAGTTTCGAGCAAGGACTAGACACACGGGCGTGTGACTGGCCGTGTGACCTAAGTCAGTAGCCTCCCTAATTTTCACACGGCTTGGCGCACGAACGTGTCTTGTGGCGATGTGGACAAGTCAGTATGTATGCCCTATTTTGACACGGCCTAGACACACAGGCGTGTCTAAAGCCGAGTGAGGCTCACGGCTTGTTCACACGAGCATGTGACCTGTACAACTTTGAAAAATGTTTAAATTTGAAAAAAAAATTATGAGCTCGGTTTACTCCCGACCCTTTTCTAATGCATGTTTAAGGTCTCGTTGACCTCTGTAAGGGACTCTGTAATTATTTATGATTATGAGTAAATGATGTTTGTGAATTATTTGTGAATTACTTCAATTTTTCCGGTAACGCCTTTAACCCTCGTCCGGCGACGGATACAGGTTAGGGGTGTTACAAATACAGTTTAACTAAATTGCTAATGCTAATATGTTATATTTGATTTGGTAAAGATGATTTTTGGTAACTATGAATTGTGGTACAATGTAAGATAAATCCAGATGAAATTAGTAATAGTCTCATATATGAGGTTACAGGATATTTGTAACACCCCTCACTTTCAGCGCCAGAATAGGGTTATAGAGCATTACTGAACTTATAACACATTCAAACATACATTTCATACAAAAATAATTAAATCACATACATTTCATTCACAGCCAATCATTTTGTCCCTAATACGAGCCTACGAGGCCCTAAACATACAATTGGAGTGGTTCAGGACTAAACCGATAACTTTAGAAACTTTTTGGACACTTAAGAAATTTTCTCAAAAACATGGGCCACATGCCCATGTGGCACGGCCGTGTGTCTCACACGGCCAACAGAATGCCCGTGTCACGAGCCGTGTGAACATTCAAATTGAAAGCACATGGTCGTATCCTAGCCCGTGTCTGTCCCTATGTAACTCTCTGACTTCGGTCACACGGCCATCACACACACCTGTGTGACTAGCCCGTGTGCCTTAAAAACGGTCATACACGCCCGTGTGCCAGGCTGTGTGCTAGGCCGTGCCAAACCTGTAGGGTATACTAACTTATGCCACATGGCCAAGTCACACGCCTGTGTGGAACATACTGACTTGATTTTAATTTCAACACCAGGGGACACATGGCCATGTAACATGACCATGTGTCACACACGACTGAGACACACGTCTGTGTCTCTGCCTGAAAATAGGCTATTTACCAAGCCAATTTGCCACTCAATTTTGAATGTACCTACAACACATCAATTTGCACCATCACAAAGCATAAATAGGCATTTAAACCAGCCAATTCAACGTCATTCATGCATATTCTATACCACATTTTTCAATACACATAAGTTGCAAAATAGACCAATCCATTCATACCCAAAATCTCATAAACTTAAATCATCAATATGGCTACTTAGAATATGCATTCTTTACCTTGATTCACGAACAAATAACATCACCAATATAAACATTCAACTTCCATAATACCAACTAGTATAAATCATCACAAAACCAACCTTAATTTACATAACATAAACTATAGGCACATACACATATTCACAAGCAAATTAACTCAAAATAAGCCAACTCTCATGGCTATTATATACAAACCAAAAAATATACATTTACAAGCCATTTCAAGGGGACAAAATCATTACCAAAACATAACCAACATGACCAAAATCCCTATACATGCCATATACTTAAAATATCAAAGTTCATAGGTACCGAGTGATAGGTGGGTAGTGTGAAGCGATCTCCGACGATCTTGGAATCTGAGCTATCTTGATAATAATACAAAACACGGGAAAAATAAACAAAGTAAGCTATAAAGCTTAGTAAGCTTGCATGAAATAAACTCGATATAATCATAACCATATAATTCCACCATTGATTATAGATACATGAGTTCACATCAACTAACAAACCATTCAATTACTCATTCACAAAACTATATACTTTCTTCACCATTTATTCGATTCAAATCTAATATGGTTTATATACATACCCGTACCATCTCGTACCAATCTCATTCTCAACCACATCATTCATTTACCTGCTGAACCATTTGGAATAGAAGTCGGGTACTCAGATGTCTTGCACACTAAGTATCTATACTATGGCCCGAAGCCAAATCAAGGTAACTTATATCTGAAGTATTGATATCATGGCCTGAAACCAAATTAGCCGATATTCATTGCCCGAAGCCAAATCAGTATAACTCACACCCGAAGTGCTAATATCATGGCTCGAAGCCAACTCAATTTATCCCCTAATGACATGTCACTAGTATCCTAAACTATTCCTAAGGTTCAACCAGGATTTCGAATGCTGAATTACCATCGAGTCATTGTTGAGCTTATTCGAAGCCTCATATTCATAACTTATACAATATCAAATCATTTAAAATACACTTATAATGAAATTTATCACATACGAACTTACCTCAGATGTGAAAAAGACGAAATAAGTCAATTAGTTGATAACTTTAGTTTTCCCCCGATCTAGATCCAAATTCTGCTTTTCTTGATCTAAATATATTCAAAATTAACTTATAATAATCTATTTATTCAATTTAATCCAAAACACACATTTAAGCACATTTACACTTTTACCCTAGAATTTCACAACTTTTACAATTTAGTCCTTATTACACTAAATCACAAATTCATGAAATTTCTTTAATACCCATGATAGCTAAATTACTATAATGCCCCTAGCAACCCACATTTATCAACTTTTCACACACTTAACCACACATTTTCACGAATAAATCCTTATTTTGCATTTTTACTCAAAATCACTTTACAAAATATGTAACTCTAGCAACAAGATTTCATATTTCATCATCAAACATCAAAGAAAACATATTTTCATCAATGGAAACTTTCAAAATCTTTAACAGTTTTGCAAAATAGTCCCTGGGCTAGCTAGAACTAGTTGCAACGATCACAAAAACATAGAAATCATTAAAAATTGAGTCAAAATCACTTACCAATTAAGCTCCAAAGTGACCAAACCCTAAAATGAACAAAATGGTTTTCTTCTTCTTCTTGAATATTCGGTTAATGAAGATGATAATGGAGCTTTAATTTGGTTTTGTTTTATTTATTTTAAGTTAAATTACCAAAGTAAAAATATAACCTTAATAATAAACCATTCAAATCATCCATTCTATGCCCATAAATGTCCATTCACAATTAAAATGGACTAATTACCATTTAACGACCTTTAATTATGATTCCTTTGCTATTAGATACTTTTAGCTAATAGAACTCCACTTTTACACTTTACGCGCTTTAGTCCTTTTTATCAATTTGAGCACTCAAACTATAAAATTTCTAAACGAAACTTTCACACAATCATATATTCATGCTGTAGACCTTATAATAATAATAAAATAATTATTTCGACTTCAAATTTGTGGTCCTAAAACCACTGTTCTGATTTGACCAAAAACGGGCTGTTACAACTCTCCTCCTTAGGGATTTTTGTCCCCGAAAATCATACCAGTGAATAGGTTAGGGTACTGTTTTCTCATAGCTTCCTCGGGCTCCCACTAGCCTCTTCGGCACTGTGTCATTTCCAAAGTATTTTCACTAAAGCTATGCTTTTATTTCTCAACTGTTTAATCTCACAAGCTAAAATTCTAATCAGTTCTTCGTTGTATGCCATATCAGGTTGAATTGCAATCTCTTCCAGAGAAATTACATGTGATGGATCTAATCTATATCAACGCAACATCGACACATGAAACAAATTGTGAATCTTTTCTAACTTAATCGGTAAAGCTAGTCGATATGCCACTAGACCTATTCTTTCAATGATCTCAAACAGCCCGATAAATCGCGGACTCAGTTTACCTTTACGACAAAATCGAAGGATTTTCTTCCACGGAGACACTTTCAGAAATACTTTATCACCGATCTAAAATTCAATGTCTTTCCGTTTGAAATCAGTATACGATTTTTATCGATCTGAAGCTGCTTTCAAACAGTCACGAATTACTTTCACTTTCTCTTCGGTTTCTTTAACCAAATCAACCCCATGAATCTTTTTCTCACTCAACTCGGTCCAATACAACAGAGTTTGACATTTGAGACCATTCAAAGCTTCATACGGTGCCATATTTATACTCGATTAAAAGCTATTGTTATACGCAAATTCAACCAATGGCAAAAATTTCTCCCAATTGCCTTGGAACTCTAAAACACAACATCGGAGCATATCTTCGAGAACCTAAATTACTCTCTCAGACTGTCCGTCAGTTTGCGGATGAAATGCTATACTAAAATTCAACCTCGTACCCAGGGCTTCTTGCAATTTCTTCCAAAATCTCAACGTGAACCTCGGATCTCTATCCGAAATAATCGAAACTGGCACCCCGTGCAATCTAACAATCTCAAAGATGTACAATTTAGCCAATTTATAAAGTGAATAATTAATACATACCGGAATGAAATGTGCCGATTTTGTTAATCAATCACCAACAACCCAAACAACATCTTTCTTTTTCGAGTCAGGGGTAATCCCGATACGAAATCCATCGTAACTATATCATATTTCCGTTCAGGTATCATTACTGGCTATAGTAGCCTCGAAGGCACTTGATGTTCGCCTTTCATTTGCTGACAGATTAAACATCTCGATACAAGCTCTGAAATATCTCGTTTCATGCCCAAACATCAATATAATTGTTTCAGATCATTGTACATCTTAGTACTTCCAGGATGAACTGATAAACAACCATTATGTGCCTCATGTAAAATTTTCTGAATCAACTCTGGATTTTTCAATACGCAGATTCTATCTTGGAACATCAAGCAATCATCGAATCTGATTTGGTACTCTGAATCACTAGTCGACTCGCATTGCACTTTTTTAGCTTGTAATTCACTATCACACTTTTGAGCTTCATAAATTTGCTGAAGAAAAATCAGTTTAGCTTTTAATTCGGCTAATATCTACCCAAAGCATCTACGACTACATTAGCTTTCGTCGGATGATAATCTATTACTAACTCATAATCTTTTAGTAGCTCGACCCATCTCCGTTGTCGCAAATTCAAATCTTTCTAAGTCATAATATACTTTAAGCTTTTATGATCAGTAAATATGTGATATTTTTCACTGTACAAATGATGTCACCAAATTTTCAATACGAAAACAATAACGGGCAACTCTAATTTGTGTGTCAGATAGTTCTTTTCATACAGCTTCAACTGTCTTGAGGCATAAGCTATCACTTTTCCCTCTTGCATCAACACGCAACCTAAACCGTTCAATGACACATTGCTATAAATCACAAATTCTTTACTTGACTCAGGTTGAACCAACACTGGTGCCTCGGTTAACAATGCTTTCAACTGATCAAAACTCTATTGACGCTGCTCGGACCATTCAAATTTAACATCTTTTTATAACAATCTGGTCATCGACATAGCAATCATTGAGAATCCTTTTACAAAATGTCGATAATAACTAGCTAACCCCAAGAAGCTTCTGACTTTAGATACATTTCTTGGTGGTTTCCAATCAACAACTGCTGAAATTTTACTCGGATTAACTTTTATAACTTTCGCTGAAATAATATGCCCTAAAAATCTGACTTCTCTGAGCCAAAACTCACATTTACTAAATTTAGCATACAGTTGCTTATCTCTCAAAGTTTGCAACACAATTCTCAAATTCTCAACATGCTCAGACTCGTCTCGAGAATAGATCAGAATGTCGTCAATGAACACAACAACAAATCTGTCTAAATACGGTCTGAAAATTCGATTCATCAAATACATAAAAATGGCAGGAGCATTAGTTAAACCAAAAGGCATAACAAGGAATTCATAATGTCCGTACCTCGTTCTGAAAGTATTTTTGGACACATCTGAGTCTTTAACTCTCAACTGATAATAACCCGATATCAAATCAATCTTCGAAAACACCGTTGTACTTTTTAACTGATCAAACAAACCATTAATTCTTAACAAAGGATACTTGTTCTTTATCGTAACTTTATTGAGTTGTCGATAGTCAATACACATTCTCATTGACCCGTCTTTCTTCTTTACGAACAATACTAGCGCACTCCAGGGCGAAAAACTAGGTTGTGCAAAACCTCTATCTGTTAACTCTTGCAACTGAGATTTTAACTCTTTCAATTCTGTCGGAGCAATTCTGTACAGAGCTATAGATATCGGTGATGTTCCCGGTACCAGTTCAATAGTAAACTCAACCTCTCTGACCAAAGGCAACCTAGGCAATTCTTCTGGAAATACATTCGGATATTCACAAACTACAGGCACCGATTCAATCTTAATTTCAGACACTTTTGTATCTAAGACATAGGCAAGATAAGATTCACAACCTTTTCTAACATATCTCTGAGTCGACATCGACGAAATCACTATAGGCAATCTACTTGACTCATCTGATTCAATTCGAAGAATTTCATTATTCTGACATTTTAATTCAATAATCTTTCGTCTAAAATTCCTAACAGCAACATGCAGAGTCAACAAATTCATACCGAAAATTACGTTAAACTCATTAAAATGTAATAGCATCAAGTCAACCGGAAAACAGTAACCCCGAGTCATCAAAAGGCAATCCTTGCAAACTTTATCAACTAAAACATACTTGCCTAAGGGGTTTGATACTTTAATTACAAATTCTGTAGACTCAACAGGAAAATTTTTACTTGACACTAAATTCATACAGATATACGAATGAGATGATCCAGGATCAATCAATGCAATCACATTAGTGTCATAAAGAGAGAATGTACCGGTGATAACATCAAGTGATGATGCTTCTTTGCGAGCGCGAATAGCGTAAGCTTTGGCTGGTACTCTAGTCTCGGATCTCACGGCTGAATCCCTAGTCACACCTTTGCCACTAGACACATTCCCCGTATTTCACGGTGGTTTCCCTCTTGTAGTCGTATCGCTCAGTCTTGCATTCTAAAATTTATATTTCTCAGATAACTCTGGGCATTCTCGAATAAAATGATCTAGCGAGCCACATTTGAAACAAGCTTAATTACTCTTATTTCAGTACTCTCCAAAATGTCGACTCCCACACTATTTACACTTGGGATTATTGTTTCTCACACTGCCAATGCTTGAGATGGAAGTTGCTTGAGGTTTAGGACTTACATGTTGATTTCTACGATCTCTATTCTGGTATCCCACTGATGCATTTGATTGATTATACAAATCTCGGGATTTCTTTGATGAAGAATGATAGGGTTTATTCATCGGTCTTTTTCTCAAATCTCTAGCCTCTAAATCAGCTTTCCTCTTTTCTTGGCCAAAGTCTTCAGGTTTACAAGCCTAATCAACTAATACAACAAATTCTTTCAAATCTAAAATCCCAACCAGAAGTTTAATGTCTTCATTCAAATCATTAACAAACCGCTTGCACATGATCTCTTCAGTAGAAACATACTCTCAAGCATATTTGCTCAACCACACAAATTCTCTCTCGTACTCGGTTATGGTCATACGACCCTGTTTCAATTTTAAAAACTTTTTGTGCTTTTGATCCAGAAACCGTTGGCTTATATATTTCTTCTTGAATTCCGTCTGAAAGAATTCTCAAGTGACTCGTTCTCTAAGTACCACAGATAATAATGTATTCCACCACTGATACGCGGTATCTCTCAGTAATGAAATGACACACTTTAAACTTTCAGCTGGAGTACACGACAGTTCATCACATACTCAAATAGTGTTTTCAAGCCAAAATTCAGCTCTCTCAAGATCGTCATCAACGGTAGCTCTAAACTCCTAGGCCCTGTACTTACAGATTTTATCAACCGGAGGCTTATTTAGTCATTGGAATTCCACAACAGGGATCAGTTAAGGATTATGTAGGGGTGGAGGTTGTTGAGCAGCCAGATTGGTCCGAACATATTGAGTGAACCACTCATTCATTATTTGGAAGAACGCTTCTTTAGCCTCTCATCCCTGGCTACCCAATACAGGTCTATATTCAGAAGGCACTGTCCCTTGAGCAGGAGCTGGCGCATTACTTTCAACCTCATCAGCTACAACTCGACTAGGATCCATTTACTATATAAAAACATATTTGAAAATGTTAGGAGTCATCACACTATCACAGTTTATATATGGCATGTATAGCTAGACTCTCACATACACTACGTTAGTCCTACAATTGACTAAATCGTAGCTCTGATACCAATAAATGTAACACCCTCACCCGTATTCAACGTCAGAATAGGTTTACAGAGCATTGTTAGACTTATAACACATTCAAACATACATTTCATATAAAAATAATCAAATCACATATATTTCACTCACAGCCAATCATTTTGTCCCTAATACGAGCCTACGAGGCCCTAAACATACATTGAGAGTAGTTCGGGACTAAACAGATAACTTTAGAAACTTTTTAGACACTTAAATTTTTTTCTCAAAAATAGGAGACACACGCCCGTGTGGCCCAACCGTGTGTCTCACACAGCCAATAGACACGTCCGTGTCACGGGCCGTGTGGATATTCGAATTGGGAGCACATGACCGTGTCACTACAGCAAAACAGGTTTTTAGCGGCATTTTTTGGGCCTATAAGCGCCGCTAAAACAATTTGCGGCGTTTTGATAAGCGCCGCAAAAAATGCCGCTAAATTTTTGCTGCGTTTATGTGAAAAAATGATGCTATAGAACATGACTTTTAGCGACGCTCTACCCATAAACGCCGCTAAAGAACATGACCTTTAGCGACGCATTCCCCACAAACACCGCTAAAGAACATGACCTTTAACGGCACTTTTCCCATAAACATCGCTAAAAAAATAACCTTTAGAGACGGTTTCCCCACAAACGTCGCTAAAGAACATGACCTTTAGCGGTGCTTTTCCCAAAAATACCGCTAAATAATATGACCTTTAGCGGCGCTTTCTCCACAAACTCCGCTAAAGAACCTGACTTTTAGCAGCGCTTTCCCAAAAACGCCGCTAAAGAACATGACCTTCAGCGGCGCTCTCTCCACAAACGTCGTAAAAGAACTTGACTGTTAGCTATACTTTTCCCAAAAATGCCACTAAAGGTCATGAAAAATAAAAATAAAATAAAATATTATAGAAACGCCACATATCCATTCCTAACCCTTCACCTGCTTAAGCAAATCCTTTAGAAATGTTGTTATCAATACATACATCACTCCATTCTTTGGTTAGAGAATGCAGCAGAAGTGGGATTCCACCAGTTTAGAAATGTATAATTTAATTTGAAGACGTATTAAAATGGAAATTCATGAACAAGTAGATCAATGTTTTTCACTATATCTCATGCAGCAAGTCAAATTGCCTTTGATTACATAAGATTCCTTTGAAATTTTTTTTTAAAAAATTCAAACTAGTTCATATCAACTTGCTCAAGTTGTATGTATGAATTGCAAGATCAACACGTTATTTGAACTTACAATTCTAGGAAAGCATAAAATGCAGTTCCATGAGCATGCATTTAAAGTGGCAAAAAATTTACTGATTACAGTGACAGTCTAAACTCCAAATATAGCTCTTATGTGTCGCTTGATTTTGAATTCCGACTGCTCGATCCCAATGAGTTGCTGCGATGTTTCTTGCTCCTTGAATGTGAATCCTATAAGAATGTAAGGAACTAAAACAAGTTAAATTTTAAAACACAATCATCACATGGCATATAAACTAAATTCCAGCAACTAAACAATTCAATTTGTAGTACTTAAAAACTTCAATTTACAACATTTAAACACTTCAATTTGCAGCACTTCCAGCAACTAAACACTTCAATTTGCAGTACTTAAACACTACAATTTACAACATTTAAACACTTCAGTTTACAACATTCAAACACTTTAATTTACAGCACTTTAACACTTCAATTTACAGCATTTAAAAACTTCAATTTGTAGCACTTTAACATCTCAATTAACAACATTTATACACCTTAATTACAGCGATAAAACATCTCAATTTCTAGCAACTAAACACTTCAATTTGTAGTACTTAAACACTTCAATTTAAAACATTTAAACACTTTAATTTATAGCATTTAAACACTTCAATTTACAGCACTTTAACACTTCAATTTACAGCACTTTAACATCTCAATTAACAACATTTATACACCTCAATTACAGCGATAAAACATCTCAATTTCCAACAACTAAACACTCAATTTGTAGTACTTAAACACTTCAATTTACAACATTTAAGCACTTCTGTAACACCCCTATCCCGTATCCATCACCGGACTAGGGTTAAGAGGCATTACCGGACAATCATAATATTTTGAATACATTTCACATTCAATAAGTCTAACATCATCATGTCATAATCAAACATCAACTTTAAGTTCTTATTTTAGATCATCGAGACTTTAATCATAAATTAGAAAAGGGATGGGCTTCTTCATGAGCTCGGATGGCGTAGGCTCTGGCAGGTGCTCTAGCCTCAGATCGAATAGTAGTATCTTTAGTCCCTCTTTGACTACCACTCACGTTTCCCGTATTCTGAGAGGTCTGCCTCGAGCTGAAGTCTTACTCTGTCTCAGATTTTATACAATTTCTAGCTCAACAGATTCGGGGCAATCACAAATGAAATGGTCTAATGATCTACATTTGAAACAAGCCAGATCATACAATCTACAATTGTCGGGATGTCTTTTACCGTAGTGTTTGCACTCAGGGCGATCAGATCGAACATTTCCAACACTGGCAACAGATGTAGCTGGAGCTCTGAAGCTCGAATGCAATCTTGCACGATCTTTACTTGAATGTCCTACATTAGCCTTTGAACGGCTATAATCATCTCGAAACTTCTTTGATGCGGATAGAAATGACTTGCTTGATGATCACCTTCGCACTTCTGTAGCTTTTGAATAAACTTTTCTTTTTTCTTTCCCAAGCTCTTCAGTTTTACATGCTCGTTCAATAAGCACAACGAATTCTTTTATCTCAAGAATCCTGACTAACAAACGGATATCTTCATTCAAACCATCTTCAAATATTTTGCACATTATTGCCGCAGTAGATAGACATTCTCGAGCATATTGACTTAGTCTTACAAATTCTCGCTCGTATTCTGTAATAGACATATGACTTTGTTTAAGCTCAAGAAACTCTTTACGTTTTTGGTCGATAAATCTTTGACTGATGTATTTCTTTTGAAATTCAGCTTGAAAGAAATCTTAGGTGACTCACTCACTTGGAACCACAAATATCAAAGTCTTCCACTAGTGATACGCCATATCTCTTAGAAGTGAAACGACACATTTTATGCATTCATCCAAAGTCAAAGACAATTCATCAAACACTCGTATTGTATTCTCTAACCAAAACTCAGCTCTTTCAGCATCATCATTTGTTGTAGTACAGAATTCTTCAGCTTCATATTTTCTAATCTTATCAACCAAAGGCTTAATCAACTAATTCAGATTAGGTTGTGACATAGTAGGAACTTGCGGAGGATTAGTCGGGGTTGGGGGATGTTGAACAGCCGTATTAGTTCTAATGTATTGAGTAAACCAATCATTCATCATCTGATAGAAGGCTTGTCTAGCCTCTCCATCATGGCTACTCATAACCGGTCTAGAGTCAGATGGCGCTGTCCCTTACACAGGAGTAGGTACATTGCTCTCGACATCATCAGCTATGGCTCGTTCGGGATCCATTTTCTATATAAAAATACATTTTCATTGTCAAGATTCATCACACTATCACAGTTCATAAATATGGCATGTATAGCTAGACTCACATACACTACGTTAGTCATAGAATCAACTAAACCGTAGCTCTGATATCAACCAAATGTAACACTCCTAACCTGTATCTGTCGCCAGACTAGGGTTAAAGGTGTTACCGAACAAATCGAAATAATTCACAAATAATTCACAAACATCATTTACTCATAATCATAAATCATTACAGAGTCCCTTACATAGGTCAACGAGACCTTAAACATGCATTAGAAAAGGGTCGGGACTAAACCGAGCTCATACAAAATTTTTGAAATTTAAACATATTTCAAAGTTGTACATGTCACACGCTTGTGTGAACAGGCCGTGTGCCTCACACGGCTTTTGACACGCCCGTGTCTTTAGGCCATGTCAAAACAAGGCATACATAATGAGTTGTCCACACGGCCACAAGACACAACCGTGTGCCAGTCCGTGTGAAAATTAGAGAGGCTACTGACTTGGGTCACACAGCCAGTCACACGTTCGTGTGTCTAGCCCGTGCTTGAAACTGACTTGGCCACACGGCCTAGCATACGCACGTGTGTGCGACCGTGTGGTCTGCTCAGGCTCATTTCGAAATGGTCCTCAAGTAATACGGTTGAGACACACGCCCGTGTCTCTACCCTTGTGGGCAAAAATAGGCCATTTATAGGGCTAATTTGCCACCTCTTAAGGGTCCTCCCTACAAGCAACAAATAAGTATCAACTGCATACCAAATGTACAACCATTTCACAACCAATACATACACAAATAAGCCATAACATTATCAACCATTTTCACACTTAATAGCTATATTAAATTATGCCAAAACATAAAACAAAATCATATCTAAACATTTGTTTCATAACCTCATTTTACTTCATTCAATCACATGCTATAAACTTGCCAATTTCTCAAATATGCACAGACCAAAACTTACCAAAATTGACCATTTCTTTTGGAGAACAAATACACATCATAATGGCACATGTGCATCACATATCATATATCAAAATCAAACCAATAGTTCAAACACAAACTAGCCATATCACATGGCATGATATATACATTACAAAACATATACAAATACTTCTAGCCTATACATGCCATACTCTTATATTCACAATGTCAAAAGGTACCAAAATAAGGTTCGATAGTGTGGTGACGATCCTTGACGATCCCTGAGCTCCTAATAGCTACTATATCTATAAAATAATACAAACACACACAAAATAAGCTTTCAAAAGCTTAGTAAGCCATATACAAATAAACTTATCAATAAAAACATATAAGCACCATCTAATTACTTATACTCCATAGTCACATACTATCATAAACCACATAATTCATATACATTTCTCATATACTCAATTCACTTGCACATATGGCATATTTTCTCATACTTATATTACATATTATCATTAGCTCATGTACTTACCTTTTATTCTCAAACATTGAACTACATTTCAAATGTACCTGAATCAGATACACATTTCATATAATCATTCGTTTCTCAGAATGCCCGTTGAACCTTTCGAAATCATAAGGATACGCGGATAGCTTGGAAAGCTCATACAATGCTAACGTCCCGGACGTGGTCTTACATGTAAACAAATATCAATGACACTGTCCCAGACAGGGTCTTACACGAAATCAAATACAATGCCAATGTCCCAGATGTGGTCTTACATGTAAATCATAAGTCATTGCCAACGTCCCATACATGGTCTTACACGAAAACACATATCGGATCCTATGTCATGTCATATGTATCCTAACTATTCCTAGAGTTCGTACGAGACTTTTTGGATGTCGGAACTTTGTCGATACTTTCTCGGATGTCTCATATTTCTCAACTCATATAATCATTTATCATAGCTCAATAGCATCTAATCGATAGTATTTCAATTCAAAACACATTTATTTGTATATAGACGTACCTCGTACGGATTCGAATAGACAGAACCGGCTACTCGATGACTTTCAACTTTCCCCGATCTAATTTCGTTTTCTTTAGTTCTTGATCTATATAAATTCAAATTTAACTCTTTTATTTACCAAATCATTCAAATCAATCCAAAAACACATATTTAGGGCATTTTACAAATTAGCCCTCACATTTTCACATTTTTGCACTTTAGTCTCTAATCACAAAATACACAAAATTTCTTTGCACACATGCCTAGCCGAATTCTCATAGTGTTCATACAAGTCCATATGTTTCATTTGTTTCACATTTTAGCTCCTCAATTTACAAATTTCTTAATTTAGTCTAAATTACTCAAATTCATCAAAAATTCAAAGATAAAATATACTAACCCAACACATATTTTTCATTTTCTATCATATAACTTCATAAAGCTCACAATTTCATCAATGACATATTTCAAAATCATCATCAAAATCAGAAATTTAGGCATGGGCTTGATAGATTACTAAACAACGATTACAAAAACATAGAAATTATCAAAAATTGATCAAAACACATAACTTAATCCACAATCACAAGTGCCGAAACCCTAAGAGCTTTTATTCTTTCTTTTGTTCTTCAATTTTCACAAAATGAGCATATAATGAACTATTTTCATGTTTTGTTTAATTAATAATAATATAATATACATTTTACCTTTTTGACCTTATTATAAACATATAATAAACACATAAATAATGGTCATTAATGTCCATTAACCATGTTAATGGTCCATTTACAACATAAGGACCTCATATTTTAAAAATCATAGCAAATATGCACATTTAATAATTAGCAAGAAAGTTTTACATTTTACGCGATTAGGTCCTTTTATCAAATTAAGTACACAAATGATTGAATTTTCATACGAAACTTTCACACATGTCAATGCACATATTATAAGCACAGAAAATAATTTTAAATATTTTTCTAACTCGGATTTGTAGTCTCGAAACTACTATTTCAACTAGGGTCTAAACCGGACTGTTACAATATTTACTTACTAAGCTCTAATAACAAAAGCAGAAGCGTTAGTAACTAGTCTGTAAATTTCTTTTTTTTTTCCTTATTCAAATCTTGATCAATAATATAAATTTATTTCAATTTAATCACTCAAAGATCATATAACTACATGTTACAAATATATGTAAGCTCAATTTCATCTTTCAATTATTTCTTCAAGTTTTACGTTTTATTCAATTTGATCCCTAAAATCAAACTTATCATAACTTCTAAATTTGGACACCAAATTTTAAACCAATTTCAAATACATCTAATTACAACCTCCTATTATAAAAAATTACAGAAATTACATGCCAATTTCAAGATATTAACAATTTAGTCTTTATGTTCAATATTAAGGAAATCATTTTATAAAATAGTCCTATTTTCCATCAAAGCTTTAGAATCTACCATAAAAATTCAAAAACTTCAATTAACATCAATGACAACTTTACAAATCTTTAACAATTTTAAAAATGGAGATACAAGTTAACTAGACCTAGTTGCAATGATCTCAAAAATATAAAAAAAAATACAAGAAAAGTACTTAAAATGGATTACCAATTAAAGAACTAAGGTTCAAAAGCTTCAAACCTTTCTTCTTCTTCTTTTTTTTTTCGTGAAAATGAAAAAGATGATGAAACGTTTGTTTTCATTTAATTTATTATTTATTCTTGTATTAAATTTTAATTAAACCAAATTAATTTAATTAACCATTATTTAATTAAAGATAAAATTGTTATAAAATAAAAGACAGAGAATAAAGCATAAATAGAATGAGAGAGTAAAGAGTGAGCTTATTTTATTGATCAATCGAGAATATTTACAATGCTTCTCTAAAATCTCTATTTATTCGGATAAAAAGTATAAATGAAGTAGAGATCTACTTCTAATGACTATTAGAATTTAAAGTATATCAAAACTTATCTAGATCTTGATGAAAATCCACTTAATAAAATATTCATAACATTCCCCATTGGATGTCCATTCGTTGATAGTGTGTCGTTAAAACCTTACTAAAATAAAAACCCAGTGGGAAAAAAAATTCTTGGTGAAGGAAAAAAAGTACACATATCTATAATACGTGTAATATGCTGCCTCATTAAAAACCTTACTAGGAAAACTCTATGGGAAAAAACCTCAGTTAGGGGAAAAAGAGTGCAACGCCTATTTACTCTCATTCATGAAAACATCACATAGTATTTCATATTCTACATATTCAATCTTGAATACTAGTTTTTCAAATGACTATTTGAATGTACTTACGAAGCATTTATATCACCATTCTTTTGAAAGTCATGAGTGAGAAGAAATTTTGAGGGAAATAAATTTTAATATCTTCAGGAGTTTCAACAATAATCATAGAGAACTTTAATCATAATTCTTCTATAAAAATATAAATAGGTATTTTGGATCATTTTATAATCCTTCTTTAACTACTATTCACTCAGTCAAGTTTACCACATATGTTCAAAATATTTCAATTTATATAAATGAACAATTTCCCGATAATTTCAATATGCTTCTAGCATTTTAAATCCTTTAAGGATTTATAAACTTTACTATATAGTGGTTCATAAAAGGTTGTAACAACAACCATTAGACGCAAATTAAATCTTTTATGAATTGTCAATTTAATAATATATCTAAAGGTTATTGTATCCACTATAAAAGATATTATATCTTTACATAATCAATGCCAAGACTTAGTGTAACACCCCAAAACTAGCCTAGAAGTTAGATCCGAATCTGGCGTGTTACATTGAAGTGTTTTTCAAAAACCATGTTTTCATTAGAAACTCTTCTTATTTAAAAAGTAGTACATTAAAAACTTCTTAATTTTATTTCCAAAATTCCTTTTTACTTTGCAGAAGCTAATTCTAAAAGTAACCGATTTACGAAAACGTGATGTTTAAAAGTTAAGTTGCGAAAACGTAGTGTTTTGAAAACAGTTGTTGTTTTGGAAAACCGCGATCTACTTCTAACCATTATAAAACATAGTAAATAAAATCCCAAAGTAAAATAAAAACCAGAATTAAGAGAGGCCTTATTACAACCTAATTAAAAAGAAATACGCAACAGTAAATAAACAAATCTAAAAACATAAGTAGTGTGTGGCCATCTCCGAGTCCCTCGTAGCACCGAACCACCTAACGCTGGGGATTACCTGTACAATTAAAAACGGGGTGAGTTTACGAAAACTCAGTGTGTAATCCCCTGGCATCCAAATAGTCAGTCAAAAATAGAGTTTAGAACAAATCTGGGCTTGAGCCCTATTCAGTAACAAAACAGTCCAATTCAGAATATATGTGGGCCAAAGCCTGACTCATTAACATTTGGGTCTCAACCGATCACAGTATCAATTGGGTCTAACCCATCTCAGAATCAACATCAGTTTGGCCTAGCCCATATCGCAATCATATCACAATAATATCATCCATGCAATGCTGTGCAACCCACCCCAATAATCTAACCACTATACACCAACTCCGTCCCCAAGTACACATCATGTGGGGATATAAATATCGACCCACCCATCCGATACACATCAATGGTAGCCTGGTTACAGTACTACCTTCATTGCAGCAAACCTGCCAATCATAACAAGACGGTTGGAAGCCGTAAGCAGAATGGCAGAATGGCAGAATGGCACAAAGCCAATGATAACTGCATTATGTTAGGCACATAGCCATCAACTAGAGTAACATAATCTGCACACAACCCTAGGTAAATGTGATCGACACAGAGTTGCCAATAATCATATATTGGCACATAGCCTTAGGCAAATACGTTTGGCACACAGCCATATGTAGGTTGGTGTAAAGCAATAATCAGAATAATTGGCTTTAAGCCATCGGTAGCTGTATCATGTTAGGCACATAGCCATCAGCGACGGTAATATAGTTGGCACACAGCCTCGGGTAAATATGATCGACACAGAGTCATCAATAATCATATATTGGGCTTAAAAGCCACCGGTGGATCCACGGTCGTCAAGCAACCATGCGATCCTTAATCAGTGGATCCACGATCGTCAAGAAACCATGCGATCCTCAATCGGTGGATCCATGGTCGTGAAGCAACCATGCGATCCTCAATTTCTTCCTCCGTTTCATAATCCCCACCTATGTGCAACATAATATTA
This sequence comes from Gossypium longicalyx, assembly GCA_025698465.1. Classification (NCBI taxonomy): domain Eukaryota; kingdom Viridiplantae; phylum Streptophyta; class Magnoliopsida; order Malvales; family Malvaceae; genus Gossypium; species Gossypium longicalyx. The sequence goes on from CM046996.1 coordinate 53,968,673, forward strand.
TATGAATGTAGCAAATATACACACGGCATACAAAATCATACAAATCACAGTCACAACAGTCCAATCACAGTCATACATTCTCAGTCAAAACATAGTCAAATCAATCAAATTGTATTATCAGTGAGTCATATACCCTAGAGGGGCAGAACGGTCTTTTTACCTATTAAGGGTATTTTAATCATTTCACCCTCCAAGGGTGTTTTGGTAAATCTACAAACCAAGGGTATTTCAGTAATTTTGCAAACCAATTGTATTTCTGTAATTTTTAAAAGTCAAGGGTATTTTGTAATTCTATAAATCAGGGGTATTTTTGTAATTTTTCAAATCAAGGGTATTTCTATAATTTTTCAAATCAAGGGTATCTTGGTAATTTTACAAATCGAGGGTATTTCGATAATTTTACAAGTGAAGGGTATGTCAGTAATTTTATAGGTCGAGGGTATTTCGATAATTTCACAAATTAGGGGTATTTTGGTAATTTTACGAGTCGAGGGTATTTCGGTAATTTTACAGGTCGAGGGTATTTCAGTAAGTTCACAAATCAAGGGTATTTTGGTAATTTTACAAATCGAGGGTATTTCAATAATTTTACCCTACAGGGGCATTTCAGTAATTCTACCCTACAGGGGCATTTCAGTAATACTAGCCTACAAATATGAGATCCACATAGTTCAATCCAATATTCCCAATCCCAGCCCATCATGACCCAAAGCAACCTACGCCCACGAGTGCACTCATGATGGCCTCAACCATCACGTAAAAGCTCCCACACGTGTGCTCGCATGTTCGTGTGGCTGCCATCGCCGTGTGACAGGCATTTCGGCATTCCGGCATTTGCTGTTCTATAGCTAGAGTAGTGCGAAATACACACCTGTTTATGACCACTTCAACCACAAAGTTCCAGTCCAACTCCACCTCCTGCATAGATCAAATAGCAAAATAAAAATTCCACTGTGCATCGCAAGCTTGAACCTTAGACCTCACAGTTACGCAACACGCCACCTTGCCACTCCACCACAGGTCAATTAATTATAAGGTCTATAGGCCAAAGTCTAGGTTCCTTTAAAAGAAAAAACCAAAATAAATTGTAAGAGCCAAGACTTGAACCCAGGCTCCCTTGCAACCTTAATGACGCTACAACCACTAGACCACATGCTTCCTTGTGTCATTTATTTAACACAATAATTTAAAAGGCCTTCATCCAAGCATCCAGGGTTTTATTCACTTAAAACCAAAATTTTTGCTAAAGCCCAAGTTTGAACACAAGATTTCTCCAACACTTCTCAGGGCCATTAACCACCAAAGCAGACATTTAATTGTGTCATTTCCTTGCACAATTAAATACTTATATACAACCTCCTTACGGACCCATGCTCAAGGCCCAATACTTTTAGGCCCAAATTCGGGGCGTTACACTTAGTGAAAAACTTCATATTTTTATTATGCTTTTGCAAAACCACTTTATTTGTACCCTCACTGGCTTTATACCTTTAGATATTTGGACTACTGGTCTAAAAACTCCACGAATTTAATTGTACTTGAGTTGTGTCTTTTTATTTTGACCAATTTATTCCATATCTGTATTTCTCAATAGATTTATTCAAAATCCTCTTTTTATTTCATTATTTCAACAATAATATTACATGCAAAACCATTGTCGACCAATTTTATTATTAGTTCCACATTTTCTCAAATTGACATAACTTATTGAGATATCTTATTTTCAATATTTTAATATTTAGTTTCAGGTACTTGAATCTCTTCTGCAGTTTTAGTTATTAGTTATATGTTGGGTCTTTTCTAGAGTAACTGTAACACCCCTTACAGGTACTCGAGACCAGGACAAGGTATGAGGCATTACCGTACACAAACAGGGCATTCTTAGAAAATACGAGTTTTAAAATTTCATCCTAATTTAAAACCAATCAAACAACATCATAATGTCCCGATTATGAAACTACGAGGTCCATAACATACATTAAAAACAATCTAGGACTAAACCGAGAACTATAGAAAAATTTAGAAAAATTTCTAGGGTTAAGAACATGCGCGTGTAGAGGCAATGCACATGCGTGTGTGCTCGGGACACGCCCGTGTCCCTTACCCATGTTGAATTATTAGAATTTATTTTCCATTTCAAACCTACAGGGGTTTTCACACGGCCGAGCACACACCTATGTCCCTGGCCCGTATCCCTCACACGGCCTAGACACGCTCGTGTCCAAAAACCTGGACATTCTGTTTATGACGTCATCTTTCATCTAGGGGCACATGGCCAAGGCACACACCCTTGGGCTAGGCCGTGTCCTCCACACGGTTGAGACACATGGCCGTGTCTCTACCCGTGTGTTTACTACCATGCATACTGACCTAAAAATTCTAAGTACAAGGGACACACGGCTGAGCAACACTAGGGGCTGGCCGTGTGTCACACACGCCCTAGACACATGCCCGTGTGTCTACCCGTGTGGACCATTTTATGGCTATCTCCTAAGCCTTTGGTCACCCTCAACCAACCATATGTACCAAAATGTTCCTTGGACCTTTATCATGGTATAATTGTACCCTTAAAACCTTCTTGGCCATAGTCATACATGTTACTACATGTCTCATTTTAACCTATGATAATATTACCCCCTTGGTGTTAGGGTTACCATTTCAAAAACCTCACTTTATACTCATACCCATTATGACCTAAACCATTTCCAAGTGGGTTGGCCACATTTCACATGTCCATTCATGTATATCACAAAAGGAATTCACATGATACATTCAAACATAACCGTGTACATTTAGTATGTTTACAACCTACATCAAAACGAGCCATACCTCATGGCCATATACAAAATAAGTAAGCATATCATTTAAGCCCTTACATTGGCTAGCCAAATGACACATATAACAAAATGACCAAGTATCCTATACATGCCACTAAGACAAAATAAAAGTTTCTATATACCAAAGCAAGATAAGATGATAGTGTTGACAATGCTCCAACCATCTTCCGATCTTCACGAGTCTGCAAGCTCTGTAAGGCATGGAAAAAGGGGAGGAGGTAAGCATTAACATGATTAGTAAGTTCGAATAACGGGAAAGTAAACTTACCAGTTATTTAGCAAAAAATCATAATAGACATTCATGCCAAACATGCATAGTATCATTTCCCTATCACACACACTCAACCACCAAATTAGTCTCATGCAAATACATTATAACATTAATCATAGATGAGCTCATCAAATCAAGCATTTCTATTCACATTTGTCATTTTAAACCCTGTTGAATTTCTTAGAATCTCAATGGATATCTCATTTACCATCAAATAGTGCAAGTGATCATTTAAGTATGTACTCCCGTGAACCTCGCTCTTACGGCAGGATTACCAGTCTAGGCTAAATCCCCTGTAATGTACACTTATAAAGTAATGTCGGGATTACCAGTACAGGCTAAATCTCTTACAATGACAAGTACTCTAATGAGCTCAGATCTGACTTACTAGTCCAGGCTAAATTTAGACCCTAATTGGATTACCAGTCTGGGTTAAATCCATTTCAGCACATTTATTCTTCAGGAGACTCGGTCACTAAAGGAACACTCGTCCTGACTAGATCCTTTTTACCGTCAATTCATTTCGATAACCCATCAGATATCCTTTTTATTCAACCGGGATATTTCATCATAACAAAAATTTCTCATGAATTATCATGCATTGAACATTATTAATATAATTTATACATGAACATACATCTTCAATGTATTTAAAATAGTTTACAATTGAGTTACGCAAACTTACCTAGTAGTTATTTCGGGTTTGTTTTTTGGTTATTCCTAAACCTTCCGTTTTCCACGGTTGACCTCTAAAATTTATTCCGTGGGGTCTATATCAGTAAAAATAAATCATTAATACCTCACATTGTTCATTTTCGGCTTAAACTCATCCTAGGACAAAATGACCATTTTTCCCCTAATGTCTCATATTTTTACAATTTAATTCCTAGGCTCATATAATGAAATGCAAGTAATTTCTTGGTTACCCAAGCCTAGCTGAATATTTTTCATGCTCATAGCAGCCCGTATTTTCCTTTATTTCACATTTCTTCACCCATTTTCACAACTTTTACAAATTAGTCCTTTAAGCCATTTCCATGAAAAACTACTTAGTAAAAGTTGTTTACCATCCTTTAAACTCTCATATTCCTCTATAAATCATCAAAACACAAGCATCTCATGCATGGGTAAATTTCTAAACATAAACCCTAGCTTGAAATATGGGTAGAAATAGAGAGAGCATGTTACGGGGATCTCAAAAATACAAAGAACATCAAAAACAGGGCTAGAGAGCACTTACTATTGATCTTGGAAATGTTGAAAACCCTAGCTATGGTTTCTCTTCAAAATTTGGCAGCCATGGAGAACAAATGGTTGAATTTTGCTTTCTTTTTCCCTTTTTATTAATTTATTACCAAATGACCAAAATGCCCTTCCTTACTAACCTTTCTAAATTTTCCATGCATAACCATTTTTGTCCAAAAACTTAGAAATTGGGAAAATTGTTAATTAAAAGCTCTTAATTAATATTCTAAAGCAATTCCATACAAATTTCTTCTAGAACCAAAGTTTTGCAATTTATTCAATTTGGTCCCTAATTTCCAATTGGACATCATATACTTAGAATTTATTCATGAAACTTTAACACATGCTTATTTTCATATCCTAGACCTCATAATAATCATAAAACAAATATTTTAATGTTGAATTTGTGGTCCCAAAACCACTATTCTAACTAGGCCCTATTTTGGGATGTTACATTTCTCCTCCTTAAGGACTTTCGTCCTTGAAAGTCTTACCAGTAAACAGGCTCGAATAATGACTTTTCATGGCTTCTTCAAGTTCTCATGTAGCTTCTTCCACTTCGTGTCTATGCCATATGACTTTTACCAAAGCTATGGTCTTATTCCTCAACTGTTTAACTTCTCGAGCTAAAATCTTGACCTGTTCTTCACCATAGGTCATATCCTAATCTCAACTTCTGTTAGTGAAATCACATGTGATGTAACTTCTCGAAATAGGGCCTAGTTGGAACAGTGGTTTCGGGACCACAAATTTGACGTTGAAATATTTATGTTATGATTATTATGAGGCCTAGAATATGAAAATATGCATGTGTTAAAGTTTCATGAAGAAATTCTATGAGTAAGGTGTCCAATTGGAAAATAAGGACCAAATTGAATAAATCGCAAAACTTGGATTCTAGAAGCAATTTGCATGAAATTGCTTTAGATTATTAATTAGAAGGCCTTAAAGAGTAATTTTCCCAATTTTTAAGTTTTTGGACAAAAATGGGCATGCATGGAAAATTTTGGAAGTTTAGTAAGGAAGGGCATTTTGGTCATTTGGTAATAAATGAAATAAAAAGGGAAAATGAAGGCAAAAATCAACCATTCTTCTCCCTCTTGCAGCCGAAATTCTCAAGCCCTCCATAGCTAGGGTTTTCAATATTTTCAAGCTCATTAGTAAATGCTCCCAAGCCCCGTTTTTAATGTTCTTCGTATTTTTCAAATCCTGGTAGCTTACTCTCTCCATTTCTACCCATATTTTAAGTTAGGATTCATGTATATAAAGTGACCCATGTGTGACATGTTTATTCTTTGATGATTTATGGAGGAATATGAAAGTTGGATGTGTGTTAAACATCTTTTCCTAAGTGATTTTCATGAAAAACCCCTAAAAGGACCTTTTTGCAAAAGGTACAAGATATGTGGTAGAAATGTGAAATAGAGGAAAATATGGGCTAGTATGAGTTCATAGTACATTCGGCTAGGCTTGGGTAACCAAGGAATTTCATGTATTTCATTATACGAGCTTAAGGACTAAATCGTAAATAATGTAAAAGGTTAGGGGAAAAACGGTCAGTTTGTTTGAAGGTGAAATTTAGACTCGAAAAGAATAATGTGAGGTATTAATAATTCATTTTTACTGTTATAGACCTCGAGAAACAAATTCTGGAGGTCGATCGAGAAAAACGAAAGGTTTCAGAATAATCGAAATGCAAAACCGAAATGAGTGCCAGGTAAGTTCGAATAACTTAAAATAAACTCTTAATATGCCTAATTGTATGTATTATAAATGTATGATAATTGGTTATAATGATGGTATGAAAATCCATGAAATGTGTTAATAATGACATGATAATAAATGTCCTTGTTGAAGTCAAAAAGGGAAATTCGATGGATAAACCATGGCTTACATGACTTGAGATCTTGCATGTATTGCAGAAAAGGATTTAGCCTAGACAGGTAATCCGTTGATCTGAATATAGAAAGGATCTAGCCCAGACGGGTGTTCCTTGAGTGATCGAGCCTCTTAAAGAATATGTGTGCAATATGGATTTAGCCCGAACGGGTAATCCGACTAGGGTCTGAATTTAGCCTGGACTGGTAATTCAGATCCGAGCTCATTAAGAGTGTTTGTCGTTACAAGGAATTTAGCCTAGACTGGTAATCCCGACATCACCCTATGAGTTTACATTACGGGGGATTTAGCCTAGACTGGTAATCCCACCGTAAGATGTGAGGTTCGCGGGAGTACGTACATGAGATGATCACTTTTATGACTTGACGGTAAATGGATAATCCATCGATATTTCCAAGAAACTCAACGAGATTAAAATGAGATACAAAAATGAAAATGTTGGATGATGAGCTCATCTAAGACAAAATTACATGGTGTATTGTTATGAGACTAACTTGTTGATTGAGTGCATGTGATAGGGAAACCATTCCATGCTTGTTGGTTTTATTGCCTAAAATGGTTGTATGCTAATTAATCGATAAGTTTACTTTCCAGTTATTCGGGCTTACTAAGCATGTAAATGCTTACCCCTCTCTTTTCCCTGTCTTACAGAGCTCGAGGACTCGTAGAGATTGGAAGACAATTGGAGAATCAACACACTATCATCTTGTCTAGCTTTGGTACATAGATACTTTTACTTTGGTTCAATGGCATGTATAGGGCTTTGGTTTATTTTGTTATTTTGTTATATGTGTCATTTGGTTGGCCAATGTAAAGACTTAAATATTAAACTTATTCTTTTTGTATTTGGCCATAAGACATGGCTCATTTTGTTGTAGGTTATGACCTACTAACCATGCATGTTTATGTTAAACAAATGTTCTTGTGATGATTGAATGTGGTACATCATGAATGGACATATGGAATGTGGGCAAAACATTTGGAGCTAGTTAGGCTATAATTGGCAATGTGTTATAATAATGAACCAAGTCTAAATGTGTTCTAATGGGATGGAAATCCTCAATATAAAAAGAGGATAATTTAGCATGTACATAACTGATGAGATGGGGTTAACATGCAATGGATCATTGATGATAGTCCTCAAGTATATTTAGGTTATGTTAAATACAATTGGGGTTCATATATGTGACTGTTTGATGAGGGTGACTATTAGCTTGAAATTATAGCCTAAAATGAGTCCACACGGGTAGACACACGGGCGTGTGTCTAGGCTGTGTGTGACGCATGGATAGCCCTATGGGTGTGTGGTATTGTTGTGTGTCCCTTGCACCTAAAATTTTTAAGTTAGAATACATGGTAGTAAACACACGGGGGGAGACACGGCTGTGTGTCTCAACCGTGTGGAGGGCACGGCCCAGCACATAGGCGTGTGTCCTGGCCGTGTGCCCCTAAATGTATGCTGATGTCATAAATAGAATGCTCATGTTTTGGACACGGGTGATTACATGGGCGTGTCTAGGCCGTGTAAAGGATACGGGCCAGGGACACAGGCGTGTGCTCAGCCGTGTGAAATCCTCTGTTGGTTCAAAATAGAAAATAAAGTCAATTAATTCCACACGGGTAGGGGACACGGGCGTGTCCCAATGCACACGGGCGTGCGAGGCTTAACCTAGAAAATTTTCCAAGAACTTTCTCAAGTTTTTGGTTTAGTCCTGGACCGTTCTCAGTGTATGTTTAGGGCCTCGTAGGCCCATAATAGGGACATTAAGATGTTGTTTCATTGGTTCTAAATTGGAACGAAATTTTATGGCCCATATTGTTCGAAAATGTATGAGTATGTGTCTAGTAACGCCTCGTGCCTGGTCCTACTCCCGAGAACGGGTAAGGGGTGTTACATTTAGTAGTATTAGAGCATGGTTTTGTCAGTTCTAGTACTACCGTAGAGAGTATTGAGTTTCGCTATACATGCCATTATATGAACATTGATAGTGTGACATCTCCTAACTGCTTAATTGTCTTTGAATATAGTAAATGTCTTCCAATCAAGCACAAGATGAGTCTGAGGGAGTCGAGGGCCATGCTTCAACTTCTGTACAACTAGTGGTTTATTGCAGTAGTAGAAGGCCTATGTCTAATAGCCGGGAAAAGGCTAGAGCCGCCTTCTTTGACATGATGGATGAGTGGTTTGGGGATTATTTCAGAAATTGCCCTAATATAACACAACCTCCCTCACCCCTAACTGACCTGACGAGGAAATGCCACGAGGTATGACACCTGTAAGAATTGGAAAAGCCCCGGTGGACAAGCTTAGAAAGTATGGGTCTGAAGAATTTAGAGATAAGATCGATGATGATGCTGAGTGAGCTGAGTTCTGGCTCGAGAACACTACACGAGTATTGGATGAGTTATCGTGTACACCTGAGGAGTGTTTAAAGTGTGCTATATCTCTTCTAAATGATACTGCATACCATTGGAGAAAGACTGTATCTTCAGTGGTGCTAAGGGAAAACATCACTTGGGAATTTTTCCAAGCAGAGTTTAAGAAGAAATACATCAATCAAAAGTTCTTAGACTTGAAGCGAAAGGAGTTCCTAGAACTCAAACAAGAAAATAAGACTATAGTGGAATACGAAAGGGAGTTTGTAAGGTTAAGTCAGTATGCGACTAAATGGGGTCAAAAAGAGTTAGAAATGTGTAAACGCTTTGAGAAAAGTCTGAATAAGGAAATCAAGCTGTTAATTGAGATCCTTAAGATACGAGAGTTTGCTGCATTAGCTGATCAGGCCAAGGAGGCCGAGGAGCTCAATAATGAAAGGAAGCAAGCTAAGAGAGAAGCTTGAGTTTCAAGTAAGAGATCCAGCAGTAGGGCGCTCTTATTTTCTACAAAGAAATCAAAGAGCCAACATGAATGCTCCACTTCATCGGTAGGATATTCGGGTAGAGCAAGAAGCTCCAAACAGCGCAACCAAAAGTCTTCCTCCTCGATAGTAACTAGTGTGAGGAGTGTAGATGACCAAAAGATGAAGTGCAAAAGCTGCAATAAATTTCACTTCGGAGAGTGTCGAATGAAGAGTGGTGCGTGCAACAGATGTGGTTCTCTTGACCACTTCCTCAGAGGGTGCCCAGAGCGAACCGATAAAGAGATGGAATTAGCCCCAAAGTTGAGTACTCCTATTCCACGAGGTAGACCTCTGAGATACCCTGGAAGTGCTAGTGAAAGTCAAGTTGTGGCTAAAAACACTACTAAATCAGAGGCTTGAGCCCCAGCAAGAACGTATGCAATACGCGCTCAAGAGGAAGCCTCTACTCCTAACGTCATCACAGGTACCTTTTCTCTTTTTAATACTTGTGTTGTTGCCTTAATTGATCCCGGATCGACACATTCATACATTTGAATGAGATTGGTGTCTAGTATGAATATATCTATTGAACCTACATAATTTATTATTAGAGTGTCGAACCCATTAAGCAAGTCAGTCCTGGTTGATAAAGTTTGTAAGAATTGTCCTTTGATGATTCAGGGTCATTGCTTTCCGACTAACCTTATGTTATTGCCATTTGATGAGTTTGATGAAATACTTGGTATGGATTGGTTAGCCCTGCGTGATGTAATTGTAAACTGTGGTAGCAAGTATATTGTATTGAAGTGCCTAGATGGTGAGATTCTACGGGTTGATTCAAGAGAATTGGGTACACCGCCAGTTGTAATTACCTTAATGATGGCTCAGAGATATGTGAGAAAAGGGTATGAAGCCTACCTTACTTTTGTACCGAACACTAAGGAAACAGGGTTGAAGATTTAGTCCGTACCAATAGTATGTGAATATTCAGACGTGTTCCCAGAGGAACTACCTAGATTACCTCCTAATAGAGAGATAGAGTTTGGTATTGAACTGGTGCTAGGAACAACTCCTATTTCTATTACTCCATATAGAATGGCACCAACCAAGCTGAAAGAGTTAAAAGCACAGCTTCAAGAACTGACGGATAAAGGTTTTGCAAGGCTGAGCTTTTTGCCTTGGGGTGCTCCCGTATTATTTGTAAATAAGAAAGATGGTTCAATAAGGCTATGTATAGATTATCGGTAGCTGAACAAGGTAACTATTAAGAATAAGTATCCTTTGCCAAGGATCGATGATTTGTTCAACCAGTTGAGAGGAGCCACTGTATTCTCTAAGATAGACCTGAGATCCGACTACTATCAGCTGCGAGTTAAGGAATCAGATGTGCTTAAGACAACTTTCAGAACGAGGTATGGCCACTATGAATTTCTAGTTATGCCATTTAGGTTAACGAATGCACCAGTTGTATTTATGGACCTAATAAATAGGATATTTCGGCCATACTTGGACTAGTTCATCGTTGTGTTCATTGACGACATTTTGATTTATTCCAAGGATAAGACAGAGCATGCGAAACATCTGAGAACTGTGTTGTAGACCTTACGGGAAAAACAATTGTATGCTAAGTTTAGCAAGTGTGAGTTTTGGCTCCATGAAGTAGGGTTTTTGGGTCATATTGTTTCGGGTGAAGGCATCCGAGTTGATCCAAGCAAGATCTCTGCCATCGTTGAATGGAAACCACCTAAAAATATAACTGAGGTTAGAAGCTTTTTAGGCTTAGTCGGTTACTACCGAAGATTTGTGAAAGGATTCTCTATGATAGCGACTCCAATGACAAGATTACTACAGAAAGACGTTAAGTTTGAATGGACAGAAAAGTGTCAACGGAGTTTCGAGAAGTTGAAGACATTGCTGACTGCAGCTCCAGTTCTAGTATTATCTGAGTCAGGAAAAGAGTTTGTGGTCTATAGTGATGCATCCTTAAATGGACTGGGTTGTGTGCTTATGCAAGATGGCAAAGTGATAGCCTATGCTTCACGGCAGTTGGAGCCATACGAGAAGAATTATTCGACGCACGACTTAGAGCTTGCCGCCATTATTTTTGCCTTGAAAATTTGGAGGCATTATTTATATGGTGAGACTTTTCGTATATTCACAAACCACAAGAGTTTGAAGTATTTGATGAGTCAAAAAGAATTGAATCTGAGACAGCGGATATGGTTAGAATTAATTAAAGATTACGAGCTGATCATCGATTATCACCCGGGAAAGGCAAATGTGGTCGCTGACGCGTTAAGTAGAAAATCTTTGTTTGCATTGAGGGCCATGAATGCTCGATTTGCATTGTTTGATGATGGTTCGTCTTGGCAGAGTTAAGGGCTAGGCTGACGTTTCTTTAGGAAATTTATGATGCTCAGACTAATGATAGTGACTTGCAAGCTAAAAGAACTCAATGTGAGTCGGGCATCGAATCAGATTTTCAGATCGGTTCTGATGGATGTTTGATGTTTAGAGGTAGAGGTTGTGTACCAAGAGTGATGAAATTATTCGGAAAATATTGCAAGAGGTAGATGATAGCCGTTTATCTATTCATCCGGGAAGTACCGAGATGTATAATGATTTAAAGAAAATGTACTGGTGGAATGGCTTGAAGAGAGACATATCCGAATTTGTATCGAAATGTTTGATATGTCAGCAAGTCAAAGCTAAACATCAAGTACCTTCAGGTTTGTTACAGCCTGTGATGGTCTCCGAATGGAAGTGGGACAGAATTACTATGGACTTCGTGACAGGATTACCATTGACCCCGAAAAAGAAAGATGCTATATGGGTTGTGGTGGATAAGTTGACGAAGTCGGCTCATTTTATCCTGGTAAGTATAGATTATTCTTGATAAGTTGGCCAACTTGTATATATCTGAGATTGTGAGATTACACGAGGTACCGCTATTGATAATTTCAGACAGAGACCTAAGATTCACTTCGAGATTTTGGAAGAAGCTACAAAAAGCCTGGGGTACTAGGTTGAGTTTTAGTACAGCTTTTCACCCGCAGGCTGATGGTCAGTCTGAGCAGATGATTCAGATTCTTGAGGATATATTGTGATGTTACATCCTTGAATTTCAAGGCAGTTGGGAAAAATACCTGCCATTGGTAGAATTCACCTACAACAATAGTTATCAAACGAGTTTGAAGATGGAACCTTATGAAGCCTTGTATGGTAGAAAGTGTCGAACTCCATTGTATTAGACATAAATCAAAAAGAGTCAAATTCACGAAGTTGATTTGATCAAGGAAACTAAAGAAAAGGTTAAGGTGATATGTGACTGCTTTAAATCGGCATCGGGTAGGTAAAAGTCATATGCTGATCTGAAAAGAAAAGAAATCAAATTTCAAGTTGGAGATAGAGTATTCTTGAAAGCATCTCCATAGAAAAAAGGTATTGAGATTTGGCTGGAAAGGCAAACTGAGTCTGCGATTTATCAGACCATACGAGATCATTGAAAGAGTTGGACCATTAGCCTATCGCTTGGCATTGCCACCAGAACTAGAAAAGATTCATGATGTGTTCCATATATCTATGTTAAGGGGATATCGATTAGACCCCTATCATGTGATTTCACCGACGGAGATTAAAATTAGACTGGACATGACCTATGGTGAGGAATTGGTCAAGATTTTGGCTCATGAGGTTAAACAGTTGAGAAATAAAGATATAGCATTGGTAAAAGTTTTATGGCATCGACATGGTGTGAAAGAGGCTACATGGGAGCCAGAAGAAACCATGAAAAGCCAATATCTGAACTTGTTTACTGGCAAGACTTTCGAGGACGAAAGTCCCTAAGGGGGAGAAATGTAACATCCCGAAATAAGCCTAGTCGGAACAGTGGTTTTAGGACCACAAATCTGACGTCAAAATATTTATTTTATGATTATTATGAGGCCTAAAATATGAAAATATGCATGTGTTAAAGTTTCATGCAGAAATTCTATGAGTAAGGTGTCCAATTGGAAAATAAGGACCAAATTGAATAAATTGTAAAACTTGGATTCTAGAAGCAATTTGCATGAAATTGCTTTAGATTATTAATTAGAAGGTCTTAAAGAGTAATTTTCCCAATTTCTAAGTTTTTGGACAAAAATGGGCATGCATGGAAAATTTTGGAAGTTTAGTAAGGAATGGCATTTTGGTCATTTGGTAATAAAAGAAATAAAAAGGGAAAATGAAGGCAAAAATCAACCATTCTTCTCCCTCTTGCAGTCGAAATTCTCAAGCCTCCATAGCTAGGGTTTTCAATATTTTCAAGCTCAATAGTAAGTGCTCCCAAGCCCTTTTTTAATGTTCTTCATATTTTTTAAATCCCGGTAGCTTACTCTCTCCATTTCTACCCATATTTTGAGTTAGGATTCATGTATGTAAAGTAACCCATGTGTGACATGTTTATTCTTTGGTGATTTATAGAGGAATATGAAAGTTGGATGTGTGTTAAACATCATTTCCTAAGTGATTTTCATGAAAAACCCCTAAAAGGACCTTTTTGCAAAAGGTACAAGATATGTGGTAGAAATGAGGAAAATATGGGCTAGTATGAGTTCATAGTACATTCAGCTAGGCTTGGGTAACCAAGGAATTTCATGTATTTCATTATACGAGCTTAAGGACTAAATCATAAATAATGTAAAAGGTTAGGGGTAAAACAGTCATTTTGTTCGGAGGTGAAATTTAGACTCGAAAAGAATAATGTGAGGTATTAATAATTTATTTTTATTGTTATAGACCTCGAGGAACAAATTCTGGAGGTCAATCAAGGAAAATGAAAGGTTTCGGAATAACCAAAACGCAAAACCGAAATGAGTACCAGGTAAGTTTGAATAACTTAAAATAAACTCTTAATATGCCTAATTGTATGTATTATGAATGTATGATAATTGGTTATAATGATGATATGAAAATCCATGAAATATGTTAATAATAATGACATGCTAATAAATATCCCGGTTGAAGTCAAAAAGGGAAATTCGATGGATAAACCATGACTTACATGACTTGAGATCTTGCATGTGTTGTAGAAAAGGATTTAGCCAGACGGGTAATCCGTTGATCTCAATATAGAAAGGATCTAGCCCGAACGAGTGTTCCTTGAGTGATCAAGCCTCCCAAATAATATGTGTGCATTATGGATTTAGCCCGGACGGGTAATCCGACTAGGGTCTGAATTTAGCCTAGACTGGTAATTCAGATCCGAGCTCGTTAAGGGTGTTTGTGACTACAAGGGATTTAACCTGGACTGGTAATCCCGACATCACCCTATAAGTTTACATTACGGGGGATTTAGCCTGGACTAGTAATCCTGCTGTAAGATGTGAGGTTCGCGGGAGTGCGTACATGAAATGATCACTCTTATGACATGACGATAAATGGATAATCCATCGATATTTCCAAGAAACTCAATGGGATTAACATGAGATATAAAAATGGAAATGTTGGATGATGAGCTCATCTACGACAAATTACATGTGTATTGTTATGAGACTAACTTATTGGTTTTAATCGGTAAGTTTACTTTTCACTTATTCGGGCTTACTAAGCATTTAAATGCTTACCCCTCTCTTTTCCCTGTCTTATAGAGCTCGAGGACTCGTAGAGATTGGAAGACAGTTGGAGAATCAACACACTATCATCTTGTCTAGCTTTGGTACATAGATACTCTTACTTTGGTTCAATGGCATGTATAGGGCTTTGGTTTATTTTGTTATTTTGTTATATGTGTCATTTTGTTGGCCAATGTAAAGGCTTAAATATTAAACTTATTCTTTTTGTATATGGCCATAAGACATGGGTCATTTTGTTGTAGGTTATGACCTACTAACCATGGATGTTTATGTTAAAAAAAATGTTCTTGTGATGATTGAATGTTGTTGTAACACCCCTAGCCGTATCCGTCGCCGGATTAGGCTACGAAACATTACCCATCATATCACAGTTCATACTAATAATATGTTTAAATCATATTTTGGCATATGTTAAAAAAAATATAAATTATATATTTAAACATAGAACATAATACAATTTAACATAATCGTTAATGAAATAATAATCTAAAACACCCATTTGAAAATATTCATGTATAAGTAAGTGTAATTACGCATACTCAAGTAAGCTTTACAACAAATCATACTTAAGGTTTAGTAAACAACTAACATACTAAAAATTTCAACATGTTACACCGATCTTAAGTTCATTACATTATTATATCATAAACATTTTCAGACACAATTAATAACTTTAATACATGCATATGATAAAACCGATTAAATCTTATTACCTAACTTAACTAACAATCGCATATGCAACTTAACATGACCGAACAAGCTATTAAGGTATATATATATATATATATGAATATACATAGCATGCACTTACTCTAAATTCAAGGCCACGTTTAACATTGGAATTCATACCAAAACAATTGACTAAAATCATCATGAAACATTTTACTTTCTTAATACTTTGCATGGCCGAATCTTATTACTTAAAACTGCATTCATATCCAAAATTACCACCACCAAATTGCTAAGTCTAAACTTATTAAACATTATATCTAAGAAAATATCAAACCAAGTTTAAGCATAATAAGCAAATTTCGCATACACCTTGTCTTAATATAAAACACATCCCAAACCAACCATTTTACTTATGATCGGTTCTTTCATACAAGTTTTAGTCATTAATCAACTTCAAGTATATATTATCTACCATTTCTAAGTCATAATTCATCTATCACAAATATCATTTCATCATAGCACTTAACATGATAACCAAAATTGAATTCAAACATAATCAAGCATAAACAAATTTATCATAGGAATAAGCCATATTCGCATGACTTTTATACAAAACCAAAGTTCGTTGTTTCTAAACACATTCCAGCCTATACATGCCATAATTCGAGTTTGATTATTTAAATACAGAAGCTGTAGATAGTGTGATGAACTTTGCTGATGATCCCTGAGCTCGTAACTTGCTTCAAAATCTATAAACAAAGTATACAAATACACACAGAGTAAGCTAACTTAGCTTAGAAAGTCATAAACAAATATAACTTCAAAAAATATAGTCAACTTCTTAAAATTTAAACTGAACCAATTTACTATATCAATGTCATATTTAATCTCAACTTATACATTCCATAACCACTCATGTTTAACATAACAATTACTTTGGCTGAATACTTATAAGGTTAAAATTTTACAAATTTTCATTCAACGTTCAAAGTCAAATACGATTACACATTCAAGTATACTTCCATTCATTTACACAAACTCACAAAAACTAGAATTAACTTCTTATACAAACATCACTTATTTGGCTAAATACACAAGATTGTATATAACATCACATATGTACATTTCCTATATGGCCGAATATAGATGGTCACACTTATACACCTAGTGATTAATCATTTCATTGATATACAATTTATGTAGTCACAAGGCCGAATGCACATACTAAACTCACATATATTTTTCATTACTATTATACATGATTTAACACAAATATTCTAAGTACTTACTTACCTTAACTCACATAGGTAACAGGTTAATTCATACTTGGCCATTTAGCTCAATTTACTTATTTAAATACCACACCAGCATGAAGTCTTTTATGCATAAACTTACGATAAATCACCAGCATAAAGCCTACTAGGCATAAGCCTGTATTACACACTAGTACAAGGCCTGCTAGACTCAAAGTCTGATTTTTATACACCGGCATTAAGCCTGCTAGGCATAAAGCCAGATTAAATTCACCAGCACAGGGCTTGCTAGGCTCAAAGCCCGAATATCATTATTATAAAGCTATCTCATAAACAATTCATATATCGAACATTTCAGATGTTCCACATAATTCATACTATTTTCCAAATGTTATAATTCAATCGAGTTAAACTCAAATACATTATCTCTATACTTTATCACATTCGGTTAACTATACCATAATTCCATGAATTCCAAATCAGCATACTAAATTATGTTACATTCAAAATTAACGATGTTTAATTACTTAAAGACTTACCTCGGATATTGACGAATGATGTAAATCGGCTATTCGACTATTTTTGTTTTTCCCCGATCCAAGTCTGATTTCTTTTGTTCTTGATCTGTACAATTTCAAATTAATCTCATTCAAACACAATTTCATTCAATTTACTCCAACAACACACAAATGGTCAAATTACCATTTTACCCTTAATATTTCATACTTTTACAAAGTAGTCCTAATTTCATAAAACACAAAATACACAAAATCTCACAACAACATAGTTGGGCCGAATCTTCCTTATACACATACTAGTCCATATATTTCATCTATTTCACATTTTAGTCCCTCAATTTATTATTTTTGAAATATAGTTCTAATTACTCAAAATCATCAAAAACTCCAATACAAAACATATTAATCCAAAACATATCTTTCATAATTTATCATCAAACATCACAAAACACAAATATTCATCAATGGCATAACTTAAAATATTCACCAAAATCAGAAATTTAAGCATGGGTCAAATAGTATTCGAAGCAACGATTTCAAAAAAGTAAAAATTATCGAAACCGAACAAATTACATACCTAGACTTTGAAAAATCTTTCACAAATACATGGATGAACAAATGCATGGATGTTTTATTTTATGTTTTATTATAATACATATTATTTTACATTTTACTAATTTAACCTTTATAATATAATTAGAAACCATGTAATGGTTGTCTTTTACTGTCCATCACATATATCATGGGAAAATTGCAAATTAAAGCCTCCATATTAAAAGAACAACAACTATTCGGCCCTTTCACAAATAACCACTAAATTCTCATTTTACGCGATTAAGTCCTATTATTAAATTAAGCATACTAACAATCAAATTTTCATACGAAACTTTCACACATGCAAATTCACATATAATAAACACGAGAAATAATATTTAAATACTTTTCTAACTCAAATTCGTGGTCCCGAAACCACTGTTCCGATTAGGGTCTAAATCGGGCTGTTACAGTGGTACATCATGAATGGACATATGGAATGTGGGCAAAACATTTGGAGCTAGTTAGGCTATAATTGGAAATGAGTTATAATAATGAGCCAAGTCTAAATGTGTTCTAATGGGATGGAAATCCTCAATATAAAAAGATGATAATTGAGCATGTACATAACCGATGAGATGCTGTTAACATGTAATGGATCATTGATGACAGTCCTCAAGTATATTTAGGTTATGTTAAATACAATTGGGGATAATATATGTGAGTGTATGATGAGGGTGACTATTGGCTTGAAAATATAGCCTAAAATGAGTCCACACGAGTAGACACACGGGCGCGTGTCTAGGCCGTGTGTGATGCACAAATAGCCCCATGGGCGTGTGGTATTGCTGTGTGTCCCTTGCATCTAAAATTTTTAAGTCAAAATGCATGGTAGTAAACACACGGGTAGAGACATGACCGTGTGTCTCAACCGTGTGGAGGGCACGCCTCAACACACGGGCGTGTGTCCTGGCCGTGTTCCCCTAAATGCATGCTGATGTCATAAACATAATGCTCAAGTTTTTGGACACGGGCGATCACACGGACGTGTCTAGGCCATGTAAAGGACACGGGCCAGGGACACGGGTGTGTGCTCGGCCGTGTGAAAACCCCTGTAGGTTTGAAATATAAAATAAATTCAATTAATTCCACACGGGTAGGGGACACGGGCGTGTCCCAATGCACACGGGCATGGGAGGCTTAACCTAGAAAATTTTCCAGGAACTTTCTCAAGTTTTTGGTTTAGTCCCGGACCATTCTCTGTAACACCCCTTACCCGTATCCAAGGCTGGAACAGGGTACGAGGCATTACCAGACTTAAATTTTCATTTAATTCAAAACTTCTCAAACACATGCATATCGTCCCTTAAACATCCATGTCCAAGGGAACATCACTCATCTCCGTATTACACATTTAATTCATAATCCATAGGCATGCATTCAACTTACAGGATATATTACTAATCATGTATAACAAACAAACCTAACTATATCATCACATCACAAACATAAGACATAACATGTTTAATTAAATTTACAACCCATAATGAATAAAGGTCATATCTCATGACCATATATGATATCTCAATGTAGACCAATACGGTTGGCCAAAGTCATAATAATAATACATATCACAAACTAACTTCCTATACATGCCACTCACTTGATATTTCAAATATTGAATTAATTCTCCCAAAAGTGATAGCTTGATAGTATGATTTGCCTCCGACGATCTCCAACCCCGAGCCGACCTGCCAAAACTGAAGAAGTAGAGAGGAAGGGGTAAGCTTTATGCTTAGTAAGTCCATATGAAATTAATAAGCAATTACCATCATGCTTTTCTAAGATAAAACACCAAATTGTACAATTTACACATGTTCAGGTTATGCTATTTTACAGAATTATAGTTACTAAATCATTTATATCTGGAGCTACGAAACTCAAAATTACATTCCATTAATTTTCCTTGAAATTAGACTCATATACCTTTCTCCCATAAAATTTCCAGAATTTTTGGTTTATCCAATTGGTACAGTTTATTCATTAAAGTTTCTCCTGTTTCAGTTTTCAGTTACTCTAACCTCTGTTAACTACAAATCAATTTTCTCTCTGTAAAGAATTCAAAGAGCTATTTCGTTTATTTCTATTAAAAATAGACTCAATAAGGAATCTATAAATGTAAAGTATAACTGCTAATTGTTTTTGTACAATTTTTAGTGTATTTCTAAAATAGGAACAGGGGATCTCGAAGTTGTTCAGACTCTGTCTCAAAAAATTTTAAATATCTCATAACATAAAGTTAAATTGCATGTACCATTTCCTCTATGTGAAACTAGACTCATTTAGCTTTAATCTCATATTTTATTCAGCCCTTAACTCAATTTCCACAATTTATGGTGAATTTCCAAAGTTGCACCACTGTAGTAACCCAAAACTATCAAGGCTGAATTTACTCATTCACCATTATTATTCACCAAATCCATACAATATCATTTCATCCATCATGGTAAGAACACATAATTATGCTTCGTAAGCATGGACTGATAATCATAAGGTCATCACAAAATCATTCTCATGAACATTCTTACCACACAATTACAACATATTGAGTTCTCTACTCGAGAGTTTACGCACATACCTGTTCATCGTACTCATTTCACAACACTTATCAACATGTCGCTTTCATCTGGAGTATTTCACTTCGTTCACTTGAGATTTACCCATTGAATACATTGGAATATAATTCGGATACATGAAATCAAGCTACCATAATTTCACCCATAATGAACTCAGAATGCAACTCAACGAGCTCGGGTGTTTGCATCCATAATGAACTCGGAACACAACTCAATGAGTTCGGATGCTTGCATCCATAAGTGAACTCAGAACGCAACTCAATGAGCTCGGATGCCTCATAATTCTCACGAACTCGGAATGCAACTCAACGAGTTCGGATCTCAATTTCCTAGTGACATGTCACTTGTATCCTAATCTATTCCTAATGTTCAAACGGGATTTTCCTCAATCATACGCCTTTGCCATCTTTCTCGTGATGTCAATATCGATACTCGGTGGCAACTCATATTTTTCAAGTATTCCACATAATTTGTATAACAATTCAATAATAATCATAGAATGCAATAATTCGTAAACAATAATCATCATACCATTATAAAGACATCAACAACATATAGTAATGTTACATCATTTACATAATATCAAATTATTCACATATATGTATACTTAAAATTCATATAATATCATAACATTAACGTTAAAATACACATTGCATTATTAAAATCATATGAACTTACCTCGTATACGAAAATGGTCATTTTTACCATTTTGTCCACAACTTGGTATTTTGTCGATTTTAGCCCGAATTTCTATTTTCCTTGCTCTATCATTTCAAATATAGCCTAATTAGGACTCATATTATTCAAATCAACCCAAAATCATATTTTAGAAAAATTACAATTTTGCCCCTAAACTTTCACATATTTACACTTTTGCCCCAAATCTCGTAAATTAAACTTCATCCTATTTTCTTATGTTTTATGACACATTGTTCATTTTTCCCTTCTATAGCAACATCCAATTTTCACTCTAACATATACTTATGAACATTAGGTATTTTTACTGATTATGTCATCTTACTCGTTTTCACGTAAAATCGATTAGCAAAAGTCGTTTATCTAACACCCAACCTTCATTTTCTATCATTAGAAATCAAAATACATGCATATTATTCATGGGTAAATTTTTAGATATGAACCTTAGCTCAAATTAATGGTAGAAATAAGTAGAACAAGTTACCGGGATTTCAAAAATGTAAAGAACTTTAAAAACGGGGTTAGGGAGCACTTACAATCGAGCTTGGGAGTTTGAACAAACCCTAACCATGTCTGCTGCTGGTAGAAATGGTTGAATGAAGAAGATGATAGTTAATTTGGCTTATTTCCCTTTTTAATTCTTTTAATTATTAGTTTACCAAAATACCCCTAACTTAAAAATATTTTATTACACCCATTTCATGTCCATTTTTGTCCAATAATTAACCAATGGTCTAATTACCATTTAAGGACAAAATAATAACAATTTGACACTTTTAACATGTAGAACTCAACTTTTGCACTTTTTACGATTTAGTCCTTTTGACTAAATTAAGTGCCCGAACGTTAAAATTTTCGAACGAAATTTTCACAAAATTATTCCGTAAACTCGTAGACCATAAAAATATAATAAAAATAAAATTTTCATCGTTGGATTTGTGGTCCCGAAACCACTGTTCCGACTAGGCCCAAAATCAGGGTGTTACATTCTCAATGCATGTTTAGGGCCTCGTAGACCCATAATAGGGACATTAAGATGTTGTTTGATTGGTCCTAAATTGGAACAAAATTTGATGACCCATATTGTTTGAAAATGTCCGAGTATATGTCTGGTAACGCCTCGTGCCTGGTCCTAGTCTCGGGAATGGGTAAGGGGTGTTACATGTGAGGGGTCCGATCTATGTATTCTTAGCATAGATACATGTAAGACATCATGAATATTTTCCAATTTGGATGGCAACACTAATCGATAGGCTAGCGGTCTAACTCTTTCGGTAATCTCATATGGTCCGATAAACTTTGGACTCAGTTTGCCCTTTCGACCAAATCTCAAGAACTTTTTCCATGGAGATACTTTAAAGAACACTTTATCTCTGACTTGAAATTCAATCTCTTTTCTTTTCAAATTAGCATATGACTTTTGCCTATCCAACACCACTTTCAAGCAGTCACGTATCACTTGTACCTTTTCCTTAGTTTTCTTTATCAAATCAACTCCGTGAATTCAGTGTTCTTTGAGTTTTGTCCAATACAATAGAGTTCGGCACTTTCAACCATACAATGCCTCATAAGGTGTCATTCTCAGACTCGTCTGCAAACTGTTGTTGTAGGTGAATTCCACCAACGGTAAGTATTTTTCGCAACTACCCTGAAATTCAAGGACGCAACACCGTAACATGTCCTCGAGAGTTTGGATCGTCTGTTCAGACTGACCATCAGTCTGCAGGTGGAATGTTGTACTAAAACTCAACTTCATACCCAAGGCTTCTTGTAGTTTCTTCCAAAATCTCGAAGTGAAACTCAGGTCCCTATCTGAGATAATTGATAATGGTACCTCGTGTAATCTCACAATCTCGGATATATACGAATCAGCCAATCTATCAAGAGAGTAATTTGTCCGTACTAGAATGAAGTGAGCCGACTTCGTTAGTCTATCAACCACAACCCAAACAACATCTTTCTATTTCAGGGTTAACGGTAATCCTGTCACGAAGTCCATGGTAATCCTATCCCATTTCCATTCGGGGACCAGCACAAGCTGTAACAAACCCGAAAGTACTTGGTGTTTCGCTTTGACTTGTTGACATATCAAACATCTTGATACAAATTCGGATATGTCCCTTTTCATGCCATTCCACCAGTACATTTTCTTTAAATCATTGTACATCTTGGTACTTCCTGGATGAATAGACAAACAACTATCATGTGCCTCTTGTAAAATTTTTCGAATAAGTTCGTCATCTCTTGGTACACAGACCTTATCTCTGAACATCAAGCAACCATCGGAACTAATCTGAAAATCTGATTCAATACTTGGCTCACATTGAATTCTCTTGACTTGTAAGTCACTATCATTGATCTGAGCTGGGCAAATTTCTTAGAGAAATGCCGGTCTGGCTCTTAACTCCGCCAAGACCGAGCTATCATCAGACAACGTCAATCGGGTGTTCATAGCCCTCAATGCAAACAAGGACTTCCTACTCAAAGCATCGGCGACCACGTTCACCTTTCCCGAGTGATAATCAATTATTAACTCATAATCTTTAATCAGCTCTAACCATCTCCGTTGTCTCAGTTTCAATTCTTTTTAAGTCATCAAGTACTTCAAGCTCTTGTGATCGGTGAACACACGGCAAGTTTCACCATACAAATGGTGTCTCCAAATCTTCAAGGCAAACACAATGGCAGCCAACTCCAAGTCGTGTGTTGGATAATTTTTCTCGTGCTGCTTTAGTTGCCTCGAAGCATAGGCTATCACTTTGCCCTCTTGCATAAACACGCAACCCAGTCCATTCAAGAACATATCATTGTAGATCACAAATTCTTTTCCCGGTTCGGGTTGTACGAAAACTAGAGCTTCTGTTAGAAGTGTCTTTAATTTCTCAAAACTCTGTTGGCACTTTTCTGACCATTCAAACATAACATCTTTTTGCAGCAATCTTGTCAAAGGAGTTGCAATCATAGAGAATCCCTTAACAAAGCGACGATAGTAACCGGCTAAGCCTAAAAAGCTTCTAACCTCGGTTACGTTCTTCGGTGGCTTCCATTCAACAATGGCAGAAATCTTATTTGGATCAACTCGGATGCCATCACCCGACACAATGTGACTGAGGAATCCGACCTCTCGAAGCCAAAATTTTCTTTTGCTGAACTTAGCATAAAGTTGCTTATCTCGTAAAGTTTGTAAAACAGTCCTCAAATGCTCAGCATGTTTGGTCTCATCTTTGGAATAAATCAGGATATCATCAATAAATACAACAACAAACTTGTCTAAGTATGGCTGAAATATCCTATTCATCAGGTCTATAAACACAGCCGGTGCATTCGACAACCCAAAAGGCATAACAAGAAATTCATAATAGCCATACCTTGTTCTGAAAGTGGTCTTAGGTACATCCGACTATTTTACTCACAACTGATAGTAGTCGGATCTCAGATCTATCTTAGAAAACATAGTGGCTCCCTTTAACTGATCAAACAAGTCGTCAATCCTTAGCATCAGATACTTATTCTTGACGGTTACCTTGTTGAGTTTTCGATAGTCTATACATAACCTCATCGAACCATCTTTCTTTTTCACGAATAATACGGGGGTACCCCAAGGTGAAAAGCTTGGTCTTACGAAACCCTTATCTGTCAGCTCTTGCAACTGAACTTTTAACTCTTTCAACTCTGTTGGTGCCATCCTATACGGGGCAATAAAAATAGGTGTTGTTCCTAGCACTAGCTCAATACCAAACTCTACTTCTCTAACAGGAGGCAAACCAGGCAACTCTTCCGGAAACACATCTGGATATTCATGCACTATTGGTACAGACTCAATCTTCAACTCCGATTCTATAGTATCAGTATAAAAGCAATGTGGGCTTTATACCCTTTTCTCATATACCTGAGCTCTCATTAAGGTAATCACAACCGGTGGTGTATTCAACTCATTTGAATCAACTTGGAGAACTTTGCCATCTGAACACTTCAACTCAATATACTTGCTACCATAATTTACTATCACATCATGAATGGCCAAACAATCCATGCCAAGTATTACATCAAGCTCATCAAAAGGTAAGAGCATAAGGTTAGTCGAAAAACAATGACCTTGAATCGTCAAGGGACAATTCTTACAAACTTTATCGACTAGAATAGACTTGCCTAGAGGGTTCGACACCTTAACCACAAATTCTGTAGGTTCCACAAACATATCCATAATAGACACCAATTTCATGCAAATATATGAATGGGTCGACCCCGGGTCAATCAAGGCAATAACATGAGTATCATAGATAGAGAATATACCCGTAATGACATCAGGAGCTGAGGCCTCCTCTCTAGCGCGTATTGCATAAGTCCTCGTTGGGGCTCGAGCCTCTGGTTTTGCAATAGTATCTTTGGCAACAACTCGGCTACCACTTGCACTTCCGGGATGCCTCGAAGGTCTACCTCGAGAAATAGGAGCATTAGGCTTCTAGGTTAATTCAACCTCTTTATCAACTCATTCCGGGCAATCTTTAAGGAAGTGGTCAAGAGAACCACATCTGAAACTTGCTTCGCTCTTCATTCTATACTCTCTGAAATGGAATTTGTTGCAATTTTTACATCTCATCCTTTGATCGTCGACACTTCCCACACTGGTTACCATAGGGGAAGAAGACTTCGAGTTATGACGTTTGGAGCTTCTTGCTCTACCCAAATATCCCACCGATGTAGTGGAGTGTTCTTGTTGACCTCTCGATTTCTTCGTGGGGAAAGAGTGCATCTTACCGCGGGATCTCTTACTTGAAACTCAAGCTTCTCTCATCGCCTATTTTCTTTCATTATTAAGCTCTTTAGCCTTCTTGGTCCGATAAGCTAATGTAGCAAATTCCTGTATCTCGAGGATCCCGATTAATAATTTAATTTCTTCATTCAGACCTTCCTCAAAGCGCTTACACATTTCTGCCTCTGTTTGAACCCATTCATTCCCATACTAACTTAACCTTACGAACTCCCTTTCGTATTTTGACACGGTTCTATTTCCTTGTTTAAGTTCCAAGAACTCTTTTCGTTTTTGATCTAAGAACCTTTGACTGATGTACTTCTTTTTAAACTTAGCTTGGAAAAATTCCCACGTGATACTCTCTCTCGGTGCTACTGAGGATATAGTCTTCCACTAGTGATATGCAGTGTCCTTCAGTAGCGACACCGCACATTTCAAGCTTTCTTCAAGAGTACACGACAATTCGTCGAGAACTCGTGTAACGCCCTAAAAATCCTGAAACCCAAAAATCCCAAAATCTCAAAATTTTCTTTTGTGCTTAGCAATTCCAGTTAATGTTAATTACGTGATGGTAGGTCTTGGTCAAGGTTTGAGTTTGAATCAAGGGGTAGAAGAAATTATAGTTTAATTATTAAAAGAATCAGGGTTGGCAAGTAGTTGGGCTTTTAAATAAAATAGAGGAAAAATGGCATCAAAAAGCCTTGAGGAGGAATGGCTAAGTGACGCCACTTAGGGAGTAGGGAGGTGGCGTTAGTGGCTAGCAAGGAGATCTAAGGTTTGAGTCCTAGCTTAGTAATTTTTAGAGTTTAATTTTGGCCTTCTAGAAGGTTGGAAGTGGTGTGAAAATGGACTCCAAGGGAAGTGTTCAAGAGAGAAAATTAAGGAAAGGATCAATGGGTTATCAGGGAGAAAAATGAGGAGATGGGAAGGGAGAAGTGATGGAGCCGAATTGGGAATTGGGCATGGAAATTCAACTATAAGGGCTATAAATAGGGGCCGAATACAAGGTTGCCAGGCTACTGCCGAAATTCTTCTTCACCTTGCTATCGAAAACCCTTTTCTTTTCAAGATCCAAAAAGCCGAAATCTTTTTTGTCTTTCTTTCTTTTCTTTCTGCCGATTTCTATTATTCTCTGTTTCACTTAACCGATTTATTTTTCTACTCTTTTTCTTTAATCTATACCAAATAAACCTTATTCACCATACTAAGTTTGAAAGTCGAAAAGCCGAATCTCCCAAGGGTCGAATCTCTTTGACAGAATCTAGTGTAAGTGTTCTACAATCGGTTTTCTTTGCTTAGTATCGATTATTGTCCCTTACTTCTTCTAATCAGTTTTGGGTAGGAATAGGTATCGAATCTTGGTCTTTGGATCCCTGCCGATTTGCTCTTCAGATGAAAGACTTTGGTAAGTACTTTTAATCTTAGTTGGTTGGATGGTCATAGTTAAGGTAAGGGGGAACTTGTGTTGGATACGAGTCACCTGTATTTGGGTTTTAATGGCTAAGATTGGTGCAGATCTAAGAGTTGATCATGGTTAGTGATTAAAGAAGGGGCCGTTATACTTGTCGCGCAAGGCAAGATTAAAGTGAGGTTTCGGTTTTAGTAAGGATATGTATTAAGCATGCGATTAATGGAAGGGTGATATCATTTTTAGGTTGGTGACTAAAGGAATCATAGCACGCTTGCTTACCAAGTGTGTACATACACTGCACACACAAGTAGATCGGCAAAAGCCGAAATGTCGAAATGTCGAAAAGCCAAAAGTCTAGCTGCGGTAGTCTTGCAAGTGCACGAACACTCGTGAGGAGGAAACCGATAGGTTTTCTGAGGCCCATGGGAGATTCCATGGACTTAGGCTGTGAATTGGCCAACCGGGCCAGAATAGGCTTAATGGGCCTGACGGGCTACTGGGCCCATAATAGGTAAAAATTAATAATTGATGCTATGTGATAGAAATTCGTATGTGAGCATGTGTATAATGTGGTTTGGGCCTAATGGGCCACATAAATGTGATTTGGGTCTAATGGGTCATATACAGGTGATTTGGGCCTAATGGGTCATATGAATGTGATTGGGCCTAGTGGGCCATATGCAGGTATGTGAATTTGACTGGGCTTTGTAAAGGGGTTTTAGGCCTAGTATATGATGACTACATAAAACTTAATTAATTAATTGCGACCGTGGACAAGTCAAAGGGTTAAGGTGTGGCAACGGGTATATGCATGTCTAGGATTGGATCTAGGGAGAGCTTGGTACTTAAGCGGTCTTAATGACCCACCTCCTCTTCTCTGGAATCCTACCTGGTGCATAGTATTTGTTCATCATAGCTCGCGGGACTTGTTAACGGGCCAAGGTAAGTAAAAACCGTAACTAAGGGAAATTACCGAAATGCCCCTAAGGGTGAAAATAACCAAAATACCCCTAGGCGTTGAATGTAAGTTTTATAGATGTGACATGCATACATATGATATTCTGCTTAGGTTGCATATGGGTTAGGAATCATGGAACGGAGGAAGTATATGAGGATCGCATGGTTGCTTGACAATCGTGGATCCACCAACGGCTTTTAAGCCCAACGTGTAAATGCAGGTAGTTCTGCAATCGAGCTACCATAGATGTGTTAGATGGGTGGGTCGATATTTATATCCCCACATGGTGTGACGGGGGACGGAGCTAGTGTGTAGCAGATGGATTATTGGGATGGGATTGCATTGCATATGATGTATGGTGTTTATTGAATGCTTGTTGCTCTCGAGGGTTGTACACACTGAGTTTGCGAAAACTCACCCCCCTTTTTTATTTTATTTTCAGGTGATGCTCAATAAAAGGTTCGATGTTTGGAGGGACTCTGGGTGGCCAGCTAGCAAGATAATTCGGACTTGTTTTTTTTTAAGCATATAAGTTTTTATTTAATTAAGTATGTTTCAAATCAGATTGTAATAAGGTTTTCATTATGTTATTATTATTTGGGTTATTATTATTATTTTCATTGTAATTATGAGAAGTTGAACATGGGTTTCTTAAACTATTGTATGTTTTTCTACGCTTCCGCAACTAAATTTTAAAATGACATGTTTTCATAAAATCATATGTTTAAACAAGTGTTTGAAAGGAGTTTCTTTAAGAAGGATTTTCAATGAAAACACAGTTTTCGCTAAAACACTTCAATGTGACACACCAGATTCGACCTTAGCGTCTGGGCCGGGTTTGAGGTGTTCGGCTTCATATTTCCTAAGTTTATCCACTAGGGCCTTACCAATTCTCACGGGTGCCATACCTTGTGGCACTTCTTCTTCAGGTCGAATAGGGGGCGGAGGAGTTCGTGGTATATTGGGGCGGTTTCTCAGGTAATCCCCAAACCACTCATCCATCATCTCGAAAAAGGGAGCTTTCGCCTCTTCTCGGCCCTCAGATATAGGCTTTCTACTACTACTAGAAGTAGCTCACTATACGGAAGCTGGAGCATGGCTCTCAGCTCCCTCGGACTCATATTGGGCTTGATTGGAAGACATTTACTGTATTCAAATACAATTAAAAGGGCTAGGAGTCGTCACACTATCACAACTTGCATAATGGCATGTATAGCTAGACTCGATACATGCTATGTTAGTCCGAGAATCGATTAAACCATAGCTCTGATACCATTAAATGTAACACCCCTTACCCGTACCCGAGACCGGGATAAGGTATAAGGCATTACCGTACACAAATAGGGCATTTTTGGAAAATACGAGTTATAAAATTTTATCCTATTTTAAAACTGTTCAAACAACATCGTAATGTCCCGATTATGGACCTACGAGGTGCATAACATACATTAAAAGTGATCCGGGACTAAACCGAGAACTATAAAAAATTTTAGAAAACTTTCTAGGGTTAAGCCTCACACGCCCGTGTAGAGGCAATGCACACGTCCGTGTGCTCCGGACACGCCTGTGTCCCTTACCTGTGTTGAATTATTGGAATTTATTTTCCATTTCTAACCTACAGGGTTTTTCACACGGCCGAGCATACGCCTATGTCCCTAACACGGCCTAGACACGCCCGTGTCATCGCCCGTGTCCAAAAACCTGGACATTCTGTTTATGACGTCATCATTCATCTAGAGGCACACGGCCAAGGCACAATCCCGTATGCTAGGTCTGTCCTCCACACGGTTGAGACGCAGAGCCGTGTCTCTACCCGAGTATTTACTACCATTCATACTAACCTAAAAATTCTAAGTACAGAGGACACACGGCTGAGCAACACGCTCTAGGGGCTGGCCGTGTGTCACACACGGCGTAGACACATGCTTGTGTGTCTACCTGTGTGGACCATTTTATGGCTATCTCCCAAGCCTTTGGTCACTCTCAACCAACCATATGTACCAAAATGTTCCTTGGACCTTTATCATGGTATAATTGTACCCTTAAAACCTTCTTGGCCGTAGTCATACATGTTACTACATGTCTCATTTTAACCTATGATAATATTACCCCCTTGGTGTTAGGGTTACCATTTCAAAAATCTCACTTTATACTCATACCCATTATGACCTAAACCATTTCCAAGTGGGTTGGCCACATTTCACATGTCCATTCCTGTATATCACAAAAGGCATTCACATGATACATTCAAACATAACCATGCACATTTAGTAGGCTTACAACCTATATCAAAACGAGCCATACCTCATGGCCATATACAAAATGAGTAAGCATATCATTTAAGCCCTAAAATTGGCTAGCCAAATGACACATATAACAAAATGACCAAGTATCCTATACAAGCCATTAAGACAAAATAAAAGTTTCTATATACTAAAGCAAGATAAGAAGATAGTGTTGACAATGCTCTAACCGTCTTCTGATCTTCACGAGTCCGCAAGCTCTGTAAGGCAGGGAAAAAAGGGAGGAGGTAAGCATTAACATGCTTAGTAAGTTCAGATAATGAGAAAGTAAACTTACCAGTTATTTAGCATAAAATCATAATAGACATTCATGCCAAACATGCATAGTATCATTTCCCTATCACACACACTCAACCATCAAGTTAGTCTCATGCAAATACATTATAACATTATTCTTAGATGAGCTCATCAAATCAAGCATTTCTATTCACATTTGTCATTTAAACCCTGTTGAATTTCTCAGAACCTCAATGGATATCTCATTTACCATCAAATAGTGCAAGTGATCATTTAAGTATGTACCCCCATGAACCTCGCTCTTACGGCGGGATTACCAGTCCAGGCTAAATCGCTTACAATGACATGTACTCTACTGAGCTCAGATCTAACTTACCAGTCCAGGCTAAATTCAGACCCTAATTGAATTACCCGTCTAGGCTAAATCCATTTTAGCACATTTATTCTTCGGGAGACTCGATCACAAAAGGAACACCCGTCCGGGCTAGATCCTTTTTACCATAATTCATTTCGATAATCCATCAAATATCCTTTTTATTCAATCAGGATATTTCATCATAACAACAATTTCTCATGAATTATCATGCATTGAACATTATTACTATAATTTATACATGAACATACATCTTCAATGTATTTAAAATAGTTTACAATCGAGTTACGCGAACTTACCTAGTAATTGTTTTGGGTTCGTTTTTCGGTTATTCTGAAACCTTCCATTTTCCATGGTCGATCTCTGAAATTTATTCCTCGAGGTCTATATCAGTAAAAATAAATCATTAATACCTCACATTGTTCATTTTTAGCTTAAATTCCTCCTAGGACGAAATGACCATTTTTCCCCTAATGTCTCACATTTTTACAATTTAATCCCTAGGCTCTTATAATGAAATGCAAGTAATTTCTTGGTTACCCAAGCCTAGTCGAATATTTTTCATGCTTATAGCAGCCCACACTTTCCTTCATTTCACATTTCTCCACCCATTTTCACAACTTTTACAAATTAGTCCTTTAAGCCATTTCCATGGAAAACTACTTAGTAAAAGTTGTTTACCATCCTTTAAACTCTCATATTCCTCCATAAATCATCAAAACACAAGAATCTCATGCTTGGGTAAATTTCTAAAGATAAACCCTAGCTTGAAATATGGGTAGAAATAGAGAGAGCATGTTACAAGGTTCTCAAAAATACGAAGATAAAAAGGGGCTAAAGAGCACTTACTATTGAGCTTGGAAATATTGAAAATCCTCTATATGGTTTCTCTTCAAAATTCGGCAGCCATGGAGAAGAAATGGATGAATTTTGCTTTCTTTTTCCCTTTTTATTAATTTTATTACCAAATGACCAAAATGCCCTTCCTTACTAACCTTTCCAAATTTTCCATGCATGCCCATTTTTGTCCAAAAACTTAAAAATTGGGAAAATTGTTAATTAAGACCTCCTAATTAATATTCTGAAGAAATTTCATACAAATTGCTTCTAGAACCAAAGTTTTACAATTTATTCAATTTGGTCCCTAATTTCCAATTAGACACCTTATACTTAGAATTTCTTCATGAAACTTTAAAAAGTGCTTATTTTCATATCCTAGACCTCATAATAATCATAAAACAAATATTTTAACGTTGAATTTGTAGTCCCGAAACCACTATTCCTACTAGGCTATATTTTAGGATATTATAGTACCCGCCTCCACTATATGACCATCTAGAAAAATTTTCATCTTTGAAACTGATCAATCTATTATTTATTCTAACTAATTGTTCTATAGGACTTTGATTCAAAATATTATATGGTATATAAAACTTGGTTATTCTCATTAAGTTTACGAATACATCTGATAGTTAACTTGTAATAAAGTGAGTTTTCCTTTTTGAACTTTTGGTTCAAATTACTCTCTATGAGGATCTAGATAATGATAACTCATTACAAGCAGTGGTTTACTTTAACTACTATTTCTCTCCCCCTAGTTTCGGGAAATCTATCAAATCAAAATAGTAATAACAAATCATTTCATAATTGAATCTCCAATACATTCAAAACATCTAATAATACAAGGAGACTCTTAACTAATATATATTCCCAACTTTTTTTGAGGATTCACTATTCTTTGTGCATTGTGGTGGAGCAGTTGGAATATATACGCACATACAAAAGTTCAAAGATGAGAAATATTTAGCTCTTCACCAAAAACCAATTGTATTGGGGAGTATTTATAACTTATTGGCTTGATGCGTACAACAAGTAAATAAACATAATCTCATGTTGAAATAGGAAGTTAGTTCTCATAAATAATGGTTTAGATATTGATCGGATGCGTTCAATCAATAATTTCTCTAAACCATTATGTGCATAAATAACAAACTTTTACAAAAAAAAATTCAAACTCATATACAACAATCAATAAAAGACTGAGATATAAACTCATCAACATTAGCAAGATGAATTGTCTTAACTGCATAATCTGAAATTAATTATTTAAGCAAGCAATCTTACAAATGACAGGTTGCAAGTTGATAACACATGTGATTATTTTGTAGATGTATCTACCAAGAATTATATAATATCAAAATCATCCACATGGTGGATGAATGAGCCCATATTCATTTCAGAAATGCAAGACATTAAATCTCAACTTTAGCTAGTGAGTTTCTAATAATCAATTTTCATTGAGAACAAGCAACAAATGAGAATGATTTAAATTAAAGAATCTTCTGGTTCTTTAATGAATGCCCATATGAATTCTCAATTAATTTTCGCATCATATATGATCCAAGATGGTCTAACTGGTCACGCCGAGTAGTAGAAACATTTGTATCAGTAAACTTCTGGTTTACTTTGACATGCATTTCAATTGTAATAATAATGTCAACATAAATTGTGACAAATTGATAATTTTACAATCATTCATTTTACTTTGTATCCACATATA
Organism: Gossypium longicalyx; assembly: GCA_025698465.1. Classification (NCBI taxonomy): domain Eukaryota; kingdom Viridiplantae; phylum Streptophyta; class Magnoliopsida; order Malvales; family Malvaceae; genus Gossypium; species Gossypium longicalyx. The sequence continues at coordinate 54,002,284 of CM046996.1, forward strand.
AGTACTATTGTGACATTTACTATTGGAAATGTCTAAATCAATGTGAAGTTTATAATGCCACTAAGTTAACAAAATAAATATAATTTCAAAATAATTATATGAAATATTCACTTCAGGGAATATGTCAATCTTCAAATATACAAAAAGAAATGATTATAAAATTTATTATATTTATTGAAAACATTCACTTTAAGGAATGTGCAAAAAGTAATTTAGGCAATAATGTAAGCACATATTATATTTCTTACTAATAAGATTATATACATCATATGCTTCAAGGAATGATAAATTAATATAAATCATTGAACATTATGTACTAAGTATAAACATTTGACAATATTTTGAATCATTCATCTTCTTCTTATCTATTTGTAAATAATGGCAATAAGTTAAATTTCCATAATTGTTATGAATTGCTACATTCACTTCAGGAAATGGAGTAAAACTGGTGGAACAAATAACTCATTATTTTGTTTAGCCATAATGAGATATACAATCAATTCAAAATACTTTTAAAGCCCTTTTAACAAGATTTTTGCATAATCAATTAACTACCAAGAATAACTGGGTAGGTCATGTATAGAAACAAGCCTAAATTAAATATATCAATAAAGGTCACATCTTAAACATAAAAATATGACCTAATGAAAAACTATCAATTTTTTTCTTTCATAACCATGCGTGAAATTTAATTCAAAATCCAACTATTCATGCTCATAGAACTTTTCATTTACAATTGCTCAAGTCATTTCTCTAAATAATTAACACATGGAATAATATAAAACGTATGAACTACTACCTTTAACAATTCTTTGAACTAAATCAAATTCGAATAACCATAAAATTCATTGGTTTATTAACAAAAATTTGCATACTAGATATGTTTTAATCAAATATATTATTTAATTATAAAACCTACTATAGCAACATAAATAAATCTGTTAATATTCATTTTCATGAACAAATGAGATGCTTAAAACAATATGTAACCCATGTAATCAAAACTTAAAAAGAAAGCTATCTCAAATATTTAAACCATATATCAACTTGATTTAATATTTAAAGATGTACCTTTTCTTTTTGCGTAGTGTAACACCCCTAACTCGTATCCGTCGCCGGACTAAGGTCACGAGGCATTACTAAACATAAATATAGTTCTAAACATTCTCATGCTAACACATGTCATATTCGTATATATATATATATATATATAAACATATTTGTTACTTATTAAATATACATAAATACAATTCCATCACAACCAAATCATAATGACCATCATCATTCAATAACACATACATACAAATGTACATATAAATATAATCAACACGTTACTCATCTGTTAGCCAAATTACAAAATCTTTACAATATTCGAACTTATATATATATCATCAAATGCCCATTTACATTAACACCTATATCAAACTTATCAATCAATTTCATCTGTATACTTTATCTATAAACAATTAAAATCGAATCATTTAACTATACTTATGAAAATATATATACACATGATCAACTTATTAACCATAATCAAATTCACCAACCATTAACAATCTATTTCTAAAACATATAATACAAATCACATATACCATTTGTTCATAGTATATAACATATTAATCACATACATTAACCATAAATATCATACATAAATCAAACCACAAGTTCACTTCTTAACATTTATGTCATTTATAAATATATATACCTTGACTGAACTTCATCACCTTTAGTACTTATGTTTCTATTATCTAAATTAATCACATAACCAAATCACCAAAGTCATATTCAATTCACTCCATCATTATTCATGCATAGCACACTTAAAAATTATACCCGAAATAACATAATTTCATAAATCAACTTAGCCATTTTCGCATGGCTCTCATTAAACACAAAACAAAATACAATATTCCAAAATAGAATCTAGTTTATACACGCCATAGGTTCAAAAGTTTGCTTATTAAAATACCGAAGACAGTCGATAGTGTGATTGACTTGACTGACGATCCCCGAGCTCGTAACTCGAATCCAAAATCTATAAAAAAGATACACATATATACACAGAGTAAGCTTTTATAGCTTAGTAAGTCATAAGCAATTATCAACTCAATAATATATATCAACTTCTTAAAAATCCAAAATAAACTAATTTTACTAAATCAATGTAATATTAAATTTTAACTTAATCAATCCAAAACCACACATGATTAACATAACTCCCACTTTAGCCGAATACTTATAAAGTTAACATTTTGCAAGTTTTCATTCAACTTTCAAAGCCAAGTATCATTATAAATTCAAATATACTTCCACACATTTATACAAGCTCACAAAGCCAAATTTAACTTCATATACCACCATCACTCATTTGGCCGAATATGTAAGATAAAATATAATATCACATATGTACATACCTATATGGCTGAATATACAAGATTCAATATATCATCACATAAGTACATACCTATATGGCCAAATATACAAGTTCATTTATAACACCACATGAATACTTACCTATATGGCTAAATATACAAGATCCAATATATCATCACATAAATACATACCTATATGGCCGAATATACAAGATCCAATATATCATCACATATATACATACCTATGTGGCCGAATATACAAGATCCAATATATCATCACATATATACATACCTATGTGGCCGAATATACAAGGTTCATTTAGCTCAGTTTACTTGCTCAATTACCACATCAACATGAAATCTTATAGGTATAGACTTGAAAATAAATCACCTGCATAAAACCTGCTAGGCATAAGCCTGAATCACACACCGACACAAGGCCTGTTAGACTCAAGGTCTGATTTTTATTCACCGGCAATAAGCCTGCTAGGCATAAAGCCCGATTACATTCACCAGCACAAGGCTTGCTAGGCACAAAGCCCGAATATCACTATTATAAAGATGTCTCGTACACAATTCATATAACAAAAACTCCAGATATTCTATATAGATTGTACGAACTTTCAAATGATATAACTCAGTCGAATTAAACTCAAATATAGTATTTCTATGCTTAAACACATTCGGCTAGCTCTTTTATGAATCTACAGCATATTAAACTAAGTTACACTCAAGATAAATGGTGTTTAATTGCTTAAAGACTTACCTCGGATATTGGCGAACGTTATAAATCGGTTATTTGACTATTTTTGCTTTTCCCTGATCCAAGTCTGATTTCTTTTGTTCTTGATCTATATAATTTCAAATTAACCTCATTTAAACACAATTTCATTCAATTTAATCCAACAACACATAAATGGGCAAATTACCATTTTACCCCTGATATTTCATACTTTTACAAATTATTTCTAATTGCATAAAACACAAAATACACAAAATCTCCATTTATCATGCTTAGGCCAAATGTTCATATAGCATATATAAATACACACATTTCATTTATTTTACATTTTAGTCCCTCAATTTATTATTTTTGCAATTTAGTCCTAATTACTCAAAATCGTCAAAAACTCCAATACAAAACATATTAATCCAAAACATATCTTTCATAATTTATCATCAAACATCACAAAATACAAATCCTCATCAATGGCATAACTCAAAATATGCATCAAAATTAGAAATTTAAGCATGGGTCGGATAGTACTCGAAGCAATGATCTCAAAAACATAAAAATCATCAAAGACCGAAACCAAACTAACCCTAAATTTGAATCAACAATGGTCGAATACCTCAAATTTTTTGTTTCTTTTCTTTCTTACAACTTTTGGCTATTTCAAAGTATGAATGCATGCCTTATTATTTTTTTTATGTTTTATTATAATAACATATTAATATTTCAATTACAATTGTAACCTTTATAAAATAATAATAAACTTTATATTGGTTGTCCTCAACCGTCCATGCTATAATTAAAAGGAAAAATTGCAACATAAACACTCCATATTAAAAAGCCACTAACACTTCAGTCCTTATGCTTTAAACTATCAAGTTTTCATTTTACGCGATTAAGCCCTTTTATTTAATTAAGCACACAAACAATCAAATTTTCATACGAAACTTTCACACATACAAATTCACATATATAATCATAGAAAATAATATTTAAATATTTTTTTGACTCGAATTCGTGGTCCCAAAACCACTGTTCTGATTAGGGTTTAAATCAGACTGTTACACGTTAAGTCTTGACGATTTTTTCAAGAAGTAAGCAAATTAAACTTCAGTAGTAGACTTTGAATCCTATCAAAATCTATTAATAGCAAAATTTGTGAGTGAATCTTATTTTCCAAGTATACAACAAGTACATAACCAATAACTTTTCATACATAAGTTTTCTCTCTTGCAAGTTCTCATTAGTAATATTTTTCTACGTAATTTTAATTGAGAACTTATTCTGAATACTATAGAGTTATACCTATAGTTTTAAAAAAAAACTTGCAACTTCAGGTGCATCCAACTATAACAAACTTTAGATAAAATTACCATATTCTATTGCTCATAAGTAGATCTTTCACAGTCAAATATTTTTCTTTCAATCCCTTAATAGGGATGATGACAAAAGAAGATCACGAAGATACTCACAATCAATTCAAATCAATAACTTAATCCTCCCTTTTTTCATCCTTTCAAAATAAATATTTATAGCAATAGTGATTCATATGAAATATAATCTTTTTTTCATTCACCATCTCAATATGATATCCATTATAATGAATATCTTTTTAAAACTAATGAATTAACAATCACAAATTTTGTTCTTTTTAGATGTTGATATATTAGCTCTTCTAGAGCTTTCAACTAATTTTGTACTATCAAATCTTGGAATAATATTTATTTGTTTTAGTACCAAATAAGATAAATATTTTTTATCTGTAATGATAGAAGTCATTACTACATTCTCATATCCTTCCTCAAAGGATATTAACATAAACAAAATATTTGGCATGCACCACATATGTGGCCAATAATCTTTCATATCACATTGATAGCATAAGTTATCTTTACCCTTTTAAGAGTTATCTTGAGAACACTCATTGTTCTCTTATTTATTATTATGTTTCCACTTTTAGTGGCCCATGATTGTATCTTTTATTTTCTTTATGTTTGAATTCACTTTGAGGAATGCAACAAATCTTGTAGGAGAGACTTCTAAATGCCTCCATTGATTCTTTATTTCATAATGACCATTGCAAACATACGTGGATTTCAAATCAGAATCTATCTATTCATGTTGTCATGGTTAGTCTCCAATTATAATAAACATGATATAATAAATAAATTATAGTAAAATATACCTGAAGATCTTTAACATCATCATCATCACCTTGGTTATTATTAGGAGCACTATTACAAGTACTAAAATAACTATACTTTGTAAGAACATACTACATATAAGTTATAAAATCATATGATGCTCTAATAAATTATTTGTACTTTATAATTTAATCTAAAAGGTATTATCCAATCATTCAAGGATAACAAATTAATGAGTAAATTAGATTCTATTGAATTTCCCTTTTTCCTTTCAATCAAAGGCAATTGATTAGTAATACTCTCTCTCACAATTTTAACCAAATTTCAAACATATTTAATAAAAATAATTTAACCATAAAAAAATTTAATCATCCAAATATCATGCATACTATAATTTAATAAAATAATCTTAGTTTAAAAGAAACATTAAAGTAATAATATTTTTTTGATAATATAATTTTACCAAAAATCAATCAACAAAGGAAATAAATAACCATGTAAGGATTATAAAAAATTTCTTTGTATAAAAAGGGCATAAAATTTTTTTAGAGACTTATGTGTACTTGAGTGGTTAAAGGCTCTAATGATTACCCATAGTGTGCAAGCCTCAATTGAAATAGCAACAACTCTAGGAGGCAATTGACAACAACAAATTTTGGGATATTTTTGTGACTTATGGAGAAAAACAATTAAAAGAGAATCGTGTTGATAATGTTTTATAAAATAAAAGATAGAGAACAAAGAACAAAGAAAATGAGAGAGAAAAGAGAGTGTGTATTTTATTGATCAATCGGGAATATTTACAATCCTTCTCCAAAGTCTTTATTTATAGGCATTAGAAGTATAAAGAAGTCGAGATCTACTTCTAATGAGTTAGAATTTAAAGTATATAAAAACTTATCTAGATCTTAATGGACACCACTTAATAAAATATCCATAACAAAAACTTAATTAACAAGGTAGATGGCTTACAACTAGCCTCCACTACCGTTTGACATTTAGAAAGTGGTCTAATTACTCAATTGGTCTTTCAATTAATTAATCGAGCTTTCTTTAATTAAACCTTAATTAATTAGGGCCTAATAGTATTTAACCCAAAAGTTAATGGGATTTAATGACATTCACCACCGCTTGGACTTTTGAAAATGGTCTATTCACCATTTTGATCCTTTAGCTATTTAAAATCTATAACGATTAACTTTTATCACTTTTATAATTTAGTCCTTTTACAATTTAATCTTTTTTTTCTTAATTAACTATCAAAGACACAGGTTCCTGGGTCTTTCAACTTTGGAGGCAATTTATTTTTCAGCATGTCAGTGCACCCTTCAATGAGTGTGACTATTTCAAATTCTCCTAATTTTCTCTTCCATGAAAGTATTCTTTCATAAAATTGACATAGTTGGGCATTTGCTCCAAAGCTTTCGCCAAAGGTATATTAATGTGAAGTTGCTTAAGGACATCCAAGAATCGCCTGAATTGTTGGTCTTGTCTGTGATTCTAAAATCATTGGGGAAATGGTGGGGGTAGACGAACTTCAGGTTGCAGTGGTTGTTTTGCCTAGGCATTGTGTTCAGCAATGCTATCTGAGTCTGCTTTGGCATTGCTTGGTCCAGTTTTCTCATTTTTGGTGCTCTTCTTATGTTTTTCAAGAGTTCTGCTTTGATTAGATTCTGAATTTGCTATTTCAGGAACAACACTTTTGTCAGCTTTATCTAGCTATGTGCCACTTCTAAGAATGATTACTTTACAATGTTCTTTCCCATGTGGTCTTGCATTCTTAGTATCACTAGGAAAAGTTCCTTGTGTTTTCTAGTTTAAAGTACTAGCTATCTGTCCTAGTTGGTTCTCTAAAGCTCGTAAAGATGATGCTTGGCTCTGGGTCACAACATCGTTCTTGGCCATATACTCCTTCAATAAAGATTCAATAGATGAGGAAGAAGATGATGTTTGCCCTTTTTGAACTCATTTTTGAGGCGGTATAGACTGATGAAAACCAAATGGAACATTCATGGTATTGGGTCTAATAGCTGTGTTGGAATTTACATCTCCTTGATTGTTCCACCTAAAATTTAGGTGTTGCTTCCAACTAGGGTTATATGTGTTGGGATAAGGATTGTTGTTCGTATTAAAGTTGCCCATATAGTAGATAGATGTTGGGTTCAAGGGACACTCTTCAAACACGTGATCTGCACCACAATAAACACAAGATAACCTAGCTGCTTTCAGCTCATTAGGCTTCTGCATGGTCTTTATCATGTTGGCTAACAAAGATACCTGAGCAGTAAGCGATATAATAGAATCCAATTCAAATCATCCAGCTACTCTCCTACTAGTTCCAGCTCTTGTTATGGGGTATTGATAATCATTATTGGAAATTCTCTCCAAAATCTCATATGCTTCATTGTAGGACTTGACTAACAGAATTCCATTAGCTGAGGCGTCAAGCACCATCCATGTCTGTGCATTCAAACCATTATAAAACATATCCATTTGGGTCTAATGTTGAAATCCATGCATAGGACATTTCCTAAGCAGCTCTTTGAAGCTTCCCCACGCTTTATATAGTGTTTCATTCTCTAGTTGCCTGAAGGATGTTATGTTATTTCTTAGTTTAGCATTCATGTTGGGTGGGTTATATCACAACAGGAATCTTTGACAGAGATCATTCCATAATTCTGTTGTTCCATATGGACAACTGTTGAACCATGTTCTAGCATGATCTCTTAAAGAACAGGGAAACATCTTGAGTTTTAAGACATCTTCAAGGACACCTTACAGTCTGAAAGAATTACAGACCTTCAAGAAAAGTCACAAGTGAAATCTAGGATCTTCAGTTAGCAAACCACCAAACTGACCAATTGATTGAAACATCTAAAACATTATAAGTTTCAGCTCAAAGTAAGGAGCTTGAATTTGAGGCCTGACTATTCTAGGATTTAGGTCGTCTAAGATAGGAACTACATGCTCTCAAGTTGGCCTATCCCAATCACCAAACATCTAAGCAACCTGAGGATTACCATTGCTAGCTCCTGGATTAAGTAGCTCATTCAAACAAGGTTGATTGTTACCACCTTGATTTATTTCTCTTTGTTCTCTTTCCTTTTCTACAAGGCCTTTTAATTTCTGGATCTAAGGGATAGAGTTCTTCAACACGAATGTCTCTATGCATACAAGTAGTAACAGACCTATTGTAATCACAAAATAAATTAATTAACGGCTAATATAAAAATTACAGAACAAAAACTAAAGTTACCAATTGTCAATCCCCGGCAACAGTGCCAAAAACTTATCGTGTGTGAATATGATGTGCGAATTGTGCAAGTATACACATTGAATCAAGTAATAAAGTGATGAGTGAGTATCATTCCCATGAGGATTTGATTAATATTATTTTTCTAAATTATCACAATTGAGTAGAAAAGATAAATGAATCAAATGATATTTTGAGAAATAACAATGCAATTAATACACTAAAAATGAAAATAATAAAATGTACTATCGTAGATTGTATTTGGAACAAATCAAATAAAAGTTGTAACACCCCTGTCGAAACTATTTTTTAAAAGGGGCTTTGAAAAACAGAGATCGACTTTTGAAAAACAAAAATGGGAGTCGCCACCAATCTTTTAAAGTGCGATTGGATCACTATATAAAACGTTTTGGCCTATGAAATTATGAGAAAATAGGTTCGGGAGTCGGTTACGTACGAGGAAGGATTAGCACCCTCGTAACGCTCATAATTGGTACCAAATTGAGTAATTCTTGTCTTAGTGTTAGAAATTTGAAAGAATTTTAAAAAAAATGATATTTCCTTTAAACAGTGATGTTTTTAGAGAAGAATCAAGATTCATTCGTTTTAAAGAGTACAAACATCACATCCAGCATGATTGGACATGATATCTTTAATCTTTCGTAACTAAAATCATCTCATGATTTATAAAACTTGTTTAAAAGGATATTTTAAATATTTAGCCAAACGAGAAATTGCAACCCAGCATGTTAGGTCACTATTTCTCGAATTTCTAAGTATTCAAAGCATTGCCTTACTCTTTTTTTTTTTTAAAAGTTTCTTTTTAATTAAATAAGATATGACTTTTGGTTTAAAAAAAATGATATGTTTTAAAATAACCTAATTTCAATAGATATATGCTTTATCATTTCATGCAAATATAGTAAAGGTGGCGAACGAGGATTTAAATTGTCTAATGTGCTATTATTTTATGCATGGTCATAAATAGCATTGTTACATACAAAGTACATCATAAAATATAGTGAATTCAATAGTATAAATTGTATAACACATACATAACAACATTTCATGCAAACATGTCTAAATTATTATAACTATCTAATTTTATGGGAATGTAAAAAGCAAGAACAAAATGATATATAAAATTTAACATATTAGACAATATCAAATAAAAGGGAATCTAAAAATAAATAAGCTATATATAAAATATAAAAAGGCTACTTATAAACATATTAAATAATATAAAAAAATGATAAAAGAGAACCCCTTTTCTAAAATGAAAAATACATATATGTAGATTATATTTTAAAGCATAATAACTTAGTATATAAGAAAAATAATGTACTAGATATTGCTATACTTTTTTTTAAAAAGGATGAAGAATGTATTAATTTGTAATAATGTATACTTTGTAAGGTAATATAGAAAATATGATAAAATATAATGTATAATATGATTTATAAATAAAAATATATAAAAATATATCATATAAAATATTTGATATAATGTAAAGAATATATATAATAGTAATTTAATAGGTGTTTTCATACTAAAACATAGTAAAATGATCAATATATATAGGAAAATACATAGTATTTATAAGTAAAAACATATAATAACACAATATAGTTAGTAGTGTATGGAAAATAATTATAATAAAACATATAATATGAATAATACATATAGTATAATATTTAGAATAATATAAAATATAGTAAATAAATATATAACATATGATAGAATACAAAATAAATAATATATATATAATAAATGAGTTTTTAATATATTGGATAATAAAAATAAAATATACTATTTTATAATTAATATTTAAAAAAACAGTATTATATAAAGTATTTAAAATAAAAGGATTAAATTGAATTTAATTAAGAAATCTGGGGTTAATTTGCAAATAAATAAAGAGAACTAGGCCAAATTGGAACACGGACTAAAGTTGAGGGACTCACTGAGTAATTTACCCTAATCCCAAACGACACCGTTTTTCTGAATACAGCTTTAAAGTCATTATAAGGATTAAATTGAAACAAAATTAGAACATTAGGGCTAAATTTTAAATAAAATGAAATGAAATTATAGAAATTAAAAAAATAAGAGGACGGATTGAGAAATTAACCCACTTTACAAGAACAAGCGGATCCTCCCCGGGTAATCGGGTCAACGCGCGGATCCTCCGTCTAATACGGTGTCGTTTTAGGGCTTATTGAATTAAGCAAAACGACACCGTTCTGGTAGGGTTATATAAGCCCCGATTTCAGCTTTTAAAGTCATTTTAGGTTGGTTTCGAAAAAAAAAAGAGAAAGAAATCCTCTGAAAGAGGATTTGGGGTCCGATTTAGGGTTCCGTCGAACCTCCATTCCTGGTCTTCTCACGCGCTCACGCGCCACCACGCACAGTGGTCGGACGGTAAAAACCCTCTTTCTTTTGAAGCGAAAACTCAGGTAACTCCTTCGCTTTACAATATTATCAGTTTTTACCTAAAATTTATTTACTTATTTTAAAAATAAAAAACAGAATATAAACTTAGATCACCTTTTTAAAGAAACTTCTTGAACTTCTTTTTTGAATATCCGTATGTATTTTTTTTTTGAAAAAACAAAAATCCGATCTCTTTTACAATGAAATGATTCGGCTTTTATAGCCTCTATTTACAAGTTTAGCTTATCCCTTTTTGATTTCTTGCCTTGTTTACTGCTATTTTCTTTCCTCTTTTGCAGGTACCAGCGAGTAAGGTAGACCACCGACGTTGATTTGGCCGTAGACCACGGCCTGATTCACAGTCTACAATCTCGGCTTTGATGGTGGGTAATTGAAACGACGGGACTCGAACAGACGCGTTGATTGCGGCGCCAAATGAGTCTGTTGCCGGCTATGATCTCGAGGAAACTTTGCGGCGCGAACCCTAGCTAGGGTTCCTCGGAGGCTGAAAATAGTTTGGACCTTTTGGGCCATACCTGCTTGTGGGTTGGGTGTAAACGGGTTAATGGGTATTTAAAGTATTTTGGTTTAGGCTTAATGGGGTATTGGGTGTTGTACGGGTTATTGGGTAGTTTTAGCTGGGTTACGGGTTAGTGGCATTTGGGCTTCTTATTGTAACTGGACTGTTTAAAAACATTTATTTATTTATTTGTTTTATTTGAGCCCGGTCAAATTTGGGCTATTACAGCTGCCCCTCTTTGCTCATTGCTATATAATAGGAATCGAGCAAAGACTTATAGAAAGACCAAATTTGCCTGGCCTTATCGGACCATGGTCCTTAATCTACTTATTGCAAACTCAAGACTGTCATGTTGATATCTTCAATCTGCTCTCCGTCGATACAAAGATGCCAAATCATCTTAGATTTTTTTCAGCGTAAGCACGCGAAAGCCCAAATCAGCTACGTCTTTGATTTGTTCCTTGTAAGCACAAGGATGCCAAACCATCTTGGATATTGCTTCAGTATAAACATCTAAAGGCCAGATCTGCTATATGTCTGCTCTCCGTCAAATATAGAGACGCCAAACTTCGATTTGTTCTCTGACAATACAGAGATGCCAAATCATCTTAGATTTGCTTCATCGTAAGCACGTGAAAGCCAAATCCGCTATGTCTTCCATTTGTTCCTTGTAAGCATAAGGATGCCAAACCATCTTGGATCTTGCTCCAGTATAAACATCTAAAGGTTAGATCTGCTATGTGTCTGCTCTCCGTTGAAAATGGAGACGCCAAACTTTGATTTGTTCTCTGACAATACAGAGATGCAAAATCATCTTAGATTTGCTTCATCGTAAGCATGTGAAAGCCAAATCCGCTATGTCTTCCATTTGTTCCTTGTAAGCACAAGGATGCCAAACCATCTTGGATCTTGCTTCAATATAAACATCTGAAGGTTAGATCTGCTATGTGTCTGCTCTCCATCGAATATGGAGACGCCAAACTTTGATTTGTTCTCTGACAATACAGAGATGCCAAATCATCTTAGATTTGCTTCATCGTAAGCACGTGAAAGCCAAATCTGTTATGTCTTCGATTTGTTCCTTGTAAGCACAAGGATGCCAAACCATCTTGGATCTTGCTCCAGTATAAACATTTGAAGGTTAGATCTGCTATGTGTCTGCTCTCCGTCGAATATGGAGACGCCAAACTTTGATTTGTTCTCTGACAATACAAAGATGCCAAATCATCCTAGATTTGCTTCATCGTAAGCACGTGAAAGCCAAATCCGATATGTCTTCGATTTGTTCCTTGTAAGCACAAGGATGCCAAACCATCTTGAATCTTGCTCCAGTATAAACATCTGAAGGTTAGATCTGCTATGTGTCTGCTCTCCGTCGAATATGGAGACGCCAAACTTCGATTTGTTCTCTGACAATACAGAGATGCCAAATCATCCTAGATTTGCTTCATCGTAAGCACGTGAAAGCCAAATCCACTATGTCTTCGATTTGTTCTTTGTAAGCACAAGTGTAACGCCCCCACGCCCGAGACCATCGCCGAAGTCGAGTATGAGGTGTTACTAGACATAATTTAACATTTTAAGAACTTTGGATCATTTGTTTCTACATTCATAGCTTTCTAGCTACTTGCGTCACAGTTACAAGAAAAATCATATCTCGAGTTACGAAACTTGAAATCAAGATCCGTAAATTTTCCCTGAATCTAGACTCATATACCTATTTACTAATTTTTTTATAGAATTTTTGGTTGGGCCAATTAGTACAGTTTATTAGTTAAAGTTACCCCTGTTTCAGGACTTGACTGGACTGACCTCTGTTTACTTTGAACCACATTTCTCTCTGTAAAAAATTCATATGACTATGAGATTTATTTCTCCTGAAACTATACTAAATAAGGATTCCAAGAATATAAAATAAACCACCTAATTATTTTTGTACAATTTATGGTGAATTTCTAAATTTGGAACAGGGGATCCAGAAATTGCTCTGGCCCTGTTTCACTAAAATTAAAATATCTTCTAACATATAATTCTTTTACCTGTTTCGTTTATTTCATGTGAAACTAGACATAATAAGATTCAATTTAATATTTAATATATTACCTAATTCGATTTCTATGATTTTTAGTAAATTTTCAAACTCATGTCAGTTTTACTGCAATGTTCTGTTTATGGCAAATTTCATGATTTATCATTATCAAGCATTTTCTCAACCAATCCATCACCATATCATAAGATCATTTACACAAAATAGGTATATTGCTATACATGCCATACTTAAATTTTACAAACCATTTACCAAAAAGTCCTTCAGATAGTGTGATCGAGCCTTCGACCTATCCCGATTCCTGAGCTGGCTTGTCCAAAACTACAATGAATAAGAAGGAGGGAGTAAGCATAAATGCTTAGTAAGTTCATATGCAAATAACAAGTAACATAACAAAGAAATTATACCAAACAACATTAGTATGGTATCACCAAAACATATATCACATTTCTAATCAACATTCATCATCTTACTACCTTATCGTTGTTGTATAAATTCCTAACCCGAGGGTTAAGTACATACCTATCCAAAGTATCCATTTCACAACACTTACCAATACGTCTCTTTCATCTCAAGTATTCCTCCACTTGAGTAGAACTTTACCCGTTGAACACATCGGAATATAATTCGGATACATGGATAATTTGCACATAAGTGCCACATATGCAATCAAGCAATCATGTAACCCGCCCCTAAGTGAACTCGGACTCAACTCAACGAGCTCGGGCGTTCGCATCCATAAGTGAACTCGGACTCAACTCAACAAGCTCGGATGCCTAGTTACATCTCACGAACTCGGACTCAACTCAACGAGCTCGGACATTTGCATCCATAAGTGAACTCGAACTCAACTCAACGAGTTTGGATGCTCAAACCATCCTAGTGACATGTCACTTGTATCCTAATATATTCCTAAGGTTCAAACGGGCTTTTTCCTTGATTACACATCTTTGCCGTCTTCCGTAGAATACCGAAACCAATACTCGGTAACAATTTATATTTAACAAGTAGCTCACATAATTTACATTTTATTTGAAAATAACCACAAAGCACATATTTCATGATAAAAATCAGCATATCATATAATTAACATCAATAACTTAAAAATAACAATTATGCTACATTATTTACACATGAACTTACCTTGGTACCATAAAGATTTTGCAATTTAGTCCACAATCTTTTCTTTTCCTCAATTGGGGTCGATTCCACGTCTTTCTTGATCTAAAATAACACATTTAGCTTATTTAATACTCACATTATCAAATTAATCCTTAATTCAAATTTTGGCAAAATTACAATTTTACCTCTAAACTTTTGCATATTTACACTTTTGCCCCAAGGCTCGGGATTAAACTTTATTCCTTATTCTTATGTTTTATAACCTGATGGTCACTTTTCCCTTCTATGGAAACAACAAATTCTCACTCTAACATGTACTTGTGACTATTAGGTTTTTTTGCCGATTAAGTCCTTTTACTCGTTTTCACTCAAAACCGAGTAGAAAACGAGTAGCACAAGTTGTCTAACATAATTTAAATGCCGATTAAGTCCTTTTACTCGTTTTCACTCAAAACCGAGTAGAAAACGAGTAGCACAAGTTGTCTAACATAATTTAAAACCTCATATTCTATCATAAAACATCAAAATACACAAATTTCACCTATGGGTATTTTTCCAAATATGAACCCTAGGTTAAATTATTGCTAGCATAAGCTAAATCGAGCTACCGGGATCTCAAAAACATAAAAATCATTAAAAACGGGGCTTGGAATCACTTACTATGAAGCTTGAAAGTTGAATAAACCCTAGCTATGGAGAGAGAAAAATTCGGCAGCAACCATATGAAGAAGATGACCATTTTGTGTTATTTTTCCCATTTTATTTCATTTAATAACTAAATGACCAAAATGCCCCTCCTTACTAAACTTTCAAAAATTCCTTCAATGTCCTAATTTTGTCCATGAACTTAAAATTGGTCAAATTGCTATTTAAGACCTCCTAATTAATATTTCAAAGTAATTCCATACTAAAAACTTCTAGAATGCAAGTTTTGCAACTTATTCGATTTAGTCCTTAACTTTAAATTAAACTCGTTATGCAAAAAATTTCTTCACGAAATCTTCACACAATTATGAAATCATATCATAAACCTCAAAATAATTATAAAATAATTATTTCTATCTCAGATTTGTGGTCACGAAACCACTATTCCGATTAGGCCCTAATTCGGGATATTACAACAAGGATGCCAAACCATCTTGGATCTTGCTCCAGTATAAACATCTGAAGGTTAGATCTGCTATGTGTCTGCTCTCCGTCGAATATGGAGACGCCAAACTTCGATTTGTTCTCTAACAATACAGAGATGCCAAATCATCTTAGATTTGCTTCATTGTAAGCACGTGAAAGCCAAATCAGCTATGTCTTAGCCTGTTACCCTACTGCTTAGGGGGTTAAGGTGCATCAATCTTCATTGTCCCTTGAAGGACATAACCTGTATAATGTGTATGAGTTCATGCCTAATGATTAGGATGCTATGATCAAAGTGAATCAAATGCTCCTAATTAAACCTGTTATAATGCAAAATGTTTATGAACATGACCCCTATTCCAGACGTCACCATTCATTCTTTCGTCGAAGTTTATCCTTATTTCTCTCGAAATATCATTCTTACTCAACCTGTGGGTTTGTACCATTCTTCAAATGCTATGACCCACCAAAAATGTTTGTAAGATGATCCTCTCTTAGGATCGAATCGTTTGATTTGTCCAATCATCATTTTAGACTAAAGAAAGAATTTCCTCGAGTTCTTTCGAACCTCACTTACGTGAATTCTTCGAATAATTGTTCTGTTTTAGTTTCTTGTATTATCTAGAAATTTCCAGAGTAATGAGCAAAACTTCATTTGTGAAAATTATTTAGTTCATCCATCATTATTTTAATGCAACATACTTTAAGAATAATGGAAGATGAATTTAATCTTGAGAATAATTAGATTGGAATGAATTTGTCAAAAAAATACAAAGGAAATTAATCTGAAAGCCTATCTTTGAGAAGAAAGAGAATCTAAAGATAGCAAACAGGACAAAAGTTAGATGCCCTAGATATCGTCGCTTAAGCATTTATACGCCAACTCCATGAAGACTTTCTTGAGTTCAACATGTGTTTAAAAGATCCAAAGTAGTTTGTTGATGCCTCGATATGTAACATACTTCACTTCTCGTTGAATCCGGTATAGCAAGGTCATTGCATGACTTTCCAAATTTGAGCTGCCCTTTCGGGTTTTCAACTCAAAACCCTTTTGGTCTCAAGGCGCCCTTTGCGGGTTTTCACCTTGGCCTCTCCATTTTTTTTTTGAAATAGAAGTCCTAAAGTGCCCTTTGCGGGTTTTCACCTTGGCTTCCCTTCTCCTTCAGACAAAATATTTTTTCACTGAGTCTGAGTTCACTGGGTTGGGTAAACTTTTCCCATCCATTTCCATTAAGATCAATGCACCACCAAAGAAAGCTTTCTTCACGACATATGGCCCCTCCCAATTCGGCATCCATTTCCCCCTAAAGTCCTTTTGAATGGGAATAATCTTTTTTAGTACAAGGTCTCCCTCGCGCAACTCTCTGGGTTGAACTTTCTTATTGTAAGCTCGCATCATTCGCTTCTGATACATCTGACCATGTCGAATGGCTCTTAGCCTCTTTTCCTCAATCAGGTTCAACTAGTCATATCGGAATTGAACCCATTCAGCTTCATCTAACCTTATCTCTGTCAAAACTCCAAGAGAAGGTATTTCTACTTCAATAGGTAACACTGCTTCCATCCCATAAACTAACGAGAATGGGGTTGCCCTAGTAGAGGTTCTAACAGAAGTTCGATAGGCCAGTAGTGCAAACGGTAACTTCTCATGCCAATCTATATAGGACTCAGTCATCTTCCCCACTATTTTCTTAATGTTCTTGTTGACGGCCTCCACTGCCCCATTCATTTTTGGACGATAGGAAGAAGAATTGTGATGTTTAATCTTGAACTGGTCGCAAACCTCTGCTATCGTTTTGTTGTTCAAGTTCAATGCATTATCGGATATGATCTTCTCAGGCATTCCATACCGACAAATGATCTCCTTCTTCAAGAATCGGCTCAAGCTGTCTTAGTAACATTTGCATAAGAAGCGGCCTCTATCCATTTTGTAAAGTAGTCAATTACCACGAAGATAAACCGATGTCCATTTGAAGCTTTCGGTGATATTAGTCCAATGACATCCATGCCCCACATGGAGAAGGGCCATGGAGAAGTCATGACATGCAAAGGTGAAGGTGGTATATGAATTTTGTCCCCATAAATCTGACACTTATGGCATTTCTTAGCATAGTTGATACAATCTCCTTCCATAGTGGCCCAATAATAACCAAACCTCATAATTTGCTTTGCCATCGTGAACCCATTGGCATGCGTCCCACATACACCTTCATGAACTTCTTCTAAAATTAACTTAACTTCTCCAGCATCGACACATCTCAAAAGTACTTGGTCTTTCCTTCTCTTGTATAGGATATCCCCGTCCAAGACATAATCACAAGCTAACCTTCTCAAGGTTGGTTTATCATTTTCATTGGCCTGTTCAAGGTATTTACGATCCCTCACATATCGTAATATATCCTAATACCAAGGGTTATCATCTTTTTCTTCTTTCTCAATGTTGCAACAATGAGCGGGAGCCTCGTAGACACTCATTTGAATTGGTCTCATCTCTTCTTCTTTATTTGCTTTAATCATTGAAGCCAAGGTTGCCAAAGCATCTGCCATCTAATTTTCGTCTCATGGGAGATAATTGAAGGTGATGTCATCAAACTCCTCAAGTAACCCCAAAACTACCTTTCGATAATTGATCAATTTAGAGTCCCTTGTCTCCCATTCGCCTCTAAGCTGATAAATTACCAACACAGAATCTCCATATACTTTTAAGGTTTTTATACCTCACTCTATAGCTGCTTGAAGTCCCATAATGCATGCTTCATACTCAGCCATATTATTTGTGCAATCAAAGTTCAACTTGCACGTAAAAGGGTAATGATCGCCATTCGGGGATACCAAAACTGCCCCAATTCCATTTCCAACTGCATTTGAAGCCCCATCAAAATTGAGTTTCCAAGAAGAATCTTCAGTTGTTGCTATACATATCAACTCCTCATTTGGAAAATCAAAGTTCAATGGCTCATAATCCTCTAGAGCCCTACTGGCCAAAAAATCCGCTACCGCACTTCCTTTTATGGCCTTCTGACTTATGTAGACTATATCAAATTCTAAAAGCAAAATTTGCCATCTCGCCATTCTCCCATTTAGGGCCGTTGATTCCATCATGTATTTCAACAGATCAAGCTTTGAGATGAGCCAAGTGGTATGGTATAGCATGTACTGTCTTAATCTCCGAGTGGTCCAAATCAGCGCACAACACAACTTTTCAATTGGTGAATATCTCATCTCACAATTAGTGAATTTCTTACTGAGATAATAAATTGCCTTTTCCTTTTTCCCTAACTCGTCATGCTGACCAAGCACACATCCCATAGAACTACTGAACACTGACAAGTACAGTATTAATGGTTTATTTGGGCTAGGTAGAGATAATACTGGAGCATTTAACAAATATTGCTTGACCTTTTCAAAAGCATTCTGGCATTTCTCATCCCAAGTACCTTGATTGTGCTTTCTGAGGAGGCGAAAGATGGGATCACACTTCTCGGTTAGTTATGAAATGAACCGAGAGATGTAATTCAACCTTCCTAGGAATCCTCGAACTTCCTTCTGAGTACGTGGTGGAGGTAATTCTCGTATGGCTCTGACCTTGTCTGAGTCGACTTCAATTCCCTTTTCATTGACTACAAAGCCTAATAACTTTCCCGATCTGGCTCCAAAGGTACACTTTGCTGGACTGAGCTTCAACTGAAATTTTCTCAACCTCAAGAACAATCTTCTCAAGACCTCAATGTGCTCTTTTTCTGTATGCGACTTGGCAATCATATCATCAACGTATACCTCAATATTCTTATGCATCATGTCATGGAATAAGTTTACCATAGCCCGTTGGTATGTTGCTCCTGCATTCTTCAGTCCAAATGGCATTACTTTGTAGCAAAAGGTACCCCATAAGGTTATGAAGGTGGTTTTATCCATGTCCTCTGGATGCATCTTTATTTGATTGTATCCCGAGAAGCCATCCATGAAGGAAAACAACGAATATCCTGCTGTGTTGTCCACCAAAATGTCAATATGGGGTAAAGGAAAGTTATCCTTTGGGCTTGCTTTGTTCAAGTCTCTGTAATCAACACACATTCCTACCTTCCCATCCTTCTTAGGAACAGGCACAATGTTAGCTACCCATTCGGAGTATTTCACTTCTTGCAAGAATCCTGCGTCAAACTGCTTCTTGACTTCATCCTTTATTTTCAAAACGATATCTGGCCTCATTCTTCGCAACTTTTGTTGGACTGACTTACAATCCTGTCTTATCGGAAGACGATGTACCACAATGTCAGTACTCAATCCAGGCATATCCTGATATGACCAGGCGAAGATATCCTTGAACTCTCAAAGCAATTCAAACAGATCATGCCTTGTGTCATCACTAATTAGGGTTCCGATTTTCAATTCTTTCCCTTCCTCCAGGTTTATATTTTCTACTGCTTCTTTCTCATGAGGCATGATTTGTTTCTCTTCCTGCTTTACCATTCTTAACAAATCAAGAGATACATCACAATCTTGAACACCTTCAAAATCCTGAGGTTCTTCTAAACACATGTCTTGCTCGCAAGAGAAATCAGGAATTGCCGTATCAATGCTCATATCATTGATATTTAGGGATCTGAGAAGTATAAAGAATATACAAAGAATGAATGAATTTAAGAATAATTATTTATGTACTATGAATGAAAGAATAAGAATTGTTAAAAATTTGACGGAATATTGATTGATAAAAATGAAGCAATACTCGTTTGAATTAATAAAAGTTATGTCTTATTTAAAAAAATGATAAATGATCATAAGCCTATTTCACAAATGTAATCTTATTACTCCTAGGCTTTAGAATAACAAGAATGTTTGAGAATTACTCTGAAAAATTCCTAAAGACTACAGGAAGTTCTTCCGCAGTCCAATTATTCAGAGAGCTTCCCGATTCGTAAGGGCGAATGCCCTCAAGGTTCCTTTGTTCTAGTCCTTCATCATGCACATCATTAATTTGATGACTCTCCTCTTCAAGTAATCCTCTTGATATGAAGGTTTTAGTTATAGGAGGGAATATCATCGATTCCCACCCCACTTCTCTTCCATCTAAACGTGCCCTTCTCCTTTCTTGGCGTTTCTCAATGTCCTTCCTCCTTTGCTTATAGTCTGGTTTGAAGCCCAAACCAAAACGGTCCTTTTTCTCAATTATCTTTGGGATTTGAACCCCTCCTTGCAGATGCTTTCCTAAACCTCTTCCTGGTAAGGCTCCTCTTCCTGCCATTATTTGTAGAGCCATCTCTGTGGCTCTTGCCATCCTTGGCACCAGTAACTCACTTCCTTCATTTGCCTCAACATAGGGGGCCTTGCTAGTGACTGCTGCTATAATATCCTCCTCTGCATTGATAGTTATTAACCGTCCATCTATCACTAACTTCAATTTTTGGTGCAATGAGGAAGGCACTGCTCCTGCCAAGTGTATCCATGGCCTCCCTAATAAACAATTATAGGAGGGCTTGATATCCATCACCAAGAAATCAACTTCATATGTATTTGGCCCAATTTCCAAAGGGATGTCTATTTGTCCCATCACTTTTCTCTCGGTTCCATCGAAGGCTCTTACCATATTGCAACACGTTTTCATATGTGAACTATCAATGGGTAATCTATTTAACATGGATAACGGAAGGACATTCAAAGCCGACCCGTTATCAATGAGTACTCTTGGAAGCGTGTATCATTTGCACCGAGTAGTGATGTGCAAGGCCTTGGTTGATCCTATGCCCCCAGGTTGGATTTCATCATCATTGAAATAAATGAAATTGTTCGCGCCAATATTATTCACCAACCGATCTAGCTTGTTAACGGATATGTCATGGGTGACATATGTCTCATTAAGCACCTTCATCAATGCTTCCCTATGCACCTCAGAACTTAGAAGTAGAGCCAATACTGATATACGAGCCGATTGCTTGCGCAACTACTCGACCACACTATACTCACTATGCTTGAGGAACTTCAGAAATTCCTTAGCTTCTTCCTCTGTTACCGGCTCTTTGATAGACATTTCAACCTCTTTTTTCTTCTCTACACTAACATTCTTTATTTTTGTGGACTCATTACTGATGCCTACCATATCATACCGCTTCCCACTCCGTGTATGGGAACCCTCAATTTGTACATCTTTGGATGCACTGGCTACATCTTCTTTCTCCTAGAATCTACACATGGCAGTTATAACTCCATGGTACCCTTTTGTTATCCTTATAAGAAAAGGATACAGGTTTATGGATTACAACCTTGGGCCTAGTTTGCGTCCCCGCTTCATTATTCCCTGGCAAGGAAATAATAATTGTTGGCCGGCTAATTTCTTGTTGTTTATCTTCCGACGCATTTATTTCTTTTATATAAGAGCTACCTTCAAAAACTTGCAGCTCTTTATTATCAATGAAGCCTTGCACCAAGGCTTTGAATTCTTCACAATTTTGGGTCTCATGACCTTCTTTTCCATGGAACTCGTAGTAGTTCCTCATTTCTTCTCTTTCTTTCTCAAAGGTTATCATCCCTCTCTTCACCATCTCTTTCCAAATTTCCCTCAAAGGAATTCTCACCTCAGCAACATTTTCCTTGATTATTCTTTCTCTAGTTTCATCAATGGCATTCACTCCTTGATTGCCATGATCTGGTAGCGGATTTTCAGCGTTAGGGGTACTGTCGAATCTCACCACCCTCATCTTGATAAGCCTCTCCACGGCCTTCTTGAATCCAGTGCAATTCTCAATTGAATGTCCTGGTATTCCCGCATGATATTCGCATTTAGCATTTGCATCATACCACTTGGGGTACGGTGGCTATAACGGTTTCAAGTGAAATAGAGCAATAGCGTGTGCATCATACAAACTTTGATAAAGCTCACGATACGTTATAGGGATAGGCGTGAATTGCATCCTCTCCGAATTTTGTCTTGATCTCGATTCCTGTCTTTGAGTACTTTGCTGGCCACTTGTAGCCACTTTGGGCTGACTAACTGTGACTGCCTTTGAATTGAAGCTACTTGTGTTGTTCACTTTATTATCTTTTCTTCTTGAAGCCGATCTTTTGGCTGCTTCCCCCTCAATTTTGCCACCCCTTATGGCATTCTCAATCATTTCTCCTGCCATAACTATGTCTGCAAAACTTTTGGTAGTGCTTCCAATCATGTGAGTAATGAATGGAGCCTTCAAAATGTTAATGAACAACATGGTGGTTTCTTTCTCCAACAGTGGTGGTTGAACTTGCATTGCCATCTCTCTCCATCTCTGTGCGTATTGCCTAAAATTTTCATTAGGCTTCTTTTCCATGTTTTGCAGAGTGATCCTATCAGGGGTCATGTCAGTCACATGATTGTACTGCTACATGAAGGCTTGTGCGAGGTCCCTCCATGAACTTATTCTAGCCCGGCTCAACTGATTGTACCACCTGACTGTCGCTCCTACTAAACTATCCTGGAAACAATGGATCAACAGCTGATCATTGTTTACATACCCGGTCATTCTTCTACAGAACATCGTAACGTGAGCCACTAGGCAAGTAGTCCCATTGTATTTTTCAAACTCTGGCATCTTGAATTTGTGAGAAAGCACCAAGTTTGGGACCAAACTTAGATCTTTGGCATCGACTCCCTGATGCCCTTCAGCACTTTCTAAGACCTTAAATTTTTCCTCCAGCCATCGGCAACGTTCTTCTAACTGTTTTGTAGCTCCAGCTCTCAAATCTTCCTTTTCAGCTATATCCAAATCGGGAAAGAGAGGATTGGTAGGGTTATCGCCTAAATTGAATCCCGAGCCAGTTGGGAAATTTATAGGAATCCTAGTATCAACTTGACCCTGTTGAGGCCTTATTGTGACAGACGGCCCACGAGGATGTGCCTCAGGTTGAGTTTGTATGTGAGGTGGAGTGAAACCAGAAGGAGGACCCTCATTCTCTTCTCCAGCAATTGCCATGGGAGCCTTTCCCTTATCAGTGGCCCTTAGTAGTTGAGCCATTTCGGCCATCATATTCCTCTGAGCCTCTAGCATATGTTCTCTCATGTCAGTCTGCATCTTGGCCAATTGTTCTTGCAATTGGTCCTGCATGTCCTTCTGCAGCTGCTCAAACCTTTGGTCCATATTCTTCGATTTAGCGCGTGTACCGTACGGATGCGTTACTTCCAGATTTCTTTTCCTTACTCTCTTTCTTCCTTTATAATTTTAACTTAATTAGGGTCTTTCTATAAACTTGAATGCATATGATGTAATGAAATACAAATGCATGAATGCCAAAAAGATGTCGATTCTGACTCAGTTTCATTTTAGAAAACGTTATTTAAGGAACAAAAATCTTTTCATAAAACAGATTACAAATACACTTTTGCCCTTAGGCCTAAAGTTTTAACCCTATCTAATAACAATGCTAATTCTCGTCCCTTGTCTGACGATGACTCATACATCATACTCAGCGTTCTAGCTTGTGTTGCCAACTTCTGCAAGTGTTCAGCGACCTCTCGAATCTGAACTAAGGCCTCTACCATGATATGATCTCTATCTCCCACTTGACTCTGAAGATGGTGAAGTTCTCCCTTCCACTGTTCTTCTCTCGCCTCGAGCTGCTCAATCCGTGACTCACAGCCCTGTAGTGCTGCTTCTAACTCTCCAATGTTATGCTTCATATTCTCAATCTTGTCCAAGCTTGCCTTTAACTCGATTGCAGAGTTACGACTTTAGTAATGATGAAGGGATCGTCCAAGCTCTGACACCTTAACTTTTAACCCTTGATTTTCCTTCTCTAGGGCCTGATTACGAGACTGCATTTCTTGGAACTTTTTCTCCCAATACTTGGCCTTGGCTCGCTCCTTTTGAATCTCCTGCTGCCACTGCTCTGAAGACCTCCCTAATCCGACCCTTTTCAAAGTTATCTGGGCCTTCTTATAATGCATTTTTAGGTCATCTCGATCTTCCTTAACCTTTCTCTTTTCTTTTTTCATCTTCTCGACTTCCATTTTTTGAACGTCAACATCGAGACTTAAGCATATTTTCTCCTCTTCAAGCTTCTCAATCCTCTTTTCTAGCTCTGAATTCTTCCTCTCGAACTCTTGCTTCATAACCTCCAACTCCGATGGGATCACTCGCAAGTTCTCCTCCAATGATCGAGCCTCTCCTAAAATCGACCTAAGGATATTATCGTTGAATCTCTTACTAAACCAACCCTTATACTCGAGGGTTGATGTCGAACCTTCAGTCAAGATCTTCATACAAAAAGGCTTCTTCCAAGCCTCATAAATCTCTCGCATCCTCTTCTTATAGTGATCTCCTTTGTAAGAGAAATCACTCTGAGCTAGACCCTGTGTAGCCGGTATGAACTGCCTTGCTCTATATTGCCTTAAAACAAGCAACGGTGTATATCCCACAACTCCCCAAATTCCTGGCAAAGGGACCCAATCAAAACTGCCGCATCGGTAAAGGACTTCATTAGGAACTAACCAAGGAGCCTTCTACATAACATCCTCCTCTCGAAGATTCTGAAGAATGCCTAACCATCTCTCCTCTGAAATGTCATCTCTTCTCGGTATGTCCACTGCTTCCTTTAAGGGAGAATAACCCTCAAAGAAAACTCAGCAAGGAACCCTATCTAGCTTCCAAAAGTGACTATGAAACCAAACTAACAGCAACTGTGCACATCTAATAAATCTTCCTTCACCAGCTCTTCGACATGCACTCAAGGACCTTATCGTTTCAGCTAGGATCGCAGGCACAGGCCTGTTCTGTTTACCAAGTCGATCAAATAAATCTGTGACCAACTCATCTATGTGCCCCAACGCCTTTGGGAAAATCACCATGCCATAAATGCTCAAAACCAGGACGTCGACCCTCTTCTTCACATCTGGATGCGTCAATATCAAATCCTTCAAAATGGCCCATGGGATGCATTTACTATCACCTTTTTGCTATACACGAGTCATAGCCCACTGCTCACTCATCCTAGTAAT
Source organism: Gossypium longicalyx (assembly GCA_025698465.1). Lineage (NCBI taxonomy): Eukaryota > Viridiplantae > Streptophyta > Magnoliopsida > Malvales > Malvaceae > Gossypium > Gossypium longicalyx. The sequence goes on from CM046996.1 coordinate 54,028,003, forward strand.
CATTACCAATTTCTTCGCAAAAGTTGGAAGGCTAGCAGGCCTGACATAAGCCTTGTAACCATGAATCCTTGAACAACGCAGTAAAGTCGTATACTCCTCTAAAGTAGGTACAAGATCAACATCACCAAACGTAAAGCAACTATAAGCAGGGTTCCAAAACTGTACCATAGCTCAAAACAAGTGTTTATCTACCTTGACATCCAGCAAATAGGGGAGGTCTCATAACTCTGATAGAAAAGTTGCTTAGCATTATCATCCCACTGGGCCCAAATGTTTCTCAGCTCCTGCAACTCATTCTGCGTCGAATTAACACGAGTGAAGTCTCGTAACTCTGACGTATACCCCTCGGTGACACTATCTCCTTTCTCTAACTGGGTTTTCTCTGACCAGGTACAAATAGAAGCATTGTCCTCTACTTTATTAAGGTATTCGTTCTTCATTATAAAACTTTCTAATCTAGAAATCGAGCTTTGAATCGACACCTTTAAATGCGGAATGACATGCAATGACAACAAAATAAAACAGTAAGTCAGTATCATATATATATATAGGAAAGCGATAAATAAATCCTTATAAGGGTAATTTTATAAAGGTTATCACTATTATCCCTAGGATAAGCACTTAAAAGTTCACTATATGAGTTTTAATTCTAAAGCCAAGGTACCTGAACCAGCAGATTCCTCGGTCTTCACCCACTATAGGCTCATATAGACCGAGTTCAGTTCAGGGGGACACTTTTTCCTATCACCATACGGAGATGAAATTCTCACGAAGACATAGGTAGAGTATCCCGGAAGCAATCCACTAGCTCATACGAAGGTGAAAACCTTACGAAAGCATAGCTTCTCACTCCCACTTAAAGGTATGACCACAACGGTTGTGCAAATGCAATGTAAAGCAATAAAGTAACAAACATATGCAGCAAACACATGTAAAGAGATTTAAGTGTTCCAAACTTCTGACATTAAGACAAAAATACTCAATTTTCTGCTTGACTCTCTTAATTTCCCCAGTGGAGTCGCCAAGCTGTCGAAACCATTTTTTAAAAAGGGTTTTGAAAAACGGGGATCGACTTTTGAAAAACGAAAACGGGAGTCGCCACCAATCTTTTAAAGTGCGATTGGATCACTATATAAAACGTTTTGGCCTACGAAATTATGAGAAAATAGGTTCGAGTCGATTCACGTGCATGAGGAAGGATTAGCACCCTCGTAACTCCCATAATTGGTACCAAATTGAGTAATTCTTGTCTTAGTGTCAGAAATTTGAAAGAATTTAAAAAAAATGATATTTCCTTTAAACCGTGATGTTTTGAGAGAAGAATCAAGATTCATTCGTTTTAACGAGTACAAACATCACATCCAGCATGATTGGACATTATATCTTTAATCTTTCGTAACTAAAATCATCTCATGATTTATAAAACTTGTTTAAAAGGATATTTTAAATATTTAGCCAAACGAGAAATTACAACCCAGCATGTTAGGGCACTATTTCTCGAATTTCTAAGTATTCAAAACATTGCCTTACTCTTCTTTTTTTTAAAAGTTTCTTCCATATGAAAATAGACTCATAATCCTTCAATTCCATGTTTAATTCATCATCTAATTATATCTATATTATTTTTAATGATTTTTCAAATTCACGTCACTACTGCTCTCTGAATCTATTTTATGGTAAATTTTACTTATTTCATGGTTTCCATGGATTAACTAGCAATTTGACATACATAACACCAAATATGATCATAATTAGCCATTCCAATGGCTAATCATTACCAAGCATTTTTGTACTACTCAATAATCATATCATAAGACCATATATACAAAATGATTATAATGCTATACATGCCATACTCAAAATATACAAGCCATTATGCCAAGATGGTATACGAATAGTGTGAGCGTGCCTCCGACCGTTCCCGATTTTCAAGCTGGCTTGTCAACACTACAAGGAATGAAAAGGAGGGAGTAAGCATAAATGCTTAGTAAGTTCACATGCAAATAGCAAGTAACATAACCATATAAGAAAACATAAAACATCATTTGCATAATCATCACCAAGACATTCATATCATATTTTCATTTATCATCTTACCATATTGTTGTTATATCGATTTTTCAACCCGAGGGTTAAGTACATACCTGTTCAAAGTATCCATTCCACAACACTTACCAATACGTCCCTTTCATCTTGAGTATTCCTCCATTTGAGTAGAACTTTACCCGTTGAACACATCGGAATATAATTCGGATACATGGAAAGTTTGCACATAAGTGCCACATATGTAGCCAAGCTACTATGTAACCCGCCCATGTTTAACTCCTGACTCAACTCAACGAGCTCGAGCGTTCGCATCCATAAGTGAACTCAAACTCAACTCAACGAGCTCGGATGCCTAGTTACATCCCACGAACTCGGACTCAACTCAACGAGTTCCGACATTTGCATCCATAAGTGAACTCGGACTCAACTCAATGAGTTCGGATGCCCAAATATCCCAGTGACATGTCACTTGTATCCTAATCCATTCCTAAGGTTCAACGGGACCTTTTTCCCAATCATGTGTCTCAACCATCTTCTACGGAATAGCGATCATCGATACTCGTAGTATTTCACATTTTCCAAGTATATCACATAATTTGACATATTATCAAACAATTATCACGAGTATAATATTTCATAATAATTATCATATCATTTAAATAACATAAAAACATTTAAAATAATAACTATGTTACCAACATTTACATATGAACTTACCTAGTATGCGAAAATGGCTACTTTTACCATTTCGTCCACAATTTGGTATTTTCTCCATTTTAGCCCGAATTCCAGTTTTCCTTGCTAATCGAGCTTGGAAGCTTGAAAAACCCTAGCCATGGTTTCTCCTTGCTATATTCGGCCATGGGGTTGAAGATGAGCAAAATTGGCTTTTAATTTTGTATTTTAATTCATTTTACCCCTAAATGACCAAAATGCCCTTACTACTAAACTTTCCAAAAATTCCATCCATGTCCAATTTTTGTCCATAAACTTAGAAATTGGTAAAATTGCTATTTAAGACCTCCTAATTAATATTTCAAAACAATTTCATACTAGAAACTTCTAGAATGCAAGTTTTGCAAATTATTCGATTTAGTCCATAATTTCAATTTAAACACTTTATGCATAAAATGTCTTCACGAAAATTTCACACAATCATGCAATCATATCATAGACCTCAAAATAATCATAAAATAATTATTTCTAATTCAGATTTTGTGGTCACGAAACCACTATTCCGATTAGGCCCTAAAATCAGGATATTACAACTCTCCCCCATTTAGGGATTTTCGTCCCCGACAATCTTACTAGAAAAGTGGTCTTCACTTTTAATCTCATATTCGGTGCCGAAGAACTTTCACTTAGACTGTACCTCCAATACATCTCTTTAATTTCTCATATGATCTGAAAGCTTACAGTCTCAACTCTCAACTGTTCTTAAATTTTCAACCCTTCTCAGTTTCCCATGATATCATGACATAAAACCCGGATCTTAACTTGATTAATGGAGACTGGAATTCCAAGAAATCCAACAATCAAAGAGACCTGAATTTCCATGAATCTGATGAGTAAGAATTCATTCAATACAGATATGATTTATAGATCTCGCCAAACATTTAACAATAGGATACATCACATTTTCCTCTTTCGCCATGGAAATAATTCGATATGGCCTCAAGAATAATCCTTCTCATTTCCATCCCAATATCAACACTGACAAGGATAATTTTGATAGATCCCAATGCTCGGCTTTAACCCCTTCAACAACTCCGACTTTATGTAACATCGAATGCTCTAAACTATCACATTACCTCACCGTCCTCGAAACACATCACAATTCATACAACAAGACATTATCGAAAGTTAGGAAGTCTTTACTCAATGTAGACTAGTCTAGTTCGGACGCTTTGCTACCAATATTCTCATCTATCCGAACTTTGTCAACATGTAATAAACTTTTCAGCTTTCACAAAATGAAAACCTTATCATTCGTAGTGACTTTAACTAATATCAAACTTTTTCTAATAAATATACACTTCTCGTTCAGACTATTTACTCTTTTATCCGTACAAAATGAAATTCTATTATCAGACTTGGGAAAAATAATCCTGAAATAATTGTCACATGAAATCTTTCAAATTAATATTTCACCATACCGACTGAAACTCGTGCTTTTATCACTTATGCCTTTATTGATGTCAAATCCTTACACAGAAATTAGAAAAAATCCCAATACTAAAATCACCACATTACCAAGATCAAATTAGAAGTATAGTCATATTTGACATGATTATCACGAGCTGAAGAACGCACTTCGAACACGAGTCATAATTGACAAATTATGGGACAAAGATAACAAGAAAACCGAATAAAGAAATCCGAAATAGAGAAATCCAGAATAAAGAAATCCAAAATAAAGAAACCCAAGATACGATACTATGCTGGAGAATCGAAAACCAAGCCGGAGAATCGAAAACCAAACTCATAGAGAAAATACGGAATACCCCGATAATTCTTCAAAGAAAGAAAGTCCAAAAGAAAACATCATTTAATCCCACTGGAATCAAATATAACAAGAACAATAAATCTTCCCATACATATATATTAGATGAAGCATCAAGTAGAAGAAACTGAATCATAATATCATATGTATTTTCTCATCAATTCTTATCAGACGAAATGAAATAGAATACCCGATGAAATAGAGCAATATAAATTATAAACTAGTCAGACTACCAATGCTTTCATCCAACACCAGAATTAAAAGACATTCCCATATAACAAGAATTTCTTCGTAAGATCAATAGCCATAGAAATATTTCTCGAGAACGGGTAAACACATAGAACATCTCAAAAGAGATCACAAATCTGTCCATCCATAACTATCACACTCGATAGTTCACATTTCAAATATCATTTCCCCAACTAGTTCTGCTACACACAAATTTCATATTAAACCATTCACTAAAGAAGGCCATTCAATAAATTTCGATTTACACTTTTCTCGACCTTGCACTCGAGTAATTCGGTTTACCAAGGAGAATTCATTTTCTAACTGAATAAAGCATATAATTCCAATAAATCTTTACGTCAATCCGATACTTTATCGGCTCAATTTACTTATCAGCTCATTTTCAATCTCTCGATCATACTTATAATTATTCTATCATCGAACTCTTTGGGTTCTCAACCGGAAACTTATTCAATACAAATCTCATGAAATTCCATTATAAGTACCATTTCGGTAAGGAGGAGGGGTTGTAGGACCTCTCGACTCGACTTTCTCGATACATACACATATGACACAACTTCCATCATCATAACAACATCATCAAAATCATGTCATTCATTCATGTTGGCTTACACCAATTTTCCTATTGTCCCATTTAGACAATATACTTATGCATACATTCTATGTTTTCTAGATAGCTTTACTTATCCATTCATTTAATTAAATTAAGTCATGCTCATGACATCATATAAGGCCAAACAAACATAGATATTTGCACCACAATCATAACTTTCATTTCGTGCATCATCATGTACATATCATTACAATCATATAATTCACCCAAACAATTTAACATAGATAAGTTCATTTCATTATAATCCTTTATCTCATAAAAATCATATATCATTAGCATTCATCAACATTCGACGTCCAAATCAAAACAAGGACATTTTCATTCGTATCATAATATTATGAATTTTATTCATACCTCTACTACTTTCTATTTATTCCGTTCATCTTATCAAGTAAGCCATATACACTACATCATATGAGCATTAAGCAAATATGAATATTTATCACATATTTATCATAAACCTTTATTCATACTTTTCTGAACCGATACTTATCATAATCATAATTTTAATCAAATACCTTCACATAACGTTGAACATGGTCGGCATAAATTTCGGTTGGAGAGTACCTGTCTAAATAAGACGGTACTCATACGCGTCGGAAGACATCACACTATCACAGATCAGTGGCATATATAGATAAACTTTTACACATGCTAGGTTAGTCCGAGAACCGACTAAACCTGCTCTGATACCACCAAATGTAACGCCCCGTACCTGAGACCAATGCCGGAGTCGAACACGAGGTGTTAACAGACTTAATTCATTGCTTAAACAGCTCAAACAATTTAATTTTAGAAATTCCAGACAAGCTGGCTAACTACATCACAGTCGCTTAAAAATTCATATCTCAAGTTCTGAAACTCAAAATCAAGATTCGTAAATTTTTCCTGAAACTAGACTCATATATATATTTACTATTTTTTTTTCTAGAATTTTTGGCTAGGCCAATTAGTACAGTTTATTAGTTAAAGTCTCCCCTGTTTCAGGGTTCGACTGCTCTGACCTCTTTGTATTACGAATCAGATATCTCTCTGTACAGAATTTCAATGACTATGAAGTTTGTTTCTCTTAAAACTAGACTCAATAAGAAATCTGTAAATATAAATTATGACTTCTAATTATTTTTATACAATTTATGGTGAATTTCCAAATTCAAAATAGGGGATCCAGAAATCGCTCTGGCCCTGTTTCACAAAAATTTAAACATCTCATAAAATATAACTCATATACCTGTTTCGTTTCTTCCATATGAAAACAGACTCATAATTATTTAATACCATGTTTAATTCATCATCTAATTATATCTCTATTATTTTTAATGATTTTTCAAATTCACGTCACTACTGCTCTCTGAATCTATTTTATGGTAAATTTTACTTATTTCATGGTTTCCATGGATTAACTAGCAATTTGACATACATAACACCAAATATGATCATAATTAGCCATTCCAATGGCTAATCATTACCAAGCATTTTTGTACTACTCAATAACCATATCATAAGACCATTTATACAAAATGATTATAATGCTATACATGCCATACTCAAAATATACAAGCCATTATGCCAAGATGGTATACTTAATAGTGTGAGCGTGCCTCCGACCGCTCTCTGATTTTCGAGCTGGCTTGTCAACACTACAAGGAATGAAAAGGAGGAGTAAGCATAAATGCTTAGTAAGTTCACATGCAAATAGCAAGTAACATAACCATATAAGCAAACATAAAACATCATTTGCATAATCATCACCAAGACATTCATATCATATTTTCATTTATCATCTTACCATATTGTTGTTATATCGATTTTTCAACCCGAGGGTTAAGTACATACCTGTTCAAAGTATCCATTTCACAACACTTACCAATACGTCCCTTTCATCTTGAGTATTCCTCCATTTGAGTAGAACTTTACCGTTGAACACATCAGAATATAATTCGGATACATGGAAAGTTTGCACATAAGTGCCACATATGTAGCCAAGCTACTATGTAACCCGCCCATAAGCGAACTCGGACTCAACTCAACGAGCTCGGGCATTCGCATCCATAAGTGAACTCGGACTCAACTCAATGAGCTCGGATGCCTAGTTACATCTCACGAACTCGGACTCAACTCAACGAGTTCCGACATTTGCATCCATAAGTGAACTCGAACTCAACTCAACGAGTTCGGATGCCCAAATATCCCAGTGACATGTCACTTGTATCCTAATCCATTCCTAAGGTTCAACGGGACCTTTTTCTCAATCATGTGTCTCAATCATCTTCTACGGAATAGCAATACCGATACTCGGTAGTATTTCACATTTTCCAAGTATATCACATAATTTGACATATTATCAAACAATTATCACGAGTATAATATTTCATAATAATTATCATATCATTTAAATAACATAAAAACATTTAAAATAATAACTATGTTACCAACATTTACATATGAACTTACCTAGTATGCGAAAATGGCTACTTTTACCATTTCGTCCACAACTTGGCATTTTCCCCATTTTAGCCCGAATTCCAGTTTTCCTTGCTAATCGAGCTTGGAAGCTTGAAAAACCCTAGCCATGGTTTCTCCTTGCTATATTCGGCCATGGGGTTGAAGATGAGCAAAATTGGCTTTTAATTTTGTATTTTAATTCATTTTACCCCTAAATGACCAAAATGCCCTTACTACTAAACTTTCCAAAAATTCCATCCATATCCAATTTTTGTCCATAAACTTAGAAATTGGTAAAATTGCTATTTAAGACCTCCTAATTAATATTTCAAAACAATTTCATACTAGAAACTTCTAGAATGCAAGTTTTGCAAATTATTCGATTTAGTCCCTAATTTCAATTTAAACACTTTATGCATAAAATGTCTTCACGAAAATTTCACACAATCATGCAATCATATCATAGACCTCAAAATAATCATAAAATAATTATTTCTATCTCGGATTTTGTGGTCACGAAACCACTATTCCGATTAGGCCCTAAAATCAGGATATTACATATACTTTGTAAGGTAATATAGAAAATATGATAAAATATAATGTATAATATGATTTATAAATAAAAATATATAATAATATATCATATAAAATATTTGATATAATGTAAAGAATATATATAATAGTAATTTAATAGGTGTTTTCATACTAAAACATAGTAAAATGATCAATATATATAGGAAAATACATAGTATTTATAAGTAAAAACATATAATAACACAATATAGTTAGTAGTGTATGGAAAATAATATATAATAAAACATATAATATGAATAATACATATAGTATAATATTTAGAATAATATAAAATATAGTAAATAAATATATAACATATGATAGAATACAAAATAAATAATATATATATATATAATAAATGAGTTTTTAATATATTGGATAATAAAAATAAAATATACTATTTTATAATTAATATTTAAAAAACAGTATTATATAAAGTATTTAAAATAAAAGGATTAAATTGAATTTAATTAAGAAATCTGGGGTTAATTTGCAAATAAATAAAGAGAACTAGGTCAAATTGGAAGACGGACTAAAGTCGAGGGACTCACTGAGTAATTTACCCTAATCCCAAACGACACCGTTTTTCTGAATACAGCTTTAAAGTCATTATAAGGATTAAATTGAAACAAAATTAGAACATTAGGGCTAAATTTTAAATAAAATGAAATGAAATTATAGAAATTAAAAAAACAAGAGGACGGATTGAGAAATTAACCCACTTTACAAGAACAAGCGGATCCTCCCCGGGTAATCGGGTCAACGCGCGGATCCTCCGTCTAATACGGTGCCGTTTTAGTGCTTATTGAATTAAGCAAAACAACACCATTCTGGTAGGGTTATATAAGCCCCGATTTCAGCTTTTAAAGTCATTTTAGCTTGGTTTCGAAAATAAAAAAAGAAAGAAATCCTCTGAAAGAGGATTTGGGGTCCGGTCTAGGGTTCCGTCGAACCTCCATTCCTGGTCTTCTCACGCGCCACCACGCACAGTGGTCGGAGGGTAAAAACCCTCTTTCTTTTGAAGCGAAAACTCAGGTAACTCCTTCGCTTTACAATATTATCAGTTTTTACCTAAAATTTATTTACTTATTTTAAAAATAAAAAACAGAATATAAACTTAGATCACCTTTTTAAAGAAACTTCTTGAACTTCTTTTTTGAATATCCGTATGTATTTTTTTTTGAAAAAACAAAAATCCGATCTCTTTTACAATGAAATGATTCGGCTTTTATAGCCTCTATTTACAAGTTTAGCTTATCCCTTTTTGATTTCTTGCCTTGTTTGCTGCTATTTTCTTTCCTCTTTTGCAGGTACCAGCGAGGAAGGTAGACCACCGACGTTGATTTGGCCGTAGACCACGGCCTGATTCGCAGTCTACAATCTCGACTTTGATGGTGGGTAATTGAAGCGGAGGGACTCGAACAGACGCGTTGATTGCGATGCCAAACGAGTCTGTTGTCGGCTATGATCTCGAGGAAACTTTACGGCGCGAACCCTAGCTAGGGTTCCTCGGAGGCTGAAAATAGTTTGGACCTTTTGGGCCGTACCTGCTTGTAGGTTGGGTGTCAACGGGTTAATGGGTATTTAAAGTATTCTGGTTTAGGCTTAATGGGGTATTGGGTGTTGTACGGGTTATTGGGTAGTTTTAGCTAGGTTACGGGTTAGTGGCATTTGGGCTTCTTATTGTAACTGGACTATTTAAAAACATTTATTTATTTATTTATTTATTTGTTTTATTTGAGCCCGGTCAAATTTGGGCTATTACAGCCCCCATACCCGAGACTGTCGCCGGAGTCGAGCACGAGGTGTTAACGGGCTTAATTCATTAATTAAACAACTCAAACAATTTATTTTAGAAATTCCAGACAAGCTGACTAACTGCATCATAGTCGCTTAAAAATTCATATCTCAAGGTCCAAAACTCAAAATTAAGATCCGTAAATTTTCCTTAAAACTAGATTCATATATCTATCTACTAATTTTTTTCTAGAATTTTTGGTTGAGCCAATTAGTACAGTTTATTAGTTAAAGTTTAGCCTGTTTCCGCATTCAACTGCTTTGACCTCTGTTCACTACGAACCACTTTTCTCTTTGTACAGAACTCAAAAGACTATGCCGTTTGTATCTCTTAAAACTAGACTCAATAAGAAATTTTTACATATAAAGCGTAACTTCTAATTATTTTTTTACAATTTTTGGTGAATTTCCAAAATCAGAACAGGGGATTCAGAAATTTCTCTGGCCCTGTTTCACAAAATTTAAATATCTTATAAAATAAAACTCTTTTACCTATTTTGTTTCTTCCACATGAAAATAGATTCATTGGGCTTCAATTAAATATTTTATTCATAATCTAATTCTATTTCTACTATTTTTAGTGATTTTTCCAATTCATGTCACTGCTGCTGTGTGATTCTTTTTTATAACCAATTTCACCATTTTATGGTTTTCCATGGACTAAGTAACACATTAAACATACATGACATCAAATATGATCTAGATTGGCCATTCCAATGGCTAATCATTTCCAAACCTTTTCTTACCAAACCATACCCATATCACAAGATTATTTACACAAAGTGAGTATAGTGCTATACATGCCACACTAAAAATATACAAGCCATTTTACCAATTTAGGTCTTCGGATAGTGTGAGCGAGCCTTCGACCTATCCCGATTCTCAAGCCGGCTTGTCAAAACTACAATGAATGAAAAGGAGGGAGTAAGCATAAATGCTTAGTAAGTTCACATGCAAATAACAAGTAACATGATCATGCAATCCAACATAAACATCATTAAGACACTCATGTCATAAGAATACTTACTATCTTACCATAATTTTGTCTTACCAAATTCTCAACCAAGGATTAAAGTCATACCTGTCCATTTTCACTTCTTCAACACATTCATCGTCACTCACTTTCGTTTTAAGTACTCTTCTTATTCTCTTAGGATTCTCCCGTTGAATACATCGGAATATAATTTCGGATACGCGGATAGTGTGCACGTAAGTGCTATACTCATAGCTAAACAACCTCAATAGCTTTTGAAATCTATGTATCCAAGCTACCATGTAACCCGCCCATAAACGAACTCGGACTCAACTCAACGAGCTCGGGCGTTCGCATCCATAAGTGAACTCGGACTCAACTCAACGAGCTCGGATGCCTAGTTACATCTCACGAACTCGGACTCAACTCAACGAGTTCGGAACTCAACCATCCTAGTGACATGTCACTTGTACCCTAATCTATTCCCAAGGTTCAAACGGGATTCTTCTCAATTACACATTTTGATCGCCTTCTTCGAAATGTAGAAACCGATACTTGCTAGCATCTCATACTTATCAAGTTGTTCACATAATTAGCATATTACAAAATAATAATTCACAAAGCATAATATTTCATGATAATAAGTATCATATCATATAAATAACATTAAATCACCTAAAATAAAAATTATGTTACCTTATTTACACATGAACTTACCTCGATACAAAATATTAGCAATCGAGCCTATTCCTCGTAAACTTTGTTTTTCCCTCGATCACGACTTGAATCTTGTTTCTCTTAATCTATAATACCAAATTAATTTATTTAATACATACATTCATCAAAACATCCCTTAGTACGAACTTTGGTAAAATTACAATTTTGCCCCTAAACTTTCACATATTTACACTTTTTCCCCAAGGCTCGTAAATTAAACCTCATCTTATTTTCTTATGTTTTATGACATGATGATCATTTTTCCCTTCTATAGCAACATCAAATTCACACTCTAACATGTACTTATGAATATTAGGTATTTTTACCGATTAAGCCCTTTTACTCGTTTTCACTTAAAACCGAGTAGCACAAGTTGTCTAGCATAATTTAAAACCTCATATTCTATCATAAAACACCGAAATACACAAATTTCACCCATGGGTAATTTTCCAAATATGAACCCTAGGTTAAATTATTGCTAGCATAAGCTAAATCAAGTTATCGGGACTCCAGAAACGTAAAGAACATTAAAAACGGGGCTTGGAATCACTTACTATGGAGCTTGGAAGCTTGAAACAAACCCTAGCTATGGAGAACCCTTTAATTTTCGTCCTAATGAAGAAGATGGACATATTTTGCCATCTTTTTCCTTTTTTTAATCTTTTAATTACCAAATGAACAAAATACCCTTAATACCTTTTTTTGAAAATTTTCATGTACAAGCCCATTTTTGTCCAAAATTTTAGAAATTGGTCAAATTTCTATTTAAGTCCTCCTCATTAATATTCCAAAGTAATTTCATACTAAAAACTTCTAGAATGCAAGTTTTACAAATTATTTGATTTAGTCCCTAATTTCAACTTAAGCACTTTATGCATAGAATTTCATCACAAAAATTTCACACAATCATGCAATCATATCATAAACCTCAAAATAATTATAAAATAATTATTTCTATCTCGAATTTGTGGTCACAAAACCACTATTCCGATTAGGCCCTAATTCGGGATATTACAAAAGCACTAAGGATACTAGCAAGATTGGAATATTGATTGTAAATGCTGGGATTACTAATGAATTAATAACCCGGGAACAATGCCATGGAAAAAATATGGTAACCTACTACTCGATTGGGTACTAACGTGGTCTACCTCTATCGAAAGTAAGACCTAAAGCTGTTCACTCCTAAGACACTATACATCTATGGGCTAAGAATAAGCAACCATGAATGAATCACAATCTTCTAAATCATATAAGGTAAATCTCTATGTCTAGAGTTTACACGAGCATTTCACTTAACGCTATCTTATATTACCTAGTTTTGGTCCAAGCAACCAAACTCTGTCAATATTAAGCTACTTTCAGACTTATCAAGCATTTATCATTACTCTAATAAGTATATAAACATAAATAAACATTAGGTAAAGTAGTAAACTGAATCATATTCATCCATAAACACTCATTAGAGTTAAAATGTCATCAAAAGTAATCCCCAGTTGTGCTAAGTTAGCTCATGACTAGGCTACTCAAATTCAAGTATTTTAATATCATCAACATCCTAAAATAACAGTTTAAACCAGCAAATTTAGAAGAAAAAAATTGCATATGGAACACAAATCCCTCTAACTTGGCATCTAGTGTGTGTCTTCACCCAAGCTCCTAATAGCTCAAATTCTCCTCATTGTCACAAAGAAACTCTGTCAAAGCTCCGTATCTGCAATCAGTTGTACCTTTCGCTCTCCTTTTTTTTTGGCAAACCTCTCTCCTTTTTATTTTATATGTGGGTCCTCCTCTAGGGTAAAAGTTGTCAGCAAATGGTTGCCTTTTCCCTAATTTTGAGGTGGATATTTTCCATTACACGTGAAATTGGAGGACCAACTGTTGAATGCTCTAATTGATGATTGGGTATTTGTCGTTTTCTTCCTCAGCATTGCCATGGAAATTTCTCAAAATGTCTTTGAAAATCTCTATCCTTTGCTATCTTTCTTCCTCAAACCTTTCATTCAACCACCACAAGGTCTTTCCACCAACAATTCAAAGTGTAACATCCTGAATTAAGGCCTAGTCAGAACAGTGGTTTCGGGACCACAAATTCGACACAATAAAATTTTTTTTATTATATTTTTATGGTCTAAAATTATACAAAATGATTTTGTAAAAATTTCATTTGAAATTTTTTACGTTTGGGCGTTCATTTTGGTCGAAAGGACTAAATTGTAAAAAGTGCTAAACTTGAGTTCTAGAAGCTAGAGGTGTCAAATTAGTATAAAATTTTAAATTGGAGGTCCTTATATGGTAATTAGACTATTGGTTAATTTTTTGGACAAAAATGGACATGAAATAGGTGAAATAGAATATTTTTAAATTAAGGGCATTTTGGTCATTTAGTAATTAAAATAATAAAAAGGGAAAATAAAAGCCAAATTTATGCCCATCTTCAACCTTTGGCCAAAATTTGCATGGAAGCCATGGCTAGGGTTTTGTTCAAGCTTTCCAAGCTCAATAGTAAGTCCGTTCTTGCCTCGTTTTTAATGATTTTTACGTTTTTGAAATCCTCGTAACAAGATCTAGCTATTTCTACCATTTATTTGAGCTAGGGTTGATGTTTAAAATTTAACCATGAGTGATATGCATGTGTTTTGATGTTTAATGGTAGATTATGCAAGTTTATGGTTAGAGAAATAACTTTTACTAAGTGATTTTTAGTAAAAATGCATAAAAGGACTAAATTGTAAAAGTTATAAAATTTTTCATAAAAGTGTGAATTAGTTGAAATTGAGAGCTGATGTAGTTATGAAATTTGTTCGACTAGCTTAAAGTACCAAGAAATTGAATAAAAATCATTTTACGAGCCTAGGGGCTAAATTACAAATATGTGAAAGTTTAAGGGTAAAAATGTAAATTTGTAAAATTATGATTTTTGGGTCAATTTGAATAATGTGAGTAATAAATAAGTTATATCTGAAATGTTAGATCAAGAAAACTGAGATTCGGGCTTAAATCGGGAAAGTACGAGATTATGGACTAAAATGGAATAATTAGTTGTGCTCGGATTCGAGGTAAGTTTGTACGTCAATAATAATGCAATGTTATACTTGAATGTTAATGCTTGATATTACATGAATTGTAAGTACATGTGTAAATAATGTGACAATGTAATATATTTTGATGTGTTGACATTATGTGATAAATGTTTTATCATTATTATGTATGCTATGCCTAATTGTAACTTGTAAGCATAAATGATATTATGGTTGTTACATACGACATCACAGGCAAGTGCGATAAAATGTGGCATGTGCAAGTGAGAAAATCCCATTTGAACCTTAGGAATAGTCTAGGATACAAGTGACATGTCACTAGGAATTAAAAAGTTCGAACTCGTTGAGTGGTTCGGGTTCGTGATATATGTGGTATCCGAGCTCGTTGAGTGGTCTAAATTCATAATGGATGCGATACATGTGATTGAGTTCTGGGAAATGGTCTTGTGTGTTCTACCAGTGGCCAGGTAATCTTTGAGTGGTCAGATACCTGACAGCTTTTGTGAGCAGCTCGTGTAGTTGCACCTTAATCGATAGGTTTTATAAGCAGGCTCGTGAGTATCTCCATTGCGAGCGTTACATGATATGAGGTAGCTTTGGCTACGTATGTATATGTGGCACTTATGTGCAAGTTTTTCGCGTATCCAATAGTATTTCGAGTGTTCAACGGGTAATGTAATGGATGATGTGACGAAATTTCTAAGGAGAATACGTTAAGGAAGTTATGATTATATGTTGTATTACGAGTTGGGACAGGTATGTACACTAAACTCACGAGTAATGCCTTGATATATGATGTTTCATGATAAAGAGGTATGAGGGTGATAAGTAAGTCAAAGGTTTTGAATGATGAATAAACTTATGTTTATGTTTATGATTATGTTTATTATGTCATCATATGATAGTTATCATGATATTGCACTAAAACAGTTTTGGACAGCAGCAATTATGTGACTTTGAAAACCACCAAAAATTATAGAAATTGAATTGGAAACAAAATAAGATATTAGATTAAAGCTTATTGAGCCTAGTTTCACATAGAGGAAATGATGTAAACAAAATAATTTCATATTATGAGATATTTGAATTTTTTTGTGAGACAGGGTCAGAGTGATTTTGGGCTCCCCTGTCTTAAATTTAGAAAATCACTAAAAATTGTACAAGAATAATTATGGGTTAGAATTTATATGACTAAATTCTTACTGAGTCTATTTTCAAGAGAAATAGACAGGAACACCATCCGGATCCTCTAACGCCTCGAATTTGGGCCTAGAAGGAATGGGCCTTGAGCATGGGAACACATAAAAGTTTATGTGTACGAGAAATATCACAAATTGCATCTTGGCTTTAGTGGCTAAGTATTTGGGCATATTTGGGAGTGTTGGAGAAGTCCTGGGTTTAAACCTTGGATTTAACTAAATTTTTTATTTAAGTGAATAAAACCCTCGGTACTTGGAAGTAAGCCTTTTAAATAATTAAGATTAAAATGTAACACAAGATGAGCTTGTAGTCCAGTGGTTGTGGCGTCATTAAGGTGGCAAGGGTTCTTGAGTTCGAGTCACTCTATGCACAAAGGAGTATTTATTTTACTCCTTTTCTGTGTGAGTGGTGGAGTTTGAATAAAACACTACAATGGTGGTTGGAATTTGAACTGGTCAAGGAATGGATTATGGAGAAAATCAAGGAGAAGATTGGGGAGGAAATCATGGAGGGATTTTAGGAGGAAAAATGGGAGTTTGAAGTGAGGTAAGACTGTGCTAAATTTGCTTAGGAAGTACTCAAAAATTTGGCTGGAGGGGGTGGCTTTCATTTTCGGCTTTTGGTGATCATTTTTTTTTTTGGTTTTTTTGTTCTGCAACTTCTTAGCCGTATGCTTTCCTTGAGTGGCTGAATCCATTTTGACCTATTTTCATAACTCCTTCATCTATTCTTTTGAGTACTATGATCAATTCTATTCTGTTTCTTTTTTTATTTTTCACTTCAGTATTCGTTCACCCATACTTCCCCTTTCGGTTAGCCCTCTAGTTGTATTCTCTTTTCTTTTGAGTTCTTGCCAGATACCTTTTTCTTCTTCCTTTTTGTCATTTCCTTCGATTTTTTTCAAACGACTATTCTTTTTCCCTCTCTTACTTCTGGCTTCTGCAATTGATTCTGAACAATCGGCTGAACATATACCATCTTGTCTCTTTGCACTTCTCTACCTTCACCTCCAATTTCTTCACTGGCCGAATACTCATAGGTGAGTATCCGAATTGCACTTTCTTTCCTCTTTCAGGTTTTTCCCTTCTCTGGTTATTGTCTTTTGTTTCTCCTTTTCGCACCAACTATATTATTTTGGTATACTCTTCAAATTAAATCGATTCTCCCTCTCTTATCGTTCGGATGTTGTTTACTTGGTTTGTTTCTAGAACTCTCGATGAGCAAAGAGGGTTCTAGCAATAAAGTGATGACAGTGATGGACGCATAGTCTTTGCCCCCAAGTTTAAGCGACGTAAAGTGTCGGCAGTTCGGGACTTTCCACCAGGTTGTGGAAGGGTGACTGCACCAAGCTTTGTATTAAGTAGGCAAATCATAGTAGACCGTTCGAGTCAAGGCAAGTGGTAGTCGATCCTTCGACTAGGGGTTTGGTTAATGTTCTTTTAACTCTGTTGATAAGTGATTAACTGTTGTTATGTTTGAATAGGTTCCGGCGCTCGAAAATTCTTAGTACTCTACGTGATCAAGTGTGTAACCGTATGCTATGTTTGATGATCGGCTAAAAAGCTGAAAGTGTGTGTATTTGTATGCGGTTTTTTATAATCGTTTAAAAGCCAAAAGTATGTGTTTTTTACACTATTATGACTGTAGATCGGCAAAATGCCAAAAATCTAAAAATATGGAGTATGATGCCACACGAGCGTGCGATCGCACGTGTGGTGAACTAAGCCCACAAACATGGACGTTAGACTGTAGAGGCCACCACGAGTGCTCTCGTGGTCTTGGGTTGTTCTGGGCCCACACAGATAAAATGTATGTGATGTGGTAAGTGTTGTTTGGACTGTGACGTTTGTATAGTTGTGGCTATTTCTGGGCTAAATGGGCCATACGAATGTGTGGGCCCACTTGGGCCGAGTATGGGCCTTAGGCCCATTTATGCCGTTAGGTCTGTTTAGGTTACTTAAGTCACTCGAGGTGACGGTGGACCTTCTGTTGGGTTTTTAAGACCCTGGACTATAAAATTACTAAAATACCCTTGTACTGTAAAATTACTGAAATACCCTTGTACTGTAAAATTACTAAAATACCCTTGTAGTGTAAAATTATCGAAATACCCTTGTAGTGTAAAATTATAAAAATATCCTTGTACTGTAAAATTACTGAAATACCCTTGTAGTGTAAAATTACCGAAATACCCCTGTAGGGTAAAATGATTGTTTTGCCCTTGTGGGTAAATGACCGACTTAGATTATGAATTTGACTGATTTGATTGTGATTGTATGACTGTGTTTTAACTGACTTGACTATGGTTGTAAAACTGATATGCTTTTAATATATGTTTAAATGACTGTTACTGAGCATGGCCATTCTGTATATACGTGTGATGATTGAGCATGACATACACAACATATTGCATGGGGTTGGTACATTGATATGGAGGAAGTACTATTCTGATAGGGTCACACGAGTCGCACGAGACGATTGTGGATCCAGTATTGATCTGTTGAGGTTGCATGGGTCGCACGAGACGACCGTGGACCGACGAACGGCTTAATGCCACTTAATCTGATAATGGCTCTATGCCAACTTGAATATGGCTTTGTGCCGATCATATTACAGTATTGATGGCTTTGTGCTGATCATATTACAGTACTGATGGCTTTGTGCCAATCATAATAGAGCTACAGATGGCTTTGTGCCGATCATATTACAGTACTGATGGCTTTGTTCCGATCATATTATAGCTACTGATGGCTTTGTGCCGATCATATTATCGCTACTGATGGCTGTAAGCCATGTATATTTCTGGCAGCTTTGCTGCGTTATTATTTCTAGCGGCTATGCTGCGATATTGGTGTACTGGTTAGGTGGGTCTATTTTATCCCCACATGGTGTGTTGGCTGGATTGGGATGGATTGCATTATTGCACTGTTGCATTTCTGTTATTGATACTATCACTGTATTGGGCTTAAGCCCACACTATTATTGTATTGGGCTAAGGCCCACATTATTCTGTTACTAAAAAAGGGCTCAGGCCCAGACTGCTTCTACATTCTGTTATCTTACTGACTGTTTTTATTTTAGGGGATTATACACTGAGTTTTCGTAAACTCACCCCGCTCTTAATTTTTCAGGTAATCCTTAGCGAGAGACGGTTCGACGTATCGGAGGACTCGAAGGTGGCCACACTACGGACAGTTAAATTTTAGTATTTTGAATTACTTTATCTTAATTACGTTTTCTCTTATTTGGGTTTTGATGTAATAAGGCCTTTCTCCGGGTTGTTTTAATTTCTAAATTTTATCATATTGTTTGCTTGACTTCTAATTTTAAGACTCGTGGTTTAAAAAGAAGATAATGTTTTATCAACCAAACATAAGAACACAAACATTTTTCAAGAAAAGCTTCCGTTGTATTTGAAACACAAAATTTTACTTTAATTTTTATAAAAACTACATAAAGTTTTAATCAATCCATCAATCAAATGATTTTGAGATTTTTCAACTACATCAAATTTTATGTTTCACTCTTCAATGTGACATCGCCGGATTCAGCCATAACGTCTGGGCCGAGTTTGGGGTGTTACAGATCCTGTACTGAGAGATAAATAAATTTTAGTAAAGAAAGGTCAAAGCTATCAAATAGCAGAACAGAGGTAACTTTGAAAAATAAACTGTACTTATTGGCTAGACAAAAAATTCTAGAAATTTTAAGGTAAGAAGAATGTGAGTCTAATTTCAGGGAAAATTAGCGGATCTTAATTTAGAGTTTCGTAGCTCAAGTTATAAATAATTTAGTGACTATGACTCAAGTAGACAGCTTGACTGGAATATGAACAAATAGTGGAATTATTTGTACTTTCGATTGTGTTACCAAGAGAACATGTTGTAAGAATTTGGAAAAGCACGCTAATAAATTGCTTATTATTATTTTCCTACGGGCTTAATAAGCTATAAAGCTTACCCCTCTCCTTTCCATTTCTTTTAGTGTTGTCAGGTTAGCTCGAGGTTGGAGATCGTCGGAGGTAGCATCACACTATCCAATTATCAAGCTGGGGTATTAATAAATCTTAAGTGTTTTCAAGTAAGTGGCATGTATAGAGACTTAGTACTTTATGATATGTGTTTCATGATTTGGCCAATTGAGTTGGCTTATAATAATTCATTTGTATAGAGCCATGAGATATGACTTATATTTGATCATTAGGTTGTAAACCTAATTGATTTGATAATGCACATGTGTGATGGCTTGTTATCGATGGATGTATGATATGGTATGCATATTTGATGGATGAAATTTGATCAATATATGTGACTATATTCTTAGTATAAAAGTGTAAATTTAAAGCAAGTTAGTGATGTTGATGAAGAATGAAATTGGTGTGGAATGCCTTAAAGAAACATGTTAATGTGAGTGTGTGATATGTAACATTAAGGATATGAATTAGATATGACTATGAATGCTAGATGATTGAGTTGAGAATATTAACATGAAGATGAACATGGTATAAGGGTATAAGTGGTAATGAAGATGACAAGGTCAAATGAATATGGTTTGGTATTTCCAGACTTGTTATAAAATGAGTATGAGAAACACAAGTATGATGACATGCAAATGTTATGTTTGTAACTTAATTGAGGATGTTTAATCTTTTATTGGATATCATGTTCTACGCCTTTGATGTTGTATAAGTGTGTGAGGGATTATGGTTGACCAAGGCTTGGAAAATAGCCTAAGTGTTGGCCACACGGGCAAAGACATGGCTATGTGTCTCAGCCGTGTGGAGGACACAGCCTAGCACACGGGCGTGTGACTTGGCCATGTGACCCTTATTTGTTGATGACATCATAAACAGAAAGTTACAAGGGTTGAGGACACAAGCGTGTCCCAAGCCACACAGGCGTGTATGACCACACGGCCTAATCCACACAGGCATGTGACTCTCTAAACATGGAAAATTTCTCTATGTGTCGTAAAATTTTTAGAAGTTCTTTGTTTAATCCCGAACCACCCCCGATGTATGTTTTGGGTCTCGTAGGCTCGTATAAGGGATGATATGCATGTGTTTAAATGTTTTTGAATTGGTTGAAATTTTATGGCTCGGTTTTACATGTATGTGTATATTTAAGTCCAGTAATGCCTCGAACCCTGTCCCAGTGTCAGATACGGGTAAGGGGTGTTACATAAAGTACAGATGCACTAAAGTAATCACCATCCCAAGTTTTTGCATGCAATGCTCGATTAACTAAAAATAATCATGCAATTATCTAAAATGAAACTAATTTTACTTAAGTACAAGCAGTTAACTAAGTCTAAAAGAAATAATTATAACTCTTTTCAAAAGTTATCAGTACCTCTTTCCCTCTTTCTTAATTCAGCAGAAACAAGACAGGGACTTATCTCTAGAGTTGAAACGATTTGCCTATTATTCCTCTTCTTTCGAAGATATTCACAAGTCCACTATCGTTAAGCTTACGAGTTCTTTCTCTATAATGGTTGCAGAGTGGGAACTTATTATTGGTCCATTGAACAGGCCTGTAAAGAGGTTGAGGTCTATCAGGCTACTTCTGAGAGAACCATCCTTTTAGGAGAATAGTCTCTCGCCCATCTCCACCAATCCTATGATTCCATTACTTTACAAAATCACAAACTTACTCAATTGTCTCCCCCTCGACAGCTCGAAAGGAAGAGTTAGAAGAAAAGGTCAATCATTTGGAGACCCAAAAGAAACAACACATCACCGATAAAGAGAAAATACAAAAGAAAGCAATGCACTCTGGAAAAATTTGTGGCAGATACCAACAAAGGTATTAAGTTACATTTTCTAGTTTTATGGTTTAGCTTAATACTGCTCTTACAAGTAGTTATGGGTCCCTTCGATCTAAGCCACATGAACTTCAAATGTTTGCTGCCTCTTGTCAAGACCGACCTTAGCTTCGACGTCTTAAATCCGAAAGGGGTTGTATGGAGAGAATTCCAAAAAAAAAATAGAAAGAGTCAGGTGAACTCTTCTATGACCATGATTCAAATACATCCAACTAGGATTCTTCAGATGGTACTGCCTCAGAGGATGGAACCCCCAATAAGGCCTCCATCTCTTTTACCCAAGGGGAAACTAATGTTGAGAATGAGGAGAACACGGAGGGAATGACTGATCCACCAACTTTGGATAATGTTTAAATATTTTCTTGAATTTATATTAGTTTTTCCATAGTAATGAGAACTCCTACCTCTCTCCTTCATTTTATTTTGCTGCAATACATTTACCGCCAATGTGACTATGATTCGTCATTCTTATACTTATTCTCGTCACACTATCTTATATCAACTTTAAGGGGACTAAGCTAGAGCTATTGCAACATGTATACAGAGGCTATTCCACAATTTACTATGTTAAGAGGATCAACTAAATCGTGCTCTAGTACCACTCAATTTGTAACACCTTATACCTCACCCGATTGCTGGGTTCAAGTAACAGATGTTACACTAACCTGAAAGACTTAAGAAAATTTCGATTTCCAATTTATTTACATACTTAAATTACTCAAATTCTTAAAAATCTAGTTTTTAATACAACTTGTACAAAGCTAGTGATAAATTCTTAAGACTTTAACTCAAACAAATATTTACAACTTTTGAATTAAGGCTCGATAACATATATAACCAACTTAGACCTTGAGGTGAGCTCTCCACAGGTGCCCTTATATATATATGGATAGTTACTGCATACCACTTAACTTTGGTTGGGTCTTGCTTGGTTCCTTTTAATTCATCCAAGTCACTATCTAACCTGCATTCAAACAGTAATTTTATAAGTTTAAAAGAACTTAGTGAGATTTGTATATAGAATTTAAGAAAAATTAGAGACTTTTGGCTCAAAATTAAACTCTCTGAATTTCGTAGGAGAATTTGAGAACTTAATTGTCAAAGCTTATGCCATACGTGTCATATGTTGTCTATTAGCAGACTAGTCCTTAGTTTGATCCTGACCATGTTCACTCTTGGAAATCACCCCATTTCCCATTTCCCATAGTTCTATCTCTCTTATCCTTGCCTTTATTATTCTTGGCTAGCAACACTTGGTGACTACCCAAGTAATCGCCATTACTGCAGTCTTTACCAGAATACAATGTCATCACTAACCTAGAGTGTTAGTGTCCACAACACCATGTACTTGCTTTGTCGATCCATTCGTTAAAAAGGTTTCATTAAACATTCATATCCTACCTTTTGTAGATCACCAAAATCTCTATTGTTTTTTTCGAGGTCCTAACAGATCTCCACTGTCCACTATTCTCTAACAGACTCTACTGGCCTTTTAGCCTTGAGCAAGCATTTCCTATCACGAAGACTATTATCTTTCTATTAAAACTTTTGACTAACTTTTTTTTTACTTATCGATTTATGAATGCATCTTAAATAGCCTAATCCATGTTTGCTTAAACCGTATGAACTCCACAACTTCCCTGGCGGACTTGTTTTGACGTACATTTTGTATACCTTCTTATATAAGGAGTCTCTTCCTATATTCTACCTTACTAGGTCAAGATGTTTCCTTGGCCCCACTTATTATTGCCTTCGGCGGATTCTTACATTGACCCAAGGGCTTGTTCCTTACACGCGCCAAGCTTATTCATTGCTATGACTTACCATACCTGTCACACCATGAATTCTACTTTCACCCTTAGTGTCCCTCATGAGCTATGGATTTTCTAATTGTGCTTCTCATGTTTAACGTCTTGTCGGGCTTCCTTGTGTTTTCTGTCTCGACAGACTACCCAGTGTTTACTGTCCCAGAAGACTTCATCAGTTGCCGTAGTCGAGCTTTAGTCTTATATCTTTTAATCCTGTGTTTATTGTCCCGAAAAACTTCCTATACAACCATAGCCTAGCTATGGTCTTACACATTAAACCTCTTCTGAGGTGTCACCCTGTGGGACATTACCACTGTTGCGGTGTCACCCCATAAAGCCTACGGACCATTGTCGCATTGTTGCTCTATGGAACTTAATATCTATTGGTGCTCAAACCTTGATGCTCAAACACCGTAGTGTCCCCTTCGAAAGGCCAAGAGCTTCGAACATCATAGTTTGCACTCAGTAATATTGGTATCTAATAGAAATTCTCGTCCCTTAAGTCTTAACTTCATCTATCCCATCAATAATTGCCCCACCATACTCCGCCATTAAAAAAATGCAATTCATGCATTCCATACACACACAATACGCCAAGTATTCAGACATTGAAACATAACTATCAAACAAACAACAATCGTTCCTACCACATTTGCAAAAACTTATTTATCACTTTCCATTCAAAATCAAGGTCCTAAGAACAATGCATAATGAACAAAAAGGTATTTTGATCTAGAGATCAGCATAATAAACCACCCAAAAGGTAGAGTACAGAAACTCAACTAGATTCATTTATCTCTATTAGCTTAGCTTGTCCAAACACTAGAGCCTTCTTCGTCTTGGCTGCTAAACATGACAACCACTTATTGGTTAAACTAAAAGTGTTCAACCCTTAAAATCCAGAATACATCATTGTACAGAAGCTTTTAAGAGTTCTTACTCTAGCTCTTCCTTTAATTCACGAGTTCAGAGGGGTAAGGAAGCTTACCAGTTCTTCAATTTCTTTACTACTAGACTTCAATTCACACAACTGCTGCAGCATGCAGAGCTTCTTTTAACTAAATTCTCTTCTTCTTCAGAGCGACTGAAGAAGATGATACTTTAGAGTGAAAACTTTGTAAACAGAATTGAGAAAATTCTATCTCTATACACTCTTATATATATACACCTTTAGCACGATTTTAACTGACCGTCTCTACCAATCATCTTTAATCATTTTGTCTCCCACTTTGGAACCAACCAGTTCCATCCTAACTGAACAAGAATTGGGATCTAACTAACCGAAATTTGGCTACTAAAATTTCTAAATTTCCTGGTGGAGTCTAAAAATTCACTAATCCTTCCAATTTAATCCTAACTTTCCTTATATTTTAATTCAATAAAGATACCTGGGTGTTGCAGTGGAAGCTATGATATCACGACGTCGACCTGAGATTTTGAACACTTTGGAAATTGGTCCTAATTTTACCTTGAGTTAGTAGAAAAGCTTTAGTAAGCTCGTATGGGACCTAAAAGTGATTATGTAGCATAATAGGAATATGAGTTATACTTAATTATGTGTATAAATGGTTGTGTGATTTATAATTTACTATCGTTTGCTCCGACAACAAACATAGCATCTTGTAGCTTGGACCTAGGAATCGGGTCAGGCAAAGGGTGTTACACCTCATTACCTATATAATTGTGAATACATGCACTTAAAATAATTGTATGCTTATTACATAGGGTTACTAGTAAAACAACTCCAAAAACTCTTTTCGAGTTATGGATTGGAAAAAATCCTAGCCTAAGGCACCTACATGTTTGGGGTTGCCAAACAGAAGAAATAATATATAGTCTATATGAAAGAAAATTAGATTCCCGTACGGTAAGTGCATACTTTATTGATTATCTAAAGAAAATAAAGGATATGGGTTCTATTTACCAAATCATAGTCCAAGAATTGTAGAAATCGGTAATGTTAGATTCCTTGAGAATAGTGAAGTTAGTGGGAGCGTTAAAAAAAAGTTGTTGATATAAAAGAAATTATGTAGAACTTCCTACAACTATAAATGGTCATTTATCTACAACTACTGCAAATGTTGTTCCAACAATTAATGAATACTTTAATAATGCTGAACAACATTTAAATGATGAAACGCTAATAGAGGAAATTGACTTTCAAAAGTTTGATGAAAATGAACCACGAATAATGTCATCAAGAATAACTAAAATAAAGAAAAAATAAACCATTCCTAATGATTATGTGGTTTATTTGCAAGAGTCAGATTTTGATATTGGAATTAATAAATATCCAATTTCATTTTCAAAAGCCATAAATAATGATGAGTTTGACAAATGGATAAATGCCATGAAAGATGAGATGAAATCTATAGAACAAAACAAAGTCTAGGACGTTTTCAAATTGCCAAAAAATTCAAAACGAGTTGGATGTATATGGTTTTTAAAACCAAACATAACTTAATTGCCAATAATGAATGATATAAAGCTAGATTTATTACGAAAGGTTATATTCAAAAATATGATATAGATTATAAAGAGACTTACCACTAGTCTCTAAGAAAGGCTCCTTGAGACTTATTGTGGTGTTAGTGGCTCATTATAATTTAAATTTATACCAAATGGATGTGAAAACAACATTTCTGTATGAAAATCTTGAGGAAAAATCTTATATAGACCAACATGAAAGGTTTACAATTGACGAAAAATGCCATATGGCGTCTAAACTTAAGAAGTCAATATATGGACTTAAACAAGCCTTACGACAATGGTACATTAAGTTTAATGATACCATAATTTTTTTTGGTTTTTAAGAAAACCTTGTTGATCGTTGTATTTACCAAAAGATTGATAGGAGCAAGTTTATTTTCTTAGTTTTATATGTTGACAATATTTTGCTTGCTACAAATGATTTTGGTATATTGCATGAGATGAAAGTTTTTCTATCGAATAAGTTTGAAATGAAGGATATGGGAGAGATATCCTATGTGATGGGAATTGAAATATTTCGTGATAGATCACAAGGATTGAAATGTTAAAAGAGTAAAACTTCTTGGAATTATTCTGAAATTGTGATAAATGTGGACTGAATAGGGACTATATAGAAATTGGCTAGCTTGTATTTTGCTTAAATGTGGATAATTTGTAAGTTTCGGGTTTAGGGACTAAATTGCATAAAAAGTAAAATGTTGAGGGTAATTTTATAATTTTCTATTGAAAAGGGTTATAAGCTTAATTTTAATTATTTGAGATGTTTGAATTGAATAATTGAATGAAAAATTATTATTTAGATCAAGAAACAAATCAACCAGACTTGAATTGCAGAAAAACGAAAGTAATGGAATAGTTGTCAGCCTTGTTTCTACAATAGTTTTTGTCTAGGTAAGTTTGTAACTTGGTTAAATTAATTAGTTGTTGTTTTGGTAATTTAATATCTATTTATGTATGTGGGGATTGAGTTCATTGGCTTGAAATGAATAAGATCAAAGTTGAAAGACACTATGGCACTATACCAGAAATGAATAAGACCATAGTTGAAAGACACTATGTAACACCCCACACCCGAGTCCTACATCAGGACAGGATACGAGGCGTTGCCACACTTAAACATGTTTATTCCAACTTTTTTGAATCATCAAGACTTGATAAATTTTAAAACTTTATATAAACTCTTTAACATTTGTCTACGAGGCCTCAAACGTCCATTGGAAACCATTCGGGACTAGCTCGGGTCCTTAACCAACTTTAGAAAAATAACCATTGAAATAGAGCACACGCCTGTGTGGATGGGCGACACGCCCATGTGGTCATTAAGACATGGCCGTGTTAATGGCCCATGTGACACACATGGCCTAAGCATCAAGGGACACGCCTGTGTCCCATGCCCGTATGAATTAAATTCTAAATTCGAACCTACAAGGGTTTTCACACGGCCTGACACACGCCTATGGCTATAGCCCATGTCCCTCACATGGCCATGACACGCCCGTGTCCAAAAACCTTGACATTCTGTTTCTAACGTCATTATCCAATAAGGGGCACACGGTCAAGGCACACGGTCAAGGCACACGCCCATGGACATAGGTCGTGTCCTCCACACGACTGAGACACACGGTCGTGTCTTTACCCGTGTGTTTAATACCATGCATACTGACTTGAAAATTTTACGTGCAGGAGACACACGGCCGGACAACACGCCCATGGGGCTGGTCGTGTGTCACACACGACCCAAACACACACCTGTGTGTCTACCCGTGTGGACAATATAAGGCTATTTACAAAGCCCTATGCCACCCTGAAACACAATTTAATACCAATTAACATATCAAAATCTAACTTAATATGATATATCAACCAACAACCATAGCTAAGACCTATATACATTTCATAAATTCAACCATGCCAACAATTTCACATTCGTAAAAGACTATCTTACATTTATATAATGGCTTACAATATTAGCCAATTTCACGGCCTTATACAAAATGAGTCAAATGCTAAAACAAGCCAACACCTTTGGCCCCAAAACAATGTGACACAAAAATAAAATAAGAAGTTCCTATACATGCCATAATCAAAATGATAAAACTAGCTATACCAAATGCTTCAAGGATAGTGTGGCTAGCTTCTCTGATGTAGGCGATGATCCTCGAACTACTTTGGTAGCCCTATAAGAAAATGGAAAGGAAATAAGGTAAGCATGGGAGCTTAGTAAGTACATATATGTAAATAAGTGTAATTAGAAATACATTCATCAAACCGTGGTTTATCATACTTAAATGATATATCATTTTAATCTCACTATCTTACTCTTCACTTATTCTATGCATACTTACTACATCTCATCACATACTAAGGTCTTCATTCGGGAGTTTAGTATACATACCAGTGATTACCTATAAAATAACTCAAATTCATTCTCTCTATTGACATACCTCACTGGAAGTATCGCCAATCCATTCATCGAGTTACCCATTGAACACTCGAAAATACCTATGAATACTCGGATAATTTACTCTTAAGTACCATACAAGTAGCCAAAGCTACCTCGAACTTTGTACTTCTTGTATATTTGAGCTACTCACGGGCCTTTTTGCCAAGTCAGTACCTGGACCCTATATCTCTATTATGTAATGTCCGCTCATTGAGCTACTCACGGGTATACGCACAAAGTCAATACCCGGACCCACTTTAAATATTTCACTTATCTTATGAACTCAAACTCAACTCATGAGTTCAGACCACTCAATTTCTCATAAATTACCTTTTTATATCCTATATTATTTCTGA
The DNA here is from genome assembly GCA_025698465.1 of Gossypium longicalyx. Taxonomy (NCBI): domain Eukaryota; kingdom Viridiplantae; phylum Streptophyta; class Magnoliopsida; order Malvales; family Malvaceae; genus Gossypium; species Gossypium longicalyx. Next base: position 54,057,080 of record CM046996.1, read on the forward strand.
GGTTCAACGCGATCTCGTATCTAACCTGACATTGTTGCACTTGTTCATAACGTAGGTTACTCTTACCTCGCATTATTTATACTTTTATGACATCGAGTAAAATTTATGATACATGGTAAAAAACTAAAACATTTAAAAGTAAGCTACAATGACACGTAATTTACATATGTACTAACCTCGGTACAAAATGATGGGAACGAGCTTAATCCTCGTAAACTTTGTTCTTACCCCGATCAAGACCCGAATCACGCTTCTCTTGATCTATATTGATAAAGTTCATTCATTTCATCAGCATATAAATCTGGATACTCAAAATTTTATAATTTGGCAAGATGACTATTTTGCCCCTAAAATTTCACAAAATGACCATTATACCCCTAGGCTCGAAATTTAATTTTAATCATATTTTCTCACTAATCAAGCCTAGTCGAATACTTTTCATACTAGAAGCAGTCCACAATTTTCATTATATCATACATTTATCACCTATTTTACAACTTACGCAAAATGGTCCTTAGTTAGGGTTTCCATGAAAACTCTCTCACAAAAGTTGTTTATTACCTATCCAAGACTCATTTTCTTCCATAAAAATTCAGCAAAAAACCTAAATGCTCTCATAGAAAAACCCTAGACTTTCAACCATTTTGCAAAATAGTCCCCCCATTAGAAAACTCATGCTATAAGGGTCTCAAAAGTACAAAAATATTTAAGAAAAGTCATTAAGATCACACACTTGCAAAGGTTTAAAGTTGCTGAAATTTTGACGCTCGAAAACCCTTCTAATGGCTAAAATTTTCGGTGGTAGGAGAAGAGAATGAAAAGATGAAGTCATTTTGTTTTATTTTATCTAATTAAGTCACCAAACCATCTAGACTTTTGACTTTTTAACCAACTTGTCCCCTATGGCCGGCCACCCTTCTAAAATTAGCCTAATTGTCCTTTAAAGACCTCCACATTAAGTTTCATGGCAATATAACACCCTTAGCTATCAAAATGGGACTTTTGCACTTTATGCGATTTAGTCCTTTTTTGCAATTGAGCATGCAATCGCTAAAATAAATTCACCAAAATTTTCATGCACTCATAAAATCATGCCATAACACATAAAATAACATCAAAAATATTTTCTCCGACCTTGGGTGAGTGGTTCCGAAACCACTGTTCCAAGTAGGCCCAAAATCGGGTTGTTACACACTATGGCAACATGATGGAAATGAATAAGACCATGTTGAAAGACACTATGGCATCATGTCGGAAATAAATAAGACCATGGTTGAAAGACGTTATGGCATCCTTGAACAAATGTTTATCAGGTAATATGTATAGGATGATAAATATGTCATATAATATGAAAATGAAATGGATGTTTTGAATTTCATAGGTTACTGATAAATGTTAAATGATATGGTGTGATTACAAGTTTTAAATGTATATTAACTCATTAAATTGTGAGATTTGTGGTGTGTATAGGAATTCAATGAATTCACGAGCTATTGAATGAATTTTATACTTGAATTTTTAGTTAAATTCTATTTGGAAAGTTTACGTTTATGATATATACGAGCTTACTAAGTCCTAGTTGGTTATATTAGTTGTTTTCTTTTTTTGTAGATTATCGAAAATCTCGATCTGTAACAGCCCGTTTTTAGTCAAATCAAAACAGTGGTTTCAGGACTACACATCTGTGGTCAAAAAATTTATTTTATTATTTTTTTAATGTCTACAGCATGATGGTATGATTGTGTGAAAATTTCGTTAAGAAATTTTATAGTTTGAATGTTTAATTTGATAAAAAAGACTAAATCGCGTAAAGTGTAAAAGTGGAGTTCTATTAGCTAAAGGTATCTAATAGCTATGAAATCTTAAATTAGAGGTCCTTATGTTGTAATTAAATGATGGTTAATGTGAGTGGACAAAGATGGACATGATTAAATGAATTTTAATGAATTATAACAAAGGTTAATATAGTAAAGTAATAAATAACTTAACTAAAATAAGGAATAACATAAAAATATCATCATTTTCACTTCATCACCACAGAATTTAGCAAGGAAGAAGCCATGTTTATGGCTTGAAGGTTTCTGTCACTTCTCTAGCTAGCATGTAAGTGATTTTGACTCAGTTTTTAATGATTTCTATGTTTTTGAGATCATTGCATCTTAATCTAGCCAGCCCAGGGACTAATTTGCAAAATTGTTAAAGTTTTAGGGTTTTTCCATTGATGAATTTATGTGTATTTTGATGTTTGATGGTAGAAAATGTATGATTGTTGTTAGATAAACAACTTTTGTAAAGTGATATTTGACAAAATTGTCATTTAGGGATTAAATTGAGAAATGTTGAAATTTTGTGGTTAAATTGTGAAATAAATTAAAAATATAGGTTTTTATGATAATAAGAGAAATTCGGCTAGCATGGGTAGGGACCTAATTGCATGAATTTGTATAATTATGAGATAATGACTAAATTGTAAAATATTGAAATATTAGAGGCAAAAGTGTAAAATTGCTATAATATGCATTTTAGGGCTAAATCAAATAGATTAATGATTAAATGAGTTAAATTTGATATTATATAGATCAAGAAAAGCGAAATTCAAATTTAGATCAGGGGAAAAACAAGACTTTGGACTAATCGACTCATTTTGTCATTTTTTTCATTCGAGGTAAGTTTGTATGTTAATAAGCATTTGTATAATTGTGTTTTAAATGCTTTATATTAAATTATTTATGAATAGAACCTTACGAATATAATTGACAAAGATTCAGAATTGAAAAATCCTGGATGAACCTTAGGATTAGGATACGAATGACATGTCATTAAGGGTTATGTGATTGGGTGCTGGTCTATACGTCCTACCTGTGGCTGAGTTATTCGGCATGTGTTGCAGATTCTCGTCAGCTTGTGTGAGCAGCACTATGTAGTTTCGTCATGATCGTCAGCTTGTATGAGCAGACCTGTTGATAGCTCGAGAGTAAGCATTATATGTGATGTGATATTGAGATAGCTTCGTCTATAGATTGGCACTTAGGGTGTGAAATTCCCAAGTATCTAATAGTATTACAAACGGTTCAACAGGTATATTAGAGATACGAATAAGTATGAGGTTGTTACGAGATGGTACATGTATGTACATGAATCGTGTTGGCATTGAATTGAATAAATTGTGAAGTTCATATCTAACCTTGTGAATGAATATGTAATAGGTTTGTGTATCAATATGAATTATATTATGATATATTAAATTGCTTAAATTGTGTATGTATGGTAAGATGAGTTTATTATTATACGAACTTACTAAGCTTTATGGCTTACTTTGTTTACTTTTTTATGCTTTATAGTGAATATCGAAGCTAGCTCAAATTTGGGAATCGTCGGAGACCTCATCACACTATCAAGCTATCACTTTGGTACTTTTGAATCTATGTATTTTGGTTATATGGCATGTATAGGAGCTTTGGTCATTTTGATATATGTTGATAATGAATCTTGTAAATGTTAAGTGGTTGGTTATGTATATAGCCAAGTGATTTGGCTTATTTTGGTTGTATATATATGTGTGTGTGTGTAAATGACCTTTGTTATGCATATGGTAAATTCTTATGGTGAATGGTTGTTGTGAATTGGTAAATTGAGTATCAAATAGTTGATATTTGGAGTTTTGGTATGCATGAAATTTTAGGTAAGAAAGTTCATATATGAAATATTTAGTTAAGTGATTTGTGAATGTGAATGTGATATAAATTGAATAGCATATTGTGGTACTTGTATGTCATATGGTTGATTATATGAATTTAGCATGAATTGAACTTAGTTTAGATGAGTTTAAATGCCATTTGGAACTATCGTAATATGCAATATTAGTTTACGTAGGTGATTGCATAATGGGTGAGAAACATGGCATGGTAAATAGCCTATTTTTGTCCACACGGGCGAAGCCACGGGCATGTGTCTCAGCCATGTCTGACACACAGTCAGGTGACATGGCCATGTGTCCCCTGGAGTTTAATTAAAAACCAAGTCAATATGCTCTACATGGCCCAGCACACGAGCGTGCGACTTGGCCGTGTGGCATAAGTCAGTATACCCTACAAGTTTGGCACGGCCTAGCACACTACCTGGCACACATGCGTGTGTGGCCATTTCAAAGGGCACAAGGGCTGGACACACAAACGTGTGGTTGGCTATGCGACCCAAGCCGGAGAGTTACACAGGGTCAGACACGGGCTGAGACACGACCATATGATCCCATTTCAAATGTCCATACGGCCTATGACGCGGACGTGTCTTTGGCCGTATGAGACACATGGTCGGGCCACATGGGTGTGTGTCCCCTATATTTTGTAAAATTTTCTAAGTTTTCCATAAATTTCATAAGTTATCAGTTTAGTCTTGAATCACCCTGAATACATGTTTTGGGCCTTGTAGGCTTGTATTAGGGACGATATGAATGATTTTGAATGATGTTTATTTGAAATATGAAAATGTATGAGAAATGTATGTTTATTTGTGTAATAAGTTCGGTAATACTCCATGACCCTATTTTGGTGTTGAATACGGGTGAGCAGTGTTACATTTATTGGTATCAGAGTTACGTTTTAGTCAATTCTAGGACTAACGTAGCGTATGTGAGAGTCTAGATATACATGCCATATATAACCTGTGATAGTGTGATATCTCCTGATAGTTTAAAACGTGTTTTCTTATAGTAAATGGATCCCAAATGAGCTGTAGCTGATGATTTTGAAAGTAATTCATAGAATGGCGCAATCAGAGTCGAGACCCGTATCGGGTAGTTAGGGAGGGGATTCTAAGAAAGCCTTCTTCCAAATGATGAATGAGTGGTTTACTAAGTATGTCCGAACTAATCCGACTACTCAGCAACCTCCACACCCACCTATTCCCCAATCGGTTCCCTTAGGTCCTTAAGGTTTGGAACTTTTACGATTGAATAAGTCGTCTATTAATAAGATTCGAAAATACGGGGCTAAAGAGTTCAGAGCTACAGTAGATGATGATCCTGAGAGAGCCGAGTTTTGGCTTGAGAATACAATCAGAGTATTTGATAAATTATCTTGTACGCCAGCTAAGTCTGTAAAGTGTGTTGTATCACTTTTGAGAGACACTGCATATCAGTGGTGGAATACTTTGATATCAGTAGTCCCGAGAGAATGGGTCATGTGGGAATTCTTTCAAGCTGATTTCAAAAATAAATACATTAGCTAGAGGTTTATCGATCAAAAGCAAAAAGAGTTTTTAGAGTTTAAACAGGGTCAAATGTCTGTGATAGATTACGAGAGGGAGTTTGTAAAACTCAATAAGTATGCTCGAGAATGTGTTTCTATTGAGGAAATTATGTGTAAACGATTCGAAGACGAGTTAAACGAAGACATCTAACTTCTAGTTGAGATTCTGGAGTTGAAAGAATTTTTTGTGTTAGTCGATAGAGCATACAAAGCTAAGGAACTGGGTAAAAAAAAAGAAAAGCTGATTTCGAAGCTAGAGATTCTAGAAAGAGATCGATGAATAAACCTTGTTAGTCCTCGTCAAAGAAACCACGTGATTCATATAGCCGTCTGAATACTTCAGTGGGATATTCTAATAGAGATCATGGGAAGTAATATTCAAGTCTTAAAGCTCAAACTACTTCAGTGTCGAGTGTCAGTAGTGTGAGAAATAACAAACTCAAGTGTCAACAGTATGGACGACGACATTTTGGAGACTGCTGGATGAATAAAAAAGGTTGTTTCAAATGTGGGTTGCAAGATCATTTCATTCGAGATTGTCTTGAGTTACCCTAGAAAGATAGATATCAGAATCCAAGATCAAGTAACACAACTACTCGAGGGAGACCACCTAGAAATGCAGGAAATGTGGCCAGTAGTAAAGGAATGACAAAGGACTCTGCTGTGAGATCTGAGGCTAGAGCACCAGCTAGTGCTTACGCTATTTGCGCTCGCGAAGACGCATCATCACCAGATGTTATCATCGGTACATTTTCTCTTTATGACACTAATATAATTGCCTTGATTGATCTTGGATCGACTCATTCATATGTCTTCATGAAATTAGTGTCTAATAAGAGTTTGTCTATTGAGTCTACTAAGTTTGTGAATAAAGTATCGAACCTCTTAGGCAAGTATGTCCTAGTTGATAAAGTTTTCAAGAATTGTCCTTTGATGACTCGGGGTTACTATTTTTTGGCAAATTTGATGCTTTTACCATTTGATGAATTCGATGTGATATGGACTGGTTGACTCTTCATGATGCTTTTGTGAATTGTAGACAAAAGACCATTGAATTGAAATGTCAGAATAATAAAATCCTTCTAATTGAATTTCACGAGTCGAGTGGATTACCTGTTGTAATATCGTCAATGTTAGCTCAAAAATATGTGAGAAAAGGTTACGATGCTTGCCTTATGTATGTACTAGATACAAAAGCATCTGAATCAAAGATTGAATCAGTGCCAGTGGTTTGTGAGTATTCAGATGTGTTTCTAGAAGAATAAGTATATGTTGCTAAGAATTGACGATTTGTTTGATCAGTTGAAAAGAGCAACAGTATTTTCAAAGATTGATATGAGATCTTGCTATTATCAGTTACGAGTTAAAGATTCAGATGTACTGAAGATTGCGTTCAGAATAAGGAATGGGCATTATGATTTCTTGTTATGCCTTTCGGATTAACTAATGCTCCTACAGTTTTTATGGATTTGATGAATCAAATCTTTAGGTCGTATTTAGACATATTTATTTTTTTCTTTATTGACGACATTCTGATTTATTCTCGAGATGAATCTAAACATGATGAACTTTTGAAAATTGTGCTACAAACATTGAGAGATAAGTAGTTGTTTGCTAAATTCAATAAATGTGAGTTTTGGCTTCGAGAAGTCAGATTTTTGTGGAATATTGTTTCAACAGAGGGTATCCAAGTTGATCCGAGAAAGATTTCAGCAGTTGTTGAATGGAAACCACCAAGAAACGTATCTGAAGTTAGAATTTTTTGGGGATTAGCTGGTTACTATCGATGTTTTGTAAAATAATTCTCGATGATTGCTACACCGATGACTAGATTGCTACAGAAAGATGTGAAATTTGAGTGATCTGAGAAATGTTAATAGAGTTTTGAACAGTTGAAAGCATTATGAACGGAGGCACCAGTTTTGGTTTAACCTGAGTGGGGTAAAGAGTTTGTGATTTTTAGCGACGCGCAATTGAACGGTTTGGGTTGTGTTTTGATGCAAGAGGGTAAAGTGATAGCTTATGTTTCAGATAGTCGAAACCGCATGAAAAGAATTTTCCAACACATGATTTAGAGTTGGCCGCTATTGTATTTGCATTGAAAATTTGGCGACATCATTTATACAGTGACAAATGTCATACTTTTACCAATCACAAGAGCTTAAAGTATATAATTACTGAAAAAGATTTGAATTTGCCTCAACGAAGATGGCTCGAGCTGTTGAAAGACTATGAGTTAGTGATTGATTATCATTCGGGGAAAGTGAACGTAGTCGCGGATACTCTGAGTAAAAAATCTTTATTTGCTTTGTGAACGATGAATACATAGTTAACTTTGTCTGATGATAGTTTGAATTTGGCTGAATTAAAAAATAAACTGTTATTTCTTCAGCAAATTTGTGAAGCTCTGAAGTGTGATAATGAATTGCAAGCTAAAAGAGAGCAATGCGAGTCAACTACTGATTCAAAACTATCAAATCGGATCCGATGATTCTTTGATGTTCCAAAATAGAATATGTGTATCAAGAAACTCCGAGCTTATTCAAAAAATTCTACATGAAGTATACAGTGGTTGTTTATCTGTTCACCTGGGGAGTACTAAAATGTATAATGATTTGAAACAATTGTATTGGTGGTCGGGCATGAAACGAGACATTTCAGAGTTTGTATCAAAATGTTTAGTTTGTCAACAAGTCAAAATCGAACATCAAGTGCCTTCGGGATTGCTACGACTAGTGATGATAACAGAATGGAAATGGGATAGAGTTACGATGGATTTCGTATCGGGATTACCCTTGTCTCCAAAAAAAAGATGTTGTTTGGGTTGCCGTTGATCGACTGACGAAATCGGCACATTTCATTCCGGTATGTACAGACTTTTCACTTGATAGACTAGCTGAGTTGTATATCTCTAAAATCGTTAGATTGCACGGGGTGCCAATTTCTATTAATACGGATAGAGATCCGAGGTTTACATCACAATTTTGGAAGAAATTGTAAGAAGCTTTGGGTAAGCAGTTGCACTTTAGTACTGCATTTCATCCTCAAACTGACAGTCAGTCTGAGAGAGTAATTCAGATTCTCGAGGATTTGCTTCGTTGTTGTGTGTTAGAGTTTGAAGGCAACTAGGAAAAATATTTACCGTTGGTTGAATTCGCGTATAACAACAGTTTTCAATCGAGTATAAAGATGGCACCATATAAAGCATTGTATGGTCGCAAATGCCGAACTCTATTATACTAGACTGAGCTTAGTGAGAAAAAGATTCATGGGGTTGATTTGGTTAGAGAGACCGAAGATAAAGTGAAAGTAATTCGCGACAATTTGAAAGCAGCTTCAGATCGACAGAAATCATAAATTGATTTGAAACGTAAAGACATTGAATTTTAAATCGGCGACAGTATTTTTGAAAGTGTCTCCGGGAAGAAGATTCTTCAATTTTGTCACAAAGGCAAATTGAGTCTGCGATTTATCGGGCCGTATGAGATATGTAATAGGTTTGTGTATCAATATGAATTATATTATGATATATTAAATTGCTTAAATTGTGTATGTATGGTAAGATGAGTTTATTATTATACGAACTTACTAAGCTTTATAGCTTACTTTATTTACTTTTCTATGTTTTGTAGTGAATATCGAAGCTAGCTCAAATTTGGGAATCGTTGGAGACCTCATCACACTATCAAGCTATCACTTTGGTACTTTTGAATCTATGTATTTTGGATATATGGCATGTATAGGAGCTTTGGTCATTTTGATATATGTTGATAATGAATTTAGCCATTTGAGTTGGCTTGTAAATGTTAAGTGGTTGGTTATGTATATAGCCAAGTGATTTGGCTTATTTTGGTTGTATATATATGTGTGTGTGTGTAAATTACCTTTGTTATGCATATGGTAAATGCTTGTGGTGAATGGTTGTTGTGAATTGGTAAATTAAGTATCAAATAGTTGATATTTGGAGTTTTGGCATGCATGAAATTTTAGGTAAGAAAGTGCATATATGAAGTATTTAGTTAAATGATTTGTGAATGTGAATGTGATATAAATTGAATAACATATTGTGGTACTTGTATGTCATATGGTTGATGATATGAATTTATCATGAATTAAACTTGGTTTAGATGAGTTTAAATGCCATTTGGAACTATGGTTATATGCAATATTGGTTGATGTAGGTGATTGCATAATGGATGAGAAACATGGCTTGGTAAATAGCCTATTTTTGTTCACACGGGTGGAGACATGGGCGTGTGTCTCAGCCGTGTGTGACACACGATCAGGTGACACGGCCGTGTATCCCCTGGTTTTTAATTAAAAACCAAGTCAATATGCTTCACACGGCCCAGCACAAGGGCGTGTGACTTGGCTGTATGGCATAAATCAGTATACCCTACAAGTTTGGCACGGCCTAGCACATGGCCTGGCACACGTGCGTGTGTGGCCATTTCGAAGGGCACACGGGCTGGGACACGGCCATGTGATCCCATTTCGAATGTCTATACGGCATATGACATGGGCGTGTCTTTGGCCGTGTGAGACACACGGTCGGGCCACACGGGCGTGTGTCCCTTATATTTTGTAAAATTTTCTAAGTTTTCCAAAAATTTCATAAGTTATTGGTTTAGTCCCGAATCACCTCGAATGCATGTTTTAGGCCTTGTAGGCTCGTATTAGGGATGATATGAATGATTTTGAATGACATTTATTTGAAATTTGAAAATGTATGAGCAATGTATTTTTATTTGTATAATAAGTCCGGTAATGCTCCGTAACCCTATTCCAGCATTGAATACGTGTGAGGGGTGTTACACGATCAGTTAAAATCAAGTCAAAGCACACATACTTTCCACCCTTCATCTCGGTAGAAGTTTTAGTCACTTTTGAGTTTGTTATAAATGGCATGTGCTAGGAGCTTTTGGGTCTTTTTGCTATAATGATATTGTTTAACTTTGGTTAAGCATACTTGTGTATATATCTTTGTTTTGGTTTGTTCATGTCGTTTTTTATTAGTGTCTTTAGTTGTGTGGTTATTGCTTCTTGAAAGTGGTTGAAATATTGTAAATCTCATGTGAATGGAATGGATCTAATGGCATGTTTGATATGTGTTCAAAGTAAGATTTGTGACCTTTGAATGTGCTTTTAGTTTGATATTTAAAATGTGGTGCCAATGAGGGCACATTGGTTAGGCACTTAGGTTGAATGTTTTGCTATGTTTTAAACTTGTTTGAATGTGTTTTAAAGGCACGTTAATGGTTCATTTTGGTTTGGCTTGGCACCTAAGGAATTGATATAGTTTTGCCTTATTTTGGAAGCTATTTTAGGTGCACACGGGCTATCACATGACCATGTGCCACACACAGTCACACCACACAGCGATGTGGACTATTAAATTTTGGTGCAAGTATGACCCACATAGTCATAGATTGTTACATGACCATATAACTCTATTTCGAATCACAAATAGTCTAGCACACGGTCTACGACACAGTCGTGTGACTCTATTTCGATTTGCACATAAGTAGGCACACGGTCTGTGACACTATTATGTGACCCTATTTTCAAACTATTCACGATTTGGTCACACGACCATGTCTTTGGGCCACACAGATTGGGCTATGTCACACGGCCTGGCCACACATCCGTGTGACCATTATTTTCATGTTTTTCTACATTTCTCTGTTTTGTTTCAAATAAGTCCCTGATTGTTCCTGAACTAATTTTTAGGCTTTGTAAGCTCAATATAAGGCATGTAATCGTATATATACTATGAATTATGATTGGTTTTGAATATTTAGTATTTAATTAAATAATTGAATGATTTTCTACTGTCATTTGATTCGATATGTGCCATAATACTCTGTAACCCTAATCTGACAATCGAAATGGGTTAGGGGTGTTATAGAAAGTTTATGATATTGTGACACTCTAAGCTCAATTATGGTGTTTCTAAATTAAAATGGAGGTCTTTCCTGTTTTATTATGATTATTGCAAATAATTTTTAAAATAGGAAAATCTTTATAGTTATTTAAAGACTTATTATATTGAGTTATAATATTGTAGTATATGGAAAGAAGTATGTGACTTAAGTTATATACAACTAACATAACTCGCATTTTCAATTCACTTTAATGTGGTAGATAAGATGAGTGTTATTTTCATGTGTGCTCAATGTTTATTCTATTAAAGATATATTTTAACTCATTAGGACAAGTGGAAGAATATAAAAAATTTTATCCTATTATTGTGGACCCAATTAAGTCTAAAATTATGTGGCACAATTTAAAGGGGATAAGAGTTTTACTTTTAATACAAGTTGACTATTATCTATTCATCCAGTTACTTGATAGATATGCTAGATTAAAAGTTTATCATTATAAATAGATCATTCCTCTACCTATTAGGGTTATACACACAAATACACATAAAAATTATAATTTCCATTAATTGAGGGAAAAGGTTAAGAGAGAGAAATCAATTTATCGAGTGTCTTTTGGCCAACTCCAATTTTGCATTAGGTATTTCTTGAACTTGTAGAATCATATTATTCTGAATATACTAAAATCAATGTTTATGCAATATTAAGGATTTGATTAGAATAATCTTAAGATCAAAATATTTTTTTCATAAAATTTAACCTAATTATTGCAGAGGAACTAGAAAGAGATTCTTAACCAGAAATAATTTAGCTCAGATATAAGATACCTATCTAGAAATTTTGACAACTTGATCATGTATGACAAAATCATCAAAGATTTGATCTTTTCAAACTTCGCCTGTAACTCACTATAGGCCCAGGAAACAAAGAGAAGGTATGTAGGAACAAGATATCCAACAAGAAGAAGAAGGAAACCGATTAAATAGGGAAACCTTCTAAACATTTGGCGATCTTAGATGTCTCGATATCAATGGTGACTCGTTATTTTGATGAATCATTTCTTCGAACAAAAGAAAATTATGTAAACACTTGCTTAAAATCTCACTTATTAAATTCCTTTGTGGAAGATGCATTTTTTCTAAAGAATTAGCTATAATATATTTGATCTATGCATGATATCATAAAAAATAGATACAAATTACTACTACTCAGTATCTACAAGTCTGAAAAAAGTATATAAAAATATCTGAATAATAAATAGTAAAACATGATATTTACGTATCATCTGAAAGTAACGCATTTACTGATATTATTTTGGATGATTAAAATAAAATAAGTGAAGAAGCCGAACAAAATTTCTTCCCAAGTTGATACTCAAAAAGATACAGAAAAGATTAACATGACAGGAGCAAAACAAATTTAAAAATATATCCATGGATAAACAGTAATAGTCCCGTAACAAATACAATATATCTTTTAAACACGATTTAAAACCGAAGCCAAGTGAAGCCATCTAAGTAGAGTGAGAGTGAGAATTTGTACATTTATTCCTTTTTCCCTTCTGCAGCATAGAGTGCTTTGATATCTTCAACATCATCAAAGCTGCCAAGAAATATTGGAGATCTCTCATGTATCTTTGTTGGCACCAAGTCAAGTGCCTGCAAGCAAGAACATAATCAAGTAACTATGAGCACAAAAACATCATCTCATACAATCGATTGAAAATGTTTTAGTTTAAATACCCGTTGTTTGCCGGTGAATGCCTGACCTCCGGCTTGTTCCATGAGGAACGACATTGGAAAGACCTCGTACAGAACACTGTTTCACACACATTGCTCAAATTTAGTAATGAGTCCGCAAGTAAAATAATAATAGTGCTATATCCGTAATTGCATTTAATATACCGTAGTTTTCCACTGGGGCTCTTCTTATCTGCAGGGTACAAAAAGATACCCCCGTAGAGTAATGTACGATGGACATCAGCTACCATGCTGTTTCATCACAAAACCAGAGTCCATGTTAAAGAAACAAATCTAGGAATAATACCAAACATACATATGTAGATGTGAGAGTTAATATAGTCACTGTTGATGAATACTTTCCCAAAAACAATGCACTATCCTAGTAACCTAATGAAAAACATACAAGTGCTCCGAAAAAGAGAGTAATTCAATTACAGGTTCATAAGGTCAGAATTGTTCAAACTTCAAAGTATTCAATTATAACTGGAAATAAAACAGGCAGTAAGGATAGAATCCGTGATACCTTCCAATGTATCTCAGAGACTTTGAAGAAGAACCATCTTTGGGAAACTTGCACTTTTCCACATATCTGAAGTTAAAAAGAAAAAGAAACTAAGACAACTGCAGAGAAAAACAAGACATTTCTGAACTGAATTAAGACATACTTGGCCGTTGGACCATCCCAGTTCTTAGCATTTCCTTCATTAACTGAATAGATCTTCCCTTTCTTTGGAATCTTTGAAAAAGACATGATAAATCAAAGCTTGTAAGTTGTCTCAAACAAATCAGAGTCGTTATACAGAGACAAAATCCGGACCTTATAAAGTAACACAACTAAAAATGGAACATATTAACCATTTTGATAATGTTTGCTGTAAATCATGAATGGTTTAAAAAACTACAGAATTTCTTGTAATTATAATTTATAATTTCGTAAACCAGAAGGAAACAAAGCTAGAGTTGTCATATTCAGTCCTCAGGTGAAAGAAGCAAATCGAGTAAATAGCTAATCACGTGATTATTCCAATATTTACATAATGATTATACCTTGATATCTGGGTGAGTTAGTATGAACTCTCCAAGAGATGGATCAAGGGTGAATCCGTTAACTCCTTCTCCGGTGCTCAAAACAAGCTGAAAAATCATTATTACAAGTGCAAGGCATAGAACATAAGCAATCAATCACATTATAATTTGAAATAGGTCAACAAATATGCAAATAGAAATGAAATTCCTTTTTAACAGAAATGTAATTTTATCATTACCCCACTTCCCAATTCTCTTTGCATGAGAAAAGAAAGTAAAAAGTAATGAAAAAGGAAAAGAATTAAAAGGGACAAACTAAATGAAAGGGAAATTTTAATTATCCCCAAAGAAAAACAAAGAGAAAACATAAGTTCATAGCAAAAGCTAGACATATATAAACAAGTAAACATTTTACCGTGCAAGAGCTTCCATACATGCAATAGCCAGCTGCCAGCATTTGCTTACCAGGTTGCAGTACATCATCTAGAGTTGGTTCATGGTTATCTTTCATCATGTAAATCCCAAAAATCTAGATGAAAGAGAACACATTAAGTTGACCACTGCAATATCAAGTTATCTTAGAACAATAATTATCACCATGAAAACAAAGTATGGCATTGCATTTCTGGGTTTGGGATGAGGAGCCATACTGTTCCAATGGAAACTCCACAGTCAATGTTGGAGGAACCATCTAGAGGATCAAAAACAACACAGTACCTGCGTTACTTAAGATAAATTCTAATCAAATATACATGAGGAAGAATCTTATATAGACACATTTAATACATCTAAATATAATGGAAGTAACATAATGAAGAACAACTAAACGCACCTCCCACGCTTTGAGGGATCTACAAAAGTCGCCTCTTCATCTTCTTCCGAGACAAGGATGCACTGGTATAACATCCAAATATGTTAAGAGAAAATCATAACATCTCCAACGCTTACTAAAAAGTCATCCAACTACTCACTGTTCTGCCACTGCTTACTAAAGCCTTGACAAAGACTTCATTTGAAAGCACATCCAATTTCTTTTGTTCTTCACCCTTTAATCAAAATAGATAACGTACTTAGTATGAAATATTAATACCATAAAAGGGAAGCAAATTCCATATCTAGCATTTCGCAACTACTTGCCTGAACATTAGTCTCCCCAGCGAGTCCGATGAGTTTGGCAAGACCAGCCTGCACCAGTAAACGGCAAATACATTAAAATCACCAATAAGAAAACGACCAATAATAAAATAAATTTATTGTTGAGACTGAAAATAGAGACTAACTATCCCTATAGCATAATCTGATAGAAAAAATATGACCCAACTTTTACTTGTTTAAACAGAACATGACCCGGAGCTTACTTGGGAAAAGAAATCAAAGGAGAAAAGATTCAAAGAAACCACATTAAGAAGAATATATAAAAGAGACCTTGTTAACAGCAGAGCAAACAAACTTGCAACCAAGAACGATGTGATTAAGCAAGATGGTGAAATCCCCACGAGACTCAGGATACTTGGATTGCTCGTTCAACACGAAACGTGTTATTGTCATCAAATCAGTCCTATGAGCATCTGCTGCATGATCCATCTCTCTAAACCAAAAAACAAAAACAAAGAGCCAAATATTGAACGAAATAAAAAAAGTGACCCAATAAAGCAGCAAGAAAAATAATTTATATTGTTATATTAATATATACATAAGAAAATAGAGTGCTGTTTTCGAGGTGCAGAGGATAAAGATTGTTTGAGGAAGGTAGTGACCCGTGGGTGATTGGTGGAGGGAGGGTTTATCTGTTGGAAATGGAAGTTTCAGGAGACACGTGGAGGGATGAGAGGAGGGTAGCGAGGGAGCGGTCGTCACTGAAGATAAGGAGTCAAGGGTTTTCGTTTCGTTGTCTTTTTCTTACAGGATTTGACGGTTATCTGGTTTTTTCCTCGTGTTTTATGTGAGGCGGACGAGGTAGCACAAGCACTAGTGCACTAGGATATGCATGAAACTTCATTTTATCTTAGATTTTGTCATTCGGCGAAGCCGAGATTTAAGCCACTTATTATAGGATAATATATATAAGTTTTATATTCACTTAAGACGTCTTATCAATAAAAAAATTATTACAA
The DNA here is from genome assembly GCA_025698465.1 of Gossypium longicalyx. Taxonomy (NCBI): domain Eukaryota; kingdom Viridiplantae; phylum Streptophyta; class Magnoliopsida; order Malvales; family Malvaceae; genus Gossypium; species Gossypium longicalyx. The sequence continues at coordinate 54,073,090 of CM046996.1, forward strand.
TATTCGAAGACTGAGGTAAGTTTAGTTACTTATAATTACAAATTTTAAGGTAAATTATAGAATTAGTCATGTTTTAGTCTACAAAATTATGAAAATTTTCAAGTTAGTCACTAACACTTTAAATCATTTTTATTTTGGTCAATAACGTTTTAGATCGTTTCGATTTTAGTAACTCTTCATTAAATGGTTAACATAAGTGATGATATGGACTTTTTTAACTGGTATAATAACACATTTAATCTTCAATACTTACACATTCTATTAATTTGATCCTCAAACATATATAATTAAATATAATCATAATTATATTTAAACACATATAATAAAATCTTGATAAACTTATATGTAAATTTGTGATTTTGACAAACCCAATGACTAGAATACCCAAAAACTCAGTAAATTTGTAATTTTTATAAACTTCATTTATGATCGTACTAATATCATTCTCAATTGAGGAACCCAAATTTTTCTATGAAACCTAACAAATAATTTATAAATAAAAAGAAAAATGAAAAAGCTTCCTATAAGTCTTTTTCAAATCATTATCTTTTGCATTTTTGCCAATTTGAATAATTGCGTAATAATTTGCACCCATCTCTACATATAAAATTTATTGTAAAATTAATCTTCATCTAATTTGTCTGCAATTTATTTAGAAAAAAGATGTACATTTTATGGGTTTTTTTATTTTTTTTAATTTGAATTTTAGATTTTTTTGTAATATTTTTAATTTTTTAGATACATATATTTTTATAATTTATATTTTAAAAATATATATATAATTTTTATGTATTTACTTTTAAAATTTTAAATATTTTATATAAAAAAAAGATGATGACATTATTAATGTCACGTGTCGCAACCTAAGAGAGCCATGTGTCCTTTATTTAACACTATTATAAAAAAGTACCAAAACTCTTGACAGAATGGAAATTCGGATATCAACATGGGACAAAAAAACATAAGTAACAACTTAGGAGTAGGTGTCAAGTTTGGGGGGGGCTAAATACATATTTGAGCATTATAACTGTAATTAAATATTGTAATAACTCGATTTTAGCCTGTGCCGAAAAATCGAGTCAATTTCGTAAACCGAGTCAGTGAATAAATGAATAGAAGAATTTAAGAAGTTAGTATGAAAATATATTAATGAATGATTAATAAATTAAATACAGAAAAAAATATTAATTATAGTGTAAGGACTAAATTGTAAAAGTTAAATCACCATAGAATTTAAAATTGGAAAATGCATGAGGACCCAATTAGAAATTATGCAAAGGGCTTAATAGTTAATTAACCATTAAAGTTTGTGAATTAGTGGATGAAAACAGTCTTTCTCATCTATTTCTATTTACTTAGTTTAAACTAGATAAAGATTGTTAACCAGAAGTTAATTAATGTAATTAATTACCACTAATTATATATAGTTAGTTAGCGGGTGAGAGAAAACAAAAAATAATGTCTTCATCTCCTACCTCTCAAACCGAATAGAAAAGAGAAAAGAAGATTAAGCTTCCTTCTTCAAATTACCGTCCCAATTAACTAAGGTAACCAAGTTATTTTCATGAGATTTTTATAGATTTTTTATTAACTAAATTTGATCTAACATACCCAAGCTTTAGATTACTAAATTGTTAAGTTTTGAAAAAAAAATTCGGTTCAAAAATAATTTTTTTATATAGTAAAAAAATAAAAAAATTAAAATCCGACCCGATTTGTGATATTTATAGCGATAAATTCTAAACTAAATTCGTACATGTATTTTCGGATAGGCGAATCCTAATCGTTCTCGGCTTTTGACCAAACGATCTTCTCCACTATTCTCGCACCACAAATTGCTTCGAGTGTGGGATCGAATAAATCAAATTAATCACAGAACTAGAAATATTTTCTTTACGTTCAATGGGAAAGTAAATCTCTCTTAAATAGGAAATATTATTTTGATAGAAAAAATCCAACTCCCTATTATTTAGGGAGAGGGCCAACAACCCTAGATGAGAATAATAAGGCTTTTCATCCTATGTATTCCATATTAGGGGAGTTGAGTCTCTCTTGTACTGGGTCTAATTATATATGATTCATTAACTTTAACCTAGAGTTTTATAATTTATTCTAACCCACCCAAATTAAATATATTTAATCAATTAATTTATATAAATTAATTCTCAATTAAATAATTTTTTCAATCCAATTCTAATTCCATTAAAATCAAGACAATTTTACCGTAAAAGAATCTGTGGGGAAATATATTTAAATTTTTTACATTCAATTGGATTCACAATGACCAATTAATCAATTTTATGCACATACTTATCATACAACATAATCAATTTTATGCACATGATCATGGTAGTGCAATTTTTGTAAAACAATTGTATAAATTTATATAAAACATCCTACCCATCACCGCAACACTCCAAAAAGAGTTCTCCAGGACTCATCCATCCAAACACTCCAATATGTGGACAAAGCCACCAATATTTGCAGACAAGCTGCCATATAGGTTGTAGATAAACCACCATGTAGGTTGTAGACAATGCTACCAATATTCATAGACAAGATGTTGTGTAGGTTGTGGACGAAGCCATATGTAGGTTGTGGATGAAGCCACCAATTCTTCCTTCTTACAATGTCCCACCCCATGCATGTGATATGGTCATAATGAACATATGTAAATGTATTTTTCATTTTAAGATATCATTTGTCACATTGGGCATGTTGAAACATGCAATTTGGATAATATCATGTAGGGCATGTTTAACATGTGAATCAAATTTACATCATAATCAATACTATAGGCATGCTTAACATACCAATCATATCTCAATTCCAATATTGATGAAATGATTTATATATCATGCCTATCATAGAATATCATCATATCACACATCATGAGAAATGGGAATGTACACATAATTTCACAACATTCATTAAATTACATCAATTATCACATACGATCCTAAAACAATCAGTTCGAGGTACTTACTTGAGTATCACCCTTTTTATAGATTTAACATCCCTTTTTGAATACATAGTGTGTTCTCAATATTTCATATAATGGAGATTTTTAACAAGGTTTAAGTTTTAAATAAATATATATTATTTGACAATAAATCTCATATGTAATTTTCTAATAAGTTAAACCCACACCTGATAGTAGATCCGATATGATACACCACTCTAAAGAATGTCCACACTTGGATCTTAACCAATGGAATACCGATATGTTATCAAAGTGATTTTCTATTAAATCGTCTTTTTAAACATATTATGAAATTACTCACTTAAAACTAAATTGTCCATCTTGAACTTACTCTCATAAATAATCATTCGTAATGATGATTTATATCTGAAATTAAGAGCTTTCTGGAATGGTATCAATCGACCCTTCATCAATAATAGAATACGATGTGTTAATACATGAAGGAAATACACTATAATCCCTTGTAGACATTCGACCTAAAGGAAATAGTAGGGAAGAAATAGTGGTTTTCATCCCACTACCATACTTACTCTAACTCGATTGAATTTGAAGGGATGTTGGATCACAGAGGTCTTGAGTTGGAGAGGAAATTGAGTCTAGAGAAAAATCATCATTTAGATCTGTCCAGCAAGCAGGTATTTTATACCTTCTACCATATAGAGTTTCAAAGGGAGACACCTTTAAACTGGCATGGTAGCTATTTTTGTAGGCGAATTCCATCAAAGGAACATACTTTTCCCAGTTTATCTTGAAATTGATCACACAACAACGCATCATGTCTTCTACTACTTGGATCACTCTTTCAAATTGGTCATTTGTTTGAGGATGGAATGTAATGCTAAATCTCGGTTTGGTTCCTAGTGATTGTTGTAATTGTTGCCAAAATCTCGAAGTAAGCCTCAGATCTTTATTAGACACAATAGACGATGGCACTCATTGAAGGCATACCACTTCAGTGATATATAATTCAGCCAGCTTTTCCAAAGAATATGTCGTATTCACAGGCAAGAAATGTGTTGGCTTTGTGAGCCGATCTATTACCACCCAAAGAGAATTCTTCTTAGAGGGACTAAGGGGCAATCTAGAAACAAAGTCCATAGTGATCTTATCCCATTTCTACTTGGGGATTTTCAAAGGGTACAACATATCCGAAGGAACTTGATGCTTCACATTTACTCTTTGGCATGTCAGACATGTGGAAACATACTCTGAGATTTCCTTCTTCATACCAAGTAATTAGTAAGAGTCTCTCAAATCTCTATACATCTTGGCACCACCAGGATAAAACAAAAAAGTCCATTAGTAAGCTTCCCTCAATAATTCCTTTCTCAAATCATTTCCTACTGGTAAAAATAATCGGTTCCTAAATCCGAGTTCGCCATCATTACCTATACTAAAATGCATTGCTTTGCCTGACAACATCTTTTTCTTGTATCTTTCAGACTGGACATCATTTCTTTGTCCCTCTAGAATTTGCGAGAGATGGGTTGGCTTCACTACCAACTTCGCCATTAATGCTTCATTATCAACAATTGTCATTTTAACTCGTAGGGACAACAAAACTGCCATAGTTTTCTTGCTCAAGGCATCTGCCACCACATTCGCTTTTCTTAGATGATACTCGATGATTAGGTCATAATCTTTTAACAGTTTCAGCCATCTCTTTTAGCGTAAATTCAACTCTCTCTAGGTCATTAGGTACTTGAGACTTTTGTGATTAGAAAAGATTTCGCACCTTTCTCCGTAGAGATAATGTCTCCAGAGATTTAGTGCCAAAATTATACCTGCCAAATCTAGATCATACGTGGGGTAGCTCCTTTCAATTCAAATATAATTGCACTTAAAGTATCATAAGAATGCTCATTGAGCCATCACGTATCCAACCATATATAAGTGCATTAAAATCAGTTTATCACATACATAACATGTTACATCAGCATTACATTCCATAATTCAACACATACGTACTTACCAATTTTTGCACACTTTCACTGCAAATTTATATTGCTAACACAACATCAACACTATTGTTCGACATATTTAATATGCCCACAACATAATACAATTCACAATAGTCATCAAACATGTCTCATATCACAATATCGCATCATAATAATCAATTCATAAATATTTTCATAATCACATAATTTACCAAAAATAAAATAAGGGCAATGGAAAGCTTACACTCGGAACTTAGGATAGGAATTTAGGCTATTCTTAAGCTCTCAATTAACACTATGAATCGTGTCTACTAGTAGCGATTCCAAACACTCACTGATTACGCTTTCGTCAAAAAGCCGAAAGCTTAAACTATCTTTTCCTTGCCTTTCGCCTTGCTCGAAAAGGGTTTTAACGGTTTTAGCACTTTAAAGATGATAACCATAAAAATTACACAATCAATATTCAGCCAAAGACTCATTTAAACTAACCAAAAACGCAAGTTTAAGCTATATTCCTCATTAAACTGAAATTTCGACTAACAAACTTGAAACTCAAATATCTTCCTCTATACTTAATCTTTTCACCTACAACTGATTTTTTTCATCTAATTATTCACCTATGACTAATTCTCAACCTTTAAACTATACAAAACTACTGAATTCATGGTATCAAAATTTTTAACATGTTTATGGTTATTTTCACGAAAATTCATTAAATCCTTAGAAATCCTTAAGAAAAATTTAAATGAAATTTATAAGTCTTCTAATCATGTTAAAACAAGTTGAAAACACTTTGAAACCACGTTTTTACCCAAAAATCGTGAAATCCATCATTAACGACCCAATTTTTGGCTTTTCTTTAAAACACGTGATTTAATGGCTAAAACTTCTGTTTAAAAGACCAAGTATCATTTAAAACTAATTAGGAACTGAATCCTTACCTTAGTTGATGAAAAATCGAGCATTTGATTAAAAACCCAAAAAACCCACAAACTTGACAATAGAAGAATCTATGGTGTTTTGGGGTATTTTTCTTGGATTTTATGGAGGTTTAATGATTTGGAAAGTGATAGGAATCAAAGGAATATAGGTTTGACAAAGAAATTTGTATGGGAGGAGTTGAGAGAGCATGGGACGGCAAGAGCAAATAAAAGGGAGAAGTTAATGTGAAAATAAAACCAGGTGGGGAAAAATAGGGTGAATTTTAAAATCTAGTCTAATTGTCTCTTAAAAACTCTAAGTTTTGACACTTTTACAAATCAGTCCTATTTTCAAAATTAAAGGTATTTAAAACTCATTTTTCAAAATTGATTTAATTTTCTAAAACCATATAATGTTGCAAAATTCTACACACTTTAAGACTGAAATTCCTAAAATACCCTTAAAACTCTTAGGCCCTATTTTGGAGTGTTACATTTATGTGGGTACTGGTGAGCTTGTGCTTCGTGTAGGTGGTGAAAAGATTAATTTTCAAGCAAGTGATTTTGTGAGTCCCTAGTGAGCGAGATGATACTAATTGTTCTGTTAATGTTAGTAATCATGTGGCTCAACGTTCTTTGAAGGAAATCCTTCACGAAAATGTGTTGGAGCCATATTTTATTCAAAGTGATAGAACTCAAGGGACAAGTGAGGAGTGAATGCTGCAGCTCGATGAACTAGATGAATGGCGAATGAAGGTTGAAGAGAAACTGAGAAAGCAAAAGGAAGTAACAAAGCAACATCATGATGTGCATGTAAAGAGAATGAACCAATTCAAAGTTGGGGACAAAGTGCTGTTAGAAAAATTGGATCCACAAATTTTTCCTTTAGAGTTTAAGTTAAGATCGTCGACCCATGTACGGTAAAAATCGTATTTCCATACGGAACCATTGAGGTAACACACCCTGATTACGACACATTCAAGGTAAACAATCATCGCCTCAAACTTTATTTTGGTGGTAATACTGATAACGAGAGAGAGGAGCTTCAGCTCCAAGATTCACCTTAACCGTGAGCTTAAAAAAGGGACGTCGAGCTAAGGCTCTAAATAAGCTCTTCTCAAGAGGCAACCCGAGTGTTTTTATTTTTGTTTATTTATTTTACTTTTATGTTATTTTTTTAAAAATTAAAAAAATATTTCAAAAAATATCTGAAAAATTTTGAAAAAAAAATTTGAAAAAAATAAAAATTAGTACATTTATTTTTATTACCTTAAAAATAATTTGAAAAAAATTGAAAAAATTAAAAGAATTTTTTTAAAAAATGTAAGAAAAAAGAAAAGAAGAAAGAAAATAAATTTTAAAAAAATGGTCTACACATACGGGCATGTCTCAGGCCATGTGCATGCTGGAGCTAATTTTTACAATTTTAATTTGTCCCATATAGGTATAGAGAGTTACACGGGCTAGAGACATGACCGTGTGAGATGCACGGGTTCGCACACGAGCATGGGAGAAACGAAGGAGTATCGCACATAGCCTGACACACAGCCTAGACATACAGGCGTGTCTTAGGCCATGTCATTACTGAACTTATTTTTTTCTATTTTTGAATCACACATGGTTCGGGTGATTTCACATGGCCGTGTGGTGCACACAACCTGGCCAAACGACCATGTGGCTCACATGGCGTGGCATATGACCATGTACTTTTTTTCCTTTTTAAAGCTAATTTTTTCTTCTTCTTTTGTTTCCTTCCTACCCCAACTAAAATGCTTTCATTTAGTTTTATGTTTTTTTTTTGTTTTTGTTTATTTTATTTTATTTTACAATGCACTGTACTTTTATTGTTTTGTCGGTTGTTTTTCTATTTTGTTATCTCTTTATCTTCTTAATAATTTTTGTCTATTTTTTATTAGTTTGCTCGAAAACATGCATTTCATTTAGAATTGCCCATGATTCTGATTTTCAATATTCTGACTAATTCATCCAAATTCATGGCAGTTTTAATTCTCTTCCTCCTTATGATATTGTAATTATTCTATGATTTTAACTGTTTGTACATTGAGGGCAATGTACATCTTAAGTGTGGGCAATTGCTTATGCGATATATCCCCTGAATTTATTATTTGTGTTTAAGTAATTTTCTTGAACCTATCATTGAATTAATTTCTTTAAATTTGGAGTTTTTTTTTATTCTGTTTTGGAATAATTTGTGGATTTCTGTGTATTGTGTGATTTATAATTTAAGACATGAGAGAGTCAAGCATGATAAGTTGTTTTTCAGAAATTATAATTTTAGTTGTCTCCCTGAACTGAAAAATTATTTTGAAATTTTAAATTTGCAAGTTTGACATCAAAATCATATTTTTTTTTGTGAGCTTTTGAGCCTATAGAGCATATATTTTATTTCGTGATCATTTTATTTTGGGTTGTGAGTATGTCAACTTGATTTGGAGTTCTAGAACTTACTTCGATTATATATGTCTAGTCCACATTACTGATTTGATATACTAAGATAATAGAGGCACTTAGGATTTAACCCATTTAATTTTTAAACACCTTAATTGTTGTGTTAACCACTAGTAAACCCCATTGATCTTAACATGTTTTTTTTATTAATCCGTTAACGTTAACCCTTAACCCAAATCTATGTTGCAAATGTACCCTTTTTTATTGACTACCTTTTTGTCGAGATTTGATTTGGTTAGTTGCCTAACTATATTTTATTTTTTTTAATTGCTGAATATTATTTTATTATAATTTTTTTCTAAAAAAAGAAAAAGAAAAAAATCGTAAAAAAATGAAAAGAGAAAAAAATTTGATTGAGCTTGAATAATTAGTGTCATTTTCTATTGACAAGCTCGTTTCCATTTGTGAGTATTCTTGTTGATGTAGTTTCTTTTAATTCAACAGCTAATTGTTTTTCTAGTTTGAAAACTTATCAACTCGACTCTCAATTATAACCAACTTTTATGACACTTTTCATACCCTTAACCTAAGCCCCATTACAACCTTGGAAAGACCTCTTGATTGATCTGTCGTCTCATTTTATAGTGGTGGATATTTGATTTTCAAGTAAGCATATAGTAATAACATTTCTCATTTGACTGTTAAGTGCATATTATTAGAACTTTAAACACTTTGAGTGCTTTGAGTGATCTTTAGTGAGGATGTCAATTCTTGTTGAGTTTGAATTTTAGGTAATTATTAAGATAAGAGAGATGCCTAATGTTTTTATGCATTAAAAATCTCTTCTTGAATTGCTTGTTCTTTTTAGTGTCATTTTAGTTTGAATTTCTAATGCATGATTATCTATGACTTGTCTTAAAAAATGATTGGTGAAAACAATAAATTGAGGGAGGCTAATTTGATTGTGGATTGAAGATTGTGCTTGAGGACAAGCAAACGTTTAAGTGTGGCGATATTTGATAAATTCCAAAAGTAACATGTTTTAGCTTCATTATTAATGCTTTTTTGGATGATTATTAGATTTAAAATGGTGAATTTTATGCTCCTAATCCTTTAAATTCATGTTTCTATACTTAGGAGAACATTTAGGAGTAAAACGAGCAAAAAAGAGCAAAAATAAGAAAATTAGAGCACGTTTCAGGAGCCACATGGGTTGAGTCATTACACACGGGCTGCCACACGGCCATGTGTCATACCATGTAGATTTCATGAATCACACTCCAAACATGCGGGAAAAATGCAATTTTTAGGTTTTTCGAGCATTCTAAGACCTATATATGACACAAATAAGAAGATAGGAGGGAGTCATCGTAGAATATTCAAGAAAACAACTAGAAAAACACCATTGAAGCTAACTTTGAAGTAGATTTCCGTCAAGATTGAATATCTCCTTTTGATTTCTTTGAAGTTTATTATGTGTTTTTTTATTTCTTGTGGTTATACTGTCTTTAGGATTTTTTTATTTGCTATCATGAACTAAATTTCCAAATACCTAGGATGGATTTTCTTATTTGATTTCTATTTTTACACAATAAATACTTGGATCTTGTTCTCAATTATGTGTGCTTAATTATTGGTTTAATATTTCTAGATTATTAATCCATATTTGATGTGTTTAAATCAAAGGAGGAATAAACCATGCTTAAGAGTAGATCTAGCATAATTGAGTGGAGTTGCATGCAATTCTAGAAATAGGATGACATAAATCTATCAGATAGAGTCAAATCTAATAGGGGGATCTATAGATTAAGTTAATGCGATAATAGGGGTTTTACTTAGAAAGAAATTTTAATTAATCAATGTAGAGACAGTTGCTCTTACTCTCAAAAGAGATAAGGATTTCTATGAATCAAGATACTAAGTGAATTGTTTAATTCAGATTGATACTGACAAATGAAATCTAGGTGGATTCTTTCTTGGGTATTGCTTCGCTTCTTAGTTGTTAATTATTTGTTTTCCCGATTCATTCTTTGTTGTGTTCTTTAGTTAATTTTAGTTTTAATCAATCACTCCAATTTTTCAGTTAAATAATAGAAAGACAGTAATTACTAGTACTTTTAGTCTTTATACTGGAGCGAGAGCGGGCGCTAGATTCCGAACAGGATTGATTGACTCACTCGTTGGGACTGAAACTGGCCTAGAATAGTTTGGAGGGGGGAGAGGTTACTTTTCTTTTCAGGCTAAAGCTTTAAGGGGCTTTTTATAGGGATTCAAGCTTGCGAAATGCCTTATCTATACTATTAATTGATAGGTACACTTGCCTTTTTCGAATTTTTAGTTGGTTTACGACTGCAATCATATTACATTTCTTCACATCTTTTAAACAACATTTATAATTATCATCATAAAGCATCCACCAAAGACCGAAAGCATTTACTACAATACCATTAAACCAAAATACCAAACATATATACATGACTACAAAATTAACCAAAAGAACCAAATGACCCAAAACATCTACTAAGATGATGAACAAATAGTATGTGTACTCGGACTCGATCTTCCAACTATCAAGCTTTTCAAAATTTACAAGAGAAAAATACAGACAGTGTAAGCAATTTATGCTTAGTAAGCTCATATAGAATGTAACATAATTTGCTAAATCAAGATTATTTAAACTTAATTATGCATTGAATCATAAAGCATCTATATGTTCATTTGATTCATTTTCGTACAACAAACCTCGATAGTTTAATGAAATATTCACTCCAATGATGTACCTTTCCAAATAATTCATCAATCCAAAGGATGCCATGGTATCTTCCAACCATGGTCTTATGCATTCCCAAAGTAGCGTCATAGTATCTTTCAACTATGGTCTTGATCGTTACTGATGTGATGCCATAGTATCTTTCAACTATTGTCTTATTTGTATTGGATTTAATGTCATAATATCTTTCAACTATGGTCTTACATATTTTCGGTTTAGTGCCATAATATCTTTCAACTATGGTGTTACACATTTAAGGTAAAATGCTATAATATCTTTCAGTCATGGTCTCTCTCGTTTCTCAATCCAATGAATTTGATGATCCAATCATATATAGATAAGCATTTTATTACAAAACATCAATTAATTAACTATTAAATTAACTTACGAACTTGCCTAACCAAAAACGATTGCAAGAATAAGATCGATAACTATTCCGTTACTTTAGTTTTCCAATGATTCAACTCCACTTGGTTTGTTTCTTGATCTAAATAGTAATTTCATTTCATTAATACAATTCCAACACTTAAATAATCAAAATTTATAAATTAAGTCCTTTTAACATCATATTCCAAAATTACCCCTAAAGTTTTAATCTTTATGCAATTTAGTCTTTAAATTAAAAACTCACAAATCGACCACATTTAGATATAATCCAAACTAACCGAATTTCATAGGACCTCACTACAACCCATGTCTAACACAATTTCACAATAATTATCATGCACACCATTTCATCCTTAAACAATAAAATCATCAAAACTATTTTATAAAATACTTCTATTTAACTACTAAACTCAAGAATCAATCAACTAAATTCACAAGCACACTTATCTCATTCATGGTAGGTCCTTAAACTTTTAAAATTTTTACAAATTAACCCCCAGATTAACTAGATTAAGCTAAAACGAACTCAAAAGCATAAAAATGACTAAAAACATGTTAACAATTTATACCATGCAATGAATTATAGCTTGCCGAACCTTATGGATGCAACAATGGTGTTTTTCCCTTTCCAATTTCGGTGGTAGTGGAGAAGAAATATGATAGCATGTTTTATTAGTTTAGTTTTTCTTTTCTTTTACTTATTTATCAAATTATTTAATTAACCTTTCTTTTTAAATAAAATTTCATACTAACCCACTACATTACCATCCACTATGTTTTCAATATGTCAATTTACTAATTAAAACCCTCCATTCTTGATTATATAACCATACAACACATAATTTAATAATGATTTACTTTAACAACTTGTGCAATTTAACCCTTTTTACTTAATTAACTATGTAAACATTAAAATTTCATAACTAAAATTTAGTATGACTTTAGTATATACTCGTAAATATTAAATTAATAATATTTACTGACTCGTTTATTAGAATTATAGTCCTAAAACCACGGTTTCTGACATCATTAAAAACGGGATGTTATATGTGCTCTATAATTTATTTCATGTTTTTAAACTAAAATCTAAGGTTAACAATAATTCCCATGCACTCAAAAAATTCATAAAATCTAATTACTAAATAATTCTTATGGAAGGTTTAGAATACCCTCTTAATAATCTCATATTAATTTTTCCATTGATTTCTTCTTTTTGAAAAATTGTACTTTAATACCTTATCACTTAATAACTTTTCAATTTAGTTTATAATATTTCATAACAATTCTATCATGTGTCACTTTACTACAAATTGTAATTAATCGAATATTTTGTTTTCAGGAATTTTCATACACTTCCTAAAATAATACGATATTAAAATATTTAAAACTTTGGAGTGTTCCAAGTTAACCACCCTATTTCCTAAGCTCTAACTTCAACTACTACAACTTCTTTCAGCTTCTTCATTAGCCTCTCCTTGTGCATCTCAACAAGTTGACTAAACAACTTGCACAATGCAAGACTTTGACCCACTTTGTAGAATATTACAAAATAGTGAAAATGAATTTTTTTTTTTTTACTTATTCAAGGTTGAGGCTAGAGATGTAATTGAGACACTTATATTTATAAATTATTTGAGTTTAATTTAAAAAAAATTTAAATTCCATTCAATCATTATCAAGTGAATCATTAATTATTAAGTGATCTAAGTTTCAAGTATTTTTAATAGTAAAAAATAACTCACAAACCTAATCGAGATTTTTTATATATATATTTGGAATACTTTAATGTGGAAGTGTTACCTATAAACCCCAATCTTATTTTATTTGTTCCCTATTTTTATTTTCAAGAGTAGATATTCACCACTTAAGTCACGGTCGATTTACCTATATATGCTGAAAAAATTTAAATTTTATTATTTATGTTGTTTTTATTTTTAGAAATTTATTGATATTTTTTGTTTTAGAAGACAGAAAGGAAAGCGCGACATATAAGGCGCGTTTTTATTGTCGTACCAATAAAAATGCATCCTATAAGAAACATTTTCACTAAAAATTAACAATTCAATTTTTTTGGTCAAATGGTTAAATGTTAGTACTTTTGTTCTTTAGTCTCGGGTTCAATTCCTTTCCTATTTACATTTGTATTTTTTTTATTTCATGTTGTTTTAAGTTTTATTTATTTATTTTTAATTAATATTTTTGACACATTATTATTATTTTTGGTTAGATGTTAGATAATTGTGATTTCATCTTTTAACTCTTAAGTTTGATTCTTCTTATAAACATTTTAATATTTTTTTTATTTCATGTTGTTTCAAGTTTTTTTAATTTTTAATTAATGTTTATAATCAATAAACATATTGTTTTCAAAAATTCTTATTTTTAATTCATCTTTTAATATATTTTTAATTAATAATTTTTTATTTATAAAATCGAATAGTTTTTGCAAATATCATTATTTTCAGTAAATAATTTTTATATGTATACTATTTATTTTTTAATCCATATTATGAGTGTAGTAAATGGACATATTATATATTTTTGTATGTGTATTTGAAATAATCATTTAAAATATTTCACATATAAACATAATGATATTTGAAATATTTTACCTATTTGAAATAATAATGATATTTGAAGTAATTATTTGATTTTATAATATTAAAAATCACCATACCCCACAATATAGGTAGAGAAAATAAGTATTTGACATATAAAAGAAAAATACATCTAAAGAATTAATTGAAGTTTTAAAAAAATAATTATATAATTATTATTTGATTTTATAAATAAAAAAATTATTATTTAAAAAAACTTCAAAACAATATATTTATTAATTATAAACATTAATTAAAAATAAAAAAGTTTGAAACAACATGAAATAAAAAATTCAAAGATGAAATCACAGTTATTTAACAATTTAACCAAAAGAGATAATATATCAAAAATATTAATTAAAAAAACTTAAAATAATATAAAATAAAAAAATACAAATGTAAATAAGAGAGGAATCTAACTCAGAATTTAATAACAAAAATACTAATATTTAACTATCTAACTAAAAAAAATTTTACAGGAAGTGTTTTCAACTAATATGATTAAAAATAGTTTTTATAGGACGCATTTATTTTTCTATCTCAAAAAACAACCTATATTAATAAAACTTTTTAAAAAAGAAAACCAATAGGCGAAATTAAAATTTTTTTTTTTTGGGTAAATCGACCCTTAATTCACTCCATGAAATAAAATATTATTCTTGCTTACCTTGAACTTTCTTTTCTTCCTTTGAGCAGTCATTCTGACTCTCCCCTCAATTTGTGTTTTCTTCATTGTCACCGTTAGCAAATTGGTGTTTTTTACTTTATGGGTTTCTATTTTTATTTTTAGTGGTTGTTGATAAATGATTTTTCCTTTTTTTGAGCTTAGATTATTAATGAGCTTGCATCATCGTTTCAAATTCTTTTATCTTTAGCTAATAAAATTTTGATTTAGTTATTTATAATTTGTTATTATTATATTTATTTTTCTTGGAAGTTTATCAATCGATAGAATTAAAATTTATCATTACAAGCACAAAAATTAAATAAATTAACAAAATTCAAACGAATCTAAACGAGGAACCCTCTTTACCATTTAACAAAAGTTTAATTGGAAGAAAAATAAACTATATACAGATAATTGTTATATGAGACTAACTCTATCTAAAAACTGCGAATAAATCATAATGTTTTTGTTCAAACTTGACACTAATTTTCTTTGACTCGATTTGATTATAATTATAATAATGTAACTCTAATCGATTACAATAAAGTACCCAAAATGACATTTAAATCGGGTGCACGGCTTCTACCAAATGTATTCGGGCGCTTTCTCACGCTCAGCAGAACAATAGCACTTAAAATTTTGTTTTTGCAGGCTAAAACCATTGGTTTACTCTTTGTGTACAAAAAGGGCGAACGGGAATGGCCACCGAGGAAGACAGCACGGTGAAGGAGCCCTTGGATCTGATAAGGCTTAGCCTCGACGAGCGTATTTACGTCAAGCTCCGTTCCGACCGTGAGCTTCGTGGCAAGCTCCATGTACGTTTTAACTTTGTTATGCTTTCATTATAAAGCTTTAGGGTTCCCTTTACTTGTTCTTCTTTAGGTTCCGATTTTTACTGTTCAGATGCTCTTAGGGTTTCACATTTTAGGGTTTTCTTGGGTTCTGTTAATTCTGCTAGTTTAAGTTAGCACATTTTGGATATTGCAATTTTTATTTTCGTTATTTATGAATTTCTGTCGATTGCACAGCCATGCTTAAGGAATGCCTAAACGGAATGATTCAAAATTTTGGGCGATGAGTATATTTTCTGAATTGGCAACTTCAGAAGAAATTGTTCCCTGGATAAACATATGAGTCAGTTTATTGGATGGTTGTTAAGTGTAGAAGCTTATTTATGACATGCAGCACTGATAAATTCTAGTCTAGTCTTTTAGATCACCTTTTGTTTTTCATGTCTGTGTCTGAACTTCAAAACAAAGTCTATGCTTCTGGCTGAGGTTCTTTGGTATCAAATCATTTTTGAACTTTAAATGGACTTGTTGTATTGCTCAAATCCAACTTCATCCTCAGTTTTTCTTCCTCTCTTCTTTCAAATAACACCATCTGTTTTAATAATATTTTAAATATTTTTTAGTCAATATGTAGTGGTTTGTAGACAACTAGTGATATTGGGGGTTGGATAAAGTACAATGTTGATCTAATCTAAACATGCATCGCGTGATTTTCTAGTTTTGTTAACATATTCCATTCACTGGTTCACTACAGCACGTGGCTATTATTGTGATAATATTGTTTTAGTCTCAATAAACTGTTGTATTGCCAATGACTTTCTTTAGTGCTTACAAAATCACTTTGATTCTCAAAAGAGTTTTTGTGTTTACTAATATCAATTCGCAATTATTTTCTCAATACTTTCCAATATAATTGCTCAGAATGTTTCAGAATGTTGTATCCCTTCTGTTTGATACCCGGTTCTTCTCTAATGTGGTTTGCAGGCATATGATCAGCATTTGAATATGATTCTGGGGAATGTTGAAGAGATTGTTACAACAGTTGAAATAGATGATGAAACCTATGAAGAGATTGTTCGGGTATGCTATTATTTCACTGCCTCCTTTTCAAAAATTTGGAGTATAGCATTAACTGTTCTGAAAGCTAAGATATGAATTATAGATGATATGTGAGTTTGATAAGTTTTGGCTGTAGTGATCACTGGTAACTTGAGATCTCTGATGTTAAGGTTTAAAGCCCATATTTTCCATGAAGAATGCTTCTGCTTGTTTTATTTGGTGTTAGCATTTGCAAAGTTGTTTAATTTTTCATTTGAATTATGAAGTTCAACTTTTTATTGAAACTTGTTTCTGCTTTCATCTGAAGTGTTTCCTTTAGCTGATACCGACAGCTAAGTGCATTTTGCTGAGATTCCTTAAAGGGATGGTTAATGAAGGAACTACTTTAAGACACTGTGTGGTAGGGTAGAAAGAAAATTGAAAATATGAAAAATTGATAGTGAAAAGATAGAAAATATATATTTTGTGCTTGATTAGAAAGGTAGAAAAATAGGAAAAAGATGACTTTTCTATCCATCAATTATTTGGTAGATTTGGAAAATAAATACTATAAAATGTATAAATACTATAAAAATATTTTTAAAATATTATTTGAATAGTGAATTCAGACCAGCAGGTTAGGTTGGCCAAGGCCAAGGCAAAGAGAATAATAAGTTCGGGTTGTAGCCTGGCCTGGCCTTTGGACAGTTCTATTTCTATCCTTGCACTTTTCTACTTAAGTGTTTGCCAAGTGATAAACAGAATGAACTCATTTTATCCTGGTATTGCAAGAATCAGGAATTTGCAGCAGAAACAAATGTTAACGCCGCTATTGAACTTGAACTTTTCAAGTCAAATCAGAATGTGATAAAGAAAAAGGATTTGTTTTTTATTGTTTTTAGATGATGACCCAATTTCCTCCCTCCGTTTCAGACTACGAGGCGTACAGTTCCATTCCTCTTTGTTAGAGGAGATGGAGTCATACTGGTTTCTCCACCTCTACGCACTGCTTGATTGGGAGGACGGAGTTTCAAGCACAAAGGAATCACCTTGTGTCAAATTTACTACTAAGCTATTGCTCGTTTATCATTGACCCTATTGTTACGTATTTAGGGAACAGTGGAGTATTTGCACATTTTTAGATCACTGGGCAATTGACTTTGTTGATCTACCTTTTTCAAGCTCATCCGTTTTGACGGAAGGGATAATGCTCCCCCACCATTTATAGTTTTCATGTTTAACGTGATAAATTTTGGAGGTAAAAGTATCGTGGAAGTCTTTTTTCTAGGAGTTAAATTGTATTTTGTTTCCTAATTTAAAAGTAGTAAATTAATCATTATATGTTAGATCAAAGAGTAAATTGATTTTTTTTTTGGTTAAAAATTTCATTTGTTGTATTGTTAAAAATTGGCGTGGTTGATGAAATAACTAGGCACGTTACATGTATTTCATGATGACAAATAGAAATTAGTTTTTAATAGTAAAAATGAATTAAATTTCTAATAGAAGAACTTATTTTCTCTTTGATTTAATATATAAGGGATTAATTTATCTATTTTTTGAGTAAAGAATATAAAATGAAATCCAATTTTTAATGTAGGGGTTTTCATAGTATTTTTACTTAAACGTGGATTATCTGGACATGACTATTTGTGACAACAGTGACTAATGGCATTGTAGGGCGGTGGCTTTAATGAATGAAATGTTTTTCATGACCAGAGTTTGTTTGTGGTTGTTTCTTCTAATAGTGTTAAGTTTAAGCTTTGAATTTGTGTTTTCTGTTTTAAAAGTGGAATGTATATTACTATTATGTTATTTAGTTAAATGAAATGGTTTTTAATTCCATAGCTGATAACTGATTTTGCCATTCAATTTATTCTTTGGGAATAAAATGCAAAGAAGCTAGTGGCAGGTTTTGGTCACTCTAATGGTAAGAATAAAATAGTTAGTAGGAATGGGAAAAATAATAGATATTATAATATTTAGTTGATTGAATTGAATATCCGAATAATTGTTTGATTGTATAGAATAATATTAAAAAATAAATGTAGAATGACATTATGAAATTTAAATTAAATAAATAATAGTTTACTTATATTTTTGTTAAATTTTACATAAATTTAAATTAATTATATTTAATAATGAATTAAATAAAAAAAAGTCAATTTCACTATTGAAAGAAATAACAATAATTCCATTATAAAATTCATGTTAATATATATTTTGGCTAAATTAATGATATATGTTGGGTTTTTTTATTTGGCCTTTTAGGTATTTTTTTTTAAATTTAGGAAAATAGGTCGATTTGGAGAGAGTGTGAAAGCATGCTCGGTTGGACATGCTTTCACACTCTCTCCTAAGGTTAGGGTTTTTTAATTTTAATAGGTTTTTTAATTTTGTTAAGGTTAGAGTTTTTTTCAAGGGTTTAGGGGTGAAAATGCTAAAGTTTATAGGTAGATTTAAGGGGTCGAAGATGTGATAATGCGACTCAGAACACACATTTCATATATCATGGCGGGATAAGACTATTACCTTAGAAACCCATCCTAGGGAACTTGAGATTTAGGGTGACAGTGCTTGATACTATCATGAGTTGAAGTCTAGGTGGAGGTCCTAGTCGGCGGTCGTGATACGATCACGAGTTGAGTATAATCGGGGGCCAATTGACAGTCGTTATGCAGTCACGAGTTCATGCTTTTTAGATACCTGCAAATGATGTCTTATATATACCATACATAAGATTGAGGCCATAATCATTGGGTAAAACAGAGAGATTTCTTATGTAATCAACGTAATTTTTTTCTCTATTTCTAGGTAGTTGGTATCTTTAACCTTTTATTTTTATTTGAAGGCTGATGCCGAGGTGGACATAAGAGGGCTATCAGGAGGAGAGCGAATGTTTTGGCAGAAGTATAGGTCAAACTCAAGTCGGCGCGGCAACGATTATAGTTATTAATGGGATATTAAATAACGACAATCGTTGTCGCCCCAAAAGGAGCATCACCTTTACTCCACCAAAACAATCGCTCCCCACCTAAGAGTCTTCTTGCATCCACGGCGGTGCCAACCTTCGAATAAGAAGGAAGGTTAAAGGTACACGCTGCTTGGAAATGGAGAAAAAAATTACACCAATTATAATGGGAAGTCCCATAGTTTTTCCGTATGATTATGCCATCAAACTTCTGTATGGTATTTATAAGGCAACATTTTTTTAGGTATTTGAAAAGTTTGAGCTTGTGCTCGTGTAACAACCGTCAACTAATTTCCCCTTTATACCTCGATCCATGACTGCATAATGGTCGTCGATTGAGACCTCTACGTAGACTTCTATACGTGATTGTACAAAGCAAAATCACCCCGGAACCTGACTTTCAAAGGAGAGGTTTCGGAGATAATGATCCTATCACGGTAGGATATATAAAGTGTATGCATCTCAGAGCAATATCGCATCACCGACGACTCAAGAATACCTTAAACGAAAATTTTATTAGCAATCGAATTTTTTACACTGAAGTTAGGAAGAAAACGAAGCAAGAGAAATATTGTTGTTTGAGGGATGATGGAGTATGAAGTGAAAGCCTCTTTTATAGGCTCGAGGAAAGAGTGAGATTGCAAAATAGAAAATTCTTGTGGTCGAAAATGTGCCACAAGACCGACATCTTTATCGAATATCTTTAAAATGTACTTCAAATTTGCAGAAAGATTCTCAGGGTCAAGTACTTTTTTTTCCAGATTTTGAAAATGTCAATGAAGGCTCGCCTAGTTAGACGAGCCTTCATTAATATTTTTTTTTAAAGGCTGAAAAAAGAAGCACTTGACCTCAAGAATCACAGTGAAATCTTATGCATGTTTTGAGGAATTCAATACCCTTTGAAACATACTTCTGATGAAATTTATATGTGATCTGTGAAATGTGCTTTTGAGCACCGAAGAGCATTTCATTATCATTATTAGATGAAATCTTGTCCTCAAAAATGGATTCTGAAGCACATATTCCCTCTTTGCTAGTTCTATTTACCTATTAAAGTAACGAAATATTCATAACTTAGGCACACAGTATATTCAAAGAGTTGAGTTGCGAGAGTCGTATGCATTTCTTTGGATAATCGTCAGAAGATTTTTTTATTCTACTAATCCAATTCGTAAACGATATTGAAATGAGTCGACGAGTGAAATACGTCATTTACTAGGACAGTCAAATTTGTAATACGAAAGTCGAGGTGGTATTTCCAGGAGCCTAATCCGTGGAATTGGCGTTCAACCGTGTCATTCAATTGCTTGAGCTTTGGACTAAAATTAGGAGAAAACTGGGGGGTTCGAGCCAGGGAAGAATTTCAAGGTTGCAATGTAGATATCTTGCTTCTGTTGACCCTTATAGGTATGAACTATTTGATGTGAAAGGCGATTTGGATCTCGAGGTAGTCATATCATCGCACTGCTCAAGCAGAAATGATGTAATAGAGTTATATGTTAAGTTTATCAAGGCTGATGGAGGTGGTCCATCTTTAGCCACCGTTGCGGCTAATGTTGGAATCGAAGCTGAAGTAGAAAGTCCTACTACACGGTTGTGCAGTGGGTTCGCTGGCTTGTTACAAAACTTCTACTATGATGGCCCCGAAACGTCTACGGGTAGACATTTTTCAATTTGCGGCACATTTAAACTTCAGCGGCCATTACTAGTTGGGGTATGAGTCTAACTCGAATCTCGACACCCGAGCTCGACATTCAATCAGTGCGTTCAATATCAACTTCAGTGGATTGATATCCTGGGGCGAAAGCACTTATACCATAGGGCATCGACTTACACCAGACACCAATCTGGTGTAGATTTTGGCTAGCACATGGGGTACAGAATTACTAAGGACTTACTTCTTACAATTGGGTATGACGAAGGTACATCGAACCCCTTGGTTGAATGTAACAATGAATGTGCAGATGAGGAAGAAGGCGCCGATGAAGAAGAAGATACAGACAAGGAATAAGATGTAGGTGAGGAAGAAGGGGCATTGGATGTAATTGACGAATCGGAGTGAAACTCGTATCCAATCTGACAGTGTGGTCTGAATGGTTTAGACACTTTTTTTTTTGAAATAGAGCAGGCTCCAACAGAGTAAAAACCTTGCAATTTTGATGATGGCGGCTTAGACAATACTCCGGATCCATATCCAAGATTTAGGGCATATGAACCTCTACACCACATGACTAACATCGACCTCTCGGTGAGGGTGGTTTAGAGTTTCGATAGCTACCGTACAGAATATCTGGTCATGCAAGTTCATCGTTAGATATCTGGGTATTGGAAGTTGGCATGGAATACCCAAACAAATATTCTTTTGTTGCTGAATTGAAGTGATATAGCTTCAGAACGGCGTGAATTATCACGTCACGAAGTCCCGTTTGAAGAAATTTAAGGGTAAGTATGCACATCGTGACAAGAAGTGCAAATGGAAAATCATGGAATTTTTGCAGAAGAAGACTGACTTGTAGACGATAAAGAAGTATTCTGGTCCACATACTTGTGTTACGACAAGTGCGCAGTGTTATCACTCTATTTGCTAACATAATATGACTTGGTCGGGGTCTTCATTTTTTTTGATTACATTACTTTAACTCTAATTTGTATATGTAAGTTAGGATAATCCTAAGCTAGACTCGGACATGATTTCTGACATTATTTTACTGATGGTGAAGGCGAGTCTTAGGATCCCCATCCCGGTGTTAATTGCCAACATCCGTAGCCAGCACGGTTGCATGTCGTCATACTACAAAGCATGGGTCACAAAAGAAAAGGTTATGGATAAGTTGCATCACATCTGGGATAGTTCGTACAACTATTTATGGCAATGGTGTCAGGTATTGGATCAGTACGTACCATGTAACAGCTTGATTTTAGGGCTAGTCGGAATAGTAGTTTTAGGACCATAAATTCGACATAGAAAAACTTATTTTTATTATATTCTTATGGTCTACAGTTTTATGAAATGATTTCGTGAAAATCTCGTTCGAAAATTTTGATGTTTGGACACTCAATTTAGTCAAAAGGACTAAATTGTAATAAGTGCAAAAGTTGAGTTCTACATGTTAAAGGTGTCCAATTGCTATGGAATTTTAAATTAGAGGTGCTTATATGATCATTAGGCCATTAGTTAAGTTTATGGACAAAAATGGACATGATTAGGTGAAATTTCAAAGTTTTAATTGAAGGGTATTTTGGTCATTTGGTTAATAAAAGAATAAAAAGGAAAAATAAAGCTAAAATTGGTGTCCATCTTCTCTCCTTGGCCGAATTTTACAAGACACCATAGCTAGGGTTTTCTTCAACTTTCAAGCTTGATTGTAAGTACATCCTAGCCCCGTTTTTAATGCTCTTTACATTTTTGAAGTCCTCGTAACCTAGTTTACCTATTTCTACCATTATATTGAAGTAGGGTTCATGTTTAAAAATTTACCCATGTGTTACATGCATGTATTTTTATTTTTGACGGAAGATATTGTATGTTTAAGGTGTGATAAACAACTTTTACTAAGTGATTTTTAGTGAAAATGTATAAAAAGGACTTACTTGTAAAAGTTGTTAAAATGGGTAGTAGAAATGTGATTTGATGAAAACTGTGGGCTGCTATAAGTATGAAATTGGTTCAGCTAGGCTTGGGTTATCAAGAAATTGAATACATTTCATTTTACGAGCCTAGAAACCACAATGTAAATATGACAAAGTTTAGGGGCAAAAAGGTAATTTTTCTATAATGTGATGTTTGGACTGATTTGAGTAATGTGAATATTAAATAAGCTAAATTTTCTATTATAGATAAAAAAAACAAAGTTCGGACCTTGATCGGGGGAAGAATAAGGTGTTTGACGATTAAATCCTTTTCTGCTAATTTGTACCGAGGTAAGTTCGTATGTAAATAATGCATTGTTTTATTTATGTTTTAAATGCTTTAATATTGTATGACTTATGATTGACTCCGTGGATGTAATTGACAAAGTGAGAAAATATCCCGTTTGAACCTTAGGAATAGATAGGATACAAATGTCATGACATTAGGGTTAGTTGAGAATACGTGTAAGACCATATCTGGGATATGGCATCGATGTGAGACTTCGTGTAAGACCATAGCTGGGCTATTGGCATCGATATGAGATCCCATGTAAGACCATATCTGGGATATGTCTGGGATATGACATTGGTATGGTAACGTATGTGTGAGACTCCTGAGTATCCTTTAGTATTCCAAGTGGTTCAACGGGAAATTCAACGAGAATGACAATATATGAAAAGTTATGTTATGTTGTGAGTTGGTACAGGTATGTACGTAAAACTCATTGAATAATGAGCTCGATATATGATGAACCCTCGGTAAGATTATAAATGAGTAAGTTATGATTAGATGACCTTAATACCATTTATGCCAAGTTCATCATGTTTATTTGTATGTTACATGTGTGGTTATAATGCTTATTATTTGCATAGGAACTTACTAAGCTATATAGCTTACTCCTTTTCTTTTCCCTTGTTTTATAGTGTCTTCAAGCCAGCTCAGGGATCAGAGATTGTCGGAGATCCATTCACACTATCAACTTAATATTTTGGGTACCAATGATTTTATTATTTTGAGTTATGGCATGTATAGGGACTTGGTCTTTTTGTTATGTGTCATAGTTGATTTGGCCAAATGTGTTGGCTTGTAATGGTATTGATTCATGTTGTATATGGCCATTGAATGTTGGCCTATGATGGTTATGTTGGCTATTGATATATTCATATGATGATGCTTTTCATGGAAGTGAGATTTTGCATGGCTTGAGTTGATAAGTTAGTGATGTCATATGTAATGGACAATAGCATGTGAATGATGTGTGGATACTTTGGTTGTGGCTGATTTGGTTGAATGTATATGCTTGGAATGATACTATGTTTTGTTGTGTAGGTTTGTGCATGGAAGGGTGACAGAATGGCTTGGGAAATAGCCTTATTTTTGTCCACACGAGTAGACACACAAACGTGTGTATAGGCCTTGTGTGACACATAACTTGCCCCATGGGGCGTGGGTTCCAACCGTGTGTCCCCTACACCTTAATTGTTGCAAGACAGAATGCCCAGTATCGAGCACACTGGCAGAGACACAGGTGTGCGTCTCAGCCATGTGGATGGCATGGCCTCGAACACGGGCGTGTGCCTTGGCCGTGTGAAGCCTGCACCTATTTTATGAAAAATTATGAAAATTAAATCGACCACACAGCCTCAGCACATGGGCGTGTGCCTTGGCCGTGTGACTTAAATTTTTTCTCTGGTAACAAACAGAGAGTTACACGGGGTCTGGACACAGGCGTGTGTGACCACATGGCCTGCCCACACGGGCGTGTCCCAAGCCACACGGGCGTGTGACCCACGTTTGATGAAAAACTTTCTAAGTGTTGTGAAATTTTTCTAAAGTTCTTAGTTTAGTCTTGAACCACTGTCAAAGCATGTTTTGGGCCTCGTAGGCTCGTTATAGGGACAATTTGAATGTATGTGAAAATTTTTAAATTTGAACGAAAATTTATGTCTCAGTTTTGTATGGTTGCTTACATTTAGGTCCGGTAATGCCTCGTACCCTGTTCCGGTGTCGAATACGGGTAAGGGGTGTTACATACCAGGTTTCGTAACTGATCTAGAAATGCACCCAGCGTACTTCGATGATCATCTGATCACTTGGGAAAGAGTATTCCATCGATTCTTTTAGACATTCAATCAATGCAGGTAAGCTTTCTAGCACTACGGGCCTTTGGCACAAATTAATGACACTTGACTGTACAGATGGTATCAACATCGGTTGTTGATTATCATTTCCTAATATGGTAATCAGAGAATTATATCGATTGTGTTTGCAATAAATCCCTCTGAAAAGTGATTGCCTCCGGACATACCAACGTCTAGAGTGTGAATACTAGAACTAAAAATATAAATTAGAGGCAGTGTCCACAAGTATAAGGGTCAGATTGTAATATAGTTTTTACAACATAATAGGTGACTATTTCGAGGATCGTATCTAAAGGAGATGAGTGCTAAATTAAAGTTAACCTAAACGTAAATAGAACTAATTAGTAGTTTAAATAAATTATGTTACGACAAAACATAAAGAAAAGATTTTTAGGTTTTTATAAATAAAGAAATAAAAACTGCATAAATAAAAATGGACTTCGGGAAACTAATTTCTAAACTTAATTAAATGTAGGCATGGGTGATTAGCTTGCTTTAGTGATCATAACTAATTCCTATTTCGGGTTTTCTATTCAATCAACTAGTCACTACCCTAGTAGGATCTCTCGATCTTCTACTAAACTAACGAGTCGACAAGAACTACTTATCTCTCAACCTCACAGTCCAGACTGGTTCGGGGCTAAGGTGTTCACAGATAGACAATACCAAATTTGGGTTAATTCCCACTTAAATGACTTCTTAGGGTCATCAAGCCTACGGTTTAAGTTCTTCCTCTCCCAAATAGTTGATATGCTAAGAAAACCCTACATAACAATTAGTCAATCACACCTCCACTCGCTAATCCCCTATAAGAGGATTAGTTTCTCGTGGAATCCATAAACATAATAAAATTAATAATAGAATTGTGCATAAAGAATAAATCAAGAATAAAGTTTAGAGAATCCTAATTGTATTTGAATGATGAAGTTCTGAAATCCACTAGCATTTGATCACGTTTACAAATCAAGTCTCCTGAAGAACACAAATGAAAAGAACTGAAAAGAAATTTAAAGCCTAAAAGAACGGAAAACTGAAAACTAAATTATAGAGAAAAAATTAGAATATGAAAAGTTGTCCTTAAACAAGTACTAAATAAGACTATTTATAAAATTAGGGTAGTTGTCATCCTTAACCCTAGCTTAGCTGATGTTCTTGTATTTAATTTCCTTTGTGCGGACCAAAATACCCCTGACTCGTATTTAATCCTGTACAGGGTAGGTGTCGCGACACCCCAATGTCTATGTCGTGACATCAGAGGTAATATGTATAGTTCAGTGGTAACTTTATGGGTGTGTCATGACATCCCAATGCTATGTCGCGACACCTAAGGCAGACTTGGAATTCTTGTATTCTACTTCTTATGTTGTGACATCAAGCTCCCCGTGTTGCAACACAATGACTAGCTTGAGTTCCTATGCCTTTGAATGGTCTCCTACACACTTATTGTAACGCCCCATTACCCGAGACCATCGCCGGAGTCGAGTATGAGACATTACTAAACCTATTTTAGTATTTAAACAAGTTCAAACAATTCTCATAGTAAACTGTCCATCTACGTCACAGTCGCTAAAAAAAATTATATCTCGAGTTACGAAACTAAAAATTCAATTTTGTAAATTTTCCCTGAAACTAGACTCATATATCTACTTATTAATTTTTTTCTAGAATTTTTGGTTGGGCCAATTAGTACATTTTATTAGTTAAAGTATCCTCTGATTCAGGGTTCGACTACTCTGACCCCTATATATTACGAATCAGATATCTCCCTGTACAAAGTTTCAATGACCATTTTGTTTGCTTCTAATAAAACTAGACTAAATAAGTATTTCATAAATGTAAGATAAAACTCCTAATTGTTTTTGTACAATTTATGGTGAATTTTTAAATTCAGAATAGGGGATTTAGAAATCGCTTTGACCCTGTTTCACCAAAACATAAATATCTCATAAAATAAAACTCTTTTACTTATTTTGTTTCTTCCACATGAAAATAGATTCATTAAAATTAAATTCCATATTTTATTAATCATCAAATTCTATCTCTACTATTTTTAGTGATTTTTCAAACTCACGTCACTGCTGCTGACTGATTTTTGTTTTGTGGCCAATTTTACCTTTCCAAGGATTTTCATGGTTTAATTAAAACATAAAGCATACATGCTATCATATATAAACTTGATTAGCCATTCCAATAGCTAAACATTCTCAAACATTTTCAATCCATCCACGGGCCATATCGTAAGATTATACACACAAAATGATTGGAATGCTATACATGCCATATTTCTAAAAATTACAAGTCATTATACCGTAATTGTCCAGTGATAGTGTGAGCGTGCCTCCGACCGTCCCGATCTCCAAATTGACTTGTCAAAACTACAAAAAATGAAAAGAATGGAGTAAGCATAGATGCTTAGTAAGTCCATATGCAAATAAAAAATAACTTAACAAAGCAATTATAGCAATCAACGTTAGCATAATATCACCAAAACATGTATCACATTTTTTTTCATCATTCATCATCTTACCATATTATTGTTGTCGTATCAAGTCTCAACCCGAGGGTTAAGTACATACCTGTCCAAAGTGCCCATTCCACAACACTTACCAATACGTCACTTGTATCTTGAGTATTCTTCCATTTTACTAGAATTTTACCCGTTGAACACATCGGAATATAATTCAGATACATGGAAAGTTTGCACATAAGTGCCACATATGTAGCCAAGCTACCATGTAACCCACCCATAAGAAAACTTGAACTCAACTCAACAATCTCGGGCATTCGTATCCATAAGTGAACTCGGACTCAACTCAACGAGTTCGGATGCCTAGTTACATCTTATGAACTCGGACTCAACTCAACGAGCTCGGATATTTGCATCCATAAGTGAACTCAGACTCGGCTCAACGAGCTCGAATGCCCAAGTATCCTAATCTATTCCTAAGGTTCAACGGGACTTTCCTCGTTCGTACACCTTTACCATTCTCCTTGGAATACCAGTGATGATACTTCGGCAGTCTTTCACATTTTTCACATAATTCATAAAATTTTTGCATGTTGTCCAACAATTACCACAAAGCATAGAATCACATAATAACAATCATAATATCGTATAAATAGCATTAAATGATTTAAAATAATGATTATATTACAATATTTACATATGAACTTACCTCGGTACAATATGTTAGAAATCAAGCCTATTCCTCGAAAACTTTATTTTTCCCTCGATCACGACTTGAATCTCGTTTCTCTTGATCTATAATAACAAATTTAGCTTATTTAATACTCACATTTATTAAAACAGTTCTTGACTCAAACTTTGGAAAAATTACATTTTTTCCCCTAAACTTTTGCATATTTACACTTTTTCCCCAAAGCTCGGAAATTAAACTTCATCCTATTTTCTTATGTTTTATGACATGCTGATCATTTTTACCTTCTATAGAAACATCAAATTCACACTCTATCATGTATTTATGAACATTAGGTATTTTTACTGATTTTGTCGTTTTACTCATTTTCACGAAAAATCACTTAGCAAAAGTTGTTTAACACAATCTCAAACTTCATATTCTACCATAAAACATCAAAATAAACACATTTTAATTATGGGTATTTTTTCAAATATAAACCCTAGGTTAAATTATTTGTAGAAATAGGTAAACCGAGCTACGAGGATTTCAAAAATGTAAAAAACATTAAAAACGGGCATAGAAATCACTTACAATCAAGGGTTAAAAGTGTTGAAACCCTAGCTATGGTGGAGAGCAAAATTCGGCAGCAACTTATGGAGAAGATGATCATTTTTGTGTTATTTTTCCCATTTTATTTCATTTAATATCCAAATGACCAAAATGTCATTCCTTACTAAACTTTCAAAAATTCCATCCATATCCAACTTTTGTCCATAAACTTAGAAATTGGTAAAAGTCTATTTAAGACCTCCTAATTAATATTCCAAAGCAATTTCATACTAAAAACATCTAGAATGCAAGTTTTGCAACTTATTCAATTTAGTCCCTAATTTCAAATTAAGCACTTTATGCATAGAATTTCTTCACGAAATTTTCACACAATCATACATTCATATCATAGACCTAAAAATAATCATAAAATAATTATTCTATCTCGGATTTGTGGTCCTGAAACCACTATTCTGATTAGGCCCTAATTTGAGATATCACACTTACTAAGTATGTTAGCTCATCTTTAGGCCTTATTCGGCCTCTAAGGTCAATAAAAGACTCAAGATACATTTTTTTATTAAATTTAAACTAAATTAAGAAAACATAACTAAAACATACTAAAATTGCTCGTATTCAAGCTCCTTAAGTATGAAAACTAGTTTAATTTTCTACATCGAATTACGACATATCAAACTCCTCCACACTTAAGCTATTCCTTGTCCTCAAGCAAAGCAAAAAGTAAAAGACAACCCTTGAGCAAGTATGATACAAAGATTGGTTTTGGAGTACATAACTAGGCATTTTCATATTTACACATAATCTTGGCATGATATATAAATGGCTTGCCACTTTCAATATCAAATACCTAAGTTCAGTGTATTACAAAGTATACAGGCATTAATGTTTTCAAATATATGCATCCATCAGTAAATCATATAGGTAATTTGATTATCCTAGTAGATTACAAGTAGTCGTTAATGTAATTAATTAATGTGATATCGATTCATGAATAAGCTTAGCTAGGTCACATAGGGCTTTCCGGTTTGTAAGGTTCTGAGGCTTAGGACATGTATGAAAATCAAGAACAAGAAGCATCAAAATGGTTTCAAGCACAAAAATAGTTCGGCACATCATATTGTTCCCTATTCTTCCCCCTTAGTAACCCTTGCCCTCTCACCACCTTATTTCTCCTTCTCTCACCTTCCTTATTTCTCCATATAAGATGTCATAGCATAATACAACAACTATAGCTAGCTCAGGAGTTTTTGTGCACTATTGACTGAGTTTTTCTATTTTTGTGACTTTATCACATTTTTCTTTTTCACACATCTCACTCATAATGCTTTTGATTTTTCATGTACTTCTTCTACTCGCGTTTCTTGTTTTCTTTTATTTTGCACCTACTGACTAACCTATAATCACTATACACATTGCTTCTTCCTATTTCACTCTATTTTTACAAAATTCATATTGATGTGTCTACTTAACCCTCAATACGTATGACCAGATGTCTAGATTCATGCAATTTAGGACCAAATAAAAAGGGTAAGTACGAATTAATGTTTTGGCTCGGGTTTTGCATAAGGTTCATCAAGAAAACATTTTTTGGCTCAAAATAGGTACTAAAGATTGATAAACAGGGTTAGTGTTTTGGCTCTGGGTGTATACCAAACAATGCATTAGGTCATCCCTAGGTATCTCAATATTCACAAATTTAATCAATCAAATAATTACAAATTCAACTATTTATCATATATACAAGCATGCTCATTTCCTTGTATCTTCTATATCATTTAGTATATTTAATTATTCAATGCCTATTTATAGTGAAATATATAAAAGTTAGTAGTCTAAGAATAAAAAATTTAAAATTATTCACTATCATTCCAAATTTATAGTAAACACAATTAACCTATATACATGCTCCTAACCAGTCACTTGTATTTCTACAAGTTCAAGCACACAATTGACAATTAAAATTAAAGGAAAAGTATAAAAAAATTTAAAACAAATTTCCTATGTTACCCCTACACATTAGATAACACATTGTCCCTAATGCGTAGCTCTAAATAGATAAGGAAAGAAGTTACTCGATTGATCGTGACATTACAATGGTCTAATGGTGGGTGCTTCCATCCTTGTTCGTTATAAGCTTGTAAATGTTGTGTTTCTTTCATGTGAGGTTTTTCATTAAAAACATACAAAGTATTTAATTCTAATATTTCTATAAATTTGCCTAAATTAATTACAAATCCCTAAACAAATTAGGTTTTAAATAAATTTTCCTAAACTTGTATATGTCTAATCCTAAAATATACTTTTATAAGTCATAATTTTTTTTAGTAAGGTTAAGAAGAAATTCCTTATTCATCTTCTTTCTGTAGCCCCCGTTTTCTCCTCTATTCCTTTTGCCTTCTATAGAGTATTACAAATTATTTATATGGATCACCTCCTAATAATTTCTTTGAAGGGTTCATCTGCGTGTCTAGTGGATCCATAGGTACTCCTGCTATTTTGCATAATTCCGTTATTAGGTGGTGGAAGAATGTTCCTTTTGATTTATGCTGTACACACTCAATCATGTTTTGATAAATCCAAGTACCGATGCATATCTGCTTCTTTTGTAAGATCACATGTACCAAAATAGCTTGTATCGGGTTGATATTGGAAATATCTGCTGTGGGCCAAATTCTTGAACATACGAACTTCATCCAGATTTTTACCCTTAGAGTCATTAATGCTTGATTGAATGATGCTGATATCTTTGTACCTGGGTGATATGTCCATTCTTCGTTTTCTTCAGTTTAAAATCTCAAAACTTCATTCATGTATTCCTTTTTGAATTATTTGAGATCTGTTCTGAACGTGTAATCATGGTAGTAGTATGAAGTATCATAAAATTGAAAAATACCTTTTTTTGTTACCAAGATGTTGACCCCTCTAACTTTGACATATGTTTGCATCTCATAATATGGTCTTGTTGCTTCTCTTTCTTTCAATGAGAGATAAAATTCCTGTATAACTGGTATTATTGTCGATTTTTCGGATGGTAGACAAAAGGTAGTCCATTCTCGTTCAGTCGCGATTTCCTATACTCTTTTACAGTTCTTCATTAACGAGTCAAATACCTATTCTTGGACGAATGTATTGGGTTGCAACTGTTGTAGGTATTTGCTTTGTTGTTTACCTGGAATTCAATAGATGTATTCATGATTTCAGGCAGTAATTTGTAATAAAATCAAACCTGAATCTGATTGTGCAAAGAAATCCTCCTCATGAGCATCGTCCATCGCCTTCTGGCACACATTCTCCCTCGTGACGCGATTGATTTATTTATTTTATTACTATTGCGATGTAAATATAAATGACATAAATAAAGAAACCATATATTTTCATTCCTACACTGTATTTGTTTTCGTTACATTATGAGATAAGATATGCGTAAATTAATAATAAATAAAAACTTTTGAACACCAGAATAATGGAATAGTCATAATTAATATATTCTTTTCCCAAAAATAATGCTATCGATGTTGAGGCCCTTAAGTACTTCTCAACATAGAACATGTTGCCTTTGTAAGCCCCGAGTTTTTACAGTACCCGTATAACCTTTATTGACTGTCCCTCTCTTAAATATTCATATTGTTCCATATCCGGGTGGTATTTGAGAGACCTCTTAGGGCGTGACGTAGGTTCATATTTAGTGCCAACTCGAATGGCGCGCTGGACACTGGCGACCACGTACTCTCATTTGAGACAAGTGGGAACTCAAGACGCCATACTCTATGCGTGCGTTCTAGACCGTACACATCGTTGATGTAAGACGTGTACTCAATTCTTAGGTTCTAACATTGGCAATTACATGTGCACATAGGAACCGAAGAGATTAAAACCTCCTACAATCGTAAGTTCCTCCTGTTAGGTTGACACGATATGATGCCAATGACAATTCCTATTTCGGCCTAGCGTGCTCCGCGACTTGAAATTCCAGGTTTTAACGCGAGTGGCACACTACATACATATTTTTCACTCTCGTCGTATTTCGTCTGATTTCTTTCATTACATACTTACACCAAGTATGGCTGTCCACTATCTGTCCAGCATATGCCGCCACCCTCTTTGGGAACAACACAGCCAAGAAAAAGTATATTTCTTTCACAGCCGAGGTTATTGCCAAATGACACATCTTTTTTAGTACAAAATTGATTCACTCTACTAAGTTTGATGTCATATGCCCGTACCATAAACCCTCGCCATACAATTACGTCCACTATTCGAAGGGTATGTTGGCGAGGTATGTTGCATCGTAGCTATTGATAGCGCCCAAGTTGTTCAACATTTCATGGAAAAGATATTGGATGAGCTCGTAACTTGTCGAGAAAAGTGTACCTATGAATTCAAACAATGAATGAAATAGGGTACAATACGACTGTGCAGGTAGTGCCAACTACATACCCATGTCGATGATTGCATCTGACTCAATTTCTGAATGCCATTTTGAGTGGTAGTTGGATCCGACATGTCATATACAATACCTATGATGGGTGTGATCCCAAAGCCTACCTTGGTGCTCAATAGTAGACAGGATTCCAGAGCCCCTATGTGATATGACGCATATGTCGGGTTGCGGGCAAACACATCAGCGTAACCTGCTCAAGAAGAAATCCTAGTGATCTATCTTTTCTCCAGGAGTTATTCCAAACACAATAGGCAGAATCCTCTACCGTCCTGAGCAACAACAATAAAAAACTGATGCTCATACCTCCCATACAGCCAAGTGTTGTCAATTTGCATCAAAGGCTTGCAGTGCCGAAAAACTTCTCTACTATAATAACCTGTTTTTGGGTCAAATCGAAACAATAATTTTAGGACCACAAATATGAAGTAGAAATATTTATTTTATTATTTCTTTAAGGTCCACAGTATGATTAAATGGTTGTGTGAAAATTTCGTTAAGAAATTTTATCGATAGAGTGTCCAAATTGACTAATAGGACTAAATTGCAATAGGTGCAAAATATGTGTTCTAGAAGCTAGAGGTGTCTAAATGCTATGAAATTTTAAATTAGAGGTCCTTAAATGGTAATTAGTCTATTATACTTTACGTTGGACAAAAATGGACATGGTTAGGTGAAATTTCAAAGTTTTAAGTGAATGGCATTTTGGTCATTTGGTAAATAAAGACAAAATTAACTAATAAAAAGATGTCATCTTTTCTAATTTGATCCCCCATGGCTGAAATTCACAAGGAGAAACCATAGCTAGGGTTTTCCAAGCTCTCAAGCTCAACTGTAAGTCCGTTCTTATCCCATTTTTAATGATTTTTATATTTTTGAGATCGGTGTAACCTAATCTAGCTATTTCAAGGACTAATTTGAAAGAAAATTGAAGTCTATAATTTTACCCATGTTGAATATTTGTTTATTTTGATGTCTAATGGTAGAAAATGTATGTTTAATGGTAGGTAAACAACATTTACCTAATGATTTTGATGAAAATGTCAAATAGGGACCTATTTGTAAAAGTTGTAAAATGTGTGTTAAAATGTGAATAAATGAAAAATGTGGGCTACTATGAGCATGAAAAATATTCTGCTAGGGTTTTTTAATGAAAAAATTAGATGAAAGTCATTTTACGAGCCTAGGGACTAAAATGTAAAAAGTTGAAAAGTTAGGGGTAAAAATGTAATTTTTGCCATAAGGTGTTTTTGGGATTAAATTGAATAATGTGATAATTGAATAAGTTATATTTGATATTATATATCAAGAAAGATGAGGTTCTGACCTAGACCGAGGAAAGAACAAAGTTGTGGACTAAATCGAATTATTAGCCATTTCGTACCGAGGTAAGTTCGTATGTTAGAAATAAGCTTTAATATAATTGTATTTTATTACTTTATTATTGCATGAATTTTATGTTTGATAAATGTGGATGAGCTTAATCCTATGAAAGAGTCCGGAGACGAATCGACAAACAAGAAATCCCATTTGAACCTTAGGAATAGGGTAGGATACAAGTGACATGTCACTAGGGTTAGTATGTGTTATGTGTTGTGTGAGCAGCACCGCGTAGCTATGTCTTGACTAACAGCTTGTGTGAGCAGGCCTGTTCATAGCTCGAGAGTGAGCAACATGTGATATGAGACATGAGGTAGCATTGGCTATATATGTGGCACTTAGTGTGCAAGAATCTCGAGTATCCGACATTATTATTCCGAGTGGTTCACGGGTATGTCAAAGATGAGATTATGTGTAAACTCTTTTCGAGATAGTACAGGTATGTACTTGAAGCTCCTATCTAATAAAAGCTTGAAATGATGAATATGAGGTAAGCTTTATGATGGAATGAGCAAATTTACATTTAATTATGTTATATTATCTAAATGTTACACGTATGGTAGGTTGTTTATTTCTTGCATATGAGCTTACTAAGCTATATAGCTTACTCCGTTTATTTTCCACATTTTTATAGTGTCGCCAAGCTGACTTGGATCGAAGATCGTCGGAAATTCACCTCACACTATCAAAACTGTTATTTTGGGTATTGATGATCTTAGTATTTTGAAAGTATGGCATATATAGGGACTTGGTCATTTTGTTATATGTGTCATTGTGTTTTGGCCAAAAATATTGGCTTGTAATTGTCAAGGTTGATTTGGTATTTGGCCATGTAACTTGGCTCATTTTGATTGGAATGGTTGTAAGCATATCTATATATATATATATATATATATACTTATGTATACATGCATGCATGTGCAATCATCCTTGTGTGATGTGGTCTATGAATGCTTGGTGAATGATGGAATTGTGATTTAAGGCATGAATGTGAAATGTTTGGTGATATGATTTATGGATAAAATGATAAAATTTGCTTACAATTAGGTATCTTGAAAGTAGTCAATTGTGATTTGATAAATGTTGTGTGTATGATAGATATTGATATTATATTGGCATGTGTTGGTCATAAATGTGGATGTTTTGGTTGCCTAAGTATATTATGTTTTGTGCCTTTGAATTGGTGTAGGTGTATGTGTGAAGGGTGGCAAATGGCTTGGTAAATAGTCTTTATTTTGTCCACAAGGGTAGACATACGGGCGTGTGTCTAGGTCGTGTGTGACACACGGTTTGCCCCAGAGGCATGTGTATAGGCTGTGTGTCCCTTGCACCTTAATTTTGAGAAATAGAATGCTCAGAATTGAGCACACGGGTAGAGAGACATGGGGGTGTGTCTCAGCCGTGTGGATGATACGGCCTCAGAGGGGCATGTGTCCTGGGCGTGTGAAGTCTGTACCTATTTTATGGAAGACCTCAATTTGTTAATGGGTTACAAGTTAGAGAGTTACACGGGGTTGAGACACGGGCGTGTGTAGCCACACGGCCTGCCCACACAGGACGTGTCCCATATTCACACGGGCGTGTGACCCCTATTTAGTGCAAAAATTTTCTAAGTTTGTAAAATTTTCTAAAGTTCTCGGTTTAGTCCCAGGCTACTCCCAAAGTATATTTTGAGCCTCGTAGGCTCGTAATAGGGACTTTATGATTAATTTCAAATGGTTTTAATTTGGACGCAAATTTATGACTCGGAATTGTATGATTGTTTGTGATATGAGTCTAGTAATGCCTCGTACCCTGTTCCGGCGTCGAATATGGGTAAGGGATGTTACATCTACATTGCTCAAATGTCTAACAGAATCAATGGAATGCTCTTTTCCCAGGGACCAATCGATTGTTGAAGCATGTTGGGTGCATTTCCAGATCGATTATAGAGCCTGGAACGTACCGATCCAACACCTGACAACATTTGCAAAGGCAGTTGTACGAACTATCCCAACCATGGTACAACTTGTCCATAGCTCTTTTTTCCAACCCATGCTTTTTAGTATGATGGAGTGTAGCCAAACTGGCTACAGATGTTCAGAATCAACACTGGGATGGGAATCCTGGGACTCATCTTCACAATTGGTAGAATAGTATCTAAAATCATGTCAGAATCTCACCTAGGATGATCTTGATTTGCACCTGCTGCAACACAAGTATGTGGACCGAAATACTTCTTTATCGTCCACAGTTTGGTCTTCTTCCGTAAAGATGCTATGATTTTCTATTTGCACCTTTCGTCGTGAATTGTACGCTTTCCCTCGAATTTTTTAGAACCGGACTTCATAACGTGGTAGTTTATACCATTCTTGAAGTTTTACCACTTTAGTATAGGAAAGAAAACATCTTTTCTTTGGTATTCCATACCAACTTCTAGTACTTGTACGTCATGCGATGTGCTTGCATAGCCAAGTGCTTTGTGCAGTAGACGCGAAAACTCGAAACCACCTTCAGCCAATAGGTCAATGTTGGTCATGTGGAGCGAAGGTTCATATGCACTATATCACATATTTGGGTTCAAAGAATTGTCTGAGCCATCATCGTTGGACATTAAAGGTTCTTGCTCTATTGGAACTCTGGTTAGGAAATAGTGCCACTTCCGAACCATCAGGCCTGCACTATTGGATTGGCTCAAGGTCTGACTCCTCCCAGTCAAATGCATCCACTGCTCCTTGTTCCTCACCTGCATCTTCTTCTTCGACCGCATCTTCTTGCTTATCAGGATCATCTTCCTCGATTGCATCTTCTTGCTCATTAGGATTTTCTTCATCAACCGCATTTTCTTCCTCATCTGCACCTTCATTGTACCCTTCTAGTAGGGGGTTCGATGTACCCTCATCAGTCCCCGTGGAAAGAGTAAGTCATAGGTTTTTTTGTAGCCCATGTGCTCGCAAAAATCTACATCAGTTTGGTGTCCACTATACGTTGATGAAATCCTGATGTCTTCCAGCCCATGACATTAAGCCCGTGCCAAATTTGAAATCAAACACACTAATTGAATGTTGAGCCTGAATGTTGGGATTAGGGTTATGCTCAAACCCTAAGTAGTGCTAGCTCTCGAAGTTTTGATCTATATCGGAGACTGACGAGTGTTTGCCCATAGATGTTTCGGGGACATCGTAGTAGGAGGTTTTTTAACAAGTCAGTGAACTTACCGCATAATTATGTAGTGGGACTTTTTGCTTCAGCTGCGGTTCTAACATCCATTGCAACAGTGGCCAAAGATGGGCCAAATTCATCAACCTCGA
Source organism: Gossypium longicalyx (assembly GCA_025698465.1). Taxonomy (NCBI): domain Eukaryota; kingdom Viridiplantae; phylum Streptophyta; class Magnoliopsida; order Malvales; family Malvaceae; genus Gossypium; species Gossypium longicalyx. The sequence goes on from CM046996.1 coordinate 54,111,153, forward strand.
CAAACTCGACTTATAACTCAATTACAACATTTTCGCTTCAAATGTGTAATGGTATGATCGTCTTGATCTGGAGCTCACAATTCATATCAAATAGGTTGTACCTATAGGGGTCAACAGAAGCAAGGTATCTACATTGCAGCCTTAAAATTCTTCCCCGGGTTGATCCTCTGACTTTCCTCCTGATTCTAGTCCGTAGCTCACACAATTGAATGTCATGATCGAATGCTAATTTCATAGACTTTGTTCCTACAAATACCACCCTGACCTCTGCATTACAGATTTGATAGTCATAGTGAATAATTTCAGTCGTTGACACATTTCAATATTGATCATGAATTGGATTGACAAAACCAAAAAAAAGAATGTAGAGGATTGTCGGAAGTACACATAAGTTTCGCGACTCAAAAATTCAGTTTTTGATATATTTTTGTTGTGTGTCTAGGTTATGCAAATTACATGCCTTTAATAGGAAAATAAAACCAACGAGAGAGGGAATAAGTGCATGAATATATGTTTATGAATACACACTTTCATCGAAAAATGATGATGGAATGCAAAGTATTATTCGAAATCGCATTCCTGAAGTTACATAATTTCATGAAAATAGTGCTCCTAATAGTATTTGATGCCTCGAAAGTGCCTTAATTATAAAAAAATATTGCTTGTGGCCATTTCCTTTTAATTTTCATCCAGAAAAGGGTTAGAGAAATCACGCCCAGCTAGGCGAGCCTGCACACTAACATAGCAGGAAAGTGCACCTAGCTGGGTGTGCTTTCTCTAACCTTTTTCTTTAAAAGTACATGCCCGTCCAATTTTTTTAACCTTTTTTTGGTACATTTTGAATATATTCCTAGAAGACACCACTCTTTCAACGTGTTTTCGACTTCATGTTTCATCGTCTCTAAAAAATCTTCTCCGACAGCCTACTCATCACTCTTATACAAAACACTTCTCGGTGTTAAAACTTTCTATCGCTAAAATTTTTTTCTCGATGTTCTAAGTATTATTGAGTTGTCGGTGATTCGATATTGCTTCGAGCCATACATATTCCATATATCATGCCGAGATGGGACCATTACCTCTGAAGCCTATACTGGGGAAGATGAGTTTCGGGATTATTTTGCTTTGTACTATCATGGGTGATAGTATATGCTGAGGTCACAATTGATGGTCATTACACAGTCATGGATAGAGGTATAACGGGGGAGATAGTTAATGCTCGTTATGCGACCATGAGCTCAAACTTTTCGAATACCCGAAAATATTTCTTGATAAATAACATATAGAAGTTTGAGGGCATAATCATAGGGGAAAACTGTGGGCCTTCTCGCTATAATTGGCGTAAATTTTTTCTCTATTTCCAAGCAGCCAATACCTTTAACCTTCCTTATTATTTGAAGGTCGGCACTATCATGGATGCAGGAGGACTCTCAAATGGGGAGCAACTGTTTCGGTGGAGTAAAGGTGTTGCTTCTTTTGGACTAACATGGGTTGTTGTTATTAAACAACTCATTAATAACTACAACCGCTTCCACGCCAAACCAAGTTTGACCTATACTTCCGCTGAAACATCCGCTCTCCCCCGAGAGTCCTCTTGTGTCCACCTCGGTGTTAGCCTTCAAATAAGAATGAAAGGTTAAAGATAACGGCTACATGGAAATAGAGAAAAAAATCATGTTGATTACACTACAAATACCCCCGTTTTTCCCTATGATTTTGACCTTAATATTGTATATGGTATATATAAGGCATCATTTGCGTGGTATCTAAAAAGCTTGAACTCGTGACTGCTTAACAACAGTCAACTAGCCCCCAGTTACACTTAAACCTATGACTATATCACGATCGCCGACTAGGATCTCCACTTGGACTTCGACCCCTTATCTTATAAATCATAATCACCTCAAAATCAGATTTTCCCAAAATAGGTTTTTAAGGTGATGGTCCTATCCCGCCACAACATATGAAATGTATGTGCTATGAGATGTATTATGACATTTTCAACTCCTCAAAAATACCTCTAAAATTCCTTGGTTTCAGTCGAAAACCCTAAACGCTTTTAAAGAAACCTTAAGCCCAAAAACCATAAAAATATTAAATCCCTAAACCCTAAAAATATTAAAACCCTAAACCTAAAAATATTAAAAACTATAACCCTAGGAGAGAGAAACAGAACACTTTCCGTTTCTCTCTCCAAAAATGACCTATTTCCCTAAATTAAAAAAATAGCTTAAAAGCCTAATTAAAAAAATTGGTATATTAGGCTAATTTAGCCTTTTCTCTCTTATTAATTTGCAATTAGTATTTACATTATAACTATTCTTTATTAAACTTATAACTACACTTTTACATCAAGGGTGCAAAATAGTTAATACTATTCAGATACCAATAGTTTAAATTTTTGTTTGGTCTATTTCAACCAATATTGCTTGTACTTGTATGTATTGGCTTGTATTAGATTATAATATCTTAAGCCAATTTCTAATTTTTTTATGTTTTTTTATATTTTCTAAAAGTTTTGATAAAAAATCCTACAACAAAATACTAAAGTATATGTTTAAATTAAATAATATACACAAATAAATAGACCACATCCAGATTCATTGGTTTTCACGATGATATACAAAAGAGGAAAAAAAATAATTTTAAAACATATAAAAAAATCTTCAAAATAAAAAAAAATTGTCAAGGTGGTACTTTTTTGTGAAGAAAATTTCAAATCCTTTAAACAAACTGTTGAATATATTATTTTAATATTGTTAAAAAGTATTTTTTCTAAAAACATATTTTAAATAATTAAAAATAAATAAAAAGCAAATAAACACTAAATTTATAAACCAAAAAAGGAATAAAAAAGAAATAAAAAACTTACAATTAAGAAACTCAAACTATAAAGTGTTGTGATGTCAACAGTGATTTAGTAGTTGATTCAAAGTTATGTAGAAATTTGTTGAAGAAAAAGTAAAAATTTGTGAAGTATAATATATAGACTTTTGTAATTGTTGTAGAAAAAGAAGACTTATGGTTGTTGACTTCAGTTTACTTTTAAGTTTTTTTTTTTTTAATTTCAATCACTTAAAAAATTAATATTTAAAAATTAGATTTATTTAAAAATAGCTTAAGTTATATGGTAGGTCACTTTAAAATAGTTTCTTTCTATTTTGGTCACTTAAAATTTTCTTTTATTTAAAAATAGCATAAATTATATCTTAGGTCACTTTAAAATAGTGTCTTTCTATTTTGGTCAGTTAATTTTTTTTATCAATTTAGTCCTTTTAATTAAGATAATTACTTGAATTTGTCATTGCCGTTAAAAGTTCTGTTAATTCACATTATTGACATGTCATTGTTTTGACTTTTGACTAAAGTTAGGGATCTCTTTGTAATTGATCTAAAATGCTTTTTTTTATTTGTAACATAAGACTAAAGTTTGTAAGTTTTCTCTTTTTTCCTTCTTCTTTTTTGTTTCCTAAGAATAATAACAAAGAAACATGAGGATCGTTTTGACTCTTTTAAAACAACCCAACCCTAATCTCACCCTCAACTCAATGTTTCTCTTGTCTTTTGTTCTAGCCTTATTTTTTTCCATGGGGTTCTTCTTAATTATTGGTAGTCAAGCTCATCTTGCGAATTTAATTTTTCGGAAAATTAAGCAAGCCTTAGTAATCCAGTAATATTTACACAATCAAATTCATCTTAGCAATAGACTGTACTAAAATAAACGATTTTATTGTATATATTTTTTTAAAATATTGAAATTTAAAAAAAAAAGTATTGATTGGCAACAGAAAAAATGACATTAAAATCAAATGTTTCGACATCTAAAACATTATTGCCACCATAGAAGAAGTGTAAAACAATTGGTAAATGATAATTCTGCAAATAATCTCCAACCACATTCTTAATTTTTTTTTAATAATTTGAAAATTAAAAGAAAATTTTCAAAGTTGAAGATAAACTAGAAGAGTTTTTTATTGTTAAAATATTAATTAATGAAAATTTTGAAGTTCTACTATTTTAATTTTTTTCTACGCACGTAATATTAACAGGAGTAGTGACAACCTCGTTTACTAGTTGTCCAAGAGAGTAGGGTTGGATTGTTTTAAAAGAGTCCAAGTTATCCTCATTTTCCTATGTTATTTTTCCAAGGAAACAACCAAGAAGAACAAGAAAATAAAAAAAAAAATACAAACTTTAGTGTTATGTTGTAAATAGCAAAAAGAAGTATTTTAGACTAATTATAAAGAAGTCCTTAGTTTTAGCCAAAAGTAAAAAAGAATGCCACGTCAACTATACGTTATTCAATTAACGGAGTTTATAAAAACAGTGACCAATTCAAGCAATTATCTTAATTAGAGTGACTAAATTGACAAAAAAAAATAAAAAAAGATGAATATTACGAGAATAATGCTAGAAAAAAAATTAGAATATTATCTTAACTTTCCCATCCACTTTATCTCCTTTTCTTCCCATCTTTTAGCTTTAAACCATTTTTTTTTATAAAGGCTATCACTTTCTGCAAAATACCCAAGCTAAGTTTATATATTCTATAACACAGAAAATTCTGGATAGACATGTGAGACTATTACGGTATCCAATTTGAGAATTTAAAAGAAAATTTTGAAAACAAGTAAGAAAAGTGATTATTGTAAGAATAAAATTGATTTTGGATATGAAAATTAAAGAATGAATTTTAGAAGTGAAAACATGATTTAAGGACTAAATCATAATTTTTGAAAAGTTTGAGGACTAAAGTGTAATTTGACTAAATTGGAAAATGTGAGCTATTGGTGACTAATTAGGATAAGGATGAGTTGGTTTATATGTAAGTGTGATAAAAATCACTTTTGAAACAAATTGGAAAGATTTGATAGTATAAGGATTAAATTATAAATTCTCTAAATTTGTCGAGAAAAAAGGTAAAAGGGGTAATAAAGTAATTATCTCATTGAAGGACATTTTTGTCAATTTTCAAGATTTTTATGGTAAAAATGTTATTTATATGAGATATTTTATGTATGAAATAAATTTGGGTATTTAAAACTTGGATTATGCTAGTGGGCTTGGAATTGTTGGAATTTTGGCTTTTGGATCAACTTGGGTAATTTTAAAGGGAAAGAAAAGATGAATGACAGTCCCCATCAACCTTCTCTTGTTGCCGCTGTCCCTCTTTCTTCCATGGCTTCCCTCTTCTTTTTCTTCATTTTTGTCTTCAAATTTCCCAAAAACCCAATACCCAACTTTGAAATTTTGCTCAAATCTCTTAGGAAACAACCTCCAAGCTAGTTTTCCACAATCATCTCATTAAATTTCAGTAAGAGATTTCATGGAGTTAGAGATAGAAAATGGAAGCTTGAGAGAGAAAACTTCGTAAATGATAGGTAATGATGTCTTCTACTCCTCCTAACTTAACATTTGTGAGTTGTGTTATGAGAAAGCTATGAAAGCTTGTGGATTAACACTTTGTTATATTTTTATTTATGAGAAAAAAATTGGAAATGATGGAAATGGAGTTTTCAAGCTTTGGTAAAGGAAGATTCAAGGTGTTAGGAAGCTAATCCTTAATTTTTGCACATCGAAGAGGTAAGTACCTTTGGATAATCTTTCTTCTCCTATACTAATATGTTTAGAAAAGTATGAAATTGTGTTTGAATATCAAAATAGTTATATAATGAAAATGTGTAAATTTTCATGGCTTAATGTGTTAGCATGAATATTGGGAACTTTTAAAGTTTAATACGCCTTGATTATAATGTACTAAAATTAACTAATTATGAGGTATGAGAATTTGGTTGCCATGGATAATTTCTAAAGTGATTTAGTGTAATGACTATTCTAGTAGTATCTGAAAATATGATTTCGGAATCCTATTTTCGTAAACTGAGTCTGTAAATATAAAATAAGAATATTTACGGAGTTAATGTAAAAATATATTGAGATTCAGTTCATCAATTTAGCTGAAAAGTAGTTAATTAAGGCTTATGGAGTAAATTGTAAAAGTCAAACCGCTATCGAGTTTTAATTAAGAAAAAGTTTGGGGACTTAGATAGTAATTTTTTCAAAGACTAAAATGGTTAAAAATAAATTATAGTTAGTAAATAGTGGATGGTGATGAGGTTGGACATTAAGTTAAAATAATTGTAATTAAAATAATTAATTAAGTGTAATTAAATATAAAACTTAGATAGTAATTATTCCAAAAACTAAAATGGTTAAAAATCAATTTTAGTTAGTAGATAGTGAATGGTGATGAGGTTGGACATTAAGTTAAAATAATTATAATTAAAATAATTAATTAAAAGTAATTAAATATAAAACATGATTAACTAAACTAATTTAAAAATAATCTAACTATATAAGTAAATTAATATTGGAAAGATGAAAATAAAACCATCATATTCATCATTTATCATAATCCTTCATTAGAGAAAAGAAAAGAAGAAAACCTTCAAGCTTTATTGAACTTTCAACAATCAATTAAAGTAAGTCCCTAAGCTATTTTTCTTTGATTTTTATAGAAATTGAATCATAAGAGCTTGATCTAGCTAGTTAAGTCGATCCATTAATCTAGTTATAGGTCGAAAGGTATTAATTAGGTTAATTGTTTGCTAATTAGTAAAAAAAACCCAAGAATCTAAGTTAATTATGAATACCAAAGTTAGTCACCCTTCTGCCCACTTAAATTGATTATGATTTTGGTATTTAGTTTGTATACATTTTTATTTTATTTTACAATTCATCCCTTTAGTTTTGTCGTAATATGGTTAGTACATGAGTATCTATTTAGACTTCGGTAGTGTGTTAGTCATTGCTAATAATTTAGTTTAAATAAATCGCCCTTGAGTATGGTCCTTGGTTCGTTGTAAATAAGAACCATATTACATTTTGACCTGTTCGCTTGCAAATACTGCACTTAGTCACATATTCAATTGCATATTCCTAAGCCCCGACACACACACGCTATGATGCAATCAAGTTTTTGATACTGTTTTTGGGGAGGTTTCGATGTTAGACTGAATTTTTAATAGTTATTGCATGCCAATTAGGATAAGTAGGAAAATTGGAATTCACAGATATGGTATTTATTTTACTTATTTACAATTTGTTTTGTCAACTTTTATTAGCTTATTTGTTTTTCTTATTTGCAGTGTATGACTCGAAGCAGAGGAGATATGATAAAGTCTGACCCTAAACCAGAACACACTTTAAGATGAGCATGGAGAATTCTCATCTTGAGAGAAAATCCACTAGTGGTTGATCCACTACATGAAAATCCGTTGTATGAGGACCAATCGAAGCAAATACTACCAACAATAGAACTAGTTCCATAAATTGAAGAGTCGACGGCAAAGTAGAACTGCTCGTTGCGTGACTACTCATGTAACCTCCTTCACCTGGCCTAGACATTATAGCTAGATTGAGAAGGCTACATTAGCTACCGAAATAGCTAAGCTAACTTACGTTACTTTTGAAAACCTTAAATAAACTCATTTTAGAGAAAAACTATAGTTGTACTTTGAGTTAGTTTAAAAACATTTCATTTATTAGGTCATCTATACTTAAGATTCATTTTATTATTGACAGTATTGTTTTAGAGAAAAAAAAGTTTGTTCGTTGCTTTCCTTATAAAGCGACTTGTGTTAACTAATGCAACAGAAAAACCATAATTCATTTCATTTTGGAAATCTAGTTGCCTTATCAATTTGTTTTTTCAAAGATGGTTTCTTTGCAAAACAACGAAAATTAAGGAACAATGTGAAATTTTACTTAAGCTAGTTATCATGCATTTTCCAGTTATTATGCTTAAGTAATCCATGCATGCAAAATGAATCCCCAAACGAAAAGTTACAAAGTCACAGACCAAAAATAATTAAAAATTACAAACAAAACTAATAGAGACTTAATAATACGTATTAAAAATAGTTTGAGGTCTAAGGTGATTCTCTGTATGCCGGGTCCGGTCCTAGTTTTGAGGTTTACCTGAAAAGTCAAACACTATGGAGGAGTGAGCTTATGAGAGTTCAATATGAGTCAAATATATATTTAAACAGTCATAAATATCAAATATAGTGAAACATATTAGCATTAATAGAAGAACACAGAACCATCATTAGAATTTCACATCATCACATAGCCATTATCAAATCGATGTCAAATGGTGTATGAGCATGAGGTGATGCAAATAATGCAATGCAAAATTTCCTGCCCAAACCCTTCGCTACGCAGCACGAGTTCCCCAGAACTCATCTGCCAAATTTTAACGAATGCGAGGAGAGCTTAATGTGGTAAAACCATCTAATGTACAGAATTGCAGAAAATTTGTCATTTAACAAATAAATGCTATAAAATCGCCAATCTCCACAGTACTCCCAGTGCAGTGCACTAACTACAAATAAATGTGGACTTAATATGTCACCAAATCTCCATGGAATTTCTCCTTCAACCACAATAACAATTCTACCCCAATGCACATCAAGATGTCAAACAATCTCATACATAGTCATGAATTCAATACTTTCACATTTCTTTGGCATGACCAACACGTACTCATATTATCAAATACTTTTAGTAAATAGGATCATTCATCCAACTTTCAATTCACGATTAAGATGGTGTCGTTCAATATATCACAATCTCATATAAACTTACAATACTTTTCTGAGTGCATGTATAGTAGTCTTTCAAATATTTCATATCAAATCATTCATAAAAACATATCATGCGTAAGCCTCATTGTTATTCAGAATCATGTTATACATACAATCAACACACATCATATCAACTAATCATCAACAACAATATCAATCACACAATTATTTAGTCACTCTTACATTTTTGCTAACATGCCAAACAGTTATGGCTCGAAACATACCTGGTTCGACCATTTACAATTTAATTACTTAGACACTTAGCCAAGCCCAACTAGAAAGCTTAGTTCTCAATTAAATCATTTAAAAAATTAATATTAAAACACTCAATTTAATGATTTGGGACCCACACCTTAATTATGCTCCACTACAACATACTTGAGAATCTCGTGGTTTCTCCTTAAGACTTTAAAACGAAACTAAATTAAAAATCATCATGAAGCTAAATTAATATACCTCTTCAAAAGCCCCCAAACACCGGCTTATAATTTCAATCCAACCATTACAATTATAATGATTTTTCAGATCCAAACTATTTAGGTTTCTTAAATCGGTTTGATGCAAATCGTACTCGTGAACGTGTAACGGCTTTACTGTTGATTTGGGGCATTTAAGTCGGAATGTAACACATTTAAATAAAAAACCAGTAGATATTAAAAGATTAAAATCTTTAATTTTATCAATTAAAAATTTCCCCAACATCAAAACCAAAACTACACACTAGCCCATAATCAACCACACTTATGCTTTCTAAATTGTCAGATCTAAGTCGCCGATAGATCAAGATTGAATTTTCCTAATTTACACATGATTAAAGGCTGATTATGAAGGGCTCAAGAACCCAATATATTTATGGAAATAGATGAGAAAAACTTAAAGAAACAACAATCCTTTTTTGTGCCTCTAGGCACAAAGCACCACCACCAATGGTGGAGAAATCGAGTCTGGTTTAAAACCACAATTGAAATCACTTTAAAAATTGGAAAAATACCCATTAAATCTTTAAAAATCACCCTAATTATAGATCTAGAAAATTTAGTATTTTATTGAAAGATCCGTCCAGAAGAACGAAAGAAAATGACACTTACTCAAACAAGAAAATAGGGGAGACAATGGAGTTTTTTGGGGGGGGAACAATGGAGGCCGATCTTGCATGTTAAAATTTAAAATTTAAAGCTGGAAATTTTGTGATAAAATAACAACAAGAAGGGGACAAGAATGGTGGAAGAACCCAATGCAAAAATAAGAAAAAATTGATGGTGAATCTTGGTGGCTTGGGCGACAGTACATAAGGGAAGAAAGAAAGAAAATTAAAGAGAAAAAAGGAGAAGAAGAGGGCTAACGACTAAGGTAGGAAAAAATTGACTTAAAGGCTAAAAAATACAAGAAAAATTTGTATTTGTAACTAGGGTTCAAGGCTTGGGCAGCACAAAATAAGGAGAAGGAGAAATTTTAGAAAAAAAATTAAGTTATTTTACAAAGGAAGGGAATACAACTTGGAACCTTAATCTAATTTCCATGCTTCCTTATTTTTCCTTTAACCACTAGGCCAATTACTCATCCTTGAAATAATTTTGCAATATTTATTTTAAAAACAAGAAGAGGGTTTGATGCAAAATTTGCAAAATAATAAAAATGATGCGAAAGAATAGATTTGAACTTGGGTTTCAAGGAACGTTTCGATAACACTTAAGCAACAAACCAATACCTCATTTATTTCCTAAAAGCATACAGATAATCTCAAAAATTAGGGCATGGCTATTCTCTCTTTATTCACAAACTCGGTTCTAGTAACCCTTGATTTTTTAGGATGTGATAGTTCTCCCTTCATTAAAGAAATTTTCTTAGTTATAAAAGTTGTTACCCCTTTTCTTCAAACCTTGCCACCATAGTTTCGTTGTGCAAATCTGATTTCCAACACAATTCTAAACATATTTCTATTAGATCCCAACGGATATCTCTTAAGGTTCTAATTATAGAAATTTTACTATCGGATTCCTTTAGCCCGATTTCAAATTTAATAGAAACTCCACTAACACTGAACAAACAAGTGAAGCTAGAATTAATCAAAATGAAGTACAATTTAGGAAATGTTCTTGCATTAACGTAGGATGTGTCTTATTCATTGTGAAGCCTAGTTGCATAAACCTATGCTAGTTGTTTAACCTCAATTCTGATCAGACCTCTCGAAGGAAACTGATTAACCCTTTGATTTTGAACCCTGACCTACCCCTAATTCTATGCCGGATCTTGCATTTGATTTACCTGGTGAGGACAATCCTTAACCACATGTTCCATCGAACTACAACCTAGACAGGCACCTAATCTTTTCCAATATTCTCCCAGATGACACTTATAACAGTATGTACAAATCAGAACACTAGCTAATCCAACAGTTCCCTTAGTAATAACTAATACAACATTCCGTTGAGGTCTGGCTTCTCTGACATGTTTTAAAGGTCGTGACTCCCAATTTCCATCTTTAGAAGTAGGCACAATCACAGTGTCATTTTTCTTTGGGTTAGGCATAATTCCCTGATAAGCAAATGACTCAACTTGGACAGCTCGACATTAAGCGCCATGACTCCTAATTCTAAGTTTGTTCATTATGTACCCTACGATATTAAGTTTGATCTACAGCTTAAGAAAAATAATCACTAACTACCTTCAGTAAGTTTTCAGTTTCCTATATTACAGTTTCAAAGAAAAATTAAATACTAAATATTTTGGTTGTATGTCTACAGTAATACACCTCTAATGTTTACCTATAATTTAATAGTAGCTTTTCAATGGCAATTGGCATCGAAGTCTCGGACCTATTTTTCTTTGTAGAATATCATTTTCAAAATTCTGTGTGGCTTGTTTTTCCTAAAATACCCCATTTGTTTTCAATGAATGCATGCAGACCCATTAAAACCTCAGACCAAGTGTATGAATCAGGCTCTGATACCACTAAATGTAACCTCCCTAACCCGACCTAGATGTTACCCCTAGATTTAAAAGGCTACATTAGCCACTAAAATGGCTAAGCTAACTTATGTTACTTTTGAAGACCTTAAATGAACTCATTTTAGAGAAAAAATATAGTTATACTTTGAGTTAGTTTAAAAACATTCATTTTTTAGGTCATCTGTATTTAAGTTTCATTTTGTTATTGATAGTGTTACTTTAGAAAAAAAATGTTTGTTCATCACTTTACTTGTAAAGTGACTTGATGTTAACCAATGCAGTGGAAAAACCATTATTCATGTCATTTTGAAAATCTAGTTGCCTTACCGATTTGTTTTTTTTTTAAAACAGTTTCTTTGCAATGCCGTAGAAATTAGGGAACAATGTCAATTTTACTTAAGACAATTATAATGCTTTTTTCGGTTATTATGCTTGGGTAATCCATGCATGCAAATGAAGCCCTAAATGAAAAGTTACCAAGCCACAGTCTAGAAATAATTAAAAATTACAAACCAAAACCAATAGAGACTTAATAATACTTATTAAAAATAGTTCGAGGTTGCAACGACGAAAATGTGCAAGTGCACACAATTGCAACAAGTAATAATGTGACAAGTAATGTCTAGTTATCATACCTTGTGGGACTGTGAAAGAAAATATTTATGAAATGGAACTTTAAGCAATTTCGTGATGAAAGATTTGTTGTTTTGAAAAGGTGATCTAAAAATTAAGCTAATGTAACTAAATGATTAACTAAGAAAATAAAATTAAAAATATTCCAATGCACGATTTATAAAAGATGAGTTTAATCAATATGACATAAATGTGTTAGATAAATTTAATTCATTAGCTTAGAATAATAAAAGTTGTGTTCATATTGTTACGAATAATTTCACGACAACTCGGTAAATTGCTAACTAATGCATAGACTTACCTACTAAACCCAATAACCTATTAACCATATCTCTATGTCAATTCAAATGGTTAATCAAATTTTAATAAGCAAATAGAAGATTAAGTGAAGTAACAATAATATCTCTATATTGAAACAATTTAAACACAATAATCTTGCAAGTTATGCAAGACTAATGTATTGTTTAATACCATCACTAATTTAACCCTCAGCTACCTTAGAAGATTAAACATGCACCAATTAAATATTATGTCAATTAATTACAATTTCAATATGTTTAAATAATTAAGTCAATTGTTACCTTATAATTTAAATGCAAGCATAACATAAGCATTATTTTATTTAATTGAACAATTTACTGAGACCTAATAACAATACAAACACATTTTAAATAATCTAAGGGGGCAGAATGCAATTAATTTAACACGGAAGGAAATTTAGGTCATTTTAATTAATTTAAGAACAACAACACAAATATTCATGTTCATTAATAAAACCAAACTAAAAACAAATATTAAGAGAAGGGAACTAGAAAAACAAATCTTGGTGGTTTTCCGAAGCTAGACTAGTGCGCTTCTCTCTTCTCTGCTTGTTCTGTCGATCCAAGGCCTTCACGAACACTTGATTTCTGCTAATCCAAGAGACTTTCAATCTCTTTTTAAGAGGGGAAATCAGCAAGGGATGAAAGGAAGTGAAAGGAAACACAAAGGGAAAAAGAGAGAAAATGTGTGTGAGAGAGATTTATAAAGTGAAAGATAATTTTTGAGGAGGTGAATATGGTATTTATAGGCGGAGATTACTGATAAAATTAGCTAAAAATAGCAGCCAATCCCCCTTCCCATGTCCGACCATGCTAGGTGGTAGGTTTGATTGATTCAAACTTACTATTTTTAGCTTATGACTAAAAATAGAAGGGATGAAAAGATGAGGGATTTGAATGAAATTAAAAAAAAGTTCAAGGATTGATTTGGAATGATAAAAATCAGCTAAGATAGCTGATTGGGTCAACTATATGGACAGTTTTGGGCTGCCAAATTCCTTGGTGGATAAGTCCTTTTCACTTAGCATAACTAGGCCCCTTTCTCTTCATCAGGTTTGTAATTAATTTTAACCCAATTTTTGTTGGATTAAAATTAATTATAAAATATGTCTAATAATTATTATTGGGCCTTCCCTTGGCTGGAAAATTAATCGGCCATGCTCTTGGGTTGTTTGGTACAAAAATTGCCTCAACGGTTCAAGCTTCTCAAGGTGCTTGCCGAGCCAATTTTAACCCTTTGTGTAAAACTATCAAAAATAAATATAATTTGAGAAAATATATTATAAAAATAATTAAAATTTAACATGTTCATAATTTGAATGCAATTTAATTATTTTATAATTATAGTATGAATTTTGACAAAAAATACTACAAAACTACATGAATTATGGCTAAAGAAGAGCTAAAAAAGTCTATATATTTTTGTGTTTCCAAAGGTACAAAGTGATTCTCCATGTGTCGGGTCTGATTCTAGTTTTGAGGTTTACCTAAAAAGTTAAACACTATGGGGGAGTGAGCTTATGAGAGCTCAGTGTGAGTTGAACAGTTATTTAAACAATCATAAATATCAAATTTAGCAAAACATATTAGCATTAACAGAAGAGCATAGAAACATCATTGGAATTTCACATCATCATATAGCCATTATCAAACCGATGTCAAACAGTGTATGAGCATGGGGTGATGCAAATGATGCAATGAAAAAGTTCCTACCCAAACCATCTATTACACACCATGAGTTCCCTAAAATGCCTCTGCTAAACTCCAACAAATGCGAGCAAAGCTCAATGTGGTAAAACCACAGAATTTACATAATTGTAGAAAATCTACCATTTAACAAATAAATGCGATAAAATCACTAATCTCCATAGTACTCCCGGTGCAATGCACTGACTACAAATAAATGCGGACTTAATATGCCACCGAATCTCCACGAAACTCCTCTGTCAACCACAATAACAATCTCACCCCAATGCACATGCAAAATGTCAACAATCTCATAAATAGTTATGAATTTAATACTTTCACATTTCTTTGGCATGATCAGCACACCTTCATATTATCAAATACTTTCAATAAGTAAGATCATTTATCCAACTTTCAATTAACATCCCAAAATTGAGCCTAGTCGGAATAGTGATTTCGGGACCACAAATATGATATCAAAATATTTATTTTATTATTATTATGAGGCCTAAAATATGAAATTAAACATGTGTTAAAGTTTCATGAAGAAATTCTTAGTGTAAGGAGTCCAATTGAAAATTAGGGACCAAATTGAATAAATTGCAAAACTTGGATTCTAGAAGCAATTTGCATGAAATTTCTTTAGATTATTAATTATAAGGTATTAAATATTAATTTTCCCAATTTTTAAGTTTTTGGACAAAAATGGGCATGCATGAAAAATTTTGGAAGTTTAGTAAGGAAGGGCATTTTGGTCATTTGGTAATAAAATCAATAAAAAGGGAAAATGAAGGAAAAAATCAGCCATTATTCTCCCTCTTGCTGCCGAAATTCCAAGGGACACCATAGCTAGGGTTTCTTCACTTTCTAAGCTCAATAGTAAGTGACTCCTAGCCCCGTTTTTAATGTTCTTTGTATTTTTGAGATCTTTGTAACATGTTCTCTCCATTTCTACCCATATTTTAAGCTAAGGTTCAGGTATGCAAAATTTCCCATGTGTGACTTGTTTGTTCTTTGATGATTTATGGGGGAATATGAAAGTTATATGTGTGTTAAACATCTTTTCTTAAGAGATTTTCATGAAAAACCCCTAAAAGGACATTTTTGCAAAAGGTACAAAATATGTGTTAGAAATGTGAAATAGAGAAAAATATGGGCTAGTATGAGTTTATAACACATTTAGCTAGGCTTGGGTAACCAAGGAATTGCATGAATTTCATTTTCACGAGCCTAGGGACTAAGTTGAAAATTTTTGAAATATTAGGGGCAAAATGGTCATTTTGCCCGGGGTAAATTTTAGGTCCGAAAATAAATAGCATGAGGTATTAAAAATTTATTTTTACTGATATAGACCCTGAGGAACCAATTTCGGAGATCGATCATGGAAAACGAAAGGTTTCGGAATAACTGAAATACGAAACCTAAGCCATTACCAGGTAAGTTCGTGTAACTTGAATGTAAACTATCTTTAAATACATTAAAGATGTATGTACATGTATGAATTATAATGGTAATATTTATTGTATGACAACTCATTAAATATTAATGTTATGATGAAATGTCCCGATTGAATAAAAAGGGATGTCTGATGGATTACTCGAAAATGAAATAATGGCATAAAGGATCTAGCCCAGATTTGTGATCCTATAGTGATCTAGCATCCTGAACAATATGTGTGCTTTGACGGATTTAGCCCAGACGAGTAATCCGAATAGGATCTGAATTTATCTTGGACTGGTAATTCAGACCTGAACTCGTAGAATTATATGTCATTGTAGGGGATTTAGCCTAGACTGGTAATCCCGCCATAAAAGTGAGGTTCACGAGAGTGCGCATTTAAAGGATCACTTGCATGATTTGACGGTAAATGAGATATCCATCGAGATTCCAAGAAATTTGACAGGATTAAAATGTTAAATGGGAGTAGACATGTTTGAATTGATGAGCTCATCTATGCAGGATGTTACATTATACTGGCATGAGACTAACTTGATGGTTGAGTACATGTGATAGGAAATTTTACTATGAATGTTTGGCCTAAATGTATTATATGATTGCATGCTAAATATCCGATAAGTTTACTTTCCCGTTATTCAAACTTACTAAGCATGTTAATGCTTACCCCCTCTCCTTTCCCTGTTTGACAGATCTCGTGGACTCGTTAAGATTGGAAGACGATTGGAGCATTGTCAACACTATCAACTTGTCTTGCTTTGGTATATAGATACTTTATTTTGTTTCAATGGCATGTATAGGTTTTGAGTTATTTTGTGATATGTGTCATTTGTTAGCCTATGTAAAGGCTTAATTATTAAACTTATTCTTTTTGTATATGGCCATAAGACATGGCTCATTTTGATGTATGTTATGACCTACTAATTGTGCTTGTTTGTGGTTAAATATTCTTGTGATGATTAAATGTGGTATATTATAAATAGACATATGAAATGTGGCCAAATCACTTGGGATGGTTAGGTCATAATTGGCAATGAGTTATAACAATGAGCCAAGTTTAAATGTTTTTTTGAATGAGATGGAAATCCTAAATACAAAGAGGATAAATTAGCATGTACATAACCGATGAGATGAGGTTAACATGCAATAGACCATTTATGGTAATATTTGGGCATATTTAGGCCATGTTAAACATCATTGAGGTTCACGAATATGAGTGGTTATTGAGGGTGACCATTGGCTTAGATTTGTAGCCTCCAAAAATATCCATACGGATAGACACACGAGCGTGTGTCTAGGCCGTGTGTGACACATGGTCAGCCCCACGGGCGTGTGGTGTGGTCGTGTGTCCCCTGTACCTAAAATTTTTAGGTCAGAATATATGGTAGTAAACACAGGGGTAAAGACACGGCCATGTGTCTCAACCGTGTGGAAGACACGGCCTAGCACACGGGCGTGTGTCTTGGCCGTGTGTCCCTGAATGCATGATGATGTCATAAACTGAATGCTCGAGTTTTTGGGCACGGGTGACAACACAAGTGTGTCTAGGCTATGTGAAGGACACGGGCGTGTGCTCAGCCGTGTGAAAACCCCTGTAGCTTCAAAATGAGAAATAAATTCAATTAATTCTACACAGGTAAGGGACACAGGCGTGTCCCAAATGCACACGGGGGTGTGTATTGCCTCCACACGGGCGTGTGAGGCTTAACCTAGGCAATTTTTCAAAAACTTTCTTAAGTTCTCGGTTTAGTCTTGGATCATTATCAATGTATGTTTTGGGCCTCGTAGGTCCATAATAGGGACATTATGAATATGATTGATTGGTTTTAATTTGAAACAAAATTTTATAGCCCAAAATTTTCCGGAAAAGTCATGTTCGTGCATAGTAATGCCCTGTACCATGTCCCGATCTCGGGTATGGGTAAGGGGTGTGTTACATTCAATTCACCATTAAGATGGTGTCGTTCAATATATCACAATCTCATATAAACTTACAACACATTTTCGAGTGCGTGTATAACAGTCTTTCAAATATTGTATAGTAAATTATTCATGAAAATATATCATGCGCAAGCCTCATTCTCATTCAGAATCATGTTATACATACAATCAACATACTTCATATCAACCAATCATCCACAACAATATCAATCACACAATTATTCAGTCACTCTCACATTTTTGCTAACATGCCAAACAATTTGGGCTCGAAATGTACCTGGTTTGGCCACTTACAATATAATTACTTAGCCACTTAAAGCCCGACCAGCAAGCTTAGTCTTCAATTAAATAATTTAAAACTTAATATTAAAAAACTCAAGTTAATGAGTTAGGACCTACACTGTAGCCCCTAGACCCGGCCAAGACGTTAAGGATGAATCTCAAAGATCGTATTGGTCATGACAGTCGCATAGTAAAATGTTTAGAAGTTTTCTCTTTAAAATGGCCTTCTAAAATTGTCTTTGAACCTTGTTCTAAGTAAAACCAAATTTAGTCGTTATCTTGTCTTTGGAAAACTTAAGTGTTGTTAATTTTTTTATGAAAACGTTTTAAATTCATTAAAGTATTGCATCAGAAAAATTTCTATATTTAAAATTTATTTTATCATTTTGAAAAACATTGATTAATCATACAACATGTAAAATATAAATCTTGTGAGTAGATAGCATCGAGTTTTGAAAACATAGTATTGAGTTTTTGAAATCATCCATATTGTACTTAAGTTTGTCATTATTATGAAAAATCCATCGTAAATTTTATTATTTTATCAAATCATTTAAATAAAAAAATTTTAAGTTCTAAATCATGCAGAATAATTCCCAAATCCAAATCCAAAGTCCAAAACAAAAAACCAAAGTCCAAAATTAAAGTCCATAGTAAATAAACAAACCCAAGAATATCAAATACCAATAGTAGTAAAGTTTTCTGAGAAATAACCGAGAGTGCCTCCATAGTCGAGCCCATCCTAACCTCGATTATATGATAAATTAGAATTTGAATGGGTGAGCTTAAAAAGCCTAGTGTGGGTTACAAATTATAATAACATAATTTATCATATAACAACATCAGTTTAAGAAGATTAGAAACATACAAAATATTCAGTCACAGAATAATATACATCAGAATGCATAATGACGATGTCAATGCAACTTTTTTTTAGAATTAATGCAAATATTAAAAAAATAGATCCTACCCATCTCCACTACACACCATAATGAGTTCCCTAGAACTCGTCCATCCAATAACACACAATAATGTCAAGCCACCAAATAATACAGTCGAGCTGCCATAAACAGAATTGATACACCCCTAACCCTTATTTGTCGCCGGAATAGGGTTATGAAACATTACCGAACTTTTTAGCTCAAATGCGTACCTTTCATAACATTTAATACACATATCAAAACCCAATCATAAATCACTCGTATTGTCCCTTGTACAAGCCCTCGAGGCCCAATATACGCATTAGAAGTAAATCGAGACTAAACCAGAAGCTCAAAAATTTTTTCCCAAAATTTCAAAATTTTCCTTTGGTGCAGGGGACACACGCCCGTGTGGCCAGACTGTGTGGCTCACACGACCAAGAGACATGCTCATGTCATAGGCTGTGGGGGCATTTGATGTGAGGCACACGGTCGTGTCCCAGCTCGTGTCCAATTTAGGGTGCTTATAGACTTGGGTTACACGGCCAAGCCACACGCCCCTATTCTAGGTTGTGTGCAAAAAACATGGCATTGTGTTTCTCAATTTTAAATATGCAAGAGACACACGGCTGAGACACACGCCCGTGTGTGACACGTCTCAACCGTGTCTCTGCTTGTGTGGACGAAAATAGACCATTTTATGGCCACTTTTCTCACCCATTTTGATATCAACCTATCCACAACATTTTAATATCAATATATCCCAAACAAGCAATCAGCAAAAGCCAAAATCATGTTTTAAACATGACATAATATCACAAATTAAACTTACCTATTTAATCCATCTCATTCATTTATCAAATTCTACTACTAATTACATACATACAAGCATATATCATTCACAACCACATTTCAATTTATTTCATTTCCAAACCAGCCCTATACATGCCATATAAACCATAATATACATTGCAAAAACTACCGGAGTGAATTGGATAGTGTGGCTTGATGTGTTGATCCAATCTCCCTACCTCAAGTTAATCTACAAGAACATTAAACAACACAAGTAAGCTTAATGAAGCTTAGTAAGTTTGATAGGTTAAACATAAATCTTACCAAACTTAATATAACAATTTATATAGTAAATTATTCATGCACTCTCCCTATCAAATCACAACATAAATCAATAAACACACTTCTTTCAAATCAATATCAATAATAAAAAATAAATATTTCAATTTCAATTACATAACTCATTTAACAAATCTTACTAAATCGGAGAACGACTTACGAATATAAGTACATCGTTTTCAGAAGTTCGAAGACTAAACAGAAGCACATAAGTGCTAAACAGAAACCCATAAGAGTTGAACGAAAGCTCATAAGGGTTGAACGGGAGCTCATAAGAGCTGAATGGAAACCTATAAGGGCTAAACAGAAGCTCAAAAGAGCTAAACGGAAACCCATTAGGATTGAACAGAAACTCATATGAGTTAAACAGAAGCTCATGAGAACTAAACGGAAAGTAAACACAAAATTTTGCAACTAATACTGAACCTCAGTTTACTTGGGTAATTTTCTGTTAATTCTTCCTTTGATGTCTTTCGCCACACAACGATTGTACTCAATCCCGCGTTCCATTTAAACCGAATATTCACTTCAAATTTATAATTTAACAATATTTCATTTTTCAAAAATATACTAAATACATAATATCATTCATCAATTCAATATAATTATTAAAGTTTAACCATACGAACTTACTTGGGTTAAATTGTAAAATTTTTAAAAGTTTAGGGACTATTCTGCTAATTTTTCTTTTTCACGATTGTTTACGGGCTCTTGATAAAAAATATAAAATTATTAATTCATTAGCATATATTTCAATTTCAATTCACATCACAATTAATACCCCTAAATATTTTAAAATTACACATTTACCTCAACTTTTACAATTTTTACAATTTAGTCTTTTACTAATTAATCTATCAAATGAGCTAATTTTTCTCAATTGACAATTTATCTAAGTATTCTAGGCTATCTTGCAGCCCTTGTTACATAAAAATTTAATAGAAAACCCTAATTCTTTAATTATTTACAATTTAGTCCTAAAATCAATATCTATCAAATTCTCTTTATAAAATTATCATATAACAAAATTAAAGTTCTAAATCCATGTTATTTCATCAAAAACATCTAGCATTCATCAATGGTAACTTTCAAAATTTCCAATAAAATAAAAAACTAATGAAATAAATAGTTGGACCTAATTGTAAAAGTTTTAAAAACACAATAATTACAAGAAAAAGGCAAGAATTAAACTTACATGAAGCTAATATATGAAAAACCAACTTAAGAAACTCTTCTATGGCTGTTTTTGGCTGAAGACTGATGAAGAAATGTCTAGAAAATCTTTTAATTGCTATTTTATTTCTTTAATTTTACAAAATTTACCATTTTGCCCTTAGTTCACACTAATTTTGTTATTTTTTCTACACTTATGCCACCCCAACCAATTTACTTAGGTTAAATTACACCTTAAGTCTTCCTTATTTATCATTTAAACCATTTAATCACTATTTCTTTTAATTAGCAAGTTTTGCACCTTTTTCAATTTAGTCCTTTTGAATTAATTAGCTATCAAAACGTTAAAATTTTCTAATGAAAACTTAATACTAACTTAATGAAACTCCTTAAATATTTATAAAAATATTTACGGCTCAGTTTATAAAATCGGGGTCTTAATACCTCGTTTTTTGATCCACTTAACCTAATAAATCCTTATAACACACAAATTACTAATTCAAAAATTCTTCTAAAATCACATTTGGCTCGTAAGTACTAAATAATAAAATTTACGAGCTCACTTGTCAGATTTAGTGGTCTAAAACCACTATTTCTGACATCACTGAAAGTCGGACTATTACAACTCTCCCCCCTTTAGGAGATTTCGTCCTCAAAATTTGTTACTTGGGAATAGGTTCGGATATTGTGATCTCATCGATTCTTCTGTTTCCCAAGTAGACTCCTTTGAACCATGACGATGCCATAATACTTTTACTAACAGTTCTTGTTTATTTCTCAATTCTTTAACCTCTTGAGCAAAAATTCTTATCGGTTCCTCTGAATATGTCGTATTCGGTTGTAGTTCAATCTCACTAAGAGGAATCACATGTGAAGGATCAGATCTGTACCGTCTCAGCATTGAGACATGGAACACATTGTGAATTTTCTCAATTTCAGGAGGCAAAGCTAATCGATAAGCCACATAGCTGATTCTTTCAACAATCTCATATGGTCCGATAAATCTTGGGCTCAGTTTTCCTTTCCTACCGAAATGTAACACATTCTTCCAAGGAGAGACTTTTAAGAACACTCAATCACCAATCGGAAATTCTATATCTCTTCTTTTCAAATTTGCATATGATTTTTGACAATCAGAGGCAGCTTTCAAGCTATCCCTGATAATCTGAACTTTATCTTCAGTCTCTTAGATCAAATCGACCTCTACTAGTTTGGATTCACTCAATTCAGACCAATACAATGGTGTTTTACATTTCCTCCCGTAAAGAGCTTCAAATGGTGCCATTTTAATTCTGGATTGATAACTGTTATTATATGCAACTTTAGCAAACGATAAATATTTTTCCCAACTACCTCCAAACTCGAGTATACAACATCTCAACATGTCTTCTAGAATCTGAATCACTCATTCTGATTGCCCGTCAATCTAAGGATTAAATGCTGTGCTAAAATTTAACTTAGTGCCCAGAGCTTCTTGTAGTTTACTCTAAAATCTCGATGTGAATCTCGAATCTCGATTAGAAACAATGGATATCGGAATCCCATGTAACCTCACAATCTCTACTATATACAATTCCACTAATTTCTCAAGTGAAAAGTCTATTCTGACTGGAAGAAAATGTGTCGACTTAGTCAATCTATCAACAATCACCAAGATCGAATCTTTCTTTCCCGAAGTCATAAGTAAACCGAATACAAAATCCATCGTGACATGTTCCCACTTCCATTCTGGTATCATAATAGGTTGTAACAATCTGTTGGTACCTGATGTTCTACTTTCACTTGTTGACAAATCAAAAACTTAGCTACGAACTCACAAATTTCCTGTTTCATACCTGGCCACCAATACATTTGTTTCAAATCACAATACATCTTTGTACTACTCGGATGAATGGAGTACATGCTACTGTGAGCTTCAGATAGAATATCATTTTTCAAATTTAAATTATTCAGAACACAAATTCTATTATGATAGCGTAGCATACCACTTTCATCAATACTATACTCTGAACTCAGATCGTCCTGAACCATTTTTTGTTTCAGCACTAACTTCGGATCGTCATCTTGCAATTCTTGAATTTGTTAAAGGAACAGAGGTTTCGTTCGCAACTCTGCTAATACAGAACCATCTTTATTAAGAAATAAATAAGCGTTCAATGCTCGGAGTGCAAACAATGATGACTTCCGACTAAGTGCATCCGTAACCACATTAGCTTTTCCTAGATGATAGTCAATAACTAGATCATAATCTTTCAGTAACTCTAGCCACCGTCCCTGTCTTAAATTCAACTCTTTTTGAGTCATTAAATATTTCAAACTTTTGTGATCTGTAAACACATAACATGTCTCACCATATAAATAATGTCTCTAAATCTTCAAAGCAAATATGATTGCAACCAACTCAAGAATCATGTGTCGGATAATTCTTCTCATGCAATTTTAATTATCGAGAAGCATAGGCCACTACTTTTCCTGACTACATTAGTACACAACCCAAACCATTTAGAGACCCATCACTATAAACAACATACGGTACACCCGACTCTAGCTGAGTCAAAACCGAAGCTTCTATTAAAATTTTCTTCAACTAATCAAAGCTTTGCTGACACTCATCAGACCAAACAAATTCAACATTTTTCTGCAACAATCGAGTCAATCGCGAGGCAATCATCGAAAAATTCTTAACAAAATGTCGGTAATAATCTGATAGACCCAGAAAACTTCACACTTTTAAAACATTTTTCAAAATTTTCCAATTCACAAAAGCAGAAACTTTACTTGGATCAACTCAAATTCCATCGGCTGATATAATGTAACCCAAAAGCCCAACCTCGTGAAGCCAGAATTCACATTTGCTAAACTTTGCATACAACTGCTTTTCTCTCAAAGTCTGTAGCACAATTATCAAATGTTGTGCATGCTCGGATTCTGTCTTGGAATAAATCAGTATATCATCTATAAACACAACTAAAAATCTATCCAAATAAGGTTGAAAAATCTGATTCATTAAATCCTTGAAAGCAGCAGAGGCATTAGTCAAGCCAAATGGCATTACCAGAAACTTATAGTGACTGTATTGAGTTCTGAAAGCAGTCCTTGGCACATCACACTCTTTAACTTTCAACTAATAATACTCGGATCTAAGGTATATCTTTGAAAACACTGTGGCACCTTTTAGTTGATCAAACAGATCATCGATGTGTGGCAAAGGGTATTTATTTTTAATTGTGACCTTGTTCAACTGTCTGTAGTCTATACATAATCTTAAAGAACTGTATTTCTTTTTCACAAACAGAACAGGTGCACCCCAGGGAGATATACTCAATCTGATAAACCCTCGGTCTAATAACTCTTGCAACTGTGCCTTTAACTTCTTTAATTTAGCTGGCGTCATTTGATATGGTGTTACTGATATCGGAGCCATTCCAGGAATCACATAAATTACAAACTCAACTTCACGATCATGTGGTAAACCCGGTAATTCTTCAGGAAATACATTAGTAAACTCATTAACAACTGGTAACTAATCTAACTTCGATTTCGAACTCCAAGTATCAAGAATGTACGCTAAAAATGCTTCATTACCTTTTTGCATCAATCTCTGAGCAGGAAAAGTTGAAATGATTCTAACAATCTCCTTTGGATCCTCAGACTCAACTGGAATCATCTCTCCTGTCCGAAATTTCAAATCAATCCATTTATGTCTACAATTTACCACAGTATCATGTAAAGACAACCGAGCAACATCAAATCAGTAGGGAATTCGTAGCCTTTCACTTTTAGTGGGCAATTACGGCACACTAAATTAACTATCACACTTCGACCTAATGGATTAATAACTTGAATATCATAATCGGTACACTCAACAGTCAATTTCTTTTCTATTACTAATACAGTGCAAATATAAGAATGAGTAGACCCACGGTCAATCAATACATATACAGTAACATCAAAGAAATAAAATGTACTGTCAATCCATAGCTTCTTCTCTAGCTCGGATGGCATAAGTATGTATAGGTGCTCTAGCCTCTAAACGAGTAGCAATATCTTTCATACCTGAACGAGCAGTCCCGGTGGCACTATTTTGGCCTGAATGCCTACTTCTCTGAGAAGTAGCCAATTGTTTTCCTTTTTACTCTTCATCTTTTTGTAATTGCGGATAGTTTCGGATAAATTGGTCAATGGCTCCACATTTATAACAAGCCCCCGCTTTACTTCTACATTCCCCGGGATGGTTTTTCCCACAATACTTGCATTTACACTTAGACGCATTTTACACACTACTCACACTTGTAGTGGGTCTAATAGATACCCCGTAATCAGGTTGAGTTACCTTATTTTTATTTGATCGTTCAAACATTGAGGTGGCTCGATTGAAAACATCTCCAGACTTTTTAGTTGACAATGTTGAAAAGGATTTGAAAGAACTTCTTTGAAAGATTCTTTATCATGTCTATCTCGTTGCATTATTTTGTTGTACACCTCTTCCATTTTTTGTGCACGACCTGAAAAATCAACAAATTCTTGTATTTTAGTGCCCCCAATCATCATTCTAATTTTATCATTTGGCCCTTTTTCAAACTGAATGCACATTTCTTCTTCGGTTGGTACCAATTCCTGGGCAAATTTGCTGAGGTATACAAATTCTCTTTCATACTCAGCTACCGAACTGTTTCCTTAGCGCAGGTCAAGAAATTCCCTCTTTTTCTTATCTAGATATCTCTTACCAACATATTTCTTTTTAAATTCACTCTGAAAGAATTCCCAAGAGATTTTCTCTTTTGACACAATAACCACTATTATCAACCACCAATTATATGCTTCCTCTTTTAATAATGAAATAGCACATCTCAAATAACCATTAGGGGAGCAAGCTATTTCTTCAAAAGCTGTTACTATATTCTGGAGCCAATACTTAACTTTAACTGTATCACCATCTGACCTACCCCGAAATTCTTCAGCCCCACACTTTCTAAGTTTCTTAATCGGAGTTCATTTACTAGATTCAGTCACTGGAGCAGGTGGAGGTGCAACTGGAGGCACTACATGTGGTACAGTAGGGGGAGGAGGTTGTTGAGCTAGATTTCTCTCCTACATGAACTCACTAAACTATTGATTCATATACCTGAAGAACATGTTTCTAAGTTCTTGCTCCTAAACCGAAGGGATTGGGACATTACTACTTGTCCCATGTTCAGATGTCTGCACTCTACTATTGGCCTCATCATGTTCAGCATGCTTAGATCTATCTAACATTTTTACAATCTATAAGAAAAATAAGGGTTAGATCAGATCATACACATCATCAGTCCGAGAATCGATTAAATCGTAGCTCTGACACCACTAAATGTAACACCCATAACCCTTATCAGTCGCTGAAACACGGTTATGGGGCATTACCAGACTTTTGAGGTCAAATGTGAACCTTTCATAACATTTAATACACATATCAAAACCCAATCATAAATCACTCGTATTGTCCCTTGTACAAGCCCTCGAGGCCCAATATACGCATTAGAAGTAAATCGAGACTAAACGGGAAGCTCAAAAAAATTTTCCTAAAATTTCAAAATTTTCCTTGGGTGTAGGGGACACAAGCCCGTGTGGCCAGGCCGTGTGGCTCACACGACCAAGAGACATGCTCATATCTTAGGCTATGTGGGCATTTGATGTGAGGCACACGGTCGTGTCCCAGCCCGTGTCCAATTTAGGGTGCTTATAGACTTGGGTTACACGGCCAAGCCACATGCCCTTGTGCTAGGTTGTGTGCAAAAAACTTGGCATTGTGTTTCTCAATTTTAAATATGCAAGGGACACACGACTGAGACACACGCATTAGAAGTAAATCGGGATTAAACCGAAAGCTCAAAAATTTTTTCCCAAAATTTCAAAATTTTCCTTAGGTCCAAGGGACACACGCCCGTATGGCCAGGCTGTGTGGCTCACATGGCCCAGAGACATGCCCGTGTCTTAGGCCGTATAGGCATTCGATTTGAGGTACACGGCCGTGTCCCAGCCCGTGTCCAATTTAGGGTGCTTACTGACTTGGGTCACACAGCCAAGCCATACGCCCTTGTACTAGGTTGTGTGCAAAAACCTAGGCATTGTGTTTCTCAATTTAAAGATGCAAGGGGCACACAGTCGAAACACAGGCCCGTGTCTCTGCCTGTGTGGACGAAAATAGTTCATTTTAAGGCCACTTTTCTCACCCATTTTGATATCAACCTATACACAACATTTTAATATATCAATATATCCCAGACAAGCAATCAACACAAGCCAAAATCATGTTTTAAGCATGACATAATATCAAAAATTCTCAAATACTTAAACTTACCTATTTAATCCATCTCATTCATTTATCAAATTCTACTACTAATTACATACATTCAAGCATATATCATTCACAACCACACTTCAATTTATTTCATTTCCAAACCAACCCTATACATGTCATATAAAACATAATATACATTGCAAAAACTACCGGAGTGAGTTGGATAGTGTGGCTTGATGTGTTGATTTGATCTCCTGACCTCAAGTTAATCTACAAGAACATTAAACAACACAAGTAAGCTTAATGAAGCTTAGTAAGTTTGATAGGTTAAACATAAATCTTACCAAACTTAATATAACAATTTAAATCGTAAATTATTCAAGCACTCTCCCTGTCAAATCACAACATAAATCGCTGAACACACTTCTTTCAAATCAATATCAATAATAAACAATAAATATTTCAATTTCAATCACATAAGTCATTTAACAAATTTTACCGAATCGGAGAACGACTTACAAATATAAGTACATCGTATTCAAAAGTTCGAAGACTAAACAGAAGCACATAAGTGTTACATAGAAACCCATAAGGGTTGAACGGAAGCTCATAAGAGCTGAACAGAAACCTATAAAGGATAAACAGAAGCTCAAAAGAGCTAAATGGAAACCCATTAGGGTTGAACGGAAACTCATTAGGGTTGAACGAAAACCCATTAGAGTTAAACAGAAGTTTATGAAAGCTAAATGGAAAGTAAACACAAAAGTTTGCAACAAATGCTGAACCTCGATTTACTTGGGTAATTTGTCATCAATTCTTCCTTTGTTGTCTTTTGCCACACAATGATTGTACTCAATCCCGCGTTCTATTTAAATCGAATATTCACTTCAAATTTATAATTTAACAATATTTCATTTGTCAAAAATATACTAAATACATAATATCATTCATCAATTCAATATAATTATTAAAGTTTAACCATATGAACTTACATGGGTTAAATTGTAAAATTTGTAGAAGTTCAGGGACTATTTTACTAATTTCCCTTTTTTACGATTGTCTACGGGCTCTTGATCTAAAATATAAAATTATTTATTCATTAGCATATATTTCAGTTTCAATTCACTTCACAATTAGTATCCCTAAATTTTTGAAATAACACGTTTACCCTAACTTTTAAAATTTTTACAATTTAGTCCCTTACTAATTAATCTAACAAATGAGCTAATTTTTCTCAATTGACAATTTATCTAATAATTCTAGGCTATCTTGCAGCCCTTGATACATAAAAATTTAATAGCAAACTCTAATTCTTTAATTCTTCACAATTTAGTCCTAAAATCAATATCTATCAAATTCTCTTTATAAAATTATCATATAACAAAATTAAAGTTCTAAATCCATGTTATTTCATCAAAAACATCCAGCATTCATCAATGGTAACTTTCAAAATTTCTAATAAAATCAAAAACTAATGAAATAAATAGTTGAACCTAATTGTAAAAGTCTTAAAAATACAAGAATTACAAGAACAAGGCAAGAATTAAACTTACATGAAGCTAATATATGAAAAACCAGCTTAAGAAACTCTTCTACGGTTGTTTTTGGCTGAAGGTTGATGAAGAAATGTCTAGAAAATCTTTTAATTGCTATTTAATTTGTTTAATTTTACAAAATTTACCATTTTGCCCTTAGTTCACACTAATTTTGTTATTTC
This sequence comes from Gossypium longicalyx, assembly GCA_025698465.1. NCBI lineage: Eukaryota > Viridiplantae > Streptophyta > Magnoliopsida > Malvales > Malvaceae > Gossypium > Gossypium longicalyx. The sequence continues at coordinate 54,140,285 of CM046996.1, forward strand.
TTCTACACTTATGCCGCCCCAACCAATTTAATTAGGCTAAATTACTCCTTAAGTCCTCCCTGTTTACCATTTAAGCCATTTAATCACTGTTTCTTTTAATTAGCAAGTTTTACACCTTTTTCAATTTAGTCATTTTTAATTAATTAACTATCAAAACGTTAAAATTTTCTGACAAAACTTTAATACTAACTTAATGACACACCGTAAATATTTATAAAAATATTTATGGCTCAATTTATAAAATCAAGGTCTCGATACCTCGTTTTTTGAACCACTTAACCTAATAAATCCTTATAACACAAAAATTACTAATTCAAAAATTCTTCTAAAATCACATTTGGCTTATACTAAATAATAAAATTTATGAGCTCACTTTTTAGATTTGGTGGTCTCGAACCACTATTTCCGACATCACTGAAAATCAGATTGTTACAAGAATATTGTGGTCGAGCCACCAAATAATTGTAGATATACTACTAGATACAGAATATTGATGGTATACTGCCAATTGAGCCATCCTGAGTTACCAGACAACGATGACCTGCCACCCCGGGTTGCCAGGCAACAATGGCTTACTAATATTAATATGTAGTTAAACTGCCAGATACTTCCCTCGTACACATTATCCCAACCCTATGCATGTGATATGGCATACAAAATAGATATTCAGTAGGCATGCTTTACATGCGAATCAAATTTCATTACGGTTTAACAAAGTGGCATGCTTAACATGCGAACCAGAATAAAAAATAATGGCATGCTTAACATGCAAGTCAAAATCAGAAGAATAACATGCTTAACTTGCGAACTAGAATAAAAAAATATTAACATATTTAATATGCAAATCAAAATATCGATAACTCAATATCATGTTTATTGTTAATTCATAATCAGATCACCATATATCACATATCATGAGTATTAGGAATCACATATTATCACATTTAACAGAAAAATCACCAAATCACATATCACTCAACACATATCTGAAATTTTGGAAACACTTACTTGGAATACTCTTTTATTGGATTTTATCAATCCTTATGAATACATAGCGTATTCGCCCAATATCACATTTCAGAATCTTATTTAAACATCAATTAAATATTTCTCAAATATAAACATTTTATGATGATTAAAAATACTTTTATTTATTTAAATCAATTAAGTCCCCACATCTTATAGATTTGATTGCACAAATCTCAATTCCACTTTGAAAGGGGAGAGTTTGATTCTTAAGTCACTACGATTTCAACCAATACATGTGTTAGTATGGATTAATAAATAAATAATCCTTGTTTTAATGATTGCTTATACTATTATTCGTCAAAACGAACCCTCTTAAAAATTAGAATGCGATTTTGGGATTTTGAATAACACTTCATGAAGGTACGATAAACAAATCATTAGAATCATCTTAACACGAAATAATAATACGAAAGAGAGAGTTATGAATGAAGGATTTTCCATACTTACATATTAACAGAGAAAAAGGGCTCGTCAATATATCCTGAAAAGTCGACTAGAGTGGAGGATTTGACACTAAAATAATAAAGAAAAGTTAGAAAAATCGGTTGGGAATAATCCCTAAAACAAATATGAAAAATCAAATTTGGAATGAAGAGTAATGGATTACGAGAAGAGGAAAAGAAAAGAAGAAAAATTAGAGTTTTGGGTGATGACCAGCGACGGTGATGCGATGGCATGACGGCAGCGGTGTGGCAGCGATGGGAAGAGGTGGTGGTGTGATGATGGTGCGGTGGTCTTATGTGTCAAATGAGTGGAAATGAAATGAGGAGAAATGTGTGTCTTAGATGGTGAAATGGAAGAATAATGAGAGAAAGGGGGGAGGAACAAGGTGGTGGATAGCAAGAGAGTAGATGAGAGAAAAAATGAAAAAAAATATTAAAAAGTGAAGAATATGTCTAGATACATGGCTGTCCAAAGTAAGGTAAGGAGGAGGTTTTGGAAAGTTGAGGTGACAATGGCACCAAAAGTGGATCATGGGAGTGAAAATGGGAGAACTTTGGTAAGGTTGACCTTGTAATCAAGGAAAGAATCTTTCCTAGTATGGCAAAAAAAGTTAGACGGCAAGGGTGTTCACACTAGCTTAAAATTGTCAAAATTTTAATTAAAAAGATGTGCATGTGGGGGCTTGAACTTGGGACATTATGGAAACAACTAACACACTTAACCACTAGGCTACTAACTCCATTGTGTCATAAACTTGTGCATAATAATAAATAAAAATTAGTGTGTGACAACTCAACCCCCCTTAAAATAAATTTTGTGCTCGAAATTTAACTAATCCAAACAAGTGAGGGTATTGGCAATGCATCAACTCTTCGGGTTCCCAAGTGGTTTCACTAACACCGTAATTCTTCTACAAGACTTTTACAAGAGGAATCTGCTTCTTCCTCAATGTCTTTACTTCGCGGTCCAAAATCTGTACTGGCTCTACCTTATAATTTAAATTAGTTCTCACCTTGACCTCTTCTATCAGAATCACATGAGATGGATTAGGCTGATATCTCCTCAATATAAAAACATGGAACACATCATGAATGTGATCCAGTTCCTAAGATAACTCTAACAAGTAAGCCACTAGTCCAACCCTCTTAAGAACTCTATATGGCCCAATGTAATTCAGGCTCAACTTGCCGTTGCGTCCAAGCCTTAATAGTTTCTTCCACGGTGAAACTTTTTGGAAGACTTGATCCCCAATACTAAACTCAGTATCTCTTCGCCTTAAGTCGTCAATTAGCTATTGCTCTCAATCAATCCTGAATAAGTTTTGCCATATTCTCTGTTTCTTACACCAAATATGGACCGAATACTTTATTTTTCTCTAACTTAGTCCAACATAGAGGTGTATGACATTTACGACCATGTTGTGCTTCATATGAAGCCATTTGGATGCTCGATTGAAAACTGTTGTTGTATGCAAATTCGGCTAATGGCAAGTTTTCCTCCCAACTGCCACGGAAGTTAATTACATAACATCTGAACATGCCCTCCAGAATTTGTATAACTCGCTCAGATTGCCCATCAGACTATGGGTGAAAAGTTGTACTAAAGTGCAATCGAGTTTCAAAAGCCTCATGCAACATTTTCTAAAATCGAGATGTAAACCTAGGGTCTCGATCGAAAATGATAGACAACAGTACACCATGAAGTCTTACAATCTCAGAAATGTACAATCTCGCCAACTTGTACAATGAATATTCGGTACAGACAGGTAGAAAATGTACTGGCTTGGTCAGTCAATCCACAATAACCCAGACTGAATCTTTCTTAGTAGGTGTGACACCTTAAACCCGACTAAGACGGACTGACCCGAATTCGAAGTATTACATTAGCCGCCTAAGTGAATCTCTGGCTAACGACCATCCAAGACACACTCCAACCTTATAAAACTTCAATCTTATCTAATTATTAGTTATTTATTAATGTGGAAGCAAATTATGAGCCAATTTAAACTTTTCCTAGGTAATTTAACCTAAGGGCATTTTTGTCATTTTACCATCTATGGTAAAACTAACCCAATTTTAGATCTAAGTGTTTACCGACCTTTTTTTAGTCAAATTATGCAAGCCTAAAAATTTCAACTTCATTTGAGTTCGTTTACTATGTCTAATTCAAGTTTTATTATTATGGACTAAATTGTAACTTAAACAAATTAGAATACCAATTTAAAGAGACAAAAATTCAAACTTCAAAACACACACAGCTGTGTCGCCCAGCTCGTGTGTCATTAAACAACCGTGTTCGCATCATGAAAAGCTTTTAGATTGATCACACATGCTCGTGTAGAAATTCCACATGCCCGTGTGTGATAGCTCTAGTCTCCACACGCTCGTGTCACTTACCCACACGCTCATGTGCAACCCCTCACATGCTTTTGTGGACAAGCACATACCCATGTGAAAACCACTGCACCTATTTTTTACAAAAAAACTCATTTTAAACCCGATTTTGCATATTTTAATGGCCAATTAAACCCAATTTAACTACGATTAATTAACATACATATACATACACCTTCAATTGAATTTATTAACATCAATCAAGCCTTAATTATATAGAATCAGGCAATCAATTTCATGCATAATAAACATTGAATACATCAAACAAGTGGCGTACCTTAGTTGCTAGTAAACCACTCCATTGAAGCTTCATTTAAACAATCGTTAGTACAAATTCCATGCCTCACACACCGTGTTATCAATCATCGTGTTATCAAGAAACAATACATCGTAAATCATTAAATAATTAAACTTAAACATGCCTCAAAATTATTATAAAACCATCCAAAATAAAATGTCCAATATCCAATTACAAGAAAAATTAAACTAATTCTTGAGAGTTCTACAATGCCCGATTATAGTCTCTAAAACGTGTAATAATGTAACACCCCTAAGCCGTGTTCGACGCCGACACCGGGTACTTGGCATTACCATTCACAAATCACATATATACGTTCAATTCGGGTTATACAAGCCCGTTAAAACTTAAAAAGTTTTCAAAATTTGTCTAAAATTTCTTATCATGGGCCTACAAGGCTCGGAACACCTCTTGGAAGCCATTCGGGACCAACTCGGATCCTTTAACCAACACTAGGAAAATGACCTTTGAAATAGGGCATACACCCATGTGGAAAGGGCAATGCGCCCGTGTGGCCACTATGACATGGTCGTACTGATGGCCCGTGTGACATACACGGCCTAGGCACCTAGGGACACGCCCGTGTCCTATGCCCGTGTAGATTTATTTTTCCATTTCGAACCTATAGGGGTTTTCAAATGGCCTGGCACACGCTCGTGTCCATGGCCCGTGTCCCTCACACGGCCATGACACGCCTGTGTCCTAGCTCGTGTCTAGAAACCTTGACATTCTGTTTCTGACGTCAGCACCCAATTTAGGGCACACGGCCAATGCACACGCCCATGGCTAGAGGCTGCGTCTTCCTCACGGTTGAGACACATGGTCGTGTCTCTGCCCATGTGTTTACTACCATGCATACTGACTTGAAATTTTTACGTGCAGGGGACACACGGTAGGACCACACGCCTATGGGGCTGGCCATGTTCACACACGACTGAGACACACGCCTGTGTGTCTACCCGTGTGGACAATATAAGGCTATCTACTAAGCCTTTTGCCACCCTGAAACACAAATTTAACACCAACCAACCTATTAAGTTTAACTTAATATGATTTTCAACCAAACAACCATATCTAATGCTTATTTACATTTCATATATTCAACCATGCCCATAATTTCACATTCATATAATAATTTTTAATATTAGCTATTTTACATGGCCTTATACAAAACGAATCAAGTATTAGATTAAGTCGACACATTCGGCCAATTAACAATGACACAAAACTCAAAAGCCAAGATCCTATACATGCCATAATCAAAATAAAAGATCTAACTATACCAAGTGCTTCGATTGATACTGTGATCAATGCCTCCGACGTCTATTGATCCACGAGCTAATTAGGTGGCACTATAAGAAAATGAAAAAAATGGAGTAAGCATAAAGCTTAGTAAGTTGCATACAAATAAATATGACAACAACTTTACCATTCATCATGATGCTCATAATATAAAAGTAGGCATAAGCACAACTTACTCATCACTATCCAATACAATTCACATAGCATATATTGAGCTCACATCTCATACATTTCAAATAGGTACCTGTACCACTCACAACATGGTTATACTTTTCTCGTTAAACTTAAACTAAAACTCTAATAGTTGAACCATTCGAAATGCTATTGAAAATTCATTAAGCCTGAAACATAGGTATAATGCCGATACCATGTCCCAGACATGGTCTTACACTGGCTCATCCATCAAGTCGATGCCATGTCTCAGACATGGTCTTACACTGACTATCGAAATTGAGGCCGATGCCATGTCCCAAACATGGTCTTACACTAGCTCTCGCATATCCATGCCGATGCCATATCTCAGATATGGTCTTACACTGGCACTTCTATACGTGCAGATGCCATGTCCCAGACATGGTCTTACATTGACACATCTCGTAGCCGATGCATGTCTTAGACATGTCTTACACTAGCTTATATCACGAGGCCGATGCATGTCCCAGACATGTCTTACACTAGCTCTCGTCTCAATGCCGATGCCATGTCCCAGATATGGTCTTACACTGGCTCTCATAATGTGGTCGATGCATGTCCCAGACATGTCTTACACTAGCAAACAAATAACCCAAATGTCATGGCATGAATATCCGATTTATTTCCTAAGGTTAAAACAAGAGTTCTACTATCTCAATATTCATCATACATAATCATTTCCACAACCAAGCAATTTATGCTATATCAATTCAAACACATATAATGAACATGTAGTTGTATTATTTACATACAACTTACCTCGGTATACAAAAGGTAGACGACTAGTTCAGCTTAGTCCACTTGTTTTGCTTTTCCTCGGTCTAGGCCCAAATCTTGTAGTTTTTGATCTATAATGATAAAAAAACCACAAATTTAATCTTTTTATTGATCTAGGTATTAAACAATTCATATTTGGGCAAAATTAACCATTTTACCCCTAGACCCGAAAATCAATTTTTATCGAATTTCCTTATTAGCCAAGCCTAACCGACCATTTATTACTCTTATGACAACCCCAAATTCCTAATATTTCACAACATCATTTTCTATTTTACAAACTTTACAAAATAGTCCTATTAGGGTTTTCATGAGAAGTCTCTTCACAAAGGTTGTTTATTTCACAACCATGACTCATTATCTTCCATCAAAATTTCAGAAAACAACATGAACACTCTCATGGTAAAACCCTAGACTTTCAACCATTTTACAAAATAGTCCCCTCATTTGGAAACTCGTGCAACAAGGGTTCTAAAAACACAAAAATTATCAAGAAAGACCATCAAAATCACTTACTTGAGAGGGTTACAAGTTGCTAAAAATTTCAAGCTTTCAAACCCCAACAATGGCTGAATTTTTGGTGGAGAATAAATGGTGAAAACGGAAGATATCATCTTTCTTTTATTTTATTTCTATTTTAGTCAAATAAGCTACCAAAACCCACCTAATTTGACTTTTTTGACCATTCTTGTCCCCATGGCCGGTCAAGCACTCTTTTTAAGGTCTATTTTCCTTTTAAAGACCCCCATTTTTGGTTCTCTAGCTATTTGACACCCTTAGCTATCAAAATAGGACTTTTGCACTTTATGCGATTTAGTCCTTTTTCGCGTTTAAGCTTTCAAACGCTAAAATTAATTCACCAAAATTTTCATGCACCTTTATAATCATGTCATCACATATAAAATAATATTAAAATAATTTCTACGGCTTCAAAATAGTGGTTCCATAACCACTGTTCCGACTAGCCCCAAAATCGGTCTGTTACAAATAAAGTCTCTACCAAGCCTAAATCTCTTGAAACTTTTTTGCTCGACTCCTCAGCTCCTCAAGCCTGATAATTATCTACATAAATTGTGAGGGTGTGAGATTTAAAAATCTAAGTGAATGTTAATAAAAGCAACTAGTAAATCAACATCCAAATCATGCTTAAATCATATCTAATCAATCACCAATTATCAGCCATAATAATGAAACATGTCAATTTAATTTCCATATACTTTATCAATATCTCCAAGTAACTCGTTGGTCATCTCCATACTTAAATGGGTTGGGAATCCTGATGACCAACACACCATACTATATAGCCTTTGAGGTAGACTCTTTTCCAATAGGGGTTTTCTTTCCATATACGATGGTGACAAGTTTCACATTTAACGTGTTTATCTCATTGGTCTTAACACCTTCCCATATATTAAGCTGGAAAGAATCCAAGAGACATTGTATTTGTTTCCTAAACGTTGAGCAAACTTGGGTAGAGTGTCTTTAATCTCCTTGGTGGAATTTGTAGATTTGATCCATATCAATTCCCATTACAGATCTAGGTGGCTCAGCGTGAATAAGATTTGACTTTCTCAAGATGTTGAAGAGTCATTCGAGTGGGGTTGTAATTTCTTCCACTTTTCTCCTTTGAAGGCTATTTTATTTAGTTATAGCATTAACTGTTCGATCGTGGTTTGGTAATGGATACGTGTTAACATCCGATGTTTTATCTCGCTGGAAATTTATCTTTCCTGCCCTTATATTTTAGGGCTAAGTAGTTCTCGATGGTATGACCTAGATTGCCTGAGTGATACTCACATCGAGCATTGGCATCATACCACTTTGAAAATGGTGGTTGCATTGGTACCTTATGTATGGGTACATGGAAGTGCTTCTTCACTAGAATCAGAAAAAGTTCCATGTAAGAGATAGGAATTGGATCAAACATAAGCCTCTCCCGTGGTGGCCTTACTAGAGGTTGGATCTATGAGGACTGGGTTGGCATAGTTAATATGGGGGATTTGTAATGGGTACAGGAGGACGATACATAAACGGTGAAGTATTGGTAGCATTTATAGTTGGATATTAAGGGCATAGAGGTATTGGGTTCGGATATGGAAAGTAAGAGTATGGGAATTCGCCCGGTAGGATTGTCTGCGTTTCTGTTTCCTTTTTCTTCCTAACTACACCTCTCTTTGTGCTTAAAGGGTCATCTATTTTGCCTGACTTCACTGCATTCTCTATCATCTCTCAGAATAATACCATATCCACGAAGGTCTTAAAGGAATTTCCTACCATCCTGTCATAGTATATGCCTTTTAGTGTACCAATGAACAGAATAGTGGTCTCCTTTTTCTGTGAGCGGGGGCTGTACTTGCGATGCCAAGTCCCTCCACTATTGTGCGCATTCCTTAAAACTCTTATTTGACTTTTTTTCTATGTTCTGTAGAGTCAGGCAGTCTGGGGCCATGTCTACAATATGTTTGTATTGAGCAATAAATACATGCAAGCTCTCTCTAAGTTTGAATTTGGCTCTTGTCCAACTTTACATACCATCGAGCCATAGATCTGATCAGACTGTCTTGAAATATGTGCATTAGCAATTTCTCATCTTTGGAGCAAACAACCATTTTCCTACAGTACATGGCGATGTGTGTAATAGAGCAATTACTACCATTGAATTTTTTAAAGTCAGGAACTTTAAATTTTAGTGGGACGACCACATCGGGTACCAGACACAGGCTTTCTGCTTCTACAGATCTGAAGGTGTCTAATCCTTCAATGGCTTTCAAACGTTCCTCAATTAGGTTGAAATTATAAACTTCTTCATCTATTATTGACTTTTCCTTGTCCACTTCTCTCGGCTCCTTGCTTGTAGGTAACTCGTTTACTCTTGATATTTGAATGGTCACACCTAGCGCTTGAAGCGGTAAATATTCGCGATATACCCTTGTATCATCGTAAAAAGGGATTGGATTGTCTAAAGTGCCACTTCCTTCTCCTACCTTGGCATTGCCTTCGACCATTGTAGTCATCATTTCTATCATCTGTTCCATATGTTTCTCCAGTTTGGCCATGCATGTTAATTCTTCTTTCGTCATCTTCTTGGCTTTTAAGTGGGTGTTATACCAGTGAGCTATCATTGGTCCTTTTTCAAATGACATTTATTTCCAAATTTAGAAAATTATTTGGATTTTTAATAAAAAATGTTCTTTTTTTTTCTTTTTTTAAATAATATTCCTGAATAAACAAATCTGTGAATGAATAGATGAATGAATGATTGAAATTGGAGCACATTGTCGTAAATATACTCAAATATAAACATTTTATTTCATGGAAGGTTCAAAAACTGTTCGACTTACAAAGTTTTTTCCCTTTTTTCATTCAAACTTAAAGAAAATCCTAATTGATCCTATTGCCATAAGGCAAATCTCTACTCGCTACTTTTCTTCTTCCTCCTCATGAGCTTGATGAAATTTTGGTAATGTGCCTGAGCCACCTCCAGAAGTTTCATTGCAGGTTCATTCCTAGTCACATAAGGGGCAGATTCTTTTTTGAGTTCTTCAATCTGTTCACTTATATCTTCGATTTGCGGAGTGAAAACTTGACCTTCCCTATGCATTGTTACAAACACCTTTTGTCAGCTTACTTCCATTTGTTCCACTGCGATAAAATGCTCCACAAGCTTTGTATATTCTCTCATGACCTCTTTGTTTTGCTCTACTTTTTTCTTTAATTATTTAGTTAGACGACAAATTTCCTTCTCTAGCACCTCTATTTCAATAGTTTTCTCATTAGACACCCTCCTCCAAGTTTGCTCTTGTTCTTGCGCTTTTTGGAGTTCATTAGCCCCCAGACTCGGATCTATGTCCAACCTCTGAATTTGAGTAAACAAGTTAGATCTTTCTCATTAACGTTGTTCTAACTGTATTTTTAGTTCTTCCTCTCTTCCCTTCATGTTTGACCGGTGTTGCTGTTATTGTCTCATAATTTATTCCTCATTTTCCTTTACATATGCTTGATACTACTCTCACTGTCATTTGACCTCTTTATCTCTCCCCCTCAGACGCATATCTAAATTGCATATCTTTTCTATTAGCTCGGCTACGTCATTTGGGACCTTCCTCTTTCCCTTGAATTACACTGACACAAAGATTTTACTTCTTTTTAGGCACCACTGGATATATGTTTCCAAGGGGGAATGGTTGAAAAAGGTTCCTGATTGCAAGCTCAAGGTTTGACCCCACTTGATTCATATCTCTTCCAATTTCTTCCAAAATCCTTGTTCTTGAACCGAAGCTTCCACCCTGTTTAAACCAGTTATAGTAGGTACGTATTGATCATACCCATATTGGCTCAGAACCATCAACAAGGAATAACTAACGGCTCCCCATATGCCAATTAAGGGAACCCACAAATGACCACAACACCCGATGAGTACCGTGCTTCGAATAATCCATGGAGCCCTATATTCTATTTCTTAGTATGTCAATGTACTAAGGTTCTGAACTCACTCCTCAATCGATTGATTTTGAGGCCACTCACTTTCCAAAAATTCTTTTATAAGCCTGGTTGAAGGAACAAACACCTAAGGAAAGTGCTTATAAAGACACCTAAAATGGCTTTTCATCCATATAAAAAACAACTGTGCGCATCCTAAGAAACGTTTGTCTTCTTTTCTTTTGATTAAGTTGAGTGAAATGATGGTTTCAGCTAAGACTGTTAAAACAGGATTCACCCTATTTTTCAATCTGAAACAGAAACTCAGCTAGCTCGACACTCACATATCCTAGATCATTTGGGAACACAATCAACCCGTATACAAAAAACATAAATAGTGCCAAATGTTTATCACCGCTGGCCTTTCCTATAGCATTCCTAATGTCAGACCAGGAAATACAAAGACCATTTTTATCTTTTAATCTTTCTTTCACATATCTACAGGTATCCATCAGATTGGTTAAAGGTCCCCGAAATTGACATTCTGCTTCCAATATATCTTGAGTGGATCTCTAAAGTCATAGTGGAAAAGGGTAGAATATTCCTCAATAGTCGGTATCATATCCACTTCATTGAACGTAAAACACCTATAAGTGGGATCCCAAAAATGTACCATGGCCTTCAACAGGGCATCATCCGGTTTAACAAATAAAAGTTGTGCTACATTACCATATTTGTCCTAGAAGTGCATTCTCTTAGCTTTGTCTCATGATTGCCATATTCCCTTTAACTCATCTTTGCGATTCCTCCTACAATTCACGCGGATTATCTGAGGCAAGCTCGAGTCAAAACTAGCTATCTTGCAATCGCCTTCTCTACTCTAAGTAGCCTAGGACATTCTCACTAATATCACTATATTTTCTACCCTATGCCGAATAACTAGATCTTCTCAAAGTGTGTTCATGTCGAATATAGATGCAACACTATACCTCAGATATTTAAATGAATGAAGAGACACAGACACAAGAAAAACAAAGTCAGTAAAAAAAACCATAAAGTCAAATGAAAAAAAATACGAAATTAAATCATAAAACATTACAAACAAATTCAAATACAAAACATATGAATAAATGCTCATGAGGTCCTATAGAATATTATTATGAGGGGTAAGGTATGGATCTTATGTCTAGGCTTCACATTTAAAATGGTCATTACATGCTGGCTTACGACTGACTCTAATACACAGGGAACCCAAGGCTTAAATATGACATCCATATGGATGTGTTTCCCTTTAAAAAGGGTTGGCCCTTGGGTGGTAAGACTTTCATAGTGTACACGATAGCATTTACTACACGAACATTTATGTCCATCTTAACCATTGAGTAATCCTTAAACTTATGCAGTGACATATTGCCACACGAAAGCCTAAGGTTACTCCTCCTAAACAGGATGGGCCTGGACGTAGGATAGAAAGCAAGAAGCAACATGAATGATAATTATAGCTGCCTCACGACGGTATAGTCGACATACACATTAATCAATTTCGTCGATAAAAGAATAAACAAACACATTAGTATAGATATCAAAATAGTATAAGTAAATGAAATGAACAAATAAATCAATATTTAACACATATTCAACAATTTAAAACGACATTAGACAATTAAATAAATTAATGCATGAATAAATAAATCTAATATGCACAAATACTAAAAAACCTAGTCTTAAACCTAAGTAAGTGGACGCACTAAAGTCCCTAATGGAGTCGCCAAGCTGTCATAACGTTGCCTACATAAGAGTACCAGGGCCTAGTAAACAAATCTAGACACAGAGGGCCTAAATTAACGTAGAGTCGCCACTAACCAATTAGGGCTAGGTTAGTTAGCCACCTATCATCTAAAAGTCTAGAATTAATACTGCAGAAAAATCTTAAAAGTATAGATTCGATCTCATCACAAAATTTTGGGTTTGAGAGTACGGTTACGTGTTGGGAAGGTTATAGCACCCCCACAACGCCTATCCAGGAATAGTCCTACGAGGTCTTAGGAGCTAGGTTTTTTCCATTTAAGCATATTAATGTCTTAATATAGGCTAAAATCTTATAAAAATCTTAAATAAAAACTCTAAAGAAAATGTCTCCGGTTTACTTGTAACTCGATTAAGATGTGTTCACCAAACTTATCTAATTTGAAACTTAAATTAGAGATTTTTACTTTTAAAGGGACCCTAAAGGATACCTAAATAATACTAGTAAAATACCTTCAATTCCTAAAATTAATTATATTTTAGAATTCTAAAAAAAAGCCTAGAAATTACCAATGAATTAAGATAAATATTAAAATACATCTACAACTTATTTAATCTTTTATTATTATTATTTAAAATATTTAATTAATAATGTTGAACTTATCAAGATCTTACGAAAGTAGCCTATGTTGGGTTTATGATTTTATCTTACTTTAAAATTCTTGGCCTAAGGTTTAAATTCGTCAAAATCTTAAAATAATATATCTTAAATAACATTTATTAGCTTTATTAAAAAGTTTCTAAAATAAAATACTTAGGAAGACCTACTCATGATTTACAATTCACCTACAACAATCTTTAGTTTTAATTTTAAACAAAGTTCTAAACAATATTTACATATTAATTTAAGATTCTAAAGATGAATCCTATACTATATTTAAAATTAGTTTAAAACCCTAAAAAGATCCTACATATTATTTATAATTTGTCTAGGGTAAATGATAGATAAGATCTTAAAGACTAACCTAAATTCAAATGTAAAAACCTTATGGTTTTATTAAAATGTAACACCTACTTAACTAAATATTTGTAGGATGGAAAAATGACCTAAAGTCCCCTATTTTAAAATGAATAGTAATAAAATAAGAAAATTAATTAAATTGGCTAAAGTTAATGAAAAGTTAAAACTCTTTCAAAAAGGGCAATAATAAAAAGAAAACTTAAATAAATGAAATAAATAAGACCTTGACGTGATGATAATAATAATAACAATAATACACCTTATTCATAATACAATAAAAGAATCAAAGTAACATAAACAAATAATATTAAAATGTATGTAAGGGAAATGTGTAAAAAATAAATATAAATATAAATATAAATAGACATGAAAATAAATAAAGACGAAATAAGAATAAATAAAAACTATACAAGTATAAATAAATATAAAACATTAAAAATAAACTGCATAATTAGCGTTAAATATATAAGGCATAAATGCAAATGTAAGGGAAAATATAAGTGTAAATAATTTATTAAAGATGAAAACAAAATGACATAGTTTGATTTTCCGACTAAAAGATAAAAATTGTGGAAGATAGAGGATTGATGTAGCAATTAATTTTATTTTAATTTTCAAATTTTGGATTAAATCAAAGATTTGAATAAACAAAAGGGTTATGGGTGTAAATAGGCCAGAGAGTGAGAGCGGTGGTGCAAAAAAGGGGTATTTTTTTATAAATTTAAAAAGTAAGGGGGTGGGAATAAATTATCCATTTTGACACCTATAAATAGGAGAAAACTATTCATTCTTTCATTTTAGCCTCATTTTTTTTCAAAAAATTAAATAAAAATCACTTCCTCATTCTCTTCATCCTTCTATGTTGGCCATGACTCCATCACCGGAGAGTCCAACGGCTCTCTGGCTTCTGGTTGTGGAGTCATCACATACAGTGGCCGGAAATATATATATTGCAAAATCAAAGTTTTCTTTAAAAAAATTACTACTTTTCTTAAAAATTAAAACTTTATTTCGAAATAGTTGAAAAGTATCAAAACTTTTTTTTAAAAATATAAATTTTTCCTTTAAAATGACTAAAAAACAAATTTTTATTTTTAAAAATCTAAACTTTCTCTCTCTCCTTTTTTTTTCTTTTAAAAAATCACTATTTTTATTAAAGATAAAAGTTTTTATTTCAAATTAGTTGAAAAAATCAAAAATTTATTTTAAAAATTTAAACTTTCTTTTAAAATGACTAAAATAATATATTTTTATTTTTAAAAATATAAACTTTCTCTCTTTTTTTTTCTTTTAAAAAATTATCACTTTTCTTAAAGATCAAAGCTTTTATTTTGAAATAGTTGAAAACAAAAACAAAAATTTTATTTTAAAATTTTAAATTTTCCTTTAAAATGACTAAAAAATATATTTTTATTTTTAGAAATCTAAACTTTTTCCTAAGATCAAGCCTTTTTTTTAAACAAAAAAACCTTTATTTTAGAATGGAAAAAGGAAAAAAAAACGAGATTTTTGGGGCTTTTAAGGGCAGAAGACTGACGGATCGGTGATGTCCCCTTCATCGGATCCCAAAATCCGATTCCTCATGACATGTCTATGGCAAAAAGAAAAAAAAGGAAAAAACAAAAAATAGCATGTTGCTGCTTGTTTTTTCTTATAGCATGTTGCTGCTTGTTTTTTCTTTTTTTATTTTTTTTTTTAAAAATACAGAATATGAAAAACCTCCTCTCTTTTTTTTTTTTTGTTCTTTCATTTCATTTGATGTATATATACTGATTTTCAATCTGGTTTATTTGTAAAAAAAAAGATAATAATAATATTTAATAATAATAATAGTAGTAGTAATGATAATAATAATTTGAGCCCTTAATAGGCCTAAAAAAAATAAAGACTTTCAATTGATCAAATTTGAGTGAGCTTCAAACGAGCCCAAAAGAAAACAAAAATTTTAAAAAAATAAATGGGCCTCCAATTGCGCTCGGGTAAAAAATAATATCTACAAATTGAACTAAATTTACAAAAATGTAATAAAATTTAACTAAAATACTTATGTTGAAGCTCATAAAGTGTAAAAACTAATTTAATCAACTACACTGAATTACTATAGATGAATTGTTTATTAGAGACACATCCTTTATAAATTACAGATATGTTTAGCAAAGAACAGTGTAGGTAGAAAAAATATGTAGAGTTAGTTGATTCTTAGGCACTTTTCCATTCCAAAGAAAAAAAAAACAATTATTTGAAAATAATGTAAATAATTTAATAATTAAATTAAATAATTCGAAATTTTGGAAATTAAGAAAACGTGGCTTTACCCACAAAACAGGGTCTCTCCAATGGAATCGCGGTGTAGGTGCGAAATATTAGTCAATAAATATTAATTTTGTTTTTTATTTTTACAATATTATTGTATATTAATCAGTCACAGATTCTTAGGAAAAAAAACTTGCGTTTGTAACTAAGACTTGAGAGTAAAACTTAATACTTTATAAAATTATACGATAAAATATTGAGATTTTATTTGATTCTTCTTTTGAATTTGTAAATAAAAAGCATTATTGTATAAAAGAAAAACATGACAATTAACAATGTAACCCTTGAGATATTATTTCTTTTTTTTTTTGAGAAAATTAAGATATTATTTCTTGAATATAAATTACCATAATCAAATCACTTTTTTTTTTTTTTTTTTTTTTAATATGTTTTCAAAGACTGTTCTCTTCTAATAATTAAATACAATAAAATAACCTAAAAATAATATATTATATACTACTCGTTTCCTTAAAGAAAATTATACTACTCGTTGAGGCATTTTCATTTGATAAAATCTATTTCCGAAAGTTATATGAAAAAAAAAATCATTTTGTTCTATATTCCAAAAAAATGGTAATTATAATAATTAGTTGATAATTAATTAACTCAAACAAGAAGATGAACACTTATTAATTGAGATCATCAGCTTACTTTATTATGTCTGACTAACACTAGGATTCAAAATCCAAGATCCGACATTCTTGTATCGCTATCTCTGGGACTGATCAAGCCAAACTGAAACCAGCACTGCCGAAGAAACGCTACTCTTCACTACAGCCGTCAACACCATGCGGTGGCCGGCGGTGAAAAGTGGGGGGCTTGGGGTGGTTGCGATGACATACGTGGCGGTAGACTATTTACGCATCCTATCCCCAACGTGGCACGAGCGTCTTCAACCCGTACTCTGGTCTTTACTCGCCCTCGTCGCCGTCACGTGCGTCCCCTTTTACCGTCACTGGAGCGCCGAGTTTCGAGCTGCCATCTCTTTCCTTGCTTCGATGATATTTATGCTCTCAGCTCTTCTTTTTGAAGCCTGCACAGTTCGTTTCGTTACCGTTGTTCTTGGACTCAATTGGCACAAGTAAGGTTACTTGCTTCTTGTTCACGTTGAAATTGGAATAGGCCTAAATGTTGAATCACCTTAAGTTCGATCTGATTTTATCTGATTTGTGCATTTTCTTCGCATTTTATTACGTGGGTTGTGTTTATTTCGCTGTTGTTTGTTGGGTTCAGTTTCAGTTTCATCGATATGATTAGTGCCTGTGATTTGATTTAGTTTTAATACATATTAAGTAGTTTGGATCACAATTCCAGATTTATTGCTTGCAATGAGAGTCAAATGCTAATCATGAAGAGATATATGATTGGCAATAATAATAAGTTCTGTTTTATCAAATAAATAGAAGTTTAGTGTTAAGAGCGACCAGCTCTGCTCCAGATGTTTCAGGCTTGGACATTTTTTCTTGCCTTTATAAACGTGTCAACTTACAATTTGAATCCTGCTAATGATAATTTGCAGTTTGAGAAGCGTTTTCCAATCTATCTTGAGCTTTAATTGGATGACATTTATGATCCATTTTACTTGATTTTTATGTGCCTTTATGAATGAATTTTCATAGATTTTTCTTTCCAAAATGAATGCAATCTTTACATGACTGTAATAAATGAGCTTGAGATACCACTTGCTAAACCAGATTGCCTTATGTCACATCATCGGTTACTCTTGTCTTACACCGTTTGGTGATTTCTAGTTAAGAATGTTTTAAACCAAACAAATGATAAAATAGATAGAAGGATCCAATAGTGAAGAAAGTTATTTACGGAGACCTCTGACTCTGTTTTCTGTCAATACAACCATGCAGCATAGTACGGAATTAGGAAATTGAAACTTGGGTCCATTTCAATTTCCATTCCAGAAACTTCTTCATACCTGCATCTTTTTTGTATTCTTCAAAGTCCACCGCTTTGTGGAATTTTTGAGGAGAAACACACTTGTCACTGACTGTTTTATAGGTAATTTGTTTAATCTCATTTGATTGTTGAAAAGGTCTTGTATGAAGAGTTCTTGCATATGTATTTAGAGGGTTTTCAATCATGCTTTGATTTCTACTTTTCGGCTATCACATTTGTGCTTGTCATCTGCCTGCACTAAATTGATCTAAAATGGTATGCCCGTATTCAACTGATGATGTTTGTTCTCACTCATTATTGTGAAATCTATCCCTTTATAGAATTGAGCAGGGATTCTCTGGGTTTCTAAGGCTGCTTTGGAATCCACTGAACCTACCTTTCGGGGTGATTTGCTTGAATTTTGGTGCAATTGCACCACAATAGTCTTTGCATAACAATGTTGGAATCCTTCATTCACGCCACCCCTTATATTTTCCACTGAATCCTTTGGGTTCCAGACTCCAGTTAAAGTTGCTAGACTGCTAGTCCATTAAATAAAATGATTTTATGCAATTAATTATATAAAAATAAATGGGAATAAATAGATAAGTGCAAACATGTAGATTTCAGGGAAGTAATTAATTACTAGATTATGGCTCACCCACAATGTGGGTGAAAAAAATTTATTTAGTAAATATATTTATAAAGAGTTAATGTAAAAAACAAGTAAGGCTTTAGTTGAAATGGTAAAATAAAAATATTGAAAACCATGGTTCTTTTAGGTTAAAGTCTCATTGCATTTTTCTAAATTTTACATAAAATATAAAATGATATCAATACCCTCTAGTAATGTTTTTTATTTTATAAAAAGAATGTGCTTTCATTAATTTTTCAACTGAGTTGGGACCTGGTTAATGGGTGTCACCAACTCAATCAACCTAATAGTATAGATATAAAAATAAACTGCTATAAATAAATAGTTGATGAAATATTTATATGAATACAAATGATACATCACTATTTAAATAAAATCTAAATATTATATCATAATAAAAATAAATAAATAATATTATACATCTATTATTTTATTAATGAAATTAAAATTATATATGTTCTTAATAATCCCATAAATATCAAATAACTAATTTTATGGCCACCATTGTTTTTAGTTTCACCGGAACATATCTCACCATCTATCCAACTAGACCCTAAGAGGAGTTTGTATAATTTCTTCCATGTTGCCCATGGTCTCAAGTCTTAACTCTTCTCTTTGAAGTTCTTCCTTTTTGCTCAAAGGCAACTGCCATGTGTTTTATAATCTATTATAGAAGCTGGATATAGATAGCAACATGAATGTATGGATGGTAACATTTTATTTCTCACTTTATAAACAGTGAAGTTTAACAGAGGAAATAGATGAAGAATTCTATCTTTGTTATTCTTTTCCTGAATTTTGATTTGAGAAACATCATGTGGGATTAGAAAGTTGAATCTGGACAAGATTTCAAATCTGAGACACCTAGCTCTCCTGAGAAGAGGGCAATTTACGACTGAGCTTTTTCAAGTGATGGTTTACTTCTATCTGACTTTATTTTTATGGAAACATCGATCACACAAGACACGTAGTTGTTGTAACTTTTTACACATGCCTTCCAGGTATATCTACTTAGAAGATCAATATCATCAAATCATAAAATTAGTTTCTTTTGAATTGTTTATTGAATTGCTAGGTAACTGACAACCCGTGCACTTGGAATGCTGTGTTTTATGCAGCTTATTTACAATGTGATAGGAATTAGGTATAGTTACAAGGATAGGATCTAACAGAAAGTTAACAGGGACTATGCGAATGAATCATATTTTAACTTCATAGTTGGTACATACAGATGAACTTAAATAATTAAACATTTTTAATGAGGATCTTTGTCATTGTGTAATGATTTGAAATGCGTACATGACATATAAATCAGAGTTGATAGTAGCTTAAGATGTTAAATTTCTGCATGATTTGTATTCTCTGGGAACTAAAACAAAACCTTTCTTTTCCTAAATTGCTTCATTTGTAACTACATAATCAAACTTTAATGGGATCATTTCTCAAATTTGTAATATTTAACAGTGGTAGGCCTCCTCTTCCTGATACTGGTCAATGGTTGCTCCTGGCACTAAATGAGAAACTTCCTGAAGCAGTTGTTGAGATACTAAGGGCTCACATCATTGGCTTGCACCATTACTTGATGTTATTTATAATGTTGGCCTTCTCTGTACTATTTGAGTCTGTAAAAGCTCCTGGTCTTGGACTAGGTGCACGATACATGTTTACCATGGCAGTCGGCCGTCTTCTACGTGCAATAACTTTTGCGTCTACAATTCTGCCATCAGCCCGCCCATGGTGTGCTTCATATCGCTATAGTATCCCTGGACATCCTCATCGTTGGGCTCAGAAATATTATGTTCCTTATGCTTCTGATGCTAATGCCATTCGTCAAGTAATAGAACGGGATATAGCATATGGTAATTTATATGTTTATATTTCTAGGTCTATATTCTTAGCAGGTGTTTTATTGTTTTTAATGTATCTATTTGTTACTTCCTTGTCTCCAGAAGTATGTCTTAAAGTTCTCCTCTTCTTTGCAGTTGATACTGTCAATTACACTGCAGACTACCGTCCAGATTGGGGTTCAATGAGCTTCCTAATAGATTTTCTGCGACCCAATACATCAGAAGGATCTTCATGGTACAGTCTGCTTAAAAAGGCTGGGGGCGGCTGCAATGACCTTGTATACAGTGGCCACATGTTTGTTGCTGTGCTGACTGCAATGGCATGGACGGTATTGTTTTAATACATTCAGAACATGGTCTCTCATTCTTGTTATGGCTGTTTTCAATTCATAAATGACCAGAGTCATTGACCTTTCAACATCTTAACTTGCAGGAGGCTTATGGAGGGTTTAGCTCAGTTCTTATATGGCTGCTTGTTATGCACAGTGCTCAGCGGGAAGTACGAGAGCGCCACCATTATTCTGTAGATTGTGTTGTTGCCATCTATGTGGGTATTCTTCTTTGGAAGATGACTGGTTTTATCTGGTCGGCTAAGGGTGGAACTGGAGATAGCAGACTCACTAAGCTTGGGAAAATTCAAGGTAGACTACTCCAAGCGGCCAAGGATTCTGACATGGATGAAGTAAGGGAGCTTCTCAAAGATGTTGAGTTGGGGAATCAAGAGAGCCAGAAACAAGGGCCGAGCAAGGTCATGTGGTTGTTTGCTAGCGGAACTATTTTCTTCTCACTTACCATTGTTATTTTGGCCTTCACATGGACAAGCGATGGCTAACTTCTCTAGCATAATATTACCACGGTGTCGAGGTTAGAGATGACATTGGGTATGTATAATTTAGTTTCCTTTTTGACTGAGGGCTTATGTAGTTGTATTTGTTCAGGTTCTTTACTCTGTTACGACACAAGAAAGGCTTCGTCTTGGACAGTGTTCGCATGGGACGAGGAGAGTTTTACAGTTACATGTGAAACTTGGTTGTAGCTTTTGGTTAAGGAAGTCAATGTTTAGCTAGACTTGAGCTTACATTATCTTGTTCTAAGAGCTGTTGCCTTCACTTTCCATAGATTTATGAACTTTGCTTCGTACACTTTTGTTATGAATCTTGCTTGTTTTGGCATTTTAAATTTTAATGTTGGAGGACAGAATTTGGGATCGACAAGATATAAAGATATTATGGACAAGTAGAGACAACAATATGGAGGCTTATATAAGCTTGCCAAATTCTCTATTTCTTTTAACGATGCTTCATTCTTAGATGTTTTACTTAATTCTAATTGATCTATGAATAAAAGCAAGCTTTTATGTCAAAAAATAAAGAAAAAAAAGTTAGAAATAGAAAGCCGATTTGAACAGGGAATTGAATTTTGAAATTTATATTAATCAGAAATAATAAATACGGAAAGGGAAGTATTGCTTCGAAATTATTTTTTTTCTGGCCATTCCCCACAACTTTTAAAAAAAAATTTAATTTAGACACTAATGTTCGAGTTTATTCTTGTTTTGGTCACTCCCGTTAAATTGATAACAAACCTTTTTCTAACAATACTTACTTTATCAATTTGATCCTAATTTTAAATAATTCAATAAATTTAATCTTTCACATTTACAAATCCTATCAATTTTTTCCTCAAACGTCTTAATCAAAGCTTCCAACTTTTAAAAAGAGGCATCCCACATCTATATATTTGTAAAAATTAAAAAAAAAAAATTCTCTCAACTAACGAGCAATTTTCCAAGCCAATTCCTAATGCCATTGAGTTTATCTTAAACCTTGTTTCCTTTTCTATTTTTCATTAATTTTCTTCTAAATATAATATTTTATAACCCTTTAATTAATAAAATTTTGGTTAAAGAAAATGAGAAAAAAATAATTTTTTTTTTAGATTTACTCTTGTTGTTAACAGTATGATATTTCCTTTAAGGTACATAGAAATATTCTTCAAAGTTGGTCCTTAAAATTGGAAATTAATTCCAAAGTTAAAAAAATATGACTGTGAAAAATCCAATTGTTCAATTAATAATTATATAGTAAAAAAATCATGAACATTTAATTTTTCATAAGAAAATAATGTGAAAGAATTAATTTAATTTCCTTTTGTTACATTGATAATGATTTTTTTTAAATTTTATAAACTGGTTAAAAGATTATTATGTGTTCTATTTATTTTTAATTATTTTTATCACTAATAATATGATTTAGTGCCAAATCATTTACCAAATTAATTAAAATCCAAAATTATGCTACTCAAACTGAAAATTTATTTTTCACAAATATTAAATTATTTATATAATTTTATTATTTATTATATTTTTAAAATTTTTGTTTTCTATTATTTTTAATGGTGTTTAATTAATTTCTAGCACTAATTTCTTAAAAATATAAACAAAAAGAGTTATTTACCAAATTGGATAATTTCAACTATAAATGAAACAATTAATAAATGTTGAATGCCTTTGTTTTAAAAGTTGAAAACTTTGATTAGGAAGTTTGAGGATTAAATTGATAGAATTTGTAAATGTGAAAGGTTAAATTTTTTGAATTATTCAAAATTAGAATCAAAATGATAGAATAAGTAAGTATTGAGGGTTAAATGTGTTATTATATTAGTTAGAAAAGGACTTTTTTTATCAATTTAACAGCAGGTGACCAAAACATAAACGAATTCAAACATTAGTGCCTAAATAAAAAAAACTTTAAAATTGGTTGACCAAAACAAGAATGCGTGCATAGTTGAGTGGCTATTTGTATAGTTTACCCTAAAATCTATTAATTTGGATGAGAAAAAAAAAACTTTTTGTAATGCATCATGACTTGTTAGGAATTGATTACTGACAGCAATGGTTAATTTTCTCATCATGGAAACTCTTCGAAAATGTAAACGATTAATCATAAAATGTGCTTTATTGTCATGAGCGAGGGTCAAACACACATCATCAAATTTAAATCTTTATTTTAGATTAAGGTCTTACAGATATCTATTGGATGGATCAAACTAGAATATGTTTTAAATTTTTTGGGTTATTTCCAAACATTTAAGTTTGAAAAAGGGCCTCACATATTTAGTTGAGTTGGTTTAGGGTTAGAACAATCTAGATCGGGTTAAACCATGTTTTAAAATTATTGAATTATTGCATGTTGTTTATTTTCACATTTAGGAGATTTCAATTTTAGGTTTTTTTTTTTTTTATGTTCAGATCATTTCAGGTTCAAGACTTTAAATTTTTAGGTTATCATTTTAGTTTGGATGCTTTCATGTTTAGTAATTCACATTTAATTTAACATAAATTATTTTTAATCAAATTATTTTAGATTTAAGTTACATTTTTTTGTCGATAAGCCCTTGGCGTGTTGGCAAAATTGAAGGTATCAAGTTTTGAATACTCAAGTTTGAAACCCATCATGTGTAATTATTTGTGTGGCTTTTAAAGTCTCACTGTGTTCTATAATGTTTTGATTCCAAGTGTGGATCTTAATCTGAGTTAGTTGGTTTTGTTTGGATTTTTCTAGTTTTTAGTCCAATTATGTTGGGATAATTTGGTTCTAATTGTTCAAACATTTTTATACCTAGTTGTGTTGTAATAGTTCGATTCTATTAGTTTTGGATTTCTATTTGTACCATTAGTTTAAAATTTCAAAAAAAGTTACTTATATTTTTTACTCATTTTTTTTGGTTTGATAATTGTTGTAATAGTTCGATTCTATTGGTTTGGGGTTTGTATTTATACTTTAATTGTACCATTAATGTAAACTTTTAAAAAGTATTTATTTAAATTTCATCATCTAGAATACATTTTTTGAATGATTTGGTCAGCACACTGTTTGAATAAGAATGACTCATCCTAGTAGTACTGCTTAACATTGTGGAGGAACTTCCTTCTTCCTTGACTAGAGAGCTCGGGTGGCAGTAACCCATTGACTAGAAAATTAACAATATCAACATACTATGGTAATGCCATGGCAACAAAAAACTGCTCATTAGGGAATTCATCTTTAATCATCTGAATATTACCATCTTCATTCCTTGCTTCTAGGCATGATAAATGATCAACCACTTGATTTTCTGTGGCCTTCCTATCTCTAATCTCCAGATCAAATTCCTACAGCAACAATATCCATTGAATTAATCTGGGTTTAGCATCTTTCTTGGTCATAAAGTACTTAATAGCAAAGTGGACCATTTACACTATGACTTTAGTGCCCACGAGATAAGCTCTAAATTTGTCGAAGGCAAATACTACAGCTAATAGACCCTTTTTAGTAGTGGTTTAATTTTTGAATTTGACAATGTACGGCTAGCATAATATATAACATGAAATATGCAACATCCCAAATTAGGGCTTAGTCAGAATAGTGGTTTTGAAACCACAAATTCGATGTTGAAATATTTATTTTATGATTATTATGAGGTCTAAAATATGAAAATATACATGTGTTAAATTTTCATGAAGAAATTCTATGAGTAAGGTGTCCAATTGGAAAATAAGGACCAAATTGAATAAATTGCAAAACTTGGATTCTAGAAGCAATTTGTATAAAATTGCTTTAGATTATTAATTATAAGGTCTTAAAGATAAATTTTCTCAATTTCTAAGTTTTTGGACAAAAATGGGTATGTTTGGAAAAATTTAAAAGTTTAGTAAGGAAGGGCATTTTGGTCATTTGGTAATAAATGAAATAAAAAGGGAAAATGAAGGCAAAATTCACTCATCTTCTTCCTATAGCTGCCGAAATTTCAAGGGTTCCATAAGCTAGGGTTTCAACATTTTCATGCTCAATGATAAGTGCTCCCTAGCCCCGTTTTTAATGTTCTTTGTATTTTTGAAGTCCCGGTAGCCTACTCTATTCATTTCTACCCATATTTCATGCTAGGGTTCATATTTAGAAAACTACCCATGAATGAGATGCTTGTATTTTGATGTTTTATGGAGGAATATAAGAGTTTAAAGGATGGAAAATAACTTTTACTAAGTGGTTTTTCATTGAAATGGCTTAAAGGACTAGATTGTAAAAGTTGCAAAAAGTGGGTAGAAAAATGTGAAATAATGAAAAATGTGGGCTTCCATAAGAGGGAAAAACATTCGGTTAAGCTTGGATAATGCAAAAATTTCATGCATTTCATCATATGAGCCTAGAGACTAAATCATAAATAATGTGAAAGGTTAGGGGCAAAATAGTCATTTTGTCTGGGGGTGAGATTTAGGCTCAAAAAGAATAATGTGAGGTATTGATAATTCATTTTTATTGTTATAGACCCCGAGGAACAAATTTCAAAGATCGATCGAGGAAAACGAAAGGTTTCGAAATAACCGAAACGAGTACCATGTAAGTTCGAATAACTTAAAGTAAACTCTTAATATGCTTAATTGCATGTATTATGAATGTATGATAATTAGTTGTAATGATGGTATGAAAATCCATGAAATGTGTTAATAATAATAACATGATAATAAATGTCCCGGTTGAAGTCAAAAAAAGAAATTCGATGGATAAACCATGGCTTACATGACTTGAGATCCTACATGTGTTGCAGAAAAGGATTTAGCCCGGACGGGTAATCCGTTGATCTCAAATATAGAAAGGATCTAACCCAGACGGGTGTTCCTTGAGTGATCAAGCCTCCCGAAGAATATGTGTGCATTATGGATTTAGCCCGAACGAGTAATCCGACTATGGTCTGAATTTAGCATGGACTGACAATTCAGATCCGAGCTCATTAAGGGTGTTTGTCGCTACAAGGGATTTAGCCTGGACTGGTAATCCCGACTTCACCCAATGAGTTTATATTTATTCAAGCATGCATGTACCCATGCAATTGTGATGTGGTTGGTGGTTGTGTGTATGTGATGAGATGTGTTGTGGCTATGAATGTCGATGATTTAATTGGGATTTGTTTAGTATGATGATAACCATGGCTTAAATGAGAATTGGTAAGTTGGGCTTAACAAAGTATGGCGTCTTGTACATGTACAAGCTAACATGATAATGCCATAATCATGACTTGTTTGATGATGTTTAAGTGTTCAATTATGTCATGTTAAGTTCCCTTGAAGTCATGTATGTGTTTGTGCAAATAAGGATGGCAATTGGCTTGGAAAATAGCCTCAATTTTGTCCACACGGGTAGACACACGGGCATGCATCTAGGCCGTGTGTGACACATGGTCTACCCTATGGGCATGTGATCCAGCCGTGTGTCCCCTGCACCCTAATTAGGCTAAACAAAATGCGCAGTAGTAAACACATGGGCAGAGACACGACCGTGTGTCTCTACCGTGTGAAGAACACGACCTCAGGACTTGGGCGTGTGCCTAGGCTGTGTGACCTTATTTTGTTGATGACGTCAAAAACAGAAAGTTACACGGGCTAAGGACACTAGCGTGTCCCAAGCCACACGGGCGTGTGTGACCACACGGCCCACCCACACGGGCTTGTGACTCTCCAAAACAAGAAAATTTTCTAAGTGTGGTAAAAGTTTCGAAAATTTTCAGTTTGGTCCCAGACCACTCCCAACGTATGTTTTGGGCCTCGTGGGCCCATATTAGGGATGATATGCATGTTAATGAATGGTTTTAATTTGGACAAAATTTTATAGCCTAATTTTGTATGTTTGTTTATATTTAAGTCCGGTAATACCTTGAACCCTATTCCGGCGTCGGATATGGGTAAGGGGTGTTATAGGGCATTTTGGTCCAACAACAAATTTTAACAAGGAAATGTCAGCTGATTTAGGTCAATAGACAATGACCAACACTAATTCTATAAATAGGCTTCGCTGAACACTTCATAATGATCTTTTCTGTACTTTTAATCTTTTATTCTAGTTTAGGTTGCAGCTTTCATGTAGTTACGATTTTTAGTTTATTTTGTACTTAGGATTTCCATTTATAGTTCAGTTTTATTCTTGTTCTTTAGAGAATCTGATTTGTGGATTTGTCAAACTCTTACGGATTTCTATGCGTTCAAATCATCAATACAATTCAGTATTTCCCTTAAACTTTTATTCTTGATTACTACATGTTCAGATCCATGAGGAACTAATCCTCTTATGAGGGAATAGCAAGTGGATGTGGGAGTAATTAATGTCTATGTAGGGTTGACCACCTCCAGACGTACTATCGTCCAGAATGTGAATACTATAATTAGAGATATGAAATTGAAGCGGTGTCCACAATTATACGGGTCAGATTGTAGTTTACAATGAAGTAGGTGAGTACTCCGAGAATCGTACCAAAGGGAGGCAAAAGCTAAATTATCTCTAACCTAGATGCAAAAAAATCAAATTAGTACTTAAAATAAATCATATTATGTTAAATATAAATAAAGGTTTTTTAGGTTTTTATAATAAAAAATAAAAATTGCATAAATAAAGTGAACTTCAGATGATTGAAATCAAAACTTAACCAAATCTAAACATGGGTGATTAGCTCGCTTCGGTGGTCATAACTAATTCCTACTTCAGGTTTCTATTTGATCTTCCGTAATTTGGGGTAATAGATTAAACTAATATTCATATTTGAGGAGCTTGAATACGAGCAATTTTAGTATGTTTTAGTTATGTTTTCTTAGTTTAGTTTCAGTACAATTAAAAGTACATTTTGAGTCTTTTATTGACCTTAGGGGCCAAATGAGGCTTAAGGCAAGCTAACATACTTAGTAAGTGTGCAGGAGACCATTCGAAGGCATAACAACTCAAAGTTGATCGCTGTATTGTAACACAGGAAGTTTGATGTCGTGACACACCCTTGAACCATGCATATTGCCTTCGATGTTGCGACATAGGGACTAGGGTGTCACGACATCGATCTTGTACGGGAAGCATTTATGAGCCAAGGGCATTTTGGTCTGCACAATGAAAATTAAACATGAGAATGTCAGCTGACCTAAGGTTGTGGATGTAACACCCCAAACCCGGCCCAAACGTTATGGCCGAATCTGGTGTGTCACATTGAAGTGTTTTAGCGAAAACCGTGTTTTCATTGAAAACCCTTCTTAAAATAAAAGAAACCTTAAATTAACTTAAAAAACACACCTTTCAGTTGCAAAAACCTTGTTTGAAACATTTGATTTAAGAAAACTTATCATTTAAAAATTTAATTGTTGAAACGTAGAAAACATACTATAATTTAGGAAACACATGTTCAACTTCTTGTAAATTAAAATGAAAATAATAATAGTTCAAGTAATAATAACATAATGAAAACCTTATTACAGTCTGATCTGAAGCATACTTAATTAAATAAAAACTTATATGCTTAAAAAAAACAAGTCCAAATTATCTTGCTAGCTGGCCACCCAGAGTCCCTCTAAACATCGAACCTTCTACTGAGCATCACCTGAAAATAAAATAAAAGAGGGGGTGAGTTTTTGCAAACTCAGTGTGTACAACCCTCGGTAAAAACAAGGATACAAAAAAAAAACATCATTCATCATTCATGCAATGCAATCCCATCCAAATTATCCATCCACTACACACCAGCTCTGTCCCCCATCACACCATGTGGGGATATAAATATCGACCCACCCAACCCACACACCATGGTAGCTCGGTTGCGGAACTACCTTCATTTACATATTGGGCTTTAAAAGCCATCGATGGATCCACGATTGTCAAGCAACCATGCGATCCTCTTATACTTCGTCCGTTCCATAATTCCCAACCCATATGCAACCTAAGCAGAATATCATATGTATGCATGTCACATCCATAAAACTTACATTCAACATATAGGGGTATTCTGGTCATTTTGCCCTTAGGGTCATTTTGGTAATTTTGCTTTAATTATGGTTTTCACTTACCTTGGCCCGTTAACAAGTCTCGCGAGCTAAGATGAATGAACACTATGCACCAGGTAGGATTCTAGAGAAGAGGAGGTGAGTCATTAAGACAGCTTAAGTACCAAACTCTCCCTAGATCTAATCCTAGACATGCATATACCTTTTGCCACACCTTAACCCTATGACTTGTCCACGGTCGCAAATAATTATTAAGTTTTATGTAGTTACCATATTCTAGGCCCAAAACCCCTTACAGAGCCCAATCAAATTCACATACCTGTATCTGGCCCATTAAGCCCAATCATATTCATATGACCCATTAGGCCCAAATCACATTTATATGGCCTATTAGGCCCAGTCACATTTATATTCATGCTCACATACAAATTCCTATCACATAGCATCAATATTTAGTTTTTGCCTATTATGGGCCCAACAGCCCATCCGGCCTATTTAGCCCATTCCGGCCCATATGGTCAAATCATAACCCAAGTCCACAGAATCACCCGTGGGCCTTAGACAACCTATCGTTTCTCCCTTACGAGTGTTCGCGCACTCGTAAAACTACCGTAGCCAAACTTTCAGCTTTTCGACATCTCGACATTTCGACTTTTCGGCTTTTCGACTTTTGCTGATTTATTGTGTGTGTGCAGTGTATGTACAGACCTGGTAAGCAAGCGTGCTATGATTCTTTTAGTGACCAACCTACAAACGATATCACCCTTCCATTAATCGCATGCTTAATACATATCCTTACTAAAACCAAAACCTCACCTTTCACCTTACCTTGAGCACCAATCCTTAATAGCTTTTCCTTGATCACATACTCCCTAGATCTGCATTAGTCTTACTCATTAAAACTAAATACTAGGGAACTAGCATCCAACACAAGTCCCCTTACCTTAACTATGACCATTTGACCAACTAAGATTAAGAGTACTTAACAAAGTCTCTGAAGAGCAAATCGGCAGGGATCCAAGGATAGAGATTCGATACCAATTCCTACCCAAAACCAATTAGAAAAAATAAGAGAAAATAATCGATACTAAGCAAAGAAAACCGATTGTAAAACACTTACACTAGATTCGGTCAAAGAGTATTAGACCCTTGGGAGATTCGACTTTTCGGCTTTCAACTTAGTATGGTGAATAAGGTTTATTTGGCACAGATTAAAAAAGAAGAGTAGAAGAAGAAATCAACTAAGTGAAACAAAGAAAATTGTGTAGAGAAGAATTGAAATCGGAAGAAAGAAAGAAAAACAAAAGGGTTTTCAGCTTTTTGGATCTTGAAAAGAAAAAGATTTTCGGTAGCAAGGTGAAGAAGAATTTCGGCAGTAGCCTGACAACCTTGTATTCGACCCCTATTTATAGCCTTATAGCCGAATTTTTCATGCCCAATTCCCAATTCGGCTTCATCACTTCTCCCTTTTCATCTCCTCATTTTTCTCTCTGATAACCCCTTGATCTTTTCCTAAATTTTCTCTTTTGAACACTTCCCTTAGTGTCCATCTTCACGCCACTTCCAACCTTCTAGAAGGCCAAAATTGAACTCTAAAAATTACTAAGCTAAGATTCGAACCTTAGATCTCCTTGCTAGCCACTAACGCCACCTCCCTACACTCTAAGTGGCGTCACCTAGCCACTCCTCCATAAGGCTTTTTAATGCCATTTTCCCCTATTTTTATTTAAAAGCCCACTTACTTGCCAACCCTGATTCTTTTAATAATTAAACTATAATTTCTTCTACCCCTAGATTCAAACTCAAACCTTAACCAAGACCTACCATCACGTAGCTAACACTTAACCGGAATTGCTAAGCACAAAAAGAAAAATTCGAGATTTCGGGGTTTTTGGGTTTTGGGATTTTTGGGGCGTTACAACTCTACCCCGTAAAAGAAATTTCATCCTCGAAATTTTTACCTGATTCAAACAGTTGAGGCTACTGACGTCGCATCGCTTAGGTTACACTACTACGCTTCTGCTGTGCACTCTATTTCTAATCTCAAAATAGATAGATCGCACACTATGGATAAAGTACGTACCAGTATTCGCTTCTAGAGCATCTTCGTCTTCTCGGCGACGAGCAGCATAAACCAAAGCTGGCTGCCTCACCTCCGCATGGCCTGCATTTCTGCCTGGTGCTCCACGTTCACGTCCACGTCCATTGCCGTTACCACCCCTGGCCTGTTCACGGCCTCTTGGCGACAGCTGACCACCCCTTGGTGGCTGAGCACCAGCTTGGCCCACTACTGGCTCTTGACCTTGCATTCGGGGTCAATCTTTGATCCTATGTTCCATAGACCCACAAGCTAAACAAGCTCCCGTCCTTTTCCAACACTCGTCTACATGACCTTTCCCACAATCAGCACAAGGTGGCACCCTTGGAATAATTACAGGGGGCCCTACTCTATCTGGCCCATTAACTCTGGCCCTAGCCCTAGGCATCTGTCCAACACCAGGAGTCTTAGCCTCCCTTTTATTCCTACCCTTTTCCTTCTCCCGATTTAGGCGCTCAGTGCGCTTTACCTCCTTCGCGATCTTCGCTTTCTCCATCAATTTCGAGAAAACTCGTTCCTTTTGTGGAGCTATCAACACCCTGAGGCTATCTCTAAGTCCATCCTCAAACCTAACGCAACGCTCATACTCCGTTACAACCATTACCTTTGCATACCTACTAAGGCGTAGAAACTCCGCCTCATACTCCGCCACCAATTTGTTTCCTTGGGTCAGGTTCAGGAATTCCTTCCTTCTAGTACCCACATAGCTTACACCCACATACTTCCCTTGGAATGCAGCTTTGAAAAACGCTCAAGTGACCCGCTCCGGTTGGGTGCCCTCTTTCACATTCAGCCACCACTGATAGGCTTCTTCCCTAAGCAGTGACTTTGTTCCTTTCAGCTTTTGTTCTAGTGAGTAGTCTAGGTCCTCCATTATCCTTTCGGTGGCCTCCAACCAATATTTCGCCACGTTAGGAGCCACGGCAGCCACGCCTTTAAAGATCTCAGTCCCGTTTGAACGAAGTCGCTCCGGAATAGACCCTCAATTTTCTCTGCGATTATTGGGCCCAGCGACCTTTTCCAAATTTCTTAGCATTTCCCGGGACAATGCATCTTCTCCCACAGCCCTACCATACAGTCCATTATCAGCCACAGGTGAGGCCGGAGCCTCTTCTAGTCCAACATTGGGCATATGGCCCGATGCCGACGATTCAGCCCTAGCACTTCTGCGGCCTCGACCACGGCCCCTTTCACCTCTTCTAGCACTCATCGTCGATTCACGTATTATCTGGATTAAAATTTTATGAAGTTTTAGTTAGTTTAATAATTACACCGATATTTTATGAGAATATTTAAAGAGAAGATCATTTTCGAAATCCTCTACAGTTTTCAGATCCTACGGGCTTTAGTTCTATTCTAACAAAATCATCTAAAGTAGCCCTCTATCTATCTACTGTATAACAATTTAAACAAGCTTAAGAATAGAAGAACTTACTTGGTTCGACGTCGGAGACTCGGTGTGCCGCACAGCAAGATTTCCCCTTTTTCCAAAATAGTGTGATCTAATATATATATATTTTAAAATATAAAAAAAAACCAAATAATAATAAGGCCCACTTCACAGACTCAGTTTTGTAACCGAGCTCTGATACCATTAAATGTAACACTCTAAATCTAGCCCAGACGTTATGGCCGAATCTAATGTGTCACATTGAAATGTTTTAGCGAAAATCGTGTTTTCATTGAAAACCCTTCTTAAAATAAAAGAAACCTTAAATTAACTTAAAAAACACACCTTTCAGTTGTAAAAACCTTGTTTGAAACATTTGATTTAAGAAAACAAATCATTTAAAAATTTAATTGTGAAAACATAGAAAACATACTATAATTTAGGAAATCCATGTTCAACTTCTTATAAATTACAATGAAAATAATAATAATAGTTCAAGTAATAATAACATAATGAAAACCTTATTACAATCTGATCTGAAACATACTTAATTAAATAAAAACTTGTATGCTTAAAAAAAACAAGTTCAAATTATCTTGCTAGCTGACTACTCAGAGTCCCTTCAAACATCGAACCTTCTAATGATCATCACTTGAAAATAAAATAAAAGAGGGGGGGTGAGTTTTCGCAAACTCAGTGTGTACAACCCTAGGTAAAAACAAGCATACAAAAAAAAAATCATTCATCATTCATGCAATGCAATCCCATCCAAATTATCCATCCGCTACACACTAGCTCCGTCCCCTGTCACACCATGTGGGGATATAAATATCGACCCACCCAACCCACACACCATGGTAGCCCGGTTGCGGAACTACCTTTATTTACATATTGGGCTTTAAAAGCCGTCGGTGGATCTACGATTGTCAAGTAACCATGCGATCCTCATATACTTCCTCCGTTTCATAATTCCCAACCCATATGCAACCTAAGCAGAATATCATATGTATGCATGTCACATCCATAAAACTTACATTCAACATCTAGGGGTATTTTGGTCATTTTAGCCCTTAGGGACATTTCAGTAATTTTCCTTTAATTACTGTTTTCACTTACCTTGGCCCGTTAACAAGTCTCGCGAGCTAATATGAACGAACACTATGCACTAGGTAGGATTCTAGAGAAGAGGAGGTGAGTCATTAAGACCGCTTAAGTACCAAGCTCTCCCTAGATCCAATCCCAGACATGCATATACCTGTTGCCACACTTTAACCCTATGACTTGTCCACGGTCACAAATAATTATTAAGTTTTATGTAGTTACCATATTCTAGGCCCATAACCCCTTACAGAGCCCAATCAAATTCACATACCTCTGTCTGGCCCATTAAGCCCAATCATATTCATATGGCCCATTAGGCCCAAATCACTTGTATACGGCCCATTAGGCCCAAATCACATTTATATGGCCCGTTAGGCCCAGTCACATTTATATTCATGCTCACATACAAATTCCTATCACATAACATTAATATTTAGTTTTTGCCTATTATGGGCCTAACAGCCTATCGGGCCCATTTAGCCCATTTCGACTTATTTGGTCAAATCACAACCCAAGTTCATGGAATCGCCTACGGGCCTCAGGCAACCTATCGGTTTCCCCCTTACGAGTGTTCTCACACTCACAAAACTACCGTAGCCAAACTTTTGGCTTTTCGACATTTTGACTTTTCGGCTTTTAGGCTTTTGCTGATTCATTGTGTGTGTGTGCAGTGTATGTACACACCTGGTAAGCAGGCGTGCTGCGATTCATTTAGTCACCAACCTAGAAATGATATCACCCTTCCATTAATCGCATGCTTAATACATATCCTTACTAAAACCAAAACCTCACCTTTCATCTTACCTTGAGCACCAATCCTTAATAGCTTTTCCTTGATCACGTACTCCCTAGATCTGCATTAGTCTTACTCATTAAAACTAAATAATAGGGAACTAGCATCCAACACAAGTCTCTTTACTTAACTATGACCATTTGGCCAACTAAGATTAAGAGTACTTACCAAAGTCTCTGAAGAGCAAATCGGCAGGGATCCAAGGACAGAGAGTCGATACCTATTCCTACCCAAAATCGATTAGAAAAAATAAGGGACAATAATTGATACTGAGAAAAGAAAACTGATTGTAAAACACTTACACTAGATTCAGTCAAAGAGTATTCAGCTTTTGGGAGATTCGACTTTTCGGCTTTCAACTTAGTATGGTGAATAAGATTTATTAGGCACAGATTAAAGAAGAAGAGTAGAAGAAGAAATCAGCTAAGTGAAACAAAGAAAATTGTGTAGAGAAGAATAGAAATCGGCAGAAAGAAAGAAAAACAAAAGGGTTTTCGGCTTTTTGGATCTTGAAAAGAAAAGGATTTTCGGTAGCAAGATGAAGAAGAATTTTGGAAGTAGCCTGGCAACCTTGTTTCCGGCCCCTATTTATAGCCTTATAGCTGAATTTTCTATGCTCAATTGTAACACCCCTTACCCGTATTCATAGCCGAAATAGGGTACGTGGCATTACCAGAGTTTACCAGATTAATTTTTCGTTAATACAAGTTAAATACTATTCATTTACTAAAACATGTCATGACGTCTATTAGATGGGCCTCCAAAGCCCAAAACATACTTCGAGACCAAACCAGAATTAAATCGAAACCATAGAAAATTTTTCACAAAATCCCAAAGTTTTTTTTTTGTTCAATATAACCCCTTTATAAATATCTAACCTTCCCTGCAAATTTTAAAACCGAGACTAATCCAACCAACCAATTCATTTCAATCAATTTGATACCAAATTATACTTCTACTATAATCATTCTATTTAACATATTTATCATTTTTTTTCTTTAGTGTATATTCATTAAACAAGTCTTAGCATTTATATAATCATCAAACCTTATACATGCCATATAAATCAAAAAGAAAATTTACAAAAGCTACCGGAGATAATCTGGATAGTGTGATTCTTTGTGTTGATCC
Source organism: Gossypium longicalyx (assembly GCA_025698465.1). Classification (NCBI taxonomy): domain Eukaryota; kingdom Viridiplantae; phylum Streptophyta; class Magnoliopsida; order Malvales; family Malvaceae; genus Gossypium; species Gossypium longicalyx. Next base: position 54,175,912 of record CM046996.1, read on the forward strand.
GGTCCTCTGTATACTTCCACGTCAATCTACAAGAGACATTGAATACACTTAAGTAAGCTTATAGAAGCTTAGTAAGTTCATAGGCGTAAAACATAAATCTTACCAAATATTTATACACTTATACAATATACACAATTATTAAGTTCACTGTCAATCACAAATTATTGGTGAGTTCCCTTGTATAAACTTACTACCACTTATTCATTTCCTTTAATTCTTTTGGGCCCATTTGTCACATATCATTCTTTAACCAAATTAGGAACGGTTACGAAAATTGAGTACTTCACTTTCACTTTGCCATAGTATAACTATGGTCTTGCGTATGATCACTTATCACTTTTTGAAGTCATAGTCCTGCCACGGTCTTACATTGATCACATTTATCACTTGTCATCGATCGGATAAGTGTAGCTAAAACTATCACTTATCACTTATCACTTGTCATCGATCGATAAGTGTAGCTAAAGCTACCACTTATCACTTATCACTTGTCGCCGATCGGATAAGTGTAGCTAAAGCTACCACTTATCACTTGTCACATATCACTGATCAGAAGTACTCAAATCTGACGTTCCGCTCAATTTGATCATTTATTCGATTTTCGGGTTGTTATTTTATTCTCTATCCATCAATAAATATATTTCATCATACATTATATAATTCATAAAATTAACATATAATCATTAAACTTCAACCATATGAACTTACAGGTCGATTTGCAAAATTTGTGAAAGTTCAGGGACTAATCAGCTACTTTTTCTTTTCCTCGACTTGTTTTGGGTTCTCGATCTATCATTGTAAAATCATTCACTTATCAGTATTGACTTCATCTTAAACCCGCTTATAAGTAATATTATCTATAATTTCATTATTTACTTATGTATATTCCAATGCTGTCCATCCGTGTCATAATCACTAAATTATTTTTATCTTTAGCTACAGAACTCCAAATTAAGATCCGCTAATTTTCCCTAAAGCTATACTCACATATCTTCTTACCATAAAAATTTTATAATTTTTTGTTGGGCCAATTAATACAGTTTATTCATTGAAGTCTCCCCTGTTCTGCTGTTTGATAGTTCCAACCCTTCTTCACTAAAAATTAATTATCTTCTCGTACAGGATTCAAATGATTTTTCTGTTTGTTTCTCTTGAAAATAGACTCATTCAGGATTATAAACATATAAATTTAAGCCCCTAATTATTTTTATTCAATTTTTTATGATTTTTAAAAGTCAGAACAGGGGAACCCGAATTCATTCTGACATTGTCTTACAAAATCTATTATATCTCATGATTTACAATTCCATTTCTTACACTGTTTCTTCTATAAGAAACTAGACTCAATAAGCTTTAATTTCATATTTTATTCATTCCATAATTAGATTTCTACAATTTTTGGTGATTTTTCAAAGTTAGACTACTGCTGCTGTCCAAAACTGTTTTAGTGCAAATGTTGATTCCGATTTTTGCCCCAAATTTCACAGTTCATACAATTCAGTCCTTACTCAATTAACCCCTCAATGAAGATAATTTTTCCAAATTAATGCTTTATCTAGAAATTATAAGTTATCTCACAATTATTTAAATTCAGAATTTTCACATAAAACCCTAACTTCAAACTCTTTCACCATTAGGTCCCAAACATTCACTTTCTATTCAATTCTTTCAATAAAATCAGCATATAAACAATTTAAAGCTCTAATTCCATGCTAAATCATCATATACTTCCATCACATATTCATAGCAACTTCCAATTTTTTCATAAAATCAAAAACTAATGAATTCAACAAGTGGACCTAGTTGTAAAAGTCATAAAAACACAAAAATTTCAAGAAATAATCAAGAATTGAACTTACTTGCAGTAAAAATATGAAAAACCAGCTTAAGGAAACCCTTCTATGGTGTTTTTGCTGATGAGAATGCAGAAAAATAAAGAGAAATCTAGATAATTCCACTTTAGTCCTAGCTTTATTAAGTAAATTTTGCAATATTCCAATTTTGCCCTTAATTCATCAATTTTCCTGCTGATTTCATGCCCTTGCCCGTCCAGCCCAAAACATTTTGGGTCTATTTTCCTTTTAAACCCTCTTTCTTTTATCATTTAAGCCATTTAATCATTTCCCATAATTTTACATTTGTTATAATTTAGTCCTTTTTATTCAATTAACTATCGGAACTTTAAAATTTCTTGACGAAACTTTAATAATAACTTATTAACACTCCATAAATATTTATAAAAATATTTATGGCTCAGTTTAAAATTTTAAAGTCTCGATACCTCGTTCGATTCTAATTATTTTAATATTTATTTCTAGTACACAATTCGCTATTTCAAAAAATTTCTAACTTCACATTTAACTTATATTCACTAAATTAATAATATTTTCTACTCATTTGTTGGATTTAATGATCTCGAATCACTATTCCAACACCACTGAAAATTTAGGCTATTACATCAATTCCCAATTTGGCTCCCTCACTTCTCCCTTCTTATCTCCTCGTTTTTCTCCCTGATAACCCCTTGATCTTTTCCTAAATTTTCTCTTCTGAATGCTCCCCTTGGAGTCCATCTTCATGCCACTTCCAACCTTCTAGAAGGCCAAAATTGAACTCTAAAAATTACTAAGCTAGGATTCGAACCTTGGATCTCCTTGTTAGCCACTAACGCCACCTCTCTACACTCTAAGTGGCGTCACCTAGCCACTCCTCCACAAGGCTTTTTGATGCCATTTTCCCCTATTTTTATTTAAAAGCCCACCTACTTGCCAACCCTAATTCTTTTAATAATTAAACTATAATTTCTTCTACCCTTAGATTCAAACTCAAACCTTGACCAAGACCTACCATCACGTAGTTAACACTTAATCGGAATTGTTAAGCACAAAAAGAAAATTTTGAGATTTCAAGATTTTTGGGTTTCGGGATTTTTGGGGCATTATAGTGGAAGATGACAACCTTGACTCTATAAATATGCTCTTAAAACACTTGTTTAAGGATAGCTTTTCATACTTTAAGTTTTATTTGTAATTCTAGTTTTTAGTTTTTTTCTTTCTTTTAAGCTTTAAATTTATTTTTAGTTCTTTTCTTTTTGTGTTCTTTGGAGAACATGGTTTGTAAATGCGATCAAATGCTAGTGGATTTTCTGCGCTTGAATCAATACAATTCAGGATTCTCTTAAAACTTTCTGTTGATTCATTATTTATGCTTACCTTTATTATTAAGATTACTGTGTTCATGAGATCTACGAGAAACTAATCCTTTTATGGGGGTTGGCGAGTGGAGGTGTTATCAATTAATTTCTATATAGGGTTTCGTAGAGGATCAGCTGTTTGGGAGAGGAATAACTTAAAACCTAGGCTTGACGACCCTAGGAAGTCATTTAGGTGGGAATTAATCAAAAATTGGTATGGCCTATCTGTGAACACCTTAGCCCCCAACCGGTCTAGATTGTGAGGTCGAGAGATAAGTAGTTCTTGCTGACTCATTAGTTTTGTGGAACATCAAGAGATCCTGCTAAGGTAATGAGTAGTTGATTGAGTAGAAACCCAAAATAAGAATTAGTTATGACCACTGAAGTGAGCTAATCACCCATGCCTAGAATTGATTAATTCTATAAATTAGTTTTTCGAAGTACTTTTTATTTAGGTTTCTGTTATTTCAATTTCATTATTTATAAAAATCCAAAAATCTTTATTTTATGTTTTGTCATAATAGAATTTGTTTAAAATACTTATTAGATCTATTTGCATTTGAATTAGAATTAATCTAGTAATTCACCTCCTTTGGCTATGATCCTTGGAGTACTCACCCACTTCATTATAAAAACTATATTACATCCTAACCCATATACTTGCAGACACAGCCTCGATTTCATATCTTTTAGTTGCAGTATTCACACTGGATGTTAGTACGTCCGAAAGTGGTCAAGTTGTTGGCGTCGTAGCTAGGGAGGCAATGTTACTAAAGTGATTTTAATTTTTACGTTCGAATAGAATAATTAGGAAATTAACAAATTGTGGATACAAATTTTATTTTTATTTATACTAACATATTTTACATTCTTTTTGGTTTCAGTATATGACTCGTAGTAAAGGAACACCTATAGAGCCAGCTGCTGATCTGGAGAGACTAATTCGCCAGAATCGCCGGCAGCAACAATGGCAACAATAGATGCAGAATCAACCACCTATTACAGGCAATTTACCACATAATAATCCGCTGTTTGATGAGATTAACAACAGTAATCCACAAGACTTACCACCACCACCATTACTACTACCTGCAAATATACATATTGCATGAAATGAAAGAACCCTAAGTGACAATGCGCTACCGAATCTACAGATGGTTCAAGGAAGCATCACAAGGCAAGCCATCACGGGTAACAATTTTGAAATAAAATTGTCAATTATCCAAAATAATTTGCAGTTTAAAGGCACAATCACAGAGGGCCCAAATCAACATTTAAAGTGGTTCATTCATCTCTATGATACATTTAAATACAACATGTTCACCGATGATGCTATTCGTCTTTGGCTGTTCCCCTTCTCCTTAATTGATAATGTCTTTTTTTTGGTTAAATTCAAAGGTACTAGGATCCATCACAACATGGGATGAACTTGCAAGAAAATTTCTGCAAAAGTTCCTTCCTATTAGCAGGATAGTCCAACTGAGGAGAGCGATCACAAAGTTCAAATAGTTAGAAGGAGATAGCTTTCACGAAACTTGGGAGCATTTTCAAATGCTAATACAAAGATGCCCACATCATGAATTACCTGAGTGGTTGAGATTGCAAATGTTCTATAATGGATTGGATGTGCAAGCACATTCAGGACTAGATGAAGTAGCAAGAGGAGCCCTAATGAATATAATATACGAAGATACGTATGACTTAATAGAAAATATGGTGATGAATTTCTACAAGTGGCCAACCGAATGCTATACATGTAACCAGGAACCATTTACGATAAAAGATGAACAGGAAAATGCTAGATATATGTCATCAATATATGGAGGAGACAAACCTTTCTTCAATTATATTAATAATCCAACTGAGGATGTCAACTATGTTGGGAATAGGGTTGGAAACCTTTAATCAAACACCTATAATCTTAGTTAGAGAGATCACCCAAACTTAAGATGGATTAGAAACCAAGGAGGAGGTAATTGTGTACAACCAATTAAAAATACTAATTATTTTGCAGAAGCCTTAAGAAAGGGCCAACTCAAATGACCATATTGTATGTGGTCAAAACTTGGATCAGATCGAGGGAGAGATGCAATCGATGAGAATAGGAGTAAAGTAGGTGCAGTTTGAGTGTACCAGTACCACAAAAACAATAACTAAGCTAAAAGATTAGATGAGTCAATTAATGAGCATGATGAGAGATATTGCAAAACCCTTAACCCATAACCGTCGTCGAAATAGGTTAAGAGGTATTACCAGACTTGTAATTCAATTCAGAACAATTATTTATTCAGAAACATCATAATTCAATCATTAACATTCATTCATATTCATTACGTACTTAAAACAAGCATATCAAGCTTTAAACATACATTTAATACTAATTTGATAACATATAGAAGTTTCAGAAACTTAGAAAATTTTCAACTTTTCAAAGGTCACACGCCCGTGTGAATAGGCCGTATGCCTCACACGGTATTAGACATGCCCATGTATCTACACCATGGTAAAACAGGGCATACATACTAACTTATTCACACGGCCACAAGACACGCCCGTGTGTCTTGGCCGTGGTCGACACTGACTTGGGTCACACGGCTAGGCACACGCCCGTGTGCTTTGGCCGTGCTCGAGACTGACTTACAATAGTAGGGTACCCCAGGGGACACATGACCGTGCAACATAGTCGTGTGTCGCACACAGCTGAGACACACGCCCGTGTCTCTGCCCGTGTGGACAAAAATAGGCCATTTAAAAAGCTAAATTTGCCACCCTAAAACATAAGCATAAACATTCATATTTGACCACATTTAAACTACTTAATATACAACCAAATGAACCAATTCAACACACATATAAGCCATATCCAACTTACCATTTATATGTCCATATACCAATATAACATCATGTACAATTCATCCACTTAACATCCATAAGTCTAGACTACCTTTGCATAATTCCATTCAAACATTATCATGCTAAAAACATACCATGTTCAAACGCATATATATACAACCAAAACATAGTACCAATTAAGCCAAATCACATGGCTTAACATATATACAATTCTTACTCAAAATATGATTCCAAAACATAACTTATATTATCAAACTTGTAATATCCTGATTTTGGGTCTAGTCAGAATAGTGGTTTTGTGACCACAAAATCCGAGATAGAAATAATTATTTTATAATTATTTTGATGTTTATGATATGATTGCATGATTGTGTGAAAATTTCATGATGAAATCCTATGCCTAAAGTGCTTAAATTGAAATTAGGGACTAAATCGAATAATTTGCAAAACTTGCATTCTAAAAGTTTCTAGTATGAAATTGTTTTGAAATATTAATTAGGAGGTCTTAAATAGAAATTTTACCAATTTCTAAGTTTATGGACAAAAATTGGACATGGATGGAATTTTTGGAAAGTTTAGTAGTAAGGGCATTTTGGTCATTTAGGGGTAAAATGAATTAAAATACAAAATTAAAAGCCAATTTTTCTCATCTTCAACCCCATGGCCGAATATAGCAAGGAGAAACCATGGCTAGGGTTTTTCAAGCTTCCAAGCTCGATTGTAAGTTCATTCTAGCCCCGTTTTTCAAGTTCTTTACGTTTTTGGAGTCCCTGTAGCTTCGATTTAGCTTATGCTAGCAATAATTTAACCTGGGTTTATATTTGGAAAAATACACATAGGTGAAATTTGTGTATTTTGGTGTTTTATGATAGAATATGAGGTTTTAAATTATGTTAGACAACTTGTGCTACTCGATTTTAAGTGAAAACGAGCAAAAGGGCTTAATCAGTAAAAATACCTAATAGTCATAAGTACATGTTAGAGTGAGAATTTGATGTTGCCATAGAAGGTAAAAATGATCAGCATGTCATAAAACATAAGAAAATAGGCTGAAGTTTAATTTACGAGCTTTGGGGCAAAAGTGTAAATATGCAAAAGTTTAGGGGCAAAATTGTAATTTTTCCAAAATATGATTTTGGGTCAATTTGAATAATGTGAGTCCTAATTAGACTATATTTTAAATGATAGAGCAAGGAAAACTAAAATTCGGGCTAAAATGGGGAAAATACCAAGTTGTGGACGAAATGGTAAAAGTAGCCATTTTCGCATACTAGGTAAGTTCATATGTAAATGTTGGTAACATAGTTATTATTTTAAATGTTTTTATGTTATTTAAATGATATGATAATTATTATGAAATATTATACTCGTGATAATTGTTTGATAATATGTCAAATTATGTGATATACTTGGAAAATGTGAAATACTACCGAGTATCGGTATCGGGATTCCGTAGAAGATGGTTGAGACACATGATTGGGAAAAAGGTCCCGTTGAACCTTAGGAATGGATTAGAATACAAGTTACATGTCACTGGGATATTTGGGCATCCGAGCTCGTTGAGTTGAGTCCGAGTTCACTTATGGATGCGAATGTCCGAACTCGTTGAGTTGAGTCCGAGTTCGTGAAATGTAACTAGGCATCCGAGCTCGTTGAGTTGAGTCCGAGTTCACTTATGGATGCGAACGCCCGAGCTCGTTGAGTTGAGTCCGAGTTCGCTTATGGGCGGGTTACATAGTAGCTTGGCTACATATGTGGCACTTATGTGCAAACTTTCCATGTATCCGAATTATAGTCCGATGTGTTCAACGGGTAAAGTTCTACTCAAGTGGAGGAATACTCAAGATGAAAGGGACGTATTGGTAAGTGTTGTGAAATGGATACTTTGAACATGTATGTACTTAACCCTCGGGTTGAAAAATTGATATAACAACAATATGGTAAGATGATAAATGAAAATATGATATGAATGTCTTGGTGATGATTATGCAAATGATGTTTTATGTTTGCTTATATGGTTATGTTACTTGCTATTTGCATGTGAACTTACTAAGCATTTATGCTTACTCCATCCTTTTCATTCCTTGTAGTGTTGACAAGCCAACTCGGAAATCGGGAACGGTCGGAGGCACGCTCACACTATCCGTATACCATGTTGGCATAATGGCTTGTATATTTTGAGTATGACATGTATAGCATTATAATCATTTTGTATATATGGTCTTATGATATGGTTATTGAGTAGTATAAAAATGCTTGGTAATGATTAGCCATTGGAATGGCTAATTATGATCATATTTGGTGTTATGTATGTCAAATTGCTAGTTAATCCATGGAAACCATGAAATAGGTAAAATTTACCATAAAATAGATTCGCATACAGAGATAGTGACGTGAATTTGAAAAATCATTAAAAATAGTAGAGATATAATTAGATGATGAATAAAATATGAATTGAATAATTATGAGTCTATTTTCATATGGAAGAAACGAAACAGGTATATGAGTTATATTTTATGAGATGTTTAAATTTTTGTGAAACAGGGCCAGAGCGATTTCTGGATCCCCTATTCTGACTTTGGAAATTCACCATAAATTGTATAAAAATAATTAGAAGTCATAATTTATATGTACAGATTTCTTATTGAGTCTAGTTTTAAGAGAAACAAACTTCATAGTCATTTAAATTCTGTACAGAGAGATATCTGATTCGTAATACATAGAGGTCAGAGCAGTCGAACCCTGCAACAGGAGACTTTAACTAATAAACTGTACTAATTGGCGTATCAAAAAATTCTAGAAAAAAATTAGTAAATATATATATGAGTCTAGTTTCAGGGGAAATTTATGGAATTGGATTTTGAGTTTCGTAACTTGAGATATGAATTTTTAAGCGACTATGACGCAGTTAGCTAGCTTGTCTGGAATTTCTAAAATTAAATTGTTTGAGCTGTTTAAGCAATGAATTAAGTCTGTTAACACCTCGTGTTCGACTCCAGCAACAGTCTCGGGTACGAGGTGTTACAAAACTAGCCTATACATGCCATATTTACAAAGGTTCAAAAGTTCAAAATACTAAACGAAAATTTGGATAGTGTGACGCACAACTCCGACTTGTCCAGAACGAGCGAACAACAAACCACTATAAAACATAGAAACAGAAATAAAGTAAGCTTTTAAGCTTAGTAAGCCCGTATAATTCAGAATTAAACTTACCATTTAAAGAAATCAAATGCAATAATAACATATCAACAATTCAATATAACCATCACCTAATCACACATAATCATCACATGTTAGTCTTTTAACAAATACATAAACCATAATTTGTTCATATACATCGTTTAGGCCTGTTGAATCTATTTGAACATCAAGGAATAACTGAGTGAACAATGTCAATAAATCCGTCAATTCATCATCATACATGCTCTTTCAAGACATGGCCAGTAAGCTCTTTCGAGCTGATAACAATAAGCCCCGAAGGACTGAAATGGTAAGCTCTGAAGAGCTGAACAGTAAGCTCATAAGAGCTAAAACGGTAAGCTCATACGAGCTGTGGTGAGTCCGCAACAAATGTAGGAGCTCTACCATTTCGGTAATCTCAGTAACATGTCACTCGTATACAATGAATTTGCATAGTTCAACCAAGGCTCGGTAACAAATTCGATATATCATCAAGGAATTCATATCTCAAATAATTAAACTTAACCATTTCAAATATAGTAGAGTTCAATTCTAATTATACGAACTTACCTCGAGTTGCTCGGATGAAAACTAATGTATACTCGTCTACTTTTTGTTTCCCCTGATCTAATTCCGGTATTTGCTTATCTTGATCTATATGATATCAAATTAACTCATTTAATATTCATTCAACTCAATTTAGCCTAAAACATTTATTTTTGGCCAAATTACAAATTTACCCCTAGACTATTGACTACTTTGCAATTTAGTCCTTTTCACAAATACACAAAATACACAAAATTTCCTTATACCCATGCCTGGCCAAATATGCATGTATTCCATATAAACCAATATCTTTCATTTATTTCCAATTTTAACCCCTCAATTTCTCATTTTCACAATTTAATCCACAATTAGCAAAATCATTAAAAATCCCAATACAAAACATATTTGTCCATCACCAAGCTTTCATAATTCTTAAATAAACATCATAAAGCTCACATATTCATCAACATCAGCTCATGAAAACATTAACAATTTCATAAATTAGGGCATGGGTTTGATAGACTACTAAGCAACGGTCTCAGAAACATAAAAATTATCAAAAACCAAAGTAAAACATACCTTAATCTAGCCAAGTTTCTAGCCGAACCCTAGCTTGGTATTTTTCTTTTCTTCCTTTGGCAAAATCAGGCAACAAAGATGATAATGGCCTTTATTTTATGTTTGTTTTACTAAATAATTCATTTAAAAATCAATCTACCATTTTATCCATACTTAATAAACATATAAAACATATATAACAAGGCCATTAATGTCCACTAACATTCAAAATGGCCTAATTACCATTTAAGACCACTATATGAAAAAGCCAAAACAATTTAACACATTTAACAAATAGAATGCTACTTTTATCTTTTATGCTTTTTACAGAATTGAGCATTTAAACAATAAAATTTCTTTACGAAACTTTCACATAGATAATCTATCATGCTTTAAACCTTATTAAAATAATAAAATAAATATTTTGAATTTAGATTTGTGGTCTCGAAACCATTGTTTCGATTTGACCTAAAAATGGGCTGTTACAACTCTCCCCCTCTTAGGGATTTTCGTCCCTGAAAATCTTATCGGTAAAAAGGTTAGGGTACTATTTTTGCATAGCTTCCTTGGTTTCCCACGTAGCTTCCTCAATCCCATGTTTATGCCAAAGAACCTTTACAAGTGCTATACATTTATTCCTCAATTCTTTAATCTCCCGAGCCAAAATCCTAATCGGCTCTTCATTATACGATAAATCAGACTGTATCTCAATTTCAACAGGAGAAATCACATGTGACGGATTTGATCTATACCGATGTAGCATCAAAACATGAAAAACATTATGTATCTTTTCTAGTTCTGATGGTAATGATAGTCGATATGCTACAGGCCCTATTCTTTCAAGAATCTCATATGACCCAATAAATCACGGACTTAATTTTATTTTACGACCGAATCGAAGAACCTTTTTCCATGGTGACACTTTTAAAAACACTTTGTAACACCCTTACCCGTTCCCGAGACTAGGACCAGGCATGAGGCATTACCAGACAACTACTCGGACGTTTTTGAACACTATGGGTCATAAAATTTCGTTCCAATTTAGAACCAATCAAACAACATCTTAATGTCCCTATTATGGGCCTATGAGGCCCTAAACATACATTGAGAATGGTCCGGGACTAAACCGAGAACTTGAGAAAGTTCCTGGAAAATTTTCAAGGTTAAGCCTCACACGCCCGTGTGAGGGAATTGTACACGTCCGTGTCCCCTACCCGTGTGGAATTAATTGAATTTATTTTCTATTTCGAACCTACAGGGGTTTTCACACAGTCGAGCACACACTCGTGTCCTTCACATGGCCTAGACACACCCGTGTGACCGCCTGTGTCCAAAAACTTGAGCATTCTATTTATGACGTCAGCATGCATTTAGGGGCACATGGCCAGGACACACGCCCGTGTGCTAGGCCGTGCCCAACACACGATTGAGACACACGGCCGTGTCTCTACTCGTGTGTTTACTACCATGCATTCTAACTTAAAAATTTTAGGTGTAGGGGACACACGGCAATACCAGACGCCCAAGAGGCTATCCGTGTGTCACACACGGCCTAGACACATGCCCGTGTGTCTATCCGTGTGGACTCATTTTAGGCTATATTTTCAAGCCAATAGTGACCCTCATCATACACTCACATAAATGAACCCCAATTGTATTTAACATAACCTAAATATACTTGAGGACTATCACCAATGATCCATTGCATGTTAACCTCATCTCACCGGTTATGTACATGCTCAATTATCCTCTTCTTATATTGAGGATTTCCTTCCCATTAGAACACATTTAGGCTTGGCTCATTATTATAACTCATTGCCAATTATAGCCTAACTATCTCCAAATGTTTTGGCCAAATTCCATATGTCCATTCATGATGTACCACATTCAATCATCATAAAACCATTTTTTTAACATAAACATGCATGGTTAGTAGGTCATAACCTACAACAAAATGAGCCATGTCTTATGACCATATACGAAAAGAATAAGTTTAATATTTAAGCCTTTACATTGGCCAACCAAATGACACATATAACAAAATAACAGAATAAACCAAAGCCCTATACATGCCATTGAACTAAAGTAAAAGTATCTATGTACCAAAGTTAGACAAGATGATAGTGTGTTGATTCTCCAACTGTCTTCCAATCTCTACGAGTCCTCGAGCTCTGTAACACAGGGAAAAGAGAGGGGCAAGCATTTACATGCTTAGTAAGCCTGAATAACTGGAAAGTAAACTTACTGATCAATTAACATACAACTATATTAGGCAATAAAACCAACAAGCATGGAATGGTTTCCCTATCACATGCACTCAATCAACAAGTTAGTCTCATAATAATACACCATGTAACTTGTCTTAGAAGAGCTCATCATCCAACATTTTCATTTTTATATCTTATGTTAATCCCGTTGAGTTTCTTGGAAATCTCGATGGATTATCCATTTACAGTCAAGTCATAAGAGTGACCATCTCATGTACGCACTCCCGCGAACCTCACATCTTACAGTGGACTTACCAGTCCAGGCTAAATCCCCCGTAATGTAAACTCATAGGGTGATGTCGGGATTACCGGTCTAGGCTAAATCCCTTGTAGCGACAAACACTCTTAATGAGCTCGAATCTAAATTTCCAGTCCAGGCTAAATTTAGACCCTAGTCGGATTACCAGTCCGGGCTAAATCCATAATGCACACATATTCTTCGGGAGGCTCGATCACTCAAGGAACACCTGTCCGAGCTAAATCCTTTCTATATTGAGATCAACAGGTTACCCGTCTGGGCTAAATCCTTTCTATATTGAGATCAATGGATTACCCGTCTAAGCTAAATCCTTTTTTGCAACACATGCAGGATCTCAAGTCATGTAAGCCGTGGTTTATCCATCAAATTTCCCTTTTTGACTTCAACCAAGACATTTATTATCATGTCAATATTATATACACATTTCATGGATTTTCATACCATCATTATATCCAGTTATCATACATTCATAATACATGCCATTAGGCATATTAAGAGTTTACTTTAAGTTATTCGAACTTACCTGACACTAGTTTCGATTATTCCGAAACCTTTCGTTTTCCTTGATCGACCTCCAAAATTTGTTCCTCGAGGTCTATAACAGTAAAAATGAATTATTAATACCTCACATTATTCTTTTCGAGTCTAAATTTCACCCCGAAAAAAATCACTAACCTTTTACATTATTTACGATTTAGTCTTTAAGCTCGTATAATGAAATACATGAAATTCCTTGGTTACCCAAGCCTAGCCGAATGTACTATGAGCTCATACTAGCCCATATTTTCCTCTATTTCACATTTTACCACATATTTTGTACCTTTTGCAAAAAGGTCCTTTTAGGGGTTTTTCATGAAAATCACTTAGGAAAAGATGTTTAACGCTCATCCAACTTTCATATTCCTCCATAAATCATCAAAGAATAAACATGTCACACATGGGTGACTTTACATACATGAATCCTAACTCAAAATATGGGTAGAAATGGAGAGAGTAAGCTACTGGATTTCAAAAATACGAAGAACATTAAAAACGGGGCTTGGGAGCACTTACTATTGAGCTTGAAAATGTTGAAAACCCTAGCTATGGAGGGCTTGAGAATTTTGACTGCAAGAGGGAGAAGAATGGCTGATTTTTTCCTTCATTTTCCCTTTTTATTTCATTTATTATCAAATGAACGAAATGCCCTTCCTTACTAAACTTCCAAAATTTTCCATGCATGCCCATTTTTGTCCAAAAACTTAGAAATTGGGAAAATTTATCTTTAAGACCTTCTAAATAATAATCTAAATCAATTTCATGCAAATTGCTTCTAGAATCCAAGTTTTGCAATTTATTCAATTTGGTCCTTATTTTCCAATTAGACACCTTGCTCATAGAATTTCTTCATGAAACTTTAACACATGAATATTTTCATATTCTAGGCCTCGTAATAATCATAAAATAAATATTTAAACATCAAAATTGTGGTCCCGAAACCACAGTTCTGACTAGGCCCTATTTCGGGATGTTATATTTTTCCCCCTTAGGGACTTTCGTCCTCAAAAGTCTTACCAGTAAACAAGTTTGGATATTGGGTTTTCATGGTTTCTTCTAGCTCCCATGTAGCCTCTTCCACACCGTGTCGATGCCATAAAACTTTTACCAAGGCTACATCTTTTTTTCTCAACTGTTTAACCTCACTAGCCAAAATCTTAACCGGTTCTTCACCATAGGTCATGTTCGGTCTAATTTCAATCTCCATCGGTGAAATCACATGAGAGGGATCTGATCGATATCGCTTTAACATAGATACAAGGAGCACATCATGAATCTTTTCTAGTTCTGGTGGCAATGCCGAGCGATAGGCTAATGGTCTAACTCTTTCAGTGATCTCGTATGGCTTGATAAATCGCGGACTCAGTTTGCCTTTCCGGCCAAATCTTAATACCTTTTTTCATGGAGATACTTTCAAGAATACTCTATCTCCAACTTGAAATTTGATTTCTTTTCTTTTTAGATCAGCATATGACTTTTGCCTATCCGATGCCGCTTTTAAATAGTCACGTATCACCTTAACCTTTTCTTCAGTTTCCTTGATCAGATCAACTCCATGAATCTGACTCTCTTTTAGTTCTGTCCAATACAATGTGTAACAGCCCGATTTAAACCCTAGTCAGAACAGTGGTTTCGAGACCACGAATCCAGGTTAGAAAAATATTTAAATATTATTTTCTATGTTTATTATGTGTGAATTTGCGTGTGTGAAATTTTTGTGATTTAATTTTGTCTTTTGGGTGCCCGATTAAATAAAAGGACTTAATTGCGTAAAATAAAAATTTGGTGGTTAAATGTGAAAGTGCATAATTGAACTTGTCTTATTAATATGAAGCACTTATGAAGCAATTAAACCATTTACAATTAGAGTGGACAATAATGACCATGATTATAATGGTTTTATAATTTTATTATAAAGGTTAAAAAGGTAAAATAAATAATATGTTTATATATGTTAAAGTATAACATAATTAAAACAGTGTTGTTGTTCGTACTTTTGTGACCAAATAATTAAAAGAAAAAGAAAGAAACAAAGTCTAGGTATTTCGACTATTCTCAAGCTCAATCAAGGTATGTAACTAGCTCGGTTTTTGATAATTTTTACGTTTTTGAGATCGTTGCTAAGTTATCTACAAGACCCATGCTTGAATTTTTGATTTTGGTAAATATTTTGAGTTATGCCATTGTTGAAAGCTTGTGATTTTTGTTGTTTGATGGTAGAAAATGAAAGATATGTTTTAGATTAACATGTTTTGTATTGGAGTTTTTGATGATTTTGAGTATTTAGGACTAAATTGCAAAAATAATAATTTGAAGGACTAAAATGTGAAATAAATGAAATATATGGACTTGTATGATTATGGGTAAGATTCGGCCTAACATGGGTATAGGGAAATTTTACATATTTTGTGTTTTGTGTAATAGGGACTAAAATGTAAAAAGTGTAAATGTCAGGGGTAAAATGGTAATTTTCCCATTTATGTGTTTTAGGACTAAATTGAATGAAAATATGTTTGAATGAGCTTAATTTGAATATGTTTAGATCAAAAACCAAAGAAATTGGATTTGGATCAGGGGAAAATAAAAGTTGTCGACTAGTTGTTTTGTCCCGATCACCGTTGTCCGAGGTAAGTTTATAAGCAAATAGTTGTTGTTAAATTTCAATATATATGTGATCAATAAATAGATGTAATAACTTGAAGTAAATTATGAATCAGGCAATGATAAGTTGTGAATGAATATGTAAAACGAATTGAATGACCAGGTATGAATTTGTTTGTTACCTATTTGAAATAAGGTAAGTAAGTAACTTGATACTTGTTACAGATCATCTGTGATGCAAATGAGAAATATATGTGAATATGGTATATGTATTCGGGCTTGTGAATAAATAACTTGGGTATTATTGAGATGATTCTTAACTATGTGTGTAACCCTCCAAATCTTTAGAGATGTAATTGTGTATTGTGTGAATACTAGATTGATTGTTGGGAGGGATAAGGGTCCTGAGTAGTGTGAGGAAATCTGAGTTCAAACCTAGGCTGAAGAAAAATTTTGAATTCTTTTGTACTAAACCTTTGCGGCTAGTTGTTGGTTTCTAATTTTTTTTTGGGGAAGTCAAGTCTCAAAAAGGTAGTTGGTCCAAGGGTTAGTGGCGTGTCATTGCTGGTAGAAGGGCTTAAGTTTGAATCTTGCTGCTCACGAAAGGGATGTTTATTTTTTATTGTTGTGTCGTTTGGAAGGTTGTGTGGTGGTAGGACTCTGGTGTTGGTAAGTGGTTGGAGTGTTTGAATGAGTGAGATGTGTGGCCAGTTGTTAGGGGGGATTTGAAAGAAGTTTGAAATGGTTAATTGAGGGATTAGTGGAAAGATATGGGGAGAGATTATAGGAGAGAAAAGGTGAAGTGGGGGTGTGAGGTAGTAGTATGCCGAAAGTGGGAAGTTTATTAGGGAAAATTTGGTCACTCTTGCTCTGAGTGCCGAAACTTGTTGTGGTGATTCTTTTGGTTTTACCAAGGAATTCTCTCTTGTTCCCTTGTGCTTTTAGGTAGGGACCGAATATTTCTTGGTTATTTGGGTAGTTTCGGCTTTTCTCTTTTATCGTTGGTGCTCTCTTTTTGATCATTTTGGGGTTTCTTAGGAAATTGACATCATTTTCTCTTCTTTAGGCCTCCCTTTCTTGACTGATTTTTCCTACCATTTCTTTCTTCTCAAACTTTTACTCCAAATCGAATAGTTGTCTCTTCTTTCTCCCTACTTCTCAATCTTTCTTTTCATCTTTCTTTCTTCTTTTGGTGTTGTAACTGTATAGTACTTGGTAAGTCCTGTTATGTTTCTTCACTTTTGTCTTTACTCTTCTTCCTCTCATTCTCTGTGTGCTTGCGTTTTAGATTTACTAGAGGAGTGAAGGGGGTTTCGGTCAAAAGATTGCTGAAGCACTCAATCTTGTGCTTACCACTCGTCTAAAGGTAACTCAACCCTTAGATACCATGTGACGATTTTGATGCATGGTTGGTGTTAAGGGGTTGGCTGAATGTTATATGTGCCTATATCTATTTTGTGCTTTCTTTAAGTCTACTTTGACTTGAGCCGTTGTGAGAGTAAAATCATTAATGGGTTTCTTTGGTATTACAACTTCTTGTCAAGGAGGGTGTGGCCGATCTTTGTTAACGAATTTAGTGGACTAAATCACACTCTTCACGCAAGGGTTGGTGCTCGTGGTCTCTTGGCAAGTCTCGTAAACAAGGTGTCTAATCACATTGACTATAGAATAGTTCGGTAAAAAGTCAAAAATGTTTGACTGTTGACACTACACGAGCGTACGCTCGCACATGTGGTGAACCGAATGCTCAAAACGTGGGTAGTCGATCGAAGAGGCCACCATGAACGTTTTCTTGGGCTTAGATCGACATTAGGCCGTGATGGGCCGGAATGGGCCATGTGGGCCCCATGGGTTCATGGGCCCCTCACAAGAGGACCACACGAATGTGTGGATATTGTTGGACTGGCTATGTAATATGCACGGCCAAGGCCATTAATTAGGCTTATAGGGCCACACGAGAGTGTGGACCCACATGGGCTGTATTATGGGCTTAGGCCATTTGTCACTGTTGATTGTTAAGGTTGCTCAAGTTGTGCGAGATGACTGTGGACCTACTGTTGGGTTGGTAAGTATACCTAAACCCTAAAGTATGAAATGACTTTTGTACCCCTATGGGGCAAATTACGATTATACTCCTATGTGTTATGTGATTATTGAGCATGCCATATTTATCGTATGTACACTTATATTATGTTGCATTGCTTAGGGTGGGATATATTTATATATTGATGGAGGAAGTGAACTGAAAGGCTATAAGCCTATTAGTGGCAGCTCTGCTGCAACTACTATTAGTGCCAAAATCGTTACTCTATTATGGAGTGTAGGGATGGGTGGGTCGATCTATTCCCCACATGGAGTGTAGGGCTGAATGGAGTGGAGTGTAGAGGATGGCTGCGTAGGACCTTTTAATGCATTATTGATACTGTACTGAATTGGGCTAAGGCCCACATTGATATTGCTACTGATATGGGCTTAAGTCCAGACTGTTCAACATTGTTTGTGCGCTTGTTTAATAGTAAGGATTACACACTGAGTTTCATACTCACCTTTGCTACTTAATTGTACAGGTAATCCTTAGGTGGGACGGTGCTACGAGGGACTTGGTGATGGCCACACCACTGTTTTAATTATCATTATGAATTTTAGTAAGAGTATCTATATTTGGGGTATTTTATGTAATAAGGCCGTTTTAAGTTTTTATTTTTAATTGGGGATTTTTAAATTATATTTATTAGCCGTAGGGTGCGGGATTTAAAAAAAATTCAAAATTAAAAGATTTTCAACTCTCAAGCTATGTAACCTATTTTAAAAGCTTTCGCAACGATAATGCTTCTAAGTAACATAAAAACCTAGTATAAGACATGTTTTTCTAAAATAAAAACCTGTATTTTGGGCAAGAGGACTAAACAAGTTGGTCTTGCAAAAGAATCGCTAACAAGATTATTTATACAAATGAGTTTTCCAACTCAAACTACGTTTTTCAAAACCCACCTCAATGTGACATAACGGATGCGCCCTAACGTCTAGGCCAGGTTTGGGGTGTTATAATGTGCACACATGACTAGATATATTCGGCCACATAACTAGTAATAGTATATGAAGTTATAATTTGATACATGGGCTTATGTACCATTGTGTATGTGGACTAGGTTTTATGACTATTTGGCTTTGAAAAGACAATTGTTAATTTAACTATATGAGCATTTGGCCAAGGTAACCCTTAGCTAGGTTTAAGATATTTTGCTTATATATATATGTGTGTGTATTCGGCCATATAATATAAATATGTATGTGATTATTATCCATTGACTTATGAATTTATGCACATAAGTGTATATGTACTAGCTATGACAAAGATATGTTGGCATGGAAATCGAATAATAGTTATCAAAATATTTATATGTTCATTCAGCCATGAATAGTTTATATGTGAAAGTATATATATAAAATAAATGAAATTGCAAGCTTAAGATTTAAAGTAATTATGATAGTAAAATTTGGTTTAGTTTAAACGATTGGATTATGTCATTTGGATGTTTACTTGCTTATGACTTACTAAGCTATGAAAGCTTACTATATGTGTGTTCATGTGTACCACTGTTTTATAGATTTTGGATGCAAGTTACGAGCTCAGGAATCTTCAGAGAAGTTTTTCACACTATCGACTGTCTTCGGTACCTTTATAAGTGAACTATCAAACCTATGGCATGTATAGGCTGGATTAGGTTTTGAAATGTCAGATTTTTGGTTATATGTAATCTAAGCCATGCGAAAATGGCTTAATTTTCAAGTTTGATTTGGTTATGTTGCTTAAGGTTTATGTATATCTTGGTTATAAAGTTATGTACTATGTATGCATAGTAATTGTGGTGGGTATTACATGCTTGAAGTGGTTGATGACTTTAGATATACATGAGTATGGTTCAGCTAAAATTATGTATGGATAAAAGTACTTGTGAACCTGATATTCAGTTATTGCTATCATGTGATTTTTTCTTTGGAAATGATTGATGATTACGGGTATATATATATTTATGTGGTTGAAAAATCGGCTATGGTATATATATATTCATAAGTGTATTTGATTGATTCAACTATGATTCGTGTTAAGATATAATATATATATGTAAAGTTGATTGTTAAGTTGATTAAGGTGTTACATGTTGAAATTTAGATAAGGTGAATACTTGACTTGTGATTCGGTACTTGACCATAGTAATATATTTTGGTACATAATGTGATATTGATATATGCATGTACGTGATCTCAAGAAATATACATATATATGTGTTGTGGTTTTTTTTTTTAATCTTGAGTTTCGATAAAGGTGTAAAGGATGTATATATTTTGAGTTGACATGTGTAAAGCATTAGCTGTTAATGTGAATGCTATATATGTATATAGTGTTTAGTATAAGCTCACAGTTGTAAGGTAATAATTTAGAGGGATTATGACATTATGTAATTAGTTGCGTAAGATCAAGTTATAAATAAATTTTGGTATGTGACTGAGTTGTAATTTATTTTATATATTTTGCTCATATAATGATTTATAATGTCATATTTGATATTGCCAAGTTGGATTGATTTAATGGCATGAACTGGTATAAGAGTTCGAATGTTTTAATATTTGAATATGAGATTTGACATTATAGTATTTAATTTAATATTAGATATTTGAATGTTATAAAGGAGATGCATATATATTTTATTTAGTTGAATTTAATTTTCTTTTTTTTAAATGCATAGTAATGAATGACTTTCTCTGTCTCTCTCTCTTAAGCTGTGAATTGTTTGGTAATGCCTTGTAATCCCGTTTCGGCGACAGATTCGGGTTAAGGGTGTTACATTTTAATTGGTTTTAGAGCTATGGTTTAGTTGGTTCTAGGACTACCATAGCGCATGTGAGTCTAGCTATACATGCCATATTTAACCTACGATGGTGAGATATCTTCTGACTCTGACGAAAATTATTTTGTTGAGACAGATAAGTTTTTCAACTGAGCTAATTTTGATAGTAGGAAATGTGTACTCAAATGTTTGAATGGAAATGTGTTGATGATGAGTTGAAACTCATAAAGGTATGGATCAAAGAGTATGATATATTGATGTTGATAAATATTATAATTATATAAGTATATAGATTATGATATTCGAGTTATAATTACTATTTGAAATATTTTGATTGTGAATTAGTGATTTGAGTTGGTATATAAATTAACTACTAAGAACAAAAGTGATTAAAAAGAAAATGTTTATTAAATGTTTGGACAATGTGAAATTATTAATGAATTGCCTATTTGTGATAGAATGTGTTATGTGTATTTATGTGTAAGTTAAATTTGAGGCTTTATTACCCTCACCCTCCTTATTAGTGAAATGTTACTGTGAAATCTGTAAGATTTGGGTTGAATAAGTTCATGAGTGTGGAATTATAGAAGTTCGTGTTCGGAAGGTTAATAATGAAGTTAGAAAAGTGAATGAATCAACAAATGAAGATAGTATTAAAAGAGACGTTGGATAGTTCTAAAGACTATTCAGATTATGTGACGTCATTGTTAAGGAAGAAGTTATCTCCAATCAAATGATCTATTCAGGTATGTTATCTAAGGAATATATTAGCTAGAATCTTTTCTGAATTGACTTCTATTAGTGAAAGGAATAATATGAAAATTTCTGACGACAGAATTAGATAGTTGAATAATATTTGAATTGTATTGATGGCTGAGTGCAATGGTTATAGTTGGGCAGTTACAATGACTTCTTCTGAGTACTCTACGTGTACATTTATCTTCAGAAATATATCTAACTGCTTAATTTTAGAAGGAATTCTTACCGTATGAGAACATTAGCTAAATATGTTTATAGACGAAAGTATCGTGGGTCTATTTGGATTATGTTTGACATTGCTCTGTCTTTCTCTGATATTTATTCCATTGTGTGGATATTAAAATTGACGGTAAAATCTGCATAATACTAATAATCTGTTCTACTAGATATTGTTATATTGAAAATATGTAAAGATTATATTGTTTCGTTATTGTGGATTTCAGTATTTATGAGCGACATTATTCTTTCTGGACCTTTTCTGGGATATCATTAGAATTGATATCATTCTATATGGGTTGTAATTCTCAGATATTCTGTGTAGCATCAGATATTAAAATTTCGCTATTCTGATTTTCTTATGATCCCATGTGACTATCTGTAAGAGATTTCTATTTGACGGAAATGGTTATATTTATAATAATCATGATTTCTGCTTGAAATTTGGGAATACTGCGGTACCGTTATCAGAGTTATAAAGTTGTGTTTCTGTATTGGTTGCTGTTCAAATCACATCTGATTTTCTTCTGGGTTCTAATGTTTTATTAATAGCCAGGATATTTTCTATTGTTAAGGTTAAGACGTCTATCTTATTTATGATATTATGATTTCTATTTGATGATAGTGGCATCTGTATAATTATATGTTTGAGTTATTCTTTAACGGGAAGAAAGAATTTCTTTGAAAAGACTAATCTAGTGATTTAGTTTGATCTGAATTATTTGATTTAAAAGTAGATTGGGTCATATGTGTTTAGATCTATCCACCGGACTGGTAATAAACTTTGAATGTACATATGTGATTTGAAGGATAATCTAGAAGAAGAATACTTGATACAGAATTATGTCTATCGAAACAATTACATCTGAGAAATGTTGTGGCAAATTAAAGTTAGTTAAGTGACATATTTGATGGTTCGATTATAGCTGAATTAAAAGCAAGACCGTTATATATTCAACAGAATTGAGAGGTTCAAAAAGTTGATAATGAATTGTTAGCAAAACGGAGCCAATGTGATATTAAAGGTTGTCTGAGGTTTAGAAATTGAATATGTGTTCTGAGAAATTCAAAGTTAATTCAAATGATTCTGAACGAAGCTCACAGCAATCGGTTTTCTGTTCACCCGAGTAGTACAAATATGTATAATGATCTGAAATAGCTTTACTGGTGGCATGGTATGAAACGAGACATTTTTTACTTTGTTTCAAAATGTTTAGTCTGCCAGTTAGTAAAAGCCGAGCATCAGGTACCTTCTAGATTGCTTCAGCCGATCATGATACATGAGTGGAAATGGGACAGAGTTACTATGGATTTTGTATCCAGTTTACCGTTGACACCGAACAAGAAAGATGCAATCTAGGTTATTGTGGATAGATTAACTAAGTCGGCTCATTTTGTTCTAGTTTGTACAGATTACTCGCTTGATAAGCTTGCTGAGTTATATGTTTTTCAGATTGTGAGGTTACATGGTGTGCCTATTTCTATTGTTTAGGATAGAGATATGAGGTTTACATCGTGGTTTTGGAAGAAACTGCAAGATGTAATAGGTACAAAATTACATTTCAGCACTGCTTTCCATCCGCAAATAGATGGTCAGCCCGAACGAATCATTCAAATACTTGAGGATATGTTGAGATGTAGCATTCTCGAGTTCGAAGGTACGTGGGAACGATACTTACCTCTGATTGAATTTACGTACAATAATAGCTTTCAATCGAGTATCAAAATGGCACCTTATGAGGCTTTGTACAATTGTAAATGACGTACACCATTGTATTGAACTAAGCTCAATGAAAACAAGATACACGGGGTCGATTTTGATCAGAGAGACTGAACAAAAAGTAAAAGTGATCCGTGAAAGTTTGAAAACAACGTCAGATCGTTAGAAATCGTATGCGGACTTGAAACGAAAAGATATAGAGTTTCAGATCGGGGACAAAGTATTTTTGAAAGTCTAGCTGAGGAATAAAATACTCAGATTCAGTCGTAAAGCAAATTGAGTTCGAGATTTATTGGGCATATGAGATTATAGAGCATATCGAGTCGGTTGCTTACAGACTGTTGTTGCCACCTGAGTTAGAAAAGATCCACTATTCCATGTTTCGATGCTTCGTAGATATCAATCTGATCCCTCACATCTGATTAATCCGTCTAAGATTGAGATTAAGTCTGATATGACATATGAGGAAGAACCGATTCATATTCTGACCCACGAGATTAAATAATTGCGAAATAACAAAATTCTGTTAGTTAAAGTGCTGTGGCATAAACACGAATTTGAAGAAGCAACGTGGGAGCTAGAGGATGCA
The DNA here is from genome assembly GCA_025698465.1 of Gossypium longicalyx. Taxonomy (NCBI): domain Eukaryota; kingdom Viridiplantae; phylum Streptophyta; class Magnoliopsida; order Malvales; family Malvaceae; genus Gossypium; species Gossypium longicalyx. Next base: position 54,200,043 of record CM046996.1, read on the forward strand.
ATGAGAGAACGTTATCCAAACCTATTCATCGGTAAGATTTTCGGGGATGAAAATCCCTAAGGGGGGAGAGTAGTAACAACCCGATTTAGACCTTAGTCAGAACAATGGTTTCAGGACCACGAATCTGAGTTAGAAAAATATTTAAAAATTATTTTCTGTGTTTATTATGTGTGAACTTGTGTGTGTGAAATTTTCGTGATTTAATATTGTCTTTTGGGTGCCCAATTAAATAAAAGGGCTTAATTGCGTAAAATAAAAATTTGGTGGTTAAATGTGAAAGTGCATAATTGAACTTGTCTTATTAATATGAAGCACTTATGAAGCAATTAAACCATTTACAATTAGAGTTGACAATAATGGCCATGATTATAATGGTTTTATAATTTTATTATAAAGGTTAAAAAGGTAAAATAAATAATATGTTTATATATGTTAAAGTATAACATAATTAAAACAGTGTTGTTCGTACTTTTTGTGACCAAATAATTAAAAGAAAAAGAAAGAAACAAAGTCTAGGTATTTCGACTATTCTCAAGCTCAATCAAGGTATGTAACTAGCTCGGTTTTTGATAATTTTTACGTTTTTGAGATCTTTGCTAAGTTATCTACAAGACCCATGCTTGAATTTTTGATTTTGGTGAATATTTTGAGTTATGCCATTGTTGAAAGCTTGTGGTTTTTGTTGTATGATGGTAGAAAATGAAAGATATGTTTTAGATTAACATGTTTTGTATTGGAGTTTTTGATGATTTTGAGTATTCAGGACTAAATTGCAAAAATAATAATTTGAAGGACTAAAATGTGAAATAAATGAAATATATGGACTTGTATGATTATGGGTAAGATTCGGCCTAACATGGGTATAGGGAAATTTTACATATTTTGTGTTTTATGCAATAGGGACTAAAATGTAAAAAGTGTAAATGTTAGGGGTAAAATGGTAATTTACCCATTTATGTGTTTTTGGACTAAATTGAATGAAAATATGTTTGAGTGAGCTTAATTTGAATATGTTTAGATCAAGAACCAAAGAAATTGGATTTGGATCAGGAGAAAACGAAAGTTGTCAACTAGTTGTTCTGTCCCGATTATCGTTGTCCGATGTAAGTTTATAAGAAAATAGTTGTTGTTAAATTTTAATATATATATGATCAATAAATATATGTAATAATTTGAAGTAAATTATTAATTGAGTAATGATAAGTTGTGAACGAATATGTAAAACGAGCTGAATGACCAAGTATGAATTAGTTTGTTAGCTATTTGAAATAAGGTAAGTAAGTAACTTGATATTTGTTACAAATCATGTGTAATGCAAATGAGGAATATATGTGAATATGGTATATATATTCGGCCTTGTGACTAAATAACTTGGGTATTATTGAGATGATTCTTAACTATGTGCATACATGACTAGATATATTCGGCCACATAACTAGTAATAGTAGATGAAGTTATAATTTGATACATGGGCTTATGTACCATAGTGTATGTGGACTAGGTTTTATGACTATTTGGCTTTGAAAAGACAATTTGTTAATTTAACTATATGTGCATTCGGCCAAAGTAACCCTTAGCTAGGTTTAAGATATTTTACTTATATATATATATATATGTGTGTGTGTGTGTGTATTCGTCCATATAATATAAATATGTATGTGATTGTTATCCTTTGACTTATTAATTTATGAACATAAGTATATATGTACTAGCTATGATAAAGATATGTTGGCTTGGAAATCGAATGATAGTTTTCAAAATATGTATATGTTCATTTGGCCATGAATAGTTTATATGTGAAAGTATATATATAAAATACATGAAATTGCAAGCTTAAGATTTAAAGTAATTATGATAGTAAAATTTGGTTTAGTTTAAACGATTGGATTATGTCATTTGGTGTTTACATGCTTATGAATTAGTAAGCTATGAAAGCTTACTCTGTGTGTGTTCATGTGTACCTCTGTTTTATAGATTTTGGATGCAAGTTACGAGCTTGGGAATCGTCAGAGAAGCTTATCACACTATCAACTGTCTTCGGTACCTTTATAAGTAAACTATCAAACTTATGGCATGTATAGGTTGGATTATGTTTTGAAATGTCAGATTTTTGGTTATATGTAATCTAAGCCATGCGAATATGGCTTAATTTTCAAGTTTGAATTTGGTTATGTTGCTTAAGGTTTATGTATGTCTTGGTTATAATGTTATGTACTACGTATGCATAGTAATTGTGGTGGGTATTATATGCTTGAAGTGGTTGATGACTTTAGATATACATGAGTATGGTTCGGCTAAAATTATGTATGGATAAAAGTACATGTGAACCTGGTATTCAGTTATTACTATCATGTGATTTTTGCTTTGGAATTGGTTGATGATTACGGGTATATATATATATTTATGTGGTTGAAAAATCGGCTATGGTATATATATATTCATAAGTGTATTTGATTGATTCAACTATGATTCGTGTTAAGATATAATATATATGTAAAATTGGTTTTTAACTTGATTAAGGTGTTACATATTGAAATTTAGATAAGGTGAATACATGACTTGTGATTCGGTACTTGACCATAGTAATATATTTTGGTACATAATATGATATTGATATATGTATGTATGTGATCTCAAGAAATATACATATATATGTGTTGTGGTTTTTTTTAATCTTGAGTTTCGGTAAAGGTGTAAAGGATGTATATATTTTGAGTTGACATGTGTAAAGCATTAGCTGTTAATGTGAATGCTATATATATGTATATAGTGTTTAGTATAAGCTCACGGTTGTAAGGTAATAATCTAGAGGGATTATGACATTATGTAATTAGTTGTGTAAGATCAAGTTATAAATAAATTTTGGTATGTGACTGAGTTGTAATTTATTTTATAAATTTTTCCCGTGTGTTCGCCTGTGTCCAAAAACTTGAGCATTCTGTTTATGATGTCAGCATGCATTTGGGGGCGCACAGCCAGGACACACGCCCGTGTGCTGGGCTGTGCCCGACACACGGTTGAGACACACAGTCGTGTCTCTACCCGTGTGTTTACTACCATGCATTCTGACTTAAAAATTTTAGGTGCGGGGGACACACGACAATACCACACGCCCATGGGGCTATCCGTGTGTCACACATGGCCTAGACACACGCCCGTGTGGACTCATTTTAGGCTATAATTTCAAGCCAATAGTCACCCTCATCATATACTCACATATATGAACCCCAATTGTATTTAACATAACCTAAATATACTTGAGGGCTATCATCAATGATCCATTGCACACTACAGGAAAATAGGGCTTTAGCGGCGTTTTATCAAAAAACACCGTAAAAATTGTAAAACACAAAGCAAAACGCCTCTAAAAACAGAGCATTAGCGGCGCTTTTGGTAAAACGCCGCTAAAAACCAAAGCATTAGTGGCACTTTTGGTAAAACGCCGCTAAAAACTAGAGCATTAGCGGCGCTTTTGGTAAAACGCTGCTAAAAACCAGAGCATTAGCAGCGCTTTTGGTAAAACACCGTTAAAAACCAGAGCATTAGCGGCGCTTTTGGTAAAACGCCGCTAAAAGTCATATAACCCTTAAACCACAAAAAAATCAAAAACACTAATCTATAACCCCTAAAACAATAATTATTAAAATTTATGGTTATACAATATATTAAACATTTTCTTATATAATCGTAAAAGAGATAGTATTGAATTTAAAATATTGAATCAATTATCATTATAATTTAAGGTTTATGGTTTAAGATGGTTTAGGGTTTAAGGTTTATGAGTTAACTATGGTTTAAGATATATGGTTTAGGGTTTAAGGTTTAGGAGTTAACTAGTATTTGAAGGTTTATGATGAATTATGGGTTTAGAGATTATGATTTAGGGTTTAAGGGTTAGGGTTGGAGTTTAAGGTGTAAGGGTTTGAGGTTAAGGGTTTAGGGTTTAATATTTATGGGATAGGGGTTAAGAGGTTTAGGGTTTAGATTAATTAGTATTTTTTGATTTATATATTAAACGATTTCTTATATAATTGTAAAAGAGATAATATTAATTTGAATATATTAAACTTATGATTATAGTTTAAATTATTTAAGAGATAATAGATAAACTTTATATATATATATATATATTAAATGGTTTAAGATTTAATCTAAAAATATTTTGATATATTAAAAATAATTCAATTCAAATTAATTCCTCTACACTTAATTTATTTAAGTGAAATTTAAACTTAAAATTTAGTCCTTATATTTTAATTTGATTAGCTTCAGTCCCTGTATTTTTCAAATCGATCAATTTTATCTTTTGTACTTTTCAAAATTTAAAATTTTAGTCATGATCACTCAAATGATAGCAATTATATATGTTTGGTTAAATTTTGCTATTAGTCTTGGTATTGTGCGTAAAGTTGTAGGTTGAGTTCATGTTATCCAATTATATATTATCATGTAATATTTTAATCAAAAAGTTAATAATATTAACTATTTGGATTAATTAATAATATTATAAAAATATATAGACTAAATGATATTAAAAATTAAAGTATATACAAAAAAATAATAAATTTAAATATATTAGAGAAACCAAATTAAAATTTAACCATTTTAGTAAATAATAATAATAATAAAAGAGAAAAAAAAGAGCTAAAAAATTATTGAGCTGCATACTTAGTGCGTTTTATAAAAACGCCGCAAAAGATATGAATTATGAATTACGTCGATTTCATAAAAAAAAAAACGACACAAACATCTCCCTTTACTTTCCTCAATTCAAATTACCCCCGAACGTCTTTTATCTTTCTCCTTTTACTTTGGTTTCGAATTTTTACTCTATTTGACATGAGAGGATTTCTAAGCCTTTTGCGGCGGAAGCCAGGGCCTGTGTGAAGGCGTTGAGGTTATGCTCCGATCTAGATGTACAAAACCTGGAGGTGGAGGGGGACTCTTTAACGGTGAATAAGAAGGCGCGCGACTACAGATGACACAGATTCCTCAGAAATAACGGGATATATGGAAGATGTGAAGAGACTAAGTAAAGTTTTTCGAAGCTGTACCTTTTAGGCATGCGAAAAGATCTGCCAACGAAGCAGCGAACTAGTTAGCCAGAGAATGCCTTCAACAAGAACAAGGATTATTTTTGAGGAATGGGATTCCACAGGTTGCGGCGATTCTGGTTGAGCGAGACCGCAGTTTGTTGGACGCCCCGGACTGAAGAGCTCTGGTCGATGAAGGAAAGGGAAGCAGCAGGAGTTCTGTTCGTCGCGTTTCCCTGGCAGATGAGTAGTTTCTCCTGGGTTTGTTGCTTCTGTCATTTCTACTGATATGCTAGAATGTTTATTTTTTCTGTGTATTTAGAAATCTTTGCTGAGTCATTTTTAGTGAACTTTTGGGGGCAATCTGTTGTCCCATGAGTTGGTGTGTTTATGCTAATTACTCTGGTAGCCCAATCACCTTGTCTTGGGTTTGATTTACCAATTATCAATATAACACCATATACTTAAAGTGAACGATGTTCGATGCCCGTAATCGATGCCTTTTTTCATGTCCACTTCATATGCCAAGTACTTTTTGTTAACAAAAATATTAGAGAGAAGCGCAAGTAAAGTAGAGAAAAATTGCGCTACCACTGCCTTTACACCCCATTTGTCTGCATTTCTCGATTACACCATATCTATGTTTCTACATATAAGTATATTTATATATTTTCCTTAAAAAAGTATATGTAAACAAATTTTTTCTTATTTATTTTTTTCTTTGTTATTGCTGATGAAAGGCCTTACATCTGCAGACTGTCTCCCAACTTTGCTCCAAGAGGAGGTAATGTCTGGTTTCTTATATATTTTTTTTTGTTTGTTTTTTGTATCAAATTCTTCGTCCCTTTTAGGAATTAACTTTATGAGTTTTTCTTAAACACTAGTTTCCAGACTCTTCTGGATATCATCCCCATTTTAGACAATTACTGTAGCCACTTAAAGCTTTTCACATATCCTAACAAATAGTCCATAGGCTTTTGGCTAAGAATTCAATAATTTTTCATGGTCTTGCCTGTTTGATACTTGTTATTCAGTTATGATATATATTTTTTCATTAGAAGTAAAAAGTTTATCTCAGGATGTCTGCTTGACAGGTTCTGCTTGACAGGATCTCAATATCTCTCCCTCATCTTCTTGATTTTTTCTTCTTAGAGAATCTTGTTGAAGAACAATACTGGACAAACTTCTGTATTGGATTCATTATGAAAATCATTTGTGTCATTTACTACTAATATTTATACATCAACCACATTTTCTTGTGAACATGCAAAATAGAATTTCTATTATTATTATTATTGAATATATTTTTTATGCATGTGTGGAAGTGATTCCTTGTTAATTGTTATTCTATATCCAAAATGTCGGTCCTATCAATTCTCCTGCATTCTACATCCTAGTTAAGTTCATCTGATAAATGCTACAGACAACTGATTTTTTTCATCTTTGAACCACTCTCTGTTTAGGAGAAAAAAAAATGATGTAACGGATTGAGCCATGTTCGATCTTGTTTCACGCTAAGCGCTTATATAGAAGTATACAGGGCCACTACCCTTATTATCCACTTTTGTCTATTAAACAAGGTTTTTCACTAGTTATAGGTGGTTTCAACATTTATGCTTAGGGAAAATATTCTGTCTTTTTCAATGTCTTTTTGAATGTTTGTTTAAAGTAAAATAGGATGGTCAAGTTAAAAGATTTTTCAGTTAATATGAGTTAAATTTGAAAATGTTTTGGTTAAGGAGTGACAAATTTTGCCTTCTACATGATGTTCAAGATACTGTGTAAATTTAATTTAAATTCAGAGTATTCAACAAGTGATCTGATAAAAAACACTTAATATGTGGGACTGATCTTATTTAAGGGAGAAGAAGGTGCCCTTTCGATGACAACTAGGTTACGATCAGCAAGCACGTCAAATGGATTTCCTGTAAACTATTGTTCCGGTTTTCGTTCAGTAGGCACGGAAACAGCTTGCAAAGAGGATGGTTCGTATTAAACTGTGTTGTCTTACTCCACTTTAAAAGTAATAAATTCCTTTGTTACTGATAAAATATCCTAATATTGCAGGAGTATCACATCAGAGTTTTAGGCTCGAGGTTAATGCTATGGACTATGGTTTTGAACCAACTGATACACCAAGAACTGATAGATCGGTAAACTTCAAAATTACTTTTCTATACAATCTCGATCATGATCTTGCCTGTCCATTTGTTTCTTGCCTATAGAATGATACAACCGTAGGATGCTCCCAAATCCCATTAGCCTTTTGTTTTATGCAGTATTAAAGTTGCATTAATCTATGTTATTCGGACACTACATTTTTCTTAAAATACTCGTATCCGACACATATTTGGACCATGATTTTGAACCAACCAATATGCCAAGAACTGATGAGTCAATAAACTTCGAAATTCCTTTTCTGTATAATCTTTGATCATTATAATCAGCCTGTCGATTTATTCCTTGCCTATAGAATGATGCAATTGCAGGATGCTTTCGAATTTGATTCCCATTAGCTTGTTGCTTTATGCAAGCATTACAGTTGCAAAGGAATAATTGAATTATATTCTTTATACTTCCAAATTAACACCCTAAACCATTATGTTATTTAGACTCTTTATTTTTCCTAAAGTACTTGTATCAGACATATATTTGAAAATAAATACGGGGCATTGTAAAATTTGAAAAAATTGAGAATATCCATGCCGGTCACATACTTATATTTAATGTACATAGTCCGAGCTGACTTAGCCATTAAGGTGGTGAAAAGAAAATCCCCCTTCCCATTTTTTCTTTGTTATTTATATATCCGTACATATATTCATATATGTGTGTGTGTCTGTGTGGATTATTATCCGGTACACTGAATTTTAACACAAGTGGTGTTAAAGAACTGTCATGTGTCCATTTATTTATTTATATTTTTAAGTATTGATTAAGATCATGTGACAGTTTCTAAACATTGTTTGTGAAATTAAGAAACTCCACTCGACATTGTATCAAATGATAAATATATGTGTATGTATAAGAACCGATGATCATTTGACCGTGTTTGCTGCAATGGCAGGTATCAAAGAATATAGAGCTGGGTTTGGCTGCTCTGCATGGCCAAAAAGGGCCAGCATACGATCGCATCATTTTAAATGCCGGAATTATGGATCATTTACTGGGTTGTGATGGTGCTGAAGACGTGACTATAGCTCTCGATAGGGCCAGGGAAGCCATTGATAGTGGTAAGGCTCTTAAGAAACTCCTAAATTACATTAAAGTGTCTCACAAGTTAAAATGAAACCTATGTGAAACAGTGCTTGCTTCCTCTTAAGGCTTTTTTTTATTTATAAATTGGCTTAAGTTACGATTTAGCCTTTAAACTGTTTTCAGTTTTTCACTTTGGTACGTAAATTTTTTGTTTCACTTTGGTACCTAAACTATCATATTTACCTACTTTACCCCAAAACATAAAGTTGCCAATAAGAATATAACATGTGGCACATAAAATAGGACGAAAATAGTTGAAGTACCAAAATGAAAAAAAAAAAGTTTAGGTGTCAAAAGTGGGAAAAGAATATAGTTCAGGGGCTAAGTTGTTACTTTTGAGTTTTTCCTTTTTTGGGTGTAGATCTGTGTTGTAAAACTGTTAAAAAGAGGAAATAGAGAAAAAAAAAAAGAAAAAAAAAGGTGTTAATTAATAGAACACCATATCCTTGGCTATGGGGTTTTGCTTGGTAGTTATGCAGCTATTTATTGAAAGTTGAAACTCATGCCTGTTTTATGAATGCTTACATGCATGGCAAGCTGTTGTTAGCCTTTCTTTCTATTATGTTTGTTGCTTTGTATTAGCTTTCTCTATGCTACTTGCCTTGCAAAGTTCCAAGTTTCCATTTTTATTAAAGATGGCAATCGGGTATTTGGAAATGTTAATTATCTGATCTTTGGCAATTTTGCCCAGCAGAATTAAGCTAATTTTATAGTTCTATCTTTAATTAATGCAGGACTCAGCAATGCTTCCTTTACAGGTCAATTTCCTGTTTCTTTGTCATGGATGGATGTATTTATTGGAATATGGGACAAAGTAACTTAATACAAAGAAATTTTACATTTGATTTTCTATGCCTTTTAGATCACTTCTAATTTTAAGATTGATTGCAAATGAATGACTAATATTGTGAAATAACACTTACATAAGATAAAGTAGTAACTCTGGCTTTGGTATGCAGGATGAACTGCTTTGGTTGGAATTGCTTGATAATTAATGTTGTGGCATTTTTTTTATCCGAGAGTAATTTGGATGTGAATGTAACATTAAATGTAATAACCCTTTACATTAACAAAAACCACTGCCTTCATCTAGCAAATGATTTCATTTCAGGGTGATATTGGTGACTTTGGATTTTATTTATGTTTTATGGCATATTCAAAGTCTGCAGTTAAGTTTACAGTGAGCCAGTTGACTGCATTTCTTTTTTCATTTTTTACAACTTTTTCTGACCAACAATTTATTTGTTACATATATGTTTTATTTTATTTTAATCGTTAATTGTATGTCACTAATGCTTAATTGTTATAATTTTTTACATAAATGTTTTTTTTTACTTGAGGCTAAGAAGTTAGCATCACAATATCAAAAGGAAGCGGACAAATGCAATTCGGGTATGGAGACGTGCGAAGAAGTAAGGGAGAAAGCTGAAGAAGCACTGTCGGCTCAAATGAAATTAACAGCAATGTGGGAAATAAGAGCTCGTCAGAAAGGGTGGAGAGAAAAGGTCGCCAAATCTAATGCACAGACACAAGGTAACCTCCAGTTTGTCTAAACCATCCACCATGGCCTGATAGGAAGAAAATTAGTAGAAAACGTATTTCTTTCCTTCTTTCTTTTCCACTGTTCAGTGCTCTGCAACATTGTAGTAAACATTATATTTGATAATTTTGGATACGATATATAAGAAAAAACGATTAAAATACAACATGATATGAACATCTAAATGTGTCAAAGGGATATACTGATTACCATATCTAGCAAAATATGATTTATTTCTAACATAAACTAATTCACTCCAAAACTACTCTTTATTGTAATTTCTTATCAATAACTCATGCATCATTCTAACTATCATTTTTTTCTTTATGGATTTTCACTAGCGTTGATGATGCAAATTAATCATTATTCATTCCAATATATTTGAAGAAAGGAACATTAGTTCAGATAAAATATAGTATATATTCTCTGCTCCTATCTAATTTATCATCAATTTGCCTTCTCAACGACTGTTATTTTACCAGAATCCCCACTGATTGAATCATACCTTTGAAACATGCGAGCTATAATTTACTGTGTAAGCTGATGGAGTTACCATAATATAGCTCTTTTATGTTTTGACTGGTGGCAAATGGAATAGAAAAAACCAACTACACTAGATTGCAGTCCAAGAACAATTTGCAGAAGGCACATAATGGTTGGCTCCTACCTCTACAAATGCATATGGGAGGCATTGCAGCAGCGAATAAGAATGATATTGATCAACATGTAGTTGACACCGTATGTGCTCTGAATCCGAATTCAGGTGTGAGTTTCAGATATTTTATGTGCAAAAAAGTATTAGAGTGCCTTATGTTTATATGTTAGTTTAGCAGATTATAGTTAGAACCTGCAGCAGGTTCAACTAATTAGTTGATCAAAAACTACACCCAGTTTTGTAATAGTCTACTTGCATATTTGCATATATTTAATAATAATCTCGTGTCAACTAATTATTCTATTTTTTTATTTAATTGTTTTGTTTTCTAACATTTTTTTTATTTGAGTTGAAAGAAGAAAAACATGAACTGTAATTTTGACTTAGAAAAGAGAATATTCATTACCAGCTTAAATAATCAATACTGATATTTCACGAGCGAATGGATATTCAAATCTTATATTTTACATGATTATGATTTAAGTCCTTATTTGATTTAATAATTTCATTATAATATCTTATTTTATTGATATTTTTATATTTAATCTAATTTTTATTATTTATTTTAGTTTTGATTCTAAATTTTTATTTTTATTTTAATATTTAAGATAACTTGAGTTCTAACATTTGGATTTTAATTGTGTTATTAATTTATTATTTTAAATTCTAAATTTAAATTCATTAATTTTGTATTTAGTTTTAAAGTTAAAATTTTAATAGAAAATTTTTATATTTATATCATGGATATTATTCTTCTCAATATTTTGATAATGAATTTTAAATTTTTTATATTTTTCATAACCTTTATAATATTTTATAATATTTTTTTTTTTTACTTTCATGACATTTAGCGGCGTTTGTGGGAAAAGCGCTGCTAAAAGTCATGACCTTTAGCGGCGTTTGTGAAAAAAGCGCTGCTAAAAGTCATGATTTTTAGCGGCATTTTTTCAAATAAACGCCGCAAATTTTAGCGGCGTTTTTTGCGGCACTTGTAAAAACGCCACAAATAGTTTTAGCGGCACTTAAAAGCGCCGCTAAAGGCCTAAAAAAATGCCGCTAAAAGTCAATTTTGCTGTAGTGGCATGTTAACCTCATCTCATCGGTTATGTGCATGCTCAATTATCCTCTTTTTATATTGAGGATTTCCATTCCATTAGAACACATTTAGACTTGGCTCATTATTATAACTCATTGCCAATTACAGCCTAACTAGCTCCAAATGTTTTGGCCACATTTCATATGTCCATTCATGATGTACCACATTCAATCATCCCAAGAACATTTTTTTTTAACATAAACATGCATGGTTAGTAGGTCATAACCTACAACAAAATGAGCTATGTTTTATGACCATATACAAAAAGAATAAGTTTAATATTTAAGCCTTTACATTGGCCAACCAAATGACATATATAACAAAATAACAGAATAAACCAAAGCCCTATACATGCCATTGAACCAAAGTAAAAGTATCTATGTACCAAAGCTAGACAAGATGATAGTGTGTTGATTCTCCAATTGTCTTCCAATCTGTACGAGTCCTCGAGCTCTGTAAGACAGGGAAAAGAGAGGGGTAAGCATTTACATGCTTAGTAAATCCGAATAACTGGAAAGTAAACTTACCAATTAATTAGCATACAACCATATTAGGCAATAAAACCAACAAGCATGGAATGGTTTCCCTATCACATGCACTCAATCAACAAGTTAGTCTCATAACAATACACCATGTAACTTGTCTTAGATGAGCTCATCATCCAACATTTTCATTTTTATATCTCATGTTAATCCCGTTGAGTTTCTTGGAAATCCCGATCGATTATCCATTTACCGTCAAGTCATAAGAGTGATCATCTCATGTCGGGATTACTAGTCCAGGCTAAGTCCCTTGTAGCGACAAACACTCTTAATGAGCTCGGATCTGAATTACCAGTCCAGGCTAAATTCAGACCCTAGTCGGATTACCTGTTAGGGCTAAATTCATAATGCACATATATTCTTCAGGAGGCTCGATCACTCAAGGAACACCCGTCCGGGCTAGATCCTTTCTATATTGAGATCAACGGATTACCCGTTTGGGCTAAATCCTTTTCTGCAATGCATGCAGGATCTCAAGTCATGTAAGCCATGGTTTATCCATCGAATTTCCCTTTTTGACTTCAACCGGGACATTTATTATCATGTCAATATTATTAACACATTTCATGGATTTTCATACCATCATTATAACCAATTATCATACATTCATAATACATGCAATTAGGCATATTAAGAGTTTACTTTAAGTTATTCGAACTTACCTGGCACTCGTTTCGGTTTCACGTTTCGGTTATTCCGAAACCTTTCGTTTTCCTTGATTGACCTCTGGAATTTGTACCTCGGGGTCTATAACAATAAAAATGAATTATTAATACCTCACATTATTCTTTTCGAGTCCAAATTTCACCCTGGACAAAATGACTATTTTGCCCTTAACCTTTTACATTATTTACAATTTAGTCCTTAAGCTCGTATAATGAAATAAATGAAATTCCTTGGTTACCAAGCCTAGCCGAAAGTACTATGAACTCATACTAGCCCATATTTTCCTCTATTTCATATTTCTACCACATATTTTGTACCTTTTGCAAAAAGGTCTTTTTAGGGGTTTTTTTATGAAAATCACTTAGGAAAAGATGTTTAACACACATCCAACTTTCATATTTCTCCATAAATCATCAAAGAATAAACATGTCACACATGGGTCACTTTACATACATGAATCCTAACTCAAAATATAGGTAGAAATGGAGAGAGTAAGCTGTCGGGATTTCAAAAATATAAAGAACATTAAAAACGAGGCTTGGGAGCACTTACTATTGGGCTTGAAATTGTTGAAAACCCTAGCTATGGAGGGCTTGAGAATTTCAACTGCAAGAGGGAGAAGAATGGCTAATTTTTTCCTTCATTTTCCCTTTTTGTTTCATTTATTACCAAATGACTGAAATGCCCTTCCTTACTAAACTTCCATAATTTTCCCTGCATGCCCATTTTTGTCCAAAAACTTAGAAATTGAGAAAATTTCTCTTTAAGACCTTCTAATTAATAATCTAAAAAATTTTCATGCAAATTGCTTCTAGAATCCAAGTTTTGCAATTTATTCAATTTGGTCCTTATTTTCCAATTGGACACCTTACTCATAGAATTTCTTCATGAAACTTTAACACATGCATATTTTCATATTCTAGGCCTCGTAATAATCATAAAATAAATATTTTAATGTCATATTTATGGTCCCGAAACCACTGTTCCGACTAGGCTATATTTCGGGATGTTACACACTTTGTCTCTGACTTGAAATTCAATCTCTCTACATTTCAAATCTGCATAAGATTTCTGTTGATCTGATGCTTCTTTTAAACTATCTCGGATTGTTTTCACTTTTTTTTCTGTTTCTTTGACAAATTCAACCTCGTGAATCTTTCTTTCACTCAATTCAGCTTAGTTTAACGGTGTTCGACACTTGCGACCATATAAAGCTTCGTACGGTGCCATCTTTATACTTGTTTAAAAATTGTTGTTATGTGCAAACTTAATCAGAGGCAAGTATTTCTCCCAGTTAACTTCAAACTCAAGAATGCAACAACACAACATATCTTCAAGTATTTGTATAACTCTTTTGGACTGACCGTCTGTCTGGAGATGAAAAGCTGTGCTGAAATTCAATTTCGTTCCAAAAGCTTATTGTAATTTCTTCCAGAATCTTAATGTTAATCTCAGATCTCTATCGGAGATAATACACAGTGGTACACCGTGCAATCGTACAATTTCAGACAAATATAATTCTGCTAATCTATCCAAAGAGTAATCTGTACGTACCGGTATATAATGAGCAAATTTTGTCAGTCGATCAACGAAAACCCAGATAACATCTTTCTTTTTCGGAGTTAGGGGTAGTCCCGATACGAAATCTATTGTGACTCTATGCAATTTCCATCCAGGAATCAATACAGGCTGCAGTAAACCAAATGGTACTTGATGTTCAGCTTTTACTTGTTGACAAATCAAACATTTTGATACAAAATCTGAGATATCTCGTTTCATCCCTAACCACCAATACTGCTGTTTCAAATCATTATACATCTTGGTACTACCTGGATGAACAGAAAACCAACTACTGTGTGCTTCATGCAAAATTTTATGCATAAGTTTTGTATTTTTTGGTACACAAATTCTATTTCAAAACATTAAACAACCATCAGTTCCAACATGAAATTATAAATCAGATATAGACTCACATTGAATTCGTTTAGCTTGCAATTCACGATCATTTCTCTGAGATTAAAATATTTGTTGCAAAGATACCAGTTTAACTTTCAACTCAGCTAAAATAGATCCATCATCACTTATCACCAACTGGGTATTCATAGCTTGTAACGCAAACTGTAATAACCCGATTTAGGGCCTAGTCAGAACAGTGGTCTTGAGACCACAAATCTAAAGATAGAAAAATTATTTTTATTATTTTTATGAGGTTATGGTACTATTATATTAGTGCATGAAAAATTTGGTGAGTTAATTCTAATGTTTTCATGCCCGATTGCGATAAAGGACTAAATCGCATAAAAGACAAAAGTTGCATTTTAGTACCCAAATGTGTTAAATAGGTAGAGAATCAAATTTTGGAGTGTTTAAAGGGTAATTAGACCCTTTTTAGAGTGCTTGGCCGGCCATGGGAGACAAATTGGTCAAAAAGTCCAAGTTTGGTTGGTTTGGTGACTAATTTGACTAAAATTGGAATAAAATAAGAAAAAGATGATACCACCTCCTCATTTTCTTCTCTATCACCGAAAATATCAGCCAAAATAGAGGTTTGAAAGCTCAAAAATCTACAGCAACTTAAAGCACTCATAAGTAAGTGATTTTAAGGAGTTTTCTTCAAGACTTTTATATTTTTGAGACCCTTGCAGCAAGAGCTTTCAAATGAGGGTGATATCTTACAAAATGGTCAAGAGTTTAGGATTTTTCCATGGATGTATTTGTGATATATTCTGAGTTTTTATGGAAGAATATGAGTCCTAGTTGTGTTATAAACAACTTTTGTGAAAGGTGTTTCGAAAGTCCTTCTCTCCTTGATTTATATTTTCCATAAGAGACTTGGGAATTCTTCCAAGAAGAGTTTCAAAAGAATTATATTAGCCAGAGGTTGATGGACCAAAAAAGAAAGGAATTTCTAGAGTTGAAGCAAGGTGATAAGATTGTGACATAGTATGAGCGGGAGTTTGTAAAACTCAGCAAGTATCCACAAGAATGCATATCCACTGAAGCTACTTTGTGTAAGAGGTTTGAGGATGGCCTCAATGAAGGCATTAGAGTGTTTGTGGGCATCCTAGAGCTAAGAAAATTTGTGATGCTCTTGAGAGAGCATGTAGAGCAGAAGATCTGGTGAAAGAGAGAAGGAAGTCGACCATTGAATTGCGAGATTTAAAGAGAAGACAGATAAGAAAGACGCATCAGTCTTGCTCCAAGAGGTCAAAAGAGTTTACTACCCAATCGAATACTTAGATTGGATATTCAAAGAGAAACAAGAATCGACAGAACATGGCATCTAAAGCCCAAACTACCTCAGTGGCAAGTGTTGGTAGTGCCCAAACTACCTCAGTGGCAAGTGTTCACAATGTGGAAGACGTCACTTGGGCGAATGCCAAATAAGCGAGAGGGGATGTTTTGAAGCGTTGGTCACTTGACCACTTTATCCACGAGTGCCCTAAGTTGGATGAGAGAGAGAGAAAACAAGAGCTGAAAGCAAGCAATGCTCCCTTGAGGGGTAGGCCTCAAAGGAACCCTCGGAGTGGGAATAGTAGTAGAGGTGCACTAAGAGAGGTCGTGATAAGATCTGAAGGCAAAGCGCCAGCGAGGGCCTATGCTATACGAGCCCGAGAAGAGTCAGAGTCTCCAGATGTGATCATGGGTACCTTTTCTATTCACGATATAACTGTTGTCGCTTTAATTGTTCCGAGATCTTCCCACTCTTACATATGTATGGAATTAATACCTCGTATAAATATGCTAGTAGAGTCCACTAAGTTTGTAATAAAAGTGTCTAACCCGTTAGGCAAGCATGTATTAGTGGACTGAGTATGTAAAAATTATCCTTTGGCAACTAGAGGCCATTGTTTTCCTGCCAACATGATGTTGTTTCCATTTAATGAATTCGATGTAATTCTTGGGATGGATTGGTTGACCTCCCATGGCATTGTCGTACACTATGGGAGAAAAGTAATTCTGTTAAGATGTGATGATGGAAATGTTCTTCGAGTTGGACTGGATAAGTCGGGTAACTTGTCTGTGATAGTATAGTCTTTAGCAACCGAAAGATATTTGAGAAAAGCTTATGAAGCTTATCTAGCTTTTCTGGCTGAATACCCAAGTGTTCGAGTCGAAGATTGAGTCAGTATCAGTGGTTTGTGAGTTTATAGACGTCTTTTCGGAGGAGTTACCAGGGTTACCCCCAAAGAGAGAGGTTGAGTTTGGTATCGAGTTGGCTCCTGGTACGACGCCAATCTCGATTACACCTTATAGGATTGCCCCTACTGAGTTAAAGGAGTTGAAAGTGCAGTTGCAAGAGTTAATAGACAAAGGTTTTGCTAGACCGAGTTATTCACCGTGGGGTGCTCCAGTGCTTTTTGTGAAAAAGAAGGACATGTCGATGAGGTTATGTATCGACTACAGACAACTTAACAAGGTGACAGTGAAGAACAAGTATTGCTTGTCGAGGATCGATGATCTCTTCGATCAATTGAGAGGAGCCACTGTGTTCTTTAAGAAAGACATAAGATCGGGCTACTACTAGTTAAGAGTCAAGGAACATGATGTACCGAAGACTGCTTTTCAAATAAGATATGGGCATTATGAGTTTCATGTTATGTCTTTTGGATTGACAAATGCCCCAACGGTATTTATGGACTTGATGAACCTTATCTTCCGACCGTATTTGGATAGGTTCGTCATCGTTCTTATTGATGACATCTTGGTTTATTCGCGTAACGAGAATGAGTACGCGGAGCATTTGAGAACTGCGTTGCAGATCTTAAGGGATAAGCAACTTTATGCCAAGTTTAGTAAGAGAGAGTTTTGGCTCAAAGAGGTCGGGTTTCTAGGACATATTGTGTCGGGTGGCGAGATCAGGGTTGACCCAAGTAAGATCTCAACTATTATGGAATGGAAACCGCCAAGGAATGTAACAGAGGTTCGTAGTTTTCTGGGGCTAGCAAGATACTATAGACAATTTGTAAATGGATTCTCCATGATAGCTACACCGATAACGAGGCTACTACAGAAAGATGTCGAGTTCGAATGGACAGAAGAGTGCCAACAGAGCTTCGAGAAGTTAAAGGCTTTGTTGACCGAAACCCCAATTTTAGTGCAACCAGAGTCGGGTAAAGAATTTGTAATTTATAGTGACGCCTCCCCAAATGGTTTGGGGTGTGTACTCATGCAAGAAGGCAAAGTTATAGCCTATGCCTCGAGACAGCTAAAACCTCACGAGAGAAATTATCCGACCCATGACTTAGAGCTAGCAGCTGTAGTGTTCGTATTGAAAATTTGGCGACACCAATTGTGTAGGGAGAAATGTAGAGTATTTACCAATCACAAGAGTCTAAAGTATTTAATGATTCAGAAAGAATTGAATTTGAGGCAACGACGATGGTTAGAGCTAATAAAATATTATGAGTTGATCATTGACTACCAACCAGGAAAGGCGAATGTAGTCGCCGATGCTTTGAGTAAAAAGTCGTTGTTTGCTATGAAAGTCTTTAACACTCAGTTGACTATATCTAGTGATGGATCGGTCTTAGCAGAGTTAAGAGCCTGACCGACTTTTCTTCATTAAATTTGTGAAGCTCAGAAAGATGACGAGAAACTACATGCTTAGAGAACTCAATGTGAATCAGAGATTGAGTTAGATTTTCGTTTTAGTACTGATGGGTGTATAATGTTCAAAGATAGAGTTTGTGTACCCAAAGATAGTGAGCCCATTCAGAAGATTTTGCGAGAGGCACACAGTGGTTGTTTGTCAATTCACCTGGGTAGCGTGAAAATGTACAATAACCTTAAGAAAATGTATTGGTGGTCGGGTATGAAAAGAGACAATTCTGAGTTCGTATCCAAGTTCCTAGTGTGTCAAAAAGTAAAGGCTGAACATCAAGTGCCTTCGAGTTTACTTCAGCCTATTATGATTCTCGAGTAGAAATAGGATCGTATCACCATGGACTTCGTGACCAATTTGCCTCTAACCCCCCAAAAAAATGAAAGATGCAATATGGGCTATTGTTGATAGACTCACTAAGTCAACACACTTCATACCGGTGCGTGCCAACTACTCCCTTGAAAAGTTGGCCGACTTGTATGTTTTTGAGATTGTGAGGCTTCATGGTGTGCCATTATTGATTTTATCTGATCGAGACCCGAAGTTCACCTCGAGGTTTTGGAAGAAGTTACAAGAAGCTTTAGGAACCAAGTTGAGTTTCAGTACGGCATTTCATCCACAAACTGACGGATAGTCTGAAAGAGTAATACAAATCTTAGAGAACATGTTGAGGTCCTGTGTTCTCGAGTTCCAATGAAGTTAGGAAAAACACTTACCATTGGTTCAATTTGCCTGCAACAACAGCTATCAGTCGAGTCTAAAAATGGTGCCTTATGAGACTTTGTACGGGCGAAAGTGCCGAACGCCCCTATTTTGGACTGAGTTGAGAGATAGTCAGATTCACGGGGTTGATTTGATTAAAGAGGCTGAGAAAAAAGTTAAGGTGATTCGTGACTGTTTGAAAGTCGCCTCGGATAAACAAAAATCCTACGTGGATTTGAAACGAAGGGAGATTAAGTTTGAAGTCAGGGATAAGGTATTTTTGAAAGTTTTCCCGTGGAGGAAAGTCCTCAGATTTGGTAGAAAAGGCAAGTTGAGTCCTCATTTTATAGGACCTTATGAGGTTACCGAGAGAGTAGGGCCCGTTGCCTACCGTTTGAGTTTGCCGCCAGAGTTAGAAAAGATTCACAACGTATTTCATGTATCCATGCTACGTCGATATAGATCAGACCCTTCGTATATAATTGCACCAACCGAAGTTGAGATTCTCCCAGATATAATGTATGGTGAGGAACTGGTCAAGATATTAGCTCGAGAGGTCAAATAGTTAAGAAATAAGAGTATACCACTTGTGAAGGTTTTGTGGCATAGACATGGGGTCGAGGAAGCCACATGGTAATCCGAGGAGTCTCTGAGAGAGCAGTATACAAACTTATTCACCGGTAAGATTTTCGAGGATGAAAATCCCTAAGGGGGAGAAATGTAATAACCCGATTTAGGGCCTAGTCAAAACAGTGGTCTCTTGACCACAAATTCAAAGATAGAAAAAATGTTTTTATTATTTTTATGAGGTGGTGGTACTATTATATTAGTGCATGAAAAATTTGGTGAGTTAATTTTAATGTTTTTAAGCTCGATTGCGATAAAGGACTAAATCGCATAAAAGGAAAAAGTTGCATTTTAGTACCCAAATGTGTTAAATAGGTAGAGAATCAAATTTTGGAGTGTATAAAGGGTAATTAGACCCTTTTTAGAGTGCTTGGCCGGCCATAGGAGACAAATTGGTCAAAAAGTCCAAGTTTGGTTGGGTTTGGTGGCTAATTTGACTAAAATAGGACTAAAATAAGAAAAAGATGATATCACCTTCTCATTTTCTTCTTTATCACCAAAAATATCAGCCAAAATAGAGGTTTGAAAGCTCAAAAATCTGCAGCAACTTAAAGCACTCATAAGTAAGTGATTTTAATGAGTTTTCTTCAAGATTTTTATATTTTTGAGACCCTTGAAGCATGAGCTTTCAAATGAGGGTGATATCTTACAAAATGGTCAAGAGTTTAGGATTTTTCCATGGATGTATTTGTGATATATTCTGAGTTTTTATGGAAGAATATGAGTCCTAGTTGTGTTATAAACAACTTTTGTGAAAGGTGTTAGCATGAAAACACTTAAAAGGACTATTTTGCATAAGTTGCAAAATAGGTGGTTAGTGTGTGAAATAGTGAGAATTTGGGATTGCCATAGTAGTAAAAAGAGTTTATCTAGGCTTTAAATACGAGAAAATTTGATAAAAATTGATTTTCGGGCATAGGGGTAAAATGGTCATTTTGCCAAGGCCTAGGGGCAAAATGGCCATTTTACCAAAGTTGTGAATTTATGAATGCCTAATTGTGTTTAGTGACTAAATGGATGTATATTATTATTATAGATCAAGATTTTTCAGAACCGAGCCTAGACCGAGGAAAAGCCAAGCAATTCGAATAAGCCGACTAGTCAAGTACTTTTTGTAAACCGAGGTAAGTTGTATGTAAATAATACAACTACACTGTTAATACTTGTATTCATATTGTCATTGAATTGATATTGTACGAGTTGTGAAGTTATAAATTGAAAATGCCTTGTAATATTGAGATAGTAGAAATATCCCGTTGAAACCTCAGGATATGAACTGGATATTTGTGCCAAGACATTGGGTGATTTGTGCGCCAGTGTAAGACATGTCTGGGACATGCTCCGGCCACATTATAAGAGCCAGTGTAAGACCATTGCTAGAGTAAGACATGTCTGGGACATCCATCGGCCTCGACAGAGATAGCCAGTGTAAGACGTGTCTGGGACACGCATCGGCTAGGAGTTGTGCTAGTGTAAGACATGTCTGGGACATGCATCAACACGCATATATGAGAGCCAGTGTAAGACCATGTTTGGGACATGGCATCGGTAATATATCCTATGTTGAAGGTTCGTGGAATATCCAGTAGTATTCCAATGGTTCAATGGTGAAAGTTATAGTTCAATTTTGATAAAGAAAGGATGATCATGTTGTGAGTGTTACAGGTACCTACATGATAAGCATGAGTAATAAGCTTAATTTAGAAAATGAGACTCGAGTAGATGATAATGAGTAAGTTATGTTTACCTTTGAGCTATAAGCATGATGGTAAATGGTGAGATTGTTGTATAGTTATTTATATGCAACTTACTAAGCTTTATGCTTACTCCCTTTCCTTTCCTTTTTCTTTCAGTGTCACCAAGCTAGCTTAAGGATCCCTTAAAGTTAGAAATATCAATCACACTATCAGCCACAATACTCGGTATATCTTGATTTATATTTTTAAAGGTGCCATGTATAGGGCTAGACTAGGATGTTGGATTAAGAGAATTATTTATGTATTTTGGCTCGAGTCAAAAGCCCTTCATTTTGTATCAAGCCTGGAATAATGGCTATTATTCACTTTGAAGAATATATACAATGTTCTTTCTATGGATGAATAGGTGTCCATTATGATGAAATTTTTATTTTGAAATGATCTTGTGTAGGTTGTGCAAAATAGGTGACAAAATGGCTTGGAAGATAGCCTAGTTTGTCCACACGGGTAAGACACACAGGCGTGTGTCTCCCATGGGGGTGTGTTGTGGCCGTGCATCCCCTGCATTTAAAAATTTAAAGTCATTTTAGTACACGGGCAAGCCACACGGGCATGTGCCTAGGCCATGCCATAAAGTCAATATGCATGCTAGTAGGACACGGGCAAGAGAAACGACCGTGTATCTTGGCCTTGTAAAGGACATGGTTATAGGGCACGGGTGTGTGCTTGGGTCGTGTGGTTTTGGCAGAATGCCAAGGTTTTCAGACACGGGTTCGGGATATGGGCGTGTCCCTAGCACACGGCCGTGTGTTCTATATCCACATGGGCGTGTGGAGTCGTGATGCATGAAACTTTTCTAAGTTTTTCATGAGTTCTCGGTTGGGTTCTGAACCACCCCAGATGTATGATTTGGGCCTCGTATGTCCGTATATGAGATAGATTGTATGTGAAAAGAGAAGTTTTTAAATTGTTTGAAATTTTTTTATGGCCCGGTTTTGTATAGTTGGTTGAGTCAAGAAAGGTAACACCTTGAACCCTGTCTCGGTGTTGGATACGGGCGAGGGGTGTTACATTTAGTGGTATCAGAGCATGGTTTAGTTGATTCTAGGACTGAACTAGCTAGAGTACGAGTCTAGCTATACATGCCACGTATATGCATATTGATAGTGTGGCGATTCCTGACGATTATAATTGTGTTTATTATAGTAATGGATTTTGATAGAACCACGACGGATGATATGGAAAGTAATGCGTCGGCTCCTGCAGAAGGGACCACGCCGATAGAGAGTGAGCCCGTAAGTATGGGCCAAGGCGGAGGGGCTAGGGAAGCCTACCTCTGAATGATGGATGCTTGGTATACAGAGTTTGTTCGTGTGAACCCAAACACCCCACCACCCCCACCTTCTTTGATTCCTCAATACCCCCCGATGGCTCTGCAAGGTACGGATGTGTTTAGACAAGAGAAGCCTCCGGTAGACAAGATTCAGAAGCAAGAGCCTGAGGAATTTCGGGCTAGTGTATATGATGACTCGGAGAGAACTGAGTTTTGGCTAAAAAATACCATGAGGGTATTCGATGAGCTGTCATGCACGCATGAAGAATGCGGGAAGTGTGCCGTGTCACTTCTACAAGACTCGACTTATCAGTGGTGGAACACTCTCGTGTCTGTAGTACCGAGAGAAAGAGTGACTTGGGAATTCTTCCAAGAAGAGTTTCGAAAGAAGTATATTAGCCAGAGGTTTATGGACCAAACAAGAAAGAAATTTCTAGAGTTGAAGCAAGGTGATAAGACTGTGACAGAGTATGAGCAGGAGTTTGTAAAACTTAGTAAGTATGCATGAGAATGCGCACCCACTGAAGCTACTATGTGTAAGAGGTTTGAGGATGGCCTCAATGAAGATATTCGAGTGTTTGTGGGCATCCTAGAGGTAAGAGAATTTGTGATGCTCGTTGAGAGAGCATGTAAAGGAGAAGAGCTGGTGAAGGAGAGAAGGAAGGCGGCCATTGACTCACGAGATTTAAAGAGAAGACAGATGGGAAAGAAGCATCAGTCCTACTCTAAGAGGTCAAAAGAGTTTACTACCCAATCGAATACTTCGGTTGGATATTCGAAGAGGAACAAGAATCGACAGAACATGACATCTAAAGCCCAAACTACCTCAGTGGCAAGTGTTTGTAGTGCTCGGCCAAATAGGCCGAAGTGTTTGCAATGTGGAAGACGTCACTTGGGCGAATGCCGAATAAGTGAGAGGGGATGTTTCAAGTGTGGGTCACTTGACCACTTTATCCGCGAGTGCCCTAAGATGGACGAGAGAGAGAAAAAACAAGAGCTGAAAGCAAGCAATGCTCCCTTGAGGGGTAGGCCTCAAAAGAACCTCGGGAGTGGGAATAGTAGTAGAGGTGCATTAAGAGAGGTCGCGATAAGTTCTGAAGGCAAAGCGCCAGCGAGGACCTATGCTATACAAGCCCGAGAAGAGGCAGAGTCTCTAGACGTGATCACAGGAACCTTTTCTATTCACGATATAACTGTTATCACTTTAATTGACCCGAGATCTACCCACTCTTACATATGTATGGAATTAATACCTCGTATAAACATGCTAGTAGAGTCCACTAAGTTTGTAGTAAAAGTGTCTAACCCGTTAGGCAAGCATGTATTAGTGGACCGAGTATGTAAAAATTGTCCTTTGGCGATTAGAAGCCATTGTTTTCTGGCCAACTTGATGTTGTTGCCGTTTAATGAATTCAATGTAATTCTTGGGATGGATTGGTTGACCTCCCATGGCGTTGTTGTAGACTGTGGGAGAAAAGTAATTCAGTTAAGATGTGAGGATGGAAATGTTTTTCGAGTTGGGCCAGATAAGTCGGATAACTTGTTTGTGATAGTATCGTCTTTAGCAGCCGAAAGATATTTGAGAGAAGGTTATGAAGCTTATCTAGCTTTTGTGGCTGAATAACCAAGTGTCCGAGTTGAAGATTGAGTCAGTATTAGTGGTTTGTGAGTTTATAGATGTCTTTCCGGAGGAGTTACCAGGGTTACCCCCGGAGAGAGAGGTTGAGTTTGGTATCGAGTTGGCTCCTGGTATGACGCCAATCTCGATTACACCTTATAGGATGGCCCCCACCGAGTTAAAAGAGTTGAAAGTGCAGTTGCAAGATTTAACAGACAAAGGTTTTGCTAGACCGAGTTATTCACCATGGGGTGCTCCAGTGCTTTTTGTGAAAAAAAAGGATAGGTCGATGAGGTTATGTATCGACTACAGATAGCTTAACAAGGTGACAGTGAAGAACAAGTATCCCTTGCCGAGGATCGATGATCTCTTCGATCAATTGAGAGGAGCCACTGTGTTCTCTAAGATAGACTTAAGATCAGGCTACTACCAGTTTAGAGTCAAGGAACATGATGTACCGAAGGCTACTTTTCGGACAAGATATGGGCATTATGAGTTTCTTGTTATGCCTTTTGGATTGACAAATGCCCCAGTGATATTTTTGGACTTGATGAACCGTATCTTTCGATCGTATTTGGATAGGTTCGTTGTCATTTTTATTGATGACATCTTGGTTTATTCACGTAACGAGAATGAGCACGCGGAGCATTTGAGAACTGTGTTGCAGATCTTAAGGGATAAGCAACTTTATGCCAAGTTTAGTAAGAGCGATTTCTGGCTCAAAGAGGTCGGGTTTCTAGGACATATTGTGTCGGGTGACGGGATCAGAGTTGACCCAAGTAAGATCTCAGCTATTGTGGAATGGAAACCGCCAAGGAATGTAACAGAGGTTCGTAGTTTTCTGGGGCTAGCAGGATACTATAGACAATTTGTAAATGGATTCTCCATGATAGCTACACTGATAACGAGGCTACTGCAAAAAGATGTCAAGTTCGAATGGACAGAAGAGTGCCAATAGAGCTTCGAGAAGTTAAAGGATTTGTTGACCGAAGCCCCAATTTTAGTGCAACCAGAGTCGGGTAAAAAATTTGTAATTTATAGTGATGCCTCCCTAAATGGTTTGGGGTGTGTACTCATGCAAGAAGGCAAAGTTATAGCCTATGCCTCGAGACAGCTAAAACCTCACGAGAGAAATTATCTGACCCATGACTTAGAGTTAGCAGCTGTAGTGTTCGCACTGAAGGTTTGGTGACACCATTTGTATGGGGAGAAATGTAGAGTATTTACCTATCACAAGAGTCTAAAGTATTTAATGACTTCGAAAGAATTGAATTTGATGCAATGACGATGGTTAGAGCTAATAAAAGATTATGAGTTGATCATTGACCACCATCCAGGAAAGGCGAACGTAGTTGCCGACACATATAAGCCAAATCCAACTTACCATTTATATGTCCATATACCAATATAACAACATGTACAATTCATCCACTTAACATCCATAAGTCAAGACTACCTTTGCATAATTCCATTCAAACATTATCATGCTAAAAACATACCATGTTCAAACGCATATATATACAACCAAAACATAGTACCAATTAAGCAAAATCACATGGCTTAACATATATACAATTTTTACTCAAAATATGATTCCAAAACATAACTTATATTATCAAACTAGCCTATACATGCCATATTTACAAAGGTTCAAAAGTTCAAAATACCAAACAGAAATTTGGATAGTGTGACGCACAACTCTGACTTGTCTGGAACGAGCGAGCAACGAACCGCTATAAAACATGGAAACAGAAATAGAGTAATTAGTAAGCCCGTATAATTCAGAATTAAACTTACCATTTAAAGAAATCAAATGCAATAATAACATATCAACAATTCAATATAACCATCATGTAATCACACATAATCATCACATGTTAGTCATTTAACAAATACATACACCATAATTTGTTCATATAAATTGTTTAGGCCTACTGAATCTATTTGAACATCAAGGAATAACCGAGTGAATAATGTTAATAAATCTGTCAATTCATCATCATACATGCTCTTTTGAGACATGGCCAGTAAGCTTTTTCAAGCTGATAACAATAAGCCTCGAAGGACTGAAATGGTAAGCTCTGAAGAGCTGAACAGTAAGCTCATAAGAGCTAAAACAGTAAGCTCATACGAGCTGTGGTGAGTCCGCAACAAATACAGGAGCTCTACCACTTCGGTAATTTCAGTAACATGTCACTCGTATCCAATGAATTCATATAGTTCAACCAAGGCTCGCTAACAAATTCGATATATCATCAAGGCATTCATATCTCAAATAATTCAATTCAACCATTTCAAATATAGTAGAGTTCGATTCTAATTATACGAACTTACCTCGAGTTGCTTAGATAAAAACTAGCGTCTACTCGTCTACTTTTCGTTTCCCCCGATCTAATTCCGATATTTTTGCTTATCTTGATATATATGATATCAAATTAACTCATTCAATATTCATTCAACTCAATTTAGCCTAAAACATTCATTTTTTTGCCAAATTACAAATTTACCCCTAGACATTTGACTTCTTTGCAATTTAGTCCTTTTCACAAATACACAAAATACACAAAATTTTCTTATACCCATGCTTGGCGAATATTCATGTATTCCATATAAACCCATATCTTTCATTTATTTCACATTTAACCCCTCAATTTCTCATTTTCACAATTTAATCCACAATTAGCAAAATCATTAAAAATCCCAATACGAAACATATTTGTCCATC
This sequence comes from Gossypium longicalyx, assembly GCA_025698465.1. Taxonomy (NCBI): domain Eukaryota; kingdom Viridiplantae; phylum Streptophyta; class Magnoliopsida; order Malvales; family Malvaceae; genus Gossypium; species Gossypium longicalyx. The sequence continues at coordinate 54,227,140 of CM046996.1, forward strand.
ACCGAGCTTTCATAATTCTTAAATAAACACCATAAAGCTCACATATTCATTAACATCATCTCATGAAAACATTAACAATTCCATAAATTAGGGCATGGGTTTGATAGACTACTAAGCAACGATCTCAGAAATGTAAAAATTATCAAAAACCGAAGCAAAACATACCTTAATCTAGCCAAGTTTCTAGCCGAACCCTAGCTTGGTATTTTTCTTTTCTTCATTTGGTAAAATCGGCCAAAAAAGATGATAATGGCCTTTATTTTATGTTTGTTTTACTAATAATTCATTTAAAAATCAATTTACCATTTTATCCATACTTAATAAAAATATAAAACATATATAACAAGGCCATTAATGTCCACTAACATTCAAAATGGTCTAATTACCATTTAAGGCCACTATATGAAAAAGCCAAAACAATTTAACACATTTAAAAAATAGAATGCTACTTTTATCTTTTATGCGATTTAATCCTTTTTACCGAATTGAGCATTTAAACAATAAAATTTCTTTACGAAACTTTCACATAAATAATCTATCATGCTTTAAACCTTATTAAAGTAATAAAATAAATATTTTGACTTTAGATTTGTGGTCTCGAAACCACTGTTTCGATTTAACCTAAAAACGGGCTGTTACAGATATAAAAAGGAAAATTGCCATAGTAACATCGAGCAACACAAAGTATAATCCTCAAAGAAAAGGAAAGGAGCATGTGAAAGCGATTGTGCTTCGTTTGTGTAAAGTACTGAGTAGCCAAGAAAACCCAACTCAAGAGGAAGACAAGGGGGATACAAATGATCTTCATAAAGATCCTCAAGAAGTTGTTGAACCAAAACTAAAGAATGAAGCTGAACTGGTAGTTGAGTAAGAAGGTAAGCCAATAGGAGAATCTACACTGAAATGGGTATCGTTCATTTCACAATTAGAAGAAAAACAAAGATGGGATGAGGAAGAATTTGTAAGTTTTTTGAACTTATTTAAATCTCTGAATGTTAACTTGCCCTTAATATATATAATTGAGAAAGTTCCTAAGAACGCCAAGTATTTAAAAGAAATTATGTCTAGGCATAGAAAAATAAAAACATTAGAGCAAGTTAGAGTAAGCACCTGATGTAGTGTGATTATTTCAAAATAGACACGCCCTAAACTAAAAGACCTGGGGAGTTTTACAATACCTATAGAAACATGGGAAATTCATTTTAGCAAGACTCTATGTGATTTATGAGCCAATATTAATTTAATGTAACATCTTGATTTTGGGCCTAGTCGAAATAGTGATTTTGAGACCACAAATCTGAAGTAGAAATTATTATTTTATGAATGTGTTGAGGTCTATGATATGTTTTTGTGGTTCTGTGAAAATTTCATGAAGAAATTTTATCCATAAAGTGTCCAATTTGATAATTAGGACTAAATAGAATAAGTTGCAAAATATATGTTCTAGAAGCTTTGAGCATGAAATTGCTATGGATTTTTAATTAAAGGGTCTTAAATAGCAATTTGACCAATTTCTATTTTTATGGAAAAAAATGGGCATGAATAGGTAAATTTTGAAAGTTTAGTAAAAATGGCATTTTGGTCATTTGGTTAATAAAAGAATTAAAAAGGAAAATGAAGTAAAAATCTTGTCCATCTTCTCCATCAAGTGCCAAAATTTCTAAAGAGCCATATGTAACGCCCCCACGCCCGAAACCGTCTTCGGAGTCAAGCTTGAGGTGTTACTAATCTTATTTTACCTTTTTAAACAATTCTAACTACTTATATTAATTTTCAGAATAAACTGCTTTTCTGCGTCATAGTTGCTTAAAAATTCATATCTCGAGTTACGAAACTCAAAATTCAATTCCGTAAATTTTCCATGAAAATAGACTCATATATCTATTTACTAATTTTTTTTCTAGAATTTTTGGCTGGGCCAATTAGTACAGTTTATTAGTTAAAGTCTCCCCTGTTTCAGGGTTCGACTGCTCTGACCTCTGTGTATTTCGAATCAGATAACTCTCTGTACAGAATTTCAATTACTATGAGATTTGTTTCTCTTAAATCTATACTCAATAAGGATTCTAAACATATAAATTACATCACCTAATTATTTTTATAAAAGTTATGGTGAATTTATAAAGTTGAAAAAGGGGATCCAGAAATCGCTCTGACCCTATTTTACTAAAACTCAGATATCTTATAAAATACAAAATCTTTACCTGCTTTGCTTATTCCATATGAAAATAGACACAATGAGCTTTAATTTCATATATTATTCACTATCAAATCATGTCTCTAAATTTTTTTTTGATTTTTCAAAATAACGTTATTTCTGATACTTGAATCTGTTTTTAAGTTACTTTCACATTTTTCATAATTTTCATGTGATAGTTACTACTTAATCATACATATTATTAAACGTGTATATCATCAGCCATTCTATTAGCTAATCACTAGCAAATATTTACACATCATTCATTGATCATATCATATCAAAAGAAACCAAGTTCCTATTCATGCCATACACAATACGAAACGTCTAACTATACCAATGTAATTTCTTCGATAGTGTGATTGGGTCTCCGACGTTTCCTTCGATCCCCGAGTGGCTTGATAAAAACTATAAGAAAAAAAAATAAGAGAGTAAGCACTAGGATTAGTAAGCTTACAAGCAAATAAATTACAACATTCAACATAATGAATAAATATACATCAAGTCACCTAGCCTCATAAACTTTCTTTACTTCTCATTTTCTACCTTCTTCTTTACTCACCTTTTTTCTTACATGACCTTTCACTTTTCATAAATATAATCTACCTTCCCTTTTTGCTGATAATTCACTATGATTTAACATATACAATGATCCGATGAACCACTCGGAATACTAAGGATATTAGGGTCGTTCCTGTCTATCAATGTCCTGCCAATGCCATGTCTTCGACATGGACTTACATGAATTATTCCTATCTCCAATGCCATATTTATATATACAATATGGGCTTACATGGCTCATTCCTATCTCCAAAGGCATATATCTGATATGGACTTACATGGCTCATTTCTATCCTGTCCTGTCAACCCCAATATTCTAATATTCCTAAGGTTCAAACGGGGCTTCCTAATGCTTTTTCTCTGCTACTTCGCCTTTAATTCGACTTTAAATATTCTCAAAAAAATAAGTATATAAATGCTGGAAATTAACAATAATAATGTAAAATATAATAATATTGCATTTATTTCTTCAAACTTACCTCGATACAAAATGTGACTAAACTTTACAATTTAGTCCTTTACTTTTCTTTTCCCGATCTACTCACGAATTTCGTTCTTCTTGATCTATAATAGAAAATTTAACTTATTTAATATTCACATTTATCAAAACAGTCCTTTACTCAAACTTTGAAAAAATTACATTTTTACCCCTAAACTTTTGCATATTTACACTTTTACCCCAAATCTCTTAAATTAAACTTCAACCTATTTTCTTATGTTTTATGACATGCTGATCATTTTTTCCTTCTATGGCAGCATCAAATTCATACTCTAACATGCACTTATGACTTAGGTATTTTACCGATTAAACCCTTTTTCTCGTTTTTACCTAAAACTGAGTAGCACAAGTTGTCTAACATAATCTAAGACCTCATATTCTATAATAAAACATCAAAATAAACACTTTTCACCTATGGGTATTTTTCCAAATATGAACCCTAACTTAAATTATTGCTAGCATAAGCTTTATCGAGCTACCGGGACTCTAAAAACGTAAAGAACTTGAAAAACGGGGCTAGAATGGACTTACAATCGAGCTTGGAAGCTTGAAAAACCCTAGCCATGGTTTCTCCTTGCTATATTCGGCCATTGAGCAAAATTGGCTTTTAATTTTGTATTTTAATTCATTTTACCCCTAAATGACCAAAATTCCCCTCCTTACTAAACTTTTAAAAATTTCTTCCATGTCCTAATTTTGTCCATGAACTTAAAAATTGTCAAATTGCTATTTAAGATCTCCTAATTAATATTTCAAAGCAATTTCATACTAGAAACTTCTAGAATGCAAGTTTTGCAACTTATTCGATTTAGTCCCTAACTTCAAATTAAACATTTTATGCATAGAATTTCATCACGAAATTTTTGCACAATCATGTAATCATATCATGAACCTCAAAATAATAATAAAATAAATTTTTATACCTCGGATTTGTGGTTTCGTAATCACTGTTCCGTTTAGGCCCTATTTTGGGATGTTGCATTTCTCCCCCCTTTAGGGATTTTCGTCCCCGAAAATCTTACCTGTGAAGAGATTTGGGTACTGTTTTCGCATAGCCTCTTCGGGTTCCCATGTAGCCTCGTCTACCCTATGTCTATTCCATAGTACTTTCACAAGTGCATTACTTTTGTTCCTTAATTGCTTTACCTCTCGAGCTAGAATCTTTACTGGTTCTTCATCGTAAGTCATGTCTAGCTGAATCTCAACCTCTGTCTGAGAAATCACATGTGACGGATCTGAACGATAACGATGTAGCATAGACACATGAAATACATTATGAATCTTCTCTAACTCAATCGGCAAAGCTAACCGATATGCTAATGGTCCGACTCTCTCAATAACTTCAAACGGTCCAATAAAACGTGGACTTAGTTTGCCTTTCTTGCCAAATCTAAGAACTTTCTTCCACGGGGATACTTTCAAAAAAAATTTGTCACCAACTTGATATTCAATCTCTTTTCTCTTCAAATCTGCATCGACTTTTGTGCATGCAAAGTCGCTTTCAAGCAATCTCGATTATTTTTACTTTCTCTTACTGTTTCCTTAACTAGATCAACCCCAGAATCTGATCTTCCTTAAGCTCTGTCCAATACAAAGGTGTGCGACATTTACGTCCCTACAAAGCTTCATAAGGTGCCATCTTCAAACTCGACTGATAACTATTATTATAGGCAAACTCTACTAATGGTAAATATTTTTCCCAACTGCCTTGAAATTCCAGTACACAGCATCTAAGCATGTCTTCAAGTACCTGAACAACTCTCTCTCGACATCATCCAGTCGGTTTGAGGATGGAAAGCTGTACTAAAACTCAACTTTGTGCCCAAAGCCTTCTGTAATTTCTTCCAAAACCGTGAAGTAAATCTTGGATCTCTGTCGGAAATGATCGATAATGGTACCCCGTGTAGTCTGACTATATTTGAAATATACAACTCGGCCAACTTGTCAAGTGAATAATCCATACGAACTGGGATAAAATGAGCCAACTTTGTTAATTTATCAATCACAACCCATACTGCATCTTTCTTTCTCGGTGTAAACGGCAATCCTGTCACAAAATCCATAGTAATTTGATCCCATTTCCACTCAGGGACTAGCACGAGCTTCAATAAACCTGAAGGTACCTGATGTTCGGCCTTTACCTACTGACAGATCAAGCATCTAGAAACAAACTCTGAAATGTCCCTTTTCATTCCTACCCACCAATACATTTTCTTCAAATCATTATACATCTTTGTACTACCTGGATGAATAGACAAAGAACTACTATGTGCTTCCTGTAAGATCTTTCAAATAAGTTCATCATTCTTCGGTACGCATACCCTGTCTCTGAATATCAAACAACCGTCAGAATTGATCTGAAAATATGACTCTATATCCGACTCACACTGATCTCTTTTGGCTAACAACTCACTGTCATTTTTCTGAGCTTCACAAATTTCTTCAAGAAACATTAGTTTGGCTCTCAACTCAGCTAAGATAAAACCATCATCTGATAAGGCTAGACTAGTGTTCAAAGCTCTTAATGCAAACAAAAATTTCCTACTCAAAGCATCAGCAACAACGTTTACCTACCTGGGTGATAATCGATCACTAGCTCATAATCTTTAATCAACTCTAACCATCTTCTTTGCCTCAAATTCAAATCTTTTTGAGTCATCAAATATTTCAAACTTTTGTGATCGATAAATGTGTGGCACTTCTCACCGTACAAATGATGTCTCCAAATTTTCAGCGCAAAACAATGGCGACTAGCTCTAAATCATGTGTCGGATAGTTCTTCTCATGTGGCTTTAGCTGTCTAGAGGCATAAGCGATTACCTTCCCTTCCTGCATAAGTACACAACCAAGTCCATCCATGGACGCATCACTGTAAATCACAAACTCCTTACCTGGTTACGGTTGTACTAAAACAGAGCTTTAGTCAACAATGCTTTTAACTTATCAAAACTCTGTTGACACTTCTCAGTCCATTCAAACTTGACATCCTTTCGCAACAATCTTGTTAGTGGGGTAGCTATCATAGAAAATCCCTCTACAAATTGTCTATAATATCCGGCAAGACCAAGAAAACTTCTAACTTCTGATACATTTCTAGGAGGCTTCCAATCAACAATGGCTGAAATCTTGCTCGAATCAACCTTAATACCTTCACCTGAGACAATATGTCCAAGAAAACCAACTTCTCGTAACCAGAACTCACTTTTGCTGAACTTGGCATACAACTAATTATCTCTCAGAATCTGTAAAATTGTTCTCAAATGCTCTGCATGCTCAGTCTCATCATGAGAATAAATCAAAATATCATCAATGAACACAACTACAAACTTATCCAGGTACGGTCTAAAAATTCGATTCATTAAGTCCATGAAAATGGCAGGAGCATTACTCAAGCCAAATGGCATCACAAGGAACTCATAATGACCATACCTAGTCCGGAAAGCGATCTTGGGACATCGACTCTTTAACTCATGAACCGATAGTATCCGAATCTCAAATCTATCTTGGAAAACACAAGAGCTCCCTTCAATTGATCAAACATATCATCAATTCCGGCAATGGATACTTGTTCTTTTCTTTACATTACCTTGTTAAGTTGCCGATAATCTATGCACAATCTCATCAATCCATCTTTCTTTTTCACAAATAGCACTTTGGTGCACCCCATGGTGAATCTATTGGGTCTTACAAAGCCTTTATCTCATTAATTCTCGCAAATCGAAGTTTTCAATTCTTTCAATTCCAACGGAGCCATTCTATAAGGAGCAATAGAAATGGGTGTGGTACACGGAATCAACTCAATACCAAACTCAACTTCTCTAACAGAGGCAAACCAGTAGTTCTTCCGAAACACATCGGGAAACTCCCATACCACGAGCACTCGATTCAATTTTCAATTACGGATCTTTAGTGTTCAACACAAAAGCAAGATAAGCTTTATACCCTTTTCTCAAACATTTACGAAAGCGGACATAACGAAATTATGGAAAATGAACTATCGACTCTTACGAATTAACCCGAATAATTTCACCATTTTCACACTTCAACTAAATGAATTTCTTCCCACAATTCACTATCACATCATGTGTAGTCAACCAATCCATACCAAGAATCACATCAAACTCATCAAATGGCAATAACATGAGATCGGCGAAAAAGCAGAGCTCCTAATCAATCATCAAGGACAATTTCTACATACTTTATCTACAAATACATGCTTGCCTAATGGATTCGATACTTTAATCACAAATTCTGTAGATTCTATAGGCATACTTATACTAGGCATCAATTTCTTGCAAACATATGAATGAGTTGAACCCGGATCAATCAAAGCAATGACATTAATATTATGTAGAGAAAATGTACCCGTAATCACATCGGGGAAGGATGCCTCTTCGCATGTACGAATAGCATAAGTCCTTGCAGGGGCTCTAGCATCTGGTCTCACAGCTGAATCTCTTGAGGTGCCTCTGTTACTTGCTCCTACTCCCGGTTGCCTCGGTAATCTGCCTCTAGTAGGAGCATTTCTGGATCTAGCACTTTGTTCTATCTCTCGATTAGCTACCTCTGGACATTCTCGTACAAAATGATCTGGAGCACCGCATTTATAACAAACATTTTCGCCTGCCCGACAAGGACCATAATGAAGTCTACCACACCGAGGACACCTGATCTACCTCTGGTCCAACATTACCTACACTCGCGATCGAGGTGGTCCGAGCCTTCAATCCTTAAATCTGCTGCCTCTATTCTGACTAGAATACCTGGCTGAGAAACTAGATCTGGTAGAAAACTCCTTTGGCCTTTTGGATGTAGCTTGGAATGACCTGCTCATCTATCTCTTCTTTGTATCTTGTATCTCTATCTCAACTTTGCCTTTTCTTTTTAACAACTCCTCTGCCTTACAGGCTCTCTCAACTAAAATAACGAACTCTTTTATTTCTAGGACACCCACTGACAGTCGGATATCATCATTTAACCCATCCTCAAACCTTTTACACATGATAGCCTCTGTGGACACACATTCTCTAGCATATTTACTAAGCCTGACAAATTCGCGCGCATAATCGGTCACCGTCATATTACCTTGTTTCAATTCCAGGAATTCCTTTCTCTTCTGATCAATAAACCTCTGACTGATGTACTTTTTACGAAATTCCTCCTGAAAGAAATCCCAAGTGACCCTCTCCTTTGGTACAATTATTACAAGTGTTTGCCACCAGTGGTAGGCTGAGTCTCTAAGAAGTGATACTACACATTTCATACATTCCTCAGGTGTACAAGATAATTTGTCAAAGACTCTGATAGTATTTTCTAACCAAAATTCTGCTCTTTCTGCATCATCATCCTTTGTTGCTCGGAACTCTTCTGCCCCTTGTTTCCTGATTCTATCAACTGGTGGCTTTTCTCTTATCACTGTACCTGTGACTGGGGAAGCTTGAGCTACATGGGTAGCCTGACAATCATGACGGGGTGGAGGTCTAACTGCCGGATTCGTACGAACAAACTCGGCAAACAAATCATTCAAAGCTTGGAAGAGAGCTTCTCGAGTCACTCCTCCTTGATTAGCTGTTACTGGCCTATTCTCAGATGGCGCTGCCCCTTCCGCGGGAGCAGGCGCATTACTTTCTACATCATCATCACCAGCTCTCTCGGGATCCATTACTATAAAACAAAATATTTAAAAATCGTTAGGAGTCGTCACACTATCAAAATATAGGTATGGCATGAATAGTTAGACTTTTACTCACCTAACTGTTTCGAGAATCGACTAAACCTGCTCTGATACCAATAAATGTAACGCCCCCACACCCGAAACTGTCATCGGAGTCAAGCTTGAGGTGTTACTAATCTTATTTTACCTTTTTAAACAATTCTAACTACTTATATTAATTTTCGGAATAAACTGTTTTTCTGCATCATGGTTGCTTAAAAATTCATATCTCGAGTTACGAAACTCGAAATTCAATTCCATAAATTTTCCCTGAAAATAGACTCATATATCTATTTACTAATTTTTTTTCTAGAATTTTTGGCTAGGCCAATTAGTACAGTTTATTAGTTAAAGTCTCCCCTGTTTCAGGGTTCGACTACTCTGACCTCTGTGTATTACGAATCATATATCTCTCTGTACAGAATTTCAATGACTATGAGATTTGTTTCTATTAAAACTAGACTCAATAAGAATTCTAACCATATAAAGCACACCACCTAATTATTTTTATAAAAGTTATGGTGAATTTGTAAAGTTGAAACAGGGGATCCAGAAATTGCTCTGGCCCTATTTCACTAAAACTCAGATATCTTATAAAATACAAAACATTTACCTGCTTTGCTTATTCCATATGAAAATAGACACAATGAGATTTAATTTCATATATCATTCACTATCAAACCATGTCTCTACAAATTTTTGTGATTTTTCAAAATCACATTATTTCTGATACTTGAATCTGTTTTTAAGTTACTTTCACATTTTTCATAATTTTCATGTGATAGTTATTACTTAATCATACATATTATTAAACGTGTATATCATCAGCTATTCTATTAGCTAATCACTAGAAAATATTTACACATCATTGATCATATCATATCAAAAGAAACCAAGTTCCTATACATGCCATACACAAAACGAAACGTCTAACTATACCAATGTAATTTCTTCAATAGTGTGATCGGGTCTCCGACGTTTCCTTCGATCCCCGAGTGGCTTGATAAAAACTATAAGAAAAAGAAAATAAGAGAGTAAGCACTAGGCTTAGTAAGCTTACAAGCAAATAAATTACAACATTCAACATAATGAATAAATATACATGAAGTCACCTAGCCTCATAAACTTTCTTTACTTCTCATTTTCTACCTTCTTCTTTACTCACCTTTTTTCTTACATGACCTTTCACTTTTCATAAATATAATCTACCTTCCCTTTTTGCTGATAACTCACTATGATTTAAAATATACAATGATCCGATGAACCACTCGGAATACTAAGGATATTAGGGTCGTTCCTGTCTATCAATGTCCTGTCAAACATGTCTTCGACATGGACTTACATGAATTATTCCTATCTCCAATGCCATATTTATATATACAATATGGGCTTACATGGCTCATTCCTGTCTCCAAAGCCATATATCTGATATGGACTTACATGGCTCATTTCTATCCTGTCCTGTCAACCCCAATATCCTAATATTCCTAAGGTTCAAACGGGGCTTCGTAATGCTTTTTCTCTACTACTTACTTTTAATTCGAATTTAAATATTCTCAAAAAATAAGTATATAAATGCTGAAATTAACAATAATAATGTAAAATATAAGAATATTACATTTATTTCATCAGAAACTTACCTCGATACAAAATGTGACTAAACTTTACAATTTAGTCCTTTACTTTTTCTTTTCCCCGATCTACTCCTGAATTTCGTTCTTCTTGATCTATAATAGAAAATTTAACTTATTTAATATTCACATTTATCAAAACAGTCCTTTACTCAAACTTTGAAAAAATTACATTTTTACCCCTAAACTTTTGCATATTTACACTTTTACCCCAAATCTCGTAAATTAAACTTCAACCTATTTTCTTATGTTTTATGACATGCTGATCATTTTTTCCTTCTATGGAAGCATCAAATTCATACTCTAACACGCACTTATGACTATTAGGTATTTTACCGATTAAGCCCTTTTTCTCGTTTTTACCTAAAACTGAGTAGCACAAGTTGTCTAACATAATCTAAGACCTCATATTCTATAATAAAACATCAAAATAAACACTTTTCACCTATGGGTATTTTTCCAAATATGAACCCTAACTTAAATTATTGCTAGCATAAGCTTTATCGAGCTACCGGGACTCCAAAAACGTAAAGAACTTGAAAAACGGGGCTAGAATGGACTTACAATCGAGCTTGGAAGCTTGAAAAACCATAGCCATGGTTTCTCCTTGCTATATTCGGCCATTGAGCAAAATTGGCTTTTAATTTTGTATTTTAATTCATTTTACCCCTAAATGACCAAAATGCCCCTCCTTACTAAACTTTTAAAAATTCCTTCCATGTCCTAATTTTGTCCATGAACTTAAAATTGGTCAAATTGCTATTTAAGACCTCCTAATTAATATTTCAAAGCAATTTCATACTAGAAACTTCTAAAATGCAAGTTTTGCAACTTATTCGATTTAGTCCCTAACTTCAAATTAAACATTTTATGCATAGAATTTCATCACGAAATTTTCGCACAATCATGTAATCATATCATGAACCTCAAAATAATAATAAAATAAATTTTTCTACCTCAGATTTGTGGTTTCGTAATCACTGTTCCGTTTAGGCCCTATTTCGGGATGTTACACCATAGCTAGGGTTTCTTCACTTTCCAAGCTTGATAGTAAGTGCATCCTAGCCCCGTTTTTAATGTTCTTTACATTTTTAAGGTTGTTATCAACCGATCTAGCCATTTCTACCATTTATTTGAGCTAGGGTTGATGTCTAGGGTTTGATCCATATGTGACATGCATGTATTTTGATGTTTCATGTTAGATTATGAAAGTTTGATGATAAACATCTTTTACTAAGTGATTTTTGATGAAAACACCTAAAAAGGATCTTTTTGTAAAAGTTATGAAAATGGGTAGTAGAAATGTGATTTCATAAAAAATGTGGGTTGGTATATGCATGATATAGGTTCGGCTAAGCTTGGGTAAAAGTATGGTTAATGTGATTTGATACATTTCATTTTACGAGCCTAGGACTAATTTGTAAATATGTAAAAGTTTAAGGGAAAAACTATAATTTTTCCAAAGTATGGTTGTTGGACTAATTTGAACAATGTGATAATTAAATTAGCTAAATTTGCGATCAAGAAAAACAGAGTCTAGACCTAGACCGGAGAAAGAACAAGATTTTGGACTAAATCGAATTAGTTGTCCATATTTTGTACCGAGGTAAGTTCGTGTGTAAATAATGGAACTTTATATTATGCATTTAATATTTGATATTGCATGAATTGTTTAACTATTATTATGAATGCATTCGACGAAGATTCGATGTGGTAAAATTCCCGGCTGAACCTTTGGAGTAGTTAGGATACAAATGTCATGACATTAGGGTTATGTGTGATTTCATGTAAGACCATATCTGGGATATGGCATCGGTATGTGATTTTGTGTAATACCATATCTGGTATATGGCATCGATATGTGATTTTATGTAAGACCATGTCTGAGACATAACATCAATATGAGACATCGTGTAAGACCATAGCTGGGCTATCAGCATCGATATGTGATCCCATGTAAGACCATATCTGGGATATGGCATTGGTATCTTACTATGTGAATGAGATTTCCCGGGTATCCTTTAGTATTCCAAGTGGTTCAACGAGTAATTTAAAGATTATGTCAAAGATGTGAAAGGCTATAATTATGTTATGAAGTGGTACAAGTACGTACACAAAACACATGAGAAATGAGCTCGGTTTATGATGCATTATTGGTAAGGATGCAAATGAGTAAGATATGCCTATGATCATTTGATGATTATGTGCCAATTTATAATATGCTATGTGTATGTTATTACATGTTTAATGTTGCTTATTATTTACATGCAAACTTACTAAGCTTTAAGCTTACCCACTTCCTTTCCATTTCTTATAGTGTCGTCAAGCTAACTCGGGGATCGAAGGACGTCGAAACTCGATTCATACTATCAAACTAATCTTTTGGGTGTAGTGAATTCAAGTATTTTGAGTATGACATGTATAGGGGACTTGGTCTTTTTGTTTATGTGTCATATTAATTTGGCCAAGTGTGTTGGCTTATAATGATTTGATGATTCATTTGGTATATGGCCATGAGATATGGTTCATATTAATTATTGGGATATAAACCTATTCATATATCTATGCATGTGCTAAGGTCATACATGTTGTGGTTAAAATTGTTTGGCATGGTTGAATTATGAATGTGATCATGGATGTTTGATGATGGAATTGTGAGTAAATGGCATGATAACAACTAAGGATTGAATGTATAAATGGAGTAAATTGATGTTACATATTGCATGTGATTTGGTAAGCTTGGCTTAACAAGGTATGGTACATGAGCATGTATAAGTGATATGAAATTTTCATGCATGAGACATGTTTATAAATGTTTGATTGCCTAAATATGTCATGATAAATGCCAATGAAAGGTGCAAGTGTGCATGTGTGATTGAGGGTAGCAATTGGCTTGGAAAATAGCCTCAAAATTGTCCACACGGGTAGACACACGAGCATGTGTCTAGGCCGTGTGTCCCCTGCACCTTAGTTATAAGAAACAAAATGCTTAATATAGGCTAGATGGGCATGAGACACAACTGTGTGTCTTGGCCATGTATAGGACACGGCCTTAGGAGATGAGCATGTGCCCAGACCATGTGAAGTTTGCACCTAATTTTTAGAATTTAATTCACGACACGACCTAAGGACACGGGCGTGTGCCTTGGCCGTATCACCCTAATTTGTTGATGACATCATAAACAGAGAGTTACACGGGTTGAGGACATGGGCGTGTCCCAAGCTACACGGGCGTGTGACCACACGGCCTACCCACACAGGCATGTGACCCTCCAAAACAAGAAAATTTTCTAAGTGTTGTAAAAGTTCCAAAAGTTCTCGGTTTAGTCCCGAACTACTCCCAATGTATGTTTTGGGCCTCATAGGCCTGTAATAGGGATGATATGCATCTACATGAATGGTTTTAAATTGGATGAAATTTGAAGGCCTGGTTTTGTATGATTGGTTATGTTTAAGCCCGGTAATGCCTCGTACCCTGTCCCGGTGTCGGACATTGGTAAGGGGTGTTACATTTAATGCCCTTATTTATTTATGAAAAAATTGGGTTAGGGAAGATTAAAAATACCCAGATCACACCACAGTCAGCTAACAGGTCTTCAGAACATATGAAAAGTGTACTTGAATATGTGTTGGTTAAAGTGTGGAGCTTTATCATCCCAACGGATTTTATAATTTTAGATTTTGAGGAAGACCATGAGATACCCATTTTATTAGGTAGACCATTTTTAGGAACATCAAGGTCCGCCATTTACTTAGAAAATAATGAGTTAAAAATGAGGATCAATGGTGAGATAGAAATCTTTAAATGTGGTCACTGACAAAATGAGGAACATAGAGAAAAACAAGGGAGACAATGCTTTGGAATATCTGTAAAAATTCATAACAACCTTGAACCAGGGAAAGTGTTCTCTATGATAAGTGTAGGAAGAAAAAGTAAGTTCAGAGAGTGAGATAAGTGAAAGAAGGTGGAATGGCATGACAGACGTTGGACCAATTCTGGTAGAACCACAACTAGAAGAGGGTTCACGTATACATTAATCAAGCTAACGGGTGAATCCAACAACAAGACTTAACATTCTTTGCGGTTGTAAAGCTTATGTTAAACATCAAACGTCTACTAAGCTCGAACCTAAATCCCAAAAGTGCATCTTTATGAGATATCCTAAGGAAACTAAAGGATATTATTTCTTCAATCCTACTGAGAACTAAGACAATGTTCTTCTTTGAAAGAGAGTTTGTCTCTAAAAAGGGAAGTGGTAGAAGAATAGAACTCGAAGAAATTCAAGAACAACAACAAATCACTGAACCAAATATGAGCAACAATAGTTCCACAAGTTGTTACGAAACAATCAACTATTTTGGAAACACAACTACACCAAAGATCTTTAAGAGAACGCCATGTACTTGAGAGATATGGATTTCTCATTACAACACATGGTGATATTCTACTTATGGATCAAGATTAGTCTAGGACTTATCAAGAAGTGGTGGCAAGCCTAGATTCTGAGAAATGGTTTGAGGCCATGAGGTCTAAGTTGGATTCCATGTCAGAAAACCAAGTATGGATCTTGGTTGACCCACTTGAAGGGGTAAAACCCATAGGGTGCAAGTGGGTTTTCAAAAAGAAAATTGTCATGGATGGTAATGTACAAACATACAAAGGGTGATTAGTCACTGAAGGTTTTCAACAAGTTCATGGTGTAGACTATGATGAAACCTTTTCTCCCTTTGCTATGTTTAAATTATCCAAATCTTACTTGCAATAGCTGCATTTAATGATTATGAGATCTGGCAGATGGACGTCGAAACAGTTTTCCTTAATGAAAAACTGTAAGAGGATGTATACATGGTGATATTCTACTTATGGATCAAGATTAGCCTAGGACTTATCAAGAAGTGGTGGCAAGCCTAGATTCTGAGAAATGGCTTGAGGCCATGAGGTCTAAGATGGATTCCATGTCAGAAAACCAAGTATGGATCTTGGTTGACCCACTTGAAGGGGTAAAACCCATAGGGTGCAAGTGGGTTTTCAAAAAGAAAATTGTCATGGATGGTAACGTACAAACATACAAAGGGTGATTAGTCACTGAAGGTTTTTAACAAGTTCATGGTGTAGACTATGATGAAACCTTTTCTCCCTTTGCTATGTTTAAATCATCCAAATCTTACTTGCAATAGCTGCATTTAATGATTATGAAATCTGACAGATGGACGTCGAAACAGTTTTCCTTAATGGGAAATTGTAAGAGGATGTATACATGACATAACTTGAAGGTCTTATCAATCCAAAAGATGCTGGTAAGATATGCAAGCTAAAAAGATCCATTTATGGATTAAAGAAAGTTTCTCAAAGTTGGAATTTTCATTTTAATGATGCGATCAAAGAGTTTGGTTTTATAAAAAATAAAGATGAGCCTTGTGTTTACAAGAAAATTAGTGGGAGCACTATTGTATTATGGGTATTGTATGTAGATGACATAGTTATCATAGGAAATGACATACCTACCCTACAGTCTATTAAGACTTGGTTAGGAAGTTATTTTTTTTATGAAGGACTTAGGTGACGCTACATACATTTTAGTTGTCAAAATCTATAAGAGGTAGATCAAGATGAGTCCTAGGTCTAAGACAAAGTACATACATAGATAAAATACTAAAAAGGTTCAGTATGAAAAAATCTAAGAGAGGATTCCTACCTATGAGACATGGCATTTCACTCTCGAAGGAAATATGTCCTTCAATTTCACAAGAGAGAGAATATATGAGTAAGATTCCATATGCTTCGACTATTGGATCTATCATGTATGCCATGATATGTACTTGTCCAGATGTATCATATACTTTAAGCATGACAAGCCAATACCAAGTAGATCCCAGTGAAGGTCATTGGATCGCAATTAAAAATATCCTTAAGTATTTAAGAAGGACTAAGGATACATTCCTTATATATAGAGGTGAGGAAGAGCTGAGTGTAAAAGGTTACACTATGCTTGTTTCCAAACTGAAAAGGATGATTCATGATCGTAATTTGGTTTTTTGTTTTGCCTTAATGGTGGCGTTGTGACCTGGAAAAGTTCAAAGCAAGATACAGTAGTTGATTCTACAACTGAGGCCAAGTACATTGCGGCTAGTGAGGCTACAAAAGAGCCTGTTTGGATCAAGAAGTTCATATTTGAACTAGGGGTTGTGCCTAGCATATCAGATGCTATGGAACTTTGTTGTGACATCAATAGAACTATTGTACAAGCAAAGGAACCCAGATAACATCAATGATTCTAACATAAACTTAGGTGCTTTCATCTTATTTGAGAAATCATTGATCGAGGAGATGTAAAAATATGTAAAGTATCAATGGATGAAAACATCACTGATCCAATGACGAAGCCTCTGACACAACAGAAATATGATTATCACACTAAGTCACTCGTTATTAGATATATGATTGATTGGTCTTAGTGCTAGTGGTAGATTGTTAAAGTATGTCCAAAGACCAATCATGAGATGATTGTAGTCATATACTAGTTTTACCTTGTTTATTAATATAAGACATTGCCATTATTACAATTTCTTTTTCTGTGTATATAAATAAATTGAATTGTAATAAAGTTCTATGAATATAATTAATCTTAAAAGGTCATTAGTCAAGTATTATTGTTGGCTTGGACAAAAATAATGCATTGGGACTAATGTGTAGTTGATTGATGACAAATAGTTGTCATTGAAATAGGGATGTCAAAATCAATACATGAGTATGTGTTTGAGAACAACATATTGGATTGACCCACTGTAAGTATGTTTCTTGGATTATTATGTAATAGTCACAATATTACTCATAGTGATAACTATGTATATGATTCCTAAACTTGAGATCATCATTGTCCCAACATTGTGACTCTTATATTTTGATACAATTAAAACATCTACCGTAACAAGTTGTACTATAAAGACTAAAGTTGGATATACCACAATCCATGTAGTGGGATATGGTTAACCAAGATAGGGTTTATCCTTCTTACATAATGGGAGCAATATCTTAGGCCTCTTGACGGAATGTGACTAGAAATCCACGGTCATGCTCGAATAAGTTGATATGAGTTATCACACTTATTTGTTTATTGTAGTCTGCTCAGAAAATATAGAAATATGATATTGGACTATACAAGTGTGACTATTACATGAATTGTGTCCAATCTAGATATTAAGGATAAAATGATATAATATATGAAAAGATTATCACAGAAAGGTAATGTTGAATCACGACTTCTTTTAACTTGGGTGGCAATGATGCATTGCTAGATGTCACTCATTGCTTATAATGTTAGAAGCATTCTAGTATTACTACCAACATTACAATAGCCTACAGGGTCACACCTTATAGTTGAAACGAATAAAATTCAATTGTATTTGGTATTGTAATCAGTTGTTGTAACATCCCTAGCCTGTCTCTATCGTCGGATTAAGGTTACAAAGCCTTATTGTACAATCAGATACATTTAACATTGTAACACTCCTAACCAGTATCCGTCGCCGAAATAGGGTTACGAACCATTATCAAAGATTTTAATTCAAAACAATCAAAATATTAAAACATTGAATTCACATCATCAATCATAGTAAAACCAATAAAATTCATACATATTGTCCCTTATTCGAGCCTTCAAGGCCCTAAAAACACATTAGAAACAAATCAGGACTAAATCGAAAATAAATAAATTTTTTTAGAAAAAGTTAAAAATTTTCAAACTGCAGGGGTTATATGGCTGTGTCCCAACCCGTGTAACTCTCTAACTTGGCCGTGTCTCAGGCCGTGTACCCTTCGAAATGGCCTCACATGCCCGTGTGCTAGGTCGTGTGCTAGGCCATGGAACATCCTAACTTGAAACCCTTATAAAGCTATAGGGTACACACGGCCGTGTCGCATGGCCGTGTATCACACACGGCTAAGATACAAGCCCATGTAGATGAAAAATAGGTCATTGCCAATCCATTTTTCTCACCCATTCAAGTACATACCTACAATCAAATTTCCACATATGAACAAAATGTAACAGCCCAGTTTAGACCCTAGTCGAAACAGTAGTTTCGAGACTACAAATCTGAGTCAGAAAAATATTTTAATATTATATTCTATGCTTAAAGTATGTGAATTGATATGTGTGAAATTTTCGTATGAAAATTTTATCGTTTGAGTGCTAATTTGTGAAAAAGAACTTAATCGCTTAAAATGTAAAAGTAGCGTGTTATATGTTAAAGTACCTATTTGCTTTGAATAGTTAATTATGAAGTCCTTAAAATGAAATTTAGCCATTGGATAATGGGATGGACGGTAATGGACAACCATTATATGGTTTTATTATTAATTCATTAAGGTTAAAATAGTAAATTATGTATTAAAGTTAATAAAATAAAACATAAAGAAAATTGTTGCATGATCATATTTTATTTTTTATGGCCGAATATGGAGAAGAAAGAAACTATCTTGAAAGTTTGGAGTTCGGCACTTAGGAGGCTTAATTCGAGTATGTGTTTTGCTCGATTTTTGATAATTTTTACGTTTTTGAGATTGTTGCTTCGAATATTACTTAGCCCATGCTTCAATTTTCAGAATTGATGATGAACTTGAGATTTTCCATTTTTTATAATCTGATGGAATTTTTGTTTGATGATGAATAATAAATCTTTGATGTTTGATTTTCATGTTTAATTAAGTGATTTTTTATAAAAATGTGTATTAAGGACTAAATTGAGAAATTTGTAAATTGAGGGGTCAAAATGTAAAATAAATGAAAGAAATGGGTTGTTAGAGACCTAAGGTAAATTCGACCTAACATGGGTTTGATGAAATTTTGAGTAAGTTGTGTTATTATGAAATAGGGACTAAATTGTAAAAATATGAAATGTTAGGGGCTAAAGTGCAAAATACCCAAAATATGTGTTCTTGGATAAAATTTAATGAAATTTTGAATAAGTGAGTTAATTTTGATATTAATTAGATTGGCAAAAGCGGAATTCGAATATAGATCGAGGGAAAATCAAAGTATCGGATTAGTCGACTTAATTTGTCGTTACTGCAAAAAAGGTAAGTTCATATTTTAATGAATGTTATGAAATCATATTATAAATGCTTACTATTTGTATGATTGAATTTAATGTTGAATGATAATACAAATATATGTATTTTGAATAAGTTATATGTATATATGTTATTATGATATTGAATTGTTCGAGAAGCAGAATATATGAATACTAGAAAGTTTTGATAATATGACGAGGTTCGAAAAGCCTCGTACGAACCATAAAAATAGTTAGGATACATATGTCATGACACAGGATTCCGATATGTGTTATCCTGTAAGACCACGTCTAAGACGTTGGCATCGATTTGTGATTTACGTGTAAGACCATGTCTGGGACATTGGCATCGTATATGATTTCATGTAAGACCCTGTCTGGGACAGTGGCATTGATATTTGATTACTTGTAAGACCACGTCTGGGACGTTGGCATTGTACGTGCTTATGAGTTATCCAAGTATCCTTATTTATTCCAAACGGTTCAACGGGCATTCTGAGAAATAAATGATTAAGTGAAAGACATTCCAATTTAGGTACGTTGAAATGTAGACAATATTTGAAATTGAAAGGTAAGTATATATGTGCAAAGAATGTTATGTAATGTATACGGAAATGAAATGTGAATATGTGTAAATAAAACATGAATAAATGGATAAGATATGTTTTATAAGTGGCATATGTGAAATTATATACGTATGAAAGGTGAAATTGAGTATAAATGATGATATGAGATTTATGTATATATATATATATATATGATTAGATGTGTTATATTCTATAATGTGCTCATTTAGCTATATGAAAGTGTGAATTGAGTGATATATGATAATTGAGTTGAATAAGCTTGTGAAAGCTAAAGTTTTTAAAGTAAGCAAGTATAATATTGGATGATGATAATTCGATATGAGAACATGTTTTATAACTTGGAAAAGTTGTATGAGATAGCATATCATGCATATGGCTTTGTAATGAAATTATTTATTATGTTAAGTTTATTAAGATACGAGCTTACTAAGCTTTAAAGCTTACTCTGTGTACATTTTTCCTATGTATATAGAATTTCAAAGACTTGTTCAGGTTGGAAGTCGAAGAAGATCTCATCACACTATCCGGTTATCGTTTCGGTAAATTAAAGTTTTGAATTTTAGTTATGTGGCATGTATAGTCTAGTTTTGATGTAGTTGATTTTGGAATTAGTATATGTATATAGCCATGTGAAAATGGCTTATTAATGATACAAAAGTTGGTATATATATGGTCATGTTATAAGCTCAATTTGGAGGTATGTTTCATGTTAAATATGTTTGTGATGTTGTTATATGATTTGGAAATGAGATGTGTTAATGATGAAATATAATCGACCATGAAAGTAGCTCATTTCAGACGTATGATTTGCGATATATTTTGTGTGGTGATTGATTATAAAATTCTGCTTAAGTGAGGTAAATATGGTTTATGGATGTGTTTCGGTTGTGGCTTATTATTGACCTATTTTAGATGTATAATTTGTGTTTTGCAAAGGTTTGAAAATGGTAAATGATGTGTTTTTGATATAATACATATGCTCACATACGCTAAATTATGTATATGTGATAGGTTGCATATTGTTTGTTAAGGTAAGGTTTGAGATGTTAAAGTATAAATATGTTTTGTAATTTATTTGATGGTCATTTAGGTACGGTTATAAATGGTACAATTAGTTTCGATTTAAATTGTGAAATTGGTTGATTTATCGAAGATTAAATTTTATGACCAAATATATGGTTAAAAGATCGGCTATGCATGTGTATTTTGGAAATGGTAAAGGGGTGTGTATTTATATTTGGCTAACAATAAGTAAATTATTCTTTTACATGCCAATGATATGTTTTGTTTATGATTCAGTAATTAATGGTTAAGTTGTTAAGTTAAATGCTTAAGTTTAAAATGTGCCTTATATGTGGTTTATGAATTTGGTAAATGACAGATAGGTATTTTGGATATTTCATTAGTGAAGTGATATTGTAATTATGGTATGATTTAATTCGGCACTTATGTGAAAATTGGTAGTTATTATTTTGGTAAAATGTGTACAATTTGGTAAAACCAAATATTATACTTGACCTTATGTGATGTTGTTAATGCCGTATATATATATTAATGATTAATAAATCATGTGGTTTGGCTTGACTTAGTAAAATGTGAAGAAGTGCATATTTATAAATAGTGTTTTTGGAAAGTAGTTAATGAAGTATATTTATATGAGTGAATGTCTTAATATGTGATCGGTATATGAAATGAACTATACTTGGTTATAAGTTAAGCATTCGATTACCATGATTCATTGGTTATAAGTTAATCTAGTGAAAGACACGAGTTAGGGGTGTTACATTTGGTTGGTATCAGAGCTATGGTTTAGTCAGTTCTAGGATTACCATAGCATATGTGACTCTAGCTATACATGCCACATTTAACCTACGATAGTGTGATATCTCCCGACTCTGACGAAAATTATTTTGATTAGACAGATAAATTTTCCAACTGAGCTAATTCTGATAGTACAGAATGTGTACTCAAATGTTGGAATGGAAATGTGTTGATTATGAGTTGAAACTCATAAAGGTATGGATCAAATTATATGACATGTTGTTATTGATAAATGTTGTAATGATATGTGTATATGAGTTGTGATATGTGGCCTATGATTATTATATGAAATGCTTTGATTGTGAATTAGTGATTTGAGTTGGCATATGAACTATGTGATAAGTACAAAAGTGAGTAAAAGCAAAAGTTTATTAAATGATTTGAGAATGTGAAATTAGTAATGAGCTGACTATTTGTGATAGTATGTGTTATGTGCATTTATGTGTAAGTTAAATTTGAGGTTTTATTACCCTCACCCCCCTTATCAGTAAAATGTTACTATGAAATATGTAAGATTTAGATTGAATAAGTTCGCGAGTGTGGAGTTACAGAAGTCCGCGTTCGGAAGAATAATAATGTGGTCAAAAAAGTGAATGAATCAACAAATGAAGATAGTATTAAAAGAGATATTGGATAGTTCTGAAGACTATTCAGATTATGCAAAGACACTGCTACAGAAGAAGTTAACTCTGACTAAATGATCTATTCAGGTTTGTTATCTAAAGAAAATATTAGCTAGAAGCTTTTCTGAATTAACTTCTGTTAGTAAAGGAATAATGTGAAAATTTCTGATGACAGAATTAAACAATGAAAATGATTAAATTGTATTGATGGCTGAGTGCAGTGGTTATAGTTGGACAGTTGCTATGACTTTTCTGAGCATTCTATGTATACATTTATCCTCAAAAGTATATGCGATTGTTTAGTTTCAGAACAAATTCTTATTGTATGAGAACATTATCTAAATATATATTAATAGACGAAAGCATTGTTGGTCTATTTGGGTTATGTTCGACATTGCTCTATCTTTCTCTGGTATTTATTTCATTGTGTGGATATGAAAATCGATGGTAGAATCTGTATAATGCTAATATTCTGATTCTACTGGATATTGTTCTATTAAATATACGTGAAGATTATATTGTTTCTGTTATTGAGGATCTCAGTATTTATGAGTGATATTGTTCTTTCTGGACATTTACTGGAATATCATCGGGGTTAATATCATTCGATATGGGTTATAAATTTTCTGATATTCTGTGTAGCTTCAAATGTTGAAAATTTCGCTATTCTGGTTTTCTTATGATTCTATGTGATTATCTATAAGAGATATTTATCTGACAAAAATGGCTATATCTATTATAATCATAATTTATATTCTGAAATCTGGGAGTACTGCAATACCATTTTCAAAATTATAAAAGTTGTGCTTCTGTATTGGTTGTTGTTCAAATCATATTTGATTTTCTTGTGGGTTCAAATACTTTATTAACAGCCGGGATATTATCTATTGTTACGGGTGAGATATCGGTCTTATTATGACATTATGATTTCTATTTGAAAAAGGGGACGTCAGTATAATTCAGAACTTCGATGATTAATATATGAGACAGCTTTATTATAAACTCTTTTTCTAGTTTTCGTGAAAGATTAGACATCGGCAAAAGTGAAAATGATAGAGGATCAAAATCAAATCTGTAAAATGATATGTTTGGGATTATCCTTTTAATGAGAAGAAAAGATTTCTTCGAAAGGACCGATTCAGTGGTTTAGTCTGATCTAATATTATTTGGTTGAAAAGTTAATTGGGTTATAAAAATAAACTTTGAACGTACATGTGTGAATTGAGGAATGTCTGAAAGAAGAATTTGTATTCTTGAGGACTTGATACAGAATTATGTCTATCGAAACAATTCTATCTGAGAAATATTGTGGTAAATTAAAGTTAGTTTGATTGTTGAAGCTTTCCTTTTTGCAAGGAGATATTGTTAACCGAAACATCAGTATTGGTTCAGTCTAGTTTGAAGAAAAAGCTTATGATCTTCAGTCATTCGTCAATGAACGATTTGAAGTGTGTTCTAATATTAGAGTGTACAAGATATCATGTGAAATCATACGATTAAAGCTACATGAAAAGAGCTATGTGACATATTTGATGATTACAAGAGTTTAAAATGTTTGACGTTGCAGAGCAAGATCCGAACTTGGCACAGCAAAGTTAGCTCTAATCGTCGAACAACTTTTGATTCTGTAATTAAATATTATTATTCGAGGGAAATGATTATAGTTTCAAATGATCTGAATAAGAAACTTTTGTGCGTTTACGAACGATGAATACATGAATGATCTTATCAAAGGATGATTATATGTTAGTTGGATTAGAAGTTAAATTGATGATTGCTTGTTGCTTTGATATAGAGTGTGTATACCAAGAAGCTCTGAGATTGTATAACCATTGTTGCAAGAGGTTCACAATGTCAATTAGATTGTTCATACAGGAGTAACAAGAGACATGATAATTTGAGAAAGTGGTATTGATAATGGGTATAAAATGTAATATTTCTAACCTCGCGTTTAAATGTTTGAGCTATCAATAGGTTAAAGTTAATTATTAAGTGTCTTCAGGACTATTTTAGCATGTTTTGATATTTGAATAATGGTGAAATAGAATTTTGATAAATTTTGTATCGGGATTATCTCTTTGCCCTAATCTAAAGCCGTACGATGTTTTTCTTGATCTAAACAAATAATTTTAGCTCAATTCAATACTTACATTATTCAATTTAACCCGAACTCATTTTTCTGGCAAAATTACATTTTTGCCTTTATAATTTTGATTTCATTTCAATTTTGTCCTTAGCTCATAAAATGAAAATTCATGCAATTTTCCTAAAACCCACCATAGCAAAATTTCATATATGTCCCTAGCAAGCCCTATATTTCATTTATTTCATAATTTTACCATAAATATTTTCTATTTTACAATTTAATCCCTATTTGACAATTTCATCAAAAATCACTTAACAAAAGTTGTTTATCTATCAACAACTAGCCATTTTCTTCCATAAAAAATCAAAATTCATATACATTCATTCATGGAAAAACCCTAACCTTTTAATAATTTTACAAATTAGTCCCCGGGCTAACTAGATTAAGCTACAACAATCTTAAAAACATAAAAATCATTAAAAACGGAACAAACAATACTCACATGCAAGCAAAATAGGGTTGGTCGAATGTTCAAGCTTCCATGGCTTCTTTTCCTTTTAATTTTCAGTTGAAGAAAGAGTAAAAAGATGATACATTGATTTTTTTATTTTATTTATCATTATTTACCAAATTACCATTTTATCCTTAAAATTTATTCATAATTTCATTAATAACAAGCCATGAACATCCACTATCTTCATTAATGGTCTAATTACCACATAGGGACTCATACTTCAAGGTTCAATATCCATTTAATACCTTTAGCTACTAGAACTCTTCTTTTGTACTTTATGCAATTTAGTCCTTTTTATCAAATTAAGCATGCAAACGGTAAAATTTCTTAACGAAATTTTTATACGATAATACCAGCATGTTGTAGACATTAAAATAATAATGAAATAAATATTTCTACATTGAATTTGTGGTCCCAAAACTACTATTCTGATTTTATTGAAAACTGGTTGTTACAACTCTCCCCATAATGAAATTTTTGTCTTCGAAAATCTTACCAGAAAAGAGGTTCGGATATTGTTTTCTCATAGCTTCCTCGAGTTACCTGGTGGATTCCTTTATTCCGTAATGTTGCCAAAGAACCTTTACTAAAGCTATGTTCTTATTTATCAATTCTTTAACCTTTTGAGCCAAAATTTTGATCGGTTCTTCGCCGTACGACATATCAGGCTGAATTTCAAATTCCACCGATGAGATAACATGTGAAAGGTCAAATTGGTACCGCCGTAATATAGATACATGAAACACATTATGAATCTTTTCTAACTTTGACGGTAAAGCTAATCAATACACTACAGGTCTAATTCTTTCAATAATCTCATACAACCCGATAAATCGCAAACTTAGCTTTCCTTTACGTCCAAAATGAAGAATTTTCTTCCGAGGTGATACTTTCAAGAATACTCTATTACCAATTTGAAATTCAATGTTTTTATGTTTCAAATTTTCATACGACTTTTGTTAATCCGAAGTTGCTTTCAAACTATCCCGAATTACTTTTACTTTTTCTTTAGTCTCTTAAAATTAAATAAACCCCGTGAATCTTTTTCTCACTGACCTTGGTCCAATATAATCAAGTTCAACATTTACAACCATACAAAGCATCGAACGGTGCCATCTTTATGCTCTACTGATAACTATTATTATACGTGAATTTAACTAACTGTAAATATTTCTCCCAGTTGCCTTCAAACTCTAATATACAACAACGAAGCATATCCTCAAGTATATGAATTACTCACTCAGACTGACCATTGGTCTAAGGATGAAATGCAGTGCTAAAATGCAATCACGTACCTAGAGCTTTCTGTAACTTTTTCTAAAATCGTGATGTAAACTGCGAGTCTCTATCTGAAATTATAGAAATTGGCACCCCGTGCAATCTGACAATCTCAACAACATATAACTCAACTAATCGCTCAAGGGAATAATCTGTACGTACCAGAATAAAATGTGCAAACTTCGCCTGATGTTCAACAACAACCCAAATTGCATTTTTCTTTCTAGGAGACAAAGGTAAACCACATACGAATTCCATCGTAACTAGCTCCTATTTCCATTCTGGTATCATCACTGGCTGTAATAAACCAGAAGGTATCTGATGTTCAGATTTAACTTCCTGACAAACTAAATATCTCAATACGAAATCAGAAATCTCCCGTTTCATTCCCGGCCACCAATACATCTGTTTCAAATCACTGTACATCTTATTACTTCCCAGATGAATAGACAAGTTACCAATATGAGCTTCTTGTAAAATCTTCCGAATGAGCTTTGGATTCTTAGATACACAAATCCTGCCACTAAAAATAAACAATCATCAGATCCAATAGGGAATTTTGAATAAAAAATTAACTTACTTTATGTCTGTTTAGCTAACAACTCGTTATCACACTTCTGAGCCTCGCAGATCTATTGTAAAAAAATCAGTCTAGCTTTCAACACTGATAAAATTGAACCATCATCAGACAACGTCAGTTGCATATTCATTGCTAACAAAGCAAATGAAGACTTTCCACATAGAGCATCTGCAACTACATTTACTTTACCTGGATGATAATCAACAATCAAATTGTAGTCTTTCAATAGCTCGAGCCACCTGCATTGTCTTAGATTCAGATCTTTCTATGACATTAGATACTTTAAACTCTTATGATTGGTAAATATATGACACTTTTAGCCATACAAATGATGTCACCAAATTTTCAACGCAAATACAACAGCTTCCAGTTCTAAATCATGTGTCGGGTAATTCTTTTCGTGTAACATTCCAATTTAGGGTCTAGTTAGAATAATGGTTTTGAGACCACAAATCCAAAATAGGAATAATTATTTTATGAGTATTATGAGGTTTATGATATGATAGCATGCTTGTGTGAAATTTTCGTGAAGAAATTCTATACCTAAGGTGTCCAATTTGACTTTAGGTACTAAATTGAATAAGTTTCAAAATATGAGTTCTAGAAGCTTCAAGCATGAAATTGCATTGGATTATTAATTAGAGGTCCTTAAATAAAAATTTGACAAATTTCTATAATTTCAGACAAAAATGGGCATGCATGGATAAAAATTGAAAGTTTAGTAAAAATGGCATTTTGGTCATTTGGTTAATAAAAGAATAAAAAGGAAAAATAAGTCAAAATTTTCTCATCTTCTCCATGTATGTGCTGAAATTCCAAGAGGTACCATAGCTAGGATATCTTCACTTTTCAAGCTCAAAAGTAAGTGCATCCTAGCCCCGTTTTTAATGCCCTTTGTATTTTTGAAGTTGTCATCAACCGATCTACCTATTTCTAGCCATATTTTGAGCTAGGGTTCATGTTAAAAAAATTTACCCATGTGTGACATGCATGTATTTTGATGTTTCATGGTAGATTATGAAAGTTTGATGTGTGTTTAATATCTTTTACTAAGTGATTTCTAGTGAAAAAGGCTAAAAAGGACTAATTTGTAAAGTTTGTGAAATGGATAGTACAAATGTGATTTAATGAGAAATGTGAGCTGATATGAGTTGGAATATGAATCGGCTAGACTTGGGTAACAAAGAAAGTGCATGCATTTCATTTTACGAGCCTAGAGACTAAAGTGTAAATAAGTAAAAAGTTAAGGGTAAAATGGTAATTGTACCAAAGTAAGATTTTTGGGTCGATTCGAACAATGTATGTATTAAACTAGTTAAATTTGGCATTATAGATCAAGAAAAACGTGATTCGGGTCTTGATCGGAGGAAAAACAAGGTTTGCGAGGATTAAGCTCGTTTTCATCATTTTGTATCGAGGTAAGTTTATATGTGAATAATGCAATATGTATTATGTTCAATGCTTTGATATTATATGAATTTAAATATTTTATTATTTTTATGATTTATGCTTCGATTATTCCATGAGTAAATGGTTGGTCCTATAGACATTGAGATCGACATTATGAGAAAGTATGACAGTGATGCAATAAGTAAAGAAATCCCATTTGAACCTTAGGAATAGTTTACGATATAAGTGACATGTCACTAGGTACTATGTGATCTAAGCTCATGAGATATGTGATATATGTTTATGTGGTTCGGGTTGCTAGTCTTGTGAGTTCTATCGATGGCTGGGTAGTCCGGCATGTGTTGTGGATACCTGACAGCTTGTGTGAGTAGCCCGAGTAGATATGTCCTGGCTGACAGCTTGTATGAGCAGACCCGTGAGTAACTAGATCTCGTGTAAGACCATATCTAGGATATGACATCAGCATTGAAATGGGTTCTACTTGTAAGACCATGTCTAAGACATCAGCATCGTATGAGATTTCTTGTAAGACCATATCGGGGATATGGCACTGGTATGAGATTTTCTGTGTATCCAATAGTATTCCAAGTGTTCAACGGGGAATTTCAATGGGAAATTCAATGGGTAAATTATCAAGTAACATTGACAGAAGACTTAAGGGGTAAGTTAATAACAAGAATGAGTATGAGTTGTGTTACAAGTTGATTCAGGTATGTATACCTAACTCATGAGTAATGCCTTGGTACATGATGAACTTATGATAAGGTTGTTTATGTGATGAGTAAGTTAAAGTAATTTGATGAAATACAAATTATGCTCATTATGTTAAATGTATGTTAAATACTTGTTTAAATTGCATATTATTTGCATATGGACTTACTAAGCTTTAAAGCTTACCCCCCTTTCCTTTCCTTTTTCTTATAGTATCGCCAAGCTAGCTCGAGGATCGGAGGACGTCAGAGTTTTTGATCACACTATCAATTGGAATATTTGGGTATATTTAGCCTCAACATTTTGAGTATGGCATGTATAGGAAACTTGATTATTTTATTATGTGTCATATTGATTAGCGAAATGTGTTGGCTCATGATGCTATTATGACTTTTTTGTATATGGCCATGAGATATGACTCATATTGATTATTGGGTTGTAACCCTAATTAATTATGCATGCATGCAAATGTGTTTATGTTCTAATGTGGATGCAGTTGCTTGTGGATGATGAGTGTGATGAATGGTATATGTGTTTGATGAATAGGGTGACCATATTCATAGTATAAATGGATAATTTGAAAGTAGGTTAATATTATTGATTGAATATGAAATTGGTGTGGAAGATTTTGAAGAAGCATGTCAAGTTGAGTATGTGATGTGTGACATTATAGACATAATTTAACTATGAATGTGAATGCTTGAGTAACCAAATGTGCCATGTTGTGTACCATGAAGTGGTTTTAAGTATGTGAGTGTTTAAGGGTGGGAAATTGGCTTGGAAAATAGCCTAGAATTTGTCTGCACGGTTAGACACAAGGGCATGTGTCTAGGCCATGTGTGACACACGGTCTACCCTATGGTTGTGTTGTTCGGCCGTGTGTTCCCTGGACCTTAATTATGTAAAATAGAATGCTTAGTAGTAAACACATAGGCAGAGACACAACCATGTATCTCAGTCGTGTGAAAGACACGGCCTCAGGACATGGGCATGTGCCCAGGCCATGTAAAGTTTGCACTTGATTTTTGGAATTTAATTTGCCACATGGCCTAAGCACACGGGCATGTGACTTGGCCGTGTGACCCTAGTAGGTTGATTACATCATAAGCAGAGAGTTACACGGGCTGAGGACACAAGCGTGTCCCAAGCCACACGGGCGTGTGCAACCATACGGCCTACTCACACAGGTGTGTGGCTCTCCAAAGTATGAAAATTTTCTATGTTTTCCCAAAGTTTTCTGAAGTTCCTGGTTTAGTCCCGAACCACTCCCGTTGTATGATTTGGGCCTTGTAGACCCATATAAGGGACAATATGCATGTGAATGAATGATTTTAATTTGGGCAAAATTTTATGGCCTGGTTTCGTGCGAATGTTTATGTCTAAGTCCGGTAACGTCTCGAACCCTATCCCAGTATTGGATACGGGTAAGGGGTGTTACGTTCCATACGGCTTTAACTGTCTGGAAGCATAAGTTATCACTTTACCTTCCTGCATCAAAACACAACCTAAACTATTCAAAGATGCATCACTGAAAATCACAAATTCTTTACCTGATTCAGGCCTCAGTCAACAGTGCTTTCAATTAATTAAAACTTTGCTGACATTTCTCGAACCATTCAAATTTAACATCTTTCTGTAATAGTCTTGACATCGATGTAGCTATCATTGAGAATCCCTTGACGAATCTTCAGTAATAACCGGCTAATCCTAGAAAACTTCTAACTTCAGACACATTCCTTGATGTTTTCCAGTCAATAACAGCTGAAATTTTGCTCGGATCAACTCTGATGCCATCGGCCGATACATTATGTCCCAGAAAACTGACTTCCTGGAGCCAAAAATCACATTTGCTAAATTTGGCAAACAATTACTTATCACACAAAGTTTCCAGTACAATTCTCAAATGCTCGACATGCTCAGACTCATCTCGTGAATAAATCAGAATGTCATTAATGAATACCACAACGAATCTGTCTAAATACGGTATAAAGATTTTGTTCATCAAATCCATAAATACGACAGGTGTATTAGTTAAACCAAACGTCATCACAAGAAATTCATAATGTCTGTACCTAGTCCTAAATGCAGTTTTAGGCACATCTGAATCTTTAACTCACAATTGATAGTAGCCAGAGCGAAGATCAATCTTTAAAAATACTGTTGCGCCTTTTAGCTTGTCAAACAGATCGTTAATTTACGGCAATGGGTATTTATTCTTGATCGTAACTTTGTTGAGCTGACGGTAGTCAATACACAATCTTATTGATCCGTTCTTTTTCTTAATGAACAGAATAGGTGGACCCCAAGATGAGAAACTAGGTCAAGCAAAACCCTTATCTGTCAATTCTTGCAACTCTGCTTTTAACTCTTTCAATTCAGTAAGAGCCATTTTGTAAGGTTCTATCGATATCGGTGATGTTCCTGGTACTAATTCAATAACAAACTCAACTTCTTTGATCGGTAGTAATCCGGGTAACTCCTCTGGAAACACATCAGGATACTGACAAACCACAGACACTGATTCAAGTTTCAACTTAGATACTTTAGAATCTAGCACATATGCAAGGTAAGCATCACAATCTTTTCTCACATATCTCTGCACTGACATAGCTGAAATAATAATAAGCTACCCACTCAAACTGTCTAATTCAATCCAAAGCATCTCATTGTTCTGACATTTCAATATAATAAACTTTCATCTATAGTTCACAATAGCATCGTGTAGAGTCAACCAATCCATTCCCAAAATCACATCAAACTTGTCAAATGGCAATAGCATCAAATCAGTTAAAAAACTGTAACCCTGAGTCATCAATAGATAGTTTTTACAAACCTTATCAATTAACACATATTGACTTAAGGGGTTTGACACTTTAACCACAAATTCAGTGGACTCAACAGGTGAATTCTTACTTGATACTAAATTCATGCATAAATACGAATGGGTTGATCCCGGATCAATCAAAGCAGTAACATCAGTATCAAAAATAGAGAAAGTAGAAATAATAACATCGGGCGTAGAAGCTTCCTCTCATGCATGAATGGCATAAGCCCTAGCGAGTGCTCATGCTTCAGATGTCATAAAAGAATCTTTTGTTCCACCATGGCTGTTACTCATATTTCTAGGATTACAGGGTGGTTTACCTCTCACAGCAATGTTGCTTGGCCCCATAACCTGAACTTTCTCTTTCTTGAACTTCTCTGGGCAATCTCTAAGATAATGATTGAAGGAACCACACCTGAAACATACTCTGTCCTTCAATCTACATTCGTCAAACTGTGGTCTTTTAAAATGCTTGTATTCAAGCCTGTTATCTCTAACACTACCTACATTTGCTACAGATGTAGCCTAAGGCTTTAGGCTCAAACGCCGATTACCTTTGTCTCTACTAGAATGGCCCACTGAAGTTGTAGAATGGTTGTAGTATTCCTTTGGTCTCTTTGATGATGATTGATATGACTTACCAGACAATCTCTTTCTTGAGTCTTTAGCTTCAAAATAAGCTTTTCTTTTCTCTTTGCTAAGCTCTTCGACTTTATGTGCCAGATCAACTAAAACAACAAATTCTTTCAGCTCAAGAATCCCAACTAAAAGCTTTACATCTTTATTTAACCCTTCCTCGAATTTTTTACACATGGCGGTCTTGGTTGGAATGCATTCCTGGGCATATTTACTCAGTCTAACAAACTCTTATTCATACTCTAACACAGACATACGACCTATTTGAGCTTAAGAAGTTCCTTTCGTTTCTAATCAAGAAATCTCTGACTAATGTATTTCTTTTGGAACTCGATTTGAAAGAATTCCCAGCTTATATGTTCTTTCAACGCCACTAAAATCAACGTATTCCACCATTGGCAGGCTGAGTCTTTCAACAAAGAACTGCACACTTAACACACTCGACCGGTGAACAAGATAGTTCATCGAAAACCCTAATTCTGTTTTGTAACTAGAATTCTACTCTCTCAGGATCATCCTCAGCAATGGCTCTGAATTTTTCAGCCCCGTACTTACGAATCATATCAACAAAAGGCTTATTAACTCGTAAAGGTTTCAAACCTTGAGGAATAATAGGGACTAGTTGGGGAACGGGTGAGGGTGGAGGTTGTTGAGCAGCCGGGTCTATATGAACAAACTCAATGAACCATTCACTCATCATCTGGAAAAAGGCTTCTTTAGCCTCGCCTCCCCGACCCTCTGACACGGGCCTTGTACCACTCGACACTACTCTTTGAATGGAGCTTGAGCATTACTCTCAACTTAATCAGAGTCAGCTCGGTTGAATGTCATTACTATAAGAAAACATGTTCCAAAACGGGTCAAAAGTTATCACACAATCACAGGTTACATAATAGCATGTATATCTAGACTCACACACACTACGGTTAGTCTGAGAATCGACTAAACTGTAGCTCTGATACTAAATAAATGTAACACCCCTAACCATATCTATCACCAGAATAGGGTTATAGAACATTACCAGAGATTTCAATTAAAAACAATTAAAGTTTTAAAACATTTAATTCACAACATCAATCATAACAAAACCAATCAAATGCATACATATTGTAACAACCCGTTTTTGGGTCAAATCAGAACAGTGGTTTTGGGACCACAAATTCGAAGTAGAAATATTTATTTTATTATTTCTTAAAGGTCTACAGTATGATTGAATGATTGTGTGAATTTTGTTAAGAAATTTTATCGATAGAGTGTCTAATTTGACTAATAGGACTAAATTACAATAGGTGCAAAATGTGTGTACTAAAAGCTAAGGGTGTTTAATTGTAATGAATTCTTAAATTAGAGGTCCTTAAATGGTAATTAGACAATTGTACCTTAGGATGGACAAAAATGGACATGGTTAAGTATGTTTTTAATGTTTTTCATTAAGGGTATTTTAGTAAATTGGTTATTAAATTGACTAATAAGTAAAGAAAGGAAAAATTTTGTCCATCTTCTTCCTCCATAGTCGAAAATTTAGAGAAGCCATATCTAGGGTTTTTGGCCAAGCTTCCAAGCTTGATTATCAAGGAAGACGAGGTTCTGACCTAGATTGGGGGAAAAACAAAGTATTTGATGATTAGGTCCATTTCGCCATTTTGTGTCGAGGTAAGTTTGTATGTTAAAAATAATCTTTAAAATAATCATACTTAAATGCGTTAATATTGCATGAACTGTATGTTTGATTATGTGAATGAGTTTAATTCTATGGACGAGTCTGACGACAATTCGATAAGCAAGAAAACCCGTTGAACCTTAGGAATAGGTTAGGATACAAGTGATATGTCACTAGGGTTACCTTATGTTATGTGATTATGTGATCTGAGTGCTGGTCTCGTACGTCCTACCGGTGGCTGAATATACATGCATATGTTGCGAATACTTGACAACTTATGTAAGAAGCACCGTGTAGCTATGTCTTGACTGATAGCTTGTGTGAGTAGGCCCATCGATAGCTCGAGAGCGAACTATTATATGATATGAGACTTAGGTAGCTTTAGCTACATATGTGGCACTTAGTGTGCAAAATTCTCGAGTATCTGACATTGTTATTCCGAGTGGTTCACAGGTATGTCAAAGACGAGAATATGTGTAAATGCATTTCGAGATGGTACAGGTATGTACACGAATCTTATGTTTATTAAATTCGTGAAATGATGAATACGAGGTAAGGTGTGATGGAATGAATTATGATCATGAGACTATGGTAAATTTACATTTAATTATGATGTATTATTTGAATATCATATGAATTTTAGGGTTTGCTTATTTCTTGCATACGAGCTTACTAAGCTATATAGCTTTACTCCGTTTATTTTCCCATGTTTTATAGTGTCACCAAGCTAGCTTGGATTGGAGATCGTTGAAGATTCGAATCACACTATCAAACTTTATAACACCCTACACCAGTACCCTTCGCCGGGACAGAATACGAGGCATTACCCAACTTTAAACTCATGTTTTCATACATTATCGTGTCACCAAAACTCAGTACAATTTAGAACCTTCTCAAACTAATCTACATATCCTTAATGCGGGCCTACGGGGCCCAAACTCATATCGAAAAATGTTCGGGGCCAACTCAGGTCCTTTAAAGGATTCTAAGAAATAACACTTGACACAGGGGCACATGCCCATGTGAGAGGGTCAACACGCCCGTGTAACCAGTTCAACATGGTCGTGCTATTGGCCCGTATGACTCACACGGCCTAAACAATACAAGGACACACTTGTGTCCTTCACCCGTGTGGAATTAATTCTAAATTCACACTTACAGGGGTTTTCACATGGCTTGGCACACGCCCGTGTCTCTGGCCCGTGCCCCTCACACGGCCATGACACACCCATGTGCAAAAACCTAGACATTTTGTTTCTGACATCAGTAATTGTTAAGGGTCACACAGCCAAGGCGCACGCCCGTGTGCTAGGCCGTGTCCTTCACATGGCTGAGACACACGACCATGTCTCTGCCCATGTGTTTAGTCTCATGCCTATTGTCTTATAAATTTTACGTGCATGGGACACACGGCCAGACAACACGCCTATGGGGCTGGCCATGCGTCACACATAGCCTAGACACATGCCCGTGTGCCTACCCGTATAGACAAAATAAGGCCATTTACCAAGTCTCTTTGCACCCCTTTCTTACTCAACATACTCAATAGCAATCAAAACCAATACAAGACTATATCATGCAACCAAATCAGCCACAATAGACAACATTTCATTAGCACAATTTACTCATCCATGAAATTAATATCATTTGCATATATATCAACATGAATATTAGTCATCATTGGAGGCTTAATACAAAATGAAGGGAAATCACCCATGCCAACACATTTGGCCAACTTATCAAAGACTTAAAACATCAAAGTCTAGCCCTATACATGCCATTCTCAAAAACAAATAGTCTAACTATACCGAGTGCTTTAGTTGATAGTGTGATCGATATCTTTGACTTCCGATGATCCTCGAGCTAGATAGGCGGCACTATAAGAAAAAGGAAAGGAGATGGAGTAAGCATAAAGCTTAGTAAGTTGCACATAAATAAATATACAACAACAATTTTACCATTCATCAACATGCTCGTAACACAAAAGTGGGCATAAGCGTAACTTACTCATCACTATCCATATAAATCTCTTAGCATATATTGAACTATATCTCATACATTTCAAATAGGTACTTGTACCACTCATAACACAGTTATAACTCATTTGATAGTTTAAACTATATCTCTCACCGTTGAACCATTCAGAACCTTGCTGGATATTCGATAAGCCTCAAACATGAGGTAGGGTACCGATTCCATGTCCCAGACATGGTCTTACACTAACTATTATCTCGTAGCCGATGCATGTCCCAGACATGTCTTACACTGGCTTACGTCTCGAGGCCGATGCATGTCTCAAACATGTCTTACACTAGCACTTGTCTTAATGCCGATGCCATGTCCTAGACACGGTCTTACACTGGCTCTCATAATGTGGCTGATGCATGTCCTAGACATGTCTTACACTAGCTCACAATAACCCATGTGTCATGGCATGAATATCCGATTTATTTCCTAGGTTCAAACGGGAACCCTACTATCTCTATTTCCATCATACTTTCTCAATTCCAAATTCAAGCATTTCATGCCATATTAATTCAAATATAATTCAACACATAAATTAGCAATGTAGTTGTATTATTTACATACAACTTACCTCGGGTTACAAAATGTAGCGACTAGATGGTTTAGTCGATTTGCTTGGCTTTCCCCCGGTCTAGGTTTGGATTAGGTATTTCTTGATCTATAAAATAAAAAATGCACTTATTTAGTCACTTTATCAACCTAGGCACTCAACAATTCATAATTGGGCAAAATGACCATTTTGCCCCTAGACTTTTGCAAAATGACCATTTTACCCCTCAGACCAAAAATCACTTTTCATCGATTTTCTTTGTATTTTAAGCTTAGCCAAACCCTTTTTACTCTTATAGAAACTTCAAAATCCCACTATTTCACATATTTAACATCTATTCTACAACTTATGCAAAATGGTCTTTTTAGGTGTTTTCATGTTAACACCTTTCACAAAAGTTGTTTATAACACAACTAAGACTTATTTTCTTCCATAAAAACTCAAAAAACATCACAAATACTTACATGTCAAAACCCTAAACTCTTAATCATTTTGTAAAATAACACCCTCATTTGAAAGTTCATGCTTCAAGGGTTTCAAAAGTATAAAAATATTTAAGAAAAGCCATTAAAATCACTTACTTGTGAGTCAACTAAGTAGCTGAAATTTTTAAGCTCTCAAACCCACTTCAATGGTTGAAAAATCAGTGGAGAAGAAAATGGGAAAATAGGGTGATATCACCTTTCTTTTATTTTATTTCTTTTTGGTCAAAATAAGTTACCTACCTCACCTAATATTTGACTATCTTGATTTTCCTTGTTTCGTGGCTGGCCATCACTTATTTAATGGCCTAATTTCACTTTAAAAGCCCTCAATTTATGATACATGGCAATTTGGCACCCTTAGCTATCAATTTAAGACTTTTGCACTTTATGCGATTTAGTCCTTTTTCGCAATTAGACTCACAAACGTTAAAATTACTTCACCAAATTTTCCATGCATTCATAAAAACATGCTATAACCTCTACATAATAATAAAATAATTTATTCGACTCCGGAATTATGGTCTTGAGACCACTATTCCAACTCAGGTTGTTACAAATAACATTTTGAATGTATGGCATGTATAAGGACTTGGTTATTTTGTTATATGTGTGATTGTGTTATATGTGTCATTATGATTTTAACCAATGTATTGGCTTGTAATTGCCAAATGCTTGTTTTGATATTTGGCCATGTAAATTGGCTTATTTTGGCTAACATGGTTGCAAGCCTAAGTATATTCATATATGTGCCAATGTCTTTGGTGATATGGTTATGGTATGCTTGGTGAATGATGGAATGTGATTCATAGCATGAATGTGCAATATTTGGAAATGTGATCTATTGATGAGATGATAAATTTGTGTACAATTAGGAATCTTGAAAGTAGTTAAATGAAGCCTAATGAATGTGAAATTGGCATGTTTGATTTAGGGCATAATAAATGTAGTGAGTAGGATAGATGTTGGTATTGCATTGGCATGTGTTGGTTATAATTGTGGATATTTTGGTTGCCTAAATATATTATGTTTTATGCCATTGAATTGATGTAAGTGTATATGCAAATAAGGGTAACAAATGGCTTGGTAAATAGCCTTTATTTTGTCCACACAGGTAGACGCACGGGCATGCGTCTAGGCCGTGTGTCATATGTTTTGGCCATATGTCCCCTGCACCTTAATTTTGAGAAACAAAATGCTGATAATTGAGCACACGGGTAGAGACGCGGACGTGTGTCTCAATCGTATGGACGGCACGGCCTCAAACACGAGCATGTGCCCTGACCGTGTGAAGTTTGCACTTATTTTGTGAAAATTAATTTTTCCACACAGCCTAGCACACGGGACTGTGACTTGGCCGTGTGATCTCAATTTTTTCATGGGTTACAAGTTAGAGAGTTACACGGGGTCAGCACATGGGCGTGTGTGACCACACGGCCTGCTCACACGAGCGTGTGACCACTGTATAGTGAAAAATTTTCTAAGTTTTGTAAAAATTTCTAAAGTTCTCAGTTTAGTTCTGAATCACTTCCAACGCATGTTTTGGGCCTTGTAGGCTCGTATTAGGGACTCTATGATTGAATGTAAATGGTTTTAATTTGGACACAAATTTGTGACTCAGAATTGTATGATTGCTTGTGTTGTAAGTCTGGTAATGCCTCGTACTCTATTTCGGCGTTGAATACGAGTAAGGAGTATTACATTTAGTGGTATCAGAGTTATGGTTTAGTCAGTTCTTGGACTAACGTAGTGTGTGTAAGAGTCTAGCTATACATACCATATATAAATTATGATAGTGTGACGACTCCTAAAAATTTAAATTGTGTTTTCATATAGTAAATGGATCCCGACTGAGAAGTGGCTGATGATGTTGAAAGTAATGTGCTGGCTCCCGCCCAAGGGACCGCGCCATCTGAAAGTAGACCAGTGACGATTAGTCAAGGAGGAGAGGCTAGGGAAGCCTTCTTCCAAAAGATGAATGACTGGTTTGCAGAGTTTGTTTGGACAAATTCAACTGCCCAACATCCTCCACCCCCATCTAACCCCCAATTGGTTCCCGTAGCTCCCCAAGGTGTGGTATTGGTAAGACTGAACAAGCCTCTAGTCGATAAGATCTGAAAGCAAGGGGCTAAAGAATTTAGAGCAAATGTCAATGATGATCCCGAGAGAGCAGAATTCTGGCTTGAGAACTCTGTCTGGGTATTTGATGAGCTTTCTTGCACATCGAATGAGTGTTTGAAATGTGCTATATCACTTTTGAGGGATTCGACATATCAGTGGTCGAACACTTTAATATCAGTAGTACCAAGGGAAAGAGTTACCTAGGATTTCTTCCAAGATGAATTCAGAAAGAAATACATCAGTCAACAGCTTATTGATCAGAAACGCAAAGAATCCTTGGAGCTGAAACAGGGCCGAATGATTGTG
This sequence comes from Gossypium longicalyx, assembly GCA_025698465.1. Classification (NCBI taxonomy): domain Eukaryota; kingdom Viridiplantae; phylum Streptophyta; class Magnoliopsida; order Malvales; family Malvaceae; genus Gossypium; species Gossypium longicalyx. Next base: position 54,267,027 of record CM046996.1, read on the forward strand.
ACTGAATACGAGCGAGAGTTTGTTAGACTCAGTAAGTATGCTTGGGAATGTGTTTCAACAGAGGCTATTATGTGTAAGAGATTCGAATATGGGCTGAATGAGGACATCAGGCTATTAGTTGGGACTTTAGAGTTGAAAGAATTTGTTGTTCTAGTCGAACGAGCTTGCAAAGCCAAAGAGTTGAGCAAAGAAAAGAGAAAAGCTGAGTTTGAGACTAGAGATTTGAGGAAGAGGCAGATGAATAAGCCGTTCCAATCTTCGTAAAAGAAATCGAGGGATTTGTATACTTGATCGAATGCTTCAGTTGGGTATCCCAACAAAGATCGTAGGAAGCAATATTCAGGTTCTAAGGTCCAAACTACGTCAATAGCGAACGTTGGTAACGCTAGAACTAATAGGCCTGAAAGTCAGCACTACGGTAGATGACATCCTGGTGAATGTAGAATGAATAGCCGAGTTTGCTTTAAATGTAACACCCCTTACCCGAATCCGACGCCGGGACAGGGTATGAGGCACTATCAGACTTAATCATAAACAAACATCCATAAACCGGGCCATAAAATTTCATTCAACTCAAAACTAATCATACACATGCACAACGTCCCTTATACGGCCCACGATGCCCAAAAAACATATTGGGAGTGGTTCGTGACTAAACCGGAAACTTTGAAAACACTTAGAAAATTTTTCTTTAAAATAGGGTTACACGCCCGTGTGAAGTAAGGGACACGCCCGTGTCCTCAGGCTGTGTAACTTTCTGTTTATGACGTCAGCACCAAAATAAAGTCAAACGCCCGTATCACACGCTCATGTGCCCAGATCGTGTGGTCAATTAAAATTAAATGAATTTTTCATAAAATGGTGCAGACTTCACATGGCTAGTGTACATGCCCATATGGGTAGGCTGTGTCTCTCACACAGCCAAGACACACGCCTGTGTCTTAGCCCGTGTGTTTACTATTGGGCATATTGAATTGAAAAATTAAGGTATAGGGGACACACGGCTGGACAACACACCCATGGAGGCAGATTGTATGTCACACATGGCCTAGACACATGCCCGTGTGTCTACCCGTGTGGATAATTTAGTGGCTATTTTCCAATCCAATTGGCACCCTCTTTACACACATACAATCACGGTCTTAATACATAACAACATGGCTTGATTCTTATTCAAATCATGGTCGATTTACAACTACATAAAGGCCGTTTATGATATGCTCAGTTTAGTAGATAACTTAAACCCTTCCATACCAATTCTAACATCCCTTAACATCAATAACCAAATTCTTAAATCCCCATTTATACCATGACTATGGTCACAGCCATATGTTATAGTCCATTCATCAAACATACATGCCCTTCATCATACTCCTCAACTACAAGCAACCACATTCACACAAGAACATATTGCATACAAACCAAACCTTATCACACATCCATCGATCAAACATAAACACCTCATAAACACTTGCACATTCTTGCATGCATGCATAAGTAAATTAGGGATACAACCCAATCATTAATATGAACCACATCCCATGGCCATATACAAAATAGACAAGTCCCTTATACATGCCAAATCCAAAATAATTTAAACTAATTATACCTAAAGATTTGAGTAGATAGTGTGTTCCAAGCTCCGACGTCTCTTGATCCCCAAGCTAGCTTGACAACTCTGTAAAGGATGGAAAATAAAAGAGGGTAAGCTTTAAAGCTTACTAAGTACATATACAAATAAGATGCACAATAAACAAGCCATTAACATAGATTTAAAACTTAATTAACATAATTTACAATTCATCAACCACTTATTCTTACTTTTCATAAACATAAACACATAAACACATATATATACATACTTGCCACAAGACTATCATATGCCAAGGTACTCTCATAAGTTCATTGTACATACCTATGCCTGCACACACATAATCATTTACATACCTGTTCCCGCACGCACATAATCATTTGCTAACACTTTTTCTTATTCATTAGATTACTCATTGGACTTCCTGTTGAACACTCGAAATAAAATTGGATACTAGGAATTACGCACCGAAGTGCCCTATATTTAGCCGAAGCTACCTTACATAATTACGCACCGAAGTGCCCCATAACACATACCACATGTTGCTCGCTCTTGAGCTACTCTCTGGGCTACTCATATGAGCTAGCGAGCATTCGCCACAAACACAGGATTACCCAACACCTGGACCTAAACATGTGTAACGTATCTCATGAGCTCAATCATATATCATCCTAGTGACATGTCACTTGTATCCTAAACTATACCTAAGGTTCAAATGGGATTCTTCATTACCACATCTTTATCGAACTTACTGTAAGTGTCGATCTCATTGCACATAACAAATATCATATTCCCATAAAATAATCAAAACATATTTCATAACTATAATAAAACATTTATACCATGGTATATCATTTCAACAATTGTATAGACATTTATCATATAAATATCATTTAGGCATTTAAATACATAACATGTTACATTTGTTTGCATATGGACTTACCTTGGTACAAAACTCGTAAACTTTTTTTCCCACGATCAAGACCTGAATCACGTTTTTCTTGATCTATTGTAACACCCCAAACCCGACCTAGACACTATGGCTGAATCTGGTGTGTCACATTGAAGTGTTTTAGCGAAAATCTTGTTTTCATTGAAAACCCTTCTTAAAATAAAATAAACCCTAATTAACTTAAAAAAAACCCCTTCAGTTACGATAGCCTTGTTTAAAACATCTAATTAAAAAAAAACTTAGTTGTGGAAACGTAGAAAACATACTATAATTTAAGAAATCCATGTTCAACTTCTCGCAATTACATTGAAAATAATAATAATTCAAGTAATAAAAACACAATGAAAACCTTATTACAATGTTGTCTGGAACATACTTAAAAAGAAGTAAAAACTTAAATGCTTAAAAAAAAACCCAAGTCCAAATCATCGTGCTAGTTGGCCAGCCAGAGTTCCTCCAAACATCGAACCTTCTACTGAGCATCACCTAAAAATAAAATAAAAGAGGGGGTGAGTTTTCGCAAACTCAGTGTGTACAACCCTCAACAAAAAAACAAGCATTCCAAAAACCATCATACATCAAACATGCAATGCAATCCCATCAAAATTATCCATCTGCTACACACCAGCTCCGTCCCCCGTCACACCATGTGGGGATATAAATATCGACCCACCCAACCCATACACCATGGTAGCCTGGTTGCAAAACTACCTTCATTTACATATTGGGCTTTAAAAGCCGTCGGTGGATCCACGATTGTCAAGCAACCATGCGATCCTCATATACTTCCTCCATTCCATAATTCCCAACCCATATGCAGCCTAAGAAGAATATCATATGTATGCATGTCACATCCACAAAACTTACATTCAACACCTAAGGGTATTTTTGTCATTTTCACCCTTAGTGGCATTTTGGTAATTTTCCCTTAATTACGGTTTTCACTTATCTTGGCCAGTTGACCAGTCCTGTGAGCTAAGATGAATGAATACTATGCATCAAGTAGGATTCCAAAAAAGAGGAGGTGGGTCATTAAGACCGCTTAAGTACCAAGCTCTCCTTAGATCCAATCCTAGACATGCATATACCCGTTGCCACACCTTAACCCTTTGACTTGTCCACAGTCGTAATATATTAATTAAGTCTTATGTGGATATCATTTACTAGGCTCAAAAACCCCTTAAAAAGCCTAACAATTTCACATACCTGCATCTGGCATTTGGCTCATTAAGCCCAATCATATTCGTATGGCCCATTAGGCCCAAATCACCTATATATGGCCCATTAGGCCCAAATCACATTTATATGGCCCGTTAGGCCCAGCCACATTCATATTCATGCTAACATGCAAATTCCTATCACAAAGCATCAATATTCAATTTTTGCCTATTATGGGCCCAACAACCCATTGGGCCCATTTAGCCAATTCCAGCCCATATGGCCAAATCACAACCCAAGTCCATAGAATCGCCCGTGGGCCTCAGGCAACCTATTGGTTTCCCTCTTACGAGTGTTCACGCACTCACAAGACTACAGTAGCCAAACTTTTGGCTTTTCGGCATTTCGGATTTTCAGCTTTTTGGCTTTTGCCAGTTCATTGTGTGTGTGCAGTGTATGTACACACCTGGTAAGCAAGCATGATGCGATCTCCTTAGCCCAAACCTACAATCAATATCACTCAAAGATTAATCACATGTACTTATCGATTATTTTACCAAAAGTCGAAATCTCACCTTAACCTTACTTGAACGCCAAGCCTTTACTAGTTTTTACTTTGATCACTAAACACGCGTATTTCTCAGATCTGAAGAGCAAATTGGCAGGAATCCAAAACCAATATCTGACACTAATTCCCTACCAAAGTCAATTAGAAAGAAGTGAGGGACCGAATACTCGATACTTATCAAAAACCGATTGGGAGAGCGAACACTTACACTAGAACCGACTGGGTGGAAAGAGTAGTGGCAGCACCAAGGGTATTCGGCTCTTAGAGATTTGAATGGAAACAATTGATTACTCAGCACCAAAGAAGAGAGGAATAAGAATCGGCTAAAGCAAAGAAAATATTGAGTAGAGGAGGGATAAGAATTCGGCACAAAGAAAGAAAAGAAAAAAAAGGGTTTTCGGCTTTTTAGAGAAAAGGGTTTCTGGCACAAAGTGAAGGGAAATTCGTCATTAGCTTTTTAACCCTTCCATTCGACACCTATTTATAGCCCTATAGCCGAATTCTTCAAGCCCAAGTTCCCAATTCGGCTTCACTTACTTTTTACTTCTCATCTCCTCGTTTTTCTCCCTAATAACCCCTTGATCCTTTCCTTAATTTTCTCTTCTGAACACTCCCCTTGGAGTCCATCTTCACGCCACTTCCATCATTCTAGAAGGCCAAAATTAAACTCTAAAAATACTAAGCTAGGATTCAAACCTTGGATCTCCTTGCTAGCTACTAACGCCACCTCCCTACTCCCTAAGTGGTGTCACTTTGCCACTCCTCCACAAGGCTTTTTTATGCCATTTTCCCCCTATTTTTATTTAAAAGCCCAACTACTTGCCATCAGGGTTCGTTAATAATTATTAACGCATAATTTCCTTTTCCCCTAAGTTCAAATTCAAACCTTAGCCAAGACCTACTATTACCTACTTAACCGAAAATACCTAGCACACATTTTTTTATCAGAACCGAAAAATAAAATTTGGGATTTCAGGATTTTTGGGTTTCGAGATTTTTGGGGCGTTACATCTATAATGTCAAGTTTAACTTGTTTAATACATACATTTCTCAAATCGACCCATAACTTATACTTTGGTAAAATTACCTTTTTACCCCTAAAATTTCACTTATTTACACTTTAGTCCCTGGGCTCGTAAAATGAAATGCATGCATATTATTGGTTACCCAAGTTTGGCCAATCCATATTCCCTCTTATATCAGCCCACATTTCTCATCAAATCACATTTTTAACACCTATTTTTACATGTTTTACAAACAAGACCTTTTTGGTGTTTTCATGAAAAATCAATTAGAAAAAGATGTTCATCTAACACCAAACTTCTATATTCCTTCATTAATCATCAAAATGTATGCATGACACACATGGGTAAATTTTTAAACATGAACCCTAGCTTAAAATAATGGAAGAAATAGCTAGATCATGCTTCAAAGATCTCAAAAACATAAAGAACATTAAAAACAGGGCTAGGATGTACTTACTATCAAGCTTGAAAGGTTGAAGAAACCCTAGATATGGCGACTCTTCAAATTCGGCACAAGCATGAGAACGATGAGGAGATTTTGGCTTTATTTTCCCTTTTTATTCTTTTATTTACCAAAAGACAAAAATGCCCTTAAGGCTTTTCTTTCAATTTTTTCCTATGCATGCCTTTTTTGTCCAAAAATATAGAAATTGGGAAAATTGCTATTTAGAACCTCCTAAGTAATAATCCAAATTAATTTCATGCTAAAAGCTTCTAGAACTCATATTTTGCCACTTATTCGATTTGGCCCTTAAAGTTCAATTGGACATTTTATGCATAGAATTTCTTCATGAAATTTTCACACAAGCATGCATACATATCATTGACCTCATAATACTCATAAAATAATTATTCCTATCTCAGATTTGTGGTCTCAAGACCACTATCCTGAATAGACCCTAATTTGGGATGTTACATTAAATGTGGCTCCCAAGATCACTTCATTCGAGATTTCCCTAAAATGGGTGAGAAAGATAATTTTTAGAATGCAAGATCGAGCAACACTTCTGCTAGAGGAAGGCCAGTGAGAAATATGGGAAACGTAACTAGTAGCAAAGGTACGACCAAAGATTCAGCTGTGGCATTGGAAGCTAGAGCATCTACAAGAGCTTATGCCATTCGTGTTCGCGAAGATGCATCATCCGCTAATGTGATCACTAGTACATGTTCTCTATATGATACTAATGTAATTGTATTGATTGATCTTGGATAGACTCATTCTTATATTTGCATGAATTTGGTATCTAATAAGAATTTGCCTGTTGAGTCTGCTGAGTTTGTGATTAAAGTGTCGTATCCCTTAGGAAAATATGCTCTAGTCGATAAATTTTGCAAGAGTTTTCCTTTAATGATTCGGGGTCACTATTTTTCGGCTGACTTGATGCTTTTACCTTTTGATGAATTCAATGTAATTCTTAGAATTGATTGGTTGACTCTACATGATGTCGTAGTAAATTATAGACGAAAGACTATTGAATTGAAATGTCAAAATAATGAAATTCTTCGGATTGAATCGGATGAATCGGGTAAATTGCCTATTGTGATTTCGTCGATGTCAGCTCAGAGGTATGGAAGAAAAGGTTGTGAAGCATTTCTTGTGTATGTATTGAATACGAAAGTGTCTGAATTGAAGATCAAGTCTGTGCCGGTAGTTTGTGAATATCCGGATGTATTTCTAGAGGAGTTGCCTGGATTACCATTGATCAGAGAAGTCGAGTTTGCTATTGATTTGGTGCCGAGAACTTCTCCGATATCGATAGCTTCGTATAGAATGGCTCCTACTGAATTGAAAGCAGTTGTAAGAGTTGATAGATAAGGGTTTTGCAAGGCTGAGTTTTTCTCTATGGTGCACTAGTGTTATTCATCAAGAAGAAAGACAGATCCATGAGACTTTGTATCGACTATCGTCAGCTCAACAAGGTTATGATAAATAACAAGTATCCTTTACCGAGGATCGATGATTTCTTCGACCAGTTGAAAGGGGCAATAGTGTTCTCGAAGATAGATTTGATATCCGACTATTATTAGCTGAGAGTTAAAGACTCAAATATGCCGAAAACTGCATTTAGAACGAGGTATGGACATTATAATTTCTTGTTATGCCTTTTGGATTAACTAATGCTCCTACCTTTTTTTATGGATTTGATGAATCGGATCTTCAGATCGTATTTGGACAAGTTTACAGTTGTATTCATGTATGACATCCTGATTTATTCCCAAGACGAGTCTGAGCATGCCTAACATTTAAGAATTGTATTATAGACTTTGAGAGATAAGAAACTATTTGCTAAATTTAGCAAAAGTGAGTTTTGGCTTCGAGAAGTCAGATTTTTGGGACATAAGGTTTGATCCGAGTAAGATTACAGAAATTGTTGATTGGAAACTGCCAAAGAATGTATTCGAGGTTAGAAACTTTTTGGGCTTAGTCGGTTATTATCGATGTTTTGTCAAGGGATTCTCGATGATTGCTACACCTATGACGAGATTGTTACAGAAAGATGTTAAGTTTGAATGATCTGAGAAATGTCAAAAGAGTTTTGAACAGTTAAAAGCGTTATTGACTGAGGCACCGTTATTAGTGCAACCTGAGTCGGGAAAAGAGTTTGTAATTTTTAGTGACACGTCATTGAATGTTCTTGGTGGTATGTTGATGCAAGAGGGAAAAGTGATAGCTTACACCTTGAGACAGATGAAATCGCATAAGAAGAACTATTTGACATACGACTTGGAATTGGTTGCCATTGTGTTTGCTTTAAAAATTTGGCGACACCATTTATTCGGTGAAAAATGCCACATCTTTACTGCTCACAAGAGCTTAAAGTACTTAATGACTCAAAAGGACTTGAATCTGTGACAACGGAGATGGCTTGAGCTATTAAAAGATTATGAACTGGTAATCGATTATCATCCGGGAAAGGCGAATGTAGTCATTGATGCTTTGAGTAGGAAATCTTTGTTTTCTTTGAGAGCAATGAATACACGACTGACTTTATCTAGTGATGGTTTGATTCTAGCTGAGTTAAAAGCTAGACCAGTATTTCTTTAGAAAACTTGCGAAGCTCAGAAATGTGATAAAGAAATTCAAGTTAAAAGAGTTCAGTGTGAATCGGCTAGTGATTCAGACTATCAGATTGGGACCGATGATTGTTTGATGTTTCGAGGTAGGATTTGTGTACCGAGAGATACTGAGCTTATTTAGAAAATTCTTCACGAGGCACACAGTGGTTGCCTGTCTGTTCACCCAGGAAGTACGAAGATGTACAATGATTTGAAGAAATTGTTTTGGTGGTTAGGTATGAAAAGAGATGTTTCTGAATTCGTATCGAGATGTTTGACTTGTCAACAAGTAAAGGCCAAACATCAAGTACCTTCGGGTTGCTTCAGCCTGTGATGATTCCCAAGTGGAAATGGGATAGAATTATGATGGATTTCGTAACTGGGTTACCTCCAACACCAAAGAAGAAAGATGATGTTTGGACTTTATTGATAGATTGACGAAATCAGCTCACTTTATTTCGGTACGCACTAACTATTCACTTGATAAGCTAGCTGAATTGTATATTGCTGAGATTGTTAGATTGCATGGGATACCTATTTCTATTATTTCGGATAGAGATTCGAGATTTACTTCATGATTTTGGAAGAAGTTGCAAGAAGCTTTGGGTACAAAATTGAACTTTAGTACCGTATTTCATCCATAAACCGACGGTCAATCTGAAAGAACGATTCAGGTTCTTAAAGATATGCTTCACTATTGTGTTTTAGAGTTCGAAAGTAGTTGGGAAAAATATCTACCTTTAGTCAAATTTTCTTATAACAACAGTTTTCAGTCAAGTATAAAGATGGCATCGTATGAGGCATTGTATGGCCACAAGTGTCGAAATTCGTTTACTGGACTGAGCTTAGTGAGAGACAAATTCACGGGGTTGATTTGGTTAGAGAAATCGAAGAAAAAGTGAAAATAATTTTTTATTATTTGAAAGTGGCTTTAGATCGACAGAAATTGTATGCAGACTCAAAACGAAAGGAAATTGAATTTCAAGTCTATGATAAGCCATTTCTAAAAGTATCTTTGTGGAAGAAAATTCTTAGATTCGGTCGCAAGGGTAAACTGAGCCCGTGTTTTATTGGTCCGTATGAGGTTATTGAAAGAATAGGGCCAGTGGCATATCGGTTAGCTTTACCAATAGAGTTAGAAAGGATCCACAATGTATTTCATGTGTCTATGTTGTGACGATACCAATCAGATCCATCGCATGTAATTTCACCGACAGAGATTGAGATTCGACCCGATATGACTTATGGTGAGGAACCGATCAAGATTCTAACTCGGGAAGTTAAACAGTTGAGAAATAAAAGCATAGCCCTAGTGAAAGTTTTATGGCAAAGACATGGGGTCGAAGAGGCTATGTGGGAACCAAAGGAAGCTATGAGAAAATAGTACCCAAACCTCTTTTCTGGTAAGATTTTCGGGGACAAAAATCCCTAAAGGGGGAGAGTTATAATAGGTTGTTTTTGGATCAAATCAGAACAGTGGTTTCAGGATAACAAATTTGAAGTAGAAATATTTATTTTATTATTTCTTAAAGGTCTATAGTATGATTGAATAATTGTGTGAAAATTTCGTTCAGAAATTTTATCGATAGAGTGTCTAATTTGACTAATAGGACTAAATTGCAATAGGTGCAAAATGTGTGTTCTAGAAGCTAAGGGTGTTTAATTGTAATGAATTCTTAAATTGGAGGTCCATAAATGGTAATTAGACCATTATACCTTAGAATGGACAAAAATGGACATGGTTAAATATGTTTTTAATGTTTTTCATTAAGGGTATTTTAGTAAATTGGTTATTAAATGGACTAATAAGTAAAGAAAGGAAAAATTTTGTCCATCTTCTTCCTCCATTGTTGAAAATTTGGAGAAGCCATATCTAGGGTTTTTGGCCAAGTTTCCAAGCTCGATTATCAAGAAAGACGAGGTTCTGACCTAGACCGGGGGAAAAACAAAGTATTTGACGATTAGGTCTATTTTACCATTTTGTGTCGAGGTAAGTTCACATGTTAAAAATAAGCTTTAAAATAATCATACTTAAATGCTTTAATATTGCATGAACTGTATGTTTGATTATGTGAATGAGTTTAATTCTATGGACGAGTCTGACGATAGTTCGATAAGCCAGAAATCCTATTGAACCTTAGGAATAGGTTAGGATACGAGTGACATGTCACTAGGGTTACCTTATGTTATGTGATTATGTGATCCTAGTGCTAGTCTCGTACGTCCTACCAGTGGATGAATATACCGGTATATGTTGCAAATACTTGATAGCTTGTGTGAGCAACACCGTGTAGCTACGTCTTGACTGATAGCTTGTGTGAGTAGGCCCGTCAATAGCTTGAGAAAGAGCGATTATGTGATATGAGACTTAGGTAGCTTTGGCTACATATGTGGCACTTAGTGTGCGAAATTCCTGAGTATTCGACATTGTTATTCTGAGTGGTTCACAAGTATGTCAAAGATGAGAATATGTGTAAATGCATTTCGAGACAGTATAGGTATGTACATGAAGCTTATGTTTATTAAATTCGCGAAATGATGAATACGAGGTAAGGTGTGATGGAATGAATTATGATCATGAGACTATGGTAAATTTACATTTAATTATGTTGTATTATTTGAATGTCATATCTATGGTAAGGTTTGCTTATTTCTTGCATACAAGCTTACTAAGCTATATAGCTTACTCCGTTCATTTTCCTATGTTTTATAGTGTCGCCAAGCTAGCTCGGATCGGAGATCGTCGGAGATTTGAATCACACTATCAAACTTTCACTTTAGGTATTGATGATATTAACATTTTGAATGTATGGCATGTATAGGGACTTGGTCATTTTGTTATATGAGTCATTATGATTTTAGCCAATGTATTGGCTTGTAATTGCCAAAGGCTTGTTTTGATATTTGGCCATGTAAATTGGCTTATTTTGGCTAACATGGCTGTAAGCCTAAGTATATTCATATATGTGCCAACGTCTTTGGTGATATTGTTATCGTATGCCTTATGAATGATGGAATGTAATTCATAGCATGAATGTGTAATGTTTGGAAATGTGATCTATTGATGAGATGATAAATTTCTGTACAATTAGGTATCTTGAAAGTAGTTAAATGAAGCCTAATGAATGTGAAATTGGCATTTTTGATTTAGGGCATAATAAATGTAGTGAGTAGGATAGATGTTGGTATTGCATTGGCATGTGTTGGTTATAATTATGGATGTTTTGGTTGCCTAAATATATTATGTTTTATGCCATTGAATTGGTGTAAGTGTATGTGCAAATGAGGGTAACAAATGGCTTGGTAAATAGCCTTTATTTTGTCCACACGGGCGTGTGTACAGCCTGTCCCATGGGCATGTGTTTTGGCCGTGTGTCCCTTGTACCTTGATTTTGAGAAACAAAATGTAACACCCCTTACCCGTACCCGAGATCGAGACAAGGTTCTAGGCATTACCGTACAATTTCACAAGTATTTAGGTAAAACCGGGTCATAAAATTTCGTTCCAAATTAAAAACAATCAAATATATTCACAATGTCCTATTATTGGCCACGAGGCCCAAAACATACATTAAAAATGGTCCGGGACTAAACCGAGAACTTGAAGAAAACCTAAGAAAATTTCATGCTTTAAGCCTCACACGCCCGTGTGGAGGCAAGGCACACACCCGTGTACTTGGGACACGCTCGTGTACCTTACCCGTATGGATTTATTTTTCATTATGAACCTACAAGAGTTTTCACACGGCCTAGCACACGCCCGTGTCCCTCACACGGCCATGAACACGCCTCTGTCATCACCCGTGTCCAAAAACCTTGACATTCTGTTTATGACGTCAGCAACCATTTAGAGGCACACGGCCAAGGCATACACCCATGACCAGAGGCCGTGTCCTCCACACGTCTGAGACACACGGCCATGTCTCTACCTGTGTGTTTATTACCATGCATACTGACTTAAAGTTTCAAGGTGTAGGGGACTCACGGCCAGACAACACGCCTATGGGGGCTGACCATGTGTCACACACGGCCTAGACACATGGCCGTGTGTCTACCCATGTGGACCATTTGAAGGCTATTTTCCAATCCATTGATCACCCTTTAACATTCACACACACTTATTAGCTTCAATGGTATTTAACATGGCCTAAATATACTCTTAAACCACTTTGACATAGTCTATTGCATGTTAACCTCATCCCATTTGTTTAGCACATGCTAAGTTACCCTTTTTGTATTAAGGATTATCATTATCACCTTACACATTTTATACTTAAGCCATATTATAACCACATACCATTTTATGCTATGACCAATCTCAAGTTATTAGGCCTCATTTTACACATCCATCCACGCTAGATCATATAATCACATCGCATGAAACATTTAAACTTAAACATGTATATTTAGTAGGGTTACAACCCATATCAATATGAGCCACATCTCATGGCCATATACAAAATGAATTAGCATATCTTCATAAGCCATTACTTTGGCTAACCAAGTGACACATATAACAAAATGATCAAAAACCCTATACATGCCATTTTAACGAAATAAAAGTTCTTTATACCAAAGCGGGACTTCTCGATAGTGTGACCAATACTCCAATCGTCTTCCAATCTTCACAAGTCCACAAGCTCTAAAAGACAGGGAAAATAAAACGAGGTTAGCATTAACATGCTTAGTAAGTTTGTATAACGGGAAAGTAAACTTACCGATTATTTTAACATACAACTACTTAGATAACCAATCCATCAAGAAAAGAATATTTTTCCTATCACATGCACTCAATCATCAAGTTAGTCACATAACAATACATGATAATAATGGTCTTAGATGAGCTCATCATTAGAAGCATTCCAATTCCATTTATCATATTAATCCCGTTGAATTCTTCGGATTCTCGATAGATATTCCATAGTACACTTATAGTGTACTAACTCATTTATCGTCAATTCATATTAGTGACCCTTTCAACGAGCACACTCCCGTAAACCTCAATCCTTATGGCGGGATTACTAGTCCAGGCTATATCCCCTGTAGTATAAACTCATAGAGCAATGTCAGGATTACCAGTCCAAGATAAATCCCTTGCAACGACAATTACTCTAATGAGTTCGGATCTGAATTACCAGTCCATGCTAAATTTAGATCCTAGTTCGGATTACCCGCTCAGGCTAAATCCATTTAAACACATATTCTTTGGGAGCCTAGATCACATAAGGAACACTCATCTGAGCTAGATCCTTTTTACCGTCAATTCCTTTTTAGGAAAATCCATCGAACATCCTTTACATTCAACCGAGACTTTTAGTCCTCTTTTCATCATTACATTCATATAACATGAATTATTATACCATGAATATCAAATTTTCATAATGTCAAAGAGCATACATTTTTAAGTATTAAAAAGTATACATTCGAGTTACACAAACTTACTTGGAGGATGTTTCGGATTTACATTTTGGTTATTCTGAAACCTTTTGTTTTCCACAGTCAGCCTCCGAAATTGGTCTCTCTGGGTCTATATAAACAAAATAAATTATTATTCTATCACATTATTCAAATTCAGCCCAAATATTCACTCTTGGGCAAAATGACCATTTTACCCCTAATATTTCACATTTTTTTACAATTTAGTCCTAACACTCGTAAAACAAAAAGCATGTATTTTCTTGGTTACCCAAGCCTAGCCAAATCTATTCTAAGCTATACCAGCCCACATTTTTCTCTATTTCACCTTTCTACCACACATTTTATACCTTTTACAAATAGGTCACTTTTAGGTGTTTTCATGAAAAATCACCTAGTAAAAGATGTTTATCTAACATCTAACTTTCATAATCCTCCATAAATCATCAAAGAACAATCATCTCATGCATGGGTCAAATTTTCAACATAAACCCTAGCTTAAAATATGGGTAGAAATGGATAGAGTATGTTACGAGGATCTCAAAAATATAAAGAATATTAAAAACGGGGCTAGGAGTCACTAACTATGAGCTTGAAAAGAATGAACAAAACCCTAGCTATGGCTTCCTGAAAATTTCAGCAACCAAGGGTTGAAGATGAGAAATTTTTGCTTTGATTTTCCCTTTTTAATTCATTTATTACTAAATGAATAAAATGTCCTTCCTTACTAAACTTTCAAAATTTTCCATCCATGCCCATTTTTGACCAAAAACTTAAATTTTGGGCAAATTGCAATTTAAGACCTCCTAATTAATAATCCAAAGCAATTTCATGCAAATTTCTTCTAGAACACAAGTTTTGCAATTTATTTGATTTGGTCCCTAATTTTCAATTGGACACCTTACACCTAGAATTTCTTCATGAAACTTTCACACATGCATGCTTTCATGTCCTAGACCTCAAAATAATCATAAAACAAATATTTTTACATCAGATTTATGGTCCCAAAACCACTATTCTGAGTAGGCCCTAATTCGAAATGTTACACAAAATCCTCAAAATTGACCATAGAGGCAGAGATACGGACGTGTGTCTCAGTCGTGTGGACGGAACAACCTCGAACATGGGCGTGTGCCCTGCTTGTGTGAAGTCTGCACTTATTTTGTGAAAATTAATTTTTCCACACGGCCTAGCACACGAGCATGTGACTTGGCCGTGTGATCTAAATTTGTTCATGGGTTACAAGTTAGAGAACTACACTGGGTCGAGACACGAGCGTCTGTGACCATAAGGCCTACCCACACGGGCGTGTCCCATATCCACACGGGCGTGTGACCCTTGTATAGTGGAAAATTTTCTAAGTTTTGTAAAAATTTTTAAAGTTCTCAGTTTAGTCTTGAATCACTTTCAATGCATGTTTAGGGCCTCGTAGGCTCGTATTAGGGACTTTATGATTGAATGTAAATGGTTTTAATTTGGATGCAAATTTGTGACTCGAAATTGTATGATTGCTTGTGTTGTAAGTCCGGCAATGCCTCGTACCCTATTCCAGCGTTGAATACAGGTAAGGGGTGTTACAGATATTGTCCCTCATTTGAGCCCTCGAGGCCCTAAAAACACATTACAAACAAATTGAGACTAAATTAGAAACATATATAAACTTTCAGAAAAAGTTGAAAATTTTCAAACTGTAGGGATCACACGCCTATGTCTTAGGCCATGTGGACATTCAAAGTAGGGACACACGGTCGTGTCCCAGCCCATGTTCGTTCCCATGTAACTCTCTGCTTGGGTCATACAGCCAAGTCACACGCCCGTGTGCCAAGCTGTGTACCCGTCAAAATGGTCTCACACGCCAGTGTGCCAGGCCATGTGCTAGGCCATGTAACAACCTAACTTGCAACCTTTAGAAAGCTAAAGGGGATACACGGCCCTGTCGCATTGCTGTGTGTCACACACGGCTAAGACAAACGCCCGTGTCTCTGCCCGGGTGGATGAAAAATAAGTCATTTCCAAGCCATTTTTCTCAGCCATTCAAGCACATACCTGCAATCAAATTTCCACATATGAACAAGCCTTCAAATTGCACTAAAAACATGCATAATCAAGCTATCTCAAAAAAGTGCATAAGCATTCAACCAATATGCCCAAAAGACACCTCAATCACAACAATTAGGCATGTATAACCATACGCACAGTTTGACCAAAAGTTCAACTAACTTATAACTAAGTTTATATTAAAACTTACCACTTTGCTTACCTATAAAATTTGACATGATAAGTACCAAATATACCATTCAACATCTAGCACCAATGGCCATATATGTCACCTATAACAAGTATACCAAATCACCACATTCAAACATATCACAATACCATTTATAATATGCATTTTTAACTACCATTCCATCTTCAATAATTCAAGCATCATGAGCCAAGATATCAACCATTTTAAGACCAAATATATACATGCCAAAATTAATACTATTTCATCACCCAAAATACAATAAACATAAGCCAAAACAAATCGCTACATCATCAAACAAAATACCTATACATGCCATTATAACCAAAACTAGAAATACCAAAATCTATCGATTTAGCTGATGGATAGTGTGATATATCTCCGACAAGCTTCCAACCGAATGAGCTTCTGATTCACTATAAACCATGGAAAATAATAGAGTAAGCATAAATGCTTAGTAAGTCTGCATAATGTAAAACTCAGCTTACCATTTCATCACATGATAAGTAAGTTAAACATGGCTTAATTCAACCACAACTTAGCCAAAGCCTAAGCATTTACACCAAACATGTTAGCCATATAAGCATATAACATAAGTAATTAATCATGGAGGATCACAACATTTAATCATGTATCATATGCATATATCATCCGTCTCAACTTTCATTATACCATGTATCACCAATTCAATGAAATTCACAAGTGTTCATGTCTTAGTTCGTATCAAACTCTTACCATTCTCTTTCAAATCATGCTCGTTGAACCATTTATAATACCACTGGAAACCTAGGATAGCTCACACATAGTGTGCTATCTCATATAACTATAATCCTTCAATTCTTATACATGTATGCTCACACGAGCTGTAAATTAGAATGCTCACATGAGTTGTGAATCAGAATGCTCACATGAGCTATGGGTCGGAATGTAGCTACACAATATCACTCACACAAGTTGTGCAGTATCTGTAACATATGCTAGACCTCAGCCATCGATAGGTCATTCAAGACCAACACCCGAATCATGTAAACCCGAATTACATGTCATTTGTATCCTACGAATTCCTAAGGTTCAAACGGGGCTCAGTAGTTGACGTAACATCATTTGATATGCAATAGATTAATAATAACAGTCCATGATACATATATTTATTTTAACAGAAAACATATAAATGCAATATAATTACATGAACTTACCTCGATAATTAAACATAGATATGAGGCAACTATTCCAAAACTTTATCTTTGCCCCGATTTAAAGTTGTACGTTTGTCTTGATCTAAACGAATAAAGTCAGCTCAATTCAATACTTACATTATTCAATTTAACCCAAACTCATTTTTAGCAAAATTACATTTTTCCCCTATAATTTTGATTTCAATTCAATTTAATCCCTAGCTCGTAAAATGAAAATTCATACAATTTTCCTAAATCCCACCATAGCCAAATTTCATATAGGTCCCTAGCAAGCCCTATATTTCATTTGTTTCACAATTTCACCATGAATATTTTCTAATTTTCAATTTAATCCCTATTTGACAATTTCAACAAAAATCACTTAACAAAAGTTGTTTATCTATCAACAACTAACCATTTTCTTCCATAAAACATCAAAACTCATACACATTCATTCATGGTGAAACCCTAACCTTTTAATAGTTTTACGAATTAGTCCCTAGGCTAACTTTATTAAGCTAAAACGAACCCAAAAACATAAAAAATTATTAAAAACGGAACAAACAATACTCACATGCAAGCAAAATAGGGTTGGCCGACTGTTCAAGCTTCCATGGCTTCTTTTTCCTTTTGATTTTCCCTTGAAGAAAGAGTAAAAAGATGATACATTGATTTTTTTAATTATTATTTACCAAATTACCATTTTATCCTTAAAATTTATTCATAATTTCATTAATAACAAGCCATGAACATCCACTATCTTCATTAATCGAACCTTTGAGGCCCTAAAAATAGCTTAGAAATAATTCGGGACTAATTTGAAACAAATTAGAAGTTTTAAGAAAAAGATGCAAAAATTAGAAAACAGGGGTCAGACGGCCGTGTGGCATCACCCTAGGTCGTATAACTTCCGAACAAGGGACACACGGCCATGTCCCATCCTGTGTCCTCACCTATGTAATTCACTGAGTTCCCCACACGCCCATGTGTTAGGCCGTGTCCTAAGTTGTGTAACTCTCTGAGTTGCCACACACGCCCATGTGCCAGGCCGTGTGCTAGGCCATGTAACTCACTGACTTGAAACGCTAAGAAACTCTCAAATGACACATGGTCGTGTCGCCAAGCCGTGTGTGTCACATGGTCTTGTGATAGCTCATGTCCTGGGCCATGTGAACCTAAAATTACCTAAAAATCAAGTTATTTCATACACAATTCATGCATAACTAACCAATCCATTTATGCACAGTTTCAAGGGACTTAAACATCATTCAAATACACATAATCATGCTATTTCAAGCAAACTAATTCACTTAACCAATATTCCATTGAAAGGCACCACAATTATATTAAAATAAGTCAACATTGTCTTATTTCAACCCTATGAGCCTAGTTTAAATATCTACCAAAATATATCACAAATGACCAAATTCAAACCATCACAAATATATCATAAGACCATGCACTTTAATTACTTAAAAGTGATCAAGATGACTTAACTTAACAAGCATTACAAGTCCATCAACCATACATAAACTTCAGAGCACAAAAATACCAAATCACCATTTACACATTCACTAAATACCATTACAAAATTACATATACATGCCATTATAACCCTTGGCTAAAATACTCAAAATCTACCAAAATGATTGTTGGATAGTGTGATAGGTCTCCAACAAGCTTCCAACCGATCGATCTCCAATAATCTCTAAAACAAGGGAAAATAATTACATAAGCAACGAGTGTTTAATAAGCTCGTATAAACTTAAAGATAACTTACCATATCATTTATGAAATTCATAGATTAAGCATACATCATTACCAAAGCCATAAGCTTAATAAAAGCCTATACAACATCATCAAACTTACAAGTTAGTTTACTTGTTCATGATACAATTGAAATCAACCATGAGATAAATACATTTCCATAGATAAATAATTATTTAGCTCATAAATCCTTTTCATAAAATCATGATTCAATTCATTTACATACTTACCATTTCATTTCCTTTTCTTACCCATTGAACCATCTAGAATTACATCGGATACTCGAGAAAGCTCACACATAGTGTGCCTTTACATATAACCGTAACTTTTCCTTTACATCATGCTCACACAAACTGTGAAATAGACCTAGTCACACGAGCTGTGGGTTGGAATGTAAGCTAAACGATGCTTCTGACACAAGCTGTGGAGAATTTGCATCAAATGTAGGACCTCAGCCATCGGTAGGACATTCAAAACCAACACGCAAAACATGAAATCCTTAATGACGTGTCATTTGTATCCTAAGAATTCTTAAGGTTCAATTGGGACTTGTTATCTGTCAATTCATCATAGCATTGATACATTTGTATATTGATCCATTTACATTAAAACAACATAATAAAAATTCAATTTAAAAAACATTAAAATGATTACAGCTCATACGAACTTACCTCGATAATTAGGGCATAGAAGTAAAGTCGAGCTAATCTGAAGCTTCAGCTTTTCCTCAATTTAGATTCGATTGAGGTTTATCTTGATCTAAATAAATAATTTTATTCAATTAAGTACTTCTAGAATTCAATTTAATCCATAATTCATATTTATGAAAATTACCAAATTGTCCCTAATACTTTGACTTTTCACAATTTAGTCATTAAGCTCATAACTTAAAATCTAACCATTTTAACTTAATTCCAACTTAACCCATATTGCAAGCGACCTTAAAGCAACTCATATTTATCAACAATTCACAACAAAACCCATAGATTTATACTTTTAGCAATCTAATCCTTATTTCCAAAATTCAACAAAAATCACTTAACTAAACATGTTTATTTTACGATAGAGATTCATAATCTATCAAGTAACATCAAAATGTATTCAAAAAATTCATGGAAAGTCCCTCAAACTTTAACAGCTTTGCAAATTAACTCCTAGGCTAGCTATATTAAGCTAAAATGAACTCGAAAACATAAAAATCATTAAAAACGGGACTTAAATTCACTTACATGCAGACAAAAAAGCTTGTCCAAACTAACTTTCTTCTCTAATGGTGGAAACAACTTGGGCTTGCAGAAAAATGAGAAAGATGATAGTTTTCTCATCTTTTAATTGACTAATATTTTAATTTAATTGCCAAATTACTTAATTAACCTCTAAAAACCATTAAAATTTCATTAAAACTTATCCATAAACATCCGCTATCAACATATATTGTATAATTACAATTCAAGTCCATTAACTCTCATTTCCATAGCCATTTAGCCCCTTTAACTAATAGAACTCATCTTTTACATTTTTTACAATTTAGTCCTTTTTACCTAATTAATCATTTAAACATAAAAAATTCTTAACAAAATTTTAATAGACCTTAATATAGTCTCATAGACATTAAATAATTAAAATAATAATAATTTATTCGCTAAAATTATGGTCCTGAAACCACTATTTTTTACACCATTGAAAATGGGTTGTCACATAAATTAAATTAATTGTTGAATTAATTTAATTTGATAATTAAATATTAAACAGATTATATTTACAAGCTTGTTGTACACAAATAGAGAACATAGATAAAATTAACATATGAATTTGATTCATACAAAATATTAATTGCATATATTTTACCAAAGTTATTAACATAAACAGTTATATTAATTAATTTCAGTCAAAATATAAAAGACATGGAAATTAATATTCTTTTGTAAAGAATATAATTAATATATGAATTTGTTTCATACAAAATATTAATTGTATATTTTTACCGAATTTATTAATATAAACAGTTATATTAATTAATTTAGATCAAAATATAAAATACATGAAAAATAATATTCTTTTGAAAGAATATAATTAATATATGAATTTGATTCATACAAAATATTAATTGTAAATATTTTACTGAATTTATAAATATAAAAGATTATATTAATTAATTTTGGCCAAAATATAAAAGACATGGAAATTAATATTCTTTTGAAAGAATATAATTAATATATGAATTTGATTCATACAAAATATTAATTTTATATATTTTACCAAATTTATTAATATAAATAGTTATATTAATTAATTCCAGTCAAAATATAAAAGACATGGAAATTAATATTCTTTTGGAAGGAATATACTTCAATTTTCTAACTTTCTATTTGTCTTCTTTATTAATAAGGGAATAATCCTGGTTTTCTTTTTAATATGTGATATCAAAGAGGATAAAAGGATGATAATCCTTTAGTGTTTTAAGGTTACCAACTTAAAATTTTAAAAGGTTTATCAACCGTTTTTAATTCTCTCTGAAAAGTTCAAGAGAAAGTTGTTGTTCATTTTTTACGAGGTGGACTACGTAGAGTGTAACAGCCCGGTTTAGACCCTAATCGGAACGGTAGTTTTGGGACCACGAATCTGAGTCAGAAAAATATTTTTAAATTATTTTTAGTGTTTATTCTATGTGAATTTATGTCTGTGAAAATTTTTGTGATTTCATTTTGTCGTTTAGGTGTCCGATTAAATAAAAGGACTTAATCGCGTAAAGTGAATATTAGGTGGTTATTTCTAAAAGGGGCTAATTTGCACTTAGCTTTTAAAATAGAAGCCTTTAAGAAATAAATAGCCCAATATTAAATGAATTGGACGGTAGTGGACATGATATATGTGATTTTATAATTTATTAACTAAGGTTATAAAAGTAATTTAATTATTCAAACATATATATGATATATTAACATAAAATAAACTATGTTTTTCATTCTCTCTTACACCGAAACTTAAGAAAAGAAAATAAGAAAGAATAAAAGCTAGGGTTTGGCTTATTTGGAGCTCAATCAAGGCTCGTTTTCTTGTTGGTTTTTGATAATTTCTACGTTTTTGAGATCGTTACTTCGAGTACTACAAAACCCAAGCTTTAATTTTTGATTTTGATGAATATTTTGAATAGTGCCATTGTTGATAGCTTGTGATTTTTGTTGTTTGATGATGAAAAATGAAAGATATGTTTTAGATTAACATATTTTGTATTGGAGTTTTTGATGATTTTGAGTAATTAGGACTAAATTCCAAAAATAATAATGAGGGACTAAAATGTGAAATAAATGAAATATATGGACTTGTAAGAACATTAGGAATATTTGGCCAAACATGGGTAATTGGAAATTTTGTGTATTTTGTGTTTTGTGCAATAGGGACTAAATTGTAAAAATTGTAAATGTCAGGGGTAAAATGGTAATTTGCCCATTTATGTGATTTTGGACTAAATTGAATGAAAATATGTTTGAATAAGCTTAATTTGATTATGTTTAGATCAAGAACTAAAGAAATCATATTTGGATCGGGGAAAAACGAAAGTCGTCGACTAGCAGCCCCGTCCCGTTTTACGACGTCCGAGGTGAGTTTATAAGCAAATAGATGTGTTAAATTGTAGTTAAATGTAAATATTATATGCTGTTATGTAATGTAAGAATATATATAAGCTATAGCCGAAGATGCTTAAGCTTGATTATCATATTTTCGAATTGATTTCGACCAAGATACGACGTCCAAGAGCCCCGTATGAACCTTAGGAATAGCTAGGATACATATGTCATGACATGGGATTCCGATATATGTGTGCGAGTAAGTCCATGGCATCGATTTGTGATTTCGATATGTGTTTACGAGTAAGACCCTGTCTGGGACAGTGGCATCGATATGTGGCTACATTTAAGACCACGTCTGGGACGTTGGCATTGTACGATTTATGTGATTATCTGAATGTCCTATCCAATTTCGAATGGTTCATCGGGCAAAGGTAAATCACGATCGAATGTGTAAATGAGTTAAAAGCCAAGTATGATTTAGCTTGTTAGCTAATGTTATTAAGGTATGTGTGAGACTTGAAATTTAACAAGTTTTATGTGATGCAAAAGACAAATTTATGTAAAATGAACATGTGTATTTGATTCGAACGAATGTTATGAATATTATGAAATAAATTTTGGATATATATATAATCATACATATATTCGGTCATACTAGTAGTAAAGGTACATGATATTAATAGTTGGATTCTTGTGGTTATGTGAATAAATATCTATATATATGATTGATCGTTTAGTGATAACTTAATCTAGTAAGTTGATTTTACATTTGGTTATTATGGTGTCATAGCATTCGACTATGGTTGTTTTATGCAAGAAAATACTATTATTTATTTCATTTGTAAGTTCAAAGTTAAAGTTAGCATTATTAATACAATCCGGCTTAAATTGAAATGAATTGACTATATGTCAAAATTGTTTATTTGCTTTAAACTTACTAAGATATATTAGCTTATTTTGTGTATATGATTCTTTGATTTATAGATTTTGGATTCAAGTTACAAGCTCGGCGATCGTCAGCAAAGTCTATCACACTATCTACAGCTTCGGTATTTAAATAATTAAACCCGTATTATGGCATGTATAGGCTGGTTATTATGTTGAAAATGTTGAAAGTTGGTTATGTATATAAGCCATGTGAAAATGGCTAAATTATTATATTAGTGATCGGTTATGATAGGTAAGACTTATATTAATCTTGATTATTAAGTGGTGTGCCTTGAATGCATAATATATGTGATGAGCACTATAAGTTTTTATAATGGCTTGCATATTATGCTTAACTAGGTTATGCAAATTCTTAGTCAAATGTTTAATGAGTCTATCTATTGATAATCGATGATGGAAGTTTGGATGCATATATAATTTTTAGGCAGCAAAGTTCGACTTGAAATGAGTATAGGTATAATGTGCGTTTGGTATGTTCATTATCATGTGATGGAAAATATAAAATGTGACATTGTTTCAATGTTAGGTGTTTATATTCTAACTTGATTATCTTGATTAATAACGATAAATAATGTATGTGGTTCATGATTTAAGTTATCGACCATTTGATATAGGTGTTGGATGCTTTAATATCAAGTGTGGCCTTGGCTTTTTGGGTAAATGCGTACCTTGCTTGAGCATAAGATGATTATGTTACATAAATACATGTATGCTAGGTTTTATATTGAATCTATATCCAGGACGTAATTTTAATATATAATAGACTTTTCTTGATTATAGGTACATTCGAACATGTAGCCTATTATGTATGACATTGGATTAATATAAATTATAAAATATTAGGTAAAGAGAAAGGCGTATGCAAGACACAAATGTAATGCTCATTTATACAATAAGTTAGAATAGGCGTACATACATTTAGCCTTATATGTTAATTAAGTTTTCGTGTGCCTAGTATGAAGAAGTGTTCGTATTTATGAATGTCTAATACTTATATGCCAATGGTTATATGAACTTGTTAAATAAGTGTAATTAATGAATGCGTATAGCATATATATTTTAGCCAGTTAGACCAAGGGACGAAGTAAGTTGACTTATTATCAATTGCTTGCTTTTGATAATATTAATATGTAAAATATGTCTTTCATAAAAATTTCCATGTTAATGTCGTATATATATGGAATTTTTGATGTATTATAATTTAATATTGTTACCTGTGAACGTTATGCCTAAATTTTGTCAATGATATGAAATGTTCAAATTAAGAGTTGCGTTAGCTTATGATTTAAATCTTAGTGAATTTTTTCGAGACATATTCTTGTGATTATTTAAAATGTTTATTCAAATGTTCGGAATTGTGTTTTATTCTGTAATGCCCTTATGACCCAATTCTGGCGAAGGGATACGGGTTAGGGGTGTTACATTTTATTGGTATCAGAGCTACGATTTAGTTGGTTCTAGGACTAACGTAGCGTGTGTGAGTCTAGCTATACATGCCATATTATATACTGTGATAGTGTGATGACTTCTGACATTTGAAAATGTGTTTTTATATAGTAAATGGATCCCAATAGAGCTATAGCTGATGATGTCGAAAGTGTAGCGCTTGCTCTCACGCAAAGGACAGCGCCGGCTGATTCTTGACTGACTTCGAGTAATCAAGAAAGTGAGGCTAAACAAGCCTTATATCAAATAATGAATGACTGGTTTACTCAATATATCCGGACTAATCTGGCTGCATAGCAACCTCCACCCCCAATTAATTCATCTTTGATGCTTGCTATAGCTCAAGTAAGTGATTCATTGAGTTGTATAAGCCATATGTTGATAAAATCAGAAAATAGGGGGCTGAAGAGTTTAAAGCTATGGATGAGGATTATGCTGAGCGGGCTGAGTTCTGGCTTGATAATACCATTCGTTTGTTTGATGAACTATCCTGTACCCTAGATGAGTGCTTGAAATGTGTCATATCGTGTTTCATGAACTGTCTTGTACCCTAGATGAGTGCTTGAAATGTGTCATATCTTTACTTCGAAACACAGCATATCACTGGTGGAATACCCTAGTATCAGTGGTTCCGAGAGAGCAGGTGACCTGGGAATTCTTTCAGACTGAGTTTCGTAAGAAATATATCAGCCAGAGATTTATCGACCAGAAGAGTAAAGAGTTTCTAGAGTTGAAACAGGGTCGGACGATCGTGACAGAGTACGAGCAGAAATTCGTGAGACTCAGTTGGTATGCCCGAGAGTGTGTTTCTACTGAAGCCATAATGTGTAAAAGATTTGAAGATAGGCTGAATGAAGACATTAAATTGTTAGTTGGCATACTTGAGATAAAAGAGTTTGTGGTACTGGTTGAGCGGGCTTGCAAAGCTGAAGAGCTGGGAAAAGAGAAAAGAAAAGCTAACTTTGAAGCTAGAGATGCACACAAAAGAACAACTGATAAGTCATTCCAGTTGGCATCAAATAAGTTCCGAGATGATTTCAGCCGTTCTAAAGCCACTTCAGGTTACTCTAAACAGGAACAAAATAGACCACCAGTGAGCTCAAGAGCTACCTCAGTAGCGAGTGTAGGTAATGTCAGATCGAATCAACCCAAGTGTAAACACTGTGGTAAACTACTTTATGGCAGTTGCAGATTGCATGATCAGGCTTGCTTTAAATACGAATCGATAGATCATTATATTCGAGATTGCCCAGTGTTAGCTGAGGAAAATCTAGTGCAAAATACAAGATCGGGTAATACTGCAGCTCGAGGTAGACCACCCAGAAATCCTGGTAATGCGAGTGGTAGTCAGAGAGGGACTAAAGATACGGCAATCAGATCTGAGGCTCCTACACCTGCCAGAGCCTATGCTATATGTGCACGAGAGGAGGCTTCATCCCCAGATGTTATTACTATTATATTCACTCTTTATGATACTAATGTAATTGCATTGATTGATCTTGGTTCTACTCATTCTTATGTGTGTGATACATTAGTATTCAGCAAGACTCTGCCTGTTGAGTCTACTGAGTTTGTGATTAGAGTGTCAAACCCCTTGGGCCGGTGTGTTATAGTTGATAAGGTATGTAAGAATTGTCCCTTGATGGTTCGATATTTGTGTTTTTCGGCTGATCTGATGTTGTTGCCATTTGATGAGTTTGACATAATTCGGGGTATGGACTGGTTGACATTACATGATGCTGTTGTGAACTGTAAAAGAAAGACTATTAATTTACAGGGACAGAATGATGAGACTGTTCAGACTGAATCAAGTGATTTGAAAGGGTTACTAGCAGTGATCTCTTCGATGTTAGCTCAGAAATATGTGAGAAAAGACTGCGAGGCTTACGTTGTATATGTACTTGACAGTAAAGTGCTGAAAGGAACATTAAGTCAGTGCCAGTTGTATGTGAGTACCCAGATGTGTTTCCTGAAGAATTACCGGGATTGCCACCTATTCGGGAGGTAGAGTTTGGTATTGAGTTAATGCCTAGGACGACTCCGATATCTATAGCTCCGTACAGAATGGCGCCTACAGAATTAAAAGAATTGAAATCTCAGTTGCAAGAATTAACAGATAGAGGTTTTGCGCGACCGAGTTTCTCTCATTGGGGTGCACCTGTGTTGTTTGTGAAAAAGAAAGACGGAACTATGAGAATGTGCATCGATTATAGACAGCTTAATAAAATGACTATAAAGAATAAATATCCATTACCACGGATTGATGATCTATTTGACAGCTTAAAGGAGCTACAGTATTTTCGAAGATAGATTTGAGATTAGGTTACTATCAGTTGAAAGTTAAAGACTCCGATGTGCCATAGACTACTTTCCGAACGAGGTACGGATATTATGAGTTTTTGGTTATGCCTTTCGGACTCACTAATGCACCTGCTGTTTTCATGGACTTGATGAATCGGATCTTCAGACCATATTTGGACCGGTTTGTGGCTATGTTTATAGATGACATTTTGATCTACTATTGTGACAAAGCTGAACATGCTGAACATTTGATACTTGTATTACAGATTTTGCGAGATAATCAGTTATATGCGAAATTCAGTAAATGTGAGTTCTGGTTAAGTGAAGTTAGTTTTTTGTGCCATGTGGCATCAGCATCGGGTATTCAGGTTGATCCAAGAAAAATTTTTGCCATACTCGATTGGAAACCTCCGAAGAATGTTTCTGAAGTCCGAAGCTTTCTAGGACTTGCTGGTTATTATAGACGGTTCGTGAAAGGTTTCTCTATGATTGCAGCCCCGATGACAAAGCTATTGCAAAAAGATGTTAAGTTTGAGTGGTCAGAGAAGTGCTAGAAAAACTTTGATCAGTTGAAAGCTCTATTGACCGAAGCCCCGGTGCTAGTTTAGCCAGAATCGAGTAAAGAATTTGTCATTTATAGTAATGCATCTTTGAATGGTTTGGGCTATGTTTTGATACAAGAAGGCAAAGTTATAGCTTATGCCTCAAGACAGTTGAAGCCACATGAAAGAAATTATTGACACACGACTTAGAATTGGCAGCTATTGTGTTTGCATTAAAGATATGGCGCCACTACTTGTTCGGTGAGAAATTTCATGTTTATTCTGATCACAAGAGCCTGAAATACTTGATGACTCAGAAAGATTTGAATTTGAGACAACGCTGATGGTTAGAATTGCTAAAAGATTACGAGCTTGTAATTGATTACTACCCAGGGAAGACTAATGTTGTTGCAGATGCTTTAAGCTAGAAATCACTGTTTGCTTTACGTGTAATGAATGCGTCATATTCGATGTCTGAGGATGGTTTAATAATAGCTGAATTGAAAGCAAGATTGTTATTCATTCAACAAATTTGTGATGCCTAGAAGGTTGATAATGAGTATATCATAAAACGAGCTCAGTGTGAGACGGATACTGATTCAAAATTCAGAATTGATGCTGATGACTGTTTGAGATTCAGAGATCGAATATGTGTCCCGAGAAATTCAGAGTTGATTCAGATGATTTTGAATAAAGCTCATAGCAGTCGGTTATCTGTTCATTCAGGTAGTACCAAAATGTATAATGATCTGAAACAGCTTTACTGGTGGCATGGTATGAAACGAGACATTTACAAATTTGTTGCAAGATGTTTAGTTTGTCAACAAGTAAAAGTTGAACATCAGGTGCCTTCAAGATTACTTCAGCCGATTATGATACCTGAGTGGAAATGGGAGAGAGTTACTATGGATTTTGTATCTGGTTTACCATTAACACCGAGTAAGAAAGATGCAATCTGGGTTGTTGTTGATAGAGATGCAATCTGGGTTGTTGTTGATAGATTGACTAAAACAGCTCATTTTGTTCCGATACATACAGACTACTCACTTGAAAAGCTGGCTGAATTGTATGTTTCTCAGATTGTGAGATTACATGGTGTACCTATATCTATTATTTCAGATAGAGATCCGAGGTTTACATCACGGTTTTGGAAGAAATTGCAAGATGCACTAGGTACGAAATTACATTTCAGTACTGCTTTCCATCTACAAACAGATGGCCAGTCTGAGCGAATTATTCTGATACTTTAGGATATGTTGAGATGTTGCATTCTCGAATTTGAAGGTACGCGGGAACGATACCTACCTCTGATTGAATTTGCGTATAATAACAGTTACCAATCGAGTATCAAAATGGCACCTTCTGAGGCTTTGTACGGTCGTAAATGTCGTACGTCATTGTACTGGACTGAGCTCAGCGAAAATAAGATACATGGGGTTGATTTAATCAGAGAAACTGAACAGAAAATGAAAGTGATCCGTGAAAGTTTCAAAGTAGCGTCAGATCATCAGAAATCTTATGCGGATTTGAAATATAAAGATATAGAGTTTCAGATCGGAGATAAAGTCTTCTTGAAAGTCTCACTGTGGAAGAAAATACTCAGATTCGGTCGTAAAGGCAAATTGAGTCCGAGGTTTATTGGGTCGTACGAGGTTATAGAGCGTATTGGGCCAGTTGCTTACAGATTGTTGTTGCCACCTGAGTTAGAAAAGATTCACAATGTATTCCATGTTTCGATGCTTCGAAGATATCGATCTGGTCCTTGAAGAAGAACCGATATGACCTATGAAGAAGAACCGATTCGCTTCTTAACTCATGAGATTAAAGAGTTGCGGAATAAGAAGATTTCGTTAGTTAAAGTATTGTGGCATAAGCACGGAGTTGAGGATGCAATGTGGGAGCCAGATGATGCAATGAAAGCACGTTATTCGAACCTATTCACCGGTAAGATTTTCGAGGACGAAAATCCCTAAGAGGGAGAGTTTTAATAGCCTGATTTAGACCCTAATTGGAATGGTGGTTTCGGGACCAAGAATTCGAGTCAGAAAAATATTTTTAAATTATTTTCAGTGTTTATTCTGTGTGAATTTATGTCTGTGAAAATTTCGTGATTTAATTTTATCATTTAGGTGTCCGATTAAATAAAAGGACTTAATCGCGTAAAGTGAATATTAGGTGGTTATTTCTAAAAAGGGCTAATTTGCACTTGGCTTTTAAAATAGAAGCCTTTAAGAAATATATAGCCCAATATTAAATGAATTGGACGGTAGTGGACATGATATATGTGATTTTATAATTTATTAACTAATGTTATAAAAGTAATTTAATTATTAAAACATATATATGATATATTAACATAAAATAAACTATAGCTGAATATGCTTAAGTTTGACTATCACATTTCTGAATTGATTTCGACCGAGATACGATGTCTAAAAGCTCCGCGTGAACCTTAGGAATAGCTAGGATACATATGTCATGACATAGGATTCTGATATATGTGTGCGAGTAAGTCCATGGCATCGATTTTTGATTTCGATGTGTTTACGAGTAAGACCCTGTTTGGGATAGTGGCATCGATATGTCGCTACATGTAAGACCACATCTGGGACATTGGCATTGTACAATTTATGTGATTATCTGAGTGTCCTATCCAATTCTGAATGGTTCATCGGGCAAAGGTAAATCGCGATCGAATGTGTAAATGAGTTAAAAGCCAGGTATGATTTAGCTTGTTAGCTAATGTTATTAAGGTATGTGTGAGACTTGAAATTTAACAAGTTTTATATGATGCAAAAGACAAATTTATGTAAAATGAACAAGTGTATTTTATTCGAATGAATGTTATGAATATTATGAAATAAATTTTGGATATATATATAATCATACATATATTCGGTCATACTTGTAGTAATGGTACATGATATTAATAGTTGGATTCTTGTGGTTATGTGAATAAATATCTATATATATATGATTGATCGTATAGTGATAACTTAATCTAGAAAGTTGACTTTACATTCAGTTATTATGGTGTCATAGCATTCGGCTATGGTTGTTTTATGCAAGAAAATGCTATTATTTATTTCATTTGTAAGTTCAAAGTTAAAGTTAGCATTATTAATACAGTCCAACTTAAATTGAAATGAATTGACTATATCTCAAAATTGTTTATTTGCTTTAAACTTACTAAGCTAAATTAGCTTATTTTGTGTATATGATTCTTTGTTTTATAGATTTTGGATTCAAGTTACAAGCTCGGGGATCGTCAGCAAAGTCTATCACACTATCTACAGCTTCAGTATTTAAATAATTAAACCTGTATTATGGTATGTATAGGCTGGTTATCATTTTGAAAATGTTGAAAGTTGGTTATGATATAAGCCATGCGAAAATGGCTAAATTATTATATTAGTGATCGGTTATGATAGGTAAGACTTATATTAATCTTTATTATTAAGTGGTGTGCCTTGAATGCATAATATATGTGATGAGCACTATAAGTTTTGATAATGGCTAGCATATTATGCTTAACTAGGTTATGCAAATTCTTAGTCAAATGTTTATTGAGTCTATCTATTGATAATCGATGATGGAAGTTTGGATGCATAAATAATTTTTAGGCAGCAAGGTTCGCCTTGGAATGAGTATAGGTATAATGTGTGTTTGGTATGTTCATTATCATGTGATGGAAAATATAAAATGTGACATTGTTTCATTGTTATGTGTTTATATACTAACTTGATTATCTTGATTAATAACGATAAATAATGTATGTGGTTCATGATTTAAGTTATCGACCATTTGATATATGTGTTGGATGCTTTAATATCAAGTGTGGCCTTGGCTTTTTGGGTAAATGCGTACCTTGCTTGAGCATAAGATGATTATGTTACATAAATACATGTATGCTAGGTTTTATATTGAATCTATATCCAGGACGTAATTTTAATATATAATAGACTCGTCTTGATTATAGGTACATTCGGTCATGTAGCCTATTATGTCTGACATTGGATTAATATAAATTATAAAATATTAGATACAAAGAAAGGCGTATGCAGGACACAAATGTAATGCTCATTTATACAATAAGTTAGAATATGCGTACATGCATTTGGCCTTATATGTTAATTAAGTTTTCGTGTGCCTAGTATGAAGAAGTGTTCCTATTTATGAATGTCTAATACTTATATGCAAATGGTTATATGAACTTGTTAAATAAGTGTAAATAATGAATGCGTATCGCATATATATGTTAGCCAGTCAGACCAAGGGACGAAGTAAGTTGACTTATTATCAAATGCTTGCTTTTGATAGTATTAATATGTAAAATATATGTCGTTCATAAAGATTTCCATGTTAATGCCGTATATATATGGAATTATTGATGTATTATAATTTAATATTGTTACCTGTAAATGTTATGCCTAAATTTTATCAATGATATGAAATGTTCAAATTAAGAGTTGTGTTAGCTTATGATTTAAATCTTAGTGAATTTTCTCGAGACATATTCATGTGATTATTTAAAATGTTTATTCAAATGTTCGGAATTGTGTTTTATTCTCTAATGCCCTTATGACCCAATTCTAGCGACGGATACGGGTTGGGGGTGTTACATAGAGACCGGGATATTTTCATTGTGGCTTGGAATCGACATCGAATCAGTAGCATCCTTTCAACGTTCTCAAAAAAGAATGTATATTTTCAACCCTATTTCAACCTAATTTGTTCCTCTGACATGGATCTATGGTTGTTGATCGCCGGAATAATTTTTTCACTACATCACGGGGCATACTAATGATCTGAAAATTACGATATCCTCTTTGGGTTTCGCAATATCCACCTTCCAAGAAAGACGCCAAGTCTCAAGACTATCTGAGGTACCGCAATATCCTCTTTTAAGTATAACGATATCACTTCGTCAAGGAGACAAACTTGGACAAAGAGGGTAGTCTTTGTCTACCTCGTCCACCAATCACTCAAAGCTCGTGTAGGGGTACTTTTTGCAATGAAAAGTCACTAGAAGACACCTTAAAACAACCAAATATTGCTCAGAAGGAGAGAGACACACATTAGCTTAATTTTATGTTTAGTTTTCTCTAGGTTTCTCTTAGTTTTCTCTGTACTTTTTTCTAGAGTTTTTATTTTTTTCTTCTTCTACCTTAGTTTAGAGTTTATTTTTCTGTATTTACTTCTTATTCTTGATATTCTTAGTGTTAGTTATGTTAGTTATTACTCTAGCTAAGGTCTATTTACATTTTCAATCCCTGTATCCTGCTTGTAAGACTTTTCTCGTATAAGTTTAATGCATTTCAATTTCTTTTGCTTTAAATCTATCAACGCTTGTTCTTTTTATGTTTATTGCTTTATATTTCATTGTTAAATGATTTTAGTTTCATGTTATTTACATTTCCTTACATAAAAATCCCAACTTTGATATTTTTCTTAAGCTTTACTTTCATGGCTACCTTGTTTTGCATTTCAATGTTTGTTTCTTTTACTTTGAGCATGAGTAGCTAAGCCTCAAAGGAGGTTGGTTGATGGAGATGTGGGTAAACTAAAATCTTTGGGGAAAGGACTAAATTGTAATAAATTGGACTAAATTGAATAGACCTAAGAACTTAAGAAGTGACGCCCCTAAGGGAATATTAAGATAGTGAGACCGAAAGGTAATCTTGACACGCACGCATTCATTAGTCTCGAATTAATCGGTGAGATCGAAAGATAAATCAGATCTAATTCGTCTAAGTCAGTAAAATTGATATCGAAAGATAATTTGGAGCCATTTACTAATTTACGTGATTTAAGTCTCTTGTCTGAGAATTAGTGAACCACATCGAAATCAACCAACCCCCATTAGTATTTCTTAGATAGTCCTTTAATTTTACGTTCTTTGCAATTTAGTCTTAATAGTAAAACATTTAACTTTCTTGCACCCTTACCTTTTTATGAAATTTCGTACTATAAAATCTTATGAGTAGGCACTTAGACTCTATTGTGTATGCTAGATATCGCTCAATCACCATCTCTTTTGGGTTTGACCCCTTGGAATACTTCCTGTTCCATCAGAACTATAAATATTACAACTAACCTGTACGCTTTCAGTAAAATCGAGCTTTGAAAAAAAATTATAAATTAGTTATTTTAATACGCACATGCAAAGTCGATTAGATGTCATTTGTTTGGCATAGTGTAAATTGCCATGTTATAGTTTTCTAGTGTACTGGAATATAGCGTATAGTACCTGCTGTAAAGGTGAATAAAGGTTTTAGGTTATTCTTATTTTGTTATCTAAGAGAAGGATATAACAATTCAAGTTTCAGTCAAGTGAGTTACTGCCATATGCATAATACGCCCAATTTTCTTGAGCACTGTGCTAGTTTGGTTTTGTAATGTGATCTGGTTAGGAGTCAACTGGATTGATTGGTCAAATATCAACTATACAAGATTCTCATTTATGTTTCTCTCAGAATCTATAGGCCATTAAGAAGGATAAATGTTGGATTCAAGTAACAGTTGTTAAGTTCCACTAAGAAAGGTTGGTTATATATATGTGTGAAAAGGGATTTGTAAAGGAGTTTTCTTGTTCCGCTTTATTCAATATATTCTTTGATTCTTAAATTTCAATGTTATCCTTTCCTCATTGAGCTAGAATCTAAGGTTCTTGGTTTAATCAGTGTTTGTTCCACCTTCTGGTAAGTAATATAGCTTTAGATGTTAAGTTTTTGAAAGAGTAAGGTTGTTAAAAATTATATGAATAGAAAGCTATAAATACAGGACTATGCATGTGGGTTGTCTATAATTGAGATATTAAAAAAATTTATGTAAATGGGTTTTAATAGTGAATCTATGTTCTCTAAGCAGTTGTAGCTGGGTCGATAGGGATGTCCAAGATTGAAGCTTTGAGCTAAAGTTTAGGTGTAACATCCTTTACCTGTATTCAATGCCAGAACAGGGTACGAGGCATTGCCGGACTTACATCGCAAGCGAACATACAAATCAAGTCATAAATTTGCATCCAAATTAAAACCATTTGTATTCAATCATAAAGTCCATAATACGAGCCTACGATGCCCAAAACATACTTTGGAAGTGGTTCGAGACCGAGAACTTGGGTAATTTTTACAAAATTTAGAAAATTTTTGCTATAAATAGGAGTCACACGCCCGTGTGGCTTGGGACACGCCCGTGTGGGCAGGCCGTGTGGTCACACACGCCCGTGTCCCTAACCCGTGTAACTCTCTAACTTGCAAGTCATGAAAAATTGAAGTCACACAGCCAAGTCACACGCCCGTGTTCTAGGCCGTGTGGTTAATTTAATTTTCATAAAATAGGTGCAAACTTCACACGGTCAGGACACATGCCCGTGCTTGGGACCATGTCCCTCACACGGCTGAGACACATGCTCGTGCCTCTGCCGGTGTGCTCAATTTTGAGCATTCTGTTTCTCAAAATTAAGGTTCAGGGGACACATGCCCGTGGGCAGGCCGTGTGTCACACACGGCTTAGACACACGCTCGTGTGTCTACCCGTGTAGACAAACTAAAGGCTATTTACCAAGCCATTTGTCACCCTCATTTACACCTACACAAATACAAATCCAATGGTATAAATCATAGTATACCTAGGAAACCAAAACAACCACAATCATGGCCGACACATGTCAATTCAATACAACCATCTATCATGCTCATGACATTTCATTCTACCAAATCAAGCATACTAATTTCACATTCAAAATTACCATTAAGACTACTTCCAACTTGCATTAACTTATTAAGATACTCTAGTACACCAATGAACCAAACTCGTCCATTTCACAACAAGTCACTAAGCCACATTCAACATTTAGCAAACCAATATAAACCATATCACCAATGGGCAGTGGCACATACATGCATATATATATGTATATAAGCTTACAATCAATTTAACCAAAATAAGCCAATTTACATAACCAAATACCAAATCAAGCCTTTGATAATTACAAGCCAATACATTTAACCAAATCATAATGACACCTATACCAAAATGACCAAGTCCCTATACATGCCATATACTCAAAATGTTAAGATCATCGTTACCCAAAATGACAGTTTGATAGTGTGATGCGACCTCCGACGATCTCCAACCCGAGCTAGCTTGGTAACACTATAAAATATTGAAAATAATACGGAAAAAGCTATATAGCTTAGTCATCTCGTATGCAAGAAATAAGTAGATCTTACCATACATTGCCATGCAAGTAACATGATATAAAATAATGTAAATTGCAATAAATCTCATGGCCATAATTCACTAAATCACATCTTACCAAGAATTCACCATTTCATGAATTCAACCATCACAGGTGTTACGTACATACCTGTACCATCTTGTAATAATTTCACACTTATCCTTATCTTTGACATACCCGTTGAACCATTTTGAATAATATCGGATACTCAGGAAATCTCTCACACAAAGTGTCACATATGTAGCCATTGCTACCTATTTATCAATACACATATATATGCTCGCTCTCGAGCCATCAGCGGGCCTGGTCACACAAGTTGTCAGTCGAGACGTAGCTACATGGTGCTGCTCTCACAAGCTATCAAGTAACCGCAACATATGTCGATACACTCAGCCACTGGTAGGACGTACAGGACCAACACCCGGATCACATAACATTGTACCCCAGTAACATGTCACTTGTATCCTAGTCTATTTCTATGGTTCAATCGGAAATTTTAGCATGCTAAATCATTGTTGAACGTGTCCGTAGAGTAGTTCATACAATTTATGCAATATTAAAGCATTCAAAATACAATTATAATGATGCTTGTTTAACATCTGAACTTACATTGGCTACAAAAATGGCAAAAAGGACCTATTCATCAATTACTTTATTTTTCCCCCGACCTAGACTCGAACATCATTTTTCTTAATCTATAATACCATATTTAACTTATTTAATCATCACATTATTCAATATAGCCCAAAAACACATTATGGAAAAAATTACATTTTTGCCCCTAACATTTCAACATTTTATAATTTAGTCCTTAGGCTCGTAAAATGAATTTCATTCAATTTCATCACAACCCTAGCCTAGTTGAGTATCACTTGTACTCATAACAGCCCACATTTTTCATTTATTCATACTTTTCTACACATTTTATAATCTTTTACAAATAAGTCCTTGTTTGACGTTTTTATCAAAAATCACTTTACAAATGTTGTTAAACTAACAACAAACATGCATTTTCTACCATCAAACATCAAAATACAAACATATTCAACATGGGTAAAATTTTAGGCTTTAACTTTCTTTCAAATTAGCCCTTGGAATAGCTAGATCAAGTTACAACGATCTTAAAAATATAGAAATCATTAAAAGGGGGACAAAATCGGGCTTACAATTGAGCTTGAAAGCTTGGCCAAACCCTAGCTATGGATTCTCTTCAAATTTTCAGGTATGAGGATGAAATTAGAAAAGATTAACACTTTTTATTAAGTTATTTTGGCTTTATTTTCCAATTTACAAAATTACCCCTAACTTAAAACATTAAGATTACATCTAACCATGTCCATTTTTGTCCACCCTAAAGTATAATGGTCCAATTACTACATAAGGACTTCCAATTAAAATTTCATAGCAATTAGACACTTTTAGCTTATAGAATTCAAGTTTTGCACCTATTACAATTTAATCCTTCTAGACAAATTGAGTACTTAATCGACAAAATTTCTTAATGAAATTTTCACAAAATCATTGTATCATGCTGTAGACCATAAAGAAATACTAAAATAAATATTTCTACTTTGTATTTGTGGGTTATTACATTAGGTGAGTCTCTATTCTAACTCTTGTACGCTAATTTTCAAATTGAGATTTAGAATGTTAGAAACTTGAAAAATGGGTAAGTATGTAAGGCATAAGATAATGCTACCTGAGTAATGAGGGTGTATATGAAATTTTGTATGAATAGAAAGACGAATGGTAATTATGCAGGTTATGTAACGCCCCGAATTTTGGGCCTAGAAATATTAGGTTTTGAGCATGGGAATAGTTAGGAGGCTGCACATAAATGTTTGGTTGTCTAAGAAAGTGACATAACTGAGTATCTGCTTCAGTGGTTAAGTGTTCTGGGTGTGTGTGTGAGGTCCCAAGTTCAAGCTTTAGCTTGGGAAATTTTTTGTTTCTTAATTGAATAAACCCCTAGCTCTAATTAGTGGGCTTATTATTAAATATTGGAAAAATATGTCAGAAAAGGCCAGCTGGTCTGGTGGTTAAGTGGAGTGTAAATAAGCTAGAGATCTAGAGTTTGAGTCTCTAAGCAAACAAAGGACTTATTTTATTACTTGTGCCATGTAGGTATTTTGGTCCAGCCGAAATACTGAAGAGTTTGACTGAGGGTTGATTTCGGTTGTTGAAAAGATTATGGTAGGTAAGTAGTGAGGATTTTATGGAGAAATCTTAGGGATATGAAGAGAGAGTTAGTGCCAAATTGAATTGCTTCTGCTTTCTCAAATTTCAGCTGGGATTTGTTTTCTTTTCATTTTGTTTCTGTCGACTGTTTCCCATTCTGAAGGGCCGAATATTGTTGAGGGTTCCTATTAGTTCTTTTTTGTTTCCTCTATTCTTTTCTGATTTTGTTCTTCCCTACAGCAGAAGTGCTTTTTCCCAAACTATTGCTGCCGTCTACTTCCTCTTTTCCTCCCTTGCACTTTTCCTTGTTGAATTTTGGACTCTCTATATTTTTCCTTCTAACGTTGGTTTACCACCTCCCTGCCGAAATATTATTGTAGTCTCTCATTTATTTTCATTTGGTTCATCATTGCTACCAAAATTGTGGTTGCCTTCTCTTTCTTGGTTTTGTTTGTTATCATTTGCTACACGTTCTTTAACACTCTTTTGGTAAGTATTTGTTCTTCACCGCTCAGTTACTTGAAGATTAGTTTTTAAAGGGTTGTGTATTGTTTTGATCAGGAGTCAACCAACAGACTAGGGACTATCGTTGATGCGGTAGGAGAGGGGACTCATCTGTTATTGGATTGACAGTATGGTTTATTCCATTAGAGGTTGAATATCTTGTTGGGTTTAGATTAATTAGACTATATAGTGATTAATTGAATAGCAACGTGATCCATTATAGGTACTTGAAGTGCTCGCGTGTAGTAAGGCGACAGAACAGACAGGTGTGTAAACACAACTCTGAAATCATAAATCAACAAAATGCCGAAAAGTGCGATTAGTCGACACCACACTAGCGTGCGGCTACCCGTGTGGTGGCCCATGAGACTGAACATGGGCGTATGATCGTAGAGGCCATCTATGAGCGATTTCATGGGCCGAGGCTGTATTGGGCCATTTTGGGACAAGCTAGGTCGTATGGGCCCCACAGGCATTTGGGCCCTACGTGGGTGAACCACACAGACGTGTAGTAATAATTGGGCCATAGGCGTGTGAGCCCACATGGGTTACAACATGGGACGTGGGCCCATTTTCACTATTTGACTGTTAAGGTTGCACGGGTCACTCGAGATGATTGTGGATGTATTGTTGGGTCGGTAAATTTACCTAGACCACATATATATAATAAAATGACCATTTTGCCCTTATATGGTAAGATGACTATTTTGCCCCTATGTGATGTATATATATATGTACATGTATGACCGTATTTTAGCATGCTATTTAAACTGTAATGGATACATGTATGATTCTATGATATGACATGACATGATTGTATGATGCATTGCATGGGGATGGGTTTATTATGATTGGAGGAAGTGTACTGTACTGGCAGCTCTGCTGCAAATATTGTTTAGTGCCACAACCGATACTACTTGGAGCGTAGGGATGGGTGGGTTGATTATATTCCCACATGGAGTGCAGGGTTGGACGTAGTTGGAGTGTAGAGGCTGGATGGGTAGGACTTATATACTGTTTAAATTGTTATTGCACTGATTATTGTTACTGTAGTAGGCCAAGGCCCAACCACGTGATTGTTTCTGTATTGAGATGGGCTAAAGCCCAAACTGATATTATCACTATTACTAAAAAGGGCTTAAGCCTAGACTATGTTTGTTTTCTGACTGTTTGCTTATATGGGATCACACACTGATTTTTCGTAAACTCACCCATCTGTTTATCTGTACAGGTAATCCCCAGGCTTAGGCTAATCAATGCTGCGAGAGACTCAAAGGCGGGCACACAACCGTATTTACTATCATATTTGCTTTATTTTTATAAGTAATTTTATTTTGGGTATTTTTACTATAATAATGCCCTTATGGATTTTTACTTTAATTTGGGTTTTTATTTGTTTTGATTTATAACTGCTAGAAGTAGAAAAAGAGTCGTGAATTTTCAAAAAAGTAAATGTTTTTCAAAGACACCACGAATACGAAACCTGTTTTCAAAAAGCTTCCACTATAAAATGATACTTTGGAAATGAATAATGATTTTAAAGTAAATACTTTTTGGATAGTGGCGTAAGTTTTGAAATAAACGACATATCTCAAAATCATCGCTAAGATCACAAAGAGGTTAATTATAGTATGGGGTTTTCAACGATTCTCACTTTACGAAAAACACTTCAATGTGACATCATTAGATTCGGCCATAATGTCCAGGCCGGGTTTGGGGTGTTCAATTTAAGTTTGTTACAGGAGAGTATGAAGTCAGTCAAAAATATGAATAAGTGTGGGTAAGTGAATTCTTGAAAGAATATTTCCTTTGTGATGCCTCTGGTAGGGTAGTTATATTGTTAACCAGATTAGCTTATCACAATAGGAAAATGTATGCAATACCATGTGGTTGAAACCCATGACAAGGTATGATATAAAAATACCCATGGTGATGCCTCCAGTATGATGATGGCTAGAATGGAAAATCACGACATGAAAGTGTATAAGTCCATGTGGTTGAGAGCCATACATAATACGATATGATGATATGAGTATTCATAGTGATGCCTTCAGTGATATGTAATTGAACTAGAAGATCACGACATGAAGTTATGAATAAGTCCATGAAGGAGAAACCCATGCTACATTCTGTGAAAGTCTGCCGGGACAGTAAACATGTGATTTTGTATGTCACCTGTAAGGTGTGATATGACGAACCCTTGTGGCATATTTTGTATGGCCTTTGTGGAAAATTCTGTATTGTCTTATTAGCAAATTTGATATTATCTAGTCTTATTAGCATATTCAATATTATCTATGTAAGAAGAAGTGGAGGAATCGCCTTTGCGGTAAGCTTTGAGTAACGTTCTGAGAATTCTTTGTTAAATACCTCTATGATAAGAATAGGATATGCCTGAAGTCTATTTGGAATGAATATTTTATATGAAGTAGTCAAATGAATCTTTAAGGGAGTTCTTGAAGGAAAATATGTATTTGTATTATCTAAATAGGGTATTCGCTGAAGTATTCCACCAATTAGAAAATGCGCAATCAGGAAAGAGTTTGTAACATCCCTAAATAGGGACTAGTCGGAATAGTAGTTTCAGGACCACAAATCTGACGTTAAAATATTTATCTTATTATCATTATGAGGTCTAGGATATGAAATACGCATGTGGTAAAGTTTCATGAAGAAATTCTAAGCATAAGGTGTTCAATTGGAAAATAAGGACTAAAATTGAATAAGTTGCAAAACTTGGGTTCTAGAAGAAATTTGTATGAAATTGCTTTAGATTTCTAATTAGAAGGTCTTAAAGAGAAAATTTCCCAATTTCTAAGTTTTTAGACAAAAATGGGCATGTATGGATAAAATTCGAAAGAAAGGGCTTAAGGGCATTTTGGTCATTTGGCTAATTAATGAAATAAAATGGGAAAATAAGTCAAAAATCAGCTCATCTCCTCCACCTTGCTGCCCAAATTTGAAAGCCACCATAGCTAAGGTTTCTTCACTTTCCAAGCTCAATAGCAAGTACTCCCAAGCCCTGTTTTTAATGTTTTTTATATTTTTGAAATCCTCGTAACTTGCTCTCTTCATTTCTACCCATATTTCATGCTAGGGTTCATGTTTAGAAATTTACCCATGCTGAGTTACTTATTTTGTAATGGTTTATAGAGGAATATGATAAAGGATGGTAAACAACTTTTACTAAGTGATTTTTCATGGAAATGGTTTTAGGGACCATTTTGTAAAAGTTGTAAAAATGGGTAGAAAGATGAGAAATAATGGAACATGTGGTCTTCCATAAGAGGGAAAAACATTCGGCTAGGCTTGGGTAATGTATAAATTGCATGCATTTCATCATATGAGCCTAGGGACTAAATCGTAAATATATTGAAAGGTTAGGGGCAAAATGGTCATTTTTTCTGGGGGGTGATATTTAGGCTCATTATGAATAATGTGAGTTACTAATGACTTATTTTTACTGTTATAAACCTCGAGAAACAAATTTTAGAGGTCAACCGAGGTAAACGGAAGGTTTTAGAATAACCGAAACACGAACCCGAAGTAATTACCAAGTAAGTTCGTGTAACTCGAAGTAAACTTTAAATACACTTGAAAATGCATATTCTTAAATGTATGTTAATTTTGATATTGATTGCACGATAATCCAAGAAAGATGACAATTGTCCTGGTTGAATGAAAAAAGGAGATTCAATGGGTAAATTCTTATTTACATGACTTGAGATCCTGCAGGTGTTGCAGAAAGGGATTTAGCCCAGACGGGTAATCCGATGATCTCAGTATGGTAAGGATCTAGCCCAAATGGGTATTCCTTAAGTGATCGAACCGAACCTCTCGATGAATGTATGTGCATTGTGGGTTTAGCCTGGATGGGTAATACGTTTAAGGACTGAAATTAGCCTGGTCTAGCATTTCAGATTCGTGCATATTGGAGTAAATGTCGTTGTAAGGGATTTAGCCTAAAATGGAAATCCCGACAATACTCCTTGAATTTATGTTATGAGGGGTTTAACCTGAACTGGTAATCCCGCTGTAAGAGTGAGGTTCACGGGAGTGTGTATTCAAAATGGTCACTAGCATGACTTGACGGAAAACGGATACCCATCGAGATTTTCAAGAAATTCAAGGGACTATAATGAGAAACTAGAATGGTAATGCTGAATTGATGAGCTCATCTAAGATTAACTCTATATTGTTTGAGATGAAACCAACTCGATGATTGACTGTATGTGATAGGGAATTTATACAATGCATGGTAGTATGCTAAATAGCCGGTAAGTTTACCTTCCTGTTATCCGAACTTACTAAGCATGTCAATGCTTATCCCCTTTTCCTTTCCCTATTTTCCAGAGCTCGTGGACTCATGAAGATTAGAAGAAAATTGAAGGAATCATCACACTATCACTAGTCTTGCTTTGGTATATGAATACTTTTATTTTGTTATAATGGCATGTATAAGGTAATTGTCATATTTTGTTATATGTGTCATTTGGTTAGGCAAAGTGTTGGCTTATGGTATTGATAATTCTTTTGTATATGGCTATGGGATGTGGCCAATATTGAGATGGGTTGTAATCCCTATCTATTTTGTGTGCCTATGTTTACTTGCCTCATGTATTATGATGGTATGATATGCCATGGATGAATGTGTTAAATGAGGCCAAATAATTTGAATATGGTAAAGGAATAAAATGGTATATGGTATCAATAGGGCCCAAGTATGAAATGAGAAATGGGATAATGAACATCTTTAACGCAAAAAGGATAATCTAGTAAGTACCAACCAATGATATGAGGTTACCATGCAAGTGACCATATCAAAGTGGTTTAAAGATACATATAGGCCATGTTATATGCCATAGGAACTTTTGAGTGTGTATGAGTGATTTTGAATGACCAATGGCTTGGAAAATAGCCACCAAATGGTCCACACGGGTAGACACATGGGCATGTGTCTAGGCCATGTGTGACACACGGTCAGCACCACGGGCATGTAGTCTGGCCGTGTGTCCCCTGCACCTTGAAATTTTAGGAAGCAAGCTTTGTAGTAAACACACGGGCGGAGACACGGTCGTGTCTCAGTCGTGTGGAGGACACAACCTCTTGCCACGGGTGTGTGCCTTAGCCGTGCGCCTTAAATTGCATGATGATGTCATAAACAGAATGCATCCTAAAATCACACGGGTGACCACACGGGCGTGTGCCTGACCGTGTTGAGGACACAGGCGTGTGCTCAATTGTGTGAAAACCACTGCAGCTTCAAAGTGAAAAATAAATCAAAATAATTTCGCATGGGCAAGGGAGACGGCTGTGTCCCTAGCACACAGGCATGTGGAAGGCCTCCACAAGGGCGTGTGAGGCCAAGGTATGAAAATTTTCCACGAATTTTCTTAAGTTCTCGGTTTGGTCCCGGACTGTTTTAAACCATGGTTTGGGCCTCATAGGCCCATAATAGGGACAATATAACATAATTTGATTTAGTTTGATTTTGAAATGAAATTTTACAACCTGTCTTTTCCCGAAATGTCCTTGTATGTTCGCGATAATACCTCGTACCTCATCTCGGTCTCGGGTACGGGTTAGGGGTGTTATATTTAGTGGTATTACAACTACGGTTTAGTCGGTTGTAGG
Source organism: Gossypium longicalyx (assembly GCA_025698465.1). NCBI lineage: Eukaryota > Viridiplantae > Streptophyta > Magnoliopsida > Malvales > Malvaceae > Gossypium > Gossypium longicalyx. The sequence goes on from CM046996.1 coordinate 54,311,347, forward strand.
ACTAACGTAGCATGTATTGAGTATAGCTATACATGCCATTATACAATTTATGATAGTGTGACATCTCCTAACCATTTTTAATTGTATTTGAATATAGTAAATGTCTTCCAATCAAGCCCAAGATGAGTCTGAGGGAGCCGAGAGCCATGCTCCAGCTTTCGTTCAGCGATGTAACACCCCAAACCCAGCCCAGACGTTATGGTCGGATCCGACGTGTCACATTAATGTTTTTAAGAAAACCCATGCCTCTTTCAATGTCCTTTTTAGTGTTTTAAAAGATAGTCTTTGCTAAGTTAATAAAGTGAATGGAAGCTGTGCACCAGGTAGGTATCCGAAACAGAGGAGGTGAGCCATTAAGGCTGCTTAAGTACCAAGCTCTTGACTGGATCCAATCCTAGACATGCCCACAACCATTGCCACACTTTGGTGCGAGGTTAGATTTTGAAAAAAAACGAGTTGGAATTCATTTAAGTAGATATTTTTGATAAACCGATTAACTATATCGTTGCGCTATTTTGAAAACAAGTATCATTTTGAAAACGCGCCCTAAGTCTAACCCATTTTGGATTATTATCAGTAAAATATAGAGTATAAAATAAAATAATCCCAGAAAGATAATTAAAATGGCCTTATTACAACCCAAAACTAAATAATAATAATTAAGATAAAAATTATATAAAAAGAAAAAAAACTAGTTACTTATTGCAAAGTTCGAAAGCGATCACCACGACCACTCTGAATCCCCTCCGGCTCCAAGTCTCCACATCAAGGCTCACCTGCAAGGTTAAGGAAAGGGGTGAGTTTGGAAACTCAGTGTGCGACAAGCCCCTTTCAGAGCCCAAACTAATATCAGCATACTGGGCCTAAGCCTTAATTCAGTCTCGACATATACTAGGCCGAAGCCTTTCGTTTAACGGTTACTGGGCTGAAGCCTTTTCATAAATCATATCACTGGGCCGAAGCCTTTACTGTAAACGGTATGGCCTATAGGCCCATTTCAATATCACATGTAATACCAATGAATGTATGCAAGCCCATTTGGGGAGACTACTCAACCCACCATCCGCTACTCTCCACCCGTACCAACCAAGCTCTCCATGTGGGGAATAACTCAACCCACCCAACCAAACTCTCTCCACCGGCGACATGATAGCTTTATCATCATATAACCGGGAGGCCTAGCCTCTTTTAATAATCGGGCAAAGCCCTTTTTGATAAGCCGGGCAAAGCCCTTTAAGCACTTCCTCCATTTATATAAAACCCAACCCATGCATATAATGAGTATTTCATAGCATATCATGTGCATCTCATAACATATCATGTGTATATCATGTCATATCATGTATAACAATATCTCATGCATCATATTCATAATTAAACCCCAGGGGGTATAATGGTCATTTTTACCTAGGGGCAAAATAGTCATTTTTCATATTATAAGGGTAATTTTGTAACTTTACCAATTATCAGGGTTTTCCATGTTCATTAACAATTATCAATATTTTCGAGTGTTTAAACAATGATCTTTAACCCACTTTATCAAATTCGGGCTTTTGGGCCCAAAACCCCTAATAGACCCTACGAATGCCGATTTAGCCCACTAAGCCCACTTAACCCAAATTTTACAACAGTACTAACCGTGTTAACATGCAACTTTTCCAAATTTCATTTTCTATCAATTTTACCCAAATGGGCCCGAAAGCCCATTGGGCCCAGTTCTAGCCCATTGAGGCCCAACTTACCACCGTGCACAAAATTACGCTCTTACCTGTTCCATCGATCCAAACACTGATCTTATCGTATTTATCGCATCTATAACTAAACGCAAAATCATGAGTTCCCGATATGTCAGAATTTTATTATTTCAGCTTTTCAGCGAATATTAATCTAAGCTACTACGAGGGTTGTTACACACCTGTTTTGTGACGTTTGCTAACAAAGTCTCCCACGACAACCTACAATTAATCACCACCATTCTTAGTTTACAATTCATGCTTATCAAACCCAAAATTCACCTTACCATAGTCGGCCAAAGAACCCCTAATAGCCATAGATCACTTACCTTCACAAGGTCCGATGATTCGATCCAAATTTATCCAAACCGAAACTCCAAGCCTTGTTGCTCCTCCAAAGTTGTCTATTTCACTACACAAACCATAAAAGTCGAATGAAAAAGGCCCAGTGAGGCCTATACCTCAAATCGATAACATCTTTAAACTATAGGGGGTTTTGACTTTTCTTAATATTTACACTACTGAATCGATTTGGAAAACGAGTACTTACCATAGTCTTCCCTTCTACACTGCTTAGATCCAAAGTAGACTCATCCCTCAATCACCTAGCAGCCTTCGAATCCTAGAGGTCAACAAGTTCGGCTATGCCTCTAGAACTAAGGTATTTCGGCTTTTAGGACCAAGAAAAGAAATGGTGTGATGGCTTTGTATTGGTGTTGCCGTCGGGGACTTTTAGAGTTTAGTGGATAAAGGGATTGATCACAACAAAAGGAGAGAAAAGAAGGATGCTGGTCTGTGAAATCGACACAACCAACTTCAAAAGTTTCGGCTCTTGTGGCTATTCGGCAAGGGTGATGAAAGGAAAGAAGGTAGTTGTTTGGTTTTGGCACAAAAGAGAAAGAAAAAAATGGATGTAAGGAGTGGTGATTTCGGCTAGAGAAGAAAAGAAAGAAAAGAATAACCCTAAGATGCTTAAACAAAAGAAAACGGTACAGCTAAAGCCCCTAATGCCGAAATACTAACCTACAACCCCTAAGCCGATTTCTCCTCCCTAATTCCCACTATTCGGCCAACACTAAGCCTCCATTCAAATCCCTAAAATCTTTCCCCTTATCACTCTAAATTCATGCCTTTGACTGATTCAAAGTCTCTCCAACAGAGTTCCATTCGACTTCAAACTCCTGCATGCTCAAGACACAAAAATAACAGCACAATTGCCAGCTTAGTGAATCGAACCTTGGCCTTCCCCCAACCACTTACACGCCACTTTTTTTTAGCTCCTTAGTGGCGACACTTAACCACTTTTCCAGGGGCTCTCTTGTGTTACATTTTACCCACATCTTTTAATAAGGCCACCTATCCAATGCCCCTAACTCCTTAAGTCTAAAATTCAAAAATTTTACCGGGTTTTGGCCAACACATGGGCCTTCCATAGGCCCATTTACACACTCCAATTATGAATTTCACAACCAAATACCAAATTTTAAAAATTTTACCAAATTCTCGAAAATTACGAAAATTCTAAAAATCAGGGTGTTACAACTCTACCCTCCTTAATGAAATTTCAGCCTCGAAATTTTACCTGATCCAAACAATTGAGGGTATTGTTGACGCATCGCCTCCTCTGACTCCCAAGTAGCTTCTTCTTTGCCATGATTTCTCCAAAGTACCTTCACCAATGGGACTGACTTTCTTCTCAACACTTTGACGTCACGATCAAGTATCTGCACAGGTTCTTCTTCGAAGGTCAAATCCAACTGTACCTCAATTTCTGCAACTGGCACGATATAAGTAGGGTCAGAATGATATCGCCTTAGCATGGACACATGAAAAACGTCGTGAATACGATCCAGCTCTGGAGGTAACTCTAGTTGATAGCCACCGCCCTTATCCGCTTAAGGATCCGATAAGGCCCAATGACCGTGGATTCAACTTTCCCTTCCTACCAAACCTCAATATCTTCTTCCAAGGTGAAACCTTCAAAAAGACCATGTCCCCTACAGCATACTCAATATCCTTACGCTTCAGATCAGCATAAGGATTTTTTCGATCCGTTACCTCTTTTAATCGATTCCTGATCACCTTAACTTTGTCTTCAGTATCCGCTACTAACTCCCGTCCAAGTACTTGCCTTTCCCCCAACTCTGTCCAACAAGTAGGTGAACGACACCTTCGCCCATATAGTGCCTCGTAAGGAGCCATCTGAATACTTGCTTGGTAACTGTTGTTATACGCGAACTCCGCCAATGGCAAGTAATCCTCCCAACTGCCCCTAAAGTCGATAACATAACCCCTCAACATATCTTCTAGAATCTGAATGACCCTCTTTGACTGCCCATCCGACTGAAGGTGAAAAGCTGTACTAAACTCCAATTCCGTTCCCAACGCCTCATGCAACTTCTGCCAAAACCGAGATGTAAACCTTGGGTCTCGGTCAGAAATTATCGATACTGGCACCCCATGCGACCGCACTATCTCTGCCACATACAACTTGGCCAACCTCTAAAGTGAGTAATCGGTTCGGACAGGTATGAAATAGGCAGATTTCGTCAGCCTATCCACAATCACCCAAACTGAGTCCTTCTTGGAAAGTGTCAATGGCAGACCACTCACAAAATCCATGGTTGCCCTTTCCCACTTCCAAAGTGGTATCTTCACTGGCTGTAACAATCCTGAAGGCAGTTGATGCTCGGCCTTTACTTGTTGACACGTCAAACATTTTCCCACAAATTCGGTCACTTCTCTCTTAAGCCCAGGCCACCAGTATAGCTCTCGCAAATCTCGATACAACTTACTCCCTCCTGGATGCATAGCATAAGGTCCACCATGAGCCTCTCTCAAAATCATCAATCTCAAATCAGAGTCCTTAGGCATACAAATTCTTCTTCGAAAACAAAGAACCCTATCACCATTTAATCCAAAGTCTGAATTCTCCCCCTTCTCAGCTTGTTGAAACCGAGAAACCAATGACTCATCCACCAACTGCTGCTTCTTAATCTGCGCCACCCAAGTCGATCTCACTTGTAACTCTGCCAATAAGCTTCCATCGTCATACAAGCTTAAACGAGTAAACATTGCCTTCAATTCCGCCACAATCCTTCGACTCAACGTATCAGCCACGACATTTGCCTTACCTGGATGGTACTCAATCAAACAGTCATAGTCCTTTAACAACTCTATCCACCTTCGCTGTCTAAGATTCAGGTCCTTTTGATTCAGCAAGTACTTAAGACTCTTATGATCTGTATAGATAATGCATCCCTCCCCATACAAGTAGTGCCTCCATATCTTAAGCGCAAAGATCACCGCTACCAACTCCAAGTCATGAGTAGGATAGTTTACCTCATAAGGCTTAAGCTGTCGTGAAGCATAAGCGACCACTTTACCCTCTTGCATCAATACACAGCCCAAACCTATATGTGACGCGTCACTGTACACAGTGAAATCCTTACCAGACTCTGGCTGAATCAACACTGGTGCCTCAATCAGAACCTTCTTTAACTTCTCTAAAGCCTCTTGCTGCTTATTTTTCTAAACAAACGGTGCTCCCTTCCTTATAAGTTTTAGATTAACCACGCACAAACACGAAAATCCTTCCACAAATCTTCGATAATAACCTGCCAACCCTAGAAAACTTTGGATTTCTGTTACTGACCTCGGTGGCTTCCACTCCAGAATCGCCTCAATCTTCCGAGGGTCTACCTTGATCCCCTCAGCAGACATAACATGCCCCAAGAAAGTTACTTCATTCAACCAAAACTCATACTTACTGTGTAATATCTCGAATTAGGGCCTAATCGGAATAGTGGTTTCGTGACCACAAATTCGAGATAGAAATAATTATTTAATACTTATTTTGAGGTTTATGATATGATTACATGATTGTGTGAAAATTTTGTGAAGAAACTCTATGCATAAAATGCTTAATTTGAAGTTAGGGACTAAATCGAATAAGTTGCAAAACTTGCATTCTAGAAGTTTTTAGTATGAAATTGCTTTGAAATATTAATTAGGAGGTCTTAAACAGCAATTTGACCAATTTCTAAAATTTTGGACAAAAATGGGCTTGTACATGAAAATTTTCAAAGAAAGGTATTAAGGGCATTTTGGTCATTTGGATATTTAATGAAATAAAATGGGAAAAATAACACAAAATAGTCATCTTCCTCATTTAGTTCCTGCTGAAATTCACTCTCACCATAGCTAGGGTTTCTTCAACTTTCAAGCTTCATAGTAAGTGATTCTAAGCCCCGTTTTTAATGATTTTTACGTTTTTGAGATCCCGGTAACTCGATAAAGCTTATGTTAGCAATAATTTAACCTAGGGTTTATATTTGAAAAAATACCCATAGGTGAAATTTGTGTATTTTGATGTTTTATGATAGAATATGAGGTTTTAAATTATGTTAGACAACTTGTACTACTCGATTTTAAGCAAAAACGAGTAAAAGGGCTTAATCGGTAAAAATACCTAATAGTCACAAGTACATGTTAGAGTGAGAATTTGATGTTGCCATAGAAGGGAAAAGTGATCAGCATGTTATAAAACATAGGAATAAGGAATAAATTTTAATCCCGAGCCTAGGGGAAAAAATGTAAATATGCAAAAGTTTAGGGGTAAAATTGTAATTTTGCCAAAATTTGAATTAAGGATTAATTTGATAATGTGAGTATTAAATAAGCTAAATGTGTTATTTTAGATCAAGAAAGACGTGGAATCGACCCCAATCGAGGAAAAGAAAAGATTGTGGACTAAATTGCAAAATCTTTGTATTTTGGTACCAAGGTAAGTTCATGTGTAAATAATGTAGCATAATTGTTATTTTTAAGTCATTGATGTCAATTATGTGATATGCTGATTTTTATCATGAAATATATGCTTTGTGGTTATTTTCAAACAAAATGCAAATCATGTGTGCTACTTGCTAAATATAATTATTACCGAGTATTGTTTTCGGCATTCTACGGAAGACGGCAAGGATATGTATTCGAGGAAAATCCCATTTGAACCTTAAGAATAGATTAGGATATTATTTTCAAACAAAATGCAAATCATGTGTGCTACTTGCTAAATATAATTATTACCGAGTATTGATTTCGGCATTCTACGGAAGACGGCAAGGATATGTATTCGAGGAAAATCCCGTTTGAACCTTAGGAATAGATTAAGATACAAGTGACATGTCACTAGGATGGTTGAGCATCCGAACTCGTTGAGTTGAGTCCGAGTTCACTTATGGATGCGAATGTCCGAGCTCGTTGAGTTGAGTCCGAGTTCGTGAAATGTAACTAGGCATCCGAGCTCGTTGAGTTGAGTCCGAGTTCACTTATGGATGCGACGCCCCGAGCTCATTGAGTTGAGTCCGGGTTCGCTTATGGGCGGGTTACATGATTGCTTGATTGCATATGTGGCACTTATGTGCAAGTTATCCATGTATCCGAATTATATTCCGATGTGTTCAACGGGTAAAGTTCTACTCAAATGGAGGAAAACTCGAGATGTAAAGAGACGTATTGGTAAGTGATGTGAAATGGATATTTTGGATAGGTATGTATTTAACCCTCGGGTTGAGTATTGATACAACCACGATAAGGTAATGAGATGATGAAAAATGATTAGAAATGTGATATGTGTTTTGGTGATATATGCTAATGTTGATTGGCTTGATTGTTTGTTATGTTACTTATTATTTGCATATGAACTTACTAAGCATCTATGCTTACTCCCTCCTTCTTACTCATTGTAGTTTTGGAAAAGCCCAGCTCAAGAATCGGGATAGGTCGAAGGCTCGACCACACTATCCTAAGACTTTTTGGTAAATGGTTTGTAAATTTAAGTATGGCATGTATAGCAATATACCTATTTTGTGTAAATGATCTTATGATATGGTGATGGAATGGTTGAGAAAATGTTTGATAATGATAAGTTATGGAAATGGTTAGTTTAGATTATGTTTGATGTTATGGAAAGTTATTAAGATACTTAGTGCATGAAAACTCATAAAAAGGGATGGAATTTGCCATAAACAGAATATTGCAGCAACACTGACGTGAGTTTGAAAATTTACTAAAAATCATAGAAATTGAATTTGGTGATGGATTAAATATCAAATTGAATATTATTATGTCTAGTTTCACATAAAATAAACTAAACAGGTAAAGGAATTATATGTTAGAAGATATTTGAATTTTAGTGAAACAGGGCCAGAGTGATTTCTGGATCCCCTGTTCCAACTTTAAAAATTCACCATAAATTTTACAGATATAATTAGGTGGTATATTTTATATTTTCAGAATTATTATTGAGTCTAGTTTTAGGAGAAACAAACCTCATAATCATATGAATTTTTTAAAGAGAGAAATATTGTTCGTAGTTAACAGAGGTCAGTCCAGTCAAGTCCTGTAACAGGGGTAACTTTAACTAATAAACTGTACTAATTGGCCCAACCAAAAATTCTAGAAAAATATTAGTAGATGGGTATATGAGTCTAGATTCAGGGAAAATTTATGGATCTTGATTTCGAGTTTTGTAACTCGAGATATGATTTTTCTTGTGACTGTGACGCAAATAGCTAGAAAGCTATGAATGTAGAATCAAATAATCCAAAGTCCTAAAAATGTTAAATTAAGCTTAGTAACACCTCGTACTCGACTCCGGTGACGGTCTCGGGTGTGGGGGCGTTACATTTAGTGGTATCAGAGTAGGTTTAGTGGTTCTCGGACTACGTGTTATATGTACGGATTTTGCTGTACATGCCATATGTATAAATTGTGATAGTGTGACGACTTCTGACCTTTTTAAATGATTTTTTTATAGTAAATGGATCCCGATCCAGCTGTGGCAGATGAAGTAGAGAGTAACGCGCCAGCTTCGGCTGAAGGAGCAGCGCCGACTGAAAATCCACCTCCTACTGTTGGTCAGGGAGGAGGAAAAGGGGTCGGGAAGCCTTTCTCCAAATGATGAGTGCATGGTACACTGAGTTCATTCGTACGAACCCAAATGTACAACCTCTCCCACCTCCCCCAATTCCTCAACCTGTACCCCCGATGCCTCAAGGTATGGATCTGATGAAATTTCATAGAACTCCAGTTGACAGAATCCGCAAGCAAGGGGCTGAAGAATTTAAGGCAAATATTGATGATGATGCCGAGAAAGAAGAGTTCTGGCTTGAAAATTCTATCCGGGTGTTTGATGAATTATCTTGTACACCTGAAGAATGTTTGAAATGCGCTATATCTTTGTTGAGGGATTCAGCCTATAATTGGTGGAAGACTTTGATTTCGGTGGTACCGGAAAAGAGAATAACTTGGGAATTCTTTCAAGAAGAGTTTCGGAAGAAATATATTAGTGAAAGATTTATTAATCAGAAGCGTAAAGAATTTCTTGAGTTGAAGCAAGGTAATATGATGGTTACAGAATATGAAAGAGAGTTTGTTCGATTAAGTAAGTATGCCAGAGAGTATGTTCCTACAGAGGCCAAGATGTGCCGACGATTTGAAGACGGGCTCAACGAAGACATCAAGGTATTTGTTGGAATTCTTGAAATGGTAGTATTGGTTGATCGAGCTTGCAAGGCTGAAGAACTACTTAAAGAGAAGAAAAAGGTAGAGGCTGAGACTAAAAATTGGAAGAAAAGACCTACGAGCAGTTCATTTTCACAGCAACCTGGAAAGTCAAGAAATATGAATCCTCGTTCCCAAGCTTTAGCTGGGCAATCATATGGGAATTATAAGAAGCAAAATGTGGGTCCTAAGTCCCAGACTACTTCGGCAGCCAGTGTAGGGAATTCGAGATTTGTTAAACCTGAGTGCCAGCGGTGTGGTAGGAATCATTTTGGTCCGTGCAGAGCAAATGAATGTTTTCGATGTGGTTCTCCTGGATCATTTTATTAGAGATTGCCCAGAGAGAGCTGAAAAGAAAAATTTCGAATACAAAAACAAGTGGGGCGGATTCAGAGAGGAAGATATCCAAGAAAAGTGGGAGCGCGAAGCAAGCGGTAAGAATGTAGCCGAGGATGCACCAATTAGACTGAAGGAAGGGCTCCGCTAGGACTTATGCTATTAAAGCGCGAAGATGCTTCCTTACGATGTGATTACCGGTATTTTTCTCTATAATGTTAATGTTATTGCTTTGATTGATCCCGGTTCTACTCATTCATATGTGTGCATGAAATTGGTGTCTAGTATGAATATACTGTTGAGAACACGAATTTATGATTAGAGTGTCGAATCCGTTAGGCAAATGTGTGATTGTTGATAAAGTATGTAAGAAATGTCCTTTAATGATTCGGGATCATTACTTTCCGGCCGACTTGATGTTGTTGCCGTTTGATGAGTTTGATGTTATTTTGGGTATGGATTGGTTGACATTGCATGATGCCAAAATAAATTGCAAAGAAAAGGTTATAGAATTAAAGTGTGAAAATGGTGAAACTCTACGGGTTGAATCGGATAAATCAGAGGCATTGCCTAGTGTGATTTCTTCAATGTCAGCTCACAGATATCTGAGAAAGGGTTATGAAGCTTATTTGGCGTATGTAATTAATACAAAAGAAGTTGAAAAGAAAGTTGAATCAGTGCCGATTGTGTGTGAATTTGCGGACGTATTTCCAAAAAAATTGCCGGGTTTGCCTCCAGTCAGGGAAGTAGAATTTGGTATTGATTTGATACCGGGAACAACTCCGATCTCGATTGCTCCGTATAGAATGGCACCAGTAGAGTTGAAAGAATTAAAGTCGCAGTTGCAAGAGTTGACTGATAAAGGCTTTGTGAGACCGAGTTTTTCACCTTGGGGTGCTCCCGTGTTATTTGTGAAAAAGAAGGATGGTTCTATGAGGTTGTGTGTTGATTATCGGTAGTTAAACAAGGTGACAATCAAAAACAAGTATCTGTTGCCAAGAATTGATGATTTGTTTGATCAACTAAAAGGAGCGACATGGTTTTCAAAGATTGACTTGAGATCTGGGTATTATCAACTGCGGGTAAAAGAGTCGGATGTGCCTAAAACTGATTTTAGAACAAGGTATGGTCATTATGAATTTTTAGTTATGCCATTCGGGTTGACAAATGCTCCTGCTGTGTTTATGGATTTAATGAATCGCATATTCAGACCATACTTGGACAAATTTGTTGTGGTGTTTATAGATGATATTTTAATTTATTCAAAAGATGAGGCAGAGCATGCTGAGCATTTGAGGATAGTTTTGCAAACTTTGAGAGATAAGCAGCTGTATGCTAAGTTTAGTAAAAGTGAATTTTGGCTCTGGGAAGTTGGATTTTTGGGTCATATTGTTTCAGGTGATGGTATACGGGTTGATCCTAGTAAAATTTCAGCCATTGTTGATTGGAAACCACCGAAAAATGTAACCGAAGTTAGAAGTTTCTTGGGGCTAGCTGGGTATTATCGGCGGTTTGTAAATGGATTTTCTATAAGTGCTGCTCCTATAACTAGATTACTCCGAAAGGATGTTAAATTTGAATGGACGGAAGAATGTCAACAGAGTTTTGAAGAATTGAAAAAGTTATTAACAGAGGCACCAGTGTTAGTACAGCCCGAATCAGGTAAAGAATTTGTGGTGTATAGTGATGCTTCACTAAATGGTTTGGGGTGTGTGCTTATGCAAGAAGGAAAAGTGGTGGCCTATGCTTCGAGGCAGTTAAAACCTCATGAGAGGAATTATCCTACTCACGATTTGGAATTGGCTACGGTGGTGTTTGCTTTGAAGATTTGGTGACATTATTTGTATGGTGAAAAGTGCCAGGTATATACCGACCATAAAAGTCTTAAGTACTTGATGTCACAAAAAGACTTGAATTTAAGACAGCGAAGATGGTTGGAGTTATTGAAAGATTACGAGCTTGTTATTGATTATCATCCGGGAAAAGCGAATGTGGTTGCTGACGCTTTGAGCAGAAAGTTGTTGTTTGCTTTGAGAATTATGAACACTCAGTTGAAAATGTCAGATGATAGTTTGATTCTAGCAGAGTTAAGAGTAAAACCGATGTTTTTACAAGAGATTTCTGAAGCTCAGAAAGATGATCAAGATTTGCAAGCCAAGAGAAAGCAGTGTGAAGTTGATACAGAGTCGATTTCGTAATCGATTCGATGGGTGCTTAATGTTTAAAGATCGGATTTGTGTACCAAGAATGAGGAATTGATTCAAAAGATCTTACAGAAGCACATAGTAGTTGTTTCTCAATTCATCCGGGTAGTACGAAAATGTATAATGACTTGAAGAAAATGTATTGGGGGAATGGAATGAAAAAAGATATATCAGAGTTTGTGTCCAAATGCTTAATTTGTCAACAGGTGAAAGCTGAACACCAAGTGCCTTCAGGATTACTTCAGCCTATTATGGTTCCTGAATGGAAATGAGATTGGATTACTATGGATTTTGTATCAGGATTGCCATTGACTCGGGAAAGAAAGATGCCATCCGGGTAATAGTTGATGATTAACTAAGTCGGCTCATTTTATCCCGGTACGTACAGATTATTCTCTTAACAAGTTGGCTGAACTGTATGTTAGAGAAATTGTTAGACTACATGGAATACCATTGTCGATTATTTCAGATAGAGATCCAAGGTTTACCTCGCGGTTTTGGCAAAAGTTGCAAGACGAGTTAGGTACAAAGTTAAATTTTAGTACTGCTTTTCATCCACAAACTGATGGACAATCAGAGAGAGCAATTCAGATTCTTGAAGATATGCTCAGATGTTGTGTATTGGAATTTCAAGGAAGTTGGGAAAAATATTTACCGTTGGTAGAATTTGCTTACAATAATAGTTATCAGACGAGCTTGAAAATGGCACCTTATGAAGCATTGTATGGTCGTAAGTGTCGAACGCCTTTGTATTGGACTGAACTCAAGGAAAATTAGATTTATGGAGTTGATCTAATAAAAGAAATCAAGAAAAAGTGAAGGTAATTCGAGATTGTTTGAAAATTTGCTTGGATAGAGGCGAAATCTTATGCGATTTGAAACGAAAAGACATTGAATTTCAAGTTGGTGATAAAGTATTTTTAAAGGTGTCTCCGTGGAAAAAATTTCTCAGATTTGGACGGAAGGGCAAATTAAGTCCGCGTTTTATTGGGTCGTATGAAATAATTGAAAAAGTTGGACCGGTAGCATATCGGCTAGCATTACCACCTGAATTAGAGAAGATTCATGATGTGTTCCACGTATCTATGTTACGCCGGTATCGTTCGGATCCTTCACATGTAGTTTCACCGACAGAAATTGAACTACAACCAGATATGACGTATGAAGAAGAACCGATTAAGATTTTAACTCGAGAGGTCAAACAACTAACGAATAAAAAGATTGCACTTGTGAAGGTGTTGTGGCAAAAGCATGGAGTAGAAGAAGCTACATGGGAATCCGAAGAAAATATAAGAAATCAATACCCACATCTGTTTACCGGTAAGATTTTCGAGGACTAAAATCCTTAAAGGGGGGAGAGTTGTAATATCCCAAATTAGGGCCTAATCGGAATAGTGGTTTCGTGACCACAAATTCGAGATAGAAATAATTATTTTATAATTATTTTGAGGTTTATGATATGATTGCATGATTGTGTGAAAATTTTGTGAAGAAACTCTATGCATAAAATGCTTAATTTGAAGTTAGGGACTAAATCGAATAAGTTGCAAAACTTGCATTCTAGAAGTTTTTAGTATGAAATTGCTTTGAAATATTAATTAGAAGGTCTTAAATAGCAATTTGACCAATTTCTAAAATTTTGGACAAAAATGGGCTTGTACATGAAAATTTTCAAAGAAAGGTATTAAGGGCATTTTGGTCATTTGGATATTTAATGAAATAAAATGGGAAAAATAACACAAAATAGTCATCTTCCTCATTTAGTTGCTGCCGAAATTCACTCTCACCATAGCTAGGGTTTCTTCAACTTTCAAGCTTCATAGTAAGTGTAACACCCCTAACCCGTATCCGTTGCCAGAACAGGGTTTCAGAGCATTACTACCATTTGCAGATTACTTAAAAAAATTTAAATGCTTACCGATTCAATGCATCATGTAAATAAATATATTACCATTCAATCAACAGATTAGTACTTGTATAAGCATCAAACAGTAACATTGTTAGTGTACTTGCACATACCTCATATAAATTCAACACTGATATAACTATTTTCTCGACATATCGTACTTGAGTTCAATAATAGTCTCAACTTACATAATTTTCTTGTATCAACATATCAAATATAATCATATATGTACATGTCATGAAACATATCATGCTCTTACCGTTTCTTCATAAGCATATATGATTCATTTCATTATATTAATATTTCATGCTCCATCATTTCCATATATTTTATGTATATTTATTCCGATAATAGCTTATATCAAACCTAACATAAATTATATTCTACGTACTCATACTTATTTCGTTTATCTATCTTCATAATTATTTCATACAACTATTTTGTACATATATATTTCCATATGACCAGTTCTTGTAAACATTACACACAACCATTTCATATAACCATTCGTCATCCGATACATATTACACGGATATCAATTGTTTAACGAGATGTCATAGCATCTCCCATCCACGGTCTTATTTATCTTTGACATGATGCCATAGTATCTTTCAACTATGGTCTTACTCATTTTCTGTCATGTTGCCATGATATCTTTCAACCATGGTCTTGTTCATTTCATATCACGTTGCCATGGTATCTTTCAACCATGGTCTTACACATTTCATATCAGGTTGCCATGGTATCTTTCAACCATGGTCTTACACATTTCATATCAGGTTGCCATGGTATCTTTCAACCATGGTCTTACACATTTCATATCAGTTGCCATGGTATCTTTCAACCATGGTCTTACACATTTCATATCAGGTTGCCATGGTATCTTTCAACCATGGTCTTACACGTTTCATATCGAGATAGCACACTCCCGCGAACCTCATCCTTACGGTGGGATTACCATCCGAGCTAAATCCCTATAATATAAACTCATAGAGTATTGTCGGGATTACCATCCGAAGCTAAATCCCCACAACGACAATTACTCTAATGAGCTTGGATCCAATTACGGTCCAAGCTAAATTGAACTCTGATTCGGATTACCCGTCCGGGCTAAATCCATTTTACACATATTCTTCGGGAGGGCTATATCGAGATAGGATCACCCGTCCGGCTAGATCCTTTTACCGTCAATTCCTTTTCGAGAGATCCATCGAATTTTTCCTTTTCATTCAACCGAGATTTATTTTCAATTTATTTGAGTATTATCAATATTTCATCAAATATCATGAATTGAATATTCAAATCATATTTTCATCACATAACCACATATTTCAAATATTTAAAATACAATTCAAGTTACACAAACTTACCTCATTGCTTGTTTGTGTTTATAATTTCATTAATCCGATATCTTTTCTTTTTCACGATCGAGTCTCATATTTGAGTCGTTCGGATCTTTATAAATAAATTTGATCATCATTTTCATTCATTTCATATACTAATGCATTTAATTAATGCTTTAGGCAAAATTTACCATTTTGCCCCTAAACTCTTAATTAATGACGATTTCATCCTTAGGGTCAAGAAAATAAAATTCTTGCAATTTAATCCTTATTTCCAGCTATTATTCTCATATATATATTGATAACAGTCCATGAATTCTATAAAATATCAGAATTTTCCATAATTTCAACACTTTTCAATTTATTCTTTCAACACTTTTCAATTTAATCCCTAAAACATGTTTTCCCTCGATCTTGAACTAAATTAATAATTTCATTCAATTTTGTAATTTAAATAATAAAATAATCTATTTCATGTAATTTGATCATTTTTGACATTTTTACAAAATTGCCCATAAAATTTCACTTTTATTCAATTTAGTCCTTGAGCCTAGAATATGCAAATTAGCCATGCTAGATGAATATTCATACATATTTTTCCTCCTCCTCCTCTCCATTCCACATCCTTAATGTAAATAATACACTTGTAAGTAACATTATCCATAATTTTTATTATTTACTTTTATGAATATTCAAGCTGTCTATCTGCATCATGGTCACTAAATTATTTATATCTGGAGCTATAGAACTCAAAATTAAGATCCGATAATTTTCCCTGAAACTAGACTCATATATCTTCTTACCATAAAATTTTCAGAATTTTTAGTTTATCCAATAAGTACAGTTTATTCTTTAAAATTACCCCTGTTCTGCTGTCAAACAGTTCTGACCCTTTTTACTAAAAATTAATTATCTCCTTGTACAGAATTCAAATGATGTTCCCGTTTATTTATATTGAAAATAAACTCATTCAGGATTCTAAAAATATAAATTTAAACCCCTAATTATTTTTATCCATTTTTTTATAATTTTACAAAGTCAGAACAGGGGAACCCGAAATCATTCTGACCACAAAATTCATCATATCTCATGATTTACAATTCCATTGCTTACATAATTTCTTCTATAAGAAACTAGACTTAATAAGCTTTAATTTCATATTTTATTCATCCTATAATTAGATTTCTACAATTTTTGATGATTTTTCAAAGTTAGACTACTGCTGCTGTCCAAAACTGTTTTAGTACAAAATATTAATTACCATGTTATAACATCCTTATTTTCTTTTTCTACACCATTTCTCATCACTTTCTCTTATTTTCTCTTCACTAACATATCATGAACATAGGACCTTACGTAAGAAAACTCTACTATAACATTATTTCCATGCTTTGTCAATAATAACAAACTTAAAAACATATTGAAATCTTGATATACTTACCTTGTTCTATTGATACTAATCTTTAACTTGATTTTCTCTCTCCTCCAGCTTCTATTTCTTGAATCCAACTTGATATTCTAACTCCCCATGGTCTCCTTAACATTTTTCTCTTGGTAGCTATGGAAATTCATTTGATTTTTGGGTGAAAATGGTGAATTTTTGGTAAAAGGACCAAATTGTAAAGAAAGCAAAACTTTCTTTCTTCCTCTCTTTCTCTCACGTTAGTGCATGGGAAATATGGATGAGAATTTCTCATCTTTCTTTCTTTATATACTAATAAAATAATAATAAAATAATAATAAAATATCTTATTAAAATATTAATAAAATAATATTTATCTAATTAAATAATTATAAAATATCAAAATATCTCTAGCATCATTATTACTTTCTAGATTTCTCTCTCTTCCAATTGACCATTTTGCCCTTCATTATCTTTTAAAATTTCATCCTTAAGTCATCATTTAATTTGGTAAAATTGCAATTTAGTCCCTCATAGTTTCTTCATCTATTCAATTTGGTCCTAATTCATCCATTTTCCTTAGTTTCTAGATTATTCCACTCTTAAAATATTTACACTAATGGTCCTTCAAATTTTTCATATTTACACTTTAACCCCTCAAATTTTGAGTATTTACTCTTGTGCAACAAAACTTTTCTCACTTTTACAATTTAGTCCTTTCTTGAATTAATATATCATAATATACTTCTCAATATTGACAAATCTCAAAATTTCCTTTTTTTTTCTTTTTTCTTTTTTTTTCACTTTATTTCCTTATTTTACAATATCAAGGATAATATCTTACTGTAAATATTTTCAGGGTATTACAGTAAGTGATTCTAAGCCCCGTTTTTAATGATTTTTACGTTTTTGAGATCCAGGTAACTCGATAAAGCTTATGTTAGCAATAATTTAACCTAGGGTTTATATTTGGAAAAATACCCATAGGTGAAATTTGTGTATTTTGATGTTTTATGATAGAATATGAGGTTTTAAATTATGTTAGACAACTTGTACTACTCGATTTTAAGCAAAAAAAGCGAGTAAAGGGCTTAATCGGTAAAAATACCTAATAGTCACAAGTACATGTTAGAGTGAGAATTTGATGTTGCCATAGAAGGGAAAAGTGATCAGCATGTTATAAAACATAGGAATAAGGAATAAATTTTAATCCCGAGCCTAGGGGCAAAAATGTAAATATGCAAAAGTTTAGGGGTAAAATTGTAATTTTGCCAAAATTTGAATTAAGGATTAATTTGATAATGTGAGTATTAAATAAGCTAAATGTGTTATTTTAGATCAAGAAAGACATGGAATCGACCCCAATCGAGGAAAAGAAAAGATTGTGGACTAAATTGCAAAATCTTTGTATTTCGGTACCAAGGTAAGTTCATGTGTAAATAATGTAGCATAATTGTTATTTTTAAGTCATTGATGTCAATTATGTGATATGCTGATTTTTATCATGAAATATATGCTTTGTGGTTATTTTCAAACAAAATGCAAATCATGTGTGCTACTTGCTAAATATAATTATTACCGAGTATTGTTTTCGGCATTCTACGGAAGACGGCAAGGATATGTATTCGAGAAAAATCCCGTTTGAACCTTAGGAATAGATTAGGATATTATTTTCAAACAAAATGCAAATCATGTGTGCTACTTGCTAAATATAATTATTACCGAGTATTGATTTCGGCATTCTACGGAAGACGGCAAGGATATGTATTCGAGGAAAATCCCGTTTGAACCTTAGGAATAGATTAGGATACAAGTGACATGTCACTAGGATGGTTGAGCATCCGAATTCGTTGAGTTGAGTCCGAGTTCACTTATGGATGCGGATGTCCGAGCTCGTTGAGTTGAGTCCGAGTTCGTGAAATGTAACTAGGCATCCGAGCTCATTGAGTTGAGTCCGAGTTCACTTATGGATGCGAACGCCCGAGCTCATTGAGTTGAGTCCGAGTTCGCTTATGGGCAGGTTACATGATTGCTTGATTGCATATGTGGCACTTATGTGCAAGTTATCCATGTATCCGAATTATATTCCGATGTGTTCAACGGGTAAAGTTCTACTCAAATGGAGGAAAACTCGAGATGTAAAGAGACGTATTGGTAAGTGATGTGAAATGGATATTTTGGACAGGTATGTATTTAACCCTCGGGTTGAGTATTGATACAACCACGATAAGGTAATGAGATGATGAAAAATGATTAGAAATGTGATATGTGTTTTGGTGATATATGCTAATGTTGATTGGCTTGATTGTTTGTTATGTTACTTATTATTTGCATATGAACTTACTAAGCATTTATGCTTACTCCCTCCTTCTTACTCATTGTAGTTTTGGAAAATCCAGCTCAGGAGTCGGGATAGGTCGAAGGCTCAGTCACACTATCCGGAAGACTTTTTGGTAAATGGTTTGTAAATTTAAGTATGGCATGTATAGCAATATACCTATTTTGTGTAAATGATCTTATGATATGGTGATAGAATGGTTGAGAAAATATTTGATAATGATAAGTTATGAAAATGGTTAGTTTAGATTATGTTTGATGTTATGGAAAGTTATTAAGATACTTAGTGCATGAAAACTCATAAAAAGGGATGGAATTTGCCATAAACAGAATATTGCAGCAACACTGACGTGAGTTTGAAAATTTACTAAAAATCATAGAAATTGAATTTGGTGATGAATTAAATATCAAATTCAATATTATTATGTCTAGTTTCACATAAAACAAACTAAACAGGTAAAGGAATTATATGTTAGAAGATATTTGAATTTTAGTGAAATAGGGCCAGAGTGATTTCTGGATCCCCTGTTCCAACTTTAAAAATTCACCATAAATTGTAAAGATATAATTAGGTGTTATATTTTATATTCTCAGAATCCTTGTTGAGTATAGTTTCAGGAGAAACAAACCTCATAATCATATGAATTTTGTACAGAGAGAAATATAGTTCGTAGTAAACAGAGGTCAGTCCAGTCAAGTTCTGTAACAGGGGTAACTTTAACTAATAAACTGTACTAATTGGCCCAACCAAAAATTCTAGAAAAAAATTAGTAGATGGGTATATGAGTCTAGATTCAGGGAAAATTTACGGATCTTGATTTTGAGTTTTGTAACTCGAGATATGATTTTTCTTGTGACTGTGACGCAAATAGCTAGAAAGCTGTGAATGTAGAATCAAATAATCCAAAGTCCTAAAAATGTTAAATTAAGCTTAGTAACACCTCATACTCGACTCCGGCGACGGTCTCGGGTGTGGGAGCGTTACATACTGAACTTTGCATAGAGTTGCTTTTCCCTTAGCACTTGCAGTGCAATACGAAGATGCTAATCATGCTTCTCTTCCGTTTCCGAGTACACCAAGATATCATCGATAAAAACGACTACGAACTGATCCAAGTACGGCTGAAATACTCGATTCATCAAATCCATGAATGCCACCGGTGCATTAGTCAAACCAAAGGGCATAACCAAAAACTCGTAATGACCATATCGAGTTCTGAATGTCGTCTTATGAATATCCTCTTCTTTGACTCTCAACTGATGATATCCTGACCGAAGGTCGATCTTAGAAAATACTGAAGCTCCTCTCAGTTGGTCGAACAGATCGTCGATTCTTGGCAAAGGATACTTGTTCTTGATCGTTAGTTTGTTCAACTGCCAATAATCAATACACATCTGCATGGTCCCATCTTTCTTCTTTACGAACAACACTGGTGCACCCCACGGAGAAACACTTGGTCTTATAAACCCTCTATCTAACAGTTCTTGAATCTGGGCTTTCAATTCCACCAACTCCTTTGGTGCCATCCGGTAGGATGCAATGGACACTGGAGCTGTTCTAGGTAACAAGTCGATTCCGAACTCGACTTCTCTATTCGGAGGTAGTCCGGGAAGCTCCTCAGGAAAATATCTTGAAATTCTTTGATGGTCCTGACTGACTCCACAGCCATCCCCTCAGGTTTAGCTTGACTCACAAATGGTAAAAACGCCTCACAACCTTTCCAAATCAACTTCTCAGCCCTTAAAGCCGAGACAACATTGGACAAATAGTTCCTTCGCTCCCCTATGACCATTATCTCCTCATCCTCGGCAGTTCTTAGCACCATTCTCTTAACAGCACAATCCAACATCGTCCTATGCTTAGTTAGCCAGTCCATTCCCAAAATAAGATCAAATTCCCCAAATGGCAGCTCCATCAAATCTCCTACAAATATCCTATCTTGTGTCTCTAAAGGCACCTCCCTAAAGAGTTTATCTACCTTAACCGAATGTCCCAAAGGACTTATCACTGATACCCCACTCACAGTATCCTTAGGAAGCACACCAAACGTCTCAAATACATTACAGGCAACATACGAATGAGTGGAACCAACATCAATCAAAGTAGTGTAAGGCGTGCTATGAATGAAGAATGTACCGGTTATAACTCAGGAGCATCACCCTCCTCACAACGCCGTGCAGCATAAACTAACACCGACTGTCGAGCTTTAGCATGTCTAGCACCCCTGCCAGGTGCCCCACGTCCTCGTCCATTACCATTACCACCTCTACCTTGCCCACGGCCTCTCTGTGGTGGTGGTCCTCCTCGCAGCGGTTGGACACCTCTTTGCTCCGCAACTTGATCCTGAGCTGCTCTCTGAGGACATTCTTTGAACTTATGTTCCTTTGACCCACATCGAAAACATGCTCCAGTTCGTTTCCAGCACTCCCCCATATGCACTCTGCCACAGTCCCTACAAGTCTGTGGCCTAAGGGTATTCATTGGAACTACTCGAACCGGTTCCTCCATTCTAGCTCTTTTAACATTTTTATATGCAGCACCCGAGGGTCCAGAATCCCTCCTGAATCTGGGTCGATCCCTCTCACGATTCTGCCGTTCAATTCGTTTTACTTCCTCGGCTATCTTAGCCTTCTCTACCAACGCAGTGAAATCACGCTCCCTCTGTGGAGCTATCAGCACCCTAAGCTCATCGCGGAGGCCATCCTCGAATCGAACACT
This sequence comes from Gossypium longicalyx, assembly GCA_025698465.1. NCBI lineage: Eukaryota > Viridiplantae > Streptophyta > Magnoliopsida > Malvales > Malvaceae > Gossypium > Gossypium longicalyx. Next base: position 54,332,890 of record CM046996.1, read on the forward strand.
GCGCTCATATTCGATCACAACTATCCCGCTAGCATATCGACTCAGCCTCAAGAATTCTGCCTCATACTCTGCAACAATCTTATTACCTTGAGCCAGATTTAAAAATTCCTTTTGACGGGCATCCACATAACTAGCTCCAACATACCTCCCCTTAAACGCAGTCTTGAACAGTTCCTAGGTTACTCGTTTGAACGGGGTACTCTCCCTTACAGTGATCCACCACTGGTATGCCTCATCTCGTAGCAATGACACGGCCCCCTTCAGCTTTTGCTCCACAGAGCAATCTAGGTCGTCCATAATCCGCTCTGTTGCCTCTAGCCAATATTCAGCCACGTTTGGGGCTACTCCAGATACGCCCCTAAAAACCTCTGCTCCGTTAGCCCGGAGTCGCTCAGAGATGGATCCCCTATTCACTGTCCCAGTGCTAGCTCCAGCAACCCTTTCCAAAACCCTTAACATCGCTTGGGACAAAGCATCGTCCTCCGTAGCCCGATTATGTAACCCACCCTCAGTTGCCTATGGCACGGATGCCTCCTCTGCTGGCCTATGCCCTGAGGATGAAGATTCAGCTTGCACCCTTCAGTGACCACGTCCGCGGCCTTGTCCACGAGTTTCTCTTGTACTCATATCGAATTATCTGTTTACAAATTTTATGATATTAGTTTAATATTTCAGTTGTTTATTACAAGATATCTTATGGACATATAGCAGTTCAAGGATTGTTTTCACAATGTCGTAGCCTAGCTACAGTCTCAATCCTACTGTTTTACAGCTCTACCCTATCTAAAGTATCATAGTAGGGTCTCAGTTCTATCTATAGTATCATATCAATACCACACGGTGTAAAAGAAAGTACACTTACAGACTTGATGCCGGGGATTCAGTGTGCCACTTCTTTCTCTAATTCATTTGAAACTTTAAAAAAAAACATATATTTGGTCACAGAAAATAAGTCAAAAGAGGGTTTCCTTTTAGAAATTCTTAAAAATTGATTAAAAATACCTTTGTTTTGAAACTCTTGATTTTAAACCCGTTTAAAACCCAGAGCCGAGTTGTTGCAACTCGGCTCCGATACCACTAAATGTAACACCCCAAACTCGGCCCAGACGTTATGGTCGGATCCAACGTGTCACATTGAAGTTTTTAAGAAAACCCATGCCTCTTTCAACGTCCTTCTTAGTGTTTTAAAAGATAGTCTTTGCAAAGTTAATAAAGTGAATGGAAGCTGTGCACCAGGTAGGTATCCAAAACAGAGGAGGTGAGCCATGAAGGCTGCTTAAGTACCAAACTCTTGACTGGATCCAATCCTAGACATGCCCACAACCATTGCCACACTTTGGTACGAGGTTAGATTTTGAAAAAAACGAGTTGGGATTCAAGTAGATATTTTTGATAAACCGATTAACTGTATCGTTGCGCTATTTTGAAAACAAGTATCATTTTGAAAACGCGCCCTAAGTCTAACCCATTTTGGATTATTATCAGTAAAATATAGAGTATAAAATAAAATAATCCCAGAAAGATAATTAAAATGGCCTTATTACAACCCAAAACCAAATAATAATAATTAAGATAAAATTTATATAAAAGAAAAAACGCATTTACTTATTGCAAAGTTCGAAAGCGATCACCACGGCCACTCACTGAATCCCCTCCGGCTCCAAGTCTCCACATCAAGGCTCACCTGCAAGGTTAAGGAAAGGGGTGAGTTTGGAAACTCAGTGTGCGACAAGCCCCTTTCAGAGCCCAAACTAATATCAGCATACTGGGCCTAGGCCCTAATTCAGTCTCGACATATACTGGGCCAAAGCCTTTTCATAAATCATATCACTGGGCCGAAGCCTTTACTGTAAACAGTATGGCCCATAGGCCCATTTCAATATCACATGTAATACCAATGAATGTATGCAAGCCCATTTGGGGAGACTACTCAACCCACCATCCGCTACTCTCCACCCGTACCAACCAAGCTCTCCATGTGGGGAATAACTCAACCCACCCAACCAAACTCTCCACTAGCAGCATAGCTGCTTTATCATATAACCGGAGGCCTAGCCTCTTTTAATAACTGGGGCAAAGCCCTTTTTGATAAACTGGGGCAAAGCCCTTTAAGCACTTCCTCCATTTATATAAAACCCAACCCATTCATATAATGAGTATTTCATAGCATATCATGTGCATCTCATAACATATCATGTGCATATCATGTCATATCATGTATAACAATATCTCATGCATCATATTCATAATTAAACCCTGGGGGTATAATGGTCATTTTTACCTAGGGGCAAAATAGTCATTTTTCATATTATAAGGGTAATTTCATAACTTTACCAATTATCAGGGTTTTCCATGTTCATTAATAATTATCAATATTTTTGAGTGTTTAAACAATGATCTTTAACCCACTTTATCAAATTCGGGCTTTTGGGCCCAAAACCCCTAATGGGCCCTACGAATGCCGATTTAGCCCACTAAGCCCACTTAACCCAAATTTTACAACAGTACTAACCGTGTTAACATGCAACTTTTCCAAATTTCATTTTCTATCAATTTTACCCAAATGGGCCCGAAAGCCCATTGGGCCCAATTCTAGCCCATTGAGGCCCAACTTACCATCGTGCACAAAATTGCGCTCTTACCTGTTCCATCGATCCAAACACCGATATTATCGTATTTATCGCATCTATAACCAAACGAAAAATCACGAGTTCCCGATATGCCAGAATTTTAGCATTTCGGCTTTTCAGCGAATATTAATCTAACGAGGGTTGTTACACACCTGTTTTGTGACGTTTGCTAACAAAGTCTCCCACGACAACCTACAATTAATCACCACCATTCTTAGTTTACAATTCATGCTTATCAAACCCAAAATCCACCTTACCATAGTCGGCCAAAGAACCCCTAATAGCCATAGATCACTTACCTTCACAGGGTCCGATGATTCGATCCAAGTTTATCCAAACCGAAACTCCAAGCCTTGCTGCTCCTCCAAAGTTGTCTATTTCACTACACAAACCATGAAATTCGAATGAAAAAGGCCCAGTGAGGCCTATACCTCAAATCGATAACCTCCCTAAACTATAGGGGGTTTTGGCTTTTCTTAATATTTACACTACTGAATCGATTTGGAAAACGAGTACTTACCACAGTCTTCCCTTTTGCACTGCTTAGATCCAAAGTAGACTCAGTCCTCAACCACCTAGCAGCTTTTGAATCCTAGAGGTCTACAGGTTCGGCTATGCCCCTAGAACTAAGGTATTTCGGCTTTTAGGACCAAGAAAAGAAATGGTGTGATGGTTTTGTATTGGTGTTGCTGTCGGGGACTTTTAGAGTTTAGTGGATGAAGGGATTGATCACAACAAAAGGAGAGAAAAGAAGGATGCTGGTCTGTGAAATCGGCACAACCAACTTCAAAAGTTTCAGCTCTTGTGGCTATTCGGTAAGGGTGATGAAAGGAAAGAAGGTAGTTGTTTGGTTTTGGCACAGAAGAGAAAGAAAAAAATGGATGTAAGGAGTGGTGATTTCGGCTAGAGAAGAAAAGAAAGAAAAGAATAACCCTAAGATGCTTAAACAAAAGAAAACGACACAGCTAAAGCCCCTAATGTCAAAATACTAACCTACAACCCCTAAGCCGATTTCTCCTCCGTAATTCCCACTATTTGGCCAACACTAAGCCTCCATTCAAATCCCTAAAATCTCTCCCCTTATCACTCCTAAGTTCATGCCTTTGACTGATTCAAACTCTCTCCAACAGAGTTCCATTCAACTTCAAACTCCTGCATGCTCAAGACACAAAAATAACAGCACAATTTCCAGCTTAGTGAATCGAACCTTGGCCTTCCCCCAACCACTTACACGCCACTTTTTTTAGCTCCTTAGTGGCGACACTTAACAACTTTTCCAGGGGCTCTCTTGTGTTACATTTTACCCACATCTTTTAATAAGGCCACATATCCAATGCCCCTAACTCCTTTTAATAAGGCCAACACATGGGCCTTCCATTGGCCCATTTACACACTCCAATTATGAATTTCACAACCAAATACCAAATTTTAAAAATTTTACCAAATTCTCAAAAATTACGAAAGTTTCGAAAATTAGGGTGTTACAAACGAGCTACTACTAGTAGGAGTAGAAGGCCTATGTTTGAAGGCCAGGAAGAGGCAAAAGCTGCCTTCTTCGAGATAATGGATGAATGGTTTGGGGATTATTTGAGAAACTTCCCCAATATACCACAACCTCCTCTGTCTCCTGCTTGGCCTGAGGGAGAAGTGCCACAAGGTATGGCACCCGTGAGAATTGGTAAGGCCCCAGTGGAAAAACTTAGAAAATATGGGGCTGAAGAGTTTAAAGCTAAGGTAGATGATGATACTAACCGAGCCGAGTTCTGGCTCGAGAACACTACGCGAGTTTTGGACGAATTGTCATGTACACCTGAGGAATGTATAAAGTGTGTTGTGTCTCTTCTAAAAGATACTTCATATCACTGGTGGAGGACTGCATCTTTAGTAGTACTAAAGGAAGATATTACATGGGAGTTCTTTCAAGCTAAGTTTAAAAAGAAATACATCAGTCAAAGATTTTTAGAATCGAAGCGAAAAGAGTTCCTAGAACTCAGGCAAGGAAATAAGACCGTGTTAGAATATGAGAGGGATTTCGTAAGGTTAAGTCAGTATGCAACGTAGTGGGTCCAATCAGAGACCGAAATGTGTAAGTGCTTTGAGGAAGGCTTAAATGAGGAAATTAAGCTATTGATTAGGATCCTGGAGATACGAGAATTCGCGACACTAGCTGATCGGGCCAAGAAGGCCAAAGAGATAAATAATGAAAGAAAGCAAGCAAAGAGAGAAGCTCAAATTTTGAATAAAAGATCTAGCAGCAGAACACACTCTTTTCCCACAAAGAAATTGAAGAGTCAACAAGAGCGCTCCACTGCATCGGTGGGATATTCGGGTAGAACAATAAGCTCTAAGTGTCACAACCCAAAGTCTTCCTCCCCCAAGGTAACTAGTATGGGAAGTGTGGATGATCAAAAGCTGAGGTGTGAAAGCTACAACAAATTCCACTTCAGCGAGTGTCGAAGGAGGAGTGGTGCATGCTTTAGATGTGGTTCCCTTGACCACTTCCTTAAAGCCTGTACAATGATAGTCGTCTGTCTATTCACCCGGGAAGTACTAAGATGTACAATGACTTAAAAACCATGTACTGGTGGAATGGTATGAAAAGAGATATCTCTGAATTTGTGTCGAAATGCTTGATATGTCAACAGGTCAAGGCTGAACACCAAGTGCCTTCAGGTTTATTACAGCCTGTGATGGTCCTAGAATGGAAATGGGACAGGATTACTATTAATTTTCCGAGGAAGAAAGATGCTGTTTGGGTTATATTCGACAGGCTAACTAAGTCGGCTCACTTCATCCACGGACAGATTACTCCCTTGATAAATTGGCTAACTTGTATGTCTTTGAGATTGTAAGACTACACGGGGTTCCATTGTCAATCATATCAGATAGAGACTCGAGATTTACTTCGAGATTTTGGAAAAAACTACAATAAGCCTTGGGTACAAAGTTGAGCTTTAGTACGACATTCCACCCACAGACCGATGGTCAGTCTGAGCGGACTATTCAGACTCTCGAGAACATGTTAGGATGTTACGTCCTTGAATTTCAAGGTAGTTGGGAAAAATAATAACCATTGGTGGAATTCGCCTACAACAACAGTTTCCAGACGAGTTTAAAGATGGCACCTTATGAGGCATTGTATGGCCAGAAGTGCCGGACTCCACTGTATTGGACAGAGCTCAAGGAAAGCCAGATTCACGGAGTGGGTTCAGTCAAGGAAATTGAAAATAAGATTAAAGTGATACGCGACTATTTGAAAACGGCATCGGATAGGCAAAAATCATATGCTGATTTGAAGAGAAAAGAGATCGAGTTCAAGTTGGAGATAAAGTGTTTTTGAAAGTATCTCCCTGGAAAAAGGTATTGAGATTTGGTCGAAAAGGAAAATTGAGTCTGCGGTTTATTGGACCATACGAGATTATAGAAAGAGTGGGACCATTAGCCTACCGATTAGCATTGCCATCTAAATTGGAAAAGATTCATGATGTATTCCATGTGTTCATGTTGTGTGGATATAGATTAGACCCCTCTCATGTGATTTCACTTATGGAAATTGAGATCAGACCGGATATGACTTATGGTGAAGAATCGGTTAAAATTTTGGCTCGAGAAGTCAAACAGTTGAGGAACAAAAATATAGCCTTGGTGAAAGTTTTATGGCATAGACATAGAGTAGAAGAGGCCACAAGGGAACCTGAAGAAACCATGAGAATCCAATATCCGAACCTGTTTTCTAGTAAGACTTTTGAAGACGAAAGTCCCTAAGGGGGAGAAATGTAACATCCCGAAATAGGGTCTAGTCAGAATAGTGGTTTCGGGAACACAAATCCAATGTTAAAATATTTATCTTATTATCATTATGAGGTCTAGGATATGAAAATATACATGTGGTAAAGTTTCATGAAGAAATTCTAAGTATAAGGTGTTCAATTGGAAAATAATGACCAAATTGAATAAGTTGAAAAACTTGGGTTCTAGAAGAAATTTGTATGAAATTGCTTTATATTTTTAATTTGAAGGTCTTAAAGAGAAAATTGCCCAATTTCTAAGTTTTTGGACAAAAATGGGCATGTATGGATAAAATTTGAAAGAAAGGGCTTAAGGGCATTTTGGTCATTTGGCTAATTAATGAAATAAAATGGGAAAATAAGCCAAAAATCAGCTCATCTTCTCCACCTTACTGTTGAAATTTCAGAGCTACCATATCTAGGGTTTCTTCATTTTTCAAGCTCAATAGTAAGTGCTCCCAAGCCCTGTTTTTAATGTTCTTCGTATTTTTGAAATCCTCGTAACTTGCTCTCTTCATTTCTACCCATATTTCATGCTAGGGTTCATGTTTAGAAATTTACCCATGCATGAGTTACTTTTATTTTAAACAACTTTTAGTAAGTGATTTTTCATGTAAAAGGCTTTAGGAACCATTTTGTAAAAGTTGTAAAAATGGGTAGAAAGATGAGAAATAATGGAAAATGTGGTCTTCCATAAGAGGGAAAAACATTTGGCTAGCTTGGGTAATGTAGAAATTGCATGCATTTCATCATACGAGCCTAAGGACTAAATCGTAAATATTGGGAAAGGTTAGGGGAAAATGGTCATTTTGCTCGGGGGTGATATTTAGGCTCATTATGAATAATGTGAGGTACTAATGACTTATTTTTACTGTTATAGACCCCGAGGAACAAATTTCGAAGGTCGACCGAGGTAAATGAAAGGTTTCAGAATAATCGAAACACGAACCTGAAGCAATTACCAGGTAAGTTCGTGTAACTCGAAGTAAACTTTAAATATACTTGAAAATGCATATTCTTAAATGTATGTTAATTTGGATATTGATTGCATGACAATCCAAGAAAGATGACAATTGTCCCGGTTGAATGAAAAAGGGAGATTCGATGGGTAAATTCTTATTTACATGACATTAGATCCTGCATGTGTTGTAGAAAGGGATTTAGCCCGGACGGGTAATCCGGTGATCTCAGTATGGTAAGGATCTAGCTAGGACGAGTGTTTCTTAAGTGATCGAACCGAACCTCTCGATGAATATATGTGCATTGTGGGTTTAGCCTGGATGGGTAATACGTTTAAGGACTGAAATTAACCTGGTCTGGCATTTAAGATCTGAGTATATTGGAGTAATTATCGTTGTAAGGGATTTAGCCTGGAATGGTAATCCCGACAATACTCCTTGAATTTATGTTATGAGGGGTTTAACCTGGACTGGTAATCCCACTGTAAGAGTGAGGTTCACGGGATTGTGTATTCAAAATGGTCACTAGCATGACTTAACGGAAAATGGATACCCATCGAGATTTCTGAGAAATTCAACGGGACTATAATGAGAAACGAGAATGGTAATGTTGAATTGATGAGCTCATCTAAGATTAATGCTATATTGTTTGAGATGAAACTAACTCGATGATTGAGTGTATATGATAGGGAATTTATACTATGTAGGTTCGGCAAGAATATCTTTTATGGTAGTATGCTAAATAGCTAGTAAGTTTACCTTCCTGTTATCCGAACTTACAAAGCATGTTAATGTTTATCCCCTTTTCCTTTCCCTATTTTACAGAGCTCGTGGACTCGTGAAGATTAGAAGACGATTGAAGGAATCATCACACTATCACTAGTCTTGCTTTGGTATATGAATACTTTTATTTTGTTATAATGGCATGTATAGGGTAATTGTCATATTTTGTTATATGTGTCATTTAGTTAGCCAAAGTGTTGGCTTATGGTATTGATAATTCTTTTGTATGTGGCTATAGAATGTGGCCAATATTGAGTTGGGTTGTAATCCTTATCTATTTTGTGTGCCTATGTTTACTTGCCTCATGTATTATGATGGTATGATATGCCATGGATGAATGTGTTAAATGAGGCCAAATAATATAAATATGGTAAAGGCATAAAATGGTATATGGTATCAATAAGGCCCAATTTTGGAATGAGAAATGAGATAATGAACAATCTTAATGCAAAAAGGATAATCTAGTATATACCAACAATTGATATGAGGTTACCATGCAAATGACCATATCAAAGTGGTTTAAAGATACATATAGGCCATGTTATATGCCATAGGAACTTTTGAGTGTGTATGAGTGATTTTGAGTGACAAATGGCTTGGAAAATAGCCACCAAATGGTCTACATGGGTAGACACACGGGCATATGTCTAGGCTGTGTGTGACACACAGTCAGCCCCACGGGCATGTAGTCTGGCCATGTGTCCCCTGCACCTTGAAATTTTAGGCAGCAAGTTTTGTAATAAACACACGGGCGGAGACACGGCCCTGTGTCTCAACCGTGTGGAGCACACGGCCTCTTGTAATATTCCGATTTAGAACCTAATCGAAATGGTGGTTTTGGGACCACGAATCCTAGTTAGAAAAATATTTAAATATTATTTTTTGTGTTTATTATATGTGAATTTGCATGTGTGAAAGTTTCGTATGAAACTTTGATTGTTTGTGTGCTTAATTTGATAAAAAGACTTAATCGTGTAAATTGAAAATTTGATAGTTTAAATCATAAAGGCTGAATTGTTAGTGGTTTTTAAATATAGAGTATTTATGCTGCAAATTTCCATGATAATATGCATTGGACGGTAGTAGCCTTATTAAATCATGGTTTATTATTTTATTACAAAGGTTATTTAAGTAAAATGTTTATTATAATAACTTATAATAAAACATAAAAATTAAATAAGCATGAATATTTCTTGTTCTTGCCGAAACTTGATAAAAAAAGAAAGAAAATATAGCTTTATGATGTTCGGCAATTAACAAGCTTGATTAAGGTATGTATCTAGTTCGGCTTTTGATGACTTTTACGTTTTTGAGATCGTTGCTTCGAATACTATCCGACCCATATTTGAATTTTTGATTTTGATGAATGTTTTGAGTTATGCCATTGATGAATATTTGTGTTTTATGATATTTGATGATGAAATATTAAAGATATGTTTTAGATTAACATGTTTTGTATTGGAGTTTTTGAAGATTTTGAGTAATTGGGACTAAATTGTAAAAATAATAAATTGAAGGACTAAAATGCAAAATAAATGAAATGTGTGTATTTATATGTGCTAGATGAACATTCGACCCAAGCATGATGAATGGAGATTTTGTGTATTTTGTGTTTTATGCAATTAGGTCTAATTTGTAAAAGAATGAAATATCAGGGGTAAAATGGTAATTTGCCCATTTATGTGTTGTTGGATTAAATTGAATGAAATTTTGTTTAAATGAGGTTAATTTGAAATTATATAAATCAAGAACAAAAGAGATTGGACTTGGATCGGGGAAAAGCAAAAATAGTTGAATAGCCGATTTACATCGTTCGTCGATATTCGAGGTAAGTTTATAAGCAATAAATGTTGTTAAATTTGAATGTGTATGATTTTTATATGTTGAATTTAATTGTATAAATTTCTATGGTTATAGCCGAATGCATGAATGTTTATGAGATTTTGGGAATATTTTTCGGTTCAATTGAGATATGAATTATGAATAAGATCAACTTTGTAACAGTGATATATTAGGCTTATTGCCTAGTAGGCTTTGATGCCGGTGTATGATATCAGGCTTATTTCCTAGCAGGCTTTGATGTTGGTGTATGAGATCAGGCTTATTGCCTAGCAGGCTTTATGCTGGTGTCTTGAATCAGGTTTATTATCTAGCAGGCTCTGTGCCGGTGTTTTATACAAGGATTTATGCCTAATGAATTTTATGTGAGCAACGGTAAAGCAATCAAATGTGTTAAGTGAGTTAAAGCATTTAGGTATGTGAATGTGGTTATTCTATTCGAAATGAAAGTTAATTGAATGAAAGATATGTGATAGAAATGGAAATGTTTTGTGATGATATTGAAAATGTATGAAATTATGAGTAATGTATTCGGTTTTATGATAAGTATAAGTATGTCATTTAAAAGCTTGATTCATGAGATTGTATATATATGAATACATATGTATAATCGATTATCTATGATATTATGACTTTGAAATTGGAGAATATATTGATAACTTATATATATATGTGTATATTCGACCATGGTATATTGATGTATAAATATATGTTTAATTCGGGTTATTTTATTAATATATAGAGGTTGTTAATTTGCTTAAATTGCTTATAACTTACTAAGCTACGATAGCTTACTGTGGGTATGTTTATTCTTTGTTCTTATAGATTTTTGGAAGTTAGGTACAAGCTCGGGGACTGTCAATGAAGTTATCCACACTATCGTCAATCTTTGGTACTATTAAAAGTCTTATTTCAAACTTATGGCATGTATGGGCTAATATGTATTTTGTCCGATCTTGGATATGTATATTTTAAGCCATGCTAATATGGCTTGACTCCTATGCTTGAATTTGGCTTTGCTTGGTTATGGTTCAAGTTCATTTTTGGTTAAATGCTATGTGCTTTGGATGATTAGTATTTATGATATGTGTTTGTGCATTGAAGTTGGTTAAAGAATTTTAGATGTGATATGAATAAATTGGCCATAATATATACATAGGTATTTTTTATTGATTTGGATGTGATTTATATAAAAATAAAGTATTTAAGTGAATTTGGTAAATTGCCTGGTTAAGGTTTTATAAATGATTTGGTGTTAAAGGATATCTTACATTAACCGAATATGGTTGGAGCTATTTTAATATATTTTCTATATGATTTTTGTAAAATTTGTGTCTTGATATATATATATATATTTGAATGAGTACATATATTTATATGTGCATAAGTCATGAATATTAATGTAATGAATTGGCTAAGTAGAGTCAGGTAGAATATGTTATTTAATCTTATTAATATGCTTTATATGTGGTTCGACAAATGTGATTAAATTAGGTCATTATATGTTCACTTGTATGTTTATGTTATAAGTGAGGTATTGTATAATTATGATTAAGTATTATATGTTATTAAGGTTTGGTAATATTGATAAGTGAAATGGACATTATGACACATGATATTTATATGAAGTGTAATGATGTGTTTCGGTTATGTATGAATGGAAATGTATATGGTGTTACATGTGCAATAATAAATTATGAAAATTATATGTGTTTTATATGATGTATAAGCGTTTAACTTAATATTAAATGAATACCGAATATGATATGATTTTTATCAAATGATTATAAGTAGAACATTTTGTGTAATCCATTTGTGTTTGGTTATAGTATGCGATTAAAGTGTAATGAAGTCTATTTATCTGCATGAATTATGAGTTTAAATTAAAAGTATATTCAGCTATGTGGTAGTAGAGATTAAATCGACTATTAGAAATTCAAGTGTGTGTAAGTGATCGTTTTAATTTGTGTTTTTGACTAGTAATACCTCGTAACCCTAATTCGGCGATGGATATGGGTTAGGGGTGTTACACCTCTGGCTACAGGCGTGTGTCTTGGCCGTGTGCCTCAAATTGCATAATGATGTCATAAACAGAATGTAGCCTCAAATCACATAGGTGACCACACGAGCGTGTGCCTGGCCGTGTTGAGGACACGGGCAAAGGACACGGGCGTGTGCTCGGCCGTGTGAAAACCACTACAACTTTGAAATGAAAAATAAATCAAAACAATTCCACACGGGCAAGGGACACGAGCGTGTGGAAGGCCTCCACACGAGCGTGTGAGGCCAGGATATGAAAATTTTCCACGAATTTTCTTAAGTTCTTGGTTTGGTCCCGGACCGTATTAAACATGTTTTGGGCCTCATAGGCCAATAATATATAATATAATTTGATTTAGTTTGACTTTGAAATGAAATTTTATAGCCCGTCTTTTCCCGAAATGTCATTGTATGTTCGTAGTAATGCCTTGTACCTTGTCCCAGTCTCGAGTACGGGTAAGGGGTGTTACAGAGATAAGTTTCTGATGATCTGAGTTTCTCTGTACTATGTAAAGTAGATTCTTAATTATTTAATGGCTGACATATTCTGATAGTTTCATGTTTCGTCTAGGATTTTATTGAATTTGGAAATGTATGACATCTTGATATTCATGTCTTTTGAGACAAAAGTGTGTTGGAATTCTTCAGAATGATTAAAGTAGCTCATTATTTGGTATGGGTATGTGTTGGAATTTGATCTATGATATAAATTGATTAGTAGGTGGATAGTGTTAAGAATTCACCAAGTGTAGGATCAGTAAGTGGTATCCGCCAAAATATAGAGAGGATATTTGTAATTAACTATTATGAGGTGAGGGATAGACATTATTAAAAAGGTAAAATTGTAAGAAGTGGGCTCTGTGTGGTTAGTTCTGAAATGAGTATCTCTATTATTTTAAGATATGTGAAGGGATAGAATCATTTGGTAAGATTTGGAGTCAATCAATTAGTTAAGTGAAAGATGATACGATAAGAAGGGTAAGTGGCATACATACAAGTATGTATATGTATTTGACGTTGTGAGGGTATCCGCCAAAGATAGAAATGGGAAATCCAAATATTCATAATAAAGAATTCAACAAAAAAGGTTTAAAGGTATTTTGTTTCAAGCTCAGTAAGTTCATATAACTTACAAGTGTTATGTTTATGTTTCAAGTATTGTTGTAAGTTTGAGTACGCCAGGAGGGACTAGCCAAGAGTACGCCAAGGAAACGACGAATTGGGTTATTATGCATACAGTGGTCAATTTGGAAAAGTGGTGTGTAATAGGATTACGGCTTCAAGAGTTGGTCATTAGTAAACTTTTATATTGTAATAAATTATGATAAATATGATGTACTTTTTTATTTTTAGTACTTTTCTTTTATAATGAGATTTTTTTTAAATAATAAGAAATATGTTTTAAATTAAAAGTATACGTTATTTGTTTTGAAATTTATGTTAAGTATTTTGTGTTGTAACACCTGAGATCCGAACCTAGTGAATCGGGTTGGGTTGAGGGAGTTACATCAAATATTCTTAATCTCTTTGGGATAATATTCATTCTCTCAATATGATCTTATTTTATCTCATTGTAATCATTACATCTTCCTTCATGAAAAGTCAATTACAATCGAATAGTAATCAATTCATCATGTGTTTGCTGAATAAGAGAATTAAATATATTTCCTCATAGATTCTAAAATGATATTATTGTCATAATTTTAACAAAATTAGAATTCAGTTGAGAAAATAATTTAGTTAATTAAATTAAATTAAATTAATTGATTAAATATATAAAATTTTGAAAAATATATGTAGAGCCCAATTTTCGCCCAGACCCAATAAATTAATAGTCCAAGTTTCTTTACAAACCCAAATACAAAATCCAAAGCCCAATTACGATCAGGCCTAAAACCTAACCCTAGCCTAAACCAATAATCAGAAAAAACAAAAAAATTAAACCCTAAGTGGGGCACACCTAGGTCTGCCTAGCCTGCCACCGCCACTGGCCACCGCCTATGCTCCACCACCCATTTCCACCTGCAGAAAAGCAAAATAATCATTAGAGAACAAGTTGTAAATCAGGCTATAAAAAGCCTCAAACAACATGTATTTTTTTTTTAGAGAAAAGATTGAATACAAAACAATGATTCGAACATACAAACATAGAAGATTGAATACAAAAGAAAAACAGCACAGAGAATAAAAAAGAAACAAAAAGTTCAAAACAAGGCAAGAAACTCAATCAGAATTCAAATCGTGCTAAGGTTTTTTTATTTTTCCTTATTTTTCCATTTTTACGAGCCTATTTTTGTATATACATATATATCAAAAAAAGAATAAAAATAAAAAACTTACCTATTTTTTCGACTCGACTGAAAAAGGAGAACTTTTGGCCTTCCGGCCGTCATAGACAGCAGTGCCATCACCAATGATCGGTGGCCGACGCTGCAGGCGATGGCCGGACTCATAGCCTGAAATCGGAAGGGGAGAGAATTTTAAAACAGTTTCTTTGTTTTTTTTTTTTTTGTTTGAGAAACCAGTTTAAATGATTTTTAAAAAAAAAAAGATTTGATTTAAATAGGGGTTGTGAAACGGCGCCATTTCACTTAGGCCCCTTAATGCCAAAACGACGTCATTTCACACTAGGATCCACGTTATCCACATGTTTTTTGCTTTTTGGGCTATTTACGCTGCGAGTCCTTCCAGTTTTTTATTGTTTTACAATCAAGTTTCTTTCATTTTATTTTTTTCCCTTTAATTTATTTCATTTCCAATTTGATCCACCTTGAAGCTGTGCGGTTTTTTTTTGGGGGGGGGGGGGCTGGGATTATTTCTCATTTTGGTCCCTCCTTGTTATTCGCGCGTTCAATTTGGTCCTTTACCTTTTTTTCAATTTTACCCAAAACTCTGTTTAAAATTTCAATTTAGTCCCTCTTTTGTTATTATTATATTTTTAGATTAATTAATTTAATATTATTATTCTCATTATTATTTTCCTTTTTTTGCATTTCCTTATTTGTTATTATTATTTTATTATTAAATTAATTAATTTTACATTCTCACTATTATTATATTTCTTTTTGTGTTTACTTACCCAATATTTTCTTTAAATATATTTATCTTATCATTTTATTATTTATTTATTTATATCCTTTTACAATTTCAAACTTTTTTTTTCCTTTTCTTATTATTAATATTATTATCTTTTATCCATTTAGATACCATTTATTTTTGTATTTGTTTACTATTATTTTTAGTTTACTTATTATTCTTTTTTGTAATCAGTATATTAGTTTTGTTTATTTACCTATTCTCGTCTTTTTATTATCATTATTGCATTTATTTTGTTATGCATACTAGCACCATGATTATTTTTACACTTTACTACAAATTTGTGTTACATTAGTTTTTTTCCCAACATATGTGATTTTGTTTTTATTTAAATAAGCAATATTTCGTATTTTGAAATTTGAAAAGTCGTTCTCTAACTTACGGGGTTTCGATTTTCTTAATAAATTCGAATAAACGAACCTTTTTTTTTACATAAGTTTTTCTATGATCTTGGGAATTAAGGACAAGATCATGTTCTAACTTACGAAATATGATTTTTTTCTAAAACCAAGATAATCGAACAACTTTTAAAATAAATAAAACTTCCGTTGTTTATTCTCGTTTCGGGGATTTAAGACATTGTGTCCTAACTTACAGGACATAGTTCTTTTTCTCAATTAATGTGAAAAACGTCTTTTTCTAAAAAATTTCATTTAAGTGATTTTAACAAAGGATCGTATTTTTAAATCTTTTCAAAGTTCTCAATTTTCGACACTAAGACACTAACTAATCAACTAGGTTCTAATGTAACAGCCCGATTTTGGGCTTAGTCAAAACAGTGGTTTCAGGACCACAAATCTGAGGTCGAGAAATTATTTTTTTATTATTTTAGTGTCATAGCATGATTAATTAAGTACATGAAACTTTTGGTGAACTAATTTTAGCGTTTGTGAGGTTAATTGTGAAAAAAGACTAAATCGCATAAAGGGCAAAAGTTTTGTTTTACCAGCCCAAGGTGTTAAATTGCTAAGGAACCTTAATTGGGGGTCTTCAAAGTGAAAATGAACCCTATTTAGGAGAGTGGCCAGCCATAGGGGACAAGAAAGGTCAAAGGTCAAATGTTAGGTGTGTTTGGAGACTTAATTGAATAAAATAAAAATAAAAGAAAGAGAAAAAGATATCATCTTCTTATCATTTCCTTCTCCACCAAAAATACCAGCAAATTAAGGGTTTTAGAGGCTTGAAATTTTCAGCCACTCTCCATCTTTGAAAGTAAGTGATTTAGATAGCCTTACTTGATAATTTTTGTGTTTTTGGAACCCCTAAAGTTTAATCTAGCTATTGAGGGGACTATTTTGCAAAATGGTTGAGAGTCTAGGGTTTTTCCATTAAATCATATGTGATGTTAACTGAAATTTTATGGAATAATATGAGTTATGATTGTGAAATAAACAACTTTTGCAAAGTGATTTTTATGAAAAAAATTAAAAGGACCATTTTGTAAAGTTTGTAAAATAGATAGTAATGTTGTGAAATAATGGAAATTTTGGGTTGCTATAAGAGAAAGAAGGGTTCATTTAGGCTTAAGACTTAAATAAATCCGATAAAAATCGATTTACGAGCCTAGGGGTAAAATTGTAACTTTCGTAAAGTTTAAGGGCAAAACGGTCATTTTTCCAAAGTATGAGTCTTGAGTTGAATTGAATGATTTAAGTATTAAATAAGCTAAATTTTGACATTTTAGATCAAGAGAAATGTGACTCAGGTCTTGATCGGGGAAATAACAAAGTTTACGAGGATTAAGCTCATTCCCATCATTTTGTACCGAGGTAAGTACATATGTAAATAATGTGTCATTGTAGCTTACTTTTAAATGTGTTGATATATATATATATACTTAAATGTTTTATTGTTACCATGTATCACAATCTTACGTGTTACCATGAAAGTATAAATAATGTGATATAAGAGTAACCTACATTATGAGCAAGTGCGATGACATCAGGTTAGATTTGAAATCCCGTTGAACCTCAGGAATAGTATAGGATACACAAAGTATGTCATGAGAAACTATATGTTCTGAACTCATGAGTTGTGTCTGAGTTCATGAGATGAATGTTATATGTAATGTGGGTCCGAGTAATGGCTTTGTGACTAAGCCGTGAGTAACTCGCTGAGCAAGCATTTCATGTTAACGCTATATGGGTCTGGGTGCTGACTTTGTGTACAGACCTATGAGTAGCTTAATGAGCATGCATTATATGATAGTGCTATGGGGTCTGGGTACTGACTTGGTAAAAAGGCCCGTGAGTAGCTCAAAATGCGAACATTACATAGTATGAGGTAGTTCTGGCTACTTATATGGCACTTAGGTGCGAACTTCCCGTGTATCCACTAGTATTTCTGAGTGTTCAATGGGTGACTCAAAAGGTGAATTGGTGATAATTCTAATGAGTTATGTCATTAGAGAGAGAAGGAACTTGAGTTATTTATGGGTGATTACAGGTATGTATGCTAAACTTATGAATAAGACCTTATTATATGAAGAGATGTAGCAAGTATGCGTAAATGAAGTGAAGAGTAAGATAGAGAGGTCTGAATGATATACATCATTCAATTTTAATAAATTATCATCTGACGAATGAGTTCCTACTTATACATTATTTGCATATATGTACTTACTAAGCTTTATGCTTACTCCCTTCCTTTCTATTTTCTTATAGTGCTGTCAAGCTCATGTCGGGGATCAAGGGACGTCGGAGGCATTGATCACACTATCACTTGAAGCTTTTGGTATAGTTATATTAAATGTTGTAATTTCAGCATGTATAGGGACCCGAATCTTTGATTTAGTGTCTTGTTAGATTAGCTACAAGTGTTGGCTTTTATGATGGATGTGATAACATTTTGTATAGGCCATTAATGTTGGCTAATATTAATTATTATGAGATGCATTAGATGCAAATTCCTAATGATTGTGGCTGATCTGGTTATATATGTTATGCTTGTATTAGTTTGGTTGATCTTGTGTAAGTTAGTGCAAGTAAGGGTGGCAAAGAGGCTTGCTAAATAGCTTTATTTTTGTCCACACGAGAAGACACACGGGCGTCTGTCTAGACCGTGTGTGACACATGGTTTGCCCCACAGGTGTGGAGTCCGGCTGTGTGTCCCCTGCACTTCAATTTTACAAGTCAGTATGCATGGTAGTAAACACACGGGCGGAGACACGGCCGTATGTCTCAACCGTGTGAAGGGCACGACCTAGCACACTAGCGTGTGCCTCGGTCGTGTGACCCTTAAGAGTTAATGATGTCAGAAATAGAATGTCAAGGTTTTTACACACGGGCTACAACACGGACGTGTCATGGCCGTGTGAGGGACACGGGGTATAGACACGGGCGTGTGCTCGACCGTGTAAAAACCTCTGTAGGCTCGAATTTGGAATTAAATTCACACAGGTTTGGGGCATAGGCGTGTTCCCTTGTGCTTAGCCCATGTGAATCACACGGGCCTTCAGCACGGCCTTATCAAAATGGCTACACGGACGTGTTGCCCTTCCTCACGGGCATGTGGCCCTATTTCATGATGAAAATTTTCTAAGTCCACAAATGTTTCCAAACTTTTTTAGTTTAGTCCTAAACCACCTCAATGTATGATTTGGGCCTCGTAAGCCAGTTTAAGGGATGTTGTACATGAGAAGGAAAAGTTTTAAATAGAACAAAATTTTTATGGCCCGATTTTGGCAAAGTGCTTATGTTAAAGTCTGGTAATACCTCATATCCTATCCCAGTGTCGGACACGGGTAAGGTATGTTACAACCAATTTTGGGCGTTACGAGGGTGCTAATCCTTCCTCGCACATAACTGACTCCTGAACCCATTTTTCAAAATTATGTAGACCAAAAGCGTTGGTTTAATAAATCAAACCATTTATTAAAAGTAACTATTTTACGAGGCGACTCGATCACACCTCATCAAAAAAGGATTGGTGGCAACTCCCATTTTTCGTTTTCAAAAGAAAAAGTTGACCCTTTTTCAAAAGTGGTTTCGATAGCCTGGCGACTCTACTAGGGACCCAAAATAATAGAGTCAAGCCACGAGTTGATTATTTTTTGTCTTTTTTGTCGAAACTTGAAAACCTGGCTTAAATTTACGATCCTTTCATTGCATTTCATCTGTCTTTGTTGCGATCTTCATTATTTTGGTTTATAATTGATTTACTGGGTTGAGTTTTTTATATATTTCTTCCCATTGCATCGCATAATCGGTCGATTTTACCCTTTTAAGTGGGAGTGAGAAGTTATTCCTTCGTTAGGTCTTCACCTCCGTATAGGATAGTGGATCATTTTCGGGATACATCCATACCTATGTCTTCGTGAGATTTTCATCTCTGTATAGTCATAGGGAAATGTATTTCCCTGAATTGAACTTGGTCCATATGAGCCTGTAATAGGTGAGGATCGAGGAATCTATTGGTTCAGGCATCTTTACTTTAGAACTAAAACCCATATAGCGAACCTTAAGAGCCCATCTTAGGTAGAGCCATACCAAACCCTAGTGGTTAACCGAGTAGGTACTTTACTTATTATTCTTCGCTTGCTTTAAACTATGTAAAAAGTACTGACTTGTTTTTCTTTTATTATAACTGCATGGCATTTTCATCACAAAAAGGTGTTGATTCACATTCGGTTGCTAAATAGATAACTTGTCATGGAAAAGGGGTTTCTTGATAAACTAGAGGATAATGCGGCCGTCTGGATATGGGCCGAGACAACGCAGCAAGAGAAGGGTGATAGTCTTACAGAGGGGTACGTGTCAGAGTTATGGGATTTTACTCATATCAACGTAACCCAAAATAATCTTCAAGAGATGAGAGAAATATGGGATCAATGGGATGAGGAGATCAAGCAACTATTCTACTGTAATTATGGTGATTTGCCCTATCTACTCGATATCAAAGTGGACAAGCACTTATTCCAAGCTCTCGCCCAGTATTGGAACCCTGCTTATAGTTGTTTTACTTTTGGAAAGGTGGATTTGGAACCTACTATGGAAGAGTACACGGCCTTACTCCGTCGCCCAAAGGTTCAAATTGACAAGGCTTATTCCACAGCTGCTGTAACACCCCTAACCCGTATCCATCGCCGGACTAGGGTTAAGATGTATTACCAAACATATCAAAACATTTCGCAATCATTTCACAATCAAAAGTCATGCATTGTCATATCATAGTCAAACATCAACATTAAATCTCTTTCTTAGGTCAATAAGACCATAAACATGCATTAGGAAGAGGTCGGGACTAAACCGAACACATATAAAATTTTTCTGAAACTTAACAATTTTTCTAAGTTACAAAGGTCACACACCTATGTGAGCAGACCGTATGCCTCACACGGCATTAGACACGCCTGTGTGTATAGGCCGTGGCGACGCAGGGCATACATACTGACTTATCCACATGGCCACAAGACACGCCCATGTGTCTAGCTTGTGGTCAAAAATGACTTGGCTACACGGCCTGGCACACGCTCGTGTGTGCACGATAGTGTGATCTACTCAGGCTCATTTCAAAATGGCCCTCAAGCAACACGGCAGTGACACACGCCCGTGTCCCTACCCGTGTGGGCAAAAATAAGTCATTTACAAGGCCAATATGCCACCCATTTGGGTTCTCCCTACAAGCATCATTCGAGCATCAATATACCACATTTTCAGCCAATTTCAATCTCAAAACATACACCACTCAAATCATGTAATCATCAATCTATTTCATGCTCACATACTAAAATCATAAGCCAAATTCATTCAATCATACGTTACCAACATCTCAATTTCTTATTCATCTTCATGCCGAACTTATAACAAATTTAACAGTTAAGCACATACCAAATTGACCATTTCATTTAGTCATTCATATGCATCAAATCATACCATTTTCTCATCACATAAACCATAACAAAACCAAATCATATTCACATTCATTATCAGGCCATATCACTTGGCAAAACATATATTTACATCTCCAAACGTATTCACATACTTCTAGCCTATACATGCCACATAACCAAAACTCAAAACAATATTTACCGAAATGATAACCAGATAGTGTGATGACATTTCCATCGACTTCCAACCCGAGCAGATCTCCGAAAATCTATAAACATAGGAAAAATACACAGAATAAGCTTCGAGAGCTTAGTAAGCCATAAGCAAATAAATCTTCACAAGATCATGAATATAATTCAACTTGAATAAGTCAAATTTAGTTAACTTCATACACATATTCAATCATATATCTTATATAATCCAACATCACCATATTAAGTAACTTCACTAAGCTTGTTTATCGGTGAACATACAAATCATGCTTTCAATTTCAAATAACAACCATTAGATCATTCATATAAATTAAACTTGCACAATTTCATTACATAACCAACCGAAACATGGCCAATTGCTACATTTCATGAATAGAAGTATATCAATTTCTTTTATGTATTTTAAAAGCTGAAAAACCATAACAAATCACACATCCAAACCATGTTCTATTTTTTTTTTTTTATAATTCTCAAGTCAGAAACATAGGACCACAATTTCATATAACGAGCATATATAACACATCGTACATAGTCATATATTTCACATATCGTCATTTGATTCATACTCACATTTCATATCAGCATTTCATATACAAATCACAAGTACATGAATCATATATGGCAAAACATAATTATAATTACACATTTCTCATATAATTCATTTGATCATAGTTCACTTGCTAGTATCCACATCTCATTTTCACATAGATCATATATCAATTAATCATAATCATACTCACTTTCATTGCTTAATTTCATATACATCGCAACATACCTGATTCGGATGCACATTCATATACTCATTTAGCTCAAATACTTAGAACCATTTTCTCACATGTACATCACATTTCCATATAATACAAACATACTTCATATGTTTACACATATAAACATATACGTACTTTTCATTCTCAAGCTTAATATACATTTCAGACGTACCTAAATCGGATACACATCTCATATTTTCATTCTTTTCTCGAAATGCCCGTTGAACCGTTCAAAATCAATAAGGATACTCGGATAGCACATAAGCTTGTACAATGCCAATGTCCTAGACATGGTCTTTTATGTAATCAAATAACGATGCCACTGTCCCAGACAGGGTCTTACACGAAATCATATACGATGGCAGTGTCTCAGGCATGGTCTTACACGTAAATCACAAATCGATGCCAACGTCCCAGACGTGGTCTTACACGATAACACATATCGAAATCCTATGTCATGACATATGTATCCTAACTATTGCTATGGTTCGTACGGGGCTTTTCAGACGTTGTCACATTATCAGAACTTTCTCAATTTCACCTACTCGAACGATCCAAGATCGAAACAGATTCCCCAAAACTCGATTCAATTCAGCATATACACATATATTTATTATAATTCAATTCAGCACATATAACACATATTTATAATTGAATTTAACAGCATTTATTTACTTATGAACTTACCTCGTACGGACACGAACGGACCGGAATGACTATTCGATAATTTTTGACTTTCCCCGATCCAAATTTGATTTTTCTCATTTCTTGATCAAATTTAATACAAATTCAACTTACTTAATCACATATTTACTCAAATTCAACCAAAAACACATAAAATAGCAATTTGCACTTTAGCCACTAACATTTTACCTTTTTTACAATTTAGTCCCTATTTCACAAAACACAAAATTTTCAAAATTTTCATATACCCATGCTTAGCTGAATTTTTATATAGCTCATATAAGCCCACATATTTCACTTATTTCACATTTTAGTCCCTCAATTTACAAATTTCTAAATTTAGCCCAAAATACTTAAATTTATCAAAAATCCAAACACAAAACATATTAACCCAACACATATCTTTTATTTTCCATCAACTAACATCACAAAGCTCACAAAATAAAAAATGTCATCTCACGAAACCATCATCAAATTCTAAAATTTAAGCATGGGCTTTATAAAACACAAAGCAACGATCTCAAAAACATAGAATTTATCGAAAACGGAACAAAAATAGACCTTCAATTGAGCTTCAACATGGGCGAACCCTAAAACACATCCATGGATTTTCTTTTTTCCTAGTATTCGGTTGTACATGATGATAATAAAGCCAAATTCTTGTTTTGTTTTATTATATTAACCTTTATTAATCAATTTCTCATTTTGCCCTTAATGAATAACCTTTAAAATCATATAATGGTTGTCCATATATGTCCACCCATGTATTTAATGGTCAAATATCAACATAAGAACCCTACATTATAAAATTCATAGCAATATAGCACTTTAACAAATAGCATGTAACTTTTACACTTTACGCGATTAAGTCCTTTTATCAAATCAGGCACTCAAACGATAAAATTAAATCACGGAATTTTCATATATATCAATTCACATATTATAAGCATGAAAAATAATATTAAAGTATTTTTCTGACTCAAATTTGTGGCCCCGAAACCACTATTTTGACTAGGGTCTAAATCGGGCTATTACAACTCTCCCCCTTTTAGGGATTTTCGTCCTCGAAAATCTTATCAGAAGGTAAATTAAGGAATTGCTTTCACATAGTATATTTCAAATTCACATATAACTTCAGATTTCATAACTCTTTACTTTCACTATTAAGATTTTGATCTTCTTCCCACTATTCGTCATATCAAACTGAATCTACTTCTAACCGTATTCAGTTACCTTTACTTTCTACTTTATTACACTGATAATATTAATCTCATAAATTATTTATTCACAACGCTTGATCCTGAACAATGGAGTTAGGAAATTGCCACATACGATATCTCATACAATATCACTTTTATACTCACCTGATAATTTATCAAACAACATCAATCTTTCTTTGTTGCTTTGGAACTTTAAAACACAGTGACACATAAATATTTCAAGAATTTGATTTATGTTCCTTGATTCCACTACAATTTCATACTCACAGATTACTGTAATTTCCCTCAGAAATATCATATGAGTTTCAGATCTTAATCTGAAACAATAATGACTAGCACCATAAGCAGACTTGCCATCACAGAAACAGATAACTCGGCTGTTTAATCAAAAGAGGAAATCTATACGTACCGAGAGATTTCTTCAGACAGTTAACAATGTTTCAAATAACTCTATCTTTTTCAATAACAAAGGTAGTTTTGATATAGAATGCATCCACACTCTATTTTTATAATCAACAAAGTCAGAAATATCACATTTCACACTCAATCATCAATATCATGTCTCGGACTGTTGTGCATCTTGTTAATCCCATATAAATAGCTAAGACGTGCCCAAATTAATTCATGGAAGGACCTGGCACAGGCTTTCATGAAGCAATATGGTCACATGACGGGTATGATGCCTGAAAGAATCACATTACAGAATATGGAGAAAAAGCAGAATGAGAGCTTCAGGCAATATGCTCAAAGGTGGAGGGAGGTAGCCACGCAAGTCCAACCACCTCTCCTAGAGAAAGAAACCACTATGCTTTTCATCAATACACTAAAGGCTCCATTCATTAATCATATGTTGGGAAGCACAACTAAGAGTTTCTCAGACATAGTAATGTCCAGTGAGATGATAGAAAACGCAATAAGGTGTGGAAAAATAGAAGCCAGGGAAAATGCCAAGAGAACGGGCCCTAGAAAGAAGGAAAATGAGGTAAATAATGCGAGTGTATATGACAAGGGCTATTCAAATTCGATTAATGTAAGCCAGCCAATGGCAGTGATTACTAGCCATCAAGGCCCCCCAAGGCAAGAATCCAACACAAGGAAAAATACAGAGAAACTCTAATTTACGCCCATCCCAATGACGTATAGGGAGTTGTACCAAAATTTGTTTGATGCACATGTAGTATCCCCTTTCTACCTAAAACTTATGCAACCTCCATTCCCCAAATGGTATGAAGTGAACGCCTAATGTGAATACCACGCGGGAATCATAGGACACTCAATCAAGAACTGCACCACTTTCAAAAAGTTAATCGAAAGTCTTGTCAAAATAGGCATTGTGAGATTCGATGATCCATCTGGTGCAGAGAATCTGTTACCCAAACATTCTAACAAATGGGTAAACATGATAATTGAGAAAGTAGGGAAGAGAATCAAAATTGATATAGCAGAAGTGAAAACCCTACTAAGAGGGGTTTGGAAGAAAATGGTAGATAAAGGATTAATCGCACAAGATTTAGAGAGAAAGCCCAGAGAAGCAAGGAACTATTGTGAGTTCCATGATGAACAGGGTCATGAGATTCAAAAGTACAGTTAATTCAGGGCTTTGGTACAAGGCCTGATAGATAATAAGGAACTAGAATTCTTTGTGTATACCAAAGTCCCAGAAGGAGAAGATGTGTGTGCCTCAGAAGAAAGATTGACAGAGAAGGTCTATAGGGCTAATTACCCAGTGGTAATTATCTCACGACCAAGAATCGATGAAGCCTAAGCACAAATTGCACCAAGGGTCATAATCTAGAAACTCGTTGCTTTTTCCTATAAGGACAGTAAAAAGGTACCTTGGAACTATAATGCAATGTAACAATCCTGGGAGAGGAGAACCCGGTTAGCATGTCAGAAGAAGGTCAAAACGTAGGTTTCTATACATGTAACAGAAGACGCTATGATACCCCAAACACAAAAGCCAAAATTGTTAAAGGAAAATCATTGGCGATTGAACAAAAGAAAGAGAAGCCAGGCAGACTTGAATCACAGGTTAATGAGCCAGTAACTGAGAAAGATGCTAAGGAATTTTTGAAATTTCTAAAACACAGCGAGTAGAGTTTCGTAGAACAACTACACAAACAACCAGCTCACATATCGGTGCTGGTTTTACCCTTAAGCTCAGAGACATATCGTAGCGCGTTGATGAAGGTGTTAAACGAAACCTATGTCGCTGATGATATCTCCGTAATCAAGCTAGACTGTCTTGTCAACAACATAAGTGTTGATAATTTCATCTTTTTTAACGACGATGAAATACCACTAGGAGGCATGGGATCCACAAAGGCTCTTCACATTACCACCTGCTACAAAGGATATACATTGCCAGGGGTCTTAATTGATAATGGGTTTGCACTAAATGTCTTACCCCTATCCACACTGAATAGGTTGCCTGTGGATAGCTCTCATAAGAAGACTTGTCAAAACATAGTGAGAGCATTCGATGGAATTAAAAAGAGGATGATGGAAAGAATTGAGATACCCCTCTTGATTGGTCCAAGCACGTATGAAGTAGATTTCTTGGTGATGGAAATCAAGCCTTCCTATAATTGCTTATTGGGGAGACCTTGGATTCACTCGATTGGGGTAGTGTCGTCATCACTGCATCAAAAGCTAAAGTTGGTAACTAAGGGTCGTCTGGTAACTGTAATATCCCGAAATATGGCCTAGTCGAAATAGTGGTTTCAAGACCACAAATTTGAATTAGAAATAATTATTTTATGATTATTATAAGGCCTATGATATGTTTATATGATGGTGTAAAAATTTCATGAAGAAATCTTATGTGAAAAGTGCTTAATTTGACTTTCAGGACTAAATTGAATAAATTGTAAAACTTGAGTTCTAGAAGCTTCAAGCATGAAGTCGAATTGGATTATTAATTAGGGGTCCTTAAAGAGTAATTTGACCAAGTTCTAAAAATTTGGACAAAAATGGGTTTGGTTAGGTAAAATTTGAAAGAAAGGTACAAAGGGCATTTTAGTCATTTGGTAATTAAAAGATTAAAAAGGGAAAAATCACGCCAAAAACTTGTCCATCATCATTAAGCTTGCCCGAAACTCTCATGGACACCATGGCTAGGGTTTTTGTCATTTTCAAGCTCAATAGTAAGTGCTCCCAAGCCCCGTTTTTAATGTTTTTTACATTTTTGAAATCCTTGTAACATGATCTACTCATTTCTACCCATATTTTGAGCTAGGGTTTATGTTTAAAAATATTCCCATGCATGACATGCTTGTGTTTTGATGTTTAATGGAAGAATATGAAAGGTTGAAGTATGTTTAACAACTTTTACTAAGTGATTTTACATGAAAATGCCTAAAAAGGACTAAAGTGTAAAAGTTGTAAAATGGGTAGTAGATTGTGAAATAAAAGAGAAATGGAGACTGCTATAAGTGTAAAAGTGGTTCAGCTAGGCTTAAAGTGCAAGAAAAATGAACACATTTCATTTTACGAGCCTAGGGACCAAAGTGTAAATATGTGAAACTTTAGGGGTAAAAATGAAATTTTTCAAAAGTATGATTTTTGGGGTCAATTTGAATAATGTGAGTAATAAATAAGCTAGGTTTGAAATTTTAGATTAAGAAAACTGAGATTTGGGCTCAAATCGAGAAAGTATGAGATTTTGGACTAAAAAGGAATAATTAGCCATGCTCAGGTTCGAGGTAAGTTCGTGTGATAATAATAATAATAATGCAATGTCATACTTGAACTGTAAATTATATTATTGTCTCATAATTGGAATGATTTGTCATAAGGATGTATTCGATGAGCATTCGACAAGTACATACCTACGATAATGTTATCGAAGTTTGTGATTGAATCTAAATTGGCATGTTGATTCAAAGTTATTGAGTTAAAAGCTATTGTATGCTATGCATAAAAAGTAATCTACAAAATGTCTATGATGGTGATAACAATGTGATGAATTATGATTTTGTGTTAAGAAGCGATTATTGTGATTATTATCATTATGTAAAATCATGAGCTTAATTATCGTTATGAGATGTATGATTCGGTCCTAGGGACAAGTTTTGACGAGATGTGTATTCAAAGAAACTCTAGGTGACCTTGAGGAATACTAAGGATTTCAGATATTATGACACCATGGTTAACGAGAGCCGGTGTAAGACCATGTCTGGGACATGGCATCGGCGTTGGTATATGTGCTAGTGTAAGACCATGTCTAGGACATGACATTGGCACCAATATGTAATCCCGTATAAGACCATATCAGGGATATGGCTTCGACATTGTTAAATGATTTCGTATAAGACCATATCTAGGATATGGCGTCGATATGTAAATCCATGTAAGACCATGTTCGGGACATGGCTTTGGTACTTTATTTGGTGTATGATAATCCTGTACGTCTTTCAGTATTCCGGGTGGTTCAATGAGTAACTTGACGAGAAACCCAAAAGGGGGTAAGTCAATGAGAAAAGTGAGTATGTAGTTATACTATGAGATGGCAAAAGGTACGTACTCGAAACTCATTAGCATTGAGCTTGACATGTGAAATGGATTGGACTTATGATGTGAATGCAATGAATGAGTGATGCTTATGAGAATGATTTTTACAATAATCTTATAATTTAAGATTATATTCATGATGATTTGATACAGGTGGTGAGTTTGTGTGATGAACATGAGTAAGGCTTTTAAGCCAACTTGGTTTGAATGACACGAATGATCAATGTTGAGATGTGTTATTATAAAGTAAATATGATCTCTTGACCAATGTCAAGACATGGCAAAGTTAAACATAGTCTAATGAATGAGCATTAAAATTGATAATTTGAAATTATGAGATTTCATAGATGAAATTGTCAAATGCTTATTATTTTCATATGAGCTTACTAAGCGTAAAGCTTACTCCCTCATTTCCATTTCTTTAGTGTTAACAGGTTGGCTCGGGGTTGGAGATTGTCAGAGACAGCATCACACTATCAAGTCATCAACTTAGGGGAGTTGACATATATATATATGTTAAGCATTTTCAAGGGAGTGGCATGTATAGGGACTTAGTTTTTATGATAGATGTTGTTACGAATAGCCAAATGTATTGGCTTGTAGTGATTTATTATATATAGCGATGAGATGTGGCTTATAATGATTGTGGCTTGTAAGCCTAATTATCCATGCTATGTGCTAATGCTTTGTGATGTGATTATGTTTGTTTGCTATGAGCGGGTAGTGTTTGGCATATATACATGATGGATACCCTAAGACCATTCGAGGTGGTCATGGCCATGGAATAAATGTGTGACATGGAAATAAGTTGATAATGATTGAACATGAATTGTTATGTCTAGACTTGGTAATATCCTAGTCTGTGAAACACATGTATGACAACATGAAAATACTTTAATTGAGTTTTACTAAAGGATGATTAACCACTAAATTGATGTTATAATATGTGCCTATGATATGTTTAAGTATGAAAGAGTTTAAGGATATCAAAAAGGCTTGGAAAATAGCCTAAGTGTTGGCCACACAGGCAGAGACACGGTCGTGTGTCTCAGCCGTGTGGGGGACACGGCTTGGAGACATGGGCATGTGTCTAGGGTGTGTGAAGTCTGTAGCATTTTTTTGAGAATTTAATTCGTCACATGGCCTAGCACACGGGCGTGTGGCTTGGCTGTGTGGTTCATTTTGCATTATGACGTCATAGTCAGAGAGTTACACGGCCTGAGGACACAGGCGTGTCCCTGTGTCCACACGGACGTGTGACTCTGTTTCATGGAATATTTTCCTAAGTTGTCCCAAACTTTTCAAAGTTCCCGTTTTAGTCCCTAACGACTTTCAAAGTACATTTAGGGTCTTGTAGGCCTATTTAAGAGACATCACGCATATGTATGAATGTTTTTAAAGAGAATGAAATTTTATGGCTTGGATTTGCATGTTTGTTTACGATTATATCTGGTAATGCCTCGTACCCTGTTCTAGCCTCGGATACGAGTAAGAGGTGTTACAATAACAATAAACGTGGAAGAAGACATCATTGCATTTGCAACCAACGATGCGCCATTTGTGGGGACAAACGATAAAGCGATAGAATGTTCCTTTCGATCACTGGAATTTGTGAACGCGACCTTCATTGTCGAAGGGAACAAGATCCTGATGCCTAAAATATCCAAAACTACAAGGATAGGCCTGCAACTGACGGTTAGGAAAGAGCTTTGCCTGGGAGAGGACTTAGGAAATATCTCCAAGGGAAAGTCGAGGCACCCATGCCAATGGACAAACGAGATCGTTTTGCCTTAGGATATAAGCCAGATGTGAAACAAAGGAAGAAAGAGATGGAAAAGAAGCAGGAAAAGAGAAGAGCACGACTGAGTGGGGAAGAGGTCAAGTGGGAACTGATGACCTTTCCCCATATATCCAAGACTTTCGTGTCAGGAGGAACTATTCACCTTGAACAAAAGATGTCAAGAAAAGATATCGCTAAAGAAATGTTGGGAAATCTGAACATCAACGCCATATCAGAAGAAAAAATTAAGGGAGAAAATTTATCAAGCATTTGCCCCTATATACCCGGAAGTGTTCTGAACAACTAGACTGTGAAAGAGATTCCTGTAGTTTTTAGAGCTAATTCAGAGTAATGTTTAGAACACATGCTTATTGCTCTAAGCCTAGGAGTAATAAGTATCTTTTTTGTGAAATAGGCTTATGTCCAAGATCTTTATTTCAATAAAATGCATCTTTGCGTATCATTTTGAGCAAATATTCTTTTATTCTTTCCATTTCATGCATAATCATACCATACAGATAATCATTCTTAGATTCTTTTGTACTTTGTATCTTCCTTCATCCCTATATTTGGTCTCTAGATATGAATGATATGAGCAACGCTGCTACTGACTCATAATCTCCTTTTGAGCAAGATATGTGTATGGAGGATTCTCAGGATTTTGAAGATGTTCGAGACTGTAACCTATCTCCTAATTTGTTGAAGATGGTAGAACAAGATGAGAAACAAATCCCACCCTACAAAGAGTCAGTGGAAATTGTGAGCTTAGAAGAAGAAAAAGAGGTGAAGATTGGAGCTTGCATTACCGCAGAGACAAAGCGAGACCTCATTGAGTTACTACAAGAATTCAAAGATTTTTTCGCATGGTCGTATCAAGATATGTTTGGATTAAGTACTGATATTGTGGTACACTGGCTCCCCATAAAAGAAGAGTGCAAGCCAGTTCAACAGAAGCTTCGGAGAATGAGGTCCGACGTTTTGCTAAAGATAAAAGAGGAGGTCAATAAGCAATTCGATGCTTGTTTTTTACAAGTGGTTAAATACTCAGAATGGGTAGCCAATATTGTCCCCATCCCTAAAAAATATGGGTAAGTACAAATGTGCATAGACTACAGGGATTTGAATAAAGCCAGCCCAAAAGAAAATTTTCCATTGCCTCATATCGACACTTTAGTGGACAACATGGCAGGTTACTCATTGTTCTCCTTCATGGATGGTTTATCAAGATACAACCAGATAAAGATGCATCTTGAATACATGGAGAATACCATATTTGTAACCATGTGGGGAACATTTTGTTATAAAGTTATGCCATTTGGACTGAAAAACACGGGAGCAACATACCAAAGAGCCATGGTAACCTTGTTTCATGACATGATGCATAAAGAAATTGAGGCTTATGTTGATGATATGATCGCAAAATCCCGAACAAAGAACTAGCATGTACAAGTCTTGAGGAAGTTGTGCTTGAGATTGAGAAAATTCCAGCTGAACCTCAATCCAGCAAAATGTTCTTTTGGGGCTAGGTCGGGAAAATTGTTAAGATTTGTAGCCAGCGAAAAGGGGGTCGAGATCGACCCAGATAAAGTAAAGGCTATATCAGAGTTGCCTCTGCCACGCACTCAAGAAGAAGTTCGAGGTTTCCTAGGAAGACTAAATTACATCGCCCGATTCATTTCACAACTAACTGAGAAATGCGACCCCATATTCTGTCTCCTTAAGAAACACAATCCAGGCGTTTGGGATGAGGAGTGTCAGAAGACTTTCGACAAGGTCAAACATTATCTATCCAATGCCTCAGTACTGATGCCTTCCAGCCCAGATAGGTTGCTGATACTGTAATTGGCAGTATTTGGGAATTCCATGGGATGCGTGCTTGGTCAACATGATGATTCAGGAGGAAAAGAAAGAGCGATATACTATCTCAGTAAGAAATTCACTGAATGTGAGACAAGATATTCACCAATCGAGAAATTGTGTTGCGCCTTGATCTGGACAACTCGAAGACTAAGATAGTATATGTTGTACCACACAACTTGGCTCATCTCAAAACTTAATCCTCTAAAGTATATGATGGAGTCAACTGCTTTGAATAGAAGAATGGCCCGGTGAAAAATTCTACTTTCTGAATTTGATATAGTCTATGTGAATCAGATGGCAATAAAAGGGAGAGCAATAGCAGATTTTTGGACTAGTAGAGCTCTAGAAGATTACGAGCCTTTAAATTTTAATTTCCTGAATGAAGATCTAATGTATGTTGCAACCACTGAAGAAGACTCTCAAGAAGGTCATCCTTGGAAACTAAACTTCGATGAAGCATCAAATGTTGTGGGTAATGGAATCGGGGTAGTCCTGGTATCCCCAAATGGAGATCATTATCCCTTTACTAGCAAATTAGATTTTGATTACACGAACAATATGGCAAAATACGAAGCATACATCATGGGTATCCGTGCAGCCATAGAACGTAAGATCAAAGTGCTAGAGGTATATGGGGATTTTGCACTAGTGATCTATCAACTCAAGGGAGAATGAGAGACGAGAGATCCTAAGTTGATCAATTATCGAAGGCTGGTTTTTGAGTTAATTGAGGAGTTTGATGACATCACCTTCTATTACCTCCCACGAGATGAAAATTAGATGGCTGATGCCTTGGCTACTTTGGCTTCCATGATCAAAGTGAATAAACAAGAAGATGTAAAACCTATCTAGATGAGTATTTATGAGGCTCCGGCTTATTGTTACAACATCGAAGAAGAAGAAGAAGAAGAAAAGGATAATCACCCTTGGTACCATGATATACTGTGATATGTGAAGAATCGTGAATACCCTGACCAAACAACTGAGAATGATAAAAGGATGCTAAGAAGATTAGTCGGCAGCTATGTCATAGATGGGGAGATCCTATACAAAAGAAGAAAGGATCAGGTGCTACTAAGATGTGTAGACGCTGTCAAGGCTAAGAAAATTTTGGATGAAGTACGCGAAGGTGTCTGTGGAACACATGTCAATGGTTTTACAATGGCCAGGCAAATCATGAGATTCGAGTATTATTGGTCCACCATAGAGAAGATTGCATCAATTATGCCAAGAAATGCAATAAGTGTCAAATTTATAGAGATAAAATTCATGTACCTCCCTCACCTCTTCATGTTATGACTTCTCTGTGGCCTTTCTCTATGTGGGGCATGGATGTCATTGGGCCAATCTCACCCAAAGCATCTAAGGGCATCGGTTCATCTTCGTGGTCATCGATTACTTCACCAAATGGGTAGAAGCCACTTCATATGCCAATGTCACAAAGTTGACAGTCAACAAATTCTTGAAGAAAGAGATCATATGTCAGTACGGAATGCTAGAAAGGATTATATCTGACAATGCATTGAACTTGAACAACAATACAATATCAAAGGTTTGTAGTTAATTCAAGATCAAACACCACAACTCGTCACCATATCGCCCAAAAATGAATGGTGCAGTGGAGACAACCAATAAGAATATTAAGAAGATCTTGGAAAAAATGACTGAAACTTACAAAGATTGGCATGAGAAGTTACTATTTTCCCTTTATGCTTATCGAACATCTGTCAGGACCTCAACGAGGGCAACGCCTTTCTCTTTAGTTTATGGAATGGAGGTAGTTTTACCCATAGAAGTTGAGATTCCTTCTTTCCGAGTTTTGGCAGAATTGAAGTTAGATGAAACAGAATGGATCCAATCTCGATATGATCAACTAAACTTGATTGAAGAAAAAAGGTTGAAAGTCATCCGTCATGGTCAGATGTACCAAAAGCAAATGATGTGAGCTTACAACAAAAAGGTTTGTCCTAGAGAATTCCATGAGGGGGATTTAGTATTGAAAAAGATCATGTCCATACAAAAGGATTTCAGAGGAAAGTGAATGCCAAACTGGGAAAGACCTTATGTGGTAAAGAAGGCCTTTTCTAGAGGAGTGTTAATTTTGAATGAGATGGATGGCAATAGCTTGCCTAATCCTATGAATTTAGATTTAGTCAAGAAGTACTTCATATAAAAAAAAAAGAGAGACCAAAGACAAAAACCCGCAAAGGGCGCATTGAGACTAAAGGGGTTTTTGAGTTGAAAATTCGAAAAAGGGCAATTCAAATTTTGATCAAAGATGGGGCATGTGGTAGTCTTGTTATCCTCAAATTAACAAGAAAAAGGGATGTTATATCTTGGGGCATCAACAAAGTACTCTGGATCTCTAAAACACATATCAAGTTCAAAAAGGTCCTTGAGAAATTCGTGCAGAGAGGCTCATGTTGCGATATTTGGGGCACCTATTTTTCTCTTACTCATTTTATATTCCAGCAATGTTTGCTTTCTTTAATTAATCTATTCTTCTCAAATTTTGTTCCTGATAAATTTCAGTTTTGTCTATTATTATAATCTTTTTTAAGCATTTTGCATTGAAATAATGATTAATGGGCTAATAATACTTTCATAAAAGGGTTTTGCTTATTACTTTAAAAAGTTTCCTAAATAATACAATAACCTGAAACAGGACCATTGGTCAGGACTAACCAAATTTAAGAGTTGGAAACATGTGGGGAAGAATAGCCCAAATTGTGATTATTCTTTCCGATTTCCTGTCAAAGATACCAGCTGAGGAAGAAGGCAACGTAATACGTCAGTGATAAAACCTCGATGAACAACGAGCAATATCAACCCAAACATTAAAAGGGGATCATTCTCGAAAAAATGACATTCTACATTCATCATGCATACACATCTAGTTAGGAGCATTTGATTCATTCTGATCATAACATCCTAATCATTTTCCGTAAAAATAGGCCCATGAAATGAATGTTACAGGTCATGTTACCCAGAGAATGGTGTAACAGATCAATGAAGTTACGAATCCCATACTCCTAAAGTTGCAGTGGGATGGATTGAAGTCATTATGGCAAACCTTATCTCCCTGAAGTTGTAGCGGAGTAGGTTAAAGTTACTAGTCTTATCTCCCTGAAGTTGCAGTGGAGCAGAATGAAGATAGCGAATCTTATTTCCTTGAAGTTACAGTAGAACAGATTAAAGCTATAAATTACAAATCTTATCTCCCTGAAATTATAGTGGAGCAGATTGAAGTTATAGATCTTATCTCCTTGAAGTTGCAGTGGGGTAGATTGAAGATAGCAAATCTTATCTCTCTGAAGTTGCAGTGGAGCTGATTGAAATTACAAGTCTTATCTCCCTGAAGTTGCAGTGGAGCAGACTGACGATACTAATCCTATCTCTCTGCAGTTATAGTGGAGCAGATTAAAGCGACAAATCCTATACCTCTGAAGTTACAGTAGGTCGAATTAAATCTACTACAAATCTCATCTCCCTGAAGTTGCAATAGAGCAGATTGAAGCTACAAATCTTATTTCCCTGAAGTTGCAGTGGAGCAGATTGAAGCTACAAATTCTATCTCCCTAAAGTTGTAGTGGAGCGGATTAAAATTATGAATCCTATGCCTCTGAAGTTACAGTAGATCGGATTAAATCTACCATACAAGTCTTATCTCTTTGAAGTTGTAGCGGCGCAGACTAAAACCACAAATCTCAAATCCCTGAAGTTGCAGCGGGGTAGATTGAAACTACAAGTTTTATCTCTCTGAAATGGCGGTGGAGTGGGTCAAAGCAATAAGATGCAGTGGACTGGAATGAAGCTACTTGGAAAAGAGGAATGCCAGAGAAGTCGAGATTCGGTAAAACCAGGCAAAATTGGTCTTTCTTAAAAGTCTTTGCTCCGTTCTCGTTACATGACAACAAGCAAATAGGGGCAGCTGTAGAGCTCAATTTTATCCCGGACCCAATAAATTAACAGTCCAAGTTTCTTTATAAACCCAAATAAAAAATCCAAAGCCCAATTACAATTAGGCCTAAAACCTAACCCTAGCCTAAACCAATAATAAAAAAATAAAAAAATTAAACCCTAAGTGCATCGCACCTAGGTTTGCCTAGCCTACCACAGCCACTGGCCACCGCCTTTCTCTACCGCCCATTTGCACCTGTAGAAAAGCAAAATAATCATTAGTAGAACAAGTTGTAAATCAGGCTATAAAAAGCCTCAAACAACATGTAATGTTTTTTTAGAGAAGAGATCGAATACAAAATGGTGATTCGAACATACAAACATAGAAGATTGAATACAAAAGAAAAACAACACAGAGAATAAAAAAGAAACAAAATTTCAAAACAAAGCAAGAAACTCATATCAGAAATCAAATCGTGCTAAGGGGTTTTTTTTATTTTTCCTTATTTTTCCATTTTTACGAGCTTATTTTTGTGTATATATATATATATATATATATATATATCAAAAAAAGAATAAAAATAGAAAACTTACCTATTTTTTTGACTAGCCTGAGAAAGGGGAACTTTTGGCCTTTCGGCCGCTATAGATCATGATGCCGTCCATTGTGATCGACTTCGACTGGGTGATGGCGGACTCTGGCCCAAATCGGAAGGGGAGAGAATTTTAAAACAGTTTCTTTGTTTGTTTGTTTTTTTTTTTTTTTTTGAGAAAGGAGTTTAAATGATTTTTTAAAAAAAAAATTTGATTTAAATAGGGGTTGTGAAATGGCGTTGTTTCACTTAGGCCCCTTAATGCCAAAACGACATCATTTCACTCTAAGATCCGCGTGTCGACCCGACCCGTCAGGGAGGATTTGCGTGTTTTTTTTTCTTTTGGGGCCATTTGCGCTGCGAGTCCTTCCGCTTTTTTATTGTTTTATAATCAAGTTTCTTTCATTTTAATTTTTGCCCTTTAATTTATTTCGTTTCCAATATGGTCCACCTTGAAGCTATGCGTTTTGGGGGGGATTATTTCTCATTTTGGTCCCTCCTTGTTATTCGCGCGTTCAATTTGGTCCTTTACCTTCTTTTTTTTATTTTACCCAAAACTCTTTTTAAAATTTCAATTTAGTCCTTCTTTTGTTATTATTATTATATTTTTAAATTAATTAATTTAATATTATTATTCTCAATATTATTTTCTTTTTTTTTTTGCATTTCCTTATTTGTTATTATTATCTTATTATTAAATTAATTAATTTTACATTATCAATATTATTATTATATTTCTTTTTGTGTTTACTTACCCAATATTTTCTTTAAATATATTTATCTTATCATTTTATTATTTATTTATTTATTTATATCCTTTTACAATTTCAAACTTTTTTTTCCTTTTTTTATTATTAATATTATTATTTTTTAGCCATTTACATACTATTTATTTTTGTATTTGTTTACTATTATTTTTAGTTTACTTATTATTCTTTTTTGTAATCAGTATATTAGTTTCGTTTATTTACTTATTCTCGTCCTTTTATTATCATTATTGCATTTATTTTGTTAT
The DNA here is from genome assembly GCA_025698465.1 of Gossypium longicalyx. NCBI lineage: Eukaryota > Viridiplantae > Streptophyta > Magnoliopsida > Malvales > Malvaceae > Gossypium > Gossypium longicalyx. Next base: position 54,370,396 of record CM046996.1, read on the forward strand.
GCATACTAGCACCATGATTTATTTTTACACTTTACTACAAATTTGTGTTACATTAGTTTTTTCCCGACATATGTGATTTTGTTTTTATTTAAATAAGTAATATTCCGTATTTTAAAATTCGAAAAGTCGTTCCCTAACTTACGGGGTTTCAATTTTCTCGATAAATTCGAATAAACGAACCTTTTTTTTTACATAAGTTTTTCGATGATCTTGGGAATTAAGAAAAAGATCGTGTTCTAACTTACGGAATATGATTTTTTTCTAAAACCGAGATAATCGAATAACTTTTAAAATAAATAAAACTTTCGGTGTTTATTCTCGTTTCGGGGATTTAAGACATTGTGTCCTAACTTACGGGACATAGTTTTTTTCTCAATTAACGTGAAATACGTCCTTTTCTAAAAAATTTCAATTAAGCGATTTTAACAAAGGATTGTATTTTAAATCTTTTTAAAGTTTTCAATTTTCGACACTAAGACACTAATTAATCTACTAGGTATCAATTTTGGGCATTACGAGGGTGCTAATCCTTCCTCGCACATAACCGACTCCCGAACCCGTTTTTCTGAATTGCGTAGACTGAAAGCATTGTTTTAATAAATCAAATTGTTTATTAAAAGTAACAATTTTACGAGGTGACCCGATCACACCTCATCAAAAAATGATTGGTGGCGACTCCCATTTTTCGTTTTCAAAACAAAAAGTTGACTCTTTTTCAAAAATGGTTTCGACAATATAAAATAAATATTGGTTTTAACAAATTAAAAATGTTGGATAATAGTCCAAATAACACATATAATTAGATGCAATATATGAAGGGCCCAATTAGGCCTTCTAGAATAAAAAGGGGCGACAACCCTAGTATTTCCCTAAAGGTGTCGCTGCCCCTACTACTTCTACTTGGAGTAGAAGTTGTGTTTTTTTATTAAAATATTATTATTTAATTAGACTTTATTCAAACAAAACTAACTCTCTATAAATAGGAATTATGTGTTGAACAATTTATACACTTCATTAGTGTTGTTATTCTATTAGAAAATAGTGCTAACTTATTTTACATAATAAATTTTATTTACGAGAGAAACGCATAGTTACTGGTTAAAGAGAGAATTAATTTTCCTACCAAAGTTAATAAAGTTTTCATTCTATGTGCTTGGTTCGTGATTGTTTGAGCCTACACTAAAAATAATTTATGATTTGAGAATAGTAAAAAAGGTCATTCAGCAGAAAGTCGAGAACAACTTAACCGCTTCGTACAAAGCACATATATAATTTTTGTTAAAGTTTATTGTTATATATATCACAAAGAATCGGTTTAAAAATATATATATATATATATATATATATATATATATTTAAACGTCTATTGTGTCTAAATACATGATTTTTGATTGATGATCACAAATATAATAAAGAGTAGTTACCCCTCTAATGCCACAACTTGTCGATGATCATTCCTCCTGCCAATCTAACTTCAGAGTTACAAAGTCGGCTCCCGGTTTTAGTCCTGTTGATAGTTTTCATGATCATACCCCTTAGTCTTCAAGATCATACGTATGACTTTTTATTGATTTCATTTCTATTTTGATTTTATGTTTTAATATTTGAACCTTAATACATGTAGGGTGGATTTTTATGTTTTCGTACTTATTTCGTTGCTTTATTTATAAAGACTTTTGATATTTATATGCTAAATATTTTATACGATTTTTTTATTCTTTTTGTTTCCTATCATTCATAGTATAAGTACATGGAAGGTAATAGTTTTTATGACTTTTATGAATTGTACGTCTTTTTGTGATGTTTTAAAAATCTCACGAGAAGTAACGAAATGATTTTTAATTTTTTTTTGTACTTTTTGCTTTTTCTAATCAAAGGTAACTATAGTTATAAAAGAGTCGTTAAAACTATTACCTTCCATTATACTTGTACTATGAATAATAAAAAATGAATAAATAAAAAAATATAAAAAATTTATTACAATTTTAACAATGTCGCGAATTGGGAATCTTTTCATGATATTTTGTCTCAATTTTTTGTAACGTTTTTATGCATTATAAAATAACAATGGAATATGTAACTTTTTATTAACGTCAACAAAGCTAAACTTTTCATTAACTTCTTAAAGTGTCAAAATAATTTCCCCCTACATTTAGTGTATTATTCTTATAGCATGTTTAGTTCACTTAAATGAAATAAAATTATAATAGAATAGTTATTTTGTGGAAATAGAATAGAATTGTAATGAAATAAAATAAGTATAATAGTGATTTAGTTGAATGTCATGGAATGAGTTTTTGTAAAAATACTAATACATTTAGTTGAAAAGAATAGATATGTAATAATAATAATAATAAATATTCGAATGACAAATATGTCCTTTAATATTTTTAATGTATTTTTCACATTAATTTAATATTAAAAAATAATATTTTTTATCAAAAGAATAATATTTAAATATAAAATATTATTTTTAAATATTTTATATTAAATGATATTAATTTTTTTATTTTTATATTAAATTGTATTAAAATATTTAAAATATTTTTATTTTAAATTATAGTAAAATACTTAAATTATTTATATTAAATTAATTTATTAATTTATAATAAATTATATTAAATATTTAAAATATTTTATTTTTATATTTTCTGAAATTTATAAATAATATTTTATATTAAATTATATTAAAAGATTTTTTTTTGTTTTTATATTAAATTATAATAAAAATATATTATATTAAATTATTTAAAATATTTATTTTTATATTTTTTGAAATTTGGAAATAATATTTTATATTAAATTATATTAGAAAGATTTTTCTATTTTCTCTATCTTCGTTGATCCCTCTCTCTCTCCCCAAATTTATCTTCATCTTCCTCTCCAACATTTTTCCATAATCAAGTAGACCACCATCGTTGTTGTTGCCTCCACTACCGTCAACCACAATATGAATTTACCAAAGTTTTACCGAGAACTTTTCTTAATCTCTCTTTCATATTTTCCATTTTAATTTTCTTAAAGACCTTCCAAAAACCTGGATCTACAAAGCTTTTGTATCAAAATTTCTCTTTTTTTACTATTTTTATTGTAGCACCACCATAATTCAACTATCATCTCAACATCTGAATAACATAACAAATCATTGTGATATAACTAGTTTCTACTTTTAAACTTATGAAACACGTCTTACGTAAGCATATCAAACATATGATTATTAAGATAAGCATGTCGCAACATTGGGTTCAAGGCATTTAACATTCGGGTGTAGCTTACAAAGTTAACGAAGTATCAAATTCATAACATCACCGATCAAAAAACAAGAGTTGCCCCGTATATACATGTTACAAATACAAAATGTTAGGCTCACAGCAAGGCCTAATGATTTTTGGGTGAGTCGAGAGATCTAGTAACACCTGAGAGATAGTAAAGAAATTGTATGAGTTCAATATGATCAATTACATGTCGGGTTTTCCTTTTTTAAAAGAAAATAACTAATGTCTATGTTTATTTGTAATTAAGCAACAAGTAATCACACACACATTAAACATATCTCTCAACAGTTTAATATAACTGGTAATACCAAATCTCACGTTACAAACTTTGTAAAGTCTTTACTTTAAATCACTGCAACACAAATTTTAACATTTACCTTCAATTTCCCGCAAAACCAAATTAACAACATATTCAATCTCCATACAACCCGTTCGAAGCTCTGCAAAACCAAATTTACATACATGTACAATCTCCGTACACCTCGTCCGATCCTCCACAAAGTCATGTTGACAATTTGACCGAATAGGGTCACTTTACAAGTCCATATATTTATATTTATTTTATACTTCGCAAATACAAATTGACAGTGCATTGGATATAATTTGACATCGAACAACACATTCGGACAGCTAAACTTAATAAAGAAAATCAGCACAAATGACAGTGTATTGGATAGTAAATTTAACACTTTCGGACAGCTTAATTTTAAGCTTGTTAGGATTGACCCGATTAAACAATAAGTAAAAAAAATAGCGGAATAAATTGAGAAATTGAACACACAAATTTAATGTGAAAAAATCCCTCCAAAAGAGGATAAAAAACTATGGGCAAAGATAATTTTACTATAATGGCAAAAGAACAAAGAGTACAAAAGATGGAGATAAAAACTAAATCCCGAAAATCCGAAAACAAAGAACCCTCAAAACAAGCCCGAAATGTGTTCGAAAACAAAGAACCCTCACTATAATGACTATCCTTTCATGACTGCAATGGCAAGAACAGTTCGAATGGTTGCAGCTCGAACTACTGGGCTAAAGGTGTCTCAAAAATCAAGCCCTGCATGCTGAGAAAACCCTTTGGCCACCAAACGTGCCTTATATCTCTCCACTGTATCATCAGCTTTCTTTTTCACTTTAAACAACCATTTGCAGCCAACTATTCTTTGATTATCGGGGAGAGAATATAGGCTCCATGTGTTATTTTAAAGGAGAGCTTGTAACTCACTATGCACAACAACTTTCCAAGACTCATTGCGCATTGCTTCATGGATGTCAACAGGGATATCTTTAGAAAAATAGGATGTTGTGCTCATGTATGCCTTGGGTTTAAAGATGTCAGCTTTGCTACGTGTTACCATACTATGGGAGTTACATGATAAATATTTGTTCTTGATCTCAATTATGTGTTCTTATTTCATATTTTAATGTTTTCAGGCTATTAATTCATGATTGATGTACTTATTCAGTGGAGCAAAAGTCCCTATTTAAGAATAGATCTCACATAATTGAGTGGAGTTGCATACAACCCTAGAAACAGGATAACATAAATCTACCGGATTAGAGTCAAATCTAATAGGGGATTCCATAGATCGAATTAATACAACAATAAGGAGGTTTTAATTAGAAAGAGATTTCAATTAATCAACCTAAAGTCAGTTATTTCTACTCTCGGAAGAGATATTAATATAATTTAGGTATTTCTACGGACCAAGTCAAATGAATAAATCGTTTAATTCAAATTCAGAATAATAAGTGAAGTCTAGGTGGATTCTTTACTAGATATTGTCTTCTTCATAAGTTTCTTCAAAGTATTTTCCCAATTCGCTCTCTGTCATTTAGAAATTAGTTTAGTTAAATTTAGATTTAAAATAATTCATTCAATTTATAGGCTAAATAACAAAAAGATAGTAATTACTAGTACTTTTAGTCCTCGTAGATACGATATTCTTGACTCACTGTAGCTATACTACCATTCAATAAGTGTGCTTGCCTTTATCGTGATCGTAGCTTAGTTTAGTGAATCATAAAACGATCATCATTTTCAGATCATGAACTTGACATTGTGTAGGAAGAAACTTAAATATCACCTGATTGTTTTTTGTAAACTTCGATACAGATAAGAGATTTTTGGTTATACCAAGTACAAACAACAATGATCGCATGTATAATGGTCGTGAACGAGTAAGCAAAGAAGACTGACCAGTAGACAGAACAGGAAGTGCAATGCCATTACCAACATACACTTTACCTGGACCATTGTAGGAGGTACTTTCACCCAGTGAAGTAGCCGAATGTGTGAGATGATGTGTTTCCCCAGAATCTAGATACCAAGCATTATCACCAATTGTCTTAAGAGTGGAAATATAAACCTGAGGATATGAGGTTATTGAAGTGGGTGCATTGGCAGATTGTTGAGAACTGGTAGTAAACAGATTAGGCGAAGTAAGCACTGAAGCAGGTGGAAAAAAACAACTTGGTTGAGTACTGGGAATAGCAACAGGCGAAGTTGGCATAGAAGATGGCATCCAAAGGATTATCGGCGATCCAACACCAAACATACAGACATTTCCTTGTTGAGAAGGAAATCTGTAGCCTGCACTCTTGTATGAGGCATCAAACCGATAGTAACATATATCAACAAGATGACCTTGTTTCCCACATAACTGACATTGAAAACGTGAGCCAGATGTACGACCATGCCCACGACCTCGATTATTTGAGGAGGGGTGATAAACTGGTAGAGGTGCACTGTTGGCAGAAAGATCTGCAGGTTGATGTGATACCATATTGACTGAACTAGGAGCCTCAAATATTGTAGCCTGCTGGCGTGCTTCAGCATCAAGGAGCATGGTAGTAACACCCTAAACAGTGTAGGGTATTTGACTGGCCATGATGATCATAATGACAGACTCATATTCAGGTGACGGACCATTAAAAATTCCAGTAACATGCTCATGCTCGCTAATGACTTCTCCACAACTAGCAAGATTATCATAGTACCCCTTAATTTTCATTAAGAAATCTTTCATAAAAAGATCACCTTGCGTTGAGAGTGTAAAGCTCTTCTGTAAAACATCAGTCTAGAGGTGTTTTTTCTGCCATACAAATTAACAATAGCATTCCAGATTTGAGCACTAGTATCCATACCAATAATATGTGGAAAAACTGCCTGACTCACCAATGACAGGAGCCAAGATGCAAGAGCACTGTCTTGTTGTTTAAACTGAGCACACTCAAGATTCTCTTGAGGCACACCATCAGCATCTGAAAGCAGTTGAGGAGGAGGAACAGTACTAGAATCCAAAAATCTTTGAAGCTTATATGTTTTAATCGCCAAAAGAACCTGTTGATGCCGTAATAGGTAATTAGTGTCATCAAGAAGAACACTGATTTTCTTGGTGGAAAAGAAACGACTATCAACAACTCCATCAGTAAGATTAGAAGCCATCACTGGCGCAGTGGATTGAACAACTAATGGACTGGAAGGATGAGACATGAAGAACTCAAAGAATCAATCTCTAGGAATTAATGGCCATCTAATACCATGTTAATCTATAACTAGATGAAATGAAACTAAAAGAAAATGCATTAAACAAGAAGAATGTAGTAATATTATCGTTAACCTTGTACAGGAGTAGCACACGCTTTTATATAACAAAAGTAGTCTAACAGATTAACTGACAACTAACTAACAACTAACAGATTAACTAACTTTATTAGCTACTCTAACACCGTGCAGCCGTTAAGTGAAAACAAAACAAGTTGTTTATGTGAAGAAAAATAAGGTTGTCATATCAAGGTTTCATGTTTTCTTCAAAGGCAATGAAATCTATAAATTGGCATTATTGCATTTCTAGAGCCAAAACAAGGAATCAAAACCATTAAAATATGAACCTAGTTTCTCAATAACATTGCCAACGGAGAAACATATATGCAAAGAGTCAACTTCATCAACTGATAACCATATACAGAGAGTCAAGTAAACATATCATGAAATGAAAATACAAGGAACTCAACTTTTACATTCAACTCATGTTGTTAAATTACTCCAAAGTTAGAATCATCCACTAAGTAAAAACTAAAGAAGTTCCTACTTAATCACCATATATTACCAAGAATCAAAAAAAAAGAATGTGGTCAGCAAAAAACTCTAAACACCACCCAGTATATATACCAAAACCACTTAAAATTTTCATTTTTTTGGCATAAACCAAAACCACAAAAAGATTGAAACTTGAAAAAATTCACTAACAGACCTTATGGAACAACTGAACTTCCCAAAACTTAGAAGTTCTTCAATAGAAAAAAAAACCCCAAGTGAACACTTAAAAGCTCACCACTCTTTGAAAGCAAACCAAGAATCGAAATCAACCCACAAACAGGAACATTTCTAAAACAAAATCTATTCAAGAATAGAAACAAACCAAATTAAACTTAAAAAGAAAAATCTGCTAACCTGAAAGTCTATTGTTGCGATAAAAGAAAACCTATTAGCAGACATCCCTTCTAGAACAAAATCTGATCATTGCAAGAATAGAAACCAAATGAAATTAAACTTGAAAAAAAATCTGCTAACATGAAAGTATATTGTTGTGATAAAAAACAACAACTTTGAATTCGTTTGCAGAGAAGGTGTAAAGGAGATTTTGAGAAAAATTTTCTTATTTTCCATTCAACGATGATCAGAATGACTATTCAAAGTCGTAACCACTAAATCTTTATTATGCATCTCGAGAGAATAGAATCAAATAAACGAGTTACTGTAGAACAGGAAATAGTGGTGGCATGGAATCACCATTCTATCAAAATGAATTTAATAGAATAGAATTATAATGAAATAAGTAATTCAATTATTTAATTGAATAGAATGAATTAGAGCTGTAACAATATTATTGTCTTTGGTTGAATAGAATAGAGTTATAATAGTATAAGAAAAGAAGTTCAAATAATCAGAATACCTTTAGTAGAATTTTTTTATATGGATGATTATTGTAATTAAATTTTAATAGTATTATTTTTAAATATAATTTAATAATAATAAATAATTTAATCATATTTAATAAAATTATTATTAAATATAATTTAACAATAATTAATATAGTAATTATTAAAATATGAATTAATAAAAATAATAATATATAGTCTACGTTATTATTTTTAAAATACAATGCATATTTAATGTGCTAGAATATCATTAGCAAAACAAATAATTTAGCTTATATGTCATAATCTATATGTTACTTAAAGAATAAGGGAAAAAATGAAAAATATGTTTCCAGATGTTGAATTACAACAAAAGAACTGATGAAATTGTTATGTATATATATTTTTAACATATTTTCATTAATTTATTTATGCTACTAGATGTGTATAATATAAGGATCTCATGTCAAAGTAAAAATGACTAATATAGATTTAATGTATGTATTTTAATTTTATTTAAAATTTTAAAACTTTTAATTTTTATTTATGTAATGAACATTTTATAAGCTTCAAGCCCTTCACAATTCATCCCACCTCGAGCCAAAACCTACACAATGAAAAGTATAACAATAGTACCATTTACAAAATGCCAAATTTACAACATAGCATGTCAAAAGAGCTATCAAACATTAAATAAGCTCAACCTTTGGAGTCAATTAACGTAGCATGTTCAAGACTAATTTAAACCTCATCCTGGTAATAAATGAGTAATCACAAGCTCTCATACAACTTCATTTTTACATGTGCCAAATCTCCATTACTATATTAGTAGAATTCTTAGAACCCATCTAACGTAAAGTCAAGTATATTCTCAATAAGATACTATAAATCACTGGCTAAGCTACTTTCAAGAGCCATCAAATCTTTGTACGATTGTTATTCCACCTAAAACACCAGAAAAAGAGAATGAAGAACCACTCGAATTTCAACAAGTTCATGTCAGTGAAAAGAACATATAAAGCAATTAAACATTTTAGGCAAAGACTTTACAAGGAATTTTACATGTAAAAAGACCTTAAACAGATACCAACAAACCCTTTTGGAAAATACTCGCTCAACAAGTTAGAAAACTTGATATGTGAGACCCTATACTCGCATTATCATTCACAACATAACCCATTTCCAAGCAGTTAGATCATCAATAAATAAAAAAGATTATCAGGTAAATCACAATTGAAGAATCGATTTTAAAAATGCAAATAAAACAGCTTAACATTAATACTCTATTACAACGACCACCTTCCAGTAGCATCCCTATTGAAATTTATCTTTCCATTCATTTTTAGTCTAAGCTGTTACTGCTTTCACTACTCCTTCAACTCTTCACCGTTTATCATCAAAATGAATGGAAAAAATGAAACCAATAAAACTAAAAATGAACACATAATATTGCATAAGGTTGAACAATTAAAACATACTCATCTAGCATATGACTAAACTAAAATGACTCAAACAAGTAGTGCAAACACACAACAAATGATAAAACATGGGGAAAAAAAGACAATTTAGGAAATGGTTTAAGGTATATCACACTAGAAATGCAAGTTCTGTAATATTACATGGTCAAAAAACGAACAACAATGGTATTAAACAGTAGCAACCCTTATTGTTAATAGCAATAGTATATTAACAAATATACATGTATAAATTAAAATTGACACACTGCTGGGAACATTATGCTAAAGAAGAGTAACTCTCATAAGCACAACAACAATATAAATGAGGATTAATTAAACAATTAAAAAGTATTAATAAGCAAAAAGTTCCCTTTAATCATATATAGGCTTTATTAGTGAATTGGCCCTTGATATCAGTCAATAAGAACATGACAAACGACATATTCTTTATTGGATGCCATACACTTTGGGGATAAAATGAGACAAAATTGATAGTTTAGTTTAAAAGATTAATATGAGAGTTAGAGTATAATTCAGGGACCAATTTACTAATAAATCCTATTATATATATACATTACATACATTGATCACATTTGAATTCAAGAAACAAATATTACATAAACCATAAAATGAGCACATAATTCAAGAAGCAATATTACATAATCCTCCAAAAACCAAGAATCCTCCTTATCAACTTTCTCACAACTACTGCTTGTATAAATTGAACGCCCAACAACTATTGCAAGATTCTTAAGCTTGGCATGCAGATAGTAATTACTGAACCCACATCAAGTTTCCTATAATTTCTCAATATCCTATAGTGATGCTCATATAATTAAAAACCTACGAGGATTGTGAACCCTAATGCCAAGGAAACAAAGAAAAGAAGGACTGGATGTAACTTGTAATAGCAATAGAGCCTGTTAGCCAAGGATTTGATCATTCTAATACGGCAAAACGAAGAAACTTTAGACCTTTTGGTTCTTTTGATATTACCTAATTCAATATCAAAGTCATCTCTTGGATAAGCATTGAAGGATTTAGGACTATTTTACCCAAATGGATAGTTATTCATGATACAAAAATCTACTTGAAAAGCTTCAATTTTATGTAAACAAAGCATACCCAGATAGGCAATTCAACAAATTGTCGACTAAAGATCAAGACTTTGGGTATTCAATTCAACAAAGCCAACACATAAACTACTGGAAAAGGAAACATCTTGATCATCAAATCAACTTCTTGTTTGCAGCTTAGGAAAGTAGAAAAGAATTTTAGGACAGATAAACAAAATGGGATTTTGATTTATATGAAAAACAAGATCAAAGCAGAGGTAGAAAGGGTAACCTCACCGAAAGCCTGGCAGGATAGAAATTCAAATCCAAGATTTCAAATATTATGTTTATTAAAAAAAATTTAGAGATGATGGCGAAGGGAAGAAGACTAACAACAATCATTGATCGTTGATCGGAGCCTCGCTATTCCCACAATCGATGGGATGCATGGTGGGAGACGTGCACATTTCTTTGCAAAGCTCCGCCTTCGACATCAAATTCTCCATATTTTTCGCCACACGCAAAACCCAAAAACAGAGATTCTTCTAATGCATTTTATGCAAAACCCAAGAAGATCCCTTGCTAGTGTTACTAGAATGATGAGCGAAGGTGGGAGGAGATTTTCATCTAAAAAAAGAGAGCTATTAAGAGAAGCATTGAATAGGCAATTCAGAACAGACAATTCAAAGCCCGACTCTCTGAATGGATATATAGTGTTTATACATAATAGAGCCCACATGGGGTAATTGATTTGATAGTCAAATTTCAATCAAACAAATGTATCACTATAGCATGTAAAATAGAGACCGCCATTCCGTCGAAGGAAAACATGCTGTTATTGTTTTCCTGAAGCTTTTGAAGCGAAAATATAACTTCGGTTTATGATAATAATCCAAAAAAACATTCTTGCCAATCCAATATATTATTATTTAATATATATAATTGTGTATTAACTTCATATCATATATCCATAAATGTTACTAATCATTATTATTATTGTCCATTGACTAAAAACATATAAGATAATCATATTATTTTTATGACTATTATTAAACACTTCATTAATACTGAAAATACTAAAAATAATGGTGACAATACTTTTATTTTAAAAAAAAAAGGGGGTAAACAAGAAATAAATATTGAAAATGATGATCACAATAGGGTACAAATGATATTATTACCATCCTCTAATGATTGGATTTTGTAAATACTCCGGAATCACATCTGCTTTGACTTCACGAGAAAATGAACAATATTTAAAGAACACACATACAAACCCAAGAGATAGACATAGAATAATAATTCTCATACAAGATCACAAGATAAACGAAGCAGATGGTGGCACTATATTTTTAATTTTAATTTTATTTTCTCATATTAACATGCATCTAAAATCAAATGACTGAACTCAATTGTCCAGTCCAAGATGCTGCAAGTGTTTTTTCACTGCTGAATCACTTGTTGAATCTGATGCTGCAACAGTTGCATATCGACCCGAGAGCATGATCGCGCCATCTCACCAGCCAGCGGGACCACTGGTAAGTTATCACAGTTGCATATCTCAATCATGAATCCATCTGGGTCATGGAAGAACAGTTGTTCAACGCATATTCCACCTTCTTCCACTATTGCTCGCTCATATTCCATTTCCATTTCCTTCAGCTTATTCTCCACACACCCCATGCTCTCGCACTATTAATATATTGGAAACAAACAAATTACTTAATAGCTTCGTTTACTAAGGCTGCAACTTTAAACCAATGTTAGACGGAGAACAGCATCAAAATGTTTTCATTTTGTCAAGCATAAACAGGCCCAACACTGATTCAACCGGTGCCGGTGCCAGGGACAGACAGAAACTCTGGACCCCAAAACTGTAAAATTCTAGTATAGATTTTTAAATATATATATTAATACAACTCAGAAATTTATAATTCAAACAAAAAACCTGGAAAGAAATGTGGTTATCTTTGGGATTGATTTTCCATTTCTTTGGCAAGTTATCCGGATCTTCTGATTGCAAAAGATGAATCCCAAATCCATATCCAAACAACCTGCAATGAAGAAAAAGAAATCCACAAGAAATATAATCTTAAGAAGAAAAATGAGAAACGAAAATCAACCGAAGTTTTGTTTCTCCTTTTTCATTTTTATATCTTGTTTTTCATTACCATGCCCCATTGAAATCAAATGATCCAGGCCTCCTTATTGGAACAAACCCAAGAGTCTTTTGATAAAAATTAATGGATTCCTCAACTGATCTACAAACAAGAGATATATGGTTCAAAGATTTGAGATGAAGAGGGTTTTCCGCACTTCCCTTCATCTTTTCTGTCCCGAGAAAAAAAATGCTCCAAACACTGAAAAGACAAACGATTTCTTGAGAGAAGATAATGCGAAACAAACAAATAGAGAATTTCTGAATCAACAAAAAAAGAAAAAATAAAGAAAAAATATAAAGAAAGACAGGGCAATGAGATACCAGAGGCGAAAGAAAAGGGCAAGGGGGAATTATATCCAGAAGGAAAAGAAGTAACAGGGGCTGGGTGGGACCTCTAATGCATGCCACGTATTTTATAACTATGTATTCAGTAGACACGTAGATAGCACATGCTAACAAGGATCAAACCCATAAAACCCAAACGAAAAGGATTCTGGTCTTATTAGTAGACATTTTTTATATATAAGCTCGGGTAATCCTAAAAATGCCGTTCTTTATAAAAAGTTATTGAATTAACTCGTTTTTTTTATTGGATTAGGTAAAAAAGAAAAAGGAAAAAAATTGGTTGGTAGCGTTTTTCTTCTGTTAAGTAATTTTATTTTAAGGTTAGGGTTTAGATTTTTGTTAATGTAGGGTTAGTGTTGAGGTTTTGTAGATTTTAGTGTTTTAGAATTTATGGATTTAAGGTTTAAGATTTTTTTTAATATTTTTTATATGTATTTTGGATTTTTTTATAATTTTGAGTTATAAAGATAATATTATTTTTAAAAATTTGAAACTATTTAAAGCTAAATTTGGTGTAATATTAAAAAATGACAGGTATTAAAAGGGTATTTACAACAATCGTATTTACATCAATGATATATTAAAATTATTCGAATTGTATAATTTAATTTGATTCAAAATCAAAACTCGAACTACTCGATTTGATTAACTTTTAGTTTGTGTTTTTTTTTTTCGAATGGAACTGAGTTTTGATCACCCGTAGTTTATGACAGGTTGAGGTCGATCAGAATTGTTTGAAAAATATTAACCCGGGAATCCCAGGATATTTGATGGGTGAGTGAAAATTTTGTAGGAGTTGAAATTGGTAGTGAGAAATGCCCCACGTAAGGCGCGTTTTCAGTACACTGTTAGAAAAATGCATAATTTTTTTTTCAATTTTAGTTATTCATATATAATTACAACTCTATTTTTCTAAATAATGTTTTTGTTTCGAACATGTTAAATAGGTTATTTAGTTGAAAATGAGTTGACAAATTAATGTTGATGTTTATTAAGATAGTGAAGTCTGTGACACCCACAATGGGATCGTTTTTTATCGGAGAACATAGCGCAATTGACTTTCAACCCTAACATACAATTGTTGGAGCTACATGCAAGAATTAGGCGAAAATTTGTCGAATTCAACTAGTTGAGGGTATCGTCATTGAAATATCGATTTTGTGCTTCAGTCGATCCCGTCAAATATGATGCTTTCGATATCAAAGGCGCAAGAGGGTGGAGGTGTGGTGCAGACGCATATTTCTAGTGGATCACCAATACTCAAGTTATATGCGGAGTTTGCAAACAAATATGAAGGCGGTCAAAGGTCAACATATGTTCTAGTTCGAGAGGCTAGAACGGAAGAACAAGCTAAAAGTCCAACGACACAGTTGTGCGGTGGGTTCACTGCTTTGTTAGAAAGTTCCCATTTTGATATCTCAAAATCATCAATAGGAAGAAACTCATCGGTTTCAGCCTTAGATTTCAACTACAACAGGCGGAACGTTCAATAGTCGGGGTGTGGCAGTAACCTAGAATATTGGACCCCAACACGACACTCAATTAGTGGTTTTGATTTGAACTTTGGTTAGTCGATGTTCAACGCTTAGAACACTTACAAAGGTATGACATCAAGTTCTAGTGGTTTGCAATCAACAGGTGATTTTGGTTATTTCGACAACTATTTAATAATAAATGATGTACACCCTGCGACCTCCATTGGTGAGGGGACATCTACCCCTAGAGGTGCTGGTGGAGTTGAGAATGAAGAGGGCACTAAATCCGATGCTGATCTAATCTAGGAGCTCGGGGAGGATGATTTAGAAATTGCATTATTTTTTAAACCAAAGCCGGTTCCAACTAATTAGAAGATAGAGGTTCAGAAGATGAATGTCTGGGCGAAGATGCCGAAGATTCGTGGTTTAGGGCTTACTCACCTTTAACCCATATGCATAATGTGGACCTTTCAGCAAAAGGTGGTTGGAGTTTGAAGAACTTCCACAAAAGATAGGACCATGCGAGTTTTTCGTTGGATTCGAGTGATTTAGAAGTGGGAAGGAGTTTTCCTCTAAAGATGACTTTGTCGCTGCAGTGAAGTGGTATAACATAAAGAACGGGCTAAACTTTCACATTGTTAAATCTCGATCTAACAAATTTGACACGAAATATGCAATGCGAGATAAGTAATGGAGCAGATGCATGCAACTATCGATTTTAATTTTTTGTGGTTGTCTAGCCCGACACATCTTTCAATACAATGTCACCAACACGACTAACCCCCAATTGAGTTCGTCCTCTTCTCTAAAGTCCATGAGTTTTAGCAACCACTTTAAATGGACAAGATTTCGTGATTTATCAGACATTAGGAGACCCCCAATGATCATAAGGATGTATGCCTGTAACATCTTGATTTAGGGTCTAGTCAAAATAGTGGTTTCAAGACCACACATCTGAAGTAGAAATAATTATTTTATGAGTATTATGAGGTTTATGATATGATTTCATGATTGTCTGAGATTTTCATGAAGAAATTTTATGCCTAAAGTGTTCAATTTAACCTTAGGGACTAAATTGAATAAGTTGCAAAATATGTGTTTTTAGAAGATTTAAGTATGAAATTGCTTTGGATTATTAATTAAAAGGTCTTAAATAGAAATTTGATCAATTTCTATATTTTTGGACAAAAATGGGCTTGTGTAGGAAAAAATTGAAAGAAATGCCTTAAGGGCATTTTTGTTATTTAGTAATTAAAAGAATAAAAAGGGAAAACAAGCTAAAATTTGCTCATATTCTCCATGCCATAGCTGAAATTTGAAAGGTCACCATAGCTAAGGTTTCTTCAACTTTTGAGCTTGATTGTAAGTGCATCTCAGCCCCGTTTTTAATGTTCTTTACATTTTTGAGATCCTTGAAGCATGATCTATTCATTTCTAGGCATATTTTGAAGTAGGGTTCATGTTTCAAAATTTAACCATATGTGACATGCATGTGTTTTGATGTTTCATGGAGGAATATGAATGTTTAATGTGTGATAAACATCTTTTACTAAGTGATTTTTAGTGAAAATGACTAAAAAGGGCTTATTTATAAAGGTTGTAAAAATGGGTAGTAGAAATGTGAAATAAAGAGAAATATGGGCTGATATGAGTATGATATAGGCTCGGCTAGGCTTGGGTAACAAAGAAAATGAACACATTTCATTTTACGAGCCTAGGGACTAATTTGTAAAAATGTGAAAAGTTAAGGGTAAAATGGTAATTTTACCAAAGTATGAGACATGGAATGATTTGAATAATGTGATTATTAAATGAACTAAATTTGGTATTATAGATCAAGAAAAATGAGATTTGGGCCTTGATCGGTGGAAGAATAAGGTTATTGACGATTAGATCCATTTTCTACTATTTTTGTACCGAGGTAAGTTCATGTGTAAATAATGCAATATGTATCATATTTTAATGCTTAGATATTGCATGAATTGAAATTTCATGTTTAAATGTGATTATCATTATTATTATCATGTGAAATTATGTGATTACTTATTATCATGAGTTATGAGATTGGTCCTATGGACGAGTTCGACGAAGATGTGTTATCGAAGAAATCCCGATTGAAACTTAGGATTAGATAGGATACGAATGTCATGACATTAAGGTTATTGAGATTACATGTAAGACCATATCTGGGATATGGCGTCGGTATGAGACTTCGTATAAGACTATGGCTGGGCCATTGATGTCGATATGAGATTTCGTGTAAGACCATATCTAGGATATGGCATCAATATGAGACTCTGTATAAGACCATAGTTGGGCTATTGGCATCAATGTGAGAGTACATGTAAGACCATATCTAGGATATGGCATTGGTACGATATTGTATGTACGAGATTTCTTGTGTATCCTTTAGTATTCTAAGTGGTTCAACGAGTAATTCAACGAGTAATTTAATGAGTATGAAAAAGAAGAGAAAGAGCACGTAAGTATTCCGAATGAGTATAGATATGTATGCCACACTCATGATATATGAGCTTGGTATATGATAACTTGCATTAAGAAAGCATATGAGTAAGTAGTGCTCTTGAGATTTGAATGGTATCATGTTAATTCATATTATGTAAACTGAATGATATTATGTGGTTAATGTTGCTCATTATTTGCATGTGAACTTACTAAGCTATAATGTTTACTCCCTTTGCTTTCCATTTCTTATAGTGTCGCCAAGCTAGCTTAGGGATCGAAGGACGTCGGAGCTCGATTCACACTATCAAATTAATATTTGGGTATACATGGTTTAATCATTTTGAGTGTGGCATGTATAGGAGACTTGGCCATTTTGTTATGTGTCATATTGATTAGCCAAATGTGTTGGCTCACGATGGTACTATGATTCATTTTGTATAAGGCCAAGAAATGTGGCTCATATTTACTTATTGGGTTGTGACATAATTATACATGCATGCAATGTGCTTATGCTTTGTGATGTGGTTGGTGGTTGCTTGTTGATGATGGATGTGTTTTAAAGTATGTTTATATACATATGTTTAATGAATGAATTATGATTAATAGGTATGACCCTAACCATGGCATAAATGTGTAAATTGAAAGTAGGTTAATAATGTTGTTTGTATATGAAATTGGTGTGGAATGCCTTAAGCAAGCATGATAATTTGAATAAGTAATATGTGACTTTGTAAAGACACGATTTAGCCATAATTGTAAGTATTTGTAACACCCCTAACCCGTATCCGTTGCCAAAATAGGGTTACAAGGTATTACCGAACAAAACACATCATTCACATACATAAGAATGCAAACATAATCAAAGTATATTTAAATCATTCACAATGTCCCTTTTATAGGTTACGAGACCTCAAAACATGCTTAAAAGTGGTTCGGGACTAAACCGATAACATTTGAAAACTTTGAGGAACATAGAAAAATTTCAAACTTAAAGGGTCACATGCCCGTATGAACAGGCCGTGTGCCTCACACGGCATTAGACACACCCATGTGTCTAGAGCGTGGCAAAATAGGGCATACATACTGTGACAACCCGAATTAGGGCCTAATCGGAATAGTGGTTTCGTGACCACAAATCCGAGATAGAAATAATTATTTTATAATTATTTTGAGGTTATGATATGATTGCATGATTGTGTGAAAATTTTATGAAGAAATTCCATGCATAAAATGCTTAATTTGAAGTTAGGGGCTAAATCGAATAAGCTGCAAAACTTGCATTCTAGAAGTTTTTAGTATGAAATTGCTTTGAAATATTAATTAAGAGGTCTTAAATAGCAATTTGACCAATTTCTAAAATTTTGGACAAAAATGGGCTTGTACATGAAAATTTTCAAAGAAAGGCATTAAGGGCATTTTGGTCATTTGTATATTAAATGAAATAAAATGGGAAAAATAACACAAAATTGGTTATCATCTTCATTAGTTGCTGCCGAAAATTGCTCTCCTCCATAGCTAGGGTTTCTTCAACTTTGAAGCTCCATAGTAAGTGATTTCAAGCCCCGTTTTTAATGTTCTTTACGTTTTTGGATTCCCGGTAGCTCGATTAAGCTTATGCTAACAATAATTCAACCTAGGGTTCATATTTGGAAAAATACCCATAGGTGAAATTTGTGTATTTTGATGTTTTATGATAGAATATGAGGTTTTAAATTATGTTAGACAACTTGTGCTACTCGGTTTTAAGTGAAAACGAGTAAAACTAAGATAATCGGTAAAAATACCTATTGTTCACAACTATGTGTTAGAGTGAGAATTTGATGTGGTCATAGAAGATAAAAATGTTCAGCATGTCATAAAACATAAGAATAAGGGCTGAAATTAAATTTCCGAGCCTAGGGGCAAAATTGTAATTTTGTAAAAGTTAGGGGGCAAAAATGTAATTTTTCTATAATGTGATCTTTGGATTAAAATAAATAGTATGAGTGCTAAATGAGCTAAATGTGTTGTTATAGATCAAGAAAGGCGTGGAATTGACCTCGAACGAGGGAAGGAAAAAGTTTTGGACTAAATCACAAAATTTCCACATTTTGCACCGAGGTAAGTTTGTATGTAAATATTATATTATTTTCATTTACATTCCTATATATTTCAGCCTATTATATGAATATACTAGCTGATGTTAAAATATAAATCGACTATTGGGAGAATAAAAATAAATAATAGAGAGGAATCCCGATTGAACATTCGGAGAGATCGAATAAAATAGAGGGAGCGTAGCTAGGTCACATGTATGATGCCGAGTGCACATCATGTGTACAAGAAAGCTACGAAATACCATGTAGTAGCTAGGTCACATGTGTGATACGGGATGTATCCCATGTAGACAAGAGAGCTACGTAAGAGATAAATGTAGCTAGGTCACATGTGTGATACGGGATGTATCCCATGTAGACAAGAGAGCTACGTAATAAATAAATGTAGCTAGGTCGCATGTGTGATTCCAAGTGAAGGACACCATGTAGACAAGAAAGCTACGAGACAAATTGGCTAGGTCACATGAGTGGTATTAAGTGTTCACCATGTGTACAAGAGAGCCGAATTAAATGAAGTATGATGGTGGGGTGTGTGCTAAAAAACCATTAAATATCGAGGATTGATCCGAATTGTTCAACGGGATGGTTTTGTGGTGACGTTGTGGTTATGGACCTATACTTATGATGAATGAATTGTGGTGAAAATGATTTGTGGCATATCTATATATGTAAGATAAAATGAGGGTAGCATAAAGAATGTGTGAAAGAGTGAAATTTGCATTAAAACTGTTTTGGACGGTAGCAGTGATGTGATTTTGAAAAATCACCAAAAATAGGAGGAACATAATTAGAGGTTGAATGAGATGTGAAATTAAATTTTAATGAGTCTACTTTCATATAAAAGAATCAGAACAAGCAAAGGAATTTTATATTTTGAGATATTTACAATTGTGTGTGACTTGCTCAGGATGAATGTGTGATCCCCTGTTTCAACTTTGAAAAATCATTAAAAATTGTACAAAAGCAAATTAAGAAATATAGTTTACATACCTAAATTCCTTATTGAGTCTAGTTTTAAATGAAACAAATTTCAGGGTTATTTGAATTGTGTACTGAGAGAAATTCAATTCGTAGTGAACAGAGGTCAGAATAGTCGAGCTGTGTAACAGGGGAAGCTTTAATTAATAAACTGTACTAATCGGCTGAACCAAAAATTCTAGAAAAAAATTAGCAAAGAGATTTATGAGTCTAGATTCAGGGAAATTTTACGGATTTGAATTTCGAGTTTTTCAACTCGAGTTATGATTTATTTAGTGAATATGATGCAGGGGGGGACAGCTTGATCAAATTGGGACAAACAATAAAAGTATAAAAATATTTTATAATTGAGTTATGTTGTAAACATGTTAGATTTCTTATTTGTTATTTATATACTTACTTACTAAGCTATATGCTTATCTTCTTTTCTTTTCTTTTTTTTCTTGTCTTATAGAGTTACTAAGCCAGATTGGGAATTGAAAATCGTCGGAGACCCATCCACGCTATCAATACTTTTTGGTACATTGTGAACACTATTTTGAAATATGGCATGTATAGCAGACTTGGTTATTTTTTTTTTACGTGTCATAAATGTCTAGGTTTAAATTACTACTTATAGTATCAAGCTAATCATTTTGTATGAAACTTTTGGAGTTAGTTTGTATTGTTAATAACAGTTGTTATAATGATCAAATTGCACGCTATATTTTTGTTGGGTTTTATTTAATAGTATTTACCATGATTTGTTAATACCTGCACTGCTGTTAAAAGAACGGATATGGATAAGGGGTGTTACATTTAGTGGTATCAGAGCTATGGTTTAGTCGGTTCTCGGACTAATAAAGTGTGTGTAAAAGTCTAGCTATACATGCCATAAAAATATTGGGATAGTGTGGTGACTCCTGACTATTCTAAATTGTGTTTTGTTTTAATATAGTAATGGATCCCGAAGGAACTACGGTGATGATGCTGCTAGTAATGCACCTCGCTCCCGCACAAGGGACCGTACTGTGGAAAGTAGACCGAGAGACGTTGAGACAGGAGATGAGGCTCGGGATGCCTTTCTCCAAAGGATGAACAATTGGTATACTGAATTTATTCGAGCAAATCCAAATACTCAACCTCCTCCACCCCCTCCTATACCTCGGATGATTCTGTGAAGTTGCTCAAGATGTAAATTTGGTAAGGATGAACAAGCCTCCAGCTGACAAGATTCAAAACAAGGGGCCAAGAGTTTAGAGCAAAGATCGACGATGATCCTGAAAAAGCGGAATTCGGCTTGAGAATTCTACCCGTGTATTTGATGAGCTCTCATGTACACCAAGAATGCTTAAAGTGTGTCAGTATCACTTTTGAGAGATTCGGCCTACCATTGGTGGAAGACTTTGGTATCGGTGGTGCCAAAAGAAAAAGTTACTTGGGATTTCTTCCAGAAGAATTTAGAAAAAATACATAAGTCAACGATTTATGGATCAAAAACGGAAGGAGTTCCTTGAATTGAAGCAAGGCAAGATGTCCGTGGCGAGAATATGAACGCGAATTTGTGAGACTTAGCAAGTATGCCCGTGGAATGTGTGTCAACCGAGGCCATTATGTGCGAGGGTTTGAAGATGGGCTGAATGAGGACATTAAAGTGCTTGTAGGAATTTTGGAATTGAAAGAATTTGTTGTATTGGTTGATCGAGCTCTTAAAGTCAAGAATTGAACAAAGAAAAAGAAAAGTCGCTATTGAGGCTCGAGATGCGAGAAAAGACCGATAAGCAAGCCATTTCAATCTCAATCAAAGAGGTCCAAAGAGGCAAACCCTCGAATGACGGTTTCAATTGGGAGTCACACGAGATCGTGGTAGAGCGTATTCGGGTCTAAAGCTCAAGCTACTTGGTGGCAAGTGTGGGTAATGTGCGACCTAGAAAGCCCAAGTGTCGCGACAATGTGGCCGCAACATTATGGTGAGTGTTGGGGAACCGAGCGAGCTTGTTTCAGGTGCGGTTCTCGCGAGCATTTTATTAGAGATTGTCCTGAGAAAGTTAAAGAAGAAAGATTTGAGAATGCTAGACGAGAATACCACCGCTAGTAGAGGTAGACCACCGAGAAATACCGAGGTGGGACTAGCGATAAAGCTGCGATGAAAGACTCGATGGCAAGATCGTGGCTAGAGCACCGCTGGAGCTTATGCTATACGTGCCGAGAAGATGCATCATCTCCCGATGTCATTCTTCGTACATTTTCTCTCTATGATACTATTGTTATTGCATTGATTGATCCCGGGTCCACTCATTCCTATATTTGCATGAATTTAGTATCTAATAAAAAGTTGCTGTTGAGTTTCTTGAGTTTACGATTAAAGTGTCGAACCCCTTAGGCCAATATGTGCTAGTTGACAAGGTTTGCAAGAATTGCCCATTAATGATTCAAGGTCACTGCTTCCGCCAATTTGATGTCATACCATTTAATGAGTTTGATGTTATCTTGGGAATAGATCGTTGACATTGTATGATGCTAAGGTAGATTGTAAACAAAAGACACTAGAGTTGAAATGTGAAAATGGAGAAATTTTGTGGGTTGAAACAGATTTAATCAAATAAATTGCCTATGGTGATTTCGCATATGTCTGCATGCGTAAATATATGAGGAAAGGTGTGAAGCTTATCCGCTTATGTAATGAATAATGAGTTGCCTCAATCAAGCTTGAATCATCACCGATAGTTTGTGAGTTTCCGATGTATTTCCGGAGGAATTGCAGGTTGCCTCCGAACAGAGAGATAGAGTTTGCCATTGATTTGTTGCTGGTATCTGCACACCGATCTCGATTGCTCCATATAGAATGGCTCCGACCGAATTAAAAGAATTGAAGGCTCGCTTGCGAGGAATTAACAGATATAAGGGATTTGTGAGACCGAGTTTCTCTCCCCTGGGTGCTCTGTATTATTCGTAAAGAAGAAGGATGGTTCAATGAGACTTTGCATTGATTATCGTCACTCAATAAGGTGACTATAAAGAACAAGTACCCATTGCCGAGGATTGATGATTTATTCGATCGGTTAAAGGAGGGCTACAATGTTTTCAAAGATTGATTTAAGGTCCGGTTACTACCATTTGAGAGTTAAGGAGTCGATGTGCCGAAAACCGCCTTTAGGACAAGGTACGGACATTATGAGTTTCTTGTAATGCCTTTCGGCTTAACAAATGCTCCAGCTATATTTATGGACTTAATGAATCGGATCTTTCGCCATATTTGGATAAGTTTGTAGTAGTATTCATAGATGACATTCTAATTTATTCTCGGGATGAGTTTGAACATGCCGAACACTTGAGAACCATATTGCAGATCTTGAGAGAAAAGAAATTGTTTGCCAAGTTTAGTAAAAGTGAGTTCGCTTCGTGAAGTCGGATTTTTGGGACATATAGTCTCGGTGATGGTATTCGGGTGGATCCAAGCAAGATTTCTGCGATCGTTGATTGGAAACCGCCAAAGAATGTATTTGAGGTTAGAAGCTTTTAGGCTTAGCCGGATATTATAGACGCTTTTGTTGAGGGATTTTCGATGATTGCCTCTCCTATGACTAAGTTGCTTCAAAAGAATGTTAAGTTTGAATGGACTGATGAATGTCGTGAGTTTTGAAAAGTTGAAAGCACGATTGATCAAGCACCAATTTTAGTACAACTCCGAGCCAGAAAAGAGTTCGTAATTTATAGTGATGCATCGTTGATGTGCCTTGGATGTGTGTTGATGCAAGAGGGTAAAGTGGTAGCTTATGCTTGAGACGCTTAAAACCGCATGAAAAGAATTATCCTACACATGATTTGGAATTGGCCGCTATTGTCTTTGCTTTGAAGATTTGGCGACATTATTTGTACGGTGAAAAATGCCGAATTTTTACTGATCACAAAAGTTTGAAGTATTTGATGAATCAAAAGGATCTGAATCTGCGACAAATAAGATGGCTTGAATTATTAAAGGATTATGATCTAGTGATTGATTATCATCCGGAAAAGCAAATATAGTTGCTGATGCTTTGAGCGAAAAAATTTCTTTTACTTTGAGAACCATGAATATGGGATTAGCATTGTCGATGATGGGTCAATCTTAGCGAGATGAGAGCTAAACCGTTATTTCTCCAGTTGATTTATGATGCTCAAAAGGATGATAATGAGTTGCGGACCAAAAGAACTCAATGCGAATCAATTACGACTCGATTTTCGAGTTGGACCAGACGATTGTTTAATGTTTCGAGACGTAATGTGTGTGCCAAAAAAAATAATGAATTGATTCGAAAAATATTACAAGAGGCGCACAATGGTCGTTTATCGATTCACCACAGTAGCACAAAAATGTATAAAGATTTAAAGAAGTTGTATTGGTGGCGGTATGAAAAGGGACATTTCTGAATTTGTAACCAAGTGTTTGGTCCATCAACAAGTAAAAGCCGAACATCAAGTGCCTTCAGACTACTTCACCGGTAATGGTGCCTGAGTGGAAATGGGACAAGATTACCATGGATTTTGTAACCGGTTTGCCTTTGACTCCTAAAAGGAAGGATGCTGTCTGGGTAGTGGTTGATAGATTAACAAAATCAGCCCACTTTATATCAGTACGTACCGATTACTCACTTGATAAATTAGCCGAATTATATATTGCTGAAATTGTGAGGTTGCACGGGTACCTATGTCTATAATATCGATAGAGATCAGAGATTTACCTCAAGATTTTGGAAAAAGTTACAAGAAGCTTTGGGTACAAAATTGAACTTTAGTACCGCGTTCCATCCACAAACAGATGGTCAATCGGAAAGAGTAATCCAGGTACTCGAAGATATGCTTAGATGCTGTGTTTTAGAATTTGGAGGTAGTTGGGAGAAATATCTATCTTTAATTGAGTTTGCCTACAATAATGATTATCGATCAAGTATACAAATGGCACCGCATTTGCCTTGTATGGTCGTAAGTGTCGGACTCCTTTATATTGGACCGAACTCGGTGAGAAACAGATTCACGGAGTTGATCTAGTTAAAGAAACCAAGAGAAAGTAAAAGTAATTCGGGATTGCTTGAAAGTCGCTTTCAGACCGACAAAAGTCATATGCGAGACTTAAAAAGAAAAGAGATTGAATTTCAAGTGGGTGATAAAGTGTTCTTGAAAGTGTCACCATGGAAAAAGATTCTGAGATTTAGTCGAAAAGGCAAGTTGAGTCCGCGTTTTATTGGGCCGCACGAAATTACAGAGAGAATTGGACCAAATGGCATATCGGTTGGCCTTACCGGCAGAGTTAGAGAGAATTCATAACGTGTTTCACGTATCAATGTTACTGACGTTATCGTTCGATCCTTCACATGTGATCTCCCAACGAAAATTGAGATTCGATCGGATATGACCTATGAAGAGGAACCAATAAAGATTTTGGCTCGAGAAATTAAACAGCTTAAGAAATAAAAGTATAGCCTTAGTGAAAGTATTGTGGCACAGACATGGAATAGAGGAAGCTACGTGGGAACCTGAGGAGGCTATGAGGAAACAGTACCCAAACCTCTTTACCGGTAAGATTTTCGGGGACGAAAATCTCTAAAGGGGGGGAGAATTGTGACAACCCGAATTAGGGCCTAATCGGAATAGTGGTTTCGTGACCACAAATCCGAGATAGAAATAATTATTTTATAATTATTTTGAGGTTATGATATGATTGCATGATTGTGTGAAAATTTTATGAAGAAATTCCATGCATAAAATGCTTAATTTGAAGTTAGGGCTAAATCGAATAAGTTTAAAACTTGCATTCTAGAAGTTTTTAGTATGAAATTGCTTTGAAATATTAATTAGGAGGTCTTAAATAGCAATTTGACCAATTTCTAAAATTTTGGACAAAAATGGGCTTGTACATGAAAATTTTCAAAGAAAGGCATTAAGGGCATTTTGGTCATTTGTATATTAAATGAAATAAAATGGGAAAAATAACACAAAATTGGTTATCATCTTCATTAGTTGCTGCCGAAAAAATGCTCTCCTCCATAGCTAGGGTTTCTTCAACTTTGAAGCTCCATAGTAAGTGATTTCAAGCCCCGCTTTTAATGTTCTTTACGTTTTTGGATTCCCTTGAGCTCGATTAAGCTTATGCTAACAATAATTCAACCTAGGGTTCATATTTGGAAAAATACCCATAGGTGAAATTTGTGTATTTTGATGTTTTATGATAGAATATGAGGTTTTAAATTATGTTAGACAACTTGTGCTACTCGGTTTTAAGTGAAAACGAGTAAAACTAAGATAATCGGTAAAAATACCTATTGTTCACAACTATGTGTTAGAGTGAGAATTTGATGTGGTCATAGAAGATAAAAATGTTCAGCATGTCATAAAACATAAGAATAAGGGCTGAAATTAAATTTCCGAGCCTAGGGGCAAAATTGTAATTTTGTAAAAGTTAGGGGGCAAAAATGTAATTTTTCTATAATGTGATCTTTGGATTAAAATAAATAGTATGAGTGCTAAATGAGCTAAATGTGTTGTTATAGATCAAGAAAGGCGTGGAATTGACCTCGAACGAGGGAAGGAAAAAGTTTTGGACTAAATCACAAAATTTCCACATTTTGCACCGAGGTAAGTTTGTATGTAAATATTATATTATTTTCATTTACATTCCTATATATTTCAGCCTATTATATGAATATACTAGCTGATGTTAAAATATAAATCGACTATTGGGAGAATAAAAATAAATAATAGAGAGGAATCCCGATTGAACATTCGGAGAGATCGAATAAAATAGAGGAGCGTAGCTAGGTCACATGTATGATGCTGAGTGCACATCATGTGTACAAGAAAGCTACGAAATACCATGTAGTAGCTAGGTCACATGTGTGATACGGGATGTATCCCATGTAGACAAGAGAGCTACGTAAGAGATAAATGTAGCTAGGTCACATGTGTGATACGGGATGTATCCCATGTAGACAAGAGAGCTACGTAATAAATAAATGTAGCTAGGTCGCATGTGTGATTCCAAGTGAAGGACACCATGTAGACAAGAAAGCTACGAGACAAATTGGCTAGGTCACATGAGTGGTATTAAGTGTTCACCATGTGTACAAGAGAGCCGAATTAAATGAAGTATGATGGTGGGGTGTGTGTGCTAAAACCATTAAATATCGAGGATTGATCCGAATTGTTCAACGGGATGGTTTTGTGGTGACGTTGTGGTTATGGACCTATACTTATGATGAATGAATTGTGGTGAAAATGATTTGTGGCATATCTATATATGTAAGATAAAATGAGGGTAGCATAAAGAATGTGTGAAAGAGTGAAATTTGCATTAAAACTGTTTTGGACAGTAGCAGTGATGTGATTTTGAAAAATCACCAAAAATAGGAGGAACATAATTAGAGGTTGAATGAGATGTGAAATTAAATTTTAATGAGTCTACTTTCATATAAAAGAATCAGAACAAGCAAAGGAATTTTATATTTTGAGATATTTACAATTGTGTGTGACTTGCTCAGGATGAATGTGTGATCCCCTGTTTCAACTTTGAAAAATCATTAAAAATTGTACAAAGCAAATTAAGAAATATAGTTTACATACCTAAATTCCTTATTGAGTCTAGTTTTAAATGAAACAAATTTCAGGGTTATTTGAATTGTGTACTGAGAGAAATTCAATTCGTAGTGAACAGAGGTCAGAATAGTCGAGCTGTGTAACAGGGAAGCTTTAATTAATAAACTGTACTAATCGGCTGAACCAAAAATTCTAGAAAAAAATTAGCAAAGAGATTTATGAGTCTAGATTCAGGGAAATTTTACGGATTTGAATTTCGAGTTTTTCAACTCGAGTTATGATTTATTTAGTGAATATGATGCAGGGGGGGACAGCTTGATCAAATTGGGACAAACAATAAAAGTATAAAAATATTTTATAATTGAGTTATGTTGTAAACATGTTAGATTTCTTATTTGTTATTTATATACTTACTTACTAAGCTATATGCTTATCTTCTTTTCTTTTCTTTTTTTTCTTGTCTTATAGAGTTACTAAGCCAGATTGGGAATTGAAAATCGTCGGAGACCCATCCACGCTATCAATACTTTTTGGTACATTGTGAACACTATTTTGAAATATGGCATGTATAGCAGACTTGGTTATTTTTTTTACGTGTCATAAATGTCTAGGTTTAAATTACTACTTATAGTATCAAGCTAATCATTTTGTATGAAACTTTTGGAGTTAGTTTGTATTGTTAATAACAGTTGTTATAATGATCAAATTGCACGCTATATTTTTGTTGGGTTTTATTTAATAGTATTTACCATGATTTGTTAATACCTCGTACCCTGTTCCGGCAACGGATATGGATAAGGGGTGTTACACATACTGACTTGTCCACACGGCCACAAGACACGCCCGTGTGCTAGGCCATGTGAAAACTAGGGAGGTTACTGACTTGGCCACATGGCCTAGCACACGCCCGTGTGTGGGACCGTGTGGTCTACCCAGGCTCACTTCGAAGTGGCCCTCGAGCGACACGGTAGAGACACACGTCCGTGTCTGTGCCCGTGTGGGCACAAAATAGGCCATTTATAAGACCAATATGCCACCCAAATTTTGGGTCCTCCCTACAAGTTCAAAACCAAATCATTTCATACCAAATTTTCAAACAATTGATAACCAAAACATACACCATTCATGCCATATCATTATAAACCAATTTCATGCTTGTAGTCCATACCAAATCATACCAAATCATAAGCCAAAGTCATACCAAAACATATGTTTTATAGCTTCAATTTACTTCATTCAATCTCATGCCAAAATCTTACCAATTTCCCAAATAGGCACATACCAAAATCTTACCAAATTGACCAATTCTCTTGGCCATCCATGAACACATCATATTGACAATTTTGCATCACATTGTTTATACCTAAAATTCATTCATAAACACAACCAAAACCAAGCCATATCACATGGCTAAATATTCACAACTCAAAAACATATCTCAATTGAACTAGACTATACATGCCATACTTAAATATTTACACTTTCAAAAGGTACCAAAGATAAGTTTGATAGTGTGATGATGATCCTCGACGATCCCCAAGCTCCTGTAGCTTCGATATCAATAAAACAATTGAAAACACACACAAAATAAGCTTTTGAAAGCTTAGTAAGCCATATACAAATAAATTCAACTCATGAATCAAGTATAATTCAATTCATTCATTTAGGATTCATGACCATTTCATATATGCATTTTATGAAGCACATCATACTCATTTGTTCATATACAAATCATTTAATCCCAATTCATTTCACTTGTACATATAGCATACTTCACTTTCATGAGTATCACATATCATCTTTTAATCACAATTAAACATATACTCACTTCTCATTCTCAACTTTATACACATATTTAAACATACCTGAATTGGATACACATTTCATATATTCATTCATTTCTCAGAGTGCCCATTGAATCGTACGGAATCAAATAGGATATGCAGATAG
Source organism: Gossypium longicalyx (assembly GCA_025698465.1). NCBI lineage: Eukaryota > Viridiplantae > Streptophyta > Magnoliopsida > Malvales > Malvaceae > Gossypium > Gossypium longicalyx. The sequence continues at coordinate 54,400,125 of CM046996.1, forward strand.
CTTAGAAAGCTCATACAATGCCAACGTCCCAAATGTGGTCTTACATGTAATCAAATATAGATGCCACTATCCCAGACATGGTCTTACATGAAATCAAATACGATGCCGATGTCCCAAGCATGGTCTTAAATGTATATCTCAAATCGATGCCAATGTCCCAGACTTGATCTTACACAAAATCACATATCGGAATCCTATGTCATGACATATGTATCATAACTATTCCTATAGTTCGTACGGGACTTTTCGGACGTCGCCACATTATCAGAACTCTCTTGGATTTCTCATATTCAACTCAAATAGCCATTCATCACTATTCATTAACATATAAGCAATAATAATTCAATTCAAGCACATTTATTTGTATATCGACTTACCTTCTACTTATTCGAATGGATGAAATCAGCTAATTAATGACTTTCGACTTTCCTCGATCTAATTACGTTTTCTCTGGTTCTTGATCTATATAAATTCAAATTTAAATCTTTTATTCAAAAAATCATTCAATTCAATCCATATACACATATTTAGGGCATTTTACAAATTAGCCATTACATTTTCACATTTTAACATTTTAATCCCTAATTCACAAAATCATAAAATACACATAATTTCATATTACACATGCTAGGCTGAATTTTCCTCTAGCCCATATAAGTCCATATATTTCATTTATTTCACATTTTAGTCCCTCAAAATCTCATTTTCACAATTTAGCCCAAATTACTCAAATTCATCAAAAATTCAAATACAAACATATTAACCCAACACATATCTTTCATTTTTCATCAAATAACAACACAAAACTCATGGATTCATCCATGGCATATCTCAAAATCATCAACAATTTCAAAAATTCAAGCATGGGTTAGCTAGAGCAAGATGCAACAATCACAAAAACATAGAAATCATCAAAAACGAATCAAAAACACATACCTAATTGATGCTTGAGCTTGCCGAACACTAAATGGCTCTTTTTTTTCTTCTTTTTCTTCTAATTTTGGTTGATGAACAAAGGATAATGAATATTATGGCTTTTTTTTTCTTTAATTAACACATATTTAACAATTACCAAATTAACCATCATTAAAACATTAAAAACCCATTAATATAAGCCCATTTTTGTCCATCCATTAAACACATGGTTTATTTACAACATAAGGACTCCAAATGTAATAAGCCATAGCATATTGACACATTTAACTTATAGAATGCAACTTTTACATTTTCTACAATTTAGTCCTTTTTCTAAATTCAGCACACAAACGATCAAATTTTTATACGAAACTTTCACACATATTAATTCACATATTTTAAGCACAGAAAATAATATTAAAATATATTTTTGACTCAAATTTGTGGTTCTAAAACCACTATTCTGACTAGGGTGTAAACTAGGCTGTTACAGTATTTGAGTGACCAAATATGGCATGTTGCATGCAATGAAAAATTGTATAACTGTGTGAGCATTTGAGGGTGGCAAATGGCTTGGAAAATAGCCCAGAAATTGTCCACATGGTTAGACACACGGGCATGTGTCTAGGCCATGTTTGACATACGGTCTGCCCTATGGGTGTGTGCCCTGGCCGTGTGAAGTCTGCACCTATTTTATGAAAAATCATAAATTTTCAATTGGCCACACGGCCTAGGCACACGGGCCTGTGACACGACCGTGTGACTTCAAATGGTGCATGACATCATCAATAGAGAGTTACACGGCTTGAGGACACAGGCGTCTTTAAGCATGAAAATTTTCTATAGTTATCAATTTAGTCCCGAATTACTTTTGATGCATGTTTTGGGCCTCGTAGGCCATATAAGGGACGATATGCATGTGTATGAATGATTGTAAATTGGATGAAATTTTATGGCCCGATTTAGTATAAATGTTTATGTTTAAGTTTGGTAATACCTCGTATCCTGTCTCGGCGTCGGACACGGGTAAGGGGTGTTACAACGCCCGAGCGTGTTGTTCTTTTTCAACTTCACTCGATTCTACATCGAGCCTACCAAAATTTCTTTTCAACCAATTCATATCTATTAGAGCTTTGGAAATTGTGTTTGAAACCCTCCCTAAAAGTTGCTCACATACGTCTCTTCAATCGACTGCTACAATTGACCCAGTCACGATTGAGCCAACCACCGATAACCCAAGCTGTAACTGTACGTCCTTCAATATGATAGTACACTGGCCAAGTAGAAGATTTTCCACCTTTCCACCAACACGCTTACAAGTGTAGGGTCCAATTTACACCCCTTACCCATATGGGCCATGTGCAAAAATCTCGCATCTCTTATGTATGGTTTGATTAAAGACGATGGAGGAGCAGATAGATTCGGAATATACGTCTCCGAAATCTGATCTTTCGACTATATATAAAAAACATACAAAATATTAATTTTCGGTATAACAAGAAAATATTTAAATTAAATTAGATTAAATATAGTAATAAAATTTCTTACCATTTGTAATTGATTGACCAAAATGTGCTTGTCATCCAAACGAATTAGAGATTTTACTATTACTAATTTAAATAAATACAAAATAAATTGCAATACAAAAATTAATTTAAAAACATTAATACAATTTTAATTAAAAAAAGAGAGTTGAGAGAGGAATAAAAATTGAGTGAGAAATTAAGATGGAATTGAGAGAAATTTGAGAGAGACTTGAAAGAGGTTTGAGAATGTGAGAGAGAGAGATGACTTGAGATTGAATTGAAAAATGAATAGATTTAGGGCTATAAATAGGAAAAAAAGTAGTTGTTGGGTGTAACACTCCCTACCCGTATCCATTACCGGAATAGGGTACGAAGCATTACCGGAGTTTACTGAACATTTTCAAAAAATTCTGAGTCATTTATTATTCATATTTTGAAAATAATCATAACGTCTCTCTATTGGGCCCTCGAAGCCCCAACCATACAATAGAAACCAACCGGAATTAAATCGAGATCATAAAAAAAATTTCGCAAAATCTTAAATTTTATTTTCATCTAAGTACTTACCATTTCAATGCTCCTTATAATTAAACATGTTACCATTCAATCAATAGCTTAACACTTGTCTAAGCGTCAAACAACATCATTGTTAGTATACTTGCACATATTTCATCTAAATTCAACATTAATATACTTATTTTCTCGACATGTCACACTTGAGTTTAATAATTGTCTTTACTTACATAATTTTCTTGTATCAACATATCAAAGATAATCATATATGCACATGTTATGAAACATATCATTCTCTTACCGTTTCTTCATAAGTGTATATCAATCATTTCATTATATCAATATTTCATGCTCCATCATTTCCATATATTTTATGTATATTTATTCCGGTAAAGTTTATATCAAACTTAACATAAATTATATTCCATGTACTTATTCTTATTTCGTTTATCTATCTTCATAATTATTTCATACAACTATTTTGTACATATATTTCTATATGACCAGTTCTTATAAATATTTCACACAACCATTTCATATAACCATTCGTCATCTGATACATATTACCTGAATATCAATTGTTCAATAGATGTCATAGCGTCTCCCATCCACAGTCTTATTTATCTTTGACATGATGCCATAGTGTCTTTCAACTATGGTCTTACTCATTTTCTATCATGTTGCCATGGTATCTTTCAACCATGGTCTTGTTCATTTCATATCACATTGCCATGGTATCTTTCAACCATGGTCTTACACATTTCATATCAAGTTGCCATGGTATCTTTCAACCATGGTCTTACACATTTCATATCAGGTTGCCATGGTATCTTTCAACCATGGTCTTACACATTTCATATCAGAGAGCACACTCCCGCGAACCTCATCCTTACAGTGGGACTACCAGTCCAGGCTAAATCCTCAGAATATAAACTCATAGAGTATTGTCGGGATTACCACCCAGCTAAATCCCCACAACGACAATTACTCTAATGAGCTTGGATCAGAATTACCAGTCCAGGATAAATTCAGACCCTAATTAGGATTACCCGTCCGGGCTAAATCCATTTTCTACATATTCTTCGGGAGGGCTATATCAGGATAGGATCACCCGTCTGGGCTAGATCCTTTTTACCGTCAATTCATTTTCAGAGATCCATCGAATTTTCCTTTCATTCAACCGGGATTTCTTCTCATTTTTATCAATATGTCAGTATTTCATAAATTTTCATATAATTAACATTCAAATCATATTCATATCAAAAACATGCATTTCAAGCATTTAAGAATATAATTCAAGTTACATGAACTTACCTCATTACTTGTTTGTGTTTATAATTTTATTAATCCGATATCTTTTTTTTTTCACGATCAAATCTCTTATTTGAGTCGTCCAGATCTTTATAAATAAATTTGATCATCATTTTCATTCATTTCATATTCTAATGTATTAAATTAATGCTCTAGGCAAAATTACCATTTTGTCCCTAAACTTTTATTTAATGACGATTTCATCCTTAAGGTCAGGAAAATAAAATTCTTGCAATTTTAATCCTTATTTCCAGCTATTATTCTCATGCATATTAATAACAGCCCATGAATTCTATAAAATATCAAAATTTTCCATAATTTCAACACTTTTCAATTTAATCCCTAAAACATGTTTTCCCCCGATCTTGAACTAAATTAATAATTTCATTCAATTTTGTAATTTAAATAATAAAATAGTTCATTTCATGCAATTTGGTCATTTCTAACATTTTTACAAAATTACCCATAAAGTTTTAGTTTTATTCAATTTAGTCCCTGAGCCTAAAACATGCAAATTAGCCATGCCAGATGAATATTCATACATATTTTCCTCCTCCTCTCCATTCCACATCCTTAATGTATTTAACACACTTGTAAGTAATATTATCCATAATTTTTATTAATTACTTTTATAAATATTCAAGCTGTCCATCTGTGTCATAGTCACTAAATTATTTATATCTGGAGCTATAGAACTCCAAATTAAGATCCGCTAATTTTCCGTGAAATTAGGATCATATATCTTCTTACCATAAAATTTTTAGAATTTTTGGTTTAGCCAATAAGTACAGTTTATTCTTTAAATTTACCCCTATTCTGGTGTCTGACAGTCCTGACCCTTTTTCACTAAAAATTAATTATCTCCTCGTACAGAATTTGAATGATGTTCCCGTTTATTTATCTTGAAAATAGACTCATTCAAGATTCTAAAAATATAAATTTAAGTCCATAATTATTTTTATCCAATTTTTGATGATTTTCAAAAGTCAGAATAGGGGAACCCGAAATCATTCTAACCTTGTCTCACAAAATTGATTATATCTCATGATTTAAAATTCCATTGCTTACATAATTTCTTCTATAAGAAACTAGACTCAATAAGATTTAATTTCATACTTTATTTATCCTATAATTTGATTTATAAAATTTTTGATGATTTTTCAAAGTTAGACTACTACTGTTGTCCAAAACTGTTTTGGTACAAGATATTAATTACCATGTTATAACACCCTTATTTTCTTTTTCTACACGATTTCTCATCACTTTCTCTTATTTTCTCTTCACTAACATATCAAGAACATATGACCTTATGTAAGAAAACTCTACTATAACATTATTTCCATGCTTTGTCAATAATAACAAACTTAAAAACATATTGAAATCTTGATGTACTTACCTTGTTTTATTGATACTAATCTTTAACTTGATTTTCTCTCTCCTCCAGCTTCTATTATTGAATCCAACTTGATATTCTAACTCCCCATGGTATGCTTAACATTTCTCTCTCTTAGTAGCTATGGAAATTCTTTTGATTTCTAGGTGAAAATGGTGAATTTTTGGTGGAAGGACCAAATTGTAAAGAAAAGAAAATTTCTTTCTTTTCCTTCTCTTTTAGCATTGGTTGTATGCATGGAAAGATGATGAAAATTCTTCATCTTTCCTTCCTTTTATACTAAATAATTAATAATAAAATAATAATAAAATAATAAAATATCTTATTAAAATAATATATATCTAATTAAATAATCATAAAATATCATGAACATCATCATTACTTTCTAGATTTCTCTCTCTTCCAATTGACCATTTTGCCCTTTATTATCTTTTAAAATTCCATCCTTGAGTCATCATTTAATTTGGTAAAATTGCAATTTAGTCCCTCGTAGTTCTTCACCTATTCAATTTGGTCCTAATCCATCCATTTTCCTTAGTTTCTAAATCATTCCACTCTTAAAATATTTACACTATTGGTCCTTTAACTTTTTCATATTTACACTTTAACCCCTCAAATTTTAAGTATTTATTCATGTGCAACAAAACTTTTCTCACTTTTACAATTTAGTCCTTTCTTGAATTAATATATCATAATATACTTCTCAATATTGACATAACTCAAAATTCCCTTTTTTGTCACTTTATTTCCTTATTTTACTATATCAAGGATAATATCTTACTGTAAAAATTTTCAGGGTATTACATTTCTCTCCCCCTTAAAATAAATTTCGTCCTCGAAATTTCCTTGTTTCCTTTTGATCATGAATTTCATTATTTCTATAGTTCTATAGTTTCTTTTTGTACATATTTACCCAGTTTATCATTTATATCAATTCTCTATCCTTTCATTTCACAATTTATTTTCAATAAAATATTTCACATTTGCCTTTCAGAGCTTCTACCAACAGAAATAGAAAATAATATCATATGAATCTTATTATCAAGTGTTCTATCACATATATTGTCTTGGAAAACCAAAGAAAGATAGAATAGTACCACTTGTGAATCAATCAGACTTGCGATAATTTCTGTCTATTAGCATATTTATCCAACCTTTCCATATATTGATTTTAGCATCCAAACATGAACAGTTCCCTATGTTTCTGAAATTATTAGTACATATAAGATACCCATAAAAAATCTCAAAAATTTTACTATAATATACCCAATTATAACTGCTATATTCAAATATTTTTGCAATTTTATTCACCAATCTATTGACTAGTATAGTCATCAATAATTTCACATCATTCAGTTCACTCAAGAAACTAATTCAAAAGAAATTTTCAGTTAACCATTCTGTAAATATCATATTTGAACAAATCGATTTTCCTATAAATAACTTCTTTATTTAACAATGATATTGTATATCTCAACTAGTTTAAGAAAAATCTGATATATCTATTCAGTACCCATCTTTACTTATTAACTCATTCTCAGTTCCGACTGCATTATCAATTGTTCAACCATTGAACTTTTCACTTTCCGCTTCTAAACTTAATCAATATAAATCTCATGAATTTCATTGCATATAACTGTATTAGTAAAAGGATATAGATCGTAAAGCCTCATAATTAAATTTTCATGTATTTACTCATATAACATTTATCATTCTCAAGTACTATAAAATATTTATCCGTATTTTAATGAGTTCTGCTTTATCATAACTAACATTTTTACTCAGAGATAATCATTTACCTCGTAACGAAAATTATTTACTTTTTACTTAGCAGAAGCCCAGTAGACTAGATAGAACACTTCGGATATACGAGACTTATACAGAGGTGCATTATTATGCACTAATGAACAGAGAGCACTGAAGTGTTATACAGAGAGCACAGATGTGCTAAATAGAGAGCACTCAACGTGCTAATAATAGAACGGAGAGCACTAATGTGCTAATCAGAGAGCACTGACGTGCTAAATATCAGAGAGCACAAATGTGCTAATCAGAGAGCACTGACGTGCTAATATTCAGAGAGCACTGGCGTGCTAATAATCAGAGAGCATGCTGAGGTCCCTTAACATCCTAGTAGTTCTAATCTTGTCTACTTGGGCAAATTATTTCATGCACGCATATCACTTTTACACCTTTTGCATAATGCTTTTACATGCTTTACAATTTAATCATTGTACCAATAATTCATATACTTATATCTTCTGTATCTTCAATGCATGTAATATATTTTAGAATTCACTATTTATTCATAATTCTCTAATAATCCTTATCATGTACTTCATATATTACTTTTATATATTTTGCAATTTAGTCATCAGCACAATATTTTATGTAGTAATATAATTTGCTTTTAATAATACATATAACATAATATTTATCATTGACATGTATTATAAAACATTTATTCATACCTTTTTTTTAGACTTCACATATACTACGTTTGGTCCGAGAACCGACTAAACCATAGCTCTGATACCACTAAATGTAACACTCCCTACTCGTATCCATTACCGGAATAGGGTACGAAGCATTACCGGAGTTTACTGAACATTTTCAGAAAATTCTGAGTCATTTATTATTCATATTTTGAAAATAATCATAATGTCTCTCTATTGGGCCCTCGAAGCCACAACCATACAATAAAAACCAACCGGAATTAAATTGGGATCATAAAAAAAATTTCGCAAAATCTTAAATTTTATTTTCATCTAAGTACTTACCATTTCAATGCTCCTTATAATTAAACATGTTACCATTCAATCAATAGCTTAACACTTATCTAAGCGTCAAACAACATCATTGTTAGTATACTTGCACATATTTCATCTAAATTCAACATTAATATACTTATTTTCTCGACATGTCACACTTGAGTTTAATAATTGTCTTTACTTACATAATTTCCTTGTATCAACATATCAAAGATAATCATATATGCACATGTTATGAAACATATCATTCTCTTACCGTTTCTTCATAAGTGTATATCAATCATTTCATTATATCAATATTTCATGCTCCATCATTTCCATATATTTTATGTATATTTATTCCTAAAAAGTTTATATCAAACTTAACATAAATTATATTCCATGTACTTATTCTTATTTCGTTTATCTATCTTCATAATTATTTCATACAACTATTTTGTACATATATTTCTATATGACCAGCTCTTATAAATATTTCACACAACCATTTCATATAACCATTCGTCATCTGATACATATTACCTGAATATCAATTGTTCAATAGATGTCATAGCGTCTCCCATCCACAGTCTTATTTATCTTTGACATGATGCCATAGTGTCTTTCAACTATAGTCTTACTCATTTTCTGTCATGTTACCATGGTATCTTTCAACCATGGTCTTGTTCATTTCATATCACATTGCCATGGTATCTTTCAACCATGGTCTTACACATTTCATATCAGGTTGCCATGGTATCTTTCAACCATGGTCTTACACATTTCATATCAGGTTGCCATGGTACCTTTCAACCATGGTCTTACACATTTCATATCGAGAGAGCACACTCCGAACCTCATCCTTACACGGTGGGACTACCACCCAGCTAAATCCTCAGTAATATAAACTCATAGAGTATTGTCGGGATTACCATCCCAGCTAAATCCCTGCAACGACAATTACTCTAATGAGCTTGGATCGAAATTACGATCGAGCTAAATTCAGACCCTAATTCGGATTACCCATCCGGGCTAAATCCATTTTCCACATATTCTTCGGGAGGGCTATATCAGGATAGGATCACCCGTCTGGGCTAGATCCTTTTTACCGTCAATTCCTTTTCAAAGATCCATCGAATTTTCCTTTCATTCAATGGGATTTCTTCCTTTTTATCAATATGTCGATTATTTCATAAATTTTCATATAATGAACATTCAAATCATATTCATATCAAAAACATGCATTTCAAGCATTTAAGAATATAATTCAAGTTACATGAACTTACCTCATTACTTGTTTGTGTTTATAATTTTATTAATCCGATATCTTTTTTTTTTCCACGATCAAATCTCTTATTTGAGTCGTCCGGATCTTTATAAATAAATTTGATCATCATTTTCATTCATTTCATATTCTAATGTATTAAATTAATGCTCTAGGCAAAATTACCATTTTGCCCTAAACTTTTATTTAATGACGATTTCATCCTTAAGGTCGGAAAATAAAATTCTTGCAATTTTAATCCTTATTTCCAGCTATTATTCTCATGCATATTAATAACAGCCTATGAATTCTATAAAATATCAAAATTTTCCATAATTTTAACACTTTTCAATTTAATCCCTAAAACATGTTTTCCCCCGATCTTGAACTAAATTAATAATTTCATTCAATTTTGTAATTTAAATAATAAAATAGTTCATTTCATGCAATTTGGTCATTTCTAACATTTTTACAAAATTACCCATAAAGTTTTACTTTTATTCAATTTAGTCCCTGAGCCTAAAACATGCAAATTAGCCATGCCAGATGAATATTCATACATATTTTCCTCCTCCTCCTCTCCATTCCACATCCTTAATGTATTTAACACACTTGTAAGTAATATTATCCATAATTTTTATTAATTACTTTTATAAATATTCAAGCTGTCCATCTGTGTCATAGTCACTAAATTATTTATATCTGGAGCTATAGAACTCCAAATTAAGATCCGCTAATTTTCCGTGAAATTAGGATCATATATCTTCTTACCATAAAATTTTTAGAATTTTTGGTTTAGCCAATAAGTACAGTTTATTCTTTAAATTTACCCCTGTTCTGGTGTCTGACAGTCCTGACCCTTCTTCACTAAAAATTAATTATCTCCTCGTACAGAATTCGAATGATGTTCCCGTTTATTTTTATTGAAAATAGACTCATTCAAGATTCTAAAAATATAAATTTAAGTCCATAATTATTTTTATCCAATTTTTGATGATTTTCAAAAGTCAGAACAGGGGAACCCGGAATCATTCTGACCTTGTCTCACAAAATTGATTATATCTCATGATTTACAATTCCATTGCTTACATAATTTCTTCTATAAGAAACTAGACTAAATAAGATTTAATTTCATACTTATTTTATCCTATAATTCGTTTTATAAAATTTTTGATGATTTTTCAAAGTTAGACTACTGCTGTTGTCCAAAACAGTTTTGGTACAAGATATTAATTACCATGTTATAACACCCTTATTTTCTTTTTCTACACGATTTCTCATCACTTTCTCTTATTTTCTCTTCACTAACATATCAAGAACATATGACCTTATGTAAGAAAACTCTACTATAACATTATTTCCATGCTTTGTCAATAATAACAAACTTAAAAACATATTGAAATCTTGATGTACTTACCTTGTTCTATTGATACTAATCTTTAACTTGATTTTCTCTCTCCTCCAGCTTCTATTCTTGAAACCATCTTGATATTCTAACTCCCCATGGTATGCTTAACATTTCTCTCTCTTAGTAGCTATGGAAATTCTTTTGATTTCTAGGTGAAAATGGTGAATTTTTGGTGGAAGGACCAAATTGTAAAGAAAAGAAAATTTCTTTCTTTTTCTTCTCTTCTAGCATTGGTTGTATGCATGGAAAAATGATGAAAATTCTTCATCTTTCCTTCCTTTTATACTAAATAATTAATAATAAAATAATAATAAAATAATAAAATATCTTATTAAAATAATATATATCTAATTAAATAATCATAAAATATCATGAACATCATCATTACTTTCTAGATTTCTCTCTCTTCCAATTGACCATTTTGCCCTTTATTATCTTTTAAAATTCCATCCTTGAGTCATCATTTAATTTGGTAAAATTGCAATTTAGTCCCTCATAGTTCTTCACCTATTCAATTTGGTCCTAATCCATCCATTTTCCTTAGTTTCTAAATCATTCCACTCTTAAAATATTTACACTATTGGTCCTTTAACTTTTTCATATTTACACTTTAACCCCTCAAATTTTAAGTATTTATTCTTGTGCAACAAAACTTTTCTCACTTTTACAATTTAGTCCTTTCTTGAATTAATATATCATAATATACTTCTCAATATTGACATAACTCAAAATTCCCTTTTTTGTCACTTTATTTCCTTATTTTACTATATCAAAGATAATATCTTACTGTAAAAATTTTCAGAGTATTATATTGGGTGGGGGGTTAAACAACTATTGAAATGGTCATCGGGGATGGGGTAGCCATTATGGAAAATGCTTCCAGCTGGAAGCATTTTCCTACCAATCTACTAAAATTGCTTCTAGCTGGAAGTGTTTTCATTTTTTCTACCTAATCCCGTATTTTTTCGAAAAACTGGCCTAATCCAGTAATTTTTATAAAAAAATGGCATTTCTAGGTATTTTGCCCTATAAGCTAAGTAGTTTAAAATTTTTGAAGCCTCTTGCTAATATACCTTTTGTTAAGTGTCTTTTTTTTCAAAATAATTTGTTACATTTTCCTTGTTTTTATCTTAATATTTTATAATTGTTTTGCTAGGTTATTCTAATGATTTATGGTAATTTTTTAGTTGAAATAAAAATATCCAAATAAGTTTTTCTCTAGTTAACTCTTATGAGTTTAAATTATATTAAGTTAATATTAAAAATTAATTTTTAGGTATGAAATAAAAATATACTACTCTATTTTTTAAAAGAATTTTTAATTATTATTATACATTTCTTAGACTTTTTATTTGATTGAGATTTGTTAAATGATTAATTATGTGAATATTTAATTTTATGTTTTAATATGATTAAATGAACAATTGATTGAGTGGATCACTTTGACAACCATGGTGATACTTCGACAACCACGATAACGTTGTTAGTACAAAATCTCCAGTGAGGAAAAACTCAAACACATGAACGAAACTTGAACAGGAAAAGAAGAAATAGGACAAGGCTCCAAGGTGTGTATCAAACCACTATCTTTAAAGTTTATTCGCCCCCCCTTATCTTTGGTGTGCAAAAGAGTTTTCAGCAAATTAGCCTTGAGGAAACAATGAAGCCAATAACTATTTGTTTTTTGCACTGACGAGGATAGCCCATTAAGCACTGAGCAATGTATAACAAGAAACTCAATTTCTACAAAAGATTTCTGCAGTATTGAATAATCTAATAATATTAGAAAGTGGAGGAAGGAAAGAAAGAATTTTAGAATTTGTTGGTGTGATTTCCAAATGAAATTTCATTTCTATTTATAGGAATTTTCATGTCTTTTCATAGAGACATCTTTCAATAGGTGTCTTTATGAATAAATAAAAAAATTATTTATTTAATTTTATAACTATTCAAGTAATATTGTTTGAATTGTTATAATTCTTTTCAAAAATCAAATGATATAACTTTTGACCAATGACCAAAAGATTTATCTTTTGATTAATTACACACATTCATTTATAATTATTGGAATACTATAAATATTTGAAAATGTTCCAACAATCTCCCCCTATTTTCAAAATATTTTAGATTTTGATATTTTTGGAATGATTAAACCTTTACTTAGTGAAAATATGTTAAAGTTAATCGAAATTGCATGGTAGACTAAGCTTTGAACCAACTAACCGTTTGATTAACCGAACACATCTCACACAATGATTTTAACATCGGTCAATGCATAGTATCTAGGGACACTATTATGACCACGTGGCTGTGTCTCTTTTCATGAGTGTTGTTAGAGCCAAGCCCTTGAGCTCTTAAAAGTGGCCACACTTCCACTCACATAGGTAGATCCCATCAAGAGTGTTCCCGTAATTATAACACTCTAGTATATTTATGTTATGGGTCAATTAAGAGTACATTACTCATCCTTTCCTTATTATTTCGGGTACCTAGCACTTTAATTTTAAGATAGATTTATTTATAGTGCTAACAGTCACATACTAATGATGTTCTTTGTCTCACTGAACTCAAGACTTGACGTTATACCAAGCGTTTAGTCGAGTTTCCATCATGGGTGACTCTAATTAATGGGCTTGAGTCTCATCCCTTTTGAGATCCTTTTTACTGCATCTCTAGCAAGACTTTTTGGCGGAAGGATCTGCCAAATTTTCACTTGACCTTACATAATTAATAGTGATCATTCTATCAGAGATTAATTGTCGGACATAGCTATGTCTTAATCCAATGTGTCTAGACTTTCCATTACATACTTGGCTATATGCCTTTGCTAAAGTAGCCTCACTATCACAACGGATAGAAATAGGTGAAATTGGCTTAGGCCATTTGTAACATCCCGATTTAGGGTCTAGTCAGAACAGTGGTTTCGAGACCACAAATCTGAAGTAGAAATGTAACACCCCCAACCCGTATCCGTCACCGAAATAGGGTTACGAGGCATTACCAAGAAGTACAGAACACTAACAGATAATTTAAATCATTTGTCATTCAAATGTTGAAATTGATTTTAAATATTCCTTTAACGAACCTTCAAGGTTCAAACTATGCATTAAGATCGGGTCGGTACTAAACTGGATCCTTAGGAAAATTTTTCGCAACTTTTAAAATTTTTCTCACATATAAGGGTCACACGCCCGTGTGGCGTGACCGAGTGGCTCACATGGCCATGTCTCTGGGGTGTGTAACTCTCTGACTTGCATCTATGAAGAAACTTGGGTCACACGGCCTTAGTACACACCCGTATTGCCAGGCAGTGTGGTGAATTTTAATTTTCGAAATTAAGTACAGGTTTCACACAGTCGTATCATACAGCCATGTCTTCAGGCTGTGTGCCTCACACGGCCGAGGCACACGCCCGTGTCTATCCCATGTGAATATTGTTTAGGCTATTTTCCAAGCCTTATTTATCTCCCAATTGATCTTTTACCTACACCAAGACTTAAACACATTAAAGAATTAATTCAAGAGATTTAACCAAGTCCAAGTCAAGTTTTATGCTTATTATATCTTCTCCTATACTTGTATATGCAAGTATAATTATTTCATCCACTTTATTTAAATAGGCTTAATATATATTAATTTTATTATCTCATTTTAATTCTTCTATATATTTATCACTATTTTATTATTCACACTCTCATTCTATTAGCATGTTAAGACCATATAAATGTATGTCTCAAATATATCAAATACAAGCCATATTAATGGCTAAATACTTCCATATCAAGTTATAATTCAATATTGGTTAATAATTCTATACATGCCATTATTAATCTAGTGATTTATCACAACATAAATATAAATATGCTGAATATACCTTTAGTTAGTGTGATCGATCTCCATCAGTGCTTCCAATCCAACGAGCTTCTGAATAACATTTCTCGAGTGTACTATTTATAAATGAACACATTTATCAAACATATTCTATATTCATAATTCATATGTCATAGTCTCATGCTTTCATATATCAATAACCATTATTTTCTTGTATTTCAGGTAAATGCATATAACAATTCATAAGCATATAATTCGCTATCTCTTCTTGTTGATCACAATCTTGATTAACAAATTTATATAAGTGAACTCAATATTGTTAACTACTTAAATACTATCACTTTACTTCATATTTTATTTGAACAATAATATTTTCCATTCATATCTAGTTCAAAGATACATAATTCATATGTCTCAGTCATACTTCAGTTCACTATTCAATATCAATAAATTATATTCAACTATTCACTTCTCAATCAATATTTCGTTTTATTCCAAGCTCAATATCAGTCAATATTTTTCAATATCAATCAATTATCAATATTATTCAGTAACAGTCAGTATTTTTCATAACGATCAATTGATCTTTATTATTCAGTAACGATCAATCATTAGAGAAATTAGTTATTTACTACTTTTATTTACCCCTATTAACATGACTCGGACATTGACGGATACACGGATCCAACCAACACACCAGTACAGCACTTAGTGCCTCATTGGCTTTACTGAAGTAAACAGTAACAGTACGGTACTGAGTACCTCATCGGATTAAACAGAAGTAATAGTAACAGTACGACACACAAGGTGTCTCATCGACTTGAAGTCAAAACTTGAAGTCAAAGTAACAGTACGACACTTATAGTGCCTCATCGACTCAAGGTCGAAGTGACAGTACGACACTTATAGTGTCTCATCGACTCAAGGTCGAAGTATCCCTAAACACTTCTAATCTTATGGCATGCCAACAATATCTGACTCAGCCCGATTCAGTTAATAGGGTATTCGATTCATTTCTCAATTCACAGTAATTATACATTTCAATATCAATTTCACAATAGTCACAAATCATCATAATCTCAATTCAATATCAATATAATAAGAAATAATACTCAATTCAATATCAATATAATAACAAATAATACTAAATTCAATTCCATTTTATTCAATTTAACACCACAATTATCCAATATTCAAATATCATATTAATCACAAATTCACATACTTTCAATTCAATATCAAAACACTAATACTTGCCTTAATATCTTTTCATACACATATAATAAAAATTCAACAATTAAGAATTAAATTCGGATTATAGAAATACAAATAAAACATTATATCATTTCTAATTCAACATTTATCAACTATAATCAAGCATGTTATCAATTTATACACAAATCGTTCATATATTTTTCCTCCTCCTCCTCTCCATGCACATCCTTAGTATAAATAACACACTTGTAAGTAACATTATCTATAATTTTTACTATTTACTTATATGAATATTCAAGCTATCCATCTATGTCGTAGTCACTAAATTATTTTTATCTCGAGTTACAGAACTCCAAATTAAGATCAGATAATTTTCCCTGAAACTAGACTCCCATACCTTCTTACCATAAAATTTTTAGAATTTTTTGTTTAGCCAACAAGTGCATTTTATTCTTTAAAGTCATCCCTGTTCTGCTGTTTGACAGTTCCAACCCTTCTTCACTAAAAGTTAATTATCTTCTCGTACATGATTCGAATGATGTTTCCATTTGCTTATCTTGAAAATAGACTCATTCAGGATTCTAAACATATAAATTTAAGCCCCAATTTTTGATGATTTTCTGAAGTCAAAATAGGAGAACCCGAAATCATTTTGACATTGTCTCACAAAATTTATTATATCTCATGATTTACAATTCTATTTCTTCTATAAGAAACTAGATTCAATAAGCTTTAATTTCATGTTTTATTCATCCTCTAATTCGATTTCTAAAATTTTTAGTGATTTTTCAAATTCATACAACTGCTGCTGTCCAAAATTGTTTTATGCAAGATGTTAACTACCATTTTGCCTCTAAGCTTTTAATAAGTGACAATTTCATCCCTACTCAATTAACCTCTCAATTGAGCTAATTTTCTCAATTAAAAATTTATTATATCACTTTAAACTACTTTATAATCTTAGAGATTAGAATTTCAGCACTAAACTATAATTCCAAACTTTTTCACAATTAGGTCCTAAAATTAATTTCCATCAATTTTACTTGATAAAATCATCATTTATCAAAATTAAAGCTTCAATTCTATGTTTATTCAACATATGCTTCTAGCACTAATCCATAGAAACTTTAAAAAAATTAGCCATGGAATAAAAAACTAATGAATTAGCAAGTTGAACCCAATTGCAAAAGTCCAAAATCTTAGAAATTTCAAGGAGAAAACAAGAATTAAACTTACTTGAAGCTAGAGTATGAAGACCAGCTTGAACCCTTGTAACGCCCCAAAAATCTCGAACCTTTTTTTTTCGGTTTTGATAAAGTGTACTTAATATTCCTAGTCAAGAGTTATTTATGTGATAATATGCCTTAGTTAAGTTTTGAGTTCGAACTTTGGGGTGGAGGAAATTATAGTTTAATAATTAAAAGAACCTTGTTGGTAAGTAGTTTGGTTTCTAAATAAATGAAGGAGGAATTGGACACAAGGAGCCTTGTGTTGGAGTGGCAAGGAGCGTCACATGTAGGGCTTAGAGGTGGCGTCACATGCATGGTTAGGAGGTTTGGGTTCGAATCCCTCATTGCTCAAAAGAAGGATTTATTTTTGCTCAATGAATGGCCATTGGTGGCGTTGGATGTGAACTCTGATGGGAGTGATCAGAGGAGAAATTTAAGGAAGGGATTAAGAAGTTATCAAGGAGAAAAGTTAGGAGATGAGAGGTGTAGAGAAGTGGAGCCGATTTGGGAATTTGGGGATAGGTAAATTCGGCTATAGTATATATAGTTGTCGATTTTGGGGATTTTAGGGTAATGCCAAAATTGCTTCTCTTCCTTTAGCCGAATTCCTCATTTTTGCGTTGCCAAAACACTCTTTCTCTCTAAGTGCTCAGAAGCCGAATTCCTTGTTCTTTGCTTGCTGATTTTCTATTCTTTATCTACTCAAATTCTCTTTTGATTCACCTTTGGTTTTAGTTGATTCCGTCTTCTCTTCTTCTTGTTTGTGCTGAATAACACCTTTAACCATACAAATCTCAAAAGCCGAATACCTCTTTGGCTGAAGACCCTATGTGCCGCCACTACTCCCTCTACTTCGGCCGATTCTTATGTAAGTGCTTTGCTCTTTTAGTCGGTTTTCCTAGTACCGATTTCTCCTCTCCCTCACTCTTTCTAAATCGATTTGGTAGGGGATTAGTATCGAATCTCGGAGTTCAGATCTCTGTCGAATTGCTTCTCAGGTGTTTTGGGGTTTTGGGTAAGGTTGGCTGAATAATCATGGATGATTTAAGAGTGACTTAAGATGATTGTGAGTCACTTGTTGTTTAGTTCTTAATGATTAAGATTTGTAACACCCCAAACCTTGCCCGGACGTTATGGCCGAATCCGACGTGTCACATTGAAGTGTTTTAGCGAAAACCTTGTTTTCATTGAAAACCCTTCCTTAAAATAACACATCTCAATTACTTCGTAAAATCTCTTTTCAGTTGTGAAAGCTTGTTTAAAACATTTGATTTAAGAAAAACTATCATTTTAGAATTTAGTTGCAGAAACATAGGAAAACATACTATGATTTAGGAAACCGTGTTCAACTTTTCATGATTACATCACATAAAAAAATAATAAACCAGATAATAGCAAAGAGGGGATGCCTTATTACAATCCAGACTAAAGAAAATTACTTAATAAACTAGTAACTTAAATGCTTTTTAAACAAATCCAAGTTGTCCTGCTAGCTGGCCACCCCGAGTCCCTCCAAACATCGAACCTCCTATTAAGCATCACTTGTGAAAATAAAAGAGGGGGTGAGTTTTCGGAAACTCAGCATGTATAACCCTCAAACAAACATTAAGCAAGCATCAATCATCATACAACTTCCATACAATGCAATGCAACCCACCCCAATAATCCATCCGCTAGTCACCAACTCCATCCCCCGGTACACATCATGTGGGGATATAAATATCAGCCCACCCAACCGGTACACATCAATGGTATCTCAGTTGCGAAACTACCTTTATTTCAGCAACCTACCAATCATATAATGGGCTCAAAAGCCATCGGTGGATCCAAAGTTTTCAAGCAACCATACGATCCTCATATACTTCCACCGTTCCATAATTCCCAACCTAGATGCATCCTAAATAGAATATAGTATGTATGTAGTATGTATGCAGCAGATATACTTGAAACATACATAAATCTTACCTTCACCACAGAGGGGTATTTTGGTCATTTTAGTACTTAGGGGCATTTTAGTAATTTTTCTTTATTACGATTTTCACTTATCTTGGCCCATTAACAAATCTCGTGAGCTAAGATGAATAAATACTATGTACCAGGTAGGATTCCAGAGAAGAGGAGGTGAGTCATTAAGACTGCTTAAGTACCAAGCTCTCCCTAGATCCAATCCTAGACATGCATATACTCGTTGCCACACCTTAACCCTATGACTTGTCCACGGTCGCAATTAATTATTTAGTTAAGTAAGTTTTATGCAGTCATCATATACTAGGCCCAAAACTCCTACATACATGCATATGGCCCACTAGGCCCAATCTCATTCACATTGCCCTTCAGGCCCAATTCACATTCATATGGCCCATTAGGCCCAAATCACATTCATATGACCCATTAGGCCCAAATCACATTTATAGTCATGCTCACATACGATTTTCCATCACATATCATCAATTATCAATTTTGCCTATTTTGGGCCCAATAGCCCATCGGGCCTATTAAGCCTATTCCGACCCGGTTGGCCAATTCACAGCCCAAGCCCATGGAATCACCAATGGGGCCTCAGACAACCTATCGGTTTCCCCCTTACGAGTGTATGCGCACTCGCAAGACTACCGTAGCCAAACTTTTGGCTCTTTGGTATTTTGGTTTTTTGGCATTTTGACTTTTCGGCATTTCGGCTTTTACCGATCGACTTGTGTGTGCAGTGTATGTACACACCTGGTAATAAAGCATGCTGTGATCCTCCTTACCACGAACCTACAATCGTTATCACTCAATGATTAATCACATATACTTATCGAATACTTTACCAAAATAGTAACCTCACTTTTTACCTTACCTTGCGCGACAAGTTAAACCTGCCCCTTCTTAATCACTAACCACGATCAACTCCTAGATCTGCACCAATCTTAACTATTAAAACCCGAATAACAGGTGAATTGTATCCAACACAAGTCCCCCTTCCCTTAACCATGACCATTCGGCCAACTAAGATCAAGAATACTTACCAAAGTCTCTCACCTGAGGAGCAAATTAGCAGGGATACAAAAGACTGAGATTCGATACCTAATTCTACAAAAATCGATTAGAAGAAGTGAAGAACTGTATATTCGATACTTAGCAACAACCAATTGGGAGAGCAACCACTTACACTAGAATTGACCGAGTGGAAAGTGTACTGGCGACACCAAGGATATTCGGCCAAGGAAGTGTTCTCCCCTTGCGATTTGTATGATAAGAAAGGGGTTTTTCAGCACCACGAGAATCGAGACGAAGAAGTCGGCTAGACTAAAAATGAATCAAAGACTTGAGTAGAGGAAGAATAGAAAATCGAAACAAGAAAAAGAAAGAAAGAAACAATGGATTTCGGCTTTCAGATCTTGAAGAGAAAAGGGTTTCTGGTAACAAGGTGAAAAAGATTTCGACATTAGCCTGACAACCTTGCATTCGGCACCTATTTATAGCCTCTATAGTCGAATTCCCTATGGCTAAATTCCCATTTCGGCTTCACCTCTTCTTCACTTCTCATCTCCTAGTTTTTCTCCCTGGTAACTCCTTAATCACCTCCTCAAATTTCTCCCCTTATCACTCCCTACAGAGTTCGTAACCATCGCCACCTCTTTCCATCCTTTAAGCAAAAATAAATCCTTCTTTTGAGCAAGGTGGGATTCGAACCCCTTACCTCCTTGCCTTGCATGTGACGCCACTTGCCACTCCACCACAAGGCTTTCTTGTGGCCAATTCCTTTTTCATTTATTCAAAAGGCCACTTACTTGCCATTAAAGTTCTTTTAATTATTAATGCATAATTTTCTTTACCCCTAAGTTAGAACTCAAACCTTAGCCAAGACCTACTATCACATAACTAACACTTAATCGAAAATACCTAGCACATCTTTTATTTGAACCTTAAAAAAAGAAAATTCAGGATTTCGAGATTTTTGGGGTTTTACAACTCTACCCCCTAAAAGAAATTTCGTCCTTAAAATTTTATCTGATTCAAACAGTTGAGGATATTGATGTCGCATCGCTTCCTCAGGTTCCCAAGTAGCCTTCTCAGCCTTGTGATTACGCCTAAGTACTTTGACTAATGGAACGAACTTCCTTCTTAGTATCTTAACATCACAATCAACTATTTGTATGGGCTCTTCCTCGAAAGTTAGGTCTGGCCTAACCTCAATTACTTCCACCTCCACGACATGTGAAGGATCCGAGTGATATCGCCTTAACATGGAAACATGAAACACGTCGTGGATCTGGCTTAGTTCAGGAGGTAATTCCAGCTGGTAAGCGACTGGCCCAATTCGCCTTACAACCCAATATGGCCTAATGAACCTTGGGCTTAGCTTACCCTTTCGTCCAAACCTTAACAGTTTCTTCCATGAAGAGACCTTTAGAAAAACTAAGTCCCCCACTGCGTACTCTATTTCTTGACGCTTAAGGTTAGCATACGACTTCTGCCTATCCGAGGCCTCTTTCAACCGATTCCGAATCAATTTCACCTTATCCTCAGTATCTGCTACTAACTCAGGGCCCAAAACTTTTCGTTCGCCCAACTCCGTGCAACATGTTGGAGTTCGACACCTTCGCCCATACAGTGCTTCATACGAAGCCATCCCAATGCTTGCTTGATAGCTATTATTGTACTTGAATTCGACTAATGGAAAAAAGTCCTCCCAGCTACCTCGGAACTCAATCACACATCCCCTTAACATATCTTCCAATACTTGGATCACCCTTTTCGACTGTCCATCAGTTTGAAGGTGGAATGCTGTACTGAAGTTCAACCTAGTACCCAACGCCTCATGCAGCTTGTTCCAAAATTGCGAAGTGAAATGTGGGTCCCTATCAGTTATTATGGATACTAGCACTCCATATAATCTTACAATCTCTGCCATATACAACCTAGCTAGCTTTTGTAACGAGTAGTCAGTGTGGACTGGTATAAAATGGGCAGACTTGGTTAACCGATCCACTATAACCCATATCGAGTCTTTCTTAGTAGGCGTCAAGGGTAGCCTACTAACAAAGTCCATAGTAATCCTTTCCCACTTCTAGAGTGGAATCTTTACTGGCTGAAGCAACCCTGAAGGCAACTAATGTTCCGCTTTCACCTTTTGACAAACCAAACATTTACTTACGAACTCCATAACCTCATGCTTAAGTCCAGGCCACCAATAGTGCTCACGAAAATTCTAATACATCTTATTTTCGCCAGAATGCATAGCATAGAGACTGCTATGTGCTTTCCGTAGAATAGACTGCCTTAGCTCATCATCCTTAGGCACACACATTCTCCCACGAAAACATAACACTCCCACACTATTCAACCCAAAGTCTGATGTCTCCTCACTCTCTACTTGTCTAAAACAAGCACCTAAGGTCTTATCCATCAATTGCTTACTCCTTATCTGCTCAATCCACATCTGCTTCACTTGAAGCTCAACTAACAAGCTACCATCATTCAACAAACTTACATGGGTGAGCATAGCCCTCAAATCCGATTAACCCTACAACTCAACGCATCAGCTACCACATTTGCTTTGCTAGGGTGGTATTCAATCGTGCAATCATAATCCTTCAATAATTCCACCCACCTACGCTGACAAAGGTTTAGCTCCTTTTGGCTAAGGAGGTACTTCAAACTCTTATGGTCTGAATAAATTACGCACTTTTCCCTGTATCAATAATGCCTCATATTTTTAGCGCGAATACCACCGCTGCTAACTCCAAGTCATGGGTTGGGTAATTCACCTCGTGAGTCTTATGTTACCGTGACGCATACGTAACTACCTTTCCTTCTTGTATCAATACACATCCCAAGCCTACATGCGATGCGTCACTATAAACCGTAAACTCCTTCCCAGGAATTGGCTGAATCAACACAAGAGCCTCAGTTAAAACCTTCTTGAGTTTTCCAAAACTCTCTTGCTGCTTGTCTGACCAGACAAATGGTACCCCCTTCCTCAACAACTTAGTTAAAGGTGTAGCAATTACTGAAAATCCCACAGCAAACCGCCTATAGTATCCTGCCAAGCCCAGAAAACTTCAGATTTCTGACACCGATTTGGGTGTTTTCCTGTCTAACACTGCTTCAATTTTTCGAGGATCCACCTTAATCCCCTCAGCTGATACCACGTGACCTAGAAAAGTAACCTCCTTTAGCCAAAATTCACACTTACTAAATTTGTCATATTGCTACTTCTCCCTCAAAATCTACAACACAATCCTTAAGTGTGCATCATGCTCATCCTCATCTCTTGAGTACACCAAAATGTCATCTATAAAAACTACCACGAACCAATCCAGGTAGGGTTGGAAAACCCAATTCATGAGATCCATGAAAGCGGAAGGTACGTTCGTCAGCCCGAATGACATCACCAAGAACTCGTAGTGCCCATAACGAGTTCTGAAAGCTGTCTTATAAACATCTACCTTCTTAACCCTCAATTGGTGATACCTCGAACGCAGATCAATCTTCAAGAAAATGGACGCTCCCCTAAACTGATCAAAAAGATCATCAATTCTCGACAGTGGGTACTTGTTTTTAATAGTTAACTTGTTTAACTGTCGGTAGTCGATGCACATTCACAACATCCCATCCTTCTTCTTCACGAACAACATCGGTGCTCCTCACAGAGACACACTTGGTCAGATGAATCCTCGATCCAACAATTCCTGAATCTGTGCCTTAAGTTCTACCAACTCTTTTGGTGCCATCTGATAAGGAGCAATGGACACCGGAGCCGTACCAAGTAACAACTCGATTCCAAATTCTACTTCTCTACTAGGCGGCAACCCTGGCAGCTCCTTGGGAAAGACATCAGGAAATTCCTTAACTGTTCTCAACTCCTCCACAATAGGGCTCTTAACCTCCGTATCACTAATATAAGCCAAAAAGGCTTTGCATCCCTTTCATACTAACTTCTCAGCCCTTAATGCCAAAATCACGTTCGATAGATAATTTTGGCGTTCACCAATCACCATTACTTCTTTATCCTCCACTGATCTTAACACCATTCACTTTGCAGCACAATCTAAGGTGGCTTGGTGTTTCACCAGCCAATCCATACTTAAGATTAAATCGAACTCACTAAACGGTAGTTCTATCAAATCTGCTAAAAAGGTAACCCTTTGGACTACTAAGGGTACCTCCCTAAACAACTTATTCACTCCTACTGACTGACCTAACGGACTTATCACAGTCATCTCATTCGCAGTAATTTCAAACGTATCACCCAAAGGTTCAGTCTTATTGCATGCAACATATGAATGTGTCGATCCAATATCAATCAATGCTGTATAAGGTAACTCATATATAAAGAACATACCCGTTATCACATCTAAGGCATCCCCGTCTTCTCAGTGACGAGCAACATAAACCAAAACTGGCTGCCTTGCCTCTGCATGGCCTGCAATTTCGCCTGGTGCTCTACGTCCATGTCCATTGCTGTTACCGCCCCTGGCCTGCCTATGACCCTTTGGCGGCAGTTGACCATCCCTTGGTGGCGGAGTACCACCTCGACCCATGACCGGCACTTAAGCTGGCATTTTAGGGCAATTCTTGATCCTATGCTCCATGGATCCACAGGCTAGACAAGCTCCCGTCTTTTTCCAACACTCGCCTACATGACCTCTCCCACAATCAGCACAAGGTGGCACCCCTGGATTAACAGTAGGGGGCCTTTCTCTAACTGGCCAATTATTTCTGACCCTAGCCCTAGGCTTCTATCCAACACCGGGAGTCTCAACTTCCCTTTTATTCTTACTCCTTTCTTTTTCCCAATTTAGGCGCTCAGTGCGCTTTACCTCCTCCGCTATCTTTGCCTTTTCCACCAACTCCGAGAAAACTCGCTCCCTTTGTGGAGCTATCAATACCCTGAAGCTATCTCTAAGTCTATCCTCAAACCGAACGCAATGCTCATAGTCCGTTGCCACCATAACTCTTGCATACCTACTAAGGCGTAGAAATTCTGCCTCATACTCCGCCACAGATTTGTTACCTTGGGTCAAGTTCAGGAACTCCTTCCTTCTAGCATCCACATAACTTGCACCTATATACTTTCCTTGGAATGTAGCTTTGAAAAAAAATCCCAAGTGACTTGCTCCGGTTGGGTGCCCTCTTTCACTGTCAGCCACCACTGGTAGGCTTCTTCCCTAAGCAGTGACACTGCTCCTTTCAAATTTTATTTCGATGAATAGTCCAGGTCCTCAATTATCCTTTCAATGGCCTCCAACCAATATTCAGCCGCGTTAGGAGCCACACCAGCCATGCCCTTAAAGATTTTCGCCCCGTTCGATCGAAGTCGCTCCGAAATGGACCTCCGATTTCTAGTGCCATTATTGGGCCTAGCGACCCTTTCCAAAATCCCCAGCATTGCCTGCGACAATGCATATTCTCCCACGGCCCGATCATATGGTCCATTCTCAGCCACAGGTGAGGCTGGAGCCTCTTCTACTCCAACATTGGGCATATGGCTCGATGCCGACGACTCAGCCCTAACACTCCCGCGGCCTTGGCTATGGCCTTTTGCACATCTTCTAGCACTCATCGTGGATTCTATCTGGATTAAAAATTTTATGAAGTTTTAGTTGGTTTAATAATTAAATCGATGTTTTATGAAAATATTTAAAGAAAAGATTGTTTTCAAAAATCCTCTATAGTTTGAAGATCCTACGGGCTTCGGTTCCACTCTAACAAAATCGTCTAAAGTAGCCCTCTGACTATCTACTGTATAACAATTTAAATAAGCTTAAGATCAGAAGAACTTACTTGGTTCGACGTCGGAGACTCGATGTGCTGCTCAGCAAGATTTCCCTTTTTCCAAAACGGTGTGAGCAAATTTTTTTGCTTTTAAAGTAGAAAGAAAAGAAACCAAATAATAAGGGCCACTTAATAGCCCGAGTTTTGCAACTTGGGCTCTAATACCACTAAATGTAACACCTCAAACCCGACCCAGATGTTATGGCCAAATTCGGCGTGTCACATTGAAGTGTTTTAGCGAAAACCTTGTTTTCATTGAAAACCCTTCCTTAAAATAATACATCTCAATCTCTTCGTAAAATCTCTTTTCAGTTGCGAAAGCTTGTTTAAAACATTTGATTTAAGAAAAACTGCCATTTTAGAATTTAGTTACGGAAACGTAGAAAAACATACTATGATTTAGGAAACCGTGTTCAACTTTTCATGATTACATCACATAAAAAAATAATAAACCAGATAATAGCAAAGAGGGGAGGCCTTATTACAATCCAGACTAAAGAAAATTACTTAATAAACTAGGAACTTAAATGCTTTTTAAACAAATCCAAGTTATCCTGCTAGCTGGCCACCCTGAGTCCCTCAAAATATCGAACCTCCTATTGAGCATCACTTGAGAAAATAAAAGAGGGGGTGAGTTTTCGCAAACTCAGTGTGTACAACCCTCAAAAAAACATTAAGCAAGCATCAATCACCATACAACTTACATACAATGCAATGCAGTGTAATGCAACCCACCCCAATAATTTATCCGCTAGTCACGAACTCCATCCCCCGGTACACATCATGTGGGGATATAAATATCGGCCCACCCAACCCATACACATCAATGGTATCCCAGTTGCGGAACTGCCTACATTGCAGCAAGCTGCCAATCATATAATGGGCTTAATAGCCATCGGTGGATCCACAGTTGTCAAGCAACCATGCGATCCTCATATACTTCCACCGTTCGATAATTCCCAACCCAGATGCATCCTAAAAAAAATCGTATGTATGCAATATATATGCAGCAGATATACTTGAAACATACATAAATCTTACCTTCATCACGTAGGGGTATTTTGGTCATTTTCGTACTTAGGGGCATTTCGGTAATTTTTCTTTATTACGGTTTTCACTTACCTTGGCCTGTTAACAAATCTTGTGAGCTAAGATGAACGAATACTATGCACCAAGTAGGATTCCAGAGAAGAGGAGGTGAGTCATTAAGACAGCTTAAGTACAAAGCTCTCCCTAAATCCAATCCTAGACATGCATATACCCGTTGCCACACCTTAACCTTATGACTTGTCCACAGTCGCAATTAATTATTTAGTTAAGTTTTATATAGTCATCATATACTAGGCCCAAAACTCCTACATACATGCATATGGCCCACTAGGCCCAATCTCATTCATATGGCCCATCAGACCCAATTCACATTCATATGACCCATTAGGCCCAAATCACATTCATATGGCCCATCGGGCCCAATTCACATTCATATGACCCATTAGGCCCAAATCACATTCATATGGCTTATTAGTCCCAAATCACATTTATAGTCATGCTCACATACGATTTTCCATCACATAACATCAATTATCAATTTTGCCTATTATGGGCCTGACAGCCCATCGGGCCCATTAAGCATATTCTTGCCTGGTTGGCCAATTCACAGCCCAAGCCCATGGAATCACCCATGGGGCCTCAGACAACCTATTGGTTTCCCCCTTACGAGTATTCGTGCACTTGCAAGACTACCGTAGCCAAACTTTCAGCTCTTCGACATTTTGACTTTTTGGCATTTTGGCTTTTCAACATTTTGACTTTTGCCGATCTACTTGTGTGTGCAGTGTATGTACACACCTGGTAATAAAGTATGCTGTGATCCTCCTTACCACAAACCTACAATCGTTATCACTCAATGATTAATCACATATACTTATCGAATACTTTACCAAAATCGTAACCTCACCTTTTACCTTGCCTTGCGCGAAAAGTTAAACTAGCCCCTTCTTTAATCACTAACCATAATCAACTCTTAGATATACACCAATCTTAACTATTAAAACCCGAATAACAGGTGACTTGTATCCAACACAAGTCCCCCTTCCCTTAACCATGACCATTCAGCCAACTATGATCAAGAATACTTACCAAAGTCTCTCACCTGAGGAGCAAATCGACAGGGATCCAAAAGACTGAGATTCGATACCTAATCCTACCAAAACTGATTAGAAGAAGTGAAGAACTGTATATTTGATACTTAGCAACAACCGATTGGGAGAGCAACCACTTACACTAGAATTGACCGAGTGGAAAGTGTACTGGCGGCAACAAGGATATTCGGCCAAGGAAGTGTTCTGCCCTTGCAATTTGTATGAAAAGAAAGGGGTTATTTGATATCATGAGAATCGAGAAGAAAAAGTCGGCTAGAATAAAAATGAATGAAAAACTTGAGTAGAGGAAGAATATAAAATCAACACAAGAAAAAGAAAGAAAGAAACAAGGGTTTTCGGCTTTGGGATCTTGAAGAGAAAAGGGTTTCTGGTAACAAGGTAAAAGAGATTTCGGCATTAGCCTGGCAACCTTGCATTCGGCACCTATTTATAGCCTCTATAGCCGAATTCCTCATGGCTAAATTCCCATTTTAGCTCCACCTCTTCTTCACTTCTCATCTCCTAGATTTTCTCCCTGATAACTCCTCAATCACCTCTTCAAATTTCTCCCCTTATCACTCCCTATAGATTTTGTAACCATCGCCACCCCTATCCATCCTTTAAGCAAAAATAAATCCTTCTTTTGAGCAAGGTGGGATTTGAACCCTTACCTCCTTGCCTTGTATGTGACGCCACTTGCCACTCCACCAGAAAGGCTTTCTTGTGTCTAATTCCTTCTTCATTTATTCAAAAGCCCACTTACTTGCCATCAAAGTTCTTTTAATTATTAACACATAATTTTATTTACCCCTAAAATCGAACTCAAACCTTAGACAAGACCTACTATCACATAACTAACACTTAACCAAAAATACCTAGCACATATTTTATTATAGCCTTAAAAAAATTTTGAGATTTCAAGATTTTTGGGGCGCTACAAGATTGATGCAGATTTAAGAAATACTCGTGATTAGTGATCAAGGATGGGAAGTTAAGGCTTGTCATTCAAGGTAAACAAATGTGAGATTTTCAATTTTTGGTGATTGTATTTGATAAGTCTATGATTAATCATTGAGTGACATCGTTTGTAGGTTCGTGGCTAAGGAGATCGCGACATGTTTTTGTACCAGGTGTGTACATACACTACACACACACCGTAGACCGGCAAATCCTGAAATGCTGAAAAGTTGAAATGCTAAAAAGCTGAAAGTTTGGCTACGATAGTCTTGCGAGTGCGCGAACACTCGTAAGGGGGG
Source organism: Gossypium longicalyx (assembly GCA_025698465.1). NCBI lineage: Eukaryota > Viridiplantae > Streptophyta > Magnoliopsida > Malvales > Malvaceae > Gossypium > Gossypium longicalyx. The sequence continues at coordinate 54,429,640 of CM046996.1, forward strand.
AACCGATACGTTATCAGAGGCCCCATGAGCGATCTCATGGTCTTGGGGCATGCTTCGGGAAACCGATCCAGAATGGGCTAGATGGGCCTGATGGGTTGTGGTCCCATGATAGGCATAATTGACAATTTAATGTTAAGTGTTGTAATAGTCATGTTGGTTGCATGGCCTGGAATTGATTTGGGCTTGATGGGCCATATGAAGGTGATTGGGCCTGATGGGCCATATGAATGTGATTGAGCCTGATGGGCCAAATGAATGAGATTGGGCTTGATTGGCCAAATGAATAGGTGTGGATCTGTTAAGGTTTAGTAAGGGGTTGTGGACCTAGTTTTTGGGTAACTACTCAATCAGATATAAAACTTAAATAATTAATTAATTGTGACCATGGACAAGTCATAAGGTTAGGATGTGACAATGGGTATATGCATGTCTAGGATTGGATCTAGGGAGAGCTTGGTACTTAAGCAGTCTTATTGACGCACCTCCTCTTCTCTGGAGTCCTACCTAGTGCATAGTATCTGTTCACTTTAGCTAATGAGGACTTATTAATGGGCCAAGGTAAGTAATAAACCCATCATAAAGAGAAAGCACTGAAATACCCCTAAGGGCGAAAATAACTAAAATACCCCTATCTGTTGAATGTAAGATTTATGGATGCTACATGTATACCTGCTGCATTCATATGATATTCTGTTTAGGTAGCATATGGGTTGGGAACTATGGAACAGAGGAAGTATATGAGGATCGCTTGGTTGCTTGACGACCGTGAATCTACCGATGGCTTTTTAAGCCTAATATATGATTAGCAGCTATGCTGCAACGTTTGGTAATACCACAACTGGGCTACCATTGGAGTGTATCGGATGGGTGAGTCGATATTTATATCCCCACAGGGAGTGTATCGGGGGATGGAGATGGTGTGTAGCGGTTGGATGGGTGGGGTCCGTGCATATTTGATTGCTTTACATTTGTGCTGATATTGAATTGGGCTTAGGCCTAAAAAGACTTACTATTGCATGCTTTTCCTTTTGCCCCCTATTTTATTTTTCTCAGGTGATCCTTAGTAGGTGGTTCAATGGTTGGAGGGACTCCGAAGTGGCCAGCTAGCAAGACGACTTGGACTATTTTTCTTAACCCTATAATTTCTAGTATTTAAAGTTATTGCAGTCCGGATTGTAATAAGACCTATTCACTAGATATTATTTCAAACTAGGATTATTATTATTATGCTTTATACTTGCTAGAAGTAGAACATGGTTTTCCTATACCATAATTGTTCTTAAATACCATGTTTCCGGAAATCAATTTTTAAATGACAAGTTTTCATAGATCCTCTGTCTTAAATAAAACTCTCGCAATTGAAAAGAGATTTTCCAAAGTAATCATTGTCATACAAGAAGAAATAGTTTTTTTAAATACACCTCGCTTTGAAATCAACAAATACAAGCAGGGATTTTACTCAAGGTTTTTATTTTAAAAGAAGGGTTTTCAATGAAAACAAGGTTTTCGAAAAACACTTCAATATGACACGCTGGATCCAGCCATAATGTCCGGTCCAAGTTTGGGGTGTTATATTTAGTGGTATCAGAGCTAGGATACAAAACTCGGGCTATGAAATGAGCCTTATTATTTGGTTTTTAAAAAAATTGGGTCACAATGTTTTGAAAAAAAATCTTTCTGTGCCGTACACTGAGTCTCTAACGTCGAACCAAGTAAGTTCTTTTATTATTAAGCTTGTTTAATTTGATATACTGTAGATAGTTAGTGGGCTACTTTAGATGATTATACTGAGGCTTTTAGTTGGAGTGAAACTGAAGCCCTTGGGACCTTGAGACTGTAGAGGATTTACGAAAACAACTTTCTTTTTAATACTTTCATAAAACATCGTCTTAATTAATTGAAACTAACTAAAACTTCATAAAATTCCTAATCCAGATAATACGTAAATCAACGATGAGAGCTAGAAGAGGTGCAGGAGGCCGTGGCTGAGGCTGCGGAAGTGTTAGGGTTGAACCATCGGCATCGAGCCATATGCCCAATATTGGGGTAGAAGAGGCTTTGACGTCACCCGTGGCTGAGACTGGACCGTATGATTGGGCTGCGGGGGATAATGCATTATCGCAGGCAATGCTGGGATTTTGGAAAGGGTCGTAGGGCCTAATAATGGCACGGGAAATCGGGGGTCAATTCCGGAGTGACTTCAATCAAATGGGGCTAAGATCTTTAAAGGCGTGGCTGGTGTGGATCCTAACGTGGCTGAATACTGGTTGAAGGCCACTGAAAGGATAATAGAGAACTTAGACTGTTCACCTGAACAAAAGTTGAAAAGGGTAGTGTCATTGCTTAGGGAAGAAGCTTACCAATGGTGGCTGACGGTGAAAGAGGGCACCCAACCTGAGCAGGTCACTTGGGAGTTCTTCAAAACTACGTTTCAAGGGAAGCATGTGGGTGCGAGTTATGTGGATGCTAGAAGGAAGGAGTTCCTGAACTTGACCCAGGGAAACAAATCTGTGGCGGAGTATGAGGCGGAATTTCTACGCCTTAGTAGGTATGCAAGAGTTATGGTGGCAACGGACTATGAGCGTTGCGTTAGGTTTGAGGATGGTATTAGGGATAGCCTTAAAGTATTGATAACTCAGTAAAGGGAGCGAGTTTTCTCAGAGTTGGTAGAAAAAGCAAAGATAGTAGAGGAGGTGAAGCGCACTGAGCACCTAAATCGGGAAAAAGAAAGGGGTAAGAATGAAAGAGAGGCTGAGACTTCTGGTTTTAGACAGAGGCCTAGGGCTAGGGCCAAAGCTAACAAGCCAGTTAGAGCAGGGCCCCCTGCTGTTAATCCAGGGGTGCTACCTTGTGTTGATTGTGGGAAAGGTCATGTAGGCGAGTCTTGGAAGAGGAAGAGAGCTTGCCTAGCTTGTGGATCTATGGAGCATAGGATCAAGAGTTGCCCTAGAAAGGGCAGGTCAGGTACTAGTCATGGGCCAAGATGGTGTCTAACCACCAAGGGGTGGTCAGTTGCCACCAAGGGGCCGTAGGCAGGCTAGGGGTGGTAATGATAATGGACGTGGACGTGGAGCACCAGGCAGAAATACAGGCCATGTTGAGGCAAGGCAGCCAGCTTTGGTTTATGCTACTCATCGCCGAGAAGACAGGGATGCCCTAGATGTGATAACGGGTATGTTCTTTATTCATGAGTTACCTTACACTGCATTGATTGATATTGGATCGACACATTCATATGTTGCATACGATATGATTGAGCCTTTGGCTAATATGTTTGAAATTACTGCGAATGGGATTACTGTGATAAGTCCGTTAGGTCAGTCAGTGGGAGTGAATAAGTTGTTTAGGAAGGTACCTTTAGTAGTCCAAGGGGTTACCTTTTTAGCGATTTGATGGAACTGCTGTCTAACGAGTTTGATTTAATCTTGGGAAAGGATTGGCTAGTGAAACATCGAGCAACCTCAGATTGTGCTGCAAAGCGAATGGTGTTAAGAACGACGGAGGATAAGGAGGTGGTGGTGATTGGTGAACGCTAGAATTACCTGTCGAATGTGATTTCGGTATTAAGGGCTGAGAAGTTGGTACAAAAGGGATGCGAAGCCCATTTAACTTATATTAGCGATATGGAGGCTAAGAGCCCTACTGTTTAGGAGTTGAGAACAGTTAGGGAATTTCCTGATGTTTTTTCCCAAGGAGCTGTCAGGATTGCTGCCCAACAGAGAAGTAGAATTTGGAATCGAGTTGTTACCTGGTACAGTAGAATTTATAATCGAGTTGTTACCTGGTACAGTTTCGGTGTCCATCGCCCCTTATCGGATGGCACCGAAGAAGTTGGTAGAACTTAAGGCACAGATTTAGGAATTATTGGATCGAGGATTCATCCAACCAAGTGTGTCTCCGTGGGGAGCACCGGTGTTATTCGTGAAGAAGAAAGATGGGACATTACGGATGTGCATCGACTATCGACTATTGTGTTACAGATTTTGAGGGAGAAGCAGTTGTATGCCAAATTTAGTAAGTTCGAATTTTGGCTAAGGAAGGTTACTTTTCTAGGATATGTGGTTTCAGCTAAGGGGATTAAGGTGGATCCCCAGAAAATTAGAGCAGTGTTAGACTGGAAAGCACCTAAGTCAGCATAAAAAATTCGAGGTTTTCTGGGCTTGGCAGGGTACTATAGGCGGTTTGTTAAGGGCTTTTCATTAATTGTTGTACCTTTAACTAAGTTTTTGAGGAAGGGGGTACCGTTTGTGTAATATCCCAAATTAGGGCCTAATCGGAATAGTGGTTTCGTGACCACAAATTTGAGATAGAAATAATTATTTTATAATTATTTTTAGGTTTATGATATGATTGCATGATTGTGTGAAAATTTCGTGACGAAATTCTATGCATAAAGTGCTTAATTTGAAATTAGGGACTAAATCGAATAAGTTGCAAAACTAGCATTCTAGAAGTTTTTAGTATGAAATTACTTTGAAATATTAATTAGGAGGTCTTAAATAGTAAATTTACCAATTTCTAAGTTTATGGACAAAAATTGGACATGGATGGAATTTTTGGAAAGTTTAGTAGTAAGGGCATTTTGGTCATTTAGGGGTAAAATGAATTAAAATACAAAATTAAAAGCCAGTTTTGCTCATCTTCAACCCCATGGCCGAATATAGCTAGGAGAAACCATGGCTAGGGTTTTTCAAGCTTCCAAGCTCGATTGTAAGTCCATTCTAGCCCCGTTTTTCAAGTTCTTTACGTTTTTAGAGTCCCGGTAGCTCGATTTAGCTTATGCTAGCAATAATTTAACCTAAGGTTTATATTTGGAAAAATACCCATAGGTGAAATTTGTGTATTTTGGTGTTTTATGATAGAATATGAGGTTTTAAATTATGTTAGACAACTTGTGCTACTCGGTTTTAAGTGAAAACGAGCAAAAAGGCTTAATCGGTAAAAATACCTAATAGTCATAAGTACATGTTAGAGTGAGAATTTGATGTTGCCATAGAAGGAAAAAATGATCATCATGTCATAAAACATAAGAAAATAGGCTGAAGTTTAATTTACGAGCTTTGGGGCAAAAGTGTAAATATGCAAAAGTTTAGGGGCAAAATTATAATTTTTCCAAAATATGATTTTGGGTCAATTTGAATAATGTGAGTCCTAATTAGACTATATTTTAAATGATAGAGCAAGGAAAACTGAAATTCGGGCTAAAATGGGGAAAATACCAAGTTGTGGACGAAATGGTAAAAGTAACCATTTTCGCATACTAGGTAAGTTCATATGTAAATGTTGGTAACATAGTTATTATTTTAAATGTTTTTATGTTATTTAAATGATATGATAATTATTATAAAATATTATACTCGTGATAATTGTTTGATAATATGTCAAATTATGTGATATACTTGGAAAATGTGAAATACTACCGAGTATATCGAGATCGGTATTCGTAGAAGATGGTTGAGACACATGATTGGGAAAAAGGTCCCGTTGAACCTTAGGAATGGATTAGGATACAAGTGACATGTCACTTGGGATATTTGGGCATCCGAACTCGTTGAGTTGAGTCCGAGTTCACTTATGGATGCGAATGTCCGAACTCGTTGAGTTGAGTCCGAGTTCGTGAAATGTAACTAGGCATCTGAGCTCGTTGAGTTGAGTCCGAGTTCGCTTATGGGCGGGTTACGTAGTAGCTTGGCTACATAGGTGGCACTTATGTGCAAACTTTCCATGTATCCGAATTATATTCCGATGTGTTCAATGGGTAAAGTTCTACTCAAATGGAGGAATACTCAAGATGAAAGGGACGTATTGGTAAGTGTTGTGAAATGGATACTTTGAACAGGTATGTACTTAACCCTCGGGTTGAAAAATCGATATAACAACAATATGGTAAGATGATAAATGAAAATATGATATGAATGTCTTGGTGATGATTATGCAAATGATGTTTTATGTTTGCTTATATGGTTATGTTACTTGCTATTTGCATGTGAACTTACTAAGCATTTATGCTTACTCCTCCTTTTCATTCCTTGTAGTGTTGACAAGCTAGCTCGTAAATCGGGAACGGTCGGAGGCACGCTCACACTATCCGTATACCATCTTGGCATAATGGCTTGTATATTTTGAGTATGGCATGTATAGCATTATAATCATTTTGTATATATGGTCTTATGATATGGTTATTGAGTAGTATAAAAATGCTTGGTAATGATTAGCCATTGGAATGGCTAATTATGATCATATTTGGTGTTATGTATGTCAAATTGCTAGTTAATCCATGGAAACCATGAAATAGGTAAAATTTACAATAAAATAGATTCATGACAGCAGATAGTACGTAAATTTGAAAAATCATTAAAAATAGTAGAGATATAATTAGATGATGAATAAAATATGGAATTTAAGAATTATGAGTCTATTTTCATATGGAAGAAACGAATCAGGTATATGAGTTATATTTTATGAGATGTTTAAATTTTTGTGAGACAGGGCCAGAGCGATTTCTGATTTTGGAAATTCACCATAAATTGTATAAAAATAATTAGAAGTCATAATTTATATGTACAGATTTATTATTGAGTCTAGTTTTAAGAGAAATAAACTTCATAGTCATTGAAATTCTGTACAGAGAGATATCTGATTCGTAATACACAGAGGTCAGAGCAGTCAAACCCTGAAACAGGGGAGACTTTAACTAATAAACTGTACTAATTGGCCTAGCCAACAATTTTAGAAAAAAATTAGAAATAGATATATGAGTCTAGTTTTAGGGAAAATTTACGGAATTGGATTTTGAGTTTCAGAACTCGAGATATGAATTTTTAAGCAACTGTGATGCAGTTAGCCAACTTGTCTAGAATTTCTAAAATTAAATTGTTTGAGCTGTTTAAGCAATGAATTAAGTCTGTTAACACCTCGTGTTCGACTCCGGCAACGGTCTCGGGTATGGGGCGTTACAATTTGAGTGGACAGACAAACAGCAAGAGAGTTTTGGAAAGCTTAAGAAGGTTTTAACTGAGGCCCTGGTGTTGATACAGCCAGAGCCTGGAAAGGAGTTTACGGTTTATAGTGTCGCGTCGCATTTGGGCTTGGGCTGTGTATTGATGTGAGAATGAAAGGTGGTTGCGTATGCGTTACGTCAACTTAAGACTCACGAGGTGAATTACCCAACCTATGACTTAGAACTAGCTGCGGTAGTTTTTGCACTAAAAATTTAGAGGTATTACTTATACGAAGAGAAGTGCATAATTTATTCGGACCATAAGAGTTTGAAGTACCTTCTTACCCAAAAGGAGCTAAACCTTAGGTAGCGTAGGTGGGTGTAATTATTGAAGGATTATGATTGTACGATTGAATACCACCCTGGCAAAGCAAGTGTGGTAGCCAACGCGTTGAGTCGTAGGGTTAAGTCAGACTTGAGGGCTATGCTCGCCCATTTAAGCTTGTTGGATGATTGTAGCTTGTTGGCTAAGCTTCAAGTAAAGCCGGTGTGGTTCAAGCAGCTAAAGAGTAAGCGGTTAATGGATGAAACTCTGGGTGCTTGTTTTAGACGAGTAGAAAATAGGGAGACGCCAAACTTTGGGATAACTAGGGAAGGAGTGTTGTGTTTCCGTGGGAGAATGTGTATACCAAAGGACGATGATCTAAGGCATTCTATTCTGCGGAAAGCACATAGCAGTCTCTATGCTATGCATCCTGGCAGAAGCAAGATGTATAAGAATTTGCGTGAGCTTTACTCGTGGCCTGGACTTAAGCACGAGGCTATGGAGTTCTTAAGTAAATGCTTGATTTGTCAGAAGGTGAAGGCAGAACATCAGTTGCCTTCAGGATTACTTCAGCTAGTAAAGATTCCACTTTGGAAGTGGGAAAGGATTACTATGGACTTTGTTAATGGGCTACCCTTGACGCCTACTAAGAAAGGCTCGATATGGGTTATAGTGGATCAGTTAACCAAGTCTACCCATTTTGTACCGGTCCACACAGATTACTCGTTATAAAAGCTAGCTAGGTTGTATGTGGCGGAGATTATAAGATTGCATGGAGTGCCTGTTTCCATAATATCTGATAGGGATCCACGTTTCACTTCACGATTTTGGAAGAAGCTGCACGAGGCGTTGTGTATTAGGCTGAACTTCAGTACAGCATTCCACCCTCAAACTGATGGACAATCGGAAAGGGTGATCCAAGTTTTGGAAGATATGTTGAGGGGATGTGTAATTGAGTTCCGAGGTAGCTGGGAAGATTATTTGCCGTTAGCCGAATTTGCATGCAATAATAGTTATCAAGCAAGTATTGGGATGGCTCCGTATGAAGCACTGTATGGGCGAAGGTGTCGAACTCCAACATGTTGGACGGAATTGGGTGAACGAAGAGTTGTGGCCCTAAGTTAGTAGCAGATACTGAGGGTAAGGTAAAATTGATTTGGGATCGGTTGAAGGAGGCCTCGGATAGGTAGAAGTTGTATGCTAACGTTAAGCGTCGAGAGATAAAGTATGCAGTAGGGGACTTAGTTTTTCTTAAGGTCTCTCCGTGGAAGAAGGTATTAAGGTTTGGACGGAAGGGGAAGCTAAGCCAAAGGTTCATTGGGCCATATCGGGTTGTGAGGCGGATTGGTCCTGTCGCTTATTAGCTGGAATTACCTTCTGACCTAAGCCAGATCCATAACGTGTTTCATGTTTCCATGCTAAGACGGTAACGCTCGGATCCTTCACATGTCGTGTCAGTTGAGGAGATCGAGGTTAGGTCAAACTTAACTTTCGAGGAAGAGCACATACAAATAATTGGACGTGATGTTAAGGTACTGAGAAGGAAGTCCATCCTATTAGTTAAAGTGCTTTGGCGAAATCACAAGGTTGAGGAGGCTACTTGGGAACCTGAGGAAGCAATGTGACATCAATATCCTCAACTGTTTGGATCAGGTAAAATTTCAAGGATGAAATTTCTTTTAGGGGGTAGAGTTGTAACGCCCCAAAAATCTCGAACTTTTTTTTTCGATTTTGATAAAAAGTGTGCTTAATATTCCTAGTCAAGTGTTATTTATGTGATAATAGGCCTTGATTAAGTTTCGAGTTCAAACTTTAGGGTGAAGGAAATTATAGTTTAATAATTAAAAGAACCTTGTTGGCAAGTAGTTTGATTTTTAAATAAATGAAGGAGGAATTGGACACAATGAGCCTTGTGTTGGAGTGGCAAGTAGCGTCACATGTGGGGCTTAGAGGTGGTGTCACATGCATGGAAAGAAGGTTTGGGGTTTGAATCCCTCCTTTCTCAAAAGAAGGATTTATTTTTGCTCAATGAATGGCCAGTGGTCGCGTTTGATGTGAACTCTGAAGGGAGTGATCAGAGGATAAATTTAAAAAGGGATTAATGAGTTATCAGGGAGAAAAGTTAGAAGATGAGGGGTGTAGAGAAGTGGAGCCAATTTGGGAATTTGGGGATAGGTAAATTTGACTATAGTATATATAGGTGCCAATTTTGGGGATTCTAGGGTAATGCCAAAATTGCTTCTCTTCCTTTAGCTGAATTCCTTATTTTTGTGTTGCCGAAACACTTTTTCTCTCTAAGTGCTCAGAAGCTGAATTCCTTGTTCCTTGCTTGTCGATTTTCCATTCTTTTTCTACTCAAATTCTCTTTTGATTCACCTTTGGTTTTAGCTGATTCCTTCTTCTCTTCTTCTTATTTGAGCCGAATAACCCCTTTAACCATACAAATCTCAAAAGCCGAATACCTCTTTGGCTGAAGACCCTCTGTGCCACCACTACTCCCTCTACTTTGACCGATTCTTGTGTAAGTGCTTTGCTCTTTCAGTCGATTTTCCTAGTACTGATTTTTCCTCTTCTCACTCTTTCTAAATCGGTTTGGTAGGGGATTAGTATCGAATCCCGGAGTTCAGATCTCTGTCGAATTAATCCTTAGGCGTTTTAGGGTTTTGGGTAAGTATTCCTCTTTTATTGGTTAAGGTTGGCCGAATGGTCATGGATGATTTAAGAGTGACTTAAGATGATTGGGAGTCACTTGTTGTTTAGTTCTTAATGATTAAGATTAATGCAGATTTAAGAAATACTCGTGATTAGTGATCAAGGAAGGGCTGTTAAGCCTTGTCGTTCAAGGTAAGGCAAAGGTGAGATTTTTGATTTTTGGTGATCGTATTTGATAAGTGTGTGATTAATCGTTGAGTGACATTGTTCGTGGGTTCGTGGCTAAAGAGATCGCAGCATGTTTTAGTACCAGGTGTGTACATACACTGCACACACACCGTAGACCAGTAAATCCCGAAATGCTGAAAAGCCAAAAGTTTGGCTACGGTATTCTTGTGAGTGCGTGAACACTCGTAAGGGGGAACCGATACATTATCAGAAGCCCCATGAGCGATCTCATGGTCTTGGGTTGTGCTTCGGGAAACCGGGACAGAATGGGCTAGATGGGCCTCATGGGTTGCGGTACCATGATAGGCATAATTGATGATTTGATGCTAAGTGTTGTAATAGTCATGTTGGTTGCATGGCCTGGAATTGATTTGGGTTTGATGGGCCATATGAATGTGATTGGGCCTGATGGGCCAAATGAATAGGTGTAGATCTATTAAGGTTTAGTAAGGGGTTGTGGACCTAGTTTTTGGGTAACTACTCAATCAGACATAAAACTTAAATAATTAATTAATTGTGACGTGGACAAGTCATAAGGTTAATGTGTGGAAATGGGTATATGCATGTCCAGGATTGGATCTAGGGAGAGCTTAGTACTTAAGCGGTCTTATTGACCCACTTCCTCTTCTCTGGAGTCCTACCTGGTGCATAGTATCTATTCACTTTAGGTAACGAGGACTTATTAACGGGCCAAGGTAAGTAATAAACCCATCATAAAGAGAAAGCACCGAAATGCCCCTAAGGGCAAAAATGACTAAAATACCCCTATGTGTTGAATGTAAGATTTATGGATGTTACATGGATACCTATTGCATTCATATGATATTCTGTTTAGGTTGCATTTGGGTTGAGAACTATGGGATGGAGGAAGTATATGAGGATCGCTCGATTGCTTGATGACCGTGGATCCACCGATGGCTTTTTGAAGCCTAATATATGATTAGCAGCTATGCTGCAACGTTAGGTAGTACCACAACTAGGCTACCACTGAAGTGTATCGGATGGGTGGGTCGATATTTATATCCCCACATGGAGTGTATCGGGGGATGGATATGGTGTGTAGCGGTTGGATGGGTGGGGTTCGCGCATATTTGATTGCTTTATATCTATGCTGATATTGAACTGGGTTTAAGCCCAAAAAGACTTGCTATTGCATGCTTTTCTATTTGCCGAGGGGTGTACACACTGAGTTTTCGAAAACTCATCACCCTCTTTTATTTTTCTCAGGTGATCCTCAGTAGGTTGTTCAATGGTTAGAGGGACTCCGAGGTGGCCAGCTAGCAAGACGACTTGGACTTGTTTTCTTAAGCCTATAATTTCTAGTATTTAAAGTTATTGCAGTCCGGATTGTAATAATGCCTATTGGCTAGATATTATTTCTAACTAAGATTATTATTCTTATGATTTATACTTGTTAGAAGTAGAACATGGTTTTCCTAAACAATAACTGTTCTTAAATACCACGTTTCCGCAACTCAATTTTTAAATGACAAGTTTTCATAGATCCTCTGTCTTAAATAAAGCTTCTGCAACTGAGAAGAGATTTACCAAAGTAATCATTGTCATACAAGAAGGAATAGTTTTTTTAAATACACCTCACTTTGAAAGCAACAAATACAAGCTGGGACTTTACTCAAGGTTTTTATTTTAAAAGAAGGGTTTTCAATGAAAACAAGGTTTTCGAAAAACACTTCAATGTGACACGCTAGATCCGGCCATAACGTCCGGATGGGTTTGGGGTGTTACAACCCTCTTCCATGGCTATTTTTCAGCTGATGAAAATGATGAGAAATAAAGAGAATTCTAGATATTCCAATTTGGTCCCATTTTTATTTAACTAATTTTGACAATATTCCAATTTTGCCCTTGTTTCACCCATTTCTTGATTTTTCTCAGCTATTGCCACCCAAAATATCTCCTTTGGGCTTATTTGCACTTTAGGTTCTTCCTCATTTGACAATTAAGCTATTTAATCCTTTTAGCAACTTTTACACCTTTTTCAATTTAGTCATTTTTATTTAATTAACGACCCAAACGTAAAAATTTTCTGACGAAATTTTAATACTACCTTATTAACACTTTGTAAATATTTATAAAAATATTTACGGCTCGATTTATAACATCAAGGTCTCGATACCTCTTTTCCTTAATTTTTTAAATTAATAAATCTTTATAAAACACAAATTACTAATTTAAAAAAAAAATCTCTCAAAAATCACATTTGGTTCGTAATTATTAAATAAATAAATTTACGAACTTATTTTTCAAACTCGAACCACTATTTTCAACATCATTGAAAGTCGGATATTACAAGAAATAATTATTTTATGATTATTAGATGGTCCATGATATGATTGCATGCTTGTGTAAAAAATTCATGAAGAAATTTTAGGCCTAAAGTGTCCAATTTGATGTTAGGGACTAAATTGAATAAGTTGCAAAACTTGTGTTCTAAAAGCTTTTAGCATGAAATTGTTATGGATTATTAATTAGAAGGTCTTAAATGGAAATTTGACCAAATTATAAAATTTTGGACAAAAATGAGCATGCATGGATAAAAATTGAAAGTTTAGTAAAAATGGCAATTTAGTCATTTGGTTAATAAAAGAATAAAAGGGGAAAAATGAAGCAAAATTTGCTCATCTTCTCCATGTTATTGTTGAAATTACAAGGAACACCATAGCTAGGGTTTCTTCATCTTTCAAGCTCAATAGTAAGTGCATCCTAGTCCCGTTTTTAATTTTCTTTGTATTTTTTATGTTGTCATCAACTGATCTAGCTATTTATATCCTTTATTTGTGCTAGGGTTTATGTTTGAAATTTGAACCATGTGTGACATGCTTGTATTTTGATGTTTAATGGAGGAATATGAAAGATGGATGTGTATCATCTTTTACTAAGTGGTTTTTTATGGAAACACCTAAAAAGGGCTTATTTGTAAAAGATGAAAAATTGGGTAGTAGAAATGTAATTTAATGAAAAATGTGGGTTGGTATAAACTTAATAAGAGTTTGGCTAGGCTTGGGTAACAAAGAAAATGCATGCATTTGATTTTACGAGCCTAGGGACTAAAGTGTAATTATGTAAAAGTTTAAGGGCAAAAATGTAAATTTTCCAAAGTATGAGTTAAGGGTCGATTTGAACAATGTATGTATTAAACAAGTTAAATTTGACATTATAGATCAAGAAAAACGTGTTTCGGGTCTTGATTAAGGGAAAAACAAGGTTTACAAAGATTAGGCTCGTTTTCATCATTTTGTACCGAGGTAAGCTCATATACAAATAATGTGATGTTATATTATATTTTCAATGATTTGATATTATGTGAATTTAATTACTGTATTACTATTATGAGTTATGCCTTGATTATTCCATGAGTAAATGACGTGTATTATGGCATTACAAACCACATACGAGCAAGTTTGACAGTGATATGATAAGCAAGGAAATCCCGTTTGAACCTTAGGAATAGTTTAAGATACAAGTGACATGTCACTAGGAACCTATGTGATTTATGAGCTCATGAGATATATGTTATATGTTTATGTGGTTCCGGGTGCTGGTCTTGTACGTCCTATTGGTGGCTGGGTAGTCCGGCATGTGTTGCGAATACCTGACAGCTTGTGTAAGCAACCCATGTAACTACGTCCTGACCAACAGCTTGTGTGAGTAGACCCGTGAATAGCTCGAGAGCGAGCAATATGTGATATGTGATATGAGGTAGCATTGGCTACATATAAGGCACTATGTGCGAGATTCCTCGTATCCAATAGTATTCCAAGAGTTTAACAGGAAACTCAATGAGTATACTAAAGTATAAACCAAAGTGTAAACCAATGATGATGCCAAAGACGAGAAAGTAAGTGATTATGTTACGAGTTGGTACAAGTATGTACACCAAACTCATGAGAAATGCCTTAGTATAAGATGAACTTATGGTAAGAATGTATATGTGAAGAGTAAGTTTAAGTGATTGTGAGGAAATGTGAAATTTGTTCATTTGATTAAATGTATGATAAATGCTTGTTTAGATTTCAATTTATTTTCTTATCGACTTACTAAGCTTTAAAGCTTACCCCTCTTTTCTTTTCATTTTTTATATTGTTGTCAAGCTAGCTCAGGGATCAAAGGATGTCGGAGCTCGGATCACACTATCGATTCAATCCTTTGGGTATACATGAGTATTTTGAGTATGGCATGTATAGGGGACTTGGTTTTTTGTGATATGTGTCATATTGATTTGGCTAATTGTGAAGGCCATAATGTTTGATGATTATTTTATATATGGCCATGAGATGTGACTAATATTGATTATTGGGTTGTAACCCTAATTTATTTTACATGCATGCAAATGTGTTTTGGTTGCTTGATGGATGTGTGATGAGTTATGACTTATATGCAAATGTGTTTATACTTTAATGTGGTTACTTGTGGATGATAAGTGTGATGAATGGTATATATGTTTGATAGATGGATTATGACCAATAGGTGTGACCATAAACATGGTATGAATGTGTAACTTGTAAGTAGGTTAATAATGATGATTAAACATGAAATTGGTGTGGAATCCATATGAAAGCATGATGGTTTGAATGTGTGAGATGTTGTTATTAGTAGGTTTTGTAAAAGTCATATTTTTGATTATTTTAGGGATCAAATATGTCATGTTGCATGCCATGAAGTGAGTATAAGTATACGAGTGTTAAGGGTGGCAAATGGCTTGGAAAATAGCCTAAGTATTGTCCACACGGTTAGACACATGGGCATGTGTCTAGGCTGTGTGTGGCACACGGTCTGCCTCTATGGGCATGTTGTCCAGCCGTGTGTCCCCTACATCTTAGTTTTATAAAATAGAATGCCAGGTAGTAAACACACGGGCTAAGACACAGGCATGTGTCTTGGCCATGTGAGGGACACAGCCTAGTGACATGGGCGTGTGCCTTGGTTGTGTGAAGTCTGCACCAATTTATGAAAACTTATGTATTTTTAATCGACCACACGGTCTGGCCATATGGGCGTGTGACCTTATTTTTGTGTTGACGTCATAAACAGAGAGTTACACAGCCTGAGGACACGGACGTGTTCCCTGCATCCACACGAGCGTGTGGAGCCCTAGTGTAAGAATTTTTCTAAGTTTTTCCAAAATTCTCAGTTTAGTCTCAGGCCACTTCCAATGTATGTTTTGGGTCTCTTAGGCCCATATAAAGGACGTTATGCTTATGTTTGGATGATTTTAATATGAATGACATTTTATGGACCAGTTTTATATGTTCGTTTACGTTTAAGTCCAGTAACGCCTCGTATCCTGTCCCGACGTCAGACATGGGTAAGGGGTGTTACATTTAGTGGTATCAGAGCTACAGTTTAGTCAGTTCTCGGACTACGTAGCATGGGTTTGAGTCTAGCTATACATGCCATGCATAAGTTGTGATAGTGTAATGACTCTTGACAATTTTAAACTGTGTTTTTCATATAGTAATGGATCCTAATCGAGTAGTGGCAGACGATGTTGAGAGTAATGCACCAGCCCCTACCCAAAGGACGGTGCCGGATGAAAGTAGAACCATGACTATGAGTCAGGGAGGAGAGGCCCGAGAAGCCTTCTTCCATGCTATGAACGAATGGTTTGTTGAGTTTGTTCGTATGAACCCGGCTGTTCAGCAACAACCTCCACCCCTTCAAAATCCTCTACTCGTACCCCTAGTACCTCAAGGTGTGGACTTTATGAGATTTCGTAGAACCTTGGTTGATAAGATTCAAAAGCAATGGGTTGAAGAATTTAGAGCAAATGCTGATGATGACCCCGAGAAAGTAGAATTTTGGCTTGAGAATTCGATCAGGGCATTTGATGAACTATCATGCACACCCGAAGAATATTTGAAGTGAGCTATATCTTTGTTAAGAGACGCAGCATATCACTAGTGGAAGACACTGGTTTCTGTGGTTCTGAAGGAAAGGGTCACATGAGAATTCTTTCAAGAGGAGTTCTGAAAGAAATACATCAATGAGCGATTTATTGACCAAAAACGTAAATAATTTCTTGATTTGAAACAAGGCCGCATGTCAATTACTGAATATGAAAGAGAGTTTGTTTGGCTCAGCAAATATGCTCAGGAGTGTGTATCCTCCAAGGCTAAAATGTGTAGAAGGTTTGAAGATGGACTTAATAAGGATATTAGAGTGTTAGTGCGTATTCTTGAGTTGAAGGAATTTGTTGTGCTCATTGATCGGGATTGTAAGGCTGAGAAATTGACCAAGGAAAAGAGAAAAGCATAAGCTAAGGCCAGAGATAGAAGAAAGAGGTCGATGAGCAAGTCATTCCCATCTCATTCTAAGAAATCCAGGGATATGTATTCTCATTCTCATTTTCAGTTGGACATTTGCATGGAAACCTAGGAAGCAAAATTCAAGTTTTAAATCTTAGGCTACATCTATGACTAGTGTGGGTAATGCTAGACCTTTCAAACCCGAGTGCCAACATTGCAGTAGACGTCATCTTGGTGTGTGTAGGATGAACGACGGATCTTGTTTCAGACGTGGTTTTCAAGACCACTATATCAAAGATTGCCCCAAGATGATCGAGAAATAAAATTTTTAGAGTACAAGGCCGAGTCGTACAACTTCAAAAGGGAGACCCTTGAGAAATGTCGGTAATGGGGCTAGTAGCAAAAATGTAACGAAGGATACATCAGTGAGATTCGAAGCTAGAGCTCCGGCTAGGGCATATGCCATACGTACGCGTGACGACGGATTGTAACATCCCAAATTATAGCCTAAACGGAATAGTAGTTTCAGAACCATAAATTCGAGGTAGAAATATTCATATCGATAAATTTTTAAGGTCTATTATGTGATTAAATCACTGTGTGAAAATATCGATGATGAATTTTATCGATAGGGTGTCCAATTGAGTTATTAGGACTAATTTGCAATAAGTGAAAAATATGTGTTCTAATTGATTAAGGGGCTTAAATGTGATGAGATTGAAAATTTGAGGTCCTTATTTCACAAGTAGACCATTATATGTCATTATGGACAAAAATGAACATAGGAGGGATAAAACATCAAAGTTTTAATGGAAGGGCATTTTGGTCTATTGGTTATTAAAAGAATAAAAAGGGAAATATAGTCACAATTTGTGTCCATCTTCATCCTCCTTGGCCAAATTTCACAAGAAGCCATAGCTAGGGTTTCTTTCATCTTTCAAGCTCAAAGTAAGTGCATTCTAGCCCCGTTTTTAATGTTCTTTATATTTTTGAAATCCTCATAGCTCAATTTAGTACCCTTGATTTAAGCTAGGGTTCATGTCCAAAAATATACCCATGAATGACATACTTGTGTTTTGATGTCAAATAGAAGAATATGGAGGTTTGAGGTGTGATAAACAACTTTTACTAGGTGGTTTTTGGTGAAATTGATAAAAAGGTCCTAATAGTAAAAATGGTAGAAACTATGTGTAAATGTGTGAATAAATGAAAAATGTGGATTGGTAGAAGTGAGAAAAAGATTCGGCTAGGCTTGAATAAAGAGAAAAATGGGTGCTTTTCATTTTACGAGCCTAGGGGCAATTTTGTAATTTTGTAAAATTTTAAGGGCAAAATTATAATTTTGCCAGATCGTGATTTTTGGACTGAAATGAATAATGTGTGTGTTGAATAAGCTAAATGTGCTATTATAGATTAAGAGGGACGAGGGATAGACCTTGATCGAGAAAAACGAAAGGTTGTGGACTAAATCGCAAATTTGCCATATTTTGCACCGAGGTAAGTTGTGTGTAAGTAATTCAAAAATTCTATTATGATGTGTTAAATATTTGACATTATATGATACGTGTATGTATGCTTTAATAAAATTGACTTGTGATGATCCAATGGAAGTTTAGTGATAGCCTCGTGTCTTAGAAGCCCGGGTAACCTGAAGGAATACTTAGGACTTGGATGTCGTGACACCGTGATATATGTGCCTGTGTAAGACCATGTCTGGGACATTGCATCGGGGTTGATATGTGTGCCTGTGTAAGACCATGTTTGGGACATAGCATCGTCGATGATATGTGTGCCAGTGTAAGACCATGTCTAGGACATGGCATCGGCATGATATGTGTGCCAGTGTATGACCATGTCTAGGATACTAGCTCGGGGATCGTAGAGGTCGGAGCTCGAGT
Organism: Gossypium longicalyx; assembly: GCA_025698465.1. Classification (NCBI taxonomy): domain Eukaryota; kingdom Viridiplantae; phylum Streptophyta; class Magnoliopsida; order Malvales; family Malvaceae; genus Gossypium; species Gossypium longicalyx. Next base: position 54,447,949 of record CM046996.1, read on the forward strand.
CACACTATCAGCAAATCTTTTGGGTATATTTGGTTTAATACTTTTAAGTATGGCATAGATAGGGGATTTAGTATTTTGTTATATGTGTCATATTTGTTGGCCAAAGTGTTGGCTCATGTTGGTATATTATTTCATTTTGTATATGGCCATGAAACATGGCTCATTTTGATTATTGAGTTAAAAACCCTAAATATTGCTACATGCATGAGATGTGTTATTATCCTTGTGGTGTGTGCTAAATTGGTTGCTAAAACTGAATGATGAAAAGGTGGAATTTATGCTTGATGGATAAATGATGTTAATTAGCATGGTCATAATATGAATAAAGTTAAAGAAATGCAATGAATGAACTTGTCAAGTGGGGAGTCCTAAACATATACACCTTGATATGAAATTGTCATGGATGACGTAAAGTTTTGGTGGGTCTAAGTAACCTTACTCTTGCTTAATTTATCACCATTGACATGTGGGTGTGTTTATGTTTTTGTAGGTGACAAGAGGGCTTGGAAAATAGTCTTAAGAATTTTCCACACGGGTGGACACATGGGCGTGTCTAGGTCGTGTGTGGCACATGACTAGTCCTATGGGCATGTTGTTTGGCCGTGTGCCCCTTGTACCCTAGTTTTACAAGTTAGTATGCATGGTAGTAAACACACGGGCAGAGACACGGCTGTGGGTCTTAAGCGTGTGGATGACACAGTCTTAAGACTTGGGCATGTGCCCAGGCCGTGTGAAGTCTGCACCTTAAATGCGAAAATTAAAATTTCCACGCGGCCTAGCACACGAGCGTATGACTTGGCCGTGTGACCTTAAATGGATGCTGATGTCATAAACAAAGAGTTACACAACCTAGAGACACGGGCGTGTCAAGGGCAAACGGGCGTGTCCTTGTGTCCACACGGGCGTTTGACCCTTTTTTATGAAGAAAAATTTCTAAAGTACACGGTTAGTCCCGAACCACTTTTGATGTATGTTTTGGGTCTCGTAGGCCCATATAAAGGACGACATGAATGTTCTTGAATAATTTTAAATTTGATTGAGATTTTATGACTCGATTTTGCATAGTTGAGTATGTTTAAGTCAAGTAATACCTCATATCCTATCCCACCGTTGGACATGGGTATGGGGTGTTATATTTTTTGGTATCCGAGCTACGGTTTAGTCAGTTCTAGGACTATGTATCGAGTGTGTAAGTCTAGCTATACATGCCTTACGTATATTATGATAGTATGACAACTTCTGACAATTTAAATTGTGTTTTATATAGTAAATGGATCCCGAATAAGCAGTTGCTGACGATGTAGGAAGTAACATGCCTGGTCCCGCTAAAGAAGCAGTGCCATCAGATAGTAGACCCGAGATGGTTAATAGAGGAAAAGGAGGCAGAGAAGCGTTTCTCTACATGATGAATAATTGGTACAATGAGTTTGTTTGGACAAATCGTGTGTTCAACCTCCCCCACCCCCGTGTATTCCTTAGTCTACCCTTATAGCCCCCCAAATTGTTAAGACGGTGAGAAGGGAAAGGCCTCCGGTTGACCAAATTAGAAATCAAGGATCTGAAGAGTTTCGAACTAATATAGATGATGATCCGGAAAGAGTGAAACTTTGGCTCAAGAATACCATCTGAGTCTTTGATGAGTTGTCGTGCACGCCAGAAGAGTGCATGAAGTGCGTTGTATCGCTTCTGAGAGATTCGGCCTACCAGTGGTGGAACACTCTCGTATCAGTTGTACCGAGAGAAAAGGTGACTTGGGAGTTTTTCCAAGAGGAATTTCGCAAGAAGTACATCAGTCAAAGTTTTATGGGCCAAAAGAGGAAAGAGTTCCTCGAGTTAAAGCAGGGAAAAATGACAGTTACTGAGTATGAGCGCGAGTTTGTGAGGCTTAGTAAATACACTCGAGAATGTATTTCTACTGAAGCTATCATGTGCAAAATGTTTGAGAATGGGTTGAACGAAAACATCCAATTGTTGGTTGGCATTCTAGAGTTGAAAAAGTTTGTTGCATTGGTTGAAAGATCATGCAGGCTGAAGAATTGGCTAAGGAAAAGCAGAAAGTTGACTCGATATCTCGAGACTTAAGAAAGAGGAAACTGAGCAAATCTTTTCAATCTTCATCTAAGAAGTAGAGGTAGTTTACTACTCGACTTAATGCCTCTGTTGGGTATTTGAGCAGGAATAGGGGTAAACAGTACTCATTTTCGAAAGCTCAAACTACCTCAATTTCTAGTGTTGGGAATGCTCGAACTGATAGATTAGGATTCCCCAGTGTGGGAGACATCACCCCGGCGAGTACCGAGGGGGTGATAGAACCTGTTTCAAGTGCAGTTCCCTTGATCACTTTGTTAGGGATTTTCCCGAGAGGACGGGGAAAAGAAATTTCCAAGGAACAAGATCGGATAGCACTACTAATAAAAAGAGACCTCAGAGGTATTTGGGGAGCGGAACGAATAGTAAGGGTGCACCTAGGGAGTTCGTTGTGAGACCTGAGGGTAGGTCACCTGCAAGGACCTACGCCATTCGCACTCGCGAAGAGGCTTTGTCTCTGGATGTAATTACAGGTACATTTTCTATCCATGATACTACTATTGTTGATTTGATTGATCCGGGGTCTACCCATTCATATGTTAGCATGAAATTGGTGTCTGATATGAACTTACTTGTTGAATCTACTGAATTTGTGATAAGAGTGTCAAATCTATTAGGCATATATGTGTTAATTGATAAAGTGTGTAAGAATTGCCCTTTGATGATTAAGGGTCATTATTTTCCGGCTAATTTTATGCTATTACCATTTGATGAATTTGATGTAATTCTTAGTATGGATTGGTTGACTACTCATAATGTGGTAGTGAATTATGGAAGAAAGTTTATTGAACTTAAATGTGAGGATGGTAATGTTCTTCGGGTTGAACTAGATGAATTAAATGGCATACCTGCAGTGATTTCTTCCTTTTCTGCTCAAAAATGTATAAGAAAGGGGTACGAAGCTTACCTCGTCTTTGTATTGAAATCTAAAGAGTCTAAGTTAATGATTGAGTCGGTACCGGTAGTATATGAGTATCCGGATGTATTCCTAGAGGAATTGCTTGGGTTGCAACCTATTAGGGAAGTAGAGTTTGGCATTGATCTGATTCACGATACCACACCTATTTCGATTTCTCCGTGTAGGATGGCCCTAATGGGATTGAAAGAGTTGAAAGTTCAATTACAGGAGTTAACTGACAAGGGTTTTGAAAGACTGAGTTTCTCACCTTGGGGCACTTCTGTATTATTTTTGAAAAAGAAATGGTTTGATGAGGCTATATATAGATTATCGACAGCTCAACAAGGTGACAATAAAGAACAAGTATCCTTTGCCAAGGATTGATGATCTATTTGATCAATTGAAGGGAGCTACGATATTTTAAAAGATAGACCTGAGGTCTGACTACTATTAATTACGGGTCAAATAGTCAGATGTGCCTAAAACTCAGAACGAGGTGTGGCCACTATGAGTTTCTTGTTATGCCATTTGGATTAATGAATGCTCCTGTTGTGTTTATGGATTTGATGAACTGAATCTTCCAACCAAATTTGGATAAATTTGTTGTGGTGTTCATCGATGATATTCTAATTTATTCTAGAGATGAGGCAGAGCATGCCAAGCATTTGAGAACTGTTTTGCAGACTTTGAAGGATAAACATTTGTATGCCAAGTTCAGTAAAAGGGAATTTCGGCTTCGTGAAGTTGGGTTTTTAGGACATTGTTTCTGGAGATGGCATTAGAGTTGACCTGAGTAAGATTTCAGCCATTGTTGATTGGAAATCGCCGAAGAATGTGACAGAGGTCAAAAGCTTTTTAGGCTTGGCCAGTTATTATAGATGGTTTGTTAAAGGATTTTCGATGATTGCCCTTCCAATGACGAAGTTGTTACAAAAGGAAGTTAAGTTCGAATGGACAGAGAAGTGCCAATAGAGTTTTGAGAAACTGAAAGTGTTGTTGACTGAAGCTCCAGTATTAGTTCAACCTGAGCCGGGAAAAGAGTTTGGGATCTTCAGTGATACATCCTTGAATGGTTTGGGATGTGTACTTATGCAGGAAGACAGAATGACAACCTATGCATCCAGACAACTAAAACTACAAGAGAAAAATTACCCGACACATGACTTGGAACTAGCTACTATTGTGTTTGCATTGAGGATTTGGAGACATAATTTATATGGTGAGACATGTTGAATATTCACCGATCATAAGAGCTTGAAATACCTAATGAATCAAAAGGACTTAAATCTAAGGCAACAGAGGTGGTTAGAGTTGATAAAATATTATGAGTTAATAATCGACTATCATCCAAGAAAGGCGAATGTGGTCGCTGATGCTCTAAGTAGGAAATCCTTGTTTGCTTTGAGAGCCGTAGATGCTCGATTAGCTTTATCAGATGATGGTGCGATTGTAGCTGAGTTGAGAGCTAGGCCGATGTTTCTCCAAGAAATTTGTGAAACTCAGAATAACAACAATGATTTGAAAGCTAAGAGAACTCAGTGTGAGTCAAGTTCTGAATCTGACTTTCAGATTGATTCTAATGGTTGCTTAAGGTTTCGTGATAGGATTTGTGTGCCTAAAGATATTGAGTTGATTCACAAGATTTTGCATGAGGCACATAATGGTCTTTTGTCAGTACATCCCGGTAGTACGAAGATGTATAACGACTTGAAGAAAATATATTGGTGGAACGGTATGAAGAGAGATATTTTCGAGTTTGTTACGAGATGCCTGATTTGTCAACAAGTAAAAGTTGAGCACTAAGTACCTTTAGGATTGCTACAGCCTATCATGGTTCCTAAGTGGAAATGGGAGCATATTACTATGGATTTTGTAACGGGCTTACCTTTGACACCGAGTAAGAAAGATGCATATGAGTTGTAGTTGATCGATTGACTAAGTCGGCTCATTTTATCCCGGTACGTACCGACTACTCGCTTGATAAATTGGCTGAATTATATATTTCTAAAATTGTGAGACTTCATGGAATACTCTTATTGATCATATCGGATAGAGATTCAAGATTTACCTCGCGATTTTGGAAAAAGTTGCAAGAAGCCTTAGGCACGAGATTGAATTTTAGCACTGCCTTTTATTCACAAACTGACGGCCAATTTGAAAGAGTGATTCAAACCTTGAAAGACATGTTGAGATGTTGTATCCTGAAATTCCAAGATAGTTGGAAAGAATACTTACCTTTGGTTGAGTTTGCCTATAGCAATAGTTTTCAAATGAGTTTGAAAATGACACCTTATGAGGTGTTGTATGGCCGGAAGTGCCAAACTCCCTTTTACTGAATGAAGCTCAGAAAAAATAAATTGTACCGGGTTGACTTGGTTAAGGAAATCGAAGATAAAGTAAAAATAATTCGAGATTGTTTAAGAGCGGCATCGGATAGGCAAAAGTCTTATGCAGATTTAAAAAGGAAAGAGATTGAGTATCAGGTCGGTGATAAAGTATTCTTGAAAGTGTCTCCAAGGAAAAATGTTTTGAGATTCGGAAGAAAAGGCAAGTTGAGTCCTTGTTTTATAGGACCGTATGAGATTACCGAGAGGATAGGGCCTGTTGCTTATCGATTGACCGAGAGGATAGGGCCTGTTGCTTATCGATTGGCCTTGCCGACTGAGTTAGAAAAGATTTACGATGTGTTTCATGTATCCATGTTGCGCCGATATAGATCCGATCCTTCTCATGTGATTATATCGACAGCGATTGAAATCAAACCAGATATGACTTATGGTGAGGAACCGATTAAGATCTTGGCTCGAGAAGTCAAGGAATTGAGAAACAAAACTTTTGCTCTTGTGAAAGTTTTATGGCAAAGACGTTGGGCTGAAGAGGCTACAAGGGAGCCTGAGGAGGCTATGAGGAAATAATATCCAAACCTTTTTACTGGTAAGATTTTCGGGGACAAAAATCCCTAAAGGGGAAGAATTGTAACATCCCAAATTAGGGCCTAAATGGAACAGTCGTTTTGAAACCACAAATTCAAGGTAGAAATATTCATATCGATAAAGTTTTCAAGTCTACTGTGTGATTAAATCATTGTGTGAAAATACCGAGGAGGAATTTTATCGATAGGGTGTCCAATTGAGTTATTAGGACTAAATTGCAATAAGTGAAAAATATGTGTTCTAATTTATTAAGGGGCTTAAATGTGATGAGATTTAAAATTTGAGGTTCTTATTTAGCAATTAGACCATTATATGTCATTATGGACAAAAATGGACATATGAGGGATAAAACATCAAAGTTTTAATGGAAGGGTATTTTGGTCCATTAGTTATTAAAAGAATAAAAAGGGAAAAATAGTCAAAATTTGTGTCCATCTTCATCCTCCTTGGCCGAATTTCACAAGAAGCCATAGCTAAGGTTTCTTTCATCTTTCAAGCTCAAAGTAAGTGAATTCTAGCCCCGTTTCTAATGTTCTTTATATTTTTGAAATCCTCGTAGCTCGATTTAGCTATTTATACCCTTGATTTAAGCTAGGGTTCATGTCCAAAAATATACCCATGAATGACATGCTTGTGTTTTGATGTCTAATAGAAGAATATAGGGGTTTGAGGTGTGATAAACAACTTTTACTAGGTGGTTTTTGTTGAAATTGATAAAAAGGACCTAATAGTAAAAGTGGTAGAAACTATATGTAAATGTGTGAATAAATGAAAAATATAGATTGGTATAAGAGGAAAAAAGATTCGGCTAGGCTTGAATAATGAGAAAATTGGGTACCTTTCATTCTACAAGCCTAGGGGCAATTTTTTAATTTTGTAAAATTTTAGGGGCAAAATTATAATTTTTCCATATCATGATTTTTGGACTGAAATGAATAATGCGTGTATTAAATAAGCTAAATGAGCTATTATAGATCAAAAGGGACGAGGGATAGACCTTGACCAAGGAAAAGGCAAGGTTGTGGACTAAATCGTAAATTTGTCATATTTTGCACCGAGGTAAGTTGTGTGTAAGTAATTCAACAATTCTATTATGATGTGTTCAATATTTGACATTATATGATACGTGTATGTATGCTTTAATAAAATTGACTTGTGATAATCCAATAGAATTTTAGTGATAGCCTCGTGTCTTAGAAGTTCGGGTGACCTAAAGGAATACTTAGGACTTGGATGTCGTGACACCGTGATATATGTGCCTCTGTAAGACAATGTTTGGTACATGGCATTGGCGATGATATATGTGCCAGTGTAAGACCATGTTTGGGACATGGCATCGGCGATGATATGTGTGCCTATGTAAGACCATGTTTGGGACATGGCATCGACGATGATATGTGTGCCAGTGTAAGACCATGTCTGGGACATGGCATCGGCAATGATATGTGTGCTAGTGTAAGACCATGTCTGGGACATGGCATCGGCGATGATATGTGGATTCATGTAAGACCATGTCGGGGACATGGCAATGGTACTTAAATTGGTGTTTGACAATCCCAAGTGTCCTTTAGTATTTTGGTGGTTCAACGAGCCATTCAAGATGTTGGGCTAATAAGTGGAGTGATATGAGTAAGAATGTACGGTGCAGGTATGTATGTAAATCCCATTAGTTTTGAATTCGATTCATAATGGGAAATTTAGTATGAGTAGAAAGGAGTAAGATACACTTGATGTTTCAGGACACTTAATGTCAATTTTGACTACGGTCATGTGTGAAGTATGATATTGTGGTGATAATGGACAATATATTTAATCCATGAATATCTTGATTTAGGTTGTTTATTATTTACATACAACTTACTAAGCTTTATGCTTACCTCTCTCTCTTTTCCTCTTTCCTGTAGCGTCGCCAAGCTATCTTAGGGATCGTGGACGTCGAAGCTCGAGTCACACTATCAACAAATCTTTTGGGTATATTTGGTTTAATACTTTTAAGTATGGCATGTATAGGGGACTTAGTATTTTGTTATATGTGTCATATTTGTTGGCCGAAGTGTTGACTCATGTTGGTATATTATTTCATTTTGTATATGGCCATGAAACATGGCTCATTTTGATTATTGGGTTGAAAACCCTAAATATTGCTACATGCATGAGATATGTTATTATCCTTGTGGTGTGTGCTAAATTGGTTGCTAAAAATGAATGATGAAAAGGTGGAATTTATATTTGATGGATAAATGATGCTAATTAGCATGGTCATAATATGAAGAAAGGTAAAGAAATGCAATGAATGAACTTGTCAAGTGGGGAGTCCTAAACATATACACCTTGATATGAAATTGTCATGCATGACGTAAAGTTTTGGGAGGTCTAAGTAACCCAACTCTTGCTTAATTTATCACTATTGACATGTGGGTGTGTTTGTGTTGTTGTGGGTGACAAGAGGGCTTGGAAAATAGTCTCAAGAATTGTCCACACGGGTAGACACATGGGTGTGTGTTTAGGCCATGTGTGACACATGGCCAGTCCCATGGGCATGTTGTTCGGCCGTGTGTCCCCTGTACCCTAGTTTTACAAGTCAGTATGCATGGTAGTAAACACACGAGCAGAGACACGGCCGTAGGTCTCAGCCGTGTGGATGACATGGCTTAAAACATGGGCATGTGCCCAGGCCGTGTAAAGTCTGCAGCTTAAATGCGAAAATTAAATTCGCCACACAGTCTAGCACACGGGCATGTGACTTGGCTGTGTGAATTTAAATGGATGTTGACGTCATAAACAAAGAGTTACACGACCCGGAGACAAGGGCATGTCCTTGTGTCCACATGGGCGTGTATCCCTGCTTTATGAAGAAAAATTTCTAAAGTTCACGGTTAGTCCCGAACTACCTTTGATGTATGTTTTGGGCTTCGTAGGCCCATATAAGGGACGAAATGCATGTTCTTGAGTAATTTTAAATTTGATGAGATTTTATGACTCATTTTTGCATAGTTGAGTATGTTCAAGTCTAGTAATACCTCGTATCCTGTCCCGCGTCAGACACGGGTATGAGGTGTTACACGTATCTTCTCCCGATGTGATCACTGGTATTTTTTCTCTTTATGATACTACTGTTATTGCCTTGATTGACCTTGGTTCTACTCATTCATATGTGTGCATGATATTGGTATCTAGCATGAATATACCTGTTGAGTCTATGGAATTTATGATTAAAGTGTCAAACCCATTAGGTAAGCATGTTTTAGTTGATAAAGTATGTAAGAAATGTCCTTTGATGATTAGAGGTCATTGTTTTCCGGCTGACTTGATGTTATTGTCGTTTGATGAATTTGATGTTATATTGGGTATGGATTGGTTGACACTCCATGATGCTATAGTAAATTGTAGACGGAAAGTTATTGAATTGAAAATTGAAAATAGGGATATTCTTCGAGTTGAATTAGATTAGGTAGATAAATTTCCAATTGTGATTTCTTCAATGATTGCTCAGAGATGTATGAGAAAAGGGTGTAAAGCTTATTTGGCTTATATGTTGAATACAAAAGAGTCTGAATTGAAAATTGAATCAGTGCTGGTAGTATGTGAGTATCCGGACATGTTTCTGGAAGAGTTACCTGGATTACATCCAATTAGGGAAGTTGAGTTTGGTATTGAGTTAGTCCCTGGTACAACACCTATTTCAATTGCTCCGTATAGGATGGCCCCGTCAGAGTTGAAAGAATTAAATTCCCAGTTGCAAGAATTAACGGATAAAGGTTTTGTAAGACTTAGTTTTTCACCATGGGGTGCTCTAGTATTATTTTTGAAAAAGAAAGACGGCTCTATGAGATTGTGCATTGACTACCAACAGCTCAATAAGGTGACAATTAAAAACAAGTATCCTTTGCCAAAGATTGATGACTTGTTCGATCAATTGAAAGGACCGACATGGTTTTCTAAAATAGACTTGAGGTCCGGCTACTATCAATTGTGAGTTAAAGAGTTGGATGTGCCTAAAACTACCTTTAAAATGAGGTATGGCCACTATGAATTTCTTGTTATGCCATTTGGATTAACAAATGCACCTGCGGTGTTTATGGATTTAATGAACCAAATATTTTAGCCATATTTGGATAAGTTTGTTGTTGTTTTTATTGATGACATTCTAATTTATTCGAGAGATGAGGCAGAGCATGCCGAGCACCTAAGAATGGTTTTGTAGACTTTGAGAGACAAGCAGTTGTATGCTAAGTTCAGTAAAAACGAGTTTTGCCTTTTTGAAGTTGGATTCTTGGGCAACATTGTTTCAAGTGATGGTATCCGTGTATCCCAGTAAGATTTCTACTCTTATCGAATGGAAACCGCCGAGGAATGTATCTGAGGTTAGAAGCTTTTTAGGCTTAACTGGTTACTACTGATGATTTGTGAAAGGATTTTCTATGATTTCCACTCCTATGACGAGATTTCTTCAAAAATATGTTTAGTTTGAGTGGTCAGAAAAGTGTCAGCAAAGCTTTGAGAAATTAAAGATGTTATTGACCGAGGCTTTGGTTTTGGTACAACCCGAGTCGGGTAAAGAATTTGTGATTTATAGTGATGCTTCCTTAAAAGGTTTGGGATGTGTACTCAAGCAAGAGGGTAAAGTTGTAGCTTAAAATTTGAGACAGTTGAAGCCTCACGAGAAGAACTGTCCGACACATGACTTAGAGTTGACTGCCATAGTGTTTGCTTTGATGATTTGGTGAGAAATGCCATGTCTATACAGATCACAAAAGTCTTAAATGCTTGATGACTCAAAAGTACTTGAACTTGCGGCAACGGAGATGGTTATAACTATTAAAAGACTATGAGCTTGTGATTGATTACCATCCGGGTAAGGCGAAAGTGGTCACCGACGCTTTGAGTAGAAAGTCATTGTTTGCCTTAAGGGCTATGAATACACGGCTGACTTTGTCTAATGGCGGTTTGATTCTGGCCGAGTTAAGAGCTATACCGACTTTCCTTCAATAGATTTGTGATGCTCAGAAAGTTGATAGAGAGTTGCAAGCTAAAAGAGTTCAGTGTGAATCCAGTAGTGAACCTGATTTTCAGAGTGACTGCGATGGTTGTTTGAGGTTCCGTGGTAGGATTTGTGTTTCAAAAGACTCTGAGTTCATTCGAATTTTATATGAGGCACACAGTGGTTGTTTGTCAGTTTACCCAAGTGGAACGATGAAAATGTGCAAGTGTACATAATCGCAACAAGTAATAAAGTGACAAGTAAATGTCGAGTTATCGTACCCACAAGGACCGTAAAAAGAATTATTTATGAAATTAATTGTAAAACAATTTGGTGAGGAAAAAATAATTTGGTTTTAAAATATGGTCAAAAACTATTTAAAAACTAGGTAAATAATTTAAATAAAGGAGTTCTAATGCACGATTTCAAATAAGATTTAATCAAGATAATATACTTGCGTTGGATTAATTACAATTCTTTAACTTAGAGTTATTAAACTAATGTTTATATTGCTACGACTAAATTCACAGCAACTCGGTAATTTGCTAACTACTGCTCATACATACTTATTAAATTAATCAATCTCTTGAAAAATTTTTAATGTCAATCCAAGCGGTTAATCAATCTTCACAAGCATATAAAAGATTAAGTGAGGTAACAGGGTATTTCTACCTTGAAACAGTTTAATCACAAAAATCTTGCAAGTTATGCAAGGCATATGTATCGCTGAATATAATGCTAATTTAAACTTCAGCTACCTTAGAAGAATAAACATACACTGATTAAGCATTGTGTCTTTTAAGTATAATTTTAATATGATTTAATAATTAATTCATTAGTTATTTAACAATTATATTGCAAGAATAACTTAGGCATGATTTTACTTAACCAAGCAATTTACCGAGGCCTATAACAGCATAAATTTCCTTTTAACAATTGAAGCAGGCAGAATATAATCAACCCAACACAAACTTAATTTAAGCTAAATTGATTAAAATAACCATTTCAATAGCATAAATATTCATAAAGATGTTCGTCAAAACAACAACAAAACTTAAAGAGATAGGGAACAAGAAGCAAATCCGGTGTTTCTCCATGGCTTGACTAGTTTCTCCGTTCTTCGTTCTTCGTTGCCCTCGGCTATCAAGGTGGTTTATGAACACATAATTGCTGCTCCAAAATGGCTGATGAGAGCGTATTTCCCAAGAGAAGAAATCGACACTTGAATAAAAAGGGAAATGAGATGGAAAAAATGGAAAGAAAACTGAGAGAAAAGAAGGGAGAATGAGAGAATGCTGTGGGATTGAGGGATGGTTTGAATGATCAGCAAGGGGTGGCTTTTATAGCTGATTTTGGTTGCTAAAAATATAAAATTCTAGCAGCCAAAGAGCCCCCCTATGGCCGGCCATCTACTTGGCAAAAGTTGAGACTTTTAGCTTTGCTAAAAATAGCCTAGGGAAAATCTACAAAGCCACAAATAATGGTGGGGTTTGAATGCAATTTGGAAGTCTTTCAAGGGCCTTTTTGCAAGCATATTTAATCGATAAAATACTGAATTGGGTCAACGTAAGGACGGTTCTGGGAGGCCCAATTAGTGGCTGGTTCGGTTCACTCAATTTGGTTTGACCAATGCGGTTTAACTGGACCTTTTCTCCATAATTAATTAAAAATAATTTATTTAACTCAAATTAAATGGGGAATAAATTAAAATTAATTAAATTATGAATTAATACACATTTCTGGACCATCTTAGGCTGGAAATTAATGTGCCTCGCTACTTCAAATTGCTTATCGATTTTGTGCTTTCAGTAGTGTCAGCCGAGCCAATTTTCGCCCTTTGCGCGAATTTGTCGAAAATAGTCAAAATTAATCAAAATTAAGTATAAAATTAACTAAAATTCACCATGTTCATATTTTTAACACAATTTAATTATTTTATAATATATAATTATTTTTCAACAAGAATTTAACTGAATTTGCACGAATTTAAGTAAAAATGGGTATGAATAAGTATATAAATTTTTGTGTTTCCACACCCCCAACTTAATTCATTGCTCGTCACGAGTAATGCAAAAATTTTGAAAAGAATTTATCAGAAACACTTTTTGAAAAACTCCTTTAGAACAACATTCTTCCTAATATTATGAATTTGATATACTCATGCTCAAAAACAAGAAATATGATAGTTATGCTACTTATTATAATAGAAAATTTTAGACTAAATGCTTTTGTAACAAAGACATGTTAACCATTACCAATTTTATTTTTATTCCTTTATTCAAGACTAAGCTACAATCATTAAGCTTAACTTATGTCTTCAAATATTGATCGTAGCGATTTCTCTCCACTAATGTAAGTAGCATTAGGACTTTGAATCAATAGGTCTTTATCAAGGTTGTAACGTGGCTAGGCTAGGGGTAGGTGAAAGATGGATAAATTTTGACTTAAAACCCTAGACTCAGCGTCAACCGAACCTTCAAAATTTTTACCTTCGATACACCAACTTGACTTTCATATGCTCTTTTGTACATCTCTTTCAAATACACGTGCACTTTTTTTTTACTAAAATAACCCAAGCACTTACTTTGTGTACTGCAATTCTCAAGCATTTGATACTTCTTTTCGGCTCCCCTAAACTTATTTTCGAAGAACATTTTGAATAGTACTGAGTCTAGTGTTTAGGACAATTTTGAGATCATTAAGCGAAAAGCAATGGCTAAATATTGCAAGGGTCAAAATAAAATTAGGTCATATAGTCTCAAAGTTGGGTCTCAAAGGATAAAATTTACGATGGTGGGCTTGAAAGGTTCAAACGGTCCAAACAATAGTTGCCTAAATCATTTCCAACGTTCCATGCTCCCTAGGATTTCGCCTCAAGAAACTACTAAGTCAATTCTAAAGACTTAAACTTTCATGCATACGTAACTTTCCTAAAGAAATAAAAATTTTATGGTACAAATTTGTACGCTTTACTTAAAAATACATTCGTGTCATTATTAAGCTAACATAATAGTTTATTGAAAGAACTTTATTCATACTCAAGTTTAGCATACTTAACAAAATTCAAATTTTTGAACAAAATGTATCCTAATCATAATTAAAAGAAAAATTTTATTCTAAGTGGAAATTTCAGTCCCCCTAACTTGAAATGAACAATGTCCTCATTGTTTAAAGTGAATAAATACTATAAACCAGGTAGGATTCCAAAAAAGAGGAGGTGAGTCAATTTGACTGCTTAAGTACCAAGCACTCTCAGAATCCAATCCTAGACATGTATATATCTATTGCCACACTTTATATTTTGTGACTTGTTCATATTTACTCATAATTTTCATCTCTTGTTTTATTACACAAAACTAAAAATTCCTAATTAAACTTAATCCTAAAAATAATCTACAAACAAAAATAAAGTAAAGTCAAGATCCCTCCCTTTTATTTATTTACAGATCCTTCCGAGTTGGACTCATCTTTTGCTCCATCATTATCGCATTTGCATGAACTCCTTCTTTGATAATGGACTCCATGGTTCAAATACGAAATCTTGGAACTCAAGCAAAAAAATAAATGGGTCATTGTATATTTTCTTAAAAGCACTTCTCATCGAGTCATCGCTTATTTTTGAGTATCTTTAGTAGGCTTGCTACTACCATTGCATATGTTGCATTAAGTCCATCAATTTTTATAGCTCATCTCGAAGGTCTGGGCTAGGCGGTTGAGCTCTAAACATTGAAGTTTCAGCATCAGGTTCAGCTTCTGGCTCTACTAATTTTACCTTATAAGGGACTTCAAATGATTGCATCGTGAGATCTTCTTCTTCATTAGGGTCCTCAGGTTCCTCACTTCCTTCAACTCGTTGTTATAGAATTGAGTCTCTAGCTACTCAATAGAGGTTCCAATCTGTGATTGTGCCTTGGCTATACCTTGTCTTCCTTACATTTGTAAGAATTTCATCTTTCAAGCATAAAATTGTTATTGTAAACAAGAAGTGAGCAGGGCCAGAGCGTTTAAAGGCACAATTTCGTATTTCCCTTAAGATGATTTTTCCCACATCAATGGTCTTACCAGTTAGGATCGAGTACAATAAGACCATTCGCTCTAACGAGATTATAGTCCCATGTGAGCTAGGCATAAGGCTGAATCGGATGAAGTAAAACCATACCTTCGTGAGTGGCATCAAATATTCTCTTCGACAAGTGTGGATTCCTTGTTTTGACATAGTCCACGTAGAACCCTGAACTGTTAGTTCCTCGAGAATTTCTTGCAAATTCTCAGGCTTGATATTGCTCATTAATGTGGAATATTCATCGTTTTCAAAATCAGGTAATTCAAAGGACTCATTAATAGCATTTGAATTTATCGGTACCTTGATTCTACGAAAAGGAACTTCTATCATCTCGCTTGAAGTTAAATTCGTATAGAACTCACGAACTAGCTCCTCATCCACACTAGGTCTCTTTTCACAAAATAGTTCCTAATTGAGGGTTTCAGCAACTTGACGAATATGTTCCATAAAGTCTCTGTAGTTGCTTTCCTTTAATGTAAAGCCTTTCTTTGGATGCATCTATTGATTTTTGAAGATACTTTCATATCTCACTTTGGTTTCTTCATAGTGGAACTTGTTTTGTGATTCATCAATTTGGGCGGAAGCACGAGTTCCCTTGTGAGGCATGTTTAACCGGATCATAAGATGGAAAAATTATTTTCTCAAAAATTAATAAAAATTATTAATAATTCAATGAATTGAAAAATTAACTAATTGAAAAAAATTAAAAATTAAGAGAAAATTAGGTCTTACCATCTTTTTTTTTTCACACAAAGTAAATAATTGCTGCTCGAAAAACTTGGAACGACGAAAATCTACAAGTTCACACAATCGCAACAAGTAATAAAGTGACGAGTAAATGTCAAGTTATCATACCCACAGGGACTGTAAAAGGAATTATTTATGAAATTAATTGTACAACACTTTGGTGAGGTAAAAATAATTTGGTTTTAAAATATGGTCAAAAACTATTTAAAAACTATTTAAAAACTAAGTAAATAATTTAAATAAAGGAGTTCTAATGCCTGATTTTAAATAAGATTTAATCAAGATAACATACTTGTGTTAGATTAATTACAATTATTTAACTTAGAATTATTAAACTGATGTTTATATTGCTACGACTAAATTCACAGCAACTCGGTAATTTGCTAACTACTGCTCATACATACTTATTAAATTAATCAATCTCTTGAACATTTTTTAATGTCAATCCAAGTGGTTAATCAATCTTCACAAGCATATAAAAGATTAAGTGAGGTAACAGGGTATTTCTACCTTGAAACAGTTTAATCACAAAAATCTTGCAAGTTATGCAAGGCATATGTATCGCCGAATATAATGCTAATTTAAACTTCAGCTACCTTAGAAGAATAAACATGCACTGATTAAGCATTGTGTCTTTGAAGTATAATTTCAATACGATTTAATAATTAATTCATTAGTTATTTAACAATTATATTGCAAAAATAACTTAGGCATGATTTTACTTAACCAAGCAATTTACCGAGGCCTATAACAACAAAAACGTCATTTTAACAATTGAAATAGGCAGAATATAATCAACCCAACACAAACTTAATTTAAGCTAAATTTATTAAAATAACCATTTCAATAGCATAAATATTCATAAAGATGTTCGTCAAAACAACAACAAAACTTAAAGAGATAGGGAACAAGAAGCAAATCCGGTGTTTCTCTGTGGCTTGACTAGTTTCTCTGTTCTTCGTTCTTCGTTGCCCTTAGCTATCAAGGTGGCTTATGAACACCTAATTGCTGCTCCCAAATTTCTGATGAGAGCCTCTTTCCTAAGGGAAGAAATCAACATTTGAACAAAAAGGGAAATGGGATGGAAAAAATGGAGAGAAAAGTGAGGGAGGAGAAGGTAGAATGAGAGAATGTTGTGGGATTGAGGGATGGTTTGAATGATCAGAAAGGGGTGGATTTTATAGCTGATTGTTGTTTCTAAAAATATAAAATTCTAGCAGCCAAAGAGCCCCCCTATGGCCGGCCATCTACTTGGCAAAAGTTGAGACTTTCAACTTTGCTAAAAATTGCCAGGGGCAAATCTACAAAGCCACAATTAAAGGTGGGGTTTGAATGAAATTTGGAAGTCTTTCAAGGGCCATTTTGCAAGCATATTTAATCAGTTAAAATGCTGGTTTGGGTCAGCATATGGATGGTTCTGGGCTTCCCAATTAGTGGCTGGTTCGGTTCACTCAATTTGGTTCGACCAGTGCGGTTCAACTGGACCCTTTCTCCATAATTAATTAAAAATAATTTATTTAACCCAAATTAAATGGGGAATAAATTAAAATTAATTAAATTATGAATTATTACACATTTCTGGATCGTCTTAGGCTGGAAATTAATGTGCCTTGCTACTTCAAATTTGCTTATCGATTTTGTGCTTTCAATAGTGTCAGCCGAGCCAATTTTCGCCATTTGCGCGAATTTGTCGAAAATAGTCAAAATTAATCAAAATTAAGTATAAAATTAACTAAAATTCACCATTTTCATATTTTTAACACAATTTAATTATTTTATAATATTTAATTATTTTTCGACAAGAATTTAACCAGATTTGCACGAATTTAAGTAAAAATGGGTATAAAAAAATATATAAATTTTTGTGTTTCCACACCCCCAACTTAATTTATTGCTCGCCCCGAATAATGCACAAATTTTAAAAAGAATTTATCGGAAACACTTTTGAAAAACTCCTTCAGAACAGCTTTCTCCCTAAGATTATGAATTTGATATACTCATGCTCAAAAACAAGAAATATGATAGTTATACTACTTAGGTATAACGTTCAGATTAGATTCAACAACTTATTATAATATCAAATTATAGACTAAATGCTTTTGTAACAAAGACATGTTAACCCTTACCAATTTGATTTTTATTCCTTTGTTCAAGACTAAGCTGCAATCATTAAGCTTAACTTATGTCTTCATATGTTGATCGTAGCAATTTCTCACCACTAATGTAGGTAGCATTAGAAATTTGAATCAATAGGTTTTTATCAAGGTTGTAACGTAGCTAGACTAGGGGTAGGTGAAAGATGGATAAATTTTGGCTTAAAACCCTAGAGTCAACGTCAATCAAACCTTCAAAATTTTTACCTTCGATACACCAACTTGACTTTCATATGCTCTTTTGTACATCTCTTTCAAATACATGTGCTTTTTTTTTATTAAAATAACCCAAGCACTTACTTTGTGTACTGCAATTCCCAAGCATTTAATACTTCTTTTCAACTCCCTAAACTTATTTTCGAAGAACATTTTGAATAGTACTAACTCTAGTGTTAGGGACAATTTTAAGATCATTAAGCGAAAAGTAATGGCTAAATATTGCAAGGGTCGAAATAAAATTAGGGCATATAGTCTCAAAGTTGGGTTTCAAAGGATAAAATTTACCATGGTGGGCTTGAAAGGCTCAAACAGTCCAAACAATAGTTGCGTAAATCATTTTCAACATTCCATGCTCCCTAGGATTTCTCCTCAAGAAACTACTAAGTTAATTCTAAAGACTTAGACTTTCATGCATACCTAACTTTCTTAAAGAACTAAAAATTTTATGGTACGAATTTGCATGCTTTATTTAAAAATAAATTCATGTCATTATTAAGCTAGCATAATAGTTTATTGAAATAATTAGAACTTTATTCCTACTCAAGTTTAGCATACTTAACAAAATTCAAATTTTTGAACAAAATGTATCCTAATCATAATTAAAAGAAAATTTTTATTCTGAGTGGAAGTTTTGGTCCCCCCAACTTAAAATGAACAATGTCCTCATTGTTTAAAGTGAATAAATACTATACACAAGGTAGAATTCCAAAAAAGAGGAGGTGAGTCAATTTGACTGCTTAAGTACCAAGCTCTCTCTGAATCCAATCCTAGACATGTATGTATCTATTGCCACACTTTATATTTTGTGACTTGTTCATATTTACTCATAATTTCCATCTCTTGTTCTATTATGCAAAAATAAAAATTACTAATTAAACTTAATCCTAAAAATAATCTAAGAACAAAAATAAAGTAAAGTTAAGATCCCTCCCTTTTATTTATTTGTAGATCCTTCCGTATTGGACTCATCTTTTGCTCCATCATTATTGCCTTTGCATTAATCGCTATGCTCCTTCTTCGATAATGGACTCCATGGTTCAAATATGAAATCTTGGAACTCAGGCACAAAAGTAAATGGGTCATTGTATATTTTCTTAAAAGCACTTCTCATCGAGTCATCCCTTATTTTTGAGTATCTCTAGTAGGCTTATTGCTACCATTGCATATGTTGCATTAAGTCCATCAATTTTGATAGCTCATCTCGAAGGTCTGGGCTAGGCGGTTGAGCTCTAAACATTGTAGTTTCAGCATCAAGTTCAGCATTTGGCTCTAGTAATTCTACCTTATCAGGGATTTCAAATGATTGCGTCGTGGGATCTTCTTCTTCATCAGGGTCCTCAGGTTCCTCACTTCCTTTAACGAGATTGTAGTCCCATGCGAGCTAGGCATGAGGCTGAATCGGATGAAGTAAAACCACACCTTCGAGAGTGGCATCAAATATTCTCTTCGACAAGTGTGGATTCCTTGTTTTAACACTGTCCACGTAGAACCCTGAATTGTCAGTTACTCGAGAATTTCTTGCAAATTCTCAGGCTTGATATTGCTCATTAATGTGGAATATTCATCGTTTTCGAAATTAGGTAATTCGAAGAACTCATTAATAGCATTTGAATTTATCGGTACCTTGATTCCGCGAACTGGAACTTCTGTCATCTCGCTTGGAGTTAAATTCGCATAGAACTCACGAACTAGCTCCTCATCCACACTAGGTCTCTTTTCATAAAATAGTTCCCGATTGAGGGTTTCAGCAACTTGAGGAATACGTACCATAAAGTCTTTGTAGTTGCTTTCCTTTAACGTAAAGCCTTTCTCTGGATGCATCTATTGATAATTATTAATATATTATTATATCCATTATAATATATATATTAATTATTATCAACTTTTTCTAGAGTTAAGATTACTTTTAATTTAATCATATTTTATTTTATAAGTTTTTTTAATAAGTTGATAATCTATAATCTATAATTATATTGATTATATTTTATTTATTAATTTTTATCAACTTAGCTTAGAATTAGGATTAATTGTATTTTAATTATATTTTATGGTTATCTTAATAAATTAATCGAAAATGTCCCCGGCAACGGCACCAAAAACTTGGAATGACGAAAATGTGCAAGCATACACAATCGCAACAAGTAATAAAGTGACAAGTAAATGTCGAGTTATCGTACCCACAGGGACTGTAAAAAGAATTGTTTATGAAATTAATTGTAAAACACTTTGGTGAGGTAAAAATAATTTGGTTTTAAAATATGGTCAAAAACGATTTAAAAAACTAAGTAAATAATTAAAATAAAGGACTTCTAATGCACAATTTCAAATAAGATTTAATCAAGATAACATACTTATGTTGGAATAATTACAATTCTTTAACTTAGATTTATTAAGCTGATGTTTATATTGCTGCGAATAAATTCACGGCAACTCGGTAATTTGCTAACTACTGCTCATACATACTTATTAAATTAATCAACCTCTTGAACATTTTTTAGTGTCAATCTCAACGGTTAATCAATCTTCACAAGCATATAAAAGATTAAGTGAGGTAACAGGGTATTTCTACCTTGAAACAGTTTAATCACAAAAATCTTGCACGTTATGCAAGGCATATGTATCGTCGAATACAATGCTAATTTAAACTTCAGCTACCTTAGAAGAATAAACATGCACTAATTAAGCATTGTGTCTATTAAGTATAATTTCAATACGATTTAATAATTAATTCATTAGTTATTTAACAATTATATTGCAAGAATAACTTAGGCATGATTTTACTTAACCAAGCAATTTACCGAGGCCTATAACAGCATAAACATCATTTTAACAATTCAAGCATGCATAATATAATCAACCCAACACAAACTTAATTTAAGCTAAATTGATTGAAGTAACCATTTCAATAGCATAAATATTCATAAATATGTTTGTCAAAATAGCAACAAAACTTAAAGAGATAGGGAACAAGAAGCAAATTCGGTGTTTCTCCGTGGCTTGACTAGTTGCTCTGTTCTTCGTTCTTCATTGCCCTTGGCTATCAAGGTGGCTTATGAACACCTAATTGCTGCTCCAAAATGGCTTATGAGAGCCTCTTTCCCAAGAGAAGAAATTGACACTTGAACAAAAAGGGAAATGGGATGGAAAAAATGGAGAGAAAAGTGAGAGAGGAGAAGGGAGAATAAGAGAATGTTGTGGGATTGAGGGATGGTTTGAATGATCAACAAGGGGTGGCTTTTATAGCTGATTTTGGTTGCTAAAAATAGAAAATTCTAGCAGCCAAAGAGCCCCCTATGGCCGGCCATCTACTTGAAAAATATGTTAAATAGCTAGAGAACTAAATTGGGGGGCCTTTAATGAGCAATTCAACCCCTAGAAACAAGGTGGCCGGCCATAGGAGTCAAGTTTAGTCAAAAGGTCAATATTAGTTGGCTTGATGACATAATTTTGTGATAAAATAATACCTATGAGCTTAGCTATTATTTTCTTTAAAATATCAACAAAAGAAGGGTTTTGAAACTTTAAAATTTTAGCAACTTATCACCTCAACAAGTAAGTGATTTCCGTGTCCTTAGTTGATGATTTTTACATTTTTGGGACCCTTGAAGCATGAGCTTCCAAATGAGGGGTCTATTTTTCAAAATGATTAAGAGTTTAGGGTTTTTCCATGAATGGATTTGTGATGTTTTCTGAATTTTTATGGAACAATATGAGTCTTAGAAGAGTTCTAAGCAACTTTTGTGAAAGGTGTTAGCATGAAAACACCTAAAGGGACTATTTTGCATAAGTTGCAAAATAGGTAATAAGTGTGTGAAACAGTGGGATTTTGGGATTGCTATAGGAGTAAAAAAAAGTTTGGCTAGGCTTGAAATACGAAGAAATTCAATAAAAATTGATTTTCGATCATAGGGGAAAAATGGTCATTTTGCTAAAGTCTAGGGGCAAAATGTTCATTTTACCAAAGATGTGAATTTGTGGTAGCCTAATTATATTTAGTGACTAAATGAGTTCTTTTTTTTTGTTATAGATCAATTTTTGCCAAATCCGAACCTAGACCGGGGGAAAGCCAAGCAAATCGACTAAACCAACTAGTTGAGTACATTTTGTAAACCGATGTAAGTTGTAAGTAAATAATACAACTATATTATTAATAAATGTATTTAAGTTGTCATTGAATGGATATAGTATGAATTGCTTGATTTCGTATTGAGAATGCATAAAGACAATGAGAATGATAGAACTCCCATTGGAACACTAGGTAATATGCCAAATATTCTAGTTGTGACATTTGGGTCACTTGTGTGAGCTAGAGTAAGACATGTTTGGGACATGCGTCGTCCACATTATGATAGACAGTGTAAGACCATGTCTGGGACATGGCATCGACATTGAGACGAGTGCTAGAGTAAGACGTGTCAGGGACATGCATCGGCCTTGATAATGATAGTCAGTGTAAGACCATGTCTGGGACATGGCATCGACTTGAGATGTGAGCCAGTGTAAGACTATGTCTGGGACACAGCATCGGCATCTTACCCCTAGATTGAGGTTTATAGAAGGATCCGTAATGTACCGAATGGTTCATTCGTCCAAGTATGTTTGCGAGTTAATAATGAAAACATAATCTTGTTGCGAGTGATACAGGTACCAAATTGGTACGTATGAGAAATGAGCTCATTAGGGAGCATATGACTTGTATGGATGGTGATGAGTAAGTCCTGCTTATGCTTACCTTTGTGTTATGAGCATGATGATTATTGATGAGTTGTTGTTGTATATTTATTTATATGCAATTTACTAAGCTTTTATGCTTACCCTTCATTTTTTCCGTTTTCTTATAGTACCGCCTATTTAGCTCGAGGATCACTTGGAGTCAAAGATATCGATCACACTATTGTCCGAAGCCTTCGGTATAGTTGGATTTATATTTTTGAATATGGCATGTATAAGGCTTAGACTTGATTATTTTGTGTCCTTAAGCATTGGCCTAATGCGTAGGCTTGGGATAAGTCCCACCCTTTGAATGTGGTCTTGATATTGACTATTACTCATTTTGATTATATGCAAGAATGATATTTCCTTGGTTGAGAATATTGCTTTAGGAAAGAATGTCTATTGTAGCTGATTTGGTTGTATTGTATAGACTAGAATTGGTGTTGGTTGAGTTTGAGTTAAATTATGTAAGTAGGGTGGCAAATAAGATTGGTAAATAGCCTTATTTTGTCCACACGGGTAGGCACACGGGCGTGTGCCTAGGCCGTGTGTGACACACGGTCAGTCCTATGGGCATGTGATGAGGCTGTGTGTCCCCTGCACGTAAAAATTTCAAGTCAGTATGCATGGTAATAAGCACACAGGCAGAGACACAATCGTGTGTGTCAGCCATGTAGAGGACATGGCCTAGCACACAGGCATGTGCTATTGCCGTGTTACATGTTGGGTGTGCTGATGTTAGAAACAGAATACTCAAGTTTTCTCACATGGGCTAAGACACGGGCGTGTCAAGGCCGTGTGAGCAACACGGGCCAGGGACACAGGCATGTGTCTAGGCTGTGTGAAGTCTGCACTTGAATTTTGTAAAATGGTGTAAATAAATTGGCAACACGAGTAAGGGACACAGGCGTGTCCCTAGGTGTTTAGGCCGTGTGAGACACAAGAGTCATCAACACAGCCATGTTAGGATGGTCACACGGGCGTGTTACCTTTCCACACGGGCGTGTGTCCTGTTTTAAATGCAAAGTTTGCATAAATTGGATAAGGACCTGGAAGGATTTCGAATGGTTTCCAAAGGTCGATTTAGGCCTCGTAGGTCCATATTAGGAACTTTAAAGTAGAAATTGAAAAAAGTTTTAAATTTGGACCGAGTCTTGGTAACTTATGATGGGTTGCACGTACAAGACAAAGTAGGTAATGCCTTTTACTCTGTCCCGACTTGGGTTACGGATATGGGGTGTTACATGGACGATTCTGGGCTGCCCAATTAGTGGCTGATTCGATTCACTCAATTTGGTTTGACCAGTGCGGTTCAACTAGACCCTTTCTCCATAATTAATTGAAAAGAATTTATTTAACCAAAATTAAATGGGGAATAAATTAAAATTAATTAAATTATGAATTAATACACATTTTTGGACCATCTTAGGCTGGAAATTAATGTGCCTCGATACTTCAAATTACTTCTCGGTTTTGTGCTTTCACAAAATAGTTCCCGATTGAGGGTTTCAGCAGCTTGAGGAATACGTACCATAAAGTCTTTGTAGTTGTTTTCCTTTAATGTAAAGCCTTTCTTTGGATGCATCTGTTGATTTTTGAAGATACTTTCGTATCTCAGTTTGGCTTCTTCATAGTGGAACTTGTTTTGTGTTTCATCAATTTGAGCGGAAGCACGAGTTCTCTTGTGGGGCATGTTTAACCTGATCATAAGATGAAAAATTTATTTTCTCAAAAATTTAATAAAATTTATTAATAATTCAATGAATTGAAAAATGAACTAATTGAAAAAAAATTAAGAGAAAATTAGGTCTTACCACCCCTTTTTTTCGTAAAAATATAAGAACTCTTAATAATAATAATAATAATAATAATAATAATAATAATAATAATAATAATAATAATAATAATAATAATAATAATAATAATAATAATAATAATAATAATGAAGAAAAAGATGGCAATTTAAAAGAAGGGTTGGAAGGCTTGGCTAAAGGGCTTGGTGTGCAAGGTGGCTAGGTGCTTGAACGTATTGTGCGTGTGGGAGCAGCAATGCAGCGAGGAGCCTTCGGCAGTAGGCCTGGAGTGGGCACTAAGGCGCTGGGCGCTCGAGCGTTGTGGCCTGGAGCAGTAGGCATGCGCGGATGGAAGCCTAGTCCAGGACTCGGCTGGGCGGCCTCTGGGCGGCAGTCGCGGCGCGCGTGCAGATGAGTGCTAGGCGCGAGCTGAGGCTGGAGCAATAGGAGCTGGACGTGCGGCGATCTGCTGGGAGTGTGATGGTTAGTTAGCTGGGCTAGGCTTGCGACACTTAGGGGTTTGGTGTTTTGGGGTTTTGAAGATGAATGAATGAGGGGAGAAAGATTGATGGTATTTATAGATGGAAAAATAAGATTTGTAGTAGAATTCTTAGAAAATTTTAAAGAAAAAAAAATCCTAAGTTCTAATTCTACTCAAAGTTTAACAACAATTAATAATTAAATATATGTATACGAAATTATCAATTGCCATTAATTTATTAAGATAACCATAAAATATAATTAAAATACAATTAATCCTAATTCTAAGCTAAGTTGATAAAAATTAATATATCAATTATAATCAATATAATTATATATTAAAGATTATCAACTTATTAAAAAAAACAACTTATCAAATAAAATATGATTAAATTAAAACTAATCCTAACTCTAGATAAAGTTGATAATAATTAATATATATTATAATGGATATAATTATATATTAATAATTATCATCTTTTTTTTATTGAATTAAAAACATTTATTCTAGAAGCCTTTTGAAAATATTTACAAAAAGAGGCATCTAATTTTTGTTATTTGCAAAAAGAGTAACCAAATTTTAAAAATAATTTAATTAAGTCCCTAGACTTAATGAAAATTTAAAATTGAATTGCCATTTAAAACGTGGATCAAAGTTTACCCTTTTCTTTGAAAAATAAAAATTTACTTTTCTATTTAAGGAATAATTTCTTAGGAAATTATGTCAAAATAAATTCCCAGGAAAGATTAGAGGGGTCACAAGTGGTCCCGCTTAAGTTCCAATCCCCTAGACAGAATTTATTTAAACATACTAAACCCGAAAATATACCCTAAATCATTTATTCAAAAATAAAAACGAGAAATTAAGTATCTGATAAAATGAACAAGGTTTTATCTCGTTCAATATTATCTCTCTAATAATGTTTCAGGCGCTGAGCATTAACTCGGAAATTACCTCCCTTACCTTGGAGTTCAAAAACTTCATATGGATAGACTTGATGAATCGTAAATGGACCGGACCAACGTGATTTTAACTTACCTGGAAAGAACCTTAATTTGGAATTGAACAACAAGACTTGCTGACCTGCTTCAAATTCTCAAAGTCAAATGTGTTTGTCATCCCATTTCTTGAGTCTTTCTTTAAGTAATTTGGCATTTTTATATGATAAGATTCGGAACTCTTCTAACTAATTAAGTAGGAACATCCGTTTCTCTTTCGTGAGCTTAGGATCCAAATTAAGCTGTTGAAGAGCCTAGTAAGCTTTGTGCTCTAACTCTAATGGTAGATGATAGGCTTTCCCAAAGACTAACCTATAGGGTGACATCCCTAAAGGTGTCTTGTATGCTGTTCTGTAAGCCCACAAAACATCATCCAACCTTTTGGACCAATCTCGTCGGTTCGGGCAAACTACCTTCTCGAGTATGCCTTTAATCTCCTTATTTGCCAGTTCAGCTTGCCCATTCGTCTGCAGATGGTAAGCTGTTGCAACCTTGTGTTTCACTTCATGCTTGTCTAATAACCATTTTAACCACTTATTCACAAAATGGGACCCTTCATCACTAATGATATCTCTTGGGGTTCCAAACCTTGTGAACATGTGTTTCTACAAGAACTTCATTACAACCTTCGCATTGTTTGTCAGATAAGCTTCAGCCTCGACCCACTTGGACACATAGTCTACTGCTACCAATATATACTTGTGACCAAAAGACAGAGGGAAAGGACCAAGAAAGTCAATACCCCATACATCGAACAATTCTACC
Organism: Gossypium longicalyx; assembly: GCA_025698465.1. Taxonomy (NCBI): domain Eukaryota; kingdom Viridiplantae; phylum Streptophyta; class Magnoliopsida; order Malvales; family Malvaceae; genus Gossypium; species Gossypium longicalyx. The sequence goes on from CM046996.1 coordinate 54,474,781, forward strand.
TCAATGATGTTTGTTCGAGGCATCTCATTTCTGTTGGTGACATTTCCAACCCTTTGACATCGGTCACAGCTCTTTACGTACACATATGCATCCTTGAATAGTGTTGGCCAAAAGAATCCGGCTTGCAATACTTTGGCCGCCGTACGAGTACCTCCAAAGTGTCCCCCACTCGGAGTTGAGTGACAATGGTATAAAATCTTTTGTACTTCATCTTCTGCCACACATCTCCTAATCATTTGATTGCACACTTTTCAAAAAAATATGGCTCTTCCCAGAAATAGTACTTCACATCGTGAAGAAACTTTCCCCTTTGTTGGTACATCTTATCAATTGGCATCAAACCATAAGCTAAATACTTAGCAATATCAACAAACCAAGGGGTATTATGGACATGACTTACCTTCAGTACGTGTTCATCTGGAAACATTTCCTGAATTGGTATAATAGGAGAATTCCCTTCTTGCGGCTCCAATCTGGACAAGTGATCTGCTACTTGGTTTTCTACTCCCTTTCGATCTTGAATTTCTAGATCGAACTCTTGAAGTAGAAGCACCCACCGGATTAGTCTCGGCTTAGCATCTTTCTTGGCAAGTAAGTACTTAATTGCCGAATGGTCCATATAAACAGTCACTTTGGTACCTACAAAATAAGATCGAAACTTGTCAAAAGTAAATACAATAGCAAGTAACTCTTTTTTTGTTACCGTATAGTTCAGTTGAGCTCCTGTAAGAGTCTGGCATTCATAGTAGATGGGATGAAAAACTTTGTTCCTTCGCTGGCCCATGACAGCTCCTATCACGAAGTCACTTGTGTCACATATCAATTCAAATGGAAAATCCCAGTCTGGTGTGACAATTATGGGTGTCGTAACTAATCGACTCTTCAAATCCTTGAAAGCTCTTAAGCAGTCATCATCGAACTTGAACGTCATGTCCTTCTCCAATAATTTGCATAATGGTTTAGCAATTTTGGAGAAGTCTTTGATAAATCTTCGATAGAAACCGGCGTGGCCCAAAAAAGCTCCTAACACCCTTTACAGATGCTGGCGGTGGAAGCTTCTCAGTAACGTCTACCTTTACTTTATCTACCTCGATCCCATGTCTTGTTATCCGATGCCCTAGAGCAATTCCTTCTCGTACCATGAAATGACACTTTTCCAGTTAAGTACGAGGTTCGTTTCTTCGTATCGCCTTAGTACCTTAGCTAGATTGGCTAAGCAATCATCGTAAGTATCTTTGAATACTGAAAAGTCATCCATAAAAACTTCCGAGTACTTCTCAACCATGTCAGTAAAAATAGACATCATACATCTTTGAAATGTAGTAGGTTCATTACATAAACCAAATGGCATACGTCTAAATGCAAATATACCGTACGGGCAGGTGAACGTTGTCTTGTGTTGATCTTTCAGTGCTACTATAATCTGATTATACCCCGAGTATCCATCGAGAAAACAGTAATAGTCTTGCCCCACGAGTCTATCCAGCATTTGGTCCAAGAACGGCAAAAGAAAGTGATATTTCCTAGTTGCCTTATTCAGCTTCCGGTAATCGATGCAAATCCTCTATCCCGTAACTGTTCTAGTTGGTATCAACTTGTTATTCTCGTTTTCTACGACTGTGATACCTCTCTTCTTAGGCCCACACTGGACCGGACTTACCCATGAACTGTCTGAGATGGCATAAATGATACCCGTATCTAACCATTTGATAATCTCCTTTTTCATCACGTCCTTCATGATGGGGTCCAGTCTTCGTTGTCCATCAATCGTCCGTTTTTCGCCATCTTCCAGGATAATCTTATGCATGCATACAGATGGACTAATACTGTGAATATCGGCTATGGTCCATCCGATAGCCTTCTTAAATTTTTTCAAGACTAAGATAAGTTTCTCTTCTTTCTCAATAGTCAATTCTGCTGAAACAATCACAGGCAGAGTAGAAGCGTTACCTAAATAAACGTATTTTAAATGTGAAGGTAATACCTTGAGTTCGAATTTAGGTGGTTCCTCGATTGATGCTTTTGGTTGGGCATAATCCCTCTTCTCTAACTCCAAAGATTCAAAATGGGATTGCGAATTAAATCCCCTTTGATTAGCCTCTAGCAAAGCTAAGTACTCATCCTTCTCTTCATCATTTGGAGGGTCCGAAGTCAAAATTCTTTCCAGTGGATCCTCAATAGAGTTGAGTTCCTTTTCGACTATTAAATTTTCTAAGTCGGATACTGTAGAACAATCATCAATCGCGTCAGAAAATCATATAGACTTAAAAACGTTAAATGTTACCTGATTATCCTAAACATGCATCGTAAGCTCGCCCTTCTGCACATAAAAAAGGTCCTTTCGGTTGCTAAGAACAGTCTTCCTAGGATAATTGGTACTTCTTTGTCTTCTTCAAAATCTAGAATCACAAAGTCAGTCGGAAAGATGAATTTATCTACACGTATCAATACATCCTCAATTTTTCCTTCTGGATGTGCTAAGAATCGATCTGTTAGTTGAAGTGTAAACATAGTAGGTCTAACTTCACCTATCCCTAACTTTCTAAATACTGACATAGGCATCAAGTTTATACTTGCACCCAAGTCACATAGTGCCTTACCACAATATGTTGCTCCAATGTTGCAACGTATGGTAAAACATTCAAGATCCTTCAGCTTTGGGGGTAGTTTGTCTTGAAGATATGCGTTGCATGTTGCATTCCTTCATTAGAGCTACCATCTCAAATTCTCCAGGTCTTCACTTCTTTGATAGGATATCTTTCATAAACTTGACATAGTTCGGCATTTGTTCAAGTGTTTCTACCAACTGGATGTTGATATGAAGTTGCTTGAGTACATCAAGGAACTTCTTAAACTAAATTTCTTGTTTTTGCTTCTGAAGTCTTTGAGGGTAGGGTGGTGAAGGTTTCATTACTAGAACTGGTACTGGTTGATTTGTCTTTGGTGGCAATTCTGCATCAAATGTAGTTGTTAGTTAATCAGAATTAATTGGTATTTGTAATACCCCTACCCGTATTCATTGCCGGAATAGAGTAAGAAGTATTACCAGAGTTTACAAATTAAAAATTTTTTTTACTCAATATATCCCCTTTTATAGATATCTAACCTTCCCTGTAAATTTTAAATCGAGACCAATCCACATCAACCAAACCAATTCAACATATTTTCCAAATATATTCATGCATATTTATAAGATAACATCATCACATACCCAAAACCAGGTTTGTTAACCATACCAATGGCTAACTCTACATTCATTTCACAAAATCATTTACTTTATTAGCTTATACATGCCATTGATTTCCAAAATAAAGTTTCTTTATAAACCAAAATCCTGAGGTTGATAGTGTGATGTGTCTCCGACCAAATCCGATCTCCGAGCTCTTAACACTACAAAACAGGGGAAAATGAAACAGGGTAAGCACTTTGTGCTTAGTAAGCTCATGTAACAAGAATTATACTTACATAATATTTTCAATACAATACAATAAACATTTATATATCCATTCAATGCATTATTACCCTAATATGCACAAACTCAACATTCAAGTTAGTACAATAATTTGCATGTACCATTAATATATACTATGATTGATGAGCTCATCAATACCATGATTACCATTCCGTTATTATTTTTCCATATTTATCCCGTTGAATTTCTTGGAATTTTCGATGGATTTTCAGAGGTACACTTTTAGTGTACAATTTCGGGTCCGTCAATTCATATTCATGTGCACACATTTCCATTTCAGAGAGCACACTCCCGCGAACCTCATTCTTACAGCAGGATTACCAGTCCAGGCTAAATCCCTTGTAATATAAACTCATAGAGTATTGTCGGGATTACCAGTCCAGGCTAAATCCCCTGCAACGACAATTACTCTAATGAGTTTGGATCTGAATTACCGATCCAGGCTAAATTGGACCTAATTCGGATTACCCATCCAAGCTAAATCCATTTTCCACATATTCTTCGAGAGGGCTATATCGGGATAGGATCACTCGTCCGGGCTTGATCCTTTTACCGTCAATTCCTTTTCGAGATCCATCGAATTTTCCTTTCATTCAACCGAGATTTCTTCCCATTTTTATCAAATATATCAATGTTTTATCAATTTTCATACAATGAACATTCCTTTATTCCAATCATATTCACATCAATAACATACATTTCAAGCATTTAAGAATATAATTCAAGTTACATGAACTTACCTTAATACTTGTTTGTGCACAAAAATCTACTAATCCTGAACTTTTTCCTTTCCTCGATCTAGCTTCGTATTTGAATCTTCTGGATCTAAATAAATAAATTTAATTATCAATTTAATACATTTCATGTTCATATACAACATTCTCTATAATTCAACTATTATTTATAGTTCATTCAAAGCTATCTACTTAAGTCATAGCCACTAAATTATTTATAACTCGAGTTACGGAACTCCAAATTAATTTCTGTTAATTTTCCCTGAAACTAGACTCATATATCTTCTTACCATAAAATTTTCAGAATTTTTGGTTTAGCCAATCAGTACATTTTATTCTTTAAATCACCCCTGTTCTACTGTTTAACAGTTCTGACCCTTCTTCAATAAAAATTAATTATCTCTTCATACAGTATTAAAATGATATTCTAGTTTATTTCTATTAAAAATAGACTAATTAAAGATTCTAGACATATAAATTTAAGCTCATAATTATTTTTATTTAATTTTTTATGATTTTTCAAAGTCAGAACAGGGGAACCCGAATTCATTCTGACCTTGTCTCACAAAATTTATTATATCTCAAAATTTATAAATCTATTGCTTACACTATTTCTTCTACAAGAAACTAGACTCAATAAGCTTTAATTCCATATATTTTTCATCTTCTAATTCGATTTATACAATTTATGGTGATTTTTCAAAGTTAGTGTACTGCTGCTGTCCAAATTGTTTTAGTGCAAACTGTTTATTACCATTTTTCCCCTAAGCTTTTAATAAATGAGAATTTCGTCCCTACTCAATTAGTCTCTCAATTGAGCTTATTTTTCTCAATTAACACTTTATTATATCACCTTAAACTAGTTTACAGCCTTTAGGAATCATAATTTCAGAAATAGACTTTAATTCCAAACATTTTCACAATTAGGTCCTAAAAATCAATTTTCCATTGAAATTACCTAATAAAATCATCTCATAAATAAATTAAAACTTTAATTTCATTCTATTTCATCATAAACTTACAGAAATCAATCATGGTGACTTTCAATTTCATCCATGAAATCAAAAACTAATGAATTTAATAGTAGGACCTAGTTGTAAAAGTCTTAGAAACACAAAAATTACAAGAAAAGGTAAGGATTAACTCACTTGGTGCAAAAATTATGAAATACCAGCTTAGAGAACCCTCCTATGGCGTTTTTAGCTGCTGGAATTGAAGAGAAATGAAGAGAAATCTAGATATTTCCTATTTAGTCCTAGCTTTATTTAGTTAATTTTGCAATATTCCAATTTTACCCTTAATTTATCAAATTCCCTGCTGATTTAATGCCCTTGCCGTCCAGCCCAAATAAATTTTGGGTCTAATTGCCTTTTAAATCCTTTCTCATTAGACTCTTAAGCTATTTAATCATTCTAGCGACTTTTACACCTGTTACAATTTAGTCCTTTTCATTTAATTGACTACCCAAACATTAAAATTTCCTAACGAAATTTTAATATCACATTACTAACATTTCATAAATATTTATAAAATTATTTTTGACTCAGTTTAATGAGATAAAGGTCTCGATACCCTGTTTTTACCCAATTTCTTCAATAATTTCTTTTTCTAACTAACCACTAAATCGGTAAAATTTTTCTATCAATATTTTCATACGATTTTCCTATCATATCAATTTTCATGCAAAAATATTGAAATAAATTTCTCTTTAAATCGGATTTGTGGTTCTGAAACCACTTTATTCGATAATTTTGAATTTAGGCCATTATAACTCTCCCCTTTTTAGGATTTTCGTCCTCGAAAATCTTACCAAGATAAGAGGTTTGGGTATTGTTTCCTCATTGCCTCCTCCGGTTCCCATGTCGCTTCACAATCCCATGCTTTTGCCACAATACTTTCACCAAATTTATCTTTTTATTTCTAAGCTCTTTTGTCTCCGTGTCAATATTTTGACCGGTTCTTCACTTGTAAGTCATATCCGGTTGAATCTCCACTACATCGGAGAAATAACATGCGAAGGGATCTGATCGATATCGTCGCAACATAGATACATGAAAAACATTATGGATTCTATCAAGTTCCGTTGGTAATGCCAATCGATAAGCGGCCAGGTCCAATTCTTTCTATGATTTCATATGGCCCGATAAATCTTGGACTCGGTTTACCTTTTCGACCGAATCGGAGGACTTTCTTCCAAGGAGACACTTTCGAAATACCTTGTCACCGACTTGAAATTCAATCTCTTTTCGTTTAAGGTCGGCATATGACTTTTGTCTATCGTAAGTCTTTTAGACTATCTCGAATAACCTTTACTTTTTCTTCTGTTTCCGGATCAAATCAACCCCATGTATCTTCCTTTCACCGAGCTCTGTCCAATATAACGGTGTTCTACATTTTCTACCATACAAAGCTTCATACGAGCCATTTTAATACTCGATTGATAACTATTATTGTAAGCAAATTCAATCAAAGGTAGGTACTTCTCCCAATTACCTTCAAACTCTAGTACACAACATCGGAGCATATCTTCCAATACTTGAATTACACGCTCGGATTGACCATCATCTGCGAGGATGAAATGCGATCTTGAAGTACAACTTGAGTACCCAAGGCTTCTTGCAATTTGTTCCAGAAACGAGGCGTAAATCGGGGATCTCTATCGATATAATAGAGACAGCACTCCATGTAGCGACAATCTCGGATATATGTACGGTTCAACTAGTTTATCTAAAGAATAATCCATACGTCACTGAATAAAGTGAGTGACTTTGTCAATCGGTCAACAATCACCCAAATAGCATCTTTTTCCTCGGAGACAAAGGTAACCCCGATACAAAATCCATAGTGATTCTTTCCCATTTCCATTCCGGTATAGTAATTGGTTGAAGTAACCCGAAGGTACGATGTTCAACTTTAACTTGCGACATATTAAACACCTTGATACAAACTCGGAGATATCACGTTTTATTCCCGCCACGGTACATTTTTTTAGATCATTATACATTTTATTACTCCCGGATGTACGGACATAGTACCGGTGTGTGAGCCTCGCGTAAAATCTTCTGTATGAACTCAATTACGAGGTACACATACTCTACCTCTGAATAATAAACAACCATGGAGAACCAATCTGAAATTCGAGAATCATTACGACTCATCTGTGTGCTGTTTAACTTGTAACTTTTCATCATTCTTCTCGAGCTTCACATATTTGCTTGTAAAAATGTTGGTTTAGCTCTTAATTCGCTAGGATTGAACCATCATCGATCAATGATAACCGGGTATTCATAGCTCGCAAAAGCTAATAGAGATTTCCGGCTCAAAGCATCGCTACACAACATTAGCTTTACCCGATGGTAATCAATAACCAAATCATAGTCCTTTATCGGTTCAAGCCACTGCGCTGTCTCAAATTCAAATCTTTCTGTGTCATCAAATATTTCAAGCTTTTATGATCGGTATAAATATGACATTTCTCACCATACAAGTAATGCCGCCATATCTTGGTATAAATACAATAGCAACTAATTCAAGATCATGTCTTGGGTAATTTCTTTCATGTGGTTTAAGTTGTCTTGAAGCATAGGCTATTACTTTACCTTCTTGCATTAAGACACAACCTAAACCATTTAACGAGGCATCACTTTGTAAATAACAAATTCCTTACCCGTTCGGGCCGCACTAATACAGTGCTTTTCGTTAGTAGATCTTTCAAATCGATTGAAACTTTGTTGACATTCATCAGTCCACTCGAACTTAACATCTTTCTCGCAATAATCGAGTCATTGGAGAAGCTATCATAGAATCCACTGTACAAATCTCCGATAATAACCAGCTAAACCTAAAAACTTCTAACTTGGATACATTCTTGGTGGACTCCAATTGACAATACACGAGATTTTACTTGGATCTACTCGATACCTTCCAGCGGATACAATATGTCCTAGAAAACCCACTTCTCGAAGCCAAAATTCACATTTACTGAATTTAGCATATAACTTCTTCTCTCGCAGAATTTGCAACACAATTCTCAAATGTTCTGCATGTTCTTCTTCATCCCGAGAATAAACCAAAATATCATCAATGAATACTACCAAAAATCTATCTAAATACTGTTTGAATATCCGGTTCATCAAATCCATGAATACTGCAGGTGCATTAGTTAACCCAAATGGCATGACCAGAAACTCATAATGCCCGCACACAGTTACGAAAGGCTGTTTTTGCACATCCGACTCCTTTACCCGTAGTGATAATAACCCGATCGAAGATCAATTTTTGAAAACTCAGATAGCACCTTTCAGTGATCAAATAAATCATCAATCCGGGTAACGGTACTTATTCTTTATGGTTACTTTATTAAGCTGCGGTGAGTCGATACACAATCTTAAAGACCCGTCTTTCTTTTTCACAAATGAACCGGAGCACCCTAAGGTGAATGACTCGGTCGAATAAAACCCTATCAACGAGCTCTTGCAACTCTGTGTCTTTAACTCTTTTAATTACGCAGGAGCCATCCGAGTGCGGAGCTATAGAAATCGGAGTAGTTCGGAATCAAATCTATAGAAAATTCCACTTCTCTTTCTGGTGGCAATCCCGGTAATTCCTCTGAAACACATCGAAAAATTCACATACTCTGGGCTCGCTGTATTTTTGACTCGAGATACCTTGGTGTCAAGTACATAAGCCAAGTAAGCATCATACCCTTTTTGACATACCTGCAGCGTCTGCTGCCATTCTTGAAATCATATCGGATAACCCCTCTGTTTGATCAGATTTAACCCGAGCAACTCACTATTCGACATTTTAGCACAATATATTTTTGTCTACAATTTACTACCGCATCATCTTTGGGTTAACCAATCCATGCCCAATATCACGTCAAATTCATCAAATGGCGGTAACATCAAATCAGTAGGAAACAATAACCTCTTACCATCATCGCGGACAATTTTACAAATTTTATCCACCAAAACAGATTGACCCGGGGTTCGAGACTTTAACCACAAATTCGAGAGTTCAACGGATAAATTTTTAACAATTGCAAGTTTAACACATATATATGAATCGTAGAACCGGGATCAATCAATGCGATAATATCGGTATCAAGTAAAGAAAATGTACCATAATAACATTAGGTACCGGCATCTTCTCAGCACGGATGGCATATGTCCTAGCGGTGCTCGTGCTTGGACATGCCTGTAATATCTTTCGTAGTTCCTCGGCTACCACCGACATTACGGATGGTCGGTGGTGGTCCGCCTCGAAACCTGGATTACTCGGCCGATATCTGTTCGATTTCTTTTCACCTATTTACGGACAATCTCGAGAAATGGTCAAAAGAACCACATCGGTAACAAGCCCGCTCTCTTTAATCGACATTCACCAAAATGAGCTTTATTACGATCTTCGCATCTCGGCCAGGAGTGCCAACACTACCAACACCGGTCACCGATGGAGTAGAAGGTCTTGGATTAGTGCGTTGAGAACCTCGCTCTCTGCCCGAATACCCGGTGGTGAGGTAGAACGATCCTCGATACTTCTTCAATTTCTTTGAAGCAGAAAACTAGGATTTTCCCATCGGTCTTTTACTAAAAATTCGAGCTTCCTCTCACTTGTTTCTTTTCTTTGCTCAATTCTTACGCTTTATAAGCTCTCACCGCCAATGTAGCAAACTCTCGAATTTCAAGAATTCCAATCGGTAGCTTAATGTCTTCATTCAACCCTTCTTGAATCGTTTGCACATTTCACTTACATTGTACCCCATTCTCGAGCATATTTACTCAATCAAACAAATTCTCTTTCATATTCGAATCTTGATCTGTTACCTGTTTCAACTCAAGAAATTCTTTTCTCTTACGATCGAGAAACCTTTGGTGATATATTTCTTTTTAAATTCATTCTGAAAGAACTCCCATGTAATTTCTTCTTTGAACAAGCTGAAGCTTTAGTATTCCACCAATGGTAAGTTGTGTCTTTTAGCGATGAGATGGCACATTTCGGACATTCTTCTGGTGTACAAGATAATTCCTCCAAAACCCGAGTAGTGTTTTCTAACGAATTCAGCCCGTTCGAATTATCATCAATCTCTTTGCTCGAAATTCTTGACCCATATTTTCAAATTTTATCTCACTGGAGCTTTTCCCTTTACTCGATGATTCGATGCACTGTACCTTGTGGGATCTCGGAACCAGTGGAGGAGCAAGAATGGGAGCTTGAACTTGCTGCACTCTGAGGTTAGTTCTTAAGTATTGATTAAACCATTCATTCATCATTTGAAAGAAGGCTGTTTTTGCCTCCTCCCCCTTCTTCGACCCTCTCTCCTCGGGCCTTCTCTATCGCTAGTTTCTTCTCTTTGTCTTGAAGCGGAGCATGACTCCCGACTTCCTCGGATTGAGCTCGGTCGGATGACATTACTATAAGAAAACACATTTAAATGGTCAGGAGATATCACACTATCAATAATAATTTAAATGGCATGTATAGCTAATCCCGTATTTACTACATCGGTCCTAGAACCGGCTAAACCGTAGCTCTGATACCAATAAATGTAATACCCCTACCCGTATTCATTGCCGGAATAGAGTAAGAAGTATTACCAGAGTTTACAAATTAAAATTTTTTTTACTCAATATATCCCCTTTTATAGATATCTAACCTTCCCTGTAAATTTTAAATCGAGACCAATCCACATCAACCAAACCAATTCAACATATTTTCCAAATATATTCATGCATATTTATAAGATAACATCATCACATACCCAAAACCAGGTTTGTTAACCATACCAATGGCTAACTCTACATTCATTTCACAAAATCATTTACTTTATTAGCTTATACATGCCATTGATTTCCAAAATAAAGTTTCTTTATATACCGAAATCCTGAGGTTGATAGTGTGATGTGTCTCCGACCAAATCCGATCTCCGAGCTCTTAACACTACAAAACAGGGGAAAATGAAACAGGGTAAGCACTTTGTGCTTAGTAAGCTCATGTAACAAGAATTATACTTACATAATATTTTCAATACAATACAATAAACATTTATATATCCATTCAATGCATTATTACCCTAATATGCACAAACTCAACATTCAAGTTAGTACAATAATTTGCATGTACCATTAATATATACTATGATTGATGAGCTCATCAATACCATGATTACCATTCCGTTATTATTTTTCCATATTTATCCCGTTGAATTTCTTGGAATTTTCGATGGATTTTCAGAGGTACACTTTTAGTGTACAATTTCGGGTCCGTCAATTCATATTCATGTGCACACATTTCCATTTCAGAGAGCACACTCCGCGAACCTCATTCTTCTGGCAAAGAGATTACGGTCCAGCTAAATCCTGTAATATAAACTCATAGAGTATTGTCGGGATTACGAGTCCAAAGCTAAATCCCTCGCAACGACAATTACTCTAATGAGTTTGGATCTGAATTACCAGTCCAGGCTAAATTCGGACCCTAATTCGGATTACCCGTCCAAGCTAAATCCATTTTCCACATATTCTTCTTGAGGGCTATATCGGGATAGGATCACCCGTCCGGGCTTGATCCTTTTTACCGTCAATTCCTTTTTCAGAGATCCATCGAATTTTCCTTTCATTCAACCGAGATTTCTTCCCATTTTTATCAAATATATCAATGTTTTATCAATTTTCATACAATGAACATTCCTTTATTCCAATCATATTCACATCAATAACATACATTTCAAGCATTTAAGAATATAATTCAAGTTACATGAACTTACCTTAATACTTGTTTGTGCACAAAAATCTACTAATCCTGAACTTTTTCCTTTCCTCGATCTAGCTTCGTATTTGAATCTTCTGGATCTAAATAAATAAATTTAATTATCAATTTAATACATTTCATGTTCATATACAACATTCTCTATAATTCAACTATTATTTATAGTTCATTCAAAGCTGTCTACTTAAGCCATAGCCACTAAATTATTTATAACTTGAGTTACGGAACTCCAAATTAAGTTCCGTTAATTTTCCCTGAAACTAGACTCATATATCTTCTTACCATAAAATTTTCAGAATTTTTGGTTTAGCCAATCAGTACATTTTATTCTTTAAAGTCACCCCTGTTCTACTGTTTAACAGTTCTGACCCTTCTTCAATAAAAATTAATTATCTCTTCATACAGGATTCAAATGATATTCTAGTTTATTTATATTAAAAATAGACTAATTAAGGATTCTAGACATATAAATTTAAGCTCATAATTATTTTTATTTAATTTTTTATGATTTTTCAAAGTCAGAACAGGGGAACCCGAATTCATTCTAACCTTGTCTCACAAAATTTATTATATCTCAAAATTTATAAATCCATTGCTTACACTATTTCTTCTACAAGAAACTAGACTCAATAAGCTTTAATTCCATATATTGTTCATCTTCTAATTCGATTTATACAATTTATGGTGAATTTTCAAAGTTAGTGTACTGCTGCTGTCCAAATTGTTTTAGTGCAAACTGTTTATTACCATTTTTCCCTTAAGCTTTTAATAAATGAGAATTTCGTCCCTACTCAATTAGTCTCTCAATTGAGCTTATTTTTCTCAATTAACACTTTATTATATCACCTTAAACTAGTTTACAGCCTTTAGGAATCATAATTTCAGAAATAGACTTTAATTCCAAACATTTTCACAATTAGGTCCTAAAAATCAATTTTCCATTGAAATTACCTAATAAAATCATCTCATAAATAAATTAAAACTTTAATTTCATTCTATTTCATCACAAACTTACAGAAATCAATCATGATGACTTTCAATTTCATCCATGAAATCAAAAACTAATGAATTTAATAGTAGGACCTAGTTGTAAAAGTCTTAGAAACACAAAAATTACAAGAAAAAGGTAAGGATTAACTCACTTGGTGCAAAAATTATGAAATACCAGCTTAGAGAACCCTCCTATGGCATTTTTAGCTGCTGGAATTGAAGAGAAATGAAGAGAAATCTAGATATTTCCTATTTAGTCCTAGCTTTATTTAGTTAATTTTGCAATATTCCAATTTTACCCTTAATTTATCAAATTCCCTGCTGATTTAATGCCCTTGCCGTCGAGCCCAAATAAATTTTGGGTCTAATTGCCTTTTAAATCCTTTCTCATTAGACTCTTAAGCTATTTAATCATTCTAGCGACTTTTACACCTGTTACAATTTAGTCCTTTTCATTTAATTGACTACCCAAACATTAAAATTTCCTAACGAAATTTTAATATCACATTACTAACATTTCATAAATATTTATAAAATTATTTTTGACTCAGTTTTACGAGATAAAGGTCTCGATACCCTGTTTTTACCCAATTTCTTCAATAATTTCTTTTTCTAACTAACCACTAAATCGGTAAAATTTTTCTATCAATATTTTCATACGATTTTCCTATCATATCAATTTTCATGCAAAAATATTGAAATAAATTTCTCTTTAAATCGGATTTGTGGTTACGAAACCACTGTTCCGATAATTTTGAATTTAGGCCATTACAGTATTGAGGTTACCTTATCAGATTTTGCAGGTTCTGGTTCTGGTGAAACTGGAATTTCAACACTCGGTTGAACTTCTTCTAAATCTTGAGTCTCAACTAGCTCATTCTCAACTTCGACAGTGTTGGGCTTTACTATCTTTCCGCTCCTCAATGTCAGTGCTTTGCAATGTTCTTTCCTCGGATTCCTCAGATTCTCTGTATCACTAGGTAAAGTACCTTGTGGTCGGTTTCTGAGTTCAGTTGCAAGCTGGCCCATCTGGTTCTCCAAGTTCTTCAATGTAGCTGCTTGGCTTTAAATTAAGGCATCATTCTTTTCCATGTAAGCCTTCAGTAGATTCTCTAAGCTATTGGATGATTCAGCTTGAACTGGTTTCTAAACTTGTTGGGAAAAAATAGGCAACTGGGTCGGTCTAGGTTGGGCGTAGCTGTTATTAGTACCAGCCCATTGGTTACTCTAGGAAAAATTTGGGTGGTTTCGCCACAATGGGTTATAGAAGTTGGATTGCAGTCCTTGCCTTCCTCGATTTTGGTTCAGGTTACCCTTGTAATATACGGATTCGGGGTTCAATGGACATTCTTCGGACAAATGTCCTTCCCCACGCTTTGTTCTTAAATTGATTCGGTGGCTGGGCTGCAAAACTATTAGACCCATTAGTGGTAAGATTCTTAAGCATTGAGGATATTGAAGATACCTGAGATACGAGTGAAGTGAGAGCGTCTACTTCATGTATTCCAGTGACTCATCTTCCTGACGCGGCTCGATTGGTTGGCCATTGATAATTGTTACTGGTGATCCTCTCAATGATTTAGTAAGCCTCATTGTAAGACTTAGAAAGAAGAGCATAATTAGCGGAGGCATCCACTACCATCCTCGTGTGAACGTTGAGACCATTATAAAATGTCTCAAGTTGGATACAATGTGGGATTCCGTGATGAAGGCATTTCCATAAAATTCTTTGTATCGTTCCCATGCCTCATACAAGGACTCATCATCTATTTGTTGGAAGGCAGTGATCTCGTTCCTCAACTTAGCATTCTTTCTTGGTGGGAAATACTTCATGAGGAATCTTTCGGCTAACTCTTGCCATGTGGAAATTGATTTTGGTGGCAATGAGTTCAACCAGGCTCGAGCTCTATCCCTTAGTGAGTACGAGAACAACTTCATTCGTAATGCATCTTCGGGTACTCCGGCTAATTTGAAAGAGTCACTCACCTCCATAAACAATCTGAAATGAAGATGAGGATCTTCGGTAGGCATTCTACTGAATCGGCCCACTGTCTGAAGCATCTGTAACATGACTAGCTTTAGCTCGAATTGTTGTGCCTCAATTTTGAGTCTCCTAATACCCGGATTAAGATCATTAAACATTGGCACATCATATTGTCTTAAGGTTCTATCCCTATCATCAGCAATAAGGATTGGATTTTGAGCAAGGTTTGCTCCATTTCCTTGATTCATATTCTCGAAATTCATTCCTTCAGTCTTTCTCTGGTTCGCTTGTCTTCTTCGCTATCAAAAGGTTCATTCTATCCCAGGGTCTACAAGGAGTAAGTCAATAATTTGGTCAATACTCATAAATACTTGTAATAATCACATGAAAATGAAGTACAAATTTAAACAGGAAAATAAACCAAAATGTAAAACTAACAAATTCACAAATAATGGCCTTTTTTTAAAACAGTTCCCAGCAACGGCGCCAAAAACTTGGAACGACGAAAATGTGTAAGTGTACACAATCGTAACAACTAATAAAGTGACAAGTAAATGTCAAGTTATCGTACCCACAGGGACTATAAAAAAGAATTATTTTTGAAATTAATTGTAAAACAATTTGGTGAGGTAAAAATAATTTGGTTTTAAAAGATGGTCAAAAACTATTTAAAAACTAAGTAAATATTTAAATAAAGGAATTCTAATGCACGATTTCAAATAAGATTTAATCAAGATAACATACTTGTGTTGGATTAATTACAATTCTTTAACTTAGAATTATTAAACTAATGTTTATATTGCTACGAATAAATTCACGGCAACTTGGTAATTTGCTAACTACTGCTCATACATACTTATTAAATTAATCAATCACTTGAACATTTTTCAATGTCAATCCAAGCGGTTAATCAATCTTCACAAGCATATAAAAGATTAAGTGAGGTAACAGGGTATTTCTACCTTGAAACAGTTTAATCACAAAATCTTGTAAGTTATGCAAGGCATATGTATCGCCGAATACAATGCTAATTTAAACTTCAACTACCTTAGAAGAATAAACATGCACTGATTAAGCATTGTGTCTATTAAGTATAATTTCAATACGATTTAATAATTAATTCATTAGTTATTTAACAATTACATTGCAAGAATAACTTAGGCATGATTTTACTTAACCAAGCAATTTACTGAGGCCCATAACAACATAAACATCACTTTAACAATTCAAGCATGTAGAATATAATCAACCCAACACAAACTTAATTTAAGATAAATTGATTAAAATAACCATTTCAATAGCATAAATATTCATAAACATGTTCGTCAAAACAACAACAAAACTTAAAGAGATAGGAAACAAGAAGCAAATCCGGTGTTTCTCCGTGGCTTGACTAGTTGCTCCGTTCTTTGTTGCCCTCAGCTATCAAGGGGGATTATGAAAACCTAATTGCTGCTCCAAAATGGCTGGTCAGAGCCTTTTTCCCAAGAGAAGAAATCGGCACTTGAACAGAAAGGGAAATAGGATGGAAAAAATGGAGAGAAAAGTGAGAGAGGAGAAGGGAGATTGAGAGAATATTGTGGGATTGAGGGATGGTTTGAATGATCAGAAAGGGGTGGATTTTATAGCTGATTGTGGCTGCTAAAAATAGCAAATTCCAGCAGCCAATGATCCCCACTATGGCCGGCCAGCTACTTGGCAAAAGTTGAGACTTTCAACTTTGCTAAAAATAGCCTGGGGCAAATCTACAAAGCCACAATTAAAGGTGGGGTTTGAATGCAATTTGGAAGTCTTTCAAGGGCCTTTTTTCAAGATTATTTAATCAGATAAAATTCTGATTTGGGTCAGCATATGGACGGTTCTGGGCTGCCCAATTAGTGGCTGGTTCGGTCCACTCAATTTAGTTCAACCAGTGCGGTTCAACTAGACCCTTTCTCCATAATTAATTAAAAATAATTTATTTAACCCAAATTAAATGGGGAATAAATTAAAATTAATTAAATTATGAATTAATACACATTTCTGGACCGTCTTAGGCTGGAAATTAATGTGCCTCGATACTTCCAATTGCTTCTCGGTTTTGCGCTTTCAGCAGTGTCAGCCGAGTCAATTTTTGCCCTTTGTGCGAATCTGTCGAAAATAGTCAAAATTAATCAAAATTAAGTATAAAATTAACTAAAATTCACCATGTTCATATTTTTAACACAATTTAATTATTTTATAATATTTAATTATTTTTCGACAAGAATTTAACTGAATTTGCACGAATTTAAGTAAAAGTGGGTATGAAAAAGTATATATATTTTTGTGTTTCCACCAGGCAGTACGAAAATGTATAATGACCTGAAGAAAATGTATTGGTGGAATGGTATGAAAAGCGATATCTCAGAGTTTGTATCGAAATGTTTAATTTGTTAGCAGGTAAAGGCCGAACACCAAGTACCATTAGGTTTACTTCAGCCTATCTTGGTTCCCAAGTGGAAATGGGACCAGATTACTATGGACTTTGTAACAGGTTTGCCTTCAACCCCGAGAAAGAAAGATGTCGTATGAGATATTATTGATAAACTAACGAAATCGACTCACTCCATTCCGGTATGTACCTACTACTCACTTGATAAGTTAGCTGAGTTATACATCAATGAAATTGTAAGATTGCATGGAGTGCCTACTTTGATTATTTTGGATAGAGATTCGAGGTTCACCTTGCGATTTTGGAAAAAGTTGCAAGAGGCCTTGGGTACAAAGCTGAACTTTAGTACCTCGTTTCATCCACAAATTGATGATCAGTTAGAGAGAGTAATTCAGACCTTCGAAGATATGCTTAGATGTTGTGTTCTTGAATTCTAAAGTAGTTGGGAAAAGTTCCTACCGTTGGTAGAGTTTGCCTACAATAACAGTTATCAGTCGAGCTTGAAAATGGTGCCTTATGAAGCATTATATGGGCATAAGTGCCAAACACCTCTGTACTGGACTGAACTCAAAGAAAATTTGATTCATGGGGTCGACTTGTTTAAGGTAACCGAAGATAAGGTAAAAGTGATTTGTGATTGTTTGAAAGCTACTTCGAATAGACAAAAATCTTACGCAGATCTGAAAAGAAAAGAAATTGAGTATCAAGTTGGTGATAAGGTATTTTTGAAAGTATCTCCATGGAAAAAGGTTCTAAGATTTGGTAGAAAAGGCAAGTTGAGTCCTCGTTTTATTGGACCGTACAAGATCACCGAGAGAATTAGGCCAGTAGCTTATCGGTTGGCTTTGCCACCTGAGTTGGAAAGGATTCATGATGTGTTCCATGTTTCTATGTTGCACAATTACAGATCAGACCCCTCACATGTGATTTCATCGACAGAAATAGAGATTTGTTTGGATATGACTTATAGTGAGGAATCGGTTAAGATTTTGGCTCGAGAAGTCAAACAATCGACAAATAAAAGTACTGCCCTTGTGAAAGTGTTATTGTAATGGCTTAAATTCAAGGTTATCGGAACAGTGGTTTCGTAACCACAAATCTGATTTAAAGAGAAATTTATTTCAATATTTTTGCTTGAAAATTGATATGATAGGAAAATCGTATGAAAATATTGATAGAAAAATTTTATCGATTTAGTGGTTAGTTAGAAAAAGAAATTATTGAAGAAATTGGGTAAAAACAAGGTATCGGGACCTTTATCTCGTAAAACTGAATCAAAAATAATTTTATAAATATTTATGAAATGTTACTAATGTGGTATTAAAATTTCGTTAGGAAATTTTAATGTTTGGGTAGTCAATTAAATGAAAAGGACTAAATTGTAATAGGTGTAAAAGTTGCTAGAATGATTAAATAACTTAAGAGTCTAATGAGAAAGGATTTAAAAGGCAATTAGACCCAAAATTCATTTGAGCTGGACGGCAAGGGCATGAAATCAGCAGGGAATTTGATAAATTAAGGGCAAAATTGGAATATTGCAAAACTAACTAAATAAAGATAGGACTAAATAGGAAATATCTAGATTTCTCTTCATTTCTCTTCAATTCCAGCAGTTGAAAACGCCATAGGAGGGTTCTCTAAGTTGTTATTTCATAATTTTTGCACCAAATCTAGAAGATTCAAATACGAAGCTAGATCGAGGAAAGGAAATAGTTCAGGATTAGTAGATTTTTGTGCACAAACAAGTATCAAGGTAAGTTTATGTAACTTGAGTTATATTCTTAAATGCTTGAAATGTATGTTTTTTATATGAATATGATTTGAATGTTCATTATATGAAAATTGATAAAACATTGATATATTTGATAAAAGAGGGAAGAAATCCCAGTTGAATGAAAGGAAAATTTGATGGATCTCTGAAAAAGGAATTGACGGTAAAAAGGATCAAGCCCGGACGGGTGATCCTATCCTGATATAGCCCTCCCGAAGAATATGTGGAAAATGGATTTAGCTTGGACGGGTAATCCGAATTAGGATCTGAATTTAGCTTTGGTAGTAATTCGGATCCAAGCTCATTAGAGTAATTGTCGTTGTAGGGGATTTAGCTTTGGTGGTAATCCCGACAATACTCTATGAGTTTATATTACTGATTTAGCTTTGGATGTAATCCCACTGTAAGGATGAGGTTCAGCGGGTGTGCTCTCTGAAATGGAAATGTGTGCACATGAATATGAATTGACGGACCAGTGTTGTACACTAAAAGTGTACCTCTAAAAATCCATCGAAATTCTGAGAAATTCAACGGGATAAATATGGAAAAATAACAAGGAAATAGAAATCATGGTATTGATGAGCTCATTAATCATGGTATATATTATTGGTACATGCAAATTATTGTGCTAAATATTAGGGTAATAATGTATTGAATGGATATATAAATGTTTATTGTATTGTATTGAAAATATTAGGTAAGTATAATTCTTGTTACATGAGCTTACTAAGCATAAAGTGCTTACCCTGTTTCATTTTTCCCTATTTTGTAGTGTTAAGAGCTCGGAGGTCGGATTTGGTCGGAGACACATCACACTATCAACCTCAGGATTTCGGTACATAAAGAAACTTTATTTTGGAAATCAAGGGCATGTATAAGCTAATAAAGTAAATGATTTTGTGAAATGAATGTAGAGTTAGCCATTGGTATGATTAACAAACCTGGGTTTGGGTATGTGATGACGTTATTTTATAAATATGCATGAATTTATCTTGAAAATATGTTGAATTGGATTGGTTGATGTGGATTGTTTTTGGTTTAAAATTTCAGGGAAGGGTAGATATCTATAAAGGGGTTATATTGAGTTAAAAAAAATTTAATTTGTAAACTCCGGTAATACTTCATACCCTATTTCGGCAATGAATACGGGTAGGGGTATTACATTTATTTGGTATCAGAGCTACGGTTTAGCCGGTTCTAGGACCGATGTAGTAAATACGGGATTAGCTATACATGCCATATAAATTATTATTGATAGTGTGATATCTCCTGACCATTTAAATGTGTTTTTATTATAGTAATGTCATCCGACCGAGCTCAATCCGAGGAAGCTGAGAGTCATGCTCCGGCTTCAGTACAAAGAGAAGAAACTAGCAGTAGAAGGCCCGAGACAGAGGGTCGAGGGGAGGAGGCAAAAACAGTCTTCTTTCAAATGATGAATGAATGGTTTAATCAATACTTAAGAACTAACCCTGTAGTGCAGCAAGTTCAAGCTCCCACTCCTACTCCTCCACCGGTTCCCGAGATCCCACAGGGTACAAGTACTGAATCTGTCAGAAGAGGAAAAGCTCCAGTAGATAAAATTCTAAAATATGGGGCCGAAGAATTTCGAGCAGCAGTTGATGATGATTCCGAACAGGCTAAATTCTGGTTAGAAAACACTACTCGGGCTTTGGAGGAATTATCTTGTACACCCGAAGAATGTCTGAAATGTGTCGTCTCACTGCTAAAAGACAGCTTACCATTGGTGGAATACTAAAGCTTCAGTTGTTCCGAAAGAAGAAATTACATGGGAGTTCTTTCAGACTGAGTTTAGAAAGAAATATATCAGTCAGAGGTTCCTTGACCAGAAAAGAAAAGAATTTCTTGAGCTGAAACAGGGCAATAGATCGGTATCTGAGTATGAAAGAGAATTTGTTCGATTGAGTAAATATGCTCGGGAATGGGTACAGTCAGAAGCCGAAATGTGCAAACGATTCGAAGAAGGGTTGAATGAAGACATTAAGCTACTGATCGGAATTCTTAAAATTCGAGAGTTTGCTACATTAACAGAGAGAGCTTATAAAGCAGAAGAATTGAGCAAAGAGAAGAAATAGGCTGAGAGGGAAGCTCAAATTTTTAGTAAAAGACCAATAGGAAAATCTCAGTTTTCTGCTCCAAAGAAATTGAAGAAATACCAGGATCGTTCTACCTCAGCCACTGGGTATTCGGGCAGAGAGCGAGGTTTTCAACACACTAATCCAAGACCTTCCACTCCATCAGTGACCAGTGTTGGCAGTGTTGGTACCCCTAAACTGAGATGCCAGTATTGTAATAAAGCTCATTTTGGTGAATGCCGATTTAAAAACGGGGCTGGTTACCGATGTGGCTCTTTTGACCATTTCCTCAGAGATTGTCTAGAAAGGGGTGAAAAAGAAGCTGAACAAATATCGAAGCTAAGTAATCCAGTTTCGAGGGGCAGACCACCTCGACCATCTGGTAATGTTAGTGGTAGCCGAGGAACTACGAAAGATATTGCAGGCAGGTCTGAAGCACAAGCACTTGCTAAGACATATGCCATCCGTGCCAGAGAAGATGCCTCAGCACCTGATGTTATTACTGGTACATTTTCATTACTTGATACTGATATTACTGCATTGATTGATCCTGGTTCTATGCATTCATATATATGTGTTAAACTTGCAATTGTTAAAAATTTATCTGTTGAACCTACTGAATTTGTGGTTAAAGTCTCGAACCCCACAGGTCAATGCTGCTTTTGGTGGATAAAATTTGTAAAAATTGTCCACCGATGGTAAGAGGTTATTGTTTCGGTGATTTGATGTTACTGCCATTTGATAAATTTGACGTGATATTGGGCATGGATTGGTTAACCCAGCATGATGCGGTAGTAAATTGTAGACAAAAATATATTGTGCTAAAATGTCAGAATGGTGAGTTGCTCCGGGTTAAATCTGATCGATGGAGGGTTATCTAATATGATTTCGATAATGGCAAAGCACGCAGGTATGTCAAAAAGGGTATGATGCTTACTTGGCTTATGTACTTGACACCAAGGTATCGAGTCAAAAATACAGCGATCCCAGGTATGTGAATTTTTCGATGTGTTTCCAGAGGAATTACCAGGATTGCCACCAGAAAGAGAAGTGGAATTTTCTATAGATTTGATTCCGGGAACTACTACGATTTCCATAGCTCCGTACTGGATGGCTCCTACAGAATTAAAAGAGTTAAAGACACAGTTGCAAGAGCTTGTTGATAGTTGTTTTATTCGACCGAGTCATTCACCTTGGGGTGCTCCGGTTCTGTTTGTGAAAAAGAAAGACAGGTCTTTGAGATTGTGTATCGACTACCGGCAGTTTAATAAAGTAACCATAAAGAATAAGTACTCGTTACCCCGGATTGATGATTTATTTGATCAGCTGAAAGGTGCTACTGTGTTTTCAAAAATTGATCTTCGATCGGGTTATTATCAACTACGGGTAAAGGAGTCAGATGTGCCAAAAACAACCTTCAGAACCAGGTACGGACATTATGAGTTTCTGGTCATGCCGTTTGGGTTAACTAATGCACCTGCAGTATTCATGGATTTGATGAACCGGATATTCAAATAGTATTTAGACAGATTTGTGGTAGTATTCGTTGATGATGTTTTGGTTTATTCTCGGGATGAAGAAGAACATGCAGAACATTTGAGAATTGTGTTGCAAATTCTACGAGAGAAGTAGTTACATGCTAAATTCAGTAAATGTGAATTTTGGCTTCGAGAAGTGGGTTTTCTAGGACATATTATATCTGCCGAAGGTATCAGGGTAGATCCAAGTAAAATCTCAGCTATTGTCAATTGGAGTCCATCGAAAAATGTATCCGAAGTTAGAAGCCTTGGGTACTCAGTTGTACTTCAGCACTGCATTTCATCCTCAGACAAATGTCAATCTGAGCGTGTAATTCAAGTATTGGAAGATATGCTCCGATGTTGTGTACTAGAGTTTGAAGGTAATTGGGAGAGGTACCTACCTTTGATTGAATTTGCTTACAATAATAGTTATCAGTCGAGTATTAAAATGGCTCCATATGAAGCTTTGTATGGTAGAAAATGTAGAACACCATTATATTGGATAGAGTTCAGTGAAAGGAAGATACATAGGGTTGATTTGATCTGGGAAACAGAAGAAAAAGTAAAGGTTATTCAAGATAGTCTAAAAGCAGCTTTTGATCGTCAAAAATCATATGCCGACCTTAAACGAAAAGAGATTGAATTTCAAGTCGGTGACAAGGTATTCCTGAAAGTGTCTCCTTGGAAGAAAGTCCTCCGATTCGGTCGAAAGGGTAAACTGAGTCCAAGATTTATCGGGCCATATGAAATCATAGAAAGAATTGGACCGATCGCTTATCGATTGGCATTACCACCAGAACATGATAGAATCCATAATGTTTTTCATGTATCTATGTTACGACGATATCGATCAGATCCTTCACATGTTATTTCTCCGATAGAAGTGGAGATTCAACCGGATATGACTTACAGTGAAGAACCGGTCAAAATATTGGCACGGGAGACAAAAGAGCTTAGAAATAAAAAGATAAATTTGGTGAAAGTATTGTGGCAAAAGCATGGGATTGAGGAAGCGACATGGGAACCGAAGGAGGCAATGAGAAAACAATACCCAAACCTCTTTACTGGTAAGATTTTCGAGGACGAAAATCCTAAAAGGGGGGGAGAGTTGTAATGGCTTAAATTCAAGGTTATCGGAACAGTGGTTTCGTAACCACAAATCTAATTTAAAGAGAAATTTATTTCAATATTTTTTCTTGAAAATTGATATGATAGGAAAATCGTATGAAAATATTGATAGAAAAATTTTACCGATTTAGTGGTTAGAAAAAGAAATTATTGAAGAAATTGGGTAAAAACAAGGTATCGGGACCTTTATCTCGTAAAACTGAGTCAAAAATAATTTTATAAATATTTATGAAATGTTACTAATGTGGTATTAAAATTTCGTTAGGAAATTTTAATGTTTGGGTAGTCAATTAAATGAAAAGGACTAAATTGTAATAGGTGTAAAAGTTGTTAGAATGATTAAATAGCTTAAGAGTCTAATGAGAAAGGATTTAAAAGGCAATTAGACCCAAAATTCATTTGGGCTGGACGGCAAGGGCATGAAATCAGTAGGGAATTTGATAAATTAAGGGCAAAATTGGAATATTGCAAAATTAACTAAATAAAGCTAGGACTAAATAGGAAGTATCTAGATTTCTCTTCATTTCTCTTCAATTCCAGCAGCTGGAAATGCCATAGGAGGGTTCTCTAAGCTGTTATTTCATAATGTTTGCACCAAATCCAGAAGATTCAAATACGAAGCTAGATCGAGGAAAGGAAAAAGTTCAGGATTAGTAGATTTTTGTGCACAAACAAGTATCAAGGTAAGTTTATGTAACTTGAGTTATATTCTTAAATGCTTGAAATGTATGTTTTTGATATGAATAGGATTTGAATGTTCATTGTATGAAAATTGATAAAACATTGATATATTTGATAAAAAGGGAAGAAATCCCAGTTGAATGAAAGGAAAATTTGATGGATCTCTGAAAAAGGAATTGACGGTAAAAAGGATCAAGCCCGCACGGGTGATCCTATCCTGATATAGCCCTCTCGAAGAATATGTGGAAAATGGATTTAGCCCGACGGGTAATCCAAAATAGGTCTGAATTTAGCTGGACTGTAATTCGGATCCAAGCTCATTAGAGTAATTGTCGTTGCAGGGATTTAGCCTGACTAGTAATCCCGACAATACTCTATGAGTTTATATTACAAGGGGATTTAGCCTGGACTGGTAATCCCGCTGTAAGGATGAGGTTCGCGGGAGTGTGCTCTCTGAAATGGAAATGTGTGCACATGAATATGAATTGACGGACCTAGAATTGTACACTAAAAGTGTACCTCTGAAAATCCATCGAAATTCCGAGAAATTCAACGGGATAAATATTGAAAAATAATAAGGAAATAGAAATCATGGTATTGATGAGCTCATCAATCATGGTATATATTATTGGTACATGCAAATTATTGTACTAACTTGAATGTTGAGTTTGTGCATATTAGGGTAATAATGCATTGAATGGATATATAAATGTTTATTGTATTGTATTGAAAATATTAGGTAAGTATAATTCTTGTTACATGAGCTTACTAAGCACAAAGTGCTTACCCTGTTTCATTTTCCCCTATTTTGTAGTGTTAAGAGCTCAGAGGTCGGATTTGGTCGGAGACACATCACACTATCAACCTCAGGATTTCGGTACATAAAGAAACTTTATTTTGGAAATCAAGGGCATGTATAAGCTAATAAAGTAAATGATTTTGTGAAATGAATGTAGAGTTAGCCATTGGTATGATTAACAAACCTGGTTTTGGGTATGTGATGACGTTATTTTATAAATATGCATGAATTTATCTTGAAAATATGTTGAATTGGATTGATTGATGTGGATTGTTTTTGGTTTAAAATTTCAGGGAAAAGTAGATATCTATAAAGGGGTTATATTGAGTTAAAAAAATTTTAATTTGTAAACTCCGGTAATACTTCGTACCCTATTCCGGCAATGAATACGGGTAGGGGTATTACAGTTATGGTTAAGGCATGGGGTTGAGGAGGCTACTTGGGAGTTCGAAGAGGCTATAAGGAAACATTACCCAAACCTTTTTAGTGGTAAGATTTTCGGGGACGAAAATCCCTAAAATGGGAGAGTTGTAACATCCCGATTTAGGGTCTAGTCAGAAAGGTGGTTTCAAGACCACAAATATAAAGTAGAAATAATTATTTTATGATTATTAGATGGTCCATGAGATGATTGCATGCTTGTGTGAAAATTTCATGAAGAAATTTTATGCCTAAAGTGTCCAATTTGATGTTAGGGACTAAATTGAATAAGTTGCAAAACTTGTGTTCTAGAAGCTTTTAGCATGAAATTGTTATGGATTATTAATTAGAAAGTCTTAAATAGCAATTTGACGAATTCTAAAATTTTAGACAAAAATGGGCATGCATGGATAAAAATTGAAAGTTTAGTAGAAAGGCTATTTTGGTCATTTGGTTAATAAAAGAATAAAAAGGGAAAATGAAGCAAAATTTGCTCATCTTCTCCATGCTATTTCCAAAATTCCAAGGGTCACCATAGCTAGGGTGTCTTCATCTTTCAAGCTCAATAGTAAGTGCATCCTAGTCCTGTTTTTAATGTTCTTTGTATTTTTGAAGTTGCCATCAAACAATCTAGCTATTTATACCCTTTATTTGAGCTAGGATTTATGTTTGAAATTTGACCCATGTGTGACATGCTTGTATTTTGATGTTTAATGGAGGAATATGAAAGATGATGTGTGTGTAACATCTTTTACTAAGTGGTTTTTCATGGAAACACCTAAAAAGGGCTTATTTGTAAAAGATTAAAAATTGGGCAGTAGAAATGTAATTTAATGAAAAATGTGGGCTAGTATAAGCTTAATAAGAGTTCGGCTAGGCTTGGGTAACAAAAAAATGCATGCATTTCATTTTACGAGCCTAGAGCATAAAGTGCAATTATGAGAAAGTTCAGGGGCAAAACTATAATTTTGCCGAAGTATAAGTTAAGGGTCGGTTCGAACAATGTATGTATCAAACAAGTTAAATTTGGCATTATAGATCAAGAAAAATGTGATTCGGGTCTTGATTGGGGGAAAAACAAGTTTTACGAAGATTAGGCTCGGTTTTATCATTTTGTACCGACGTAAGTTCATATGCAAATAATGCGATGTTATATTATATTTTAGATGCTCTGATATTATGTGAATTTAATTACTGTATTGCTATTATGAGTTATGCCTTGATTATTCCACGAGTAAGTGACGGGTATTATGGACATTGCAAACGACATACGAGCAAGTTCGACAACGATATGATATGTAAGGAAATCTCGTTTTAACCTTAGGAATAGTTTACGAAACAAGTGACATATCACTAGGAACCTATGTGATTAATGAGTGCATGAGATATATGTTATATGTTTATGCGGTTCCAGGAGCTAGTCTTCTACGTCCTACCATTGGCGGGGTAGTCCGGCATGTGTTGTGAATACCTGACAGCTTGTAACATCCTAATTTTGAGCCTAGTCGGAACAGTGGTTTCGGGACCACAAATCCGATGAGAAAAATTTTATTTTTATGGTCTATGATTTCACGGAATAATTTCGTGAAAATTTCGTTCGAAAATTTTGACGTTTGGCCACTCAATTTGGTCAAAAGGACTAAATTGTAAAAAGTCCAAAAGTTGAGTTCTACATGTTAGAAGTGTCTAATTGTTATGAGTTTTTAAATTAAAGGTCCTTAAATGGTAATTAGACCATTTTGAAGTTTGTGGACAAAAATGGTCATGGTATGATAGGTTTTTAAAAGTTTTTCATTAAGGGCATTTTAGTAAATTGGTAATTAAATGAATTAAAAAGCCAAAAATAAGCCAAATTTGCTCATATTCTTCCTCATGGCCGAATGTCTCATTAAAAACACCATGTCTAGGGTTTTCAAGCTTTCCAAGCTCATTTGTAAGTGACCCCGAACCCTGTTTTTAATGTTCTTTACATCTTTGAAGTCTCGGTAACATGATCTACTCATTTCTACCATTATTTTCAGCTAGGATTTATGTATAAAAATTTACCCATGCATAATATGCATGAATTTTGATGTCTAATGGTAGAAAATGAGTGTTGGTGTTAGATAAACAACTTTTGCTAAGCAATTTTACATGAAAACGAGTAAAACGTCATAATCGATAAAAATACCTAATGTTCATAAGTACATGCTGGAGTGAGAATTTGATGTTGCCATATAAGAGAAAAATGATCAGCATGTCATAAAACATAAGAAAATATGATGAAGTTTAATTTTCGAGCCTTGGGAAAAAAGTGCAAATATGCAAAAGTTTAGGGGTCAAAAATGCAAATTTGTAAAAATATGATTTTTATACCCATATGAATAGTGTGACTAATAAGTAGGCTAAATGTGATATTATAGAATAAAGAAATTGAGATTCGGGCTTAAATTAGGAAAATAAAAGGTTATGGACTAAAATGGTAAATTGTCGTTTCTGGATCCGAGGTAAGTTCGTGTGTTAATAATAATGCAATACCATGCATGAATTGTAATTCTCTATTGATATGGCATAAATTGTATGATTTAATATGTTTAAGAGAAGTTGATGGATGGTGTGTATGATATGGAAAAATGTAATGCTTGTTGTGTTATGTGAAATTGAATGGAAAATTATTGTTACATGAATTGGGTGTTAAATTACTATTACATGGGTTGTATGAATTGCTACACGGTTGTACTTGATGAGATTTCGACAAGTAAGTTTGGATAACTTAAAGTAAACTCATAATATTCCTAATTGCATGATTTAAGAATGTATGATAATTGTATTTGTTAATGACATGAAAACACATGAAATGCATTTTTAACAATGACATGTTGAAAAATGTCCCGGTTGAGGTTGGAAAGGAAATTGGATGGATGAACCATGTTGCATGTGATATTGAGATCCTGCATGTGTTGTAGAAAGGATTTAGCCCGGACGGCTAACCTGTTGATCTCAAATATAGAAAGGATCTAGCCCAGACAGGTGTTCCTTGAATGATCGAGCCTCCCGAAGAATATATGTGCATTAAGGATTTAGCCCGGGCGGTAATCCGATTAGGGTCTGAATTTAGTCTAGACTGGCAATTCAGATCCAAACTCTGTAAGGGTGTTTGTCGCTATAAGGGATTTAGCCTGGACTGGTAATCCCGACATCACCTTATGAGTTTATGTTACGGGGGATTTAGCCTGGACTGGTAATCCTGCCGTAAAACGTGAGGTTGGCGGGAGTGCACACCTAAAATGATCATTCTTATGAATTGTCGATAAATGGATAATCCATCGAGATTTCTTAAAAACTCAACGAGATTAACATGAGATATATGTACAAGTGAAAGGATGTATGATGAGCTCTTCGAAGACAAATTTACATGGTGCATTGTCATGAGACTAATTTGATGATTGAGTGCATGTGATAGGGAATTATCCTATACTTGGAATGCATGACCAAGGGTGCCCATGAGAAATAATAACTTTTATATTGAGCTCCATTGTGAAAAATGAGTAAGGGATCCATGAAATGGTAAGTTCATGATAGTTGGAAATGATCTTAAGATAGTGATCATTATATTGTACCAAACTAGATTTGGATAGTAGCATTGGTCTGACTTTGAAAATCCACTAAAAATAGTGGAAATTGAGTTAGAAGCTTAACAAAATATGGAATTAAAACTTAATGAGTCTAGTTTCACATAAAGGAAACGGTGAAAGCAAAAGAATTCTATATCATGAGATATTTGAATTCTTCTGAGATAGAGTTGGAGCTTTCTGGTACAGACTATTTGAATCCGAAAAGATTCGGTGAAAGTATTGTAAAGTGAATACCACTTATAATTTTTGTATATGAAATTTAAAGAGATAGGCAGTAAAAGCTCAGCTTGAGTGAAAGTTCTTTGACATTGATTATAAGATTGAGGAATCCAAGTGAAAAACCAAAACCACTTTCATGGTAAGATTTTCGGGGATGAAAATCCCTAAAGGGGGAGAAATGTAACATCCTGATTTTGGGCCTATTCGAAACAGTGGTTTTGGGAGCACAAATCCGATGAGGAAAATTTCATTTTTATTATATTTTTATGGTCTACAATTTCACGGAATGATTTCGTGAAAATTTCGTTCGAAAATTTCGACGTTTGGCCACTCAATTTGCTCAAAAGGACTAAATTGTAAAAAGTCCAAAAGTTGAGTTCTACATGTTAGAAGTGTCGAATTGTTATGATTTTTAAATTAAATGTCCTTAAATGGTAATTAGACCATTTTGAAGTTTGTGGACAAAAATGGACATGGTAGGATAGGTTTTTAATAGTTTTTCATTAAGGGCATTTTAGTAAATTGGTAATTAAATGAATTAAAAAGCCAAAAATAAGCCAAATTTGCTCATTTTCTTCCTCATGGCCGAATTTCTCATGAAAAACACCATGTCTAGGGTTTTCAAGCTTTCCAAGCTCATTTGTAAGTGATACCAAACCCCGTTTTTAATGTTCGTTACATTTTTGAAGTCCTGGTAACATGATCTACTCATTTCTACCATTATTTTGAGCTAGGATTTATGTTTAAAAAATTACCCATGAGTAATATGCATGAATTTTGATGTCTAATGGTATAAAATGAGTGTTGGGTGTTAGATAAACAACTTTTGCTAAGCGATTTTACGTGAAAACGAGTAAAACATCATAATCGGTAAAAATACCTAATGTTCATAAGTACATGTTGGAGTGAGAATTTGATGTTGCCATAGAAGGGGAAAATGATCAGCATGTCATAAAACATAAGAAAATAGGATGAAGTTTAATTTCTGAGCCTTGGGGCAAATGTGTAACTATGCAAAAGTTTAGGGGTCAAAATGAAAATTTGTAAAAATATGATTTTAAGACCCATATGAATAGTGTGACTAATTAGTAGGCTAAATATGATATTATAGATCAAGGAAATCGAGATTCGGGCTTAAATTGGGAAAATATAAGGTTATGGACTAAAATGGTAAATTGTCGTTTCTGGATCCGAGGTAAGCTCGTGTGTTAATAATAATGCAATACCATGCATGAATTGTAATTCTCTATTGATATGGCATAAATTGTATGATTTAATATGTTTAAGAGAAGTTGTTGGATGGTGTGTATGATATGGAAAAATGTAATGCTTGCTGTGTTATGTGAAATTGAATGGAAAATTATTGTTACATGAATTGGGTGTTAAATTACTATTACATGGGTTGTATGAATTGCTACACGGTTGTACTTGACAAGATTTCGACAAGTAAGTTCGGATAACTTAAAGTAAACTCATAATATGCCTAATTGCATGATTTAAGAATGTATGATAATTGTATTTGTTAATAGCATGAAAACACATGGAATGTATTTTTAACAATGACATGTTGAAAAATGTCTCGGTTGAGGTTGGAAAGGAAATTCGATGGATGAACCATGTTGCATGTGATATTGAGATCCTACATGTGTTGCAGAAAGGATTTAGCCCGGACGGGTAATCTGTTGATCTCAAATATAGAAAGGATCTAGCCCGGATGGGTGTTCCTTGAATGATCGAGCCTCCCGAAGAATTTATGTGCATTAAGGATTTAGCCCGAACGGGTAATCCGATTAGGGTTTGAATTTAGCCTGGACTGGCAATTCAGATCCAAACACAGTAACGGTGTTTGTCGCTATAAGGGATTTAGCCTGGACTGTTAATCCGGACATCACCTTATGGTTTATGTTACGGGGGATTTAGCCTGGACTGGTAATCCCGCCGTAAAATGTGAGGTTCGCGGGAGTGCACACCTGAAATAGTCATTCTTATGAATTGACGGTAAATGGATAATCCATCGAGATTTCCTAGAAACTCAACGGGATTTGTAACAGCCCAAAATTGGGTCTAGTCGGAACAGTGGTTTCGGGACCACAAACCCGACGAGAAATTTTTTTTATTTTTATTATATTTTTATAGTCTGTAAATTTATGGAAACATTTCGTAAAAATTTCGTTCGAAAATTTTAACGTTTGGGCACTCAATTTAGTCAAAAGGACTAAATTGTAAAAAGTGCAAAAGTTGAGTTCTTTATATTTGAGGTGCCTAATTGTTATGAGTTTTAAATTGAAAGCCCTTATGTGATAATTAGTCCTTTAATAAGTTAGTGGATGGATATTTGTTTGGTATTTTTGAAATTAGGTTGAAATAAAAAGGGTAATTTTGTAAATTAATTAAAATGACCTAATAAGACAAAAATGATAAAAGCTATCAATTTTTTTTCTTTCTTCTTCAACCGTGGGAAAGAACCAAAAAATGGCAGCCATGGATGATCTCCATTCGGCCAAGCTTCTATGGCTTATATAGGTACGGTTTTTGTCCCATTTTTAATGATTTTTGTATTTTTGAGATCCCTAAAGCTTAAATTTTCTATTTCTACCAATTGATTGAAGAGAAATTAGAGTTTAAAAATTTACCCATTCATGATATGGTTGTGTTTTGATGATTTATAGTAGATAATGAATGTTTGATGTGTTAAATACGAGTTTTATTCGATGAATTTCGGTAAAAATGTCAAAAAGGGGTTAAATTGTAAAAGTTATAAATTGGTCATAAGTGTGTGAATTAGTGAAAATTTGGAGTTGTCATAGAAGAGAAAAATGTTCAGCATGTCTTAAACCTTATATAAATTGAATAAAAAATTATTTTACGAGCCAAGGGGTAAAAGCGTAATTTTTAAAAAGTTAGGGGGCATATTTGTAAATTTTCTAAAATTTGATATATGAATTGAATTGGTTAGTGTGTTGATAAAATGTGTTAAATAAGTGTTATTTGACATATTAGATCAAGAAAACATGAAATTTTGGATTAAGATCGGGGAAGAACAAAGTTGTGTGCTAAGTTAGGAAAGTTAGCCGTTTCGGCATTTGAGGTAAGTTGGTATGATAATAATACTGCAATAATGTTGCAATTTATATTTGAAAGTTAAATTTAGTGAATTAATTGAATTATGTTAAATTAAATGTTTATGGTGCCAAGTTTATGAATTGATTTAAAAATATGTCTATGGTACATGAAGTGCATTGAATTATCATACATAAATGTGATTTCTATGATTATGGATATTATGAGCAATTGTAAGTTCATATGATTTTTAATAATGCAATGTGTAATTTAATGTTATTGCCTTGATATCAAATGAGATGTAAGTTTATATGTAAGTAATACATCAATTTTACTTGTATTATGATATTTTATAATAATATTGGAAATATGTTTGTTGATAATTACTTGATTGGTGAAATTGTTGGAAAAGAGAGAGAAATCCCGGTTGAACCTTCGGAAAGATTGGATGATACAGATGGTATGTAGCTAGGTCACATGTATGGTGTTGAGTGCACATCATGTGTACAAGAGAGCTAGGAGACATTATGATGTAGCTAGGTCGCATGGGTGATACTATGTGTACACCATGTAGACAAGAGAGCTACGGGATATATGTAGCTAGATCGCATCCGTGGTTCTAGGTGAAGGACACCATGTAGACAAGAGATCTACGAGATAAACTGGCTGGGTCACATGGGTGGTACTAAGTGTTCACCATGTGTACAAGAAAGCCGAACTATATGATGGGTGGAGCTATGTGCTGAAACCACCAAGTATCGAGGATTGATCCGAAGTGTTCAACGGGAGACTTACTATGTACTGCTTTATGAGTTTTGTGATGAATAAGTGCAGTAACTTGGTTATGTGAATGATGTGTTCATTAAGTGACCGGGATGTGGTAATGTTATAAACAAGTAAGTTATACTTGAGGATGATTTTATGGTGACCTTGTAATCATGGGCCTATACTTGTGATGTATGAAATGTGGTGAAAATGATTTGTGATATGTATGTGAAAATGAGGTTAATACAAAGAAAGTGTGAAAGAGTGAATTAGCAATAAAACTGTTTTAGAAAGTAGCAGTGACGTGATTTTGAAAAATAACCAAAAATAGTAGGAATTTAATTAGTGGCTGAATGAGATATAAATTTAAAGCTTAATGAGTCTATTTTTATATAAAAGAAACAGAGTACGCAAAGAAATTCTATATTTTGAGATATTTATATTTTTGTGAGACTGGTTCAGAATGATTACGTGATCCCCTGTTCTGATTTGGTAAAATCATCATAAATTGTAAAAAAATAATTATGGGGCATGGTTTATATTCTTAGAAACCTTGATGAGTATATTTTTTATTGGAATAATCAAAAACATTATTTTAATTCTGTTAAATGAGATAACTGAGTTTTTATATACAGAGGTCAGAATTGTCAGACAGTGAAATAGAGAAAACTTTAAGAAAAATATGGTATTGATTGGAAAAACAAAAAATTCTGTAAATTTTATGGTAGAAATTTATATGAGTCTAGTTTCAAGGAAAATTTATGAAACTTAATTTTGAGTTCTGTATCTTAAGAAATAATTAAATTAGTGACTATGATTCAGGAAAACAGCCTTAGCTGATCTTGTGTAAAAAGATGAAATAATGTGATTAATGATTCTATTTTCTTGAGCATATATATTGAGGAATAAGATAATATTGTTAATTAAATTGATTTTTATTATTAATATGCCAACTTACTAAGCTTTAAAGCTTACACCATTTTCCCCTTTCTCTTAGTATTGTCAGGTTGGCTTGGGGTTTGAGATCGTCGGAAGTATCATCACACTATTAGTTTATCAAATTAGAATAATGGTAATTCTTATTTATTGTCAAATAAGAGGCATGTATAGATAATTAGTTATTGATATTAAGTAATATTATGATTTAGCCAAATGTATAGACTCATTTTGCTTCATTGTATATAGCCATAAGATTTGGCTCATAATGGTTAAAGTTATGTAAACCTATTTTATGTATGCATAGATAAATGTCTTGGTGTGGCTAGGTTAAGAACACAAAAACGGGCTTGGAAAATAGCCTAATGTGATACACATGGGCTTGACACACGGCCGTGTGTCTCATTCGTGTGAAGAACACGGCCACCGCACGAGTGTGTGGTCTAGCCGCGTGAGCAAGTCAGTAGCTAGCTAATTTTTACACGGGGTCCAAACATGGGCGTGTGAAGACCACACGGTCTACTCACACGGTCGTGTCACATGGCACACGGGCGTGTGACCCTGCTTTGGTGAAAAAAAAATTTCTAAGTGTCTGGAAGATTTCGGTTTGTTCTTGAACCAATTTCAATGATTGTTTTGGGCTTCGTAGGCCCTTTTAAGGGACAAATCATATATGTTTGAAAAGTTTAAAATTTGATGAAATTTTATGTCTTGGTTTTAAATGATTACAAGTACTCAAGTTCGGTAATACCTCGTGCCCTGTTCTGGCGTCAGATACGGGTAAGGCGTGTTACAGGATTAACATGAGATATATGTACAAGTGAAAGGATGTATGATGTGCTCTTCTAAGACAAATTTACATGGTGCATTGTTATGAGACTAATTTGATGATTGAGTGCCTGTGATAGGGAATTATCCTATACTTGGAAAGTATGACTAAGTATGCCAATGAGAAATAATAACTTTTATATTGAGCACCATTATGAAAAATGAGTAAGGGATCCATGAAATGGTAAGTTCATGATAGTTGGAAATGATCTTAAGATAGTGATCATTATATTGTACCAAACCAGATTTGGACAGCAGCATTGGTCCGAATTTGAAAATCCACTAAAAATAGTGGAAATTGAGTTAGAAGCTTAATAAAATATGAAATTAAATCTTAATGAGTCTAGTTTCACATAAAGAAAACAGTGAAAGAAAAGAATTCTGTATCATGAGATATTTGAATTCTTGTGAGACAGAGTCGGAGTGATTCCAGACTCCTTTGTCTCAAATTTGGAAAATCACTAGAAATTGTACAAAAATAATTGTGAGTTAAAATTCATATGACTGAAATACTTAATGAGTCTTTTTCAGGAGAAAGAGACGGGAACATTATCCGAGTCTCGTACTAGGAGATAAAAAATTTTACTGAAGAAAGGTCAAAGCTGTCAAACAAGAAAACAGGGGAGACTTTGAATAATAAACTGTACTTACCAATAATTCTGAAAATTTTATGATAGGAAAATATATGAGTCTACTTTCTAGGAAAATTAACGTATCTTAATTTTGAGTTCCGTAGCTCTGGATATAAATAATTTAATGACTGGGACTCGGGAAAACAACTTAGCTAGAATTTGAATAAACAGCTCTATTTTTCCTTTTAGATACACCGTCTTGTTGGGGTGTGTAAGTGGCTGAAACTTGATGGACTGTAACACCCCTTACCCGTGTCCGATGTCGGGACAGGATACGAGGCATTACCGGACTTAAACATAAACATTTATACTAAATCAAGCCATAAAATTTCATCGAGTTTACAATCATTCATACACATGCATATCATCCCTTATATGGGCCTACGTGGCCCAAAACATGCATTGGAAGTGGTTTGGGACTAAACCGAGAACTATAGAAAATTTTAAGAAACTTAAAAAATTTTCATGCTTAAGGGCTTCACACGCTTAGAAAATTTTCATGCTTAAGGGCTTCACACGCCCGTGTGAATACAGGGGACACGCCCGTGTGCCCTTGACATGCCCGTGTCCTCAAGCCGTGTAACTCTCTGTTTATGATGTCATGCACCATTTGAAGCCACAGGGCCGTGTCACACGCCCATGTGGCTAGGCCGTGTGGCCAATTAAAAATTCATGATTTTTCATAAAATAGGTGTAGACTTCACACGGCCAGGGCACACGCTCATGGGGCAGACCGTATGTCACACACGGCCTAGACACATGCCCGTGTGTCTAACCATGTGGACAATTTCTAGGCTATTTTCCAAGCCATTTGCCACCCTCAAATGCTCACACACTGATACATTTTTCATGGCATGCAACATGACATATTTGGTCACTCAAATACTCACAATTATGGCTAAATCATGTCCTTAAAAAATCACATATTACTTATTCAAATTATCATGCTTGCTTAAGGCATTCCACACCAATTTCATATCCAAACTACATTATTAACCTACTTTCAATTTACACTTTTATGCCACGGTTAGGGTCATACCTATTATTCACTCATTCATTAAGCATATGTTTATATACATACCTTAAAAAAAAATCCATCATCAACAAGCAACCACCAACCACATCACAAAGCATAAGTACATTTCATGCATGCATAGTTAGGTCTACAATTCAATAAGTAAATATGAGCCACATTTCATGTCCTTATACAAAATGAATAATAATACCATCATGAGCCAACACATTTGGCTAATCAATATGATGCATAACAAAATGACCAAGTCTCCTATACATGCCATACTCAAAATGATTAAACCATGTATACCCAAATATTAATTTGATAGTGTGACTCGAGATCTAACATCCTTCGTTCCCTGAGCTAGCCTGACGACACTATAAGAAATGGAAAGGAAAGGGAGTAAGCATTATAGCTTAGAAAGTTCACATGAAAATAATGAGCAACATTAACCATATAATATCATTCAATTTACACAATATGAATTAACATGATATCATTCAAATCTCAATAGCACCACTTACTCATATGCATTCTTAATGCAAGTTCATCATATATTGAGCTCATATATAATAAGTGTGGCGTACATACCTGTACTCATTTGGAATACTTACATGCTCTTTCTCTTCTTGTCATACTCATTAAATTACTCTTTGAATTACACGTTGAACCACTTGGAATACTAAAGGATACACGGGAAATCTCGTACATACGATATCGTACCAATGCCATATCCTAGATATGGTCTTACATGTACTCTCACATTGATGCCAATAGACCAGCTATGGTCTTACACGAATTCTCATATCGATGCCATATCCCAGATATGGTCTTAAACGAAATCTAATATCGATGCCAATGACCCAGCCATGGTCTTATACGAAGTCTGATACCGATGCCATATCCCAGATATGGTCTTACACGTAATCTCAATAACCCTAATGTCATGAAATTTGTATCCTATCTATTCCTAAGGTTCAATCGGGGTTTCTTTGGTAACACATCTTCGTCGAACTCATCCATAGGACCAATCTCATAACTCGTGATAATAAGTAATTGCATAATTTCACATGATGATAATAATAATGATAATCACATTTAAACATCAAATTTCAATTCATACAATATCTAAGCATTAAAATATGGTACATATTTCATTATTTACACATGAACTTACCTCGGTTCAAAAATAGTAGAAAAATGGATCTAATCGTCAATAACTTTGTTCTTCCTCCATCAAGGCCCAAATCTCGTTTTCCTTTATCTATAATACCAAATTTGGTTCCTTTAATACTCACATTATTCAAATCACTCTATGTCTCATACTTTGGTAAAATTACCATTTTACCCCTAACTTTTCACATTTTTACAAATTAGTCCCTAGGCTCGTAAAATGAAATGTGTTCATTTTCTTTGTTTAGCCCATATTTTCTCTTTATTTCACATTTCTATTACCCATTTTTACAACCTGTACAAATAAGCCATTTTTAGTCATTTTCACTAAAAATCACTTAGTAAAAGATGTTTATCACACATCAAACATTCATATTCCTCCATGAAACATCAAAACACATGCATGTCACACATGGGTAAATTTTCAAACATGAACTCTACTTCAAATATGGCTAGAAATGAAAAGATCATGCTTCAAGGATCTCAAAAATGTAAAGAACATTAAAAACGGGGATTAGATGCACTTACAATCAAGCTCAAAAGTTGAAGAAACCCTAGCTATGGTGACCTTTCAAATTTCGGCTATGGCATGGAGAAGATGAGCAAATTTTAGCTTGTTTTCCCTTTTTATTCTTGTAATTACTAAATGACAAAAATGCCTTTAAGGCCTTTCTAATTTTTCCTACACAAGCCCATTTTTGTCCAAAAATATAAAAATTGGCTAATTTGTTATTTAAGACCTTCTAATTAATAATCCAAATCAATTTCATACTTAAAGCTTCTAGAAACACATATTTAGCTACTTATTCAATTTAGTCCCTTTAGTTAAATTAAATACTTTAGGCATAAAATTTCTTCATAAAAATGTCATACAAGCATGCAATCATATCATAAACCTCATAATACTCATAAAATAATTATTTCTACTTTAGAGGTGTGGTCTCGAAACCACTGTTTTGACTAGACCCTAAACTGGGATGTTACAACTCTCCCTTAGGGATTTTCGTCCCCGAAAATCTTTCTGGTAAAAAGTTTTGGTTATTGATCATGGCCTCTTCAGGCTCCCATGTAGTCTCTTCAACCCCATGTCTTTTCCATAACACTTTCACCAAAGCAACACTTTTGTTTCTC
Source organism: Gossypium longicalyx (assembly GCA_025698465.1). Classification (NCBI taxonomy): domain Eukaryota; kingdom Viridiplantae; phylum Streptophyta; class Magnoliopsida; order Malvales; family Malvaceae; genus Gossypium; species Gossypium longicalyx. The sequence continues at coordinate 54,513,932 of CM046996.1, forward strand.
AACTGGTTGACTTCCCGAGCCAAGATCTTAATCAATTCCTCACCGTATGTCATATCCGGTCGAATTTCAAATTTTGTCAGTGTAATCACATTAGAAGGATCTGATTGGTATCGTTGCAACATAGAAACATGAAACACATCATGAATATTTTCCAACTCTGATGGCAAAGCCAATCGATAGGCAACTGGCCCTATTCTTTCGGTAATCTCATACGGTCCAATAAAACGCGGACTCAACTTACCTTTTTGACCAAATCTGAGAACTTTATTCCATGGAGAGACTTTCAAGAATACTTTATCCCCGACTTGAAACTCGATTTCTTTCCATTTCAAATCCGCATAGGATTTCTGTCTATCCAAAACAGCTTTCAGATAGTCATGAATTACCTTTACTTTTTCTTCTATTTCCTTAACTAAGTCAACTTCATGAATTTGATTTTCCCTGAGTTCTGTCTAGTATAAAGGTGTTCGACACTTACGTCCATACAATGCCTCATAAGGTGCCATCTTCAAACTCGACTGATAACTATTGTTGTAGACAAAGTCAACCAAATGTTGATACTTTTCGCAACTACCCTGGAATTCAAGAATACAACATCTGAACATATCTTCCAAAATCTAAATTACCCTCTTGGATTGACTGTCGGTTTGTGGATGAAAGGTGGTACTAAAATTTAGCTTTTTACCCAAAGCTAAACTCAGCTTTTTACCCAAAGCTTCTTGTAATTTCTTCCAAAACCGCAAAGTAAACCTTGGATCTCTATCTGATATAATTGAAATAGGCACTCCATGAAGCCTAACAATTTCGCCAATATACGAATCAGCTAGCTTATCAAGAGAATAATCGGTATGTACCGGGATAAAATGAGCTGATTTCGTCAGTTGATCAACCACAACCCATATGACATCTTTCTTTCTCAGAGTCAAAGGCAAGCCTATCACAAAATCCATAGTAATCCAATCCCATTTCCGCTTGGGAATCATAATAGGCTGAAGCAATCCCGTAGGTACTTGGTGTTCAACTTTCACCTGTTGACAAATCAGACATTTCAATACAAACTCAGAAATATCTCTTCTCATACCTGACCACCAATACATTTTCTTCAGATCATTATACATTTTCGTACTACCTGGGTGAACTGACAAACAACCACTGTGTGCCTCATGTAAAATTTTCTGAATCAACTCTGTATCTTTCGAAACACATATCCTATCTCAAAATCTCAAACAGTTATTGGAGTCAATCTGAAATTCTGTGTCATTGCCCGATTTACACTAAATTCTCTTGGCTTGCAATTCATTGTCGCATTTTTGAGTTTTACAAATCTACTGAAGAAAAGTTGATCTAACTCTCATCTCGGCTAATATCGAACCATCCTCACACAAATTCAGTAGTGCATTCAAGGCTCTTAAAGCAAACAGAGACTTTTTACTCAAAGCATCGGTGACTACGTTCGCCTTACCCGGGTGGTAGTCAATCTCAAGCTCATAATCTTTCGACAACTCAAGCCATCTCCATTGACATAAGTTCAAATCCTTCTGAGTCATCAAATACTTTAAACTTTTATGATTGGTATAAATATGTGATTTCTCACCGTACAAATAATGTCACTAAATGTTCAAAGCAAAAACAATAGCGGCCAACTCTAAATCATGTGTCGGATAGTTCTTTTCATACGGTTTCAATTGTGTCGAGGTGTAAGCTACAACTTTGCCCTCTTGTTTAAGTACACATCCCAAACCATTCAATGATGCATCACTATAAATTACAAACTCTTTTCCTGATTCAGGTTGTACTAAAATCGGTGCCTCAATCAATAAGGCCTTCAATTTCTCAAAGCTTTGCTGACAATTTTCAGACCATTCAAACTTTACATCTTTTTGCAACAATTTCATCATTGGAGTAGCAATCATAGAGAATCCTTTAACAAACAGTCTGTAATAATCGACTAAGCCTAAAAAGCTTCTCACCTCAGATACATTCCTCGGAGGTTTCCATTCAACAATAGAAGAAATATTACTTGGGTTAACACGAATACCATCCACAGAACAATGTGCCCCAAAAATCCAACCTCTCGAAGCCAAAACTCGCATTTTCTGAACTTAGCATACAACTGTCTATCTCTCAAAATCTGTAAAACAGTTCTCAAGTGCTCGGCATGTTCTGTCTCATCTCAAGAGTAAATCAAAATATCTTCAATAAACACAACAACAAACTTATCCAAATAAGGTCAAAAAATTCAGTTCATCAAGTCCATAAAGACAGCAGGAGCATTCGTTAACCCAAATAGCATAACAAGAAATTCATAGTGATCATACCTCATTCTAAAGGCGGTTTTCGACATATCAGAGTCTTTAACTCTCAATTGGTAGTAACTTGATCTCAAATCTATCTTGAAAAATCATGTCGCCCCTTTTAACTGATCAAACAAATCGTTAATCCTAGGCAAAGGATATTTGTTCTATATAGTTACCTTATTCAACTATCGGTAATCTATGCATAATCTCATTGATCCGTTTTTCTTTTTCACAATTAACACCGGAGCACCCCACAGAGAGAAACTAGGTCTCGCAAAACTTTTATCTGTTAGCTCTTGCAATTGAGACTTTAATTCTGTCAATTTAGTCAGAGCCATCCTATACGGAGCAATCAAAATAGGTGTTGTCCCTGGCACTAAATTAATACAAATTCAACTTCTCTAATTGGAGGCAACCCTAGCAATTCTTCCGGAAACACATCCGAATATTCACGCACTACTGGCACTGATTCAATTTTCAATTTAGACTCTTTATTATTCAACACAAAAGCAAGGTAAGCTTCATACCCTTTTCTCATATACCTCTGAGCTAACATCGACGTAATATCAACCGACGACATACCCAACTAATCTGAATCAACTCGAAGAATCTCACCTTCTGAACATTTCAATTCAATATTCTTTGTACCACAATTTACAATCAGATTATGAACGGTCAACCAATCCATACCAAGTATCACATCAAATTCATCGAATGACAAAAGCATAAGATTAGCCGAAAAATAGTGACCTTGAATCATCAAAGGACAATTCTTCCAAACCTTGTCAACTAGCACATACTTGCCTAAGGGGTTTGATACTTTTATCACAAATTCTATAGACTCAAAAGGCATATTCATACTAAACACCAATTTCATGTGAACATAAGAATAGGTTGATCTCGGGTCAATCAATGTAATAACATGAGTATCAAAAAGAGAAAAAGTACCCGTAATCACATCAGGAGATGAAGTCTCTTCGTGAGCATGAATGACATAAGTCCTCGCAGGGATCTTGTAGTTGAATCTCTAGGTGCACCCCTGCTACTCGTTCCATTTCCCAGATTTCTCTGTGGTCTACCTCTAGAAGTAGTGTTACTAGACCTCGCACTCTAAAATTTTTCTTTTTCTGCCATCTCGGGGCAATCTCTGATAAAGTGATCTTGAGAACCACACTTGAAACAAGCCCTATCATTCATTTGACTCTCACAGAGATGCCATCTATTACAATATGGACATTCTGGTCTAGAAAGACGAGCCTTACCAACACTAGCAATCGAAGTGGTTTGAACTTTTGAACCCGAATAATGTTTACCTCAATTCCTATTTGAGAACCCAACAGAAGCATTGGAACGAGAATAGAAATCCCTCGATTTCTTTGATGAAGTTTGAAATGACTTACCCATCTATCATTTCCTCAAGTCTTTAGCATCAAACTTAGCTTTTCTCTTCTCTTTGGCTAATTCCTTAGCCTTACAAGCTCGATCAATGAGTACAACAAACTCTTTCAGTTCAAGAATACTCACTAACAATCTAATATCTTTATTAAGCCCGTCTTCAAACCTTTTACACATAATAGCTTCAGAGGACACACACGCTCAAGCATATTTGCTGAGCCGAACAAACTCTCTTTCATACTCAGTCACTATCATGTTGCCTTGTTCAATTCTAAAAATTCCTTGCACTTCTGATCAATGAATCGCTCACTAATGTATTTCTTTTGGAACTCTTCTTGAAAGAATTCCCATGTGACTCTCTCTTTAGGTGCCACAGACACTAGTGTTTTCCACCAGTGATATGCTATGTCTCTCAACAAGGATATAGCACATTTCAAGTATTCATCGGGTGTACAAGATAATTCTTCGAATACCCAAATAGAATTTTTGAGCCAAAATTCTGCTTTCTCGGTATCATCATCGGCATTTGCCCTAAATTCTTCTTCCCCTTGCTTCGAATTTTATCAACCGGGATTCTATGAAATCTCATAAAGTCCATACCTTGAGGTACTAGGGGAATGGGTTGGGGATTTGGAGGGGGTGGAGGTTGTTGTTGTTGGACGGCTGGGTTCGTGTGAATGAACTCAGCAAACCATTCATTCATTACTTGGAAGAAGGCTTCTCGAGCCTCTCCCCCTTAACTCACGATTACGAGTCTACTCTCATCTAGCACCGTCCCTTGTGCGGGAGCTGGTGTGTTGCTTTCAACATCATCCACCATAGCTCGTTCAGGATCCATTACTATATGAAAGCATAGTTTAAAATTGTCAAGAGTCGTCTCACTATCATAATTTATATATGGCATGTATAGCTAGACTCGTACACATGCGATGTAGTCCGAGAATCGACTAAACAGTAGCTCTGATACGACTAAATATAACACCTCTTACCCGCGTCTGATGCCGGGATAGGATACGAGGCATTACCAGACTTAAACATAAACATTTATACTAAACTGGGCCATAAAATATCATCCAATTTATAATCATTCATACACATGCATATCATCCCTTACATGGGCCTACGAGGCCCAAAACATGCATCGAAAGTGGTTCGGGACTAAACTGAGAACTATAAAAAATTTTAAGAAACTTAGAAAATTTTCATGCTTAAGGGCTCCACACGCCCGAGTAAATGCAGGGGACACGCCCGTGTGCCATTGACATGTCTGTGTTTTCAGGTCGTGTAACTCTCTGTTTATGATGTCATGCACCATTTGAAGTCACACGGCCGTGTCACACGCCCGTGTGGCTAAGCTATGTGGCCAATTGAAAATTCATGATTTTTCATAAAATATGTGCAAACTTCATACGGCCAAGGCACACGCACATGGGGTAGACCGTGTGTCACATACGGCCTAGACATATGCCCGTGTGTCTAACCATGTGGACAATTTCTAGGCTATTTTCCAAGCCATTTTCCACCCTCAAATGCTCACACACTGATACATTTTTCATGGCATGCAACAAGACATATTTGGTCACTCAAATACTCACAATTATGGCTAAATCGTGTCCTTAAAAAATCACATATTACTTATTCAAATTATCATGCTTGCTTAAGGCATTCCACACCAATTTCATATCCAAACTACATTATTAACCTACTTTCAATTTACACTTTTATGCCATGGTTAGCGTCATACCTATTATTCACTCATTTATTAAGCATATGTATATATACATACCTTAAAAAAAATCCATCATCAACAAGCAACCACCAACCACATCACAAAGCATAAGCACATTTCATGCATGCATAATTAGGTCTACAATCCAATAAGTAAATATGAGCCACATTTCATGGCCTTATACAAAATGAATAACAATACCATCATGAACCAACACATTTGGCTAATCAATATGACGCATAACAAAATGACCAAGTCTCCTATACATGCCATACTCAAAATGATTAAACCATGTATACCCAAATATTAATTTGATAGTGTGACTCGAGATCTAACGTCCTTTGTTCCCTGAGCTAGCCTAACGACACTATAAGAAATGGAAAGGAAAGGGAGTAAGCATTATAGCTTAGTAAGTTGACATGAAAATAATGAGCAACATTAACCATATAATATCATTCAATTTACATAATATGAATTAACATGATACCATTCAAATTTCAATAACACCACTTACTCATATGTATTCTTAATGCAAGTTCATCATATACCGAGCTCATATACCATGAGTGTGGTGTACATACCTGTACTCATTTGGAATACTTACGTGCTCTTTCTCTTCTTTGTCATACTCATTAAATTACTCGTTGAATTACATGTTGAAACACTTCGAATACTAAATGATATACGAGAAATCTCGTACATATAATATTGTACCAATGCTATATCCTAGATATGGTCTTACATGTACTCTCACATCGATGCCAATAGCCCAGCTATGGTCTTACACAAAGTCTCATATCGATACCATATCTCAGATATGGTCTTACACGAAATCTCATATCGGTGCCAATGACCCAGCCATGGTCTTATACGAAGTCTCATACCGATGCCATATCCCAAATATAGTCTTACAAGTAATCTCAATAACCCTAATGTCATGACATTTGTATTCTATCTATTCCTAAGGTTCAACTGGGATTTCTTTGATAACACGTCTTCGTCGAACTCGTCCATAGGACCAATCTCATAACTCATGATAATAAGTAATCGCATAATTTCACATAATGATAATAATAATGATAATCAAATTTAAACATGAAATTTTAGTTCATGTAATATCTAGGCATTAGAATATGATACATATTGCATTATATACACATGAACTTACCTCGGTACAAAAATAGTAGAATATGGATCTAATCGTCAATAACCTTATTCTTCCCCCGATCAAGGCCCAAATCTCATTTTTCTTGATCTATAATACCAAATTTAGTTAATTTAATAATCACATTATTCAAATCAGTCCATGTCTCAAACTTTGGTAAAATTACCATTTTACACCTAACTTTTCACATTTTTATAAATTAGTCCCTAGGCTCGTAAAATGAAATGTGTTCATTTTCCTTGTTACCCAAGCCTAACTGAGCCTATATCATACTCATATCAGCCTATATTTCTCTTTATTTCACATTTCTACTACCCATTTTTACAACCTTTACAAATTAGCCCTTTTTAGTCATTTTCACTAAAAATCACTTAGTAAAAGATGTTTATCACACATCAAACAATCATATTCCTCCATGAAACATCAAAACACATGCATGTCACATATTGTTAAATTTTTAAAATGAACCCTACTTCAAAATATGGCTAGAAATGAATAGATCATGCTTCAAGGATCTCAAAAATGTAAAGAACATAAGAAACGGGGGTTAGATGCACTTACAATCAAGCTCAAAAGTTGAAGAAACCCTAGCTATGGTGACCTTTCAAATTTTGGCTATGGCATGGAGAAGATGAGCAAATTTTAGCTTGTTTTCCCTTTTTATTCTTTTAATTACTAAATGACAAAAATGCCCTTAAGGCATTTCTTTCAAATTTTCCCTACACAAGCCCATTTTTGTCCAAAAATATAAAAATTGGTCAAATTGCTATTTAAGACCTTCTAATTAATAATCCAAAGCAATTTCATACTTAAAGCTTCTAGAAACACATTATTCAATTTAGTCCCTAAGGTCAAATTGAACACTTTAAGCATAAAATTTCTTCATGAAAATTTCACACAAGCATGTAATCATATCATAAACCTCATAATACTCATAAAATAATTATTTCTACTTTGAAGGTATGGTCTTGAAACCACTGTTCCCACTAGACCCTAAATCGAGATGTTACATGGATAATTCCAATGGATTCAGCATAACTTAGATTATAGTATTCTCCACCTCTATCCGATCTTAAACACTTGATAAATGATTCACACTGAAGTTCAACTTCAGATTTATAAACTTTAAATTTATGAAATGCTTTATCTTTTGAATGCAATAAATATACATAATAATATCTAAAACAATCATCAATGAAAGTAACAAAATATTTCTTTCCACCTAATGTAGGAGTATTATGCATGTCACATAAATCACTATGCATCAAACCAAGCAACTTTATTTTCCTTTTAACCTTAGGGAAAGGGTTTCTTGTAATTTTAGTCAACATATATGTATTGCATTTTTCAATATTATTATTAAAAATAGGAATTAAATCTGACTTTTGCATGCCATTCAATTTTCTATAATTCAAATGACCTAATCTATAATGCCATAAATAAGAAGATTCAACCAAATAAGTAGAAATAATATTCTAGTTCTTATTAATAACATTGATTTTGAACATGCTCTCATACATATATCCTTTCCCAACAAAAATTCCTCCCTCAGACAAAATAAACTTATCTACCTCAAAAAAAAGTTTGATACCAAACTTATTCAACAGACTTCCAAACACTAAATTATTCCTAACTTCTGGTTCGTAAAGTACATCTTTGAGGTTAAAGCCTTTCCAGAAGTGAATTTTAGTTCAACAGATCCTTTGCCTTTGATTGTTGCGGTGGAAGAATTTCCCGTGTACAAGACATTATCATTTTCACATTGTGTGAACTTTGTGAACATGCTTTTGTCTTTGCACACATGTTTGGTTGCTTTAGTATTAATCCACCATGCATTATCATCTTGTACCATATTAATTTTAGATATCATTGCAACGAACTTTTCGTTATTATTAGGCTTAAAAGATGATTTCCTTCTTAAAAATCGACATTCATTCTTGAAATGTCTCAGCTTACCACAATGATAGTATGAGCCCTTTTGTTTCTTTTTGAACTTAGGTACTTTATCAGTCTGTTTGAACTTTCTCTTGAATGGTTTAGTAGTTTGTACTTCCTTCGTAACCTGCACTTTGGCATTTTTAGAATTTAGGTTCTGATCTTGCTTTCAATATCCTTCTTCAATACGAAGATGGTTTGCCAAAGCCTCAAGGGATATGTTCTCTTTCTTATGTTCTAGACTTCTTTTAAAGTCTTTCCAAGATGGAGGAAGTTTGTTTATTAAGGAGGATACAACAATAATTTCATTCTTTTTCATATCATATTCTTAAATTGATTTAGCATTTTTTTTCAAGATCACGAAATTGTTTCATAACAGAATGGCGATCAACAATTTGATAATTATTAAAATGACTAGCAAGAAATTTCTTACTTGTAGCATCTTTGGTCATGTATCTTGTCTCCAATTTGTCCCATAATTTTTTAGCGGTGACCTCGTTTTGGTAGGTATCAAACAATCCATCAGATAACCATTCAATATGTGACCCATGCGCATGTAATTAGCATTGTCCCATTTTTGCCTTTCTCGGGTTGTAACAACAGATTCATTTTCATTCTCTTCAGGTCTTGGAGTATCCAAAACATAGGCAATCTTCAAAGTTGATAATAAGAAGTACATCTTTTTCTTTCATCATCGAAAACTGCCACCATCAAACCGATCAAGTTTGATGATGTTGGAAGCCAACTCCCTTGGTGATTCACTTTCATGTGTTGTGATAGTCATCATGAATTATAACCTTAAAATTGTTAGTACAAAATCTCCAGTGAGGAAAATCTCGAACACACGAATGAAACTTGAATAGAAAAAGAAGAAATAGGACAAGGCTCTAAGGCATGTATCAAGCCACTATATTTAAGGTTATATTCGCCCCCACCTATCTTCAGTGTGCAAAAGAGTTTCAAGAAAATTAACCTCGAGGATACAATTAAGCTAATAACTATTTGCGTTTTGCACTGACGAGAATAGCCCACTAAGCACTGAGCAGTATATAACAAGAAACTCAATTTCTACAAAGGAGTTCTCCAATAATACTTTATAGAATAATCTAATAATATTAGAAAATAGAGGAAGGAAAGAAAAAAAATTAGAATTTGTTGGTGTGATTTCCAAATGAAATTTCATTTCTATTTATAGGAATTTTCACGTCTCTTCATAGAGACATCTTTCAATAGGTGTCTTTATGAATAAATAAAAAATAATAATTCATTTAATTTTATAACTATTCAAGTAATATTGTTTGAATAATTATATTTCTTTTTCAAAAATCAAATGATATAACTTTTGACTAATGACCAAAAGATTTATCTTTTTACTAATTACACCCATTCATTTATAGTCATTGGAATACTATAAATATTTGAAAATGTTCCAACAAACATTCCAGATCCGATCGAATTTTCGAACCGATTTTTGAGTATTACAAAAATACTATTATATATATATATATGTTCATTATGAAATTGAAACTCATGTTTTATGAATCATGAAATGAATGCCAACATTGTTTTAAATGTTTATTTACTCTTTCGTACAAGATCCAGACCACAATTTGAAAAGTAAGTATATTAACGATTTTCATATTTTCTTACTAAGCATTATGCTTAACGCTTTGTTGTCTTTGAGCATATATTTTATGAAGTGGAGCTCTATTCATCCATTGGATCACCATCATACACCATTGCAATCATCAGAAAGTATGAAACAACAATATTTATATTTTTGCTCCTAGTGGCAAGTACTAGAAAATCTTAGGGATGCATATATGTTTGTTTCATATTACTATAAATTTGTAGTGGATGCGATGCCAAAATTTCTTTTGAATACTATGGTAAGCATTCAGCGAAAGACGTCTTAATATTTATGTTGGTTACATGCAAGCATCTAGTTTAATTTACTTTAAACAAGAATTTAGTATTTTAGATTAATTTTATCTATTTTCTATAATTTTTATAAAAATATTTTATTCGTTATTCACTTAAACAAAGTCAAAGATTTTATACAAAAAATATTGTAGTAGCATCTTCCGTCTATACCGATAATTGAGAAAGATGAAGGTGTTACTGAGAATTTTACTATAGTCAAGGATCAAAATAAAAATTCATTATTGTAAAAGACCAAAGTGAGAATTTCAAATTTTACTATAGTCAAAGATCAAAATAAGAATTCACTATTGTAGAAGACCAAAGTGAGAATTTCAAATTTTACTATAGTCAAAGATCAAAATAAGAATTCACTATTGTAGAAGACCAAAGTGAGAATTTCACTATAAGTCAAAGGATGAACAAATGAGGTTTTTTTTTAATGGCAATGGTCAATGTGCTAGCGTAATAGATAGAAAGGAAGTAAAGGGGCAAAGTGAAAAAAAAAAAGAAAAAGAGAGAGAATGAGAATTTCACTCTAATACAAGGGACAAAATAAGTATTAATTTCACTCTATACTATATATTAAAGGGCTAAGTTGGTATCATTTCTCAACCGAATTCCAACTCAATTAGAAAATTACCAAAAACTTTTTTCATCTACAAAGTAAGAAATATTATTTGGAGAGCATTTATGGTTTTTATTATTAAATAAATTCAGAAAAATAGAAACACATAATAACAACAATAAAATTTAAATCCAAATCATCGTAAATTTTATAATTTTAACTTTACTATTCCAGCTAAAGTTACATTTGATTTTTATATCAATATTTTTTATTTTTTATTAAATTGTTTTCAATGATGATTGTTATTGATAAATTGCTATTTTTATTAATTAAAATATTTTCAACAGTCATTATTAAATTTACTACTTTAGTAATTAATTAAATGTTCGGTAAAATTAGTTGGAAATTCTTAGATATAGTTAGCATGCCGTAGAGTATAGAAATTTCTATCATTGTTTATTGTTCATTGTGTAGACTACCCTGAGCATTTGGGAGAATTGTCATTGCTGCAATTTGCGCATTTGGTGTGATGGTTGGTTATTGATTAAGTTGTGTTTATCGCACAATGGAGTATTGTCGTTGTTGGTGCTTGTGCCGTTTTCATTGATCATTTGATATTCGGTTGAATACTCATGTGTTTGAATGTCTTTCCATCTTGTGTTAAATGAACAAATTTATTAAATTAATTTGAACACTAAATCAAAAAGCTATTTATTAACTGTCTTGATAATGTTTTGTTATATTTTAAATGTTATTTATAATTGATTTGATTGACTCCTAAAATTATTATATAAATATATATACATACATATATATATGTTTCACCCCTAAAATTTCTATTGAATGTGACTATCTATTGAATGCTTTTATCTTAGATATATGCAGTTGTAGTTTAAAATGTATTAGATCATTATTGAACTGTAAAAAGTTTAGAGTTCGAGTTTTTAATTTCGTGCATAGGTAAAAGATTGTTTTTGAGTTTATGATAGAGTAGCATTGTCAAAGAATCTCCACAATCCATTTTTCGTAAATACGTTTTTGCTTATGTTTTAGCCTTAGCATGTATTTAGTGTTTGTTTTTTGGTCAATTTTGGTTTCTTAGACTTTTTAATTTGTACTTTCTGGTTATTCAATTGAGATTTGTTAAATGATTAATTATGTCTATGTTTAATTTTATGTTTTAATATGATTAAATGAACAATTGATTGAGTGGACCGCTCTGGTGACCACAGTGATGCTTTGGCAACCACAGTGACGCTCCAGATTCAACCGAACTTTCGAATCAATTTTTGGGTACTATAAAAACAATCTTATATGAAAGTGAAACTGATTTATGTTTTTTGAATCATGAAATGAATGCCAACACTGTTTTAAATGCTTATTCATGTTAGAATTTTAAATAATATCTAATATAAAGTTAGAACTATAAACCAAGAACTGTCATGTCAAATCATCAAGAATAAATCAAGAATAAAACTAGATGTGGAAGCATACCTGAATCCATGAATTTCTTGAAGTTTTTCCGAATCTTGGGGATTTTATCTTCCGAATTAGCACACAAAAAATTCAGAGAATATTTGCTCTCCTTTTCCTAAGGATGGGATATTAGAAAAGTTATCTTGTGTGTAATTTGGAGACCATAACCCTAATATATATAACTTTGACACATTAGTCCTAATTTCTAATTAGCCCATCATTAATTAGAAATTGATTAGAACTTCATTACTAGAGTATCTGCGCATATTTGACTCATACTTTATTTTATAATTAAAGCCTAATAAAAATTTAACCACATTAGATCACATTTAATTTGGGCTGACCTATCATGATAGTAAATAATAACATGTAATTACCCTTATTAAATATGTGATGTCCATATTTTTCAACAATCTCCCATTTGGACCACATATATATACTTATTACCTATAATTACATGTCATTATATAATCTTATGAGCTCAAAAATTTTAGTATCATATTCAAAAGGTATTCCGAACAATCTCATCCCTTAATTATAACCAAGGCGACTTTCGTTACATATATCGTAACTAAATCAATCCCTAATCACGTATATTAACACAACCAAATGACATAGATCAAGTATGGATGTGTAGCATGGAAATTACATGCAATATGATCTAGACATGTCTATGTCCAACTGGTCATTCTTAAACCTTAGTGAGATCAAACCTTACAAAAATCAGAGTGTGAATAAACCAAATAAACTTTATTTCTACAGAAAATAAACTTAATATCCATAAAATGAAATAATTGAAAATGTGTCTATAACATAAAAACATTTAAAAGTACAAACTCCCACTAAAACCAAATATCCTTAAATGACATTACACCTATATAAGCAGTGTGCTATTATAAAACCTTAAGTGTAGTCCCTTAGTAAGCGAATTGGAGTTTGTCCTAATATGCTTTATAGGAACCTAACCACTCTAAACTTTTACTTTAACAACCAAGAACTTAAAGTCTATGTGTTTTTACTTTGATGTGCTCCTGTTGCTATTAGAATAAAAGAATGCAATTTGTTTTCACAATTTGCACCTTAGTGACAAAATCTTGTATCCATATTCCATCAAAATCGGAGTCTGTATACCTTATGATCTTTAACTGATTAGACCTCCGATATGTGAGCATGTAATCTTTTGTTCTCTGAAAATACCTTATAATCCTCTTGAATTGTAACACCCCTAACCCGTATCCATCGCCGAAAGAGGGTTACGGAGTGTTACCAGAGTTTTCAGAACATTTACAAATAATTTATGTTGAATTCTATTCATTTACCGAGATTATTCATAACGTATGTTAAATGGACCCTCGAGGCCCAAAATGAGTATTAGAATCAATTCGAGACTAAATCCGGAAATCAGAGAATTTTTTGCAAAATTCTAAAATTTTTCCAAGTTACAGGGCTCACACGCCCATGTTACCCTAGGACACGCACGTGTTGCAGGCCGTGTTCGACCCCATGTAACTCTCTGACTTGTGCCACACGGCTGACCACACGCTCATGTGCTAGGCCGTGTGGTTAATTAAATTCTTCAAAGTTAGGTGTAGGTTTCACACGGCCAAGACACACTCCCGTGTCTCTGCCCGTGTGCTCAATTCTAAGAATTATATTTCTCAAATTTAAGGTGCAGGGGACACACGACCTAGCCACACCCCCATGTACCAGGCCGTGTGTCACACGGTCAAGACACACTCCCGTGTGTCTACCCGTGTGGAAAAAATAAAGTCATTTCTAGCTTCATTTCTCATCCAAAACCTTGCCATAAACCTACACCAAAACTTGCATTCATAAACCCACCAATCCAAACATTTTAATAAAGATAATTCTATCATTCAACATGATATATCATTGCATGTATACATATTTATAATCTTACCTTGGTTTAACCTGGGCATTAAACATTATTTGATCATATACACTTAACATAACACATGTGTGTTCATCATAATAACCTACTTTATAATACCAAAATAAACCAATACTAGCCATTCTAATGGCTAGGTTACAACTGTAACACCCCTTACCCGTATCCAACAATGAGACAAGGTTCGAGGCGCTACGGGCTTAAACATAAACACTCATACCAAACCAGGCCATAAAATTTCGTTCAAATCAAAATCATCATCATTCAATCATATTGTCCCTATTATAGACCTACGAGGCCCAAATCATATACTAGAAGCGGTCCAGAACTAAACTAAGAACTTTGGAAAGACTTATAAAATTTTTCATTAAAACAGGGGTCACATGCCCGTGTGGCATAGGACATGCCTATGTGCCCTCGACACGCCCATGTCCTCAGGCCGTGTAACTCTCTGTTTATGACATCAGCATAAAACTTAGCACACACGGCTGTGTCACACGCCCGTGTGGCCAGATTATGTCTTTCACACGGCCAAGACACACGCCCATGTCTTAGCCCGTGTTGTAACATCCCGATTTAGGGCCAAAATGGAATAGTGGTTTTGAAACCACGAACCTAAGGTTAATAATAATAAGAAGAAGAATATTTTGTTTAAGTTTTAGTGTTTATATTATGATTGCATAATTGTGTGAAAATTTCGTTGCGAAATTTTATCGATTGGGTGTTTAATTTGACGTTTAGGACTAAATTGAAATAGGTGAAAAATGTGTGTGTTCTAGTTCATAAGTACTTGATTGAAATGGGGGTTTTAAGTAGAGGTCCTTAAATGGAATTAGACCATTATACCTTATATGGACAAAATTTGGACATGGATGGAATTTTTAGAAAGTTTAGTAGTAAGGGCATTTTGGTCATTTGTGTATTAAATGAAATAAAATGGGAAAAATAACACAAAAATGTGTTCATCTTCATTAAGCTTGGCCGAAAATTGCAAGTTCTCCATAGCTAGGGTTTTTCCCAAGCTTTCAAGCTCAATAGTAAGTGTGACAACCCGAATTAGGGCCTAATCGGAATAGTGGTTTCGTGACCACAAATCCGAGATAGAAATAATTATTTTATAATTATTTTGAGGTTATGATATGATTGCATGATTGTGTGAAAATTTTGTGAAGAAATTCCATGCATAAAATGCTTAATTTGAAGTTAGGGGCTAAATCGAATAAGTTGCAAAACTTGCATTCTAGAAGTTTTTAGTATGAAATTGCTTTGAAATATTAATTAGGAGGTCTTAAATAGCAATTTGACCAATTTCTAAAATTTTGGACAAAAATGGGCTTGTACATGAAAATTTTCAAAGAAAGGCATTAAGGGCATTTTGGTCATTTGTATATTAAATGAAATAAAATGGGAAAAATAACACAAAATTGGTTATCATCTTCATTAGTTGCTGCCGAAAAATTGCTCTCCTCCATAGCTAGGGTTTCTTCAACTTTGAAGTTCCATAATCAAGAAAGGCGTGGAATTGACCTCGAACGAGGGAAGGAAAAGTTTTTGGACTAAATCACAAAATTTCCACATTTTGCACCGAGGTAAGTTTGTATGTAAATATTATATTATTTTCATTTACATTCCTATATATTTCAGCCTATTATATGAATATACTAGCTGATGTTAAAATATAAATCATTGTTGGGAGAATAAAAATAAATAATAGAGAGGAATCCCGATTGAACATTCGGAGAGATCGAATAAAATAGAGGGAGCGTAGCTAGGTCACATGTATGATACTGAGTGCACATCATGTGTACAAGAAAGCTACGAAATACCATGTAGTAGCTAGGTCACATGTGTGATACGGGATGTATCCCATGTAGACAAGAGAGCTACGTAAGAGATAAATGTAGCTAGGTCACATGTGTGATACGGGATGTATCCCATGTAGACAAGAGAGCTACGTAATAGATAAATGTAGCTAGGTCGCATGTGTGATTCCAAGTGAAGGACACCATGTAGACAAGAAAGCTACGAGACAAATTGACTAGGTCACATGAGTGGTATTAAGTGTTCACCATGTGTACAAGAGAGCCGAATTAAATGAAGTATGATGGTGGGGCTGTGTGCTAAAACCATTAAATATCGAGGATTGATCCGAATTGTTCAACGGGATGGTTTTGTGGTGACGTTGTGGTTATGGACCTATACTTATGATGAATGAATTGTGGTGAAAATGATTTGTGGCATATCTATATATGTAAGATAAAATGAGGGTAGCATAAAGAATGTGTGAAAGAGTGAAATTTGCATTAAAACTGTTTTGGACGGTAGCAGTGATGTGATTTTGAAAAATCACCAAAAATAGGAGGAACATAATTAGAGGTTGAATGAGATGTGTAATTAAATTTTAATGAGTCTACTTTCATATAAAAGAATCAGAACAAGCAAAGGAATTTTATATTTTGAGATATTTACAATTGTGTGTGACTTGCTCAGGATGAATGTGTGATCCCCTGTTTCAACTTTGAAAAATAATTAAAAATTTTACAAAGCAAATTAAGAAATATAGTTTACATACCTAAATTCCTTATTGAGTCTAGTTTTAAATGAAACAAATTTCAGGGTTATTTGAATTGTGTACTGAGAGAAATTCAATTCGTAGTGAACAGAGGTCAGACTAGTCGAGCTGTGTAACAGGGGAAGCTTTAACTAATAAACTGTACTAATCGGCTGAACCAAAAATTCTAGAAAAAAATTAGCAAAGAGATTTATGAGTCTAGATTCAGGGACATTTTACGGATTTGAATTTCGAGTTTTTCAACTCGAGTTATGATTTATTTAGTGAACATGATGCAGGGGGGGACAGCTTGATCAAATTGGGACAAACAATAAAAGTTAAAAATATTATATAATTGAGTTATGTTGTAAACATGTTAGATTTCTTATTTGTTATTTATATACTTACTTACTAAGCTATATGCTTATCTTCTTTTCTTTTTTTTTTCTTGTCTTATAGAGTTACTAAGCTAGATCGGGAATTGAAGATCGTCGGAGACCCATCCACGCTATCAATACTTTTTGGTACATTGTAAACACTATTTTGAAATATGGCATGTATAGCAGACTTGGTTATTTTGTTACGTGTCATAAATGTCTAGGTTTAAATTACTACTTATAGTATCAAGCTAATCATTTTGTATGAAACCTTTGGAGTTAGTTTGTATTGTTAATAACAGATGTTATAATGATCAAATTGCACGCTATATTTTTGTTGGGTTTTATTTAATAGTATTTACCATGATTTGTTAATACCTCGTACCCTGTTCCGGCTACGGATATGGGTAAGGGGTGTTACATTTAGTGGTATCAAAGCTATGTTTTAGTCGGTTCTCGGACTAATAAAGTGTGTGTAAAAGTCTAGCTATACATGCCATAAAAATATTGTGATAGTGTGGTGACTCCTGACTATTCTAAATTGTGTTTTGTTTTAATATAGTAATGGATCCTCAAGGAATCAGCGTGATGATGCTTGCTAGTAATGCACCGCTCCCGCACAAGGGACCGTACTGTGGAAAGTAGACCGTAGACGTTGAGACAGGGAGATGAGGCTCGGGATGCCTTTCTCCAAAGGATGAACAATTGGTATACTGAATTTATTCGAGCAAATCCAAATACTCAACCTCCTCCACCCCCTCCTATACCTCAGATGATTCCTGTAGCTGCTCAAGACGTAAATTTGGTAAGGATGAACAAGCCTCCAGTTGAAAAGAATTCAAAACAAGGGGCCGAAGAGTTTAGAGCAAAGATCGATGATGATCCCGAAAAGCGGAATTTGGCTTGAGAATTCTACCCGTGTATTTGATGAGCTCTCATGTACACACAAGAATGCTTAAAGTGTGTCTTGTATCACTTTTGAGAGATTCGCCTACCATTGGTGGAAGACTTTGGTATCGCAGCCAAAAGAAAAAGTTACTTGGGATTTCTTCCAGAAGAATTTAGAAAAAATACATAAGTCAACGATTTATGGATCAAAAACGGAAGGAGTTCCTTGAATTGAAGCAAGGCAAGATGTCCGTGGCGAGAATATGAACGCGAATTTGTGAGACTTAGCAAGTATGCCCGAAAATGTGTCAACCGAGGCCATTATGTGCGTAAGGTTTGAAGATGGGCTGAATGAGGACATTAAAGTGCTTGTAGGAATTTTAGAATTGAAAGAATTTGTTGTATTGGTTGATCGAGCTCTTAAAGTGAAGAATTGAACAAAGAAAAAGAAAAGTCGCTATTGAGGCTCGAGATGCCGAAGAAGACCTATAAGCAAGCCATTTCAATCTCAATCAAAGAGGTCCAAAGAGGCAAACCCTCGAATGACGGGTTTCAATTGGGGAGTCACACAGAGATCGTGGTAGAGCATATTCGGGTCTAAAGCTCAAGCTACTTCGGTGGCAAGTGTGGGTAATGTGCGACCTAGAAAGCCCGAGTGTCGACAAATGTGGCCGCAACATTATGGTGAGTGTTGGGGAACCGAGCGAGCTTGTTTCAAAGTGCGGTTCTCATGAGCATTTTATTAGAGATTGTCCTGAGAAAGTTAAAGAAGAAAGATTTGAGTGCTAGATGTAGATACCACCGCTAGTAGAGGTAGACCACCGAGAAATACCGGAGGTGGGACTAGTAGTAAAGCTGCGATGAAAGACTCGAGTGGTAAGATCGTAAGCTAGAGCACTGCTAGAGCTTATGCTATACGTGCCCGAGAAGATGCATCATCTCCGATGTCATTCTTGGTACATTTTCTCTCTATGATACTATTGTTATTGCATTGATTGATCCCGGTCCACTCATTCCTATATTTGCATGAATTTAGTATCTAATAAAAAGTTGCTCGTTGAGTTTCTTCGAGTTTACGATTAAAGTGTCGAACCCTTAGGCCAATATGTGCTAGTTGACAAGGTTTGCAAGAATTGCCCATTAATGATTCAAGGTCACTGTTTTCCGCCAATTTGATGTCATTACCATTTAATGAGTTTGATGTTATCTTGGGAATGGACTGGTTGACATTGTATGATGCTAAGGTAGATTGTAAACAAAAGACACTAGAGTTGAAATGTGAAAATGGAGAAATTTTGTGGGTTGAAACAGATTTAATCAAATAAATTGCCTATGGTGATTTCGCATATGTCCGCATTGCAAATACATGAGGAAAGGGTGTGAAGCTTATCCGCTTATGTAATGAATACCGAGTTGCCTCAATCAAGCTTGAATCGATCGATAGTTTGTGAGTTTCGGATGTATTTCCGGAGGAATTGCCCGGTTGCCTCGAAACAGAGAGATAGAGTTTGCCATTGATTTGTTGCCTGCATCGCACCGATCTCGATTGCTCCATATAGAATGGCTCCGATTGAATTAAAAGAATTGAAGGCTCGGCTTGCGGAATTAACAGATAAGGGATTTGTGAGACCGAGTTTCTCTCCCCAGGGTGCTCTCAGTATTATTCGTAAAGAAGAAGGATGGTTCAATGAGACTTTGCATTGATTATCGCCACCAATAAGGTGACTATAAAGAACAAGTACCCATTGCCGAGGATTGATGATTTATTCGATCGGTTAAAAGGGGCTACATGTTTTCAAAAGATTGATTTAAGGTCCGTTACTACCAGTTGAGAGTTAAGGAGTCGATGTGCCGAAACCGCTTTTAGGACAAGGTATGGACATTATGAGTTTCTTGTAATGCCTTTCGCTTAACAAATGCTCTAGCTATATTTATGGACTTAATGAATCGGATCTTTCGCCATATTTGGATAATTTTGTAGTAGTATTCATAGATGACATTCTAATTTATTCTCGGGATGAGTTTGAACATGCCGAACACTTGAGAACCATATTGCGAGATCTTGAGAGAAAAGAAATTGTTTGCCAAGTTTAGTAAAAGTGAGTTCGCTTCGTGAAGTCGGATTTTTGGGACATATAGTCTCGGTGATGGTATTCGGGTGGATCCAAGCAAGATTTCTGCGATCGTTGATTGAAACGCCAAAGAATGTATTTGAAGTTAGAAGCTTTTTAGGCTTAGCCGGATATTATAGACGCTTTTGTTGAGGGATTTTCGATGATTGCCTCTCCTATGACTAAGTTGCTGCAAAAGAATGTTAAGTTTGAATGGACTGATGAATGTCGTGAGTTTTGAAAAGTTGAAAGCACGATTGATCAAGCACCAATTTTAGTACAAATTTTTGCCAGAAAAAGAGTTCGTAATTTATAGTGATGCATCGTTGATGTGCCTTGGATGTGTGTTGATGCAAGAGGGTAAAGTGGTAGCTTATGCTTCGAGACGCTTAAAACCGCATGAAAAGAATTATCCTACACATGATTTGGAATTGGCCGCTATTGTCTTTGCTTTGAAGATTTGGCGACATTATTTGTACGGTGAAAAATGCCGAATTTTTACTGATCACAAAAGTTTGAAGTATTTGATGAATCAAAAGATCTGAATCTCTGCGACAAATAAGATGGCTTGAATTATTAAAGGATTATGATCTAGTGATTGATTATCATCCAGAAAAGCAAATATAGTTGCTTGATGCTTTGAGCGAAAAATTTCTTTTTACTTTGAGAACCATGAATACGGGATTAGCATTGTCCGATGATGGGTCAATCTTAGCGAGAGATGAGAGCTAAACCGTTATTTCTCCAGATTGATTTGTGATGCTCAAAAGTATGATAATGAGTTGCGGACCAAAAGAACTCAATATGAATCAGAGTTACGACTCGATTTTCGAGTTGGACCGCACGATTGTTTAATGTTTCGAGACGTAATATGTGTGCCGAAAAATAATGAATTGATTCGAAAATATTACAAGAGGCGCACAATGGTCGCTTTATCCGCTTCACCCCGTAGCACAAAAATGTATAAAGATTTAAAGAAGTTGTATTGGTGGCGGTGTATGAAAAGGGACATTTCTGAATTTGTAACCAAGTGTTTGGTCCACAACAAGTAAAAGCCGAACATCAAGTGCCTTCAGACTACTTCACCGTAATGGTGCCTCGAGTGGAAATGGGACAAGATTACCATGGATTTTGTAACCGGTTTGCCTTTGACTCCTAAAAAGAAGGATGTTGTCCGGGTAGTGGTTGATAGATTAACAAAATCAGCCCACTTTATATCAATGCGCACTCGATTACTCACTTGATAAATTAGCCGAATTATATATTGCTAAAATTGTGAGGTTGCACGGGTACCTATGTCTATAATATCGATAGAGATCCGAGATTTACCTCGAGATTTTGGAAAAAGTTACAAGAAGCTTTGGGTACAAAATTGAACTTTAGTACTGCTTCCATCCACAAACAGATGGTCAATCGGAAAGAGTAATCCAGTACTCAAGATATGCTTAGATGCCGTGTTTTAGAATTTGGAGGTAGTTGGGAGAAATATCTATCTTTAATTGAGTTTGCCTACAATAAGCTTATCAGTCAAGTATACAAATGGCACCGCATTTAAGCCTTGTATGGTCGTAAGTGTCGGACTCCTTTATATTGGACCGAACTCGGTGAGAAATAGATTCACGAGTTGATCTAGTTAAAGAAACCAAAGAAAGTAAAAGTAATTCGGGATTGCTTGAAAGTCGCTTGAGACCGACAAAAGTCATATGCAGACTTAAAAGAAAAGAGATTGAATTTCAAGTGGGTGATAAAGTGTTCTTGAAAGTGTCACCATGGAAAAAGATTCTGAGATTTAGTCGAAAAGGCAAGTTGAGTCCGCGTTTTATTAGGCCGTACGAAATTACCGAGAGAATTGGACCAGTGGCATATCGGTTGGCCTTACCGGCAGAGTTGGAGAGAATTCATAACGTGTTTCACGTATCAATGTTACGACGTTATCGTTCTGATCCTTCACATGTGATCTCCCCAATGTAAATTGAGATTCGATCGGATATGACCTATGAGGAGGAACCAATAAAGATTTTGGCTCGAGAAATTAAACAATTAAGAAATAAAAGTATAGCCTTAGTGAAAGTATTGTGGCACGTACATGGAATAGAGGAAGCTACGTGGGAACCTGAGGAGGCTATGAGGAAACAGTACCCAAACCTCTTTACCGGTAAGATTTTCGGGGACGAAAATCTCTAAAGGGGGGAGAATTGTGACAACCCGAATTAGGGCCTAATCGGAATAGTGGTTTCGTGACCACAAATCCGAGATAGAAATAATTATTTTATAATTATTTTGAGGTTATGATATGATTGCATGATTGTGTGAAAATTTTGTGAAGAAATTCCATGCATAAAATGCTTAATTTGAAGTTAGGGGCTAAATCGAATAAGTTGCAAAACTTGCATTCTAGAAGTTTTTAGTATGAAATTGCTTTGAAATATTAATTAGGAGGTCTTAAATAGCAATTTGACCAATTTCTAAAATTTTGGACAAAAATGGGCTTGTACATGAAAATTTTCAAAGAAAGGCATTAAGGGCATTTTGGTCATTTGTATATTAAATGAAATAAAATGGGAAAAATAACACAAAATTGGTTATCATCTTCATTAGTTGCTGCCGAAAATTGCTCTCCTCCATAGCTAGGGTTTCTTCAACTTTGAAGTTCCATAATCAAGAAAGGCGTGGAATTGACCTCGAACGAGGGAAGGAAAAGTTTTGGACTAAATCACAAAATTTCCACATTTTGCACCGAGGTAAGTTTGTATGTAAATATTATATTATTTTCATTTACATTCCTATATATTTCAGCCTATTATATGAATATACTAGCTGATGTTAAAATATAAATCGACTATTGGGAGAATAAAAATAAATAATAGAGAGGAATCCCGATTGAACATTCGGAGAGATCGAATAAAATAGAGGGAGCGTAGCTAGGTCACATGTATGATGCTGAGTGCACATCATGTGTACAGAAAGCTACGAAAATACCATGTAGTAGCTAGGTCACATGTGTGATACGGGATGTATCCCATGTAGACAAGAGAGCTACGTAAGAGATAAATGTAGCTAGGTCACATGTGTGATACGGGATGTATCCCATGTAGACAAGAGAGCTACGTAATAGATAAATGTAGCTAGGTCGCATGTGTGATTCCAAGTGAAGGACACCATGTAGACAAGAAAGCTACGAGACAAATTGGCTAGGTCACATGAGTGGTATTAAGTGTTCACCATGTGTACAAGAGAGCCGAATTAAATAAAGTATGATGGTGGGGCTGTGTGCTAAAACCATTAAATATCGAGGATTGATCCGAATTGTTCAACGGGATGGTTTTGTGGTGACGTTGTGGTTATGGACCTATACTTATGATGAATGAATTGTGGTGAAAATGATTTGTGGCATATCTATATATGTAAGATAAAATGAGGGTAGCATAAAGAATGTGTGAAAGAGTGAAATTTGCATTAAAACTGTTTTGGACGGTAGCAGTGATGTGATTTTGAAATATCACCAAAAATAGGAGGAACATAATTAGAGGTTGAATGAGATGTGTAATTAAAGTTTAATGAGTCTACTTTCATATAAAAGAATCAGAACAAGCAAAGGAATTTTATATTTTGAGATATTTACAATTGTGTGTGACTTGTTCAGGATGAATGTGTGATCCCCTGTTTCAACTTTGAAAAATAATTAAAAATTTTACAAAGCAAATTAAGAAATATAGTTTACATACCTAAATTCCTTATTGAGTCTAGTTTTAAATGAAACAAATTTCAGGGTTATTTGAATTGTGTACTGAGAGAAATTCAATTCGTAGTGAACAGAGGTCAGACTAGTCGAGCTGTGTAACAGGGGAAGCTTTAACTAATAAACTGTACTAATCGGCTGAACCAAAAATTCTAGAAAAAAATTAGCAAAGAGATTTATGAGTCTAGATTCAGGGAAATTTTACGGATTTGAATTTCGAGTTTTTCAACTCGAGTTATGATTTATTTAGTGAACATGATGCAGGGGGGACAGCTTGATCAAATTGGGACAAACAATAAAAGTTAAAAATATTATATAATTGAGTTATGTTGTAAACATGTTAGATTTCTTATTTGTTATTTATATACTTACTTACTAAGCTATATGCTTATCTTCTTTTCTTTTTTTTTTTCTTGTCTTATAGAGTTACTAAGCTAGATCGGGAATTGAAGATCGTCGGAGACCCATCCACGCTATCAATACTTTTTGGTACATTGTAAACACTATTTTGAAATATGGCATGTATAGCAGACTTGGTTATTTTGTTACGTGTCATAAATGTCTAGGTTTAAATTACTACTTATAGTATCAAGCTAATCATTTTGTATGAAACCTTTGGAGTTAGTTTGTATTGTTAATAACAGATGTTATAATGATCAAATTGCACGCTATATTTTTGTTGGGTTTTATTTAATAGTATTTACCATGATTTGTTAATACCTCGTACCCTGTTCCGGCTACGGATATGGGTAAGGGGTGTTACAGTAAGTGCATTCAAGCCCTGTTTTTAATGTTCTTTACATTTTTGAAATCCTCGTAGCTCGATCTACCTGTTTCTACCATTATTTCGAGTTAGGGTTTATGTTTAAAAATTTACCCATGAATGATATACATATATTTCGATGTTTGATGGTAGAATATGAATGTTTGAAGTTAGGAGAACGATCTTTTCTAAGCGATTTTTAGCGAAAACGAGCAAAACGGCATAATCGGTAAAAATACCTATTGTTCATAACTATGTGTTAGAGTGAGAATTTGATGTTTTCATAGAAGGAAAAAATGATCAGCATGTCATAAAACATAAGAATTAGGGCTGGAATTAAATTTCTGAGCCTAGGGGCAAAATCATAATTTTGTAAAAGTTAGGGGGCAAAAATGTAATTTTTCCATAATGTGATTTTTGGATTGAAATAAATAGTATGAGTGTTAAATGAGCTAAATGTGTTGTTATAGATCAAGAAAAGCGTGGAATCGACCTCGAACGGAGGAAGGAAAAGATTTTGGACTAAATTGCAAAATTTTCATATTTTGCACCGAGGTAAGTTTGTATGTAAATAATACCTTAACTTCATTTACATTTTTATATTTCAGCCTATTATATATATTTTAGCTGATTTTGAAGCATAAATCGACTATTGGAAGAATAGAAATAAGTAATAGAGAGAAATCCCGGTTGAACATTCGGAAAGATTTAATAATATAGATGGAACGTAGCTAGGTCACATGTATGGTGCTGAGTGCACATCATGTGTACAAGAGAGCTACGAGATACTATATGGTGCTGAGTGCACATCATGTGTACACGAGAGCTACGAGATACTATGTAGTAGCTAGGTCACATGTGTGATACGGGATGTATCCCATGTAGACAAGAGAGCTACGGGAGAGGTAAATGTAGCTAGGTCGCATGGGTGATTCCAAGTGAAGGACACCATGTAGACAAGAGAGCTACGAGATAAATTGGCTAGGTCACACGGGTGGTACTAAGTGTTCACCATGTGTACAAGAGAGCCGAATTATATGAATGATGATGGGTGGAGCTGTGTGCTGAAACCACCAAGTATCGAGAATTGATCCGAAGTGTTCAACGGGATGATTTTATAGTGACATTTTAATCATGGACCTATACTTGTGATGTATGAAATGTGGTGAAAATGAATTGTGACATGTATGTTAAAATGAGGTTAATACAAAGAAAGTGTAAAAGAGTGAATTTGCAATAATACTGTTTGTGGATAGTCGCAGTGACGTGAATTTGAAAAATCACCAAAAATAGTAGGAATTTAATTAGAGGATGAATGAGATATTAAATTAAATATTAGTAAGTCTATTCTCATGTGAGAGAAACAGAACAAGTAAAGGAACTCTATATTTTGAGATATTTATATTTGTGTGTGACTTGTTCAGAATGACTATGTGATCCCCTGTTCTGACTTTGAAAAATCATTAAAAATTTTACAAAAATAATTAAGAAATATAATTTACATTCATATATTCCTTGTTGAGTCTAGTTTTAAATGAAACAAGTTTCGTGGCTATTTGACTTTTTTACTGGGAGAAAATAAATTCATAGTAAAAATAGGTCAGATCAGTCGAGCTGTGTAACTGGGGAAACTTTAACTAATAAACTGTACTAATTGGCTGAACCAAAAATTTCAGAAAAAAATTAGTAAAAAGTAATATGAATCTAGTTTCAGGAAAAATTTACGGATTTTAATTTTGAGTTTTGTAACTCGAGTTATGATTTATTTAGTGAATGTGACGCAGGAGAGACAGCTTAATCAAAGTGGTGTGAATAGAAAAATTTAAGTAGATATACTTGAGTTATTGTATATATATTAGATTCTTTAATTATTATTTATATACTTACTTACTAAGCTATAAGCTTACTTTCTTTTCTCTCTTTTGTCTTATAGTGTCGTCCAGCTTGCTCAGGAGTTGAAGATCATGAAGATCTGCCCGCACTATCAATACTTTAAGGTATTTGAACTAAACATTTTGAATTATGGCATGTATAATAGGCTTAGTTATTTTGTTACGTGTCATAATTGCCTAGGTTTAAAATATTGGTTACAGTATTTGATCAATCATTTTGTACAAAGCCATTGAAGTTGGCTAATATTGTTCAAGACATATGTTATAACGATGCATTATCTAATTGGATGACATATTTCTATCTCAGTTTCGTTTAATGGTATGTGTTATGTTCCGGTGATACCTCGTACCCTGTTTCGGTGTTGAACACGGGTAAGGGGCGTTACACGTGTGTTTACTACTGGGCATTTAATTTTACAAAATTATGGTGCAAGGGACACATGAATAGACAACAGACAATACTTAGGCTATTTTCCAAGCCAATTGCCACCCTAAACATCATACACACACTTATTCATCTCAATGACATTTAACATGGCATTAATTGATACTTAAACCTCCATAAACATGACTTAAACATGGCATTCCCATATCGACTTGTGTATGCATGAAAATGTCATTCTTTAACAAGTCCAACGTACCAACTTACATGCATTTATTCTTGTCATTATTACTATATATATACTTTTATACCATAATTATTAACATACCAATTAATCTCAACTTAATCTTTAGGCATTCATATTCAAGGCTAAATCATGTTTTTATAAAACACCAACATTGCACAATGACATAACAACATAACTACCTAAGACATTCCACACCAATTTCATATTCAAGGCATTTTTGACTTATTGCCATATCATACTTTTATTCCATAGCTATGACTACTTCGATTGGTCATAAAGCATTCATCAAATACATATATATCACGACACTATCCATTCACAACAAAAAAACATGATCACCTCACATGGAATCTTGTTACATGCATGCTCATAACAACATCTCGAGATATTAACACATAGCTCGGATAAATAGGCTTACATACCCGTAACCAATATAAGCCACATCTCATGGCCATATACAAATAGATCAATATAGGCCAATACATTTGGCCAAATCATAATAATACATATCACCAAAAACTAAGTCTCTACACATGCCACTCACTTGGAAACACTTAAGGTTTATCAATACCACAAATTGATAGCTTGATAGTGTGATGCTTCCTTCGATGATCTCCAAACCCCGAGCTAACCTAACAACACTAAAGGAAATGGAAAGGAGGGAGTAAGCTTTAAAGCTTAGTAAGCCCGTATGAAAATAATAAGCATTTCATTTTCATGTATTTACCAACTTCATCAATAAGTACTCGTAATTGTTAATTAATCGGTTATAAAGCCCGTCCTTTCTAAAAACTATAATCATAGCATATCATGCTTAGGTTTTAGTCAAGCAATCATAACTTCTTCATAAATATACATCTCAATACTTGACTAATCAACTCAGCATATGTGCTACAAATGCATTTTACTTATGTGTATTAATGCTTCTCAAATCATATAACTTGACATTATTCAACGAACCACAATCTTGAAGAATAAACACATCATGTCCCAAGTCAAATTGATTTAAAAGTTTTACACATGTTCAACCATCGGATTCATCACATATTTATACCTTATGAATATAAATCTATACTCACATAGCCATTATAGAAATCATTCTCGTAGGCATAACTTTCTTGAAAACATTTTTACCACATATTGATCACATACAAAGCTCATCTCTCATGAGTTTGGAGTACATACCTGTACTGTTCCATAACATAGCACTTACATTCTTGCCTTTGGCATACTCAATGACTTACTCGTTGAATTACCCATTAAACTTCTCTTTCGACTACCCGTTGAACACTTGGAATACTATCGGATACCCGGAATCTCGCACTTAAGTGGCCCATATGTAGCCAATGCTACCTCATATCACACATCACATGTTGCTCGCTTTCGAGCAACTCATGGGTCTGCTCACACAAGCTTTCGGTCAGGATGTACCTACACGGGCCACTCACATGAGTTGTTAGGTATCCGCAACACATGCCAAACTACCCAGCCACCGGTAGAACATATAAGACCAGCACCCGGAATGCCATAACATGTGTCACATATATCATGAACTCAGACCACAGCTCATGAGTTTGGATCACAAATTTCATGAGCTCAAACCACAACTCATGAGCTCAGATCACATAATTCCTAGTGACATGTCACTTGTATCCTAAACTATTCCTAAGGTTCAAACGGGATTTCCTTACTTATTGCATCACTGTCAGACTTGCACGTAATGTCGTTCTCATTGTCCATAGGACCAACCATTTACTAATGGAATAATCGAGGCATAAATCATAACAATAATAAAGCATTCAAATTCACATAATATCAAGCATTGAACATGATACATATTGCATTATTTACATATGAACTTTCTCGAAGGGTCGCTTTTACAGCTCAGAGAACTCATCACAGTATAAGCTTTCATTTCATTTCACTTTACCACACTTTACTCAATTCAATATAATATCATGTTCTATCAAATTTCCAATAATTCAACCATCATATAACATGTTGCCAACATGTGAACTATCAAATATTTCACGGAACACATCACTATCACGTACATAATATCATAAACACATATAATTCAACATATCCGTATAATTAATCATACAATTTACATAATAATAATAAAGCATTACAATTCATGCAAAATATTGCATTATTATTATCACACGAATTTACCTTGAATACCAAAAACGACTATTTATTCTGATTTTGTCCATAACGTCGTCCTTTCCCGATCTAAGCCCGGATTTCATTTTTCTTGATCTAACAAATTAAATATAAATTATTTAACACTAACATTATTCGAATCGGTCCAAAAATCATACTTTGGCAAATTTATAATTTTACCCTTAAACTTTTTCATATTTACACTTTAGCCCCTATGCTCGTAAAATGAAATACATGCATTTTCTTTGTTACCTAAGCCTAGCCAATTCATATTCCTTCTCATAATAGCACACATTTTTCTTTAAAACACACTTTTACTACACATTTCATAAACTTTTACAAATAGGTCCTTTCAATCGTTTTGACCGAACATCACTTAGTAAAAGTCGTTTATTACACCTTAAACTTTCATAATCTTGCATTAAACCTCAAAGTACTAGCATGCTATGCATGGGTCAATTTTTAAACATGAACCCTAGCTCAAATAAATGGTAGAAATAGATAGATCATGTTACGAGAACTCCAAAAACGCAAAGAACACTAAAAACGAGGCCTGGGAGTACTTACTATTGAGCTTGGAAGTGACAAAACCCTAGCCATGGTGTTCTCCATGTAAAATTCGGCCAAGCAAGAAGATGGACAAGGGTTTTGACTGGATTTTTTCCCTTTTAATTCATTTTATTACCAAATGACAAAAATGCCCTTTTTGTCATTCTTTCAAATTTTTACTATCCAAGCCCATTTTTGTCCAAATTTTAGAACTTAGTCAAATTGCTATTTAAGGACCTTTAATTAGTAATCCAATTCAATTTCATGCTAAAAGCTTCTAGAACTTAAGTTTTACAACTTATTCAATTTGGTCCCTAAAGTCCAATTTGACACTTTTCACATAAAATTTCTTCATGAAATTTTCACACAAGCATAAAATCATATCATAGATCATCAAACAATCATAAAATAATTATTTCTATTTCAGATTTGTGGTCTTGAAACCACTATTTTGACTAGGCCCTAACTCAGGATGTTACAACTACCATCATTTTCAAGCCAACAATGGTCAAGTTAACCTATACATGCCATTATACCAAAATGATTTTACTATATATACCCAAAATAAGCTATTGGATAGTGTGATGATGCTCGAACTGATCTCCAACCTTCACGAGCTTCTGAGCACTATAAAATAAGAAAAATAAAACCTAGTAAGCATTACATGCTTAGTAAGTTCATATAACAGGAATTTAAACTTACCAATTTACGTTTATTAACACTAAGCATTCAAAAACATGCTTTTCATTATTTTGGAAAAATTACCTAATCACATATACTCAAGTAAGCACATTAGTCACGTAATTCACATATACATCAATGTAAACATATATGAGCTCATCATGTTACCAACTTTTAAGTATTTTAGAACATTCGAGATATCATTCATTTAATCTCATGGTTTTTCATTTCAGGAATTTATCCGTTGAATCATTGAAATTTTGATGGATACTTAGGTAGTACACATAAGGCATACATATCAGAAATCCGTCAATTCATATTTAGAGGTACCTATTAGGGCACACAAATCAGGGAGCACACTCTCGAGCCACATATCAGGGTGCTCATATGAACCATGTAATAGGACACTTAACTGGGCTAAATAGGAAACTCATAAGATTTTTATTCAGGGAGCTCATAGAGCTTATTAGGTATGTCCGAAGAGATAATATTAGGGAGCACCGGATAAGGTAATAGGGAGTTCAAGTGAGCCATGTCAGGAAGCCCATAAGAGCTTATATCAGGACGCTCTCGTAGAGCTGCGTTTGTGTCCGCATTATATGCTGGATCACAACCAATTGAATCATGTAACAAGATGCTCACACAGAGTTGCGGTACTGCGCAATACATGCAGAATCACTACCGATCAGGATGCTCGCAAGAACTATTTAAAGGATGCTCAAGAGGGCTTTAACGGGATTTCTCGTCTGAGCCATATTTTGTCTGCAACATATGCAGGACCATATGTAATATAGGAAATCACATAAATCCATCTAATTTCATTATTCATACGGAACTTAATATTTTCCGGATATGATTGAAAATATGATTATTTCATTTATTTTTTTAACATTTATATAATTCATGCAATCACATATCACATTCAATTCAAGCATGAAATAAACACAATTTAGTTACATGAACTTACCTCGACAACAGTTCGTATAAAATCTACTAATCAAAAACTCTCTTTTCCACGATCTAGCTTCAAACTTGAGTTATCTGGATCTATATAAAGAGTTTAATCATCAATTTATCACATTTCATATTCCATTTGACTAAATTTACATCCTAGACAAAATTACCAATTTGCCCCTAAACTTTTCATAAATTCCAATTTCGTCCCTAGGCTCAGAAAATGAAACTTGTGCAATTTGCTCCCTATTCCAAGCGTAACCAAAATTTCACTATAAAATTTACAACACATACTGTAACACCCCTTACCCGTATTCCATGTCGGAACAGGGTACGAGGCATTACCGGACTTGTATCATCACAAACATACCTTTTCGAGACATAAAATATGTGACCATATTAAAACCAATCATAAATAATCATAACGTCCTTAATACGAGCCTATGAGGCCCAAAATATACATTGGAGGTGGTCTGGGACTAAACCAAGAACTTTCAAAAAATTTACAAACTTAGAAAATTTTTGCTACGAATAGGGTTCACACGCCCGTATGGTTTGGGACACGCCCGTGTGGGTAGGCCGTGTGGTCACACACGCCCGTGTCCCTAACCCGTGTAACTCTCAATTTGTCATCAAAGAACAATTTTGGGTCACACGACCAAGCCACACATGTAACTCCCGTAACCTGTATCCGTCATTGGACTAGGGTTAAAAGCATTGTCAGACATATCAGAACCTTTTACAATCATTTGACAAATATCATGGTCAAACATCAATATAAAGTCTCTTTCTTAGGTCAAAGAGACCTTAAACATGCATTAGGAAGAGGTCGGGAATAAACCGTACATATACAAAATTTTTCAAAACTTAAACATTTTTTCAAAGTTACACAGGTCACACGCCAGTGTGAACAGGCCGTGTGCCTTACACGGCATTCGACATGCCCGTGTCTAAGCCATGGTAAAACAGTGCATACATACTGACTTGTCCACATGGCCACAAGACACGCCCATGTGTCGGGCCATGTGAAAATTAGGGAGGCTACTGACTTGGTCACACACCTGTGCGTCTAGCCTGTGTTCGAAACTGACTTGGCCACACGGCCTAGCACATGCCCGTGTGTGCGACCGTGTGATCTGCCCAAGCTCATTTTGAAAAGGTCCTCGAGCAACACGGTTGAGACACATGCTCGTATCCTTGCCCGTGTGGGCAAAAATAGGGCATTTACAAGGCCAATTTTCCACCCATTAAGGGTCCTCCCTACAAGTAGCAAATACACATAACATACATCATAGTTTCAACCAATTTCAGCCACAAAAACAACCATCATTCATGTTATACATTCATCAACATTTTTATGCTTATAATCCATACCAAATCATAAGCCAAAGTCATACCAAAACATAAGTTTTATAACCTCAATACACTTCATTCAATCTCATGCTATAAACTTACCAATTCCTCAAATAAGCAATATCAAAACTTACCAAATTGACTAATTCTCTTGGCCATTCATGAACACTTCATATTGGCATATTTGCATCACCTAGTTTATATTCAGAAGTCATTCATAAACACAATCAAAACCAAGCCATATCACAAGGATAGATATACACATTACAAAATATATTCAAATACTTCTAGCCTATACATGCTATACTTAATTATTCACATTTTCAAAAGGTGCCGAAATAGAGTTCGATAGTGTAGTGATAATCCTCGACGATCCCCGAGCTCCCGGTAGCTTTGATATCTATAAAATAGTTGAAAAGCACACAAAGTAAGCTTTTAAAAGCTTAGTAAGCCATATACAAATAAACGTAACACAAACCACAATTTTAATCCAATTCATTTGTATGAATAATGTCATAACCCAATGACAAGTTCATATTTCTCAATATCTCAAATACTCATAACCGTTTGCTCATATGTTCATCATATTACCACATATTTCATACATATTTCATATGTCTACATATAAACATATGCTTACCTTTCATTCTCAATCATAATATACATTTTAAACGTACCTGAATCGGATACAAATTCACATAGTCGTCATTTCTCGGAATTCCCGTTGAACCGTTCGGAATCAATAAGGATACCCGGATAGCTCGAAAAGCTCGTACAATGCCAACGTCCCAGACGTGGTCTTACATGTAATCAAATACTGATGCCACTGTCCCAGATAGGGTCTTACATGAAATCAAGTACGATGCCAATGTCCCAGACATGGTCTTACATGTAAATCATAAGTCGATGCCAATGTCCCAGACTTGGTCTTACAAGAAAACACATATCGTATCCTATGTCATGACATATGTATCCTAACTATTCCTATGGTTCGTACGGGGCTTTTCAGACGTCGTCACGTTATCAGAACTTTCTCAGATTTCTCATGTTCAACTCATATAGCCATTCATCAATGTTCAATATCATATAAATAGTAATAATTCAATTCAAAACACGTTTATTTGTATATCGGCTTACCTCGTACGGATTCGAACAAACAAAATCGACTACTCGACGACTTTCGACTTCCCCCGATCTAATTTCGTTTTCTTTTGTTCTTGATCTATATAAATTCAAATTTAAGCCTTTTATTCACCAAATCATTCAAATCAAGCGATATACACATATTTAGGGCATTTTACAAAGTTGCCCTCACATTTTCACATTTTAACACTTTAGTCCCTAATTCATAAAACCACAAAATACACATAATTTTTTTATACCCATACTTGGTCAAACATTCATAGTGTTCATATAAGTCCATACATTTCATTTATTTCATATTTTAGTCCCTCAAAACCTCATTTTAACAATTTGGCCCAATATACTCAAATTCATAAAAAAAAATCAAAGACAAAACATGTTAACCCAACATCAAGATTCCATATACTATCATCAAACTTCATAAAACTCATAATTTCATCAATGGCTCAACTCAAAATCATCAACAATTTCCGAAATTGAGACATGGGCTTGATAGATTACTAAGCAACAATCACAAAAACGTAGAAATCATTAAAAACCGAACAAAATACATACCAACCTAAATCAAAGTGGACAAGGGCCGAATATAAAAACCTAACTTTGGCTTCTTCTTCTTTTAATTTTCGGTGAAACATGGATAAAATGAAGCACCAATTTCATATTTGTTTAATTATAAATCATTTAATACATCAATTACCATTTTGCTCATGATTACTTAACATTTTAAACATTAATATATAAGGACATAAATTTCCATTTACCATGTAAATGGCATATTAACAACATAAGGACCTCTCAATTAAAGAGACATAGCAATTAAGTACTTTAACAAATAGAAGGCCACTTTTACATTTTACACGATTAGGTCCTTTTTATCAAATTATGCATACAAACAATCAAATTTTCATACAAAATTTTGACACATACAAATTCACATATTATAAACACAAAAAATAATATTAAAATATTTTTTAGCTCGAATTTGTGGTCCTGAAACCACTATTCCGACTAAGGTCTAAACCGAGCTGTTACAACTCTTCCCCTTTAGGTATTTTCATCCCCGAAAATCTTACCGTTGAATAGATTCGGATATTGTTGTCTCATAGAATCTTCAAGCTCCCACGTAACCTCTTCAATACCGTGTCGATGCAACAATACCTTTAGTAACGAAATTTTCTTATTTCTCAATTTTTTAACGTCACGAGCTAAGATACGGATCGGTTCTTCTTCATAGGTCATATCAGACCGAATTTCTATTTCGGACGGAGTAATCACATGCAAAGGATAGGATCTGTATCGTCGAAGCATCAATACATGAAATACATTATGAATCTTTTCCAACTCCGGTGGCAACAACAATTTATAAGCAACCGACCTGATACTCTCAATAATCTCATATGGTCTGATGTACCTCAGACTCAATTTGCTTTTTCTACCAAACTGGAGTACTTTCTTCCACAAAGATACTTTCAGAAACACTTTGTCGCCGATTTCAAATTCAACATCTTTTCGTTTCAAATATGTATAAGATTTCTGACGATCAGAAGCCGCTTTCAAACTTTCACGTATCACTTTCACTTTCTGTTTAGTTTCTTTTATCAAATCAACCTCGTGTATCTTATCTTCACTAAACTCAGTCCAATACAAAGGCGTATGGCATTTTCTACCATATAAGGCTTCGTACGGTGCCATTTTAATGCTCGATTGAAAACTGTTATTATAAGCAAATTCAATCAATGACAAATACTGTTCCCATGTACCTTCAAACTCAAGAATGCAACATATCAACATATCCTCGAGAATCTGAATAATCTGCTCGGATTGTCCATTCGTCTGCGGGTGAAAAGCAGTACTGAAATGTAATTTTGTACCTAAAGCTTCATATAGTTTCTTCCAAAACCTTAAAGTGAATCTCGGATCTCTATCTGACACAATAGACAATGGCACCCCGTGCAATCTCACAATATCGAAAATGTACAACTCAGCTAATTTATCAAGCGAGTAATCAGATCTTACCAGAATAAAATGAGCTGATTTCGTTAATCAGTCAACTACAACCCAAATTGCATCTTTCTTTCTCGGAGATAAGGGTAAACCTATAACAAAATCCATCGTTATCTATCTCATTTGCATTTGGGAATCATAATTGGCTGTAACAAACCAGATGGCACTGATGTTTAACTTTAACTTGTTGACAGATCAAACATCTCAAAACAAAATCAGAGATATCTCTTTTCATTCCAGACCACCAGTAATGCTGTTTCAAATCATTATACAGTTTCGTACTACCCGAATGTACAGATAAATGACTGTTATGAGCTTCGTTCAAAATCATTTGAATCAACTCTGGATTTCTCGGAATACAAATTCTAGCTTAGAATTTCAAACAATCATCTTTATCAATTCGATATTCAGAATCTGATTCTAAATCACACTGAGCTCATTTTGCTATAATCTCATTATCAACTTTTTGAGCATCAATAATTTGTTGTAAAAACAACGATCTCACTTTCAATTCAACTGAAACTGAACCATCATCAGAAAAAACTAAATGAGCATTCATGGCACGTAAAGCAAACAATGATTTTTGACTCAAAGCATCAGCAACAACATTTGCTTTTCCCGGGTCATAATTAATAACAAGCTCATAATCTTTTAGCAGTTCTAGCCATCTTCTCTGTCGTAGATTCAAATCTTTCTGAGTCATCAGATATTTCAAACTTTTATGATCATAATATACATGACATTTCTCACCAAACAGATAGTGGCACCAAATTTTCAAAGTAAACACAATAGCTGCTACTTCCAGATCGTGTGTCAGATAGTTCTTTTCGTGCGGCTTTAACTGTCTTGAGATATAAGCTATGACTTTGCCTTCCTGCATCAAAACACAACCTAGACCATTTAACAATGCATCACTATATATGACAAATTCTTTACCCAATTCTGGTCGTACTAACACCAGAGCTTTTGTCAATAGGGCTTTCAACTCTGACACTTTTCGAACCATTCAAATTTCACATCTTTCTGAAGCAATCTCGTCAACAGAGTTGCAATCATCGAAAAGCCTTTCACAAATCATCTATAATAACCGGCAAGTCCCAAAAAACTGCAGACTTCAGTAACATTTCTCAGAGGCTTCCAATCCAGAATAACTGAAATTTTGCTCGAATCAACTCGGATACCTGATGCTGACACAATATGACCCAAAAAACCAACTTTATGCAACCAGAACTCACATTTACTAAACTTCGCATACAACTGCTTATCACGCAAAGTCTATAGCACTATTCTCAAATGTTCAACATGCTCAATTTCATCACGCGAATAAATATAAATGTCATCAATGAATACAACGACAAATCGATCTAAATACGGTTTGAAAATTCTATTTATCAATCCATAAAAATAGCAGGTGCATTCGTTAATTCGAAAAGCATAACTAAGAACTCATAGTGACCGTATCTCGTTCTGAATTCAGTTTTTCAGAATGTCTGAATCTTTTACTCGTAACTGGTAGTAACCTGATCTCAAAATCTATTTTTCAAAACATAGTAGCTCCTTTTAATTGATCAAACAAATCGTCAATCCGGGGCAGAGGATATTTATTCTTGATAGTCACTTTGTTTAACTGACGGTAATCAATGCACATTCTCATCGTACCATCTTTCTTTTTCACAAACAGAACAGGAGCACCCTAAGGTGAAAAACTAGGTCTTGTGAATCCTCTATTGGTCAACTCTTGCAACTGAGACTTTAATTTTTTAACTCAATCGAAGCCATTCTATACGGAGCTATCAAAATCGGAGTAGTCTCAAGCACTAATTTAAAGCCAAATTTAACTTCTCGAATCGGAGGTAATCCCGAAAGTTTTTCAAAAAAACACATCAGGGAATCTATAGACAACAGGCACTAATTCAACTTTCTTTTCTGTTACTTTTGAATCGATCACATAGGCAAAATAAGCTTCACAAACCTATCTCACAAAACTCAGAGCTTTCATCGAAGATATCACAGCCGTCAATTCATTTAAATCACTAGATTCAATTCAGATTATTTCATCATTCTTACATCCCAAATCAATAGTTTTCTGTTTGCAGTTCATAATAGCACCATGGAAAGTTAGTCAGTCCATACCCAAAATTATATCAAACTCAGCAAAGGGTAATAACATCAGATCAGCCGGAAAACAAATGTCTCGAAACATTAACTGACAATTCTTGCACATTTTGTCGACTAAGACACTTTTACCTAGGGGGTTCGATACTCTAATCATGAATTCAATAGACTCTACAGGCAAAGTATTACTGGATACTAAATTCATGCATATATACGAATGCGTCGATCCTGGATCTATTAATGCAATCACAGAAGTATCGTAAAGAGTAAAAGTACCGGTAATAACATCTGGAGACGAAGCTTTCTCACAAGCTCGAATGACATAGGCTCTGGCAGGTGCTCTAGCCTCAGATCAAACAACAGTATCTTTAGTCCCTCTATGACTACCACTCACATTACCCGTATTTTTGGGAGGTCTACCTCAAGCTGAATTGCCACTTAGCCTCAGATTTTGTACAATTTCTTGTTCAACAGACTCGGGACAATCACGGATAAATTGATCTAAAGATCCACATTTAAAACAAGCCCGATCATATAGTCTACAATTGTTGGGATGTCTTTTACCACAATGTCAACACTTGGGTCGATTAGATCTAGCATTTCCAACACTAGCAACAAAAGTAGCTGGAGTTTTAAAACTCGAATGTGATCTAGCACGATCTCTACTTGAATGTCCCACATTATCCTTTGAACGGCTATTATCATCTCGGAATTTCTTTGACACAGATTGAAATGATTTATTTACGGATCTCTTTCTTACATCTCTAGCTTCTGTGTTAGCTTTTCTTTTCTCTTTCCTAAGTTCTTCAGCTTTACATGCTCGTTCAACAAGCACTACAAATTCTTTGATCTCTAGAATTTCGACTAACAAGAGGATATCTTCATTCAAACCATCTTCAAATCTTTTACACATTATTGCTTCCGCCGATACACATTCCCATACATACTGACTCAATCTTACAAATTCTCTCTCAAATTCTATAACAGACATACGACCCTATTTCAATTCAAGAAACTCTTTGCGTTTCTGGTCGATGAATCTCTGATTGATGTATTTCTTTCAGAATTCAGCTTGGAAGAAATCCCAAGTGACTCGTTCTCTTAGAACAACTGATATTAATGTCTTCCACCAATGATACGTTGTATCTCTCAGAAGTGAAATGGCACACTTAAGGCATTCGTCCGAAGTCAATGAAAATTCATCGAATACTCTTATCGTATTCTCTAACAAGAATTCAACCCTCTTAGTATCATTATTAGTAGTAGCACGGAACTCTTCAGCCCCATATTTTCTAATTTTGTTGACAGGTGACTTACTCAATTGAATTGGATTAGCTTGTGGCACTATAGGGACTTGCGAAGGATTTAGTGGGGGTGAAGGTTGTGACACAGCCAGATTTGTATGGATATATTGGGTGAACTAATCGTTCATCATTTGATAGAAGGCTTGTTTAGCCTCTCCATCATGGCTACACATAGCAGGTTTAGAATCAGATGGCGCTGTCCCTTGCGCAGGAGCAGGCGCATTACTCTCAACATCGTCAGCTACGGCTCGTTCGGGATCCATTTACTATATAAAAACACATTTTTTTTGTCAGGATTCATCACACTAACGTAGTTCGTATATATGGCATGTATAACTATACTCACATACGTTACGTTAGTCCTAGAATCGACTAAACCGTAGCTTTGATACCAATAAAATCAGCGCCCCTAACCCATATCCGTTGCTAGACTAGGGTTAAAGGCATTATTGGACATATCGAAACCTTTTACAATCATTTCACAAACATCATAGTCAAACATCAATATAAAGTCTCTTTCTCAGGTCAACAAGATCTTAAACATGCATTAGGAAGAGGTCGGGACTAAACTGTACACATACAAAATTTTTCAAAACATAAACATTTTTTCAAAGTTACACAGGTCACACGCCCATGTGAATAGGCCGTGTGCCTTACATGGCATTAGACACGCCCATGTGTCTAAGCCGTGGCAAAACAGGGTATACATACTGACTTGTCCACACGACCAAAAAAATGCCCATGTGCCAGGCCTTGTGAAAATTTGGGAGGCTACTAACTTGGTCACACGGCCAGTCACACGCCCGTGTGTCTAGCCCATTTTCGAAACTGACATGGCCACATGGCCTAGCATACGCCTGTGTGTCCAACCGTGTGATCTGCCTAGGCTCATTTTAAAAAGGTCCTCGAGCAACACGGTTGAACACACGCCCGTGTCCCTACCCGTGTGGGCAAAAATAGGCCATCTACAAGGCCAATTTGCCACCCATTAAGGGTCCTCCCTACAAGCATCAAATAGGCATAACATACATCATAGCATCAACCAATTTCAGCCACAAAAACAACCATCATTCATTTCATACATTCATCAACATTTTTATGCTTATAATCCATACCAAATCAAAAGCCAAAGTCATACCAAAACATAAGTTTTATAACCTCAATACACTTTATTCAATCTCATGCTATAAACTTACCAATTCCGCAAATAAGCACATATCAAAACTTACCAAATTGACTAATTCTCTTGGCCATTCATGAACACTTCATATTGGCATATTTGCATCACATAGTTTATATTCAAAAGTCATTCATAAACACAATCAAAACCAAGCCATATCACATGGCTAGATATACACATTACAAAACATATTCAAATACTTCTAGCCTATGCATGCCATACTTCATTATTCGTATTTTCAAAAGGTACCAAAATAGAGTTCGATAGTGTAGTGATGATCCTCGACAATCCTCGAGCTCCCGGTAGCTTCAATATTTATAAAATAGTTAAAAAGCACACAAAGTGAGCTTTTAAAAGCTTAGTAAGCCTTATACAAATAAACTTAGCACAAATAATAATTTTAATCCAATTCATTTGCATGAATCATGGCATAACCCAATGACAAGTTCATATTTCTCAATATCTCAAATACTCATAACCATTTGCTCATATGTTCATCACATTACCACATAATTCATAAATATTTCATATGTCCACATATAAACATATGCTTACCTTTCATTCTCAATCATAATATACATTTCAAATGTACCTGAATTTGATACACATTCACATAGTTGTTCATTTCTCGGAATGCCCATTGAACCGTTCGAAATCAATAAGGATACCCTGATAGCTCAGAAAGCTCGTACAATGCCAACGTCCCAGATGTGGTCTTACATGTAATCAAATATCGATGCCACTATCCCGGACAGGGTCCTACACAAAATCAAATACGATGCCAATATCCCAGGCATGGTCTTATACGTAAATCATAAGTCGATGCCAACGTCCCAGACGTGGTCTTACACAAAAATCATAAGTCGATGCCAACGTCCCAGACTTGGCCTTACACGAAAACACATATCGGATCCTATGTCATGACATATGTATCCTAACTATTCCTATGGTTCGTACGGGGCTTTTCAGACATCGTCACATTATTGGAACTTTCTCAGATTTCTCATGTTCAACTCATATAGCCATTCATTAATGTTTAATATCATGTAAATAGTAATAGTTCAATTCAAAACACGGTTATTTGTATATCGACTTACCTCGTACGGATTCGACTGAATGGAATCGACTACTCGACGACTTTCGACTTCCCCCGATCTAGTTCCATTTTCTTTTGTTCTTGATCTATATAAATTCAAATTTAACCCTTTTATTCACCAAATCATTCAAATCAATCCATATACACATATTTAGGGCATTTTACAAATTAGCCCCCATATTTTCACATTTTAACACTTTAGTCCCTAATTCATAAAATCACAAAATAAAAATAATTTCTTTATACCCATACTTGGTCGAATATTCATAGTGTCTATATAAGTCCATAAATTTCATTTATTTCATATTGTAGTCCCTGAAAATCTCATTTTCACAATTTAGCCCAATATACTCAAATTCATCAAAAATTCAAAGACAAAACATGTTAACCCAACATCAAGCTTCCATATACTATCATCAAACTTCATAAAACTCACAATATCATCAATCGCTCAACTAAAAATCATCAACAATTTCAGAAATTGAGACATAGGGTTGATAGAGTACTAAGCAACAATCACAAAAACGTAGAAATCATCAAAAATCGAACAAAATACATACCTAAATCAAAGTGGACAAGGACCGAATATAAAAACCTAACTTTGGCTTCTTCTTCTTTTAATTTTTAGTGAAACATGGATAAAATGAAGCACCGATTTCATATTTGTTTAATTATAATTCATTTAATACATCAATTACCATTTTTCCCATGATTAATTAACATTTTAAACATTAATATATAAGGCCATAAATGTCCACTTACCATGTAAATGGCATATTAACAGCATAAGGACCTCTCAATTAAAGAGAAATATCAATTAAGCACTTTAAGAAATTGAAGGCCACTTTTACATTTTACGCGATTAGGTCCTTTTATCAAATTATGCGCACAAACTATCAAATTTTCATACAAAATTTTCACACATACTAATTCACATATTATAAACACGAAAAATAATATTAAAATATTTTTTTACTCGAATTTTTGGTCCTAAAACCACTATTCCGACTAAGGTCTAAACCGGGCTGTTACAACACGCCCATATGCTAAGCCCGTGTGATAATTTCAAAAATCATGATTTTTCATAAAATAGGTGCAGACCTCACATGGCGTGAGCACACGCTCGTGCAAGAGGCCATGTTGTCTACACAGATGAGACACACGCCCGTGTCTCTACCCGTGTGCTTAATTCCGAGCGTTCTGTTTCTCAAAAATTAGGTACAGTGGACACACGGCCTGATTACACGCCCATAAGGCTGACCGTGTGTCACACACTACCTAGTCACACACCCGTGTGGGAAAAAATAAGGCTATTTTCCAAGCCATTTTGTGAACCTACATGAACCAACATTTAAAATCGTTACATTATATCAAACCAAGCATATATACATACAACCACAACCAATTTCACACATCCACACATCATCCACATGCACATTTCCATCATACATAACCATCATACAACTTACCAATTCAATTCATACAAGTTTCCCCATTCATGAAAGCATGATCTTATGATTATACTTATAATCAACATTATCTGTAACACCCCTAACCCGTATCCGTTGCCAGATTAGGGTCACGAGGAATTACTGAACAAAAGCACAGTTCCAAATATTCACATATTCACACAAGTCATATTCGTATATATAAAGCATATGGCTAAACAAACATTAAACATACATTATTAATCATATTGCATATATGAATCATACCTCAAAATTTAACAAATCCATACCATGCATATAATCACATTTTCAAACCAATAATCAGGCCTCAAAGCCATACAATATATGCTTATAAATACATAACACTAATCATATGCTCATCACTTTAATGGTATTCAAATACCTAATAAAAATAAAACATTTTACTTCATAATTCTATACATGCGTACATTAAACCAAATAAATCATATCACAAGGCTTTTTGTCCATTAACATATGTGGCATTAACAACTTCACAAAATGATCAAATATATTTCATTAAACATTAAAACCTTATGCACATTTAACCACGTCAAATTTGGACCATTTTTGAACACTAATAATAAAACATATCATGCCTAGTTCACATACTAAAAATTTTGTTTAAACATAGCCCTTTTAAACCATCTAATAAGCTATTAAAAATCCGAACCTAAATATCCAACCATTCAAACATAAAACATATGCACACATTGCCATTTATTCTATCATCTATTCGGCTAGCAAGTTGACCTATAAAAATTCTACCCAATTCATCAGTATAAAATTTGACCATTTTGAGCACAAATAACAACTTAGAGTGCACTCAATTTGTTTACTAATTATCATGCCTAAAATGCATATACACAACCAATCAATTTATTTTATATTCGGTCATCCAATTTAACTTCCATATAACATTTAAATTATATACATTCTTTGCCATTCTAAATCAATACA
The DNA here is from genome assembly GCA_025698465.1 of Gossypium longicalyx. Classification (NCBI taxonomy): domain Eukaryota; kingdom Viridiplantae; phylum Streptophyta; class Magnoliopsida; order Malvales; family Malvaceae; genus Gossypium; species Gossypium longicalyx. The sequence goes on from CM046996.1 coordinate 54,558,247, forward strand.
TAAACAAATTATACATCAAAATATAGGTCAATAATAAACCACACCCACAACACATCCATCAACCATATTTACTTCACTTGAGCCAAATTATAACAATCCACAAATGTATATCATACCATGTATCAAGCTTACCAAAATGAGCTAATTATAGGCCATACATATCATTACTACATGCCAAATTTATATAATTAAACACCACATTCATATATACCATGAGATATACATATTCAGAATCGTTAAGGATACTCAAAAACACATATATCACATACAATGCCATATCCCAGATATGGTCTTACATGTTATCACATATCGATGCCTCTGTCCCAGACAGGGTCTTACACGAATCATATATGATGCCAATGCCCTAGACATGTCTTACACATAATCTCATATCGATGCTGTCCCAGACATGGTCTTGCATGAAATCACACATTAGAAGTCCTAATGTCATGACATATGTATCCTATACTATTCCTATGGTTCGTACGGGGCTTTCGGACGTCGTAATTCAATCAATTCAAGCTTGAAACAAATCTGCCCATGCTCAATTCAATTCGGAACATATATATTTAATTCCAATTCAATTCGACACATATAATATATATACATTTGAATTTAATAACATTTATTTACTTATAAACTTACCTCGTACGAACACGAACGGACCAAAATGACTATTCGACCACTTTCAATTTCCCCCGATCTAATTTTGTTTTCTTTCGTTCTTGATCTAAATAAATTCAGATTTCACTAATTTAATCACACATTTAATCAACTCAATCCACAAATACATAATTAGGCCTTTTTATTCTTTGGCCCTTATATTTTCACACGTTAACATTTTAGTCCTTATTTCACAAAACACAAAATATACATAATTTCCTTATACACATGCTTGGCCGAATATTCCCTTATTTCATATAAGCCCATATCTTTCATTTATTTCATATTTTGACCCCTCAATTTACAAATTTCACAATTTAATCCTTAATACACATTTTTATCAAAAATCACTTATTTAAACATAATAATTTATCAACAAAGATTTATTTTTCATCATCAAACCGCAAAAATCTCAAGCTACCAACAATGGCATATCACAAAATCCACAACCAATTCAAAAATTCAAGCATGGGCTAGCTAGTATTCGAAGCAACGATCTCAAAAAAGTAAAAACTATCAAAAACTGAGCAAATTACATACCTCAATTAAACAAAATGAGTGACGAATACACAAAAGCTCAAGAACTCTTTTTCTTTCTCAAGTTTCAGCCAAAAGATGAACAACATGCATGGTTTTTATGTTTTATTTTATTTAATTACATTATAACACATAAATTACTATTTTTGTAACACCCCTAACCCATATCCATTACCGGATTAGGGTTATGAGGCATTACTATATAAAACACAGTTCAGCACAATCATTCCTCACCTTTCATACACCAAAGAAATAATAAACATTTAAAACTTATCAAATTCAAATATCCACAATTCACTTATTACAAATTCGAATACATGAGTCATAATTCCAATTCAGAAATAACCATACCTTACTAAACATGTATCGCAAATAAGCACATTTCGAACATATATTAAAAAAACCTAACTGATCATGTTCCATAATTACTAAATTCTAGCCAAACTTGTATATATCAAAAACATGTTCACATATTTAATACTTCCAATATTCAATTCCTTATATCCATCACATCAATGCCATTTTCATAATTAAATCATATTCCATTATATATCATTAAACTTCATACCTCGAATATATGTCAATTTTTCTATCTCATTAATCGTATATCAAGCATATCATTTGATAACTTCTGCACAAGCTCTTAACAAAACCAAATGAATCATAATACATAATTATTATGCAATCACATATGAAACTTAAATACATTATAACATAGCCAAACATACTAATGATGCATATATACAAGTGCACAATTCATCCTGACAATAAAAGCCATACTTAACACTTGACCACAAATAACACTCCAGTGTGCATCTTATTCATATCTTTTTTAATATACCTAAACTTCATATTTTATCCTATTAACTAACCTTTATTTCGATCTCACCATTATCAATATCATAAGCATATCAAATTGAATTAAATATCATATTCGGATTGACAACCACACATGAATGTATACCTACATTGATATTAGCAACAACTTGACATTTTTAATTATCCATTAAAACTAACACAAAACATACTTAATCATTACCATCATTTACCGTTTGAACCCATACCAAAACAACCAACCAAAACAATCATAGAACATATTCATTACTTACCACTTAGCAACCGAACTTGTTAAGTTAATATGCCAACCGAACTTGTTAAGTTAATATGCCATCATTCATCACTCTAATTACCATATTTCATATTTCCAAAATGAGCTAACTATTAAAACGACTACCAAAACCAAACTCATTAAACATTTTAATTAAGAACATGTAAAACCAAACTTAAGCATAATAAGCAAGCCATTTCTGCGTGGCCTTAAATACATACTCATTCAAAATAATTAACTCCAAAACTAACCTATACATGCCATATAACCGAGTCTCAAAACATTATTTACTAAAATGATAAACGGATAGTGTGATGTCTTTTCCATCGGCTTCCAACCTGAGGAAATCTCTGAAAATCTATAAACATAGGAAAAACACACAGAATAAGCTTTGAGAGCTTAGTAAGCTATAAGCAAATAAATAACTCAATGACAATAACAATTCAATTACGAAACCAATTTATACTATCATAATCATGTTTAACTTTAAACTTATAATTTCTTATAATACATATACTTTCATTTTGCCAAATATCCATACAATTAAGATTAATATATCATTCAAATTCCCAAAGCCACAATATCAATAACTAACCGAATATACATAAACTCATATACATATATTCATGACTCATTTCATAACTATTCTTACTTTATATCATTAAGGCCATACATAATCATTTATATAAGTTTGCACACAGGTCACAATATGATATCAGTATACTTAACCTTTGGACAAATGTACTGTATCTATTATCAAGGTAACATTCAATTTCAAAACCATAGTACCATTATATGATCGAATATATACACACCTATAAACATATATTCTTGAATCAAACTTTAATATCTCATACTTATACTTATCATATAGCTGAATATACATATGTCTATACCAAAGTATCATACACTATTAAAATCATATTACCAATGCATAAAGCCGAATCTTTAAACATTTGTTTACATATACTCTGTACTGAACCTTAATACCACATAATTTCACTTAACTTATGGCTGAATATACTTTACACTTACTCACAAATTCAAACTAACATCATACATATGTTTGTATCACATATCAAATAATCAGCTTACCTTATTTTCAAGGAAACAACAAGCTAACTCATACCTGATCATTTAGCTTGTTTAACGTATTCGATTACCACATCAGCATAAAGACTTTTAGGAATAAACTTATAATAATTCACCGGCATAAAACCTGCTAGGCATAAGCCTGAATCTCACACCGGCACAAGGCCTGCTAGACTCAAAGTCTGATTTTATACACCGGCAATAAGCTTACTAGGCATAAGCCTGACTTAATTCACCAGCACAAGGCTTGCTAGGCTCAAAGCCCGAATATCACTATTATAAAGTTGTCTCATCAACAATTCATATATCAGAAATTCCAGATACTCCATATAGTTCATACGGACTTTCAAATGTTATAACTCAGTCGAAACGAATGCATGAATATAGTTACCATGCTTATATACATTCGACATTAGCATATATTAATTCATATATTTCATTTCAGCATATATACTTTGCATTTAATTAAAATTAAGCATATATACTTTGCATTTAATTAAAATTAAGTACGCCTATTTGCTTATAAACTTACCTTGAACAACGGTAATCGGGACGGGATGATTAGTCGACAACTTTGGTTTTTCCCCCGTCCAAATTCGATTTCTACATTTCTTGATCTAATTCAATACAAATTCAACTTATTTAATCATATATTCAATCAAATTCATACAAAAACACATAAATAGGCTAATTACAAATTTACCCCTGACATTTCACATTTTTTGCAATTTAGTCCCTATTTCAAAACAACACAAAATACTCAAAATTTCACTATGCCCATGTTAGGTCGAATTTACCTTAGGTCCCTAGCAGCCCTTTAATTTCATTTATTTCACATTTTGACCCCTCAATTTACAAATTTCTCAATTTAGTCCTTAATAAGCATTTTTATCAAAAATCACTTGATAAAACATGATAATCTAACATTAAATATTTATTTTTCATCATCAAACAACAAAAACAACAAATTATCATCAATGGAAAATCACAAAATACACAACCAATTCAAAAATTCAAGCATGGGCTAGCTAGTACTCGAAGCAACGATCTCAAAAACGTAAAAATTATTAAAAACCGAACACAAAACATACCTAAATCACTTTATGCAAGTGCCGAAACTAAGGAAGCTTCAATGGCTTTCTTTTTCTCATCAATATTCGGCCAAAAGATCAATTTGCATGGCCATTTTATGTTTTGTTTTTATTAATTACACTTTAATATACCATTTACCTTTTTATCCTTTATAATAATACATAATTTCATATATGCCAAACCACCAATCTCCACTATCATAAAATAATGGTTTAATTAATAAATAGGGACTTCTAGTTTAGGAGAGCATAGCAAATAAACACTCGAACAATTAGAATGCAACTTTTGCATTTTATGCGATTTAGTCCTTTTACTAAATCGAGTACTCAAACGATAAAATTTTCATACGAAAATTTACACATATCAATTCACATATTTTAAACACGGAAAATAATATTAAAATACTTTTCTAACTCAGATTCGTGGTCCCAAAATCACCGTTCTGATTAGGGTTTAAATCAGGCTGTTACAACTCTCCCTCTTAGGGATTTTCGTCCTCGAAAATCTTACCAGAAAGTAGATTAAGGATTTGCTTCCTCATAGTCCATTTCAAATTCACATACAGCTTCAGGCTTCATATCTCTTTAATCACACAATTAAGATTCTGATCTGTTTTTCGCTTTACATTATAACAAATTGAACTGTATTGAAATACCTTCATTTCTGATTTATTTCTTTGATAACATTAATCCCACGAATCATTACCTCATAAAACACAATCTCGAAACAACAAAGTTCAATAACTGCAACCTTACGATACTTTATACCATATTTTCCATCATTTTTTTTCACATGGTAGCTTATCAAACAACAATAGTCTTTCTTAATTACTTTCAAACTCTAAATCACAGTGACAAATAAATATTTTGAAAATTTTCAGAACAACCTTGTACTCACAGCTTACCGAAGTTTCTCCCAAAATTACTATATGCAAACTGACAGTCTCTGTACAGATAATTCAGCTGATTAGTCAAAAGAGAAATCCATGCGTACGGAAAGACTTATTTAGACAGTTATCGATAATTCAGATAACATCTATCTTTTTCAAAGATAAATATAATCCCGATACAGAATTGATCAAAACTCTATTTCACCATTACTCAGATATCAAGGCATGCTGAAGTAGTCCTGAGGACACTCAATACTTAACTTTAACCTATTGATAGCTCAAACATTTAAACGCGAGGTCAGAAATATTATGTTTTATACTTATTTATCAATACTATTTTCTCATATTATCAAGCACCTTGTTACTTCTGTATGAACAGTCCAACTGACACTGTGAGTCTCTTGCAACAATAGGTATACAATCTCAGAGCTTTTTGATATACACACTTTATCCCAATGCGACAAACAATCATCAACTCGAAATCTGAAGTTCTGATTCAGTAATCAATTTATGTCGAAACCCCTTTTTAACTTATAATTTGATAACACATTTTTAAGTTTCACAAATTCACTTAGTAAGTATCAATTTAACTTCTACTCAAGCTAACACTTAATCATCTTCTGATAAAATCATTCATGTATTCATTGTTCATAAAGCACACAAAAGTTTCTCATTCAGATCATTCGAAATTGTCATCATTTCCATTGGATAAGAATATTTACTTACAGATTCAAAAGTGGTTTAACGATTCGAGCTAGCTTTGCTGTGCCAAGTTTAGATCACACTCTACAATGTCGAACATTTTAAACTCTTGTAATCATCAAATATGCCACATAACTCTTTTTATGTAGCTTTAACTGTATAGAATCACAAGATATCTCTGTGTACTCCATTGCTAGAACACATTTCAAACAGTTCATTGACGCATGACTGAAATTCATAAACTTTTTCTTCAACTAGACTGAATCAGAGTTGATGTTTCAGTTAACAATTTCTTCAGGCAAAAAAAACTTCAACAATCGAACTAACTTTGATTTACCACAACATTTCTCAAATAGGATTGTTCCAATAGATATAACTCTGCATCAAGTCTTTAGGAATATGAATTCTTTTTCCAGATTATTTTTCAGTTCACACTTGTGCATTCAAAGTTTATTTCCAGTCCAATGGGTAGATTCAAACACATATAACCCAATTAACTTTTCAATCAAAGAACTCAAATCAGACTAAACCATTGAATCAGTCTTTTCAAAGAGATCTTTTCTTCTCAATAAAAAGGATAACCCAGACATATCATTATATAGAAGCTACAATCATTTAATAGAAATCATAATGTCATAATAAGACTGACATCTTACCCATAAAAATAGATAATATCCTGACTGTTAATAAAGTATATGAACCCAGAAGAAAATCAAATATGATTTGATCAGCACTTAATGCAGAAGCACAACTTTTATAATTCTAATAATAGTACTGCAATACTTCCCAAATTTTTAGAACAGAAACTATGATTATAACAAATATAGCCATTTTCGTCAAATAGTTATCCCATATAGATAATCATATAAAATCATAAGAAAACCAGAATAGCGAAATTTCTATGTATGAAGCCATACAGGATTTCTGAAAATTATAACCCATATATAATTTTCCAGAAAGAACGACGTCACTTAAAAATACTGAAATCCATGATAACAGAAGCAATATAATTTTCACGTATATTGAACAAAATAATAGCCAATAGAAACAGAATATTAGCATCATACAGAGTTTTACTGTCGATTTTCATATCCACATAAGAAAATAAATACCAGAGAAAAACAGGGCAATGTTGAGCATAACCTTAAACAAATCAAAAATGCTTTCATCTATTGATATATTTAGCTAATATTCTCATACGATAAGAATTCCTTCTGAAATTAAATAGTCACATATACTTCTGGGAATAAATGTACACTTAGAATGCCTAGAAGAAATCATAGTAACTGTCCAACTATAACCATTGCATTCAGCCATCAATACAATTCAATCATTATTTCAACTGTCAAATTCTGCTATCAGAAATTTTCACAGCTTCCCTTCACTAACAGAAGTCAATTTAGAAAAGCTTTTAGCTAATATTTTCCTTAGATAACATACCTGAATAGGTCATTTGATCGGAGATACCTTTTTCTTTAACAGTGACGTCATATAATCTGAAAAAATATTCAGAACTATCCAATGTCTCTTTTAATATTGTCTTCATTTGCTGATTCATTCACTTTTCTGATCACATCATTAATCTTCTGAACAAAGACTTTTGTAATTCCACACTCGTAGGCTTATTCAACCCAATTCTTATAGATTTCATTGTGACATATTATAGATAAGGGGGTCAAGGTAGTAAAGCCTCAAATTTAACTTACACATAAATGCACATAACACATACTATCACAATTAACTAATTTATTACTAATTCCACATTCTCAATCATTTAATAAACATTTGCTTTTAATCACTTTTGTTCTTAACACATAGTTCATATGCCATCTCAAATCACTGATTCACAATCAAAGCATTTCGTATAATAATCATAATCCAAATATCATAACTCATATACTCATATATTTATAACATTTATCTATATCGAAATGTCATACTCTTTGATCCATAGCTTTATGAGTTTCAACTTATAATCAACACATTTCCATTCAAACTTTTGAGTACACATTCTGTACTATCAAAATTAGCTCGGTTGGAAAACTTATTTGTCTTATCAAAATAATTTTTGTCAGAGTCGGGAGATATCACACTATCACAAGTTAAATGTGGCATGTATAGCTAAACTCACATACACTATGGTAGTCTTAGAACCGACAAAACTATAGCTCTGATACCAATCAAATGTAACACCCCTAACCTATATCCATTACCGGATTAGTGTTATGAGGCATTACTGTATAAAACACTGTTCAACATAATCATTCCTCACCTTTCATACACCAAATAATTAATACACATTTAAAACTTATCAAATTCAAATATCCACAATTCACTTATTATAAATTTGAATACATGAGTCATAATTCTAATTCAGAAATAATCATACCTTACTGAACATGTATCACAAATAAGCACATTTCGAACATATATAAAAAAAACCTAACTGATCATGTTCCATAATTACTAAATTCGAACCAAACTTGTATATATCAAAAACATGTTCACATATTTAATACTTCCAATATTCAATTCCCTATATCCATCACATCAATGCCATTTTCATAATTAAATCATATTCCATAATATATCATTAAACTTCATACTTCGAATATATGCCAATTTCTATCTCATTAATCGTATATCAAACATTATTTGATAACTTCTGCACAAGCTAATAATAAAACCAATTAAATCATATAACATAAATTATTATGCAATCACATATGAAGCTTCAACACATTATAACATGGTCGAACATACTAATGATGTAATATCCCGAATTAGGGCCTAATCAAAATAGTGGTTTCTGACCACAAATCCGAGATAGAAATAATTATTTTATAATTACTTTTAGGTTTATGATATGATTTCATGATTGTGTGAAAATTTCGTGACGAAATTCTTTGCATAAATTGCTTAAGTTGAAATTAGGGACTAAATCGAATAAGTTGCAAAACTTGCATTCTAGAAGTTTTTAGTATGAAATTACTTTGGAATATTAATGAGGAGGTCTTAAATAGCAGTTTGACCAATTTCTAAATTTTTGGACAAAAATGGGCTTGTACACGAAAATTTTCAAAGAAAGGTATTAAGGGTATTTTGGTCATTTGGTAATTAAAAGATTAAAAAAAGGAAAAAGATGGCAAAATATGTCCATCTTCTTCATTAGGACGAAAATTAAAGGGTTATCCATAGCTAGGGTTTGTTTCAAGCTTCCAAGCTCCATAGTAAGTGATTCCAAGCCCAGTTTTTAATGTTCTTTACGTTTTTGGAGTCCTAGTAACTTGATTTAGCTTATGCTAGCAATAATTCAACCTAGGGTTCATATTTGGAAAAATACCCATAGGTTAAATTTGTGTATTTTGGTGTTTTATGATAGAATATGAGGTTGTAAATTATGCTAGACAACTTGTGCTACTCGGTTTTAAGTGAAAACGAGAAAAAGGGCTTAATCGGTAAAAATACCTAATAGTTATAAGTACATGTTAGAATGAGAATTTGATGTTTCCATAGAAGGGAAAAATGATCAGCATGTCATAAAACATAAGAAAATGGGATGAAGTTCAATTCTCGAGCCTAGGGGCAAAAGTGTAATTTTGCAAAAGTTTAGGGGCAAAATGGTAATTTTTCCAAAGTTCGTATTTGGGGCTGTTTTGATGAATGTATGTATTAAATAAGATTAATTTAGCATTATAGATCAAGACAAACGAGATTCAAATCGTGATCGAGGGAAAAACAAAGTTTACGAGGAATAGGCTTGATTGCTAATATTTTGTATCGAGGTAAGTTCATGTGTAAATGTAGTAACATAATTGTCATTCTAAGTAATTTAATGTTATTTATGTGATATGATGATTAATATCATGAAATATTATGCTTTATGGTTATTATTGAATAATATGTAAATTATGAATTGCTACCGAGTATCGGTTTCGATGTTCCGTGGAAGATGGCAAAGATGTGTAATCGAGGAAAAAGCCCGTTTGAACCTTGGGAATAGATTAGAATACAAGTGACATGTCACTAGGATGGTTGGGCATCCGAACTTGTTGAGTTGAGTCCGAGTTCACTTATGGATGCAAATGTCCGAACTCGTTGAGTTGAGTCCGAGTTCGTGAGATGTAACTAGGCATCCGAGCTCGTTGAGTTGAGTCCGAGTTCACTTATGGATACGAACGCCCGAGCTCATTGAGTTGAGTCCGAGTTCGCTTATGGACGGGTTACATGGTAGCTTGGCTACATATGTGGCACTTATGTACAAACTTTCTGTGTATTCGAATTATATTCCGATGTGTTCAACGGGTGAATCTTAAGAGAATAAGGAGAATGCCTAAAACGAAGGTGACATGTTGGTAAGTGTGGTAAATGAGAAAATTTGACAGGTATGTGCTTAAATCTTCGGGTTGAGAACTTGGTATGATGAAATCGTAGCATGATATTAAATGCAAATGTAACATGAATGTCTTGGTGTTGTTTATGCAAATGATGTTTTTATGTGGAATTACATGATTATGTTACTTACTATTTGCATGTGAACTTACTAAGCATTTATGCTTACTCCTTCCTTTTCCTTCATTGTAGTTTTGACAAACCGGCTTGAGAATCGGGATAGGTCGAAGACTCATTCACACTATTCGAAGGCCTAAATTGGTAAAATGGCTTGTGTATCTTGAATGTGGCATGTATGGCAAAATACTCACTTTGTGTAAATGATCTTATGATGTGATTATGCTTTGGCAATAAAAGAGTTTGTGAATGATTAGCCATTTGAATGGCCAATCTAATCATATTTGATACCATGGATGTTTAAAATGTTATTTAGACCATGAAAATTTATAGTAAAGTAAAATTTGCTATAAAATAGAATATTGCTGCAGCAATGATGTGAATTTGAAAAATCACTAAAAATAGTATAAATAGAATTAGATAATTAATAAAATATGTAATTGAAGCATAATTAATCTATTTTCTTGTGGAAGAAACAAAATAGGTAAAAGAATTGTATTTTATAAGATATTTAATTTTTTATGAAACAGGGCTAGAGCGATTTTTGGATCCCCTGTTCTGACTTTTGAAATTCACCATAAATTTCATAAAAATAATTAGAAGTCATGCTTTATATGTAAATATTTCTTATAGAGTCTAGTCTTATGAGAAACAAATGGAATAGTCATTGAAACTCTGTACATGGAGATATCTCATTCGTAATACACAGAGGTCAGAGCAGTCGTACCCTGAAATAGGGGAGACTTTAACTAATAAACTGTACTAATTGGCCTGATCAAAAATTCTATAAAAAATATAGTAAATAGATATATGAGTCTATTTTTATGGAAAATTTACAGAATTGGATTTAAAGTTTCAGAACTCAAGATATGAAGTTTTAAGCGACTGTGACGTAGTTAGCCATCTTATCTGGAAATTTTAAAAAATTAAATTCTTTAAGCTGTTTAATTGATGAAATTAAGTTTAGTAACACCTCATGTTCGACTCCAGCGACAGTCTTGGGTACGGGGCGTTACATTTGGTGGTATCAGAGCAGGTTTAGTTGGCTCTCGGACTAACGTGTTGTATGTACGAATTTTGCTATACATGCCATATATATTGTGATAGTGTGACGACTTCTGACCTTTTAAATGATTTTTTTTATAGTAAATGGATCCCGATCCAACTGTGGCTGATGATATAGAAAGTAATGTACCGGCTCCAGCTGAAGGGGCGGTGCCAACCAAAAATCCACCTCCTACTGTTGGTCAAGGAGGAGGAGAAGGGGCTCGGGAAGCCTTTCTCCAAATGATGAATGCTTGGTATACAGAGTTCGTTCGTACGAACCCGAATGTACAACCTCTCCCACCTCTCTCGATTCCTCAACCTGTACGCCCGATGCCTCAAGGTATGGATCTGATGAAATTTCACAGAACTCCAGTTGACAGAATCTGCAAGCAAGAGGCCGGAGAATTCAGGGCAAATGTTGATGATGATGCTGAGAAAGCAGAGTTTTGGCTTGAGAATTCTATTCGGGTATTTGATGAATTGTCTTGTACACCTGAGGAATGCTTGAAATGTGCTATATCATTGTTGAGGGATTCGTCTTATCATTGGTGGAAAACATTAATTTCAATGGTACCGAAAGAGAAGGTGACTTGGGAATTCTTTCAAGAAGAATTTCGGAAGAAATACATCAGTGAAAGATTTGTTGACCAAAAGCGTAAAGAGTTTCTTGAGTTGAAGCAGGGGAACATGACAGTTACTGAATAGGAAAGGGAGTTCGTCAGGTTGAGTAAGTATGCTAGAGAATACATTCTTACAGAGGCTAAAATGTGCAGACGATTTGAAGACGGACTCAATGAAGATATCAAAGTATTTGTTGGGATTCTTGAATTAAAAGAAATGGTAGTACTTGTTGATCGAGCTTGCAAGGCTGAAGAACTACTTAAAGAGAAGAAAAAAGTAGAGACTGAGACTAGAAGTGGGAAGAAAAGATCGACGAGCAGTTCACTCTCACAGCAGTCTAGAAAATCTAGAAATATGAATCCTAGTTATCAAGTTTCGGCTGGACAATCATATGAAAATTCTAAGAAACAAAATGTGGGTCTTAAATCTCAGACTACTTCTGCGGCTAGTATGGGGAAATCGAGATTTGTTAAGCTCGAGTGCCAGCAGTGTGGTAAAAGTCATTTTGGCCCATGTAGAGTGAATGAATGTTTTCGGTGTGGTTCTCCGGATCATTTTATTAGAGACTGCCCAGTGAGAGTTGAGAAAGAAAAATTTCAGAGTGTAAAAGCTAGTGGTGCAGACTCGAGGGGAAGATATTCGAGAAAAGCTGGAAATGAAGCAAGCAACAAGAATGTAGTCAAAGATTCAGCAGCTAAACCTGAAGCAAGGGCTCCAGCTAGAACTTATGCCATAAAGGCACGTGAAGATGCTTCATCACCCGACGTAATTACTGGTATATTTTCTTTTTATGATGTTAATGTTAATGCTTTGATTGATCTCGGTTCTACTCATTCATATGTGTGCATGAAACTGGTGTCTAGTATGAATATACCTGTTGAGAACACAGAATTTATGATTAGAGTGTCGAATCCATTAGGCAAATGTGTGATAGTTAATAAAGTATGCAAGAAATGCCCTTTAATGATTCGGGGTCATTACTTTCCGGCTGACTTGATGTTGTTGCCGTTTGATGAATTTGATGTTATTTTGGGTATGGATTGGTTGACATTGCATGATGCTATAGTAAATTGCAAAGAAAAGGTTGCTAATATTTTGTATCGAGGTAAGTTCATGTGTAAATGTAGTAACATAATTTTCATTATAAGTAATTTAATGTTATTTATGTGATCTGATGATTAATATCATGAAATATTATGCTTTATGGTTATTATTGAATAATATGTAAATTATGAATTGCTACCGAGTATCGGTTTCGATGTTCCGTGGAAGACGGCAAAGATGTGTAATTGAGAAAACAGTCCGTTTGAACCTTGGGAATAGATTATAATACAAGTGACATGTCACTAGGATGGTTGGGCATCCGAACTCATTGAGTTGAGTCCGAGTTCACTTATGGATGCAAATGTCCGAACTCGTTGAGTTGAGTCCGAGTTCACTTATGGATGCGAACGCCCGAGCTCGTTGAGTTGAGTCCGAGTTCGCTTATGGGCGAGTTACATTGTAGCTTGGCTACATATTTGGCACTTATGTACAAACTTTCCGTGTATTCGAATTATATTCTGATGTGTTCAACAGGTGAATCTTAAGAGAATAAGAAGAACGCCTAAAACGAAGGTGACATGTTGGTAAGTGTGGTAAATGAGAAAATTTGACAAGTATGTGCTTAAATCTTCGGGTTGAGAACTTGGTATGATGAAATCGTAGCATGATATTAAATGCAAATGTAACATGAATGTCTTGGTGTTGTTTATGCAAATGATGTTTTTATGTGGAATTGCATGATTATGTTACTTACTATTTGCATGTGAACTTACTAAGAATTTATGCTTACTCCTCCCTTTTCCTTCATTGTAATTTTGACAAACCGGCTTGAGAATCGAGAATGGTCGAAGACTCGTTCACAGTATTCGAAGGCCTAAATTGGTAAAATGGCTTGTATATCTTGAATGTGGCATGTATGGCAAAATACTCACTTTGTGTAAATGATCTTATGATGTGATTATGCTTTGGCAAGAAAAGAGTTTGTGAATGATTAGCCATTGGAATGGCCAATCTAATCATATTTGATACCATGTATGTTTAAAATGTTATTTAGACCACGAAAATTTATAGTAAAGTAAAATTTGCTATAAAAATGAATATTTGTCATAGAATGACATGAATTTGAAAAATCACTAAAAATAGTAGAAATAGAATTAGATGATGAAAAAAATATGTAATTGAAGCCTAATTAATTTATTTTCTTTAGGAAGAAACAAAATAGGTAAAAAAATGTATTTTATAAGATATTTAAATTTTTGAGAAACAGGGCCAGAGCGATTTCTAGATCCCCTGTTCTGACTTTGGAAATTCACCATAAATTTCATAAAAATAATTAGAAGTCATGATTTATATGTACATATTTTTTATAGAGTATAGTTTTAATAGAAACAAACAGAATAGTCATTGAGACTTTGTACAAGGAGATATCTGATTCGTAATACACAGAGGTCAGAGTAGTCGTACCCTGAAACAGGGGAGACTTTAACTAAAAAACTTTACTAATTTGCCTGACCAAGAATTCTAGAAAAAAAAATTAGTAAATAGATATATGAGTCTAGTTTTAGGAAAAATTTACAGAATTAGATTTAAAGTTTCAGAACTCGAGATATGCATTTTTAAGCGACTGTGACTTAGTTAGCCAGCTTGTCTGGAAATTTTAAAAAAATAAATTGTTTAAGCTGTTTAATTGATGAAATTAAGTTTACTAACACCTCGTGCTCGACTCCGACGACGGTCTCGGGTACGGGGCGTCACAAATGATGCATATATACAAGTGCACAATTCATCCTAAAAAGAAAAGCCATACTTAACACTTGAACACAAATAACACTCTAGTGTGCATCTTATTCATATCTTTTTTAACATACCTAAACTTCATATTTTATCCTATTAACTAATCTTTATTTCAATCTCACCATTATCAATATCATAAGCATATCAAATTGAATTAAATATCATATTCAGATTTACAACCACACATGAATGTATACCTACATTGATATTAGCAACAACTTGACATTTTTAACTATCCATTAAAACTAACCTAAAACATACTTAATCATTACCATCATTTACCATTTGAACCCATACCAAAACAACCAACCAAAGCAATCATAGAACATATTTATTACTTACCACTTAGCAACCGAACCTGATAAGTTAATATACCATCATTCATCACTCTAATTACCAGGTTTCATATTTCCAAAATGAGCTAACTATTAAAACGACTACCAAAACCAAACTCATTAAACATTTTAATTAAGAACATGTAAAACCAAACTTAAGCATAATGAGCAAGCCATTTTCGCATGGCTTTAAATACATACTCATTCAAAATAATTAACTCCAAGACTAACCTATACATGCCACATAACCGAGTCTCAAAACATTATTTACTGAAATGATAAACGGATAGTGTGATGTCGTCTCCATCGACTTCCAACCCGAGCAGATCTCCGAAAATCTATCAACATAGGAACAACACACAGAATAAGCTTTGAGAGCTTAGTAAGCTATAAGCAAATAAATAACTCAATGACAATAAAAATTCAATTGCCAAACCAATTTATACTATCATAATCACGTTTAACTTTAAACTTATAATTTCTTATAATACATATACTTTCATTTTGCCAAATATCCATACAATTAAGATTAATATATCATTCAAATTCCCAAAGCCACAATATCAATAATTAACCGAATATACATAAACTTATATACATATATTCATGGATCATTTCATAACTATTCTTACTTTATATCATTAAGGCCGTACATAATCATTTATATAAGTTTGCACACAGGTCACAATATGATATCAGTATACTTAACCTTTAGACGAATGTACTGTATCTATTATCAAGGTAACATTCAATTTCAAAACCATAATACCATTATATGATCGAATATATACACACCCATAAACATATATTCTTGAATCAAACTTTAATATCTCATACTTATACTTATCATATAGCCGAATATACATATGTCTATAGCAAAGTATCATACACTATTAAAATCATATTATCAATGCATAAAGCCGAATCTTTAAACATTTGTTTACATATACTCTGTATTAAACCTTACTACCACATAATTTCACTTAACTTATGGCTGAATATACTTGAAAATTACTCACAAATTCAAACTAACATCATACATATGTTTGTATCACATATCAAATAATCAGCTTACCTTATTTTCAAGGAAACAACAAGCTAACTCATACCTGATCATTTAGCTCGTTTAACGTATTCGATTAACACATCAGCATAAAGTCTTTTAGACATAAACTTATAATAATTCACCGGCATAAAACCTGCTAGGCATAAGCCTAAATCTCACACCGGCACAAGGCTTGCTAGACTCAAAGTCTGATTTTATACATCGGCAATAAGCCTGTTAGGCATAGGCCCGATTTATTTCACCAGCACAAGGCTTGCTAGGCTCAAAGCCCGAACATCACTATTATAAAGTTGTCTCATAAACAATTCATATATCAGAAATTCCAGATACTCTATATAGTTCATACGGACTTTCAAATGTTATAACTCAGTCAAAATGAATGCATGAATATAGTTACCATGCTTATACACATTCAACATTAGCATATATTAATTCATATATTTCATTTCAGCATATATACTTTGCATTTAATTAAAATTAAGTACGTCTATTTGCTTATAAACTTACCTTGGACAACGGTAATCAGGACGGGATGATTAGTCGACAACTATGGTTTTTCTCCGGTCCAAATTCGATTTCTACATTTCTTGATCTAATTCAATACAAATTCAACTTATTTAATCATATATTCAATCAAATTCATCCAAAAACACAAAAATAGGCTAATTATAATTTTGCCCCTGACATTTCACATTTTTTGCAATTTAGTCCCTATTTCAAAACAACACAAAATACTCAAAATTTCACAATGCCCAGGTTAGGCCGAATACCTTAGGTCCTTAGAAGCCCATTAATTTCATTTATTTTATATTTTGACCCGTCAATTTACAAATTTCTCAATTTAGTCCTTAATAAGCATTTTTATCAAAAATCACTTAATAAAACATGATAATCTAACATTAAATATTTATTTTTCATCATCAAACAACAAAAACAACAAACTATCATCAATGGCAAATCACAAAATACACAACCAATTCAAAAATTCAAGCATAGGCTAGCTAGTACTCGAAGCAACGATCTCAAAAACATAAAAATTATCAAAAATCGAACAGAAAACATACCTAAATCACTTTATGCAAGTGCCGAAACTAAGGAAGCTTCAATGGCTTTCTTTTTTTCTCATCAATATTCGGCCAAAAGATCAATTTCCATGGCTATTTTATGTTTTGTTTTTATTAATTACATTTTAATATACCATCTACCTTTTTATCCTTTATAATAATACATAATTTCATATATGCCAAACCACCAATCTCCACAATCATAAAATAATGGTTTAATTAATAAATAGGGACTTCTACTTTAGTAGAACATAGCAAATAAACACTTGAACAGTTAGAATGCAACTTTTGCATTTTACGTGATTTAGTCCTTTTACTAAATCGAGTACTCAAACGATAAAATTTTCATACGAAAATTTCACACATATCAATTCACATATTTTAAACGCAGAAAATAATATTAAAATACTTTTCTAACTCGGATTCATGGTCCCAAAACCACCGTTTCGATTAGGGTCTAAATTGGGCTATTACAATTTTAACCTTTATAAAATAATATGAAAACATTATAACTCATGTCCATAACCGTTCATGCTAATATTCTATGGTCAAATATCAACATAAGGACTCCACATTATAAAAGCCATAGCAATATAGCACTTTAACAAATAGCAAGTCACTTTTGCATTTTAAGCGATTAAGTCCTTTTATCAAATTGAGCACACAAACAATAAAATTTTCACGTAAAACTTTCACACACATTAATTCATATACTATAAACACCAAAAATAATATTAAAACAATTTTACGACTTCGGATTTGTGGTTGCAAAACCATTGTTCTAATTTAACTAAAAACTGGGCTGTTACATTATCCCACTTCAATTCGCCTTATACAAATTTACCTTATGCCAATAAGTCACCATTCCATCATCAATCAAACATATATCACAACATACAAGACATTGACCTTACACATGAATAATTATATAGATATACTTACAACCCAATTTAATCAATATAAGCCACATCTCATGGTCATATACAAAATGAATCAACAAGCATTTTAGCCAACACATTGGCCAAACTAATTATGACACATAACAAAAAAACCAAGTCCCTATACGTGCCATAACTCAAAATGTTATAATTCCATTTATACCCAAAATGATTTTTGATAGTGTGAGTCGAGCTCCAATGAACTTTGATCCCGAGCTAGCTTGATGACACTATAAGACAAGGGAAAGGAAGGGGTGTAAGCTATAAAGCTTAGTAAGAACATATGCAAATAATAAACATCAAAGGCTCACATTTAAACATGATGTAAATTAACATAACATAAATTAACATAAATATCATTAACATCCCATAGTCACAACTTACTCAATCACAATCCTATCACAATGTCATTGCTTATCGATCTCATTACTCATGAGTATTGTGTACATACCTATACCAACTCGTAACACATTCACATCTTTACTCATCTTTGGCTTTTCCAGTTAAACACTCGGAATATTAACGGATACACGGAGCTTGCACATAAGTGCCACATATGTAGCTAAAGCTACCTCATATTTCATATCACATATAAGCTCATTCTCAAGCAAATTACGAGTCTGCTCACACAAGCTGTCAGTTAGGATGTAGCTACCCAGTACCGCTCATACAAGTTGTCAAGCATCTGCGACACATGCTAGACTACCCAGCCACTGGTAGACGTACAAGAACAGCACCCGGATCACATAATTCACATAAACACATAAGTTCCTACTAACATGTCACTTGTATACTATTTTATTCCTAAGGTTCAACCGGGATTCTCGTACATGTCGAAACTTCATCGATTTCATCTGCAAAGTCAAACACATAATTTATGCAATAATAAAACATTTAAAATACGAATATGACAATACATTATTTACATATGAACTTACCTCGGTACAGAATAGTAGAAATTTGACTTAATCATCAAACACCTTATTTTTCCCTCGATCAAGGTCCGTACCTCATTTTTCTTGATCTATAATAACACATTTAGCTCGTTTAATACACACATTGTTCAATTTAGTCCAAAAATCACACTATGGAAAAATTACCATTTTGCCCCTAATTTTTCACATATTTACACTTTAGTCCCTAGGCTCATAAAATGAAATGTATTCAATTTCTTGGAAACCCAAGCCTAGCCGAACCTTATACATGCTTATAGCAGCCCACATTTATCATTATTTGACATTTCTACAACCCATTTTATCAACTTTTACAAATAGGTCCTTTTATGCAATTTCACCAAAAATCACTTAGTAAAAGTTGTTTAACACACATCTAATATTCATTTTCTACCATTAGACATCATAATACAAACACGTCACACATGGGTAGATCGATTGAAACTGACTTCAAAAACATAGAGAGCATTAAAAATGGAGCTAGGTTGTACTTACAATCAAGTTTGAAAGTTGGAAAAATCCTAGCTAAGGTGTCCTTGTGATTTTCAGCTATGGTTGGAGAAGATGGACACAATTTTGGCTTGATTTTCCCTTTTTTTCATTTAAATACCAAATGACCAAAATACCCTTAATGCCTTTCTTTGTAATTTTAACTAGCCATGTCCATTTTTGTCCAACTTGAAATATAATGGTCTAATTACTAAATAAGGACCTCTAATTAAAACTTCATTGTAATTTCATGCTCATAACTTCTAGAACACATATTTTGCAATTTTTTTGCAATTTAGTCCTAAATGTCAAATTAGGTAATTTATCAATAAAATTTCTTAACAAAATTTTCACACCATCATGCAGTCATATCATAGACCATAAAATATCAATAAAATAAATTCTTCTACTTCAGATTTGTGGTCTCAAAACCACTGTTTCAACTAGGCCCAAAATCAGGCTGTTACACATGCATTCTATAAAATTCATAATTTTTCTTTAATTTTCACAACTTTACATTTTAGTCCCTAAATCATGTTTTCTTCAAAAAATCACTTTGTAAAAGTTGTTTACCTATCAACAACATTTCATTTTTTACCATAAATTTCAATTTCTAGCATATTCATCCATGACATAATTTCCATATTTTGATAACTTTTCAAATTGATCCTCCAAATAGATAGGTTAAGCTATCCCGGTTTCAAAAATATCAAAATTATTAAAAACAGGACAAGAAAACTTACCCAATTAAGCCAAGAAAGTTTATTTTCTCTCTCCTAGGGTTTCCATGTATTTTAGCGATAAAGATGACATAAAAAAAATGATAACTTCTCTTTAATTATTTATCATATTTTAACTATTTCTATTTCCAATTTAGTCCTTAGACTTTTCTAATTTTTCCATGGATGAATCATGAAAAATATCTACTAACTTTCCCTTAATGGTCTAATTACCATATAAGGACCTCAAGTTTTGAATTCCATAGCTATTTGATCCTCCTAGCTATTAGAATCCAACTTTTGCATTTTATGCGATTTGGTCCTTTTCCATAATTAAGCACTTAATCGATAAAATTTTCTTATCAGAATTTTCACACGACATTCCTTTCAGAATACTATCCATGCAAAAATATGAAAATAAATTTTCTTTCCAGTTCAGATTTGTGGTCCCGACACCACTGTTCCGATTTCACTGAAAAAATGGTTGTTACATGGATGCTATCTAATAGTCTAAACCAAGGTTGTTTAAAATAACTGCCCAACATCCAACAGTGTACACAATATTCCAATGTATACAAACCTGAACATGCATTAGACTTCCCACTGCTAAAATGTAAAAAAAATTATGCATTTTTGTAATCTCAAAATCATTCTTAGGGCATTGATTGAGACTATACTTATTATTGACAAGCAGTATGTCATTAACATATACAACCAAATATAGAACCTTACTCCCACTAAACTTATGATATATACAATTATCAAAAAAATTAATCTCTAAATCGAATGAGATAATCATTTGGTAAAATTTGTAATACTATTGACAAGAAGTATGCTTAAACCCATAGATGAAGTTCTTTAATTTGCAAATCATTAACTTTGCATCATCAGACACAAAGTTTTCTAGTTGCACAATATAAATGTATGATCAATATTACCATTGAGAAACCATTAACTTAATATTCATCTGATGTAGCTTAAGGTCAAAATATTCTACTAAAGTCATTATAATACTTTCTCTAATGGACCTTTCTCAATGACATTTGTTATTGATGTTGTTGAGTTTGTTTTTTTAGAACAATAATAACATGTAATTACCCTTATTATATATATGATGTCCATATTTTCCAACAATTCAATCTTTTGTACAAAAATCTGGACCACTATTTGAAGCAATGAATGGTGAGTAATAGGATGATTAAACACTGGCTTTACATATTTGGTCTAAACATGAGACCAATGAAGATGTTGATGAACTTCCAGGATCATACAAATTTCTGTTAAAGGGAAAAAATTCGACATAGTAGCTCTAAGTTCTTTATGTTTCAAGAAAAACACCAAATCAAGAAAGGTTAAAATTACTTGAAGTCCACTAGACTTAGGGCAACCACTGTAGGAATTGCAACCTATCATTAGAACATCACTTCCCGTATCAATTTGTACATGGTATTCCAACCTATTTGTAATTTTGCATAATATAATCTCAAAAACAATAAATAAATAAATCAGTAAAACTCAGAGATAGTGAAAGAAGTTAATGTCAATAGTAATTTAATTTAAATAAAAAATGGAAACCCCATGAAAAAATTAAACTCAATCCAAAATTCGAAACAATGATCTAAAAACGAAGCCCAAATTCAAAAGAAAAGTAAAAAAAGAAGAAGTTATTTACCCAACAAGAAATGGATTATAGGTACCTCAAATAGGAAAATCCATGACACTACTAGAAGATTGCAACAACCTTCTATTGTAACATCCTTAACCCATATCCATCGCCGGAATAGGGTTATAGAGCATTACCGGACTTATTACTTAAATGAACATACATTACTCATTCATTTTTCATATCCAAATAAAAGTCATTCACAATCAATCATATAGTTACTAATACGAGCCTTCGAGGCCCATATCAAGCCTTAGAAGTGGTTTGAGACTAAACCGATAACTCAAGAAACTTTTTGGAAAACATAGAAAATTTTTCAAAATACAAGGGACACACACTCGTGTGGCCTGGCCGTGTGTCTCACACAGCTAAAGACACGCCCGTGTCACAGGCCGTGTGGACAATCGAAATGGGATCACATGGACGTGTCCCAGTCTGTGTCCTACCATGTGTAACTCACTGACTTGGGTTACACAGCCAACCACACGCCTATGTGGGTAGCCCATTTACCATTTGAAATGGCTTCACACTCCCGTATGCTAGGTCGTGTGCTATGCCATGCCAAAACTATAGGGTATATTGACTTATGCCACACGGCCAAGTCACACGCCCGTGTGCTAGGTCGTGTAGATCTACTGACTTGAGCTCTAATTAAACATCAGAGGACACACGGCATTGTCACTTAACCGTATGTCACACATGGCTGAGACTCACACCCGTGTCTCTGCCCATGTGGACAAAAATAAGCTATTTTCCAAACCATCTTTCTCAACCAAAATTTGCATTCAACTAAACATGTCAGAAGGCATATGACCATATTCATGCTATTTCAATACTAGCAAAAATAATGCTCATTATTTCATGTTTGTCAATTCAAAACATACCAATTTCACATTCAAAAATCATCTAAATGGTTAACTTCAACTATGCATTATTTTGCTTAAAACCACATGCATACCATATCTCAAAATACAACCATTTAGTACTCAAAGTACTAATCCACAACAAGTCATTCATAAATCAACTTTACACTACATATCAAAAGGCCATTTGCACATATATATACATCACCAAACATACCAAAATTAAGCCAAATCATAAAGATATATATATCCAAAACATACTTCATTTACAAGCCACAACAATTGGCTAATTACATTACCAACAAATAGGCCATTTTAACTACAACTCCTATACATGCCATATAACATATAAATTTGAAGTTCAAAAGTACCAAAGTAACAGCTGGATAGTGTGATGAGATCTCCGAAGACTCCCAATCCGAGCAAGCTTCAAATCACTAATAAACACGGAAAAGTAAACAAAGTAAGATATAAAGCTTAGTAAGCTCGTATAGTTAATAAGTAAAACTTACCATTCATTAACCAATTAAGCTATGTATCATAAAACATTACAATAATTTAACTTAATCACAAGACTAATACATGTTCATCCACATAGTAGATCATATACTTGCAAACTTCAAGGATTCAATGCTTATACGATTTACGTACATACCTATATCGATACGTATCAATCTCTTAACTTTTCATATATTCAATATACCCGTTGAACCATTTGGAATATTATCGGATACTCGATAATCTTGCACCCTAAGTGCCAATACAAGGCCGAAGCCATCTCAATCTCATATCTCATATAATGCTCACTCTCGAGCCATCAACGGGTCTACTCACACAAGCTGACAGTCAGGACGTAACTACACGATGCTGCTCACACAAGCTGACTAGAATCCATAACACATACCAAAAAACTCAGCCACCGGTAGAACTTACGGACCAACACCCAAATCACAATAACCCCTAATCACATGTCATTTGTATCCTAATCTTTTCCTAGTGTTCAACCGGGATTTCACATGTAGTCAATTCTTCATCAAACATTTCTGAAAGGTAGTATTCACAATTAATTAAATAATAAAGCATTGAAAACACAATTATATTAATGTTTATTAACATACGAGCTTACCTTGATCACAAAAATGTCAGAACAGGATCGACTAATCTGATACTTTATTTTTCCCCCGATCTAGATCCGAACTTCACTTTTCTTGATCAATATATAATAAAATTTAACTTATTAATTATCATTCTATTTAATTTACCCCAAAATACATATTATGACAAAATTACACTATTGCCCCTAATATTTTAATTATTTTACAATTTATTCCCTAGCTCATAAAAATGCAAATTCATGAAATTCAACTTATACCCATGCTAGCCGAATTTCTCTTATTAACATAGCAACCCATATTTTTCATTATTTCACACATTTACCACATAATTTTCATTTTTCACAAATAAATCTCTAATTTACAATTTCACTCAAAATCACTTAACAAATGTTGTTTATCTAACAATAACCATCCATTTTCTATCATGAAACATCAAAATACACACATATTCATCAATGTTAAAACCCTAAACCTTTAACAGTTTCACAAATTAGTCCCTGGGCTAGCTAGATTAAGTTACAAATCTAAAAACATAGAAATCAATAAAAACGGGACAAAAAATCATACCATGCAAGCTATGAGAGTTGGCCGAATGTCAAAGCTCCTTCAATGGCTATTCTTGCCCTAAATTTCAGTTGAAGAAGATTAACGGAAAAAATATTGATTTTGTTTTACTTAATTTAGATTTTATTTACCAAATTACTTATATAACCGTTATTATTAACCTTTAATTCACTTAATAAACTTTCCATATTTGTCCACTTAACATGTTAATGGTTTAATTACAACATAAACCCCTTAAAAATTAATATCATAGCCATTTAGTCCGTTTAACTTATAGAACTCTAGTTTTGTACTTTACGCTATTTAGTCCTTTTTATCGAATTAAGCATTCAAACAATAAAATTTCTTAACAAATTTTTCATATGACTCTATTAACATACTATAGACAATAAATTAATATTAAAATAAATATTTTGACCTCAGATTTGTGGTCCTAAAACCACTGTTTTGATTTTACTAAAAACGGGCTGTTACAACTCTCCATATAACAGCCTGATTTAGACCCTAGTCAGAACAGTAGTTTCGGGACTACGAATTTGAGTCAAAAAATATTTAAAAATTATTTTTTGTGTTTATTATGTGTGAATTTATATCTGTAATAGCCCGATCTAAACCCTAGTCAGAATGGTGGTTTCAGGACCATGAATCTGAGTCAAAAAATATTTAAATATTATTTTCCGTGTTTATTATATGTGAATTTGCATGTGTGAAAGTTTTGTATGAAAATTTGATCATTTGTGTGCTTAATTTAATAAAAGGACTTAATCCCGTAAATTAAAAATTTGGTAGTTTAATGTATAAGGGTTGAATTGTTAGTGGCTTTCTAAATTGAAGCATTTATGTTGCAAATAACCCTTTGGACTTAGTGATGGCCGAATGTACCCTTATTATGCATGTTTATGTTATTAATTTTAAAAGGGCAAAATAGTAAAATATGAAATAATATATGAATAATAAAACATAAAAGCTTATAATATGGCTTTATAATATCATCTATTTGACCAAAACTAAAACAAAAAGAAAAGAGAAAAGAAAAACCTAGTTCGGCAATTCTCAAGCTCAATCAAGATACGTGTTTAGCTCGATTTTTGATAATTTCTACGTTTTTGAGATTGTTGCTTCGAATACTATCCAACCCATGCTAGAATTTATGATTTTGATGAATGTTTTGAGTTATGACATTGATGAATAATTGTGTTTTGTGATGTTTGATGATGAAGTATTAAAGATATGTTTTAGATTAACATGTTTTGTATTGGAGTTTTTGATGATTTTGAGTAATTAGGGCTAAATTCTAAAAATAATAAATTGAGGGACTAAAATGTGAAATAAATGAAATATATGGATTAGTATGGGTATAAGGAAGATTCGGCCTAACTATGTTGTTGTAAGATTTGCATATTTTGTGTTTAATGCAATAGGGACTGAATTGTGAAAAATGTGAAATATTAGGGGTAAAAGTTTAATTTGCCCATTTGTGTGTTTTTGGATGAATTTAGTTGAATATTTTATTTAATAAGTTTAATTTATATTAATTTAGATCAAGGAAAGAGAAAAACGAATTTAGATCGGGGAAAAACTAAAGTTGTCGACTAGTCGATCCATACCAGTTTTATATCATTTGTGGTAAATTTATATGCAAATAAATGCTGTTAATTTTGTAAATATATATAAGTTTTATACGCTGAACCGAATTTTAAGATTTTATATACATAATGACCGAATGTGTATATGCTTGGAAATTAAGTTTACAAGTTCGACTCAACCAAGTTACGATGTTCGAAAGCCCCGTATGAGCCTTAGGAATAGCTAGGATACATATGTCATGACATAGGATTCTGATATGTGATGTGCGAGTAAGATCATGGTATCGATATATGTGTGCGAGTAAGACCACGTTTAATACGATGGCATCGATATGTGATTCTGTTATATGTGTACGAGTAAGACCCTGTCTGGGATAGTGGCATCGATATGTAATTACATGTAAGACCACGTCTGAGATGTCGGCATTGTACGATATGTGTGATAATCCGAGTATCCTACCCAATTTTGAATGGTTCAACGAGCAACGATAAGTTGTGAGCATACATGTGGAATGAGCTGAATGACCAAGTATGAAATAGGTTATTACCTACTTGTAATAAGGTAAGTAAGTACTTAATGGTTGTTACAAATGACTTATGAGGTAAATAAAGAATGTGTATGAATATGCAAGTGTGTTCGGCCTTGAATTGTATATTGTGAATATCTTTGAGATGATACTTGAACATGTGTAATTTTGACCAGTAATTATTTGATATGTGGTACAAACATAAGTATGATGTTAGTTTGAATTTGTGAGTAATTGTGTAGTATATTCGGTTATAAGTTAAGTGTAATTATGTGGTATAAAGGTTTGATACTTGAGTATATGTAAACAAGTGTTTTAAAGGTTCAGTTTTATGAGTGGATAATATGGTTTTAATAGTGTATGGTACCTTGGTATAGACATACGTATATTCGGTTACATGAAAGGTATAAGAATGGAATATTAAAGTTCGTTTCAAGAACATATGCTTACGAGTATGTATATATATATTTGAATAGATAATGGTACTATGGTTTTGAAATTTGAATGTTACCATGATAATAGATATTGTACATTGTCCAAAAGTTATGTATAATGATATCATATTTGTGGCTTATGTGCAAACTTATATAAGTGGTTATGAACGGTTTTAAAGATATAAAATAAGAATAATTATGAAATGATCCATGAATATTAGTTTATGGTTTTAAGTATAATTGGTTAGATAAAAATATTGTGGCTTTGAGTTTTGAATAATATTTTGATGCTGAATGTATGTGTATTTGGCAAAATGAAAGTATATGTATTATATGAAACTATAAGTTTGAAATTTTAAATGTGATTATGATAATATGAATTGGTTTGGAAATTGAATTGATATTATTATTGAGTTATTTATCTGCTTAAAGCTTACTAAGCTTTAAAAGCTTACTAAGCTTTAAAAGCTTACTTCGTGTATTTTTCCTATGTTTATAGAGTTACGAAGACCTGCTCAGGCTGGAAGTCATAGGAGATCGCATCACACTATCCAAATTTCGGTTTGGTAAATAAATGTTTTGAAGATTTGGTAATTTGGCATGTATAAGCTAGTCTGGTTTTGGTTTATTTGATTTGTATTTTTATAGCCATGCAAAAATGGATTAAATTCTTTGCTTGAATCTGGTTATGTTTGATTATGATTTAAGTTCATTTTGGTTATATTCTGTGTGCCATGGATGAGTGATATATATATAGTATGTGTTTTGTGCGTTAAAGCTGATTAATAACTTTGGATGTGATATGAATGAATTGGTCATAAAATCTACAAAGGTATGTTTGGTTGATTTGGATGTGGTTTATGTTAAGATAAAGTATGTATGTGAATTTGGGTTATTATGCTTGGTTGGAGATATTTTATTATGTTTTCCATATGATTTGTGAGATTTGGGTCTTGGGTAATTTTACCTATAATTGGTTAATGACATGAATATTATAAATAGCTTTAAGTAAGTCTATTAAATGGAAAATAGATGTTTTTGAGTTGTGGTTTGTAAATGATGACAATTATAGTGTCAATTCTGTTATGCGTAATGTTATATTGAAAACATGTATTCATAGAATATCGTTAAATGCATGATTATGGTTAAACCTAGTCGAAATATGATTGTATGCTCAAAACATGGTTACCATGAATTTGCTAGTAAAGTTTGGTCTTGAATAACAATAAGTGAACTATAATTTAAAATGACCGAATGTTGACTATTACTTTATTATTGAATATGAAATTTTAGATATATTAATTAGCATATATAATGAGTGTACTTTTTGGTAGTGTGTGCTCATAAAATAATTTATTTTACTATGGCTAAAATGCGGGTGATCTAGTGACTAAAAATAGGTATGTATAATCTCTAATGATTAATGCTAAAAATGAAGTATAAGGAAATGCATGGTTATTGTCGTATGGATGTTTTAACTCGTATCCAAGTGCAACGCATGCAAGTTCGTATTGACCATGACCTGAGCTGCATATGTAAGTGATTTTAAGATGTATAATATGGCTTATCAAGTTATAAGAATGTGTATGTGATTAGGTGGTTATACGCATAATTACATAAGTGGTATTAGAAGTATGTTTGACCACGTTGATAAAAATTAATGTCCTGTATATTAATGTATTATACGTAGTATGGAATACGTTGACATTTGTTATAGCTAGTGTATGCTATGTGCAAATCAATGTACGTTCTGAAATGTAAATTAATTATATTTATAAATGAGTTTGACTTGTGTGAATATATAAATGTCTGGAATGATGATTTTGATCGGTATGCCTCATAACCCCAATCCGGAGATAGATACAGGTTAGGGGTGTTACAATATTTGTGAAGTTTTCGTGTTTTAATTTTATCGTTTGAGTGCTCGATTAAATAAAAGGACTAAATTACGTCAAATAAAAATTTGGTAGTTTAATGTATAATGGGCCGAATTGCTATTAGCTTTAGAAATGGAAGCCTTTAAGTTGTAAATAGCCCATTGACATATTGAATGGACGACATTGGGCTTATATTATATAGTTTTGTTATAAATTCATTAAGGTTATTTTAGTAAACTAATAATATAAGCTATTATAATATAAAATATATCATAAAACATTAGTGTTCATATTATTTTCACCATTGCCGAAACTAAATAAGAAAGAAAGGAAAAGAGTTCTAGGGTTCAGCCATTTCTAAACTCAATAAAGGTATGTGTTTAGCTCAGTTTTTGATATTTTTTTACGTTTTTTGAGATCGTTGCTAAGTTATCTTCAAGACCCATGCTTGAATTTTTGATTTTGATGAATATTTTGAGTTATGCTATTGATGAAAGATATGTTTTAGATTAACATGTTTTGTATTGGAGTTTTTGATGATTTTGAGTAATTAGGACTAAATTGTAAAAATAATAATTTGAGGGACTAAAATGTGAAATAAATATAATATATGGACTTGTATGAGTATGGGTAAGACTCGGCCTAACATGGGTATGGAGAAATTTTACAAATTTTGTGTTTTGTGTAATAGGGACTAAATTGTAAAAAGTGTAAAATGTCAGGGGTGTTACATTTTATTAGTATCAGAGCTATGGTTTAGTCAATTTTAGGACTAATGTAGCACGTGTGAGTCTAGCTATAAATGTCATATTATATACTGCGATAGTGTGATGACTTCTGACATTTGAAAATGTGTTTTCATATAGTAAATGGATCCCGACAGAGCTATAGCTGATGATGTCGAGAGTGTAGTGCCTGCTCCCGTGCAAGGAACAACGCTGGTTAATTCTCGACCGACTTCGAGTAACCAAGAGAGAGGGGCTAAACAAATCTTTTACCAAATTATGAATGACTGGTTTACTCAGTATATCCAGACTAACCCGGCTGCACAACAACCTCCACCCCTGATTAATCCTTCTTCGATGTCTGCTACACCACAAGTAAGTGACCCATTGAGACTGCATAAGCCACCTATTGATAAAATCAAAAAACACGAGGCTGAAGAGTTTAAAGCTACTGATGATGATGATGCTGAGCGGGCTGAATTTTGGCTTGATAATACTATCCGTGTGTTTGATGAGCTGTCTTGTACCCCTGATGAATGTTTAAAATGTGCCATATCTTTGCTTCGAGACACAACATATCACTAGTGGAATACACTAGTATTAGTGGTTTCGAAAGAGTGGGTGACTTGGGAATTCTTTCAGACTGAGTTCCGTAAGAAATATATCAGCTAGAGATTTATCTATCAGAAGCGCAAAGAATTACTGGAGTTGAAACAAGGTCGCATGACTGTGACAGAGTATGAGCAAAAATTTGTGAGACTCAGTCGGTATGCCCGTGAGTGTGTTTTGACCGAATCCATAATGTGTAAAAGATTTGAAGATGGGCTGAACGAAGACATTAAACTGTTAGTTGCATACTTGAAATAAAAGAGTTTGTAGTATTGGTTGAGCGAGCCTGTAAAGTTGAAGAGCTCGGGAAAGAGAAAAGAAAAGCTGACTTTGAAGCTAGAGATTCGTGTAAGGGATCATTCAGTAAGTCAATCCAGTCGGCACCAAAGAAGTTCCGAGATGATTTCAGCAATTCTAAAGCTACTGCGGGTTATTCCAGACGGGATCAGAATATACCACCTGTGAGCTCGAGAGCTACCTCAGTAGCTAGAGTGGGTAATGTCAGATCAAATCAACCTGAGTGTAAACATTGCGGCAAATGACATTCCAGCAGTTGCAGATTGCATGATCGGGACTGTTTTAAATGTGGATCGATAGATCATTATATTCGTGAATGCCCATTGTTAGCTAAAGAAAATCCAACACATAATACGAGATCAGGTAACACTGCAGCTCGAGGTAGGCCACCCAAAAATATGAGTAGCAGTCAGAGAGGAACTAAGGATATAGCAGTTAGATCTAAGGCTCGTGCACCTGCCAAAGACTATGCTATTCGCGCATGCGAGGAGGCTTCATCCCTAGATGTCATTACTGGTACATTCACTCTTTATGATACTAATGTAATTGCATTGATTGATCCTGGTTTGACTCATTCTTATGTGTGTAAGACTTTAGTATTTAGTAAGACTCTCTCTGTTGAGTCTACTGAGTTTGTGATTAGGGTTTCAAACCCCTTAGGCCGGTGTGTTATGGTTAACAAAGTGTATAAGAATTGTCCTTTGATGATTCGAGATCTGTGCTTTCCGACTGATTTGATGTTGTTGCCATTTGATGAGTTCGACATAATTCTAGAAATGGACTGGTTGGCTTTGCATGATGCTGTTGTAAACTGCAAAAGAAAGACTATTGATTTACGGTGCCAGAATGATGAGATTATTCGAATTGAATCAAATGATCTTAATGGTTTACCAACAGTGATTTCTTAGATGCTAGCTCAGAAATATTTGAGAAAAGGTTGTGAAGCTTATTTTGCCTATGTGCTAAATAGTAAAGTGGCTAAAAAGAACATTGAATCAGTACCTGTTGTGTGTAAGTATCCGGATGTGTTTCCTAAAGAATTGCCGGGTTTGCCACCTATTTGAGAGGTTGAGTTTGGTATTGAGTTAGTGCCTGGGACGACTCCGATATTGATAGCTCCATATAGAATGGCACCGACTGAATTAAAATAATTGAAAGCTCAGTTGCAAGAGTTGATAGATAGAGGTTTCGCGCGATCGAGTTTCTCCCCCTGGGGTGCGCCAGTGTTATTTATGAAAAAGAAAGACGAAACTATGAGAATGTGCATTGATTATAGACAGCTCAATAAGGTGACTGCAAAGAATAAGTACCCATTGCCACGAATTGATGATTTGTTTGATCAACTGAAAGGGGCCACAATATTTTCGAAGATAGATTTGAGATCAGGCTATTATTAGTTGCGGGTTAAAGAGTTCGATGTGCCAAAGACTGCTTTCCGAACGAGGTACGAACACTATGAGTTTCTAATTATGCCTTTCAGACTTACTAATGGACCTACTATTTTCATGGATTTGATGAATCGGATCTTCAGACAATATTTGGATCAGTTTCTGGTTGTGTTTATAGATGACATTTTGATCTACTCCCATGATGAAACTGAGCATGCCGAACATCTGAGACTTGTGTTACAGACTTTGTAAGATAAACAGTTGTATGTAAAATTCAGTAAGTGTGAGTTTTGATTAAGCGAAGTCAGTTTTCTGGGCCATATTGTATGAACATCGGGTACTCGGGTTGATCCAAGTAAAATTTCATCTATACTTCATTAGAAACCTCTGGGGAATGTTTCTAAAGTCCGAATTTTTCTAGGACTTGCTAGTTATTATAGACAGTTCGTAAAAGGTTCTGTATGATTGCAGTCTCGATGACAAAATTATTGCAGAAAGATGTTAAGTTCGAGTGGTCAGACAAATGCCAGAAAAATTTTGATCAATTGAAAGCCCTTTTGACAAAAGCTTCAGTGTTTGTTTAGCCAGAATCAGGTAAAGGATTTGTCATATATAATGATGCATCTTTAAATGGTTTGGGCTGTGTTTTAATGTAGGAAGGCAAAGTCATAGCTTATGCCTCAAGACAGTTAAAGCCACATGAAAAGAATTATCTGACACATGACCTAGAATTGGCAGTTATTGTGTTCGCGTTGAAAATTTGGCATCACTATCTATACGGTGATAAATGTCATGTTTATTCTAATCACAAAAGCCTAAAGTACTTGATGACTCAGAAATATCTGAATTTAAGACAACGCCAATGGTTGAAATTACTAAAAGACTATGAGCTTGTGATTGACTACCACCCGGGAAAGGCTAATGTTGTTGCTGATGCTCTAAGTCAAAAATCACTATTTGCTTTGCGTGCAATGAATACATATATGGCTATGTGTGATGATGGTTCGATAATAGCTAAATTAAAAGCAAGACCGTTATTCGTTCAGCAAATTTATGATGCCTAGAAGGTTGGTGATGATTTGTTAGCAAAAGAGCTCAATGTAAGGTTGGTGATGATTTGTTAGCAAAAGAGCTCAATGTGATTCAAATGATGATTCAGAGTTTCGAGTTGATACTGATGGTTGTCTGAGATTTAGAAATTGAATATGTGTCCCGAGAAATTCAGAGTTGATTCAAATGATTTTGAATGAAGCTCATAGCAGTCGGTTATCTATTCACCCAGGTAGTACAAAGATGTTTAATGATCTGAAACAGCTTTACTGGTGGCATGGTATGAAACGAGACATTTCCGACTTTGTTTCGAAATGTTTAGTCTGTCAGCAAGTAAAAGCGGAGCATCAAGTACCATTTGGATTACTTCATTCGATCATGATACTTGAATGGAAATGGGACAGAGTCACGTTGGATTTTGTATCTGGATTACAGTTGACACCGAGCAAGAAAGATGCAATCTGGGTTATTATGGATAGATTGACTAAATCAGCTCATTTTATTCTGATATGTACAGACTACTCACTTGATAAGCTAGCTGAATTGTATGTTTCTCAGATTGTGAGATTACGTGGTGTGTCTATTTCTATTTTTTCGAATAGAGATCTGAGGTCTACATCGCGGTTTTGGAAGAAACTGCAAGATACATTAGGTACAAAATTACATTTCAGCACAGCTTTCCATCCGCAAATAGATGGTCAGTCCGAACGAATCATTCAGATACTTGAGGATATGTTGAGATGTTGCATTCTTGAGTTCGAAGGTACGTGGGAAAGATACCTACCTCTGATTGAATTTGCATACAATAATAGCTTTCAATCGAGTATCAAAATGGCACCTTATGAGGCTTTGTACCGTCGTAAATGTCGTACACCATTGTATTGGATTGAGCTTAGTGAAAATAAAATACACAGAGTCGATTTGATCAGAGAGACTGAATAGAAAGTAAAGGTGACCTGTGAAAGTCTGAAAACGACGTCAGATCGATAGAAATAGTATGCGGACCTGAAACGAAAAGATATAGAGTTTTAGATTGGAGATAAAGTCTTTTTGAAAGTCTCACCGTGGAAGAAAATACTCAGATTCAGTCGTAAAGGCAAATTGAGTCCGAGATTTATTGGGCAGTATGAGATTATAAAGCGTATCTGGCCGGTTGCTTACAGACTGTTGTTGCCACTTGAGCTAGAAAAGATCCACAATGTATTCCATGTTTCAATGCTTCAAAGATATCAATCGGATCCCTCACATGTGATTAGTCCGTCTAAGATTAAGATTAGGGCTGATATGACATATGAGAAAGAACCGATTCGTATTTTGACCTGTGAGATTAAAGAGTTGCGATATAAGAAAATTTCATTGGTTAAAATACTATGGCATAAACACGGAGTTGAGGAAGCAACATGAGAGTCAGAGGATACAATGAAAGAGCGTTATTCGAACCTATTCACTGATAAAATTTTTGGGGACGAAAATCCCTAAGGGGGAGAGTTGTAACAACCCAATTTAGACCCTAGTCAGAACGGTGGTTTTGGGATCACGAATCCAAGTCAAAAAAATATTTAAAAATTATTTTCTATGTTTATTATGTATAAATTTATATCTGTGAAATTTTCGTGCTTTAATTTTATCATTTGAGTGCTCGATTAAATAAAAGGACTAAATCGCGTAAAATAAAAATTTGGTAGTTTAATTTATAAGGGGCCGAATTGCTATTGGCTTTATAAATATAAGCCTTTAAGTTGTAAATAGCCCATTGACATATTTAATGGACGGCATTAGGCTTATATTATATAGTTTTGTTATAAATTCATTAAGGTTAATTTAGTAAACTAATAATATAAGCTATTATAATATAAAATATATCATAAAACATTAGTGTTCATATTATTTTCACCATTGTCGAAACTAAATAAGAAAGAAAGGAAAAGATTTCTAGGGTTTGGCCATTTCTAAACCCAATCAATCTATGTGTTTAGCTTTTTTTTATTTTATAATTTTTACGTTTTTGAGATCGTTGCTAAGTTATCTTCAAGACCCACGCTTGAATTTTTTATTTTGATGAATATTTTGAGTTATGCCATTGATGAGAGCTTGTGATTTTTTTTGTTTGATGATGAAATATGAAAGATATGTTTTAGATTAACATGTTTTGTATTTGAGTTTTTGATGATTTTGAGTAATTAGGACTAAATTGCAAAAATAATAATTTGAGGGACTAAAATGTGAAATAAATGAAATAAATGGACTTGTATGAGTATGGGTAAGATTCAGCCAAACATGGGTATAGAGAAATTTTGTATATTTTGTGTTTTGTGCAATAGGGACTAAATTGTAAAAAGTGTAAAATGTCAGGGGTGTTACACTCCCCTTAGGAATTTTTCATCCCCGAAAATCTTACCAAAAAATAGGTTAAGGTATTGTTTTCTCATAGCTTTCTCGAGTTCCCACGTAGCTTCTTCAACACCCTGACGTTGCCATAGAACCTTTACTAAAGCTATGCTATTGTTTCTTAACTCTTTAACCTCTCGAGCTAAAATTTTGATCTGTTCTTCGCTATACGACATATCAGGTTGAATTTCAATCTCTACCGAAGTAATTATGTATGATGGGTCCGATCAGTATCGTCGTAACAAAGACACATGAAACACAATATGAATCTTTTCCAGCTCTGACGGTAACACAAGTCAATAAGCTACTGGCCCAATTCTCTCGATAATCTCATACGGTCCTATAAATCACAGACTCAATTTTCCTTTACAACCAAATCGAAAAATCTTCTTCCACGATGATACTTTTATAAATACTCTGTCACTGATTTGAAATTCAATATTTTTACGTTTCAAATCCGCATATGATTTCTGTCGATCTGAAGCTGCTTTCAAACTATCACGAATTACTTTCACTTTATCTTCAGTATCTCTAATCAAATCAACCAAGTGAATCTTTTTCTCACTAAGCTCGGTCCAATGCAATGGAGTTCAACATTTACGAGCATACAAAGCTTCATATGGTGCCATCTTGAGGCTTGACTAATAATTATTATTATACGCAAATTCAACCAACGGTAAATATTTTTCCCAATTGCCTTCGAAACCTAAAACACATTAACGAAGCAAATCTTTGAGAATTTGAATTACTCTCTCAAACTAACCATCGGTTTGAGGATGAAATGCAGTATTAAAATGCAACCGAGTCCCCAAAGCTTCTTGTAATTTCTGTCAAAATCGTGATGTAAACCACAAATCTCTGTCCAAAATAATAGAAACTGGCACCCCGCGCAATCCAACAATCTCAGAGATGTACTATTCAGCTAATCTACCAAGTGAATAGTCTGTACATACTGAAATGAAATGTACAGTTTTCGTGAGTCGATCAACAGCAACCCAAATAACATCTTTCTTTTTTTGAGATAGGGGTAATCCCGATACGAAATCCATTGTAACTATATCCCATTTCCACCCAGGTATCATTACTGGCTATAATAGTCCTGAAGGTACTTGATGTTTGGATTTAACCTGTTAACAAACCAAGCATCTCGACACAAATTCTGATATGTCACATTTCATGCCCGGCCACTAGTACATCTGTTTCAAATCACTATACATTTTACTACTCCTTGGATGAACAGTTAAGCTACCATTGTATGCTTCATGTAAAATTATCTATATAAGCTTGGGATTCTTCGGCACACAAACTCTACCACAGAATAGCAAACAATCATCAGATCCAATCTGATACTCTGAATCAATAGTCAACTCACACTGTACTCTTTTAGCTTGCAAATCATTATCACATTTTTAAGCCTCGCAAATTTGCTGAAGAAATATTGGCTTAGCTTTTAACTTAGCTAAAATAGAACCATCATCAGATAAGGTTAACTGTGTGTTCAATGCACGCAAAGTGAACAAAGATTTTCTACTCAGAACATCTACGACTACATCCGCTGTAACGCCCAATTTTTAGGTTTTCTGTGTTTCTGTGTTTTTTAAAATTTGGGTGTGTTCTGGTTGGTTAAAATATATATTTTAGTAGGTTAGTGGGCCTTTGGAAGGCCCAAACTTAAGTTAAATCCGTGGTAGCCTTCGAAATTTTGATTTTAAGAACAAGTGATGCAATTGACGTTTGGGCTTTTAAGAGTAAAGGGGTAAAAGATGACACAAAAAGGAGTGTGGTGTAGTGGCAAGGTAGCGCCACCTAGGGGACAAGGAAGTGACGCCATAGAGGAAGAAAGGGGTCCAAGGTTCAAGTCTTGGCTCTTGCAATTTATTTTGGTTTTTGTTTTCAATAAATCTGGAAGCAAGTAGGTGCGCTTTAAAGTTTAATGTGTTAGACTTATGACACAAATGAGTTGATGGCCTAGTGGTGGTGGCGTGATTTGGCATGTGAGAGGACTTTGGTTTGAATCCCTTGGCGCACAAAGGTTGTTTATTTTGCTATGTTGGGACGGCAAGAGTTGGTGTTGGTTTTAAACTTTGATGTTGGAAAGATCCCACATCGGGAAGCTAACATAAGAGTAGATGGAGAGCTGGCTTTAAAAAGAGCAAACCATGAGGAGAGTTGGCATAACCTTCTAGGCTGATCCCTTTCGCTTGGTGGCGTGCTCGTTTGGGTTGGGCGTCAGCTAAAAGTGTGGGAGCGCGGATTAACTGCAGTCTCCTAACAAGTGTGTATTTCTCATTACTGTAGCAGTAGGACTACTATTTCGGGACACGATGGGCTGAAATGGGCCATGTAGTCCCAATGGGTCCGTAGGCCCAAGTGGATAAGTTGTAGAATTACTAAAATACCCCTATAGGGTAGGACTACCGATTTACCCTTGGAGGGTAAAATGACTATTTTGCCCCTCGTGCGTAAATGACTAACTTGTGTGATGATTGGGTTAGTTGACGTGGATTTATGGTAGTTATCGTTAATTCGTAAGTCTAATGTGTTAGTGATCGGTCGTAGGATTATCGCGTGGGAGATATCGTCATCAATCGTCATCAACCAGGTGTGTAAACGACACCCTCCCTTAGACTGAATTGGTAAAAGCCGAAATACCGAAACATTGGTATTTTGTGAACTTCATGAGGCGTCATGAGCTACTCGTGAGACAGTTGTTAATGAATATGGTGCATTTGGATGATTAGAGTGCAGAGTGTGCATTTTCGTGCACAACGGTATATTTGGGCTTAATGGGCCGAAAACGGGCCAATAGGCCAACAGGCCCACTTTGGTAAAAAGACGAGGTAAGTACTTCTGATTACTTGGTAAATGTTAGAATGAGCATGAAACCCTAGCAATAGGCAATAATTACTGAAATACCCTTATAGATGAAAAATTATGATTTTACCCCTAGGGATATTTTATTTTATCTGAAAAGCATGATGTTCTGTTTCTATGTACGTATGCCAAGACATATTATTCTGTTGCATGGGACATGGGTTTATATTGATGGAGGAAGCGTTCTATAACGCCCCCACGCCCGAAACCGTCATCGGAGTTAAGCTTGAGGTGTTACTAATCTTATTTTACCTTTTTAAACAATTCTAACTACTTATATTAATTTTCGGAATAAACTATTTTTCTGCGTCATGGTTACTTAAAAAATCATATCTCGAGTTACGAAACTCAAAATCCAATTCCGTAAATTTTCCTGAAAATATACTCATATATCTATTTACTAATTTTTTTCTAGAATTTTTGGTTGAGGCAATTAGTACAGTTTATTAGTTAAAGTTACTCCTGTTTCAGAATTCAATTGCACTGATATCTACTTACTACGAACCACTTTTCTCCCTGTAAAAAATTCATATGACAATAACATTTGTTTCTATTAAAACTAGATTCAATAATGATTCTAACCATATAAAGTACACAACCTAATCATTTTTATAAAATTTATGGTGAATTTCTAAATTTGAAACAGGGGATCCAGAAATTGCTCTGGCCCTATTTCACTAAAACTCAGATATCTTATAAAATACAAAACCTTTACCTGCTTTGCTTATTCCATATGAAAATAGACACAATGAGATTCATTTTCATATATTATTCACTATCAAACCATGTCTCTAAAAATTTTTGTGATTTTTCAAAATCACATTATTTTTGATACTTGAATCCGTTTTTAAGTTACTTTCACATTTTTCATAATTTTCATGTGATAGTTACTACTTAATCATACATACTATTAAACATGTATATCATCAGCCATTCTATTAGCTAATCACTAGAAAATATTTACACATCATTCATTGATCATATCATATCAAAAGAAACCAAGTTCCTATACATGCCATACACAAAACGAAACGTCTAACTATACCAATGTAATTTCTTCGATAGTGTGATTGGGTCTCCGACGTTTCCTTTGATCCCCGAGTGGCTTGATAAAAACTATAAGAAAAAGAAAATAAGAGAGTAAGCACTAGGCTTAGTAAGCTTACAAGCAAATAAATTACAACATTCAACATAATGAATAAATATACATCAAGTCACCTAGCCTCATAAACTTTCTTTACTTCTCATTTTCTACCTTCTTCTTTACTCACTTACCTTCTTTCTTACCTGACCTTTCACTATTCATAAATATAATCTACCTTCCCTTTGCTGCTGATAATTCACTATGATTTAACATATACAATGACCCATTGAACCACTCGAATACTAAGGATACTAGGTCGCTCTGCCTATCAATATCTCTCGCCAATGCCATGTCTTCGACATGGACTTACATGAATTATTCCTATCTCCAATGCCATATTTATTTATATAATATGGGCTTACATGGCTAATTCCTGTCTCCAAAGCCATATATCTGATATGGACTTACATGGCTCATTTCTATCCTGTCCTATCAACCCCAATATCCTAATATTCCTAAGGTTCAAACGGGGCTTCCTAATGCTTTTTCTCTCTATACTTACTTTTAATTCGACTTTAAATATTCTCAAAAAATAAGTATATAAATGCTGGAAATTAACAATAATAATGTAAAATATAAGAATATTGCATTTATTTATCAGAACTTACCTCGATATAAAATGTGACTAAACTTTACAATTTAGTCCTTTACTTTTCTTTTCCCCGATCTACTCCTGAATTTTGTTCTTCTTGATCTATAATAGCAAATTTAACTTATTTAATATTCACATTTATCAAAACAGTCCTTTACTCAAGCTTTGAAAAAATTACATTTTTACGCCTAAACTTTTGCATATTTACACTTTTACCCCAAATCTCGTAAATTAAACTTCAACCTATTTTCTTTTGTTTTATGACATGCTGATCATTTTTCCCTTCTATGGCAGCATCAAATTCATACTCTAACATGAACTTATGACTATTAGGTATTTTACCGATTAAGCCCTTTTGCTCGTTTTTACCTAAAACCGAGTAGCACAAGTTGTCTAACATAATCTAAGACCTCATATTCTATCATAAAACAACAAAATAAACACTTTTCACCTATGGATATTTTTCCAAATATGAACCCTAACTTAAATTATTGCTAGCATAAGCTTTATCGAGCTACCGGGACTCCGAAAACGTAAACATTAAAAACGAGGCTTGGACTCACATACTATGGAGCTTGAAAATTGAAGAAACCCTAGCTATGGAGAGAGCAAAATTCGACAGCAACCATATGAGAAAGATGACCATTTTGTGTTATTTTTCCCATTTTATTTCATTTAATATACAAATGACCAAAATGCCCCTCCTTACTAAACTTTCAAAAATTCCTTCCATGTCCTAATTTTTGTCCATGAACTTAAAATTGGTTAAATTGCTATTTAAGACCTCCTCATTAATATTCCAAAACAATTTCATACTAAAAATTTCTAGAATGCATGTTTGCAAATTATTCGATTTAATCCCTAACCTCAACTTAAGCACTTTCTGCATAGAATTTCATCACGAAATTTTTGGACAATCATGTAATCATATCATGAACCTCAAAATAATAATAAAATAAATTTTTCTACCTCATATTTGTGGTTTCGTAACCACTATTCCGTTTAGGCCCTATTTCGGGATGTTACATTTCTCCCCCCTTTAGGGATTTTCGTCCCCGAAAATCTTACCTGTGAAGAGATTTGGGTACTGTTTTCGCATAGCCTCTTCGGGTTCCCATGTAGCCTCGTCTACCCCATGTCCATTCCATAGTACTTTCACAAGTGCAATACTTTTGTTCCTTAATTGCTTTACCTCTCGAGCTAGAATCTTTACTGGTTCTTCACCGTAAGTCATGTCTGGCTAAATCTCAACCTCTGTCTGAGAAATCACATGTGACGGATCTGAACGATAACGACGTAGCATAGACACATGAAATACATTATGAATCTTCTCTAACTCAATCGGCAAAGCTAACCGATATCCTAATGGTCCGACTCTCTCAATCACTTCAAACGGTCCAATAAAACGTGGACTTAGTTTGCCTTTCTTGCCAAATCTATGAACTTTCTTCCACGGGGATACTTTTAAAAAAACTTTGTCACCAACTTGATATTCAATCTCTTTTCTCTTCAAATCTGCATACGACTTTTGTCTGTCTGAAGCTACTTTCAAGCAATCTCTGATGATTTTTACTTTCTCTTCTGTTTCCTTAACTAGATCAACCTCGTAAATCTGATCTTCCTTAAGCTCTGTCCAATACAAAGGTGTGCGACATTTACGTCCATACAAAGCTTCATAAGGTGCCATCTTCAAACTCGACTGATAACTATTCTTATAGGCAAACTCTACTAATGGTAAATATTTTTCCCAATCGCCTTGAAATTCCAAAGACACAAAGATCTAAGCATATCTTCAAGTACTGAATAACTCTCTCTCGACTAACCGCTCGGTTTGAGGATGGAAAGTCAGACTAAAACTCAACTTTGTGCCCAAAGCCTTCTCGTAATTTCTTCCAAAATCGTGAAGTAAATCTTGGATCTCTGTCTGAAATGATCGATAATGGTACCCCGTGTAGTCTGACTATCTCTGAAATATACAACTCGGCCAACTTGTCAAGTGAATAATCCATACGAACTGGGATAAAATGAGCCGACTTTGTTAATTTA
The DNA here is from genome assembly GCA_025698465.1 of Gossypium longicalyx. Lineage (NCBI taxonomy): Eukaryota > Viridiplantae > Streptophyta > Magnoliopsida > Malvales > Malvaceae > Gossypium > Gossypium longicalyx. Next base: position 54,600,651 of record CM046996.1, read on the forward strand.
TCAATCACAACCCATACTGCATCTTTCTTTCTCGGTGTAAACGGCAATCCTGTCACAAAATCTATAGTTCGATCCCATTTCCACTTAGGGACTAGCATGGGCTGCAATAAACCTGAAGGTACCTGATGTTCGGCCTTTACCCGCTGACAGATCAAGCATCTAGAAACAAACTCTAAAATGTCCCTTTTGATTCCTACCCACCAATACATTTTCTTCAAATCATTATACATCTTTGTACTACCTGGATGAATAGACAAAGAACTACTATGTGCTTCCTGTAAGATCTTTCGAATAAGCTCATCACTCTTCGGTACGCATACCCTGTCTCTGAACATCAAACAACCGTCAGAACTGATCTGAAAATCTGACTCTATATCCGACTCACACTGATTTCTTTTGGCTAACAACTCACTGTCATTTTTCTGAGCTTCACAAATTTCTTCAAGAAACATCGGTTTGGCTCTCAACTCAGCTAAGATAAAACCATCATCTGATAAGGCTAGACTAGTGTTCAAAACTCTTAATGCAAACAAAGATTTCCTACTCAAAGCATCAGCAACAACGTTTTCCTTACCTGGGTGATAATCGATCACTAGCTGATAATCTTTAATCAACTCTAACCATCTTCTTTGCCTCAAATTCAAATCTTTTTGAGTCATCAAATATTTCAAACTTTTGTGATCAGTAAATATGTGGCACTTCACACCGTACAAATGATGTCTCCAAATTTTCAGCGCAAAAACAATGGCAGCTAGCTCTAAATCATGTGTCGAATAGTTCTTCTCATGTCGCTTTAGCTGTCTAGAGGCATAAGCGATTACCTTCCCTTCCTGCATAAGTACACAACCAAGTCCATCCATGGACGCATCACTGTAAATCACAAACTCCTTATCTGGTTCTGGTTGTACTAAAACAGGAGCTTTAGTCAACAATGCTTTTAACTTATCAAAACTCTGTTGACACTTTTCAGTCCATTCAAACTTGACATCCTTTCGCAGCAATCTTGTCAGTGGGGTAGCGATCATAAAAAATCCCTCTACAAATCATCTATAATATCTGGCAAGACCAAGAAAACTTCTAACTTCTGATACATTTCTAGAAGGCTTCCAATCAATAATGGCTGAAATCTTGCTCGAATCAACCTTAATACCTTCACCTGAGACAATATGTCCAAGAAAACCAACTTCTCGTAACTAGAACTCACTTTTGCTGAACTTGGCATACAACTGATTATCTCTCAGAATTTGTAAAACTGTTCTCAAATGCTCTGCATGCTCAGTCTCATCATGAGAATAAATCAAAATATCATCAATGAACACAACTACAAACTTATCCAGGTACGGTCTGAAAATTCGGTTCATTAAGTCCATGAAAATGGCAGGAGCATTAATCAAGCCAAATGGCGTCACAAGGAACTCATAATGACCATACCTATTCTGAAAAGCAGTCTTCAGGACATCTGACTCTTTAACTCGTAACTGATAGTATCCGGATCTCAAATCTATCTTGGAAAACACAATAGCTCCCTTCAATTGATCAAACAGATCATCAATTCTAGGCAATGGATACTTGTTCTTTACTGTTAGCTTGTTAAGTTGCCGATAATCTATGCACAATCTCATCGATCAGTCTTTCTTTTTCACAAATAGCACTGGTGCACCCCATGGTGAACTACTGGGTCTTACAAAGCCTTTATCTCATTAATTTACGCAATCGAGCTTTCAATTCTTTCAATTCCAACGAGCCATTCTATAAGGAGCAATAGAAATGGGCGTGGTACCTGGAATCAACTCAATACCAAACTCAACTTCTCTAACAGGAGGCAAACCTGGTAGTTCTTCTGGAAACACATCGGGAAACTCACATACCACGGGCACTGATTCAATTTTCAATTCTAGATCTTTAGTGTTCAACGCAAAAGCAAGATAAGCTTCATACCCTTTTCTCAAACACTTCTGAGCAGACATAACAGAAATTATGGAAAATGAACTATCTGACTCTTCTGAATTAACTCGAATAATTTCACCATTTTCACACTTCAACTCAATGAATTTCTTCCCACAATTCACTATCACATCATGTGTAGTCAACCAATCCATACCAAGAATCACATCAAACTCATCAAATGGCAATAGCATGAGATCGGCCGAAAGACAGTAGCCTCTAATCATCAAAGGACAATTTCTACATACTTTATCTACTAATACATGCTTGCCTAATGGATTCGATACTTTAATCACAAATTCTATAGATTCTATAGGCATACTTATACAAGGCATCAATTTCTTGCAAACATATGAATGAGTTGAACCCGAATCAATCAAAGCAATGACATTAATATTATGTAGAGAAAATGTACCCGTAATCACATCGGGGAAGGATGCCTCTTTGCGTTACGAATAGCATAAGTCCTTGCAGGGGCTCTAGCATCTGGTCTCACAGCTGAATCTCTTGAGGTACCTTTGTTACTTACTCCTACTCCCGGTTGCCTCGGTAATCTGCCTCTAGTAGGAGTATTTTCGGATCTAGCACTCTGTGTTATCTCTCGATTAGCTACCTCTGGACATTCTCGTACAAAATGATCTGGAGCACCGCATTTATAACAAACATTTTCGCCTGCCCGACAAGGACCATAATGAAGTCTACCACACCGTGGACACCTTGATCTACCCCGTCCAACATTACCTACACTCTCGCAATCGAGGTGGTCCGAGCCTTCGAATCCTTAAATCTGCTTTGCCTCTATTCGACTAGAATACCCGGTGAGAAACTAGATCTGTAGAAAACTCCTTTGGCCTTTTGGATGTAGCTTGGAATGACTCGCTCATCCGTCTCTTCTTTGTATCTTGTGTCTCTGTCTCAACTTTGCCTTTTCTTTTAATGACTCCTCCTCCGCTTTACAAGCTCTCTCAACTAAAATAACGAACTCTTTTATTTCTAGGACACCCACTGTCAGTCGGATATCATCATTTAATCCATCCTCAAACCTTTTACACATGATAGCCTCTGTGGACACACATTCTCTAGCATATTTACTAAGCCTGACAAATTCGCACTCACAATCGGTCACCGTCATATTACCTTGTTTCAATTCCAGGAATTCCTTTCTCTTCTGATCAATAAACCTCTGACTGATGTACTTTTTACGAAATTCCTCCTGAAAGAGATCCCAAGTGACCCTCTCCTTTGGTACAATTGATACAAGTGTTTTCCACCAGTGGTAGGCTGAGTCTCTAAGAAGTGATACTACACATTTCATACATTCCTCGGGTGTACAAGATAATTCGTCAAAGACTCTAATAGTATTTTCTAACCAAAATTCTGCTCTTTCTGCATCATCATCCTTTGTTGCTCAGAACTCTTCTGCCCCTTGTTTCCTGATTCTATCAACTGGTGGCTTTTCTCTTATCACTATACCTGTGACTAGGGAAGCTTGAGCTGCATGGGTAGCCTGAGAATCATGAGGGGGTGGAGGTCTAACTTCCGGATTCGTACGAACGAACTCGGCAAACAAATCATTCAAAGCTTGGAAGAGAGCTTCTCGAGTCACTCCTCCCGATTAATCATTCATCGCCTCTTCTCGGATGGCGCTGCATACTGCGCGGAGCAGCGCGCATTACTTTCTCATCATCATCACCAGCTCGTTCGGGATCCATTACTATAAAACAAAATATTTAAAAATCGTCAGGAGTCATCACACTATCAAAATACAGGTATGGCATGTATAGCTAGACTTTTACTCACACTAATTGTTCCGAGAACTGACTAAACCTGCTCTGATACCAATAAATGTAACGCCCCCACGCCCGAAACCGTCATCGGAGTTAAGCTTGAGGTGTTACAATCTTATTTTACCTTTTTAAACAATTCTAACTACTTATATTAATTTTCGGAATAAACTGTTCTTCTGCATCATGATTACTTAAAAATTCATACCTCAAGTTCCGAAACTCAAAATATAATTCTGTAAATTTTCCCTAAAAATAGACTCATGTATATATTTACTAATTTTTTTCTAGAATTTTTGGTTGAGGCAATTAGTACAGTTTATTAGTTAAATGTACTCCTATTTCAGAATTCAACTGCACTGACCTCTACTTACTACGGACCACTTTTGTCCCTGTAAAAAAATCATATGACAATACCGTTTGTTTGTCTTAAAACTAGATTCAATAAGTATTCTAACCATATAAAGTACACCACCTAATTATTTTTATAAAATTTATGGTGTATTTCTAAAGTTGAAACAGGGGATCCAGAAATTGCTCTGGCCCTATTTCACTAAAACTCAGATATCTTATAAAATACAAAACCTTTACCTGCTTTGCTTATTCCATATAAAAACAGACACAATGAGATTTATTTTCATATATTATTCACTATCAAACCATGTCTCTACAAATTTTTGTGATTTTTCAAAATCACGTTATTTCTAATACTTGAATCCGTTTTTAAGTTACTTTCACATTTTTCATAATTTTCATGTGATAGTTACTACTAAATCATACATACTATTAAACATGTATATCATCAACCATTCTATTAGCTAATCACTAGCAAATATTTACACATCATTTATTGATCATATCATATCAAAAGAAACCAAGTTCCTATACATGCCATACACAAAACGAAACGTCTAACTATACCAATGTAATTTCTTCGATAGTGTGATCGGGTCTCCGATGTTTCCTTCGATCCCCGAGTGGCTTGATAAAAACTATAAGAAAAAGAAAATAAGAGAGTAAGCACTAGGCTTAGTAAGCTTACAAGCAAATAAATTACAACATTCAACATAATGAATAAATATACATCAAGTCACCTAGCCTCATAAACTTTCTTTACTTCTCATTTTCTACCTTCTTCTTTACTCACTTACCTTCTTTCTTACCTGACCTTTCACTATTCATAAATATAATCTACCTTCCCTTTTTGCTGATAATTCACTATGATTTAACATATACAATGACCCGTTGAACCACTCGGAATACTAAGGATACTAGGGTTGTAATATCCCGAATTAGGGCCTAATCGGAATAGTGGTTTCGTGACCACAAATCCGAAATAGAAATAATTATTTTATAATTATTTTGAGGTTTATGATATGATTGCATGATTGTGTGAAAATTTTGTGATGAAATTCTATGCATAAAATGCTTAATTTAAAGTTAGGGACTAAATCGAATAAGTTGCAAAACTTGCATTCTAGAATTTTTTAGTATGAAATTGCTTTGAAATATTAATTAGGAGGTCTTAAATAGCAATTTGACCAATTTCTAAAATTTTGGACAAAAATGAGCTTGTACATGAAAATTTTCAAAGAAAGGTATTAAGGGCATTTTGGTCATTTGGATATTTAATGAAATAAAATGGGAAAAATAACACAAAATGGTCATCTTCCTCATTTAGTTGTTGCCGAAATTTCACTCTCACCATAGCTAGGGTTTCTTCAACTTTCAAGCTTCATAATCAAGAAAGACGTGGAACCGACCCCAATCGAGGAAAAGAAAAGATTGTGGACTAAATTGCAAAATCTTTATATTTTGGTACCAAGGTAAGTTCATGTGTAAATAATGTAGCATAATTGTTATTTTTAAGTCATTGATGTCAATTATGTGATATGCTGATTTTTTTCATGAAATATATGCTTTGTGGTTATTTTCGAACAAAATGCAAATCATGTGTGCTACTTGTTAAATATAATTATTACCGAGTATTGGTTTCGGCATTCTACGGAAGACGGCAAGGATATGTGTTCGAGGAAAATCCCGTTTGAACCTTAGGAATAGATTAGGATACAAGTGACATGTCACTAGGATGGTTGAGCATCCAAACTCGTTGAGTTGAGTCCGAGTTCACTTATGGATGCAAATGTCCGAACTCGTTGAGTTGAGTCCGAGTTCGTGAGATGTAACTAGGCATCCGAACTCGTTGAGTTGAGTCCGATTTCACTTATGGATGCGAACGCCCGAGCTCGTTGAGTTGAGTCCGAGTTCGCTTATGGGCGGGTTACATGATTGCTTGATTGCATATGTGGCACTTATGTGCAAGTTATCCGTGTATCCGAATTATATTCCGATGTGTTCAACAGGTAAAGTTCTACTCAAATGGAGGAATACTCGAGATGTAAAGAGACGTATTGGTAAGTGATGTGAAATGGATATTTTGGACAGGTATGTATTTAACCCTCGGGTTGAGTATTGATACAACCACGATAAGGTAATAAGATGATGAAAAATGATTAGAAATGTGATATGTGTTTTGGTGATATATGCTAATGTTGATTGGTTTGATTGTTTGTTATGTTATTTATTATTTGCATATGAACTTACTAAGCATTTATGCTTACTCCCTCCTTCTTACTCATTGTAGTTTTGGACAAGCCAGCTCAAGAGTCGGGATAGGTCGAAGGCTCGATCACACTATCTGAAGGACTTTTTGGTAAATGGCTTGTAAATTTAAGTATGGCATGTATAGTAATATACCTATTTTGTGTAAATGATTTTATGATATGCTGATGGAATGGTTGAGAAAATGTTTGATAATGATAAGTTATGAAAATGGTTAGTTTAGATTATGTTTGATGTTATGGAAAGTTATAAAGATACTTAGTGCATGAAAACTCATAAAAAAGGGGATGAAATTTGCCATAAACAGAATATTGCAGCAACACTAATGTGAGTTTGAAAATTTACTAAAAATCATAGAAATTGAATTATGTGATGGATTAAATATAAAATTGAATCTTATTATGTCTAGTTTCACATGAAACAAATGAAACGGGTAAAGGAATTATATGTTAGAAGATATTTGAATTTTAGTGAAACAGGGTCAGAGTAGTTTCTGGATCCCCTGTTCCAACTTTAGAAATTCACCATAAATTGTACAGATATAATTAGGTGGTGTATTTTATATTCTAAGAATAATTATTGAGTCTAGTTTTAATATAAATAAACCTCATAAACATATGAATTTTGTACAGAGAGAAATATGGTTCGAAGTATGCAGAGGTCAGTCCAGTCAAGTCCTGAAACAGGGGTAACTTTAACTAATAAAATGTACTAATTGGACCAACTAAAAATTCTAGAAAAAAATTTAGTAGATAGGTATGTGAGTCTAGATTCAGGAAAAATTTACAGATCTTGATTTCGAGTTTCGTAGCTCGAGATATTATTTTTCTTGTGACTGTGACGCAAGTAGCTAGAAAGCTGTGAATGTAGAATCAAATAATCCAAAGTTCTAAAAATGTTAAATTAAGCTTAGTAACACATCATACTCGACTCCGGCGACGGTCTCGGGCGTGGGGGCGTTACAAGGGTCGTTCCTGTCTATCAATATCCTGCCAATGCCATGTCTTCGACATGGACTTACATGAATTATTCCTATCTCCAATGCCATATTTATATATATAATATGGGCTTACATGGCTCATTCCTGTCTCCAAAGCCATATATCTGATATGGACTTACATGGCTCATTTCTATCCTCTCCTGTCAACCCCAATATCCTAATATTCCTAAGGTTCAAACGGGGCTTCCTAATGCTTTTTCTCTCGCTACTTACTTTTAATTCGACTTTAAATATTCTCAAAAAAATAAGTATATAAATGCTGGAAATTAACAATAATAATTTAAAATATAAGAATATTGCATTTATTTACTATAAACTTAGCTCGATACAAAATGTGACTAAACTTTTCAATTTAGTCCTTTACTTTTTCTTTTCCTCGATCTACTCCTGAATTTCGTTCTTCTTGATCTATAATAGCAAATTTAACTTATTTAATATTCACATTTATCAAAACAGTCCTTTACTCAAGCTTTTAAAAATTACATTTTTACCCCTAAACTTTTGCATATTTACACTTTTACCCCAAATCTCGTAAATTAAACTTCAACCTATTTTCTTATGTTTTATGACATGCTGATCATTTTTCCCTTCTATGGCAGCATCAAATTCATACTCTAACATGCACTTATGACTATTAGGTATTTTACCGATTAAGCCCTTTTACTCGTTTTTACCTAAAACCGAGTAGCACAAGTTGTCTAACATAATCTAAGACCTCATATTCTATCATAAAACAAAAAAATAAACACTTTCACCTATGGGTATTTTTCCAAATATGAACCCTAACTTAAATTATTGCTAGCATAAGCTTTATCGAGCTACCGGGACTCCGAAAACGTAAAGAACATTAAAAACGGGGCTTCGACTCACTTACTATGGAGATTGAAAATTGAAGAAACCCTAGCTATGGAGAGAGCAAAACTCGGCAGCAACCATATGAGAAAGATGACCATTTTGTGTTATTTTTCCCATTTTATTTCATTTAATATGCAAATGACCAAAATGCCCCTCTTTACTAAACTTTCAAAAATTCCTTCCATGTCCTAATTTTTGTCCATGAACTTAAAATTGGTTAAATTGCTATTTAAGACCTCCTCATTAATATTCCAAAACAATTTCATACTAAAAACTTCTAGAATGCAAGTTTGCAAATTATTCGATTTAATCCCTAACCTCAACTTAAGCACTTTATGCATAGAATTTCATCACAAAATTTTCGCACAATCATGTAATCATATCATGAACCTCAAAATAATAATAAAATAAATTTTTATACCTCAGATTTTTGGTTTCGTAACCACTATTCCGTTTAGGCCCTATTTCGGGATGTTACATTTCTCCCCCATTTAGGATTTTCGTCCCCAAAATCTTACACATGAAGAGATTTGGGTACTGCTGTGCATAGCCTCTTCGGGTTCCCATGTAGCCTTGTCTACCCCATGTCTATTCCATAGTACTTTCACAAGTGCAATACTTTTGTTCCTTAATTGCTTTACCTCTCGAGCTAGAATCTTTACTGGTTCTTCACCGTAAGTCATGTCTGGCTGAATCTCAACCTCTGTCTGAGAAATCACATGTGACGGATATGAACGATAACGACGTAGAATAGACACATGAAATACATTATGAATCTTCTCTAACTCAATCGGCAAAGCTAACTGATATGCTAATGGTCCGACTCTCTCAATCACTTCAAACGGTCCAATAAAACGTGGACTTAGTTTGCCTTTCTTGCCAAATCTAAGAACTTTCTTCCACGGGGATATATTCAAAAAAACTTTGTCACCAACTTGATATTCAATCTCTTTTCTCTTCAAATCTGCATATGACTTTTGTCTGTCTGAAGTTGCTTTCAAGCAATCTCTGATGATTTTTACTTTCTCTTCTGTTTCCTTAACTAGATCAACCCCGTACATCTGATCTCCCTTAAGCTCTGTCCAATACAAAGGTGTGCGACATTTACATCCATACAAAGCTTCATAAGGTGCCATCTTCAAACTCGACTGATAACTATTCTTATAGGCAAACTCTACTAATGGTAAATATTTTTCCCAATCGCCTTGAAATTCCAAAGACACACGAGATCTAAGCATATCTTCAAGTACCTGAATAACTCTCTCTGACTGACCATCGGTTTGAGGATGGAAAGCTGTACTAAAGCTCAACTTTGTGCCCAAAGCCTTCTGTAATTTCTTCCAAAACCGTGAAGTAAATCTTGGATCTCTGTCTGAAATGATCGATAATGGTACCCCGTGTAGTCTGACTATCTCTGAAATATACAACTCGGCCAACTTGTCAAGTGAATAATCCATACGAACTGGGATAAAATGAGTCGAATTTGTTAATTTATCAATCACAACCCATACTGGATCTTTCTTTCTCGGTGTAAACGGCAATCCTATCACAAAATCCATAGTAATTTGATCCCATTTCCACTCAGGGACTAGCACGGGCTGCAATAAACCTGAAGGTACCTGATGTTCGGCCTTTACCCGCTAACAGATCAAGCATCTAGAAACAAAATCTGAAATGTCCCTTTTCATTCCTACCCACCAATACATTTTCTTCAAATCATTATACATCTTTGTACTACCTGGATGAATAGACAAAGAACTACTATGTGCTTCCTATAAGATCTTTCGAATAAGCTCATCATTCTTCGGTACGCATACCCTGTCTCTGAACATCAAACAACCGTCAGAACTGATCTGAAAATCTGACTCTATATCCGACTCACACTGATCTCTTTTGGCTAACAACTCACTGTCATTTTTCTAAGCTTCACAAATTTCTTCAAGAAACATCGGTTTGGCTCTCAACTCAGCTTTAGTCAACAATGCTTTTAACTTATCAAAACTCTGTTGACACTTTTCAGTCCATTCTAACTTGACATCCTTTTGCAGCAATCTTGTCAGTGGGGTAGCGATCATAAAAAATCCCTCTACAAATCATCTATAATATCTGGCAAGACCAAGAAAACTTCTAACTTCTGATACATTTCTAGAAGGCTTCCAATCAACAATGGCTGAAATCTTGCTCGAATCAACCTTAATACCTTCACTTGAGACAATATGTCCAAGAAAACCAACTTCTCGTAACTAGAACTCACTTTTGCTGAACTTGGCATACAATCGATTATCTCCCAAAATCTGTAAAACTGTTCTCAAATGCTCTGCGTGCTCAGTCTCATCATGAGAATAAATCAAAATATCATCAATGAACACAACTACAAACTTATCCAGGTACGGTCTGAAAATTCGGTTCATTAAGTCCATGAAAATGGCAGGAGTATTAGTCAAGCCAAATGGCGTCACAAGGAACTCATAATGACCATACCTAGTCCGGAAAGCAGTCTTCAGGACAACTGACTCTTTAACTCGCAACTGATAGTATCTGGATCTCAAATCTATCTTGCAAAACACAGTAGCTCCCTTCAATTGATCAAACAGATCATCAATTCTAGGCAATGGATACTTGTTTTTTACTGTTACCTTGTTAAGTTACCGATAATCTATGCACAATCTCAACGATCCGTCTTTCTTTTTCACAAATAGCACTGGTGCACCCCATGGTAAACTACTGGGTCTTACAAAGCCTTTATCTGTTAATTCCTGCAACTGAGCTTTCAATTCTTTCAATTCCAATGGAGCCATTCTATAAGGAGCAATAGAAATGGGCGTGGTACCTGGAATCAACTCAATACCAAACTCAACTTCTCTAACAGGAGGCAAACCTGGTAGTTCTTCTGGAAACACATCGGGAAACTCACATACCACGGGCACTGATTCAATTTTCAATTATAGATCTTTAGTGTTCAACGCAAAAGCAAGATAAGCTTCATACCCTTTTCTCAAACACTTCTGAGCAGACATAACAGAAATTATGGAAAATGAACTATCTGACTTTTCTGAATTAACTCGAATAATTTCACCATTTTCACACTACAACTCAATGAATTTCTTCCCACAATTCACTATCACATCATGTGTAGTCAACCAATCCATACCAAGAATCACATCAAACTCATCAAATGGCAATAGCATGAGATCGGCCGAAAGACAGTAGCCTCTAATCATCAAAGGACAATTTCTACATACTTTATCTACTAATACATGCTTGCCTAATGGATTCGATACTTTAATCACAAATTCTATAGATTCTATAGGCATACTTATACAAGGCATCAATTTCTTGCAAACATATGAATGAGTTGAACCCGAATCAATCAAAGCAATGACATTAATATTATGTAGAGAAAATGTACCCGTAATCACATCGGGGAAGGATGCCTCTTTGCGTTACGAATAGCATAAGTCCTTGCAGGGGCTCTAGCATCCGGTCTCACAAATGAATCTCTTGAGGTACCTCTGTTATTTACTCCTACTCCCGGTTGCCTCGTGTCGCCTCTAGTAGGAGTATTTTCGATCTAGCACTCTGTGTTATCTCTCGATTAGCTACCTCTGGACATTCTCGTACAAAATGATCTCGAGCACCGCATTTATAACAAACATTTTCGCTTTGCCCGACAAGGACCATAATGAAGTCTACCACACCGTGGACACCTCGATCTACCCCCGTCCAACATTACCTACACTCGCAATCGAGGTGGTCCGAGCCTTCAATCCTTAAATCTGTTGCCTCTATTCTGACTAGAATACCTGGCCGAGAAACTAGATCTCGTAGAAAACTCCTTTGGCCTTTTGGATGTAGCTTGGAATGACTCGCTCATCTGTCTCTTCTTTGTATCTTGTGTCTCTGTATCAACTTTGCCTTTTCTTTTTAACAGCTCCTCTGCCTTACAAGCTCTCTCAACTAAAATAACGAACTCTTTTATTTCTAGGACACCCACTGTCAGTCGGATATCATCATTTAATCCATCCTCAAACCTTTTACACATGATAGCCTCTGTGGACACACATTCTCTAGCATATTTACTAAGCCTGACAAATTCGCACTCACAATCGGTCACCGTCATATAACCTTGTTTCAATTCCAGGAATTCCTTTCTCTTCTGATCAATAAACCTCTGACTGATGTACTTTTTACGAAATTCCTCCTGAAAGAAATCCCAAGTGACCCTCTCCTTTGGTACAATTGATACAAGTGTTTTCCACCAGTGGTAGGCTGAGTCTCTAAGAAGTGATACTACACATTTCATACATTCCTCGGGTGTACAAGATAATTCGTCAAAGACTCTAATAGTATTTTCTAACCAAAATTCTGCTCTTTCTGCATCATCATCCTTTGTTGCTCAGAACTCTTCTGTCCCTGGTTTCCTGATTCTATCAACTGTTGGCTTTTCTCTTATCACTATACCTGTGACTTGGGAAGCTTGAGCTACATGGGTAGCCTGAGAATCATGAGGGGGTGGAGGTCTAACTGCCAGATTCGTACGAACGAACTCGGCAAACAAATCATTCAAAGCTTGGAAGAGAGCTTCTCGAGTCACTCCTCCTGATTAATCATTCATCGCCTCTTCTCGGATGGCGCCACTTCTTCTTCATGGAGCAGCGGCGCATTACTTTCTACATCATCATCACCAGCTCGCTCGGGATCCATTACTATAAAACAAAATATTTAAAAATCGTCAGAAGTCGTCACACTATCAAAATACAGGTATGGCATGTATAGCTAGACTTTTACTCACACTAACTGTTCCGAGAACCGACTAAACATGCTCTGATACCAATAAATGTAATGCCCCCACGCCCGAAACTGTCATCGGAGTTAAGCTTGAGGTGTTACTAATCTTATTTTACCTTTTTAAACAATTCTAACTACTTATATTAATTTTCGGAATAAACTATTTTTCTGCGTCATGGTTACTTAAAAATTCATATCTCGAGTTACGAAACTCAAAATATAATTCTGTAAATTTTCCCTGAAAATAGATTCATATATATATTTACTAATTTTTTTCTAAAATTTTTGGTTGAGGCAATTAGTATAGTTTATTAGTTAAATTTACTCCTGTTTCAGAATTCAACTGCACTGACCTTTACTTACTACGAACTACTTTTCTCCCTGTAAAAAGTTTATATGACAATACCGTTTGTTTCTATTAAAACTAGATTAAATAGGAATTCTAACCATATAAAGTAAACCACCTAATTATTTTTATAAAATTTATAGTGAATTTCTAAATTTGAAACAGGGGATCCAGAAATTGCTCTGGCCCTATTTCACTAAAACTCAGATATCTTATAAAATACAGAACTTTTACCTACTTTGCTTATTCCATATAAAAATAGACATAATGAGATTTATTTTCATATATTATTCACTATCAAAACATGTCTCTACAAATTTTTGTGATTTTTCAAAGTCACGTTATTTCTGATACTTGAATCCGTTTTTAAGTTACTTTCACATTTTTCATAATTTTCATGTGATAGTTACTACTAAATCATACATACTATTAAACATGTATATCATCAGCCATTCTATTAGCTAATCACTAGAAAATATTTACACATTATTCATTGATCATATCATATCAAAAGAAACCAAGTTCATATACATGCCATGCACAAAACGAAATGTCTAACTATACCAATGTAATTTCTTCGATAGTGTGATCGGGTCTCCGACGTTTCCTTCGATCCCCGAGTGGCTTGATAAAAACTATAAGAAAAATAAAATAAGAGAGTAAGCACTAGGCTTAGTAAGCTTACAAGCAAATAAATTACAACATTCAACATAATGAATAAATATACATCAAGTCACCTAGCCTCATAAACTTTCTTTACTTCTCATTTTCTACCTTCTTCTTTACTCACTTACCTTCTTTCTTACCTGACCTTTCACTATTCATAAATATAATCTACCTTCCCTTTTTCCTGATAATTCACTATGATTTAACATATACAATGACCCGTTGAACCACTCGGAATACTAAGGATACTAGTGTCGTTCCTGTCTATCAATATCCTGCCAATGCCATGTCTTCGACATGGACTTACATGAATTATTCCTATCTCCAATGCCATATTTATATATATAATATGGGCTTACATGGCTCATTCCTGTCTCCAAAGTCATATATCTGATATGGACTTATATGGCTTATTTCTATCCTGTCCTGTCAACCCCAATATCCTAATATTCCTAAGGTTCAAACGGGGCTTCCTAATGCTTTTTCTCTGCTACTTCGCTTTTAATTCGACTTTAAATATTCTCAAAAAAATAAGTATATAAATGCTGGAAATTAACAATAATAATGTAAAATATAAGAATATTGAATTTATTTACTGTAAACTTACCTCGATACAAAATGTGACTAAACTTTACGATTCAGTCCTTTACTTTTTCTTTTCCCCGATCTACTCCTAAATTTCGTTCTTCTTGATCTATAATAGCAAATTTAACTTATTTAATATTCACATTTATCAAAACAGTCCTTTACTCAACCTTTGAGAAAATTACATTTTTATCCCTAAACTTTTGCATATTTACACTTTTACCCCAAATCTCGTAAATTAAACTTCAACCTATTTTATTATGTTTTATGACATGCTGATCATTTTTCCCTTCTATGGCAGCATCAAATTCATACTCTAACATGCACTTATGACTATTAGGTATTTTACGGATTAAGCCCTTTTACTCGTTTTTACCTAAAGCCGAGTAGCACAAGTTGTCTAACATGATCTAAGACCTCATATTCTATCATAAAACATCAAAATAAACACTTTTCACCTATGGGTATTTTTTCAAATATGAGCCCTAACTTAAATTATTGCTAGCATAAGCTTTATCGAGCTACCGGGACTCCAAAAACGTAAAGAACATTAAAAACGGGGCTTGGACTCACTTACTATGGAGCTTGAAAATTGAAGAAACCCTAGCTATGGAGAGATCAAAATTCGGTAGCAACCATATGAGAAAGATGACCATTTTGTGTTATTTTTCCCATTTTATTTCATTTAATATACAAATGACCAAAATGCCCCTCCTTACTAAACTTTCAAAAATTCCTTCCATGTCCTAATTTTTGTCCATGAACTTAAAATTGGTTAAATTGCTATTTAAGACCTCCTCATTAATATTCCAAAACAATTTCATACTAAAAACTTCTAGAATGCAAGTTTGAAAATTATTCGATTTAATCCCTAATCTCAACTTAAGCACTTTATGCATAGAATTTCATCACGAAATTTTCGCACAATCATGTAATCATATCATGAACCTCAAAATAATAATAAAATAAATTTTTCTACCTCGGATTTGTGGTTTCGTAACCACTTTGTTCCGCTTAGGCCCTATTTCGGGATGTTACACGCTCGCCACCCTCATTTGCAATCAGTGGCCTCGCCACATATGTATCTGCTTCCAGTGACTTCATCACAATATCCGCACCTCATTTGAATCGTGGCTTCGCCACATATATAAACATATATATCGTTGTTCCGTGGCCTCGCCACAATATTCAGATCTGGTGACTTCGTCACAATATCCGTAGCCTCGCTTCAATTTCGTGGTGTGTAAGCGGTGGGGTGGGTCGAGTAGTCTCCCACATGGTGTAAGGCTGTGCGGGCCATTATGGATGGCTCTGGGTTGAGATTTCTGCATTCATGATATATTTGTTCAGATCTGCTATGGGCCTATGAGTTTCATTCGATTTACATCTCGGGCCAAGGCCCGATAAGTCTGACTCTGAGGTTTGATCTGTTTTCGGCTATGGTTGGGTTATGTTACACACTGAGTTTACCAAACTCACTCTTTATTTTCATCTCTGCAGGAAATCCCCAACCGTAGTAGGCTTGGAGCTGTGTGGGATTCAGAGTGGCCACATCATCTGCAAAGTTGGTTTTTCTAAGTTTATTTTTTATTATTTTTATATTCTGATTTAATTTTGGGTTTTAAGTTGTAATAAGGCCGCTATATAAATTTCTCTTTCCGATATGGTTTTTATTTTCTAATTATATTTATACTATGTCGAAACTGCTAGTGTTAGGCTGCGCGAGTTTTTAAAATTAATGAACGTTTTCGAGACTCAACAAGCACGACAAATGGATAGCCTAAAGATTGATAAACCGGTTTTTCATTCAATTGTTGTTTTTACAAAGACCACCCTAATCACTTAAACCAACGAATGCATACTAAGTCGTAAGTCCATGTGACACGTCAGATCTGGCCATAACGTTTGGGTCTGGTTCGGGGGTGTTACATTTAGTGGTATTAGAGCCAAGTTGCAACAACTCAGCTGTGGAACGGGTCTAAAAACAGGAGTTTTAAAGAAGCATTGAATAAAGGTTTTTGAAAATAATTTTTTAGGAACTTGATTATAAATTGTTTTTGAGAATGTTTCCAATATTTTCTCTTTACAAATAGATGATTTTAAAGATTAAAATCAGTTTTCTAATATTAGTTTTTTAGAAAGTGGCACCCCGAATCTCCGGCCCAAGTCTGTATGTTTTCTGAGCCTTTCTGATTGTTTCTGAAATATCTGTTATATGCTTGTACAAAACCTTATCATGGTACTTTAGTTAGGGTAACACTGGAACTATAGAAACTCTGATAAGTAGACTGAGACTGTAGATAGGCTACCGCGAAAGAAAGCAAACTCAAACTCTGAATTACTGTTATTCATAAGACATCTGTAATAAACACTGAAATATTAAATTGATTCATAAAATTCTTAATCAGATAATAAAAAATGAGTACACGAGCAGCTCGTGGAAGAGGCCGTGGACGTGGCCGAGGTAATGCTCAAGCTGAATCTTCGTCTTGAGGACATGTGCCGGCAGCAGATGCACCAGTACCACTGACAACGGAGGTAGAGTCTCATGATCGAGGTGTCAGGGACGATGCTCTGTCCCAGGTGATGGTCTGAGTTTTGGAAAAGGGTTGCTGGGGCAAGTCAGGAAACGAAATTCGGGGGTCTATTTCTGAGCGGCTCCGGGCCAATGGAGCAGAGATATTTAGAGGCGTATCTGGTGTAGCTCCGAATGTGGCTGAGTATTGGTTAGAAGCCACAGAGCGGATTATGGATGATCTAGACTACTCTGTGGAGCAGAAGCTAAAGGAAGTCATATCATTACTCAGGGATGAGGCTTATTAGTGGTGGCTCACAGTGAGAGATGGAACTCCTGCTGACAGTGTGACTTGGGAGCTGTTTAAGATAGCCTTCAAAGGAAAGTATGTTGGGGCTAGTTACGTGGACGCTCGCCGAAAAGAATTTCTGAACTTGGTGCAAGGGAGTAAGTCAGTGGCTGAGTATGAGTCTGAGTTTCTGAGACTGAGCTGGTATGCTTTTGGGATTGTCGCTACAGAGTATGAGCGTAGCGTACACTTCAAGGATGGTCTGAGAGATGAATTTAGGGTGCTGATTGCTCCACAAAGGGAGCGTAACTTCGCTGCTTTAGTGGAGAAAGCTAAGATAGCTGAGGAAGTGAAGCGTACAGAAAGACAAAATCGTGAGAAAGATCGGAACTGTTTTAGAAGAGATTCAGGACTTTCAGGTGGTATGAACAGGAATGTTAAGAGAGCAAGGGTAATGGAGCCAGTTCGAGCAGTACCGATGAATGCTGTTAGACCGCAGGGTTGTAGAAGTTGTAGGAAGATACATTTGGGTGAGTGTCAGAAACGTTCTGGTGCTTGTTTCCAATGCGGATCTATGGAGCATAGGGTTAAGGACTGTCCCCAGGAACTAGACCAGGTTCAAGTTTTAGAGCAGAGGGTTGCTCAACCAGTGAGGGGTGGGCCACAGTTTCTGAGAGGACGTGGGCAAGGCAGAGGTGGTAATGGAAATGGTCAAGGAAGAGGAGCGCCTGGCAGGGGTGCTAGATTTGCTGAGGCTCGTCAGCCGGCGTTGGTGTATGCAGCTCATCACCGAGAGGAGGGTGATGCACCTGACGTCATAATTGGTACATTTTTTATTTCTAGTATGCCATACACTGCATTGATAGATGTTGGATCTACCCATTCGTATGTTGCATGTGCTATATCTGGGTCACTGGGTGTGCGCTCTGAGGTGACCGTGAGTGGGGTATCTATACTAAGTCCTTTGGGTCACTCGGTTAGGGTAGATAAACTGTATAGAGATGCGCCTATAGAAACTCAAGGAAAAGTTTTCTCTGAAGATCTAATGGAGCTATCTTTCAGAGAATTCGATCTCATTTTGGGAATGGATTGGCTTGTTAAGCATAGGGCTACTTTGGATTGTGTTACTAAGCGAATGATGTTAAAGACCATAAAAGATGAGGAGGTTCTGGTGATAGGCGAGCGTAGGGATTATCTGTCTAATGTGGTGTCAGCATTGAGAGCCGAGAAGTGGATTCGAAAGGGATGTTAGGCTTATTTGGCATTTGTAAGCCAATAGAAAACTGAGGGTCTGATAGTGGATAAAGTTAGAACCGTCAAGGATTTTCAAGATGTTTTTCCAGAGGAGCTTCCGAATTTGCCCCCGAACCGAGAGGTTGAGTTTGGAATCGACTTGTTGCCTGGAACGGAACCGGTGTCGATTGCACCTTATAAGATGGCACCGAAGGAGTTGGTGGAGCTGAAAGCCCAAATTCAAGAGTTATTGGATAGAGGCTTCATTAGACCAAGTGTGTCTCCGTGGGGAGCAACAGTGTTGTTCGTTAAGAAGAAGGATGGGTCAATGCGGATGTGCATCGATTATCGGCAGTTGAACAAACTGTTGATTAAGAGCAAGTACCCACTGCTAAGAATTGATGATTTATTCGATCAACTTAGAAGAGCTTCAGTATTTTCCAAGATTGACCTTCGATCTGGGTATCATCAGTTGAGGGTTAAGGAGGTAGATATTCACAAGACGGCATTCAGAACTCGGTATGGTCACTATGAGTTCTTGGTTATGCCATTTGGGTTGACGAACGCACCTGCGGTATTTATGGATCTGATGAATCGAGTGTTCCAGCCATACTTGGATCGATTCATAGTCGTCTTTATCAACAATATTCTGGTTTATTCTGAAACTGAGGAGAAGCATGATGAGCATCTTTGTATTGTGCTGCAAGTGCTGAGGGAGAATGAGCTTTATGTGAAATTCAGTAAGTGTGAGTTCTGGTTGAGAGAGGTAACTTTCTTGGGGCATGTTGTCTCTGTTGAAGGGATCAAGGTGGACCCTCGAAAGATTGAAGTGATTCTGAAATGGAAGCCACCGAGGTCAGTGTCGGAAATTCGAAGTTTTTTGGGATTAGCTGGGTACTATAGAAGGTTTGTAGAAGGATTTTCTGTGATGGCAGTGCCTTTGACAAAGCTTATAAGGAAGGGGGTACCGTTTGTTTGGACTGAGAAACAACATGAATCATTTAAGAAGCTGAAGAAAGTTCTGACCGAGGCACCTGTACTGATTCAGCCAGAGTCTGGAAAAGATTTTACCGTATGCAGTGATGCATCACATGTAGGTTTGGGCTGTGTGCTGATGCAAGAGGGTAAAGTGGTTGCTTATGCATCGCGACAGCTTAAACCACATGAAGTTAACTATCCTACTCATGATCTGAAGTTGGCAGCGGTAATCTTTACGCTTAAGATTTGGAGACATTACTTGTACGGAGAAAGGTGTATTATATACATAGATCATAAGAGTCTTAAGTACTTGCTGACTCAGAAGGAGCTAAACCTTAGGCAACGGAGATGGATAGAGTTGCTTAAGGATTATGACTGCGCGATTGAGTATCACCCAGGCAAAGCTAATGTGGTGGCTGATGCCCTAAGTCGTAGAACTGTATCTGATCTGAGAGCCTTGTTTGCTCGTTTGAGTCTATATGACGACGGTAGTCTGTTAGCAGAACTGCAAGTTAGACCGACCTGGGTGGATGAGATTAAGGAAAAACAGTCAAGGGATGAGTCCCTGGTTTCTCGATTCCAACAGGTTAAGAATGGGGATACTTCTAAGTTCGGACTGAACAGTGAGGGAGTTCTATGTTACCGAGGTAGAGTTTGTATTCCGAAGGACTTTGACTTGAGGTAAGCAATTCTGAAAGAAGCTCATGGAGGTCTATGTGCTATGCATCCTGGAGAGAATAAAATGTATCGCGGCTTAAAGGAGTTGTATTTGTGGCCTGGATTGAAGTGAAAGGTAACGAAATTTGTGGGAAAATGTCTGACTTGTCAGCAAGTGAAAGCTGAACATCAATTACCTTCCGAACTTTTGCAGCCAGTGAAAGTACCACTTTGGAAGTGGGAGAGGGTAACCATGGATTTTGTGAGTGGGTTACCCTTGACTCTGTCAAAGAAGGACTCGATTTGGGTAATTATGGATAGGTTGACCAAATCTGCTCATTTTATACCTGTCCGCACTGATTATTCACTTCAAAAGTTAGCCAAATTGTATGTGGCGAAAATAGTGCGACTTCACGGAGTGCTAGTGTCGATTATCTCTGATCGAGATCCTTCATTCACATCTCGGTTTTGGCAAAAGTTACATGAGGCGTTGGGTACGCGATTGAACTTTAGTATAGCCTTTCATCCTCAGACTGATGGTCAGTCGGAAAGGGTTATTCAGATTCTGGAAGACATGTTGAGGGGATGCATTATCGACTTTCGAGGTAGTTGGGAGGATTACTTACCGTTGGCAGAGTTTGCATACAACAACAGTTATCAGGCAAGTATTCAAATGGCTCCTTATGAGGCACTATATGGGCAAAGATGTCGTACACCTACTTGTTGGACCGAGTTGGGTGAACGACAGGTTCTTGGACCTGAATTGGTGGCAGATACTGAGGATAAGGTCAAGTTGATTAGAGACCGATTGAAGAAAGTATCTGATAGACAGAAGTCATATGCAGATTTGAAGCACAAGGGAATTGAGTACTCTGTGGGTGATATACTCTTCTTGAAGGTTTCACCTTGGAAGAAAATATTAAGGTTTGGGAGGAAAGGCAAGTTAAGTCCACGGTTCATTGGGCATTATCGGATTCTGAAGCGAGTGGGTCCAGTGGCTTATTAGTTGGAGCTACCTTCAGAGTTGGATAGGATTCATGATGTCTTTCACGTCTCCATGTTAAGGCGGTATCGTTCTGACCCTACTCATGTTGTGCTAGTTGTAGAGATCGAGGTCCAAACAGACTTGACTTTTGAGGAGGATCCTGTGCAGATTTTGGATCGAGATGTTAAGATTTTGAGGAGGAAATCAGTTCTGCTAGTAAAGGTGCTGTGGCGTAATCATGGTAGAGAGGAAGCTACTTGGGAGCCAGAAGTGGCGATGCATCAACAATATCCTCATCTATTTGATTCAGGTAAAATTTTGAGGACGAAATTTCTTTAAGGAGGGTAGAGTTGTAACGCCCAATTTTTGGGTTTTCTATGTTTCTGTGTTTTTTTAAAATTTGGGTGTGTTCTGGTTGGTTAAAATATATATTTTAGTAGGTTAGTGGGCCTTTGGAAGGCCCAAACTTAAGTTAAGTCCGTGGTAGTCTTCGGAATTTTGATTTTAAGAACAAGTGATGCAATTGGTGTTTGGGCTTTTAAGAGTAAAGGGGTAAAAGATGACACAAAAAGGAGTGTGGTGTAGTGGCAAGGTAGCGCCACTTAGGGGACAAGGAAGTGACACCATAGAGGAAGCAAGGGGTCCAAGGTTCAAGTCTTGGCTCTTGCAATTTATTTTGGTTTTTCTTTTCAGTAAATCTGGAAGAAAGTAGGTGCGCTTTAAAGTTTAATGTGTTGGACATATGACACAAATGAGTTGATGGCCTAGTGGTGGTGGCGTGATTTGGCATGTGAGAGGACTTTGGTTCAAATCCCTTGGCACACAAAGGTTGATTATTTTGCTATGTTGGGACGTCAAGAGTTGGTGTTGGTTTTAAACTCTGATGTTGGAGGGATCCCACATCGGGAAGCTAACATAAGAGTAGATGGAGAGCTGGCTTTAAATAGAGCAAACCATGAGGAGAGTTGGCATACCCTTCTGGGCTGATCCCTTTCGCTTGGTGGCGCGCTCGTTTGGGTTGGGCATCAGCTAAGAGTGTGGGAGCGCGGATTAACTGCAGTCTCCTAACAGGTGTGTATTTCTCATTCATCAGAGCAGCGAGGACGGCTATTTCGGGCCGCGATGGGCTGAAATGGGCCATGTAGTCCCAATGGGTCCGTAGGCCCAAGTGGATAAGTTGTAGAATTACTAAAATGGCCCTATAGGGTAGGACTATCGATTTACCCCTAGAGGGTAAAATGACTATTTTGCCCCTCGTGCGTAAATGACTAACTTGTGTGATGATTGGGTTAGTTGACGTGGATTTATGGTAGTTATCGTTAATTCGTAAGTCTAATGTGTTAGTGATCGATCGTAGGATTATCGCGTGGGAGATATCGTCATCAATCGTCATCAACCAGGTGTGTAAACGACACCCTCCCTTAGACTGAATCGGTAAAAGCTGAAATACCAAAACGTTGGTATTTTGTGAACACGCGAGCGTGCGAGCGCTCGTGAGATAGTTGTTAATGAATATGGTGCATTTGGATGATTAGAGTGCAGAGTGTGCATTTTCATGCACAACGGTATATTTGGGCTTAATGGGCCGAAAATGGGCCAATGGGCCAACAGGCCCGCTTTGGTAAAAAGACGAGGTAAGTACTTCTGATTACTTGGTAAACGTTAGAATGAGCATGAAACCCTAGCAATAGGTGATAATTACTGAAATACCCTTATACATGATAAATTACGATTTTACCCCTAGGGATATTTTATTTTATCTAAAAAGCATGATGTTCTGTTTCTGTGTACGTATGCCATGACATATTATTCTGTTGCATGGGACATGGGTTTATATTGATAGAGGAAGCGTTCTGGCAGCCTCGCTACAATCTGGTGGCCTCGCCATATATATATATCTGTTCTGGTGACTTCATCACAATATCTGGCAGCCTCGCTGCAATTTGGTGGCTTTGCCACATATATAAACATATATATCTGTTCTGGTGGCCTCGCCATAATATCCGTATCTGGTGATTTTGTCATAATATCTGGCAGCCTCGCTGCAATTTCTGTGGTGTGTAGCAGTTGGGTGGGTCGAGTAGTCTCCCCACATGGTGTAAGGCTGGTACGGGGGTGTTATGGATGGCTCTGGGTTGGGATTTCTCCATTCATGATATATTTGTTCTGTATCTACTATGGGCCTATGAGTTTCATTCGATTTACATCTTGGGCTAAGGCCCGAAAAAGTCCGACTCGAGGTTTGATCTGCTTTGGGCTATGGTTGGGTTATGTTACACACTGAG
The DNA here is from genome assembly GCA_025698465.1 of Gossypium longicalyx. Taxonomy (NCBI): domain Eukaryota; kingdom Viridiplantae; phylum Streptophyta; class Magnoliopsida; order Malvales; family Malvaceae; genus Gossypium; species Gossypium longicalyx. The sequence goes on from CM046996.1 coordinate 54,624,183, forward strand.
TTTACCAAACTCACCCTTTATTTTCATCTCTGGCAGAAATCCCCAACCATAGTGGGCTTGGAGCTGTGAGGGATTCGGAGTGGCCACATCATCTGCAAAGTTGGTTTTTCTAAGTTAGTTTATTTTTTATTATTTTTATATTCTGATTTAATTTTGGGTTTTAAGTTGTAATAAGGCCGCTATATAAATTTCCTTTCTCTGCTATGGTTTTTATTTTACGATTATATTTATACTATGTCGAAATCATGCTAGTGTTAGGTCAATTTGCGGGTTTTCAAAATTAATGAACGTTTTCAAGACTCAACAAGCACGACAAATGGATAGCCTAAAGATTGATAAACCGACTTTTCATTCAATTGTTGTTTTTACAAAGACCACCCTAATCACTTAAACCAATGAATGCATACTAAGTCGTAAGTCTATGTGACACGTCAGATCTGGCAATAACGTCTGGGCCGGGTTCGGGGGTGTTACAATTAGTAATTACGAGAACATATTGATGAAGTTGACAAATGCATGAAAATGAAATACTTATTATTTTCATACGAGCTTACTAAGATTTAAGCTTACTCCCTCCTTTCTATTTCTCTTAGAGTTTTCAGGTTAGCTCAGGGTTGGAGTTCATCAGAGGCAGCATCACACTATCAAGCTATCAATTTGGGGTATGGATAAGTTTTCAGTGTTTCTGAGTGAATGGCATGTATAGGGACTTAGTTATTATGAAATGTGTTCTTATAATTTGGCCAAATGTATTGGCTTGTATTGATTTATTTGTATATGGTCATGAAATGTGGCTTATATTGGTTATGGGTTTGTAAGCCTATGTGTTCAGGCATTATGCTAATATTTCAAGAAGTGGTTATGAACATGCATGTGATGAGATCCCATGTGATGTGATCATACTTGTTTGTTGTGAAAGGATGGTGTCATGACATATGTGCAAGATGAATGTTTTATGACCAATGGAAGTGGTTATAGCTAAAGAATAGAAGTGTGATATGGCAATAAGTCAATAATGCCTTGAATATGAAATTGGTGTGGAATGTCTTAGGCAAACATGTTGTTATGTGAATGTGAAATATTGGTATTTTATAAGGAAATGATTTAGCCTTGAATATGAATGTTTGATGAATAAGTTGAGATTAATTGGGATGTTAATAATTATGGTATAAAGGTATAAGTGGAAATCAAAATGACAAGTCCAAATGATTGTGAATTGATGCATTTTAAACTTGGTATAAAATGTGTATGTTGACTTGTAAATGCTATGTTTGAGTCTTAATAGAAGATTTTTAATCTTTAAATCAATCCTATATTATGTGCCTATGATGTGTTCAATTATGTAAGGGATTAAGGGTAACAAAAGGCTTGGATAATAGCCTAAGTGATAGCCACACGGGCAGAGAGACGGCCGTATGTCTTAGCCATGTGTAGAACACGGCCTAGAGACATTGGCATGTGTCCAAGGCGTGTGAAGTCTGTAGCATTTTTACGAGAATTTAATTCATCACATGGCCTAGCACACAAGCGTGTGGCTTGACCGTGTGGTTCATTTGGTTTGCTGATGTCATAAACAGAGAGTTACACGGCTTGAAGACACGGGCGTGTCCCTGTGTCCACACGGTCGTGTGACCCTGTTTCATGGAAAATTTTCTAAGTTTTCCAAAGTTCTCGGTTTAGTCCCTAATTACTTTCAATGCATGTTTAGGGCCTCGAAGGCCGGTGTGAGGGACATCATGCATGTGTTTGAATGATTTGATATGAATGAAATTTTGTAGCCCGATTTTACATGTTGTGTATGATTAAGTCCGTTAATGTCTCGTACCCTGTCTCGACGTCAGACACAAGTAAGGGGTGGTACAGGACCTCATTCGATGTTGATGCCATGTCCCAGACATGGTCTTACACGAGATCTCACAATGATGCTGATGCCATGTCCCATACATAGTCTTATATAGGATCTCATATCGATGCTGATGCCATGTCCCAGACATGGTCTTATACGAGATCTCATAACCCTAATTTCATGACATTTGTATCCTAACTATTCCTAAAGTTCAACCAGGATTTCCTGGGTAACACGTCTTCATCGAACTCGTCCAAAGGACCACACATAACTCATGATGGTAACTAAGCTCATGATTTCACATAATGATAATAATCATAACAATCACTTTTTAACATAACATTACAATTCATTACAATGTCATCAAGTATCCTAGAAATATTTTATATAATTTCATATGCATAGCATACAATATGATTTCATGGAGTACGTCACTATCACGTACATAGCATCATAAACATTTAATAACATACTCAATTTATCATACAACTCACTTGTCGAATCCTCGTTGAATACATCCGTATAACTATTCATACAATTTATGTAATAATAAAATATTACAATTCAGGTATAACATTGCATTATTATTAACACACGAACTTACCTCAAATGCAAATACGACTATTTATTCCGATTTAGTCCATAACCTTGTTCTTTCCCGATCTAAGCCCGAATTTTGTTTCTCTTGATCTAACATATCAAATATACCTTATTTAATACTCACATTATTCAATTTGACCCAAAAATTATACTTTGGGAAATTTAAATTTTTGCCCTTAATCTTTTACATATTTACAAATTAGTCCCTAGGCTCGTAAAATGAAATACATGCATTTTCTTGGTTACCCAAACCTACCCGATTCATATCCCTTCTCATAGCAACCCACATTTTTCTTTATTTCACCTTTCTAGTACCTATTTTTACATCTTTTACAAAAAGGTCCCTTTTAAACATTTTCACTAAAAATCACTTAGTAAAAGATGTTAAACACACATTAAACTTTCATAATCTTCCATTAATCATCAAAACATATGCAATTCATACATGGGTCAAATTTTAAACCCTACTTCAAAATAAGGGTAGAAATGGGTAGATCATGTTACGAGGACTTCAAAAATGCAAAGAACATCAAAAACGGGGCTTAGGAGCACTTACTATTGAGCTTGGAAGTGACGAAACCCTAGCCATGATGTTCCATGAGAATTTCAGCCAAGCTTGAAGAAGATGGACAAGATTTTGGCTTGATTTTCCCTTTTTAATCTTTTATTTACCAAATGACCAAAATGCCCTTTTAGTCTCTTTCAAATTTTTACCATCCAAGCCCATTTTTGTCCAAAATTTTTGAACTTGGTCAAATTACTATTTAAGAACCTCTAATTAATAATCCATATCAATTTCATACAAAAATCTTCTAGAACTCAAGTTTTACAACTTATTCATTTTAGTCCCTAAAGTCAAATTGGACATTTTTCACATATAATTTCTTCATAAAATTTTCACACAAACATACAAACATATCATGGACTATCAAACAATCATAAAATAATTATTTATATTTCAGATATATGGTCTCAAAACCACTATTCCGACTAGGCCCTAATTCGGGATGTTATAGGTAAATTTTTAAACTTGAACCCTACTTCAAAATAATGCTAGAAATAGGTAGATCGATTGAAACCGACTTCAAAAACATAGTGAGCATTAAAAACGGGGCTAGGATGTACTTACAATCAAGCTTGAAAGTTGGAAAAACCCTAGCTATGGTGTCCTTGTGATTTTCGGCTATGGTTGGAGAAGATGGACACAATTTTGGCTTGATTTTCCCTTTTTATTTTATTTAAATACCAAATAACCAAAATGCCCTGAATGCCTTTCTTTATAATTTTACCTAGCGATGTCCATTTTTTTCCAACTTGAAATATAATTGTCTAATTACTAAATAAGGACCTCTAATTAAAACTTTATTGTAATTTCATGCTCATAACTTCTAGAACACATATTTGGCAACTTTTGCAATTTAGTCCTAAATATCAAATTAGGTACTTTATCAATAAAATTTCTTAACAAAATTTTCACACCATCATGCAATCATATCATAAACCATAAAATATCAACAAAATAAATACTTCTACTTTAGATTTGTGGTCTCAAAACCACTGTTGTGACTAGGCCAAAAATCAGGCTGTTACAAGCTTGGCACAAGCCTAAGCATCATCATAAAAAATACACAAGTTAGTGCATTAATACATAACTTACTTTGATCAAACATAAGGTAAGCCACTTTCACATGAACATATATCATTTGATTCATTCACCTTTTCATGAGCACATGCAATATTTCATTTGGTAACTTACCTTTTTCATCCCTTTTCTTGCCCATTGAACCATTTAGAATATCATCAGATACTCGGGAAAGCTCACACGAAGTTTGCTTAAACATATAAGTGTAACCTTTCTTTTACATCATTGCTCACATGAGTTGTGAAATGAGCCTTCTCACACAAGTTGTGGGATGAAACATAAGCTACACGATGCTATTCACATGAGTTGTGGAGTATCACAACAAATGCAAGACCTCAGTCATCGGTAGGACATTCAAGACTAACATCCAAAACATGAAATCCTTAATGACATGTCATTTTTATCCTACGAATTCCTAAGGTTTAACTGGGACTCAATAACCGTCATAGAATTAATTTGAATATTCATTGTTTAATAGCATTATAAACACATAATAACATACAATTGCATAACATAAATATAGTAATCCTTACATACGAACTTACCTCGACGACTAGGGCATAGAAACGAGATTGACTAATTCGTTGCTTTAGCTTTTCCCTAATCTAAATTCGTACGTGGTCTATCTTGATCTAAATAGAAAACTTTAATCTATTTAATATCCCTAGCATTCAATTTAGCCCACATTTCATATTTTTGCAAAATTATTATTTTACCCCTATCATTTTAAATTTTCATATTTTAGTCCTTAAGCTCATAAATTGAAATCTAAGCATTTTCATCCCCCATTCAAGCTAGATGATTTCATTAGGGACCTACATCAACTCATGCAATCCATCATTTCATAAATTTAACTTGAACTTTTACTAATTTTACAAATAAGTCCCTAAATGCCATTTTCATAAAAAATCACTTTTGCAAAACTTGTTTATTTATGAACAAGGACTCATAATCTTTCATTAAACATCAAGAATCAAATAATAGCATTCATGGCATAACCCTAAATCTTTAACAATTTTATAAATTAATCCTCGAGCTAGCTAGATTAAGCTACAACGATCTCGAAAACATAAAAATCATTAAAAATGGGACAAAATTATGTACCATACAAGTGAATTAAGCTTGGAAGAACCCTAACTATGTCTTCAATGGTGAATTTGGTTGAGAGAGGTGTTGTAACATCCCAAATTAGAGCCTATACAGAACAGTAGTTTTGAAACCACAAATCTGAGGTAGAAATATTCATATCGATAAAGTTTTAAGGTCTACTGTGTGATTAAATCACTGTGTGAAAATATCGATGAGGAATTTTATCGATATGGTGTCCAATTGAGTTATTAGGACTAAATTGTAGTAAGTGAAAAATATGTGTTCTAATTGATTAAGGGGATTAAATGTGATGAGATTTAAAATTTGAGGTTCTTATTTAGCAATTAGACCATTATATGCCATTATGGACAAAAATGGACATAGGAGGGATATAACATCAAAGTTTTAATGGAAGGGAATTTTGGTCCATTGGTGATTAAGAGAATAAAAAGGGAAAAATAGTCAAAATTTGTGTCCATCTTCATCCTCCTTGGCTGAATTTCACAATAAGCCATAGCTAGGGTTTCTTTCATCTCTCAAGCTCAAAGTAAGTGCATTCTAGCCCTGTTTTTAATGTTTTTTATATTTTTGAAATCCTCGTAGCTCGATTTAGCTATTTATACCCTTTATTTAAGCTAGGGTTCATGTCCAAAAATATACCCATGAATGACATGCTTGTGTTTTGATGTCTAATAGAAGAATATGGGGGTTTGAGGTGTGATAAAAAAACTTTTACTAGGTGGTTTTTGCTGAAATTGATAAAAAGGACCTAATAGTAAAAGTGGTAGAAACTATGTGTAAATGTGTGAATAAATGAAAAATGTGGATTGGTATAAGAGGGAAAAAGATTCATTTAGGCTTGAATAATGAGAAAAATGGGTACTTTTCATTTTACAAGCCTAGGGACAATTTTGTAATTTTGTAAAATTTTAGGGGCAAAATTGTAATTTTGCCATATCGTGATTTTTGGACTGAAATGAATAATGCGTGTATTAATTAAGATAAATGTGCTATTATAGATCAAGAGGGACGAGGGATAGACCTTGACCGAGGAAAAGGCAAGGTTGTGGACTAAATCGCAAATTAGCCATATTTTGCAACGAGGTACGTTGTGTGTAAGTAATTCAAAAATTCTATTATTATGTGTTCAATATTTGATATTATATGATACGTGTATGTATGCTTTAATAAAATTAACTTGTGATGATCCAATGGAAGTCTAGTGATAGCTTCGTGTCTTAGAAGCTCGGGTGACCCGAAGAAATACTAAGGATTTGGATGTCATGACACCGTGATATATGTGTCTGTGTAAGACCATGTCTAGGACATGGCATCGGTGACAATATATGTACCTGTGTAAGACCATGTCTGGGACATGGCATCGGCGATTATGTATGCTAGTGTAAGACCATGTTTGGGACATGGCATCGGTGATGATATATATATGCTTGTGTAAGACCATGTCTGGGACATGGCATCGACGATGATATTTGTGCCTGTGTAAGACCATGTCTGGTACATGGCATCGACAATGATATTTGTGCCAGTGTAAGACCATGTCTAGGACATGGCATCGACGATGATATGTGTGCCAGTGTAAGACCATGTCTGGGACATGGCACCGGCGATGATATGTGGATTCATGTAAGACCATGTCAGGGACATGACATTGGTACTTAAATTGGTGTATGACAATCCCGAGTGTCTTTTAGTATTTTGGTGGTTCAACAGGCCATTTAAGATGTTGGTTAAGAAGAGGAGTGATATGGTAATAATGTACGGTGCCGGCATATACATAAATCTCATGAGTTTTGAACTCGATTCATAATGGGAAATTTAGTATGAGTAGAAAGGAGTAAGATACACTTGATGTTTCAGGACACTTAATGTCAATTTTGACTACGGTCATGTGTGAAGTATGATATTGTGGTGATAATGGACAATATGTTTAATCCATGAATATCTTGATTTATGTTGTTTATTATTTACATACAACTTACTAAGCTTTATGCTTACCCCTCTCTCTTTTCCTCTTTCCTGTAGCATCGCCAAGCTAGCTTGGGGATCGTGGACAGCAGAGCTCGAGTCACACTATCAACAAATCTTTTGGGTATATTTGGTTTAATACTTTTAAGTATGGCATGTATAGGGGACTTAGTATTTTGTTATATGTGTCATATTTGTTGGCCTAAGTGTTGGCTCATGTTTCTATATTATTTCATTTTGTATATGGCCATGAAACATGGCTCATTTTGATTATTAGGTTGAAAACCCTAAATATTGTTGTATGCATGAGATGCGTTATTATCCTTGTGGTGTGTGCTAAATTGGTTGCTAAAAATGAATGATAAAAAGGTGGAATTTATGCTTGATGGATAAAAAATGCTAATTAGCATGGTCATAATATGAATAAAGGTAAAGAAATGCAATAAATGAACTTGTCAAGTGGGGAGTCCTAAACATATACACCTTGATATGAAATTGTCATGCATGACGTTAAGTTTTGGGAGGTCTAAGTAACCCAACTCTTGCTTAATTTATCACCATTGACATGTGGGTGTGTTTGTGTTGTTCTGGATCACAAGAGGGCTTGGAAAATAGTCTCAAGAATTTTCCACAGGGGTAGACACATAGGCTTGTGTCTAAACCGGGTGTGACACACGACCAGTCCCATAGGCATGTTGTTCGGTCGTGTGTCCCCTGCACCCTAGTTTTACAAGTCTGTATGCACGATAGTAAACACACAGGCAAAGACACGGTCGTGGGTCTTAGCCGTGTGGAAGACACGGTCTTAAGACATGGGCATGTGCCCAGGCCATGTGAAGTCTACACCTTAAATGCGAAAATTAAATTCGCCATACGGGCGTGTAACATGGCCATGTGACCTTAAATGGATGTTAACATCATAAACAGAGAGTTACATGGCCCGAAGACACGGGCGTGTCAAGGGCACATGGTGTCCTTGTGTCCACACGGGCGTGTGACCCTGTTTTGTGAAATTTTTTTCTAAAGTTCATGGTTAGTCCCGAACCGCCATTGATGTATGTTTTGGGCCTCATAGACCCATATAAGGGACAACATGCATGTTCTTGAATAATTTTAAATTTGATTGAGATTTTATGACTTGGTTTTGCATAGTTGAGTATGTTCAAGTCCAGTAATACCTCGTATCCTGTCCCAACGTCGGACACTGGTATAGGGTGTTACAGGTGTAAAAAAAAGAAGATAGATGCATTTTATCCTTTAAAAAGATTCATGATTTAAAAAAAAACCAATTTCATAAATATCTAACATCATCTTAACTGGTCTATTTACCATCCAAGTCCCTTGGATTAAAATTTCATAGCTATTTGACACCTTTAAGTAATAGAACTCTACTTTTGTACTTTTTATGATTTAGTCCTTTTCACTTAATTAATTATGAAAACGTCAAAATTTCTAATGAAATTTTATACGATTATACTAATATCCCATAAACATTAAAATAATAAAATAAAAATTTACTTGTCAAATTTGTGGTCTCGAAATCATTGTTCTAATTTCACTAAAAATAGGCTATTACAGTATGTGTAGATCTCTTCTCATGACATGTGTTGCATGGCTTATGTGATATATTTGGTTATTCAAGTATGTGATATATATATGAGTATGTGAATATTGAGACCTATGATCTAATGTGACAAGCATGGTTAAACATGTTAAAGTGATGACTAGTGAAATGTGATTATGTGAGCATGTCTACATGCCCAAGTTTTAAAAGTGATTCACATGTGTTTAAAAGTGAAATTGCCATGTCACACGCATGGGGTGGGATTTTTTGAATGGTGGAAGTATGTGGCAATATATATGCATATTAGTGGTGGCTAGTCCACAAAGTGTTATAAGAGGCAATATATCTGCATATCATTGGTGGCTTGACCACAAATGGTGGTTTAGATGGACGAGTTCTGAGGAACTCGATATTGGTGTGTAGCGGAGATGGGTAGGAAATTTTATAAAATGTGCATCATTTTAAAATATGCATCGATATGTCTATGCGTAAATACCAGTGTTATAATTTATAAATATTTTGACGTTTGATATGTCATGATTGATATATTTTGGTAGTATGTAAATATACTTGTGTTGATCTCACACTAGGCTTCTCAAAGCTCACCTATATTACTTATGTATTTTCAAATAATCCTCGTGGTTAGGACTCGGATTTGGTCATCGGTGATGCTCTCAGAAATGTTTCTTTTATGATTATGGATTTTTCTTATGTTTTGGACTTTTATGGAATTTATGACTTCTTTTTGGGATTTTATTTTGTAATAGACTATTGATTTGTGGCATGGGATTTTTAAACTTTGGATGTTGGATAAATTGCATGGATTTTTATTATGGATTAAATAATTTGGTATTTTTCCTTAAAAACCCATTTTCCGCAAACTCAATTTATCGAATTTGAATTTGAAGATCCTCAAGTTGTTTTGACAAATATTAAACAAGGTTTCTTTCAAATTTACATTAAAAACATCAAATTTAAGAGAATTACTAGTATGTGTTTTTCAAAGATTAAACCAATTTACTTTAACTCAAGTTTTTTCCATACCTATGGCCTATGTAATGGCTTAGATTGGGTCATAATCTAGGCCCAGTTTGAAGGGTTACAGTTATTTTGGGCACATCAACATCTTTAACTCGCAACTGGTAATAGCAAGATCGGAGATCTATCTTTGATAACACCGTAGTTCCTTTCAACTAATTGAATAAATCATCTAAACAAGGTAATGATTATTTATTCTCTATTGTGGCTTTATTCAATTGATGATAATCTATACACAATCTCATCGACCCATCTTTATTTTCTAGAAATAGTACAAGTATGCCCCAAGGTTACACACTAAGTCGAATAAAACCTTTGTCAATCAATTCTTTCAATTGAGCTTTTAACTCTTTTAACTATGTTGGAGCCATTCGGTACGGGGGATCAAGATCGGGGCAACCTGTACTAGCTCTATAGCAAATTCAACTTCCCATTCTGGCGGTAATCTCGCAATTCCTCAGGAATCTAGAAAATAAGCTAGAAATGCATCACAAGCTTTTCTGATCAATTTCTGTGCAGACATTGTCGATATCACATTCGGAACACAATAAGATCTATCAGATTCAATAGTAATGAATTCACAACTATGACATCTCAAATCAATTAGTTTTTGTCTGCAATTCAGTACTGCATCATGTACCGTCAACTAGTCCATTCCCAGAATAATATCGAATTCATTAAAAGGCAATCACATCAAATCAATAGGAGAGTCGTAGCCCTAAATTTTCAGTGGAAACTATTTACAAACTAGATCAACTATGACACTTTAACCTAAATGATTCGTTACTTTGACAATATACTCAGTTGACTCAACTAGTAAATTCTTTTTCGTTACTAATATAGTGTATATATATGAATTTTTTGAACTGGGACGATCCCCACCATATCTAAATAATGGTTAGAGGCCACAGAGAAATTTTTAGATGATATGAAATGTACACCGAAGCTGAAATTGAAGGGTTTGGTATCGCTACTGAGCGATAAGGCTTAACTGATTGAAGACTATAATGAGAGGTACTCAGACAGAGAGACTAATATGGGAATATCTTCTAGATGCTTTTCAGAACAAATATATGGCTACCTAATAGGTCGAGGCTTGGAGGTTAGAGGTCATTGAGCTCAAACAAAGGGACAAGTCTGTGGCTGAGTCTGAGGCTGAATTCTTAAGGCTGAGTCGTTATGCTCAGGGAATGACCACAATCAAACAAGATAAATGCATCAGGTTTGAAAACTTACTGAGATATAAATTGATGGTACTAGTAGCCCCTCGCCAGGAAAGGGTTTTCAAAACTTTAGTGGAGAAAACCAAAATCGTTGAGGAAGTGAAGCATGTGGAACGCAAAATGAGGGATAAGTCTAGAGTCTTTGCTAAGTGAGATATCACTCCTACTGTCTAGGCCCTACTATCAAATAAGTGGGCCTGAAATGATAGACCTCGTGTTCCTACTATTGCTGATAGTGGGAGAGCCCAAAACTATGCTACTTGTGGCAAAAGGCATCTAGGTGAATGCTAGAAGAGCTTAGGTGCATGCCTTAGATGTGGATCTTTGAACCATAAGATCAATGACTATCCACTTCAAAATAAGTAGATGCAAGCCCTAGAACAGAATTGAGCTCATAACTAAAAAGTTGGACAGTAGGCTCAGAGAGGTCAAGGTCTGAATAGGGGTTGTAATGTTGGTCAGAGACAAAGAGCACTGGGTCAGGGTGCTAACTGAGTCAAGGTAAGATAGCCTGCACTGGTCTATACAGCTAGACGGGGAGAGGACCATGAGATAGTCTTGCATGCCTTAGATGTGGATCATTGAACCATAAGATCAATGATTTTCCATTTCGAAATGAGTAGATGCAAGCCCCAGAACAGAATCGAGCTTAGAACTAAAGAGCTAGATAGTAGGCTTAGAAAGGTCAAGGTTCGAATAGGGGTGGTAATGTTGGTCAGAGACAGAGAGCACTAGGTTAGGGAGCTAACTGAACTGATGTAAGACAACCTGCATTGGTCTATGCAGCAAGACGTAGAAAGGATTGTGACACAGTCGACATCATACCAGGTACTTTTACCATTAATTATGTACCATACTTCACTTTGATTGATATTGGTTTGACGCATTCATATGTTTTTTATTTGATGGCTAATAATTTGGGAATTGAAGTAGTGGAAACTGTTAGCAATGCAACTGTACTTAGTCTGTTAGGACAATATTTTTTTATGAACAAAATCTATAAGAGGTGCCCGCTAGAAATTCAAGGAGAGGTATTTCTAGCAGATTTGTTGAAGTTACCCTTCGGTGAATTCAGCCTTATTTTGGGAATGGACTAGTTGGTGGAACACCAAGTCAGTTTAGACTACACTTCTAAAGGGTTACCTTGAAAATTTCCACCAGGAAAGAGATAATAATGGTTGGAGACCATAGAGATTGCTTATCTAATGTGATCTCCACTCTAGTGGCTGAAAAATTGGTGTGCAAAAGATTCGAAGCCTATTTGGCTTATATTCTGAACACGAATGCCAATGAGTCAACTATGGAGAACATTCATACAGTGAGGGATTTTCCTGACATCTTTCTAGAGAAGTTACCTGGATTACTTCCAGAGTGTGAGGTTGAATTTGGGATCGATCTATTGATTGTAATAGCTCTAGTGTCCATTGCCCGATATCGCATGTCACCCAAAGAGCTTGTGGAAATCAAGGCACAGTTATAAGAACTTCTAGATCAGGGATTAATTACACTAAGCGTGTCATGATGGGGAGCCTCTATTCTATTTTGTAAAGAAGAAGGATGGATCCATGAGACTCTGCATTGATTATCAACAACTGAACAAGTTGACTGTAAAGAATCGATACCCTTTATCGAGGATTGATGATTTATTTGATCAGTTTAGGGGTACGAATGAATTCTCTAGAATCGATCTAAGGTCTAGATACTATTAGTTGAAAGTGAAGAAGGCGGACATTCCTAAGACAGTATTTAGGACTTAGTATGGTCACTATGAGTTCCTAGTGATGCCCTTTGGTCTAACACATGCACCTACAGCTTTTATGGACCTAATGAATCAGGTTTTTCAGCCATATCTTGATCAACTTGTTGTACTCTTCACTAACGACATCTTGATCTACTCCAAGTCTGAAATGGAACATGATGAGAACTTGAAAGTTCTTGTAACACCCCAAACCCGGCCTAGACATTATGGCCGAATTTGGCGATGTCACATTGAAGTGTTTTTCGCAAAGAATGATATCATTGAAAAACCTTTTCCATAGTTACCTTTGTTATGTGTTCTTAATGATGATTCTAAAACATGTCATTTATTCTAAAAATGCGAGTCATTTTTTGAAAGGTTAAACATATTAAATTTTTATTAATTTTAAAATATTATTTCTTGAGGAAGCTTTTAAAACATGTTGCGTAAACATTGTGTTTTGAAAAGCATTTAACTTTTTGAAACCTCGCATCCTAGCGCTAGCAGATATAAATCAAAATAAACAAAACCCCAAATTAAAGATTGAAAATTTAAAGAGGCCTTACCACAATAAAAATACCCAAATCAAATTACTTATAAATTAAAAGTCAAATAAAGAAGCATGAGCGGTTGTGTGGCCACCTTCAGTCCCTCGCAACACCGATCTGCCTACAACTAGGGATTACCTGCGCAGATAAACAGAAGGGTGAGTTTACGAAAATTCAGTGTGTAATCCCTTCATAAACAATCAGTCAATCATGCAATAAGCAAATACAGTATGGGCTTAAGCCCATATCAGTAACAGTTGAGTTTCAGTGAGGGCCTTAGCCCATTACAGTATCAGTATCAGTGTGGGCCTAAGCCTATCTCAGTGACAGTACAGTATAGATATGCAATCAAAAATCCTACCCAACCAGCCTCTTCACTCCACTCCGTCCTGCCCTACACTCTATGTGGGGATAAAATCAACCCACCCATCCCTGCACTCCAAAATAGCACCGGTTGCGGCACTAAACAGTATTTGCAGCAGAGTTGCCAGTACAGTACACTTCCTCCAATCATAATAAACCCATCCCCATGCAACATATCATGCGTCATGCCATAATATCATACATGTATGCAATATATATAATGGCATGCTCAATTACAGTCATACATCTCATAAGGGCATAAAAGTCATTTTATCACATAGGGGCATAACAGTCATTTTATCAATTTAGGGGTCTAGGTATACTTACCGACCCAACAGTAGGTCCACAGTCGTCTTGGGTGACCCGTGCAACCTTAACAGTCAACTAGTGAAAATGGGCCCAAGGCCCATAATGCGGCCTACGTGGGCCCACACACCCGTGTGACCCACAAAGCCCAAAAATGGCCTTGGCCTTGTGGACTACACAGCCTGGCCCAATATTCTCCACACGTCTGCGCGGTTTACCCGTGTGGGGCCCACATGCCCATGGGACCAACACGGCCCATTTCGACCCAACATGGCCCCAAATGGCCTAAGCCCATGAAATCGCTCATGGTGGGCTCTACGATCAAACGCCCATGCTTAGGTGTTTGGATTACCACACGATCCTGTGTAGCGTCGTCGGTCACTTATTTCAGCTTTTGCAAATTTACGAGTAGGGAAGTGTTTTTACACGCCTGACTGCAAAAGTGCGCAACTAGCCACGAGCACTCCAACCTATTTCAAATAGAAGCTTCGGTTAATTGCCTAACAATCGAGTTGAAGTGAACCCTAACCAAAACACTTATTCAAGAGATTACCTATCACTCGCCTTGATCGATCGATTGAGGCTTGCACAAGAGATTGGTTGCAACCCCTAAAGATTACTTGTATTCCAACAGATACTTGTTATCTATTACCTGTAATACCCCTTACTCGAGCCCGTCGCCGAAGTCGAGCATGAGGCATTACCAGACTTATCTTACTTATTCGGGGCATAAAAAAAATTTTCTGATTACTTACACAAATCAAAACAATTTATTTCACTATTCATAATAAAACTGTCCACCTGTGTAACAATCATTAAATTAATTATAAATCGAGTTCCGAAACTTGAAATTTAAATCCATAAAATTTTCCTGAAACTAGACTCATACATATTCTTACCATAATTTTTCAAGAATTTTTGGTTTGGCCAATTAGTACAGTTTATTCATTAAAGGTTCCCCTGTTTTGCAGTTCAGGAGACCTGCCCTCTCTTTACTAAAAATAAATTATCTCATTATGTACAATTCAGATAATGTTTCTATTTCTTTCTAATGAAAATAGACTAAGCAAGGAATCTATAAATATAAACTATGACTTATAATTATTTTTTTACAATTTCTAGTGATTTTCCAAAATTGGAACAGGGAATCATGAAGTCACTCTGCATCAGTCTTAAAGAAATTTAAATATCTCAGAATATAGACTTGCTTTGCTTGATCTGTTTCTTTCCTACAAAAATAGACTTAATAATTTTTAATTATATATCTCAGTAACTATTTAATTCCAATTCTACAATTTTTAGTGATTTTTCAAAGTCACGTCACTGCTGCTATTTCCTAACTGTTCCATGGCCAACTCTTACTCTTTCATAATTTCTTTGCATCAAACCTCATTTAGGGATACATAATACCAAAACAGGTTCTTATTTAGCTATACCATAAGCTAATAACTACCAAGTATTCACATGCGATTCTTTAATCATATCATAAGGACATACACATAAAATAGCCAAGTCCCTGTACATGCCATAACTTAAAGTATTTCTAGTCACAAAATACTGAGATAGCTCGTTGATAGTGTGAGGCAATCTCCGACGTTCTTACGATTTTTTGAGTTGGCTTTGTGATACTATAAAAAAAAAAGAGAGAAAAGAAAGGGAGTAAGCATAAAGCTTAGTAAGTTTGCATGTAAATAAATAACAACATGCTAAATTACTTATCTCTTTCTTATCTTATCAAAACTACTATAACCTTTAAACTCAATATGCATAAGTCTTGAATTCTTACCTGAACCTCTCAAACATGTACTTATCTTACCTTTCCTTTGGTACACTCTTTGAATTTCCCGTTGAACCACTTGGAATAGTAAGGGTACACGGGTACCTTTCCTTTTTAAACTTACCATTGCCAATGTCTTGACATGGTCTTACGTGGTATCCTTGCGTTATGAACTCAACATTGCCATGCCTTGGCATGGTCTTACATGGGATCTTTGCCTTATAGTAGTTCATCAATGCCATGTCTTGACATGGTCTTACATGATTTTCTTTCCTTGTAAAACTTACCAATGCCATGCCTTGGCATGGTCTTACTTGGTATCCTTAAACCCTAATGTCATGACATTTGTATCCTACACATTCCTAAGGTTCAGGCGGGACTTTTAAGTATCATTTCTCTGTCAATTCTTACTTGAATCATCAAGGAGTAAATTTACAAAATAAATATATAAATGCTTAAAAATAACATCATTAATTATAAATAATAAAACATTGCATTTATTTACCACAAACTTACCTTGATACAAAATACAATCAAATATTTTGATTTAGTCCTCAACCTTTTTCTTTCCTCGGTCTAACCCCGAATTCCGTTCTTCTTGATCTATAATAGCAAATTTAACATATTTAATATTCACATTTATCAAAATAGTCCTTAACTCTAACTTTGGCCAAATTATGATTTTGCCCCTAAACTTTTACATATTTACACTTTTCCCCAAAGCTCGGAAATGAAGCTTTATCCCTAATTCTTATTTTTTATGACATGCTGATCATTTATTTACCTACGAAAACATCAAATTCCCACTGTAACATGTACTTATGACCATTAGGTATTTTTACCGATTATGTCGTTTTACTCGTTTTCACTTAAAATCGCTTAGCTCAAATCGTTTAACATAATTTCAAGCTTCATATTCTACCGTAAAACATCAAAATAAACACATTTCACCTCTGGGTATTTTTCCAAATATGAACCCTTGGTTAAATTATTTCTAGAATAAGCTAAATTAAGTTACCGGGACTCCAAAAACGTAAAGAACATTAAAAATGAGGCTTGGAATCACTTACTATGGAGCTTGGAAGCTTGACAACACCCTAGCTATGGAGAACCCTTGAAATTTCGGCTTAATGAAGAAGATGGGCACATTTTGCCATCTTTTTCCCTTTTTAATTTTTTAATTACCAAATACTAAAATAGCCTTCATTAAAACTTTAGTTATTTTTACCTATGTATGTCAATTTTTGTCCATGAAAACCTAATGGTCTAATTACCATTTAAGGACCTCTACTTCAATTATGCAATTCAATTTAATCCTTTAGCATCTAAAACTCATATTTATCAACTTTTGCAATTAAGCCCTAATAGGCAAATTAATCATGCTATCTATAAAATTTCCCATCGTTACTCTAACACATGCATCTAATCACATGGTAAATTATAAAAATTAATTGAAATAAATTTTTCTATCTCGGATTCGTGGTTTTGCAACCACTGTTCCGTTTAGGCCCTATTTTGGGATGTTATATTTCTCCCCCTTTAGGGATTTTCGTCCTCAAAAATCTTACTTATGAAAAGATTTGGATACTATTTTTGCTTAACTTCTTTAGTCTCCCATGTAGCCTCGTCTACCCCATGTTTATTTCATAATACTTTCACAGGTGCAATACTTCTGTTCCTTAGTTGCTTGACCTCTCGAGCTAAAATCTTTATCGGTTCTTCACCATAAGTCATATCTTGTTGAATCTCAACCTCTGTCTGTGAAATCACATGTGAAGGATTAGAATGGTAACGACGTAACGTAGACACACGAAACACATCATGAATCTTCTCTAACTTTGGCGGCAAAGCTAACCGATATGCTAATGGTCCAACTCTTTCATTCACCTCAAACAGTCCAATAAAACGTGGACTTAGTTTGCCTTTCTTGCCAAATTTAAAGATTTTCTTCCACGGGGATACTTTCAAGAACACTTTGTCACCAACTTGATACTCAATTTCTTTTCTTTTCAAGTCTGCATAAGAATTTTGTCTATCTGAAGTTGCTTTCAAGCAATCTCTGATAACTTTCACTTTCTCTTCAGTTTTTTTAACTAAATCAACCCCGTAAATCTAATTTTCTTTAAGCTCTGTCCAATACAAAGGTGTGCGGCATTTACGTCCATACAAAGCTTCATAAGGTGCTATCTTCACACTCGATTGATAACTATTATTATAAGCAAACTCTACCAACGACAAATATTTCTCCCAACTACCTTGAAATTCTAAAACACAACATCTGAGCATATCCTCAAGTATCTGAATAACTCTCTCTGACTGACCATCGGTCTGAGGGTGGAAAGTTGTACTAAAACTCAACTTTGTGCCCAAGCTTCCTGTAACTTCTTCCAAAACCGCAAAGTGAATCTCGAGTCTCTATCTGAAATAATCGATAACGGTACTCCATGTAGTCTGACTATCTCTAAAATATACAACTCGGCCAACTTATCAAGTGAATAATCCATACGAATTGGAA
This sequence comes from Gossypium longicalyx, assembly GCA_025698465.1. Lineage (NCBI taxonomy): Eukaryota > Viridiplantae > Streptophyta > Magnoliopsida > Malvales > Malvaceae > Gossypium > Gossypium longicalyx. The sequence goes on from CM046996.1 coordinate 54,642,418, forward strand.
TAAAATGAGCTGACTTCGTTAGCATATCAATCACAACCCATACTACATCTTTCTTTCTCAGTGTCAATGGCAATCCTATCACAAAATCCATGGCAACGCGGTCCCATTTCCACTCAGGAACTAACATAGGCTGCAATAAACCTGAAGGTACCTGATGTTCGGCTTTTACCTGTTGACAGATCAAGCATCTAGAAACAAACTCTGAGATATCTCTCTTTATTCCTACCCACCAATATATTTTCTTCAAATCATTATACATCTTTGTACTACCTGGATGAATAGAAATGGAGCTGTTATGTGCTTCCTCTAAAATCTTTCGAATAAGCTCATCATTCTTTGGTACACATCCGATTTTTGAACATTAAACAACTGTCAAAACCAATCTAAAAATCTGACTCTAAACCCGACTCACACTGAGCTCTTTTGGCTTACAACTCACTATCATCTTTCTGAACTTCACAAATTTCTTCAAGAAATATTGGCTTAGCTCTTAATTTGACTAAGATAGAACCATCATCCGATAAGGTTAAACTAGTTTTCAAAGCTCTTAATGCAAATAAAGATTTTCTACTCAAAGCATTAGCAACTACGTTTGCCTTATAACTGATCACTAGTTCATAATATTTAATCAACTCTAGTTATCTTCTTTGCCTCAAGTTCAAATCTTTCTGAGTCATCAAGTATTTCAAACTTTTATGATCAGTAAATATTTGGCACTTCTCACCGTACAAGTGATGTCTCCAGATTTTCAACGCAAATACAATGGCAGCTAGTTCTAAATCATGTGTCGGATAATTTTTCTCATGTGGCTTTAGCTATCTAGAGACATAAGCAATTACCTTTCCTTCCTGCATAAGTACACAGCCTAGTCCATTCAAGGACAAATCACTGTAAATCACAAAGTCTTTACCTGGTTCTGGTTGTACTAAGATAGGAACTTTAGTCAACAATGCCTTTAACTTGTCAAAACTCTGCTGACACTTTTCAGTCCATTCAAACTTGACATCTTTCTATAGGGATCTTGTCAATAGAGTAGCTATCATGGAAAATCCCTATATAAATCGTCTATAATAACTGGCGAGACCAAGAAAACTTCTGACCTTTTATACATTCCTAGGAGGCTTCCAATCAACAATGGCTAAAATCTTGCTCGGATCAACTTTAATACCTTCACCTGAGACTATATGTCCAAGAAAACCAACTTTCAGTAACCAAAACCCACTTTTGCTAAACTTGGCATAAAGTTGATTATCTCTCAATGTCTGTAAAATTGTTCTCAAATGCTCTAAATGCTCAGTCTTATCATGAAAATAAATCAAGATATCATCAATGAACACAACTACAAATTTATCCAAGTAAAATCTTACAATTCGATTCATTACATCCATGAAAATGGCAGGAGCATTAGTCAAGCCAAATGGCATCACAAAGAACCCTAGTCTGGAAAGCAGTCTTCGGAACATCTAACTCTTTAACTCGCAACTGATAATATCAGGGTCTCAAATCTATCTTGGAGAACACAGTAGCTCCCTTCAATTGATCAAACAAATCGCCAATTCTAGGCAGTGGGTACTTGTTCTTAATATTCACCTTGTTAAGCTGCTGATAATCTATGCATAATCTTATGGAACCATCTTTCTTTTTCACAAAGAGCACTGGTGCACCCTATGGTGAACAACTAGGTCTTGTAAAGCCTTTCTCTGTTAATTCCTACAACTGAACTTTCAATTCTTTCAATTCTATTGGAGCCATTCTATAAGGAGCAATAGAAATGGGTGTTGTACCCGAAACCAATTCAATACCAAACTCAACTTCTCTGATAGGAGGCAAACCTGGTAGTTCTTCCGAAAAACACATCAGGAAACTCATATACCACAGACATTGATTCAATTTTCAACTCTGGATATTTAGTATTCAATACAAAAGCAAGATAAGCTTTATATCCTTTTCTCAAGCATTTCTGAGCAGACATAACAGAAATCATGGCAATTGAACTATCTAACTCATCTGAATTAAGCCGAAGAATTTCACCATTTTCGCATTTCAACTCAATGAATTTCTTTCCACAATTCACTATCACATCATGCGTAGTCAACCAATCCATACCAAGAATCACATCGAACTCATCAAATGGCAATAGCATGAGATCAGCCAGAAAATAGTAGCCTTTAATCATCAAAGGGAAATTTTTACATACTTTGTCTAGTAATACATTCTGACACAATGGATTCAATACTTTAATCACAAATCCTGTAGACTCTATGGACATGTTCATACTAGGCATCAATTTCATACAAACATAGGAATGGGTAGAACTCGGATCAATCAAAGCAATAACATTAACATCATGAAGAGAAAATGTACCCGTAATTACATCAGGGAAGGATGTCTCTTCACGAGCACGGATAGCATAGGTCTTTGGAGGTGCTCTAACATCTGGTCTCATTGCTGAATCTCTAGATGCACCTCTACCTGCCCCTATTCCCGAACTTCTCTGAGGTCTGCCTCTAATGGGGGCATTGCCTAATCTTACACTAGGTATTACTTCTCTTTTAACCATCTTAGGACACTCCCGAATGAAATGATCCAATGCACCACATCGAAAACAACCAATCTCAGTTGCTCGACATTGACCTGGATGACGTTGACCATATTGAAGACACTCGAGTCTATCAAGCTAAATACTGCCAACACTCATAATTGAAGTGGTCTGAGCTTTCTGACCCATAAATCTTCTACTTCTGTTTCGGCTATAATACCTTGCTAAAAAATTAGATCTCGCAGAGAACTCTCTAGGCCCTTGGATGTAGACTGAAATGACTAGCTCATGTATCTTTTCTTCGTGTCTTGCACCTCAATTTCAACTTTATCCTTTCCTTTCAGCAACTCCTCTGCCTTACAAGTTCTTTCAACTAAAATGACAAACTCTTTTATTTCTAAAACACCGACTGACAGCCGAATATCATCATTGAGCCCATCTTCAAATCTCTTGCACATAATAGCTTCAGTAGACACACACTCTTGAGCATAATTGCTGAGTCTGACAAATTCACGTTCATATTCAGTCACTGTCATCTTACCCTGCTTTAGTTTAAGAAATTCTTTTCTTTTCTGGTCGATGAACCTCTGACTAACATATTTCTTACGGAACTCCTCCTAAAGGAAATCCCAAGTAACCCTCTCTTTTTTTACTACTGACACAAGTGTCTTCCACCAATGGTAGGCCGAGTCTCGTAAAAGTGATACAACACACTTCATGCACTCTTCAGGTGTGCAGGATAACTTATCAAAGACCCTGATAGTATTCTCGAGCCAAAATTCAGCTTTCTCTGCATCGTCATCTTTAGTAGCCCAAAACTCTTCGGCCCCTTGTTTTCTAATTTTATCAACTGGTGGCTTCTCTCTTCTGACTGTATCTGTGACTGGGGAAGCTACATGGGTAGTCTGAGGATTATTAGGGGGTGGAGGTCTAACGGCTGGATTCGTACGAATGAACTTGGCAAACCATTCATTCATAACTTGGAAGAAGGCTCGTCGAGCCCCTCCTCCCTGACTAACTGTAACGGGCCTTTCACTACTATCTGGTGGCACCGTCCCTTCTACGGGAGCGGGCGTGATAATTTCTACATCAGCTGCACCAACGCATTTGGGATCCATAACTATAAAACAAAAACATTTTAAAATCGTCAGGAGTTGTCACACCATCAAAATATAAGTACGGCATGTATAGATAGACTCTTACTCATACTGAATATATCGAGAACCAGTTAAACCTAGCTCTGATACCAATAAATGCAATACCCCTTACCCGAGACCATCACTAGAGTCGAGCACGAGGCATTACCAGACTTATCTTACTTATTCGGGGCATAAAATTTTTTTCGATTACTTACACAAATAAAAACAATTTATTTCACTATTTATAATAAAACTGTCCACCTGTGTAACAATCATTAAATTAATTATAACTCGAGTTTCAAAAGTCAAATTTTAAATCCGTAAATTTTCCCTGACACTAGACTCAAATATCTTCTTACCATAATTTTTCCAAAATTTTTGGTTTGGCCAATTAGTACAGTTTATTCATTAAATATTCCCCTATTTTGCAGTTCAGCGGACCTGACCTCTCTTCACTTAAAATCAATTATCTCATTATGTAGAATTCAGATAACGTTTCCGTTTGTTTCCAATGAAAAAATACTGACCAAGGAATCTAGAAATATAAACTATGACTTACAATTATTTTTTTAAGATTTCTAGTGAGTTTCCAAAGTTGGAACAGGGAATCACGAAGTCACTCTGAACCAGTCTTACAAAAATTTAAATATCTCAGAATATAGAATTCCTTTGCTTGCTATGTTTCTTTCGTATGAAAATAGACTCAATAATATTTAATTCTATATCTTATTCATCATTTAATTTCATTTCTACAATTTTTAGTGATTTTTCAAAGTCACATCACTGCTGCTATTTCCTAACTGTTCCATGGCCAACTCTTACTCTTTCATAATTTATTTGCATCAAACCTCATTTAGGCATACATAATACAAAAACATGTTCTTATTTAGCTATATCATAAGCTAATCGTTACCAAGTATTCACATGTCATTCTTTAATTATATCATAAGGACATACACACAAAATAGCTAAGTCCCTATACATACCATAACTTAAAGTATTTCTAGTCACAAAATACCGAGATAGCTCGTTGATAGTGTGAGGCGATCTCCGACGTCCTTACTATTTTTCGAGTTGGCTTTGCGATACTATAAAAAAAGAGAGAAAAGAAAGGGAGTAAGCATAAAGCTTAGTAAGTTTGCATGTAAATAAATAACAACATTCTAAATTAATTATCTTTTTCTTATCTTATCAAAACCACTATAACCTTTAAACTCAATATGCATAAGTCTTGAATTCTTACCTGAACCTCTCAAACATGTACTTATCTTACATTTCCTTTGGTACACTCTTTGAATTTCCCATTGAACCACTTGGAATAATAAGGATACACGAGTACCTTTCCTTTTTAAACTTACCATTGCCAATGTCTTGACATGGCCTTACGTGGTATCATTGCCTTATGAACTCACCATTGCCATGCCTTGGCATGGTCTTACATGGGATCTTTGCCTTATAGTAGTTTATCAATGTCATGTCATGACATTGTCTTACATGATTTCCTTGCCTTACAAAACTTACCAATGCCATGCCTTGGCATGGTCTTACTTGGTATCCTTAAACCCTAATGTCATGACATTTGTATCCTACACATTCCTAAGGTTCAACTGAGACTTTTAAGTATCATTTCTCCATCAATTCTTACTTCAATAATCGAGTAAATTTACAAAATAAATATATAAATGCTGAAAAATAACAACATTAATTATAAATAATAAAACATTGCATTTATTTACCGCAAACTTACCTCGATACAAAATATGATCAAATATTTTGATTTAGTCCTCAACCTTATTCTTTCCTCGGTCTAACCCCGAATTCTATTCTTCTAGATATACAATAGAAAATTTAACTTATTTTATTTTCACATTTATCAAAACAGTCCTTAACTCTAACTTTGGCAAAATTATGATTTTACCCCTAAACTTTTACATATTTACACTTTTGCCCCAAAGCTCGAAAATGAAACTTTATCCCTAATTCTTATGTTTTATGACATGCTGATCATTTATTTACCTACGAAAACATCAAATTCCCACTCTAACATGTACTTATCACCATTAGGTATTTTTACCGATTATGTTGTTTTACTCGTTTTCACTTAAAATCGCTTAGCTCAAATCGTTTAACATAATTTCAAGCTTCATATTCTACCATAAAATATCAAAATAAACACATTTCACCTATGGGTATTTTTCCAAATATGAACCCTAGGTAAATTATTGCTAGAATAAGCTAAATCAAGTTACTAGGACTCCAAAAATGTAAAGAACATTAAAAATGAGGCTTGGAATCACTTACTATGGAGGTTGGAAGCTTGACAAAACCCTAGCTATGGAGAACCCTTGAAATTTCGGCCTAATGAATAAGATGGGGACATTTTGCCATGTATTTCCCTTTTTTTAATCTTTTAATTACCAAATGACTAAAATACCCTTCATTAAAACTTTAGTTATTTTTACTTATGTATGTCTATTTTTGTCCATGAAAACCTAATGGTCTAATTACCATTTAAGGACCTCTACTTCAATTATGCTATTCAATTTAATACTTTAGCATCTAAAACTCATATTTATCAACTTTTGCAATTAAGCCCTAGTAGGTAAATTAATCATGCTATCTATAAAATTTTCCATCGATACTCTAACACATGTATCTAATCACTTGGTAAATTATAGAAAATTAATTGGAATAAAATTTTCTATCTCAGATTCGTGGTTTCGCAACCACTGTTCCATTTAGGCCCTATTTTGGGATGTTATATTACCATACCCACAAATAGTTGAACCAAGTGTATAACAACTTACCGAAAGCGTAGAACTGAGAATGAAAGACAGAAGTATTTGACCAACACCCAAAAGCATACCCTTAAACCGAGGCACGAGATGGGGAAATCGCACCTCTAGCAGAAAACGATAGAAAAGAAAGGTGCTAAATAAAAGGCTATTATGGTAGAAGAAGAGGAAAAAGATAAAAACTGTGCACTCAAACTTGAGATGGAGTATTCGGCTAATCACAAAAGTTGAGAGGGGAAGAGCAACGAGAGAAAGAAAAGTGGGGGAGAGTATTTGAAAAAGCTTGAGAGAGAGGAGAAGTATGTCGGTCACAATAGCAAGATGGAGAGAAAGGAAATCTGTTATCACAAAAAGAATCGAGGGGGCGAAGGAAGGTATATTCGGCCAAAAGAAGAATAGATTGGAGAAAGAAGAGAAAGAGAGGCAATCGATTAATAGGAGGACACTAAGGGCGAACATGCTCGGACTAGAACAAGACTCAAATGTTTTGAGAGGGGGAAAGAGAGAGTGTTCGGACAAAGAAAAGGTTGCCAAAGATGAAATAGATGAGACAGAAAAATACTCGAATGGAACCCCTACCACATTCGGCCTTCAAGCAGAAAAGAGCAGACAAAAACCAAAAATAAGAAGCATACCCCCAAGGCCAAATTCTTGAGTGTCCAAAGTTCAATTTCGTCACAACACTTCCACTCACCACACTTCCCTTAATTTTCTCCTAAAATATCTCCTGAAATCCCTCAACCGATCACTCCTCCCTCAACTACTCAGTTTGAATTCCACTCCAATACCTCAGTGTTTTGGTCAAGCCACAACACCTTAATAGCATCCACAGCAAAATAAAACACTCCCTTGTGCCAAGTAGGACTCGTCAGTCCTCTGGCATAGATAACTCGCCACTTGCCCCTTAGACCAGAAGGCCTATTCTGTCATGAAATACCTACATTTATTTAAAAGCCTACTGCCTAGAGACAGGGGTTTATCCATTTAAAACAAAAATTTTTCATAGGCCAAGGCTAGAACCCAAGACTTCTCAGACTCTTCCTAGGACACTTAACCACTGAAGCAGACATGCATTTGTGTCACTTTCTTGCACAACTAAACATTTATGTGCAGCCTCCTAACTGTTCCCACGCTCAAGACCTAATACTTCTAGGCCCAAAATTCGGGTGTTACAGTTGTCTTACAGATTCTCCAAAGTGATGTTTCAGGGACACATGGTATCAGTTGAGGGTATCTGTGTCGACCCAAAAAAAATTGAGGCAATTTTGGACTAGAAATAGCCTACGAACGTTAGTGAAATTTAGAGTTTCCTTAGATTAGCTAGCTATTATAAGAGGTTTGTGGAAGGGTTTTCCTTAATTGTAGCTCCTATGACCAAGCTATTGAGAAAAATTAAACCTTTCAAGTGGACTGGAGAGTAACCAGAAAGTTTTGAAAAGCTTAATTTTGTGTTTACTCAAGAACATATTCTGATCTAGCCTGAGTTTGGGAAGGATTTTGTGGTATACAGTGATACGTCTCATATCGGTCTTGGTTGTGTTTTGATGCAAGATGTGATATCCCGAATTAGGGCCTAAACGGAATAGTGGTTTCAAAACCACAATTTTGAAGTACAAAAATTTATTATGATTAATTTTTATAATTTATTGAGTGATTAGATGCATGTGTTAGAAAATTTCATGAATTCCATGTCTAATTTGCCTATTAGGACTTAATTGCAAAAGTTGATAAATATGAGTTTTAGATGTTAAAGGATTTAATTGAAGAGCATAATTGAAGTAGAGGTCCTTAAATGGAAATTATACCATTAGGTTTTCATGGACAAAAATGGACATACATAGGTAGAAATAACCAAAGTTTTTAATGAAGGGTATTTTAGTCATTTGGTAATTAAAAGAATAAAAAAAGGAAAAAGATGGCAAAATATGTCCATCTTCTTCATTAGGACGAAATTTCAAGGGTTCTCCATAGCTAAGGTTTGTTTCAAGCTTCCAAGCTCCATAGTAAGTGATTCCAAGCCCCGTTTTTATGTTCATTACGTTTTTAGAGTCCTGGTAACTTGATTTAGCTTATTCTAGCAATAATTTAACCTAGGGTTTATATTTGGAAAAAAACCCATAGGTGAAATGTGCTTATTTTGATGTTTTATGGTAGAACATGAAGCTTGAAATTGTGTTAAACAACTTTTGCTAAACGATTTTACGTGAAAACGAGTAAAATGACAAAATCGGTAAAAATACCTAATGTTCATAATTACATGTTAGAGTGAGAATTTGATGTTTCTATAGAAGAGAAAAATTATCAGCATGTCATAAAACATAAGAAAATTGGAAGAATTTTAATTTCCGAGATTTGGGGCAAAAGTGTAAATATGCAAAAGTTTAGGGGCAAAATTGTAATTTTTCCAAAGTTAGAGTTAAGGACTATTTTGATAAATATGAGTATTAAATCAGCTAAATGTGTTATTTTAGATCAAGAAAGATGGAGAATTAACCTTGATCGGGGAAAAGAAAAGATTTCGAGTTAAATTGCAACCTTTATACATTTTGTACCGAGGTAAGTTCATGAGTAAATAGGGTAACATAATTGTCGTTTTAAGAAATTTAATGTTGTTTATATGATATGCTTATTATTTTCATGACATGTTATGTTTTGTGGTTATTGTTGAATAATATGTAATTATGTGAATTACTTGATAAGTATGAACTACCATCGAAGTATCGATTTTGACATTTCGTGGAAGATGGCAAAGGAGTATGATCAAGGAAAATCCCATTTGAACATTAGGAATAGATTAACATACAAGTGACATGTCACTAGGAAATTGAGATCCAAACTCGTCGAGTTGCGTTCTGAGTTCGTGAGAATTATGAGGCATCTGAACTCGTTGAGTTGCGTTCTGAGTTCACTTATGGATGCAAGCATCAGAACTCATTGAGTTGTGTTTCGAGTTCATTATGGATGCAAACACCTGAGCTCGTTGAGTTGCGTTCCGAGTTCATTATGGGTGAAATTATGGTAGCTTGATTTCGTGTATCCGAATTATATTCCGATGTGTTCAACGGGTAAAGTTCTAGTGAAATGGAGAAATTCTCGAGACGAAAGTGACTAGTTGGTAAGTGTTGTGGAACAGATACTTTGTACAGGTATGTACTTAACCCTCGGGTTGAGACTTCAATATAACAATAATATGGTAGGATCATGAATGAGAAATATGATATGAATGTTTTGGTGATATTATGTAAATGTGGATTTTGTATTATTGCATGGTTATGTTACTTGCTATTTACATGTGAACTTACTAAACAATTATGCTTACTCCCTTCCTTCCTTTCCTTGTAGTTTTGACAAGCCGGATAGAGATCGGGACGGTCGGGGACACGTTCACACTATCAACGAACCACCTCGGTATAGTGGCTTGCATATTTTGGGAATATGGCATGTATAGTATTATGATCCTTTTGTGTATGTAATCTTATTATATGGTGAATGAGTGACGTGGAAATGTTTTTTGATGATTATCTATTGTAATGGCTAATCAAAAGTTATATTTAGTGTTATGTATGCTTAATGTATTACCTAATCCATGGAAAACCATAAAATGGTGAAATTGGTTATAAAACAGAATCACACAGCAGCAGTGATGTGAATTGGAAAAATTACTAAAAATAGTATAAATATAATTATATGATGAATAAAATATTAAATTGAAGCCTAATGAATCTATTTTCATGTGGAAGGAACAAAATAGGTAAAAGAGTTCTATTTTATGAGATATTTACGATTTGGTGAAACAGGGTCAGAGCAATTTCTTGATCCCCTGTTCTAACTTTAGAAATTCACCATAAATTGTGTAAAAATAATTAGGACTCACACTTTATATTTATGGATTCCTTATTGAGTCTATTTTTAATTAAAATAAACGACATAGTCATTGAATTTCTGTACAGGAATAAATTTGATTCGTAGTGCACAGGGGTCAGAGTAGCCAAACCCTAAAATAGGGGAGATTTTAACTAATAAACTGTACTAATTGGACCAAAAAAATTCTAAAAAAAAATTAGTAAGTAGATATATGAGTCTAGTTTCAGAGAAAATTTACGGAATTGGATTTCAAGTTTTGTAACTCGGGATATGATTTTTTTAGTGACTATGACGCAGATGGATAGTTTACTACGAGAATTGTTTAAACTTGTTTAAATGCTAAAATAAGTTTAGTAATGTCTCATACTCGACTCCGGTGTGGTCTCAGGTAAGGGGGCGTTACAGTTGGTGGTATCAGAGCTGCGGTTTAGTCAGTTCTCAGACTAACGTGGCGTATGTACGGTCGTGCTGTACATGCCATATATATTTTAGTGATAGTGTGACGACTCCTGACCTTTTTAAATGATTTTTTTATTGTAAATGGATCCCGATCCAGCTGTGGCTGATGATGTAGAGAGCAATGCGCCAGCTCCTGCTGAAGGGGCAGCCCCGACTGAAAGACGACCTCCTACTGTTGGTCAAGGAGGAGGAGAAGGGGCTCAGAAAGCCTTTCTCCAGATGATGAATGCATGGTACACCAAGTTCATTCGTACGAACCCGAATGCTTAACCTCCCCCACCTCCCCCGATTCCTCAACCAGTACCCCCGATGCCTCAAGGTATGGATCTGATGAAATTTCATAGAACCCCAGTTGATAGAATTCGGAAGCAAGGGGTCGAAGAATTTAGGGCAAATGTTGATGATGATGCTGAGAAAGTAGAATTTTGGCTCAAGAATTCTATTCGGGTATTTTATGAGTTGTCTTGTACACCTAAAGAGTGCTTGAAATGTGCCATATCCTTGTTAAGAGATTTGGCTTATTATTGGTGGAAGACATTGATTTCAGTGATGCCAAAAGAGAAAGTGACTTGGGAATTCTTTTAAGAATAATTTCGGAAGAAATACATCACTGAAAGATTTGTTGATCAGAAGCGTAAAGAATTTCTTGAGTTGAAACAAGGCAACATGACAGTTACTAAATATGAAAGGGAGTTCGTCTGGTTGAGTAAGTATGCTAGAGAATATATTCCTTCACAGGCTAAAATGTGTAGACGATTCGAAGATGGACTTAATGAAGATATTAAAGTATTTTTGGGTATTCTTGTGTTGAAAGAGTTCGTAGTACTTGTTGATCGAGCTTGCAAGGCTGAAGAACTAGTTAAAGAGAAGAGAAAGGCGGAGGCTGAGACTAGAAACTTGAAGAAAACACCAATGAGTAGCACATTTCCACTGCAATCCAGAAAATCCAAAGATATGTATTTTTGTTCTCATGCTTCGATAGGACATTCATGTGGGGATCGTAAGAAGCAAAATATGGATTCCAGATCTCAAGCTACCTCTATGGCTAGTGTGGGAAATTCTAGACTTGTTGGACCCCAATGCCAAAGATGTGGTAGAAGTCATTTTGGTCGATGTAGAATTAATGATAGATCCTGTTATCGGTGTAGTTCTCCAGATTATTTCATTAAAGATTGTCCAGAGATGAATGAGAAAGAAAAATTTCAGAGTGCAAAACCTAATAGTGCAGTTTCGAGAGGAAGATCTTCGAGAAGAGTTGGGAATGAGGCAAGCAGCAAGAATGTAGTCAGGGATACAACGATTAAATCTGAAGCTAAAGCTCCGGCTAGAGCTTATGCCATGAAGGCGCGTGAAGATGCTTCGTCTCCCGACGTGATCACTGGTACTTTCTCTCTTTATGATGTTAATGTTATTGCTTTGATTGACCCTGGTTCTTCTCATTCGTATGTGTGTATGAAATTGGTGTCTAATATGAATATACCTATTGAGTCTACGGAATTTATGATTAAAGTGTCGAACCCGTTAGGTAAATGTGTTGTGGTTAATAAAGTATGCAAAAAATGTCCTTTGATGATTAGATGTCATTATTTTCTGGCCGACTTGATGTTGTTGCCATTTGATGAATTCGATGTCATTTTGGGTATGGATTGGTTAACATTGCATGATGCTATAGTGAATTTTAGACAGAAAGTTATTGAATTGAAATGTGAAAATGGTGAAATTTTACGGGTTGAACTGGACGAATCAGAGGCATTGCCTAGCGTGATTACTTCGATGTCGGCTCAGAGATATTTGAAAAAGGGTTATGAAGCTTATTTGGCGTATGTGTTGAATACAAAAGAATCTAAGAAAGTGGAATCAGTGCCGATTGTGTGTGAATTCGCGGATGTATTTCCAGAAGAGTTGTAGGGTTTTCCTCCTGTAAGAGAAGTAAAATTTGGTATTGAGTTGATACCGGGAACAACACCGATCTCAATTGCTCCGTATAGAATGGCACCAACAGAGTTGAAAGAATTGAAGTCACAGTTGCAAGAGTTGACTAACAAAGGCTTTGTGAGACCGAGTTTTTTGCCCTGGGGTGCTCCCATATTATTTGTGAAAAAGAAAGATGGTTCTATGAGATTGTGTGTAGACTATCGCCAGTTGAATAAGGTGACAGTCAAGAACAAGTATCCATTGCCGAGAATTGATGATTTATTCGATCAGTTGAAAGGAGCGACATGGTTCTCAAAGATTGACTTGAGATCTGGGTACTACCAGTTGTAAGTAAAAGAGTCAGATGTGCCTAAAACTACTTTTAGAACAAGGAACGACCATTATGAATTTTTAGTTATGCCATTTGGTTTGACAAATGCTCCTGCTGTGTTTATGGATTTAATGAACCGTATATTTCGACCATACTTGGATAAGTATGTTGTGGTATTTATTGATGATATCTTGATCTATTCAAAGGATGAGATAGAGCATGCTGAGCATTTGAGAATAGTTTTGCAAACTTTTAGAGATAAACAGTTGTATGCCAAGTTTAGTAAAAGTGAGTTTTGGCTTCGAGAAGTCGGATTCTTGGGTCATATTGTTTCAGGTGATGGTATACGGGTTGATCCTAGTAAAATTTCGGCTATTGTTGATTGGAAACTGCCGAAGAATGTGGCTGAGGTTAGAAGTTTCTTAGGTCTAGCTAGTTATTATCGACGATTTGTGAATGGATTTTCTATGATTGCTACTCCTATGACTAGACTGCTCCAAAAGGATGTTAAATTCAAGAGGACAGAAGAATGTCAATAGAGTTTTGAGAAATTGAAAAAGTTACTGACTGAAGCACCAGTATTGGTACAACCCGAGTCAGGTAAAGAATTTGTAGTGTATAGTGATGCTTCTCTAAATGGCTTGGGATGCGTACTTATGCAAGAAGGAAAAGTTGTGGCTTATGCTTCGAGGCAGTTGAAACCTCACGAAAGGAATTATCCGACTCATGAGTTGGAACTGGCTGCTATAGTGTTTGCTTTGAAGATTTGGCGACATTATTTGTATGGTGAAAAGTACCGAGTATATACCGACCACAAAAGTCTCAAGTACTTGATGTCACAAAAAGACTTGAATTTGATTCAATGGAGATGGTTAGAATTATTGAAAGATTACAAGCTTGTGATTGACTACCATCCGGGGAAAGCGAATGTAGTTGCTGATGCCTTGAGTAGAAAGTCGTTATTTGCTTTGAGAGCTATGAATACTCAGTTGACGGTATCTGACAATGGTTCGATTCTAGCAGAGTTGAGAGCAAGACTGATGTTTTTACAAGAGATTTGTAAAGCTCAAAAAAATGATCAAGATTTGCAAGCCAAGAGAAAGCAATGTGAGGCTGATACGGGATCAGATTTCAGAATCGATTTTGATGGTTGCTTGATGTTTAAAGATCGGATTTGTGTACTGAAGAATGATAAGTTGATTCGGAAGATCTTGCACGAAGCACACAGTGGTTGTTTGTCAATGCATCCGGGCAGTACAAAAATGTACAATGATTTGAAGAAAATGTATTAGTGGAATGGAATGAAAAGAGATATTTCCGAGTTTGTATCAAAATGTCTAATTTGTCAACAAGTGAAAGCTTAACACCAAGTTCCTTCAGGTCTACTTCATCCTATCATGATTCCCGAATGAAAGTGGGATCGAATTACCATGGACTTTGTGTCAGGGTTACCGTTAACTCCGAAGAAGAAAGATGCCATCTGGGTAATAGTCGACAAATTGACTAAATCGGCTCATTTTATTCCGGTACGTACTGATTATTCTCTTGCTAAATTGCTGAATTGTATGTCAGTGAGATTGTTAGACTTCACAGAGTACCTTTGTCGATCATTTTAGATAGAGATTCGAGGTTTACCTCGCGATTTTGGCAAAAATTACAAGAGGCATTAGGTACGAAGTTAAATTTCAGTACTGCTTTCCATCCACAGAATGATGGACAATCAGAGAGAGTAACTCAAATTCTTGAAGACATGCTCAGATGTTGTATATTAGAATTTCAAGGTAGTTGGGAAAGGTACTTACCGCTAGTAGAATTTGCTTACAATAACAGTTATCAAACAAGTTTGAAAATGGCACCTTATGAAGCATTGTACGGTCGTAAGTGTGGGACGCCACTATATTGAACTGAACTTAAAGAACATCAAATCTACGGAGTTGATCTAATTAAGGAAACCGAAGAAAAGGTGAAAGTGATTCGAGATTGTTTGAAAGCTGCTTCAGACAGACAGAAATCCTATGCGGATTTGAAACAAAAAGAGATTGAGTTCCAAATTGGTGATAGAGTGTGTTTAAAAGTGTCTTCGTGGAAGAAGATTCTCAGATTCGGTCGGAAAGATAAATTGAGTCCATGTTTCATTGGACCGTATGAGATAGTTGAAAGAATTAGACCGGTAGCATATCGGTTAGCACTACCACCGGAATTAGAGAAGATTCATGATGTATTCCATGTATCTATGTTACGTCGGTATCGTTCGGATCCTTCACATGTGATTTCACCGACAGAAATTGAGCTACAACCAGATATGACTTACAATGCAGAACCGATTAATATTTTAGCTCGGGAGGTCAAGCAACTAAGAAATAAAAGTATCGCTCTCGTAAAAGTATTATGGCAAAAGCACGGAGTAGAAGAGGCTACATGGGAGCCCGAGGAAACTATGAGGAATCAATACCCACACCTGTTTACTGGTAAGATATTCGGGGACGAAAATCCCTAAAGGGGGGAGAGTTGTGATATCCTGAATTAGGGCCTAAACGGAATAGTGGTTTGAAACCACAATTCTGAAGTAGAAAAATTTATTCCGATTAATTTTTATAATTTATTGAGTGATTAGATGCATGTGTTAGAATATCGGTAGAAAATTTCATGAATTGCATGTCTAATTTACCTATTAGGACTTAATTGTAAAAGTTGATAAATATGAGTTTTAGATGTTAAAGGATTTAATTGAAGAGCATAATTGAAGTAGAGGTTCTTAAATGGTAATTATATCATTAGGTTTTCATGGACAAAAATGGACATACATAGGTAGAAATAAACAAAGTTTTTAATGAAGGGTATTTTAGTCATTTGACAATTAAAAGAATAAAAAAAGGAAAAAGATGACAAAATATGTCCATCTTCTTCATTAGGAAGAAATTTCAAGGGTTCTCCATAGCTAAGGTTTATTTCAAGCTTCCAAGCACCATAATAAGTGATTCCAAGCCTCGTTTTTAATGTTCTTTACGTTTTTGGAGTCCCGGTAACTTGATTTAGCTTATTCTAGCAATAATTTAACCTAGGGTTTATATTTGGAAAAATACCCATAGGATAAATATGTTTATTTTGATGTTTTATGGTAGAATATGAAGCTTGAAATTGTGTTAAACAACTGTTGCTAAGCGATTTTACGTGAAAACGAGTAAAACGACAAAATCGGTAAAAATACCTAATGTTCATAACTACATGTTAGAGTGAGAATTTGATGTGCTATATAAGGGAAAAATGATCAGCATGTCATAAAACATAAAAAAAATAGGAAGAAGTTTAATTTCTGAGCTTTGGGGCAAAAGTGTAAATATGCAAAAGTTTAGGAGCAAAATTATAATTTTTCCAAAGTTAGAGTTAAGGACTATTTTGATAAATATGAGTATTAAATCAGCTAAATGTGTTATTTTAGATTAAGAAATACGTGGAATCGACCTTGATCGGGGAAAAGAAAAGATTTCGAGTTAAATTGCAACCTTTATACATTTTGTACCGAGGTAAGTTCATGAGTAAATAGGGTAACATAATTGTCGTTTTAAGCAATTTAATGTTGTTTATATGATATGATGCTTATTGTCATGAAATGTTATGTTTTATGGTTATTGTTGAAAAATATGTAATTATGTGAATTACTTTATAAGTATGAACTACCATCGAAGTATCGATTTCGACATTTCGTGGAAGATGGCAAAGGAGTATGGTCGAGGAAAATCCTGTTTGAACATTAGGAATAGATTAGGATACAAGTGACATGTCACTAGGAAATTGAGATCCGAACTCGTTGAGTTGCGTTCCGAGTTTGTGAGAATTATGAGGCATCCGAACTCGTTGAGTTGCATTCTGAGTTCACTTATGGATGCAAGCATCCGAACTCGTTGAGTTGTGTTTCGCGTTCATTATGGATGCGAACACCCGAGCTCGTTGAGTTGTGTTCCGAGTTCATTATGGGTGAAATTATGGTAGCTTGATTTCGTGTATCCGAATTATATTCCGATGTGTTCAACGGGTAAAGTTCTAGTGAAATGGAGAAATTCTCGAGATGAAAGTGACTAGTTTCTAAGTGTTGAGGAACGAATACTTTGTACAGGTATGTACTTAACCCTCGGGTTGAGACTTCAATATAACAATAATATGGTAGGATCATGAATGAGAAATATGATATGAATGTTTTGGTGATATTTTGTAAATGTGGATTTTGTATTATTGCATGGTTATGTTACTTGCTATTTACATGTGAACTTACTAAGCATTTATGCTTACTCCCTCCCTTCCTTTCCTTGTAGTTTTGACAAGCCAGATAGAGATCGGGACGGTCGGAAACACGTTCACACTATCAACGAACCACCTCGGTATAGTTGCTTGCATATTTTGGGAATATGGCATGTATAGTATTATGATCCTTTTGTGTATCTAATCTTATTATATGGCGAATGAATGATGTGGAAATGTTTGTTGATGATTAGCTATTGGAATGGCTAATCAAAATTTATATTTATTGTTATGTATGCTTAATGTATTACCTAATCCATGGAAAACCATAAAATGGCGAAATTGGTTATAAAATAGAATGACACAGCAGCAGTGACATGAATTGAAAAAATCACTAAAAATAATAGAAATATAATTAGATGATGAATAAAATATATAAGTGAAGCCTAATGAATATATTTTTATGTGGAAGAAACAAAATAGGTAAAATAGTTGTATTTTATGAGATATTTACGATTTTGTAAAACAGGGTCAGAGCGATTTCTAGATCCCCTGTTCTGATCTTAAAAATTCACCATAAATTGTGTAAACATAATTAGGACTCACACTTTATATGTATGGTAACCTTATTGATTCTATTTTTAAGCAAAACAAAAGGCATAGTCATTGAATTTCTATACAGGAAGAAATTTGATTTGTAGTGCACAGGGGTCAGAGTATCAGAACCCTGAAACAGGGGAGACTTTAACTAATAAATTGTACTAATTGGCACAGCAAAAAAATTCTATAAAAACATTAGTAAGTAGATATATGAGTCTAGTTTCAGGAAAAATTTACAGAATTGGATTTCGAGTTTTGTAACTCGAGATATGATTTTTTTTTTGCGAATGTGATGCAGATGGATAGTTTACTACGAGAATTGTTTGAACCTGTTTAAATGCTAAAATAAGTTTAGTAATGTCTCATACTCGACTCCAGCGACGGTCTCGGGTAAGGGGGCGTTACACAAGACGTATGGTTGTTGTCTTCACCCTCATGATTTAGAGGAACTATTTGTATTGTAACACCTCTTACCCATATCCGACACCGGAACAGGGCACGAGGCGTTACCAAACTTTCATCATAATAAACACACATTTTCGAGTCACAAATTTGTATCCAAATTAAAACCATTAGCCTTCAATCATAATGTCCCTAACACTAGCCTAAGAGGCCCAAAACATGCTTTGGAGAAGGGTCAAGACTAAACCGAGAACTTTCGAAAATTTTACAAAATAAGAAAATTTTTGCCATAAACAGAGGTCACACGCCAGTGTGGCTTGGGACACGCCCGTGTCGGTAGGCCGTGTGGTCACACATGCCCGTGTCCCTAACCCATGTAACTCTCTGTTTGTCACCCAAGAACAAATTAATGTCACACGGCCATGTCACATGCCAGTGTGCTAGGTAGTGTGGTCAATTTAAAAATCATGATTTTTCATAAATTAAGTGCAAACTTTACACGGTCGAGACACATGCCCGTGTACTGGACCGTGTCTCTCACACGGCCAAGACACATACCCATGTCTCTACCCATGTGCTCAATTTTGAACATTCTGTTTCTCAAAATTAAAGTGTAGTGTAACAACCCAAACCCGGCCTAGATGTTATAGCCGAATCTGGCGCCCCAATCAAAAGGTATTTACTTTGAAAACTTTTTGAATGTAATGATATCACTTTATAGCGGAAGCTTTCTAAATCGTTTGCGTTCTTGCGTTTACTTTGAAAAAATGTTTTTTTTTCTTAAAACTCAAGTTCCTAAAACTAGCAGTTATAACTAAAGCAAATTAAAATCCCAAATTGAAAACAAAATCGAAAGAGGCCTTATTACATTAAAAATACCTAAAATAAAATTACTTATAATTTAAAAATTAAATACAGAAGTACGTGCGGTTGTGTGGCAACCTTTGAGTCCCTCGCAGCACCAACCCGCCTAAGACTGGGGATTACCTGTACAGATAAACAGATGGGTGAGTTATGAAAACTCAGTGTGTAATCCTATATCAAATACACAAACAGTGAGTAAACACAGTCTGGGCCTAAGCCTAATCTAGTGACGGTTTAGTATCAGTTAGGGCCTTAGCCCATTACAAGATGTCGATGTCGCTTTGGGTCGAGCCCACCTCGGTGATGCGATGACAAGACAAATATGAAATCAAGATATCCTACCAAACCAGCCTCTACACTCCATCTCCGTCCAGCCTTGCACTACATGTGGGGATATAATCAACCCACCCATCCCTACACTCTATGTAGTACTGGTTACGGCACTAAACAGTATTTGCAGCAGAGTTGCCAGTACAGTACACTTCCTCCAATCATAATAAACCCATCCCCATGCAACATATCATACAATATGTCGTGACGTGTCATAATATCATACGTGTATTCAATATGTTTAAAGAAGCATGCTTAATATAATCATGCATCTCATAAGGGCATAACAGTCATTTTATCACACAGGGGCATAATAGACATTTTATCGGTTAGGGGTCTAGGTACACTTACCGACCCAATAGTAGGTCCACAGTCGTCTCGGGCGACCCGTGCAACCTTAACAGTCAAACAGTGAAAATGGGCCCAATGCCCAAGAATGGCCTTGGCCGTGTGGAGTACATAGCCTGGCCTAATATTCTTTACAAGTCCATATCGTTTACCTGAGTAGGGCTCACATGCCCGTGGGGCCCACACAGCCTAGTTTGGCCAGAAATGGTCCACAATGGCCTCAGCCCATGAAATTGCTCATGGATGGCCTCAATGATCATACGCCCATGTTTAGTTACATGAACTACCACACGAGCGAGCGTACACCCGTGTAGCATCATCGTTCACTTATTACGGCTTTTGCCAGTTTCCTAAGTCGGTATTGTGTTACACACCTTGTTTGCAAAAGTGTGCACCCCACTCTCGAGCACTTCAACCTTAAAAGAGCTAAGATGGATCAGTCCGCTTAAACCGCTGACAAAGGTTTATTATATGCTCCTTGGCAATTAACTGCATTATAACAAAATTCTAGTTAATATTTATTTACATGATCAGATTGAACAAAACAATTATCCACTTACTGAAAATGCCACCCAAGTGTAAGGGAAAGGAAGCAACCGGTCTACCTTCAACGATCACACAATACCACAGAGGCAAAGGCTAGCACAAATACACTTCTAGTAAATCGGCAGTAAAAGAAGATGTTAGATACAAGACTAGCCCCGTAGAGAGAGAGAAAAAAGAAAAAAAAGAAACCGTACACATAAACCGATTAATCAAATGACAATGTCGAAACCGAAAGAACAGGAGGAGAAAAGATGGGGTATTCAGCCAAAGAACAAAATGAAGAGAGAAAAAGAATTGGGAGAAAGAGAAGAGGGAAAAGGGAATATTCGGGAAAAGCTTGAGAGAGGGAGAAGAGCAGAGAACTGGCCAAAACAAAACCAATTGAGGGAGGGGAAAGAATGAAGATTCGGCAAAAGCATAGAAAACTAAGAGAATGGCTGCTAAAGGAGTAGAGGAAGAGAAGAAAATCTATCAGTAAAGGCACTGTAGTGAAGAGCAAAACCAAAATTGGCCTACACGAAAAGTACCCGAATGGTCAATAGTAATATTCGGCTACCAACACAAAGAGTGAAAAGAACTCAAAAGCAATTGATAGGAATTGAAAATGAGGAGAGAAAGCAACCAAAGTCGAATTCTGAGAAGCAGGAGTTCACATTCGGCACTAACTCTCCCACTCCGTTCAAAATCCCTTATTTTCCTCACCAAAATCACTCAAACCAACCACCAATCCCTTGATCCACTCCTTGAAACTCTCCTCCAATCTCTCAACCATCTAATTTGAACTCCCTCCAAACCAGAGTTTCGGCTAAGCTAGAACACTTCCACGACACTAGCAGCAAAATAAAATTCCTTTGCGCATAGTAAGACTCAAACTCAAGACCTTCAGTAACAATGCAACACCACTATCCCTTAGACCAGCAGGCCCTTCTGACATGTTCCTAGATGTAGGGGTTTATCCACTTAAAACAAAATTTTTACACAAGCCAAGGCTTGAACCCAAGACTTGAAACTCTTCCCAAAACACTTAACCATTAAAGTAGACATGGATTTGTGTCACAACCATACAAAAATAAACACTTAGGATCTTGAGACGTTACAACTCTACCCCTTAAAAGAAAATTTTGGTCTCAAAATGTACCTAATCAGAACCGATGAGGTTATTGTTGTTGTATCGCCTCCTCGGGTTCCCATGTAGCCTCCTCAGAGCTGTGATTCTGCCAAAGAACATTAACCAATGGAATAGACTTCTTCCTTAAAATCTTTACATCGCAATCCAATATCTGAACCGGCTCCTCCTCAAAAGTCAGATCTGGCTTAACCTTAACCTCCTCAACTGAAATAACATGTGTGGGATCAGAGCGGTAGCGCTTCAGCATAGTGACGTGAAATACATTATGAATCTGGTCTAACTTTAGAGGTAACTCTAACTGATATGCAACCGGCCCCACACGTTTCAATATGCGGTAAGGCCCAATAAACCCAGGGCTCAACTTGCCCTTCCGTCCAAATCTCAGTACCTTCTTCTATGGCGAGACCTTGAGAAAAACAAAGTCCCCCATAGAATACTCAATTTCCTTA
Organism: Gossypium longicalyx; assembly: GCA_025698465.1. Classification (NCBI taxonomy): domain Eukaryota; kingdom Viridiplantae; phylum Streptophyta; class Magnoliopsida; order Malvales; family Malvaceae; genus Gossypium; species Gossypium longicalyx. The sequence goes on from CM046996.1 coordinate 54,664,363, forward strand.
CGCTTTAGATCCGCATACGACTTATGTCTGTCTGATGCCGCCTTCAGTCGATCCTGAATTAGTCTAACTTTGTCCTCGGTATCAGAAACCAATTTAGGGCCATGAATACGCCGCCCACCCAACTCAGTCAAACACGAAAGAGTATGACACCTACGACCATATAATGCCTCGTAAGGATCTGAATGCTAGACCGATAGCTATTGTTATAAGCAAACTTTGCTAGCGGCAAGTAATCCTCCCAACTGCCTCGGAAATCAATCACACAACTCCTTAACAAGTAATCCTCCCAAGTGGGAGAGAGCTTCATGTAACTTTTTCCAAAACTGAGACGTGAAGCGAGGATACCTATCAGATATTATGGAAACCGGCACCCCATGCAGTCTCACTATCTCAGACACATACAGTTTAGCCAGCTTCTGCAAGGAGTAATCAATACAAACTGGTATGAAATCGGCAGATTTGGTTAATCGATCCACGATGACCCATACTAAATCCTTCTTAGTAGGTGTTAAGGGCAGTCCACTAACGAAGTCCATAGTCACTCTCTTCCACTTCCAAAGCAGAATCTTAACTGGCTAAAGCAACCCTGAAGGTAACTGATGTTCAGCCTTAACCTGCATACAAGTTAGACATTTACCCACAAAGTCGGTAACTTCACGCTTAAAACCCGACCACTAATATAACTCACAAAGGTCTCGGTACATCTTATTCCCACTAGAATGCATAGCATAAGGACTACTATACGCCTCTCGCAGTATAGACTGTCTCAAATCAATATCCTTCAGTACACAGATTCTCCCACAGAAATAGAGCACCCCTTCGCTATTCAATCCAAAATTCATAGTATCCCCACTCTCAACCTATTGAAAACGAAGACCCAATGACTCATCTTCTAACTATTTACCCTTAATCTCCTCAACACACATCGGTTTAACTTAGAGCTTGGCCAAAAAACTACCATCATCAAATAAACTGAGGCGAGCAAACATCGTCCTCAGATTAGTTATAGCTCTACGACTCAGTGCATTCGCCACCACATTGGCCTTCCCAGGATGGTATTCGATCGTGCAGTCATTGTCTTTTAGCAACTCAATCCATCTACGCTGCCTAAGATTTAGCTCCTTCTGAGGGAGGAGATACTTGAGGCTCTTATGATCAGTGTAACTGATACACTTCTCACCGTACAAGTAATGCCTCCAAATCTTCAGTGTGAATATTACTGCGGCCAACTCCAAGTCGTGTGTCGGATAATTCACCTCATGCATCTTAAGCTGACGAGACACATATGCTACAACCTTACCATCATGCATCAACACACATCCTAAACCAACATGTGATGCATCGCTATAAACAGTGAATTCTTTCCCCGACTCTGGCTAAATCAAGAAGGGGGCCTCAGTCAAAACTTTCTTAAGCTTCTCAAAACTCTCCTGCTGCGCATCAACACTATTAAACGGTACCCCCTTACGCAACAACTTTGTCAAAGTTGCTGCAATCAGTGAAAACCCCTCTACAAAATGCTGATAATACCTTGCCAGTTTCAGAAAATTGTGAATCCCAAATATAGTCTTAGGCAGCTTCCAATCCAAAACCGCCTCAATTTTTTGAGGATCAACCTTAATCCCTTCAGCGGATACCACATGGCCCAGAAATGTTACCTCTCGTAACCAGAACTCGCACTTACTGAACTTGGCGTACAGTTGTTTCTCCTCAGAATCTGCAGAACCACTCAGAGATGTGCATCATGTTCATCCTCAGTTCTCGAATACACCAGAATGTCATCAATAAAAACCACTACAAACAAATAAAGATAGGGTTGGAACACTCGGTTCATCAGATCCATAAAAGCCATTGATGCATTTGTCAGTCCAAATGGCATCACTAGGAACTCGTAATTATAACAACCCAAACCCCGCCTAGACGTTATGGCCGAATCTATGATGTCACACTGAAGTGTTTTTCAAAAACTTGTTTTTGATGAAAATCCAATTGGAAATGTGAAGCATTTTTGTTAGCTCTCAAGTTAATCTAGCTTATTCATTATTCATTTGAAATTATCTTTACTTTTAAAACTCTTATTGTTGCGGAAGCGTTTCGAAGATGTAGTGTTTTTAAAATAGTTTCCATTTTAGAAAAACTATATTTTACGTTCATAATAGATATAAAACATAATAACCAAAACCCGATTTTAAACAAGTAGATTAAAAAGGCCTTATTACATAACCCAAAATGAAATCCAAATGCGAAATAAAGAAAATTAAAAACAGTGGTATGGCCATCACCGTGGTCCTCACGACACCGATCCACCAATGGATTACCTGCACAGTTAAGCAAACGAGGGTGAGTATGAAACTCACTGTGCAATTCTTAGCTAACGAGCAATCAAACATACAATATCAGAATAGTCTGGCCTAAGCCCATATCAGTAGCAATATCAGTGTGGGCTTTAGCCCATGTAACGCCCTAAAAATCCCAAAGTCTCGAATTATCTTTTTTTAAGGTTCTGATAAAAGATGTGCTAGGTATTTTAGGTTAAGTGTTAGTTATGTGATATTAGGTCTTGGCTAAGGTTTGATTTCAAACTTAGGGGTAACGAAAATTATGTGTTAATAATTAAAAGAACTTTGATGGCAAGTAAGTGGGATTTTGAATAAATGAAGAAGGAATTGGACACAAGAAAGCCTTGTGGTAGAGTGGAAACTGGCGTCACATGCAAGGTAAGGATGTAAGGGGTTCGAATCCTACCTTGCTCAAAAGAAGGATTTATTTTTGCTTAATGGATGGACAGAGGTGGCGATGGTTACGAACTCTGTAGGGAGTGGTAACGGGAGAAATTTGAGGAGGTGATTGAGGAGTTATCAGGGAGAAAAACTAGGAGATGAGAAGTGAAGAAGAGGTGGAGCCGAAATGGGAATTTAGCCATAGAGAATTCGACTATAGAGGCTATAAATAGGTGCCGAATGCAAGGTTGCCAGGCTAATGCCGAAAATTTTTAACCTTATTAACAGAAACCCTTTTCTCTTCAAGATCCGAAAGCTGAAACCCTTGTTTCTTTCTTTCATTTTCTTGTGCCGATTTTCTATTCTTCCTCTATTCAAGTCTTTGATTCATTTTTAGTCTAGCCGACTTCTTCTTCTCAATTCTCATGGTGCCGAATAACCCCTTTCTTATCATACAAATCGCAAGGGCAGAACACTTCCCTGGCCGAATATCCTTGGTGCCACCAGTACCCTTTCCACTCGGTCAATTCTAGTGTAAGTGGTTGCTCTCCCAATCGATTGTTACTAAATATCGAATATATAGTTATTCACTTCTTCTAATCTGTTTTGGTAGGATTAGGTATCGAATCTCAGTCTTTTGGATCCCTACCGATTTGCTCCTCAGGTGCGAGACTTTGGTAAGTATTCTTGATCTTAGTTGGCCGAATGGTCATGGTTAACGGAAGGGGGACTTGTGTTGGATACAAGTCATCTGTTATTCGGGTTTTAATAGTTAAGATTGGTGCAGATCTAGGATTCGATCGTGGTTAGTGATTAAAGAAGGGGCTGGTTTAACTTGTCGCACAAGGTAAGGTGAAAGGTGAGGTTACGGTTTTGGTAAGTATTCGATAAGTATATGTGATTAATCATTGAGTGATAACGATTGTTGGTTCATGATATGGAGGATCATAGCACACTTTATTACCAAGTGTGTACATACACTGCACACACAAGTAGATCGGCAAAAACCGAAATGCCGAAAAGCTGAAATGCCGAAAAGTTGAAAGTTTGGCTACGGTACTCTTGCGAGTGCGCGAACACTCGTAAGGGGGAAACCAATAGGTTTTCTGAGGCCCCATGGGTGATTCCATGGGCTTGGACTGTGAATTGGCCAACCGAGCCAGAATAGGCTTAATGGGTCCGATGGGCTGTTGGGCCCACAATAGGCAAAATTGATAATTAATGCTATGTGATGGAAAATCGTATATGAGCATGACTATAAATGTGATTTGGGCCTAATGGGCCATATGAATGTGATTTAGGCCTAATGGACCATATGAATGTGATTTGGGCCTGATGGGCCATATGAATGAGATTGGGCCTAGTGGGCTATATGCATGTATATAAGATTTTTGGGCCTAGTATATGATGACTGCATAAAAATTACTTAACTAAATAATTAATTGTGACCATGGACAAGTCATAGGGTTAAGGTGTGGCAACGGGTGCATGCATGTCTAGGATTGGATCTAGGGAGAGCTTGGTACTTAAGCGGTCTTAATGACTCACCTTCTCTTCTCTAGAATCCTACCTGGTGCATAGTATTCATTCATTTTAGCTCACAAGATTTGTTAAAGGGCCAAGGTAAGTGAAAATCGTATTAAAGGAAAATTACCGAAATACCCCTAAGTACAAAAATGACTAAAATACCCCTAGAAGCGGGAAAGGATTACTATGGACTTTGTTAGTGGGCTACCCTTGATGCCTACTAAGAAAGACTCGATATGGGTTATAGTGGATCAGTTAACCAAGTCTGCCCATTTTATTCCAGTCCGCACCGACTACTGGTTACAAAAGCTGGCTAGGTTGTATGTGGCGGAGATTGTAAGATTGCATGGAGTGCCAGTATCCATAATATTTGATAGGGACCCACGTTTCACTTCGTGATTTTGGAACAAGCTGCATGAGTTGTTGGGTACTAGGTTAAACTTTAGTACGGCATTCCACCCTCAAACTGATGGACAGTCGAAAAGGGTGACCCAAGTATTGGAAGATATGTTAAGGGGATGTGTGATTGAGTTCTGAGGTAGCTGGGAGGACTTTTTGCCATTAGCCGAATTCGTATACAATAATAGCTATCAAGCAAGCATTGAGATGGCTCCGTATGAAGCACTGTATGGGCGAAGGTGTCGAACTCCAACATGTTGGACGGAGTTGGGCGAACAAAGAGTTTTGGGCCTTAGTTAGTAGCAGATACTGAGGATAAGGTGAAATTGATTCGAAATCGGTTGAAGGAGGCCTCGGATAGGCAAAAGTCGTATGCTGACCTTAAGCGTCGATAAATAGAGTATGCAATGGGGGACTTAGTTTTTCTTAAGCTCTCTCCGTGGAAGAAAGTGTTAAGGTTTGGACAAAAGGGTAAGCTAAGCCCAAGGTTCATTGGGCCATATCGGGTTGTAAGGCGGATTGGGCCAGTTGCTTACCAGCTGGAATTATCTCTTGAACTAAGCCAGATCCATGACGTGTTTCATGTTTCCATGCTAAGGCGGTATCGCTCAGATCCTTCAAATGTCATGGCGGTGGAAGAAATTGAGGTTAGGCCAGACCTAACTTTCGAGGAAGAGCCCATACAAATAATTGATCGTGATGTTAAGATACTAAGAAGGAAGTCTATTCCATTAGTCAAAGTGCTTTGGCGTAATCACAAGGCTGAGAAGGCTACTTGGGAACCTGAGGAAGTGATGTGATGTCAATATCCTCAACTGTTTGAATCATGTAACATTTCGAGGATGAAATTTCTTTTAGGGGGTAGAGTTGTAACGCCCCAAAAATCTTGAAATCCCAAAATCTCAAATTTTCTTTTTTTAAGGTTCTGATAAAAGATGTGCTAGGTATTTTCGGTTAAGTATTAGTTATGTGATAGTAGGCCTTGGCTAAAGTTTGAGTTCGAACTTAAGGGTAAAGAAAATTATGCGTTAATAATTAAAAGAACTTTGATGGCAAGTAAGTGGGATTTTGAATAAATGAAGAAGGAATTGGACACAAGAAAGCCTTATGGTGGAGTGGCAAGTGGCATCACATGCAAGGCAAGGAGGTAAGGGGTTCGAATCCCACCTTACTCAAAAGAAGGATTTATTTTTTCTTAAAGGATGGACAGAGGTGGCGATGATTATGAACTCTGTAGGGAGTGATAAGGGGAGAAATTTGAGGAGGTGATTGAGGAGTTATCAGGGAGAAAAACTAGGAGATGAGAAGTGAAGAAGAGGTGGAGCCGAAATGGGAATTTAGCCACAGGGAATTCGGCTATAGAGGCTATAAATAGATGCTGAATGCAAGGTTGGTAGGCTAATGCAGAAATCTTTTTCACCTTGTTACCAGAAACCCTTTTCTCTTCAAGATCCGAAAGCCAAAACCCCTTATTTCTTTCTTTCTTTTTCTTGTGCCTATTTTCTATTCTTCCTCTACTCATGTCTTTGATTCATTTTTTGTCTAGCCAAATTCTTCTTTTCGATTCTCGTGGTGCTGAATAACCCCTTTCTTATCAAACAAATCACAAGGGCAGAACACTTCCTTGGCCGAATATCCTTGGTGTCACCAGTACCCTTTCCACTCGGTCAATTCTAGTGTAAGTGGTTTCTTTCCCAATCGGTTGTTGTTAAGTATCGAATATACAGTTCTTCACTTCTTCTAATTGGTTTTGGTAGGATTAGGTATCGAATCTCAGTCTTTTGGATCCCTCCCAATTTGCTCCTTAGTTGAGAGACTTTGGTAAGTATTCTTGACTTAGTTGGCCGAATGGTCATGGTTAAGGGAAGAGGGACTTGTGTTGGATACAAGTCACCTGTTATTCGGGTTTTAAAAGTTAAGATTGGTGTAGATCTAGGAGTCGATCGTGGTTAGTGATTAAAGAAGGGGTTGGTTTAACTTGTCGCACAAGGCAAGGTTAAAGGTGAGGTTTCGGTTTTGGTAAGTATTCGATAAGTATATGTGATTAATCATTGAGTGATAACAATTGTAGGTTCCTAGTAAGGAGGATCACAACATGCTGTATTACCAGGTGTGTACATACACTGCACACACAAGTAGATCGGCAAAAGCCGAAATACCAAAAAGCCCAAAGTTTAGCTACGGTAGTCTTGAGAGTGCACGAACACTCATAAGGAGGAAACCGATAGGTTATCTGAGGCCTCATGGGCGATTCCATGGGCTTGGGCTGTGAATTGGCCAACTGGGCCAGAATAGGTTTAATGGGCCCGATGGGCTATTGGGCCCATTATAGGCAAAATTGATAATTGATGCTATGTGATGGAAAATCGTATGTGAGCATGACTGTAAATGTGATTTGGGCCTAATGGGCCATATGAATGTGAATTGGGTCTGATGGGCCATATGAATGAGATTGGGCCTAGTGGGCATATGCATGTATGTAGGAGTTTTAGGCCTAGTATATGATGACTGCATAAAACTTACTTAACTAAATAATTAATTGCGACCGTGGACAAGTCATAGGGTTAAGGTGTGGCAACGGGTATATGCATGTCTAGGATTGGATCTAGAGAGAGCTTGGTACTTAAGCGGTCTTAATGACTCACCTCCTCTTCCCTGGAATCCTACCTGGTGCATAGTATTTGTTCATCTTAGGTCACGGGATTTGTTAACGAGCCAAGGCAAGTGAAAACTGTAATAAAGGAAAATTACTGAAATACCCCTAAGTAAGAAATTGACCAAAATACCCCTATGTGATGAAGGTAAGATTTATGTATGTTTCAAGTATATCTGTTGTATACATGCTGTATACATACGATATTCTGTTTAGGATGCATCAGGGTTGGGAATTATGGAACGGTGGAAGTATATGAGGATCGCATGGTTGCTTAACAACTGTGGATCCACCGACGGCTTTTAAGCCCATTATATGATTGGTAGCTTGCTGCAATGAAGATAGTTCCGCAATCGGGCTACCATTGATGTGTATCGGTTGGGTGGGTCGATATTTTTTATCCCCACATGATGTGTTTTGGGGGATGGAGTTGGTGACTAGCGGATGGATTATTTGGGTGGATTGCATTGCACTGCATTGTATTGTATATAAGTTGTATGGTGATTGATGTTTGCTTAATGTTTGTTTGAGGGTTGTACACACTGAGTATGCAAAAACTTACCCCCTCTTTTATTTTCTCAGGTGATGCTCAATAGGAGGTTGGATGTTTGGAGGGACTCGGGGTGGCCAGCTAACAGGACAGCTTGGATTTGTTTAAAAAGCATTTAAGTTACTAGTTTATTAAGTAATTTTATTTAGTCTGGATTGTAATAAGGCCTCCCCTCTTTGCTATTATCTGGTTTATCATTTTTTTATGTGATGTAATCATGAAAAGTTGAAGACGGTTTCCTAAATCATAGTTTGTTTTTCTACGTTTCAGCAACTAAATTCTAAAATGACAGTTTTTCTTAAATCAAATGTTTTAAAAAAGCTTTCGCAACTGAAAAGAGATTTTACGAAGTAATTGAGATTTATTATTTGAAGGAAGGGTTTTCAATGAAAACAAGATTTTCGCTAAAACACTTCAATGTGACACGCCGGATTCGGCCATACCGTTCAGGCCAGGTTTTGGGTGTTACAGCCAATATCAGAATAGTATCAATAATGCACAAAGAAATCCTACCCAACCATCCTCTACACTCCACTCTGTCCAGCCCTACTCTCCATGTGGGGAACAAATCGACCCACCCATCCCTACACTCCAGAATAAAGTACCAGTTTTGACACTAATAGTATTTGTAGCTGAGTTGCTAGTAGAAGGCTTATAGTCTTTCAATACACTTTCACCAATACAATATATATCCACCCCATGCAATGCAACATAATATAAATGTACATACGATAAGAATGGCATGCTCAAATAGTCATACATCATATAGGGGTATTTTGGTCATATACCTCATAGGGGTAAAATAGTCATTTCACAAATTAGAGTTTTGGTACACTTACTGACCCAACCGTAGGTTTATAGTCATCTCGCACGACTCAGGTAACCTAGATGGTCAAAACAGTGTAAATGGGCCCAAGGCCCATTACTCGACCTGAATGGGCCCACACGCTCGTGTGGCCCGTTTAGCCCAAATTTAGTCATGGCTATGCGAATACCATAGCCCAATTCACGATTTGCCACTTACCGCAGATTATATCCATGAAGGGTCCACGAGCCCATTGGACCCACATGGCCCACTTCGGCCCAATGTGGCCCATTACGGCCACAACCCATGAGTTCGCTCATGGTGGCCTCTACTTTCACATCAGAATCTCCACACGTGTATTCGCGCGCTCGTACAGCAACCGTTGCTGTTCTTTCGGCTTTTCGGCATTTGCCACTTTACAGTAAAAAGGGTGTGATTACACAACTGATTTCGAAAATGCGCTCCTAGCCTACGAGTTTTCAACACCTAACATAGTTAGAAATTCGATTAGTCACTTACCAACACTAAGGTTAAACCCCCATCATCTTACTCTTGTTCCAATTAATGTTGATACATACCATGATTGTCCAACTGTGACTTAATCTTCTAAAGTTGCTGACCAAACTTGATTCCTTACTCTTACCGACGATCTATGCTATCAAAGGAATCCATTAACACAATCGCTAACACAAGGTGTATAATATTAAGCCCCATCACTAACAAACACACACAACTTCCTAGTAAGGGAAAAATAACATTCGGCCAACCCCACAAAGAATGCCGCAAGCCCACACACCTCATTTGAACACTCAAACCTTAATAAGATTACCTTCAACTGATAGGTGTGGTAGAGGTTTCAAACACTGAAGCTATCCCTTGCACACACTTTCACTCCTGGAGGATCTCTAGAAACCAAAAGAACCAACACAAGGGGAAAGAGATAAGATTCGGTAAAAGAGATGAGTATTCGGCTCCACTATAATGGTAGAGGGAAGGCTCAAATAAATGTTGAAAGAGAAGAGAAATAAGAAGAATAAAGAACTCACCAATTGACAAAAAACAGCAACATGCCAAAGAAAAACGAAGATGATAAGAGATGAAGTATTTGGCTTCCCGAACCAAGAACACAGTATTCGACAAAACAAAAACCAAAAGGGGAGAGGAAGAAAACTAACGCTAGAAGAACCCACAAACTCCTACAGTATTCGGCCAAGGCTTGAGGTGAAAGAAGAGGATCGATTGGTCCTAGAAGCAAAAGCCAAACAATCTCAAGACAAGAGAAACAAGAAATCGGTCAAGTAGGGTAGCCACAAGAGACGAGATGTGATGCAGAAGAAGGGAAATACACACTATGAGAACCGAGAAATACTGTCACATCACAACACTCTTCTCTGAAACAAAGGAAAGAAAACTACAGTATTCCAAAAACCCAAAAAGAGGGAAAAACAGGAAAAGCTATCAAATGACCCAAAAGTTAACAAAAACTAACAAAATGGCAAACAAAACACCTAGTTTCGGCAACCCCTAGCCAAAACCGAACTAGCCACATGAGAACTCCCACAATCAGCCACTACTAACACCTCAACACCTCACTTCCTTGATTCCCTCCTATTTTTCCTCTTCACCAATTTAAACTCGTAACTTCCTCACCCACTCCCACGATTCTCTCCCCCAATTCGGCTACCCACTCTCACCAAACCACTCCATTCTCAAAGTTTCGGCGAAACTCTACCAGTTACCTTATGAGAGTAGCAAAATAATAACCCCCTTGTGCACACAAGTATTTGAACCCAAGTCTCCTTGCAGAAATGACCATGCCACTTGCCACCAATCCACAAGGCTTTTTGTGACACACGCCTCCTAGATATATTTAAAACCCTCACCTCTAGCACAAAGGGTTTATTCAAGACAAAAACCAAGATTTGCACAAGCCCCAACTTGAACTTAGGACTTCTCCAGTACCTCTCAGAATACTCAACCATTGGAATAAACACTTACTTAAGCAGCACAATAGACAATAATTAAAACCTAATATTTTCAGGGCGTTACAACTCTACCCCCTTAAAAGAAATTTCAGCCTCGTAATTTACCTGCTCAAAATAGATGAGGGTATTATTGTCGCATCGATGCCTTGGGTTCCTACGTAGCCTCCTCAGAACTGTGATTATGCCAGAGCACCTTAACCAATGGAACTGACCTCCTCCTCAAAACTTTCACATCGCGGTCTAGAATCTGGACCGGCTCCTCCTCTAACGTCAAGTCTGGTCTAACCTCAATCTCCTCAGTTGAGACAATATGCGTAGGATCAGAGCGATATCGCCTCAACATAGAGACATGGAACACATTATGAATCCGATCCAACTCTGAAGGTAACTCAAGCTGCTAGGCAACCGATCCCACACGCTTTAATATACGATAAGGCCTAATTAACCTAGGGCTTAGCTTGCCCTTCCGACCAAACCTCAATACCTTTTTCCAAGGTGAGACCTTAAGAAACACCAAGTCCCCCACTGAAAATTCAATCTCCTTATGATTTAAATCCGCATAAGACTTCTATCTGCCCGATACCGCCTTAAGCTGATCCCGAATCAATCTGACCTTATCTTCGGTATCTAAAATCAACTCAAGTCCCAAAATACGCCGTTCACCCAACTCCGTTCAACAAGAAGGAGTACGACACCTACGACCATATAATGCCTCGTAAGGTGCCATCTGTATGCTAGACTGATAGCTATTATTGTATGCAAACTCTGCCAGAAGTAGGAAATCTTCTCAACTGCCCCGGAAGTCAATCAAGCAACTCCTTAAAATGTCCTCCAGTATCTGAATCACCATCTCTGACTAACCGTCTGTCTGAGGATGGAACGTAGTACTGAATTCCAACCTTGTACCAACTGCCTCATGCAACTTCTTCCAAAACTGAGACGTAAAATGAGGATCTCTATCGAATATAATAGAAATCGGTACCCCATGCAGTCTCACAATTTCGGACACATACAACTTAGCCAACTTCTGTAATGAATAATCAGTACGAACAGGTATAAAGTGAGCAGACTTGGTCAACTGATCCACGATGACCCATACCGAATCTTTCTTAGAAGGCGTTAGGGGTAGCCCACTAACAAAATCCATAGTTACTTTCTTCCACTTCCAAAGTGGAATCTTAACTGGCTGAAGCAACCCAGAAGGCAACTGATGCTCCACCTTAACCTGCTGGCAAGTCAGACACTTACTCATAAAATCCATAACCTCCCGCTTAATTCTTAGCCACCAATACAATTCCTGAAGGTCTCGGTACATCATATTACCACCAGGATGCATAGCGTAAGGACTACTATATGCCTCCTGCAGTATAGACCGTCTCAAATCAGCATCTTTCGATACGTAGACTCTCCCACGAAAACGCAGTACTCCTTCGCTATTTAGCCTCAAATCTGAGGTCTCCCCATCCTCTATCTGTCAAAATTGCAAACCCAGTGACTCATCCTTCAACTGCTCAACTTTAATGTGCTCAATCTAACTCGGTTTAACTTGAAGCTCAGCCAATAGACTACCATCGTTGAACAAAATAAGACGGGCAAACATCACCCTCAAGTTAGTAACTGCCCTTTGGCTCAGTGCACCGGCTACCACATTAGCCTTGCTAGGATGGTATTTGATCGAACAGTCATAATCTTTAAGCAACTCTATCCATTTACGTTGCCTAAGGTTTAACTCCTTCTGAGTAAGAAGGTACTTGAGGCTTTTATGATCCGTGTAGATGACACACTTCTCACCATACAGGTAATGCCTCCAAATCTTCAATTCAAATACCACCACCGCCAACTCCAAGTCATGCGTGGGTAGTTCATTTCATGCGTCTTAAGCTGTTGTGACGCATATGCCACCACCTTACCCTCTTGCATCAACACGCATCCCAAACCAACATGTGATGCATTGCTGTAAACCGTGAATTCCTTCCCAGATTCTGGTTGTATCAAAATAGGGGCCTCAGTCAAAACCTTCTTAAGCTTCTCAAAACATTCGTACTGCTTATTAGTCCAGTTAAACGATACCCCTTTATGCAACAACTTAGTTAGAGATGCAGCAATCAATGAAAATCCCTCAACCAACCGTCTATAATACCTCGCCAAACCCAAAAAGCTTCAAATTTCTGACACCGACTTAGGTTGCTTCTAGTCTAGAACCACTTCGATTTTTCGAGGATCAACCTTAATTCCCTCAATAGACACCACATGTCCCAGAAAGGTTACCTCATGAAGCCAGAATTTGCACTTGCTAAATTTAGCATACAATTGCTTTTCCCTCAAAATCTGCAGAACAACCTGGAGATACGCATCATGATCCTCCTCAGTTTTCGAATACACTAGAATATCATTTATAAACACCACTACAAACCGATCCAGATAGGGCTGGAACACTCGGTTCATCAAATCCATAAAAGCTGCTTGTGCATTTGCCAGTCCAAATGGCATCACTAGGAACTCATAATGACCGTAACGTATCCTAAATGTTATCTTGTAGACATTAGTCACCTTGAACCTCAGTTGATGATACCCCGATCAGAGATCAATCTTAGAGAATACTGAAGCTCCTCGAAACTAGTTAAAAAGATCGTCAATCCTCGATAGAGGGTACTTATTTTTAATAGTAATTTATTCAGTTACCGATAATCGATGAAGATGCGCATAGTACCATCCTTCTTCTTCACGAACAAAACCGGGGCTCTCTACAAAGACACACTCAGGCAGATGAATCCCCGGTCTAGCAACTCCTGAATCTGAGCCTTAAGCTCCACCAACTCCTTCGGCGCTATTCTATAAAGGGCGATGGACAGCGGAGCTGTACCAGGCAAAAGCTTTATCCCAAACTCAACTTCGTGATTAGGAGGTAACTTCAGTAGCTCATCGGGAAAGACATCCGGAAACTCCTTAACTGTTTTGATATCCTTAACAAACACATCCTCAGACCCAGAAGCACTGTCATATGCTAAATACGCTTTGCAACCCTTACGAATCATTTTTTCAGCTCTAAGCACAGAAATCACATTCGAAAGATAATTCTGTTGCTCCCCAACCACAACTACCTCATCCCCCTCTTCAGTTTTCAAAATCACCCGCTTTGTAGCACAGTCCAAATTTACCTGATGCTTAACCAACTAGTCCATGCCCAATATTACGTCGAACTCCCTAAAAGGAAGTTCTATCAAGTCAGCTAAAAAGATTTTTCCTTGCACCTCCAAGGGTACATCATTAAACAGTTTGTTCACCCGCACTAATTGCCCTAATGGACTTAACATAATAACCTTACTCGTAGTGTTTTCACATACCACACTCAAAGTTTCAGACACAGTGCATGCTATATAAGAGCGCATAGAACCAACATCAATCAATGCAGTGTAAAGTACACAATGGATAAAGAACGTACCGGTAATAACATCTGGGGCATCCTCGTCCTTTTTACGATATACAGCATAAACCAGTGCCGGCTACCTCGCCTCAGTATGACTAGCACCTCTGCTCGGTGCTACACGACCACAGCTCATACCATTTTCGCTTATAACCGAACCCCGGCCTCTCGGTGGCTGCTGAAAACCCCTCTGCGGTTGAACAGTACCCATACCAGTAGTTTGCACCTAAACAGGCCTCCATGGACAATCCCTGATACGGTGCTACATAGATCCCCACCTAAAACATGCCCCTTTCTAAACCCAGCACTCACCCTGATGGCGTTTCCCACAAACGGTACAAGGCTACAACCTAAAAGTAGCAACAGAGAGCCCAACTCTGACTAGCCCATCAACTCTGACCTTCTTCCTAGATCTCATAGCTGAACCTGAGGGGTCCCAAACCCTCTTATTTCTCCCATTATCTTTCTCATGATTCAGGCACTCAGTGCGCTTTACATCCTCAGCAATCTTTACCTTTTCAACCAACACTGCAAAATCTCGCTCCCTCTATGGAGCGATCAAAACTCGCAAATTATCCTTGAGGCCATCCTCGAAACGAACACAATGCTCGTAGTCAATGCCCACCAAGCCTCGCGCATAGCTACTCAACTACAGAAATTCAGCCTCATACTCAGCTACGGTCTTATCCCCCTAGGTCAGATTTAGAAACTCCCTCCTGCAGGCATCCACATAGCTAGCGCCCACATATTTCCCCTAGAATGCACACTAGAAAAACTCCTACGTTAATCGTTCGGGCTGAGTGCCGTCTTTCACGGTAAGCCACCACTGAGGCTTCATCTCTCAACAACGACACTGCACCTTTTAGTTTCTGCTCTAGGGTGCAGTCAAGGTCATCCATGATCCTCTCCATGGCCTCTATCTAATACTCCGTAACATTAGGGGCAACTCCAAATGATACCCTAAAGATCTCAAATTTATTAGACTCGAGTCGTTCACATCGACCCATGGCCCACAGATGCGATGATTAGGCCAAAGAACCCTTTCCAGTCGTAGCATAGCTTGGGATAGTGCGTCGTCCCCAGCTGCACAATCATGCGACCCAGTCTCAGTCACCGGTGAAGTTGGTGCCTCTCTTGCTTAACGTTGGGCATATGACCCAATGCTGAAGACCCGGCCCGAGCACCTCCACGGCCTCCACCGCGACCTCTAGTACCCCTTCCACGAGTACCTCTAGTGCTCATATTTGATTTGCATATTATCTGTATTACAAGTTTTATGCATCAGTTTTATAGTTCCAGTGCTTGTTAACAAATGTTCTATGAAAATAACGTCAATAATTCAAAGTTGTTTATTCTCGCCAATCGAAGTCTTACTACAATTTTAGATACCTTAATAAAGGTTTCGGTACAGTCTATCATCTATAACAGTGTCAGTATTTTAGTTAAAACTGTAGCTTTAGAGGACTTACAGAATCGGCACTGGAGAACTCGGTAGACCACACCTTCCAAACAACACCACAAGCTATTTTCCACTATGTGAAACAATTCTTTTGAAATCTATGTTTTTAGGAAAAACCCAAATCCACAGCCGAGTTTTTGTAACCTAGTTCTGATACCCCTAAATGTAACACCCCAAACCTGGCCTAGACGTTATGGCCAAATCTGTGATATCACACTGAAGTGTTTTTCGAAAACTTGTTTTTGATGAAAATCCGTTTGGAAATGTGAAGCCTCTTTTTTAGCTCTCAAGTTAATTTAGCTCATTCGATATTCATTTGAAATTATCTTTACTTTTAAAACTCTTATTGTTGAGGACGCATTTCGAAGACGTAGTGTTTTTAAAATAGTTTTTGTTTTAGAAAAACTGTATTTTACGTTCTTAATGGATATAAAACGTAATAACCAAAACCCAATTTTAAACAAGCAGATTAAAAAGGCCTTATTACACAACCCAAAATGAAATCCAAATATGAAATATAGAAAATTAGAAACAGTGGTGTGGCCATCACCGTGGTCCTCGCGACACCGATCCACCTACAGATTACCTGCACAATTAAGCAGAAGAGGGTGAGTATGAAACTCAGTGTGCAATTCCTAGCTAACCAACAGTCACACATACAATATCAGAACAGTCTGGCCTAAGCCTATATTAGTGGCAATATCAGTGTGGGCCTTAGCCCATATTAGAACAGTATCAATATTGCATAAAGAAATCCTACCCAACCATCCTTTACACTCCACTCCATCCAGCCCTACACTCCATGTGGGGAACAAATCGACCC
The DNA here is from genome assembly GCA_025698465.1 of Gossypium longicalyx. Classification (NCBI taxonomy): domain Eukaryota; kingdom Viridiplantae; phylum Streptophyta; class Magnoliopsida; order Malvales; family Malvaceae; genus Gossypium; species Gossypium longicalyx. Next base: position 54,680,708 of record CM046996.1, read on the forward strand.
ACCCGTCCCTACACTCTGGAATAAAGTACTGATTTCGGCACTAACGGTATTTGCAGCTTAGCTGCCAGTAAAAGGCTTATAGCTTTTTAGTACACTTCCTGCAATACAATATATATATCCCACCCCATGCAATGCAACATAGTATAAATTTACATACGATAAGAATGGCATGCTGAAATAGTTATACATCATATAGGGGCATTTTGGTCATATACCTCATAGCGGTAAAACAGTCATTTCACAAATTAGGGTTTAGGTACACTTACTGACCTAACTGTAGGTTCAAAGTCGTCTCACACGACTCAAGTAACCTAGATGGTCAAAACGGTGTAAATGGGCCCAAGGCCCATTACTCGGCCCAAATGGGCTCAATGCTCGTGTGGCCCGTTTAGCCAAAATTCAATCACAGCTAGGCGAATACCATAGCCCATTTCACGATTTTCCACTTATCACTAAGTATATCCGTGAAGGGCCCACGAGCCTATTGGGCCTACACTGCCCACTTCGGCCTAGCGTGGCCCATTACGGCCACAGCCTATGAGTTAACTCATGGTGGCCTCTACTTTCACATCAGAATCTCCAAACGTGCGTTCGTGCGCTCGTGCAAGAACCATTGCCGTTCTTTCGACTTTTCAGCATTTGTCGCTTTACAGTAAAAAGGGGTGTGATTACACACCTGATTTAGGAAATGCGCTCCTAGCCCACGAGTTTTCCACACCTAACACAGTCAGAAATTCTATTAGTCACTTACCAACACTAGGGTTGAACCCCCATCATCTTACTCCTGTTCCAATTAATGTTGATACATACCTTGATTGTCCAACTGTGACTTAATCTTCCAAAGTTGCTAACCAAACTTGATTCCTTACTCTTACCGATGATCTGCGTTATCAAAGGAATCTATTAACACAATCGCCAACACAAGGTGTATAACATTAAGCCCCATCACTAACAAACATACACAACTTCCTAATAAGGGAAAAATAACATTCGGCCAACCCACCCCAAAGAATGCTGTCAGCCCACACACCTCTTTTGAGCACTCAAACCTTTATAAGATTACCTTCAGCCGACAGGTGTGGGAGAGGTTTCGAACGCTGAAGCTATCCCTTGCAAACACCTTCACTCCTCGAGGATCTCTAGAAACCAAAATAACCAACACAAGGGGAAAGAGATAAGTATTCAGCAAAAGAGATGAGTGTTTGGCTCCACTAAAATGGTAGAGGGAAGGTTCAAATAAATGTTGAAAGAGAAGAGAAACAAGAAGAATAAAGAACTCACCAATTAACAGAAGCCAGCAATACACCAAAGAAAAACGAAGATGATAAGAGATGAAGTATTCAGCTTTCTGAACCAAGAACACAGTATTTAGCAAAACAAAAACCAAAAAGGGAGAGGAAGAAAAGTAACGCTAGAAGAACCCACAAACTCCTATAGTATTCGGCCAAGGCTTGAGGTGAAAGAAGAGGATTGATTGGTCATAGGAGCAAAAGCCGAACAATCTCAAGACAAGAGAAACAAGAAATTGGTCAAGTAGGGCAGCCACAAGAGACAAGATGTAAAGGAGAAGAAGGGAAATACACACTATGAGAACCAAGAAATACTGTCAAAACGCAACACTCTTCTCTGAAACAAACGAAAGAAAACTACAGTATGCCAAAAACCCAAAAAGAGGGAAAAAGAGGAAAAGCTATCAAATGATCCAAAATTTAAGAAAAACTAACAAAATGGCAAACAAAACACCTAGTTTCGATAACCCCTTGCCAAAACCAAACTAGCCACATGAGAACTCCCACAATCGGCCACTACTAACGCCTCAACACCCTACTTCATTGATTCCTTCTTATTTTTCCTCTTCACCAATTCTAACTGGTAACTCCCTCACCTACTCCCACGATTCTTTCCCCCAATTCGACTACCCACTCTCACCCAACCACTCCACTCTCAGAGTTTCAGCCAAACTCTACCACTTACCTTATGAGAGCAGCAAAATAATAACCCCCTTACGCACATAAGTATTCGAACCCAGGTCTCTTTGCAAAAATGACCACGCCACTTGCCACCAAGCCACAAGGCTTTTTGTGACACACTCCTCCTAGATTTATTTAAGACCCTCACCTCTTGCACACAGGGCTTCTTCAAGACAAAAACCAAGATTTGCACAAGCCTCAGCTCGAACTCAGGACTTCTCTAACACCCTTCAGAACACTCAACCATTGGAATAAACACTTGCTTAAGTAGCACAACACACTAATTAAAACCTAATATTTTAAGGGCGTTACAGTAACAACCATAACGAGTCCTAAATGTTGTCTTATATACATCAGTCTCCTTGACTCTTAGCTGATGGTACCCCGATCAGAGATCAATCTTAGGGAAAACTGAAGCTCCTCGAAGCTGGTCAAACAAATCATCAATCCTCGGTAGGGGGTACTTATTCTTCGGTCAATTTATTCAGTTGCCGGTAATCAATGCACATATGCATGCATCCATCCTTCTTTTTCACAAACAAAACTAGTGCTCCCCACGAAGACACACTAGATCGGATGAACCCACGATCCAATAACTCTTGAATTTGAGCCTTAACCTCCGCAAGCTCCTTAGGTGCCATTCTATAAGGGGCAATGCACACCAGTGCTATACCAGGCAGGAGCTCAATCCCAAACTCAACTTCACGGTTTGGAGGTAACCCAATCAGCTCATTAGAAAAAACATCCGAAAAGTCTTTGACTGTTCTGATATCCTTAATAGAGGAAACCTCAGAATTAGAAACACTGATGTAGGCTAGATACGTCTCACAACCCTTACAAACCAATTTCTCGACCCTTAATGCAGAAATCACATTTGACAAACAATTCCGACACTCCCCAATTACAATTACCTCATCATCCTCCATAGTTCTCAATACCATCCGTTTAGTAGCACAATCCAAGCTCACACGATGCTTAACCAGCCAGTCCATTCCCAGAATCAAGTCAAATTCTCCAAACGGAAGTTCCATCCAATTCGCCAAAAAAATAACTCATTGAACCTCCAAAGGTACATTCCTAAATAGTTTATTTACCACTACTGACTGCCCCAATGGGCTTAACACAGTCACCTCACTCGCAGTACTCTCAACCAAGATACCCAAAGTCTTAGACACATTACAAGCTATATAGGAATGGATAGATCTTATATCTATTAGTGCAGTATAAGGAACATTATAGATAAAGAACGTACCCGTGATAACATCTGGAGCATCTATGTCCTCTCGACAACATGCAGTATAAACCAGAGTTGGCTGCCTCTCCTCAGTATGACCAGCACCTCTGCCCGGTGCTCTCTACCCACGGCCCAAATTCAGCCTCATATTCAGCCACTGATTTATCCCCCTGAGTTAGATTCAAAAATTCTCTCCTCCGAGCATCCACATAACTAGCACCCACATACTTACTCTGGAAAGAAATTTTGAAAAATTCCCAGGTCAACTGATCGGGTTGAGTGCCCTCTTTAATCGTAAGCCACCACTAGTAGGCCTCATCTCGTAGCAGTGACACTACACCCTTTAGTTTCTGCTCAAGGGTGCAGTCAAAATCGTCCATGATTCTTTTTGTGGCCTCAATCCAATATTCAGCCACATTTGGGGCAAATCCAGCAATACCCCTAAAAATCTCAACTCTAGTGGACCAGAGTCATTTTGTAACCGACCAACGACCCACAACACCAATATTAGGCCGACCCTCTCTAGAATTAGTAACATAGCTTGGAACAATACGTCGTCCCCAGTCACACGATAATGAGACCAGTCTCAGTCACAAGTGAAGTTGATGCCTCTCTAGCTTCAACGTTAGGCTTGTGGCCAGATGACGAAGACCAAGCTCGAGCACTTACACGACCTCCGCTATGGCCACTTGAACCCCTTCCGCGAGTACCTCTGGTGCTCATATCAAATTGTGTTTTATCTATATTAATAGTTTTATGCATCAGTTTTACACTTCTAGTGTTTATTAATAGATATTTTATTGAAAATAGTATTAGTAATTCAGAGTTCGTTTTCGCATATCGCAGTCTTACTACAGGTTTTAGTTTACCCTAAATAGAGAATTTTAGTACAGTCTACTACCTACAGTAGTCTCAGTATTTCAATTTAAATAATCAATAGTTTCAAAAGACTTACAGAATCGAGCGCCGGAGGATCAGTGTACTACACATTCAGTAAAAACATTTCAAAATACTTCCAAATCATTCAAAACAGTTCTTTTTGAAAATTCCAAGTTTTAGAAGAAACCCAAATCCACAGTCGAGTTTAGTAACCTAACTCTGATACCACTAAATGTAACACCGCAAACCGACCTGAACGTTATGGCCGAATCTGGCGATGTCACATTGAAGTGTTTTTTTCGCAAAGTGTGATTTCGTTGAAAAACCCTTTCCAATTTAAGTTCGTTATGTGATTTTATTGATGATTTTAAAACGTGTCATTTATTTTAAACTTGCGTCCTAATCAAAAGGTATTTACTTTGGAAACTTTTTGAATGTCATGATATCACTTTGTAGTGAAAGATTTCTAAATTGATTGCGTTCTTGTATTTACTTTGAAAAAACATTATTATTTTTTTAAACTCGAGTTCCTAATACTAGCAGTTTTAACGAAAGCAAATTAAAATCCCAAATTGAAAATAAAATCCAAAGAGGCCTTATTACATTAAAAATACCCAAAATAAAATTAATTATAATGGAATATTTAAATACGAAAGTACGTGCGGTTGTGTGGCCACCTTTGAGGCCTTCGCAGCATCGACCCTCCTGAGACTGTGGATTACCTGTACAGATAAACAAATGGGTGAGTTATGAAAACTCAGTGTGTAATCCCATATCAAATAAACAAACAACGATCGAGAAACACGATGCAGGCCTAAGCCCAATCCATGTGATTCGATGATCGCTTAGAGCCTTAGCCCATTACAATATCAGTATCAATTTGGGTCAGAGCCCATCTCAGTGACAGTACAGTACACATATACAATCAAGAGATCCTACCCAACCAGCCTCTACACTCCACCTCCGTCCAACCCTGCATTTCATGTGGGGATATAATTAACCCACCCATCCTTACACTCCAAGTAGTACCAGTTGCGGTACTAAATAGTATTTGCAATAGAGCTGCCAGTACAGTACACATCCTCCAATCATAATAAACCCATCCCCGTGCAACATATCATACATCATGTCGTGACGTGTCATAATATCATACATGTATTCAATATGTTTAAAGAGGCATGCTTAAATATAATCATACATCTCATAGGGGCATAACAATCATTTTATCACAGGGGCATAATAGTAATTTTATCGGTTAGGGGTCCAGGTACACTTACTGACCCAATAGTAAGTCCACAGTCGTTTCGGGCGACCTATGCAACCTTAACAGTCAAATAGTGAAAATAGGCCCAAGGCCCATAATGTGGGCCCACACGCCCGTATGGCCCACATAGCCCAGGAATGGCCTTGGTGTGTGGATTACACAGCCTAACCCAATATTCTCCACACGTTTGTATGGTTTACCAGAGTGGGGCCCACATACCCGTAGGGCCCACACAGCCCAGTTTGGCCCAAAATGGCCAATAACGGCCTCGGCCCATGAAATCCCTCATGGATGGCCTCGTCGATCACATGCCCATGTTTAGTTACATGAACTACCACACGAGCGGGCACACGCCCGTGTAGCTTCATCGTTCACTTATTCCGACTTTTGCCAGTTTTCAAAGTTGGGATTGTACTACACACCTTGTTTGCAAAAGTGCGTACCCCACTCTCGAGCACTCCAACCTTAAAAGAGCTAAGATGCCTCAGTCCACTTAAATCGCTGACAAAGGTTGATTATAAGCTCCTTGGCGTTTAACTACATTATAACCGAATTCCAGTTAATATTTACTCACAAGATCAGATTGAACCAAATGATTATCCACTTACCAAAAACGCCACCCAAGTGTAAGGGAAAGGAAGCAATCGGTCTACCATCAACGATCACACGATACCACAGAGGCAAAGGCTAGCACCAATACATTCCTAGTAAATCGGTAGTAAAAGAAGACGTTAGATACAAGACTAGCTCGATAGAGAGAGAGTGAAAAAAAAGAAAGAGAAAGCAACCGTACACACAAACTGATTGATCAAATGAAAATGCCGAAACCAAAAGAACAGGAGAAGGAGAGATGGGGTATTCGGCCAAAGAATAAAATGAAGAGAGAAAAAGAATTGAGAGAAAGAGAAGAGGGAAAAGGGAATATTCAGGCAAAGCTTGAGAGAGGGAGAAGAGCAGAGAATCGACCAAAACAAAATCGATTAAGGGAGGGGAGAGAATGAAGATTCGAAAAAAGCATAGAAAACCGAGAGAATGGCTTCTAGAGGAGTAGAGGAAAAAAAAAATCGAATAGTAAAGGTATTGTAGTGAAGAGAAAAACCAGAATAGACTAACACGAAAAGTACCCGAATGGTCAATAACAAAATTCAGCTACCAACACAAAGAGTGAAAAGAACCCGAAAGCAATTGATAAAAATTGAAAATGAGGAGAGAAAGCAACCAAAGCTGAAGTCTGAGAAGCAGGAGTTCACATTCGGCACTAACTCTCCCACTCCTTTCAAAATCCCTTATTTTCCTTACCAAATCACTCAAACCAACCACTAATCCCTTGATTCACTCCTTGAAACTATCCTTCAATCTCTCAACCATTTAATTTGAACTCCCCCCAAACCATAGTTTCGGCTAAGCTAGAACACTTCCACGGCACTAGCAGCAAAATAAAACATCTTTACGCATAGCAGGACTTAAACTCAAGACCTTCAGTAACAATGCCACGCCACTATCCATTACACCAGCAGGCCCTTTTTGACATGTTTTACCCACTTTTATTTAAAAGCCTACTGCCTAGAGACAAGGGTTTATCCACTTAAAACAAAATTTTTGCACAAGCCAAGGCTTGAACCTAAGACTTCTCAGACTCTTCCCAGAACACTTAACCATTAAAGTAGACATGCATTTGTGTCACAACCATAAAAAAATAAATACTTAGGATTTTGGGGCATTACATGCAAGGGACACACGGCCTGAACACATGTCCGTGAGGCGGACCGTGTGTCACACACGACATAGACACACGCTCGTGTGTCACACACGGCCTAGATACACGCCCATGTGTCTACCCGTGTGGACAAAAATAAGGTTAGTTTTGAAGCCATTTGTCACCCTCAATTGTACAAACACACATGCAACCTCAATGACATATAACATGGCATATTTAGGAAATCAAACATCCACAATCAAGGCTCAAGCAAGGCATTTCCTAATCAACATATACGTTATCAATATACCATACTTTATTAAGTCTAAACTTTTCATATCACGGGAAATGAACAATACTATTATACTTTCATTTTACCCATTTGAATTATGGACATTATCATACCAGTCAGTCACTATTAAATCACCAAGCACACAAATGCCCTATATCACATTACATCATTCACCAAGTAACCAAAAAACATATCGTACAAGATGTTGACACATACACATACTTGCAACCAACTTAACCGAATTAAGCCATCTCCCATGGCTCTACAAAAATAAACCAACCACACATCATTTACATGCCAATTTTCATCATGCATAACTTTACATAACTTATCATTCAAATCATGCAAGTTTCCACATCCATGAAAAGCATCATCATTTGATTTTACTTATAACCAATGATAGCCAATTTCCAATGGCCTTATACAACATAAACTTCAACCCAATATAAACCAACACAATTGGCCACTCAAATGACGTATATACAAAAAGATCAAGTCCCTATACATGCCATACACTCGAAAAATACTTAAGTTTATCGATACCCAAATTAATAGCTTGATAGTGTGATGCGATCTCTAACGATCTCCAACCCCGAGCTAGCTTGGTGACTCTACAAGACATAGGAAAGGAAGAGGGTAAGCTATATAGCTTAGTAAGCTCGTATGAAAACAATAAGCAATTCTTACCACCCTTTATCATGATCAATAATGTAAACACAATACAATATAAATCGAAAAGATCTCGTGGTTATAAATGTCTTTCGATCACAACTCTTACCATACATTTACCTTCTCATAATATAGCGTATGAACATGTAAATTTCAATATGCCTCATGGCCATGACTTGTTCAACACAACTTACCGAGCATTATTCATTACATGAAGTCACCAATTACATACATTTACCATTTCCAACAATATAAATACCAAATACTGTAAATCACAAAAGTCTCATAATCATAATGTATTCCATTACATTTCTCGTCAAGAATTCATTCATATCATGAATTTAACTCTTATAAGGTTTGTGTACATACCTGTATCATCTCATAATGACTTCATACACAACGTATCATAAACTTCCATTTCGTTTCACCTTTCCACATTCAAGAATACTTTTCGATGAACTATTGTAATTTCAATGGACATTCGGTATCATATTAAAAGTATGCATATTATCTATCCATCATTTCATGTTCAGGAGTGCCCGTCTAGGAAAAGTTCATATAGCACACTCTCGAGCCACAAGTTTTTATATAACAGGATTACCAGTCTAGGCTAAATCCTGTCTTAACCATGTGCTCACAGGAGCTTATCTAAGATTGCCAGTCTAGGCTAAATCCTTTCAATCACATATACTCCGAAGAGCTTGAGTTGGATTACCCGTCCGGCTAAATCTTTTTGGTATTACAATACGATATTATATTGATTTCAAGAATTTACCTTATTCCATCGAAATACAATGATCAACTGAGACATTGACATTATGTTAACATTTAATAACTTGAGATTAATTTATTATACACATATCATCTCAAACAAGTCACTACGATCTTACAATTCAATTCAAGCATAATTTTATTTTTTGCAACAAATAAAAAGAATTTCACAATATCATTCATAAATAATTTAAATAATAAATCATTGAATCACATTCAAATTATTACTTAATTGTTATATGAACTTATCTCGAGCACAAGAATAGGAACTAAGTCGATTTATTCAGATCTCGTTCTTTCCTCGAACTAAGCCTAAATTTCATTTTTCTTATCTAAGATAACACATTTAGTTCAATTAATACTCACATTGCTTAATTTAGTCCAAAAATACACTATGGAAAATTACTATTTTGCCCCTAACTTTTCACATTTTTACAATTTAGTCCCTAGGCTCGTAAAATGAAATGTGTTCAATTTCTTCAAGACCCAAGCCTAGCCGGTTCTTATACATACTCATATCAACCTACATTTTCCATTTAATCATACTTTTACTACTCATTTTCTCATCTTTTACAAATAGGTCCTTTTTAACATTTTCACCAAAAATCACTTAGCAAAAGTTCTTTACTACACATCAAACATACATTTTCTACCATTAGACATCAAAATACATGCATGTCATACAGGGGTAAAATTTTAAACTTGAACCCTACTTCAAAATAAAGCTAGAAATTGGTAGATCGGTTGATAACAACCTCAAAAACATAAAGAGTATTAAAAATAGGGTTAGAATGGACTTACAATCAAGCTTGTAAGTTGGAAAAACCCTAGCTATGGTTTCCCCTTGTGAAATTTGGCCTAGGTGGAGAAGATGGACTAAATTTTGGCTTGATTTCCCTTTTTTAATTCATTTAATTACCAAATGACCAAAATGCCCTTAATACCTTTCTTTAAAATTTTACCTAACCATGTCCATTTTTGTCCAACTTAAAATATAATGGTCTAATTACTAAATAAGGACATTTAATTAAAACTTCATTGTAATTTCATACTCATAGCTTCTCGAACATATATTTTGCAACTTTTACAATTTAGTCCTAAATATCAAATTGGGCACTTATCGATTCTTAACGAAATTTTTAGACAATCATGAAATCATGTCATAGACCATAAAATAATAATAAAACAAAAATTTCTATGTCATATTTGTGGTCTCAAAACCACTGTTTTGACTAGGCCCAAAATCGAGCTATTACATGTATGGTGAAAAGTGTATTATTTACACAGATCACAAAAGCCTTAAGTACCTCCTCACCCAAAAAGAGTTAAACGTTAGGTAAAAGAGATGGATAAATTTGCTCAAAGATTATGAATGTACCATTGTGTACCATCCAAGAAAGGAAAATCTTGTGGCTATTACACAGAAAAGGAAGTTGATGACTAATTTGAAAATGATGTTCGCTAAGTTGAGTTTGGTTGATGATGGAGATTTGCTTGTAAAGTTTCAAGTAAGACTACCTTAAAGGATGAGATTCAATCGAAACAATCATCGATCTCTTGCACCTCGATTCAAATAGATAGAGGAGGGCAAGACTATAGATATTAGGCTTAACTTTGATGGAGTTCTGTGTTTTAGTGGGAGATATTGTGTGCTTGATGATCGACATTTGAGACAGTCTATTCTTTGGAAGTGCATAGTAGCCCATACGCTAAGTACCTCTGAGGGAACAAGATGTACCGAGATTTGAGGGAACAATATTTGTGGGCAGGACTTATGTATGAACTAATCAAGTATGTGAGTAAGTGTTTGACGTGCCAGCAAGTCAAGGCTGAGCTTCTGTTCCCCTCTGGTTTATTCCAGCCTATTCAAATTTCTTAGTGCAAGTGGGAACGTGCGACCATGGACTTGGTTAATGGGTTGCCTTTGAAACCTACTAAAAAGGATTCAGTTGGGTAATTATGGATAGACTGGCCAATTTAGTAGATTTTATGCTTGTCTGTACTGATTATTCACTGCACAAGTTGGTGAGGTTCTATATTCCAGAGATTGTGAGACTTCATGGTGTACCAATGTCCATTATTTTCGATCAGGGTCCTCAGTTTACATCTCAATTTTGGAAGAAGTTATATGAGTATTTAGGTACTCGGTTGAAATTTGGAACAGTTTTTCACCCACTGCCTGATGGGCAATCAAAACGAGTGATTGAGATCCTAGAGGACATGTTGAGGGGTTGTGTGATTGATTTTAGTGGCAGTTGAGAGGAACATTTACCACTAGGTGAGTTTGCGTATAACAACAATTCGAGCGTTCAGATGGCTTCTTCTAAAGCACTGTATGGTCGTAAATGTCGTACACCTCTGTGTTGGATTGAGTTGGGAGAAAAGAATGTACTATGTCCAGATTTGGTACAATAAACTGAGAATGTGGTGGAAATAATTCAGGATCGATTGAGAGTAGCACTTGATTGACAAAAATCTTACGCCGACTTGAGATGAAGGGTAGAGAGAAGAAATCGAACATTGTTAGACATGGTACGTTCAATGTTAAGTTATTCGAAGTTGCCAATCTCTTATTGGGGATATACTATACAAATGACTTACTATATTCTAAATGATGTACCAACTAAAGTAGCATTGAAAACCCTATACGACTTGTGACAAGGCAGGAAGTCGAATCTTAATCATTTTAATATTTGGGGATGCCCAGCCCACGTATGAGATAAAGATGTGAGGAAGTTTGACTTGAGGACAGAATTTTGCATGTTTATAGGATATCTAAAGGGAATAAAGAGTGACTTATTTTATAACCCGAAAGAGCAAAATGTTATAATGTCAACTCATGCTACTTTCCATGAAGAAAGTTACATAAATGAATTTAAACCTTGGAGTAAAGAGGTACTTAAGCAAATTTCAAGAAATATACAAAACTCTACTGAAACAGTTCTAGAACCAACTCATAATAGTAGGAATTGTTGAGCCCTCCTTACTCTTGACATTATGTAAGTATTGAAAATCCTATGATCTCAATTATTTCTTTTCATCTCAATTTGGACGATTCTAACAAAGGTATTTGTTGTGGATACATAAAGCGTTTATCAAAAATCCCTAATCCATACTCCATCTTTAGAATTGTACGTTATTCGGACAATCGATTAAGTAAATGATCTCATTTAACCACCAATATGAAAACCTTTATAAAAATGTCAATATACTAACATGGTATTAATTTTATAAACCTAAGGATTCGAGGGTTGATCTACTCTATTATAGTAGAAAAAAATCGTTGTTGGGACATACGAATCCAAGTGTGGGTTTAAACAACATAAAATCTATAAAATTGATGTTATTCAAAATAATTATATTAATGATAAATATTTGTATTAGTAATTCTAAAATGTGTAAATATGCGAATACACCATGTATTCGATTGGATTGCTAAATCTGTTAAAATGTAGGATTTCCAAGTAAGTGATTCTAAACTTTCGAATCTGTGTTAATATGAATATGCTTGTTCAATTTTTTGTTAAATAAGATGTTATATGATTTCCTCACACTCATGTATTATGACATATGGCGTTATTTGATATGCGTGAAAAATAAACATGCCACTATTTTGTTGATAATCTAAGTCACACGTTAATCATGCCATTATACTGTTTCTGATTCGAATGTAAATCATGTCAACTAAAAATTTTGTTTTGTATTCCATATCACATGCATGGTGTTGGGATATGATTGTACAGAGGAAGGTTCTGCCTATTGAATAATCTACATATTCTGGTGGTTTAACCATATTATCTGGCAATATGTCTGCAAATCTAGTGGCTTTACCACAATATTATGTATTTGGCAATTTGACTACATTATCTGGTGGCTTGACCACAATATTCTGTATCTGGAAACTTGTCTACATTATCTGGTGGATTGTCCATATTATTGATGTGTTATTGGAAGGATGTGTTATAGGGAACTCATTATGGTGTGTAGTGAATATGGGTCAGAATGTTTTCTAAAAATCTACATTTGTTTCTGAAAAAGTGTTGCATCGACATCTTCAATATGCATACTATTGTATGTGATTCAGTGATTGTATATTTATGTATGTGTGAATTGTTATTCTTTTGAGATTCTATCTTAATTTTTGTTGTTATGCAAATTGACCCACACTGAACTTTAAAATCTCACCACATTAGGTTTTTTATTTTTTCGAGAATAATCAAGGTTAGGACATGGGCCTAGCTTATGGAAGTGTATTCAGATGTTTTTTATTAAACTATCATACTTATTTATTTGGTATTTTGGGACTGTAATTTATTATTGTGATCTGTCGCATGAAACTTTTTATTTGGATTTTGGGATTTTAGATGATATTGCATGATTGGGTTTTAAAACTATCACCTAAGGCTGTGTATAAAATTGGTAAGAAAAATTGATTTTTCAATTCAAATGAAAAACTCAACTCAATGTTGTTATTTCATACTCAAAACTTCATTTTCGAAAACTCAAGGTTATTTGCTCACTTAATTGATACTTTACAAGACATGCCAAAATTACAATTTAAAATTAACAAGTGAAACTTAGATATTCTATTTTTCGTTGCAATAATTTTGAAATATGATGTTTCTATAAATATTCAAAACTCGAGTTTTTTTAAGTTATTCAATTTTTGATAAATTCTTTTCTTAATAAAATGTTTACAGACACTAGTAAGTCTTCTTCAGCAAATAAAAGATGTCAATTTTTAAAAGATAACAAATGTCGAAAGAAAATAGCTAAATGTTTTTTTGCACCATCAAAATAGCCAATGTGATATTCGAGATTTAGTCATAACGTCTAGGTTGGGTTTAGGTGTAACACCCCTTACCCATATAAGACGCTGGAATAGGGTACGAGGTATTACTAGACTTAAACGTTCACAAACATGCAAAATCGGGCCACAAAATTTCATTCATATTAAAATCATTCAAACACATGCTTAATATCCCTTACACAGGCCTTCGAGGCTCTAAACAGGCATTGAAAATAATTAGGGACTAAATAGAGAACTTTGGAAAACTTTGGGAAAACATAGAAAATATTCCTTGAAATAGGGTCACACGCCTGTGTGGACATGGGGACACGTCCGTGTGCCTTAGACACACCCGTGTCCTCAGGCCGTGTAACTCTCTTTTTATGACGTCAGCAAACCAAATGAACCACATGGCCAAGCCATATGCCCGTGTGCTAGGTCGTGTGACGAATTAAATTCTCATAAAAATGCTACAGACTTCACACGCTCTAGACACATGCCCATGTCTCCAGGTCATGTCCTTCACATGGCTAAGACACACGGCCATGTCTCTACTCGTGTGGCCAACACTTAGGCTATTTTCCAAGCTTTTTGCTACCTTTAATTCCTCACACGCTTAAACACATCATAGGCACAAAATATGGCATCAAATTAATGATTAAACTTCCTTCATTAAAACTCAATTCATCATACATGTGTTATACTAATTCTAGACACGCCAAATCACATTCATTTGGACTTGTGATTTTGATTATCAATTATACCTTTCTACCATGGTTACCAACATACCACTTTAATCCCAACTTAATCATCAAGCACCCACATTTAAGTGTAAATCATGTATTTATAAAATATCAACATTTCATACTCACATAACCACATGCTTGCTTAAGACATTCCGCACCAATTTCATATTAAAGGCACTATTGACTTATTAACATATCGCATTTCAATTCTATGACTATGACCACTTCGATTGGTCATGAAGCATTCATCATCCACATATGTCATAACACTGACCATTCATGGTAACAAGCATGATCACATCACAAGCATTAGAACATAACATGGATAGATAGATTTACAAACCATAATCACTATGAGCCACACCTCATGGCCATAGTCAAATAAATCAATATAAGCTAATACCTTTGGCCAAATCATAAGAACACATATCATAATAACTAAGTCTCTATACATGCCACTCACTCAGAAACACTTAAGACTTATCAATACCCCAAAGGTGATAGCTTGATAGTGTGATGTTGTCTCCGATGATTCCGATGATCTCTAACCCCAAGGTGACCTGTCAATACTAGAAGGAATGGAAAGGAAGGAGTAAACTTTATGTTTAGTAAGCTCGCATGAAAATAATAAGCATTTCATTTACATGCATTTATCAACTTCATCAACATGTTCTTGTATTTGCTAATTAATCAATTATAAGCTCATCCTTTTTAAAACTATAATCATACTTTGCCATACCATGACTTCAATCAAGCAATCATAATTTACTCACAAATACTCATCTCTACTCTTACATAATCATTTCAACATATATTTGAAAAGTGCATATCAATAAGATATGTTCATGATACTCAAGTCATATAACTTAACATCATATATTGGCCCAAAAAATCTTAAAGGTAAACATAACATGTTCAGTCAAATTGGCTCACTAGCCTCTCACAAAGTCATTAATCAAATTTATCACTTTTCTATTCATCATGAATATAACTCTACAATCACAAGATCATCATCGAAGTCATTCTCATAAGCATCAATTATTCATTTGCATTTCTCACTGCAATTCCATTACATATCACATACCGAACCAAGTGCTCATAAGTTTGTGTATGTACTTGTAACATCCCAAATTAGGGTCTTAACGGAACAGTGGTTTTGAAACCACAAATCAGAGGTAGAAATATTCATACCGATAAAATTTCCAGGTCTATTATGTGATTAAATCACTGTGTGAAAATATCAATGAGAAATTTTATCAATAGGGTGTCCAATTGAGTTATTAGGACTAAATTGCAATAAGTGAAAAATATGCACTCTAATTGATTAAGGGGCCTAAATGTGATGAGATTTAAAATTTGAGGTTCTTATTTAGCAGTTAAACCATTATATGTCATTATGGACAAAAATGGACATAAGAGGGATAAAACATCAAAGTTTTAATGGAAGGGCATTTTGGTCCATTGGTTATTAAAAAATAAAAAGAGAAAAATTGTAATATTTCCATATCGTGATTTTTGGACTGAAATGAATAATGTCTGTATTAACTAAGCTAAATGTGCTATTATATATTAAGAGGGACGAGGGATAGACCTTGACTGAGGAAAAGGTAAGGTTGTGGACTAAATCGCAAATTTGCCATATTTTGCACCGAGGTAAGTTATGTGTAAGTAATTCAACAATTCTATTATTATGTGCTCAATAAAATTGACTTGTGATAATCCAATAGAAGTTTAGTGATAGCCTCGTGTCTTAGAAGCTCAGATGACTCGAAGGAATATTTAGGACTTGGATGTCGTGACACCGTGATATATGTGCCTGTGTAAGACCATGTCTGGGACATGGCATCAACGATGATATATGTGCCTGTGTAAGACCATGCCTGGGGCATGGCATTGGCGATGATATATGTGCTTGTGTAAGACCTTGTCTAGAACGTGGCATCGACAATGATATGTGTGCCTATGTAAGACCATGTCTGGGACATGGCATCAATGATGATATGTGTGCCAGTGTAAGACCATGTCTGGGACATGGCATCGACGATGATATGTGGATTTATGTAAGACCATGCCAGGGACATGGCATTGGTACTGAAATTGGTGTATGACAATCCCGAGTGTCTTTTAGTATTCCGGTGGTTCAACGAGCCATTCAAGATGTTGGGTTAAGAAGTGGAGTGATATAAGTAAGAATGTATGGTGTAGGTATGTATGTAAACCTCATGAGTTATAATGGGAAATTTAGTATGAGTAGAAATGAGAAAGATACACTTGATGTTTCATGACACTTAATGTCAATTTTGACTACGTTCATGTATGAAGTATGATATTGTGGTGATAATGGACAATATGTTTAATCCATGAATATCTTGATTTATGTTGTTTATTATTTACATACAACTTACTAATCTTTATGCTTACCCCTCTCTCTTTTCCTCTTTCCTGTAACATCACCAAGCTAGCTCAAGGATCGTGGATGTCGGAGCTCGAGTCACACTATCAACAAATCTTTTGGGTATATTTGGTTTAATACTTTTAAGTATGGCATGTATAGGGGACTTAGTATTTTATTATACGTGTCATATTTGTTAGCCAAAGTGATGGCTCCTTTTGGTATATTATTCCATTTTGTATATGGCCATTAAATATGGCTCATATTGATTATTAAGTTGAAACCCCTAAATATTGTTACATGCATGAGATGTGTTATTACTTTTGTGGTGTGTGCCAAATAGTTGATAAAATGTGGAATTTATGTTTGATGGATAAATGATGCCAATTGGTATGGTTACTATATTAATAAGGTAAAGAAATGTATTGAATGAATTTAATAAGTCAAGGAGTCCCAATTAGGTAAATCTGACATGAATTTATCATGCATGAGTGAAAGCTATGGATGTCTAAGTAACCCTTTTATGCCATGCCAACCATCATTGGCACATGTGTGTGTTGGGGTTGATAAGGGTGGCAAGAGGGCTTGAAAAAATAGTCTCAAGAATTGTCCACACGGGTAGACACATAGGCGTGTGTCTAGGCCGTGTGTGACACACAACCAGTCCCATGGGCCTGTAGTTTGCTCGTGTGTCCCCTGCACCCTATTTTTACAAGTCAGTATGCATGGTACTAAACACACAGGCAGAGACACGGCCGTGTGTCTTAGTCGTGTAAAAGACACGATCTTAAGACATGGGCATGTATCCAGGTCGTGTGAAGTCTACACCTTAAATGCAAAAATTTAATTCTCCACACGGCCTAGCACACAGGCATGTGACTTGGCCGTGTGACCTTAAATTGATGCTGACATCATAAACAAAGAGTTACACAGCCCGGGGACACAGGTGTGTCAGGGGCACACAGGCATGTCCTTGTGTCCACATGAGCGTGTGACCCTGTTTTATGAAGAAAAATTTCTAAAGTTCACGGTTTAATCCCAAATCGACTTTAATGTATGTTTGGGCCTCGAAGGCCCATATAAGGGACGACATGAATGTTCTTGAATAATTTTAAATTTGATTGAGATTTTATGACTTGGTTTTGCATAGTTGAGTATGTTCAAGTCTGGTAATACCTCGTATCCTATCTCGGCGTCAGAAACGGGTATAGGGTGTTACATTTAGTGGTATCAAAACTACGGTTTAGTCGATCTTGGACTAACATAGCATGTGTACGAGTCTAGCTATACATGTCGTACATATAATATGATAGTGTAACAACTCCTGACGATTTTAAAATGTGCTTTCATATAGTCATTGGATCCTGGCAGAGCAGTGGCGGATGATGTAGAAAGCAACGTGCCTGCTCCCGCTGAAGGGGTAGTGCTAGCAGAGAAGCTTTTCTCCACATGATGGAAGTCTGGTATACGGAGTTCGTTCGAATGAACCCGAACGTTCAACCCTCTCCACCCCCGCCTATTCCACAACCTATCCCTGTAGCACCTCAAGGTATGGACTTTGTGAGACTGAATAGACCTCCAGTGGATAAGATTCAAAAACAAGGAGCCGAAGAGTTCTGGGCTAATAAAGATGATGACACTGAGAGGGTAGAGTTTTGGCTCGCGAATACCATTAGGGTGTTTGATGAGTTATCATGCACTCTTGAGGAATGCATGAAGTGTGTTGTGTCCCTCCTGAGAGACTCGGCCTACCAGTGGTGGAACACCCTTGTATCGGTAGTACCAAGGGAGAGAGTTAATTAGGAGCTCTTCTAAGAAGAATTTTGTATGAAATACATTACCCAAAGATTTATTGATCAGAAAAGGAAGGAATTCCTTAAGTTAAATCAGGGTCGAGTGAAGGTAACAGAATATGAGCGTGAATTCGTGAGACTGACCAAATACTCTTGAGAATATGTATCGACTGAGGCCATCATGTGCAAAGGATTTGAAGATGGATTAAACAAAGACATCCGATTGTTGGTGGGTGTACTTGAACTGAGAGAATTTGTTGTGCTCGTAGAGAGAGCTTGTAAAGCTGAGGAATTGCCTAAAGAGAAGAGAAAAGCAAAATTAGAGCTTCAAAATTCGAAGAAGAGACAGATGGGTAAATCATTTTAGTCCTCAAATAAGAAATCAAAAGAGTTTAATACTCGATCAAGTGTTTCAGCTGGGTTTTCAACTAGGAACCATGGGAAACAGTATACAGGTCATAAGGCTCAGACTACTTCGCTAGCGAGTGTGGGTAATGCTCAATCTAATAAACCTGAGTGCCAATATTGTGTCAGACGTCACCTCGGTGAATGCTGGATGAATAGCCGGGCATGTTTTAAGTGCAGTTCACATGATCATTTTATCAAAGATTGTCCTAAAATGGTTGAAAAGGAAAATTTTCAGAGTGTGAGGTCAAGCAACAGTACTTCTAGAGGAAGACCATAGAAGAATCTGGGAAATGGAGCGAGTAGCAAGGGTACACCTAGAGAACCAAGTGGGTGACCTAAGGGAAGTGCACCTGCGAGGACTTACGCTATTCGCGCTCGCGAAGAGGCTTCATCCTTTGATGTGATTACGGGTAACTTTTCTCTCTATGATACTTCTTTTGTTGCTTTGATTGATTCGAGATCTACCCATTCATATGTATGTGTGAAACTAGTGTCTAGTATGAATATGCCTGTCAAGTCTACAGAATTTGTGATAAACTGTCAAACCCCCTAGGCAAGCATGTGATAGTTGACCAAGTATGTAGGAATTGCCTTTTAACGATTAGAGGTCATTATTTCCCGGCTAATCTTGGTATGGATTTGTTGACCGCTCATGATGTGGTAATGAATTATGGAAGGAAGTTTATTGAACTAAAACGTGTGAATGGTAATGTTCTTCGGGTTGAATTAGATGAATTAAATGGTATACCTGCAGTGATTTCTTCCATATCTGCTCAGAAATGTGAGAGAAATGGGTATGAAGCTTACCTTGCCTTTGTATTGAACACAAAAGAGTTTGAATTGAAGATTGAACCTGTACCGATAGTATGTGAGTATCCGGGTGTGTTCCAGGAGGAATTGGCTAGGTTACCTCCTGTTAGGGAGGTAGAGTTTGGCATTGATTTAACTCTTGATACTATGATCATTTCAATTGCTCCATATAGGATGGCCTCAATAGAATTGAAGGAGTTGAAAGTTCAATTATAGGAGTTGACTGACAAGGGTTTTGTGAGACCAAGCTTTTCGCCATGGGGTGCTCTTATACTATTTGTGAAAAAGAAGGATCCATTTCGATTGCTCCATATAGGATGGCCCCAACGAAATTGACGGAGTTGAAAGTTCAGTTACAGGAGTTAACTGACAAGGGTTTTGTGAGACTAAGCTTTTTGCCATGGGATGCTCTTGTACTATTTGTGAAAAAGAAGGATGGTTCGCTGAGGCTGTGTATAGATTATTGACAGCTCAACAAGGTGACAATAAAGAACAAGTATCATTTGCCAAGAATTGATGATCTATTTGATCAATTGAAAGGAGCCACGATATTTTCAAATATAGAACTGAGCTATCAATTGCAGGTTAAAAAGTCAGATGTGCCTAAGACTACTTTCAGAATGAGGTATGGCCACTACGAATTCCTTGTCATGCCTTTTGCGCTAACGAACGCTTCTGCCGTGTTTATGGAATTAATGAATCGAATATTTTGGCCATATTTAGACAAGTTTGTTGTAGTGTTCATCGATGACATTCTGATTTATTCAAGAGATGAGGCAGAGTATGCTGAGCACTTGATGACCATTTTGTAGACTTTGAGGGACAAACAGTTGCATGCCAAGTTTAGTAAAAGTGAATTTTGGCTTCGAGAAGTTGGATTCTTAGCACATATTGTTTCGGGAGACGGTATTCGAGTTGATCTAAGTAAGATTTCTACGATTGTTGAGTGGAAACCGCCAAGGAATGCAACTGAAGTTAGAAGCTTTTTAGGCTTGGTAGGTTATTACAGACGGTTTGTTTAAGGGTTTTCAATGATTGCTACCCTAATGACGAGGTTATTGCAAAAGGCTGTTAAGTTCGAATGGACGAAAAAATGCCAACAGAGCTTCAAGAAACTGAAAGCGTTATTGACTGAGGCTCCGGTGCTAGTTCAACCTGAGTCGAGAAAGGATTTTGTGATTTTTAGCGATGCATCCTTGAATGGTTTGGGATGTGTGCTTATGAAAGAAGGCAAAGTGATAGCCTATGCATCTAGACAACTGAAACCGCATGAGAAAAATTACTCGACACATGACTTGGAGCTAGCTGCCATCGTGTTTGCATTGAAGATTTAGGGACACCATTTATATGGTGAGACATGCCGAATATTCACCGATCACAAGAGCTTGAAATACCTGATGACTTAAAAAGACTTAAACCTAAGGCAACGGAGGTGGTTAGAATTGATAAAAAATTATGAGTTAATAATTGACTATCATTCGGAAAAGGCGAACGTGTTCGCCGATGGTCTAAGTAGGAAATCCTTGTTTGCTTTGAGAGCCAAGGATGCTCAATTAGCTTTATCAGATGATGGTGCGATTGTAGCTGAGTTGAGAGCTAGGCCGATGTTTCTCTAGGAAATTTGTGAAACTCAAATAATGAAAATGATTTGAAAGCTAAGAGAACTCAGTGTGAGTCGGGTTCTGAATCTAATTTTTGAATTGATTCCGATGGTTGCTTGAGGTTTCGCGATAGGATTTGTATGCCTAAAGATACTGAGTTGATTCACAAGATTTTGTATGAGGTACACAATGGTCGTTTATCAGTACATCCCGGTAGTACGAAGATCTATAATGACTTGAAGAAAATATATTGGTGGAACGATATGAAGAGAGATATTTTTGAGTTTGTTGTGAGATGCCTGATTTGTCAACAAGTAAAAGCTGAGCACCAAGTACCTTCAGGATTGCTACAGCCTATCATGGTTCCCGAGTGGAAATGGGACCATATTACTATGGATTTTATAATGGGCTTACCGTTGACACTGAGTAAGGAAGATGTGGTATGGGTCGTAGTTGATCGATTGACTGAGTCAGCTCATTTTATCCCAGTACATACCGACTACTCGCTTGATAAATTGGTTGAATTATATATTTCAGAAATTTTGAGACTTCATGGAATACACTTATCGATCATATTGGATAGAGATCCGAGATTTACCTCGCGATTTTAGAAAAAGTTGTAAGAATCCTTAGGCACGAGATTGAATTTTAAGACCGCCCTTCATCCACAAACTGATGGCCAATCTGAAAGAGTGATTCAAACCTTGGAAGACATGTTGAGATGTTGTGTCCTAGAATTCCAAGGTAGTTGGGAAAAATACTTACCTTTGGTTGAGTTTGCCTATAACAATAGTTTTCAAACGAGTTTGAAAATGGTACCTTATGAGGCGTTGTATGGCCAGAAGTGCCGAGCTCCCTTGTACTTGACGGAGCTCAGGGAAAATAAATTGCACAGTGTTGACTTGGTTAAGGAAACTGAAGATAAAGTAAAAATAATTGGATATTGTTTAAGGGTGGCATCAGATAGGAAAAAGTCTTATGCAGATTAAAAAGGAAAGAGATTGAGTATCAAGTGGGAGATAAAGTATTTTTGAAAGTATCCCCATGGAGAAAGGTTCTGAGATTCCGTAGGAAAGGCAAGTTGAGTCCGCGTTTTATAAGACCTTATGAGGTCACTGAAAGGATAGGACCGGTAGATTATCGGTTAGCTTTACCGCCTAAGTTGGAAAATATCCATGATGTATTCCATGTGTCTATGTTATGCCATTATATATCAGACCCTTCGCATGTGATCTCACCGACAGAGGTTGAGATTCAACCGGACATGACTTATGGTGAAGAGTCGATCAAGATTCTGGCTCAGAAAGTCAAACAGCTGAGAAAAAAGAATATCACCTTAGTCAAAGTGTTATGGAAAAGGCATGTTTTAGAGGAGGCTACATGGGAGCCCGAGGATGCCATGAGAAACCAATACCCACATTTGTTTATCGGTAAGATTTTTAGGGACGAAAATCCCTAAAGGGGAAGAATTGTAACATCCCAAATTAGGGCCTAAATAGAATAGTGGTTTCGAAACCACAAACCCAAGTAGAAATATTCATATCGATAAAGTTTTAAGGTCTACTGTGTGATTAAATCACTGTGTGAAAATATCGATGAGAAATTTTATCGATAGGGTGTCCAATTGAGTTATTAGGACTAAATTGCAATAAGTGAAAAATATGTGTTCTAATTGATTAAGGGGCTTAAATGTGATGAGATTTAAAATTTGAGGTCCTTATTTAGCAATTAGACCATTATATGTCATTGTGGACAAAAATGGACATAAGATAGATAAAACATCAAAGTTTTAATAGAAGGGCATTTTGGTCCATTAGTTATTAAGAGAATAAAAAGGGAAAAATAGTCAAAATTTGTGTCCATCTTCATCCTCCTTGGCTGAATTTCACAAGAAGCCATAGCTAGGGTTTTTTTTATCTTTCAAGCTCAAAGTAAGTGCATTCTACCCCTGTTTTTAATGTTCTGTATATTTTTGAAATCCTCGTAGCTCGATTTAGCTATTTCTACCCTTAAGTTGAGCTAGGGTTCATGTTCAAAAACATACCCATGAATGACATGTTTGTGCTTTGATGTCTAACGGAAGAGTAAAGGGGTTTGAGGTGTGATAAACAACTTTTATTAGGTTGTTTTTGGTGAAATTGATAAAAAGGACCTAAGAGTAAGGTGGTAGGAACTATGTGTAAATGTGTGAATAAATGAAAAATGTGGATTGGTATAAGAGAGAAAAAGATTTGGCTAGGCTTGAATAATGAGAAAAATGAGTACTTTTCATTTTACAAGCCTAAGGGCAATTTTATAATTTTGTAAAATTTTAAGGG
Source organism: Gossypium longicalyx (assembly GCA_025698465.1). Lineage (NCBI taxonomy): Eukaryota > Viridiplantae > Streptophyta > Magnoliopsida > Malvales > Malvaceae > Gossypium > Gossypium longicalyx. Next base: position 54,704,340 of record CM046996.1, read on the forward strand.
TAAAATTATAATTTTGCCATATCGTGATTTTTGGACTGCAATGAACAATGCATGTATTAAATAAGCTAAATGTGCTATTATAGCTCAAGAGGGACGAGAGATAGACCTTGACCGAGGAAAAGGTAAGGTTTTCGACTAAATAGCAAATTTGCCATATTTTGCACCGAGGTAAGTTATGGGTAAGTAATTCAACAATTCTATTATTATGAGTTCAATATTTGACATTATATGATACGTGTATGTATGCTTTAGTAAAATTGACTTGTGATGATCCAATGGAAGTTTAGTGATAGCTTCGTGTCTCAGAGGCCCGGGTGACCCGAAGGAATACTTAGGACTTGGATGTCGTGACACCGTGATATATGTGCCTGTGTAAGACCATGTCTGGGACATGGCATCGGCGATGATATATGTGCCTGTGTAAGACCATGTCTGGGACATGGCATCAGTGATGATATATGTGCCTGTGTAAGACCATGTCTGGGACATGGCATCGACGATGATATGTATGCCTGTGTAAGACCATGTCTGGGACATGGCATCGGTGATGATATGTGTGCCTGTGTAAGACCATGTCTAGGACATGGCATCGGCGATGATATGTTTGCCTGTGTAAGACCATGTCTGGGACATGGTATCGGTAATGATATGTGTGCCAGTGTAAGACCATGTTTGGGACATGGCATCGGCGATGATATGTGGATTCATGTAAAACCATGTCGGGGACATAGCATTGGTACTTAAATTGGTGCATCACAATTACGAGTGTCCTTTAGTATTCCGATGGTTCAACGGGCCATTCAAGATATTAGGTTAAGAAGTGGAGTGATATAAGTAAGAATGTACGGTGTAGGTATGTACATAAATCTCATGAGTTTTGAACTCGATTCATAATGGGAAATTTAGTATGATTAGAAAGGAGTAAGATACACTTGATGTTTCATGACACTTAATGTCAATTTTGACTACGTTCATGTGTGAAGTATGATATTGTGGTGATAATGGACAATATGTTTAATCCACGAATATATTGATTTATGTTGTTTATTATTTACATACAACTTACTAAGCTTTATGCTTACCCCTCTCTTTTCCTCTTTCCTGTAGCATTGCCAAGCTAGCTCGGGGATCGTGGACGTCAGAGCTCAAGTCACACTATCAACAAATCTTTTGGGTATATTTAGTTTAATATTTTTAAGTAGGGCTTGTATAGGGGACTTAGTATTTTGTTATTTGTGTCATATTTGTTAGCCAAAGTGATGGCTCTTTTTGGTATATTATTCCATTTTGTAGTATTGATTATTAGGTTGAAACCCCTAAATATTGTTACATGCATGAGATGTGTCATTACTTTTGTGGTGTGTGCAAATGGTTGATAAAATATGGAATTTATGTTTGATGAATAAATGATGCCAATTGGTATGGTCACTATATTAATAAGGTAAAGAAATGTATTGAATGAATTTAACAAGTCAAGGAGTCCCAATTAGGTAAATCTGACATGAATTTATCATGCATGAGTGAAAGCTATGGATGTCTAAGTAACCTTTTTATGCCATGCCAACCATCATTGTCACATGTGTGTGTTGGGGTTGATAAGGGTGACAAGAGGGCTTGGAAAAATAGTCTCAAGAATTGTCCACACGGGCAGACACATTGGCGTGTGTCTAGGCCGTGTGTGACACACGGCTAGTCCCATGGGGTGTAGTTCGAAAGTGTGTCCCCTGCACCCTAGATTTACAAGTCAGTATGCATGGTAGTAAACACACGGGTAGAGACACGGCCGTGTGTCTCAGCTGTGTGGAGGACACAGTCTTAAGACATGGGCATGTGTCTAAGCCATGTGAAGTCTGCACCTTAAATGCGAAAATTTAATTCGCCACACGGCCTAGCACAAGAGCGTGTGACTTGGCCGTGTGACCTTAAATTGATGCTGACATCATAAATGGAGAGTTACAAGGCCCGAAGACACGGGCGTGTCAATGGCACATGGGCGTGTCCTTGTGTCCACATGAGCGTGTGACCCTGTTTTATGAAGAAAATTTTCTAAAGTTCACGGTTTAGTCTCGAACCGCCTTTGATGTATGTTTTGGGTTTCATAGGCCCATATAAGGGACGACATGCATGTTCTTGAATAATTTAAGTTTGATTGAGATTTTATGACTCTGTTTTTCATAGTTGAGTATGTTCAAGTCTGGTAATACCTCGAATCTTGTCCCGGTGTCAGACACAGGTATGGGGTGTTACTGTACCTCTCATAATATACACACTTACTTACTCGCCTTTGACATACGTCACTGGCTTGCCTGTTGGGTCTTTGTCAAGTCACTCGATAATTTACCCGTTGAACATTTGGAATACTATCAGATACATGGAATCTCACACTTAAGTGCCACATTAGTTGCCAAAGCTAACTCATAACATGTAACGCTCGTAATAGAGCTACTCACGGGCCTGCTCACATAAGTTGTTGGTTAGTGCGTTACTACACGGGCTACTCACACAAGCTGTCAGGTATCCGACACACTCAGAACTACCTAGTCACCAGTAGGACGTACAAAACCAGCACCCGGAACCAAGTTACATGTATCACATACATCATGAACTCAGACCACAACTCATGAGCTCAGATCACATATTTCATGAGCTCAGACCACAACTCATGAGCTCAGATCACATAGTTCCTAGTGACATGTCACTTGTATCCTAAACTATTCCTAAGGTTCAAATGAGATTTTTATACTTATCACATCGTTGTCGAACTTGCTCGAAGGGTAGCTTTTACAGCTCATAAAACTCATCACAGTATAAGTTTTCATTTCATTTCAACTTTTCATAATTTACACAATTCAATAAAACACCATGTTCCATCAATTTTCCAATATATATATAATCAATCATTACATAAAATATAATCAATATTTGGATTATCAATTACTGCATGATATATGCCACTATCACGTACATAACATCATAAAGATATAATTCAACACAATTGAATTAACATACCAATTTAGGTTCAATCACAAACAACGATAACATTATCATAAGTACTTACTTGTCGAGCTCTCGTCGCATACATCCGTATAACAAATCATTCAATTTATGAGATAATAATATATCATTACAATTCAAGCATTACATCGCATTATTATTATCACACGAACTTACCTCGAATCCAAGAACAGCTATTTATTCTGTTTTAGTCCATAACCTCGATCTTTCACGATCTAAGCCTGAATCTCATTTTCTTGATCTAACATATCAAATATAACTTATTTATTACTCACATTATTCAAATCGACCTGAAAATCATACTTTGGAAAATTTACAATTTTGCCCCTAAACATGCACATATTTACACTTTGGCCCCTAGGCTCGTAAAATGAAATGTGTTTGTTTTCCTTGTACTTTAAGCTTAGTCGAACCATTTTTATACTTATAGTAGTCCACATTTCTCTTTTATTCACATATTTACTACCCATTTTACAACTTTTACATTTTAGTCCTTTTTAGACATTTTCATGTAAAATCACTTAGTAAAAGATGTTAACCACACACTAATCTTTCATATTCTTTCATTGAAAATAAAAATACTAACATGTCATGCATAGTTAAATTTTTAAATATGAACCCTACTTCAGAATAAGGGTAGAAATGGGTAGATCATGCTACTAGGACTTCAAAAATGCAAAGAACATTAAAAACGGGGATTGAGAGCACTTACTATTGAGCTTGGAAATGAAAAAACCCTAGCCATGGTGTTCCATGAAAGTTTCGGCCATGCTTGAGGAAGATGGACAAGATTTTGGCTTGATTTTTCCCTTTTTAATCTTTTAATTACCAAATGACCAAAATGCCCTTTTAACCATTCTTTCAAATTTTACCTATTCAAGCCCATTTTTGTCCAAAGTTTTAGAACTTGGTCAAATTACTATTTGAGGACCTCTAATTAATAATCCAATTTATTTCATGCCAAAAGCTTCTAGAACTCATATTTTACAACTTATTCAATTTAGTCCCTAAAGTCTAATGGGCACTTTTCACATAAAATTTCTTCCTGAAATTTTCACACAAGCATACAAACATATCATAGACCATCAAACAATCATAAAATAATTATTTCTATTTTGAATTTGTGGTCTTGAAATCACTGTTCTGACTAGGCATTGATTCGGGATGTTACATTAGGGGGTTACATCAAGAGCCAAGTTATGCTTGTTTATAGTGTAAACAGAGACTGAATCTCTCCATTCATCTTTTTTTAATTGATATTTGGTAAGATGTGACATTCTTGTAAGTATTTGCATGTTTAAGGGAATATGTGGGAATGAATGTGATATTACATTTTTATTATATAATTATTTTCTTTGTCAATGTTGTAATTCTTAGGAAATAAATTGTGGACTATGATCTCTACATAGGATTATATTTTTATATAGAATTCTTGTGAGCCAGAAACAAATATAGGACTTAAATGTAATTTTTCTCGAAAAGATTCCATGGCGAGGAGAAAATGGAGCGATGGCAGTTGAAGAGACAAGGAATGCCTTGTGGTGAAAAACTATGTAATTTTTGGTTTGTCATTTATTTTCTAGAAATAGAACCATGGAAACCTTGGCTGGCAATTTTATTTTAATTATTCATCTCCTTATATATTTGTTTAGTAATTGTTAAAGATATAATTGTGATATATATGTATAAGATAATCCACAGTTGATCGATTAAAGATAAGAAGTGTGGCAATAAAAAAATACATGTGTTGTATTGTTGCATTCACTTTTTTAGGTTACCCGATTATTGTGAGAAGTGAGTTAATTAGGAGGTGCATGTCTAGGATTGGCTCGGACTAGGAAAGACTTGGTTTTTAAGTGGTCAAATATGAATCTCCTCCACTTCTTAGGACCCTATAGGTGCACGATTCACATTCACTTCTTTGATTTTTATCTTAAAAGAAAGAAAAAAGTGGAGAATCAAAATTGTAGATTTTATGAATAAATGAATGTGAAAATTATAAAATTTCCATAGCATGTCATGTATATATGACATAGGCATGCCATATAGTTTAGGAAAGAATGTCACATATACTTGTCATGCATTTATTAATCATTCATGATTGAAAACGAAAATTAAAAGCCTTGCATGTTTTTAAAATATTGATTGGAAGAAGGTCCCCAAACAAGAGCTATGGTCTCCATTAGTTGTCTCTTGTGATGGCATGGTAAGTGTACTACCTCACGGTAGGTTGCAATGTAGATTTCACTGAGGAGATTTCCTAGAAGAAAGAAGAATTCTCTTGTAATCAAATGATAATTAGACCGACCCTTGTGGTAGGCATTATCATGTGATAGGTCAAGAAATTCTATCTTCGAAAGAGGACAACTAGTCAAAGCATGCTACTTGGTGAGATTGTCCCACAGTGACTCATTTGTAGTGCATGATGCGATAAGTGTTGAGTTAATGGTTATACACTCAAGATATTCTAGTTAAGTAACTCTTTATGAAGCTCTATTTAAGTCAGAATGATGGTCAAACATTACATGATTATTAGTACATATGAATGCCTAAGAAATTAGGTTCATGTACTAAATCGATGGAAATCCATTCTCTTACTAGTTGATCATGATCACCCCACAGTGGCTGGATTAACTGGGTGTGGGAATTATCATCACAATGACTTACTAATGTCTTTGAAGGTTTAATGTAAGATGGATGCATCTTAATGCATATCGTAATGTTGCAAAATTTTTCAAACATTTGCTTATAGAAAGATATTAATAGATGAATATTTTATTTTCAATTCGAATATGGCACATACTCCCTTATTGAACATATTCATTGAAAACAAGTTGAACAGAAATAACTATAAGTAATGGAAAAAATCCTAATAATTGTCTTAAACTATAAGAAACTTAAAACAGTTCTTGATACTAAGTACCTTTTGGCCACTCAAGCTAAGGCTAGAAAATGTTGGGAAGAGTTTGATAAGATAGCTCATTGCTATATCCTGGCAAGTGTGACTAGTACTCTATATAAGCAACTGGAGAGCTGTAACAATGCTAAAGCATTTTAGATAAGGTAGAAGACATGTTTGAAGGCCAAGTTGCCTTGGCTCGATAGTTTTCCATAACTAGTTTAATGAATGCCCAACAAAAGCCTGACACTCAGGTCAAAGACCATATGATCACTCTTATGGGCTACTTTATCGAGGTCGTGAACAATAAGGCCAATTTGGACTAGAACACCCAAATAGAGATGGTGCTCAAAAGTCCGTTCAAGGATGTTGCTAGCTTTCGAGCCACTTATAACCTTGGGAACAAGAATCTAACACTTACACAACTCATGAAAGAGCTACAGTCCTATGAGTTGATGTTGAATAGCGGTCGACCAATCCAAATAGCAGAAGCAAATATAGACGTCCTTTCTTCCTCAAAAGGAAAGGAAAAGCGTACTAAGAAAGACAAGGCTAAGGTATTTGGGCCACCACAAGTGGAAAGGAAAAGAACCAGGAAGCCTAAATATTTATCTAAGTCCAAATGCTTCTTCTACAATAAGAAAAGACACTTCAATACGAACTGCAAAGAGTGGAAAGAAGACTTAGCTACTGGCAAAGGTATGGAAGTCTTTATGATAGAAGCGTATATAGTGCATGATTCAATAGACCATTAGGTTATTGATTAAGGATCCACTAATCATGTTTGTGTTTCTCTACAAGGGTTCGATGAGACAAAAGATCTTAGAGATAAGAGCTTATTGTTATGGAGCGGGAACAGGACAAGCATGGTAGTTGAAGCAGTGGGAGATGTACATCTTTCTTTTGATATTTTAGGAAGATTATTTTAAGAGACATTTTCTATGTACCAAGTTTCAAAAGAAACTTAATTTGCGTTGCATGTTTATATAAAGATGGCTTGATCGTGACTTTTAACAATGGAATTGCAAAATTTAGAAATCACAATCTTATCTCTAATGGATGGATGTCAAATAATCTCCATTTTATCAAACCAATGATGTATGCACTACTTGAGATTGAAATATCAAATAAGACTTAAAGCTTCTCACTCTAATAAGGCGTACCTTTGGCATTTGAGACTTGGTTATATTAATCGAGAAAAAATCACTGGACTTGTGAAAGACAACATCTTAAACCCATTTAAAGAAGTTGATCTTCCACAATGTGAATCTTTATTTGAAGGTAAGATGACTAAGCAATCTTTTAATTCAAAAGGAACGAGGGCTAGAAAACCCCTAGAACTTGTGCACAGTGACATATGTGTTCCCTTGAGCATTAGTGTAAGAGGTAGTTACGAGTATTATGTAACCTTTATTGATGACTATTCCAGATTTGGGTATGTATAACTAATGCATCACAAGAGTAAAACCTTTGATAAATTCAAATAGTTTTGTACGGGAGTCGAGAAAGAACTAAGTTTGCTTATAAAGGCACTTTGATCTACTCGAGGTGGGGAATATTTATCTGATGAGTTCTTAGGGTAACTCATAGAGAAAGGGATTCTATCCTAGTTAATCATGTTAAGCACTGCACAACAGAATGGTGTGAGAGTGAGAAGAAACCAAACATTGTTAGACATGGTACGTTCGATATTAAGTTATTCAAAGTTGCCAATATCTTTTTGGGGATATGCTATACAAACAACTTACTATATTCTGAATGATATGCCAACTAAAGCAGCATTGAAAACCCCATACGACTTGTGACATGGCAGGAAGTTGAATTTTAATAATTTTAGGATTTGGGGATGCCCAGCCCGTATATTAGATAAAGATGTGAGGAAGTCGGACTTGATGACAGAATTTTGCATGTTTATAGGATATCCAAAAAGAATAAAGAGTGGCTTATTTTATAACCCAAAAAAGCAAAATGTTATAGTGTCAACTAATGCTACTTTTCTTAAAGAAAGTTGCATGAATGAATTTAAACCTCGGATTAAAGAGGTACTTGAGGAAATTTTGAGAAATATACAAAACCTTACTAAAATAGTTCTAGAACCAACTTCTAATAGTAGGCTTGCAAACGATCAACAACATAGGGTGCTTTGTTACAGTGGAAGGGTCTCTTGTAGGCCTAAGTTCTTCCAATTTGGCAAAAGTGTTTTTAACACTAAGTCTGCTAGACAAGAAGATGATGACCCACTTACATATGATGAAGCAATTTAAAGTGTTGATTACAAGCTCTGGAAAATAGCTATGAAATCTAAGATGGACTCTATGTATTCTAACTCAGTGTAGGAACTTGTAGACTTAACAGAAGGGAAAAAAACTCATAGGATATAAGTGGACGTACAAGAGGAAAAGAAATAAAAATGGAAAAGTGGAAACTTATAGGTCCAGACTTGTAGCAAAAGATTATACTCCGAAAGAAGGTATCGATTACGAAGAAAACTTCCCTCTGGTTGCCATGTTCAAGTCAATCCGCATTTACTATCCATCGTGGTGGCTCTCGATTACGAGATCTAGTAAATGGATGTCAATACAGTGGTTTTGGACGGCTATCTTGAAAACATAATCTATATGATGTAACTTACCAGATATATAGCGAAAGGAAATGAGCATAAAGCTTGAAAACTACTTAGATTAATATATGGACTTAAGCAAGCACCTTGCTCATGCAATCAAAGATTTGATCAAGCGATTAAGACTTTTGGATTAAGAAAAATGTAGAAAGCCTTACGTTTACAAACATTTAGAGGATGGAAGGTTGTCTTTCTTGTTCTATATGTCGATGATATTCTACTCATTGGCAATGATGTAGTGACATTCTCATAGGTTAAACTATGGTTAACCTAATAGTTTAGCATGAAGGGCTTTGGAAATGCTAATTTTTTACTAGGCATTTGAATCCTAAAGGATCGAAAGAACAAAGTGATGCACCGTCTCATGCTTCATACATAGACAAGATATTAGAGTGTTATTCAATGACCGATTCAAAAAAGGGAAATCAACCCTCCATATCAGGATTTCATCTCTCTTTAGAGAACTGTCCTAAGACAGTGAAAGAAAGAGAGAACATAAGAAAGGTTCCTTGTGCTTCGACAGTAACAAGTCTAATGTATGTTATGTTATGCACACACTTGGATATATGTTTTTCAGTAGGGTTGGTGAGTCGATATCAGGCAAATCTGGGACTAAGACATTGGCAAGCAGTTAAGCATATACTCAAGTATTTATATAAAACGAAGGATAATATGCTTGTGTACTCCGGAAGAGATCTCACTCCTATCATATATATTAATTCTAACTTCCAAACGTATCGAGATTTGAGAAAATCGATGTTGTGTTGTATTTTGTCCTAGACGATGGGTCTATAGTGTGACTAGGTGTCAAACAGGGTTCACTGATAACTTCACTATGGAAGGCCAAAAATGAGGTATGGAAATGTTATGGTACTATAACAGTGCAGACATAGCTAAAGCTCAAAGAAACCACATAAGGAGAAAACACATTGATCATAAAAGAGATAATAGTGTATGACAAAATAGTGGATGTAGCCAAAGAACGCATATGAGGACAAACTGTAACACCCCTAACCCATATACGTCACTGATTAGGGTTAAGGAGCATTACTGTAAAAACATAACTTTAAAACATACATCTCATGCATCTTATACATCAACAATATCATGCATCAAACACAATCACATTAATACATACCAACTAGGTATTAAAAGCACCAAAAGTACTTCAATCCAAATAACATTTACATGCCAAACATATCAACAAATCATCAAACACAAGTCTACCTATACATGCCATTATAACCCTGGCTGTAACAACCCTTACCCATATCCGTCGCCGGAATAGGGTTGCGAGGTATTACTAAGCAATCACAAATAAATCATTCATTTTCATATCAACATTAATCTAATATAATCACAATGTCCCTTATAAGGCTCTACGAGACCTTAAGCATGCAACAGAGAAGCTTAGGAACTAAATTAATAGATCGAGAAACTATTATAAAACTATGAAAATTTTTCATTTCTAAAGGGGTCACACGCCCGTGTGCCCCGACCGTGTTCCTCACACGGCCAACAGACACGCCCGTGTCTCAGGCCGTGTGGACATTTGAAATGGAATCACATGGCCATGTCCCAGCCCGTGTCCAACCCCGTGTAACTCTCTGACTTCCTCACATGGCCAGACCACACGCCCGTGTGTCTAGCCCGTGTGAAAATAGGGCATACATATTGATTTGCACCACACGACTAAGGACATGCCCGTGTGCCAGGTAATGTGAAAACTAGAAGATTTACTGACTTGGGTCACACGACCGACCACATGCCCATGTGCCAGCCCGTGTGCCACACATGACCAATAGACATGCCCGTGTGTCTAGGCCATGTCAAAACTATAGGGTATACTGCCTTAATTAGAAAGGGTACCCCAGGGGACACACGACCGTATAACATGACCGTGTGTCACACACGGCTGAGACACACGCCCGTGTCTCTACCCGTGTGGACAAAAATAGGCCATTTGCAAAGCCAATTTGCCACCCTTTTCTCATGCATACCTAACCATCAAAATAGATTCATTTCAATACATTTATAGATAGCCAACACATTCCAATTCACACACATATCATGCCATTTATCATCAACCACTTCAAGCATTAATAACTAACTAAATGAGCAACCATTTAGACATATCATCAACCATGGCAAACAATGTCAAAACACAAGGCAACTTATATATCTCACATAAATCACTTATCAAACACATAATTTAAGCCAACTTAAATGACCATACATACCAACATTCACAAGCCAAATCTCATGGCTATCATCATAATTCAAGACATACCAAAATGATACTAGCATATACATGCCATATACCATATGTATACAAAGCCACAAAAGTACCAACAAAATGATCGATAGTGTGATAAAGCTTCCCGACGACCCCAGAGTCCGAATTAGCTTTGATTCTCTATAAAACATAGACAAATAACACATAGTAAGCTTCATAGCTTAGTAAGTTCGTACTTAACATACTCAACAGTTCATAATATACAAATCATCAATTTAAACTAATTAATAATTAAATTGTGGTAACCAACAAGCTTTCCTCATACTTACTCAAGTGTTTATGAACAAACTCATAACTTCTTGTATTTGCATTTCATGCTTTATATGTACATACATATACAAATTCATATCGAAGTCATACCTCTATGTGATACTATCGAATACTCGATATTTCGCACACTACGTGCCAAAGCATAGTCGAAGCTGTATAAAGTTATCTCAATCTTGCACACTAAGTGCCATATATAACTAAAGCTATTCTGATTCGCACACTAAGTGCTTTATATAGCCGAAGCTATCTCAAACCACACACTAAGTGCCAAACATAGTTGATTTGTCGTCGTACACAACCGTAGTCTCATATATACAATTTATGCAATATTAATTCATTAAAAACATAATTGTAACAATGTTTATCATGTACGAACTTACCTCGGAGACTAAACGGTGAATTTAATCAACTATTCTGAAACTTTACTCTTTCCCCGATCCAACTCCGTGTTTCTCCTTTCTTGATCTAAATATATTCAAAATTGACTAATTTAATCATCCATGTATTCAATTCAATCCAAAAATACCTATTTGGGCATTTTTACACTTTAGCCCCCAAAGTTTCATATTTATTCAATTTAGTCCTTATTTCACAAATACACAAATTACACAATTTCTTTACGAATTCATGCTAGCCGAATTATATTTGAGTCCCTAACAGCCCATGTTTTCATTTATTTCACACTTTTAACCACAACATCTCACATTTTCTCAATTTAATCCCTAATTGATATTTTCACTAAAAATCACTTTACAAAACATATATATCAAACACCAAACTTTCATATTTCATCATCATCATTCAAAAACATCAAGCTATCATCAATGGCATGTTACAAAATCACGAACAAATTCAAAAATTAAGGCATAGGCTGGCTAGTACTGAAAGCAACGATCTCAAAAACGTAAAAATCATCAAAAACCGAGTCAAAATGGACTTACATGCACAAGTGATACGGTCAAATGCTTCAATGTGAAAAAAATGGTGTTTTTCTGTCATTAGGTTCGGCTAGAAGAAGATAAAGACACCAAATTTTGTATTTATTTTATTTAATAATTCATTAATAACCAAATTACTATTTTAACCTTTACAATAAAGCATTCATATTCGCCTAACCATGTCCAAAATTGTCCACCATCAAATTTAATGGCCTAATTGACATGCAAGGACCCTCACTTAATAAACCATAGCCATTCACCTTTAACAAGTAGAATGCAACTTTTGCATTTTATGCGATTTAGTCCTTTTGCCAAATTAGACATCCAAACGGTAAAATTATTTCACGAAATTTTCACACACATCTATTCACATGTTGTAACCACCAAAAATAATATTTAAATAATTTTCCAAACTCAAATTTTTGGTTTCAAAACCACTATTCCGATAAAGCTAAAACTGGTTGTTACACTGGCCAAAACATAAAAAAACTACCGATATAATCGTTGGATAGCGTGATAGATCTCTGACGAGCTTCTAAATTGATCAAGAAAACATAGGAAAGAAAAATACGTAAGCATATAATGCTTAGTAAGTTCATAAATCATGAACATAACTTACCATTTCAATGCATAACCTTAAAATAAAACATGATTCAATCCAACCATAAGCTTGGCACAAGCCTAAGCATCATCAACAACACATGTTAGAGCATCAACTCACTTGAATTAACACAAGGTAAGTCATTATACATGAACAACATCACTTGAAATCATCATTTTCATGAACATAGATATACTTTCATTGAACATTTCCTTTTTAATCCTTTTCATAGATTCATAACATAAGTCATTTAAACACTTACTGTTCTTTTCCTTTTCATGCCCGTTGAACCATTTAAAATAACATCAGATACGCAGAGAAGCTCACACAAAGTGTGCTAAACATATACTCGTAACTTTTCCTTTTCCTTTATGTAACACTCTGAATTTTTAGGCCTAGAAGGAATAAGCCTTGAGCATGTGAACTGCTAGGAGACTGCACGTAAGTAGTTGGATGGGCAAGAAAAGGACAGAATTGAGTGTTTGGCTTAGTGGTTGTGTGCTCTCGAAGTGTCTGGGAAGTCATGGGTTTAAGCTCTGGCTTCTGCAAAATTTTTATTTTCTTCTCTTAAATGAACCTTGTCTTTAGAAGATAGACCTTATAATTAATTGAGGATAAAATGTGTCACAAAAAGAGCCTATTGATCTGGTGGATATGGCGTGTGGATGTTTCTCTTGAGGTCTAAGGTTCAAGTCTTGGCTAGGTAAAAAGAGTATTTATTTTGCTACTCTTGCCATATGAGAAGCAGAAGTGGACTGGAACTCTGCAAGGTGGAATTTGAATTGGTCAAAGAGTAGATGGTGGAGTAAATCAAGGAGGAGATTTAAGGAGGAATTTTAAGAGGGATAAAGGGACAAAATTAAGGGATTTTTATGAGGGGAAGAGTTGTGGACGTTGGTGGACATCAACCACTCAGGAATTCGGCTTAGTAGTGGGAGTGTGACTCTCCATTTCGGCTTTTTGGCTACTCTTTGTTCTGAAGCCGAATGTAGTGTTGATTTTTAGGTATTTTCTTTTGTTTTGTGCTCTTTTCACTGCTTTTTGGTTTCCTTGTTACCATTTTGCTCTTAACTCTCCGTCTCTAATCAATATTTTCAGTTGTTCTCCCTCTAGCCGATTATGCCATTTTCTCCTCTTTCATCTCTCTTTTTCTCCATTTTTGCTTTTAGTGTTTGATTACCCATACTTCTCCTCTCGTTTAGCCCTTAAACTATTTCTCTTTTCTTTCGATCTCTTGCCGAATAACATTTATCATCTCCTCTCTTCTTCTCATCCTTTCACCATTAATATTCGAGCTGTTACCGCATTGCTCTCTCCCTACTTCTGCTTTCAATTTTTACAGTTGATCTTTGATCAATCGGTGAGCTGTTTAATTTCTATTCTTTCTATTTTCATCTCTTTCTTTAAGTATCTAGACCGAATATTGTTTCCCTAACTCTTTTTTTTTGGGGTTTCTTTTCTCATTCTCACTTTTGGGATTAGTCGAATCTTCCATCGTAGGGGTGGGTGTTCCTTTTTGTGCCTTGATGTAAGGGCATACTCTGCTAGGCCGATTAGTGGTATCACTTCACTTTTGGTCAACATTTCGGTAAGTGTTATACAGATGGTGCAAATCTTTGATCGGTCAGTAAATGGATTCTGTTGTTAAAGTCTCAATTGTATTGCAATATATCTCTAAAGGGGGTCTGTAGACTATCTTTTGTAAAGGATTAAGTGTGAGATTTGTAGGCGATCGACCAAGGTAGGTGATTAGAACCTCTTCATTAAGTGGGATAGAGAGGGAGTGTTAAAATCCTTTTGTTAGAAGATTTATGGTATATCCTAACTGAATCAGGGTTCGGAGCTTGTGGATCTTATCGCAATTTTCGAAACAGGTGTTTATTCCATACTGATTGGACTGTAGATCGGCAAAAGTCGAAAAGCCAAAATATGGCGTTTGATGCCACATGAGCGTGCGATCGCACTTGTGGTGATTCGAGCCTACAAATCTTAGGCGTAGGACTGTAGAGGCTGTTATGAGCCTCGATAGGCCCAAATAGGATGTGTGGGCCCAGTGGCTCCTGGGCCCCATACGGATAAAATCTGTAATTTGAGGTAAATATTGGATTGGGCTGCGTTGTTCGCATAGCCGTGCCTAAAATTGGGCTAAATGGGCCACACGAGCGTGTGGGCCCATTTGGGCCGAGTAATGGGCCTTGAGCCCATTTACACTGTCATGACCAATTAGATTACATAAGCCGCTCAAAGTTACTATAGACCTTCTGAGAGGTCAGTAAATGATTGTAATACCCCTGTAGGGTAAATTACTGAAATACCCCTATAGGGTAGAATGACTATTTTACCCCTATTAGGTAAAAATAACCAATATACCCCTAGAGGTAGAATGACTATTTAATTTGTGTTAAGTATGACTGATGTGCTTATGATATGTATGTAAATGACTGTTCTGAGCATGGCCATACTGCATACACGTGTAATAAGTGAGCATGACATTCTGCATACACGACATATTGCATGAGGTTGGAACACTGTTATGGAGGAAGATTCTCTACTGAGGGCTTTTAGCCTATTATTCAGATTATGGCTTTGTGCCGATATGCTATTGAAGGCTTTGTGCCGATATGTTATTGATGGCTTTGTGTCGGTATGTTATTGATGGCTTTGTGCCGCCACTGAAGGCTTTGTGCCGCTATTGATGGCTTTGTACCGCTACTGATGGCTTCGTGCTGCTATTCATGGTTGTATGCCATATACTGATACTGGCAGCTTTGTTGTGTTACTGATATTGGCAGCTTTCCTATGATATTATTACTGGAAACTATGCTGCAATACTGGTGTGTTGGCTGGGTGGGTCGACTTGGTCCCCACATAGTATGTTGGTGGTACGGAATGGTGTGCTGGTTGGATTGGGTTAGGTTGCATAATTGTACTGTACTGTTACCATAATGGGCTCAGGCCCAGACTGTTACTGATATGGGATTAGGCCCAAACTGTATTGTTTACTATTTGTTTATTTTTTTTGGGAATACACACTGAGCATTCGTAAACTCACCCAATTGTTTTAACTGTATAGGTAATCCTTAGACGGATCGGTGCTATGAGGGACTCGGAGATGGTCACACTACTGTTCCTGTTTTCTTTTATTTGGCGTCTAATTGCCATTAGATTTCATTTTGGGTTTTAAATTATGTAATAAGGCCTCTCTAATTTTCTAGCTTTTAATTTGGGATTTTTTTTGTTTATTATGATTTATATCTGTTAGAAGTAGAAAGCGGTTTTCCTAAACGATAACTATTTTCAAAACGCTACATTTTCGAAACACTTTTGAAATGCTTTCGCAACAAACAATGTTTTTAAAGTAATAACAATTTAAAATGAATAACATATAGCTATTCTGATTTGAGATCTGACAAAGAGGCTTTAAATTTCCAAACAGGTTTTCATCAATAAGAGCAAGTTTTCGAAAAGCACTCCAATGTGGCACCTCCAGATTCGACCATAACGTCTAGGCCGTGTTTGGGGTGTTACACTTTACATCGTTGCTCACTCGAGTTGTGAAGGTGTTTGCTCACACAAACTGATAATCGAAATGTAATTTACGCGATGCTGCTCACACAAGCTGTTGAGTATCTGCAACAAATGCCGGACCTCAGCCATCGGTAGGACATTCAAGACCAACACCTGAAACATGGTAACCCTAATAACATGTCATTTGTATCCTAGATGTTCCTAAGGTTCAAAAGAGGCTCGATAATCGTCGTAACATCATTGGATTTTCATTATTTAATTATATGATAAATAACACATGAAATATATATAGATCAATATAATATTAAAACACCATTTAATCATACGAACTTAGCTCGACAAACAAAGTGTAAAAACGTAGTCGATCAATTTGAGGCTTTCGTTTTTCCTTGATCTAAATCTATTCGAAGTTTATCTTGATCTAAATAAGCAAATTCAATCTATTTAATACTTATACTATTCAATTCAGTCCAAAATTCATACTTTTATAAAATTACACTTTTACCCCTAATATTTTAACTTCCTTACAATTTAGTCCTTAAGCTCATAAATTGAAATTTAAGCAATTTCATCCACATTTCATGCTAGCCGAATACACTAGGGACCTATATCAATTCTTACAACTAAGCATTTCACAATTTCACCATGGAATTTTACCACTTTTACAAATAAGTCTCTAAATGACATTTTCATCAAAAATCACTTTACAAAACTTGTTTATTTAACAACAGTGACTCATAATCTTCCATTAAACTTCAAGAATCATGCAAGAACATTCATAGAAAAACCCTAAACCTTTAACAGGTTTGCAAATTAGTCCCTAGGCTAGCTAGATTTAGCTACAACGATCTCGAAAACATAAAAATCATTAAAAATGGGACAAAATAACACTTACATGCACTAGATGTGTAACACCCCTAACCCATATCCATCACTAGAATACGGTCACAAAGCATCGTAAAAACGTAACTTATAATCATTCATTTCTTAACGTTTCATAAATCATATCATAGTCCATTCAAATACATGCATATAGTCCCTTATTTGAGCTCTTGAGGACTTAAAAACACTTTAAAAATGATTCGAGACTAAATAAAAAACATATGGAAACTTAAGGAAAAAGATAGAAAATTTCACACTGCAGGGGTCACACGGGCATATGGCCAGGCCGTGTGATTTACACGGCTGAGACACACACCCGTATCTCAGGCTGTGTGGACATTTGAAGTAGGGACACAAGGTTGTGTCCCAGCCCATGTCCGTGCCCAAGTAACTCTCAGGTCACACGTCCAAGTCATACGCCCATGTGCCAGGCCATTTAACTCTCGAAATGCAACCTTTAAAACCTACAGGGGAGACACAACCATGTCACATGGCCGTCTCTCACACATGATTGAGCCACACACCCGTGTCTTAGGCCGTGTGGACAATAAATAGACCAAATTCAAGCCATTTCTTTCACCCAATTCAAGCACACACCTACAAGCCATTTGTACATACAATCAAGCCTTAAAACATACTTAAAACATGTATACTTAACCATACCATCTTATAATCATGCCATATCAAAATAACCTTACCATTTGGACCATTTCTCACATGCATCAAAACCATCTAAATAACACAAATCTAGCCATTTCCAGATGGTTCCAACAACCAACATATATACAAACCATATTTCAATCATGTACATCTATTCAAAACCTTTCCAAAGCATACCATAACTCGACCATGTTGAGGTCAATTCATTTCCTAGCATTTTGGCCACTCAAACATGCATTAACACATTGTCAAAATGACACACATCAATAAGGCGTCAAAAGTACCAAGGTTACATCAACCAAAATGAAATATACATGCCAAACTCATCAACTATTATAAACCATAAGTCCACCTATACATGCCATTATAGTCTTGATCAAAACATCAAAACCTACCAATATAATCGATGGATAGTGTGATAGATCTCTGACGAGCTTTCAACCAGATCGAGCTTCTGATAATCTGTAAAGTAAGAGACATATAACTACATAAGCAATGAATGTTTAGTAAGCTCGTATAAACCATAAGCATAATATTCCATTTCAGTAATAAACTTTATAGAATAAACATAAACCTATAATAATGTCATAAGATTCATAAATCCAAATAATCATCAACTTAGAAATGAGTAAGTTCATTATTGTTTCATATACTTTTCATATATAACATATTGGGATCTACAAGTCGTAAGACATAATCATCAACCTTTTCAATAGATTTTACTTACTTTACCTTTCAATTCGGCTGCTTAGCATAAGCCAAATCAACATTATCATTTCATGAATTAGTGTATTTATCCATGATATAGGTAAATTCTTCCATAGCATAAATAGACTTATTACATATAAGTACATCATTTATCATATCAAACATTTTATAACATCATAATACATCCCAATTATGAACTTACCATTTCATTCCCTTTTCTTACCCGTTTCATATGCATAGTACAAGTATAAGCATAAACATCAATCATAACCACAAGCTTGGCACAAGCTTAAGCACATCAATATCACATGTTAGTTCATTTAAACATAACTCATATGAATTTAACATGGATAACCGTTATACTTGAGCATGATTCAATTAGATTTATCATATATCATAACATAACATGTTTTTTATGTATCTCACCATTTCAATGTACTTCATAAATACGAGTCTTGGTTCATATTGAACACATACCTTTCCTTTCCTTTATTATACCGTTGAACCGTTTAGAATATCATTGAATACATGTGATAGCTTACAAAAAGTATAATAAACATATAATCATAACATTTCCTTTCTTTTACATCGTTACTCACACGAGCTATGAAATGGGTCTGCTCACATGAGCTGTGGGTCAGAATGTAAGTAACATGATGCTGCTCACACGAGTTGTGGAGTATCCTCAACACATGCAGGACCTTAGCCACCGGTTGGACATTCAAGACCATCACCTGAAACATGGAAACCCTAATGGCATGTCATTTGTATCCTACAAATTCTTAAAGCTCAAACGGGGCTCGATAGTTGTCGAAACATCGTTGAAAGTTCATCGTTTCATTACATGATAAATTGCATAACAACATATATATACTGATTCAATCACAATAGAACCACATATTAAACATTAAATTTAATCAACATTTAAGTGATTTTAGTTCATATGAACTAACCTGGCTAAAATACAGAAGTATTAAAGTACAGCGGCTTTTTGGTAATTTTCCATTCTCCTCGATTTTCCACTCGATCTTGATCTAAATTAATAATTTCGTTCAATTTATTAATTTAGATAGTAAAAAATATGTTTTATGCAATTTGATCATTTTTGACATTTTTATAAAATTGGCCTTAACATTTTATTTTATTCAATTTAGCCCCTGAGCCTAAAACATGCAATTTAACCATTTTTATTGAAAATTCATATCAGCCGAATATTCATAGCACCCAAAACAACCCACACTTGTACCAATTTCACATCAAATCCTTATATTTTTACTATTTCAACAATTTAGTCCCTAATCGGTAAATTTATCAAAATTACATAACAAAATACTTTTAAATATCAAACGATATTTCAAATTCATCATTTGACATCTAAAATCACAAAGATTTATCAATGAAAACATTCAAAATCTTTAACAGTTTCAAAAATGAAGGTACGAGCTAGTAGGACCTAGTTGCAACAATCTCAAAAATCTAGAAATTGATAAAAACGGGGCCAAAATCACATACCATGCATGAAATTTCACCATGGCCAAAAGCTTCACCCCTAAATCCATGGATATGCGATTGTTGAAGAAGAAACCAAAAAGATGATAATAAATTAACCTTTTTTAATTTTAATTTAATATACCAAATTACCAATTTTAACCTTGGTTAATAATTAAATAAAATACCAAATTCATGTCCATATTTGTCCACTAACTCTTTAAATGGTTTAATTACCATTTAAGTCCCTTTCCCTTTATTCAATAAGCCATTTAATCACTCAAATCAAATAGTGATCAAATTTTACATCTTTACGATTTACTTCTTTATAATTAATTAACTATCGAAACATTAAAATTTCGCAATGAAACTTTAATAAAACCTTAATAATACTCTATAAATATTTATAAAAATATTTACAGCTTGGTTTATAAAAACGAGGTCTCGATACCTCATTTTCTAAAACCACTTAAATTTAAGGTCTTACCACTTGAACTTAATTAATCATTTATATAACATAAATTCTCATATCAAAAACCTTTTTAATATCATATTTGACTCGTAAATATTAAATAATAATATTTACGAACTTACTCATCGGGTTTGTGGCCCTAAAACCACTATTTTCGACACTATTGAAAAACGAGCTATTAGAAAATGAACTTGGCCAAATGTTCAAGCTTCTTCAGTGGAGTTTTCTTAACCTATTTTCGGTGGAACATCTAACTAAAGAAGATGATATCTTCATTTTAGGCTATTTTACTTTATTTATTTATTAAATTACTTTATTAACCTTTAATTTAAACTAATTAAAACATCAATTTCTGGCCCATCTTTGTCCACTACTAATAATAATGTTCTAATTACCATAAAATCCCCTTACTTTAGAATTTCATAGCTAATTGATACCTTTATCTTATAAAACTCTACTTTTGTACCTTTTACGATTTAGTCCTTTTCTCTTAATTAAGCATGCAAACGCTAAAATTTATTAACAAAATTTTTATAAGACCTTACTAAAATTCCATAGACATTAAAATAATAATAAAATTAAATTTTACTAGTCAGATTTGTGGTCCCGAAATCACTATTTTGATTACACTGAAAACGGGCTGTTACACAAACCCTGGGGATTTGTTTTGCTAAGACTCTACTAGATAGAGAGCTATTTGGGAAACATAAGGAAGGACACAAGAATGTGAAACATGACTGATCTATTTCACTAGGTCAAGTGGGAGACTATTGGATTTGTTGCCCTAAGTGTAGTATTTTCGTCTAAGTACACTTGTAAATTTTTTCGAGTGGGTTGATTAATAAAATAAATTCATTGATTTCAATTAATATATTTTGTATTATTGTCCTCAAATGGTTTTTGCATGCAAATAAAAATGGAAGCAAATGTTGCTCATTGGTTGTCTAATGTTTAACTAATACTAAGTGGCATTACGTGGTTGGATCGTAATATGTAAAGACAACTTTTATTAGTAGATGAACCTAAACATGTCATTAGTCTAATTGGAAATGAGCAAATAGATTGAAAGAAAAAATTGTCATGTATCAAGTCCAAATTGGGGAGATCCTTGTCTTGGACATCAGAGTAGATCACTCCCAGAAGATAAAGACATAAATGTGACTAATTGGATTGGCAGTACATTGGATAGGACCTAAGCGGAATCGATCTTGAATTCGTTTATGGATTTAATCACTTGTGACATACGTAGTATGGCATACCTAAATCCTGAATGGATGACGAACTATGTATGCATGACTCGTACACTTTAATGTAAGTAAAAGCATGAGTTCAAATAGATAAGAAACCGAAAGTTGGTGCGTTGGGTGTATGACTTTTACAGTATGTAGCGTCATTCACAATAGTAGAACTCATAGCCCGAGACATGGGTAAATGATATCCTCTCATTGGCATTACATGGTTGATGAAAAGTACACATGTCTTGTAACACCCCTAACCCATATCTATCGCCGGAATAAGGTTATAGGACATTACCAGAACTTTCAAAACATTTCCAAACAATTCAAATATATTACTATTCTTTTTTCCCAAACCCAATCATAACGTCCCATACATGGACCCTCGAGGCCCAATATGAACAGTAGAAACATATCGGGACAAAATCGGAATCTCATAAAAGTTTTCTCAAAATTTCAAAATTTTGCCTTATGAACAGTTCCCACACGCCCGTGAAGTCTAGGGATACTCCCGTGTGGGTTGGCCGTAGGTCACACACACTCGTGTCCCGAACCAATGTAACTCTCTGTTGTGTAAGTCAAGAATAAATGGAAGTCACACGGCCAAGTCACACGCTTGTGTGCTAGGCCGTGTGGTTAATTTAATTTTCATAAATTAGGAGCAGTTTTCACACGGCCATGTAGCACACCCCTATTCAAGGCCGTGTCATCCACACGGCTGAGACACACGCCCATGTGCTTAATTTTGGACATTTTGTATCTCATTTTTAAGATGCAGGGGACACACGGCCTAAACACATGCCCATATGTCAGGCCTTGTATCACACACGGCCTAGACACACGCCCATGTGTTTACCTGTGTAGACAAAATAAAGCTATTTCCTAGTCGTATTTGTCACCTATATTTCACCATTTTCCTGTACCAAAACATACCAATACATTCCAACCAATAAAATTAAGATCATTTTGTCATTTAACATAAACTACATTACTTACCTTCCACTTACATTCTTAACATTGTTTATCTTTTAACTTAATTTAGCTTAACAAGCATATTTTTTATATCATAACCTTTATAATATATCAAAACATATCATTACTAGCCATTCCAATGGCTAGAATACAAAACATTACATATCATCATTTGATCGCATTAGCCTACAAATGTCATTATATCAAAATAAGTGTTCGTTTTATACCCAAGCCAACTAGTTGATAGTGTGATGTTCTTCTAACTTGTCTCTAAACTTCACGAGCGTTGAGCACTATAAAACAGAAAAAAGTAACCCTAATAAGCACTTTATGCTTAGTAAGTTCATATAACAGGAATTTAAACTTACCCATAACATTTATCATATCAAACATGCAATTACATATATTCCATAGTATTGGCCATGTGCCTATCACTTTCACTCAATCATACAAGTTAGTAAATGAATTCTCATATATATTCAATGAACATAGATGAGCCCATCTTACTATAATCTCTTAAAATGTTCCTTTTCTCATTTTGAATTTCCAATGTCTTATTGTTTGTTTCATCCCTTGAATTATTGAATTTCGATGGATATTCAAATAGTACACATTAAGTGTACAAAATCATGTATCCGTCAATTCATGTCCATTGATGCCTTTAAGGTACTATTTCAAGGAGTACATTCTTGAGCCATATATATATGCAATAGGATTACCAGTTCAGGATAAATCTTGTTTCCAATATATTCTCAATAGAGCTTAGTCAGGTTTACCAATCTAGGCTAAATCCTTTTTATGACATTTTCTCTAAAGAGTTTAATATGGATTACCCGTCCGAGCTAAATCCAATCCATGTCATATGCTCCAGAAGACTTTCTTCAAGATTACCCGTCTGAGCTAAATCCTATCAGAAATGAGGACTTTAGGATTACTCGTCTGAGCTAAATCCTAGATGCAACATATGTAGAGCCTCAACCTCATTTTTTTTAGGGTAAATTACATTTACCATCGAAATTCAATATTCAATCAGGATTTCATCCTTTTCCAATAATTCCATCATATACTTATTTCTTGTTTTTCAACATTCATCATTTCACCTATATTTCACATTCAAACCAATCATAACAAACATATTCAGATGTTCAATTGAGTTACACGAACATACCTCGATAAAGGTTCGCGTATAACCTACTATTCAGAAACTCTCTTTCCCTCGATTTAGCTTCGAGTTCAAATTATTCGAATCTATATAAATGAATTTAATCATTAATTTATCACATTTCACATTCATTTTAACTCAATTTACATTTGAGACAAAATTACAATTTTTCCCCTAACTTTTCCATTAATTCCAATCTCGTCCCTAGGCTCGAAAAATGTAATTCATACAATTTACTCCCTATTCCAAGCCTAACCAAAATTTCACTTCAAAATTAACAACACATGTATTCACAAAAATTCAAAATTTTTCATTAGATTTCTCAACTTTACATTTTAGTCCCTAACTATGTTTTTCATCAAAATTACTTCGTAAAAGTTGTTTATCTTTCAACTATCTTTCATTTTCTACCATTAATTTCAAATTTCCAGCATTCTCATCTATGGAAACATTTTAGGGATTAAGATGATATGAAAATGATTTTTTCCATTTAATTTAATTAACATATATTAACTTTTTACCTTTTCAATTTACTCCTAAGCCTTTTTCAATTTTTCCATAGATGAGTCACTAAAAATATCTACATACTTTTATTTAATGGTCTAACTACCATATCAGGACCTCAAGTTTTGAATTTCATAGCTATTTGATCCTTATAGCTACTAGAATTCAACTATTGCATTTTATGCAATTTGGTCCTTTCTTTAATTAACCGTATAATTAGTAAAATTTTCTTTTCAAAATTTTCATGTAACCTTCCTATCATACTACTAATCATCCAATAATATTAAAATATTTTTATCTTCTCGGTTCGAATTTGTGGTCACAAAACCACTATTTTGATTTCACTAAATTTGGGCTATTACAACTGTTCCCTTTCAAGGATTTTCGTCCTCGAAGATCTTACCAAAAAAGAGATTCGGGTACTGTTTTCTCATGATATCTTATGGTTTCTAGGTAGCTTCTTCAATTTCATGTTTTTGCCAAAGATCTATTACCAATGCTACCCTTTTATTTCTTAACTCTTTTGTTTCCCGTGCCAAGATTTTGATCGGCTCTACACTGTAAGTCATGTCAGGCAAAATTTCAACTTCTATTAGAGAAATAATATGTGAAGGATTCGATCTATACCGTCGCAACATCGACACATGAAAAACATTGTGAATTTTATCAAGTTCTGGTGGCAATGCTAACCGATAAGCAACAGGTCCAATTCTTTCATTGATCTCATAAGGCCCAATGAACCGTGGACTCAATTTCCCTTTTTGAGCAAACTAGAGAACTTTCTTCCAAGGTGATACTTTCAGAAATACTTTATCACCAATCTAAAATTCAATCTCTTTTCATTTTAAATCAGCATAAGACTTTTGACGATCTGAGGCTACTTTTAAACTATCTCGTATCACCTTTACTTTTTCTTCAGTTTCTCGAATTAAATCAACTTCATGTATTTTCTTTTCACTAAGTTTTGTCCAATACAATGGAGTTCTACATTTCTGACCATATAATGCTTCATACGGTGCAATTTTAATACTGGACTGATAACTATTATTATAAGAAAATTCAACCAGAGACAACTATTTTTCCTAATTACCTTCAAATTCAAGTATACAACATCGAAGCATATCCTCCAAAATTTGTATCACACATTCAGATTTGCCATCTGTCTAAGGATGAAATACAGTACTAAAATGCAACTGTGTACCCAGGGCCTCTTGCAATTTGTTCCAAAACCGAGATGTAAATAGAGGATCTCTATCAGAGATAATAGAAGCTGGTACCCCATGTAATCTAACAATCATAGAAATGTATAACTCAGCCAATTTATCTAGAGAATAGTCCATACGTACCGGTATAAAGTGTGCAAACTTTGTTAACTAGTTAATAATTACCCAAATGGCATCTTTCTTTCATGGAGACAAAGGTAATCCCGATATAATGTCTATTGTAACTATTTCCCATTTCCATTCCGGTACAATAACAGGTTGTAATAATCCAGAAGGCACTTGATGCTCAACTTTCACTTGTTGACATATCAAACATTTGGATACATACTTGGAAATATCCCTTTTCATTCCTCGCCACCAGTACATTTCTTTTTTCAAATCATTATACATTTTATTACTACCAGGATGAACAGTCATCATACCATTGTGAGTTTCATGTAAAATCTTTTGTACTAATTTTGAACTCTTCAGTAAACATATTTTGTCTTTGAACATCAAATAACCATTAGACCCAACCTGAAATTCTGAATCAAAATTTAACTCACACTGTACCCGTTTAGCTTGTAATTCATCATCACTTTTAAGCTTCACATGTAACACCCCAAACCAGGCCTAGATGTTACGGCCTAGATGTTACGGCCGAATCTGGTGTGTTATATCTCAGTGTTTTGCGAAATCTTGTACTTGATGGTGAAAACCGTTTCCAAGTTAAACCCATTAAATTTTATTTGCCTAAGAAAACTCAGTAAATTCCGTTTTACATCTGTTTTTAACATATCCAAATGTTTGCTATTTTAGATTTCCCCAGTCTGATTAAAACCGCGAAAGCTTCTTTAGTTGGAAACCTTAAGGTTAGAAATGCAGGTTTTTATTTGAAAGCGTTATTATTTTGAAAATTCAATGTTCCTACTCTAGCAGTTTAAAATACCAAATCAAAAGCCCATTAAAAGTTAAAAAAAAAACCCCAAATGGCCTTATTACATAATTAAAACTCAAATATGAAAGCTTAAATAAATTGAGTCATTAACAACCAACCTACGGACGTGTGGCCACCATTGAGTCCCTCGCGGCTCCAAATCATCTAAGGCTAGAGATTACCTGCACGGTTAAAAAAAGGGGTGAGTTTACGAAAACTCAGTGTGTAATCCCCTATCAGTTAAATAGTAACAGTGCATACAGTAACGGTCTAGGCCTGAGCCCTATTCAATAACAGTACAGTCTTGGCCTAAGCCTTATGCAGTGACAGTGTGGGCCTATGCCCAAAATAGTATAATCACAATACAGGTATGCAACCCAACCCAATCTAATTAGCTCACCACCCATACCAACCAACTCACAATGTAGGGATTAAATCGACCCACCCAGCCAGCTCACCAATACTGCAGCGTAGCTGGTAATAGTAACGCAGCAAAGCTGCTAATAGCGGTAAACGTGGCGTAGCCACTAATATCACAATACGTGGCAAAGCCACCAGAATAGTTCTTCCTCCAAATCAAAATCCCAACCCCAATGCAAAATGTCATGTCATAATATTTTGTGTATGCATGGTTTCGTACTCAGATACAGTCATGAATATATCATACACTCATCAATCAACCTATCTCAAAGGTATAATGGTCATTTCCACCTATTAGGGGTAAAATAGAAATTTTTACCCCTTAGGGGTATTTTGGTCATTTTACCCTCTAGGGTCTCGGTACAGATAATCGACCTCTTGGAAGGTCCACAGCCGCCTCGAGTGACTAAAGTAACCTAAACAGACCTAACGGTGTAAATGGGCCTAAGGCCCATTATTCGACCCAAGTGGGCACACACTCGTGTGGCCCATTTAGCCCAAATTTAGCTATGGCTATGTGACCTACATAGCTCAGTCCAATATTTATCACTTACCACGGATTTAATCTGTGTGGGACCCATGAGCCCATTAGGCCTACACAGCCCATTTCGGCCCAACGAAGCCCTTAACGGCCTATGCCATGCACAAGACATGACAAGCCCAACTACTTCCCACCTAACAATTAGATTTACACAAACGGACGCATTGGAC
Source organism: Gossypium longicalyx (assembly GCA_025698465.1). NCBI lineage: Eukaryota > Viridiplantae > Streptophyta > Magnoliopsida > Malvales > Malvaceae > Gossypium > Gossypium longicalyx. Next base: position 54,731,860 of record CM046996.1, read on the forward strand.
CCATACGGCCCATCGAGGCCCTGAACAACCCCAATACACGAGAACGCTCGTGGCAGTCTCTACATCCTATCGCCCATGGTTTGTGGGCTCAGTTTATCCCATGAGTGATCGCACGCTCGTGAGGCCTTAAATGCCAAAGTTTTAACTTTTCGGCTTTTACTGATTTCGAAAGAAGAGCATGAATACACACCTATTTATGAGAACGCGCCAAAGTCCACGGTAACCAACCTTGGTTAAGAAGGTATGAAATAATCCCTCCTACAACCAGTGATCACCAATCCTTGGCACATCCTGCATTGAGTCTTAATCACTTTCCTCCTCACCAACTTATCTGGTTCGCTCTATTTAAAGCTAGCTTCTCACCAATTCTCATGTTAGCTTCCCGATGTGGGATTACTTTCAACCATTAGAAAAATTCCTCATTCTTATGACCACTTCAACCACATAGTTCTAGTCCAACTCCACCTCCTATACAGCTCAAATAGCAAAATAAATACTCCACTGCGCATCCCAAGACTTGAACATAAGACCTCACAGTTACACAACACGCCACCTTGGCACTCCACCACAGGCTCTTTCTGAGTCATATTTTATCCTCAATTAATTATAAGGTCTATAGGCCAAACTCCAGGTTCCTTTGCAAGAGCTAAGGCTTGAACCTAGGCTCCATTGCAACCTTAATGACGCCACAACCACTAGGCCACATACTTCCTTGTGTCATTTACTTAACATAATAATTTAAAAGGCCATCATCCAAGCATCCAGGGTTTTATTCACTTAAAACCAAAATTTTGGCTAAAGCCCAGGTTTGAACCCAAGATTTCTCCAACACTTCTCAGAGCCATTAACCACTAAAGCAGACATTTAATTGTGTCATTTCCTTGCATAATTAAATACTTATATACAACCTTCTTAGAGCCCATACTCAAGGCCCAATACTTCTAGGCCCAAATTTGAGGCGTTACAATTCTACCCCCTTGAAGAAATTTTGGCCTCGAAATTTACCTGATCAGAATAAGTGAGGGTATTGATATCGCATCACTTCTCTTGGTTCCTACGTGGCCTCTTCTGAACTGTGATTACGCCAAAACACCTTGACCAAAGGAACATATTTATTCCTTAATACTTTAACATCACGATCCAAAATTTGTACTGGCTCTTCCTCGATAGTTAAGTCTGACCTAACCTCGATTTCATCAACTAACACTATGTACGAGGGATCAGAATGGTATTGCCTCAGCATTGAAACATGAAACACGTCATGAATCCTATCCAACTCTAGAGGCAACTCAAGTTGATACGTGACTGGTCCCACACGCCTAAGTATTCGGTAAGGTCCAATAAATCTAGGGCTAAGCTTGCCTTTCTGCCCAAACCTCAAAATTTTCTTCCATGGTGAAACCTCAAAAAAGACACAATCCCCCATAGAGTACTTGATCTCCTTACGCTTTAAGTCCGCATAAGATTTCTGTCTATCCGATGCCTCTTTCAACCAGTCTCGAATTAGCTTTACCTTGTCTTCTGTATCAGAAATTAATTTTAGCCCCAGAACTCACTGCTCACCCAACTCAGTCCAATAGGTAGGAGTACGACAACTACGACCATATAACGCCACGTATGGTGCCATTCGAATACTGGACTGGTAGCTGTTGTTATACGCAAACTCTACCGGCGGCACATAATCCTCTCAGCTGTCTCTGAAATCAATTACACAACTTCTTAACATGTCTTCCAATATCTGAATCACCCTCTCTGACTGCCCATCTATCTGAGGGTGGAACGCAGTGCTAAAATCCAGTCTTGTACCCAAAGCCTCGTGTAACTTTTTCCAGAATCGAGATGTGAATCTAGGATCTCTATCAGATATGATAAAAATCGGTACACCATGCAGTCTCACAATCTCAGCCACATACAACTTGGCCAATTTCTGCAATGAAAAATTAGTGCTGACCGGTATAAAATGGGCAGATTTAGTCAATCAGTCCATAATTACCCATATCAAATCCTTCTTAGTCGACGTCAAGGATAGCCCACTCACCAAATCCATAGTTACCCTTTCCCACTTCTAGAGTGGAATTTTAACTAGCTGCAGTAACCTAAAAGGCAGTTGATGCTTAGCCTTAACTTGCTGGCATGTCAGGCACTTACTCATATAATCAGTAACTTCGCGTTTTAACCCTGGCCACTAGTACAGCTCATGAAGATCTCGGTATAACTTGTTTCTGCCAAGATGCATAGCATATGGACTACTATGCACCTCTTGCAGTATGGACTACCTCAGATTAGAATCCCTCGGTATACATACTCTTCCGCGGAAGCATAACACTCATTTCTCATTTAGCCCAAAATCTATGGTCTCACCATTCTCAACTTGTCAAAAACGAGAAGCTAGAGACGCATCTAACAACTGCTTCTCCTTAATTTGATCAATCCAAGTCAGTCTCACTTGCAGTTCAACTAACAAGCTACCATCATCGAAAAGGCTGAGACGAGCAAACATTGCTCTCAAATCAGATACAACCCTATGACTCAACGCGTCAGCTACCACATTATCTTTACCAGGGTGATATTCAATTGAACAATCATAATTCTTAAGCAACTCTATCCACCTTCGTTGCCTAAGATTTAATTCCTTCTAAGTAAGAAGATATTTGAGGCTTTTATGATCTGTGTAAATAATCGTCTTTTCACCGTATAAGTAATGTCTCCGAATCTTCATTGCGAAAACCACCACAGCTAACTCCAAGTCATGAGTGGGGTAATTTGCCTCATGAGGCTTGAGCTGACGAGACGCATAAGCAACCACCTTACCTTCTTGTATCAACATACAACCCAATCCAATGTGTGACGCATCACTATAAAAAATAAATTCCTTCCCAAGCTCTGGCTGTATCAAAATAAGGGCCTTAGTCAGAACATCCTTTAGTTTTTAAAAACTCCCTTGCTGCTCATCAGTCCAATTGAACGATACCCCTTTACGCTGTAGCTTGGTCAGAGGTGCAGCAATCAATGAAAATCCTTCAACAAAACATCTGTAATACCCAGCCAAACCCAAAAAGCTTCGAACCTTAGATACCGTCTTTAGTGGTTTCCAATCCACTACAGCTTCAATTTTCTGAGGATCCACCCTAATTCCCACTGTCGACACTACATGACCCAGAAATGTCACTTTTTGCAGCCAAAACTCACACTTGCTAAACTTTGCATAAAGCTACTTTTCCCTCAAAATTTGCAAACCAATTTGAAGATGTGCATCATGATCCTCCTCGGTTCTTGAATACACCAAGATCTCATCTATAAACACAACTACGAACTGATCCAAATAAGATTGAAATACTCAGTTCATCAGATCCACGAAAGCCGCTGGTGCATTTGTCAACCCAAATAGAATCACCAAAAACTCGTAATGACCATAATGAGTTCTAAACGTAGTCTTATACATGTCAGCCTTCTTAATCTTTAACTGATGATACCCAGACCGAAGGTCTATCTTGGAGAAAATTGTAGCTCCTCGTAGCTGGTCAAATAGATCATCTATCCTTGATAAAGGGTACTTATTCTTGGTAGTCAACTTGTTCAACTGACAATAATCAATGCACATGCGCATGGATCCATCCTTCTCTTTCACAAACAACACCAGTGCTCCCCTCGGAGACACATTCGGTCGAATGAATCCTCGATCCAGTAGCTCTTAGATTTGAGTCTTTATCTCCACCAGCTCTTTAGGTGCCATCCTATAAAGGGCAATGGACAATGGACCTGTTCCAGGTAGAAGCTCAATACTGAATTCAACCTCACGATCTGGAAGCAACCCTGGAAGCTCTTCAGGAAATACATCCAAAAACTCCTTGACAGTTCTGACATCCCCAACAGAAGGATCTTTAACTTCAGGAAAACCAACATAAGCCAGGAACACCTCACAACCCTTGCGAACCAGTTTCTCGGCCCTTAACGCAGAAATCACATTGGACAGATAATCTCTTCGTTCCCCTATCACAGTCACTTCCTCATCCTTCGTAGATTTCAACACCATACGCTTAGCAGCACAATCCAATTTTGCTCGGTGTTTTATTAGCCGATCCATGCCCAATATAATGTCAAATTCCCCAAACAGAAGTTCCATCAAATTTGCCGGAAAGACCACCCTTTGAACCTCTAAGGGTACATCTCTAAACAACTTACTCACTCCAACCGATTGTCCCAGTGGACTCAACATCATCATTTCACTAACTGTATTTTTAGACTAAATACCTAGCGTCTCAGACATAGTGCACGCAACATACGAGTATGTAGACCCAATATTAATTAAAGCAATGTATGGTAAATTATAAATCAGGAATGTACCAGTCATGACATTAAGGGTGTCACCATCCTCTCGGCGATGAGCAGCATAGACCAAGGCTGGCTGTCTCGCCTCAGTGTTTTTAGCACCTCTGCTTGGTGCTCTACGAACTCGTCCAAACCCGTTTCCACCTCTGGCCTGAACACGGCCTCTCGGTGGCTACTGACCACCTCTCATAGACTGAACATCACCCTGTCCTACATCTTGCATCTGAGTAAACCCCTGAGTACAATTCTTAACTTGATGATCCATAAATCCACATCTAAAGCATGCCCTAGTCAGCTTCCAACACTCACCCTGGTGAGCTCTCCCACAATCGGTGCAATGCTGCGGTCTTGCAAGAATACCAAGAACTGCTCGAACTGGCCCATCAAATCTGGTCCTTTTTATAGGCCTTCCAGAAGAACCCGAGGGTCAAAAATCCCTTTTATTTCTTCCCCTATCTTTCTCGCAATTCTGGCGCTGAGAGCGCTTCACATCCTCAGCAATTTTTGCTTTTTCAACAAGGGCAGCAAAGTCTCACTCCCTCTGCGGAGCTATCAACACACGTAACTCATCCCGGAGGCCATTCTCAAATCGCACATAGCGTTCATATTCAATTGTAACTGTCCCGCAAGCATAATGACTCAGCCGCAGAAACTCTGCCTCATACTCTGCCACGGACTTATTCCCTTGGGTCAAGTTCAGAAATTTCTTCCTTCGAGCGTCCACATAACTTGCACCCACATACTTCACTGAAAATGCTGTTTTAAAGAAATCCCATATCAAACGGTGAACTTGTGTACCTTTTCTCACAGTGAGCCACCATTGATAGGCCTCATCACGTAGTAAAGACACTGCTCCTTTTAATTTTTGCTCTACAGTATAGTTAAGGTCATCCATTACTCGTTCAGTAACCTCTAACCAATACGCTGCCACATTCGGGGCTACATCAGAAACACCCCTGAAGATTTCCGCTCCATTAGATCGGAGTCGCTTAGAAATTAACCCCCAGCCTACAGATCCAGTACTTGCTCTAGTAACCCTTTCAAAAACTCATAGCATTGCTTCAGATAAAGCATCATCCCCAGCTGCTCGGTCATGAGACCCTGTCTCAGTTACATGCGAGGCTGGTGCCTCCCTAGCTGGCATATGGCCCGATGCTGAAGACCCAGCTCTAGCACTTCCTTGGCTTCTATCGCGGCCTCATGTACCCCTTCCACGAGTACCGCTTGTGCTCATATCGATAGCGAATTGTCTGCTTTAAAATCTTATGAATCAGTTTATAATTTCAATAATTATTAACAATGTGTTATGAACAATAGTAATTAGAGTTTGTTTTCGCAAAACAGAATCTTCAACAGTTTTTAGTCTTCTATAGTCTCAGTTTACTCTAACTACAGAGTTTCAGTATAATTATACTACTTATAGTAGTCTTCAGTAATACATTTCAGTTCATAACAATAAACAGTGTCAGAAAACTTACAGATTTGGTGCTGGAGACTCAGTGTGCCACATTTCCAACCACAACATTTAAAATTCAAATCCACAAAAACCTAATCCACAGTCGAGTTTTGTAACCTGGCTCTAATACCACTAAATGTCACACCCCAAACCAGGCCTAGACGTTACGGCCGAATCTGGTGTGTTATATCTCAGTGTTTTGCGAAATCTTGTACTTGATGGTGAAAATCGTTTCCAAATTAAACCCATTAAATTTTATTTGCCTAAGAAAACTCAGTAAATTCCGTTTTACATCTGTTTTTAACTTATCCAAATGTTTGCTATTTTAGATTTCCCCAATCTGATTAAAACCGCGAAAGCTTCTTTAGTTGGAAACCTTAAGGTTAGAAATGCAGGTTTTTATTTGAAATCGTTATTATTTTGAAAATTCGATGTTACTACTCTAGCAGTTTAAAATACGAAATCAAAAGCCCATTAAAAGTTAAAAAAAAACCCCAAATGGCCTTATTACATAATTAAAACCCAAATATGAAGGCTTAAATAAATTAAGTTATTAACAACCAATCTACAGACGTGTGGCCACCACTGAGTCCCTCGTGGCTCCAAATCGTCTAAGGTTGGGGATTACCTGCACAGTTAAAAGAAGGGTGAGTTTACAAAAACTCAGTGTGTAATCCCTTCTCAGTCAAACAGTAACGGTGTATACAGTAATGGTCTGGGCCTGAGCCCCATTCAATAATAGTACAGTCTAGGCCTAAGCCCTATGCAGTGATAGTGTGAGCCTATGCCCAAACCAGTATAATCACAATACAGGTATGCAACCCAACCCAATCCAACCGGATCACCACCCGTACCAACCAACTCACCATGTGGGGAATAAATTGACCCACCCAACCAGCTCACCAATATCGCAGCGTAGCTACTAATGGTAATGCAGCAAAGCTGCTAATAACGGTAAATATGGCATAGCCACAAATATCAGAATACGTGGCAAAGGCACCAGAACAGTACTTCCTCCAAATCAAAATCCCAACCCCAATGCAAAATGTCATGTCAATGTCATGTCATAATATTTCCTGTATGCACGGTTTTGTACTCAGATACAGTCATGCATATATCATACACTCATCAATCAACCTATCTCTAAGGTATAATGGTCATTTCCACCCATTAGGGGCAAAATAGAAATTTTCACCCCTTAGGGGTATTTTGGTCATTTTACCCTCTGGGTTCTCGGTACAGATAATTGACCTCTTGGAAGGTCCATAATCACCTCGAGCGACTTAAATAACCTAAATAGACCTAATGGTGTAAATGGGCCTAAGGCCCATTATTCAACCCAAGTGTGCCCACACGCTCGTGTGGCCCATTTAGCCCAAATTTAACTACGGCTATGTGACCTACATAGCCCACTCTAATATTTATCACCTACTGTGGATTTAATCTGTGTGGGAACCACGAGCCTATTGGGCCCACACAGCCCATTTCAGCCCAACAAAAGCCTTAACGGCCTATGCCATGCACACGACATGACAAGCCCAACTACTTCCCACCTAACAATTAGATTTACACAAATGAGCGCATCAGACTCGTTCGGCCCATCGAGGCCCTGAATAGCCCCAATACACGAGAACGCTCGTGGCAACCTCTACAGTCTATCGCCCATGGTTTGTGGGCTCAGTTTACCCCACGAGCGATAGCACGCTCGTGGGGCCTCAAATGTCGAAGTTTCGACTTTTCGACTTTTGCCAATTTCCAAAGAAGGGCAAGAATACACACCTATTTATGAGAACGCGCCGATGTCCACGATCACCAACCTTGGTTAAGCAGGTATGAAATAATCCCTCCTACAACCAGTGATCACCAATACTTGGCACATCCTGCATTGAGTCTTAATCACTTTCCTCCTCACAAACTCATCTGGTTCGCTCTATTTAAAACTAGCTTCTCACCAATTCTCATGTTAGCTTCCCGATGTGGGATTACTTTCAACCATTAGGAAAATTCCCCATTCTTATGACCACTTCAACCACAGAGTTCTAGTCCAACCCAACCTCCTACGCAGCTCAAATAGCAAAATAAATACTCCACTGTGCATCCCAAGACTTGAACCTCAGGCCTCACAGTTACATAACACGCCACCTTGGCACTCCACCACAGGCTCTTTCCATGTCATATTTTATCCTCAATTAATTATAAGATCTATAGGCCAAAGTCCAGATTCCTTTAAAAGAAAAACCAAAATAAACTGCAAGAGCCAAGACTTGAACCCAGGCTCCCTTGCAACCTTAATGACACCACAACCACTAGACCACATGCTTCCTTGTGTCATTTACTTAACACAATAATTTAAAAGGCCATCATCCAAGCATCCAGGGTTTTATTCACTTAAAACCAAAATTTTTGCTAAAGCCCAGGTTTGAACCTAAGATTTCTCCAACACTTCTCAGAGCCATTGACGACTAAAGCAGACATTTAATTGTGTCATTTCCTTGCACAATTAAATACTTATATACAACCTCCTTACGGACCCACACTCAAAGCCCGATACTTCTAGGCCCAAATTTAGGGCGTTACATCATAAATCTATTGTAGAAAAGTTGGTCTAACTTTTAGCTCAGCTATAACTAAACCATCATCTAACAATGACAACTGGGTATTCATTGCTCTTAAAGCAAATAAAGATTTCCTAATCAAAGCATCTGCCACCAGATTGGCTTTGCCCGAATGATAATCAATAACCATATGATAGTCTTTTATCAATTTAAGTCACCTACGCTGTCTCAAATTCAAATCTTTCTGTGTCATCAAATATTTCAAACTTTTATGATTAATGTATATGTGACATTTTTCACCAAACAAATAATGCCTCTATATTTTCAGTGCAAACACAATGGTTGCTAATTCTAGATCATGTATCTGGTAATTCTTTTCATGTGGTTTCAGCTGTCTTGAAGCATAAGCTACTACTTTACCATCTTGCATCAAGACGCAACCTAAACCATTTAATGATGCATCACTACAAATTACAAATTCCTTATCCGATTCAGGCTGAACTAATACAGGTGCTTCTATCAATAAAGCCTTTAATCTGTCAAAGCTCTGTTGCCATTTATCAGTCAATTCAAACTTTACATCTTTCTGCAATAGTCGAGTCATCAAAGAATCTATCATCCAAAACCCTTTAACGAATCTCTGAAAATATCCAGCTAAGCTAAGAAAACTTCTATCCTCAGATACATTCTTCGGTGGCTTCCAATTAACAATTACTGAAATTTTACTCAATCCACCCGAATTCCTTTAGTATATACAATATGCCCCAGAAAACTGACTTTCTGTAGCCAAAATTCATATTTACTAAAATATCAGTAATAAACACTACAACAAACCTGTCCAGGTACGTTCTGAAAATTATATTCATCATATCCATAAATACTGCAGCTGCATTAGTCAATCTGAATGGCATCACCAGAAACTCATAATGCCCATATCTAGTTCTGAAAGTTATTTTTGGCACATCTGAATCTTTTACCTGTAACTGATAATAACCAAAACGAAGATCAATCTTCAAAAACAAGGTAGCACCTTTTAGCTAATCAAACAGGTCATCTATGCGAGGTTATGAGTACTTGTTCTTTATTGTGACTTTATTAAGCTACCTGTAATCAATACATAACCTTAAAGACCCACATTTCTTCTTTACAAACAAAACCAATGCACCTCCATGTGAGAAACTAGGTCAAGCAAAGCCTCTATCAATCAACTCTTGTGACTAAACTTTCAACTCTTTCAATTTAGTTGGGGCCATTCGATAGGGTGTAATAGATATTAGAGTAGTTCCTGGAATAAGATCTATAGAGAACTGCACTTCCCTAAATGATGGCAAACCAGGTAATTCCTTTGGAAATACATCAAGAAACTCACACACAACAAGCACTGACTGAATCTTTGACTCTGCTACTTTAGTATCCAACACATATGCAAGATAAGCATCATATCCTTTTCTGATGAATTTATGTGCTGAAACTGCTGAGATCACATTAATTAACCCATCCAATTTATCAGATTCAACATGAAGAAGTTTACCATTCAAACATTTTAACACAATATATTTATGTGTACAGTTCACCACTGTATTATGCTAAGTTAACCAGTCCATCCCCAAAGTCACATCAAATTCATCAAAAGGCAATACCATCAAATTAGCCGGGAAACAGTAACCCCTTACCATAAATGGACAATTTTTACAAATTTTGTCCACCATCACACATTAACCCAGGGGATTTGAAACTTTAACCACAAATTTAGTGTATTCAATAGGCAAATTTTTAACATTCACCAAGTTTGTGCATATGTATGAATGTGTAGAACCAGGACCAATTAATGTAGTAACATCAGTATCAAGTAAAGAAAATGTACAAGTAATGACATTTGGTGTTGAAGCATCTTCTCTAGCACGTATAGCATATGTCCTCGAGAGTGCTCGCACTTCAGACTTGACATTTGAATCTTTTGTAGCACTTCGGCTACCACTAACATTTCGAGGTTGTCGTGGTGGTCTACCTCTGGAAATAGGATTACTGGACTTTGGGGTCTAATCAACTTCTTTTTCACCCTTTTCTGGACAATCTCTGAGAAAATGGTCAAGTGAACCATATTGATAATAGGCCCCGCTTCTCAGTCGACATTCTCCAAAATGAGACTTATTACAGTGTACACATTTTGGTTTTGAATTTTCAGCACTACCAGCACTGGTTACTATGGAGATGAAAATCTCAGGTTAGAGCGTTGAAAACTTCGCTCTTTTCCATAATATCCCACAGATGTGGTAAAACGTTCTTGATACTTCTTTAATTTCTTTGAATCAGATAATTGAGACCTACCCATAATTCTCTTACAAGAAACCCAAGCTTCCCTTTTAGCTTGCTTTCTTTCTTTGCTCAATTCTTCAGCTTTTTGAGTCCGACCAGCTAACAGTGCAAATTCTCTTATTTCAAGAATACCCATCAATAACTTGATATCTTTATTAAATCCTACTTCAAAATGTTTACACATTTTAGCTTCAGTATGACCCTATTCTTTGGCATATTTGCTTAGCCGAACAAATTCTCGCTCATATTTAGATACTGTCATATTCCCCTGTTTAAGCTTCAGAAATTCTTTCTTTTTCTGATCCAAAAATCTTTGATTGATATACTTCTTTCTGAATTCTACTTGAAAAAACTCCTATCTAATACTTTCTCTAGGTACAACAGATGATATGGTGTTCCACCAATGATAAGCAGTGTCCTTTAGCAAAGATACAACACATTTTAAACATTTGGCTAGTGTACAAGATAATTTATCCAGTACCTAGATAGTATTTTCCAGCCAAAACTCAGCCTTTTTTGGGTCATCATCAGTTGTAGCCCAGAATTCCTCTACCCTATATTTTCTGATTTTATAAACTGGAGCCTTTCTGTTTCTATCCAGTTCAATACCCTGTGGTATATCGGGAACGGGTTGAGGAGTAGGTGGGGTAGGTTGCTAAATAGCAGGGTTAGTTCTTATATACTCTATAAACCATTCATTCATCATCTAAAAGAAAGTAATTTTGCTTCATCACCTTGGCCCTCAGATTCGGGCCTTCTACTACTAGTTGCAACTTTTTGTACGGAAGCTTGCGTAGTACTCTCAGCTTTCTCAGATTCAGCTCTAGCTCGGTCAGAAGATATTACTATATGAAAAACACATTTAAAATTAGTCAAGAGATATCACACTATCATAATTTATATAATGGCATGTATAGCTATACTCATACTTGCTACGTTAATTCGAGAATCAACTAAACCGTAGCTCTAATACCAACAAATGTAACACCACTAACCCATATCCGTCGCCGAATAAATTTATATGGCATTCTCAGAACTTTTAGAATATTTCCAAACAATTCATACAAATTACTATTCATTTTTCCAAACTCAATCATAATGTCCCTTACATGGACCCTCAAGGCCCAATATGAACAGTGGAAACATATCAAGACTAAACTGGAATCTCATAATTTTTTTCTCAAAATTTCAAAATTTTGCCTTATGAATAGTACTCACATGCCCGTGTGGTCTAAGGACATGCCCGTGTGGGTAGGCCGTGTAGTCACACATGCCCGTGCCTGTGTAACTCTCTATTTTGCAAGTCATGAACAAATAGAAGTCAAACGGCCAAGTCACACGCTCACCAAGTCACACGCTCATGTGATAGACCGCGTGGTTAACTTAATTTTCATAAATTAGGAGCAGTTTTCACACGGCCATGTAACACGCCCGTGTCTCCGCCCGTGTGCTCAATTCTGGACATTTTGTTTCTCATTTTTAAGATGTAGGGGACACACGGCCTAAACACATGCCCATATGCCAAACACATGGCCTAGACACACGCCCGTGTGTCTACCTGTGTGGACAAAATAAAACTATTTCCTAGTCTTATTTTTCACCCATATTCTACCATTTTCCTGCACCAAAACATACCAATACATTCCAACCATTTCAACCAACATAACTAAGACCATTTTGTCATTTAACATAAACTACATTACTTACCATCCACTCATATTCTAAACATTGTTTATCTTTTAAGTTAATTTAGCTTAACAAGCATATTTGTTATATCATAACCTTTATAATATATCAAAACATATCATTACTAGTCATTCCAATGGCTAGATTACAAACCATATTACATTTCATCATTTGATCACATTAGCCTACACATGCCATTATATCAAAATAAGTGTTCATTTTATACCCAAGCCAACAACTTGATAGTGTAATGTTCTTCTGACTTGTCTCCAACCTTCACGAGCGTTGAGCACTGTAAAACAGAGAAAACTAAACCTAATAAGCACTTTATGCTTAGTAAGTTCGTATAACAGGAATTTACACTTACCCATAACATTTATCATATCAAACATGCAATTACATATATTCCATAGTATTGGCCATATGTCTATCACATTCACTCAATCATACAAGTTAGTAAATGAATTCTCATATACATTCAATGAACATAGATGAGCTCATCTTACTATAATCTCTTAAAATGATCCTTTTTCTCATTTTAAATTTCCAATGTCTTATCATTTGTTTCATCCCTTGAATTATTGAATTTCGATGGATATTCAAATAGTACACATTAAGTGTACAAAATCATGTATCCGTCAATTCATGTCCATTGGTGCCTCTAAGGTACTATTTCAAAGAGTACATTCTTGAGCCATATATATATATATATATGCAACAGGATTACCAGTCCAGGCTAAATCTTGTTTCCAATATATTCTCAATAGAGTTTAGTCAGGTTTACCAATCTAGGCTAAATCCTTTTTATGACATTTGCTCTAAAGAGTTTAATATGGATTACCCGTCCAGGCTAAATCCAATCCATGTCATATGCTCAAGAAGACTTTCTTCGGGATTACCCGTCCGGGCTAAATCCTATCAGAATCGAGGTCTTTAGAATTACTCATCCGAGCTAAATCCTGGATGCAACATATGTAGGGCCTCAACCTCATTTTTTTCAGGGCAAATTACATTTACCATCGAAATTCAATATTCAGTCAGGATTTCATCCGTTTCAAATAATTCCATCATATACTCATTTCTTGTTTTTCAACATTCATCATTTCACCTATATTTCACATTCAAACAATCATAACAATCATTTCAAACATATTCATATGTTCAATTGAGATACACGAACTTACCTCGATAACGGTTCACGTATAACCTACTATTCAGAAATTTCTGTTTCCCTCGATCTAGCTTCAAGTTCGAATTATCTAGATCTATATTAATGAATTTAATCATTAATTTATCACATTTCACATTCATTTGAACTCAATTTACATTCGAGACAAAATTACCATTTTCCTCTAACTTTTCCATTAATTCCAATTCTGTCCCTAGGCTCGGAAATGAAATTCATACAATTTACTCCTTATTCCAAGCCTAACCAAAATTTCAGTTCAAAATTCACAACACATGTATTCAAAAAAATTCAAAATTTTTCATCAAATTTCTCAACTTTACTTTTTAGTCCCTAACCATGTTTTTCATCAAAATCACTTTGTAAAAGTTGTTTATCTTTCAACTATCTTTCATTTTCTACCATTAATTTTAAATTTCCAGCATTCTCATCCATTGAAACATTTCCAAACTTTGTTAACTTTTCAAATTAATCCCCAAGGAGAGTAAACTATCATGCTCTCAAAAATATAGAAATTACTAAAAACGGGACTTGTTTACTTACCCAATTAAGCTTGGAAAGATTTTTTTCTCTCTCCTAGGGCTTCCATCAAATTTGAGGATGAAGATGATATGAAAATGATTTTTTTTCCATTTAATTTAATTAACATATATTAACTTTTCACCTTTCCAATTTAGTCCTAAGCCTTTTTCAATTTTTACATAGATGAGTCACTAAAAATATCTACATACTTTTCTTTAATGGTATAATTACCATATAAGGACCTCAAGTTTTGAATTTCATAGCTATTTGATCCTTCTAGCTATTAGAATTTAACTATTTCATTTTATGCAATTTGGTCCTTTCTTTAATTAACAGTATAATCAATAAAATTTTATTTTCAAAATTTTCATGTAACCTTCCTATCACACTACTAATCATGCAATAATATTAAAATATTTTTATATTTTTGGTTCAGATTTGTGGTAACAAAACCACTGTTCTGATTTCACTGAATTTGGGATGTTACATGACTATAGGTCTTTCTTCTTAGCGATGAATGACTTAATTACTATTTGATTGTAACATCCCGAATTAGGGTCTAGTTGGAACAGTGGTTTCGGGACCATGAATCCGAAGTAGATATAATTATTTTGTGATAATTATGAGGTCCATGATATGATTACATGCTTGTGTGAGAATTTCATGAAGAATATTTATGGGTAAAGTGTCCAATTTGACTTTAGGGACTAAATTGCTAAAGTTGCAAAATTAAAGATTCTAGAAGCTTTAAGTATGAAATGGCTTTAGATTAATAATTAGAGGTCCTTAAATAGCAATTTGCCCAATTTCTATTTTTATGGACAAAAATGGGCATGCATGGGTAAAAATTTGAAAGGAAGGCCTTAAGGGCATTTTTGTCTTTTCGTAAATAAATGAATAAAAAGGGAAAATAAAGCCAAAATCTCTTCATCTTTCTCATGTGTATGCCGAATTTGAAGAGTCACCATAGGTAGGGTTTCTTCAACATTTCAAGCTTGATAGTAAGTACATCCTAGTCTCGTTTTTTATGTTCTTTATGTTTTTGAGATCTTTGAAGTATGAACTAGTTATTTCTACCATTTTTTTAAGCTAGGGTTCATGTTCAAAAATTTACTCATGTGTGTCATGCATGTATTTTGATGATTTATGAAGGAATATGAAAGTTTGCTGTTGTAACAGCCCGATTTAGACCCTAATTGGAACTATGGTTTTGGGACCACGAATCCGTGTCAAAAAAATATTTTAAAATTATTTTCTATGTTTATTATGTGTGAATTTATATCTGTGAAATTTTCGTGATTTAATTTTATCATTTGAGTGTCGATTTAATAAAAATGGTTTAATCGCGTAAAATGAAAATTTGGTGGTTAAATATGTAGGGGCCGAATTGAACTTGTCTTATTAATATGAAGCATTTAAAATGAAATTAGGCCATTGAATATATGAGTGGACGGTTTTGGACATGTTTTATATGGTTTTCTAATTAAATTTTAAAGGTTAAATATGTAAAATAGTTAATAACATATATATGATATAATATACCATAATTAAAAGCCATGTTCTTCATCTTTTCTCATGACCGAAACATAAAAAAAAAAAAAAGAAGAAACAAAGCTTAGGGTTTAGCCATTCGATAAGCTTAATCAAGGTATGTAACTAGCTCGGTTTTTGATAATTTTTACATTTTTTAGATTGTTGCTGTAACATCCCGAATTAGGGCCTGGTCGGAATAGTGGTTTCGGGACCACAAATCCGACGTAAGAAAATTTTATTTTTATTATATTTTTATGGTCTACGATTTCACGGAATGATTTCGTGAAAATTTCGTTCAAAAATTTCGTTCGAAAATTTTGACGTTTGGGCACTCAATTTGGTCAAAAGGACTAAATTGTAAAAAGTGCAAAATTGGAGTTCTAAATGTTAGAGGTATCAAATTGTTATGAAATTTTAAATTGGAGGCCTTTAAATGGTAATTAGACCATTAGTTAATTGTTGGACAAAAATAGACATGAAACGGGTGTAATAAAATATTTTTAAGTTAGGGGCAATTTGGTAAAGTAATAATTAAAAGAATTAAAAAGCCAAAATATCCAAAATTTGGTCATCTTCTCCATGTACTAGCCGAAACCCCCATGGAAGTCATGGCTAGGGTTTGGTTCAAGCTTCCAAGCACATTTGTAAGTGATCCCGAGCCCCATTTTTAATGTTCTTTACATTTTTGAAATCCCAATAACATGCTCTACTCATTTCTACCATTATTTTGAGCTAGGGTTTATGTTTAAAAATTGTAATAAAGGACTAACTCGTAAGAGTTATAAATTAGTCATAAAAGGGCGATTTAGTGGAAATTGGGGGCTGCCATAGTTATGAAAATGATTCAGTTAGGCTTGAAATGCAAGGAAATTGAATAAAAATTATTTTACGAGCATTGGGGCAAAAGTGAAAATATGCAAAAGTTTAGGGGTCAAAATAAAAATTTATAAAAATATGATTTTTGGACCCATATGAATAATGTGACTAATTATTAGGATAAATGTGATATTATAGATCAAGGAAAACAAGATTCGGGCTTAGAACGAGGTTGAACGAGGTTAAGCACAAACTCGAAATAAATAGTCATACTCGAAACCGAGGTAAGTTCATATGTTAATGATAATGCAATGATATTATTATTGTTCATACTTGAACTTAAATTGATATGTTAACATTGTGTGATGGATATTTATTTAGTTGATATGAAGATTATGGACTAATGTCTAAATAAACATGGAAATATGTTGAATTGGATGTACATTGCATGATCAGCTATGCATAATGAGATACTTGATGAAAGAGAAAAATCTCGGTTGAATAAAAAAGGAAATTTGATGGATAAACCATGGCTTACATGACTTGAGATCCTGCATGTGTTGTAGAAAAGGATTTAGCCCAGACGGGTAATCCGTTGATCTCAAATATAGAAATGATCTAGCCCAGACGGGTGTTCCTTGAGTGATCAAGCCTCCCGAAGAATATGTGTGCATTAAGGATTAAGCCCGGACGGGTAATCCGATTAGGGTCTGAATTTAGCCTGGACTGGTAATTCAGATCTGAGCTCATTGAGAGTGCTTGTCGTTACAAGGGATTTAGTTTGGACTGGTAATCCTAACATCACTCCATGAGTTTATATTACGGGGGATTTAGCCTGGACTGGTAATCCTGTCGTAAGATGTGAGGTTCACAGGAGTGCATACTTCAGATGATCACTTGTATGACTTGACAGTAAATGGATTATCCATCGAGATTTTCGAGAAATTCAATGAGTATTATAATGAATAATGCGATGAAAGTCCCCAGATGGGCGTGGTGACAAAGGTAAAGTTAATTGTTATGGTATGGGTATGTACAGGTACGTACATTATACTCAAAAGTGATACCTTATTGAAATGTGATAAATGATGAGTAAGCGAATTCATGCATATGTATGTGTATACATGATGAACAAGTGAAAGGATTTGAAAGATAAACCATCCTTATGATTATGATTATGAATTGTGTTGCAATATCATGTTAACTTACATTGTGTAATTGAATATGGGATTTATGAAATAATGAGTCCATGATCAAAGTAACAATGAATTTATGATATCTATTGTGATTTTGCACCGAAATAGTGTTGAACAGCAGCAGTAGCCTGACTCCAAAAAATCACCATAAATAGTGGAAGTTGAATTAGAGACTAAATAATATATGAAATTAAATCTTAATGAGTCTAGTTTCATATAAGGAAACGGTGTAAGCAAAAGAATTTTTTATTATGAGATATTTGAGTTCTTGTTAGACAGAGTTGAAGTGATTTTAGACTCCCCTATCTTAGCTTTATAAAATCACTAGAAATTGTAAAAAAATAATTATGAGTTAAGGTTCATATTAATGAAATCCTTAATGAGTATATTTTCAAGAGAAAGAGATAGGAATATTATCCGAGTCTCGTACTATGAGATATTTGATTTTTAGTAGATAGAGGTCGAAGCTATCAGACAGCGAAATAGGGGAGAGTTTAAAGAATAAAATGTACTTATTGGCTGGACCAAAAATTCTATAAATTTAATTATAATAATAAATATGACTCTAGTTTCATGGAAAATTTATGAATCTTAATTTTGAGTCCTTTAGCTCGAGTTATAAATAATTAATCGACTATGACTCGAGTAGACAGCTTTACCAGAATATGAATAAAAGTGTAATTATAGTTGTTTTACCTAAGGAAACATGTTGTTATAATGCTTATTATTTTCATATAGACTTACTAAGCGTAAAGCTTATTCCCCCTTCCATTTCTTCTAGTGTCCTCAGGTCGGCTCGGGGTTGGAGATCGTCGGAGGCAACCTCACACTATCAAGCTACCATCTTTGGAGTATTGTTGAAACTTAATTTCTTCAAGTGAGTGGCATGCATAGGGGACTTAATTATTGGCATGTGCTTTTATGTTTTGGCTAAGATGTTGGCTTATATTGATTCATTGTATATAGCCATGAGATGTGGCTTATAATGATTTTGGCTTGTAAGCCTATTTATCCATGGTATGTGTTAATGTCTTGTAATGTAGTTCTGTGATTATGCTTGTTCTCCATGTATATGAAGTATATGGCACATGTATGTGATGAATTCCCTAGGACCATTCGAGATGGTCGTGGCCATGGAGTGAATGTGTGGCATGGTAGTAAGATGATAATGATTAAATATTGATAATTGTAGAATGTGTAGAGATTAAATGTTAGGTAATAAACACATGTATAACACATGCAAATTATTTAATTGAATTTCACTAAAGGTCGATTAAACATTAAATTGATGTTATAATTTGTGCCTATAATGTGTAAAAGTATGGGGAAAAATAAGGTCAACATAAGGCTTGGAAAATAGCCTAACTGTTAGCTACACGGGCAGAGACACGGCCATGTGTCTCAGCCGTGTGAAGGACACGGCCTAGCACATGGGTGTGTGGCCTGGCCGTGTGGTATAAATTATTTTGCTGACGTCATAAATAGAGAGTTACACGAGCTAAGGACACGGGTGTGTCCCAAGCCACACGGGCGTGTGTGGCCACATGGCCCCACCCACATGGGCGTGTAACTCTCCAAAGCAAGAAAATTGTTAAGTTCCCAAAGTTTATCGAATGTTTTCGATTTTGTCCCGAACTGCCCCAATATATGTTTTAGGCCTCGAAGGCCTGTATAAGAGAAAATATGCATGTGTTTGAAAAGTTTTAATTTTGGGCGAAATTTGGTGACCCGATTTTGTATGTTTGTGAATTTTTAAGTTTGGTAACGCCTCAAGCCCTATCTCAGCGTTGGATACGGGTGAGGGGTGTTACAGTTGCAGTGTAATGTACAAAGCCTATGCCTGAATTTCTGATTTTTATGAATATTTTGAGCTATGCCATTGATGAATACTTGAGTTTTGTGATGTTAGTTGATGATATGATATCCCGAATTAAGGCCTAATCAGAATAGTAGTTTTGAGACGACAAATCTGATATAGAAATAATTATTTTATAATTATTTTTAGGTCTATGATATGATTGCATGATTGTGTGAAAATTTCGTGAAGAAATTCTATGCATAAAGTGCTTAATTTGAAATTAGGAACTAAATTGAATAAGTTGCAAAACTTGCATTCTAGAAGTTTTAGTATGAAATTGCTTTGGAATATTAATTAGGAGGTATTAAATAGAAATTTAACCAATTTCTAAAATTTTGGACAAAAATGGGCTTGTACATGAAAAATTACAAAGAAAGGCATTAAGGGCATTTTTGTCATTTGGTAAATGTAGTCATTAAAAAGGGAAAAATAACACAAAATAGACTCATCTTCTCCAATAGGGGCTGCTGAAATTTTCTTGTTACCATAGCTAGGGTTTCCAACATTTTCAAGCCTTGATTGTAAGTGATTCCAAGCCCTATTTTTAATGTTCTTTACGTTTTTGGAGTCTTAATAACTTGATTAAGCTTATTCTAGCAATAATTTAACCTAGGGTTTATATCTGGAAAAATACCCATAGGTTAAATGTGTTTATTTTTATGTTTTATGGTAGAATATGAAACTTGAAATTGTGTTAAACGACTTTTGCTAAGCGATTTTACGTGAAAACGAGTAAAACGACATAATCGGTAAAAATACCTAATGTTCATAAGTATATGTTAGAGTGAGAATTTGATGTTTCCATAGAAGGGAAAAATGATCATCATGTCATAAAACATAAGAAAATAGGATAAAGTTTAATTTCCGAGCCTTGGGAAAAAAGTGTAAATATGTAAAAGTTTAGGGGAAAAATGTAATTTTGCCAAAGTTTGAGTCAAGGACTGTTTTAATAAATGTGAGTATTAAATAAGCTAAATTTGTTATTATAGATCAAGAGAAATGAGATTCAAGTCGTGATCGAGGGAAAAATAAAGTTTCTAAAGAATAGGCTCGATTTCTAATATTTTGTACCGAGGTAAGTTCATGTGTAAATGTGGTAACATAATTGTCATTTTAAGTAATTTAATGATATTTATATGGTATGATGATTATTATCATTAAATATTATGCTTTGTGGTTATTATTGAATATTATGTAAATTATGTGAGCTATTTGATAAATTTGAAATTGCTACCAAGTATCAGTTTCGACATTTCGTGAAGATGGCAAAGATATGCGATTGAGGAAAATCCTGTATGAACCTTGGGAATAGATTAGAATACAAGTGACATGTCACTAGGATATTTGAGTTTCGAACTCGTTGAGTTGAGTCCGAGTTCACTTATGGATGCGAACACCCAAGCTCGTTGAGTTGAGTCCTAGTTCACTTATGGGCGGATTACATGGTAGCTTGGCTACATAATTTCTGCAGGCTATTGAGTTTGTCTAGCTGTGGGTATGGCACTTATGTGCATGAAATCTGTGTATTTAAATTATATTCCGATGTGTTCAACGGGTGAATTTTAAGTGAATAAGAAGAATACCTAAAACGAAGGTGACATGTTGGTAAGTGTGGTGAATGAGAAATTTTACAGGTATGTGCTTAAACTCTCGGGTTGAGAACTTGGTATGATGAAATTGTGGTAAAATAGTAAATGCAAATGTAACATGTATGTCTTGATGATATTTGTGCAAGTGATGTTTTGTATCAGATTACATGATTATGTTACTTGCTATTTGCACTTGAACTTACTAAGCATTTATGCTTACTCCCTCTTTTCTATTCTTTGTAGTTTTAACAAGCCAGCTCGAAAATTGGGAACGGTCGGAGACTCGCTCACACTATCTGTGGATCATTTTGGTATATTAGCTTGTATATTTTGAGTATGGCATGTATAGCATTATAATCATTTTGTGTATATAATCTTATGATATGGCTATTGAGTAGCAAGAAAATTCTTGGTAAAGATTAGCCATTGGAATGGCTAATCAAAAAATCATATTTGGTGTTATGTATGCTTAATGTGCTATCTAATCCATGGAAATTCCTGAAAAGATGAAATTTGTTATAAAACGGTATCATACAGCAGCAATGATGTGAGTTTGAAAAATAACTAAAACTAGTAGAGAAATAATTAAATGGTGAGTAAAATATGAATTTGAAGCTTATTATGTCTATTTTCATATGGAAGAAACAAAATAGGTAAATGAGTTGTATTTCATGAGATATTTGGGTTTTGGTAGAACAAGGTCAGAGTGATTTCTGAATCCCATGTTTTGAATTTAGAAATTCATTAAATATTTTAAAAAAATAATTAGCAGTCATAATTTATATGTTCAGATTCCTTTTTGAGTCTACTTTTAATAGATATAAATGGCATAGTCATCTAAATTCTGTACAAAGAGAAAAGTGATTCATAATGAACAGAGGTCAGAGCAGTCAAATACTAAAATAGGGAAAACTTTAGCTAATAGACTGTACTAATTGGACCGACCAAAAATTCTAGAAAAAAAATTAATAAATATATATATGAGTCTAGTTTTAGGAAAAATTTACAGATTTAAATTTTTAGTTTCGTAACTCAAGATATGAATTTTTTAGCGACTATGACGCAGATGGACAGTTTATTACAAAAGGTAAAATAAATTGTTTGAAATTGTTTAAGTGATAATTTAAGTCTGTTAACGCCTCGTGCTCGACTCCGGCGATGGTCTTGGTTAAGGGGATGTTACATTTGGTGGTATCAGAGCTACAGTTTAGTCAGTTCTCGACTAACGTGGCATATGTACGATTTTTGCTATACATGCCATACATATATATTGTGATAGTGTGACGACTCCTAACCTTTGAAATGATTTTTTTTATAGTAAATGGATCCCGATCCAGCTGTGGCTGATGGTGTAGAGAGCAATGTGCTAGCTCCTGTTGAAGGGGTGGTGCCGACTGAAATTCGACCTCTTACTATTGGTCAATAAAGAGGAGAAGGGGCTCGGGAAGCCTTTCTCCAGATGATGAATGCACGGTACACCGAGTTCTTTCGTACCAACCAGAATGCTCAACCTCCCCCACCTCCCCCGATTACTCAACCTGTACCTCCGATGCCTTAAGGTACGGATCTGATGAAATTTCATAGAACTCTAGTTAACAGAATTCACAAGCAAGGGGATGAAGAATTCAAGGCAAATGTTGATGATGATACCGAGAAAGCAGAATTTTGGCTTGAGAATTCTATTCGGGTATTTAATGAATTGTCTTGTACACCTGAAGAGTGCTTGAAATGTGCTATATCCTTGTTGAGAGATTCAACCTATTATTGGTGGAAGACATTGATTTCAGTGGTATCGAAAGACAAAGTGACTTAAGAGTTCTTTCAAGAAGAATTTCGGAAGAAATACATTAGTGAAAGATTTGTTGAACAGAAGCGTAAAGAATTTCTCGAGTTGAAACAAGGCAACATGACAGTTACTGGGTATGAAAGGGAGTTCATTCGATTGAGTAAGTATGCTAGAGAATATATTCCTTCAGAGGCTAAAATGTGCAGACGATTTGAAGACGGACTCAATGAAGATATCAAAATATTTGTGGGAATTCTTGAGTTGAAAGAGTTCATAGTACTTGTTGATCGAGCTTGCAAGGCTGAAGAACTAATTAAAAAAAAGAGAAAGGAAGAGGCTGAGACTAGAAATTTGAAGAAAAGACCGATGAGCAGTGCATTTCCACCGCAATCTAGAAAATACAGAGATATGTATTCTCGTTCTCATGTTTCGGCCGAACATTTGTATGGGAATCGTAAGAAGCAAAATGTGGGTTTTAAATCTCAGACTACTTCTGTGGCTAGTGTAGGAAATTCGAGATTTGTTAGACTCAAGTGCCAACGATGTGGTAGAAGACACCTTGGTCTATGTAGAACTAACGAATGTTACCAGCGTGGTTCTCCAGATTATTTTAATAAAGACTGTTCCAAAAGAATTAAAAAAGAAAAATTTTAGAGTGCAAAACCTAGTGGTGCAGTTTCGAGAGAAAGATCTTCGAGAAATGCTGCGAATGAGGCAAGCAGTAAGAATGTAGTCAGAGATTTAACGTTTAAATCTGAAACTAGAGCTTCAACTAGAACTTATGCCATAAGGGCGCGAGAAGATGCTTCATCTCCCGATGTGATTACTGGTATTTTCTCTCTTTATGGTGTTAATGTTATTGCTTTGATTGACCCCGGTTCTACTCATTCATATGTGTGCATGAAATTGGTGTCTAATATGAGTATACCTATTGAGTCTACGGAATTTATGATTAAAGTGTCAAATCCGTTAGGCAAATGTGTTATAGTTGATAAAGTATGCAAGAAATGTCCTTTGATGATTAGAGGTCATTATTTTTCGGCCGACTTGATGTTGCTGTCGTATGACGAATTTGATGTTATTTTGGGTATGGATTGGTTGACATTGCATAATGCTATATTAAATTGTAAACAAAAGGTTATTGAATTAAAATGTGAAAATGGTAAAATTTTACGGGTTGAATTAGATGAATCAGAGGCATTGCCTAGTCTGATTTCTTCGATGTTGGCTCAAAGATATTTGAGAAAGGATTATGAAGCTTATTTGGCGTATGTGTTGAATACAAAGGAATTTGAGAAGAAAATTGAATCAGTGCTGATTGTTTGTGAATTCGTGGATGTATTTCTAGAAGAGTTGTCGGGTTTACCTCCTGTTAGAGAAGTAGAATTTGGTATTGAGTTGAAACCGGGAACAACTCCGATCTCGATTGCTCCATATAGAATGGCACCAACAGAGTTGAAAGAATTAAAGTCACAGTTGCAAAATTTGACTAACAAAGGTTTTGTGAGACTGAGTTTTTCACCTTGGGGTGCTCCCGTATTATTTGTGAAAAAGAAAGATGGTTCTATGAGATTGTGTGTAGACTATCCACAACTAAATAAGGTGACAATCAAAAACAAATATCTGCTGCCGAGAATTGATGATTTGTTTGATTAGCTGAAAAGAGCAACATGGTTTTCAAAGATTGATTTGAGGTCTAGATACTACCAGCTACGGGTAAAAGAGTCAGATGTGCCTAAAACTGCTTTTAAAACAAGGTACAGCCATTATGAACTTTTGGTTATGCCATTCAGTTTGACAAATGCTCCTGCTGTGTTTATGGATTTAATGAATCGCATATTTCGGCCATACTTGGACAAGTTTGTTGTGGTATTTATTGATGATATCTTAATTTATTCAAAAGATGAGACAGAGCATGCTGAGCACTTGAGGATAGTTTTGCAAACTTTGAGAGATAAGCAGTTGTATGCCAAGTTTAGTAAGAGTGAGTTTTGGCTTCGAGAAGTAGGATTTTTGGGTTATATTGTTTCAGGTGATGGTACACGGGTTGATCCTAGTAAAATTTCGGCTATTGTTGATTGGAAACCGTCGAAGAATGTAACTGAAGTTAGAAGTTTCTTGGGTCTAGCAGGATATTATCGATAGTTTGTAAATGGATTTTCTATAATTGCTACTCCTATGACCAGACTACTCCAAAAGGATGTTAAATTTGAGTGGACGGAAGAATGTCAACAGAGCTTTGAGAAATTGAAAAGTTACTAACTAAAGCACTAGTGTTGGTGCAACCTGAGTCAGGTAAAGAATTTGTGGTGTATAGTGATGCTTCTCTAAATGGCTTAGGATGTGTACTTATGCAAGAAGGAAAAGTTGTGGCTTACGCTTCGAGGCAGTTGAAACCTCATGAAAGGAATTATCCGACTCATGATTTAGAACTGGCTGCTATAGTGTTTGCTTTGAAAATTTGGCGACATTATCTGTATGGTGAAAAGTGTCGAGTATATACCGACCACAAAAGTCTCAAGTACTTGATGTCACAAAAGACTTGAATTTGAGACAGTGGAGATGGTTAGAATTATTGAAAGATTATGAGCATGTGATTGACTACCATCCGGGGAAAGCGAATATGGTTGTCGATGCCTTGAGTAGAAAGTCATTGTTTGCTTTGAGAGCTATGAATACTCAGTTGACAGTGTCTAACGATGGTTCGATTCTAGCAGAGCTGAGAGTAAGACCGATATTTTTACAAGAGATTTGTGAAGCTCAGAAAAGTGACAAAGATTTACAAGCTAAAAGGAAGCAATGTGAGGCTGATACAGGATCAGATTTTAGAATTAGTTTTGATGGTTACTTGATGTTTAAAAATCGGATTTGTGTACCGAAAAATGATGAGTTGATTCGAAAGACCTTCACGAAGGACATAGTGGTTGTTTGTCAATTCACCCAGGCAGTACAAAAATGTATAATGACTTGAAGAAAATGTATTGGTGGAATGGAATGAAAAGAGATATCTCCGAGTTTGTATTGAAATGCTTAATTTGTCAACAAGTGAAAGCTGAACACCAAGTGCCTTCGGAACTACTTCAGCCTATCATGGTTCCTGAGTGGAAGTGGGATCGAATTACTATGGATTTTGTATCAGGGTTGTCGTTAACTCCGAGGAAGAAAGATTCCATTTGGGTAATAGTCGACAGATTGACTAAATCAGCTCATTTTATTCCGGTATGTACTGATTATTCTCTTAATAAGTTGGTTGAATTGTATATCAGTGAGATTGTTAACTTCACGAAGTACCTGTGTCGATCATTTCGGATAGAGATCCGAGATTTACATCGCGGTTTTGGCAAAAGTTGCAAGAGGCATTAGGTACGAAGTTAAATTTTAGCACTGCCTTCCATCCACAGACTGATGGACAATTAGAGAGAGTAATTCAAATTCTTGAAGACATGCTCAAATGTTGTGTATTGGAATTCCAAGGTAGTTGGGAAAGATATTTACCGTTGGTAGAATTTGCCTACAATAATAGTTATCAGATGAGTTTGAAGATGGCACCTTATAAAGCATTGTACGGTTGTAAGTGTCGGACGCTATTATATTAGACTGAACTCAAAGAAAATCAGATTTACGGAGTTGATCTAATTAAAGAAACCGAAGAAAAAGTGAAAGTGATTCGAGATTGTTTGAAAACTGCTTTAGATAGATAGAAATCCTACGCGAATTTGAAACGAAAAGAAATCGAGTTTCAAGTTGACGATAAGGTTTTTTTAAAAGTGTCTCCATGGAAGAAAGTTCTTAGATTTGGTCGGAAAGGCAAGTTGAGTCTGCGTTTTATCGGACCTATGAGATAATTGAAAGAGTTGGATCGGTTAGCATTACCACCTGAATTAGAGAAGATTCATGATGTGTTCCACGTATCTATGTTGCGTTGATATTGTTCAGATCCTTCACATGTAATTTCACTGACGGAAATTGAGCTACAACCGAATATTACTTACAATGAAGAACCGATTAATATTTTAGCTCGAGAGGTCAAGCAACTAAGAAATAAAAGTATCGCTCTCGTGAAAGTATTATGGCAAAAGCACGGAGTAGAAGAGGCTACATGGGAGCCGGAGGAAACTATGAGGAATCAATACCCACACCTATTTACCGGTAAGATTTTCGGGACGAAAATCCCTAAAGGGGGAGAGTTGTGATATCCCGAATTAGGGCCTAATCAGAATAGTGGTTTCGAGACCACAAATCTAAGATAGAAATAATTATTTTATAATTATTTTTAGGTCTATGATATGATTGCATGATAGTGTGAAAATTTCATGAAGAAATTCTATGCATAAAGTGCTAAATTGAATAAGTTGCAAAACTTGCATTCTAGAAGTCTTTAGTATGAAATTGCTTTGGAATATTAATTAGGAGGTCTTAAATAGCAATTTAACCAATTTCTAAAATTTTGGACAAAAATGGGCTTCTACATGAAAAATTACAAAGAAAGGCATTAAGGGCATTTTTGTCATTTGGTAAATATAGTCATTAAAAAGGGTAAAATAACACAAAATAGACTCGTCTTTCCCATAAGGGGCTGCTGAAATATGCTTGTTAACATAGCTAGGGTTTCCAACATTTTCAAGCCTTGATTATAAATGATTTCAAGCCCCGTTTTTAATGTTCTTTACGTTTTTTGAGTCCTGGTAACTTGATTAAGCTTATTCTAGCAATAATTTAACCTAGGGTTTATATTTGGAAAAATACGCATAGGTGAAATGTGTTTATTTTTATGTTTTATGGTAGAATATGAAGCTTGAAATTGTGTTAAACGACTTTTGCTAAGTGATTTTATGTGAAAACAAGTAAAATGACATAATCGGTAAAAATACCTAATATTCATAAGTATATGTTAGAGTGAGAATTTGATGTTTCCATAGAAGGGGAAAATGATCAGCATGTCATAAAACATAAGAAAATAGGATGAAGTTTAATTTCTGAGCCTTGGGGAAAAAGTGTAAATATGTAAAAGTTTAGGGGCAAAAATGTAATTTTGCCAAAGTTTGAGTCAAGGACTGTTTTAATAAATGTGAGTATTAAATAAGCTAAATTTGTTATTATAGATCAAGAGAAATGAGATTCAAGTCGTGATCGAGGGAAAAATAAAGTTTCTAAAGAATAGGCTCGATTTCTAATATTTTGTACCGAGATAAGTTCATGTGTAAATGTGGTAACATAATTGTCATTTTAAGTAATTTAATGATATTTATATGGTATGATGATTATTATCATGAAATATTATGCTTTGTGGTTATTATTGAATAATATGTAAATTATGTAAGCTATTTGATAAATTTAAAATTGCTACCAAGTATCAGTTTCGACAATTCGTGGAAGATGGTAAAGATATGCGATCGAGGAAAATCCCGTTTGAACCTTGGGAATAGATTAGAATACAAGTGACATGTTACTAGGATATTTGAGTTCCGAACTCGCTGAGTTGAGTTTGAGTTCACTTATGGGCGGATTACATCGTAACTTGGGTATATAATTTCCGTAGGATATTGAGTTTGTCTACCTACGGGTATGGCACTTATGTGCATGAAATCTGTGTATTCGAATTATATTCCGATGTGTTCAACGAGTGAATTTTAAGTGAATAAGGAGAATACCTAAAACGAAGGTGACATGTTGGTAAGTGTGGTGAATGAGAAATTTGACAGGTATGTGCTTAAACCCTCGGGTTGAGAACTTGGTATGATGAAATTGTGGTAAGATAGTAAATACAAATGTAACATGTATGTCTTGATGATATTTGTGCAAGTGATGTTTTGTATTGGATTACATGATTATGTTACTTGCTATTTGCTTGTGAACTTACTAAGCATTTATGCTTACTCCCTCCTTTCCATTCTTTATAGTTTTAACAAGCCAGCTCGAAAATCGGGAACGGTCGGAGACTCGCTCACACTATCCGTGGATCATTTTGGTATATTAGCTTGTATATTTTGAGTATGACATGTATAGCATTATAATCATTTTGTGTATATAATCTTATGATATGGCTATTGAGTAGCAAGGGAATGCTTGGTAAAGATTAGCCATTGGAATGGCTAATCACAAAATCATATTTGGTGTTATGTATGCTTAATGTGCTATCTAATCCATGGAAATTCACGAAAAGATAAAATTTGTTATAAAATAGTATCATACAGCAGCAATGACGTGAGTTTGAAAATTCACTAAAAATAGTAGAGACAGATTTAAATGGTGATTAAAATATTAGTTTGAAGCTTATTATGTCTATTTTCTTATGGAAGAAATAAAAAAGGTAAATGAGTTTTATCTCATGAGATATTTGGGTTTTGGTGGAATAGGGTCAGACTGATTTCTGAATCCCATATTCTGACTTTAGAAATTCATTAAAAATTTTACAAAAATAATTAGGAGTCATACTTTATATTTTCAGATTCCTTTTTGAGTCTACTTTTAATATAAATAAACGGTATAGTCATATGAATTCTGTACAAAGAGAAAAGTGATTCGTAATGAACAGAGGTCAGAGCAGTCGAATACTGAAACAGGGAACACTTTAACTAATAAACTATACTAATTGGACCAACCAAAAATTTTAGAAAAAAATTAGTAAATAGATATATGAGTTTAGTTTTAGTGAAAATTTATATATTTTAATTTTGAGTTTTGTAACTCAAGATGTGAATTTTTTAGCGACTGTGACGCAGATGGGTAGTTTATTACAAAAGGTAAAATAAATTGTTTGAAATTGTTTAAGTGATAATTTAAGTCTGTTAACTCCTCGTGCTTGACTCCGGCGATGGTCTCAGGTAAGGGGGTGTTACAGATGAAATATGGAAGATATGTTTTGGATTGATATGTTTTGTATTGGAATTTTTAATGATTTTAAGTAATTAGGACTAAATTGAAAAACTAATAAATTGAGGGACTAAAATGTGAAATAAATGAAATATATGGACTTGTATGAATACAAGGAAGATCCGGCCTAAGCATGATATATTGAAATTTTGCATATTTTATGTTTTGTGTAATAGGGACTAAATTGTAAAAAGTGTAAAATGCCAGGGGTAAAATGGTAATTTGCCCATTTATGTGTTTTTGGATTAAATTGAATAAAAATATGTTTGAATGAGTTTAATTTGAAAATGTTTAGATCAAGAACCAAAGAAATCAGATTTGGATCGGAGGAAAACTAAAGTTGTCGACTAGCAGTTCCGTTCCGTTTTTCATTGTCCGAGGTAAGCTTATAAGCAAATACGTGTTGTTAATTTTGAATAAATATGAGATTTATATGTTGAAATGAAATATGTGAAATTATATATATGTTGGCCGAACACAAATAAGCTTTGGAACTATGTTTACGAATTTGTTTCGACCGAGTTACGAAGTCGAAAAGCCCCGTACGAACCTTAGGAATAGCTAGGATACATATATCATGACATAGGATTCCTGATATGAATTCTCGAGTAAGATCACATTTGGGACGTTGGCATCGATATGTGGTTACGAGTAAGACCATGTTTAGGACATCGGCATCGTATTTGATTCGTGTAAGACCCTGTCTGGGACAGTGGCTTCAATATGAGATAGCATGTAAGACCACGTTTGGGACGTTGGCATTGTATGATATATGTGATTATCTGAGTATCCTATTCAATTCTGAATGGTTCAATAGGCAATGATAAGTTATGAACGAAGGTGTAAAATGAGCTAAAACAATCAGGTATGAGTTAGTCAATTACCTATTTGAAAATAAGGTAAGTTGGCTATTTGATATGTGATGCAAATTATATAAGTTATTAATGTGAACATATGTGCACTTGCAAAGTATATTCGGCTATAGGTTATGTATATGTATGTGATGTTATATTTTGGTTCATAAGTACATGTATACATGTGTGAACACATTCGGTTATATAATGATGTTATGTCTTTGAAATTTAATAATCTTTGAATGTGTATATATATACAATCGGTTAAGATAAGATTATTTATGAAAGCATATGTTAAATATGAAATGTTGAGCTTGATATTATATGTAACAATGATAGTACAACTTGGTTTGGTTAAAATAAGTTGATAATGTAATTGTGTTGTTATTTGCTTATAACTTACTAAGCTTATAGCTTACTGTGTGTTATGTTTACCTCTATTTTATAGATTTCGAGATCTAGTTACGAGCTCAGGGATCGTCAGCAAATTCTATCACACTATTGACTGTCTTTGGTATTTTATAAGCTAAATTTTTTAAACTATGGCATGTATAGGCTAGATTATATTTTGAAAGGTTTGCTTTTGGTTAATGTAATCATGAGCCATGCGAAAATGGCTTATTACTCTGTTATGTTCGGATTTAATGCTTCGTTTTGATGATGGTCATGTTTGATTTTGATGTTCGACTATTGCTTATATATATGTGAATCTTGGTTGATATTCTTTAATAAGGTTTTGTTATATGACTTAATATTAATGCTTTCATGCACTCGGTTTTGGCATAAGTATGTTAACAGGGTATATGACGGTAGGTAAGTTTTATTATATATTTGAAATGTAAATTAGGTATGATATGAAATGTTATGGATAGATCTTCTTGTCAAATAAATATGTATGTTATATATATATGATGAGCTTGGTTTTGGTAATTAGGTATTGGTAATTATGGATGTATATGTGATTGATTTGGCGATGATTTATGCATAGATGAAATATACATGTGAAATTAGTTGTTATGTTCGGTTAAGGTATTATACATAATTTGGTATTAAAGGATATTGGTTATAATCAACTTGGTGATTCGGCACTTGCGCATGTATATATCTATATATATATACACTTTTGCACATGATATATTGGTTATATATTCTCAAGGTATATATATATATGTGTGTGTGTGGTGGTTGGTTATGTGTTTTGGTTGGAATAAGTGATGGATGCGTATTGAGTTATAGTATATAATGTGTTAGTTAGAAAAATGCATGTCATTTATATGTGGCTTTTTGGCATATGTTTATGGTTTAAAATAATGATATGTATGGCTATATAAATTCGTTAGTTATTTGAAAATTAATGAATATGTACAATTTGTTGTTAGTATGTGCATGAGTAGTAGCTATGAAATTATTTTGATATTCAGTTAATAAGTGGGTTGGTTGGTATATGCTCAGTATATGATATATATTTGTAATTAAAATTTGAAATCTTAATAAGATAAGAGTATTCATGTAATTGATTCACGAAGAATAAATTATTTTAATTACTTGTTTTGAGTTGTGTTTTGATCAGTAATGCCTCGTAACCCTAATCTGGTGATGGATACGGGTTAGAGGTGTTACAGGTGTTAGATAAACAACTTATCCTAGGTGATTTTTCATGAAAACTCCAAAAAGGACTAAATTGCAAAACATGTAAAAGTAGGTGTTAAAAATGTAAATTGATGAAATATATGGGTTGATATAAGAATGAATATGAATCAGCTAGGCTTAGGTAACAAAGAAATTAGACACATTTCATTTTACGAGCCTAGGGACAAAAGTGTAATTATGTGAAAGTCTAAGGGAAAAAATGTAATTTTGCCATAGTATATTTTTAGCCTAAATTGAATAATGTGAGTATTAAATAAGTGAAATTTGCTATTACAGATCAAGAAAAACAGAGTTCGGGCCTAGACCGAGGAAAGAGCAAGTTTTGGACTAAAACGAACTACTTGTCCACATTCTTGTACCAAGGTAAGTTTGTGTGTAATTAATATAGCATTTTATTATGTGCTTAACTTTTAATGTTATATGAATGGTTTAATTGTCTTGGTGAATATCATTGATATGGTTGTCAAAGATTGTGGTGACCTAAGCCGATTGAACCACGGGAATACTTAGGGTACTACTATTCGACATGTTAGTTTATGAGCTCCCATGTAAGACCGTATCTGAGATATGGCTTCGGCAATGATATGTAATCCATGTAAGACCATGTCTGGGACATGGCTTTGGCATTGTTATGTGATCCCATATAAGACCATGTCCGGAACATGGCATTGGCATCATATTGAGACATCGTGTAAGACCATAGCTGGGCTATCGACTTTGATATGCATGATCCCATGTAAGACCATATTTGGGACATGGAATTGGCATCGTTATGTGGTCCCATATAAGACTGTGTCTGGGATATGGCATTGGCACCTTACTTTGTGTATATGACATCCTGAGTAACCCTTAGTATTCCAAACGGTTCAATAAGTAGCCCAAAGGTTGTGACAAAAGAGTGTCGAGGTATGAATATCTTGAGTGGGTACAGGTAAGTACGTCAAGCCCATAATTATTAAAAATATGAAATGGTACAATTTTTGGAATGATGAAAATAGAGAAATAATGGTCTTGAGTTTTATAGGACATTGCGATATTCCATGAGATAGGTTATGATTATAGCAATTATTAAGATTTTGATGTATTAAATGAGGTTCTGTAGGTGTTGAACATACATATGAATTTTATTTTCGTTGTTATTTACTTACGTATAAGCTTACTAAGCTTTATGCTTACTCCCTCTCTTTTTCTTTCTCTTATAGTTTAGCCAAGTTAGTTCAGGGATCAAGGAATGTCGGGGGCTCGATCACAATATCAATTGGATCTTTTGGGTATAGTTAGTCTCTTGTTTTTAAGTATGGCATGTATAGGAAACTTTGTTGTTTTGTCACATGTCTTATTGGTATAGTTAAGGGGTTGGCTTAAGAGGGTGTTGTAACTTATTTTGTATAAGGCCATGATATGTGGCTTATAATAACTATTGGGTTGTAAACCTATTCACTTATGTTTGTATGAGTCGATTTCATTATGGTATGGATTTTGGTGGATGACGGTGGGATGATGATGACCATTATATGTGTGTATGGGTTGATACGAAAGTGCATGCATGAAAACTTAATAATTATTGCTTATGGATACATGTGTGATAAGTATAATAGAGTTGTTGTTTAACGAGGCATAACCTAGCTAAGGTGTTAAGTAATTGAATGACATAAACTAGGATTCATAAGAGAGTTTAATACCCTTGAAACCATGAACATGTTATGCAAACAAAGGGTGGCAAAGGGCTTGGTATATAGCCTTAAATTTTTCCACACGGGTGGACACACGGACGTATGTCTAGCCCGTGTGTGACACATGGCTAGCCCCATGGGCATGTGCTCCAGCCGTGTGTCCGCTTTACCCTAGTTGAATCAAGCAAAATGCCTAATAGAAATCACACGGGCTGAGACACGACCGTATGTCTCGGCCGTGTGAGAGACATGGTCATAGGACATGGGCGTGTGCCCTGACAGTGCGAAGTCTGCACCTATTTATGAAAAAAATTACGAAATTTAATTGTCCACAGGGCCTAAGCACACGGGCGTGTGCCTTAGCCATGTGACCATAATTTTTACATGACGTCATAAATAGAGAGTTACACGGGCTAGGGACAGGGGCATGTCCCAAGCCACACGGGCGTATGTGTGACACACAGTTTATCCACATGGGCGTGTGACCTTGTTTAGTGAAAAAAATTTTAAGTTCTCGATTTAGTCCCAAACCGTTTTCAATGTATGTTTCATTCTTGGTGGGCCCCTATAAGGGATGATGCATATGTGAGTCAAAGGTTTTAAATTTGGACAAAAATTTATGTCCCGGTGTTGTAATATTTTGTGAGTTTATGTTCGGTAACGCCTCATACCCTACTCTGACATTGAGTACGGGTAAGGGGTGTTACATTTAGTGGTATCAGAGTTACAGTTTAGTCGATTCTCGAACTAACATAGCGTGTGTATGAGTTTAGCTATACATGCCATATATATTGTGATAGGGTGACAACTCCTATCTCATATAGTAAATGGATCCCGATCAGGCTGTGGTAGATAATGTAGAAAGTAATGCATCGGCCCTCGTTGAAGGGACGGTGCCGACTGGTACCTGACCTTCCATAGTTGGCCAGGGAGGAGGAGAAAGGGCTCAGGAAGCCTTTCTCCATATGATGGATAATTGGTACACGGAGTTCATTTGAACGAACCCAAATGCTCAAACCCCTCCACCCCTGCCTGTTCCTCAACCTATTCTAGTGGCACCCCAAAGTATGGATTTTATGAGACTAAATAGACTCCTGGTGGATAAAATTCAAAAACAATGAGCTGAAGAGTTTCGGGCTAGTATTGACGATGATCCGGAGCGGGCAGAGTTTTGACTCGAAAACACTATATGGGTTTTTGAAGAATTGTTATGCACACCAGAAGAGTGCATGAAATGTGTGGTACCACTGCTTAGAGATTCGGCTTACCATTAGTGGAAGACACTTGTCTTGGTAGTGCCAAAGGAGAAGGTAACATGGGAATTTTTCCAAGAGGAGTTTTAGAAAAAGTATACCAGTCAAATATTCATGGATCAAAAGAGAAAAGAGTTCATGGTACCTGTTGAAAGAGCTTGTAAGGGTGAGGAATTGGCCAAAGAGAAGAGAAAGGCTAAGTCTGAGGCTAGGGAGTTAAGGAAAAGACCTATGAGCAAGTCATTTCAGTCCACATCTAGAAGGTCTAGGGATTTCAATTCTCACTCTCATGCTTCTGTAGGGTTCCCGAATAGAAACAAATATAAACATTATTCGGTTACTAAGGCTCAGACCTCCTCGATTGCTAACGTGGGTAATGTTCAGCCAAGTAGGCCAAAATGTCCACAATGTGGTAGACGTCACCCCCGTGAGTGTTGTGGGAGTGATAGGACCTGTTTCAAGTGTGGTTCTCTAGACCACTTTATTAGAGAGTGCCCCTAAATGGTAGAAAAAGAGAAATATCAGGGTATAAGATCGGATAACGCTGCCAGTCGTGGTAGACCGCAAAAAAAATCCGGGTAATGTAGCGAGAAATAAGAGTGTCGCAAAGAAGTCTACTGTAAAACCCGAAGGCAGAGCTCCTGCAAGGACGTACGCCATTCGTGCTCGCGAAGAGGCTTCCTCCCCAGACATGATTACGGGTATATTTTCTATCTATGATACTACTATTATCGCTTTGATTTATCCTGGATCTACCCATTCCTATATTTGCATAAAATTGGTGTCTAGTATGAGCATGCTTGTTGAGCCTTCAGAATTTATGATAAAAGTATCAAACCCGTTAGGCAAATGTGTGCTAGTTGACAAAGTATGTAGGAATTGTCATTTGACGATTAGAGGACACTGTTTTTCGGCTGACCTCATGGTCTTGCCATTTGATGAATTCGACGTAATTCTTGGTATGGACTAGTTAACTGCTCATGATGTAGTAGTAAACTGTGGGAGAAAATTTATCGAATTGAAATGTGAAAATAGTGGTATTCTCTGAGTTAAATCAGATAAATTGGATGGCTTACCTATAGTGATTTCTTTTATGGCTTCTCAGAGGTGTGTAAGGAAGGGTCACGAGGCTTACCTTGTATTCGTGTTGAATACAAAAGAATCAGAGTTAAAGATTGAGTCAGTGCCAGTAGTATGCAAGTATTCAGATGTATTCCCAAAGGAGTTGCCAGGACTGCCCCCAATTAGAGAAGTGGAGTTCAGTATTGATCTAGTTCCGGGTATGACACCCATTTCCATTGCTCCGTATAGGATGGCTCCAATTGAGTTAAAGGAGTTGAAGGTCCAATTGCAAGAATTGACGGATAAAGGTTTAGCGAGACCTAGTTATTCACTATGAGGTGCACTAGTTTTATTTGTGAAGAAGAAAGATGGTTCGATGAGGTTATGTATTGATAACTGACAACTCAACAAAGTGACGATAAAGAATAAGTATCCCTTGCTAAGGATAGATGATTTATTTGATCAACTAAAGGGAGCCACAATATTTTCCAAGATAGATTTAAGATTCGGCTACTACCAGTTGAGAGTTAAGGACTCGGACATGCCGAAAATCGTATTCAGGACGAGGTATGGTCACTATGAGTTTTTAGTAATGCATTTTGGTTTGACGAATACTCCTTCGATTTTCATGGATCTAATAAATCGAATTTTTTGACTTTATTTGGATAAATTTGTTGTGGTAGTTATTGATGACATCTTGATTTATTCTTGTGACAAATCTGAACATGCTGATCATTTGAGGATTGTCTTGCAAACTTTAAGAGATAAGCGATTGTATGCAAAGTTTAGCAAAAGCGAGTTTTGGCTTAGAGAGGTTGGATTTTTAGGGCATGTTGTGTCAGGCGATGGGATCCGAGTTAATCCGAGTAAGATTTTGGCCATTATTGAGTGGAAACCACTGTGGAACATATTCGAAGTTAGAAGCTTTTTGGGCCTAGTCAGCTATTATCGGAGGTCCGTTAAAGGATTTTCTATGATTGCCTCCCCGATGACAAAATTGTTGCAAAAAGATGTCAAGTTCGAATGGTCAGAAGGGTGCCAACAAAGTTTTGAGAAGTTAAAAGCATTGTTGACTGAGGCTCCGGTATTAGTGCAACCCAAGCCGAAAGAATTTGTTGTTTATAGTGACGCATCCTTAAATGGATTGAGTTGTGTGCTCATGCAAGAGGGCAAAGTGATAGCCTATGCTTCGAGGCAATTGAAACTATACGAGAAGAATTATTCGACACATGATTTAGAACTAGCTACCATTGTGTTTGCATTAAAGATTCGAAGACATCACTTGTACGGTGAGAAGTGCTGAGAATTCACCGATCACAAAAGTCTGGAGTACTTGATGACTAAAAAAGATCTAAATTTACGACAACAGAGATGGCTAGAGTTGATAAAGGATTATGAGTTGATGATTGACTATCACCCGGGTAAGGCGAACGTGGTTGCCGATGCCTTGAGTCAGAAGTCCTTATTTACCTTGAGAGCTATGAATGCTCGGATGACTATGTCTGATGATGGTTCGATACTAGCGGAGTTAAGAGTTAGACCGATGTTTCTCTAAGAAATTTGTAAAGCTTAGAAAGGTGACAATGATTTGCAAACCAAGAAAACTCAGTGTGAGTCGAGTGTCGAATCAGATTTTTAGATTGGTACCGATGGTTGCTTGATGTTTCAAGATAGGGTCTGTGTACCAAGAGATGATGACCTTATCGAGAAAATTCTTCACGAGGCACACAGTAGTTGTATGTCAATTCATCCTGGTAGCACCAAGATATATAATGACTTAAAGAGATTGTATTGGTGGCCGGCTATGAAAAGAGATATCTCGAAGTTTGTTTCAAAATGCATGATATGTCAGCAAGTGAAGGCTGAGCACCAAGTACCTTCGGGTTTACTACAACCTGTGATGGTTCCCGAATGGAAATGAGATCGGATTACAATGGATTTTGTGACGAGACCATCGTTGTCACCGAGAAAGAAAAATGTTATTTGGGTCGTAGTCGATCGACTAACGAAGTCAGCCCACTTTATTCCGGTATGTACCGACTATTCTCTTAATAAGATGGCCGAGTTGTATGTTTCTGAAATTGTAAGACTACATGAAGTACCTTTGTCGATCATTTCAGACAGGGATCCGAGATTCACATCGTGATTTTGGAAAAAGCTACAGGAAGCTTTAGGTACGAAGTTGAATTTTAGTACAGCTTTCTATCCGCAAACTGATGGTCAGTCAGAGAGAGTAATACAGATACTGGAAGACATGCTCCGGTGTTGTGTCTTTGAATTTCAAGGCAGTTGGGAAAAGTACTTATCTTTGGTTGAATTTGCCTACAACAATATTTATCAGTCAAGCTTGAAAATGGCACCTTATGAAGCATTGTATGGGCGAAAGTGTTGAACACCTTTGTATTGGATCGAGCTCAGAGAAAACCAAATTCATGGAGTTGATTTGGTTAAGAAAACCGAAGAAAAGGTGAAAGTAATTCGTAATTGTTTGAAAGCCGCTTCGAATAGATAAAAATCGTACGTAGACTTGAAAAGAAAAGAGATTGAGTTTCAGGTCAGTGTGATAAGGTGTTTCTAAAAGTGTCCCCGTGGAAGGAAAGTTCTCAGATTTGGCAAGAAAGGAAAATTGAGTCCGTGTTTTATTGGACCGTATGAAATAACTGAAAGAATAGGACCACTAGCTTATCGGTTGGCATTATCATCTGAGTTGGAAAAGATTCATGATGTGTTCCATGTGTCTATGTTGCGTCATTACCATTCTGACCCATCACATGTCATTTCACCTACAGAGGAGGAGATACGACCGGATATGACTTATGGTGAAGAACCGGTTAAAATCCTAGCTCAGGATGTCAAACAATTAAGAAACAAAAGTATTGCTCTTGTAAAAGTGTTATGGCAATGGCATGGGGTTGAAGAGGCCACATGGGAGCCCGAAGAAACAATGAGAAGCCAATACCAAACCTTTTTACGGGTAAGATTTTCGGGGACGAAAATCGTTAAGGGGGAGAATTATAACATCTCGAATTAGGATCTAGTCGGAACAGTGGTTTTGAGACCATGAATCTGAAGTAGATATAATTATTTTGTGATAGTTATGAGGTCCATGATATGATTACATGCTTGTGTGAGAATTTCATGAAGAATATTTATAGGTAAAGTGTCCAATTTGACTTTAGGGACTAAATTGCTAAAGTTGCAAAATTAAAGATTCTAGAAGCTTTAAGTATGAAATGGCTTTAGATTAATAATTAGAGGTCCTTAAATAGCAATTTTCCCAATTTTTATTTTTATGGAAAAAAATGGGCATGCATGGGTAAAAATTTGAAAGGAATGCCTTGAGGGCATTTTCGTCTTTTGTTAAATAAATGAATAAGAAAGGAAAATAAAGCCAAAATCTCTTCATCTTTCTCATGTGTATGCCGAATTTGAAGAGTCACCATAACTAGAGTTTCTTCAACATTTCAAGCTGGATAGTAAGTACATCCTAGTCTCGTTTTTTATGTTCTTTATGTTTTTGAGATTATTTCTACCATTTTTTTAAGCTAGGTTTCATGTTTAAAAATTTACTCATGTGTGTCATGCATGTATTTTGATGATTTATGAAGGAATATGAAAGTTTGGCGTTAGATAAACAACTTATCCTAGGTGATTTTTCATGAAAACTCCAAAAAGGACTAAATTGAAAAACATGCAAAATTAGGTGTTAAAAATGTGTATTGATGAAAAATATGGGCTGATATAAGAATGAATATGAATCAGCTAGGCTTGGGTAACAAAGAAATTAGACACATTTCATTTTACGAGCCTAGGGACAAAAGTGTAATTATGTGAAAGTCTAAGGGTAAAAGTGTAATTTTTCCATAGTATGATTTTTAGTCTAAATTGAATAATGTGAGTATTAAATAAGTGAAATTTGCTATTATAAATCAAGAAAAACGGAGTCCAGGCCTAGACTGGGGAAAGAGCAAGATTTTGGACTAAAATGAACTACTTGTCCACATTTTTGTATCAAGGTAAGTTTGTGTGTAATTAATATAGCATTTTATTATGTGCTTAACTTTTAATGTTATATGAATGGTTTAATTGTCTTAGTGAATATCATTGATGTGGTTGTCAAAGAATTGTGGCGACCTGAGCCGATTGAACCACGGGAATACTTAAGGTACTATTATTCGACATGTTAGTTGATGAGTTCCCGTGTAAGACCGAATCTGGGATATGGTTTCGGCAGTGATATGTGATCCATATAAGACCATGTCTGGGACATGGCTTTGGCATTGTTATGTGATCCCATATAAGACCATGTCCGAGAATGGCATTAGCATCATATTGAGACATCGTGTAAGACCATAGCTGGGCTATCGGCTTCGATATGCGTGATCCCATGTAAGACCATGTCTGGGACATGGCATTGGCATCGTTATGTGCTCCCATATAAGACCGTATCTGAGATATGGCATTGGCACCCTACTTTGCGTGAATGACATCCTGAGTAACCCTTAGTATTCCAAACAGTTCAATAAGTAGCCCAAATGTTGTGACAAAAGAGCGTCGAGTTATGACTATATTGAGTGGGTACAAGTAAGTACGTCAAGCCCGTAGTTATTGAAAATACGAAATGATACAATTTTTGAAATGATAAAAATAGAGAAATAATGGTCTTGAGTTTTATGGGACATTGTGATATTCCATGAGATAGGTTATGGTTATAGCAATTATTAAGATTGTGATGTATTAAATGAGGTTATGTGGGTGTTGAACATGCATATGAATTTTATTTTCATTGCTATTTACTTACATATAAGCTTACTAAGCTTTATGCTTACTCCTTCTCTTTTCCTTTTTCTTATAATTTTGCCAAGTTAGTTCGGGGATCAAGGAATGTTGGGGGCTCAATCACACTATCAATCAGATCTTTTGGGTATAGTTAGTCTCTTCTTTTTAAGTATGGCATGTATAGGAAACTTTGTTGTTTTCACATGTCTTATTGGTATAGTTAAGGGGTTGGCTTAAGAGGGTGTTGTGACTTATTTTGTATAAGGCCATGATATATGGCTATAATAACTATTGGGTTGTAAACCTATTCACTTATGTTTGTATGAGCCAAATCCATTATGGTATGGATTTTGGTGGATGACGATGGGATGATGATGACCATTATATGTGTGTACGGGTTGATACGAAAGTGCGTGCATGGAAACTTAATAATTGTTGCTTATGGATACATGTGTGATAGGTATAGAGTTGTTGTTTAACGAGGCATAACCTAGCCAAGGTGTTGAGTAATTGAAAGACGGAAACTAGGATTCATGAGAGAGTTTAATACCCCTGAAACCATGAACATGTTATGCAAACAAAGGGTGGTAAAGGGCTTGGTATATAGCCTTAAATTTGTCCACATGGGTGGACACACGGATGTGTGTCTAGCCCTTGTGTGACACATGGCTAGCCCCATGGGCGTGTGCTCTAGCGGTGTGTCCTTTGCACCCTAGTTGAATCAAACAGAATGCCCAGTAGAAATCATACGGGCTGAGACATGACCGTGTGTCTCTGCCATGTAAGAGACATGGCCATAGGACATGGGCGTGTGCCCTGGCCGTGTGAAGTTTGCACCTATTTATGGAAAAATTATGAAATTTAATTGTCCATATGGCCTAAGCACACGGGCATGTGCCTTAGCCATGTGACCACAATTTGTACATGACGTTATAAACAGAGAGTTACACGGGCTAGGGACACGGGCGTGTCCCAAGCCACACGGGCGTGTATGTGACACACGGTTTATCCACACGAGCGTGTGACCCTGTTTAGTGAAAAATTTTCTAAGTTCTCAGTTTAGTCCCGAACCGTTTTCAATAAATGTTTCGGGCTTGGTGGGCCCCTATAAGGGGTGATGCGTATGTGACTGAAAGGTTTGAAATTTGAACGAAAATTTATGTCCCAGTGTTGTAAGATTTTGTGAGTTTATGCCCGGTAACGCCT
Source organism: Gossypium longicalyx (assembly GCA_025698465.1). NCBI lineage: Eukaryota > Viridiplantae > Streptophyta > Magnoliopsida > Malvales > Malvaceae > Gossypium > Gossypium longicalyx. The sequence continues at coordinate 54,774,038 of CM046996.1, forward strand.
CATACCCTACTCCAACGTTGAATATGTGTAAGAGGTGTTACATTGATAGTAATTGACTTTTCATGAAGGAAAATGTAATGGTTACCATTAGATAAAATAGGATCATTTTATCCTAAAGTGATTAAGGATATCCTATAAGGGTAACACACTTATGACAAGGTCATTAGACGAGCATTGAGTAGTTGCTTTTGTAATGGCATGTTGGGGAGAGCTCAGTCACAATACTATAGTGGAATGACTTCATGACTAAATGAGTTAATAATTTCGAAATTTAATTATAAATCATTTGAGCCCTAATTACATATATTCGACCAATCCCTCTTTTAGCTCGTTGAAATCATAAATGAATTACAAGTTTGAATAAAAATGAACAGAATGAATAAGAAAAAAGAAATGGAAAACATTTAGGAATGATTATGTTTTTTTTCGAAATTGAAAATTTGAAACATTTGGAAATGAATGTAAGTTTCCAAAAATGGAAATGATCCATTTGCAATTTTATATGGATTACTTAAAAATGATTGAAAAAATGAGTTTATATTTTTGAGTTATTTTGAAGCCCAAAAATGAAAATAAATCATTCGGTCATAGTGAACATGTTGAGTTATGAATTATTAAACATTTTCTCGAAATTTTATCTGGGTAAAATCGTCAAAAATATTCCCAGGTAAAATAGGGATGATAAAATTGTTTAATATAGAATATTAAAGTTTATTTTGGGAAATAGAAAAACTAAATCAGGTTAGATCATTTTATAGAGTACTGACTCAAAAGACCCAGTGTTATACTTCTTGAAATTCAACTCCCAAGCTAATGAACAACTTCAGTGTCATGGCACCAAGGGTATGGTGTCAAGACATCAATGGCAGTGTTAAAGTTTCATGTTTTGGACTAAGTCACCTCCTGCATGAAGTAGAATTAGTTGTTAGACACCAAAAGGTAAGGTTTTACCCTTTTGTTCACAAAATACACTAAAAATACACAAACTAACTACTTAGATAAGAATTTAACAACTATTAAAAATCATAAAAATACTTAAATACAAGCTCTTTTAAGTATAAAAAAAGAGTTGATTTAACAACTATCAAATTATGGCATATAAATACGCCACATGTCCCTTTTTTATATATTGTATATATAATATTCATTAAAAATGTTAAAAAATCATATTTAATATATAAATAATTCAAAAAATTAAAAATATTCTTTTTATAAAATTATAAAATATATGAATTTCAATTTTAAAAATTTAAAATAATATATCAAAATTAAAAAAATTTACAAAATGGTATTTAAATTTTAAAAAATTGCAAAAAATTTTCTAGAAAATTTTCATTTTTTTTTTTTAAACTCTGAATTCTAAAACTTTAAACCAATATATCTAGGTACAAGACAATACATCTAAATTCAAAAGAATTTAAGATTTTTCTAGAATATAATTTTTTGAAATTTTAATTTTTTTTTTTTGCAATTTGGAAAGTTTAAATACTTTTTTATTTTTTATAATTTTTAATTATTTTGAATTTTTAAAATCTATATTTATATATTTTAGAAATTTGTAAAAAATATATATATTCTTTAAATTATTTGAATTATTTATATATTACATATGATTTTTTTATTTTTAATGAATATAATATAAATACAATATTAAAAAACCAAAAGGACATGTGGCACATTCTAATAGTGTCACATGAACTGTAAATGATTATTAATGACGGTTAATGATCGGTCAACGATGGTCATAGTAAAATGTGTATGTAATATTTAAATACTTAATATTATAATTTTTTTATTTTTTTATTTAAATTTAATATTATTATTTAAAATAAATCTAATTTTCACGTGGCGAATTCTGAATGGTTAGATATGCTATGTGGCACATTTTGATGGGAACCACATGGCAACAGATTTTTTTAACACTATTATAAATAAAAGGTTGAATCTGGTAACAGAATAATAATTTAAGTACTAATCTGGGAAAACAAAATTAGGTACCAAGGTGAAAGAATATATAAAGTTAATGAGCTAAATTTAGGTGTAAGCTTATATTTTGTTAATGCATACAAATAGTCTATGCATTGCAAAGGGAATGAAAACTCGTAATATATATAGATGATAGAAGATATATTGGTATTGAACTAGGTTGATACATTATTTATATTCTATTAAAATATGAAGTTAATCCTTCTAATTTCATAAAATTTGATATTTACTTTCTATACTTGAAAAAGTTAAAAACTAAGTTGTATTTTTTTTTTTAATCTCAATTCAATTATTAAAAAGGTTAAATATAAAATTAGTATCTAAACTTGTTCACTTCTCCTAGATTGGCACTTATGTTTTTTTTTGTCCTAGATTAGTACCTGACATTTTTCTTCGTCATCTAAATTGGTACTTGAATCTAATACTGTTAAGTTTAGGACATGTGGTAAAATTAGATTGTGACATGTGGCATAAATGACATCATGGTGATGTCATAATCTAAATTTTTTTTAAAAATAACTTTTTCTTTTGACTTTTTTCCCCTTCCAATTTTTCTGTTATTCATTTTCTTCTTCTTCTTCTTCTTCTTCTTCTTCTTCTTCTTCTTCTTCTTCTTCTTCTTCTTCTTCTTCTTCTTCTTCCTCAACCTAACTTTCTTCTCCCCCCATTACTGTAAACACAAGAATCAGATTTACCTTAGCTTTTAATTTAAAAAATATATAAAATTTTGTTTAATTTCCTGCAGTTTCTTAAGATCCAAACAAAAATATACATCTATAAGAAAAGCCAAACCTAAAGGAATCAACAATACCATCAAATTTTAACGAAATATAAAACATCAATTATCTCTTAATAAAAGACTCATCTGAAAACAGACAATTATCACCTGAGGATCAACTATTCCAATAAAAAAAGAAGAAGAAAAAAGCAGATCTTTGACAACCATCCGTTTGACCATCATCTTCCTTCCCCATTCTCTATATCTAGACCCTGATTTTCACATCGAAACAAAGTCCTTAGCTAGATTTAAAACCCAATCACTTACCTTAATTTCAAAACAATTATCGCACCTGAATCAAATATAAAAACCTTAAAAATACAATCCATACAAGAAGATATAAAATTCACACGTTGTTCCCGCGAATCTTGAATGAAACACTAGAAGGAAAAATCAAATTTTAAGATTAAAAAATTAAGCGAAAAAGGCAAAGGGTTAATTAATGTGAATTGTTGCAGTTGCTTTTATATATGAATGAAATAGGGAAATGTATTGTAATTGTAAATTTATTGTGTGGGTTCAGTGACTTGAAAACTATAGGGAAAGAGATGATAATACAAAGTATTTTTTTTAAAAAAAAAAAGAAAAAAGAAAAAAAGAAGTGTGTGAGAGAGAGATTACATATTTGGTGTGATTGGGAGAAGTGGAGGAATTACGAGCCATGGTAGAAGAATCCAAGTGAGGCCTCTTCTTCTCTAATTCTTCAAATTCAAAGCTTTTCATTTACTATAGTTAGTATTGAGATTTTGGGATGAGGGAGGCCACTCACCAGTGGCAACGGAGGCAACAATTTGGGTTGAAGAAGAAGAAGAAGAAGAAGAAGAAGAAGAAGAATTAGAAATTGAAGATTTTGACTAAAATTATTGAAAATAGTAGAAGAGGAATCGAAAGTGCAGAGGGAGAGAAGAGTCAAAAGAAAAAAAATTATTTTTTATCTTTTTATTTTTAAATATATTTTTAAAATTTTTTAAATGATGATGTCATTATGATATCATCATTGTCATGTGTCTTCATTTTAGAGTGCCCTGTGCCCTGCATTTAATGTCGCTAGACTTGAGTATTGATTTAGTTGACAAGAAAAAAATTTGGGTACCAATTTGGGACAAAAAAAAAGTCATAAGTATCAATCTGAGAGAAGTGGACAAATTTGAGTACTAATTTTATATTTAACCACTGTTAAAATCACAAGTATTTTTTGTCAAAATTTATCAACTTAATATTTTGATTAGATTATTCTCGTATAATGTGTCATATAATTGAAAATAAACATAATAAATAAATAAATTTTAACAAAAATTATAAACGATGATAACTACTGAAATTTAAAAACTAAAATAATTAAATTTTTAACTTTTAAAATACAAATAATAAATTTCAAATTTTATACAAATACAAAACAATCACATTTTAACACTATTCTCCACCACACTCGCCTGTCTCTTCCCCAAGACAATTCAATAACATTGAGAGATTCATCCCCAAGTTATAATTTAGTCGTAAAAGTTATCAATTCTATAAAGAGGCTAAATTGAAAGAAAGTAAGTTATGATTTAATCAAATTGATTTATACCATTATTTTTAAAATATGGTTTGTATTTATTATTCAAATTTTTATTTATATTTTATATCATCATATATATATAATTTTTTATTTAATACATATCATTTATAATCGAATTTCAACTCAATTAAATTATAAAAAAATATTTTAATAAAATATTAAATATTAATTTAAGAACAATTTTATCATTCTATATAAAATTAAGAAAAAAATATATGCGAAATTTGATGGTAAACACTAACCATACATTCCCTTTTTTAACTTTACCATTTTAAAAATGGTCTGTTCCATAATTTAATTTGTAATAATATTTCTTATGTCATATAAAAGAAATCTTGGAAGAAAAGAAAGAATAAGGAAACGAAGGCATGTCATTTTCTAGATCTAGATTTTCTGGTACAATTTTAGGTGATTTTAGAAAGTATAGTATCTCTACTTTCACCACCCAATAAAACAATCATTTTAAGATTTACAATACAGTGCTTGCTTCTTACTCTGCAGATTTCGATACCTCTGTTTCAGTCTTTCTTTTTCCCAAGGTGAGTGATTCCTACTTTTTCCTTTCTTTTTTTTTTTTTTTTTCTATCAAAGATAAAAAAGCAGGGGGAGACAACCTCATGATTGAAACACCACTCAAGAAGATAAGGATAAAAGTTATCAATCTTCCCCCACCACAAGCACCAAAAATAAAGAAAACCGGTGGGAACTGCTAAAAAAAATCCCATCTCTCACCACTGAAATCAAACATAATGGACAACTTTGAACAGAAAACAACAGGAGTTTAAAAATGTAATAACTCGTTCAAGTTGGTTTCAAATCCTGAAACATAGTATCCCACCTGATGTCTTCAACAGCAGTTGACCAATATCCATCTTCATCCTCCCCATCCATTTTCTCCTGGTAATCGAAAACCATAGGACTTGAAAAGCTCTCAACTCTAGCAGTGCCCGATACCAGCAAAGGAGTCCCGTTCGTGAGCAAAAGCCTGCCTTGTGTACCCACCATCAGCTTCTTGTTTCTCTTCAACATTGCCCCTTTCCATTTATTAGCATACCCGGACCGACTCCTTGGGTTAACCACAACAAGAGCCGAGTGTTCTTGGCGGCGAACCCATGTCCTAATGTACTTGCCTAAGCTCCTTTTGGTTCTCTTGATTGCCAATAGAAGCCTGGAAACTGGTCTTGGGGTCACCCCTCTCTCTTTCCTAGCAAGCTTGAGAATTTCAAGCCTATGTTTAGCTATTGAGATGCCCATGCTTTGAAGAAACTCATGGTTGAAGTAAACTATATCTTCTTCTTCAAGCTCGTTGTGGGAGAAAGCAAGGGCGTACTCGTAGACAAGGGATGGGTCCAGGCTAGTTTTTGAGAGCCAAGAAAACCAGTCCATGGCACATTTGGTTGTATGAGTGAAGATATGAATGTTAGTGCCCTTAGTTTCAAGGGGCTATAAGTAAACAAATAAGGAGCCTATACATTTGAAATGGTAAAAATGTGAGGAGACTTCAACTTTTTTTTCTTTTGGCGGGGTGGGGAAGGGGTTGAGAATTTTCTTATTTACTTTTTCTTTTGTAATTGAGTTGTTGTTTGTTGAATCTTGAGAGTGACCAGAAGAAAAATAAAAGGAAAAGGTGGCCTGTGGGGTTTAGATAGTTATTTTCCAAGTGCCCTCAAAGACCAAAGTGATTTAAATCCGATGATGTTGGGAAAGGATGCGATTAATAAATACACAACATCGAAGAAATATCAATGTTATGAATATCAAAATGTTTATACCACGAATTAATCAATTATATTCTAAATGTATTTATAACATAAAAAAAATGCAAAATCAGGGTATAAAAAGTACATCAATTATACAGTCCTACGAGTTTGATCAAACTTTAAGAATTGCTCCAAAAATGCTTTGTCTGATTGATTGCCCGTCAATCACGGTGTGGGAAATAGAGTGACTTGTGGGGACGGTCACCTCCTGGTTATTTGTATGCATTGGAGTCCAAGTTAACCTAACTTTTTACTTTTTGGAGTATTTTAATTTAATATATTCAAATATAAATCTTTTATATATTTAAAAGAATACTCCATCAATATTTGAATATATCACATTGAAACAATTAATGAATGTCGTAAATCTTGTTTATGAACATTTTTTTTCACTCAATATTTAAAAAATAAGTTTTTTTAATGTATAAATAATTAAAATATAAAGACAAGTACAAATGGTTTTTTTTCCCCTAAATATAGTATGTTTATATTATATATGTATCAACATATTTTCATTTAATCACATTCAATTTCATATAATATTAACATATTATAATTAAAATTAAAAAAAAACTACTTCCACCAACCAAAAGTTTATATGGTTTCATCATTGAAAAAAATAAAATAATTAAAATAAATTATAATTATAATATTTTTTTTCAAAGTATTTTTTGAGTCTTTCTAGTAAAAGCCAAACATCTTGGGTTTACTCAAAAAGAACCTATAAGCCAAAAACTAAAATTTGGAAAAAAAAATTTGAAATATGAACAAAATCTTCATCTTCATTGGCTACTGTTGCGACTATTGTCGATTTTCTTGCGTCAGCTCAGTGTGGAAACCTACAGTGCGCAACTCCCAGCACTGCTCGCTAGGTAATCCGGGGTGTGATGCCCCAGTTCTCTTGTTGGCCCCTTAGACAACATGTACAGAAGTCAATCGACTGAAATGTGAGACCCCAACCTCCACCGGTTCTGCTTGGCACTGCTACAAGTTGTGCATGTAGCTAGGGCACGAGGAGGGCACGAGGCCTTGTAGCCCTTTGTGCCCTCGCCACAACTGCGCGCGATGGCCAGATGTTCTAGCCCTGGTTGTCGGCTTGGCTAAGCTCGATGCCCAGACAGTGCCGCACACCTACTTGAGCTTGAAGCCCCAGCTACCGCTTGGTTGCACGTTCAACTAGGGCATGATTCCTCGAGCTCTCGTGTCTACCATTCGACTTTTTCAAAATTTGAGAGAGAGAAATTCAGCTTTCAGTTTATGTTATAAATATTACACAAATTGGTTCTAATATCAATTGTTGGAAAAATTCATTTTTAAGGAGATTCTGTTACACAATAAAAAATTAAAAAAAAAATTAAAACCCAGTCAAACCAAATTAGTATATATACTTTGAGTTAAGTGATTTAAAATGTTTCTTGGCATTCAATCAAAACGATCTTCTTTACTATTTTTTAACTCAGATCTGCTTAGCATGAACTTCGATTTCATAAATAAATTACACAGAATAAAAACTATATTAGTATTTAGTGGAAATATTAATTCATCTCGAAAGCAAAAAAAAAAAAATTAACTCTCTCAAAATATAAAATTTATTTTAGAAAAATAAATCACATTAGATTTTGATAAAATATCCACGGTTAAGTGGTATGTCTTTGACCTAGATCATAATGATCTCTACATACAGAAAAAAGTACAAAATTCTAAGTTAAACAAGGTCTAAATAAATAAATATATATCTATCTTTATGTTTGTATATTCTGCTTATTATGTGGAAAGATATCGTGCAGTTATATATTTATGACTTATAATATGCATGCTACCTTAGTTCTCTTTATATTTCTCTATCAATATCTGGTTGTTAATTGTTGCATGTAATTAACTATTTGCATGAGTGTGTAAATACAGCAAAATTAACTTTTAGCGGCGTTTTTTTAGGCTTTTAGCGGCGCTTTTATGTGCCGCTAAAAGTATTTGCGGCGTTTTTACAAGTGCCGCAAAAAATACCACTATTGCTAACGCCGCTAAAGTTTGCGGCGTTTATCTGAAAAAACGCCTAGCCCACAAACTCCGCTAAATGTCATAAATTCAAAAAAGAATTATAAAATATTATAAAGGTCATGAAAAATATAAAAATAATATCCATGATATAAATGTAAAAATTTTCTATTGAAATTCATTATCAAATTAAATTTTCTATTAAAATTTTAACTTTAAAACTAAATACAAAAATTAATGAATTTAAATTTAGAATTTAAAATAATAAATTAATAACATAATTAAAATCCAAAAGTTAGAACTCAAATTATCTTAAATATTAAAATAAAAATAAAAATTTAGAATCAAAACTAAAATAAATAATAAAAACTAGATTAAATATAAAAATATAAATAAAATAAGATATTATAATGAAGTTACTTAAATGAAATAAGGACTTAAATCATAACCATGTAAAATATAAGATTTGAATATCCATTCCCATGTGAAATATCAACATTGATTATTTAAGCTGGTAATGAATATTCTCTTTTCTAAGTCAAAATTACAATTCATGTTTTTCTTCTTTCAACTCAAATAAAAAAAATGTTGAAAGCAAAACAATTAAATAAAAAAATAGAATAATTAGATATCTTACAATCTACTGCTCATAACAGTTAGCATTAGAATAAAGGAAGCATCAATCATAACCAAATGAAAATCATTATACAATTAAAATTCAATGTCATGATTACCAAATTCTTCTTTGATTCAGCAGATGTGGTGGGTGATCTCAACCTAGCAAACAATTCTTGAATAAAGGTGTTGTCGTCCTTCAATAAAGAAATAACCTAGAAGACAACACTGCAGTTAAGTGGAAAAGAAACAAAAAACCTAGGCCTCACATATTAACAAGAAGCACTAAAAATCTTACTATAGCATTGTTAGAATGAATCATAGAATTGAGACTGGCAACTGTTGCCTCATCCAATACCCTTGCCAAAACAACATCTTGACAGAAGAAATCAGAAGCAAGAATTACAAAACCAAAGACATGAAGAGTCATAAGCCTTAACATTTAAGATCCTTACCTTCAAATAACCAACACGGTATGCCTGGTGTATTTTTGAGATGACCATCAGATTTTTAATTGGAACGGCCTGTAAAAGAATAAGAATGAACCTTTTTTTACAGAACTCCTGATTTTCTTTCACCTGATCTAAACTCCCTCTATAAAACTCCACTATAAGCAGCAAGACCCATGTAAAAATAAATTATCTCCTTAAAAACAACATGTTCTTTCAGAAAATTCCGATAGTGTTGCACCTGAAGAACATCAAGATCATCTGCAAACCAGAGAAGAAGAAACTGCCTTACCAAAACAAGCTAAACTATTAAGAAATAGACAAATTTTGGGAAATAGACATAAAACATAGGAACATTCAAAAAGGCAAAATATGTTAAAAGGTTATTATCATAAAAAATAATTGTACAAAATCTTATAACTACAAGCCCACATCCAAACAATCAAATGAAGTTGCAAATTGAACATTCAATTCAATCCACCAACAGTCCCTGATAATATATCTGTAAACAAATAGTGATATACTTACATTCAAGAGAACCAATAATATCCATGATCAATTCGTCTCCAAATATTTTCTCAAAATTTTGAGCACTATTGAGCAAAACTGTAAGATAATCAATAACATAAATCATGGATCCATGAATCAGTAATAAATACAAGCACGTTTTAATAAAGAAAAAGAGCATTTAAGCGAAAAAGTGTACTAACTTATCCCCTTGACTATTTTAAATATCATGTGAAGACCATCCATATTTTCCAAGTCTTCACAAATTCTGAATAGGTCCATCAGCTTCTGGAAGAAATCTTGCTGCATTGAGATCAAACTCAATTTAGCACATCTGAACATTTAGAATTAACACAATAGAAAGTCAAGACAGATACTAAACCATAAGTTTGAAACAGAAACAAAGAAAACCAGGAAACCAAATAATAGAAAGCATAGGGAAAAAATTAAAAATAACCAAGAAATAAAGCTCATAGTTACATGTAGAAGAAATATGCAACATGTTTGATATTTCTCCCATATGACATGGAAGATCACTGAGAACACAAAAGCTTAAAGAGTTGAGAAGCCAGAGGAAACCAAATTATTACCTTGATAGCACAGCCACAACTGATAACTTAATGTGGCTGAATACCAACATTATCAATGGTTAAGTGACTGGCAGTTAACCACTAAATACTAAACTGCACAAGATCTACATACAGAAGATATTAACACGCATAAGCAAGGTTTTCAAAGAAGCATACATCATTCAATATTAGTTCTGTCAGCCGCATCTGATCAGCAATGCCACTCTCAGTCACAGTCTGCAGGGAAAATTGATGAACAAAATGAAAAAAATATTTAGACAGGTATACCTGAGCAGACTAATTTGAAGAAGCTTTCCAAAAAATATAAGCAGATCATACAGAAAATATAGAAACTACTAAAAGAAAACAAAAATAGACAACCTACTCCAGATTACAAGTAATTATAACATAAGCTGAAATAATTATAATCAAGACTAGCATAAAATAAATAACAACTTCAAATAATATATAAGGCAGAAAATCATTGAGTGAAAACTTCCAATATGTTTGAAAAGGAAAGAACTCCAGGAATCACACCAAGCAACAAAAATAAACTTAAACAGAATGTAATCTAGAAAACGACTTGTTCATTAGAACCTTGAGGATTATTGCGAGAGTAGAAAGCTCCACAGCTGGCAACTCCCTCAACTCACTATTCATTGAGTGAAATGTTTCACCTGCGGTAATAATATATGAGACAATTGTTATTCATCAGGGTATTTCAAAATTGCTCAATGACAAGTTCGATACTGTGCCTAATATAAATACATTGCATACTCTAAGAAAATAATCATTCTGTGCATCATGGCTGAAGATATGGCCACTAAACAAAAGAAGCTCGTTTAATAAAGGTCTGCCTACATCTAAGGCAGAAGACAAATACATTATTTGATTAACAAAACTAATTCTCTTTACAAATTTTCCAGTTTCTAGAACTTAAGTCTTTGTTTGGACAAGATTGACTAAGGGAGTTAACCATTTACACAGATCTAATGTTTAATCAACTTCAGTGGAGAGTTAACTTCAAGGGTTTCCAAAAAAACAAACTTACTGTTGAGAGAACTGAAATGTATATTTCGTTGCACATTATAGATGTGGTCCCTGTGATAGAGAAAAAGGATTAGTAGAGTGGTGATGAAAGGGAAATAAAGGTTGATGTCATAAACTTCCAGCACAGTGAACTGTAAGAAAAAGGATATAAAATTTGAGATCAAAAGCATTCAATGCGGATGAAACAACTTATAAACATTACTTACCATATGTAAGAACATCCTGTGTTCTCTTGAAAACTAAGGGCTAATTCTGTAGAATACTCGGAGTCTCTCCATGATATGATTGTATCTAATGATAAACACACATATCATAAAATCAAACTGATATTTTAACAAACAACAAAACTTGCTATTAATGAAAGCAGAAGAATACCTTCTTGTTTTCTGTAAATGTCATCAGGGCAGATACGGTGCACAAGCAATGTCTCGTTGTCCTCTTGATAAAAAACATACAAAGCCAGCTCTTCTGATCTCTGAAAAATAATATAGGCATTCATTTAAGAAGAGAAGGCATTTTCATCTAAATAATTTATTTTCGAAACCAAATCCAGCATATCCAGATTCAAAATAGAAAAATCTAAACCAGATAAGAGAATTGAACAGACCTCCAAATAATCAACAGAGGCATGCCCAGTTCCTTGATCATCCCATTTACCATCCTCATTCAAACGATAACTCAATCATCTAGGAGTATGAACTATGGCACTAAAAGTAACAGAATACTAAAATCTGATACGAAAATTAGCATATCCATACAGGAAAAAAAATTTCCCCCAAAAAAGCAGAAGCATATAACAGTGTACTGATATTGCAAAATAGGATAAAATCCCAGTTAACTAGAAACCTAACCAAAATAAGCATGATGATAGGTGCAATGAATTAATACTCATTTCAAATAGTTGGTACAGTTGCATACATCCTTTGACATAAACTACAGTAGTCATACTCCAAAAGAATCATAACTTATTCCAAGTTTCTTGAGCGTAAAATTGATTAAAGGCTACAACACAGCCCAGAATGCATTTCAGACCCATATTAAGCACCCGAATCTGGGGGAGGGGGATTTCATGAAAAAGCACAAAAACATAAACTTCAAACCGATTTCTCTAACAGCTCAAGAAAAAAGAAAATCTGGCACCCCACTTGAAGCTAATTCACTTCTCCAAACACTTCAAACCAAAACCTAATGACTAATACTATGGAATAGATAAAAAGAGTCACACATTTACCTATAAAGCAAAAAATAATTCAAAACTAATTGAAAGATTAGACCTTCACTTTGTAAATTCACATATCATTTCTCAATAAAAAAGAAGAAGCTATAATTAATACCTTAACTCATCCTAGTAGTGAAGTAGCAAAAAGTAAAACAAAATTCTAGGGTCCAAACGAGGACAGAGAGATATGAACTGACCTGCAGCGAATTGGAGTGGCCTTGGGATTTCTCTTGAGTGCCCATCGAAGCTTCTCGGTCTCCAGTTTCGAAAAATTTTCGAATCCCAAATAATCCCGTGGAATCGTCAAGATTGAAAATTTGAAGTTAAAATTGAGAGATTAGAGGGATGACCTCGAATTAGGGCTTTTGGGAAACTGAGAAGAGAGAGAAAAGAGCGGGCACTTGAAATAATAGGCGGGAGAGAATAAGAATTCCTTTTGGGAATGGGATCAATAGAAAATCCTAACCACCATTAACGTAAGCTGAAGAAACCTTAATTTTTCCTCTCTTTACTCTCTTATATAATTACCACAATAAAGATATATAGATTAACATTCAATATTCAAATTCTGGCAAACATTTAAAAAAGTCCACTATTTTCGTTTAATTAATACCTAAAAAATATGATTCGGGATTTCTTTTTCGAATATTTTTATTACTAAAATAGTTAATAATATTTTTTTCCTGGACGAATAAAAATAAAAAAATACATTATCTCATTAAATCAAAAATAACATATATTTTGGTAGAGCGCTTTTTCTGTAATACAGGATATATAATATATGTTGCAATCTGCTCTCAAGGTTATCCGCTGTAGCACAATGGTTAAAAATTCTATTGAGAAATTTCCGGGTTCGAATCCCGGCAGCGGAAATGAATGTTTTTGCATGATTAATTTGTAGATGTATTATTTTCAGCTTAATTTATGATTGATTTGGTTTTTGAAGTTTTCTAAAACATAAAAAATATTAAATATTAAAAATTCTATCAAAAATTATATATTTAGAATATAGATGAGTGTTTAAAATGAATATTTAATAAATAATGAAACTAATTAATTATAATAATATAAAATATGTACGATGAAGGATATATTGTGTATTTTAAAATATAAATGATAACATGAAATATGTATAAGATGGAGGTAATAAATTATGTATATTAAAATAAAGATGTATAAAATTATTTAAATGAAATTTAGGTTGAGCGATAAGTTAAGTTTTATTAATCTAATTAATCAAATTTTAATATTTTAATTACTAAAGTAGTTAATAATAATGTTTTTTGGATGAATAAAAAAGTATAATATTTCTTTTAGTTTGTAACGTAAGCCAGTTACGGATTTAACGGTTGTCATTTGTGTCAAAATTCGAAAAGTATAGGGACCAAGAATGATCTAATTGGATAACATGAACTCAACCTACAACTTTACGCACAATACCAAGACTAATAGCAGAATTTAACCTAACATATATAATTGCTATCATTTGAGTGATCGTGACTAAAATTTTAAATTTTGAAAAGTAAAAAAGATAAAATTGATCGATTTGAAAAATACAGGGACTAAAACTAATCAAATTAAAATATAAGGACTAAATTTTAAGTTTAAATTTCACTTAAATAAATTAAGTGTAGAGGAATTAATTTGAATTGAATTATTTTTAATATATCAAAATATTTTTAGATTAAATCTTAAACCATTTAATATATATATAAAGTTTATCTATTATCTCTTAAATAATTTAAACTATAGTCATAAGTTTAATATATTCAAATTAATATTATCACTTTTACAATTATATAAGAAATCGTTTAATATATAAATTAAAAAATACTAATTAATTTAAACCCTAAACCTCTTAACCCCTATCCCATAAACACTAAACCCTAAACCTTTAACCCTTAACCTCAAACCCTTACACCTTAAACTCCAACCCTAACCCTTAAACCCTAAATCATAATCCCTAAACCCATAATTCATCATAAACCTTCAAATACTAGTTAACTCCTAAACCTTAAACCCTAAACCATATATCTTAAACCATAAACCTTAAACTATAAAGATAATTAATTCAATATTTTAAATTCAATACTATCTCTTTTACGATTATATAAGAAAATATTTAATATATTGTATAACCATAAATTTTAATAATTATTGTTTTAGGGGTTATAGATTAGTGTTTATGATTTTTTTGGGGTTTAGGGGTTATATGACTTTTAGCGGCGTTTTACCAAAAGCGCCGCTAATGCTCTTGCTTTTAGCGGTGTTTTACCAAAAGCGCCGCTAGTGCTCTTGTTTTTAGCGGCGTTTTACCAAAAGCGCCGCTAGTGTTCTTGTTTTTAGCGGCGTTTTACCAAAAGCGCCGCTAACGCTCTGGTTTTTAGCGGCGTTTTACCAAAAACGCCGCTAATGCTTTGTTTTTAGTTACAATTTTTGTAGCGTTTTTTGATAAAATGCCGCTAAAGCCCTATTTTCCTGTAGTGTATGTATATAGATATACGATTATTTTCATAGATTTTAACTAAATTGTGTTAATGAGTGCTATCTGCCTTAGTAATCATGTGTTATGTTTTAATGGGGTTATGACGTAAATGTTTATTGAATTTCGTTGTATGTTTGACATGTTTATATCATGGCACTTTGTGCGTGTATCAATCCGATATTATTTAAGTAGTTGTTTGCTAATGACTAACTGATATTAAAATCATTTAAAAAAATTTAAATAAAAATAATAAAATAACATTTTCAGATTTAATGTAATTCATGATTTTTTTACTTTGTTTGGAGAAATATCATCGATTAAAATTAAGAACGGAATGCCCTTTTTAGTATAGCCCGCTTAGCTTTGCTTCCTCTTTGAAAGGCAATTAGGGATTTTTCCTATCATGCTGATAGTGCAAGAAAGTCACCAGGGTTGTTAAAGAAGGGAGGTGAATCCCTAGTAGAGGAGAGACGAAGATAAGAGTGATGCTAATGTGGTCTCTCCACGATGTTACAGAAGGATTTACAATGAGCAAGGTCCCGATGAGGGACGAGGACACTGAAGAAAAAGACTCTTTCGATTCTTGAGACAGATCTTTTCCATATACTAGGTTGGCCGAAAACGGAGTTGGTGTATATGCTCCTATATAAAACAAAATCTCCAAGGGAAAAGGAGGTAGTTATTAGTTTCACTTGGTCGACCCTTTCCCTTATTCGTCCTAAGAACAAAAGGAAGGGAAAATGGATTTCCCGGGATCTTGGATAACCTACCATGTCATAATCGATGGATGTGTCCTTGTAAACTAGAAATGATCGCCTTGTTCATGCCTTTTATAAAGGATTTAACTGGTAAGGCAGGTAAGGAAAGTAGGGGATAGGGGAATTATTTTGAAATCTTAAAGTCGAAGTAGCCAGGGAACTACACACCAGAAATTTAATTTGATAAGAAAAAAAAAGATAGGAAAAAGAGAAGTGAAAAATATTAAGTAAGATGTTCAAGTAGAATGTTTGAGGGGTTGTGATGTTCTTCTAGACAATCTGGTTTATTTATAATCGTAGAAGAGCATGAAAGTTATGGAAAGATTTAATGAAAAGTTAGGAACTGTTTAAAACCATCAATACGGGTAGGACATCTGTTGGCATTGGGAGAAGGCAGAATCCTTTAAGATTTCTGAGATGGGGCTATCTTCCAACTGTCACCCTCTAGAGTGTACATAAAAGTAAAACTAGTCACATGACTGTTCAATGATAGTCTTATTTCAGTAGGATTGGTACACCATGGTTACTATTGGAGTAGAACTTTGGAATTAGAGTAGTAGCTCCAGTGTTTTGCTAGATTAGGAATAAAAACACTTTGTAGGCGAGCTTACCTGCCTTGTGTCAGGAAGGGAATTTCCCAATTAAGATGGGTAGGGTTAGCGTATAAATAAATTTAGGAACCTTGGGATTCTCTGCCAAAATTTGAGGCAAGAGGATGTCAAACAGGAGGTGTTCTCTACAAAGCATTCTCCAAAATTTGGATTTAAGGAAAGTTATGGACTAGAATAAGTCTAACGTCAGAATGGTTAGGTGCCTGCCAATGACTCAACATCTACATTTCATTAAGCATAAAGAGATCCACGAGTCAGACGGAGCGAGTATGAAGTGGAAATGTGAAAGGAGAGCCAAGTTGAAGGTTCTTGACAAGATGTGTAACAGCCCGATTTAGACCCTAGTCAAAATAGTAGTTTTGGAACCACAAATTCGAGGTCAAAAAATTAATTTAATATTATTTTATGTGTTCACAGTATGTGATTATATATGTGTGAAAGTTTCATGTGCTAATTTTACTATTTGTGTGCTTAATTTGCAAAAAGGACTAAATCGCAAAAAATACAAAAGTTGTGTGTTACATGAATAAGTACCAAATTGCTTTGATATATTAAATGTGAGGTCTTTATGTTGTAATTAGACCCTTTATTGTGATAATGGACATTTATGGACATCCATTATAAGTTTTTAATGTTTATTCATTAAGGTTATAATAGTAATTTGTGATTTAAGTTTAATTAAAATAAAACAAACATGAAAATTAGTCCATTATCATCCTTTTTGCACTGAATTTGAAGAAAAAGAAGAAGTTTGAATGTGTTTAGGGTTTCGATAAGTAATTGGCTTAATTAAGGTATGATTCGAGCTCAGTTTTTTATGATTTTTATGTTTTTGTGATCGTTGTTATGTGTTCTAGCTAGCCCATGCTTAAATTTATGAAATTTTTGGTGATTTGATGAAATTCTATTGATGAATTCATGAGTTTTATGATGTTAAATGGTGAAATAAGAAAGCTTGGTGATAGATGTTCATGTTTTATTAAGTGGTTTTTAGTGAAATTGCATAAAAGGGACTAATTTGTGAAAAGTGTAAAATGTGTGATTAAAAGTGTGAAAATAAATGAAAATATGGGCTGTTAGGGACTTAGAGAATACTCGGCCATGCATGGGTTTGATGAAATTATGTATATTTTGTGTTTTGTGAAATAAGGACTAAAATGTCAAAATATGAAATGTTAGGGGTTAAAGTGCAAAATGTCCATTTATGTGTTTGTGGATTGAAATGAATAAATGTGTGATTAAATTAGTGAAATATGAATTTATATAGATCAAGAATGAAAGAAATCGAAATTAGATCGGGGAAAGTCGAAGGTTGTAGAATAATCGACTCATTTAGCTGTTCTCATTTTTTAGGTAAGTTCATATGCAAATAAACATATTTAAATTGAATAATATATGTTTGATTGTTGTGGAAATGTATTACACTGCTATGAGAGCTGAATAATCGAATCTAAGAAAGTATCGAGAAGTTATGACATCCGAAAGCCCCGTACGAACCATAGGAATAATATAGGATACATATGTCATGACATAGGATTCTGAGATGTGATATCGTGTAAGACCACGTCTGGGATGTTGGCATCAATTTTTGATTTACGTGTAAGACATGTCTGGAACATTGGCATCGTATATGATTTCGTGTAAGGCCCTATTTGGGATAGTGGCATCGATATTTGATTACATGTAAGACCACATCTGGGACGTTGGCATTGTACGAGCTTTTCAAGCTCTCCGAGTATCCTTATTGTTTTCGAACAGTTCAACGGGCATTATTGAGATATATAATCAAATGATTGTGTATCTGATTCAGGTACGTACGAAAGATATATATAAATTTGGCAATGAGAAGTAAGTTTGAATATGATCATTTGAGATGTGAACTATATGAAAATGTGATGTGTTTATAAACAAATGATTATGAACAATTGAGCTATATGAGAAATATGATCTTGCAATTGTGTTTTTCCATGATTCATATGTATGAATTGGTCTATAATTGTTGATGTGATAAGTTTATTTGTTTATGGCTTACTAAGCTTTAGAAAGCTTACTTTGTGTGTTTTCAATTGTTTTATAGATTATTGAAGCTATCGTGAGCTCAGGGATCGTCAAGGATCGTCATCACACTATCAATCGATATTTTGGTACTTTTGAAGCTTATATATATGGTATATGACATGTATAGGCTAGTGTCATTTTGGTATATTTAAAGCTATGATGTTAGCCAAGTGATTTGGCTTGTTGGTGATGTATTTGTTGGTATGTTTTTAGCCATATAAGTTGGCTTAAGATATATGCTTGATATGTGTTTCATGTGATGTATATAATGCCTTATATGTTGAATTGTTTTGGTATATTTACTATGGTTGTGGATATAGTTAAATGGAGGTTGATTTGGTTAGTTACTAATGTTTGAGGAATGGTAAGTTTGATGGTTTTGGTATATGGATTTAGTATATTAGTATATGGAAATTAGTAGTTGAATTGGTTAATGATATATAACTTGATATGTGATTGATTTGGCATGTTTTTGGTTGCTTAAAAATGAAGTGAAATGGTGATATTTTATGTTGATTTGAGTGTTTGTAGAAAGGGTGGCAAATTGGCTTTACAAATGGCCAATTTTTGTCCACACAGATGTATGTCTTAGCCATGTGCGACACATGGTTATGTTACACGGTCGTGTGTCCCTTGGGGTACTCTTTCGAATTAAGGCAGTATACCCTATAGGTTTGACACGGCCTAGACACACAAGTGTGTCTAATGGCCGTGTGAGTGGCACATGAGCTGGCACACGGGCATATGGTCGGCCGTGTGGCCAAGTCAGTAACCTCCTTAATTTTTCACACGGCCTGGTACATGGTTGTGTCTTGTGGACGTGTGGTGAAGTTAGTATGTATGCCCTGTTTTGCCATGATCTAGACACACGGGCATGTCTAATGCCATGTGAGGTACACGGCATGTTCACACGAGCGTGTGACCTTTGTAACTTAGAAAATTTGTTAAGTTTCAAAAAATTTTGTATGTGCTTGGTTTAGTCCCGATCTCTTCCTAAAGCATGTTTAAGGTCTTGTTGACCTAAGAAAGGGACTTTGTAATGATGTTTGACTATGATGCTATGATGTGTAGATGATGTTTGTGAATTGTTTATAAAATGTTCCGATACGTCTGGTAATACCTCTTAACCCTAGTCCAGTGACGGATACGGGTTAGGGGTGTTACAAGATGAAAAGAAATTTCTTCCATAATTCACAAAAAGGAAATTATAAGGGAGAGTCCCTTTAAGTCCACCTCTTCAACTGAGAATGGAAGGAAATTTTGAGGAAGGATTTTTTTAAGATGGGAGAGTTGTCACACTTGGATTCCTTTAAACTAAAAAATTAAGAAATAATTGAGGGGTTAAATTGAAAAAAGCCAAAATTTGGCTATCTCTACTGGATAATCAGGAGAAATAGTAACCAACTTAGGATTTATATGAAATCAAAGGAGAGTTTGGTCGGGTTCAAACCAGTTGAATCTTTATTGGGAAACATAATGATTGTCAAAGGATGGATTTTATACGGTTGAAGGTCTTGTGAGAAGGGTTATAAATAGTTGAGAAATGACTAACTGAGGAGACTTCTTCTCAATCAAATTTCATTCTTTTCTATTCTTCGTCTTCTTTGGTTGAGAATGCGATAGTCATGAAAAGCTCTACATGGGGCAACGGTCGTGATGAATTAGCTGGAAAAGTAGAAAATCTGATGATGTGGTAAGGTTCTAAGTCCTTCAATGTATGTAAGATTTAGAAAACAAAGTTGAAGTTTCTCAGAACCATTTTAAAGGATTCTACATGTTTCTGAAAATCCTAAGTTTAACCCATGAATTGGTTGTCATTCTTAGCTTCCAAGAGAATAGAAGTTTTGGCATTCAGAAAAGCTAAGCTGAGGAGGCAAGGAATCGTCAGGTGAGTTGTAACAGCCCGATTTAGGGCCTAGTCGGAACAGTGGTCTCGGGACCACAAATTCGAAGTTTGGAAAATTATTTTTATTATTATTCTGAGGTTATAATATGATTATATTAGTGTACAAAAAATTTGGTGAGTTAATTTTGATGTTGTGAGCCCTATTGCGAAAAAAGACTAAATCGCATAAAAGGTAAAAGTTGCATTTTAGTGCCCAAATGTGTTAAATAACTAGAGAAAAAAATTGGGGGGCTTTTAAAAGGCAATTAGACCCTTTTAAACAAGCTGGCCGGCCATGAGATGAATTGAAACAAATAGTCAAAAGTTTAGGTAAGTGATGTCATGATTTGGTGAAAGAAAATAATGCCTAAAGCCTATCTACTATTTTTCTTCTTCTCCATCTTTTCTCTCCACCGAAAATATCAGAAAATATGAAGGTTTGAAAGCTAAAAATTTGCAGCAACTTATTCCTCTCATAATGTAAGTGATCTTGATGATTTTCTTCATGATTTTTTACATTTTCGGAATACTTGTATTATGGGCTTTCAAATGAGAGAACGACTTTGCAAAATGGTGATAAGTCTACGGTTTCACCATATGAATGTTCATGTTATTTTCTGAAATTTTATGGAAGAATATGAGTCTTAGAAGAGTTCTAAACAACTTTTGTGAAAGGTGTTATCATGAAAACACCTAAAGGGACTATTTTGCATAAGTTGCAAAATAGGTGATAAGTGTGTGAAATAGTGGGATTTTAGGGTTGCTATAAGAGTAAAAATAGTTTGGATAGGTTTGAAATACAAAGAAATTTGATAAAAATTGATTTTCGATCATAGGGGTAAAATGGTCATTTTGCCAAAGTCTAAGGGCAAAATGGTCATTTTACCAAAGATGTGAATTTGTGGTAGCCTAATTGTAATTAGTGACTAAATGAGTGCATTTTGTTATTTTAGATCAAGATTTTCCAAATCCGAACCTAGACCAGAGAAAAGCCAAGCAAATCGACTAAACCGACTAGTCGAGTACATTTTTTAAATCGAGGTAAGTTGTATGTAACTAATACAACTATATTAATAATAAATGTGTTTAAGTTGTCATTGAATGGATATAGTATGAATTGCTTGATTGTGTATTGAAAACGCATAAAGACAATGAAATGGTAGAATTTCCGTTGGAACACTAGGAAATAAACTGAACGTTGTAGCTATGACATTTGGGTAACTTATGTGAGCTAGTGTAAGACATGTCTGGGACATGCGTCGGCCATATTATGAGAGCCAGTGTAAGACCATGACTGGGACATGGCATCGGCATTGAGACGAGTGCTAGAGTAAGACGTGTCTAGGACACGCATCGGCCTCGATAATGATAGTCGTGTAAGACCATGTTTGGGACATGGCATCGATTTAAGGTGTGAGCCAGTGTAAGAGTATGTTTGGGACATCTTTATAGAATGACCAGTAGTGTACCGAATAGTTCAACGGTGTAAGTATGTTTGTGAGTTAATAATGAAAACATAACCATATTGTGAGTGATACAGGTACCTAATTGGTACGTATGTGAAATAAGATCATTAGAGAACTTATGACTTTTATGAATGGTAATGAATAAGTCATGCTTATGGTTATTCTTGTGTTATGAGCATGATGGTTATTGATGAGTTGTTGTTGTATATTTTTTTATATGCAACTTACTAAGCTTTTATGCTTACCTTCATTCCTTTACATTTTTTTATAGTGCCGCCTATTTAGCTCGAGAATCACTTGGAGTCAGGGATATCGATCACACTATCGTCTGAAATTTTTAGTATAGTTGGATTTATATTTTTGAACATGGCATGTATAGGGCTTAGACTTGATTATTTTGTATCATTAAATATTGGCCAAATGTGTGGGCTTGGGATAAGCTCCACACTTTGTATTTAGCCTTGATGTTGACTATTACTCACTTTGCATATTTATGCAAAGATTATATTTCCTTCATCGAGTAAATTGCCTCATGAAAGTATACTTATTGTAGCTGATTTGGTTGTTTGGTTTAGACTAGAATTGGCATTGGTTGAGTTAGTGCCAATTGATGTAGGTAAGGGTGGCAAAAAGACTGGTAAATAGCCTTATTTTGCCCACACGGGCAGACACACGGGCGTATGCCTTGGCCGTGTGACATTATGGGTATGCTGACGTCAGAAACATAATACCTAGGTTTTTACACACGGGCTACGCCACGGGCGTGTCATGGCCGTGTAAAGAACACGGACAATGGACACGGGCGTGTGCCGTGGCCGGGTACCCATAGTTGGTGATGAGATCACAAACAGAGAGCTCCATGGGCCATAAACACGGGCGTGTTGAGGTCGTGTGAGGGACACGGGATAGGGACACGGGCGTGTGTCCAAGCCGTGTGAAGTCTGTACTTAATTGAAAAATTTTGGGAATAAATTGGCCACACGGGCAAGGGACCCGGACGTGTCCCAAGCCACACGAGCATGTGCCCTATACCCATACGGGTGTATGGAGTCTTAAAGTATGAATCTTTCTAAGTTGTCCTTAAGTTCTTGGTTTGGTTCCAAACCACCCTGAATGCATGTTTTGGGCCTCGTAAGCCTTATAAGGGATAGTATGCATGTGAAATAAAAAGTTTTAAATTGATCAAAATTTTACAGCCCGGTGGCACCTTGAACCTAGTCTCGGCGTTGGACACGGGCGAAGGGTGTTACATTTATTGGTATCAGAGCTATGGTTTAGTCGGTTCTAGGACTAACCTAGCGAGATTACGAGTCTAGATATACATGCCATAAATATATATTGATAGTGTGACGATCCATGACAATTATAAATTATGTTTTTATATAGTAAATGGATCTTGATAGAGCCACGGCAGATGACGTAGAAAGTAACGCACCGGCTCCCGCCGAAGGGACCGCGCCAGTAGAGAGCGAGCCCGTGAATGTGTGCCAAGGTGGAAGGGCTAGGGAAGCCTACCTCCGAATGATGGATGCATGGTATACGAAATTTGTTCTTGCGAATCCGAACACTCCACCTCCCCTACCTCCCCCGATTCCTCAGTATGCCCTGGTAGCTTCGCAAGGTTGAGACATGTTTAGAAGAGAGAAGCCTCCGGTAGACAAGATCTGAAAACATGGAGCCTAAGACTTTCAGGTTAGTATAGATGATGACCCGGAGAGGGCAGAGTTCTGGCTAGAAATTACCATAAGGGTATTTGATGAACTGTCTTGCACACCTGAAGAGTGTGTGAAGTGTGCTGTGTTGCTTCTACGAGACTCGGCTTATCAGTGGTGGAACACTCTCGTGTCTGTGGTACTGAGAAAGAGGATTAACTGGGAATTTTTCCAAGAGGAATTCTAGAAAAAGTATATTAGCCAAAGATTCATTGACCAAAAAAGGAAGGAATTCTTATAGCTAAAGTAAGGTCAATTGTTAGTGACGGAATACGAGCGTGAATTTGTGAGGCTCAGTAAGTATGCACGGGAATGCGTGTCTTCAGAAGCCACAATTTGCAAAAGATTTGAGGATGGCCTTAATGAAGATATCCAAGTGTTTGTGGGTAGTGCTCAGCCAAATAGGCCAGAATGTTCACAATGTGGGAAACGTCACTTCAGTGAGTGCGGAGGAAACGGAAAGGGCTGCTTCAAATATGGGTCACTAGACCACTTCATCCGTGATTGCCCCGAATTTAATGAGAGAGAAAGAAAACAAGATGTGAAAGCAAGTAGTGCTCCATTGAGGGGTAGACCATAGAAGAATCTAGGCAGCGGGGCCAACAACTGAAGTGCCCCTAGAGATACTACAGTGGGGTTCGAGGGTAGGGCTCCTGCAAGGACCTATGTGATACGAGCAAGCAAAGAGGCAGAGTCTCCCGATGTAATCACGAGTACTTTTTTTATCCACGATATAACTATTGTTGCTTTAATTGATCCGGGATCTACCCACTCGTATATTTGTCAAAAATTAATACCCCGTATGAGCATGATAGTAGAGTCCACTGAGTTTGTGATAAAAGTGTCTAACCCGTTAGGCAAGCATGTGTTAGTGGACCAAGTATGTAGAAATTGTCCTTTGACAATTAGAGGCAATTATTTTCCGGCCAACTTGATGTTGTTGCCGTTTAATGAATTTGATGTAATCCTCAGGATGGATTGGTTGGCCTCCCATGGTGTTGTAGTAGATTGTGGACGAAAAGTAATAGAGTTGAGATGTGAAGATGGGAATGTTCTTCGAGTTGGACTAGATGAGTCAAAAAATCTACTGGTAGTAATATCGTCGTTGACTGCTGAAAAATATTTAAAAAGGAGATATGTAGCTTATTTAGCTTTTGTACTAAACACTTAAGTGTCTGAGTTAAAGATTGAATCAGTGCTGGTAGTCTACGAGTTTACAGATGTGTTCCTGGAAGAGTTACCCGGATTACCTCCAGTGAGGGAAGTTGAGTTTGAGATTGAATTAGTTCCTGGAACGGCACCCATCTCGATCGCCCCGTATAGGATGGCTCCAGTGAAGTTGAGAGAGTTGAAAGCATAGTTGCAAGATATAACAGACAAGGGTTTTGCGAGACCGAGCTATTTCTCGTGGGGTGCTCTGGTACTCTTTGTGAAGAAGAAAGATGGGTCGATGAGGCTATGCATCGACTATAGACAACTCAACAAGTTAACAGTGAAAAACAAGTATCCTTTTCCAAGGATTGATGATTCTTTGATCAGTTGAGGGGAGCCACCGTGTTTTCTAAGATCGACCTTAGGTCTGGCTACTATCAGCTAAGGGTTAAAGAGTAAGATGTGCCGAAGACTACATTTCGAACAAGTTACGAGCATTATGAGTTCCTCGTCATGCCTTTTGGCTTGACTAACGCCCCAGCGATTTTTATGGATCTGATGAACCACATTTTCAGGCCGTATTTGGATAAGTTTGTCGTCATCTTCATTGATGACATATTAATTTATTTGCGTGATAAGGATGAGTACGCGGATCATCTGAGAGTTGTATTGCAAACCTTGAGAGACAAGCAATTGTATGCCAAGTTCAGTAAGAGTGAATTTTGGCTTAAAGAGGTCGGGTTCCTAGGACACATTGTGTCGGGTGATGGGATCTGAGTGGACCTAAGCAAGATATCGGCTATTGTTGAGTGGAAACCACCAAGGAATGTGACAGAGATCCGAAGCTTTTTAGGTTTGGCCGGATATTATAGACGATTTGTAAATGGATTCTCTATGATAGTTACCCCGATGACTAAAATACTGCAAAAAGACTTCAAGTTTGAATGGACGGAAAAATGTCAGCAAAGTTTTGAGAAATTAAAGGCTTTGTTAATGGAAGCCCTGATGTTAGTGCAACCGGAATCGGGTAAGGAGTTTGTGATATATAGCGACGCCTCCTTGAATGGATTGGGGTGCGTGCTTATGCAAGAAGGTAAGGTCATAGCTTACGCTTCTAGACAATTGAAGCCACATAAGAAAAACTACCCGACACACGATTTAGAGTTGGCTGCCATTGTGTTTGCATTGAAAATCTGGAGACAACATCTGTATGGCAAGAAATGCTGAGTATTTATCGACCATAGGAGCTTAAAATATTTGATGACTCAGAAGGACTTGAATTTACGGCAACGCCAATGGTTAGAGCTAATAAAGGATTATGAGTTGATTATTGACTACCATCTAGGAAAAGCGAACGTGGTCACCGATGCCTTGAGCAGAAAGTTGTTGTTTGCCTTGAGAGCCTTGAATGCTTAGTTGATAGTGTCTAATGAGAGTTCGGTTCTAGAAGAGTTGAGGACTAGATCGAAATTTCTACATGAGATTCGTGAAGCTCAGAATGGTGATAAGAAAGTACAAGCTAAAGTGGCTCAATGTGAATCGGAAATTGAATCAGACTTTAATATTGATGTCGATGGATGTATAATGTACCGGGATAGAGTTTGTGTACCCAAGAACTGTGAACTTATTTAGAAGATCTTGAATGAGGCTGATATTAGTTGTTTATCCATCCATCCGGGAAGTGTGAAAATGTACAACAACCTTAAGAAAATGTATTAGTGGTCGGGTATGAAAAGAGACATTTCAGAGTTTGTGTCCAAGTGCCTGGTATGTCAGCAAGTAAAGGCTGAACATCAAGTACCCTTAGGTCTGCTTCAGCCTATCATGGTCCCCGAGTGGAAGTGGGATCGGATCACTATGGATTTTGTAATGGGTTTGCCGTTAACCCCAAAAAAGAAAGATGCAGTATGGGTTGTTGTGGATAGACTAACTATGTCGACACATTTCATACCAGTGCGTACCGATTACTCTCTCGAGAAATTAGCCGACTTATATATTTTCGAGATTGTGAGGCTTCATGGAGTGCCATTATCGATTATCCCAGATTGAAACCCGAGGTTTACCTTGACATTTTGGAAGAAGTTACAAGAGGCTTTGAGAACCAAATTGAGCTTTAGCATGGCATTTCTTCCGCAAACTGACGGACAGTCAGAAAGAGTAATTCAGATTTTAAAGGACATGTTGCGGTGTTATGTTCTTGAGTTTCAAGGAATTTGGGAAAGATACTTACCATAGCTGAATTCACCTACAACGATAGTTATCAGACAAGTCTAAAAATGGTGCCTTATGAGGTTTTGTATGGACGGAAATTTCGAACGCCCTTATACTGGTCTGAGCTAAGAGAAAGACAGATTCACGGGGTCGATTTAGTCAAGGAGACTGAAGAAAAAGTTAAAGTGATTCACTATTGTCTAAGGGTCGCTTCGGATAGACAGAAATCCTATGCGGATTTAAAACGAAATGAAATCGAGTTTTAAGTTGGTGATAAGGTATTTCTAAAAGTATCTCCTTGGAAAAAAGTCCTCAGATTTGCAGAAAGGGAAAATTAAGTCTGCGTTTTTTTGAACCTTATGAGGTGATTGAGAGAATTGGGCTAGTAGCCTACTGGTTGGGATTGCCATTGGAATTGGAAAAGATCCATGATGTATTCCATGTACCCATGCTACACAGATACCACTTCGACCCTTCGCATGTGATTGAGCCGACTGAGGTTGAGATTCATTCGGACATGTCCTATGGAGAAGAATCGGTCAAGATTTTGGCTCAAGAAATCAAACAGTTAAGGAATAAGAGTATAACACTTGTGAAAGTTTTGTGGCATAGACATGGAGTCGAAGAAGCCACGTGGGAACCTGAGGAGGCTATGAAGGAGAAGTACTCGAACTTGTTCACCGGTAAGATTTTCGAGGACGAAAATCCCTAAGGGAAGAGAATTGTAATAGCCCGATTTAGGGCCTAGTTAGAACAGTGGTCTCAGGACCACAAATTTGAAGTTTTAAAAATTATTTTTATTCTTATTCTGAGGTTATAATATGATTATATTAATGTACAAAAAATTTGGTGAGTTAATTTTGATGTTGTGAGCCCTATTGCGAAAAAGGACTAAATTGCATAAAAGGTAAAAGTTGCATTTTAGTGCGCAAAGTGTTAAATAACTAGAGAAAAAAATTGAGGGGCTTTTAAAGGGCAATTAGACCCTTTTAAACAAGTTGGCCGGCCATGAGATGAATTGAAACAAATAGTCAAAAGTTTAGGTAAGTGATGTCATGATTTGGTGAAAAAAAATAATGCCTAAAGCCTATCGCCTATTTTTCTTCTTCTCCATCTTTATTCTCCACCGAAAATATCAACAAATATGGAGGTTTGAAAGCTAAAAATTTGCAGCAACTTATTCCTCTCATAATGTAAGTGATCTTGATGATTTTATTCATGATTTTTTACATTTTCGGAATGCTTGTATTATGGGCTTTCAAATGAGAGGACTACTTTGAAAAATAGTGATAAGTCTAGGGTTTCACCATATGAATGTTCATTTTATTTTCTAAAATTTTATGGAAGAATATGAGTCTTAGAAGAGTTCTAAACAACTTTTGTGAAAGGTGTTAGCATGAAAACACCTAAAGGGACTATTTTGCATGAGTTGCAAAATAGGTGATAAGTGTGTGAAATAGTGGGATTTTAGGGTTGTTATACGAGTAAAAATAGTTAGGATAGGTTTGAAATACAAAGAAATTTGATAAAAATCGATTTTCGATCATAGGGGTAAAATGATCATTTTGCCAAAGTTTAGGGGCAAAATGGTCATTTTACCAAAGATGTGAATTTGTGGTAGCCTAATTGTAATTATTGACTAAATGAGTGCATTTTGTTATTCTAGATCAAGATTTTCCAAATCCGAACCTAGACCGGGGAAAAGCCAAGCAAATCGACTAAACCGGCTAGTCGAGTACATTTTGTAAACCGAGGTAAGTTGTATGTAACTAATACAACTATATTAATAATATATGTGTTTAAGTTTTCATTGAATGGATACAGTATGAATTGCTTGATTGTGTATTGAAAATGCATAAAGACAATGAGATGGTAGAATTTTCGTTGGAACACTAGGAAATAAACTGAATGTTCTAGCTATGACATTTGGGTCACTTGTGTGAGCTAGTGCAAGACATGTCTAGGGCATGCGTCAGCCATATTATGAGAGCCAGTGTAAGACCATGACTGGGACCTGGCATCGGCATTGAGACGAGTGCTAGAGTAAGACGTGTTTGGGACACGCATCAGCCTTGACAATGATAGTCAGTGTAAGACCATGTCTAGGACATGGCATCGATTTGAGGTGTGAGCCAGCGTAAGACTATGTCTGAGACATAGCATCGGCACTTTTCTCCGAGATTGAGGTTTATAGAATGACCGGTAGTGTACGGAATAGTTCAATGGTGTAAGTATGTTTGTGAGTTAATAATGAAAACATAACCATATTGTGTGTGATACAGGTACCTAATTGGTACGTATATGAAATGAGCTCATTAGGGAACTTATTTTACCCACACGGCCAGGCACACGGGCGTTTTCCTTGGTCGTGTAACATTATGGGTATGCTGACGTCAGAAATAGAATACCCAGGTTTTTGCACACGGGCTACACCACGGGCTTGTCATGGCCGTGTGAAGAACATGGGCTATGGACACGGGCGTGTGCCGTGGCCTTGTACCCATAGCTAGTGATGAGATCACAAACAGAGAGCTCCACGGGCCATAAACACGGGCGTGTTGAGGCCGTGTGAGGGACACTGGATAGGGACACGGGCGTTTGTCCAGGCCGTGTGAAGCCTGCACTTAATTTATGAAAAATTTTGGGAATAAATTGGCCACATGGGTAAGGGACCTGGGCGTGTCCCAAGCCACACGGGCGTGTGCCCTATACCCACACGGGCGTGTGGAGTCTTAAAGTATGAATCTTTTGAAGTTTTCCTTAAGTTCTTGGTCTGGTTCCAAACTACCCGAATTCATGTTTTGGGCCTCGTAAGCCGTATAAGGGATAGTATGCATGTGAAATGAAAAGTTTTAAATTGATCAAAATTTTACAGCCGGTAGCACCTCGAACCCTGTCCCGGTGTTGGACACGAGCGAAGGGTGTTACTTGAGTTTTTGCGTACCATCCCTGGAATGCTAAGAATGTTTGAGATCGTAGCCGTCATGTTAGTTCAATAAGCATGAAATAACTATGATTTCATGGTATTTCATCTATGAAATGCATATATTGCATGGTTGTAATAGTAGCACATAAATGGAGATTAATGACAGGTTAAACGAAGTTAGGAATGAAAAAAAGAGAGTGATTCTATTAAATATCGCCATAAGATATTACTGAGTGTAAATCGTGATATGTGAAGCTCCAGGTGTTGCAGAAGCGACACTACGGTGTCCGTGCATCAAGGTTAGGATTGGTGAAATGGAGGAATGGATGGAATGCAGTGCGAAAAGTAAATAAGAAATATCATGACAAGGCCATGGGTTCGATCGGAGGCTATATGCCTAAAATGGGTAAGACCATAGCTGAAAAATGTTATGGCATCATGTGTTGGTTTGACCATAAAAATGAGTAAGACCATAATTGAAAGAAGTTATGGCATCATATGAAAGAATGCCATAATAGTAAATAGGACTAAGACCATAGCTGAAAGATACTATGGCATCCTTTGGTAGTCCATCGGGATTGTAAACATGGGTTTATATTGTGTAAGACCATAGCTGGAAGACGCTACGACATCATACATAGTCTGCCAGGAAACTGAACACTAGATAGTCTGTCGAGACACTAACATGGGATAGTTCGTCAAGACAATAAACACGGAGAGTACGAGGTGTAAGACCATAACTCGGTAATAACATCCAACGGAGTCTGTAACACCACTTACCCGTATTCAATGTCGAAATAGGGTTACGAAGCATTACCAGACTTATAAATCAATTAAACATACACTTTGCATACATTTTCATATTTCATGTAATCATCATTCAATCACAATCACATTGTCCCTAATACAAGTCTACGAGGCTCAAAACATACTTGGGAGTGGTTCGGGACTAAACCGATAACTTTTAAAAACTTTTCAAATACTTAGAAAATTTTATCAAAACAGGGGACACACGCCCGTGTGACCCGGCAGTGTGTCTCGCACGGCCAATAGACACGCCCGTTGTAAAGTCCCTTACCTGTATCCATCACCGGGACAGAGTACGAGGCGTTACCGGACTTACATCATAACAATCATAGATTTTTGAATCATAAATTTGCATTCAAATTAAAACCATTCATATTCAATCATAACATCCCTAACACGAGCCTACGAGGCTCGAAACATGCGTTGAAGGTGGTTTAGGACTAAATCAAGAACTTTAGAAAATTTCACAAACTTAGAAAATATTTTCTATAAAATAGGGGTCACACGCCCGTGTGGCTTGGGACACGCTCATGTAGGAAAGCCGTGTGGTTACACACACCCGTGTTTCAACCCCGTGTAACTCTCTAACTTGTAACCTAAGAGCAAATTGAAGTCACACGGTTGTGTCACACGCTTGTGTGCTAAGCCTGTGTGATGAATTAAAAATCATGATTTTTCGTAAATTAAGTACAGACTTCACACGGCCGTGGCACACACCTGTGTTTGAGACTATGTCACTCACATGGCTGAGACATATGCCCGTCTCTCTACCTGTGTGCTCAATTCAGAGCATTTTGTTTCTCAAAATTAAGGTGCAGGGGACACACGGCCTGAACACACGCCTATGGGGCGGACCGTGTGTCACACACGGCCTAGACATACGCCTGTGTGTCTACCTGTGTGGACAGATATAAGTTTATTTTCCAAGCCATTTGTCACCCTCATTTGCTCACACACACATGCAACTTCAATGTCATACAACATGGCATATTGGGGCAATCAAACATCCACAATCAAGGCTATTTCCATATCATGATATACATGATCAATGTATATATATATCATGTTTTACTAAGTCCAAACCTCCCAAATCATGTACAATGAGCATTATTCTTCTTCTTTCATTTTACACATTAGTATTATGGATGTTATCATACTAATAAGTCACAATTCAATCACTAATCACATTCTAAACATCCACACATCATTCACATGCAAATTTCCACCATGCATAATTTCACATAACTTATCAACTCAAATCATGCAAGTTTCCACATCCATGAAGGCATCATCACATGATTATACTTATATCCAACACTAGCCAACTTCAAATAGCTTTATACAAAATGAACTCCACACCACTAAGTCGCTATTTAATTATCAAGCAAACAAAAACCACTTTACTCAAGGTAGTGGCATTTGCACATGAATAAATATATGTAGATAAACTTACAGCCTGATTAGCCAATGTAAGCCACATCTCATGGCCACATATAAAATGAACCCTCAACCATTATAAGCCAACACATTTGGCCAATCCATTTACACATATACAAAAAGACTAAGTCCCCATACATGCTATACACTCGGAAATGCTTAATTTTATCTATACCCAAAATGATGGCTTGATAGTGTGATGCGGTTTCTGATGATCTCCAATCTCGAGCTAACTTGGTGACACTACAAAACATAGGAAAGGAAGGGGTAAGCTATATAGCTTAGTAAGCTCGTGTGAAAATAATAAGCAATTCTTACCACTCCTTTACCGTGGTCAATAATGAAAACACAATATAATATAAATTGCCAAGATCTCATGGTTAAATATATTATTCAATCACAACTCTTAATATATATTATTCAATCACGACTCTTACCATACTTTTACCTTCCCATAATATAGCGTATGAACATGTAAATTTCAATATGCCTCATGACCACGGCTCATTCAACACAACTTACCGAGCATTCTTCATTTCACGAAATCAATAATTATAATCATTTACCACTTCCAACAATACAATTACAAAATAATATAAGTTACAAAAAGTCTCAGATTCATAATACATTTCATTACATTTCTCATCAAGCATGAATTTAACTCTTATAAGGTTTGCATACATACCTGAACCATCTCATAATAACTTCATACACATCACATCTTTGGCATAACCGTTGAATCATTTAAATATTGGTGTATACACTTATTTTTAGATCAGTACCAATAATAACAATAAGTCTTTCAATATTAATTTCGTATATGAGCTCATCACAATATAAACTCCCATTACATTTTATTGTTCCACATTTCAAGAATAACTTCTGTTGAACTATTGAAATTTTGATGGATTTTTGGTTTTATATTTAGTATTCATCAGTTCGTGTGCAGAGGTGCCCATTTGGCACATATTCATATAGTATACTCTTGAGCCACATTTTATATAACAAGATTACAGGCTAAATCCCGTCTTTCTTAATTGCTCATGAAAGCTTACTCAAGATTGCCAGTCCAGGCTAAATCCCTTCCGTTACATATGCTCCAAAGAGCTTAAGCTGGATTACCCGTTTGGGCTAAATCTGCTTTATAATGTAGGCTCGAGAGACTTAACTCAGGATTACCTATCCGGGCTAAATCCTATCGGTAATATGTATACATCATCATAATCATTTCAAGTGTTTACCTTATTCCATTGAAACACAAAGTTCAACCGGAATAATGACATTTTCGCATTAGTGTACAACTTGTATTTATTTTATTATAACCATTACCTCATACACATCATCATATACATGCAAATCAATTCAACCATATTTATATACATATTTAAGTTACACGAACTTACCTCAAACGCCAAAAATAGCAAACTAAGTTTATTTATCCATAATCTCGTTCTTTCCCCGAACTAAGCCCGAATTTCATTTTTCTTGATCTAAAATATCAAATATAACTTATTCAAGCATCACACTATTCGATTTAGTCTAAAAATCACATTATGATAAAATTATCATTTTGTCCCTAACTTTTTACATTTTTACAATTTAGTCCCTAGGCTAGTAAAATGAAATGTACTCATTTTCTTCAAAACCCAAGCCTAGTTGATTCTTACCCTTGTTCATATCAGCCCACATTTTCCATTTAATCACACTTTTACTACTTATTTTACCATCTTTTACAAGTAAGTCCTTTTTTTCATTTTACCGAAAATCACTTAACGAAAGTTGTTTATCACACATCAAACATGCATTTTCTACCATAACACATCAAAATACATATATTTCATACATGGGTAAAATTTTAAACTTGAACCCTACTTTAAAATAGTGTTAGAAATAGGTTTATCGGTTGATAACGGCTTTAAAAACATAAAGAGCATTAAAAATGGGGCTGGAATGAACTTACAATCAAGCTTGAAAGATGACAAAACCCTAGCTATGGTGTCCCTTGAGAATTTCGGCCATGGCGTGAAGAAATGAAGAAGATGACATCTTTTTCTTAGTTTATTTTGGCTTTATTTGTTATATTATGAAAATGTCCTTAATGCCAAACTTTGAAATTTTACCTAACCGTGTCCATTTTTGTCCACATAAATATAAAATGGTCTAATTGCTTTTTAAGGACCTCTAATTAAGAATCTATTACTTTTTTAACAGCCCAATTTTGGGCCGAGTTGGAACAATGGTTTCGAGACCACCAATCCAAAGTTAGAGAAATTATTTTATTATTATTTTGATGTTATAGTATGATTATATTAGTGCATGAAAAATTTGGTGAAGTAATTTTAGCATTTGTGAGCTTAATTACGAAAAAGGACTAAATCTCTTAAAGGGTAAAAGTGCTATTTTGATTGATAAATATACCAAATAGCTAGAGAGCCATGATTGGAGGTCTTTAAAGAGCAATTAGACCCCCTTAAAGAGGCATGGCCAGCCATAGGAATAAGAAAAATCAATGGGTCAATGGTTAGGTGAATTGATGACTTAATGTATGATAAAATAATACCCTAAAGCCTAGCCTTCATCTTTTTCATTTGTAACAGTTTGATTTAAACCCTAATTGGAATGGTGGTTTCGAGACCATGAATCTGAGTTAAAAAAATATTTAAATATCATTTTCCATGTTTATCATATGTGAATTTGCATGTGTGAATGTTTCGTACGATAATTTGAGCCATGTGAATATGGCTTAATTTCTAAGTTTGAATTTGCTTATGCTTGGTCATGGTTTAATTCGATTTGGTTACAATGATATATGCTATGAATGAATGGTATATGTGATTGTTATTATATGTTTTGGAAATGGTTTGATAATAATTGATGGACTTGATTGTGGTTGATGATTCGGTCATGGTGTGTATAAATTTGTATAAGTATGGTTAGATGATTCGATTTTGGTGTATGTTTAGTCAATTATAAACTTAAGTTCAGATGTTAAGCTTGTTTAAGGTATGCATGATATAGGGTATGTTATGTATTAATGAATGAAACTTGGTTTTGGTTATTAACGGATTAAAAATGTTAATGAGGTATGTGTATGTTCGAATATGCATAGATTAATTTGGTTCAGTTTGCATGGAAAATGTATGTGTACTTAAAGTGTCTAAATGGTTAAATATATAGGTATGGTTAATAAAGTTAAATAATGATTATCTATTGAGATTGTTTTGTTTAATATAGTATGTAAGTGAGACAATAATAAATGGCCAAATGAATAGTGATTTGTGCAATAGTAAACCGTGGGAATTATATGAGTTTTAGCAAGTTGTTGATTATATATATGTACATGTATTGTGAGTGTAATCAAATGATGCTTGTCATTATGGCTCGGTTTATAATGAAAGTGTATACGCCTATATATATATATGATGCTTATGTGGTTGGTATAAATTGTGAAATTGATAATGATATATATATGCTAAGAATAAATGCCTTGTGATAATATTTATTTGGTTAAATATGCTCACGTTTAGAATTAAAAAAAATAAAGTTTGATTTTTATTTTTGGTATTCACTTATCAATAAAGTGATGAGCCTATAATTCATATATACAATATCTTTTATAATATATGTTTAATAATTAATTAATTATATGCTTTACATGTAAATATGAATATGATTTGTGTTAGCATGAGAATGTTCGGAACTGTATTTATGTTCAATAATGCCTCGTAACCCTAGTCTGACGACGGGTACGGGTTAGGGGTGTTACATCATTCATCCTTTCTCCTTCACCAAAATTTTCAGCCATTTTAAGGGTTTTGGAAGCTTGAACTTTCAACCATTCATCTCTCTCTCAAGTAAGTGATTTAGAAGCCCATTTTTGATAATTTTTGTACTTTTGGAACATTTTTAGCGTGAGCTATCTAATGAGAGGACCATTTTGCAAAATTTTTGAGAGTCTAAGGGTTTTCCATGAATGAAATTATGCTATTTGCTGAGTTTTTATGGAAGGAAATGAATCCTAGTTGATTAATAAACAACTTTAATGAAAGGATTTCTCATGAAAACCCTAATAGGACCATTTTGTAAAGTTAGCAAAAATAGATGGTAATGTTGTGAAATAATGAGAATTTTGGGTCACTATAAGAGTAAAAAGTGTTCATCTAGGCTTAAGGCATGAAGAAATTTGATAAAAATCAAATTTCGAGCCTAGGGGTAAAATGGTCATTTTGTGAAAGTCTAGGGACAAAATGGTCATTTTGCCAAAAACGTGAATTCATGATTGCTTAAGTTTACTTAGAGATTAAACGAGTGAATTTTCATATTTTAGAGCAAGAAACACAAAAATCAGACTTGGACCGGGGGAAGGCCAAGCAAGTAGAGTAAAGCATCTAGTCGCCTACATTTTGTAATCCGAGGTAAGTTGTATGTTATTAATGCAACTATATTGTTATGGTGTATGATTGAATTAATATTGCATAAAATGTTCTGATTGTGAATATGAGAATGCATTTAGAGAAAATTAATGTAGTACGAACTTGAGAATGCATGTTGAGAAATTAATGCAATAAAGATTTCCGGTTGAACATTTGGAATAGGCTTGGATATTAATACCATGACATTGGGTGATATGTGAGCCAGTATAAGACATGTCTGGGACATGCATCAGCCACATTATGAGTGCCAGTGTAAGACATGTCTGGGACATGCATCGACATTGAGATGAGAGCTAGTGTAAGACATGTCTGGGACATGCATCGGCCTCGGGATATACAAGCTAGCGTAAGACCTGTCTGGGACATGGCATTGACACCGATAGATGAGGGCCAGTGTAAGACCTATCTAGGACATGGCATTGACATCTTATCCTATGTTCGGGACTATTGAGTATCTAGTGGTATTCCAAATGGTTCAACGAAAGATTTATGATTTATATCGAAACGAGAAAAATAATGATTATGTGGTGAGTGGTACAGGTACCTATTTGAATGTATGAGATGTGGGCTCAATATATGCCATATGAATTGTATTGGATGGTGATGAGTAAGTTGTACTCATGTCTAGTTATGGTATTCATGAACGAGCTATGAAAGGTTATGAGCATATTATTCTATGGTAATTAGTTGACGTTTATTTTCATGCAACTTACTAAGCTTTATGCTTGCCCCTTTTACTTTGCATTTTCTTATAGTGTTGCCATAGTAGCTTGAGGATCATCACCTACGTCGGAGAAGCCAGTCACACTAGCACTTGGAGCATTTGGTATAATTAGTTCTCTATTTTGATTATGGCATGTATAGGATCTTTTAAGCTTGTTTCAGTATCACATTGTTTTGGGGCTAAATGTGTTGGCTTAATTTAGTTTTTGACTCATTTTGTATAAAGCCATGAATAATGGCTAATATTGAAAGTTATTATATGAATGCAAGAAAGTCCTTCATGAATGTGAAATTTTTGTCAAGGTTGAATATATGAAATGTATATAGGCCTTAGTTACGGTTGTTTGGTTAGGAAATTATGTTGTGTTAGACTTAAGTATGATAGATTGTGTTTCAGGGTGACAAAGGGCTTGGTAGATAGCCTTATATTTTCCACACGGGTAGACACACGAGTGTATGTCTAGGCCGTGTGTGACACACGGTTAGCCCCACGGGCGTGTTGTTCAACCGTGTATCCCATGCACCTTGAATTTGCAAGTCAGTATGCATGGTAGTAAACACACGAGTAGAGCCACGGCCGTGTGTCTCAGCCGCGTGGAGGACACGGCCTCTGGCCACGGGCATGTGCCTTGGCCGTGTGCCCCTAAGTTGTTGCTGACGTCAGAAACATAGTGTCAAGGTTTTTGACATGGACGTGTCATGGCCGTGTGAGGGACACGGGCCATGGACACGGGCATGTGTCAGGCCGTGTGATAACCCCTGTAGGTTCGAATTTGGAATTTATTTCACACGGGCTCAGGGCACAGGCGTATTCCCTTGTGCTTAGGCCGTGTGAACCACACGGGCCTTTAGTACGGCCATGTCTTTTTGGCCACAAGGGCGTGTTCCCCTTCCACACGGGCATGTGCCCTACTTCAAGTAGCATTTCTCAAAGTTTTCAAAGATGTTGGGATTAATCCCAGGTTATTTCCAAAAAGTGATATGGGCCTCAAAGGCCCACATTAAGAACTCTTAGATTAAAAGAGAAAAGTTTTAAGTTTGACCTCGTTTTTATAACTTGAAAATGATTGTATGCATGTAGTTAAGTCAAGTAATGTCTCATACCTATTCCTGGCTTTGGACTCGGGTAAGGGGTGTTACATATTTCATACTCAAAGCTTCTAGAACACATATTTTGCAACTTTTGCAATTTAGTCCTAATTATCAAATTGGACACTTATCAATAAAATTTCTTAACAAAATTTTCACACGATCATGCAATCACATCATAGGCCATAAAATATCAATAAAATAAACATTTCTATGTTAGATTTGTGCTCTTGAAATCACTGTTCTGACTAGACCCAAAATCAGGCTGTTACACCCGTGTCACAAGCCGTGTGGACATTCGAAATGGGGTCACATGGTCGTGTCCCAACTTGTGTCCTACCCCGCGTAACTCAATGACTTGGGTCACACAGCCAACACACACGCCCGTGTGCTCTAAAAATGGCCATACACTTCCTTATGCCAAGCTGTGTGCAAGGCCGTGCCAAACTTGTAGGGTATACTTACTTATGCCACACGGCCAATCACATGCCCGTGTGCTAGGCCGTGTGGAGCATACTGACTTGGTTTCTAAATCAACACCAGGGGACACACGGCCGTGTAACATAACCATGTGTCATACATGGCTGAGACACATGCCCGTGTGGACAAAAATAAGCTATTTACCAAACCAATTTGCCACCCAAACTTGTGCACACCTATACCAAATCTCAAATGGCACAAAACATGGCATATTAAAGCATATCATCAACCTCAATCAAACATTATTTATACCATTTCCAAACCAACAAATACAAGACTCACCTTACCAGAATAAACAATTCAATTACATACCAAAATTTACCCTTTTCATTCATCAATATGGTTATTTTCAAACATGCATCAAATTGCCTAAACTCATAAGCATACTATTTACCAATTCCTCAGCCATTTGACATTCACAATATCAATTTTCAACAAGCATCTAATACCATCATAACTAGCATTTAAAAGGAAATTACCAAACTCAAACAAAGGCCATTTGCTCACTTATATACATCAAATTCACCATTATAAGCCAACTCACATGGCTACACATATATACAAACCAAACCTTAGACATTTACAAGCTAATTCAAATGGCTAGATTCACAAATAAAACATATGTCATATTGATCAAAGTCCCTATACATGCCATATGACCCAAAATTTAATTTCAAAGGTACCAAGTGATAGTTGGATAGTGTGAAGCGATCTCCGAAGATTTCCAAATCCGAGCTCGATTTGAAATCACTATAAAACACAAAAAAATACACAAAGTAAGCTTGATAGCTTAGTAAGTTCGGACAACATTTAAAATCAACTTCAAATGTGCACAATTTAAACAAATAAAACATAATATACAAATCACATATGGAATTATCATCCTACCACAATTTCTTTCACAAGACTAGTTATCACTTTCATAATCTCCTTATTTTCATTGCTCGTATGATTCACCTACATACCTGAACCATTCCATATCAACTCATACTCATCCACATTTGTGATGTACCCATTGAACCATTTGGAATATTATTACTAGATACTCGGGATACTCGCACAGTAAGTGCCAAATAGATAATCGAAACAATGTCGATCTCACACACTAAGTGCCAATGCATATGTATATAGCCGAAGCTGTCTCAATTACACACACAAAGTGCCAATATATATACATAGCCAAATCTATTTCGGTCTCGCACACTAAGTGCCAATACATTTATAGTCGAAACTATTTTCAATCTCATGCACCAAGTGCACATAATTAGCTGAATCATCGTCAAACACGACTGTAATCTTGTATATACAATTTATGCAATATCAAAGCATTTAAAGCATAATTATAACAATGCTTATTAGATACGAACTTACCTCAGATGCTAAAACGGCGAAACAAGTCAACTATTCCGTAACTTTGTTCTTTTCCCTACCTAAGTTTGTATTTTGCCTTTCTTGATCTAAATATAATCAAAATTAACTTATTTAATCATCTCTCTATTCAAATTAATTCAAAAATTCACTTTAAGGCATTTTTACACAATTGCCCCTAATATTTCACATCTTTTACAATTTAGTCCTTATTTCATAAAAACACAAATTAATGCAATTCAACCACAAAAATTACTAGCCGAATTTCAATTAGGTCCCTAACAGCCCATATTTCTCATTTATTTCAAATTTTAACCACAAAGTTTCCACATTTCACAATTTAATCCCTAATTTGCATTTTCACCAAAAATCATTTAACAAAACTTGTATAATTCACATCCAACATTCATAATCTATCATCAAATATCAAAACACACATATATTCATCAATGGAAACATTCAAAATCTTTAACAGTTTTACAAAATTGTCCTTAGGCTAGCTATACCTAGATGCAATGATCTCAAAAAAATATAAATCATTAAAAATGGGACAAAAACCACTCACCTATGGTGCTAGAAAGCTTGGCCAAATATAACATGCATCCATGGAGTTTCCATCTTCTTAATTTCAGTGGAAGAAACTAAACAAAGATGATAACTTTGTTGTTTTACTATTTTACTTATTTATTTTACTAAATTACCTTTTTAACCTTTAATATAATTCATTGAAATCACTTGATTTAAGTCCATAAATGTCCAATCATATTAAAAATCGTATATTTACTTCATAAGGACCTCCAATTTAAAGTTCCATAGCTATTAGACACCTTTAGCTAATAGAATAGTATTTTTAAACTTTACGCGATTTAGTCCTTTTTATCAAATTGACTAGTCAAACGATAAAATTTCTAAACGAAATTTTCACACAATCACTCAATCACTCAATCATGCTGTAAACATTAAAATAATAATAAAATAATTATCTAAATATCAAATTTGTGGCACTAAAACCATTGTTTCGATTTGAGTAAAAATGGGTTGTTACAACTCTCCCTTATTAGGGATTTTCGTCCCTGAAAATCTTACCAGTGAAAAGGTTAGGGTACTATTTTCTCATAGTTTCCTCGGGTTCCCACGTAGCCTCTTCAACACCGTGTCGTTGCCAAAGTACTTTCACTAAAGCTATGCATTTATTTCTCAATTCATTAACCTCTCGAGCTAAAATTTTGATCGATTCATCATTATACGTCATATCAGGTTGAATCTCAACATCTGACGGAGAAATCACATATGATGGATCTAATCTATATCAGCGCAACAACGACACATGAAACACATTGTGAATCTTTTCTAATTCAGACGGTAAAGCTAGCCGATATGCCATTGGTCCTATTCTTTCGATGACCTCATACGACCCGGTGAAACGCGGACTCAACTTGCCTTTACAACCAAATCTAAGGATTTTCTTCCATGGAGATACTTTCAGAAACACTCTACCACCGATCTAAAATTCTACATCTTTCATTTTCAAATCTGCATACAATTTCTGTCATTCTGAAGCTACTTTTAAACAATTGCGAATTACTTTCACTTTCTCTTCAGTTTCTC
Source organism: Gossypium longicalyx (assembly GCA_025698465.1). Classification (NCBI taxonomy): domain Eukaryota; kingdom Viridiplantae; phylum Streptophyta; class Magnoliopsida; order Malvales; family Malvaceae; genus Gossypium; species Gossypium longicalyx. Next base: position 54,815,736 of record CM046996.1, read on the forward strand.
TAATCAAATCAACCTCGTGAATCTGATTCTCACAAAGCTCGGTCCAATACAATGGATTTTGGCACTTGCGACCATACAATGCTTCATATGGTGCCATTTTTATGCTCGATTGAAAACTATTGTTATACGCAAATTCAACCAGCAGTAAATATTTCTCCCAATTACCTTTAAACTCTAAAACACAACAACGAAGCATATCTTCAAGAATCTGTATTACTCTCTCAGACTGAGCGGTAGTTTCCGGATGAAAAGCTTTACTAAAATTCAACCTTGCATCCAGAGCTTCTTGTAATTTCTTCCAAAATCGCGATGTAAACCTCGGATCTCTATCCGAAATAATCGAAACTGGCACCCCATGCAATCTAACGATCTCGAAAATGTCAACTCAGCCAACTTATCAAGTGAATTGCCTGTACGTACTAGAATGAAATGCACTAACTTTGTCAATCGATCAACTACAACCTAAATAACATATTTCTTTTTAGGAGACAGGGGAAAACTCGATACAAAATCCATCGTAACTCTATCCCATTTCCACTCTGGCATCATCACAGGCTGTAACAGTCCCGAAGGCACTTGATGTTCGGCTTTAACTTGTTGGCAAATTAAACATCTCAATACAAATTTAGAAATGTCTCGTTGATTGCCCAACCGCCAATACAACTGTTTTAAATCATTGTACATTTTAGTACTCCTTGGGTGAACAGATAAACAACCACAGTGTGCTTCATGCAAAATTTTTTGAATGATCTCATAATTCTTTGGTACACAAATTCTACCTCGGAACATCAAACAATCATCGGATCCGAACTGATATTTTGAATCTGTGGTCGACTCACACTATACTCTTTTAGCTTGTAATTCACTATCATATTTTTTAGCTTCATAAATCTGCTGAAGAAATACTGGTTTAACTTCCAACTCAGCCAATATCGAACCATCATCAGATAATGACAATCGAGTATTCATTGCTCGTAAAGCATATAATGATTTTCTACTCAAAGTAGCTGCGACTACATTCACTTTTCCTGGATGATAATCAATCTCTAACTGATAATCTTTTAGTAGCTCAAACCATTTTCGTTGACGCAAATTCAAATCTTTCTGAGTCATAATATACTTTTAACTGTTATGATCAATAAAGATGTGACACATTTCACCGTAGAGATGATGTCACCAAATTTTCAATGCAAACACAATAGCAACCAACTCTAAATCATAAGTCAGATAATTCTTTTCATGCGGCTTTAACTGTCTAGAGGCATAAGCTATCACTTTACCCTCTTGCATCAACACACAACCCAAACCATTCAATGATGTGTCACTGAAAATCACAAATTCTTTCCCTGACTCAGGTTGAACCAAAACTGGTGCTTCGGTTAACAAAGCTTTCAACTACTCGAAACTCTGTTGGCATTTCTCAGACCACTAAAATTTCACATCTTTCTGTAGCAATCTTTTCATCGGTGTAGTGATCATCAAGAATTCTTTAACGCAACGTCGATAATAGCTAGCTAATCCCAGAAAGCTTCTGACCTTAGATACATTGCTAGGTGGTTTCCAGTCAACAATTGCAGAAATCTTGTTCGGATCAACTCTTATACCTTCCGCTGAAATAATATGCCCCAAAAATCCAACTTCTCTGAGCCAAAACTCACATTTACTGAATTTAGCAAACAATTGCTTATCTCTCAAAGTTTGTAGCAGAATTCTCAAATGCTCGGTATGCTCAGTCTCATCTCATGAATAGATCAGAACGTCATTAATGAATACAACAACAAATTTGTCTAAATACGTTCTAAAGATCTGATTCATCAAATCCATAAAGACTACAGGTGCATTAGTTAATCTAAAAGGCATAACAAGAAATTCATAATGTCCATACCTCATTCTGAAAGTAGTTTTCGGCATATCTGAATCTTTAACTTGCAGTTGATAATAACTAGATCAAAAATCAATCTTTGAAAACACTGTTGCCTCTTTCAACTGGTCAAACAAATCATCTATTCTCGGTAACAGATACTTGTTTTTTATCGTAACCTTATTAAGCTGTCGATAGTCAATACACATTCCCATTGACCCGCATTTCTTCCTTACAAACAATACTGGCGCACCCTAGGGTAAAAAACTAGGTCGTGCAAAACCTCTATCTATTAACTCTTGTAACTGAGCTTTCAATTATTTTAACTCTGCATGACCATTCTCATGCGATGCTATATAGATATCGCTTATGTTCCCAAAGATTAAATCGAAGAGCAAATTCAACCTCTCTGATCTGCGACAATTAAGACAATTCTTCTGAAAACACATCCAAAAACTCACATACTACTGCCACTGATTCAATTTTCGATTCAGACACTTTTGTATCTAAAATATAAGCAAGATAAGCTTTGCAACCTTTTTTCACATATCTCATAGCTGACATAGACAAAATCACAACTTGTAATTCACTCGATTCATCTGATTCAATTTGAATGACTTCACTATTTAGACATTTCAATTCAATAGTCTTTCATCTACAATTCACAAAAGCATCATGCAGAGTCAACCAATCCATACCCAGAATTACATCAAACTCATCAAATGATAAAAGCATCAAATCAGCCAGAAAATAGTAACCTCGAGTCATTAAAGGACAATTATTGCAAACTTTATCAACTAAAACATACTTGCCTAAGGGGTTCGATACTTTAATCACAAACTCAGTAGACTCAACAAGCAAATTCTTACTAAACACTAAATTCATACAGATATATGAATGAGTCGATCCAAAATCAATCAATGCAATCACATTAGTGTCATAAAGAGAAAATGTACCAGTGATAACATCAGGTAATGATGCATCTTCTTGAGCGAGAATAGTGTAAGCTCTAGCAGGTGCTTTGGCCTCGGATCTCATAGCAGAGTTTTTGTCATACCCCTATTACTGATCACATTTCCAGCATTTCTCGATGGCCTCCCTCTATTAGCTGTGTTACCCGGTCTTGCACTCTGAATCTTATCTTTCTTAGCTAACTCTGGGTAATCTGGAATAAAATGATCTCGTGAACCACATTTGTAACAAAATCTATTATTATATTTTTCCCAACATTCCCCAAAATGTCGTCTTCCACACTGTTGACACTCGGGTTTATTGTTTTTCACACTGCCAATGCTCAATAATGAAGTAACTTGAGCTTTAGGACTCATGTATTGATTTCCATGATCTTTATTCTGATATCCCATTGAAGCATTGGATTGATTATATGAATCTCTTGATTTCTTTGATGAAGACTGATACGACTTATTTATCGATCTTTTTCTCAAGTCTCTTACATCTGAATCTGATTTTCTCTTTTCTTTGCTAAGATCCTCGGCTTTGCAAGCTTTGTCAACCAGGAAAACAAATTCTTTCAATTCTAGAATTCCAACTAAAAGTTTAATATCCTCATTCAACCCATCAACAAACTGCTTGCACATGATTTCTTCAATAGAAACATACTCCCGAGCATACTTGCTCAACCGTACAAATTCTCTTTCATACTCGGTCACAGTCATATAGCCTTGTCTCAATTCTAGAAACTCTTTATGCTTTTGATTTAAAAATCTTCGACTTATGTATTTCTTCCTGAACATAGTCTGAAAGAATTCCTAGGTCACTCTTTCCCTCAGTACTACAAACACCAAAGTATTCCACCATTGATACACAATGTCTCTCAATAAGGAAATGGCACACTTTAAACACTCAGCTGGCATACACGACAATTCATCAAATACCCGAATAGTATTTTCAAGCCAAAATTCAGCTATCTCAGGTTCGTCATCAATGGTAGCTCTGAACTCTTTGGCCCCGTACTTTCGAATTTTATCAACTGGTGGCTTACTTACTCGTTGAACTTCTACAACTTGAGAGGCTACAGGGATCGATTGAGGATTAGATGGGGGTGGAGGTTGTTGAGCAACCAGATTTGTCTGGACATATTGTGTGAACCACTTGTTCATCATTTGGAAAAAGTCTTCATTAGCCTCTCCACCGTGACTACTCGACACAAGTTTAGAATCAGACGACACTGCCCCTTGAGGGGAGCTGGCACATTACTTTCAACATCTTCAGCTACAGCTCGACCAGGATCCATTTACTATACGAAAGCACAGTTTAAATTTTCAAAAGTCATCATAATATCACATGTTATATATGGCATTTATAGCTAGACTCACACACACACTACGTTAGTCCTAGAATCGACTAAACCGTAGCTCTAATTCTAAAAAATGTAACACCCCTTACCCATATTTAACACCAGAATAGGGTTACAGAGCATTACCAAACTTATAAATCAATTAAACATACACTTTGTATACATTTTCATATTTCATGTAATTATCATTCAATTACAATCACATTGTCCATAAAACAAGCCTACGAGGCTCAAAACATACTTTGGGAGTGGTTTGGGACTAAACGATAACTTTTAAAAACTTTACAAATACTTAAAAATTTTTCCCAAAACAGGGGACACACGCCCGTATGGCCAGGCCGTGTGTCTCACACGGCCAACAGACACACCTGTGTCACAAGCCATGTGGACATTCGAAATGGGATCACATAGTTGTGTCCCAGCCCGTGTCCTACCCTATGTAACTCATTGACTTTGGTCACACGGCCAACACACACGCTCGTGTGCCTTAAAAAAGGCCATATATGTCCCTGTGCCAGGCCATGTGCAAGGCCGTGCCAAACCTGTTGGGTATACTGACTTACGCCACACGGCCAATCACACACCCGTGCGCTAGGCCGTGTGGAACATACGAACTTGGATTCTAAATCAACACCAGGAGACACACAACCATGTAACATAACCGTGTCCCATACACGGCTGAGACACACGCCCGTGTGGACAAAAATAGGCTATTTACCTAGCCAATTTGCCACCCAAACTTGTGTACACCTATACCAAATCTCAAATGGCACAAAACATGGCATATGAAAGCATATCATCAACCTTAATCAAACATTATTTATACCATTTCCAAACCAACAAATACAAGACCCACTTTACCAAAATAAGCAATTCAATTACATACCAAAATTTACCCTTTTCATTCATCACTATGGTCATTTTCAAACATGCATCAAATTGCCTAAACTCATAAGCATACTATTTACTAATTCCTCAACCATTTGACATTCAATATATCCATTTTCAACAAGCATCTAATACCATCATAACTAGCATTTAAAATGCAATTACCAATCTCAAACAAAGGCTATTTGCACACTTATATACATCAAATTCACCATTATAAGCCAACTCACATTATATATATACAAACCAAACCTTAGAAATTTACAAGTCAATTCAAATGGCTAGATTCACAAACAAAACATATGTCATATTAACCAAAACCCCTATACATGCCATATGACCCAAAACCTAATTTCAAGGGAACCAAGTGATAGTTGGATAGTGTGAAGCAATCTCCGATGGTTCTTGAATCTGAGCTACCTTTGAAATCACTATAAAACACAGAGAAATACACAAAGTAAGCTTTATAGCTTAGTAAGTTTGTATAACATGTAAAACCAACTTACCAAATGTGCACAATTTAAACAAATAAACATAATATACAAATCACATATGAAAGTATCATCCTACCACAATTTCTTTCACAAGACTAGTTATCACTTTTATAATTTCCTTATTTTCATTGCTCATACGATTCACGTACTGTAACAGCCTGAATTTGGGCATAGTCAGAACAATGGTTTTGGGACCACAAATATGACATGGAAATTTTATTTTGTTGATATTTTATGACCTATGATGTAATTCCATGATTGTGTGAAAGTTTTGCTAAGAAATTTTATTGATAAGTGCTTAATTGGATATTTAGGACTAAATTGTAAAAGTTGTAAAATATGTGTTCTAGAAGATTTGGATATGAAATTACAATGAGATGTTAATTAGAGGTCCTTATTTAGTAATTATACCATTATATTTTAAGTTGGACAAAAATGGACATGGCTAGGTAAAATTTCAAAGATAGGCCTCAAAGGCATTTTGGTCATTTGGTAATTAAAAGAATAAAAAGGGAAAATCAAGCCAAAATTTTTTCCATCTTCTCCAACCATAGCAAAAAATCACAAGCTCTCCATAGCTAGGGTTTCTTCAACTTTCAAGCTTGATTGTAAGTACATCCTAGCCCCGTTTTTAATGCTCTTTATGTTTTTGAAGTCAGTTTTAATTGATCTGCCTATTTCTAGCCTTCTTTTGAACTAGGGTTCAAGTTTGAAAATTTACCCATGTGTGACATGCTTTTATTCTGATGTGTTATGGAAGAAAATGCATGTTTGATGTCTGTTAAACAACTTTTACTAAGTGATATTTTGGTGAAATTGCATAAAAATGACCTATTTGTAAAAGTTTATAAAATGGTAGTAGAAATGTGAAATAATGAAAAATGTAGGCTGTTATAAGAATATATGAGGTTCAGCTAGGCTTAGGTTACAAAGAAAATGGATACATTTCATTTACAAGCTTAGGGACTAAAGTGTAAATATGTAAAAAGTTAAGGACGAAATGCTAATTTTTCCATAGTGTAACTTTTGGGCTAAATTGAATAATATGATTATTAAATGAGTTAAATGTGTTATTATAGATCAAGAAAAACAAAGGTCAGACCTTGATAGAGGGAAAAACAAAGTGTTTAACGATAAGGTCAAATTTCCACTATATTGTACCGAGGTAAGTATGTATGTAAATAATGCACCGTTAAATTCATATTATAAATGTTTGCAATATTGCATGGATTATGTGATTATATTATGAATTATGTGATTTACCTTTGAATGAAATCGATAAAGCTCTGACAAGTGTGAGAAGATCCCGGTTGAACCTTAGCAATAGAATAGGATACGAGTGACATGTCACTGAAACCTATGTGTTATGTGTGATTTATGTGATCCGGATGCTGGTCTTGTACGTCTACCAGTGGCGGGGTAGTCCGGCATGTGTTGGGATCCCTAAAAGCTTATGTGAGCAGCATTGGGTAGTTCCATTTTGACTGTAACACCCCATACCTGTGTCTGATGCCGAGACAGAATACGAGGTATTACCAGACTTGAACGTACTCAGCTATGCAAAACCGAGTCATAAAATCTCAATCAAATTTAAAATTATTCAAGAACATGCATGTCGTACCTTATATGGGCCTACGAGGCCCAAAATATACATCAAAGGTGGTTCGAGACTAACCGTGAACTTTAGAAATTTTTCTTCATAAAACAGGGTCACACGCCCATGTGCCCTTGACACGCCTGTGTCTCTAGGCCATGTAACTGTCTGTTTATGACGTCAGCATCCATTGAAGGTCACACGGCCAAGTCACACGCTCGTGTGCTAGCCCGTGTGGCGAATTTAATTTTCGCATTTAAGGTGCAGACTTTGCACGACCTGGGCACATGCCCATGTCTTAAGACCCACGGCCGTGTCTCTGCCCGTATGTTTACTACCATGCATACTGACTTGTAAAACTAGGGTGCAGGGGACACAGGGCCGAACAACATGCCCATAGGACTGGCCGTCTGTCACACATAGCCTAGACACATGCCCATGTGTCTACCCGTGTGGACAATTCTTGAGACTATTTTCCAAGCCCTCTTGTCACCCACAACAACACAAACACACCCACATGTCAATGGTGATAAATTCAGCAAGAGTTGGGTTACTTAGACCTCCCAAAACATTGTGTCATGCATGACAATTTCATATCAAGGTGTATATGTTTAGGACTCCCCGCTTGACAAGTTCATTCATTGCATTTGTTTACCTTTATTCATATTATGACCATGCTAATTAGCATCATTTATCCATCAAGCATAAATTCCACCTTTTTATCACTCATTTTTGGCAACCAATTTAGCACACACCACAAGGATAATAACACATCTCATGCATGTAGCAATATTTAGGGTTTTTAACCCAATAATCAAAATGAGCCATGTTTCATGGCCATATACAAAATGAAAAAATATACCAACATGAGCCAACACTTTGGCCAACAAATATGACACATATAACAAAATACTAAGTCCCCTATACATGCCATGCCTAAAATTATTAAACCAAATACACCCAAAAGATTTGTTGATAGTGTGACTCGAGCTCCGACATCTACGATCCCTAAGCTAGCTCGGCAATGCTACAGAAAAGAGGAAAAGAGAGAGGGGTAAGAATAAATCTTAGCAAGTTATATGTAAATAATAAACAACATAAATCAGGATATTCATGGATTAAACATATTGTCCATTATCACCACAATATCATACTTCACACATGACCATAGTCAAAATTGACATTAAGTGTCCTGAAACATCAAGTGTATCTTACTCCTTTCTACTCATACTAAATTTCCCATTATGAATCGAGTTCAAAACTCATGAGATTTACGTACATACCTGCATCGTACATTCTTACTCATATCACTCCACTTCTTAACCCAACATCTTGAATGAACCATTGAACCACCGAAATACTGAAGGACACTCGGGATTGTCATACACTAATTTAAGTACCAATGCCATGTCCCCAACATGGTCTTACATGAATCCACATATCATCACCTATGCCATGTCCTAGACATGGTCTTACACTGAGACACATATCATCGTCGATGCCATGTCCCAGACATGGTCTTACACTGGCACACATATCATCGCCGATGCCATGTCCCAGACATGGTCTTACACTAGCACATATATCATCGCCGATGCCATGTCCCAGACGTGGTATTACACAGGCACATATATAATCGTCGATGCCATGCCCCAGACATGGTCTTACACGGGCACATTTATTACGGTGTCACGACATCCAAGTCCTAAGTATTCCTTCGGGTCACCCGGGCTTCTAAGACACGAGGCTATCACTAGACTTCCATTGGATCATCAAAATTAAATTTTATTGAAGCGTACATACAGGTATCATATAATGTCAAATATTGAACACATAATAAAAGAATTGTTGAATTACTTGCACACATCTTACCTCGGTGCAAAATGCGACAAATTTGTGATTTAGTCCACAACCTTGCCTTTTCCTAGGTCAAGGTCTATCCCTCGTCTCTCTTGATCTATAATAGCACATTTAGCTTATTTAATACATGCATTATTCATTTCAGTCCAAAAATCACGATATGGAAAAATTACAAATTTACCCCTAAAATTTTACAAAATTATAAAATTGCCCCTAGGCTCTTAAAATGAAAAGTACCTATTTTCTCATTATTCGAGCCTAGCTGAATATTTTTCCCACTTATACCAATCCACAATTGTAACACCCCAAACCTGGCCCAGATATTACGGCCGAATCTGGCGTGTCACACTGAAGCGTCACTATAAAAGTCATGTTTTATAAAAAATCTTTCTTAGTGTTTAAAGAGTATCTTTGTTATAGATTAAAGTGAATAGAAGCTGTGCACCAGGTAGGATGCCAGTAAAAGAGGAGGTGAGTCTATTAGACTGCTTAAGTACCAAGCTCTCCACGGATCCACTCCTAGACATGCACACAACCATTGCCACACTTTAACTGAGTGGTTGTTCAGGAAAACCATTTTGTTTTAAACCATTTGGAAACACTTATTAATTTTGAGAACGTTTTCGTTTAGGAAGCTTTGTTTTGTTTTGTGATATTTTGAAATCAGGTAATTTCTTTTTATCTTTTTTTTTCTTTTTCAAAACGCGCCCTAGAGCTATTCGATTTCAAACATTTAAAACAATATCACGCCTAAGCTAACAATCATACTAAAGCAATTAAAAATAATTTAAGCGGCCTTATTACAACTTAAACCCAAAATAATTAAAGTAAATAATAACTAATCAAGTCATAAGAAGAAAATCGAGCTTGCAAAACATGTGGCCACTCCGAAACCCTCACAGCTCCAAGTCCACTATGGTTGGGGGTTACCTGGATGGATAAAATTAAGGGGTGAGTTTGGAAAACTCAGGTGTGTAAAATAACCCAACCATAGTCCACATCAAGTACAAACCACGAAACAAATTAAGTTGGGCCTTAGCCCTATACAAAATTCGAATGAAGCCCATAGGCCCATAACAGATCACGAGAATGTAAATATCATGTATGCGAAAAACCCAACCCATATCCATCCGTATACACCCCCGTACCAACCTTACACCATGTGGGGAGACAACTCGACCCACCCATCCACTACACACCACAGAATTTGCAGCATGGCTGCCAGAACAAATATTGTGACAGAGTCACCAGATACAGATATTGTGGCAGAGCCACTAGAACAGATATTTGTGGCAATGTCACCAGAAACAGATAATTGTGGCAAAGCCACCAGAACGCTTCCTCCATCAAAATAACCTTTATCCCATGCAACAAATATACATGTCATGGCATATCGCAAACAGAATTAGAATATCATGCAATTCAGTCAAAATCAACCCTAAGGGTATAACGGTCATTTTGCACCTAGGGATATAATGGTAATTTTCATACTTAGGGGTATTTAGTGAATTTACTATTTTAGGATTTTCATGCATATTACAACCATCAAAGTATTAACAGAAACACTTACCGAGCGTTTTTACCGAATTGGGCCTGTTAGCCCATTAACCTATTTTTGGCCCATTAAGCCCAAATATACCGATGTGCACGAAATTGCGCACTCTGCAATCTTACTGCTTGAGATTACCAGGATTAACAAACAAACCATCTCACGAGCACTCACACGCTCGCAAGTTCACAAAATGTCGGGTTTTCGGCATTTCGGCTTTTGCCGATCTAGTCTATGAGTGGGCGTCGTTTACACACCTGATCTGTAACGATACATTGGCGAGATCCACACACGATCTGCCTACAATCGAGTTACTAATACGTCAGACTACATATCAAAAACAAAATACGTACTAATCTCCTTACCAAAATCGACCAACACCCTTAATGGCCTTAGATTGCTTACCTTTGCCGGAATATGGACTAGATCTAAATCTAGTCGTTCCAATTATCCAAGCCCTCGATCAGTAGCCTTTTATCCATACTAGAGCAAAACAAATCAAATAACACCACTAAACCCTTTTAGTTTAGTCGATAGGCACCCTTTGCATATAGGGGTTTTCGGCTTTTCTTTAAATTACCAAATAATAGATAGAGAAGGGATTCCAAGAACTTACCAAAGATTTACTTGCCAAAAATGTTCCCAAGTACCTTCCTATTCCCAATTTGTTGTAGATCTAACCCAAAATACAAATAGAGAATAGATCTAGGTGATTCGGCTTCTAGAACCTATTCTAAGGTATGCTTAATTCGGTTTAAGAAGAAAATAGAAGAATGGGTTACCAAAATAGAAGAGATTATCGGCAGATGAGAGGTTAAGTTTCAGCTTTAATATAAAAGAGATGAAAAGAAGTTTTATGAAGAAGAGGAAATAATCGGTAATGGATGAGAGAGTTGGGGGTTTTTGGCTCTTGAAAGATTGGAATAAAGAGGGTAAAAGATTCGGCCAAGAGGAACAATCGGCTTCCAAGGAAATTTAGGTTTCGGCTTTTAAGGGTAATAGGCTATCTTTAAACGAGAGAAAAGATGAGTAAAAAGAGAAGAGAAGAGTAGAAGAAGATAGGTTCGGTTCTTGATGAAGAAGAGATGAACAAGAAGAAAATAACTCATAAAAGCCCAAAATTAAAAGAACAATTTTGGCACAATTCCTTCCTGACTTAAATTCCATGTTTTGTTCCTTAATTTCAGCCACCACCAATTCAAATCCCATCCAAATTCCTTGCACCATCAGCAGCAGTCCATCGCTAGGAGAGTTTCGTTCAAACTCTAACTCTCCCCCCATGTGAGTAGCGAAATTGGTCCTTCGCGCGTACAGTAGCTCGATCTCCAGACCTCATCTTGTCCCTGCGCTTCACATCCTACTGCTGGCCACCACACCAAGCTTCTTTCTTTACTAATATAGGGTCACAACTAATCTTAATCTATTCCTGCTGAAGCCTCGGTTACTTGCGAAATAAAAATGAAATTTCGCCTGCTATACATCTCGAACCTGCGGCCTTCTAAACACACACATACGTTGCTTGCCATTGCACCGAAGTTCCTTTCATGACATAATCTTCTCACAATTAATTTTAAGGCTTAACTGCTGCAATCACGGCTACTTAAAAATAAATCAAAATTTTGCCTTCCCCTAGGATCAAACCCATATCCTCTCGGCATGCCTAGCACGCTGCTGCCACTGCACCACAAGCACTCTTTGTGGCACACTTCATTCGTAACTTTTTTTAAAGCCTATTTTAGTGCAACCCATTTACTAAAAAAAATAACCATTTGCACGCACTGCGCCTTGAACCCAGGCACCTCCCACGCCCTCCTAGCGTGCTTAGCCACTGGGCCAGGTGCTTGTTTGTGCTAAAACTCAGCCCAAATTATTAATAAGGCCTACTTGTGACAGCCTTTAACTTAAAATCATGTTTACGCATCTTTGGGAATCGGACCCACCTTCCTTCCTCATCGTCATCCAGCGTGCTAACCATCGGGCAAAGCGTTTCTTTATGCCCAGCTTCTGCCCACCTTATTTTTAAGGCCTTATGCCCAGGTTTCCTTAAGAGGCAAAATTTAAGAATTTTGCTAAAGCTATGGGCCGAGCCCCGGATTTTTTTCCATACCATAAACCCTTCGTAATTTATTTAATTACTAACTAAACATACTAAATAATAATAATAAATTAAATCATCCGATTTATTCGGGCCATCTTCTACCTGAACCCAGACTCAAGGCCCAATACTTTCAGGCCCAAAAATTGGGGTGTTACAATAATTTTCATTTATTCACACATTTATACATAATTTCTACCACTTTTACTAATAGGTCCTTTTTATCAATTTCACCAAAAACCATCTAGTAAAAGTTGTTTATCACACCTCAAACCCCCATATTCTTCTATTAAACATCAAAACACAAGCATGTCATTCATGGGTATATTTTTGGACATGAACCCTAGCTTAAATCAAGGGTATAAATAGCTAAATCGAGCTACGAGGATTTCAAAAATATAAAGAACATTAAAAACGAGGCTAGAATGCACTTACTTTGAGCTTGAAAGATGAAAGAAACCCTAGCAATGGCTTCTTGTGAAATTCAGCCAAGAAGGATGAAGATGGACACAAATTTTGACTATTTTTCTCTTTTTATTCTTTTAATAACCAATGGACTAAAATGCCCTTCCATTAAAACTTTGATGTTTTATCCCTCCTATGTCCATTTTTGTCCATAATGAAATATAATGGTCTAATTGCTAAATAAGGACCTCAAATTTTAAATCTCATCACATTTAAGCCCCTTAATCAATTAGAACACATATTTTTCACTTACTGCAATTTAGTCCTAATAACTCAATTGGACACCCTATCAATAAAATTCCTCATTGATATTTTCACACTGTGATTTAATCACACAGTAGACCTTAAACATTTATCGATATGAATATTTTTACCACAGATTTGTGGTTTCAAAACCACTATTCCATTTAGGCCCTAATTTGGGATGTTACAATTCTCCCCCCTTTTGGGATTTTCGTCCCCGAATATCTTACCGATAATCAAATGCGGGTATTGGTTTCTCATGGCCTCCTCGGGCTCCCATGTAGCCTCTTCTAACCCATGCCTGTGCCATAACACTTTCACTAAGGCGATATTCTTGTTTCTCAATAGTTTGACTTCCCAAGCCAGAATCTTGATCGGCTCTTCACCATAATTCATATCCGGTTGAATCTCAACCTTTGTCAGTGAGATCACATACGAAGGGTCCGATTTATAATGACGTAACATAGACATGTGGAATACATCATGGCTCTTTTCCAATTCAGGTGGAAAAGCCAACCAGTAAGCTACTGGTCCTATCCTTTTGGTGACCTCATAAGGTCCTATAAAACGAGAAGTCAACTTGCCTTTCCTACCGAATCTCAGAACCTTTCTCTATGGGGATACTTTCAAAAATACTTTATCGCCCACTTGATACTCAATCTCTTTCCTTTTTAAATCTTCATAAAACTTTTGCCTATCCGATATCGCCCCTTAAACAATCTCGAATTATTTTTACTTTATGTTCGGTTTCCTTAATGAAGTCAACTCCGTGCAATTTATTTTCCCTGAGTTCCGTCCAGTACAAGGGAGTTCGGCACTTCCGGCCACACAACGCCTCATAAGGTGCCATTTTTAAACTCGTCTGAAACTATTGTTATAGGCAAACTCAACCAAAGGTAAGCATTTTTCCCAACTACCTTGGAATTCTAGGACACAGCATCTCAACATGTCTTCTAAGGTTTGAATCACTCTTTCGGATTGGCCATCAGTTTGTGGATGAAAGACGGTGCTAAAATTCAATCTCGTGCCCAAGGCTTCTTGTAACTTTTTCCAAAATCGCGAGGTAAATCTCGGATCTCTATCCGATGTGATCGATAAGGGTATTCTGTGAAGCCTCACAATTTGAAAAATATATAATTTAGCCAATTTATCAAGCAAGTAGTCGGTACGTACCGAGATAAAATGAGCCGACTTAGTCAATCGATCAACTACAACCCATACTGCATCTTTCTTACTCGGTGTCAAAGGTAAGCCTGTTACAAAATCCATAGTAATACGATCCCATTTCCACTCGAGAACCATGATAGGTTGTAGTAATCCTGAAGGTACTTGGTGCTCAGCTTTTACTTATTGACAAATCAGGCATCTCGTAACAAACTCAGAAATATCTCTCTTCATACCGTTCTAACAATATATTTTCTTCAAGTCGTTATACATCTTTGTACTACCGGGATGTACTGACAGACGACCATTGTGTGCCTCATGCAAAATCTTGTAAATCAACTCAGTATCTTTAGGCACACAAATCCTGTCGCGAAACCTCAAGCAACCATAGGAATCAATCCAAAAATTAGATTCAAAACCCGACTCACACTGAGTTCTCTTAGCTTTCAAATAATTGTCGTTATTCTGAGTTTCACAAATTTCTTGGAGAAACATCGGCCCAGATCTCAACTCGACTACAACCGCACCATCATCTGATAAAGCTAATTGAGAATCCATGGCTCTCAAAGCAAACAAGGATTTCCTACTTAGAGCATCAACGACCACGTTCGCGTTTCCCGGATGATAGTTGATTATTAACTCATAATCTTTTATCAACTCTAACCACCTCCGTTGCCTTCGATTTAAGTCCTTTTGAGTCATCAAGTATTTCAAGATCTTATGATCGGTGAATATTTGGCATGTCTCACCATATAAATGGTGTCTCCAAATCTTCAATGCAAACACGATAGCAGCTAATTCCAAGTCATGTGTCGAATAATTTTTCTCATGCGGTTTCAGTTGTCTAGATACATTGGCTATCACTCTGCCTTCCTACATAAGCACACATCCCAAACCATTCAAGGATGTATCACTAAAGATAACGAACTCCTTTCCAAGCTCAGGTTGAACTAATACTAGAGCTTCAGTCAATAACACTTTTCGTTTCTCAAAACTCTATTGGCACTTCTTTGTCGATTCGAACTTAGCTTCCTTTTGTAACAACTTTGTCATTGGAATGGCAGTCATCGAAAATCCTTTAACAAACCATCTATAATAACTGGCCAAGCCTAAAAAGCTTTTGACCTCTGCCACATTCTTCGACAGTTTCCAGCCAACAATGGCTGAAATCTTAGTCAGATCAACTCTAATGCCGTCCCCAGAAATAATATGTCTTAAAAACCCAACTTCACGAAGCTAAAATTTTCTTTTACTGAACTTGGCATACAATTTCTTGTCCCTCAAAGTCTGCAATACAGTTCTCAAATGCTCAGCATGCTCTGCCTCATCTCTTGAATAAATCAGAATATCATCGATGAACACCACAACAAACTTGTCTAAATATGGCCGAAATATTCAGTTCATTAAATCCATAAACACGGTGGGAGCATTCGTTAACCCAAATGGCATAACAAGGAATTCATAATGGCCATATCTCGTTCTGAAGGCAGTTTTAGTCACATCTAACTCTTTGACCCGCAATTGATAGTAGCCAGACCTCAGGTCTATCTTTGAAAATACCGTAGCTCTCTTCAATTGATCAAATAGATCATCAATCCTTGGAAAATGATATTTGTTCTTTACTGTCACCTTGTTGAGCTGTCGATAATCTATACATAGCCTCATCGAACCATCCTTCTTTTTCACAAATAATATAGGAGCAACCCAAGCTGAAAAGCTCGGTCTCACAAAACCCTTGTCAGTCAACTTCTGTAACTAAACTTTCAACTCTTTCAATTCGTGGGGCCATCCTATATGGAGCAATTGAAATAGGTGTGGTACCGAGAATCAAATCAATGCCAAACTCTACTTCCCTAATAGGTGGCAACCCAGGCAATTCTTCCAAGAACACATCCGAATACTCACATACTACCTATACCGACTCAATCTTTAACTCAGACTCTTTAGTGTTCAGTACAAAGGCAAGGTAAGCTTCGTACCCCTTTCTTATACATTTCTGAGCAAACAAGGAAGAAATCACTGTAGGCATGCCATTTAATTTATCTGGTTCAACCCGAAGAGCATTAATATCCTTACATTTAAGTTCAATAAATTTTCTTCCATAATTCACTACCACATTATGAGTAGTCAACCAATCCATACCAAGAATTACATCGAATTCATCAAATGGTAATAGCATAAGATTAGCCGGAAAATAATGACCCTTAATCATCAAAGGGAAATTCTTACACACTTTATCAACTAACACATATTTTCCTAATTGGTTTGACACTCTTATCACGAATACAGTAGATTCAATAAGTAAGTTCATATCAGACACCAATTTCATGTAAACATATGAATGGGTAGACCTCGGATCAATCAAACCAACAACAGTAGTATCATGGATAGAAAATGTACCTGTAATTACATCTGGAGATGAAGCCTCTTCACAAGCGTGAATGGCGTAGGTCCTTGCAGGTGCCCTATCCTCGGGTCTTACAACGGACTACCTAGGTGCACCCTTACTATATGTTTCACTCCCCAGATTCCTCTGAGGTCTCCCCTTATTAGCAGTGCTATTTGATCTTGTTCCTTGAAAATTTCTTTTCTTCATCCTCTCGAGACAATCCCTAACAAAGTGATCAGGGGAACTGCACTTGAAACAGGTTTTATCGCCCCCTTAGCTGTAACATCCTAAAATAGGGCCTAGTCAGAATAGTGGTTTTGGGACCTCAAATACGATGTTAAAATATTAATTTTATGATTTTTATGAGGTTTAGGATATGAATATATGCATGTGTTAAAGTTTCATGAAGAAATTCTAAGTATAAGGTGTCCAATTGGAAATTAGGGACCAAATTGAATAAATTACAAAATTTGTGTTCTAAGAGCAATTTGTATGAAATTGCTTTGGATTATTAATTAGAAGGTCTTAAAGATCAATTTTCCCAATTTCTAAGTTTTTGGACAAAAATAGGCTTGTATGGAAAATTTTGAAGGAAAGGCATTAGGGGCATTTTGGTCATTTGGTTTATTAATGATATAAAAATGGGAAAATAAGCCAAAAATCAGCTCATTCTCTCCATATTGCTGCAAAAAATTAGGGTTCTCCATAGCTAGGGTTTTCAAGTTTTCCAAGTTCATTAATAAGTGCTATCAAGCCTCGTTTTTAATGTTCTTCGTATTTTTGAAATCCCGGTAACTTGCTATCTCTATTTCTACCAATATTTCATGCTAGGGCTCATGTTTAGAAAATTACCCATGCATGAGAATCTTATGTTTTGATTTTTTATGGAGGGATATGAGAGTTTAAAGGATGGTAAACAACTTTTACTAAATAGATTTTCATGAAAAGGGCTTTAAGGACTATTTTGTAAAAATTATAGAAATGGGTAGAAAAATGTGAAATGAAGGAAAAATGTGGGCTGTTGTAAGCATGAAAAATATTTGGCTAGGCTTGGGTAACCAAAAAGTCCCATACATTGCATTATCTGAGCCTAGGGACTAAATTGTAAATATATGAACGTATAGGGGTAAAATAGTAATTTTACCCAAGAATGAATTTTGGGTCGTTTTGAGTAATGTATGTATTAAACGAGCTAAAATTTGGTATTATAGATCAAGAGAATCGAGATACGGGCCTTGATCGGGGAAAGAACAAGGTTTACGAAGTTTAAGCTCGTTTTCTAATATTTTGTACCAAGGTAAGTGCATATGCAAATAAATACATTAATTATTACTACTAAATGTTTTACTGATCTTTGTATGCTTATTATACCTGTTTAGCTATTTTGATAATATAACATGTTTTGATGCTTTGCCATTATGATGAAAATGTTGCTATGCTATATGATTATGAGATGTTGGCCATGTTAATGAAATCGACTATGCGAGTACATTCGGTAAAGACCTAGAAGTCCAAAATCCCATTTGAACTTTAGGAATAGTTGAGGATACGAGTGACATGTCACTAGGATAGTTATGTGTTTATGAGCTCATTTAATATATGATACATGCTAGGGTCCGGGTGCTGGGTATCCTGAGTAGTGTTCGAATACCCTTTACCTCTTTGAGTAGCCCCCATTGAGAGCGGCATGTGATTCTGTGATATGAGGCAATCCGGTGCGCATTCTGTTAGGTAGCCAAGGCTACATTTAGGCACTCGGTGCATTTCTTCCGTGTGTCCGAATCATATTCCAAGTGTTCAATGGGAAAGGTATTATGAATTCCAAAAGTGAAATATGTAAACTATGTGTGTGCAAACAGGGCACAGGTATGTACTAAAACCCTATGAGTACTTAGTATATGATGATATTATGAAAAGGTATGTATTTGGATAAGCATGTGCTTATGAATATTAAAGATAAGTTATATATGACATGATGTTATAAGTATTTATGCTCAGATTATCAATTGTTGAAAAATGTAGTTTATTTGCATGTGTACTTACTAAGCTTTATAGCTTACCCACCTCTCTTTTCCCTTCTCTTTAGATATGTCAAGCTAGCTCAAAGGATCAGGGGACATCAGAGCTCGGATCACACTATCTTCAAGAAATTTGGGTATAAAGGTTTAATTGTTTTGGTCATGGCATGCATAGGAAATTTGTCTATTTTGTGTATATGTGTCATGTTGAAATAGCCAAGTGTCATGGTTCATTTGGGCATTAATTATTTTGTATATGGCCATGTGATTTGGTCCATATTAATGATTGGAATGTATCCCTAAGTTTACCTTTGTATGCATGCCAAGATGTGCATGTGTTGGTGATGTGCTTTGTTTGGTGGATGATTATTTATTTACTTGTATGTGGTTGCATGGTTTAATACTCATAATGGATTAATAGTAAGGGATATGGTAAATCATGAAATTGGTGTGGAATGACTAAAAGATAAGGTTGTGTGAATACTAATGGACTAGTATAAAAAGGGTCATAATGATGCTATAATGTTGCATGTTTAAGTGTCCAAATATATCATGGAGTAAGCCATTGAAAATGTTGGAGTGTACGATTGATTAGGGGTGACCAATGGCTTGGAGAATAGTCTCTAAATGGTCCACATGGGTAGACACGGGCATGTGTCTAGGCCATGTGTGACACACGGTCAGCCCATAGGCGTGTCGTACAGCCGTGTGTCCCCTGCACCTTAAATTTTTTTGTTAAAAATGCATGGTAGGAAACACACGGGTAGAGATACGGCCATGTGTCTCAACCGTGTAGAGGACATGGCCTCTCTCCATGGGCGTGTGCTTGGCCGTGCGCCTCAATTTGTATGATGACGTTATAAACAGAATGCTCGCTAAAAATCACACGGGCTACCACACGGACGTGTGCCAGGCCGTGTGAGGGACACTGGCAAGTGCTCGGCTGTGTGAAAACCCCTCTAGGTTCGAAATAGAAAGTAAATCCAATCATTCCACACGGGTGACAGACACGAGCGTATCCCCAAGCACACGGGCGTGTGCTTTGCCTCCATACGGGCGTGTAGGCATAACTCTAGGGACAATTTTTCTAAAATTTTCTATAGTTTTCAGTTTAGTCTCGGACCGCTAATAATATATGTTTTGGGCCTCAAAGGTCCACAATAGAGACAACTTGATTTTTATTTGATTGGTTTTAGATTGGATGAAATTTTATGGTCCGATTTTGTATGTTTAGTTCTGTTTAAGTCTGGTAATGCCTCATACCTTGTCTCGGCATCGGACACGGGTACAGGGTGTTACATCAGCACTCGCCGGGGTGATGTCTCCCACACTGGGGACATCCTGATCTATTAGGTCGAGCATTCCCAACACTAGCAATTGAGGTAGTCTGAGCTTTCGAAAATGTGTACTGTTTACCCCTATTCCTACTCGAATACCCAGAAGAGGCATTAGGTCGAGTAGTAAACTCCCTCGACTTCTTAGATGAAGACTGAAAATATTTGTTCAGTTGCCTCTTCCTCAAGTCTCGAGATATCGAGTCAGCTTTCCGCTTTTCCTTATCCAATTCTTCAGCCTTGCATTGTCTTTCAACCAATGCAACAAAATCTTTCAACTCTAGGATGCCAACCAACAATCCGATGTCTTCGTTCAACCCATCCTCAAACTTTTTGCACATGATAGCTTCAGTTGATACATATTCTCGAGCGTATTTACTAAGCGTCACAAACTCAAGCTCATACTCGGTAACTGTCATTTTTCCCTGCTTCAACTCAAGGAACTCTTTCCTCTTTTGGTCCATAAACCTTTGACTGATGTACTTCTTGTGAAATTCCTCATGGAAAAACTCCCAAGTCACCTTCTCTCTCAGTCCAACCGACACAAGAGTGTTCCACCACTGGTAGGTCGAATCTCTCAGAAGCAATACAACTCATTAAAGACTCAGATGGTATTCTCAAGCCAAAATTCTGCTATTTCTAGATTATCATCTATATTAGGTCAGAACTCTTCAGCTCTTTGCTTTCTAATTCGGTCAATTGGAGGCCTTTCCCTTCTCACCGTCTCAACAAGGGGCTACAGGGGTAGCCTGAGGAATAGGCAGGGGTGGGGGAGGTTGAACACTCGGGTTTTTCTGAACAAACTCTGTGTACCAATTATTCATCATGTGGAGAAAGGCTTCTCTGCCTCCTTCTCCTCTATTAACTGTCTCGGGTTTACTATCTGATGGCACTGCTCCTTTAGAGGGAGTAGGTTACTTTCTACATTGTTAGCAACTACTCGTTCGGGATCCATTTGCTATATAAAACACAATTTAAATTGTTAGGAGTTGTCACACTATCATAATATACGTATGGCATGTATTCTAGACTTCCACACTCGCTACGTAGTCCTAGAATCGACTAAACTGTTAGCTTTAATACCAATAAATGTAACACCCCATACCCGTGTCTGACGCCAGGACAAGATAGGAGGTATTACCAGACTTGAACATACTCAACTATGCAAAACCAAGTCATAAAATCTCAATCAAATTTAAAATTATTCAAGAACATGCATGTCATCCCTTATATGGGCCTACAAGGCCCAAAACATACATCAAAGGCGGTTTAAGACTAACCGTGAACTTTAGAAATTTTTCTTCATAAAATAGGGTCATACACCTTTGTGCCCTTGACACGTTCGTGTCTCCGGGTTGTGTAACTCTCTGTTTATGACATCAGCATCCATTTAAGGTCACACGACCAAGTTACATGCCCGCGTGCTAGGCCGTGTGGCGAATTTAATTTTTGCATTTAAGGTGCAGACTTCACACGGCCTGGGCACATGCCCATGTCTTAAGACCGTGTCATCCACATGGTTGAGACTCACAGCTGCGTCTTTGCTTGTGTGTTTACTACCATGCATATTGACTTATA
Source organism: Gossypium longicalyx (assembly GCA_025698465.1). NCBI lineage: Eukaryota > Viridiplantae > Streptophyta > Magnoliopsida > Malvales > Malvaceae > Gossypium > Gossypium longicalyx. The sequence continues at coordinate 54,837,585 of CM046996.1, forward strand.
AAACTAGGGTGCAGGGGACACACGACCAAACAACACGCCCATGGGATTGACCGTGTGTCACACACGGCCTAAACACATGCCCATGTGAACAATTCTTAAGACTATTTTCCAAGCCCTCTTGTCACCCACAACAACACAAACACAACCACATGTCAATGGTGATAAATTAAGCAAGAGTTGGGTTACTCAGACCTCCCAAAACTTTACGTCATGCATGACAATTTCATATCAAGGTGTGTATGTTTAGGACTCCCCACTTGACAAGTTCATTCATTGCATTTCTTTACCTTTGTTCATATTATGGCCATGCTAATTAGCATCATTTATCTATCAAGCATAAATTCCACCTTTTTATCATTCATTTTTGGCAACCAATTTAGCACACACCACAAGGATAATAACACATCTCATGCATGTAGCAATATTTAGGGTTTTCAATCCAATAATCAAAATGAGCCATGTTTTATGGCCATATACAAAATGAAATAATATACCAACATGAGCCAACACTTTGGCCAAAAAATATGACACATATAACAAAATACTAAGTCCTCTATACATGCCATACTTAAAAGTATTAAACCAAATATACCTAAAAGATTTGTTGATAGTGTGACTCAAGCTCCGACGTCCACGATCCCTGAGCTAGCTTGGCGATGCTTCAGAAAAGAGGAAAAAAGAGAGGGGTAAGCATAAAGCTTAGTAAGTTGTATGTAAATAATAAACAACATAAATCAAGATATTCATGGATTAAACATATTGTCCATTATCACCACTATATCATACTTCACACATGACCCTATTCAAAATTGACATTAAGTGTCCTGAAGCATCAAGTGTATCTTACTCCTTTCTACTCATACTAAATTTATCATTATGAATCGAGTTCAAAACTCATGAGATTTACGTACATACCTGCACTGTACATTCTTACTCATATCACTCCACTTCTTAACCCAACATCATGAATGGCCCGTTGAACCACCATAATACTAAAAGACACTCGGGATTATCATACACCAATTTAAGTACCAATGCCATGTCCCCGACATGGTCTTACATGAATCCACATATCATCGCCGATGCCATGTCCCAGACATGGTCTTACACTAGCACACATATCATCGCTGATGCCATGTCCCAGACATGCTCTTACACTGGCACACATATCATCACCGATGCTATATCCTAGACATGGTCTTACACAGGCACACATATCATCACCGATGCCATGTCCCAAACATGGTCTTACATAGGTACATATATCATCGTCGATGCCATGTCCCAGACATGGTCTTACACAGGCACATATATCATGGTGTCACGACATCCAAGTCCTAAGTATTCTTTCGGGTCACCTGGGCTTCTAAGACACGAGGCTGCCACTAGACTTCCATTAGATCATCAAAAGTCAATTTTATTAAATCATACATACACGTATCATATTATGTCAAATATTGAACACATAATAATAGAATTGTTGAATTACTTACACACAACTTACCTCGGTGCAAATGGCAAATTTGCGATTTAGTCTACAACCTTGCCTTTTCCTCAATCAAGGTCTATCCCTCGTCCCTCTTGATCTATTATAGCACATTTAGCTTATTTAATACACGCATTATTCATTTCAGTCCAAAAATCACGATATGCCAAAATTACAATTTTGCCCCTAAAATTTTACAATATTACAAAATTACCCTTAGGCTCTTAAAATGAAAAGTACCCATTTTTGTCATTATTCAAGCCTAGCCGAATCTTTTTCCCTCTTATACGAATCCACATTTACACATAGTTTCTACCATTTTTACTATTAGGTCCTTTTTATTAATTTCACCAAAAATCACCTAGTAAAAGTTGTTTATCATACCTCAAACCCCATATTCTTCTATTAGACATCAAAACACAAGCATGTAATTCATGGGTATTTTTTTGGACATGAAACCTAGCTTAAATCAAGGGTATAAATAACTAAATTGAGCTACGAGGATTTCAAAAATATAAAGAACATTAAAAACGAGGCTAGAATGCACTTACTTTGAGCTTGAAAGATGAAAGAAATCCTAGCTATGGCTTCTTGTAAAATTCAGCCAAGGAGGATGAAGATGGACACAAATTTTAACTATCTTTCCCTTTTTATTCTTTTAATAACCAATGGACCAAAATGCCCTTTCATTAAAACTTTGATGTTTCATCCCTCCTATGTCTATTTTTGTCCATAATGACATATAATGGTATAATTGCTAAATAAGGACCTAAAATTTTAAATCTTATCACATTTAAGCCCCTTAATCAATTAGAACACATATTTTTCACTTATTTTAATTTAGTCCTAATAATACAATTGGACACCGTATCGATAAAATTCCTCATTGATATTTTCACACAGTAGACCTTATAACTTTATCGATATGAATATTTCTACCTCAGATTTGTGGTTTCTAAACCACTATTCCGTTTAGGCCCTAATTTGGGGTGTTACACTCACTGACAGCTTGTGTGGGCAGGCTCGTGATTTGCTCAAGAAAGAGCTTATATGTGGTATGAGATATGAGGTAGATTTAGCTACATATGTGGCACTTATGTGTGAGCTTTCCATGTATCCGTTAGTATTCCAAGTGTTCAACGGGAAAAGCCAAAGATGAGTATGGATCTGAATGTGATACGAGATGGTACAGGTATGTACACGAAACTCATGAGTAATGAGATCGAAAGAAATGAGGTTGTGCTAAGAAATCTGATTTAGTAAGTAGTGACTATGGAATAACAATATTATTCATGTTAATTATATTATGTCATATGTATGCTTGGGATGTTTATTATTCACATATGTACTTACTAAGCTTTGAAACTTACTCCCCTTCCTTTCCATTCCTTATAGTGTCACTAAGCTAGCTCGAGATCAATGTCATCGGAGTTCGTTCCACACTATCAATCAATCATTTTAGGTACAAATGAATTTTAGTATGTTGAGTTGTGGCATGTATAGGGACTTGGTCTTTTTGTTATGTGTCATAATTGATTGACCAAATGTGTTGGCTAAAATATTTGATGATTTATTTTGTATATGGCCATGAGATGTGGCCCATAATGGTTAAATTGGATTGCGAGTCTATCTCTATAATTATCCTTGTGCAATTCCAATACCTTATGTGATGTGTAATATACTTACTTGGTGAATGATGGTGGTGATATATGTGTTTTTACGTGTGCTTGATGGTTATGTATGATGAGAGAATGATATATGAATCATAAATGTGTATGATGTGTGATATTGATTGTAATTGTATGTTTATATATGAATGGAAGAATGCTATATGATGTTGTTCAGTATTGGTGCATGTAGGGTGGCAAATTGCTTGGAAAATAGGCTTATTTTTGTCCACACGAGTATACACACGGACGTGTGTTTAGGCCGTGTGTGACTCACGGTCAGCCCTATAGGCGTGTATTCAGGCCGTGTGTCCCCTGATCCCTAAATGTTGAGAAACAAAATGCTCAGAATTGAGCACACGGGCGTGTGTCTCAGCTGTGTGGACGACATGGCCTCGTACACACAGGTGTGTGCTCAGGCTGTGTGAAGTCTGCACCTATTTTATGAAAAATCATGATTTTTACAATTATCACATAGGCTTAGCACACGAGCGTTTGGCTTGGCCGTGTGACCCAAATTTGTGCATGACGTCATAAATAGAGAGTTACATGGGTTAGGGACAACGGTGTGTGTGACCACGTGGCCTACCCACACGAGCGTGTCCCAAACCACACGGGCGTGTGACCCCTGTTTTGTAGTAAAATTTTCTAAGTTTGTAAAAATTTTTAGAAGTTCCCGATTTAGTCCCGAATCTCCTTCAATGTGTGTTTTGGGCTTCGAAGGCTCGTTTTAGGGACATTATGGCTATTTATGAATGATTTTAATTTGGAAGCATATTTATGTCTCGAAATAGTAAGTGTGTGATGATTTAAATCCAAAAATGCCTCGTACCCTATTCCAGCATTGAACACAGGTAAGGGGTGTTACATTTTAGTGGTATCAGAGCTATGGTTTACTAGATCATTGGACTAACACGGCGTGTGTACGAGTTTAGTTGTACATGCCATAAATAATTTTTAATAGTGTGATGATTCCTAACAATTCAAATTATATTTTATATAGTAAATGGATCCCAAACGAGTAGTAGCAAATAACGTAGAGAGTAACGCGCCGGCTCCCGCTCAAGGGGCAACGCCTTCAGATAGTAGACCCAAGACGGTCAGTCCGAAAGGGGAGGCTAGAGAAGCCTTCTTAAAGATGATGAATGACTGGTACATCGAGTTTGTTCGAGCAAACTCGAGTGATCAACCTCCTCTACCCCCACCTATCCCTCAGTCGTTCTTGTAACTCCTCAAGGTATGGACATGTTTAGATTGAGTAAGCCACCAGTTGACAAGATTCGAAAGTATGGGGCTGAAAAATTTAGAGCTACTATTGATGATGACCCCGAAAGGGCAAAACTCTAGTTGAAAAATTCTATCAGAGTATTTGATGAGTTGTCCTGTACACCCGATGAATGTTTGTAATGTGTTGTGTCGCTCTTGAGAGACTCTGCCTATTAGTGGTGGAACATGTTGATATCTATGGTACCTAGAGAGAGGGTTACATGGGAATTTTTTTGAGATGAGTTTAAGAAGAAGTACATCAGTCAGAGGTTTATAGATCAGAAAAGAAAGGAGTTCCTAGAATTGAAGTAGGGCCAGGTAACTATGACAGAGTATGAATAGGAATTCGTCAAACTTAGTAAGTATGCTCATAAGTGTATCTCCTCCTAAGCTATTATGTGTAAGAGGTTTGAAGACGGATTGAATGAAGACATCAAGTTACTTGTTGGGATTCTTGAGATAAAAGAGTTTGTTGTGCTAGTGGATCGATCTTGTAAAGCCGAAGAACTAAGCAAAGAGAAGAAAAAGGTTGATATTGAGACGAGGGATGCTAGAAAAGATCGATGTGTAGGTCATTTTAGTTTCAGCTTAAGAAATCGAGGGATTTGCACATTCGATCGAAATTTTCAGCTGGATATTCACACAGAGATCGTGGTAAACAACATTTGGGTTCCAAAGCTCAGATCACTTCGGTAGCAAGTGGGGGAACCGTTAGATCCAACAGACCCAAGTGCCAACATTGCTGTAGGAGACATCCTGATGAGTGCCAGTTGCATGATAGGGCTTGCTTTAAGTGTGGATTTTAAGATTATTTTATCAAAGATTTCCCATAAATGGCCGAGAAGGAAACATTTCATAATGTAAAACAAAGTAATACTACTACTAGAGGGAGGCCACCGAGGAATCTCAAACATGGAACCAGTAGTAAGAGTGTGGCTAAGGACTTAGCTGTAAGATCAGAGGTCCGAGCTCCTGCTAGGACTTATGCTATTCGCGCCCGTGAGGATGCGTCATCTCCCGATGTGATTACTGGTACTTTTTCTCTCTATGGTACTAGTGTTATTGCATTGATTAAACCTGGGTCGGCACATTCTTACATTTTTATGAACTTGTTAACTAGTAAAAGTTTGCCTGTTGAGTCTATTGAATTTATGATTAAAGTATCAAAACCCTTAGGCAAGTGTGTGCTAGTTGATAAGGTTTGCAGAAATTGTCTTTTGATGATTCAAAGCTACTATTTTTTGGTTGATTTAATGTTGTTTCCATTTGACGAATTTGATATTATTTTGGGTATGGACTGGTTGACTATGCATGATGTGGTAGTGAATTGTAGACGGAAGACTATTGAGTTGAAATGTGAAAATGGTAAAATTCATTGAATTGATTCAGCTAAGTCAAGTGAGTTATCTGTTGTGGTTTTTCCGATGTTGGCTCAAAAATATGTGAGAAAAGGTTATGAAGCTTATTTAGCTTATATGCTGAATACGAATGTATCAAAAATGAAAATTGAAGTGCCGATAGTTTGTGAGTATGCTGATGTTTTCCCTGAAGAATTGTCTGGTTTTCCTCCAATTAGAGAAATTGAGCTTGCCATTGATTTGTCACCTGGGACTACTCTGATATCAATTGCTCCATATCGGATGGCTCTGACTGATTTGAAGGAATTATAGTCTCAATTGCAAGAATTGACAAATGTGGGTTTCGCGAGACCTAGTTCTTCGCCTTGGGATGCACCAGTGTTATTTATAAAGAAGAAGATGAAACTATGAGGCTTTGTATCGACTATTGATAGCCTAATAAGGTGAGTATTAAGAACAAGTACCCTCTGCCAAGAATTAATGATTTGTTTGATCAATTGAAAGGGGAAATGATATTCTCGAAGATTGATTTGAGATCAGGCTACTACCAAATAAGAGTTAAAGAGTTAGATGTGCCGAAAACTGCTTTTAGAATGAGGTATGGTCATTATGAATTTCTTGTAATGCCTTTTGGATTGACGAATGCACCGGTTATTTTTATGGACTTAATAAATCAGATATTATGAACATATTTAGTTAATTTTGTGGTTGTGTCTATTGATGATATTTTGATTTATTCTAGAGATGAAACCGAACATGCTGAGCACTTAAGAATAGTATTGTAGACCTTGGGAGAAAAGAAGTTATTTGCTAAGTTTAGTAAGAGTAAGTTTTGGCTCCGAGAGGTCAGATTTTTGGGACATATAGTTTTCAGTAGTGGTATCTGAGTTGATCCAAGTAAGATATTGGCAATTGTTTACTGGAAACCGCCAAGGAATGTATCCGAGATTAGAAGTTTTTTAGGCTTAGCCAGTTACTATCGACGCTTTGTTAAAAGATTTTTGATGATTGCTACTCCTATGACTCGATTGTTGAGAAAGGATTTTAAGTTTGAATGGTTGGATAAATGTCAACAAAGTTTTTAGAAGTTGAAAACATTATTGACCAAGGCGCCGGTCTTAGTTCAACCAGAATCAGGAAAAGAGTTTGTGATTTATAGTGATGTGTCACTAAATGGTCTTGGTTGTTTATTGATGCAAGAGGGAAAAGTGATAGCTTATGCCTCAAGACAATTGAAACCACATGAGAGGAATTATCCGATGCATGATTTGGAACTAGCTGTCATAGTGTTTGCTTTGAAGATTTGGAGACATTACTTGTATAGTGAGAAATGTCATGTCTATTTGGATCATAAGAGTTTAAAGTATTTGATAACTTAAAAAGACTTGAACTTGTGGTAACAGAGATGGCTTGAGCTACTAAAGGATTATGAACTAGTGATTGACTACCATCCGGGAAGGGCGAATGTAGTCATCGATGCTTTGAGCAGAAAGTCTTTGTTTGCTTTGAGAGTTTTGAATATGAGACTAACTCTATCTGATGATGGTTCAATTTTGGCTGAGTTGAGAGCGAGACAACTATTTCTTCAGTAGATTTGTGAAGCTTAGAGAAATGACAGTGAGTTACAAGCTAAGAGAGCTCAGTGTGAGTTAGGTAATGATTCTGAATTTTGGGTTGGTTCTGATGATTGTTTAATGTTCCAAAATAGAATATGTGTACCGAGAAATGAGGAACTCATTCAGAAAATTTTGCATGAGGCACATAATGGTTGTTTGTCAGTTTGCCTAGGCAGTACAAAAATGTATATTGACTTGAAGAAATTATATTGGTGGGCAGGTATGAAAAAGGATATTTCAGAGTTTGTAACCAGATGTTTGATATGTCAACAAGTGAAAGCTGAGCACCAAGTACCTTCGAGTTTGTTTCAACTAGTGATAGTGCTTGAGTGGAAATGAGACGAAATTACTATGGATTTTGTGACGGGTTTGCCTTTGACCCTGAAAAAGGAAGATTTCATATGGTTTGTTGTTGATAGATTGACGAAGTGAGCTCATTTTATCCCAATACGTACTGATTTCTCTCTTGATAAGCTAGCTGGGTTGTACATTTTTGAAATTGTGAAATTGCACGGGATGCCTATTTCTATTATTTCGGATAGAGATCCTAGGTTCACTTCAAGATTTTGGAAAAAGTTGCAAGAACCTTTAGGTATAAAGTTGAATTTTAGTACCGATTTCCATCCACAAACTGATGGTCAGTCTGAAAGAGTAATTCAAATTCTTGAGGATATGCTCCGATGTTGTGTCCTAGAATTTCAAGGTAGTTGGGAGAAATATCTACCGTTGGTTGAGTTTGCTTATAACAACAGCTTTCAGTCGAGTACTAAGATGGCACCTTATGAAGCATTGTATGGTCAAAAGTGTCAAAATCCATTGTACTGGACTAAGCTTAGTGAGAAGCAAATTCATGGGGTCAATTTAGTTAGAGAGACCGAAGAAAAGGTAAAGGTAATTCGTAACTATTTAAAGGCTGCTTCGGATCGACAAAAGTCATATCAGATTTGAAGAGAAAAGAGATTGAGTTTTAGATTGGTGACAAAATGTTTTTGAAAGTATTTACGTGGAAGAAAATTCTGATATTTGGTCGTAAAGGAAAGTTAAGTCCACGTTTTATTGGTCCGTATAAGGTTATAGAAAGAATAGGGCCTGTGGCCTATCGTTTAGCTTTACCTACTGAGTAGGAAAGAATCCATAATGTGTTTCATGTGTCAATGTTGCGATGATATAGATTGGACCCTTCGCATGAGATTTGTCCTACTGAGATTGAGATTCAATCGGATATGTCCTATGGTGAGGAACTAATTAAGATCTTAGCTCGAGAAGTGAAACAGTTGAGAAATAAGAACATAGTTTTAGTGAAGGTTTTGTCGCATCGACATGGTGTCGAAGAAGCTACGTTGGAAACAGAGAAAGCTATGAGGAAATAGTTCCCAAACCTATTCTCTGGTAAGATTTTCGGGGATGAAAATTCCTAATGGGGAGAGTTGTAATAGCCTGAATTCGGGCCAAGTCAAAATAGTGGTTTTGGGACCATAAATCTGACGTAGAAATGTTTATTTTTTTGATATTTCATGACCTATGATGTAATTGCATGATTGTGTGAAAGTTTTGCTAAGAAATTTTATTGGTAAGTGCTTAATTTGATATTTACGACTAAATTGTAAAAGTTGTAAAATATGTGTTCTAGAACCTTTGGATAAGAAATTACAATAAGATGTTAATTAGAGGTCGTTATTTAGTAATTAGACCATTATATTTCAAGTTGGACAAAAATGGACATGGCTAGGTAAAATTTCAAAGAAAGGCCCTAAGGGCATTTTGGTCATTTGGTAATTAAAAGAATAAAAAGGGAAAACCAAGCCAAAATTGTGTCCATCTTCTCCAACTATAGTAAAAAATCACAAGCTCTCCATAGCTAGGGTTTCTTCAACCTTCAAGCTTGATTGTAAGTACATCCTAGCCCCGTTTTTAGTGCTCTTTATGTTTTTGAAGTAGGTTTTAATCGATCTACCTATTTCTAGCATTATTTTGAACTAGGGTTCAAGTTTGAAAATTTACCCATGTTTGACATGCTTGTATTTTGATGTGTTATGGAAGAAAATGCATGTTTGATGTCTGTTAAACAACTTTTACTAAGTTATTTTTTGGTGAAATTGCATAAAAAGGACCTATTTGTAAAAGTTTATAAAATGGTATTAGAAATGTGAAATAAAGAAAAATGTGGGCTGTTATAGGCATATATGAGGTTTGGCTAGGCTTGGGTAATAAAGAAAATGGATACATTTCATTTTACGAGCTTAGGGACTAAAGTGTAAATATGTGAAAAATTAGGGGCAAAATGGTACTTTTGCCATAGTATAATTTTTGGGCTAAATTGAATAATGTGATTATTAAATGAGTTAAATGTGTTATTATAGATCAAGAAAAATGAGAGTTGGACCTTGATCGAGGAAAAAACAAAGTGTTTGACGATTAGGTCAAATTTCTACTATTTTGTACCGAGGTAAGTTTGTATGTAAATAATGCATCGTTAAATTCATATTATAAATGCTTAAAATATTGCATGAATTATGTGGTTCTATTATGAATTATGTGATTTACCTTTGACTGAAATCAATAAAGCTCTAACAAGTGTGAGAAGATCCCGGTTGAAGCTTAGGAATAGAATAGGATACGAGTGACATGTCACTAGAAACCTATGTGTTATGTGTGATTTATGTGATACAGGTGCTGGTCTTGTACCTCTACCAGTGGCTAGGTAGTTCGGCATGTGTTGCGGATACCTGACAGCTTGTGTGAGCAGTACTGGGTAGTTAGATCCTGACTTATAGCTTGTGTGAGCATGCCCGTGACTTGCTCAAGAACGAGCTTATATGTGATATGAGATATGAGGTAGCTTCAGCTACATATGTAGCACTTATGTGCGAGTTTTCCATGTATCCGTTAGTATTCCAAGTGTTCAACGGAAAAAGCTAAAGATGAGTATGGATATGAATGTGATACGAGATGGTACATGTATGTACACGAAACTCATGAGTAATGAGATCGAAAGAAATGAGGTTGTGGTAAGAAATGTGATTTAGTAAGTAGTGACTATGAAATGACAATATTACTCATGTTAATTATATTATGTCATACGTATGCTTGGGATGTTTATTATTTGTGTATGTACTTACTAAGCTTTGAAGCTTACTCCCCTTCCTTTCCATTTCTTCTAGTAGCACTAAGCTAGCTCGGGATCAAAGTCTTCGGAGTTCGTTCCACACTATCAATCAATCATTTTGGATATAAATGGATTTTAGTATTTTGAGTTATGGCATGTATAGGGACTTGGTCTTTTTGTTATGTGTCATAATTGATTGACCAAATGTGTTGGCTAAAATGTTTGATGATTCATTTTGTATATGACCATGAGATGTGGCCCATAATGGTTAAATTGGGTTGTAAGTCTATCTCTATAATTATCCTTGTGCAATTCCAATGCCTTATGTGATGTGTGATATGTTTACTTGGTGAATGATGGTGGTGATATATGTGTTTTTGCGTATGCTTGATGGTTATGTATGATGAGAGAATTATATATGAATCATGACTGTGTATGATGTGTGATATTGATTGTAATTGTATGTTTATATATACATGGATGAATGCTATGTGATGTTGTTGAGTATTGGTGCATGTAGGGTGGCAAATGGCTTGGAACATAGCCTTATTTTTGTCCACACGAGTAGACACACGGGTATGTGTCTAGGCCGTATGTGACTCACGGTCAGCCCTATAGGCGTGTATTTAGGACGTGTGTCCCCTACACCCTAAATTTTGAGAAATAAAATGCTTAGAATTGAGCACACGGGTAGAGACACGAGCGTGTGTCTCAGTCGTGTGGAGGACATGGCCTCGTATACAGGCGTGTGCTCAGGCCATGTGAAGTCTACACCTATTTTATGAAAAATCATGATTTTTAAAATTATCACACGGGCTTAGCACACAAGCGTGTGGCTTGGCTGTGTGACCCAAATTTGTGCATGACGTCATAAACAGAGAGTTACACGGGTTAGGGACACAGGCGTGTGTGACCACATGGCCTACCCGTAATGGTGTGTCCTAAACCGCACAGGCGTGTGACCCCTGCTTTGTAGCAAAATTTTCTAAGTTTGTATAAATTTTCAGAATTCTCAATTTAGTCCTGAATCTCCTCCAATGTATGTTTTGAGCTTCGAAGGCTCGTTTTAGGGACGTTATGGTTATTTATGAATGATCTTAATTTGGAAGCATATTTAAGTCTCAGAATAGTAAGTGTGTGATGATGTAAATTCAGAAAAGCCTCGTACCCTGTTTCAGCATTGAGCACGGGTAAAAGGTGTTGCACGTACATACCTGAACCATTCCATATCAACTTATACTTATCCACATTTTTGACGTACCCGTTGAACTATTCGAAATATTATTATTGGATATTCGGGTTACTCACAAAATAAGTGCCAAATAGATAATCGAAGTAATGTCCATCTCACACACTAAGTGCCAATGGATATGTATATAGCTGAAACTATCTCAATTACGCATACTAAGTGCCAATATATATAGCCAAAGCTATTCCGATCTCGCACACTAAGTGCCAATACATCTATAGTCGAAACTATTTTCAATCTCTCATTCCAAGTGCACATAATTAGCCTAATCATCGTCTAACACGACTGTAATCTCGTATATACAATTTATGAAATATCAAAGCATTTAATGCATAATTATAACAATGCTTATTACATACGAACTTACCTCGGATGCTAAAACGACGAAACAAAACTATTTCGTAACTTTGTTCTTTTCCTGATCTAAGTCTGTATTTCGCCTTTCTTGATCTAAATATAATCAAAATTAACTTATTTAATCATCCCTCTATTCAATTTAATCCAAAAATTCACTTTAAGCCATTTTTACATAATTTCCCTTAATATTTCACATCTTTTACAATTTAGTCCTTATTTCATAAAAACACAAATTAATGCAATTCAGCCACAACCCATGCTAGCCGAATTTCAATTAGGTCCCTAGTAGCCCATATTTCTCATTTATTTCACATTTTAACCGCAAAGTTTCCATATTTCACAATTTAATCCCTAATTTACATTTTCACCAAAAATCATTTAACAAAACTTGTATAATTCACATCCAACATTCATAATCTATTATCAAACATCAAAACACATATATATTCATCAATGGCAACATTCAAAATCTTTAACGATTTTGCAAAATATTCTCTGGGCTAGGTAGACCTAGATGCAACGATCTTAAAAACATAAAAATCATTAAAAACGGGACAAAAACCACTCACCTATTAAACTAGAAAGCTTTATAACATGCATCCATGGTGTTTCCATCTTCTTAATTTCGGTGGAAGAAACTAAACAAAGATGATAACTTTGTTGTTTTAGTATTTTACTTGTTTATTTTACTGAATTACCTTGTTAACCTTTCATATAATTCATTAAAACCACTTGATTTAAGTCCATAAATGTCCACTCATACTAAAAATGGTATATTTACCACATTAGGACCTCTACTTTAAAGTTCCATAGCTTTTAGACACCTTTAGCTAATAGAATAATACTTTTAAACTTTACGCGGTTTAGTCATTTTTATCAAATTGACTAGTCAAACGATAAAATTTCTAAACGAAATTCTCACACAATCACTCAATCATGCTGTAAAAATTAAAATAATAATAAAATAATTATTTAAATCTCAAATTTGTGGTCCCAAAACCACTATTTTGATTTGACTAAAAGCGGGCTATTACAAAGTTTGCCAGGACATTAAACACGGATCTAACGAGCAGTACCATAGCTTCACTATGGCAGCTAGTAGAGTCTGCCAGGACAATAAACACGGGGTGGTCCAGTGAGAAAATAAACATGGGTGGTCAATGAAGACGGTAATCATGGGAAATTTGGCAAACCTATCAAAAAGGATTTGAAGGTGTATGGAAGTATGGATACAAAATAGTTAGCCAGCAGATCGAAGGAATCTGCCGATGAATGGGAATGAAATACATATGGGAGAGGATTTTTAGAATAGTGTTTGTGAAATCTAGTAGTGTAACGCCCCAAATCTTCAGCAAATTAATTTGCGTGTTTGTTGTATGTGGCTTGCTTGCTTTGTTGGTAAAAGGGGTTGTAAGAGGTGTGAAAAGTCCTAGGTTCAAACCTAGGCTTTAGCAAATTTTGGTTTCTTATTGAATAAATCCTTGGTTTCTGCTATTAGACTCTTAAATTAATGAGAGTGTTGCACGACATGAAGGGCTTGCTAGTCAGATGGCAAGTGGCGTACGTGGTGAGCCTTGAGGTCTTGAGTTCGAGCTACTCAATGCCTAAAGGGGTAATATTTTGCTACTCTCGCATGGAAGGTGTTTGAGGTTGACCAAAACTCTAATGGTGGAGTGGTTGTGTGGGAGTGAATAGCTGAATTTGAGGAGAAATTAGTGGGATTTGATGAGGGAGTTATCGATTCAAATTGGGAAGAGGAAAATTAGGAGAGAATCAATGATGTGGGAAGGTGAGGAAGTAGTCGTGCCGAATGTGGACTCTCTTAGGCCATTCGGTCATAGGATGATTGGAGGGCTTGCCGAATTCTCTTTTAGGGATTTTTGTGCTCTCATTTGCGTTAGTCCTACCTCTTTTCTGCTTTTCTTTTCCTTGTTTCCCATTTCTCAGTTTTACGGTGTGACCGGTGGATATTTCTGTTTTTGACTAACTGGGCGGCTCTTCAAGTGTACCACTTTCTTTATCCCATATCGTGGCCGAACCTCCCCTTTTTCTTATCTTCTGTCGGCCTTCAACATCTTTTGTTACGATCGAGTGTTGGCTTTTCTTTTCTTTTCTTCTCTTCTGTATTCATGGATTCCCCTCAACTTTTTATTCCTCTTCTTTGAGTTTGGCTGAATATCACTGCTCTTCTCCCTCTCAACCCATTCGGTTTTCATTGTTAGCCGATTGTGCTTTCCTTTTTGTGAGCCAAATCTCTCTGCATTTGGGTAAGGAACTAATCCACTTTCTCCCTTGTCGGCATAAGCTACCTTTCTAATACTATCTTCTATCCACCTTTCTGTCAGGGGCGTAAGTGTTCTTCGTGGGATTCTATCCTGGAGTGTGCCCTTACAGGCCGAATACTTCTAAGTAGTGGTAAGTGGTTGATCTTTTGGTCTCAATCTTTTAACTCACAGTTTTAGTTAACAAGGTGGTATTACGATATAGATTTTGTTAGGTTTGGAAGGCGGTTTGAATCAGTGATTAAAAAGAGCAATCGGTCACTATTCAAGGTAGGCAACCATTACCATTGTTGAGTTTTCGGTACTTTATGAGATTGGTAACCTTATTGAGTAAAGGTCTAATGTAGGGTTATGTTTGAATCTAGGTTGGAGTTGTGGAGAATTGCCCACTTATCGCAAAAAGGTGTGTAATCACAACCCCTTCCAACTATAAGTCAGCAAATGCCGAAAAGGCACTTGAGCGTGCGATCACTCCTGAGGCAAGCTGAGCCCACGAAACATGGGTGTTAGACGATAAGGGCTGCCATGAGCATTCTCATGGGTCTGGGCCGTTCTGGGCCATGTTAGGATGAAATAGGCCATGTGGGCACAATGGGCTTGTGGGCTTCGCACGGATAAATTCCAAAAAATATGGTAATTACTGGACTAGGCTGTGTAGTTCGCATGGCCGTGGTAATTTTTGGGCTTAATGGCCCACACGGGCGTGTGGGCCTATTTAGGCCGCATATTGGGCCTTGGGCCCATATAAACTGTTAGGTCCATTATGGTTATGCGAGTCACTCGAGGCAAGTATAGACTTTTTGACAGGTTGATAAGAGTACCTGGACCCCAAAACGGGTAAAATGACCAAAATGCCCCTATAGGGTAAAATGACTATTTTACCCCTCGAAGGTAAATGACTGATTTGTGCTATGATATAATTGTTCTTTCTGAGCATGACATTCTGCATACACATATGATTTATGACATGACATTATGTATGGGGTTGGGATTCTGCTAAGGAGGAAGTATACTGTTACTGGTGGCTTTGCCACATATACTGTTATTGGCAGCTTTGCTGCGTTACTGTTATCGGTAGCCTTGCTGCAATATTATTACTGGCAGCTTAGTTGCGATATTGGTGTATTGGCTGGGTGGGTTGACTTTGTCCCCACATGGTGTGTTGGTGGTATGGAGTGGTGTGTTGGTTGGATTAGGATGGGTTGCATTACTGTACTCTTTTGTTACTGTTATGGGCTAGGGCCCACTTTGCACTATTTCTGAATAGGGCTCAGGCCTAGACTGTTACTGTATGTTGTATACCGATCAACTGTTAGGGGATTGCACATTGAGTTTTCATAAACTCACTCTTTCTTTTCGACTATGCAGGTAATCACCAGCTTTAGGCGATTTGGTGCTGCGAGGGACTCGGAGGTGGCCACACTACTACTTCTGTGTTCTTTTATTTGACTTATATTTGCTAGTAGATTTCGTTTTGGGTTTTAAAGTATGTAATAAGGCCTCTCTAATTTTTATATCTTTTAATTTGTGATTTTAGTTTATTATGATTTTTATCTGTTTAAAGTAGGACGCGATTTTCCAAAACGTTAACTGTTCTTAGAACACTACGTCTTCGCAACACTTTTGAAATGCTCCTGCAACAAACAGCGTTTTAAAAGTAATGACAACTTAAAATGAATAACGAATGGGTAGAATGATTTGAGTTGTAACAAAGAGGCTTTAGTTTTTCAAATGGGTTTTTTATCAACAGGAGCAAGTTTTTGAAAGGCATTCCAATGTGACTCTACCAGATTCAGCCATAACGTCTAGGCCAGGTTTGGGGTGTCACAAGTAGGGCATATTAGTGGTAACCCAACAAGAAGTAGTCATAGAAGTTGGCGCACTAGTGGTGGCCTGGTGTAGATGTGAACGATAGGTGGCTTAATTGAGGATCGTAATAAGGATTTGCCAATAAGAGCTACCAGAGGGCCTAGTGAAATACTATTTGCTAGAGATTGAGTATGGGCACAATGAATAGTCCATGAGGTAAAAAGGGGTTAGCTAGAACCCACTAACATAGGGATACATCTAGTGACAACATGTCTATCAAGATTGTTCCTCTTAGAGGACAACTAGTATGAAAGTACAAGCCAAATAGCTAGTTTAGTAGGGAATCAATATGTAAGAGAAATAGTGAACTTAGATGGCCATACAGATGATAGTTCATTAAGTATTGTAGGCCAAGCAGACCATAACAGAAAGGCATGTTACGCATAAGAGCAAGGTTTCACTAATGCAGCAAGTTTCAATGATGTAAATTGATCTTAATTTAAACTAAGTGGGACTTAGCCCGCTTGAGTGATGAGAGACTTTATTAGCTTATCCCAACAGAGGGAACATCAATAAGTCTTGTGAGACTATGATAAGATAAGAAGTCTAGCCTGGGTTTAATAGATGTGAAATATTAGCCAAGGCAAACATCTCCAAAAGGGCCATTTGGAGGGTAGGTCAGAGAAGCCCTTTAAAGTTAAATGGAGGGAAGAAGAAATCCACCCTGGAGTAGGGTAAAAAAAATATATAAGTAAAAGAAATCGTAGAGTTGGCAGATCTGAGGAGTCGTTCAAGGAACCTATCACATCTTAAAAACCAGGTTAGTAGAAATTGTGTTAATGAACCAAGAGTGGTCACGCCTGATCTTCTATGTGGTGAATTTTTTGTTCGAACCTTAGCAAAGGTCACATTTAATGTTTTAAATATTATCTGTTAAATTGAACACAAGGAATAATTTGGCCAAGTGGTTAGGGGCTTTAATTAAATCCTATAGGTTCTAGGTTCAATTCTCCTCATCATCACCTTTTTCAATTAAATTTGTGAATTTTTCATGTGCCAAAAACTCCCTTGCCTTATAACCCATGCTTGCCATACTTAAGGGAGATTATTTCCCTTATTTTCTAGTCAACTTTCTTTATTTGAGAAAATATGATCCCCTTTTTGCTCCATTGTCCCCCTAACATGCCTTTTTCTGCACCAACACCATGTATGAGATACATTAAACCTAGGCTTGTTTGAGAACCCCCTTTTCATCCATCTTTTCATTCTCCTCCCTCCCATTGATGCACCTCCCTAAGCTCCTCCTTATTCTCTATTTTTTCTCTCTTGTTTAGCCATAAGTCACCCTCTTTTACTTTATTTTCTCCTCTTCTCCACCATTTCTTGGAAATGAATCAACAACACCACAACACTGAACCACCATTTTCCCACTCCTTCTCTTCTTCTTTTTCTCCATAGCCACCCTTAGCGCCACTCTCCACCACCGCGACAACCACCATGCTTTATCGCATACACAACTCATTTTTTCTTTCTTTTTTTCTTCTCATTTCTTCTACTTCTTTTATTAAGTGACCAAACCCTTCTCCTTTCTTTCTCCTCCACTAAACTATCACCGCCATCGCCACCATAGTACTACCACCGATAGTTGTGTTTCCCTCTCCCTTCTTCTTTATTTTTCAACCTTCATCATTCTTTTCGGTGATCAAATTCTATACTATCTACTTCTATTAGCTTTCATTTCTAAAACTTAATTTCATGGACTTACAATTAAATGACTCTTTCTATATATCCTCATTTTTCCTTCGATTCGTGATCAAGGTGATCAATCAATTCTCTTGTCAACCAAGAAAGAGTAATTGTAAGGGTTGAATGAAAACCACTCGTTCCTATTTATTTTCTTCTTGACTGAATTTTGTTAAAGGTCATTACACATGTTACTTTTGTCTATTAACATCTCTTATGTCATGTTACGTTGAAGGATTGATTGATACCAACCCAAGAGATCATTAATATTGGGATCAAAATAACTAATCCGAGTGATTAATCTAAGTTTAAGTGCTAATGGAAGTTGATAACTAACTTATCATATCATCCTTAAAAATAATCGTCTTAATGTAATATCAACATTTGATGTTGAATATGTAATCTATCGATTAGATCCAACAGTGGGCGTTATTAGAGAGTTGTTGCACATTGGATCTATGATCAGGTATGGGTTTAACATTAAACAAAAATGGATCTATGTTTCATGTTGTTAAAATTATTAGTATTGTTAAAATTGCACTTATAAAGAATACTTTATGTATTCGAAAGGAGAAGTAAAAACCTATCGAAATGGAATATCCAAGTAAGTGAATCTAAACCATTATTTTTGTGAAATGTATGATGTATGATCTTGATTATTATTAATACAAAATGTATGAAAATCTTATTCTCATGTTATGTGATGTTATGACTTATGTGAATTTGGCATGAATTATAGAATGAGAAATATTGATATAATATGAATATATGTGATTTGCATGTTAAGCATGCTTATGCGCTTTTAAGTGATAAGTGATATAATGAGCATGTCTCATATGCCAAAGTGAATATTTGATTTTAAAGTGAAAAAGTGATTTTTTTTGCCATATCACATGCATGGGGTGGGATATCAGAAAGGTGAAAGATGTGGCAGTTTATCTGTAAAAGTGGTGGCTTGTCTACAATATTATTAAGTGGCAGTTTATTTGCATTGTAACAGCCTATTTTCAGTGAAATCAGAATAGTAGTTTCGGGACCACAAATCTTACGAGTAAATTATTATTATTTTATTATTTTAATGTTTATGATGTAACACCCTTAACCTGTATCCGTCTCCAGAATAGGGTTTTAGAGCATTATCAGAATATACAGGTGAATTATCAGACATTTCGTAATTATACAGTATTCATATCAGAACTTAATCAAAATCATACTTGTAGTCCCTTGTATGAGCCTTTGAGGCTCAAAACATGCATTAAAAACAAATCAGGACTAAACCAGGATTTTAGAAAATTTTTCGCAAAATTTCAAAAAAAAAATTTAGGTGTAGGGGTCACATGCTCGTGTGGTCAAGCCGTGTGATTAACAAGGCCAAGGGATACCCCTGTGTGTTTAGGCCGTGTAACCCTTTGTTTTGAAATTTTAAAGATGTAGGGGACACACGACCATGCCACACACCCATATGCTAGGCCGTGTGTCACACACGGTTGAGACACATGCCCGTGTCTCTGCCCATGTGAACGAAAATAGGTTATTTTCCAAGCCACATATCTCACCCAATTTGCTTTTCACCTACACCAACACTAAAGAATTTTCATAGACCATCCCAATACAATTAATTTATGCCAAGATCAAGTCTTATACATGAAATTTAATCACACACAACCAATGTGTAACACCCCTTACCCGTATCCGATGCCGAGATAGGGTTCGAGGCGTTACCGGACTTAAACGTACACAATTTCATAAAATCAGGCCGTAAAATTTCATTTAAATTAAAAAGCATTCAATCACATGCATAATGTCCCATACACGAGCCTTTAAGGCTCCGAACATGAATTAAAAGTGGTTCAGGACTAAACCAAGAACTTTGGAAAGTTTTTGGAAAACTTAGAAAAATTTCCATGATACAGGGTCACACGCCCGTGTGGACACAATGACACGCCCGTGGGACACGAGGACATGCCCGTGTGTCTTCAACATACCCATGTCTTCAGTCCGTGTAACTCTTTGTTTATGATGTCAGCCAAACAAAATTGAACCACACGGCCAAGCCACACGCCCGTGTGCTAGGCCTTGTCATCCACGTGGCTGAGACACATGGCCATGTCTCTACCTATGTGGCTAGTACTTAGGCTATTTCCCAAGTCTTTTGTTACAATTAATTCCTCACATCTTTACACATATCAAAGATATACATCATGGCATCATTTTAATGATTTAGCATACTTCACTAAGGCAAATTCTTAACTTTAACAAACTATCATTCACTTATTACACATACTCATACAATATCAAGCCTGGACACAACAATTCCATATTCATTAACCTTGTCATTTGAGGACCACTTTTACCAAACTTTCATGATCATCAATTTATCGAGTAGCCTCATTTAACACCAAGTATTCATGTTCAAACATTATCAACTTATTTCCATATTATACATTTACCACGTGGTTATGACCATTTTGATTGGTCAAGAAGCATCCATCATGCATATATGACATAATACCAATCATACATGTCCCAAAAGCATAAACACATCATCGCATCACAAGCATTAGAACTTATCATGGATAACTAAGCTTACAAGCCACAATCATTATAAGCCACATCTCATGGCTATATACAATGAATCAGTATAAGCCAATACATTTAGCTAATCATAACAACATCTATCATAAAAATTAAGTCCTTATACATGCCACTCACTTGATGGTGCTTAATACATATATGTCAATACTCCAAAGGTGATGGCCTGATAGTGTGATGCTGCCTACGATGATCTCCAACCCCGAGTTAACCTGACAACACTAAATAAATGAAAAGGAGGGAGTAAGATTTACGCTTAGTAAGTCCATACGAGAATAATGATCAATTTATTAACATGCTTTTACCAAATTCTTACAACATGTTCCCATGGTAACACAATCGAATTAACACATAATTCCAGTAATTGCTCATATTCCAGTCAAGTTGTCTACTCGAGTCATAGTTGCTAAATTATTTATAAATTGATCTATGGAACACAAAATTAAGATCCATTAATTTTCCCCGAAGCTAGACTCACATATCTTCTTACCATTAAATTTTTAGAATTTTTTGCCTAGCCAATAAGTACAGTTTATTTTTTAAATTCTTCCTTGTTTTGTTGTTCGACAATTCCGACCTCTTTTCACTAAAATTTATTTATCTCTTAGTACGAGATGCAAATAATGTTCCTATATTTTTATCATGAAATTAGACTCATTAAGAATTTAGTCATATGAATTCTAATCCATAATTATTTATGTAAAAATTTTAGTGATTTTCCCCAAGTCAGAACAGGGGATTCTGAAATCATTCTGACTCTGCCCCACAAAAATTCAAATATCTCATAATATAAAATTCTTTTCTTTCAAACTTTCATTTATATGAAAATAGACTCAATATGCTTTTGATTACATATCTTATTCAGTCTCTAACTCGATTCCCACAATTTTTGATGGATTTTTAAAGTCACACATCTGCTACTGTTCAAAATTGTTTTAGTGCAATATCATGATAACTATCATATAGTGACACAATAAACATAATCATAAACATAAACATAAGTTTATTCATCATTCAAAACCTTTGACTTACTTATCACCCACCTACCTCTTTATCATGAAACATCATATATCAAGGCATTTATCGTGAGTTTAGTGTACATACCTGTACAAACTCATAATACAACATATATCATAACTTCCTTAGGACTTTCGTTACATCATCCATTACATTACCCGTTGAACACTCGGAATACTTTTGGATACGCAGAAAACTTGCACATAGTGCATCAAATGTAGCCACATGCTAACTCATATTACAATCACATATTGCTCGGTCACGAGCTAATCTCGGGCTTGCTCACACAAGTCGACAGTCAAGGCTGCTCACACAAGCTGACAGGTACCCGCAACACAAGCTGGGCTACCCAGCCACCAGCAGAATGTACAAGACTAGTACCCGGATTCACATATCACATATACACACATATTCATGAGCTCATATCCACATAGTTCCTAGTGACATGTCACATTGTATCCTAAGCTATTCCTAAGGTTCAAACTGGATTTTTCGATACCACATCTCTACCGAACTTACTCGAAGTGTCTATCTCACTATTCATAGTACCAATTGCCCATTCATAGCATAATAAGGCATAACTCAAATAGCGAATAAGTTTTTAAGAATTTACATAACATATATCACATATTTCATATATCACTTGTCATGTATCATCATTTTCTTGCATTTCATATAATATTCTTCCATGTCATATTTCCACATCATATACATCATTCCATCAACTTTTCCAATATATTAAATCATACAATATATGCAATAATAGTAAGGAGTATAATTCAAACATAACATTGCATTATTATTATCATATGAACTTACCTCGAATCCGAGCACAACTAATTATTCCATTTTAGTCCATAATCTCGTACTTTCCCGATTTAATCCTGAATCTCGGTTTTCTTGATCTAACATTTCAAATGTAGCTTATTTAGGACTCATTTTATTCATATAGACCCCAAAATCATACTTTTACAAATTTACATTTTTACCCCTAAACTTTCTCATATGTACACTTTTGCCCCAAAGCTCGTAAAATGATATTTACATTTAATTTTTTTGTACTTTAACCCTAAATGAATCATTTTCATAACTATAGCAGCCTACAATTTCCACTAGAACACACTTTTATTACAAATTTTATAACTTTTATGATTTAGTCCTTTTAAGCATTTTTACCGAAAATCACTTAGCAAAAGTCGTTTATTTAACACCCAACATTCATTTTCTACCATTAGACATCAAAACACATGCATACCACTCATGGGTAAATTTTTAAACATGAACCCTAGCTCAAAATAATGGTAGAAATAGGTAAATCGAGTTACCGGGACTTCAAAAATATAAAGAACATTAGAAACAGGGCTAGGATGCACTTACTATGGATCTTGGAAGCTTGGAAACCCTAGCCATGGTATTTTTCATGAGAAATTCAGCCCTTAGGAAGAAGATGAATGAAATTTTGCTTTAAATTTTGTCTTTTTGTCCATTTAATTACCAATTTACTAAAATGCCCTTAACTTAAAAATATTCTATTTTGCCTATTTCATGTCCATTTTTGTCCAACAAATTAACCAATGGTCTAATTACCATTTAAGGATCTCCAATTTAAAATTTCATAACAATTAGACACTTTTAACATGTAGAACTCAACTTTTGCACTTTTTACACTTTAGTCCTTTTGACCAAATTGAGTGCCCAAACATCAAAATTTTCGAATGAGATTTTCACGAAATCATCCTGTGAAATTGTAAACCATAAAAATATAATCAAAATAAAATTTTCCTCCTCAGATTTGTGGTCTCGAAACCACTATTTTGACTAGGCGCAAATTCAGGATGTTATAATTCACCCCCTTTAGGGATTTTCGTCCTAAAAAATCTTATCAGAAAAGTGGTTTTGGTTTTCACATAGACTCCACTTTTTCATAATCATTGCTGTAAAAATTTCGCTTGGCTGTGCCTTCAATACTTATCTCTTTATTTTCTCATACTAAGGTCATGAGCAATTTTTTACTATACAACGCATCCACAGAATCTTGATCTCTATTGGAGAATTCATATACTCAAAGGTTTGATCCATATTGTCATAGTACATACATACTTGAATCCTTCTGGATTTAAATGGCATAGCCAGCCCGATCATCTTGTTCTTATACTCTCTACAATTTTATACAGTCGGACAATTTGCTAATTCAACCTCTAGCCTTCATTAAAATCTCACAGCCTCACTTAGCTTTTCCAATAATCCATGATATAAATCCCGAATCTCAATCCGATTAACAAAACTAGAATTTAAAGAAATTCGACAATCTTAGAGATATATAGTTCCAGAGATCTGATAAGTGAAGATTCAGTACATACCAACATGATTTGCAGATTTCATCAAACACTTAATAACAAGTCTCGTAACATCTTTCTCTTTCGAATATAGAAATAATCCTGATATGAAATCCATAGTAATCTCATTCTCATGCTTGAGGAAAATGATTTGAACAACCAAGTCGGTCTTAACTATCGATAAATGACATTTCAAGAAACCCCTTCTTCCAGTCGATAAAACGATTCAACATGCAATCATTCAAAATTCACTTATCATGCTAAACAAAGACCATTTCAGTTTCATTAGCTCAAGTAACAAAGATATCTCAATTGAATACATTAACTTTGATTAACTTACTTGAGGAAAAGAAATCCACCATACAAATTAAAACTCAAAATTTCACCACTTAGGCCTTTGCCGACGTTATGTCCTTACACGGAAATTAGAGAAATCCAAATACTAAAATCACCATATCACCATGATCAAATCAGAAGCATAATCATACTTGATATATATATCACAAGCTGAAGGTCATACTTTGAATATAAGCCATAATTGACAAGTTACGAGATAAAGATGACCAGAAAACCATGATAAAGAAATCCAAAGTAAAGAAATCCAAGATAGAGAGATCCAAGATGAGGAAATCCAAAGTACGATACTGTATAGAAAGACTGAGAGCAAAGTTCATAAGAAAATATGAAAGATCTCAATCGTTCCTCAGAGAAAAGAAATCCAGAAAGACATCATTTCAACCCATTGGAAACAAATACGACAAGAATAATATGCTTCTCGTATATATATATTAGACAGAGTAATAATTGGTAGGACAGAATCATGGCATCATACTCATTTTCTCATCAATTCCCAACAGATGGAATATAGCAAAATACCCGAAAGAAATAGAACCATGTAGACCATAAATCAATCAGACTAACAATGTCTTCGTCAACATTAAGGTTAGGAAACATTTCCATAATAAAAATTCATCAGAACATAGGTGGCCTCAATAACACTTCTGAGAACAATTGATCACGTACAATATCTCAAGAGAGGCAGTCATAATCTGCTTACTGTAATTACCATACTCAGGCATTTCATATTTCAAATATTATTCCTCCAACTATTTCTCCTGTCACGATTTCCATATTAATCTTTTCACTAAAGAAGATCAGTTCAAAAAGAAATTTGAGTGAATAAATTCTTTCGACATCATACCAGAATAGATCGATTTACCAAAGTTAATTTCTTCTCTAACTGTGACAATGCATAACTCAAATAATCTTTAGGTCAATCTGATACCCTTCCAGCTTTATCTTTACATATCAACTCATTCTCAATCTCTAATCATGTTTATGGTTATTCTATCACTGAACTCTTTGGTTTATCACCCGAAAACTTATTCAGTACAAATCTCATGAAATTCCATTATAAAACACCATTTTGATAAGGGGGAGGGGTTGTAGGGCCTTTGACTTGACTCTCATATAAATATACATGTGACACAACTTTCATCATCATAACAACATCATCACAATCATATCATTCATTTCAGACAAACTAACATTCATATTTGTTTGACACGAGTCTTCCAATTATCTTATTTAAACCAGTGCATTGATGCATGCATTCTATGGATTCTGAATAACTCTACTTATCCCATTCATTTAATCAAACAAGTCATGCACATAACATCTTATGAGGGCCAAACAAACATGGATAAATATGTCACAATAAAAACTTTTATCTACCACCTCATCATATTCATGTCACTTTATTCATATGAATCAATCCAATCAATTTAACACATTTACTTAAGCTGTACGAGCTTGCCTATCATAATTATCCAAACAAGTATACATGAACATTCATTCCATAAATAAGGTTGGTGAGTTACCCAAATACATACATTCACTTGTGTAAATCAATCATATTCATCATAGAATTATCAATTAAACATAGATAAGCTCATTACAATGTAATTATTTATCTCCTTTCAAGAAATCATTGCAATTCATCAAAATTCAATGCCCAATCGGGACAATAACATTTTTATCCAAGACATGATATTATGAACCTTCATTCCTACCTTTATGAATTTTCATTTATCACAGTCACTTAATCAAGTAAGCCAAGTGCACTACATCATATGAGCATCAAACAAGCATGGGTATTCATCACAACATGAACCTTCATCTCACGTGTTATCATGTACATATCATGAACTTTTATTCATACTTTTCTGAATCTAGACTCATCATAATCGTAATTTACTCAAATACCTTCTCATCACATTGAACATGGTCAGTGTAGCTCAATTGGAGAGTACCTCCGTCTAAACAAGATGGTTCTCATTCGCGTCGGGAGACATCACATTATCACTAATTGGTGGCATGTGTAGCTAAACTCTCATGCATGCTAGGTTAGTCTGAGAACCGACTAAATCATAGCTCTGATACCACTAAATGTAACATCCCTTACCCATATCTAACGTCGAGACAGGGTTCGAGGCGTTACCGAACTTAAATGTACACAATTTCATAAAATCGAGCAATAAAATTTCATTTAAATTAAAAACATTCAATCACATGCATAATGTTCCATACACAAGCTTTCGAGGCTCTAAACATGCATTAAAATCGGTTTAAGACTAAACCAAGAACTTTGAAAAGTTTTGGGAAAACTTAGAAAAATTTTCATGATACAAGGTCACACGCCCGTGTGGACACAGGGACACGCCTGTGTGTTTTCAACACACTTGTGTCTTTAGTCCGTGTAACTCTCTATTTATGACATCAGAAAAAACAAACTGAACCACACGGCTAAACCAAACGCTCGTGTGCTAGGCTGTGTCATCCATGCGGCTGAAACACATGGCATGTCTCTACCCGTGTGGCTAGTACTTAGGCTATTTCCCAAGCCGTTTGTTACCATTAATCCCTCACATCTTTACACATATCAAAGATATACATCATGGCATCATTTTAATGATTTAGCATACTTCACTAAGGCATATTTTTAACTTTAACATACTATCATTCACTTATTACACATACTCATATAATATCAAGCCTAGGCACAACAATTCCATATTCATTGACCTTGTCATTTGAGGACCACTTTTACCAAACTTCATGATCATCAATTTATCAAGTAGCCTCATTTAATACCAAGTATTCATGTTCAAACATTATCAACTTATTTCCATATTATACATTACCACGTGGCTATGACCATTTTGATTGGTCAAGAAGCATCCATCATGCATATATGACATAATACCAATCATACATGTCCCAAAAGCATAAACACATCATTGGATCACAAGCATTAGAACTTATCATGGATAACTAAGCTTACAAGCCACAATCATTATAAGCCACATCTCATGGCTATATACAATGAATCAATATAAGCCAATACATTTGGCTAATCATAACAGCATCAATCATAAAAACTAAGTCCCTATACTTTCCACTCACTTGAAGGTGCTTAATACATATATGTCAATACTCCAAAGGTGATGGCTTGATAGTGTGATGCTGCCTCTGACGATCTCCAACCCCAAGCTAACCTGACAACACTAAAGAAATGAAAAGGAAGAAGTAAGCTTTATGCTTAGTAAGTTTATATGAGAATCTTGAGAAATTATTAACATGCTTTTACCAAATTATTACAACATGTTCTCATGGTAACACAATCAAATTAACACATAATTCCACTAATTGCTCATATTCCAGTCAAGCTGTCAACTCAAGTCATAGTTGCTAAATTATTTAACTTGAGCTACGAAACACAAAATTAAGATTCGTTAATTTTACCCGAAATTAGACTCACATATCTTTTTACTATTATATTTTCAGAATTTTTGATATAGCCAATAAGTACAGTTTATTCTTTAAATTCTCCCATATTTTGTTGTCTTACAGTTCTGACCTCTCTTCACTAAAATTTATTTATCTCTTAGTATGGGATACAGATAATGTTCCCATCTTTTTCCCTTGAAATTAGACTCATTAATTATTTAGTAATATGAATTCTAATCCATAATTATTTATGTACAATTTTTAGTGATTTTACCCAAGTCAGAATAGGGGATTCCGAAATCATTTTAACTTTACCTCACAAAAATTCAAATTATCATAATATGAAATTCTTTCGCTTTCTAGGTTTTATTTATATGAAAATAGACTCAATAAGCTTTAATCACATATCTTATTCAGTCTCTAACTCGATTTTCAAAATTTTTGGTGGATTTTTAAAGTCACACAACTACTGCTATTCAAAACTATTTTAGTGCAATATCATGATAACTATCATATGGTGACACAATAAACATAATCGTAAACATAAACATAAACATAAACATAAGTTTATTCATCATTCAAAACCTTTGACTTACTTATCACCCACCTACCTCTTTATCATGAAACATCATATATCAAGGCATTTATTGTGAGTTTAGTGTACATACCTGTACCAACTCGTAATACAACATATATCATAACTTCCTTAGGACTTTCGTCACATCATCCATTACGTTACCCGTTGAACACTCGGAATACTTTTGGATACGCGGAAAACTTGCACATAGTGCATCAAATGTAGCCACATGCTACCTCATATTACAATCACATATTGCTCGCTCACGAGCTAACACGGGCCTGCTCACACAAGTTGATAGTCAGGACTGCTCACACAAAGCTTGTAAAATGATTTTCATTTAATTTATTTGTACTTTAACCCTAACCGAATCATTTTCATAACTATAGCAGCCCACAATTTCCACTAAAACACACTTTTATGAGAAATTTTATAACTTTTATGATTTAGTCCTTTTAAGAATTTTCACCGAAAATCACTTAGCAAAAGTCATTTATTTAACACCCAACATTCATTTTCTACCATTAAACATCAAAACACATGCATATCACTCATGGATAAATTTTTAAACATGAACCATAGCTTAAAATAATGGTAGAAATAGGTAAATCGAGTTACCGAGACTTCAAAAATGTAAAGAACATTAAAAATGGGACTAGGATGCACGATGTTTTTCATGAGAAATTTAGCCCTTAGGAAGAAGATGAATGAAATTTTTCTTTAAATTTTGTCTTTTTGTCCATTTAATTACCAATTTACTAAAATGCCCTTAACTTAAAAATATTATATTTCACCTATTTCATGTCCATTTTTTACCAACAACTTAACGAATGGTCTAACTACCATTTAATGACCTGCAATTTGAAATTTCATAACAATTAGACACTTCTAAAATGTAGAAATCAACTTTTAGACTTTTTACAATTTAGTCCTTTTGACCAAATTGAGTGCCCAAACGTTAGAATTGTCGAACGATATTTTCACGAAATCATCCAGTGAAATTGTAGACCATAAAAATATAATGAAAATAAAATTTTCCTCGTCGGATTTGTGGTCCCGAAACCACTGTTCCAATTAGGCCCAAATTCAAGATGTTACACAATGTACCTGTAGGTACCTCGGATGACGATTTATTTTTGTATCAATATTATTTTCATATTTTCCTATATACAAAATTCATATGCATATTATGTCAAATATGCTAATTTAACTGATTTATCAATAAGTCAATATAATTTCAATCAATCAACCATTATAAACACATACCACAATATGGTCTTTTATTTATAAACATCAAAACATGTTCAACACTAGCCATTCCAAAGGCTAGTTATGAACAAACACTTACATGCCATCATTGGCTAAATTAACCTATACATGCCATTATAACCATAATTGATTTTCCTTATATACCAAAATAGGCCGATGGATAGTGTGAGTGATCTCCTTTAAGCTTCCAATCCAACAAGCTTCAAAATACTATAGAACAGGGGAAAATAACACAGAGTAAGCATGTTCATATAACATGGTAATTAACTTACCATTCATTTATAATCAATATAAATATGCATGGCACATTCAACCCTTTTTGGTCATAAGCCCTAACACATATCCTCATCATCTTTGTTAGTCATATATTTCATGTATACATCAATAAACATATATGGGCTTAACGATAATTAGATTTCCATATGCACATACTTTTCATATCATGTATCCATCTAACATTTTCAAATCATATCTCTATATTTCAAGTACATTTTCATATTTATTCGTCTCAAGTTCAGAATATTTCATGTAACATCATTTTCATGTATTTTAGGCAGATACGTGTAAAAACTAATTTTGTGCTCATATTTTCTCATGTCAGAATTTTGCTTATTATTCAATTGAAATATTGTTATTCACACGAAAATTACACTCAAGGTGTACAAATCTATTCCCGTAGATGAACGATTTCATCAAAAAAATTCATGTTCATATCGCATCTCATACTTCCTTATTTCATATAGCATCCTTTTCATGTCATATTTCCTTATCACATATATCATTCCATGAGAATCAATCTTAAATTCATATTTGCTCCTGTCAAACCTTTGCCCGTTGAATTTATTTGAACTGTTCATGGATATCCATATATTACACTTAAAGTGTACAAAGTTGTAATCCATCAATTCATATTCAGAGGTACCCATTAGAGCACTTATTCAGAAAGTACAATCTCGAGCATCATGTCCTATAACAGAATTACCAGTCCAGGCTAAATTCTGTTATCAAGTGAGATCAAGATTATCAGTCCAGATAAAATCCTATCTCTATTATAAGCTCAGGATTATCAGTCCAGGCTAAATCCTTTCTATAGTATATGCATAGGATTACCAATCCAGGCTAAATCTTTTCTGTAGCATATGCTATAATGAGCTTAATCTGGATTACCCATCCAGGCTAAATCCATTCCATTTCACATGCTCGAGAAGGTTTATATCAGGATTACCCGTCTGGGCTAAATTCTTTCAGAAATAAGGTCAATGGAATTACTCGTCCGAGCTAAATTCCTTCAGCAACACATGCAAGACCTCATTCTATAGGGAAATCACCATTTATCCATCGAATTTCAATATTCAAACAAGCCTTAACATTTTCTAGACATGATCAAACATATGATTATTTCATTTATTTATCACAAATATATACAATAATTCCTTTAATCACATACCACTTTCAAATCAAGTACAAAATTAACATTTTTATCAATTATCATTTATCGGGCATTATCATTTACTTCAGACATTATCATTTATCGGGCTTTGTCAGACATGCCTTCAATATTATATATATAATATTTATACAATTCACATACACAACATTTAATTCAAACATATATATATACAATTTAGTTACACGAACTTACCTTGACAAATGTTTGAGTACGCAAAATCTACTAATCTGACATTTTCCTCTTTTCCTTGTTCTAGCTCCAAATTTGGTCTATTGAAATTTATACAAGTAGATTTAACATCAATTTAATACAATTTAAACTCAATTCAGTCCAATTTACATCTTAGGCAAAATTACCATTTTACGCTTAAACTTTTAATTAATGACGATTTTGTCCCTAGGCTCGGAAAATGAAATTCATGCAATTTAATCCTTATTCTGAGCCTAACTGAATTTTACATATAACATTTACAGCCCATGTATTTCATAAAAATCAAAATTTTTCCATGGATTTCACATTTTTACAAATTAGTCCCTAAATTAAGTTTTCATCAAAATTCACTTTGTAAAAGTTGTTTATCTATCAACAACCTTTCATTTTCTACCATAAATTTCAAAATTTCAGCATATTCATCCATGAAAAAACTTCTATACTTTGATAACTTTTCAAATTAATCCCCCAAATAGATAGATTAGACTATCTCGGTTTCAAAAAAATAGAAATTACTAAAAATGGGGCTTGAATACTTACCTAATTTACCCAAGAAAGCTTTCTTTCTCTTTCCTAGGGTTTCTATGGAATATTTTGGGAAGAATATGATATAAAATGATTTTTATTTCTATTTAATTATTTATCATCTTTTAATTTTATCGCTTTCCAATTTAGTCCTTAGCCTTTTTCTCATTTTTCATGTATGAATCATCCATAAATATCTACTAACTTTTAATTAATGGTCTAATTACCATATAAGGACCTTAAGTTTTGAATTCCATAGCCAGTTGATCCTTATAGCTACTAGAATTCAACTTTTACATTTTATGCGATGTGGTCCTTTTCACAATTAAGCACATAATCGATAAAATTTATTTATGAAATTTTCACATAATATTATTATCATACTGTAGATCATAAAATAGTATTAAAATAATTTTTCTTTCCGGACTCGAATCTGTGGTCCCGAAACCACTGTTTCGATTTTATCAAAAATTAGGCTGTTACATATGAGATTTTAGTAAGATCGTATTAAAATTTTGTTAAGAAATTTTAACGTTTGAATGCTTAATTAAGTGAAAAGGACTAAATTGTAAAAGGTGCAAAAGTAGAGTTCTTTTAGTTAAAAGGATCAAATGAATGTGAATTTTTAAATTAAGGGACTTAAATGGTAAATAATCCATTTCAACAAATAGTGGAAAAATATGGGCATGAGTTTAATGTGTTCTTTGGTTATAAGGTAAGGTTAAAATGGTAAATAATCCATTTCGACAATGTCTAGCTCTTGCGTGTTGGTGTTTTGAGGTTAGTTTTTAATATTTTTATGTTTTCAGGATCGTTGTAGCTTAATCTGCTTGCCTGGGGATCAATTTGTAAAACTGTTAAAGATTAAGGGTTATACCATGAATGTTATTGCATGATTCTTGATATTTAATGATTGATTATGAGTCCTTGTTAATAAATAAACAAGTTTTGTAAAGTGATTTTTTGATGAAAATGGCATTTAGGGACTTATTTGTAAAAGTAGCAAAAGTTCATGGTAAACTTATGAAATGATGGTTTGTATGGATTGATTTGAGTCCTTAGATAATTCGATTGGCATGAGAAAAAGATTAAAATGTCTAAACATTAAAATGTGAAAAGTTAAAATATTAGGGGAAATAGTAATTTTGCAAAAATATGAAATATGGACTGAATTGAATAATAGAAGTATTAAATGAATTGAATTTGTCTATTTAGATCAAGATAGACCATGTACAGATTTAGATCGGGGAAAAGCAAAAGCCTTGGATTAGTCGATCTCATTTCTATGTCTTAATCGTCGAGGTAAGTTCGTATGTAAAGATTATTGTATTGTTTAATTATATGCTAATATGTATTTAAAATGCTGTTACACAATGTAAATCCAAAATCATGCTATGATGGTTAATAAGTCCCGATTGAACCTTAGGAATTCGTAGGATACAAATGACATGTCATTGGGGATTTCATGTTTTGGATACTGGTCTTGAATGTCCTACCGATGGCTGAGGTCCTGCATTTGTTAGGGATACTCCACAGTTCGTGTGAGAAGCATTGTGTAGCCTACATTCTGACCCATAGCTCATGTAAGCAGGCCCATTTCACAGCTCGTGTGAGCAACAATGTGAAGGAAAGGTTACAGTAATATGTTTAAGCACACTTCATGTAAGCTTTCCCAAGTATCTGATGATATTCTAGATGATTCAACGGGCAATGAAAAGGATTTAAAAGGGTAATTTTTCTTATAATAATATGCATATGTTCATGGAAACGTTAAACGAATCAAATGATATATCTTAACAAAGAAAGGAATCATCATATGTTTAATTCAAATGAATTATGTATGAATGCACTAACTTGTGCATTTGATGATGGTGCTTAGGCTTGTACCAAGCTTGTGGTTGGATTACATTATGCTTGTTTTTAATTTTTTATAATGAATGGTAAGTTATATTTCATGTTTACGAACTTACTAAGCATTATGTGCTTATATAGTTTTCTCTCCTATGTTTTATAGATAATCGGAAGCTCAATCAGTTTGGAAGCTCGTCGAAGATCTATCACACTATCTAGCAGTTATATCTGTAGTTTTTGATGTTTTGGCCAATGTTATAATGGCTTGTATAGGCGGACTTGTATTGGTATCTAGTTGAATGGTAGTTGATGATTTTGGCATGTATAAGTTGTTTTTGTACCATTTGATGTTGGTTGGATTCTGTCAATCTGGTACTTGTTATGCATGAATGGTATGGCTCAAATGGTATATTTATGTTGAAGTGCTAATGGTTATAATTGTGGTTGATTTGTTAGAAGATGAATTATGTTTGATGATGGAAACATGACTAAATATGCATGTTTAGGTAAGCTTGGATGTTTGCTTGTGAGGTGTCTTGAAATGGCATATTGATTGATTAATTTGGGAGTATTGAATTGACCATTATATGTATGATTTGGTAACGTTTAGATGCTTTGAGAATATGCACTAAAGGTCTTTAGGTGAATGCATGTGTTGGTGTTGGAAATGGCTTGATTTTTGACAAATTCATGTCTACATGGCTTGAGACACAGGCGTGTAACTCAGCCGTGTGTGACACATGGCCTAGCGATACGGTTGTTTGTACCCTATAGGTTTTAATGCACCTAGCACATGGGAGTGTGGGGCTATTTTGAGAGTTACATGGCCTGACGCACGGGTGTGTGACTTGCCTGTGTGATCCTACTCAGAGAATTACACAGGTGAGGACAGGCTGGGACACAGTCATGTGTCCCTAATTCGATTGTTACACGGCTTGAGACTTGTACGTGTCTCAACCGTATGAGGCTCACGGCCGTGTGACCCATGCAACCAAAATTTTCTAACTTTTTCTTATACTTTTCAATTGTTTCCAATTTGGTACTGACTTATTTCTAATGTATTTCTAAGGCCTTGAGGGCTCGATTTAGGGACAATATCTATGTGGATGATTGTTGTATGATATGTTTATATTCATGTATGAAATGTATATTTAAATGTTTTGTTTGTTCGGTAATGCTCTGAAACCCTAATTCAACGACGAATACGGGTTAGTGGTGTTACATTAAGTGGTATCAAAGCTACGATTTGGTCAATTCTTGGATTGAACGTACCATGTATGAGTCTAGAAATACATGCCATTATATAACCTGTGATAGTGTGATAACTCCTGACTCGATTTGAACTATGTTTTCGTATAGATAATATGTCATCCAACCGAGTTAATTCTGATGAAGTAGAAAGTAATGTGTAAGCCTTTGTTCATGGGGCAGTGTTTAGTGGAAGTAGGCTCGTATTTGAGGGTTAGGGAGGTGAGGCTAAAAGAACCTTTTTCCAGATGATGTCCGAGTGGTTTTTTGAGTTTGTGTGAATGAACCCAATGGCTAAATGACCTTCGCCCCCACTTGTACCCCAACTAGTCCTCGTAGTTCCTCAGGGTTTGGAACCAGTATGAGAGAGCAAGCCTCTAGTTGATAAAATCTAAAAGTATGGGGTTAAAGAATTTTGAGGTACAATTGAAGATGATCCAAAGAGAGTTTAGTTTTGGTTAGAAAACACGGTGGGAGTTTTCATTGAATTGTCATGTACACTGACGGAATGCTTGAAATATGCTATTTCATTGTTGAAAGATTCGACTTATCAGTGGTGGAACAATTTGGTTGTGATTGTATCGAGAGATCGAGTAAGCTGGGAGTTCTTTTAGACTAAATTCTGAAAGAAATATGTGAGTCAAACATTTCTAGATAAGAAGCGTAAAAAAATTCTTGAATTGAAGTAAGGTCGTATGTCAGTAGCTGAATACGAGAGAAAATTTGTACAACTCAATAAATATGCCTGAGAGTGTGTGCCACGGAGGTTGCTATATGTACTCAATTTAAAGACGGACTAAATAAGTTTCTTTTCGGGATTCTTGAGTTGAAGGAATTTGTAGTTTTGGTGGATAGAGCACACAAAGCTGAGGAACTTAGCAAAGAAAAGAGAAAAGCAAATTTTAAGGCTCGTGATTCAGGGAAACGACCTCTGGGAAAATCATACTCATCGCCATCGAAGAAGTCAAAAGAATATCATAGTCGCTCATCAGCTTCAATGGGTTATTCAGGGAAAGATAGAGGAAAACAACATTCGAGCTCGAAACCTCAGGCTACATAGTAGCGTGTGTGGGCAGTGTAAAAAACAACAAGCCCAAATGTCAGTAATGTAATAGATGACACTTCAGTGAATGCAGATTGAAAGGCAGGTCATGTTTTAAATGTGGTTCGTATGAACATTATTTCAGAGATTGTTCGGAAAGGTCAGATAAGGAAAAGGCTCAGGCTACTCGACCGAGAATTACAACTGCGAGAGGGAGACCACCCCGTAACAATGGAAATGCAGGTAATAGCCGCAGTGGAACGAAATACTCTTCTGTGAGATCTGAGGCACGAGCACCAGCTAGAGCTTACACTATTCGTGCTGGAGAGGAAGCTTCAATGCTTGATGTTATCACCGGTACATTTTTATTCTTTGATACTAATATTAATGCTTTGATTAACTCGGGGTCAACATAGTCATATGTATGCACGATTTTAATGTCAGATAAGAAAATACCTTTCGAGTCTACTGAGTTTTTGGTTAAAGTAACGAACCCTTTAGGTTAGTATGTGTTAGTTGATAAAGTTTATAAAAACTATCTTTTGTTGATTAGTTGATAAAGTTTATAAAAACTATCTTTTGTTGATTTGGGGTTGCAGCTTTCCAGCCGATTTGATATTACTACCCTTCGATGAATTTGATGTGATTCTGGGTATGGACTGGTTAACTCTACATGATGCTATTGTGAATTTTAGATGAAAGCATATTGTGTTAAGATGTTAGAATGGTGAGAAGCTTTGAATTGAATTAGATAGACAGGATAGTGCGTCTAATATTATTTCAACTATGTCGGCTTCGAAATATGTTGGAAAAGGCTGTGAAGCGTTTCTCACTTATATATTTGATTCTAGAGTTTCAGAATTGAAGTTAGAATCAGTTCCAATCATGTGTGAGTTTACATATGTGTTTCTAGAAGACTTACCAAGATTATTAGCAACTAGAGAGGTTGAGTTTACTATTGAGCTAATGCTTGGAATATCTCCGATATTAGTAGCTCTGTATAGAATAACACCTACAAAATTGAAAGAGTTGAAAGCACAGTTGCAAGAATTGACAAATAGGAGCTTCACTCGGCCTAGCTTTTCTGCTTGGGATGCTCCTATTTTATTTGTTAAAAAAAAGGATAGGTCAATACGAGTATGTGTTGACTATCGACAGCTCAACAAAGTCATGATCAAGAATAAGTATCCATTGCCATGTATTGATGATCTGTCTAATTAGTTGAAAGGTGGGGTGGTATTCTCAAAGATCGATCTTTGTTTTAGTTATTATCAGTTGCGGGTTAAAGACTCAGATGTGTCGAAACTTCATTCAGAACTAGGTATGGACATTATGAGTTTCTTGTGATGTCATCCTGTTTGACTAATGCACCTATTATATTTATGGACTTGATGAATAGAATTTTTAGACTATATTTAGACATTTTTTGTTATTTCATTAATGACATTTTCATCTATTCACAAGATGAGACAGATCATGCTCAGCATTTGAGAATTTCTTTGCAAACCTTACGTGAAAAACAACTGTTTGCTACATTTAGCAAATGTTGGTTCTGGCTCTAATAAGTCAAATTTTTGGGACATGTGGTATCAGCGATGGCATTAGAGTTGATCCGAGTAAAATTTCAGCTATGGTAGATTGGAAAGCTCTAAGAAATGTATCTGAAGTTAGAAGTTTTATAGGTTTAGCAAGGTATTATATAAGGTTCGTCAAGGGATTCTAGATGATTGCTTCACCGTTGACAAGATTGTTGCAAAAAGATGTTAAATTTGAATGGTCCGAGAAATGTCAGTAAAGTTTTAATCAGTTGAAAGCTTTGTTAATTGAGGCACCTATGTTGGTTCATCTAGAATCTAGTAAAGAATTTGTGATTTACAGTGATGCATTATTGAATGGTTTGGCTTGTATTTTGATGTAAGAAGACAAAGTAATAGCGTATGCTTCTAGACAGTTGAAGCCACATGAAAAGAATTATCCGACTCATGATTTAGAGCTTGCAACTATTGTGTTTACTTTGAAGATTTGGCAACACCATTTGTATAGAGAAAAATGTCATATCTTCACTGATCATAAAAGTTTGAAGTATTTGATGTCGCAAAAAGATTTGAATTTGAGACAGTGCATATGGCTCGAGTTATTGAAAGATTACAACTTGATCAATGACTATCATCTAGGAAAGGCTAATGTTGCTGCCAATGCTTTGAGTAGAAAATCTCTATTTACTTTGCGAGCTTTGAACACACGGATAACGTTGATTGATGATAGTTTGATTTTAGCTTAATTAAAAGCTAGATCGAATTTTTTACAACAGATTTGTGAAGCTCAGAAATGTGATGATGTTTTGATTGCTAAACAAAAATAGATTGAGACGACAACTGAATCAGATATTCTTGTTGGTTCCGATGACAGTTTGTAGTTTAAAGGAAGAATTTATACTTTGAGAAATTTTGATCTCATTCAGAAGATTTTACAGGAACCTCACAGTAGTAGCTTGTCGATTCATCCTAGTAGTAATAAAATACGATGATTTGAAGCAGGTGTACTAGTGGTCAGGTATGAAACGAGAGATTTCTAAGTTCGTATTAAAATGTTTGGTTTGTCAGCAAATTAAAGTCAAGCATCAGGTACCTTCTGGTTTGTTACAACCAGTGATGATTCCAGAGTGGAAATGGGAATGTATCACGATGGATTTCATATCGAGATTGCCTCTATCTCTGAGAAAGAAAGATGTTGTATGGGTAATTCTAGATCGATTGACGAAGTCCATGCATTTCATTCCAATGCTAATGGATTATTCACTCGAGAGATTGGTAGAGTTTTATGTTGTTGAGATTGTTAGATTGCACGGTGTGCCAGTTTCAATTATCTCTGATAGAGATCCACAATTTACGTCTTGATTCTGGAGCAAGTTACACGAAGCTCTAGGTACTCATTTGCATTTTAGTACATCATTCCATCCACAAACTGATGGTAAGTCTGAGTGAGTAATTTAGATACTCAAAGATATGCTTCCATATTGTGTCTTAGAGTTTGAAGGTAATTGGGAGAGATTTCTACCGTTGGCTGAATTTGCATACAACAACAGTTATCAAGTGAGCATTAAAATAACACCGTACGAGGCTTTGTATGGTTAAGAGTGTCGAACTCCATTATACTGGATTGAGCTCAATGAGAATAAGTTATTTGGTGTTGAATTGATACGGGAAATCGAAGAAAAGGTTAGAGTGATACAAGACAGTTTGAAAGCAACTTAGGATCGACAAATATCTTAAATGGATTTGAAAAGAAAAGTAATTGAATTTCAAGTCAACGACAAAGAATTTTTGAAAGTGTCACCTTGGAAGAAGGTTCTTCGATTTGGCTAGAAAGGAAAGCTTAGTTTGTGATTTATCAGACCGTACGAGATCATCAGAGAATTTAGCCAGTACAGATTGGCATTGCCGTCAAAGTTAGAAAAGATTCACAATGTCTTCCATGTATCGATGTTATGATGATATCGATCAGACCCTTCACAAGTAGTTTCACCAGTTGATGTTGAGATACAGCCAGATATGACATACAGTGAAGAACTGATCAAATTTCTAGCTCAGAAAGTTAAAAAATTAAGAGATACCTAGAAGTGAAGAATGTATAGTAAAAGTTCTCTGGCAACATCATAGAATAGAAGAGGCTACCTGAGAACTAGAAGAAGCTATAAAAGTACAATACCCGAACCTCTTTTCTAGTAAGATTTTCAGGGATGAAAATCGCTTTTGGGGGAGAGCTGTAACAACCCATTTTTAGTGAAATGAAAATAGTGGTTTTGGGACCACAAATTCAAATACTAAATTATTATTTTAATGTCTATGGGATGTTAGTAAGGTCATAGTAAAATTTTGTTAAGAAATTTTGACATTTGCATGCTTAATTAAGTGAAAGGACTAAATCGTAAAAGGTACAAAAGTAGAGTACTAATTAGTTAAAAGGGTCAAATGATTATGGAATTTTAAGTTAAAGGACTTAAATGGTATATAAACCATTTGAGCAATTAGTGGACAAATATGGGCATGAGTTTAATGTGTTATTTGGTTATTATGTAAGGTTAAAATGGTAATTTAATAAGTAAATTAAATTAAAAGAAAACTAAAAGATGGTATCATCCATTAGTCATCTTCTCTATCGAAACTTTAGGGTTAAAAAATACCATTTTGAATCTTGTAAGATTTGGCAATGTCTAA
Source organism: Gossypium longicalyx (assembly GCA_025698465.1). Lineage (NCBI taxonomy): Eukaryota > Viridiplantae > Streptophyta > Magnoliopsida > Malvales > Malvaceae > Gossypium > Gossypium longicalyx. Next base: position 54,877,647 of record CM046996.1, read on the forward strand.
CTCTTGCATGTTGGTGCTTTGAGGTTAGTTTTTAACGATTTTTATGTTTTTAGGATTGTTGTAGCTTAATCTAGCAAGCTTGGGGGTCAATTTGTGTTAAAGATTAAGGGTTATACCATGAACTTTCTTGCATGATTCTTGATGTTTAATGATTGAATATGAGTCCTTGTTAATAAAGAAACTAGTTTTGTAAAGTGATTTTTGATGAAAATGGCATTTAGGGACTTATTTGTAAAAATAGTAAAAGTTCATGGTAAATTTATGAAATGATAGTTTGTATGGATTTATTTGGGTCCCTAGATAATTTGGTTAGCATGATAAAAATATTAAAGTTTCTAAATTTCAATTTATGAGTTTAAGGATTAAAATGTGAAAAGTTAAAATGTTAGGGGAAAATAATAATTTTGCAAAAATATGAAATATGGACTAAATTGAATAATAAAAGTATTAAATGGACTGAATTTTTCTATTTAGATCAAGATAGACCACATATGGATTTAGATCAGGGAAAAGCTAAATCCTTGGATTAGTCAATCTCATTTTTATGCCTTAATCGTCGAGGTAAGTTTGTATGTAAGGATTATTATGTTTATGTTGTTTAATTATATGTTAATATGTATTTAAAATGATGTTACACAATGTATATCCAAAATCATGTTATGATGGTTATTGAGTCCCGATTAAACCTTAGGAATTCGTAGGATACAAATGACATGCCATTAGCGATTTCATGTTTTGGGTGTTGGTCTTTAATGTCCTACCGATGGCTGAGGTCTTGCATTTGTTGTGGATACTCCACAGCTTGTGTGAGCAGCATCGTGTGAGCAAGCCCATTTCATAGCTCATGTGAGCAACTATGTGAAGGAATGGTTATAGTTGCATGTTTAAGCACACTTTGTGTGAGCTTTCTCGGGTATCCGATGATATTATAGATGGTTTAATGGGAAATTAAAAGGATTGAAAAGGGTAAGATTTCATAATAATATGCATATGTTCATGGAAAGGTTAAATGATTCAAATGATATATGTTCACATGGAAAGGAATCATCATATGTTTAATTCAAATGAATTATGTATGAATGCACTAACTTGTGTATTTGAGGATGGTGCTTAGGCTTGTGCCAAGCTTGTGATTGGATTACATTATGCTTATTCTTAATGTTTTATAATGAATGGTAAGTTATATTTTATGCTTACGAACTTACTAAGCATTATGTGCTTATGTAGTTTTCTTTCCTATGTTTTATAGATAATCAGAAGCTCGATTGGTTTGGAAGCTCGTGGGAGATCTATTACACTATCCAGTAATTACATAGATAGCTTTTGATGTTTTGGCCAAGGTTATAATGACATGTATAGGCGCACTTGTCCTTGTATATAGTTGAATTATAGTCGATGATTTTGGCATGTATAAGTTGTTTTGGTACCATTTGATGTTGGTTGGATTGTGTCATTTTGGTACTTGTTATGCATGAATGGTATGGCTCAAATGGTATGTTTATATTGATGTAACACCCCTAACCTGTATTCGTTGCCGGAATAGGGTTACGGAGCATTACCAGAGTTTTCAAAACATTTACAGATAATTTATGTCAAATTCTATACATTTATTGAGAGTTTTTTTCATAACGTCCCTTAAATAGACCCTCAAGGCCCAAAACAAGTACTAGAATTGAATCGGGACTAAACCGAGAACTCAGAGAATTTTTTGCGAAATTCTAAAATTTTCCAAGTTGTAGGGCTCACACGCCCTTGTGGTCTAAAGGACACGCCCGTGTGACCCTAGGACACGCCCGTGTAACTCTCTGACTTGTGCCACATGGCCAGCCACATGCCCATGTGTTAGGCTGTGTGGTTAATTAAATTCTTCGAAATTAGGTGCAAGTTTCACACGGCCAAGACACACACTAGTGTTCTAGGCTGTACAACACACACGACTGAGTCACACACCCGTGTCTCTGCCCGTGTGCTCAATTTTGAGCATTCTGTTTCTCAAATTTAAGGTGCAGGGGATACACAGCCTAACCACACGCCCATGTACTAGGTCGTGTGTCACACACAGTCAGGACACATGCCCATGTGTCTACCCATGTGGACAAAATAAAGCCATTTCTAGCTTCATTTCTCACCCAAAACTTTGCCAATCACCTACACCAAAATTTACATTCATAACTCATCCAATCCAAGCATTTTAATCAAGCTAATTCTGTCATTTAACATAGTATATCATCATAGACATTCATGTTTATAATCTTACCTTAGTTTAGTCTAAGCATTAAACATTATTAGATCACATACACTTAACATAACACATATGTGTTCATCATAATAACCTATTTCATAATACCAAAATAAACCATTACAAGCCATTCCAATGGCTAGGTTACAACCATCATTTTCAAGCCAACAATGACCAAGTTAACCTATATATGCAATTATACCAAAATGATTTTTACTATATATACCCAAAATAAGCTATTGGATAGTGTGATGATGCTCCAACCGATCTCCAACCTTCGAGAGCTTCTGAGCATTATAAAATAGGGAAAATAAAACCCAATAAGCATTACATGCTTAGTAAGTTCGTATAACAGGAATTTAAACTTACCAATTTATGTTTATTAACACTAATCATTCAATAACATGTTTTTCATCATTTTGGAAAAATTACCTAATCACATATACTCAAGTAAGCACGTTAGTCACATAATTTGTAACAGCCCAATTTTGGGCCTAGTCGGAACAATGGTTTCGGGAACCCAAATCTTATGAATAAAAATTTATTTTTATTATATTTTTATGGTCTACGATTTCACGAAATGATTTCGTGAAAATTTTGTTTGAAAATTTTGACGTTTGGGCACTCAATTTGGTCAAAAGGACTAAATTGTAAAAAGTGCAAAAGTTGAGTTCTACATCCTAAAGTTATCCAATTGTCATGAAATTTAAATTAGAGGTCCTTATATGGTAATTAGACCATTGGATAATTTGATGGACAAAAATGGACATGGTTAGGTAAAATTTCAAAGAAAGGCATTAAGGGCATTTTGGTCAATTGGTAAATAAATGAAATAAAAAGGGAAAATAAGCCAAAATCTTTGTCCATCTTCTACCTCCAGCCGAAAATACCATGGAAGCCATGGCTAGGGTTTTGTTCAAGCTTTCCAAGCTCCATAATCAAAGAAAACGAGATTCGGGCCTAGAACGAGGGAAACAAATAAATGACGGTTAGATCCCTTTTTGCCATTTTGGTGTCGAGGTAAGTCCATACGTATATAATGCGACCTTACATTAAGTATTTAATATTTTGATATTGCTTGAGTTATATATATGTTCCCATGAAATTTAATAATGACGATTTGACGAAGTTTCAATGAATGAGAAATCCCTATTGAACTTTAGAAATGGATAAGATATAAATATCATGACAGTGAGATTATTGAGATTTCTTATAAGACCATATTCGGGATATGGCCTCGGTATGTGATATCATATAAGACCATGTCAGGGACATGGCGTTGTTATGATATTTCATGTAAGACCACATCAGGGATGTGGCATTGATACGGTAATATATGTATGAGATTTCCAAGTATCCATTGGTATTCTGAGTGATTCAACGGGTATGTTCAAAACAAAAATGTGACTATATACAAGTGGTACAGGTATGTACACGGAACTCATGTAAAGTGAAATTGACATGTGATGAATTCTCGGTAAAAATGTACAAGCATAAGATATGCTTGTGAGTTATTGATAACCATGTGATTATTGATTTACACCTTTGATGAAGGGATGCATGGTAAGATTTGAAATGGTCATGTGTTAGGCTTATGAGCCTAAATAGGTTGAAAAATGCTATGATGTATATATGTAAATTGTGACTCATTATATATGAGAAATAGAAAAGACAAGTGTAATCGTCGACTTAAATCATTATGAAAACATCGAGATACATGAGTTATGGATAAGTGAAAAATTGTTAAGCTATTTGTTGAGATTATGATAACTAGTAAATGACGTACATGTTGTTAAGAGAATTGAAGTAATTTGTTAAATAAGGTGACAAGCTTCGATGGGGAGATTATGGTTACTAGTTTAATGATAAGACATGCAATTAGTATTTGTTAGATAAAAGAGTAAGCATTAAAAATGAGTATGTGGAAATCATGAGACTTAATGCAAATTGTAATAATAATGTTATTATTGATGGGTAAAATGAATGAATACTAATAGTTGTTCATTATTTTCATATGAACTTACTAAGCTTATTAACTTACTCCCTTTCTTTTCCCACCTCTTATAGGTTAATTTAGCAAGCTTGGGTTGGAGACCGCCGAAAATGCCATCACACTATCAAGCTATCACTACGGGTATAGTTGAATTCAAGTAGTTGAGTCTATGGCATGTATAGGGACCTTGTCTTTTAAATAATGCTAACATTGTTCATGTGGCCAAATGTGTTGGCCTAGGATAACTTGTGGTCCAATTTGTATAAGGCCATGAAATGTGGCTCATGTTGATTATTGGGTTGTAAACCTAATTGTTTATGTATGCATGTGTCGAAGTCGTGATGATGTGAATGCTTAATGATGATGGATGATATGATATGGCACGTAAGAACAAATAATGAATGATAACAAATTGGTATGGCTATGATCATGGTTTAAATGTGTGAATTGAGTCTATTGGATATGAAATTAGTGTAGAATGCCTTAAGTAAGCTTATTAATTTGAGTATGTGAAATGGTGACATTGCATGGGCATCGATTAGTCTTGATTAGGCATGAATGATTGTAAAAAATGTGATAATGTTGTGTGCCATGAGATATGTTTAAGTATGAGAGTGTCTAAGGGTGATACAAGGCTTGGAAAATAGCCTTGTAATTGTCCACACGGATAGACACACGGGCATGTGTCCAGGCCGTGTGTAACACACGGTCATCCCCATGGGCGTGTAGTCTGGCCGTGTGTCCCCTACACCCTAATAAATGCAAAACAGAATGCCCAGTTGTAAACACACGGGTAGAGACACGGTAGTGTGTCTCAACCGTGTGAAGGACACGGCCTTAGGACATGGGCGTGTGCCATGGCTGTGTGCCCCTAATATGATGATGATGTCATAAATAGAGAGTTACACAGGTTGAGGACACGGGCGTGTCCCAATCCACATGGGTGTGTGTGACCACACGGCCTACCCACACAGGCGTGTGACTCCTGTTTTGAAGAAAAATTTTCTCAGTGTTATGAAAGTTTCGGAAGTCCGCGGTTTAGTCTTGACCATTAACAATGTACATTTTGGGCCTCGTGAGCCCGTATAAGGGACTTTAAGCACATGAATGAAAAGTTTCAAATTTGGACGAAAATTTATGACCCGGTTTTGTATGATTGTGTTAACTTTAAGTCCGGTAATGCCTCGTACCCTATTTTGGTGTCGAATACGGGTAAGGGGTGTTACATAATTCACATAAATGTAGATGAGCTCATCATGTTACAAACTCTCAGGTATTTCAGAACATTCAAGATATCATTCATTTAATCTCATGGTTTCTCATTTCAGGAATTTATCTGTTGAATCATTGAAATTTCGATGGATACTTATGTAGTACGCATAAGGCTTACATATCAAACATTCGTCAATTCGTATTCAGAGGTACCCATTAAGGCACACAAATTAGGGAGCACACTCTCGAGCCACGTATTAGGATACTCATACGAGCCATGTAATAGGACACTTATCCGGGCTAAATAGGATACTCATAAGAGTTTTATTCATAGAGCTCGTAGAGCTTATCAGGTATCTCCGAAGAGATAATATCAGAGAGCACTGGATAAGGTAACAGGGAGTTCAAGCGAGCCATGTCAGGAAGCCTATAAGAGCTTATAACGGGACGCTTACGTAGAGCTACATTTGTGTCCGCATTATATGCTGGATCACAACTGATATAATCATGTAATAGGACGCTTACACATAACTATGGTAGTACGCAACACATGCAGAATCACTACTGATCATAATGCTCACAAGAACTATTTTACAGGATGCTCGAGAGGGCTTTAACGGAATTGCTCGTCCAAGCCATATTTTGTCCGCAATATATGCAGGACCACATGTAATATGGGAAATCACATATATCCATCGAATTTCATTATTCATACCAAAACTTAATATTTTCCGGATATGATTGAACATATGATTATTTCATTTATTTTTTTAACATTTATATAATTCATACAATCACATATCACATTCAATTCAAGCATGAAATAAACACAATTTAGTTACACGAACTTACCTCGATAACATTTTGTATAAAATCTACTAATCTAAAACTTTCTCTTTTCCACGATCTAGCTTATGTAACACCCCAAACTCGGCCCAGACGTTATGGCTGAATCCGGCATGTTACATTAAAGTGTTTTAGCGAAAATCGTATTTTCATTGAAAACCCTTCTTAAAATAAAAGAAACCTTAATTAACTAAAAAAAACTCCTTTCAATCACTTGTTTAAAACATATGATTTTATGAAAACATGTCATTTTAAAATTTAGTTGCAGAAACGTAGAAAACGTACTATAATTTAGGAAGCCCATGTTCAACTTTTTGTATTTACAACGAAAATAATAATAATAATAATTCAAGTAATAATAACACAATGAAAACCTTATTACAATCTGGTCTGGAACATACTTAAAAAGAAGTAAAAACTTAAATGCTTAAAAAAACCCCAAGTCCAAATCATCTTGCTAGCTGGCCACCCAGAGTCCCTCCAAACATCGAACCTTCTACTGAGCATCACCTTCACAAACTCAGTGTGTACAACCCTCGAAGAAAACAAGCATTCAAAAAAAAAAACATCATTCATAATTCATGCAATGCAATCCCATCCAAATTATCCATCTGCTACACACCGGCTCCGTCCCCCGTCACACCATGTGGGGATATAAATATCGACCCACCCAACCCGCACACCATGGTAGCCCGGTTGTAGAACTACCTTCATTTACATATTGGGCTTCAAAATTCGTCGGTGGGTCCACGATTGTCAAGCAACTATGCGATCCTCATATACTTCCTCCGTTCCATAATTCCCAACCTATATGCAACCTAAGCAGAATATCATATGTATGCATGTCGCATCCACAAAACTTACATTCAACACCTAGGGGTATTTTGGTCATTTTCGCCCTTAGGGGCATTTCGATAATTTTCCCTTAATTATAGTTTTCACTTACCTTGGCCCGTTAACAAGTCCCGTGAGTTAAGATGAATGAATATTATGCACCTGGTAGGATTCCAGAGAAGAGGAGGTGGGTCATTAAGACCGCTTAAGTACCAAACTCTCCCTAAATCTAATCCTATACATGCATATACCCTTTGCCACACCTTAACCCTTTGACTTGTCCACGGTCGCAATATATTAATTAAGTCTTATGTGGATATCATATACTAGGCCCAAAATCCCTTACAAAGCCCAAACAATTTCACATACTTGTATCTAGCCCATTAAGCCCAAACATATTCATATGGCCCATTAGGCCCAAATCACCTGTATATGGCCCATTGGGCCCAAATCACATTTATATGGCCCGTTAGGCCCAGTCACATTCATATTCATGCTCAAATACAAAATTTCTATCACATAGCATAAATTATCAATTTTTGCCTATTTGGGCCCAACAGCCCATCGGGCCCATTAAGCTTATTCTGGCCCGGTTGGCTAGATCACAACCCACGTCCATGGAATCGCCCATGGGGCCTCAGATAACCTATCAGTTTTCTCCTTACGAGTGTTCGCGCACTCGCAAGACTACCGTAGCCAAACTTTCGGCTTTTCAGCATTTCAGTTTTTCGGCATTTTGGCTTTCGTCGATCTACTTGTGTGTGCAGTGTATGTACACACCTGGTAAGCAAGCGTGATGCGATCTCCTTAGCCCAAACCTACAATTGATATCACTCAAAGAATAATCATACGTACTTATCGATTACTTTACCAAAAGCCGAAATCTCACCTTAACCTTACCTGAACGCCAAGCCTTTGCTAGCTTTTACTTTGATCACTAAACACACGTATTTCTCAGATCTGAAGAGCAAATCGGCAGGAATCCAAAACTGAGATTTGAAATTTATTCCCTACCAAAGTTGATTAGAAAGAAGTGAGGGACCGAATACTCGATACTTATCAAAAACCGATTGGGAGAGCGAATACTTACACTACAATCGACTGGGTGAAAAGAGTAGTGGCAGCACCAAGGGTATTCGGCTCTTAGAGATTTGAATGGAAACAATCGATTACTCAGTACCAAAGAAGAGAGGAAGAAGAATCGGCTAAAGCAAAGAAAATATTGAGTAGAGGAGGGATAAGAATTTGGCACAAAGAAAAAAAAGAAAAAAGGGTTTTCGGTTTTTTAGAGAAAAGGGTTTCTGGCACAAAGTGAAAGGAAATTCGTCATTAGCTTTTCAAGCCTCCCATTCGGCACCTATTTATAGCCCTATAGTAGAATTCTTCAAGCCCAAGTTCCCAATTCGGCTCCACTTACTCCTCACTTCTCATCTCCTCGTTTTTCTTCCTGATAATTCCTTGATTTTTTCCTCAATTTTCTCTTCTGAACACTCCCCTTGGAGTCCATCTTAACGCCACTTCCATCCTTCTAGAAGGCCAAAATTAAACTCTAAAAATACTAAGCTAGGATTTGAACCTTGGATCTCCTTGCTAGCCACTAACGCCACCTCCCTACTCCTTAAGTGGCATCACTTAGCCACTCCTTCACAAGGCTTTTTGATGTTATTTTCCCCTATCTTTATTTAAAAGCCCAACTACTTGCCAACCCTGATTCTTCTAATAATTAAACTATAATTTCTTCTACCCCTTGATTCGAACTTAAACCTTGACCAAGACCTACCATCACGTAATTAACACTTAACCGAAATTGCTAAGCACAAAAAGAAAAATTTGAGATTTCGGGATTTTTGGATTTCGAGATTTTTGGGGCGTTACAGCTTCAAATTTGAGTTATCTGGATCTATATAATAAATTTAATCATCAATTTATCACACTTCATATTCAATTTGACTAAATTTACATCCTAGGTAAAATTACCATTTTGCCCCTAAATTTTCAATAAATTCCAATTTCATCCCTAGGCTCGGAAAATGAAATTTGTGCAATTTACTTCTTATTTCAAGTGGAACCAAAATCTCACTATAAAATTTACAGCACATGCATTAAATAAAATTTAGAATTTTTTCTTCAATTTTCACAACTTTACATTTTAGTCCCTAAATCATGTTTTCATCAAAAATCTTTTTTGTAAAAGTTATTTATCTATCAACAACCTTTCATTTTTTACTATAAATTTCAAATTTTCAGCATATTCATCCATGACATAATTTCCATACTTTGATAACTTTTCAAATTGATCCCCCAAATAGATAGATTAAGCTCTTCCGGTTTTAAAAATATCAAAATTACTAAAAACGGGACAAGAAAACTTACCCAAATAAGCCAAGAAAGTTTCTTTTCTCTCTCATAGGGTTTCCATGTATTTTGGGGATGAAGATGACATAAGATAAAATGATAATTTCTTTTTAATTAGTTATCTTTTAATTATTTCTATTTCCAATTTAGTTCTTAGCCTTTTCTAATTTTTCCATGGATGAATCATCAAAAATACTACTGACTTTCCTTTAAGGGCCTAATTACCATATATGGACCCCAAGTTTTAATTCCATAGCTTTTTGATCCTTCTATCTACTAGAATTCAACTTCTACATTTTATGTGATTTGGTCTTTTTTTCATAATTAAGCATTTAATCGATAAAATTTTCTTATCAGAATTTTCACACGACATTCCTATCAAAATATTATCCATGCAAAAATATAAAAATAAATTTTCTTTCTGGTTCAGATTTGTGGTCAAGAAACCACTGTTCCAATTTCACTAAAAATGGGATGTTACAACTCTCCCTCCTTAAGGATTTTCGTCCTCGAAAATCTTACCAATAAAAAGATTCAGATATTGCTTCCTCATAGTATCCTCTAGTTCCCAAGTAGCCTCTTCTATGCCATGTCAATGCCAAAGAACTTTTACTAATGCTACCTTTTTATTTCTTAACTCTTTAGTTTCACGTGCCAGAATTTTGATTGGTTCCTCACTGTAAGTCATATCAGGTTGAATCTCAACTTCAGTTGGAGAAATAACATGTGAAGGATCTGATCGATATCATCGTAACATAGACACATGAAAAACATTATGAATCTGATCAAGTTCTGGTGGTAAAGCTAACCGATATGCAACTAGTCCAATTCATTCAGTAATCTCGTATAGCCCAATGAATCACGGACTCAATTTTCCTTTACGACCAAACCGGAGAACTTTTTTCCAATGTGATACTTTCAAGAATACTTTGTCACCAACCTAAAATTCTATTTCTTTTCATTTAAGATTAGCATAGGACTTTTGACGATCAAAGGCTGCTTTTAAACTGTCCTAAATTACTTTCACTTTTTCCTCGGTTTCACAGATTAAATCTTCTTCGTGTAACTTCTTCTCACTAAGTTCTATCCAATACAATAGAGTTCTACATTTGCGACCATATAAAGCTTCATACAGTACCATTTTGATGCTAGACTGATAACTGTTCTTATAAGCAAATTCAACTAAAGGCAAATACTTCTCCCAGTTACCTTCAAACTCAATTATACAACACCGAAGCATATCTTTCAAAATTTGTATAACATGTTCAAATTAACCATCAGTCTGGGGATGAAATGCAGTGCTAAAATGTAACAAGTATCTAGAGCTTCTTGCAATTTGTTCCAAAATCGATATGTAAACCAAGGGTCTCTATAAGAAATAATGGAGACAGGCACTCCATGCAATTTGACAATCTAAGAAACATATAATTCAACCAATCTGTTCAAAAAAAATCCATACGTACCGGAATAAAGTGTGCAAACCTTTTCAACCGATTAACAATCACCCAAATGGCATCTTTCTTCTTTGGAGATAGAGGTAATCCCGATACAAAGTCCATGGCAATTCTTTCCCACTTCTATTTCGGTATCGTAACTAGCTGTAATAGTCCAGAAGGCATCTGATGTTCAGCTTTTACTTGCTGACATATCAAACATTTAGATACAAACTCCGAAATATCTCGTTTCATTCCCGACCACCAGTACATCTTTTTTAGATCAATATACATTTTATTACTACTGGGATGAATAGACATGTTACCATTATGAGCTTCATTCAAAATCTTCTTTACTAGTTTCGAACTTTTTAGTACACATATCCTACCTCTGAATAACAAATAACCATTAGTCCCGATTTGAAATTCTAAGTCAGGAGTTGATTTATATTGTACCTATTTTTCTTGTAACTTACTATCATCTTTCTGAGCCTCAGAAATCTACTGCAAAAATGTCAGTCTAGTTTTTAGCTCAGCTTTGACGGAACCATCATAGATAACATCAATTGAGTGTTCATTGCTCACAAAGTAAACAGGGATTTTCTGCTCAGAGCATCAACAACTACTTTGGCTTTTCTCGAATGGTAGTCAATAATAAGATCATAATCCTTCAGTAATTCAAGCCACTTGCGCTATCTCAAATTCAAATCTTTCTGTGACATCAAATACTTCAAACTTTTATGATCAGTGAATATATGACATTTTTCACTGAACAAATAATGTCGCCATATTTTCAAGGCAAACACAATTGCTGCCAACTCAAGATCATGTGCCAGGTCGTTTCTTTCATGTGGTTTTAGCTGTTTTGAAGCATAGGCTACTACTTTACCTTCTTGCATTAAAACACAACCTAAACCATTCAATGACGCATCACTATAAATTATAAATTACTTACCCGATTCAAGCTGAACTAACACAGGTGCTTCTTTCAGTGATGCTTTTAGCCTATCAAAACTCTGCTGACATTTATCTGACAACTCAAATTTTACATCTTTCTGCAGTAAACGTGTTATCGGAGAAGCTATCATTGAGAATCCTTTTACAAACCTTCGATAATAATCGTCTAATCCTAGAAAACTTCTAACTTCAGACACATTTTTCAGGGGTTTCCACTTAACAATCGTTGAAATTTTATTCGGATCCATCCTGTCACCTTCAGCAGATACAATATGCCCAAGGAAACCAACTTTCCATAGCCAAAATTCACATTTACTGAATTTGGCATACAATTGTTTCTCACGTAGAGTTTGCAACACTATTCTCAAATGCACAGCATGTTCATTTTCATTTCGAGAGTAAACCAAAATATCATCTATAAATATGTCTAAATATGGTCTAAAAATTCTATTCATCAGATCCATAAACACTATAGGTGCATTTGTCAAACTGAATGGCATCACAAGAAACTCATAGTGCCCGTACGTAGTTCTAAAAGTTGTCTTTGGTACATCTGAATCTTTTACCCGTAACTGATAATAGCTAGAATGGAGATCAATCTTTGAAAATACAGTGGCACATTTCAACTAGTCAAACAGGTTATCAATATGAGGCAATGGATACTTGTTCTTTATTGTAACTTTGTTGAGCTGCCTGTAATCAATGCACAGCCTCAACGATCCATCTTTCTACATTACAAACAAAACTAGTGCACCCCAAGGTGAGAAACTAGGTCGAGCAAAACCTATGTCAATCATGCAACTGTGCTTTCAATTCTTTTAATTCAGTAAGAGCCATTCTGTAAGGTGCTATAGATATCAATGACGTTTCCAAAGAACTCCACTTCTCTAATCGGTGGTAAACCAGGTAATTCTTTCGAAAATACATCAAGAAATTCACAAACAACCAGCACTGATTGAATCTTCGACTCAGATACTTTAGTATCCATCACATATGCAAGATAAGCATCAGAACCCTTTCTGACATATTTTTGTGCTGATATTGGTGAAATAACATTAGGAAATCCATTCGGTTTATTAGATTCAACATGAAGTAATTCATCACTCTAACATTTCAATACAATACATTTCTGTTTACAATTCACCACTGCATCATATTGGGTTAACCAATCTATTCCCAAAATCACATCAAATTCATCAAATGACAATAACATCAAATCAACCAAAAAGTAATAACCTTTTACCATCAACAGACAGTTTTTACAGACTTTATCCACCATAACACACTAGCCTAAAGGGTTTGAAACTTTAACCACAAATTCAGTGAATTCAATAGGTATATTTTTAGTAGACACTAAGTTTGTGCATATGTATGAATGTGTGGAACCAGGATCAATCAAAGCAGTAATATTAGTATCAAGTAGAGAAAATGTACCAGTAATAATGTCTGGTGCAGAAACATTTTCTCTAGAACAAATAGCATATGTTCTTACAGGTGCTCATGCCTCATATTTAACCGTTAACTCTTTTGTAGCACCTTAGCTACCACTGACATTACCGAGGTGACGAGGTGGTTTGCCTCTCAGGACGGGATTACTTAGCTTTGAGACCTACTCAACATCTCTTTCAACTTTTTCCGGGCAATCTTTGAGAAAATGCTCAAAAGAACCATATCGGTAACAGGCTCTACTTTTTGAACGACGTTCCCCAAAATGAAATTTGTTGCAATGCTTACACTTTGGTTTGGGATTACCGACACTTCCCGCACTTGTTATAGATGGGGACAATGTTTTGGGTTAGAGCGTTGAGAACCTCGCTCTTTTCTTGAATATCCAATGATGTTGTAAAATGATCATAATACTTCTTTGATTTTTTAGAAGCAGATGATTGTGACTTACTCATAATCTTTTTTCCAGATACTCGAGCCTTTCTTTTAGCTTGTTTCTTTTATTTACTCAATTCTTTAGCTTTATGTGCTTGATCGGCTATTACCACAAATTCCATTATTTTGAGAATTTCGATCAATAACTTGATGTCTTCATTTAAACCCTCTTCAAATCGTTTACACATATCAGCCTTGGTTGGAACCCATTCTCTGGCATATTTGCTCAACTGAACAAATTCTTGTTCATACTCAGATACAATCATATTTCCTTGTTTGAGCTTTAAAAATTCTTTCTTTTTTCTGATCCAAAAATCTTTGACTAACATACTTCTTTCTAAATTCAGCCTAGAAGAATTCCTATGTAACATTCTCTTTCAGTACCACTAAAGTTATGTTATTCCACCAATGATAAGTTGTGTCTTTCAGTAAAGATACTGTACATTTCAAACATTCAGTGGGTGTATAAGATAGTTCATCTAAAACCCGAATGGTGTTTTCCAACCAAAACTCAGCCCTTTTTGGATCATCATCTGCAGTAGCCCTAAATTCCTTTACCCCATATTTACGAATTTTATTTACTGGAGGCTTACTAGTTCTAATGGGTTCAGCACCCTGTGACATCTTAAGAACTAGATGAGGAGTATGTGGGGCGGTTGTTGTATAGTGATATTTGTTCATCATTTGAAAGAAAGCTTGTTTTGCCTCCTTAATTCGGCCCTCAGATACAGGCCTTTCACTACCAAATGCAGATGTAACTCTTTGAACTGAAACTGAAGCATTGCTTCCAGCTTCCTCGAGTTCAGATTTAGCTTGGTTGGATAACATTACTATATGAAAGCACATTTAAAATGATCAGGAGACAGCACACTATCACAAATTATATAATGGCATGTATAGCTGACCTCGCTTTTGCTACGTTAAATTTGAGAATCGGCTAAACCGTAGCTCTAATACCACTAAATGTAACACCCTTAACCCGTATCTATCACTGGGACAAGGTTACAAAGCGTTACTAGAGTTTTTAGAACATTTATGGATAATTTATGTCAAATTCTATACATTTACTGAGATGTTTTTCATAATGTCCCTTAAATGGACCCTCAAGGCCCAAAACAAGAATTAGAATTGAATCCAGACTAAATCAGGAACTCAAAGAACTTTTCACGAAATTTTAAAATTTTCCAAATTGCAGGGCTCACATACCAGTATGTTCAAGGGACACGCCCGTACTATAGGCCGTGTTCAACCTCGTGTAACTCTCTGACTTGTGCCACACGGCCGGCCACATGCCCATGTGCTAGGCCATGTGGTTAATTAAATTCTTTGAAATTAGGTGTAGGTTTCACACGGCCAAGACACACGCTCATGTTCTAGGCCTTGTAGCATACACAGTTGAGTCACACGCACGTGTCTCTACCCGTGTGCTCAATTTTGAGCATACTGTTTATCAAATTTAAAGTACAGGGGACACACAGCCTAACCACACGCCTATGTACTAGGTCGTGTGTCACACATGGTCAAGACACACGCTCGTGTGTCTTCCCGTGTGGACAAATAAAGCCATTTCTAGCTTCATTTCTCACCCAAAACTTTGCCAATCACCTACACCAAATTTTACATTCATAACTCATCCGATCCAAGCATTTTAATCAAAATAATTCTATCATTTAACATAGTATATCATCATAGGCATACATGTTTATAATCTTACCTTAGATTAGTCTAAGCATTAAACATTATTAGATCACATACACTTAACATAACACATGTGTTAGTCATAATAACCTATTTCATAATACCAAAATAAACCATTACTAGCCATTCTAATGGCTAGGTTACAACCATCATTGTCAAGCTAACAATGACCAAGTTAACCCATACATGCCATTATATCAAAATGATTTTTACTATATATACCCAAAATAAGCTATTAGATAGTGTGATGATGCTCTAACCAATCTCCAACCTTCGCAAGCTTCCAAGCACTATAAAATAGGGAAAATAAAACCTAGTGAGCATTACGTGCTTAGTAATTTCATATAACAGGAATTTAAACTTACCAATTTACGTTTAATATCACTAAGCATTCAATAACATATTTTTCATCATTTTGGCAAAATTTCCTAATCACATATACTCAAGTAAGCACGTTAGTCACATAATTCACATATACATCAATGTAAACATATATGAGCTCATAATGTTACAAACTCTCAGGTATTTCAAAACATTCGAGATATCATTCATTTAATCTCATGGTTTCTCATTTCAAGAATTTATCTGTTGAATCATTGAAAATTTGCTGGATAATAAGGTAGTACGCATAAGGCGTACATATTAGAAATCCATCAACTCATATTCAGAGGTACCCATAAGGGCATACAAATCAGGGAGCACACTCTTGAGCCACGTATCACGGTACTCATACAAGCCATGTAACAGGACACTTATCTGGGCTAAACAGGATACTCATAAGATTTTTATTCAGGGAGCTCATAGAGCTTACCAGGTATCTTCAAAGAGATAATATCAGGAAGCACCGAATAAGGTAATAGGGAGTTCAAGCGAGCCATTTCAGGAAGCTCATATGAGCTTATATCAGGACGCTTACATAGAGCTGCATTTGTGTCTGCATTATATGTTGGATCATAACCGATCGAATCATGTAACAGGACGCTCACACAGAGCTGCGGTGATGCGCAACACATGCAGAATCACTACTGATCATGATGCTCGCAAGAACTATCTAACATAATGCTCGAAAGGGATTTAACGGGATTGCTCATCTGAGCCATATTTTGTCCGCAACATATGCAGGACCACATGTAATATGGGAAATCACATATATCCATCGAATTTCATTATTTATACGAAACTTAATATTTTCCGGATATGATTGAACAAATGATCATTTCATTTATTTTTTAACATTTATATAATTCATACAATCACATATCACATTCAATTCAAGCATGAAATAAACACAATTTAGTTACACGAACTTACCTCGATAACAGTTCGTATAAAATCTACTAATCTGAAACTTTCTCTTTTCCACAATCTAGCTTCGAATTTGAGTTATCCGAATCTATATAATGAATTTTCTCATTATTTATCACACCTCATAATCAATTTGACTAAATTTACATACTAGGAGAAATTACCATTTTGCCCCTAAACTTTCCATAAATTCTAATTTCGTCCCTAGGCTCGGAAAACGAAATTTGTGCAATTTACTCCCTATTCCAAGCCTAACCAATAAATCACTATAAAATTTACAGCACATGCATTATATAAAATTCAAAATTTTTCTTCAATTTTCACAACTTTACATTTTAGTCCTTAAATTAGGTTTCATCAAAAATCTATTTGTAAAAGTTGTTTATCTATCAACAACCTTTCATTTTCTACCATAAATTTCAAATTTTTAGAATATTCATCCATGACATAATTTCCATACTTTGATAACTTTTCAAATTGATCCCCCAAATAGATAAATTAAGCTATCTCGATTTCGCCTAGTAGCAGCAGCGTGTTTTGTATTTTTTCTCCAAGATTTTGTGATTTCCCTTCTTGTTTTTTTCATGTGTCTGCCTTATTCCTTTGAATATTATGGTAGTAATGAAGATTCTAAGAGTGTTTCTTTGGGTGGGATTTTTGTTTTGATTTGTTTTTCATTTACTTTTTGTGTTCGTGCTGTAGAGGTACGGTGCTTTTTCATTGATGCGATAGGGTCTGACGGTGCTTCTAATTGGACAATACGTTTCTTGCAGGGCTATTCGTTCATGTTTTATGGTGATTTTTGCTCGATTTTTTTTATTTTTATTTTGTGGGTGGCATGGTTATGCTTTTTGGTCTTTTTTACGTATCTTGCATGGTTTCTTCCTGATTTATTAGCTGATTATGGTTGTGGGTCCCACGGTGGCCATAAATTTTATGTTCATTTTGACTTTTCTACGCACCAATTTATCTATTTCTGCATGAAAGAAGGGTTTCATTGCTTCCCCCTGGTTAGTGTGCAGAGTTTTATGCATGTTGGTTTCTTTTACATTCCATTTTTCTGTTCAGTTGCCTAACTTTGGTCGAGTGATTTCTCATCTCTGGTGTGTTTTATTTGGTGTCTCTTGCTGAGTTTTAGTTTTTCCTTTTTGTGGTTGCCTGCTGGCTAGTCGGGGCCTTAGTGCTCTCGCACTCTTTCGCCTTTGTTGACCTCCCTGTTGATGTGCTTATTGTTTCTGTTTTGATTTTATGTTCTTTTGGATTTCACAAGATTTGTCTATCTTTTTCCTTATTACATGATAGAAACTGTGGTTGTGTTTTTTCGTCCTTTATTTGACGTGCGTTGGGCATCTGTTTTGTGGTTTTCTTTGATCCTTTTATTTTATTTCCTTGTTTGTTTCGGTTTTAGTCTTTTGGCCAGGCTATGGAAAATAGGCCAAAGAATGTTTTGACAATAATGACAGAGGAGATTAATGAGCTCCTGGAGAGGCTGAAATTTTTAGAGGAAGAAGTTGTGCAAGAAATCAGTACGAACGGTGATAACAATATCCAAGGCTTTGAGTCTTGGGCTGTGGGCAAGATCATGGCATCAGAGGTTTCGAACAGGGAGGCGATGTACAGGGTTTTTCGATCGCTTTGGTACACAAAAGACTAGATAGATTTTGTTGCTCTAAAAGAAGGGTTCGTGATTGTCAAGTTTGGGTGCCTGGAGGATCGAAGCCGAATCTTAAACCTTTTGCCATGGCTCTTTGGTAGATGCCTATTCTCAATGTTGCCTTTCAAAAAGGGGAAGGATTTTGAATCTTATGAATTCTTGTTGTTGCCATTTTGGTTAAAAATATATAATATTCCCATTAAACTTATGGATCTTCAAATGGCGTTAGATATTGGGAATGCTATAGAGGAGTTGGTGGAGATTGATTGGAAGGACCGATATGGAGGGCGGATAGAGTTTATGAGGATTAAAGTTAAGATAGTTGTGTTAAAACGTTTAAAAAGGGTTGTGAGAATGGTCGACAAGGCTGGAGAGGAAAAGATAGGGTTAATCAAGTACGAACAGCTTCTAGAGTTTTGCTATGCATGCGAGGTGATAGGTCATACTATGTAGATGTGCAAAAATAAAAAGGAAGGTGTTGGGCTGAATGACTCAAACCTTCAGTATGGAAGCTAGATGAGGGCACTTGTTGTGACTCCAAACCAAGAGAGGGGACTGGGAAGAAATGGTGTGGAGTTGGTTGTATCAAAAGCCCTAATGAATGAAGAAAAAGAAGAGAGTTAGACTAACTTAAGAGCTGAGAGTGAGCAGCATGGTAATAAGGAAAAGGAGAAGACTTGTGAAGAAGAGTCAATGTCCACTTCTCCTCTAGAAAGAAAAGGCCATAAGACCATGAGGGATGGAATGGGAAGGTTCAAGAGTAAACGAAAAAGACACAGGGGATCAAATGGGGACAATACGAAAAAGAGTCTAGCTAGATTTGTTCAAAGGAAGCTCCTAGAAAATGTCTCACCTTTTAAGGCGGTGGCTGGCGGTCAGCCCTGCCAAGAGCCATGAAAATCCTTAGTTGGAACTGTCGTAGGGTTGGGAACCCAGCGACAGTTCGCAAGCTAAAGCAACTCTTTATTGCAAACGTTTCTGATATTATTTTCTTTGTGAGACCAAAATTCATTCTAATGGATTCCATCGTATTCGCACTATTTGTAGGATGGAGGGTTGTCTTGCGGTTGATTCGAAGGGGAAAGGTGGTGGACTGACACTGCTGTCGAGGGAAGGCGTGAATGTTTCGATCCAAAACTACTCTAAATTGTATACCGATTCGCTTGTTAGTTTGGATAATGATGAGGTGTTTCGGTTCACTGGGTTTTACGGCCAGACTGACGCTAGCTTAAGACAATAGTCTTGGGATATGTTGAGGAGGGTGAAGAGTAAGGTGAACAAAGGCTGGATTGTGAGGAGTGATGTTAATGCCATCTTGAATTACTCTAAGAAGGAGGGTGGTCATCGAAAACCCAAGATTCTGATGGACGAGTTTTGTGATACCTTGGAGGAGTTAAACCTGATCGATGTTAAACCATGCAATGGGTGGTTTACGTGGACAAATAATAGGGAAGGAGATAGGCTTGTTAAAGAAAGGCTGGATAGATTTGTTGTCTCTGATGTCTTCATAAAAAAATGCCTTTTCTCACTTATTATATTATTCGTCAATCCAAGTCTGATCACGAGGCTATCATGTTGGATACTAATGGTAGCAAGCCTAGAGAGGAGAGGCCTGTCCATAAGGTTTGGTTTAGATATGATACTTGCTGGGTGGAGGAGCAAGAGTTTAAAGACATCATTACGAGTATTTGGTCGAAGGAGGATCGCAATATGCTGAAGAAAATGGATCTGATTCGTGACAAATTGGGTCTATGGCAGTACCAACATTATAGAATATTGAAGTATAAAATCAAAGGGTTGGAGAAGGAGATTAGTAAGCTCATGGATGGTCGTACGAATGAGTGGACTATGAGTCTTCTTAAACAAGCTCGTGGTAAGCTAGGCCATCTTTATGATGTGGAGGAAAGATACTGGGCGCTTAGGGCTCGTTCCCAGTGGCTGAGGGAAGGGGATAGAAACACCCGCTATTTCTACATTCGAGCTTTGGGTCGTAGAAGAAAGAATAGTATTACGAGAATTAAAGATGCGCAGGGGAATTGGCATGATGATAAGGAGGAGATTGGCCACATTGCATGGAATTATTTTAATGACCTTGTCGAGTCCTCGATTAATTTGGATGTTGATAGAGACCTACAACATGTTCCCATTTACGTTGATGAGAAGACTAACAGGAGGTTGAATGATGCTTTTACGGACGAGGAGATCTTAAGGGATTTTAAACAGATGGACTGTGTAAGGCTCCAGGGATCAATAGGCTCTCGGGGAGATTTTTCAAGGATCATTAGCCTACTATGGGGGATGACGTCCTGAGATTATGCCATGATATTCTTAAGGGCGAGAGGAGTGCCAGATGTGTTAATGAAAATTTAATTGTTTTAATCCCGAAAATTAAGAATACTTGTGAAATGCTAACTTTCGTCCAATTAGTCTTTGTAGGGTGATCTACAATATTGTTTCAAAGATGTTTGCTAATCGGCTCAAGGAGGTCCTCCCCTTATGTATAAGCCAAAATCAGAGCACCTTCGTTCCTAATCAGATAATCCACACAATGTCTTAGTTGCCTATGAGCTTATGCACTATCTTCGTAGCTCCAAGAATGGCCCGAACAAAGGATGTGTGGTCAAGCTCGATATGAGCAAAGCTTATGATCGGGTGGAGTGGAGTTTTCTTAAGAATGTGCTGAAGAAGATGGGTTTCTCTTTTGTTTGGGAGAATAAAATCATGGATTGTGTTTGTACTGTTCGATATAGAGTAAAATGCAATACGAATCTTTCCGATGTCATTTTTCTGGAGAGGGGTCTCCGTCAAGGGGACCGCTTTCCCCTTATCTGTTTCTCTTTTGTATGGATGCTTTGTCTCGTATGTTAATTAATGCGCAAGAGACTCATATTATTAAGGGCATTCGGGCTAGTAAGAATGGCCCCAGGATTAATCATCTCTTCTTTGCTGACGATGCCCTTTTGTTTGTTAGGAATAAACAAAGTGAAGTGACGACGTTTACTAAGATCCTAGAGTTCTTTGAGTGGATGTCGGGTCAACGCATCAACTTTGACAAATCCATGGTGTATTTCAGCTCGAACACCCTTGGTCCTCAGCGCGAGAGTTTAAGCAGATTACTCAAGATGAAGGTGGTGTCCAACCTTCATGCTTACCTTGGTTTGCCTATCCCGATTGGAAAGAAAACGTATGACACTTTCAAAAGTATCTTGGGCTTTGATGTTTGCTTGTGAGGTGCCTTGCGTAACACCTCGAACCTGTATCTGTCGCTGAAACAGGGTTACAGAGTCTTACCAGAGTTCATAGAATCAATACAAGTAAAATTTAAACAAAAATATTCACATTGTTCCTTAAATGGACCCTCAAGGCCCAATATGAATAATAGGATCAAATTGGGAGTAATTCAGAAACTCATAAAATTTCTCAAAAAACTTCAAAATTTCCCTCTATGTACAGTATCCACACGTCCGTGTAATCTAGGGACACACCCTTATGACCAGGCCATGTGGCTCATACGATCATAACACATGCCCATGTCCAGGCCGTGTGGTCACACATGCCCAAGTCCCTTACCCATGCAACTCTCTGACTTGCAAAGCATGAACAAATTAGAGTCACACGGCCAAGTCACACGCACGTGTGCTAGGCTATGTAGCGAATTTTATTTTAGAAAAATAGGTGCAGTTTTCACACGGTCATGTAACACGCCCATGTTCAAGGCCGTGTCAACCACACGGCTGAGACACATGCCCGTGTCTCTGCCCGTGTGCTCAATCCAGATCATTCTATTTCTAAATTCTTAGATACAAAGGACACACGGCCTAACCACACGCCTATGGGGCAAGTCTTGTGTCACACACGGCCTAGACACATGCCTGTGTGGACAAAATAAAGCCATTTCCTAGCTTTATTTTCTCACCCAATTTTCTAAATTCTTGGTCCAATTCATGCATCCATATATCTACCAATCCCAAACACCACAATTAATCCAAGTTTCAACATTCAACATGGCATTTTATCACATGAAATATGTGTTTATCATTTGTCTCATGGTGAGTATGTATTTCACACATAAGCTAAACCATCTAACATAGTCATGCACCTTTAAATCTTAGCATATTATGGCATCATATGCATTCATAGCTTCAAGCCCACTCATTTAAGCACATACATGAATTTCCAAAACATAACATCATACAAACCATCATAAACCATCACTACCCATTCCAATAGCTAGGTTACAAAATGCCATTCACATGCATTATTTGGCCAATTAAGCTTATACATGCCATTATACTTAAAATAAGATTCTAACTATACCAAAATGTAATAGTGGATAGTGTGATAACGCTTCGCCCGACCACTAACCTTCGCTAGCTTAAGTGTACTATAAAATAGGGAAAAAATAAACGGAGTAAGCAATTAATGCTTAGTAAGTTCGTATAATGGAAAAATAAACTTACCGGTCATTTTTATCATTACAAGCATACATACACACATTCCAACAATCATGGGCATGTTTACCTAAATATATATACACTCCATCAAACTTGCTAGTTACATAACATCACATAAATACCAAGTATACATGGATGAGCTCATCATATCATAACTTCCATGCAATTTTCACCTCTACATATTCAGACATCATTTTCGATGAACTATTAAATTTTTGATAGACACTTAGGTGATATACTTTTAGTACACTTGACATCAATATATCAATTCTTGTCAATGGTGCCTATTAGGGCATATGACAAAAAGCACACCCTCGGGTCACATTTCATATCGCAAGATTACCAGTCCAGGCTAAATCCTTTTTATAACATATGCTCTAATGAGCTATGTCTGGATTACCCATTCGGGCTAAATCCTTTTCCTATCACATACTCGAGAGGGCTATATTAGGATTACCCATCCGGGCTAAATCCTTTATACATCACATTTACTTCTAATAATCACCTTATTCCATCGAAATTCAACATTCAATCAAAATATGTCATTTTATCAACATTACTCAACTTGTCATTATTTCATTAAGTACATCCTCTCATACATCACTCATCACAATACATACAATTCAATTCAACATATCAAATCACATATTTAGGTTACACGAACTTACCTCGATAATGGTTCAGTTTTGTGTTCCAACTATTCTGAAACCTTTTGTTTCCCTCGATCTATTTCAGTAGTCGGCCTTTCCGTGTCTATATGAAATAATTCAACTATTAATTAATAACATTTCAATACATTTGCATTTTGTTGCTTCCTAGGCAAAGTTACCATTTTACCCCAACTTTTTTCATAAATTCCAATTTCGTCCCTTAGCTCAATAATGAAATCTATGTAATCTAATCTTCTTTTCAAGACTAACTAACATGTATATACAACTTTTACAACACACATTTCCCATAAATTTTAGAATTTTCTATGGGTTTTACCCATTTTTCATTTTAGACCCTAAACCTAGTTTTCATGAAAAATTGCTTTGTAAAAGTTGTTTATCTATGAGGAACCTTTCATTTTCTACCATAAATTTCAAATATACAGCACATTCATCCATGGAAAAGTTTCTACACTTTGTTATCTATTCAAATTAATCCCCTAAATATAGTGATTAGCCTTTCCCGATTCTAAAAATACAAAAATCATTAAAAATAAGACTTGATTTCATACCTTACTGAGCTTGGGAAGTTTTCATCCTCTCTCTTAGGGTTTCCATAAAATTTTGGCAAAGAAAATGAATAGAAAAGATGTTAATTTCTTTTTATTTAATTAATATCTTTTAATTTTAGTGATTTCCAATTTAGTCCCTACCATTTTCTAATTTTTCCATGGATGAGTCACTAATCTATCAATTAACCACAATCCAATGGCCTAATTACCTCATAAGGACCCCATGTTTTGAATTCCATAGCTTTTTGTTACATATAGTTACTAGAACTCAACTTTTGCATTTTATGCAATTTAGTTCTTTTTCCTAATTAAACACAAAATCGGTAAAATTTTTGTCTCAAAATATTCGTACGACTTTCCTATAATCATGCAAATTATAAAATAAAATAAATTAAAATAAAATTCTATTTCTGGCTCAAATTTGTGGACCCGAAACCACTGTTCTGATCTCACCGAAATTGTTTTGTCACAACTCTCCCCCTTAAAGTTTTCGTCCTTGAAAATTTCTTACTAGAAAAGAGATTTGGGTATTGTTTCCTCATGGTATCCTCAGGCTCCTGAGTAGCTTCCTCTAATCCATGTCGTTGCTAGAGAACCTTTACCAATGCTACATTTTATTCCTCAACTCTTTCGTCTCATGAGCTAATATCTTAATTGGTTCCTCATTGTAAGTCATATCAAGCTAAATCTCAGCCTCTGACGGAGGAATAACATGTGAAGGATCTGACCGGTATTGTCGCAACATGGACACATGGAGCACATTATGAATCTTATCAAGTTCTGGTGGTAAAGCTAACCGATACACAATCGGCCCGATTCTTTCAGTCATCTTATAAGGCCCTATGAACCTTGGACTCAATTTCCCTTTTATGTCCGAATCAGAGAACGTTCTTCCAAGGCGACACTTTCAAAAACACTATATCACCAATCTGAAATTATATATCTTCTCGTTTTATATCGGCATAGGACTTTTGACGGTCTAAAGCTGCCTTCAAACTGTCTCAAATTACCTTCACTTTTTTTCGGTTTCCCAAACCAAGTCAACTCCATGTATCTTCTTCTCACTTAATTCTGTCCAATACAATGGAGTTCTGCACTTGCGACCATATAGAGCCTCATACGGTACCATCTTAGTACTAGACTGATAACTATTTTTGTAAGCAAATTCAATCAAAGATAAATACTTTTCCCTGTTACTCTAAACTCAGGTACACAACATCGAAGCATATCCTCTAAAATCTATATAACATGTTCAGTTTGCCCATTTGTTAGAAGGCGGAATGCAGTACTAAAATGTAAATGAGTACCCTGAGCATCTTGCAACTTACTCCAAATTTGGGATGTAAATAGAGGATCTCTATCGGAGATAATGAAGAATGGCACTCCATGTCGTCTCATAATCTCAGAGACATATAATTCAGCCAATCTATCCAAAGAAAATTCCATTAGCACTGGAATAAAGTGTGCTGACTTTGTTGAACGATCAACAATTACCCAAACAACATCTTCCTTTTTTGGTGACAGGGGTAACCCTATTACGAAACCCAGGGTGATTCTTTCCCATTTCCACTCCAGTATTGTAATTGGCTGCAATAATCCCGAAGGTACTTGATATTCAGCCTTTACTTGCTAACATATCAAACAGTTTGATATAATTTCAGAAATATCCCATTTCATTCCAGGCCACTAGTACATTTTATTACTAGTAGGGTGGATAGACATGGTACCTTTATGAGCATTATGTAGGATCTTCTGTACTAATTCTGAATTCTCTGGTGCACAAATTCTGTTTTTGAATAACAAACACCCATCAGAATCAATCTAAAATTCTTAATCAGGGTCTGACTTACTCTATATTCGTTTAGCTTGTAATGTACTATCACTCCTCTGAGCTTCACAGATTTGTTGCCGAAATGTTGGCCTAACTCTTAAGTTAGCCATAATCGACTCAACATCAAACAAGGATATCTGGGTGTTCAACGCCCGCAAAGCAAATAAATATTTCTGGCTGAAAGCATCTGCCACTACATTCACCTTTCCCGAATGGTAATCAATGACAAGATCATAATCTTTCAGCAGTTCTAACCATCTTCGTTGTCTTAAATTCAGTTTCTTCTGTGTCATCAAATACTTCAAACTTTTGTGATATGTAAAGATGTGACATCTTTTGTGAAAAAGATAATGCCGCCATATTTTCAATGAAAAGACAATGGCTACCAGTTCAAGATCGTGTACTGGGTAATTCCTTTCATGTGGTTTCAACTGCAGGATGCATAAGCAACTACCTTACCATCTTGCATTAACACTCCCTAGACCATTCAACGAACCAACACTGTAAACTACAAATTCCTTACCCGATTCAGGTTGGACTAATACAAGTGCTTACGTCAATAAAGCTTTCAATCTGTTAAAACTTTACTGGCACTTGTCTGCCCACTCAAATTTCACGACTTTTTGTAACAATCGAGTCATCGGAGAGGCTATCATAGAAAATCCTTTAACAAACCACCGATAGTAACCTACTAGTCCCAGAAAACTTTGCACTTCTGAAACATTCCTCGGCGGCTTCTAATTTACAATAGCTGAGATTTTATTCGGGTCTACTCGAATACCTTCTGGTCGTTGAGGGAGATGAAGACCTCGGGTTAAAGAGTTTAGAGCTTATCTTCTTTCTCGAATGCCCCACTAATATTGTAAAACGTTCATGATAACGCCTCAACTTATTTGGTGCTAATGAATATGTCTTACTCATAAATCTTTTACTCGGAACTCGAGCTTCTCTTTCTTCCTGTTTCTTTTCTTTGCTTAGTTCATCAGCTTTGTGTGCTCGGTCAGCCAACACTGCAAATTCCCTTAATTCCAAAATCCCAATCAACAATTTGATGTCTTCATTTAACCCTTTTTCAAACCTTTTACACATATCAGTTTTGGTCTGAACCCATTCAGTAGCATACTTGCTCAGTCTGAAAAACTACCGTTCATACTCGGATACATTCATACTCCCCTATTTGAGTTCTAGAAATTATTTTTTTTCTAGTCCAAGAACCTCTAACTGATATAATTTTTTCTAGAAAAATTCCCATGTAACCCTTTCCTTTGGTACCACAGAAGATATGGTTTTCCACCAATGATATGTGGTGTCTTTTAACAAGGATACTGCACATTTTAAGCATTCATTTGGTGCGTACGATAACTCATCTAGAACCCGAATTGTGTTCTCTAGCCAAAATTCAGCTCTCTCAGGATCATCATCGGTTGTAGCCTTAAATTCATCGGCCTCATACTTTCTAATCTTATCAATCGGAGCCTTACCATTTGTAACGTAACCAGTACCCATAGGTGCTTTAAGCTGTGAAGTAGGTGGGGGAGGTCGTGGGACGGCAAGGTTCGATCTCATGTATTCACTAAACCATTCATCCATCATTTTGAACAAGGTTTCTTTTTCCTTTTCTCGGCCCTTAAACATGGGCCTTCTACTATTACTAGTTACAGCTCGTTGAACGAAAGCTTGAGTAGCGCTCTTAGCTTCCTAAGACTCTGCTCTAGCTTGGTTGGAAGACATTACTATACAAAAATACATTTAAAAATGGTCAGGAGATATCACACTAGCACAATTTATATAATGGCATGTATAGCTAAACTCATACTTACTACATTAGTCGGAGAATCGACTAAACCATAGCTCTAATATCACTAAATGTAACACCCCAAACCCATATCCATTAGTGAAACAGGGTTACAAAGTATTACCAGAGTTCACAGAATCAATACAGGTAAAATTTAAACAAAAATGCTTATAATAAACAAAAACATTCACATTGTCCCTTAAATGGACCCTTGAGGAGGCCAGATATGAACAGTAGGATCAAATCGGGACTAATTCAGAAACTCATAAAATTTTTTACAAAATTTCAAACTTTTCCTCTATGAATAGTACCCACACTCCCGTGTGCTCTAGAGACACGCCCGTGTGATAAGGCCGTGTGGCTCACACGGTCATAAGACATGCCCATGTCCAGGCCATGTGGTCACACACGTCCGTGTCCCTTACCCGTGTTACTCTCTGTCTTGCAAAGCATGAACAAATTAGAGTTGCACGGCCAAGCCACACGCCCGTGTGCTAGGCTGTGTGGCAAATTTTATTTTCAAAAAGTAGGTGCAGTTTTCACACGCCCATGTTGAAGGTTGTGTCAACCACACGGTTGAGACACACGCCCGTGTTTAAGGCTGTGTCAACCACACGGCTGAGACACACGCTTGTGTGCCCAATCCGGAGCATTATATTTCTAAATTCTTAGATACAGAGGACACACGGCCTAACCACACGCCTATAGGGCAAGCCATGTGTCACACACAGCCTAGACACACGTCTGTGTGTCTGCCCGTGTGGACAAAATAAAGCCATTTCATAGCTTTATTTTCTCACCCAATTTGCTAAATTCTTGGTCCAATTCTGCAAACATATATCTGCCTCTCCCAAACATCACAATTAATCCAAGTTTCAACATTCAACATGGCATTTTATCACATGAAATATGTGTTTATCATTTGTCTCATGGTGAGTATGTATTTCACACACAAGCTAAACCATCTAATATAATCATGCACATTTAAACCTTAGCATATTATGGCATCATGTGCATTCATAGCTTCAAGCCCACTCATTTAAGCACATACATGAATTTCCAAAATATAACATCATACATAACCATCACAAGCCATCACTACCCATTCCAATAGCTAGGTTACAAAATGCCATTCACATGCCATTATTTGGCCAATTAAGCTTATACATGCCATTATACTTAAAATAAGATTCTAACTATTCCAAAATGTAATAGTGGATAGTGTGATAACGCTCCGTCTGACCTCCAACCTTCGCGAGCTTAAGTGCACTATAAAATAAGGAAAAAATAAATAGAGTAAGCAATTAATGCTTAGTATGTTCGTATAATGGAAAAATAAACTTACCAGTCATTTTTATCATTACAAGCATACATACACACATTCCAACAATCATGGGCATATTTCCTTAAATATATATACACTCTATCAAACTTGTTAGTTACATAGCATCACATAAATGCCAAGTATACATGGATGAGCTCATCATATCATAACTTCCAAGAAATTTTCACCTCTACATATTCGGACATCATTTTTGATGAACTATTGAAATTTCGATGGACACTCAGGTGGTATCATTTTAGTACACTTGACATCAATATATCAATTCTTATCAATGGTGCCTATTAGGGCACATGACAAAAAGCACACCCTCGGGTCACATTTCATATCACAGGATTACCAGTCCAGGCTAAACCCTTTTTATAACATATGCTCTAATGAGCTAAGTCTGGATTACCCGTCCGGGCTAAATCCTCTTAATATCACATACTCGAGAGGGCTATACTAGGATTACCCGTCCCGGCTAAATCCTTTATACATCACATTTACTTTAACAATCACCTTATTCCATTGAAATTCAACATTCAATCAAAATATGTCGTTTTAGCAACATTACTCAACTTGTCAATATTTCATTAAGTATATCCTCTCATACATCACTCATCACAACACGTACAATTCAATTCAACATATCAAATCACATATTTAGGTTACACGAACTTACCTCAACAATAGTTCGATTTTGTGTTCCAACTATTCCGAAACCTTTTGTTTCCCTCGATCTATTTTAGTAGTCGGCCTTTCCGGGTCTATATGAAATAATTCAAAAATTAATTTATAACATTTCAATACATTTGCATTTTGTTGCTTCCTAGACAAAGTTACCAATTTACCCCTACTCTTTTCATAAATTCCAATTTCGTCCTTTAGCTCAATATTGAAATCCATGTAATCTAATCCTCTTTTCAAGACTAACTAACATGTATATAAAAATTTTATAACACACATTACCCATATATTTTAGAATTTTCCATGGGTTTTACCCATTTTTCATTTTAGTCCCTAAACCAGTTTTCATGAAAAATTGCTTTGTAAAAGTTGTTTATTTATGAGGAACCTTTCATTTTCTATCATAAATTTCAAATATACAACACATTCATCCATGGAAAAATTTCTACGCTTTTTTATCTTTTCAAATTAATCCTCTAAATAGAAAGATTAGCCTTTCCCGATTCTAAAAATACAAAAATCTTTAAAAATGAGACTTGATTTCATATCTTGTTGAGCTTGGGAAGTTTTCATCCTCTCTCCTATGGTTTCCATAAAATTTTGGGGAAGAATATGAATAGAAAAGATGTTAATTTCTTTTTATTTAATTAGTATCTTTTAATTTTAGTGATTTCCAATTTAGTCCCTACCCTTTTCTAATTTTTCCATGGATGAGTCACTAATCTATCAACTAACCACTATTCAATGGCCTAATTACCTTATAAGGGCCTCATGTTTTGAATTCCATAGCTTATTGATACCTATAGTTACTAGAACTCAACTTTTTCATTTTATGCAATTTAGTCCTTTTTCCTAATTAAACATAAAATCAGTAAAATTTTTGTAACAAAATCTTCATACGACTTTCCTATAATCATGCAAATGATAAAATAAAATAAAATAAAATTCTATTTCTAGCTCGAATTTGTGGTCCCGAAACCATTGTTCCAATCTAACCAAAATTGGATTGTCACAACTCTCCTTCTTAAAATTTTCGTCCTCGAAAATTTCTTACCAGAAAAGAGATTTGGGTATTGTTTCCTCATGGTATCCTCAAGCTCCCAAGTAGCTTTCTCTAATCCATGATGTTGCCAGAGAACCTTTACCAATGCTATATTTTTATTCCTTAACTCTTTCGTTTCATGAGCTAATATCTTAATCGGTTCCTCTTTGTAAGTCATATCAGGTTGAATCTCAACCTCTGACGGAGGAATAACATGTAAAGGATCTGACCGGTATCATCACAACATGGACACATGGAGCACATTATGAATCTTATCAAGTTCTGGTGGTAAAGCTAACTGATACGTAATCATCACGATTCTTTTAGTGATCTCATAAGGCCGTATGAACCGTGGACTCAGTTTCCATTTTTCACCGAATCAGAGAACTTTCCTCCAAGGCGACACTTTCAAAAACACTTTATCACCAATCTAAAATTCTATCTCTTTTCATTTTAGATCGGCATAGGACTTTTGATGGTCTGAAGCTACCTTCAAACTGTCTCGAATTACCTTCACCTTTTCTTTGGCTTCAGAGATCAAGTCAACTCCATGTATCTTCTTCTCACTTAATTCTGTCCAACACAATGGAGTTCTACACTTGCGACCATATAGAGCTTCATATGGTGCCATCTTAATACTAGACTGATAACTATTTTTGTAAGCAAATTCAATCAAAGATAAATACTTTTCCCAGTTACCTCTAAACTCAGGTACACAACATCGAAGCATATCCTCTAAAATCTGTATAACATGTTCAGTTTGCCCATTTGTTAGAAGGCGGAATGCAGTACTAAAATGTAAACGAGTACCCTGAGCATCTTGCAACTTACTCCAAAATTGGGATGTAAATAGAGGATCTCTATCGGAGATAATGAAGAATGGCACTCCATGTCGTCTCATAATCTCAGAGACATATAATTCAGCCAATCTATCCAAAGAAAATTCCATTTGCACTGGAATAAAGTGTGCTGACTTTGTTGAACGATCAACAATTACTCAAACAACATCTTCTTTTTTTGGTGACAGGGGTAACCCTATTACGAAACCCATGGTGATTCTTTCCCATTTCCACTCTAGTATTGTAATTGGCTGCAATAATCCCGAAGGTACTTGATGTTCAGCCTTTACTTGCTAACATATCAAACAGTTTGATATAATTTTAGAAATATCCCATTTCATTCCAGGCCACCAGTACATCTTCTTTAAGTCATTGTACATTTTATTACTACTAGGGTGGATAGACATCGTACCTTGATGAGCCTTACGTAGGATATTTTGTACTAATTCTGAAATCTTTGGTACACAAATTCTATTTCTGAATAACAGACACCCATCAGAATCAATCTAAAATTCAGAATCAGGGTCTAACTCACTCTGTGTTCGTTTAGCCTGTAATGTACTATCACTCCTCTGAGCTTCGCAGATTTATTGTCGAAATGTTGGCCTAACTCTTAACTTAACCATAATTAACTCACCATTAAACAAGGATATCTGGTGTTCAATACCCGCAGAGCAAATAAAGATATCCAGCTCAAAGCGTCCGCCACTACATTCACCTTTCCCGGATGGTAATCAATGACAAGATCATAATCTTTCAGCAGTTCTAACCATTATTGTTGTCTTAAATTATGTTCCTTCTGTATCATCAAATACTTTAAACTTTTGTGATCTGTAAAGATGCGACATATTTTGCCAAAATGATAATGTCGCCATATTTTTAGTGCAAAGATAATGGCTGCCAGTTCAAGATCGTGTACCAGGTAATTCCTTTCATAAGCCACCACCTTACCATCTTGCATTAACACATATCCTAGACCATTCAACGAAGCATCACTGTAAACTACAAATTCCTTACCCGATTCAGATTGGTCTAATACAAGTGCTTCTGTTAATAAAGTTTTCAATCTGTCAAAACTTTGCTGGCGCTTGTCTGCCCACTCAAATTTCACGGCTTTTTATAACAATCGAGTCATCAGAGAGGATATCATAGAAAATCCTTTAACAAACCACCGATAGTAACCTACTAGTCCCAGAAAACTTTGGACTTCTAAAACATTCCTTGGCAGCTTCCAATTTACAATAGCTGAGATTTTATTTGAGTCTACTCAAATACTTTCTTCCGAAGCAATATGCCCAAGGAAACTAACTTTCCGTAACTGAAATTCACATTTACTGAATTTAGCACACAATTGCTTCTTGCGCATAGTTCGCAGTATGATTCTCAAATGCTTAGCATGCTCATTCTTATCCCAGTAATAAACCAATACATTATCAATAAGAAAAAATATGAACCTGACCAGATATAGTCTGAAGATTCGGTTCATCAAGTCCATAAACACTGTCAGGGCATTAGTCAATATGAATGGCATCACCAAAAAACTCATAGTGCTCATATCTGGTTCTAAAAGTTGTGCTTGGCACATCTGAATCCTTTACTCGCAGCTGATAATACCCAGATCATAGATCAATCTTTGAAAATACCAAGGCACCAT
This sequence comes from Gossypium longicalyx, assembly GCA_025698465.1. Taxonomy (NCBI): domain Eukaryota; kingdom Viridiplantae; phylum Streptophyta; class Magnoliopsida; order Malvales; family Malvaceae; genus Gossypium; species Gossypium longicalyx. Next base: position 54,910,902 of record CM046996.1, read on the forward strand.
TCATTTGGTCAAATAAATCATCAATTTAGGGCAATGGATACTTGTTCTTTATCGTAACATTATTGAGTTTCATATAATCAATGCACAATCTCAATGATCTGTCTTTCTTCTTTACAAATAAAACTGGTACACCCCATGGTGAGAAGCTGGGTCAGGCAAATCCTTTATCAATCAACTCTTGTAACTGTTCCTTTAGCTCTTTCAACTCGGTAGGAGCCATTCTATATGGTGCCATAGATATCGGTGTCGTCCCTAGCACAAGGTTTATAGAAAATTCTACTTCTCTAGCAAGAGGCAAACATGGTAATTCTTTTGGAAATAATTTGGGAAATACACATACAACCGTTATTGATTAAATTTCTGACTTAGACACTTTGGTATCCAGTACATAAGCAAGATACGTCTCATACCCTTTCTTACATACTTCTGTGCTGATATTGCCGAAATCATGTTAGACAACCTATCCAGTTTCTCAGATTCAATCTGAAGTAACTCACCATTCTGACATTTCAATACAAAGTACTTATGCTTACAATTTACCACTACATCATGCTAGGTTAACCAATCCATTCCTAATATTACATCAAACTCATCAAAGGGTAACAACATCAAGTTTGCTGGAAAGCAATGACCCTCTATCATTAATGGGTAATTTCTACAAATTTTATCCACTATGACATGCTGACCCAAGGGGTTTGAAACTTTTACCTCAAATTCGGTGAGTTCTACTGACATATTTTTAACTGACACAAATTTCGTGCATACATAAGTATGCGTTGAACCAAGATCAATTAAAGTAATAATATCATTATCGTGTAGAGAAAAAGTACCAGTTAGTTTGGAGGCCTCTTTCCTTGTACGTATGGCATACGTTCTTACCGGAGCCCATGCCTCAGATCCAATTGTTAAATTCTTTGCAGCAACATGGTTGCCACTGACACTCCTAGGGTGTCGTGGCGATCTACCTTTTGAGACAAGATTACTTGGCTTAGGGTTCTGATCAATGTCTTTATCAACTCTTTTCGGGAAATCCTTAAAAAAATGGTCAAGAGAACCACAATTAAAGCAAGCCCCACTTTTCATCCATCACTCTCCAAAGTGGAACTTATTACAGACATTGCATCGAGGTTTGGGATTGCCAACACTCCCAACACTGGTCGCTGAGGTGGATGAAGACCTCGGGTTAAAGTGTTTAGAGCTTATCTCATTTCCCAAATGCCCCACTGGTGTGGTAAAATGCTCATGATAACTTCTCAACTTCTTTGGAGCTGATGAGTATGTCTTACTCATAAATCTTTTACTCAGAACTCGAGCTTCTCTTTCTGCTTTTTTTTTTTTTGCTTATTTCCTTAGCTTTATGTGCTCGATCAGCCAACACCATGAATTCCCTTAATTCCAAAATCTCAATCAACAATTTGATGTCTTCATTTAACCCTTTCTCAAACCTTTTACACATATAAATTTCGATCTGAACCCATTGTAACATCCCGATTTAGGGCCTAGTCAGAACAGTGGTTTCGAAACCACAAACCTGAAATAGAAATAACTATTCCATGATTTTTATGAGCTTTAGGATGAGAATGCAAGCTTATGTGAAAATTTCATGAAGAAATTCCATGTCTAAGGTATTGAATTTGACATTAAGAACTAAATTGAATAAGCTGCAAAACTTGCATTCTAGAAGCTTCTAGTATGAGATTGAGTTGGATTTTGAATTAGAGGTTCTTAAATAGTATTTTGACCAAGTTCTAAAAATGCATGGGTAAAATTTCAAAGAAATGCCTTAAGGGCATTTAGGTCATTTGGTAAATAAAAGAATAAAAAGGGAAAATAAAGTCAAAATTGGTGTCCATCTTCTTCACCACGGTTGAAATTCTCAAGCTCTCCATAGCTAGGGTTTTTTCAACTTTCAAGCTTGATAGTAAGTCCTCCCTAGCCCCGTTTTTGATGTACTTTATGTTTTTGAGATCCTTGAAGCATGTTCTAGTTATTTCTACCCTTATTTTAAGCTATGGTTCATGTTCAGAAAATTACCCATGTGTGATATGGTTGTATTTTGGTGCTTAATGGAGGAATATGAAAGTTTGATGAATGGTAAACATCTTTTGTTAGGTGGTTTTCCATGAAAACACCTAAATGGGACCAAGTTGTAAAAGATGTAAAAGTGAGCAGTAAAATAGTGAAATGAAGGAAAATGTAGGCTGTTATAAGCTAGAGAAACATTCAGCTAGGCTTATAAAACCAAGGAAATACATGTGTTTCATTATACGAGCCTAGGGACTAAACTATAAAAATATACAAAGTTAGGGGTAAAAAGGTAATTTTACCATAGGGTAAGTTCCGAGTTTAAATTGGAAAATATGATGAATTTATAATTTAAATTGCTTATGTATAGACTCAGAAAGACCAATCCTAGAAGTAGACCGCGGAAAACAAAAGGTTTTGGAATAATCGAAAATCTAAACCCAAGACATCATCCAGGTAAGTTCATGTAACCTAAATTGGATTATTCGTAAACATGTTGATTTAAATGTTATGTTGAATTGAATGTGAAATGTACAAATAAATAACTATATGAAAATGTTCACAATCCCTAAATTGATTGAAAGAAGGTAAAAATCCATTTGAATATTGTACCCCGATGGATACGACATTTTTCACGAGAAATGGGATCCTGCATGTGTATCAAAAAGGATTTAGCCTGGACGAGTAATCTATTGATCTCAGTATATAAAGGATTTAGCCCAGATGGGTAATCCTGAGTCGAATTCTCTTGAGTAGATATGATGGAATGGATTTAGCCCGGACGAGTAATCCATTGGCTTCATTATATAAAGGATTTAACCCGGACGGGAAATCCTGATATGAGCCTATTGAGCTTATGTTTTAATTGGGATTTAGCCTGGACTGGTAATCCTAATTAACTGGATTTAGCCTAGATTAGCAATCCAGATTGACTCAAAAGGGAAATTCTTTGTCATATTCAGGATTTAGCTTGGACTGGCAATCCGACAAAGGCTTTAGGGTTCATGGTATAGATAGAATTTAGCCAGGACTGGCAATTCTACTTTATAAAATGTGACTCGAGATTGTACCAAAAAGGGGTACTACTGTATATGGATTGATGAAATATCCATCAGGAAATCAATGATTCAATGGATAAATATATGTGAAAGTGACATGAGGGACATGAATCTGAATGTGTACTTGATATGATGGGCTCAATTATGTATCTTGGACTATTTATGACTAACTTGGTGATTAAGTGTATGTGTTTAGAGAAAATTGTCTAAATGGGAAGATATTATACTTTATAGAAATTATGTGATAAAATGGTAGGTAAGTTTATTTTCTGTTATACGAACTTACTAAGCATGTAATGTTTACCCCATTTTACCTTTCCCTGTATTATAGAGCTTGGACTCGTGAAGGTTGGAGGACGATAGGAGCTTGGAGTCACACTATCAACAACCTCGTTTTGGGTATAGAGAAACTATTCGTTTTGTTATAATGGCATGTATAGGGTAACTTATCTTTTGTTATGTGTGTCGTTTAAATTGGCCAAGTGTAATGGCTTTTGTTGGTTGATAACTCATTTTGTAAATGGTCATGATATATGGCCAATGTGTGGTCATTAGGTTGTAACCCTATTTATTCATGTATGCATGTAAGATTTTCATCTTATCGTGGTTGTTTGAATAATGGTATATTATGAATTGAGGTTGATTTATAATTTATAAACATGGCCATAACAATGGCATAAAATTTTAAAGTTAGCAAGATGACTATAAAACCTAATGGTCATATTGACAAGGAATGACCAAAAGAAATAGGTGAATTGAGTTAAGGCTTTAGGGCATTAGAACATAATTTTTGGTTATGAATATGAGTATTTGAGTAGGTAGCTATGCTTGGTTTTAAACTAAGAAAAATGTATAAGTGAATGAGTCTTGGAGGGTGACAAGATGGCTTGGAAAATAGCCTAAAATTTTGTCCACACGGGTGTGTGTCTAGACTATGTGCGACACACGGTGTGCCCCATGGGCATGTTGTGTAGCTGTGTGTCCCCTGAGCCCTAATTTTTTCAAGTTATTAAGTTTTGTAGTAACCACACGGGTGGAGACATAGCCATGTGTCTCAACGGTGTGGAGGACACGGCCTATCACACGGGCGTGTGCCTTGACCATGTGCCCCTAAATGAATGATGACATCATAAACAAAATGTCTAGGTTTTTGCACATGAGCTATGACACGGGCGTGTCGTGGCCGTGTGAAGGACACGGGCCAGGGGCACGGATGTGTGCCAGGCCGTGTGAAAACCCCTGTTGGTTCAAATTAAAAAATAAATCTACACGGGTGTGTCTCGATATGTTTAGGTCGTGTGAGTTGTATGGACCTTCAACACGGCCGTGCTAAGAAGACACATGGGCGTGTCATTTGATCCATACGGGCGTGTGGTTTTGAATTCAAGAAAAATTCTCACAACATTTTAGAGTTCCTAATTTAGTCCCGAACCACCCCTAATGTATGTTTTGGGTCTCGTAGGCCCATATAAAGGACAAATTATATTAGTATGAAGGAAATTGTTTAAAGAAAAATTTTATTACCCGGTTTTACGTGAATGCTTGAGTATATGTTCGGTAATGCCACGTACCCTGACTCGGCCTCAGATACGGGTAAGGGGTGTTACACCCAATCAGTAGCATACTTGCTCAGTCTGATAAACTCCCGCTTATAATCGGATACAGTCATACTCCCTTGTTTGAGTTCTAGAAATTCTTTCTTTTTCTGGTCCAAGAACCTCTAACTGATATACTTTTTTCTAAACTCAGTTTGGAAATGTTCCCATGTAACCCTTTCCTTTGGTACCATAGAAGATATGGTTTTCCACTAATAATATGTTGTGTCTTTTAATAAGGATACCGCATATTTTAAGCATTCAGTTGGTGTGCATGATAACTCATCTAGAACCCGAATTGTGTTCTCTAGCCAAAATTCGGCTCTCTCAGGATCATCATCGGTCGTAGCCCTAAATTTCTTAGCCTCATAGATTCTAATCTTATCAACCGGAGCCTTACCATTTCTAACAAATCCAGTACCCATAGGTGCTTCATCAGGCTGTGAAGTAGGTGGGAGAGGTCGTGGGACGGTAGGGTTCGATCTCATGTATTCACAAAACCATTCATCCATCATTTCAGAGAAGGTTGCTTTTACCTCTTCTCGGTCCTCAAACATGGGCCTCTTACTACTACCAGCTCGTTGAATGAAAGCTTAAGCAGTGTTCTCATCTTTCGCAGACTATACTCTAGCTTGTTTGGAAGACAATACTATACGAAAATATATTTTAAAATGGTCAGGAGATATCATACTGTCACAATTTATATAGTAGCATGTATAGTTAAACTCATACTTGCTACGTTAGTCCGAGAATTGACTAAACCATGGCTCTAATACCACTAAATATAACACCACAAACCCATACGATCACCGAAACAGGGTCCTAGAGTATTACCGGAGTTCACAAAATCAAAACAAGTAAAATTTAAACAAAAATACTTATCATAAACAAAAACATTCACATTGTCCCTTAAATGGACCCTCGAGGCCCAATATGAACAGTAGGATCAAATCGGGACTAATTCGTAAACTCATAAAATTTATCATAAAATTTCAAACTTTTCGTGTGGTCTATGGACATGCCCGTGTGACCAGGCAGTGTGGCTCAAACGGTCATAAGACATGCCCATGTCCAGGCCGTGTGGTCACACACGCACGTGTCCCTTACCTATGTAACTATCTAACTTGCAAAGCATGAAAAAATTAGAGTCACACGGCCAAGTCACACGCCCGTGTGCTAGGCCGTGTGGTAAATTTTATTTTTGAAAAATAGGTGCAGTTTTCACTCGGTCATGTAACATGCCCGTGTTCAAAGCCGTGTCAACCACACAACTGAGACACACGCCCATCTCTTTGCCCGTGTGCTCAATCTAGAGCATTCTATTTTTAAATTCTTAGACACAGAGGACACAGAGGACACACGGCCTAACCAAACGCCTATAGGACAAGCTTTGTGTCACACATGACCTAGACACATGCCCATGTGTCTGCCCAAGTGGACAAAATAAAGCTATTTCCTAGCTTTATTTTCTCACCCAATTTGCTAAATTCTTGGTCCAATTCATGCATACATATATCTTCCCATCCCAAACACCACAATTAATCCAAGTTTCAACATTCAACATGGCATTTTATCACATGCAATATATGTTTATCATTTGTCTCATGGTGAGTATGTATTTCACACACAAGCTAAACCATCTAATATAATCATGCACCTTTAAACCTTAGCATATTATGGCATCATATGCATTCATAGCTTCAAGCCCACTCATTTAAGCACATACATGAATTTCCAAAACATAACATCATACATAACCATCATAAACCATCACTAGCCATTCCAATAGCTAAGTTACAAAATGCCATTCACAAGCCATTATTTGGCCAATTAAGCTTATACATGCCATTATAGTTAAAATAAGATTCTCACTATACCAAAATGTAATAGTGGATAGTGTTATAATGCTTTGTCCGACCTCCAACATTCGTGAGCTTGAGTGCACTATAAAACAAGGAAAAATAAATGGAGTAAGCAATTAATGCTTAGTAAGTTCGTATAACGAAAAACTAAACTTACCAGTCATTTTTACCATTACAAGCATACATACACACATTCCAACAATCATGGGCATGTTTACCTAAATATATATACACTCTATCAAATTGTTAGTTACATAACATCACATAAATATCAAGTATACATAGATAAGCTTATCATATCATAACTTTCATACAATTTTCACCTTTACATATTCAAACATCATTTTCGATGAACTATTGAAATTTCGATGGACACTCAAGTGGTATATTTTTAGTACACTTGATATCAATATATCAATTCTTGTCAATGGTGCCTATTAGGGCACATGACAAAAAGCACACCCTCGGGTCACATTTCATATCACAGGATTACCAATCTAGGCTAAATCCTTTTTATAACATATGGTCTAATGAGCTAAGTCTAGATTACCCGTCTGAGCTAAATCCTTTTCATATCACATACTCGAGAGGGCTATATTAGGATTACCCGTCCGGGCTAAATCCTTTATACATCACATTCATTTGTAGCAATCACCTTATTCCATCGAAATTCAACATTCAATCAAAATATGTCATTTTAGCAACATTACTCAACTTGTCATTATTTCATTAAGTACATCCTCTCATACATCACTCATCACAACACACACAATTCAATTCAACATATCAAATCACATATTTAGGTTACATGAACTTACCTTGACAATGGTTCGGTTTTGTGTTCCAACTATTCTGAAACATTTTGTTTCCCTCGATCTATTTCCGTAGTCGGCCTTTCCAGGTCTATATGAAATAATTCAACTATTCATTCATAGCATTTCACATACATTTGCATTTTATTGCTTCCTAGGTAAAGTTACCATTTTACCCCTACTCTTTTCCTAAATTTTGATTTCGTCCCTTAGCTCAATAATGAAATCCATGTAATCTAATCCTCTTTTCAAGACTAACTAACAAGTATATGCATCTTTTACAACACACATTTCCCATAAATTTCAAAATTTTCTATGGGTTTTACCCATTTTTCATTTTAGTCCCTAAACCTAGTTTTCATGAAAAATTGCTTTGTAAAAGTTGTTTATCTATGAGTAACCTTTCATTTTCTACCATAAATTTCAAATATACAACACATTCATCCATAGCAAAGTTTCTACACTTTGTTATCTTTTCAAATTAATCCCCTAAATATAGAGATTAGCATTTCCCGATTTTAAAAATACAAAAATCATTAAAAACAAGACTTGATTTCATACCTTATTGAGCTTGGGATGTTTTCATGGGGAAGAAGATGAATAGAAAAGATGTTAATTTCTTTTTTTTTAATTAATATCTTTTAATTTTAGTGATTTCCAATTTAGTACTTACCCTTTTCTAATTTTTACATGGATGAGTCACTAATCTATCAACTAACCACTATTCAATGGTCTAATTACCTCATAAGGACCCCAAGTTTTGAATTCCATAGATTTTTTATACCTATAGTTACTAAAATTCAAATTTTGCATTTTATGCAATTTAGTCCTTTTTCTTAATTAAACACAAAATCGGTAAGATTTTTGTATCAAAATCTTTATACGACTTTCCTATAATCATGGAAATCATAAAATAAAATAAAATAACTTTCTATTTTTTGCTCGAATTTCTAGTCCCGAAACCACTATTCCAATCTCACTGAAATTGGGCTCTCACACCTTGAAATGGCATATTGATTGATTGATTGATTTGAGGGTATTGAATTGGTCATTATATGCATGATTTGGTAAGGTTTAGATGCATTGAGAATATGCACTAAAGGTCTTTAGGTAAATGCATGTGTTGGTGTTGGAAATGGCTTGATTTTGGGAAAATTCATGTTCACACGGCTTGAGACACGGGCGTGTGACTTAGCCATGTGTGACCCACGGCCTGGTGATGCGGCCATGTGTCCCCTGTAGGTTTTAATTCATGTAAGTTAGGCAGTTAGACGGCCTAGCACACGGCCTGGCACACGTGCTTGTGACTTGGCCGTGTGACCCTACTCATAGAGTTACATGGGTGAGGACACGGGTTGGGACACTATTGTGTGTCCTTAATTCAATTGTTACACGGCCTGAGACATGATCGTGCCTCTCAGCCATGTTAGGCATAATGTCGTGTAACCCTTACATTTTTTTGATGACGTTGTAACTCCTATACACACTCTATCTCGAGGCAATTAACAATCATTGATTCCACATCTGAAGTTCTGAATCAGAAATCAATTTATGTTGAACCCTTTTTTTACTTATAATTTGATAACACATTTCTAAGTTTCACGAATTCACTTAGTAAGCATCAATTTAACTTCTAATCTAGCTAACATATAGTCATCATCTGATAAGATCAATCACGTATTCATTACTCGTAAAGCACATAAGAGTTTCTTATTCAGATCATTCAAAACTATAATCATTTCCCTTGGATAATAATATTTACTTATAGACTCAAAAGTTTTTCGACGATTCGAGTTAGCTTTGCTATGCCAAATTCGGATCTCGCTCTGAACGTTAAATATTTTAAACTCTTGTAATCATCAAATATGTCACATAACTCTTTTCATGCAACTTTAACTGTATAGAATCACAAGATATCTCTGTATACTCTATTATTAGAACACACTTCAAACCGTTCATTGACGCATGACTAAAAATCATAAACTTTTTCTTCAACCTAGACTGAACCAGTATTGATGTTTCGGTTGACAATATCTCCATGAAAAAGGAAAACTTCAACAATCGAACTAACTTTAATTCATCACAACATTTCTCAATTAGAGTTGTTCCGATAGATATAATTCTGTATAAAGTCTTCAAGAATACGAATTCTTCTTCTAAACCATCCCTCAATGCACACGTGTACATTTAAAGTTTATTTCCAATCTGGTGAATAGATTCAAACACATATAACCCCAGTTAACTTTTCAATCACATAATTTTAGATCAGATTAAACTACTGAATCGGTCTTTTCGAAGAAATTTTTTCTTCTCATTAAAAAGGATAACCTAGACATATCATTATATAGATTCCACAATCATCAAATAGAAATCATAATGTCATAATAAGACCGACATCTTACCCGTAACAATAGATAACATCCCGACTATTAATAAAACATTTGAACACAGAAGAAAATCTAATATGATTTAAACAGCAATCAATGCAGAAGCACAACTTCTATAACTCTGATAATGGTACTACAGTACTCCCAAATTTCAGAACAAAAAATTATGATTAGAATAGATATAGCCATTCCCGTCAAATAGATAATCACATGTTCACATTAGTAACTTACTTACCTTATTTCAAGTAGGTAATAAAACAATTTATACCTTATCATTTTAGCTCATTTTGCACATTCGATCACAACCTATCATTGCCTGATGAACCATTCGGAATTAGGTAAGACACTCAGATAATCACATATATCGTACAATGCCAACGTCTCAGACGTGGTCTTATATGTAATCACATATCGATGCTATTGTCCTAGACAGGATCTTACTTGCACACATATATCAGAGTCACATATCGATGCTAACGTATAAAACGTGGTCTTACTCGCACACATATATCGATGCCATGGTTTTACTCGCACATCACATATCGGAATCCTATGTCATGACATATGTATCCTAGCGTTCATACGGGGCTTTCGGACGTCGTAACTCGGTCGAAACAAATTCATAAACATTTCTGCCAAGCTTATTCACATTCAGCTAATACATATATATATTTACATATTTCAATTCGGCATATATAATTCACACTTAATTAAAATTAAGTACGTCTATTTGCTTATAAACTTACCTCGGACGATGAAAAACGGAACGGGATGACTAGTTACAACTTTAGTTTTCCCCCGATCCAAATTTGATTTTCTCTTTTTTATCTAAATTAATATAAATTAAACTTATTTAATCAAATATTCAATAAAATTCATCTAAAAACACATAAATGGGAAAATTATACTTTTGCCCAAGATATTTTACACTTTTTACAATTTAGTCCAAATTGCACAAAACACAAAACATGCAAAATTTGCACACACCATGCTTAGGCCGAATATTCCTAGTGTTAATACAAGTCCATACATTTCATTTATTTCACATTTTAGTCCCTTAATTTATTATTTTTGCAATTAGTCCTAATTATTCAAAATCATCACAAATTCCAATACAAAATATGTTAATCTATCACATATCTTTTATTTTCTACCATCAAACAACAAAAACCACAAGCTTTCAACAATGGCATAACTTAAGATATTCACCAAAATAAAAAATTCAAGTATGGGTTTTGTAGATAACTTAGCAACGATCTTAAAAATGTAAGAATTATCAAAAACTGAGCTAGAACTCACCTTGAATCAAGCTTGAGAATGGCCGAATACCTAAAGATTTTATTCTTTTCTTTTCTTTTTATTATTCAGTCAAAGAGAAAGTATTAACACCATGGCTTTAAATTTTATGTTTTATAATATATTAACTTTTTAATCCAATTACATATTTAACCTTTATTAACTAATACAAAACCATTATAACTTAAAGTCTTTACTGTCCATTACTTGTTATCATGGACAAATTGTATATTAAATACCTCAACTTACAAAGACAAACACAATTCAGCCCTTACACAATTAACCACCAAATTTTCATTTTACGCGATTAAGTCCTTTTATTTAATCAGGCACTCAAACGACAAAATTAAGTCACGAAAATTTCACACACACAAATTCACACATAATAAACACAGAAAATAATTTTTAAATATTTTTCTGACTTGGATTCGTGGTTCCAAAACCACCATTCCGATTAGGGTTTAAATTGGGTTGTTACATATTATCCCATCAATAACAGAAATCAATCCAGAGAAGCTTCCAGTTAATACTTTCTTTAGATAACATACCTGAATAGGTTATTTAATCGGAGTTAACTTCTTCTGCAACTGTGACTTTGCATAATCTGAATAGTCTTCAGAACTATCCAATATCTTTTTTAATACTGTCTTCATTTGTTGATTCATAATCTGAATACTCTTCAGAACTATCCAATATCTCTTTTAATATTGTCTTCATTTGCTGATTCATTCACTTTTCTGACCACATTATTAATCTTCCGAACACGAACTTCTGTAACTTCACACTCGTGAGCTTATTTAACCCAAATCTTACAGATTTCATTATAACATTTTACGGGTAAGGGGTTGAGGGTAGTAAAGCCTCAAATTTAACTCGCACATAAATGCACATAACATATACTATTACAAATAGCCAGTTTATTACTAATTTCACATTCTCAAAACATTTAATAAACATTTGCTTATAATCACTTTTGTTCTTAACACATAGTTCATATGCCAACTCAAATCACTAATTCACAATCAAAGCAGTCATATAGCAATCATAGGCCACATATCAAAACTCATATACTCATATCATTACAACATTTATCAACAAAAAAAATCCTATATTCTTATTCATACCTTTATGAGTTTTAACTCATCATCAACACATTTTCACTCAAACATTTGAGTATTTACTTTTGTACTATCAGAATTTTCTCGGTTGGAAAACATATCTGTCTCATCAAAACAATTTTCGTTAGAGTCGGGAGATATCACACTATCACGGGTTAATTGTAGCATGTATAGCAAGACTCACATACGCTATGGTAGTCCTAGAACTGACTAAACCATAGCTCTGATACCAACCAAATGTAACACTCTTAACCGTATCCGTCGCCGAATTAGGGTTACGAGGCATTACCGATCAAAATGCAATTCAATACGGTCATATAATTCAATTATGCAATAGTAATATTAACTCCTTTACAATAAATTTTTAAATTGAATAATAACCATCTACTCAATCATATAAATTACATTCGGTCATATGAAACATATAACTAGCAAAATTAAATTATGCTTATTACTTTTTCACATATATAGAACATATTTAATAATTTACCTTATCAATATCATTTTTTCAATTCATATTCCAAACCAACTAGCATATATCAAATCATATTACAAATGCTTTATAAATCCAAGAGCCAAACCATTTATCATTCCATAAATATTGAATGTGCACATATGAACCATTTAACCAAATAAATGGCTAAACAAACTTTATTATTTATAATACATATACGAACCCTGTATCTAAACTCAATCGAAACAATATCATTTATTTAATCTCATATTCAAATCAACCTACATGCAACCAACCAAATTACTTGCACTTTATGAATATAATATTTGAACCAAAAAGGACCTCCCATACATGGTATTCAAATACTTAATTTAAGATCAAGCATATTTTATTCTATGTAACAATCACATATTTCATCTCATTCTTTGTATACAACTAAATCAATGGCTAATTATTAAATACATCATTTTATAAACTTACGTTCATTAACAAATCAAGTCAAACCAAACTATATTATACGACCTATTAATAGTCTGAATATGAGTCATTAACAAGTATCACCAAATAGTCAAATATGGTTTTAGTACGTCACAATTTCATGCGCACTTTGCTATAGTTGTAATAGCTATTTCAAATCTCAAATACCAAATCAAGTGTACCTAATTTATAAGCTTTACACATTTATATATTACACCAAATCGACCATATCACACAGATTAATTACCGTTAACATAGTAGATATTAACTAGCATTATCACATGACCAAAAATACCTCTTTTCATACTTCCAAAATAAGTTAACTATAAAGCTGATTATACATCATACTTACCATTTCTCATTGTCGAATCATATAACCAACATCACAAACATATTTACCATAAAACCTACTTTCCAAAATGAGCTTAATACATAACTAAATTTAGCCTATACGTGCCACATAACCAAAACTCAAAGTTTTTATTTACTGAAACGATAACCAGATAGTGTGATGACATCTCCTACAACTTCCAACCCGAGCAAGTCTTTGAAACTCTATAAACATAGGAAAAACACACAGAGTAAGCTTTGCAAGCTTAGTAAGCCATAAGCAAATAAATCATTTCAATGATATTTATAAACCAATATCACTAAACTAAATTTAACAAATCTCAATCACATATACATTCATTCTACTCTTAAATTCATATAACCATATTAAATAACTCCACTTATCTTATTTATCAATGAACGTATAATCATGCTTTCAAATTTGAATAGCAACCGTTAGCTCAATCATATAAATGAAGCTCGTACATATTCATTACATCGCCAACCAAACCATGGTCATTTATTACAAATCATACATACAATTATATCAACTTCTTTATAAACACTTCCAAACTCGAACATCTATAATTCCCTTATTCACATAAACCGAATTTGCATACATGAATCATATAGCCAACTAAGATCAACTTTATTTTACTAATTATATATTACATACAAAGCATATACCAACTCAAGCATTTTAATTTCATTATCTGTTCAAGTTTTTGAACCAAGCAATCATACATCAAAGCAATGTTTCATGTTTCATAAATCTCATGTCCGAAACATAGGACCACAATTTCATATAACGAGCGTATATAACACATCATTCATTTATACAATCATATCATTCGTTGCTATATATTTCACATATGGTCATATGATACATACTCACCTTTCGTTTCTAAATTTCATAAACAAATCACACGTACCTGAATCGGATACAATTTTACATAGTTATTCATTTCTCGGAATGCCCGTTGAACAGTTCGAAATCAATAAGGATACTCAGATAGCTCATAAAGTCGTACAATGCCAACTTTCTAGACGTGATCTTACATGTAATCAAATATCGATGCCACTGTCCCAGACAGGGTCTTACACGAAATCACATATGATGCCAATGTCCCAAACAGGGTCTTACACGTAAATCACAAATCGATGTCAACGTCTCAAACGTGGTCTTACACGATAACACATATCAGAATCTTATGTCATGACATATGTATCCTAACTATTCCTATGGTTCATACGGGGCTTTTCAGATGTTGTCATATTATTGGAACTTTCTCAATTTCACATATTCAATCAGTCCATGGTCGAAATAGATTCTTCAAAGCTCAATTCAATTCGGCATCACATATATATTTCTTTACAACTCAATTCAGCACATATAATGCACATACATTTCAATTTAACAACATTTATTTACTTATGAACTTACCTCATACTAACACAAATGGACCAGAACGACTATTTAACATTTTTTGACTTTCCCCAATCCAAATCCGATTTCCTCATTTCTTGGTCTAATTCAATACAAATTTGGCTTGTTAAATAACATATTTATTCAATTACATCTAAAAATACATAATTTGGGCATTTTGCATTTCAGCCCCCGACATTTCACATTTTCTCAATTTAGTCCCTAAATAAAAAAACACAAAATACCCAAAATTTTAATAAGCCCATATTAGGCCAAATGCCCCTTAGGTCCTTAACAGCCCATTTATTCAATTTATTTCACATTTAAGCCCCTAAGTTTTCAAACTGAACAAATAAATCCCTAATTTAGATTTTTACCAAAAATCACTTAATTAAACATGATAATTAAACATCAAAGATTTATTTTTCATCATCAAACCACAAAAACATCAAGCTATCATCAATGGAAAAGTTCAAAATCATCATTAAAACCAAAAATTCAAGCATGGGTTTGCTAGTACTCAAAGCAACGATCTCAAAAACATAAAAATTATCAAAAATTGAACAAAATCCATACATTAATTTGATCTCCAAGGTGCCCAAACTTAAACAAAGAAAATGGATTCTTTTTCTTTCTTACATTCGGCCAACAAGGTGAATTTTGCATGTGTTTTTATGTTTTGTTTTAATATATTACATATTATTAATACATTTACAAAACTAACCTTTAAAAATTAATTAGAAAACCATATAATGGTTGTTCATTACTGTCCATCCCATTATCCAAATGCCAAATTTCATTTCAAGGACTTCATAATTAATTAATCAAAGCATATAGGTACTTTAACATATAGCACGCTACTTTTACATTTTACGCAATTAAGTCCTTTTTCACAAATCGACACTCAAACGATGAAATTTTCATACGAAAATTTCACACATATCAACTCACATACTTTAAGCACGGAATATAATATTAAAATATTTTTCTGAGTCGGATTTGTGGTACTAAAACCACTATTCCAACTAGGGTCTAAACCGGGCTATTACAAATATATAGAACATTCAATTGTATAATCACATTTATTAGAATGCATAGTGACAATATCAATGCAACACTTTTTCATAAATCAATGTAGATTTTTAAAAAAACAGATCCTACCTATCTCTGAGGCACACCATAATGAGTTTCCCAGAACTTGTCCATCCAATAACACACCAAAATTGTGGACAAGCCACCAGATAGTGCAGTCGAGCTGCCAGAAACAGAATATTGTGGTCTAGACACTAGATAATGAAGATTTACTGCTAGGTGGACAGGCCACCAGATATTTGAAGATATACTACCAGATACTTCCTACGCACACATTTTCCCAACCCCATGCATGTGATATGACATACAGAACAGTTTTTCAATAGGCATTCTTTACATGCGAATTCATTCCTCAATGTGATTTATCACAGTGGCATGCTTAACATATGAGTCAGAATATCAAAATAATAACATGTTTATCATGCGAATCAGAACATTAATAATTCAAATTTCAAATAACTTTTACATACATATTCAAATCTCCATATATCACATAACATGACTATTAGGAATCACGTAATATCATATTTTACAGAAAATCACCAAATCACAAATCAACATCACAGATCTAAAATTTTAGGAATACTTACTTGGAATCCTCTTTTATCAAATTTTATCAATCCTTATGAATCCTAATGTATTCGCCCAATATCTCATTTTTCAAAGAATTATTTAAACGATAATTACATATTACTCATATTATTAATATCTCAATAAAAAATAATACAAGTCATTATTATTAAAAATAAATCCCCACACCTTACAAATCCAAATGCAAGGATCCTGATTCCAACTTCAAATGGGAAAGTTTAATTTTCGAGTCTCAACAGTTATAACCATACACACATGTTAGTATGGGTTAATAAATAAATAAATTTTAATTAAATGGTTCAATGAAATACTTACGCAAATGTTTATTTAATCTCACTCTTCTACAAGTGGGGTACAAATCTGGGATTTTGAACAGCACTTCACGAAAGCACGGTAAAATGAATTGTTAGTATCATTCTAATTGATAATAATAGCACGAGAGAATATCGTGAACAAAGGTTCTTCCATACTTACATAATAACGGAGGAAAGAGATCTCAATAACTTTTCCTGAAAGGTTAACTAGATAGGAGGAATAGACACTATGATAAATAAAATAAGAAGTCAGAAAAATTTGTTGAGAATAACCTCATTAACAAATTAAAAAAATCAAATTTGAGATGATAAAGAATTTGATTACAAGAAGAGGGGAAGAAAAGAAGACAAATTAGAATTTTAGGTGGTAACTGACTGTGGTGGTGTGGCAATGTGACAACAGTGGAGAGGCAGTGGTCCGATGGAGGTGCAGTAGCCTTGTTTGGTGGTGGAGTGGAGGAGAAATAAGGAAAAAGGGAGTGTCCAAGTGGTGAAAATGAAGAAAAAAGGGAGAAAAGAGGAGGAGCAAGGAGGAGGGGTGGCTAAAAGAGAGGATGAGAGAAAAATGAAAAAAATAAAAAGTGAAAATGAGATGTCTAGGTGCATGGCTAATCAAGAAGGTAAGGGATGAGTTTTGGCAAGTTAAGGGGCCAATGGCACTAGAAGTGAATCATGGGAGCGAAAAGGGGATAACTATGGGAATGTTGACCTTGTAATCAAGGAAAGAATATTCCCTAGTATGGCAACAAGAGTTTGATAACAAGGGTGTTCACACTTGGCTCAAATTGTTAAAAAATTTAATTAAAAAAGTGTGCTTGTAGAGGCTTGAACTTGGGACATTTTGGAAACAAATCACACACTTAACTACTATGCCATTTAACTCCTTGTGACATAAACTAGCGCAAAATAATAATTAAAACATGGGGTGTGACAATAACAATCAGTTGGTACGCCCTCTAATAGCCTCCTACACACTCACAAAGTATATTAGCTCACCTTTAGGCCTCATTCGGCCTCCAAGTTCAATAAAAGACTTAAGTTACACTTTTTATTTAATGTAAATAAAATTCTAAAAACTCAATTAAAACATAATAAAATGATTGTATTCAAGCTCCTTAAATGCGAAAACTAGTTTAATCTGCTACACCAAATTATGGTAGATCATCGACCAAGTAAAATTGGTATCGAGAATATGAGTTTACATTAAGGATAGTGCGCTCGTCAATTATGGTACTATGCAAGTTAAGTTGCAAGGTAAGCTTGTAACACCTAAGGCGAATACCACATTGGCAAAGTATGGGGGAGACCTAGACTATATAAAGGGGTAGAAACACTTAAGTGGTAAGAGGCCTTTTGAGGTGTATGGGCACACCCAAGAACAAAGTCATGAGAGCCATGTGCACCCAAAGCGGACAATATCTTATCGGGCTGGATGTTGGCTATGACATTTAATGGTATCAGAGCTCGATTCAAAAACCCAGACTGTGGTTTATTTTCAAAAATACATGCATATTTTTGAAAAAGGGTATTTTGGGTAAATCTATGCCTTAGTTAAAATAATTTTATTTTGTTCCAAAAATTTAAGACTCTGAAGCTGGCCCAAATAAGTACTTCTACCTTATTAAATTCTTATTGTGAAACTATAGAATACTATAGATTATGAAAATTTAGATTCTCAAAACTATACTATGAAACTTAGATTTTGATACTATCTATATTGATACTATAGTGACGAAACTTTAGAACTGAAACATTCTGAATTGATAATGAAAGTTCATTTTTCATTGTCAGATAAAACTGTATAAAACTTAAGAATCTGATAAACAAATATGAGTAATCAAGGCATTCGTACTAAGGGTATGAGAGCTCGCGAAGAGCAAGGTCTAAAAACCCAAATTGATTCATTTGTGTCACAAGTGCACACACCTAAGCCCATAACTGAACCCGAGCCAGTGGCTGATCAAGTCGAGAATACGTATACTATGAAGGAGGATCATTAAGAGCCAGCTGGTGATGCTATGTCACAAGCCATGATTAGGGTACTACAGCATGTTGCTGGGGCCCAAAGTGGATCTGGAAATCATGGGATTATTGTGGAGAGGATCCGAACTAACAGAGCTGAGTTGTTTATGGGTGTTGCTGGGATAACCCCCACCATAGTTGAATATTGGCTAGAGACTATGGAAAGGATTTTGGATGACATAGAATATACCTCAAAACAGAAATTGAAGGGTACAGTGTCATTGCTTAGGGATGAGACTTACCACTATTGACAAGCCGTTGCGAGGGGTACCCAAGCTGAGAGACTGACTTTGGAGCATTTTCTGGAGGCTTTCTAGAATGTGTGGGTAAGTATTACGTCGAGGCCCATAGATTAGAGTTCATTGATCTAAAATAAAGGGATAGATCTATGGTCGAGTATGAGATCAAATTTTTGCGGCTAAGTTACTACGTCCAGGGGATGGTCGCGACTGAGTAAGACACGTGTGTTAGATTTGATAATAGGCTGAGATATGAGCTGATGATGCAAGTGGCCCTTCTTCAGGAAAAGGGTTTTCGAAACATTATTGGAGAAAACCAAGATAATGGAAGAAGTAAAGCGTTTGGAATGAGGATCGAGGGATAAAGCTAGAATCCCTACAAGAGAGATGTCGGTCCTACCGTTTAGGCTTTGCGGCCTAATAAACGAGCCCAAATGATCGACCTAGGCAAAACATTGTTGTTGCTAATAATGGTAGGAAAGCCCAATACTATGCTATATGTGGCAACAGGCATCCAGGTGAATGTTTTTATTCTCAAAAAAAAAATTTTGACTTCTTATTTTATTTATCATAGTGTCAAATCCTCCTATCTAGTCAACCTTTTGAGAAAAGTTATTGAGCCCTCTTTCTTTCGTTATTATGTAAGTATGGAAGAACCTCTGTTCACGATATTATCTCGTGCTATTATTTTCGATTGGGATAATACTAACAATTCATTTTACTGTGCTTTTGTAAAGTGCTATTTAAAATCTTAGATTTGTACCCCAATTGTAAAAGAGTGTGATTAGACGAAAATTTGTGTAAGTATTTCATCAAATTGTTTAATTAAAATTTATTTATTTATTTACCCGTACTAACACGTGTGCATGGTCATAACCGTTAAGACTCGAAAAGTGAACTTTCCTGTTTGAAGTTGGAATTAGGATCCTTGCGTTTGGATTTGCAAGGTGTGAGGACTTATTTTTAATGATAATGATTGGTATTATTTTTTATCAAGTTATTAATAATATGAGTAATATGTAATTATCGTTTAAATAATTATTTGAAAAATGGGATATTAGGCGAATACATTAGTATTCATAAGGATTGATAAAATTCGATAAAAGAGGATTCCAAGTAAGTATTCTTGAGATTTCTAATATGTGATGTTGATTTTGTGATTCGATGATTTTCTGTAAAATATGATATTACGTGATTCCAAATACTCATGGTATGTGATATATGGTGATTTGAATATTTATGTATAAATAATGTGAAATTGAATTATTGATGTTCTAATTTGCACGAGAAACATGTTATTATTCTGATATTCTGACTCGCATGTTAAACATTCCATAATTATGATATTCTGACTCGCATGTTAAGCATGCCATATTTTTTATTCTGATTTGCATGTTATGTATGCCATATCACATGCATGGGGTTGGGAAAATGTGTGCGGAGGAAATATTTGGCAATATATCTTCAAATATCTGGTGGCTTGTCCACCTAGCAGTAAATCTGCATTATCTAGTGGCTAGACCATAATATTCTGTTTCTGGCAGCTCGACTGCACTATCTAGTGGCTTGTCCACAATTTTGTTGTGTTATTGGATGGACGAATTCTAGGGAACTCATTATAGTATGTAGCAGAGATAGATGGGATCTGTTTTCTGAAAATCTGCATTGATTTATGAAAAAGTGTTGCATTGACATTGTCACTATGCATTCTGATAAATGTGATTCTGTGACTGAATTGTAACGCCCCGTACCCGAGACCGTTGCCGAAGTCGAACACGAGGTGTTAACAGACTTAATTCATTGCTTATACAGCTTAAACAATTTAATTTTAGAAATTCCAGACAAGCTGGCTAACTGCGTCACAGTCACTTAAAAATTCATATCTTGAGTTCTGAAACTCAAAATCCAATTCCATAATTTTTTCCTGAAACTAGACTCATATATCTATTTACTGATTTTTTTCTAGAATTTTTGGCTAGGCAAATTAGTACAGTTTATTAGTTAAAGTCTCCCCTGTTTCAGGGTTCGACTGCTCTGACCTCTGTGTATTACGAATCAGATATCTCTTTGTACAGAATTTCAATGACTATGAAGTTTGTTTCTATTAAAACTAGACTCAATAAGAAATCTGTACATATAAATTATGACTTCTAATTATTTTTATACAATTGATGGTGAATTTCCAAAATCAGAACAGGGGATCCAGAAATCGCTCTGGCCCTGTTTCACAAAAATTTAAACATCTCATAAAATATAACTCATATACCTGTTTCGTTTCTTCCATATGAAAATAGACTCATAATTCTTCAATTCCATATTTTATTCATCATCTAATTATATCTCTACTATTTTTAATGATTTTTCAAATTCACGTCACTACTGCTGTCTGAATCTATTTTATGGTAAATTTTACCTATTTCATGGTTTCCATGGATTAACTAGCAATTTGACATACATAACACCAAATATGATCATAATTAGCCATTCCAATGGCTAATCATTACCAAGCATTTTTATACTACTCAATAACCATATCATAAGACCATATATACAAAATGATTATAATGCTATACATGCCATACTCAAAATATACAAGCCATTATGCCAAGATGGTATACGGATAGTGTGAGCGTGCCCCCGACCGTTCCTGATTTCCGAGCTGGCTTGTCAACACTACAAGGAATGAAAAGGAGGGAGTAAGCATAAATGCTTAGTAAGTTTACATGCAAATAGCAAGTAACATAACCATACAAGCAAACATAAAACATCATTTGCATAATCATCACCAAGACATTCATATCATATTTTCATTTATCATCTTACCATATTGTTGTTATATCGATTTTTTCAACCCGAGGGTTAAGTACATACCTGTTCAAAGTATCCATTTCACAACACTTACCAATACGTCCCTTTCATCTTGAGTATTCCTCCATTTGAGTAGAACTTTACCCGTTGAACACATCGGAATATAATTCGGATACATGGAAAGTTTGCACATAAGTGCCACATATGTAGCCAAGCTACTATGTAACCCGCCCATAAGCGAACTTGGACTCAACTCAATTAGCTTGGGCGTTCGCATCCATAAGTGAACTCAGACTCAACTCAACAAGCTCGGATGCCTAGTTACATCTCACGAACTCGGACTCAACTCAACGAGTTCGAACATTTGCATCCATAAGTGAACTCAGACTCAACTCAACGAGTTTGGATGCCCAACCATCCTAGTGACATGTCACTTGTATTCTAATCTATTCCCAAGGTTCAAACGGGCTTTTTCCTCGATTACACATCTTTGTCGTCTTCCACAGAACATCGAAACCGATACTCGGTAGCAAATCATAATTTACATATTATTCAATAATAACCATAAAGCATAATATTTCATGATATTAATCATCATATCACATAAATAACATAAAAAAATTTAAAATAATAACTATGTTACCAACATTTACATATGAACTTACCTAGTATGCGAAAATGGCTACTTTTACCATTTCATCCACAACTTGGTATTTTCCCCATTTTAGCCTGAATTTCAGTTTTCCTTGCTCTATCATTTAAAATATATTCTAATTAGGACTCACATTATTCAAATTGACCCAAAATCATATTTTGGAAAATTACAATTTTGCCCCTAAACTTTTGCATATTTACACTTTTGCCCCAAAGCTCGTAAATTAAACTTCAGCCTATTTTCTTATGTTTTATGACATGCTGATCATTTTTATCTTCTATGGCAACATCAAATTCTCACTCTAACATGTACTTATGACTATTAGGTATTTTTACCGATTAAGCCCTTTTGCTCGTTTTCACTTAAAACCGAGTAGCACAAGTTGTCTAACATAATTTAAAACCTCATATTCTATCATAAAACACCAAAATACACAAATTTCACCTATGGGTATTTTTCCAAATATGAACCCTAGGTTGAATTATTGCTAGCATAAGCTTAATCGAGCTACCGGGACTCTAAAAACGTAAAGAACTTGAAAAACGGGGCTAGAATGGACTTACAATCGAGCTTGGAAGCTTGAAAAACCCTAGCCATGGTTTCTCCTTGATATATTCGGCCATGGGGTTGAAGATGGCTTTTAATTTTGTATTTTAATTAATTTTACTCCTAAATGACCAAAATGCCCTTACTACTAAACTTTCCAAAAATTCCATCCATGTCCAATTTTTGTCCATAAACTTAGAAATTGGTAAAATTTCTATTTAAGATCTCCTAATTAATATTTCAAAATAATTTCATACTAGAAACTTCTAGAATGCAAGTTTTGTAAATTATTCGATTTAGTCCCTAATTTCAATTTAAGCACTTTAGGCATAGGATTTCATCACGAAATTTTCACACAATCATGCAATTATATCATAAACATCAAAATAATTATAAAATAATTATTTCTATCTCGAATTTTTTGGTCACAAAACCACTATTCCGACTAGGCCCAAAATCAGGATATTACATGAATGTTCTATATTTTTATGATCTGTGTACACTGATGTTGTATGCGTTAAGTTCTATTATTATGATTTGTAACCCACATTAGGCTTTTTAAGCTCACCTCTTTAAATTATGATTTTTCAGATAATAATCGAGGTTAGAATGGGCTCGGCTACAGAGGTGCTCTTGGTCACTTTTTTAGACAACTATATATTTTGGTATTTGATATTTTGGGAAAGTTTTAATTACTTTGGACTTTGGTCTTGGATTTGGACTTTGTTTGGGACTTTGGATTTATTTTTGTTTTTAGATGTTTTTGCATGACATACATTTTTAAACTAGTACTTATGAGGTTTTATAAAATAATAATTAAATGATGGATTTTCACAATAAGGTTAATGCAACTCAACGATAGTGTTTTCAAACTCAATACTCTATTTTCAAAACTCAACGCTACTTGCTTACGAAACTGATGGTTTATAAGTTATATTAAATCTATGTTTTCAAAATGATGAACAAATTTGAACAATATAAATTGTCTATTGTGATGTTTTAATTGAATAACGATGTTTTCTGAAAATTATCAATACTTGAGTTTTTCTAAAGATAGACGTTTTCGATAAATTCTTTCAAAATGAAATTTATAAACGATATTTGGCCTTTTTTAAAGCAAATCAAGATAACATTTTAAAAATAAGGACGATTATTAATAGAAGATAGTTAAATGGTTTTCTGCGCCATCGACATAGCCAATGTGATCTTCGAGATTCAACTATAACGCCTAGGTCAGGTTTAGAGGATTACATTTATTGGTATCAGAGCCACTCATCGCGCCTCTTGAGAAATGGTGGGGCAACCTCAATGAGGATGATAAGTTTTTAAAGGGGTGAATGTAACACCCTAAATGAATCCCATATCAGCAAAGCATAAGAGAGACTTGAGCTATATAAAGGGGAAGCAACACTTAAGTGGTAAGAGGAATTTTGGGTGTATGGGCACTCCCAAAAACAAAGCTAGGAGGGCCATATGCGCCCAAAGCGGGGCAATATCTTACCAGGCTTGGTAGTGGCTATGACAGTTATGTTGCAACAAGAGGAGTTTGATATCGCAATATAGGGAGCAGAGTACAAGAATCCCAAGACTATCTTCAGTGTCGTGACACAACCAAGGGATATGGGGGCACACCCTTGAAGCTACCCTAAGTATGAGAATACTACCTTCGATGTCACAACACAAGCACTAAGGTGTTGCGACATCAGTCCTGTACAGGAAGTAATTACGATCCAGGGGCATTTTGGTCTATACAATCAAATATTAAGCATGAGAGCGTCACCTGACCTAGGGTTGAGAATGATGACAACCTTAACTCTATGAATAGGCTCTTAAACACTTGTTAAATGATAGCTTTCATACTTTATAATTTTCTTTGTAATTTCAGTTTTCAGTTTTTTCCTTTTTTTTAGGCTTTAGGTTATTTTCAGTTTTGCTACTTGCATTTGTTGGGAGATCTGATTTGTGGAGCTTGATAAACTCTTTATGGATTTTGTGCTTCAATCAATATGATTCAGGATTCTTTTAAGCATTCGTCTCTTGATTCGTTATTAACGTTTATCTTTCACATCAAGTTTATTGTGTTTTTCAGATCCATGAGGAACTAATCTTCTTATAGGGGATTAGTGAGTGAAGGTATGATTAATTAATTATTGTGCAGGGTTTTCTTAGCAGATCAATTGTTCGAGAGAGGAAGAACTTAAACCCTAGGCTTGATGACCCTATAAAGTCATCTAGGTGGGAATTAACCCAAAAGTATGGCCTATCTGTGAACACCTTAGCCCCGAACTGGTCTGGATTGTGAGGTCGAGAGATAAGTAGCTCTTGTTAACTCGTTAGTCTAGTAGAAGATCGAGAGATCTTGCTAGGGTAATGACTAGTTGGTTGAGCAAAGAACCCGAAGCAACATTTAGTTATAATTACCTAAACAAGCTAATCACCCATACTTAGATCTGATTCAGTTTCTATATTAAATTTCCTAAAGTCCTTTTCTTTATATTATTTTATTCTTTATTTACAAAAATACCAAAAATCTTTCTTTATGTTTATTCATAATATAATTTATTTAAAGTACTAATAATTTGTATTTGTGCTTAGGTTAGGGTTAATTTAATGCTTGCCTCCCTTAGGTACGATCGTCTGAGTACTCACCTACTTTGTTGTAACTATATTACAACCTAACCCATATACTTGCTGACACTACTATTTGATATATTTTGTGTAGGATTCTTACTTTGGATGTTGGTACGTCCGGAGCTGTTCAACCGCTGATCTTATTCCAACTAACATATCCACCTGACTAGGAACATTTATTAACATAACCACATAACTATACATACCCGCTCTATACACCGAAATATGCACTTGGGTAAGGCCTACTCTGCCAATCATACTACCTTAGAACTATGTGCCAAACCTTATACCCATCAAAACCGTGGGGTTATAGTTATTCTACCAAAAAATAGGGAGAATTTATTCTCAACTTATAAACATATTTTTTAGAATAACAATTTTACCAGTTTCTATTAAAGAAAAGAGAAATTTCATTTTCACCCTAAAAGAAATTTTTTTTCTAGTTCTATGTTTTGATTCAATTTGTTTGAACCTAGACTTGAAGCAGTTTGTGGTACGAGAATAGCAGAGAAGATCATTTGGTTGTAAGCCAGAAAGCATCAAGGATTTGTTTATTCAAAAACACATGTACAAATTCAGTTAAGGTTTATTGCTATAAATATCACAAACCAGGTCGGTGTTTAAAATTTTAATTTTATTCTGTGCAAGAAAACCATTTTCAAATTGATTTTTTTATCAAAGACTCGTACTCTACCTACTGTATTTTGCTGTCAATTTTAACTTTTGAGAATAACTATTTCCCCTATTCTACATACGAGAATAACAATTTCCCCTATTCTACATACATCGCCAGCCTCATAAATTGTCCTATTGTGTTGTCTTCTGTGTTCCAGTCAATCTTAGCCATCGATCTAATGGCACTACCAATGAATCTTAATAGGCTTCTGGTATACATTCCCTCCAACAAACCCAATAATCAAATCCAAACCAATAGGCTTTGTGGTAGATGTTGATCGATCGAGAAGGAGGGTGTCAATGGTTGCACAGTGAGATAATGGCCAAAAATCATCCACAGCCCTCCAGACAGTGTGTATAAGTATTCATCATTGCCTTGGAACTTCATTGAGAAATAATCATTCTCTAAATCAATAATTTGTAAAGTTTGTTTTGTCTTCCACGATACTTGTAATCTATTCAACATAGTCAAATGCGATAGCCTTCTTCCAAGCAATTTCACAATCAAAGTTCGTGCCATACGCTTATCAATGAACTTATGCACCCGATTGAAAAGGTAATAGTCAAAATACCATCAACCAATTCATTTTTAGCATCCCCTTCAGCCAATTCAAGATCTTCTTCCTGTTGCATTTTCATCGTTTCGATCGAATTTCCAAATAACTTATCCTTCCATGAGCTTTTGACCGCATTACCATCATTCACTTTCATCCCCTTTATTATCCATAATGGCATCATCCAGATCAGGTGGTTCCTCCAACCTACATCGATCTTTTTTTAAATTTCTTCCCACATTGTCGTCGACTTCAGTCACATATTGCTCCATATTCCCACAGTTGAAATTATGGTCTGTACTTGATTAGTAGAAGAAGAGATGAAGTTTGCGGCTTTTGGTAACTTTTAGAAGAGCTGCCTTGATAAAAAAAAATTGATTTTGCTTCTAAAGAGCAAGATTTATTACTTATGTATTAAAATAATTAAATATAAAATATAGAATAGTAAAAATCTAAACTTGAAATTAGAAAGACTAATAATAACTCCAGTAAAAAGTAAGTCCTCTTCAAAATAAGCAAATATTTTTCATTCTTTGTACTAAAAACTAAATTTATTTTTCATTTTCGTTGTAGGTGAATAAACACATTTATTTTTATAAATTAAAGATATATAATATATAATACATAATATATTTTATGTAGGTAATATTTAATAAATAAAAAAATTATAATAATATAAAAAACTATAACTATATTTGAAAGTAAATTATAATATTAAATTAAAATATAAAAGGGTAAAACAATATACATCAATTACAATAATGGTTCATGATAAGTACGAAATAATGATAAGGTAAAAAAGAAAGTACAAAATAATATTTGCTTCATAGAGAATAAGCAACTTGGCTAAATTAGAAAGATATGTTGTTTTTTTTTAATTAGGGAAATAGGTTGTTTCTGGAGAGAGTGTGTGAAAGAGCGTCTAGTTGGGCACGCTTTCCTACCAATTGTACAGATATGGACGTGCATTCCACCAACGATCATTTCCCCGATAGCTTTTTGGACATTAGCAACAGTAAAATTTTTGAAGGCCCCAACGGTATTTTTTTCTATAAATACCAGGCCTTTTACATTCTTTTCACTCAAATCTAACTCTCTCAAATCTTTCTAAACTCTCAACTTTCTCAACTCTCTTAATTCTCTAATTTTCTTAAGTTTTGTTCTAAATTTTCCGATACGTTTGTTTAAAAATACTATAATTTTATTCAATTATTTCGTATAATATTAGTTTTGATTAAACTTTCACAAACGACAACCTCTCTGATTCGTTTCGACGACAAGCACATTTTCACGTTCAAGCAATAATGCTAAGACGAAATTTTAAATTCCTTTATTTTAAATTAAGTTAAATTTAAAGTTTTTTTATTTTAAAAAATATTTTAAATTTATTTATTTTGTCAATATAAATAGGCGAATTATCATGTTTTGGAGGGGTTCATACATAACTTGTCAAAGAGCCCAGATACCGAAATTCATAGTTACTTGCAAGATGTAGGATTCTTGCATACGTCTTATATGCTCAGGGGCTGCAAACTTGATCCTACACTCATCAACGCGTTGGTGGAAAAATTGAAGCCCAAAACATACATTTTCTGTCTTCCATGAGGCGACTGTACAATCACACCCGAGAACGTAGCTTTACAACTCGGTTTATCAATGGATAGGTCAATCGTCACAGGGTCAACGATTGTTCCAGGTAAAATGGACCTTTGTGAGGCATTTTGGGGGAAGGTGTCAAATAAGTTTTATTGTGGCCAAATAGATATGAAGTAGTTGGAGACCAATTTTAAAGATCTTCCTACGGATGCGCTCAGCGTCGTCGAAGAACAATATGCCCAAGCATTCATCCTGAGGTTAATTGGGGGCATTCCAATGTCCGATAAATCTCAAAATTTGGTACAATAAGGTGGATACTACACCTATTCAACTTTAAAGAAAGCAGACGACTCAGTTAGGGATCAGCTATGTTGGTCACGTTGCTCTGGGAGTTGTGTCGAGTAACAGAACCGAATAAGATGTCAATCGATGGTTGCCTATTCCTGCTATAGTCATAGGCCTAGTGGTGGCTACCATTTCTACATCCCCGAATGAACGACCCATATAAGTTCCCATTGGTGACAAGATAAAAATCATTTGATAATAAATATGTAGTTTGTATAGTAAATGTTGTTTATTTATTATATGTTTGAATTAACATATCGCTTGAATAGGTTGAATCATTGGCTGAGTTATGTAGGACTACCGAAGCAGCTTAAAGATATCCGACTGTTGTTGGATCAATGCTCGGAAGCCGAGGTTAGATACTTATTTTTTTTCAAACCTATAATAATTACGCAATGATTTGTAAAATAAAATTTTGTACATAAAAAAATTTACAATTGTGCACTGCAGTTTGAATGGATTACATACGCTGAGCCGGATATCATAGAATGCGTCCCGCCAGAATTTTTGGCCATTTAGAGTATGTGGACATGAAGGTGTCATTAATAGTGTACGCGACGATGGAGATGCCCGAATCAGATCGTGTGATGCAATAGTTTGGGTCGAGGTAACTGTGACAACCCGAATTAGGGCCTAATCGGAATAGTGGTTTCGTGACCACAAATCCGAGATAGAAATAATTATTTTATAATTATTTTGAGGTTATGATATGATTGCATGATTGTGTGAAAATTTTATGAAGAAATTCCATGCATAAAATGCTTAATTTGAAGTTAGGGGCTAAATCGAATAAGCTGCAAAACTTGCATTCTAGAAGTTTTTAGTATGAAGTTGCTTTGAAATATTAATTAAGAGGTCTTAAATAGCAATTTGACCAATTTCTAAAATTTTGGACAAAAATGGGCTTGTACATGAAAATTTTCAAAGAAAGGTATTAAGGGCATTTTGGTCATTTGTATATTAAATGAAATAAAATGGGAAAAATAACACAAAATTGGTTATCATCTTCATTAGTTGCTGCCGAAAATTGCTCTCCTCCATAGCTAGGGTTTCTTCAACTTTGAAGCTCCATAGTAAGTGATTTCAAGCCCCGCTTTAATGTTCTTTACGTTTTTGGATTCCCTGTAGCTTCGGTTAAGCTTATGCTAACAATAATTCAACCTAGGGTTCATATTTGGAAAAATACCCATAGGTGAAATTTGTGTATTTTGATGTTTTATGATAGAATATGAGGTTTTAAATTATGTTAGACAACTTGTGCTACTCGGTTTTAAGTGAAAACGAGTAAAATGGCATAATCGGTAAAAATACCTATTGTTCACAACTATGTGTTAGAGTGAGAATTTGATGTGGTCATAGAAGATAAAAATGTTCAGCATGTCATAAAACATAAGAATAAGGGCTGAAATTAAATTTCCGAGCCTAGGGGCAAAATTGTAATTTTGTAAAAGTTAGGGGGCAAAAATGTAATTTTTCTATAATGTGATCCTTGGATTAAAATAAATAGTATGAGTGCTAAATGAGCTAAATGTGTTGTTATAGATCAAGAAAGGCGTGGAATTGACCTCGAACGAGGGAAGGAAAAAGTTTTGGACTAAATCACAAAATTTCCACATTTTGCACCGAGGTAAGTTTGTATGTAAATATTATATTATTTTCATTTACATTCCTATATATTTCAGCCTATTATATGAATATACTAGCTGATGTTAAAATATAAATCGACTATTGGGAGAATAAAAATAAATAATAGAGAGGAATCCCGATTGAACATTCGGAGAGATCGAATAAAATAGAGGAGCGTAGCTAGGTCACATGTATGATGCTGAGTGCACATCATGTGTACAAGAAAGCTACGAAATACCATGTAGTAGCTAGGTCACATGTGTGATACGGGATGTATCCCATGTAGACAAGAGAGCTACGTAAGAGATAAATGTAGCTAGGTCACATGTGTGATACGGGATGTATCCCATGTAGACAAGAGAGCTACGTAATAAATAAATGTAGCTAGGTCGCATGTGTGATTCCAAGTGAAGGACACCATGTAGACAAGAAAGCTACGAGACAAATTGGCTAGGTCACATGAGTGGTATTAAGTGTTCACCATGTGTACAAGAGAGCCGAATTAAATGAAGTATGATGGTGGGGCTGTGTGTGCTAAAACCATTAAATATCGAGGATTGATCCGAATTGTTCAACGGGATGGTTTTGTGGTGACGTTGTGGTTATGGACCTATACTTATGATGAATGAATTGTGGTGAAAATGATTTGTGGCATATCTATATATGTAAGATAAAATGAGGGTAGCATAAAGAATGTGTGAAAGAGTGAAATTTGCATTAAAACTGTTTTGGATTTAGTAGCAGTGATGTGATTTTGAAAAATCACCAAAAATAGGAGGAACATAATTAGAGGTTGAATGAGATGTGAAATTAAATTTTAATGAGTCTACTTTCATATAAAAGAATCAGAACAAGCAAAGGAATTTTATATTTTGAGATATTTACAATTGTGTGTGACTTGCTCAGGATGAATGTGTGATCCCCTGTTTCAACTTTGAAAAATCATTAAAAATTGTACAAAGCAAATTAAGAAATATAGTTTACATACCTAAATTCCTTATTGAGTCTAGTTTTAAATGAAACAAATTTCAGGGTTATTTGAATTGTGTACTGAGAGAAATTCAATTCGTAGTGAACAGAGGTCAGAATAGTCGAGCTGTGTAACAGGGGAAGCTTTAATTAATAAACTGTACTAATCGGCTGAACCAAAAATTCTAGAAAAAAATTAGCAAAGAGATTTATGAGTCTAGATTCAGGGAAATTTTACGGATTTGAATTTCGAGTTTTTCAACTCGAGTTATGATTTATTTAGTGAATATGATGCAGGGGGGGACAGCTTGATCAAATTGGGACAAACAATAAAAGTATAAAAATATTTTATAATTGAGTTATGTTGTAAACATGTTAGATTTCTTATTTGTTATTTATATACTTACTTACTAAGCTATATGCTTATCTTCTTTTCTTTTCTTTTTTTTCTTGTCTTATAGAGTTACTAAGCCAGTTGGGAATTGAAGATCGTCGGAGACCCATCCACGCTATCAATACTTTTTGGTACATTGTGAACACTATTTTGAAATATGGCATGTATAGCAGACTTGGTTATTTTTTTTACGTGTCATAAATGTCTAGGTTTAAATTACTACTTATAGTATCAAGCTAATCATTTTGTATGAAACTTTTGGAGTTAGTTTGTATTGTTAATAACAGATTGTTATAATGATCAAATTGCACGCTATATTTTTGTTGGGTTTTATTTAATAGTATTTACCATGATTTGTTAATACCTCGTACCTGTTTAAACAACGGATATGGATAAGGGTGTTACATTTAGTGGTATCGAGCTATGGTTTAGTCGGTTCTCGGACTAATAAAGTGTGTGTAAAAGTCTAGCTATACATGCCATAAAAATATTGTGATAGTGTGGTGACTCGACTATTCTAAATTGTGTTTTGTTTTAATATAGTAATGGATCCCGAAGGAACTACGGTGATGATGTTGCTAGTAATGCACCGGCTCCCGCACAAGGGACCGTGCACATGGAAAAGTAGACCGAGAGACGTTGAGACAGGAGATGAGGCTCGGGATGCCTTTCTCCAAAGGATGAACAATTGGTATCTTGAATTTATTCGAGCAAATCCAAATACTCAACCTCCTCCACCCCCTCCCTATACCTCGGATGATTCCTGTAGTCGCTCAAGATGTAAATTTGGCAAGGATGAACAAGCCTCCAGTTGACAAGATTCGAAAACAAGGGGCGAAGAGTTTAGAGCAAAGATCGACGATGATCCTGAAAAAGCGGAATTACGGCTTGAGAATTCTACCCGTGTATTTGATGAGCTCTCATGTACACCAAAGAATGCTTAAAGTGTCTTTGTATCACTTTTGAGAGATTCGGCCTACCATTGGTGGAAGACTTTGGTATCGGTGGTGCCAAAAGAAAAAGTTACTTGGGATTTCTTCCAGAAGAATTTAGAAAAAATACATAAGTCAACGATTTATGGATCAAAAACGGAAGGAGTTCCTTGAATTGAAGCAAGGCAAGATGTCCGTGGCGAGAATATGAACGCGAATTTGTGAGACTTAGCAAGTATGCCCAGGAATGTGTGTCAACCGAGGCCATTATGTGCGTAAGGTTTGAAGATGGGCTGAATGAGGACATTAAAGTGCTTGTAGGAATTTTGGAATTGAAAGAATTTGTTGTATTGGTTGATCGAGCTCTTAAAGTGAAGAATTGATCAAAGAAAAAGAAAAGTCGCTATTGAGGCTCGAGATGCCGAAAAAGACCGATAAGCAAGCCATTTCAATCTCAATCAAAGAGGTCCAAAGAGGCAAACCCTCGAATGACAGTTTCAATTGGGGAGTCACACAGAGATCGTGGTAGAGCGTATTCGGGGTCTAAAGCTCAAGCTACTTCGGTGGCAAGTGTGGGTAATGTGCGACCTAGAAAGCCCGAGTGTCGCGAATGTGGCGGCAACATTATGGTGAGTGTTGGGGAACCGAGCGAGCTTGTTTCAGGTGCGGTTCTCGCGAGCATTTTATTAGAGATTGTCCGGAGAAAGTTAAGGAAGAAAGATTTCAGAATGCTAGACAGAATACCACCGCTAGTAGAGGTAGACCACCGAGAAATACTGGAGGTGGGACTAGCGATAAAGCTGCGATGAAAGACTCGATGGCAAGATCGAAGCTAGAGCACTGCTAGAGCTTATGCTATACGTGCGAGAAGATGCATCATCTCCGATGTCATTCTTCGTACATTTTCTCTCTATGATACTATTGTTATTGCATTGATTGATCCCGGGTCCACTCATTCCTATATTTGCATGAATTTAGTATCTAATAAAAAGTTGCTGTTGAGTTTCTTGAGTTTACGATTAAAGTGTCGAACCCCTAGGCCAATATGTGCTAGTTGACAAGGTTTGCAAGAATTGCCCATTAATGATTCAAGGTCACCATTTTTCCGCCAATTTGATGTTTGTTACCATTTAATGAGTTTGATGTTATCTTGGGAATGGACTGGTTGACATTGTATGATGCTAAGGTAGATTGTAAACAAAAGACACTAGAGTTGAAATGTGAAAATGGAGAAATTTTGTGGGTGGAAACAGACGAATCAAATAAATTGCCTATGGTGATTTCGCACATGTCTCGCAAAAATATATGAGGAAAGGGTGTGAAGCTTATCCGCTTATGTAATGAATACTGAGTTGCCTCAATCAAGCTTGAATCGATGCAGATAGTTTGTGAGTTTCGGATGTATTTCCGGAGGAATTGCACAGGTTGCCTCCGAACAGAGAGATAGAGTTTGCCATTGATTTGTTGCGGCATCGCACCGATCTCGATTGCTCCATATAGAATGGCTCCGATCGAATTAAAAGAATTGAAGGCTCGATTGCGAGAATTAACAGATAAGGGATTTGTGAGACCGAGTTTCTCTCCACCGGTGCTCTGTATTATTCGTAAAGAAGAAGGATGGTTCAATGAGACTTTGCATTGATTATCGCCGACTTAATAAGGTGACTATAAAGAACAAGTACCCATTGCCGAGGATTGATGATTTATTCGATCGCTTAAAAGGGGCTACAAGATGTTTTCAAAGATTGATTTAAGGTCCGTTTACTACCAGTTGAGAGTTAAGGAGTCGATATGTGCGAAAACCGCCTTTAGAACAAGGTACGGACATTATGAGTTTCTTGTAATGCCTTTCGCTTAACAAATGCTCCAGCTATATTTATGGACTTAATGAATCGGATCTTTCGGCCATATTTGGATAAGTTTGTAGTAGTATTCATAGATGACATTCTAATTTATTCTCGGGATGAGTTTGAACATGCCGAACACTTGAGAACCATATTGCGATCTTGAGAGAAAAGAAATTGTTTGCCAAGTTTAGTAAAAGTGAGTTACGGCTTCGTGAAGTCGGATTTTTGGGACATATAGTCTCGGTGATGGTATTCGGTGGATCCAAGCAAGATTTCTGCGATCGTTGATTGGAAACCGCCAAAGAATGTATTTGAGGTTAGAAGCTTTTTAGGCTTAGCCGGATATTATAGACGTTTTGTTGAGGATTTTCGATGATTGCCTCTCCTATGACTAAGTTGCTTCAAAAGAATGTTAAGTTTGAATGGACCGATGAATGTCAGCAGAGTTTTGAAAAGTTGAAAGCACGATTGACTGAAGCACCAATTTTAGTACAAACTTTGAGCCAGAAAAGAGTTCGTAATTTATAGTGATGCATCGTTGATGTGCCTTGGATGTGTGTTGATGTAAGAGGGTAAAGTGGTAGCTTATGCTTGAGACAGTTAAAACCGCATGAAAAGAATTATCCTACACATGATTTGGAATTGGCGCTATTGTCTTTGCTTTGAAGATTTGGCGACATTATTTGTGCGGTGAAAAAAATGCCGAATTTTTACCGATCACAAAAGTTTGAAGTATTTGATGAATCAAAAGGATCTGAATCTGCGACAAATAAGATGGCTTGAATTATTAAAGGATTATGATCTAGTGATTGATTATCATCCGGGAAAAGCAAATATAGTTCTTGATGCTTTGAAAGCGAGAAAATTTCTTTTACTTTGAGAACCATGAATATGGGATTAGCATTGTCGATGATGGGTCAATCTTAGCGAGAGATGAGAGCTAAACCGTTATTTCTCCAGTTGATTTGTGATGCTCAAAAGGATGATAATGAGTTGCGGACCAAAAGAACTCAATGCGAATCGAAGTTACGACTCAGATTTTCAAGTTGGACCAGACGATTGTTTAATGTTTGAGACGAGAATATGTGTGCCGAAAAATAATGAATTGATTCAGAAAATATTACAAGAGGCGCACAATGGTCATTTATCGATTCACCCCAGTAGCACAAAAATGTATAAAGATTTAAAGAAGTTGTATTGGTGGCGGTATGAAAAGGGACATTTCTGAATTTGTAACCAAGTGTTTGAGTCCATCAACAAGTAAAAGCCGAACATCAAGTGCCTTGAGACTACTTCACCGGTAATGGTGCACGAGTGGAAATGGGACAAGATTACCATGGATTTTGTAACCGGTTTGCCTTTGACTCCTAAAAGGAAGGATGCTGTCTGGGTAGTGGTTGATAGATTAACAAAATCAGCCCACTTTATATCAGTACGTACCGATTACTCACTTGATAAATTAGCCGAATTATATATTGCTTTGAAATTGTGAGGTTGCACGGGGTACCTATGTCTATAATATCAGATAGAGATCCGAGATTTACCTCAAGATTTTGGAAAAAGTTACAAGAAGCTTTGGGTACAAAATTGAACTTTAGTACCGCGTTCCATCCACAAACAGATGGTCAATCGGAAAGAGTAATCCAGTACTCGAAGATATGCCTAAGATGCTGTGTTTTAGAATTTGGAGGTAGTTGGGAGAAATATCTATCTTTAATTGAGTTTGCCTACAATAACAGTTATCAGTCAAGTATACAAATGGCACCGTCATGAAGCCTTGTATGGTCGTAAGTGTCGGACTCCTTTATATTGGACTGAACTCAGTGAGAAACAGATTCACGGAGTTGATCTAGTTAAAGAAACCGAAGAGAAAGTAAAAGTAATTCGGGATTGCTTGAAAGCTGCTTCAGACCGACAAAAGTCATATGCAGACTTAAAAAGAAAAGAGATTGAATTTCAAGTGGGTGATAAAGTGTTCTTGAAAGTGTCACCATGGAAAAGATTCGAGATTTAGTCGAAAAGGCAAGTTGAGTCCGCGTTTTATTGGGCCGCATTTAAATTACCGAGAGAATTGGACCAGATGGCATATCGGTTGGCCTTACCGCAGAGAGTTAGAGAGAATTCATAACGTGTTTCACGTATCAATGTTACGACGTTATCGTTCGATCCTTCACATGTGATCTCCCAACGAAAATTGAGATTCGATCGGATATGACCTATGAAGAGGAACCAATAAAGATTTTGGCTCGAGAAATTAAACAGTTAAGAAATAAAAGTATAGCCTTAGTGAAAGTATTGTGGCACAGACATGGAATAGAGGAAGCTACGTGGGAACTGAGGAGGCTATGAGGAAACAAAGACCCAAACCTCTTTATTTAAGATTTTGGGGGACGAAAATCTCTAAAGGGGGAAGAATTGTGACAACCCGAATTAGGGCCTAATCGGAATAGTGGTTTCGTGACCACAAATCCGAGATAGAAATAATTATTTTATAATTATTTTGAGGTTATGATATGATTGCATGATTGTGTGAAAATTTTATGAAGAAATTCCATGCATAAAATGCTTAATTTGAAGTTAGGGGCTAAATCGAATAAGTGCAAAAAACTTGCATTCTAGAAGTTTTTAGTATGAAATTGCTTTGAAATATTAATTAAGAGGTCTTAAATAGCAATTTGACCAATTTCTAAAATTTTGGACAAAAATGGGCTTGTACATGAAAATTTTCAAAGAAAGGTATTAAGGGCATTTTGGTCATTTGT
The DNA here is from genome assembly GCA_025698465.1 of Gossypium longicalyx. Lineage (NCBI taxonomy): Eukaryota > Viridiplantae > Streptophyta > Magnoliopsida > Malvales > Malvaceae > Gossypium > Gossypium longicalyx. The sequence continues at coordinate 54,948,340 of CM046996.1, forward strand.
ATATTAAATGAAATAAAATGGGAAAAATAACACAAAATTGGTTATCATCTTCATTAGTTGCTGCCGAAAATTGCTCTCCTCCATAGCTAGGGTTTCTTCAACTTTGAAGCTCCATAGTAAGTGATTTCAAGCCCCGCTTTTAATGTTCTTTACGTTTTTGGATTCCGTAGCTCTCGATTAAGCTTATGCTAACAATAATTCAACCTAGGGTTCATATTTGGAAAAATACCCATAGGTGAAATTTGTGTATTTTGATGTTTTATGATAGAATATGAGGTTTTAAATTATGTTAGACAACTTGTGCTACTCGGTTTTAAGTGAAAACGAGTAAAAAGCAACATAATCTCGGTAAAAATACCTATTGTTCACAACTATGTGTTAGAGTGAGAATTTGATGTGGTCATAGAAGATAAAAATGTTCAGCATGTCATAAAACATAAGAATAAGGGCTGAAATTAAATTTCCGAGCCTAGGGGCAAAATTGTAATTTTGTAAAAGTTAGGGGGCAAAAATGTAATTTTTCTATAATGTGATCCTTGGATTAAAATAAATAGTATGAGTGCTAAATGAGCTAAATGTGTTGTTATAGATCAAGAAAGGCGTGGAATTGACCTCGAGCGAGGGAAGGAAAAAGTTTTGGACTAAATCACAAAATTTCCACATTTTGCACCGAGGTAAGTTTGTATGTAAATATTATATTATTTTCATTTACATTCCTATATATTTCAGCCTATTATATGAATATACTAGCTGATGTTAAAATATAAATCGACTATTGGGAGAATAAAAATAAATAATAGAGAGGAATCCCGATTGAACATTCGGAGAGATCGAATAAAATAGAGGGAGCGTAGCTAGGTCACATGTATGATGCTTTGAGTGCACATCATGTGTACAAGAAAGCTACGAAATACCATGTAGTAGCTAGGTCACATGTGTGATACGGGATGTATCCCATGTAGACAAGAGAGCTACGTAAGAGATAAATGTAGCTAGGTCACATGTGTGATACGGGATGTATCCCATGTAGACAAGAGAGCTACGTAATAAATAAATGTAGCTAGGTCGCATGTGTGATTCCAAGTGAAGGACACCATGTAGACAAGAAAGCTACGAGACAAATTGGCTAGGTCACATGAGTGGTATTAAGTGTTCACCATGTGTACAAGAGAGCCGAATTAAATGAAGTATGATGGTGGGGTGTGTGCTAAAACCATTAAATATCGAGGATTGATCCGAATTGTTCAACGGGATGGTTTTGTGGTGACGTTGTGGTTATGGACCTATACTTATGATGAATGAATTGTGGTGAAAATGATTTGTGGCATATCTATATATGTAAGATAAAATGAGGGTAGCATAAAGAATGTGTGAAAGAGTGAAATTTGCATTAAAACTGTTTTGGACTAGTAGCAGTGATGTGATTTTGAAAAATCACCAAAAATAGGAGGAACATAATTAGAGGTTGAATGAGATGTGAAATTAAATTTTAATGAGTCTACTTTCATATAAAAGAATCAGAACAAGCAAAGGAATTTTATATTTTGAGATATTTACAATTGTGTGTGACTTGCTCAGGATGAATGTGTGATCCCCTGTTTCAACTTTGAAAAATCATTAAAAATTGTACAAAGCAAATTAAGAAATATAGTTTACATACCTAAATTCCTTATTGAGTCTAGTTTTAAATGAAACAAATTTCAGGGTTATTTGAATTGTGTACTGAGAGAAATTCAATTCGTAGTGAACAGAGGTCAGAATAGTCGAGCTGTGTAACAGGGGAAGCTTTAATTAATAAACTGTACTAATCAGGCTGAACCAAAAATTCTAGAAAAAAATTAGCAAAGAGATTTATGAGTCTAGATTCAGGAAATTTTACGGATTTGAATTTCGAGTTTTTCAACTCGAGTTATGATTTATTTAGTGAATATGATGCAGGGGACACAGCTTGATCAAATTGGGACAAACAATAAAAGTATAAAAATATTTTATAATTGAGTTATGTTGTAAACATGTTAGATTTCTTATTTGTTATTTATATACTTACTTACTAAGCTATATGCTTATCTTCTTTTCTTTTCTTTTTTTTTCTTGTCTTATAGAGTTACTAAGCTGATTGGGAATTGAAGATCGTCGGAGACCCATCCACGCTATCAATACTTTTTGGTACATTGTGAACACTATTTTGAAATATGGCATGTATAGCAGACTTGGTTATTTTTTTTACGTGTCATAAATGTCTAGGTTTAAATTACTACTTATAGTATCAAGCTAATCATTTTGTATGAAACTTTTGGAGTTAGTTTGTATTGTTAATAACAGTTGTTATAATGATCAAATTGCACGCTATATTTTTGTTGGGTTTTATTTAATAGTATTTACCATGATTTGTTAATACCTCGTACCCTGTTCCGGCAACGGATATGGATAAGGGGTGTTACAGTAACAAATTCCACTGCCACCCCGAGACAGGAAGCATTGCACAAGTTGGATCTCCGAGGGAAGACAGATGAGAATTGACGAGATTATTATAAGAAGTTCATCGATGTTTGGGATTGTAGGACAAAATTCTTACCCATCTACGAACCCTTTTTTCTTATCTGACATGATAGCCTGTTCAGAGTACATACCGTGGTTTAAAATCACAGGCAAGTCATATTTGCTATCAGTGGAGACGAGGAGTAAGCAACTTCATGAGAAGAAGCCACGACAAACGCCCAACAGCAAAGGTCCGGACGAAGTGTTACAATGGGTTTGTCACTGGCTCTGACTTAACAAGCACCGCTGGTGTTTAAGCCATATCCTGGTCAGTTCACTCCACTTATTCCTATTCATTTCACTAACACCGCGTTTTTTTCACAAGCACCACATTAAGCACTATTACAACACCCTGCTTCTACCCCTCCTGCAGGTAGATATTTCGGGGCACATCCGTCCCTGTATTCTATGGCTCCATGTTAACGTCGATGCCAACACAAATGTCGAGCCAAATGCCAGCACATGTACTATCACCAGTAGAGACACCGATTTCAGTATCGATGCTAATATCGATGCTCGGGTTAATGTCAATGTATTCAGGTTTTGCAACATCATACGGTTATTTGCTGATAGTGTCACAAACACCCTCTACATCACTTTTTATCGAGGTGGGTCATCAGCACAACCATTTTCTCATGGAATGGAAGAAACACGATAAGAAGCTAGGATGGCACCACATTCAAGCACGGAGGAAGGTGATGGAGATGAAAACGAGCACAAAGCTGAGAGTGGAGATGAAGATGAGCACAAGGGTAAAGGTGAAGAAAAAGAAGATGAGGACTATGGTCACGATCTAGTGGAGGAGTCGATACCATTAGTTGTGCACAGAAATCCTACGCGCACCCATCAGCCACTGACATGCAGCACACATTCGACCCGGCGATGCCAATGATGTGTTTTTATTTACTTATTGCGATGTAAATATAAATGACATCAATAAAGAAATGATGATTTTTTTTTTGTATATTTCTATTGCAACTCATATTTTTCTTTGTTAAATTATAATGCAAATAATATGTGAATTCCCATATATAAAATTTTATATGAAATATGTAACTTTGGATAGTCATCTTTATCGAACTAGTGATTAACAAAGGTACAAGGACTAACTCATAAAACTGGAAAAAGTTAAATTTCACAAGAAATTGTGATTGGTACTTGAAGTAGTGCTTAAAGTAGCAATTTTTACACTACACAAATACAATTAAAATGCAAATTCAAAAGAAAGAACAATTTTGTTGCACAGAAAAAGAAGCATTGTAATCAATTTTATATCTGAGGCAGAGTATAGTGCAGCTAGTGTGGCTGCCAAAGAGGTTGTTTGGATCAAAAAGTTCATATCTGAACTAGGGGTTATGCCTAGCATATCAAATGCTATAGAACTTCGTTGTGACAACAGCGAAGCCATTGCATAGGCAAAAGAACCTAGATCTCACCAGTGATCCAAACACATATTTAAGCACTTTCATCTCATTCAAGAAATTATTAATCTAGGAGATATGCAAAGTGTCAACAAATGACAACATCGTTGATCCACTGACGAAGCAACATCAGAAGCATGATCGTCACACTAAGTCACTTGGTATAAGATATATGACTGATTGGTCTTAGTGCTAGTGGGAGATTCTTAAAGTATGCTTAAAGACCAATCATGAAATGGTTGTAATTACATACTCATTTTACCTTGTTTATTGATATAAGGCAATGCCATTGTTATTTCAGTTTCTTTTTCTGTGTATATAAATAAACTTATCAATAATAAAGTCCTAAGAATAATATGATTATTCTTAAAAGGTCATTAGTCAACTATTATTGTGGGCTTGGACAATAATAAAGTCCTAGTGTTCGAATATTGTTTATAGAAGTAAGGCATATGAGTAAGTTCTAGGTAGGTGACGACCTTCGGACATACTAACGTCCAGTGTGTGAATACTATAGTAAACGATAAATAAATGAGGTGGTATCCATAAGTATACGGGTCCATTTGTAATATAGTTACAACAGAGTAAGTGAGTATTCCAAGGATCGTACCCAAGGAAGGCTAGTGTTAGATCAATTTTAACCTAAACACCAAAAGATCTAATTAGAACTCTAAATAAGTTATAGTACAAAAATATAAATAAAAGGGATTTTTAGGATTTCTATAATAGTAAAATATAAAAAAGAAATAAATTTCAAGTGATTAAAAGGTGGAATTAATCAAATCTAGTTATGGGTGATTAGCTTGCTTTGGTAATCTTTATCAACTGTCACTTTGGGTTTCTCGTCAATCAACTAGTTGATATCCTAGCAGGATCTTCCAATACATCCACTAAAATAACAAGTCAACAAGGACTACTTATCATCTGACCTCATAGTCTAGTTGGCTTAATTCCCACCTTGATGACTTCCTAGGGTTGTTAAGCCTAGGGTTTAGGTTCTTCCTTTCTCAAACAATTGATTCTGTTGAGTAACCCTACAAGATAGTTAATAGATCATATCTCTACTAGCTAATCCCCCATAGAGGAATTAGTTCCTTATGGTTTTCTTAAACACTATAGAATCGATATAAAGTATAATCATGATAATTAAATCGAAAGTATAAGGTTTAAGAAAAATCCTGATATGTATTATCAATAAAAGCAAATCTACAAGAGTTGATTGTATCCTCAAATCAGATCTTCTGAAATAAAATAAAGAACAAACTGAAACTAAATCTAAAACCTAAAAAAAGAGAAAGGCTAAACTGGAATTAAAAGAGAAATTATAAGCTAAGTAATTGATGTCCGTAACATGTGACAAAAAAGCTTATTTATAGATTTAAGATGGTTTTCGTCCCTAACCCTAGGTTAGTTGACGTTTTTGAGCCTTAAGTTTGATTGCGCATACTAAAACACCCCTAGATTCGTAACATTTTCTGTCCAATGTCGATGTCGTGAAACATTAAGACCTGTGTCACAACAAAGAAGTCAGTATACTCCTCTACAAGATGTCTTCATCGATATGTCGTGACACCCTTAAGCTATATCGCGATATCGAAGGCAGTTTCAAGATTTCTCTATTCTTCTCCCTATGTTGCAACATCGAACCCTTCTTGTTATGACATAATAACCAGTATTGGTTTAGCACGCCTTTTAATGGTCACCTGCACACTTGCAAAGTTCGCTAGCTTACCATTGAACCTCATTCGACCCCTAATGTCAATAAAAGACTTAATTTGCTCATTTTATTAAATTTATTTCAACTTATTAAAACATAATTAAAACATAATAATACTTGTTTTTAAGCTCATAAATTGTGCAAATAGTTTAATCTACTACACTGAATTACGGTAGACCTAGCTAATTGTTTGTACTTAGGTACATTTAGTTGCATTTTAGGATATTCTATTAGTATTTTTCTTATTTTAGCATTACATTAGGAGCTTCGACTATACTTAAATGTTAGTTATTTTTTAATTACTTGTGGAAGGGTTGTGTGTGGTGGTGGACTGTCAGGTGTAGAATGAGGAACAAGAAGTAAAGGAGTGAAGGTTTGTCGGGGCAAAGGGTTGGACAGTTTGTCAACATGAATGTCGTGGCAGTGCTAGGAAGATGTCTAGTCATCACTCAAAGCGTATCGGTCTTAGGCCTAGTTAAACTTGTACAAGATATATCTACCTAAAAAAAAAAGGGGAAGAAAATCATGGGTTGTTGGATTTACCCTAAGGAAGATGATTATAAAAGCCAAAGGAGGAAACCTTAAAGGTGGCGGGAAAACAAAAAGAGAAAAAAAATGGAAGATCATTAGGCAAAAAAATAGAGGGTAGCGGCTGAGTAGAGATGGTAAAATGAAGATGAAGGCGGTATCTCTCAACCACCATAAGACACTACATCACTGGAGTGTAGGCTGGATAAACGAGAGCTATCTTCCCAAAGTTTTTTTGTTATTTCTTGATTACTTTTCGTGAATTGATTTGATGAAAATGATGTTGAATGATACTTTAGATTTGAATTTGATTTGCCAACCCATGAACTAAATCTCATAAGGTTGGGATTACTTGATGAAACTCTTATTTTCTTTAATGACTGAAGCGTAGATCTGCTTTAATACACTATTTCATTCAATGGTTTTTTACAAAATTGCATGCTTGAAAACTCTAGACATAGATGGATGTATTGGTTTAGCACGCCTTTTAAATTGTATGATATGAGCAAGTGTTCAAATGAACAGTTGTAGCAGTCTCTAGACATAGAGCAGCGTTCATACGAAAAGAAATCAAAGCCGTACAGGGTATTAAACTAAAGGCCAATAGACATATATCGCTTAAGGCAAGGTAACTTGAGGTCTTATTCTTAAAAAAATACCATTTTAGAACTCTTTTAAGTAGTAGATTGAGTATATTTTTTTGAGGCATTATTGTCAGTAAGGGCAAATTCTTAGTAATCATGACCTTTCAAATCAACATCATAAACCTTCTATCCTTTGTCGTAGTATCTTCACCATAGCATTTTTAGTTATTTACTTGTTCGTTTACATTCTTACTCTTGTCTTGTCATAGCATTTTCCATTATTTATCAGTTACAAATATTACACACATCATTATTCCTTCAAATTACCACTACATTCTTATCATTATTTTTGTCATAACATTAATCTTACCTCACTCTAATAATTCAACCAAATTATACCATTCTAATACCTGTGGAGACAATCTCACTCATCAATCAGTAGGTAGGTATTAAATTTGACTAAATATATGAGTCTATGGTTACACCTTCGAGTGAAGTCTATATTAGGTGAGCTTGGTGGTTTGGCAGACTCTTTTGAAGAGTATACGCAACCCTAACTGTTAGACGAAATTTTAAGCCCTTAGTGTTAAGACCTTAATTTGAAAAAAATTGTATGCTTTATTATTCTTTTATTATCCTGGTTGAACAATCTAGTTAAATGAACAAGAATTTGGTTAGTATAGGACTAAGTTTTTATAACCTGTTAGACCCACATTTATGAAGAAGGAGAAGTGCTTAGTCACAAGAAATGAAGAGTTTGGAAGGAAATCAGACTTATCCACTAAGTTTTTCCTTCCGTATATATTTGTATAAAGCAAGCTTTGGCTTCTTCAGCAAGTTTTATGCTTTCTTTGGCAACCATATTTTCTTCCCAAATTTTCTCTCAGAAAATCCTAGACCTAAGACTTGCTTGAAGATTTTGGGTTCGTGATACTCAGCCAACCCCATCATTACTTAGTATCTGGTAAATATTGATGAAGCTTAGTTTATTTTCATAATTATTTACAGGGTATTAGGGTTTTATGCTTAAGGGTCAGTTTAAGGGGTAAGGGAGGAAACTTTTAGATTCTGGGTTTTTTGATTCATGTTATTTTGAACTTGTTTAGTTTCCTAGTGAAATGAATTGATAATTTTAACTATTTACACTATAGCTCAAGATACTCTTAAGGGCTCCCATGAAAAGGGTAAAGGTCCTGCTATTTGAACATTCCCACATTTTCTGGTGAGTTTCTTCTATCTTTCATGTATGTGTATATTGTTCACATTTTTGTTTAATTGAGGTAAGCACTCTTATCCTATAAGATGATGTGTTTGTGTATGGGTAATAAAGGTTCATGGTTATAATGCTGAGTTATTTCTCTGTGTAAATGAAGTAAAGGCTTTTTTTCGTGTTTAAGCAATCACCCATTGTTTTTGGATTGAACAATATAAACCAAGTTATGAAAATGAAATCATAGTGATGCCTTCAATGAAATAATCATTGAACTGGCAAATCACAATACATGAAAAGGGATCATGTAGCCTCTAGTAGGGTAAGAGTTATTACAAACTAAATTGGCAAATCCTGATGGAATGAATGAAATGAATGCTAAGGCTTGATCATAGGCTTGGGTGTGGCAAGCACAAAGAAGGTTGTCTACATGGTTGCATGGGCATAGTGTATGCGCTAAAAAAATAGTGTCTATAGTAAAGTCTATTTGTGTATGGTATTCACCAACAGGTGAATTGTATGACTTGCTGAGTTGGAAAGGTTTATTGGTATTATATATATAGCTATTAAGATGTTTTTTTAGAACTCACTAAGTTCTTTGAACTTATTTAGTTACATTTCCTTTTCAAGATAGCTAACAAAGTAAAGAAATTTTCAAAGACAACGCTAGAGGACATCTATTTCTTGATATCTCTAAGTATTTTGTATTATGCATGGCATAGGGTTGGTGTCAAGATGGTGTCATTCCTAAGAATGAATTTTGTATTTTAAAGCTATTCTTTTGAAACTGTTGATTCAATGAAACCTTAGTAAAGTGATTATGTTTTAGCAAAGAATCAAATTATTTACTTTGAATGATTAATGTTTGTTTAATTATATGTATATATATGACGATGTAGTTAAATATAGGTTACGTCAAATATGGTTTTAAGAGCTTTTAGTGGAGCTTCTATGTTTTTCATTTTCCTTAGGAATGTATAACTTTATTTATCTTTAATTTCACAAAGGATTTACAATTCATATTTATTTGAATTGTATTTTTATGAAGACCACGCCTCTACAAGTTTAAAGGAAAAGGTTTTAAGGAAGTGACATGTCAATTTTGGGTCCTTTTTAAGGATCAGGTTTGGGGCATTACAGCGCGCAAGTGAAAACGTGTCCAGCTAGGCGTGTTTTCCTGCCATGTCAGTAGGGAAGCTCGCCCATTTGGACAAGTTTTCACTAGCATTTTCATAAAGTCTGCAAAAAAAAAGTACCTCGACGTAAGGAATTTTTTTGCAAATTTAAAGCACGTCTTTAAAATAGTCAATGAAAACATCGGTCCTGCGACATGTTTTCAACCATAGGGATTTTTTCCTTTTGCAATCTCACCCTTTCCCTGCACCTATAAAAGGAGGCTCCCTCTCCATACTCCATCATCTCTAAAACATCATCTCTCCTGGCCTTCATCTGTCCACTTTACAATATTTCGTTCTTCGTTATCTTCCCCGCTTCAATGTTAAAAATTTTTGTCACTAATAAATTTTTTGATTCGAGGTATTCTTGAGTCGTCAGTGATGCGATATCGCTCTGAGGCTTACACATTTTATATATCCTGCCAAAATGGGACCATTACCTCCAAAACCTATCCTATGGAAATCGATTTTTAGGGTTATTTTACTTTGTACGGTCACAATGGATGTCTATATAGAGGTCTCAATCGATGATCATTATGTGGTCATAGATCAAAGTATAATGAGGGAGCTAGTTGATAGTCGTTATGCACGAGCTCAAAATTTTTGGATACCCAGAGATGTTCCCTTATAAATACTATATAGAAGTTTGAGGGCATAACCATAGGGAAAAACTATGGGGCTTCCCATTATAATCGGCATAATTATTTTCTCTATTTCCACGCAATAGGTATCTTTAACCTTCTTTCTTATCTGAAGGCCGACACCCCCGTGGATGTAGGAGAACTCTTAAGTGGGTAGCGGCTATGATGTTGGAGTAAATGTGATACTCTTTTTGGGGTGACAATGGTTGTCATTATTAAACAACTCATTAATAACTACAACCGTTGTTACACTGACCCGAGTTTGACCTCTATTCCGACAGAACATCTACTCTCCGCCTGAGAGCCCTCTTGTAACATCCCAAATTTTAGCTTAATAGGAATGCAAAATTATTTCAAAGATGAGTAATTAGCCTAGTGGTTAAAAGAAAAATGAGAAAGCATGGGAATTAGATTAAAGTCCCAAGTTTGATTCCCTTCCCTTGTAAATAATTTAATTTTGCAAAAATCCCTCTTTTTCCTTTACGTGTGCCATCCATTCCTAGTAAAACCTAGGTATAAATATCACTTTTAATTAATTTGATCAACCCTTAATTAATTTTTACTCCACCCTGGTCACCCCTCCCTCTTTCTCTCCTCTCTTCTCTTTAATTTTTTCTTTATTTTCTTCTTGTTGTCATTGCCCAAACCACCTAGAAACACTATTTTTTTTTCTCTTCTTTTGCCACAAGTTCTTGCATCATTCTAATCTCCTTCTTGCTACCATTTTTCCTTTTTTTTTCTAGTCATAAATTTGAAATCTTTGACCTCTAAGAACGATCCCTATTGCTGCCTAAGAAAGGGTAGAAGTGTTATTGCCGCCCATTTCTTCTAGCTTGTATAAGTGCCTATTTTCTTTAATTTTCATAATGAATCTTTCAAGGGAATGCCCAAATTTCTAGATCTAGAATTGGGGAAATTTTTAATTATTTTATGGGTATTTTTCCAGCCTTCAAAAGTGATTTTGATTGACTTTTTAAATCTGCCCCGATTTGCCACCGTTGGTGGTGGTGCGCCTCACTTAAAGGTACCAAAAGTGGGCTGCTATTTTCTTTAATGTTTTCTACCTTTTTCTAGCAATATATTGGTCTCAAGAACCTCTCCTAATTAGCCTTTAATCATGTGTGATTTAGGAAAATTCAATATTGATCATTCGACGACTTAGATCTGACAATTCAAGAAGCGTAAGTGTGGTAGATTATGGGCCAGTGTGCAGTTTTGACTTAATTTTTGGGGAAATTGATAATTGATTAGATTAAATAATTTCATGGTTATATAGCTACTAATTTTTCAATATTTAATGGTGTTAGTTGCCGACTGAAACGCCCTAAACCAATAGTGAAGCCCTTTGATGTTCGAGTATACATTTCGCATCAAATCAATGTGAGAAACCTAGTTAATTTAGATCTGAAAAATTGTTATAGTTATGTTGTTTGATTTGAAACCATAAGAGGGTGTTTTAGGGCTGGTTAAACGGTATATTAATTTGATAAAATATTGATTTTTAATTTAGGCTCGATTTAAGTTCTTAAGGAGAAATCGCGGGTTTCGTTAGTGTGTTGTAATAGTACAAAAAATAAGGTGTATATGTATAACATGTGTTACTGATGAGAACCTGGTAAACTAGTGAATTTATTTACCAAATGATTATAAAGAAATAGAAAATAATCTTTATTCAGATTTCATTAAACTTTGCTTACTTTGAATAGTGCCCAACTACATGTATATATACACTTGAGAGACCGTTTAACAAATTACCAGCTCACTAACTGCCTAACAACCTAATCCACACATTAATCACATGCATAATAACTCAACCTGGGAGCTGTGTCCCCTCCCTCCTGGTCGGAAAGCTATCGGTTGTAAGTGGTTGTTTAGGATCAAGAAGAATCCTGATGGGACGATTAACCGGCGCAAGGCATGCTTGGTCGCCAAGGGGTGTTCTCAGGTACCTGGCTGCGATTTTAAGGAAACGTTCAGTCCGGTAGTCAAGCCTGCTACCATTCAAACCATTCTGTCTGTTGCCGTGACCAAGGGGTGGTCTTTACGGCAGATTGATGTCAATAATGCCTTTTTGAATGGAGATTTAACAGATGAGGTGTTTATGCAGCAACCTCCAGGTTTTGAGCAATCTGGTCCAACTGGTGAAAAGTTAGTATGTCGATTGACTAAAGCTTTATATGGATTACGGCAAGCTCGCCAGATTCGGTCTGTTCAGGATGTGTTAGTGGCTGCGAACATTGTGGAAGGGACTCAGTTGCTGTCGACGGACGGGGCCTTTCGTGGTGGTCGCCACCCTGGTTATGGTCGTGGCCGTGGCCGAAGCTTTCGTCCTCGCATCCAATGTCAGATCTGCAGTCGATTTGGTCATCTCGCACAGCGGTGTTACTACCGCTATCATCGTGAAGGGCAGCCGTCGTTGGAAGCACGAGTACTGGAAGGGAGCCGTGGTGGTTTTGCGTTTGGTGAGAACAGGGAAGAGTTTGGATGTGAGAATCGAATCCCTATGTATGGTCAAAATTGGGGGTTCTCTGGTCAACATTGGAGGCCTCAAATTCTGCCAAATGAAGTTTTTAATGAGCTTTCATCACGTGGGCCATCTGCAGGTTATAAAAGTAATGGATTTAATCCATTTAATCAAGATGGTAATGGGTAGAATGATGGTGCTGGCCCAAATTTAAATTCTGGCTCTTATGGACGTAATGATTTTGGTATTGGACGGCGTTCCCTTGACTCACAATTTGGTGGTGATTCTTTGGGCCACCCGTATGGTGGGCCAACTTCTAGACCTCGTGGGCCCAGTGGATCGGTTTGATCCCGTTTGAATGATGACCATATTTTGCCGGAGCCTTCTGCTAACTGTGTCAATGTTGCCCGATCTTGGCAGACTGTTCATGAGGCTCCATGGCGTACTAAACCGCGTGCTCGTGTGTTTAGTGTGGATTCTTCTTCGTATGATTCATCTCAATTTGTTGGGGTTCCTCCCCGGCTTCCTGAGTTGCATGCTTCGGGTTATTCTGATGCTACGACTTATGATTCCAATTTTAATACCACTGACTCGTATGTTCCTTTGCCAGTAAGAAGTACGTCATGGTGCCCAGACTCAAGAGCAACTCATCATGTTTGTCGAGACACTTCGGATCTACATGGTTCCACTCCGTACTCTGGTCAGTCATCTCTTTTGATGGGTAATGGAGTATCTACTGATATTTTATCTATTGGGAGTGCGGTCATACCTACGAAGCGGAAATTACTACATCTTTTCAATGTGCTCTGTGTGCCCAGTATTCGAAAGAATTTGCTGTCTGTATCTAAATTTGCTACTGATAACAATGTTTTCTTTGAATTTCACCCATCGTATTATGTGATTAAGGACATCCAGACACGGGAAATCTTAATGCGGGGCCAAGTTCGTGATGGGCTCTATCATTTCTCGGCTGGTTCAGATAGTGTGTTATCTTCTGTTCCCACTGCTGCTCACGTTTGCTCTTCCGTTGATGATGTGTTTAGTTTGTGGCATAAAAGGCTGGGTCATCCAGCGGATAATATTGTAAAAAATGTTCTTACAAGTTGTTAGATTTCTTTCAATAAAAACCATCTTGATGGTGTTTGTGTAGCTTGTCAGAAAGGTAAATCACATAAGTTACCTTTTTCACCTTCTAGCACTAAATATGTTGATTTGTTTGAAATGGTTGTTTCGGATTTGTGGGGCCCAGCTGCTGTTTCATGTGAAGGAAATTTGTACTATGTGTCCTTTATTGACATGACTAGTCGTTTTACCTGGATTTACTTGATCAGTCAAAAATCTCAAGCTTTAAAGTGCTTTGGTCAGTTTCAGAAGATGGTTTCCACTCAGTTTGGGAAGCATATTAAGTAATTTCAAAGTGATTGGGGAGGTGAGTTTCGTAAGCTCTCCTCCGTTTTAGCTAGTCAGGGAATTATTCATCGGAGGATGACCGACTACCTGAGGACTACCTGCTGACTTCAATACCCAAAAAATAATGCAACTCACCCATATCCTTTAGAGCAAACTTGTTGTGAAGCTGCTGAACAAAGCAATTTATCACATCAGACGAGTTACCAGTGATAACAATATCATCCACATAGACAAGAACATAGAGAGTATGATCAGAAGATGAGCGGACAAACAGTGAGGCATCTGATTTTGATAACTGAAACCCAGCAAAAATAAGAAACTGTGACTCACAATTTAGTGGTGATTCTTTGGGCCACCCGTATGGTGGGCCAACTTCTAGACCTCGTGGGCCTAGTGGGTCGGTTCGGTCCCGTTCGAATGATGACCATATTTTGCCAGAGCCTTTTGCTAACTGTGTCAATGTTGCCCGATCTTGGCAGACTGTTCATGAGGCTCCGTGGCGTACTAAACCGCGTGCTCGTGTGTTTAGTGTGGATTCTTCTTCATATGATTCATCTCAATTTGTCGGGATTCCTCCCCGGCTTCCTGAGTTGCATGCTTCGGGTTATTTTGATGCTATGACTTATGATTCCAATTTTAATACCACTGACAGCTTCACATTCACTCAGAGCATCGACAAGTCGTTGAAAAGGTAACGGCACTGGGGAGAGCGACGCATGAGAGACGATGGCGTCAAACTCTGATGAGAGGCCAGCGAGAAGGACCGTCGTTTGTTCGGCCTCTGAAATTAGAGAGCCAGACGCTGCAAGGAGAGCACACAAGGTTTTGATTTTGTCAACATACAACCGGACAGAGAGATTACCTTTCCGGAGAGAATGCAGTTCATGACGTAACTACGATTGCTTGGCAGTAGTATCGGCAGTAAACAAGTTATTCGCCACGATCCAGACATCACCGGCAGTCCGAACATCGGTGAATGAAGTCAAGAAGGAGGAGCTGGTCGTGGATAACAACCACGAGGTAAGAAGGTTATCTTGTTGATCATAAATTGACGCAGATGGATTTGTGACAAGCGCACCATCAGGAGACTGAACAAAACGCGATGGAGCCGTCAACGTTCCATCAAGAAATCCAAGCAAGCCGTAACCACGAAGAATCAGACGAATTTGTTGCTGCCACTGAATGAACGAATCAGCATCAAGCTTCACAACCTCATGCCGCGGGAAGGACGTGACCACACGGTCACCAAGAAACACGGAGCTAGTAGGCTCAACGGAGTCAAAATCGGCAGAGTGCGTGGTAGCCATGGCTGAGGATCACCGTGCGACTGATACCATGATGAGAACCTGGTAAACTAGTGAATTTATTTACCAAATGATTACAAAGAAATAGAAAATAATCTTTATTCAGATTTCATTAAACTTTGCTTACTTTGAATAGTGCCCAACTACATGTATATATACACTTGAGAGACCCTTTAACAAATTACCAGCTCACTAACTGCCTAACAACCTAATCCACACATTAATCACATGCGTAAACCTCAGTCTATAACAGTTACTTTGGAAATAAATATTGAATGCTCGAAATCTT
This sequence comes from Gossypium longicalyx, assembly GCA_025698465.1. Taxonomy (NCBI): domain Eukaryota; kingdom Viridiplantae; phylum Streptophyta; class Magnoliopsida; order Malvales; family Malvaceae; genus Gossypium; species Gossypium longicalyx. Next base: position 54,963,621 of record CM046996.1, read on the forward strand.
GTTGGGTAAAATGCCATGAAAAGTTGTAAACATGCACTAGAAATATCTTCCTAAAGTGTTATCGAATGATGGTATGTTAAAATGTCACCGTACTAATGGTGAAATTGAACGTTATAATCATGGCATGTAAACTATGCTACTGAAAGAATACCTATGAAACGTGCATTTGATTGAAATATTGTATGACATATCGCTTGTGTATGGGGTGGGATATTGTGGTTGACGAAGGAGTTTCATGGAGTATTGGTGGCATATTAAGTCTACATTTATATGTATTCAATGCACTGCACTGGGAGTGCTGTAGAGATTGGCGATATTATCGCATTATATGTTAAATGGCAGAATATCTGCATTATGTTTATATGGTGGTTTAATTACATCGAGCTAGTTAGCTCACCCTATTACTTCAAACCTCTCAGGTAAGGAACGAGACTAGGATCTGACATGGCATGTGGATGTATGGCAGACTTTAGACTTAGATTCTATTCAATTTTATTTTAGTTAAAGTTCCCTAAATTTATATGGTTTTTGGGCTGTAAAGTTATTGGAACTGTGATTTGAGTTTATTTCTGTTCTGGGGTTTATCATACATGCATAATTTACATACTTTAAATTGATTTATAAGAGTAATCTGAAATTAGACTAAGCATGTTACTCAGCTTAATAAATAATCAGATTTTTAATTATTTTTCCATTGTAACTAATTTTTATAGGGTTTTGAACAACAATGACGAGCAATTTGTTTTTCTTAAAACCACACCAATGTTATTAACTTGACTTAACAAAAGTTGTACTATTTAATAAATGTTTTCCCAAAATAACAAAGGTAGTTGTGGTTTTATTTAAAGAGAGTGTATTTGAGGTTTTCAACCAGCGATAGAGTAGATTAGTTGTTTAGGTGTCTAGTGTGATAGAGTAGATTAGTTGTTTAGATGTCCAGTGTGACCTTCACAATTTAGCCATAATGTCTAGGTCGAGTTTGGGAGGTTATACGTCTTGTGTACACCTTGGTGTTAGCCTTCAGATAAGAATGAAAGGTTAAAGATACCGGCTACCTAGAAATAGAGAAAAAAATTACGTTGAGTACACCGAAAACCCCTCCTTTTTTCCCTATGATTATGACATCAATCTTTTGTATGATATATGTAAGGCATCATTTGCGGGTATCCAAAAAGCTTGAACTCGTGACCGCATAACGACCGTCAATTGGCCCCCGGTTATACTAAAACCTGTGATTGTATCACGGCCGCTGAATGGGACCTCCACTTAGATTTTGATTTGTGACTGTATCAAGCACTGTCACTTCGAAACCTGACTTCCATAGGATGGGTTTCTAAGGTTATGGTCCTATCCGAGCATGAAATATGAAATGTATGTGTTCTGAGATGTGTTATCGCATCCTTGACCTTTCAATTCTATCTATAAACTTTCGTGGTTTCACCTCTTAAAATATTATCCCTAAACCCTAAAAATAACCCTAACATTATCAAAATAAGAAAAAAGGTCGAGAAGAGAGAGTGTGAAAGCGCTTTCACACACTTTCTCAAAAAACGACATATTTCCCTAATTTAAAAAAAAATAGCCTAAAAGACCGATTAAAAAAAAAGACATATATACCTTATTTAGCCAAGCAACAAATTAAAAAAATAAAAAACTAAACATAATAATATAATGTCATATCAATAAAATGATTTTACATATTTCTATAGTACTTTTCATTGTCATTGTCATTGTCGTTCGGATATTTCTTTTTAAGATACTTTTAACTTATTAATGCTAATAAATTTTTTTCTTAGATGCTACTAATAGATGCTATTTATAAATCTAAATTTGAATTTTAAATGATTTATAATTCTAACATTAATTAAGTGAAAATTAAAACATAAAATCAATCTATATCTCTATATTTAAACATCCATTCAATTTATAACTAATAAATATGAAAATAAACAAAGTTTACTTATAAAGAATAAAAATAATTAAAAATAATATTTTAACCTTAATCGGTGGTGAGTATGCTTAGACTTTTATTCAAGTTATAACTCTATTTTTGAGTCAACAAAATTATTCAACTTATTTTTAAATAGTTGTATAACTAATAATTCTAAATTAAATTCTAAATATTAATTTAATAATATGATTAAAGAAATATCCTTTTTAATTCAAATTACTTTTTCAAATTTGTGTTTTTATTTATATTATTGATGGATTAGTCGTGCGCTAAATAAACATGCCTAAAAAGTATTAGTGTTGCAAGTTTTTATCAAAAAGCACCCTAAGTAATCTCCTTGCTTGTTCAAATGCAATCTCTAATCTCAGCACAGCAAAACTGATCTCGGCAGCGATTCAAACAACGCCTCAACTGAGACTTGTTATTTCTTTCCCCTGATTTTATCAACTCAAAAGGTATTATTATTTACTAAAGGCAGAAACTTCTTCAGCTTGAGGAAACAAAGCAGAGGGCAACAATGAAGTGGGTCAAAGTCATAGTATCTTTCATCCTCACACTCTCGTTCTTGTCGTTTCCTTCATGCGGGTTCCAATCCGATGAGCTTCTCGTTGACGACGAAGAGTTCGGACTCGAGGGGGCTCCGCAACATCGTTCCCCTGAACCCATCCCCACTCGATCTCCACCAGGCACATCCCCGACCCGAAAGAGGCATTCGGATCTAGATTCCGATTCTAAGATCCAGTTTTCTCTTGACCACGCTTTTGGCGACTCCGATTTCTCTCCCGCTGGCACTTTCTCCGCCCGCCTCAAAACATGGAGCCATGGCGGCCAGGTTTACCAACCTTTTCTTTCCTTTTTTTAAAAAAAAATCTTTTTTAAAGCAAAATTTTCGTTTTCGTAGTGTATGAATAGTGCTGAAACTTCCATTTACACCCTGATTCATATATATATATATATATATCTTAAAAGCTGGGATTTTTCTTCCACTTTTATTTACATCGTCTTATGCATTATACTTGGGCTTTGTTTGGTTTTCGATTTTGCTACTAAAAGTTTAATCATAAGTGATTAATAAACTAATGATTAGGATGGGAATTCTAACAGAAAGTTTTTGTAAGTAAAATGATTCATAATGTTAGTGAAATAATATAACAACGTTAATCTTTAGTTAGTCAATAATACTTTTTAATTTCATCTCCAAGAGCAGTTCTTCACATTTTGCTTAGGGAATTAAAAGACAAGAAGAAAACATGGCCTTTGTCGTTAAAGTTATAAGAAAATGGAGTCAACTTGTGAGGTGAATGCTGCTGTGCTACTGTAGGAATTATATGTCAACCTAATTTTATCACTTTTCTCAATTTTCTTGAAAGTTGACATTTGCACTTTAATCTTGACTCATATTTGGACAAAATTTAATAGAACAGTGCATGTTTAAACATATCCTTAGTGTTCTGTTTTGTTGATGAGTTGGCAATATAAATTAAAAGATTTAAGAGAACAATGTGTCAACGATTACAATGTGTTTGTTTTTGTACAATGTGGAATTTCTGCTACATTTAACATGTTAAATTTCTGCTTCTTCACAACTTAGTTAAATATGTACTCAACATATTCCGTAATTCCTTCATAATTTTTCCCCATAATTCAACCAATTAAAAGCATGATGGTAAAGTTAGTGCAATTGATGTGGCTGAGAAATTTTAACTTTGACTTAGCATGGTGGCAAATTTGGTATGCATCCTTGTTAAGAAAATGCCGCTGAGTTCTTTGAAATTAAGCCGCTGACTGGTACAACTAGTACTTGGTTTCATTCTAAATCTTACAAGTGGATATTGGACTGTTGTTGGAAACATGATTAGGATCTGAGAGGAGTTTACTGAAGCTTAAGCTCTTTAGTTTTTGATTTCTTTCTCACAGTTTGGCTATGTAAAACCTGCTACTTCCAAAGGCCTTCAAATTTGAGAAAATTAATTATGTAAATCTTGACATAATTATTACTAATAAGAGGCTTAGGTAAGTGGTGGCATCTTCTATTGACGATACTAACCAGATATATATCTGTTGTGTATAATAATAAAATAATTAGTTCATTGCTCCTATGACCTTCCATTTCTCAACAACTGGTGAAGATAATAATAGTTGATTGAAAGTTGTGAATGACTTAAGTTTCTATACTCTTGAAGTGACTTTCGTTTTCACATTTCTTCATTTTCTATGTTTCATTCCAAAGAGCTCTAGTAGGATCTAATGTGACCAGTTTTGTCAGACTCTTACAAAGCTACGGTTTTCGAGGAATAGTTTCTCTGATGTGGAGAAGGAGAAGTTCAAAGTAATCACGCATTATCTAAACTTCTAATTTATGTACTCTGTTCTGTGTGAGTTACCATTTTATGATGCTTTGGGTTTTAATCATCTCTCTTGCAGAATCTGCTCAAAAGTGATGACTTCTATAGGATAAGACTCCCATCTAATGTTTTGAGTCCGCCTGGGAGGGATTTTATTATTTCATCAGTGAAAGCCGTAAGTGATACTGTTTGCTTTAGCTTGCTTCTTGGGATCTCTAATATTATTGTCTAATGCTTTTGGTATTGGGATTCTTGGTGCCTTTTTTTGTGCTTAAATTCATCTACTAGAAACTTCAAAAGCCTAACTGCTTTGCATATATGCAGTTCTTTTTGTTAATACGATCAGGGTTTGATTTCTGCTCTTAAGCTGAAATCTTTAATGTTAAAATGCTGTGAATTAAGCTTTTTGAAGGAAGAGGTTTTAAATCTGACCACTTTTTTTTTTTTTTTTAATTTTCTTTTTCTAAATGTTCTGTCTTTAACATCTGAGATGTTTCTATTTGTTTAAAAGATAATAATTTATAATATAAATTAATGCCGAGAAATATTGAATTTGATTGTTCACTTTTGAGCTTAATTGTCATATGGTCATATTGAGGAAAACCTAGAATTGACAAATAGTTTGTGTTGTAATTTGGAGCTTCGGATCTTTAATTGTCAAAATGAAAATAAAGATAGGGGGTAGAGGGGAGTAATGTGGCACTGTTATCAAATTCAGTTAAACACCAAGTTTCTTTGATGCCTACTATTTCTTTCTTTGTAGTTTGTATAGTTCTCACTACTGTTGTTTTTTTTTTTTAAACTGCAGAGATGTCTTCCTAGAGAAAGTTTGGATGAGCATTTTGTAATACACATGGTAATTCACTGTTCTCCCCCTCCCTCTTCTCTCCTTTCATATGTTCCCGCATAACCATGCGGATACCCGTGCAGTGCTTTTATGTGATAATTTTTGCTGGGTATTAGGATAACAAAAAATAACAACCCTTTGTAGTTCTTTCAAAGCCACCTGTTGATGGAGACACTGTAACCTGGTTCTCAGTTGTCTCCAAAGGTCACTTTGCTCGGTTATCTCCAAAGATTACTTTATAAATAGTTACCTAATAGTTCTATATTTTAGAATGCTATGTGAAATTTCTTGTAACTGTGCTTATGATACAGATTTACTTAGGTCTTATTCATATATTGGTGACACCATTACTGAATCTTAGGCTTCGTTTGTTTCAACGTAAAAGCTTTTACAGAAAATATTTTCGGCCTTTTCCGATATTTGTTTCATGTAAATTAGGATGATGGTCAACGTAAAAGGCTTTCTAGTCAACGTAAAATTACCCCTTTATTCCTATAAAATATTTTACCAAATTTTTTTTTTTAAGACAATTTCCAAACTGATAAGGCGCTGTTCCCCATAACAACAGTTTCCAAACCGATAAGGCTCTGTTTCTTGTAACACCCACACCCACATAACCGACCAGAACATCGAGTCAAAGCACCGAGATGTTACATTCTCTACTACATTCTTCACTTATCAAATATTTTCTTATAAACTTCCATAACATTTCAATTGAGTCCCTTTTTGTCATACAAGTTCATTATTCACTAATTAATCATATTAAATTAATTTTCTTTCTTGCTACACTTTAATCACATAATTTATCTCAATATCTTGTTTCACATATCAAATTTCTATGTATTTCACTTTTATTATTTCATCCACATTTTCTCAAGTTTAACAATTTAGTTATTGTCATCATAAAAATTTCATATTTTTCCACAATTTCACTTTTACAATACTTTATGCATATTTCATTATCTCATAACACATTCATTAAACTTTAATCATAATTTCCTTCTTCACGTATTAAATTGTTTCACACTTAAACTTTTGTACATTTTTCAATTTAGTCCCTATTACCATGTAATTTATGTTTCACCATATAAGCACTTTAATCAAATAATTCATTATAATGTCTTATTTCACATGACAAATTTTCATGTATACCACTTTTGTTGTTTCAATTATAAATTTCACAAAAGTTTACAATTTAATCCTTAACGTCATGAAGATTCATTATTTACTATAATTTCACCTTAACATCACTCTGTAATTAATTCATTACTTCTTTTAAACTCTTTATCATAAATCTCAAATATATGTTTGTTTCATTGAAAACAACTTTTATGAAATATTTTCAGGAAATCTGCCATACAATAGAAAATATTTTACACAATTCATCCAAACACCAGAAAATATTAGTTTTTTCAGAAAAGTAAATCATTTTCCTGAATCCATTTTCTGTGAAACAAATGGAGCCTTAGTGACTTAATTCTCTTTGTATTTGAAATCTTCTCTTGTTGCAACCCTGAATAGTGCAAATGTATGCATGATTTGACCAAATTGGATGCAAGTACCTGTATTTAGCTTCTTAGAATTGTCCATGTTGAGACTTGAGAGTGGTTAAGTACCCCTTTGAAATTTTAGTATTCAGCTGTAATTAAGAAAACAAACTCGAAACAGTCTTCATTGATTTCAATATTTTTTTATTGTTTTTTTTTACTGTTATCTCAGTATAAGATTTTATAAATGGCAAAAAGGGCCAAGAACAGATGGTGAGCCTACCAATGGAGCTGGTTATCATGAATGCTGTGCTGTTATCTTATCATTAGAACTTTACTCATTTCAGCATCTGGCAACATGTGTGTTGCATGTGCTTTCTTGTTCTGTTCCTGATATTGCCCCTGCCACAAGCATTTAGAAATTTTATTATTCTTCTCTTTTTGCATTCAGTTACTTTTTCCTTTTACAACATTGTCCTAACAAAAAGGCTATTTTTCTTATTGAGTAAGCAACTGCATTTGGCTTAAATGAGTCCGACTTTAGCCTTGTTCACCTGAATTATTATATGACATGGCATTTTATTTGGTCTCTTGGGGATTCAGATTATTGATGGTTTCTCATGTTGTATAACTTGATGGAAATAAAATAGGAATGCCACATTTATTTTAGGTTTCAATTTATTGCATAGTCCATCTGACACTTTGCTCTTTCTTTTTGATCTTTTAATGACAATTTATTGACACATGTTAATGCGCCATATTTACTTTATATGTAGTAGTAGTTCATAATATGTGATTGTGCTTTATTTTTATGGGTTTTTCTGCTTATACATACTTATCATCTATACTTGTTTTCACCATATTTACTTTCTTTGCATGTAGTAGTAGTTGATGCTATTAGACCAAAAAAAAATCTACAGGCAGCATAAAATAAATTTTATACGGAGAACATTTGAAGCATGGAAATCTGGAGTTTCCTTTAACTGTCCTTATTTTGTTTTATGTTTGAAGTCATGCACATTTGTCTATCATGTTTTCTACATGGAATGTTTGAATGATATGTAATTTGCTTGTTCTATAACGAATTTCTTGATTGATGTTGATCTGACAGTGGAGCCATTGTTAAAATTTTTTCCCTTTTTTTTTTTGTTTTCAGGAGGGTGTAAATGTTTTGGCTGTCAATTATGGCTCTCCCGGGTCATGCCCTTATCCTCGGAATTTGAAACATGTAAGTTAGGATTGTGCTCTTAGTTTGGAATATCTTCCCTGTAACTGAGCATAGTATATAAACTGTAACCTCTTCCTCCCCTATAATTATTTGGCATTTCTTGCTATGGGGATTTCTTGCAATACTTGCACCCAGAAATGCTTTTTCCACACCTGTTTCCGTAGAGTCACATTATATAACATTTTTAATTGAGACCTGTTCATAACAGGTTAATTTCTCAAACAGCTTTTTACTCTCCCTTATGCCTCAGCTTTTCAAGAGAAAAAACTCATGTTTTAAAAGCTAGGATCAACCCACCATCCTTCAAATAGTCTCCTTTGCAATCACCACACTTCCCTTGTTAACCAGTTAAGAAAATTTCAAGGTTTACCAAAAAAATACATACATGAGGTTAAGTTCCCCTTTTTCTCAATTTTTTTCTTCATATTGGAGAAAGCCCTCAAACCGGTTATAACCTATGTTACTCAGGACTCAGGTGCGGGTGTCAAATATGAGTACATGTTTGACAAGGGTATGGTCATATATTTTCATGTACTTGGAGGACTTTTAGAGGTCATGTACTCGTATTCATGCGTCAGACTCAAGTGTTGGAAATGGGTACCTTAACAAAAATAAGGAGTCAGAGCAACATAGGTTATAACCCATAGTCTTCTTTCTCTTCATTAAATATAGATATATCCCAACTCTTTTTGTGTTCTTGGTTCTCTTTGATTTTATGTTGGTTTACGTAGAAAAGAATTGTTAATTTCCTCCCTTTTCTCAAACAAATTTGGAATCTTTATTTTATCTTGAATATATTTTATGTTGCTAAGAATCTTTTTTTTTTTTTAAGTGAGTGACTATTGCTGCCTTAAAGTGATCATAAACTTTACATATTTGGTTAAATTTTGCTGTCAGGCCCTGTACTATATTAAGTTTTGGATTTAAATCCTGTACTTAATTTGGTCATTCTTAGTCCTTGTACCTTCCGAATTTTGAAATATCAGTCTTGACCAAACAGTAGATGTTAAATTCATGGATTAAAGTTTTGTTATTTCCAAATCTTATATGGAAAACATATTATTACATGTGTAATATTAAGTTAGCTTGCTATTTTTATGCATTACCTACAAAAAAGCCAATTAATGGATTTTATGGTTGTTTGCGTCAAGACTGATATTTCAAAATTCAAAAAGTGTAGGAATGATCAAATTGGTGAACATGAACTAAGTTTACAATTTTAAGTACAGAACAATAATAATAAAATTTAATCAAATGAATTTAATTGCTACCGTATGGATTAGGATTACATTAAAGTTTGAAATTACAAGGACTAAAACATTAATTTGAAAAGTACAGGGATTAAAATTGACCAAATTAAAAGTTCATAGACTAATTTCACAACTTACACATGGGACAAGAGACTAATAGCAAAATTTGATCTAAATATTATGAGATAAAATTGATCCTGATTCATGAAGCTGGGGAGTTTAAGCTGAAAATAATGCCGGGAGGAAGAAGTTTGATGGTATTGAGGAAGCAAAGTGAACGCTTAAAAGGGTGTACCAAGAAAAAATGGAATGAGGCTTAACTTTCATATGGATGACTTTGTAGGCTCACTATTAGTTGCTATTTTAAAGCTGATGTGTTTCTGCCATCAACATATTCCAATTCACCAGGGAGAGTTTTAAATTTGGCATCTCTATGCATGCTGATCAACCATTTAAAACTGCAACTTGATGTGAACTGTGACTTCAGCTTATGATTGGGTTATAACATTCAGCGTGTGTAGTTGTTCAAGTTCCGTACACATGCATCAACTTGTTCCATAAAATGGAAGTTCAATTTTAAATATATCGATAGGATGGAACCTTGTAGAAGATGAACAGAGACTATTTTCTTTCAGAAAAATTTTGATCGTGTAATGATCCCCCCTTATTTTCATTTTATAATCTCTATTTCAGCCTGCAAAGTGGTCCTTCAGTTCACATACAGTTTTAAAGAACAGTGAGCAGGCACCCAGGTATGCTGCCATTTAGAATTTGTTCTTTGAAAATGAGATATTTATTTGCATCTATTGAAGATTTTCTGCAATGTTAGCACTTGTAGTTTAATCTAAAATCTAAGGGTATGTTTGGTTGAGTGGAAAAGTGGAAGGATGGAAGGAGGGATTGGAAAAGTAAAAATTAAATGAAATTTGAGTGTGCTTGATAGAGAAAAGTGAGGAAAGAAAATATGAGAGATGACCATTTTCCATTTTACTGCATAAAACCGAACATTCTAAATTGAAATGATACGAGGAGAGAAAATGAGAGTTTATTAGTTCAAAATTATGCAATTTTCAGAAGTTTCATTTTTCAATTTTACAAAGCAATGGATGGAAAGAAAATCATTTTTTCTTTTAGTTGCACACCTATACAAAGAACAATTATATTTTTTATTTTTCTACCCCTTCAATTTTCCTTCTTTCTCAAATTTCTTCCCATTCTACCAAGTAAAACCTAAGTGAGATCATTAGACGATATGCTTCTTTAATATTAGTTCCGTTTATTTGATACTATCAAAATTCCTTGCTAGTCTAAAAGAATACAATAGAAGCTTATCTTTCCTCGTCACTTTTGGAATGCAGGATATATATGTCGAACTTATTTGAATTTTGAAGTAGTTATTAGGGGGAAATCTCAATATCGTTTGTTTCATTTATGCTGCAAAATTGTTTGATTTTTGGTTCTGTTGTATTGACAGTGTTCCATTCTGTTATGTAGGGCTCCTGTATTTACTGAAGAAATTCTTAGTGGAGAGAATGCTGAAGGTGAAGTTGTGCAGCCGGCTGAAAGGTCTTTTTGGGCTAAATACGTGAGTGGTCAAATCGATTTAATCTGATTTTTTAGTTAGCCTTCACATCAAAAAATTTTCAGTCTGATGATTAAATTTGATGCATACCAGTGGATGTATTTGATCCCTCTGGGACTCATTGTCATGAATGCCATAACACAAGCAATGAACATGCCTGAGGAACAAGCTACTGGCCAGGTACCTGCACAAGGACAGCCGTCAGCTGGAGCAGTGCAGCGTGGGCCAAGTTCTGCTGTGCGTAGAAGGTGATCAATAAGGGTGCTGCTATTTATACCATTTTAGAAGTGAAGGGATGAAGTTGAGATTGATCTCTTTTAGGGTTCTTCAATTGCATGAATTGAAGCTCATTATGGATGTTTACTTTCCAATATCTGTGGTGGTAATGAACTGAAGCCACCTAATGAGAAGAATATTAGGTGGCAGCGTTCTCTTTTTCCTTTTTTCCGTTTTAACCTCCGATATCAGAATTATCTGTGATAATCCGATTGACAATTGAATCGTATGTTTTAGCATTGCAAAAATTTAGGCTTTTTTGTTTTGTTGGTAAAAGTAAATTTGGTTTGGTTGATTAGTGTAATAACATGAGAAAAAACTTATTTAGTAAACTAGCACTAATAGTTTGTAATAACATCATTATTGAAATGGTTCATTGTTTGGTAGGTAAAAATATTGAGTAAATAAAATTGAGGTATTAATTTATGAAACTAGATTTTTGTCCTTTAATGTAAAAGTATAATAACTCAATTTTTCAATTTTTTTTCTTTATGATTTGATAAAATAATTTTAATATATTTAAAAATAATCTTCACTTTCAGTTTTCAAAAATAGTTTGTTTATCAAATTTATTACTTTTATAAAATTACTTGCTCAAATTAATTTATTTATAAAATTTTATAAGCCTATGAAAAGAAGCTTTTAAAAAAAATAAATGGCAATATTTTATAAAATAATACTTAATACAAATTTTGATACGTATATTTTATAGTAATTATATATTTGGAAAAATTGAAACTCGGAATTAGTCTTTTTTTTCTTTTAATTATATGTTCTTCTTGAAGTTTATAATTTTAAAATTATTGAAAAAATAAACACACATTAGTTGAAAATAATGCTAGAAGTGGAGAGGAAACATATAATTGATATTTTATTTTTTAAGTACTGATATATTTGGAAACATTGAGGAAAAAACTCTAGTATTAAAATTTTCCATTTCAGTAAGAGATATTTTCTCCATGTTAAAGAAAGTAGGTCACGTGACCTCTTAAGTGGTGTAACTAGTGTGTTAATTTTTACCAGCAAACAGGTTGTTAACTACTGTACTAAGAGACATATCACAGCATTAATACTCCTAAAAAAAGGGGAGGGTTTAGGTAGTTTTCTAATGCTTTTATAAGAAAAAATATTAGGGAGGCTATTTTATTAATAGTTGAATTGTATTTTATTTTTTCTATTAAAAGTAATAAATTAATCTTTATACATTTAAAAAATAAATTATTTCATTTTATTAAAAGTTCACCATTAAACGATAACATGGTAGGTAATATCCAATATGTAATTAATGTTTAATTTCGCCCATTTAGTAGAAATAGGATTATATTTTGTTCTCTCTTTTAAAAATGAGTAAATTAATCTTTGTACATTAAAAAAAAAGTGTAAAATATTTCCTTTTGTTAAGAATTTTCCATTAAATAATGACATGGTAGGTAATATCTGAGATGAAATTAGTGTTTAATTTGAAAAAAAAACCAATATTGTATATTATGGAAAAAGTACCATCATGAGGTGCAATTTGCCCCCTTCTGTAACACCCCATATATTATCCTTCATTCTCAAGATAAAAGTTTAAGGTTCCGTACTCTTTTCTTAGTGCTTATAAACTTGATTGAGTGTTGAGATTAGTTGTTTGGTAGGATAGAAATATGGTCTGCTTGAATATTTGTTGAGAATTTATTGGAAAGTAAGTTTTCATGGCACCTAGAGGCACTAAGCGAATTAAAACAAAACAAGCTAAGGAATCGATTCCGAACTATGACGAATTCCGATTTCCGAATAAGGAAGTCAAAAATTATATTTTAAAGCTTCAAGGAAAGACATTTATTTTGGAATGTTGGTTCGATCCAGCATCGACCCTTAGTAATGATTTATGGGAATTGGTACATCACCATGAATGGTTTAATTTCTGTCTCACTCCAAAAGATACCGTTGTGATCCCGATTGTTCAACCACTTTATGCAAATTTTAAAACAAAGTAACCGTAAGGAGAAAAGAAGTTGACATATCTCCTGCTAGTATATGCTGAGATTATGATATCCATATTATAAAACTGTGGGCTTAAAATGTTTTCATAATCTTGGCTTGGAGCATATAATAAACTATTTAACTAAAAATAGGGGATATGTAGATGACAAATGAATACTGATTTTCCACTTTCTTTGAATCAAGCAATCATGTTTTTGTTAGTAAAAATGTGGATGCAATTTATTTATACTCGTATTTCTTTTGCTTTAAGTGTGTCTAACGTCAATACTTTTTGAGCCATTTTACAAAAAGAGAAAATCAACATAGGGAAATGGATAAACCATTTCATGCACAAATGTGTCAGCAAATCCAAAGGAGGAATTTATTTCCCCCATCTAGTAACAACTTTATGCCGAGAAGCTGGTTTGTCGATGATTGTAACATCCTAATTTTGGGCCTAGTCGGAATAGTAGTTGTAGGACCTCAAATCCGACATTAAAAAAATATATTTTTTATTATTTTTATTATTTTAATGTCTACAATATGATACTAAAGTTGTGTAAAATTTTCATAAAGAAATTTTCTCGTTTGGGCACTCAATTTAGTCAAAAGGACTAAACCGTAAAAAGTGCAAAACTTGAATTCTAAAAGCTATAGGTATTAAATAGCTATAGAATTTTTAGTGGAGGCCCTTATGTGATAATTAGCCTATTAATAAGTTAGTGGAAGATATATGTTTGGTATTTTTGAAATTAGTTTGAAAAGAAAAGGGCAAATTAGTAATTAAATCAATAAAGGTATAATAAGACAAAATAGCAAAAGCTATCACCTTTATTTCTTACCTCTTCCACCGAAAAAAAAAATGGCAGCCATGGATGAGCAAACATTCGGCCAAGCTTTGGAGCTTGATAGGTGAGTGGTTTTTGCCCCGTTTTAAATATTTTTTATGTTTTCGGAGTCGTGGTAACTCGATTTAGCTATCTCGTACCTTCATTTTCAAAACTGTTAAAATTTATGAATTTTTCCATTGTTGATAAAGTGTGTATTTTGATAATTGATGATAGAAAATACATCCTTGATAGAAACGTCGATTAGGGACTAAATTGAGAAATGTGATAAATTGTGTGGTAAAAGTGTGAATATGTGAAAAACGTGGGCTACTGTAAGTATGATAAATATTTGACTAGGCTTGGGTAATAAGAAAATTTGATTAAAATCGATTTACGAGTTTTAGGGTAAAATCATAATTTTTGTGAAAGTCTAGGGGCAAAATAGTCATTTTTCCAAAGTATAAATTATGAAATGTATTGATTAATGTGATGATTTAAAGTAGTGAATTTTATCATTTTAGATCAAGAAACCGAGATTCAGGCTTAAATCCAAAAGTACGAGGTTATGGACTAAAATGACGTAATTAGCCGAAATTGCATTTGAGATAAGTCCGTGTGACTAAATAAGCATATTATCCATGTTATTTTTAATATACTTGAAATTTATCTTGCTATAATTGTATTGAATTATATGTTAATGGAGTTAGGTATGAGAAAGTGATGCCAAGAGTTAATAACACTCATGTGATGATAGAATACATTAGAAATTTGATGGAATATGATATTCCATTAAAACGAGTAAGTGGTACGTAAATAATGCAAATATAATGTTACCATGTATTGTACAATTAGTATGGTCTAAATTGTTGACTTGCGTTGTGAATGTAAATTATGAGAATTTACGTAGCAATAACTCCTGGTTGAACCTTAGGAATAGATTGGGATATTCATGCTATGACATTGGGTGATATGTGTGCTAGTGTAAGACATGTCTGAGACATGCAACGGCCACATTATGAGAGCCAGTGTAAGACATGTCTGGCACATGCATCGGCCTCGAGATATACAAGCTAGTGTAAGACCTGTCTGAGACATGGCATCAACACCGGTAAATGAGAGCCAGTGTAAGATCTGTTTGGGACATGGCATCAACCTCGATATATAAAAGTTAATGTAAGACCTGTCTAGGACATGGCATCGACTTTGATGTGCTAGCCAGTGTAAGACCATGTCTGGGACATAGCGTTTGCATCTTATTCCATGTTTGGTGATATTGAATATCATGTAGTATTCCAAATGGTTCAACGAGAGATGTATGGTTTATATCGAATGATAGAGCTTATGGCTATATTGTGAATGGTACAAGCACTTACAAGAAATTGATGAGATGTGAAATCAATTCATGTTGTATGATTGATAAGGAATGAATATGAGTAAGTATATGAGCATATTGAGTAACATAGGTATGTATGCCAAACTCATGAGAAATAATTTCGGTTTATGATGCACATTTGGTGAGGATGTAAATAGCTAAGTCGTGCCTATGAGAATGATTTTGTAATGACCTTATGATTATAGGTTTATACTTATGATTTATAAACATGTATTTTTACCAATGTGGTGAAAATGAATTAATAAGGTGCGATAAACTTAGTATCATTAATTTACACTAAAACAGTTTTGGACAACAGTAGTAGTCCAAATTTGAAAATCCACCAAAAATTGTGTAAATTGAGTTAGAGGCTGAATAAAATATGAAACTAAATATTAATGAGTCTAGTTTCATAGAAGAAACTATGTAACCAAAGGAGTTTCATACTATGAAATATTTAAATTGTTGTGAGACAGAGTCAAAATGATTTCGAAATCCCCTGTTCTGATTTTAGAAATTCATTGAAAATTTTACAAAAATAGTTATGA
This sequence comes from Gossypium longicalyx, assembly GCA_025698465.1. Classification (NCBI taxonomy): domain Eukaryota; kingdom Viridiplantae; phylum Streptophyta; class Magnoliopsida; order Malvales; family Malvaceae; genus Gossypium; species Gossypium longicalyx. The sequence continues at coordinate 54,979,302 of CM046996.1, forward strand.
GTTATATTTATATGCTTAGAATTCTTAATAAGTATATTTTCAAGATAAATATACGAGAACATCATCTAAGTCCTGTATTATGAGATGATTAATTTTTAGTGAAGAGGGGTCGGAACTGTCAGACAACGGAAAGGGGTAACTTTAAGGAATAAAATGTACTTATTGGGTAGACCAAAAATTATGATAAGAAGATATGTGAGTCTAGTTTCAGGGAAAATTAGTGGATCTTAATTTGGAGTTCCGTAGCTCCAGATATAAATAAATTGGTAACTATGACTTGAGAAAACAACATGACCAGAATATAAGTAAAAGTGTAATTATGGTTGTATTACCTTGAGAAGCATGTTGGCATATTGCTTATTATTTTCATATGGTCTTACTAAGGTATAAAGCTTACTCCCTTCCTTCCCTTTTCTTTAGTGTTGTCAGGTTGGCTCGGGATTGGAGATCGTCGGAGGCAGCATCACACTATCAAGCCATCACCTTTGGAATATTGATATATGTTAAACGTGTTCAAGTGAGTGGCATGTATAGGGACTAGGTTTTATGATATATATATTTATGATTAGCCAAATGTATTGGCTTATATTGAGTCATTTGTATATGGCCAAGAGGTGTGTCTTATTTTGATTTTGGTGTGTAAACCTATCTATCTATGCTATATCTTCATGCCTATAATGTGATTGTGGTTGTTTGCCATGCTTGGTTGGTATTATGTCACATGTGTTGGATGCATGCTTTGTGACCATTCGAGGTGGTCATAGCCATGTAGTAATTGCACGTTATAAAATCAACATGATAATGGTTGAACATGAGTTCTTGATGGATAAGTTGGTAACCATAGTATAATGGTAAAAGTGATTATCAAAATAACTAGTCTTATGAATGTGGATTAAGGAAATATAGACTTGGTATTGCATGAGTAGATGCATAGCTTGTAAGAGGACATGATAATGTTATGAAAATGTCTTAATAAAGGTTGTTTAATCACTAAAATGATGTCATAATTTGTGGTTTTGATGTGTATAAGGTTGTAAGGGTTTATGGGTACACTACAGCAAAACAGGTTTATCGCAACGTTTTTAGTGGCGTTTGTATAAAAACGCCGCTATAGATCGAGCGTTAGCGGGATTTTTTAAAAAACACCGCAAAATAATTCATCAACACGCCGTCGTTTTTTGTTGAGCCTTAGTGGCATTAGCGGCGCTTTTTGGAAAACGCCACTATAAATCAAGTTTTAGTGGCGCTTTTTGAAAAATGCCGCTATAGATGAGCATTAGCGGCGTTTTTTAAAAAACGCCACAAATTATTTCATCAACACGCCGTCGTTTTTTGTTGAGCCTTAGTGGCATTAGCGGCGCTTTTCAGAAAACGCCGCGTTAAATAAAAAACGCCGTAAATTAATTCATCAACATGCCCTCATTTTTTGTTGAGCCCTAGTGGCATTAGCGGCGCTTTTTCTAAAATGCCGCAAAAGACATTTTATCTGTCTATTTGTTATTTAAATGGTTTATTTATATTAATTAAAATGCAATTTATTTTTAATTGAATATTTAAATTCTTCAGAAAAAATAATGAAACGTAGAAAAATTTTGAAAATAAAAACATATAAAAATATATGTTAAAAGTGAAAAAATAAAATACTATTATTTAAAATAATTTTAAAGCTTTTTGGGTATATGACTGATTTTTTATCAATTTATATATTAAATAAATTCTTATATAATTGTAAAAGAGATAATATTAATTTTAAAATATTGAATTAATTATCATTATAGTCTAAGGTTTATGGTTTATGGTTTAGGGTTTATGGTTTATGAGTTAATATTTTAAGGTTTATGGATTATGGGTTGGGGTTTATGGTTTAGGGGTTTATGGTTTATGGTTTATGGTTTATGAGTTAATATTTTAAGGTTTATGAATTATGGATTATGGGTTTAGGGATTATGGTTAAAGGTTTAAGGGTTGGGTTTAAGAATTTATGATTTAGGGTTTAGGGTTTAAGATTTAGGGGTTAATATTTAAGGGTTAAGGGTTTATGGGTTAAGTGGACATGGTTTTAAGGTTAGGGGTTTAAGGATTAAGGGGGCATGGGTTAAGGGTTAGGGGTTTAGGGGTTAATGCGTTAAGGGGATAGGGGTTTAGGGTAATTAGTATAAAAAATATATGTTAAAATTTTGAAATACAATTATTTAAAATAATTTTAAAGTTTTTTTGGGTATATCATTGATTTTTTTAATTTATATATTAAATAATTTCAAATTTTGAAGATTTCGAATTTTCAATAATTTTCAAGATTTCAAATTTTATCTAATTCTTTTAAATATTAGTTAAATTTTAAAAAAATATTTATTTAAATGAAAAAAATTAAAATACTATTATTTAAAATAATTTTAAAATTTTTTTGAGTATATAGCTATTTTTTTAATTTATATTGTTTTTAATTTATATATTAAATAATTTTAATTTTTAAAGACATTAGCGGCGTTTTTATTATAATTGCCGCAAAAGGTATGCAATAGCGGCGTTGCGTTTTAAAAAAAACGCCACAAAAATTCATTTCACTTTAAAAAAAAGGCGCCTTATTATCCCCAAATTTCCCCAAAAATTCCCCCACTGAAACCCTTAACTTTTTCCCCTAAAATCAGTATCCTCAAAACACCCCTAATTTTTGGGAAAAGCGCCGCTAAAGGTCATGATCTTTAGCGGCATTTTTAGGAAAGCGCCGCTAAAGATCATGACCTTTAGCGGCGTTTTTTCGTAAACGCGACAAAATGTTAGCGACGTTGTCTTTAGTGGCGTTTTTTCCGGCGTTTGTAAAAGCGCCGCAAATAGTTTTAGCGGCGCTTATATTGGCCCAAAAAACGCCGCTAAAAACCTGTTTTGCTGTAGTGGTAACATGAAGGCTTAGAAAATAGCCTAAGTGTTGACTATACGGGTCGAGGCACGGTCGTGTGTCTCAACCGTGTGAGGAACACGGCCTGGAGACACGAGCGTGTGGCCTGGCCGTGTGGTTAGATTTGTATGCTGACGCCATAAATAGAGATTTACACGGCCTGAGGACACAAGCGTGTCAAAGACACACGGGCTTGTCCCTATGTCCACACGGGCGTGTAACCCTATTTCATGGAAAGAAATTTTCTAAGTTTTCCCAAAACTTTCTAAGGTTCTTGATTTAGTCACTCACTATTTTCAATGCATGTTTAGGGCTTCGTAGGCCCGTGTATGGGACATTATGCATGTGTATGAAAAGTTTTGAATTAAAAGAAATTTTGTAGCCCAGTTTTTGCATGTTTGTGAATGATTTAGTCCGATAATGCCTCGTACCCTGTTCTGGCATCGAACACGGGTAAGGGGTGCTACAATGATACCCATTCAATAGTTTTTGAAACCATCAAAAAGTCTCATTACAAACTCTATATTCGCTCAGTACGAGGAGCTTTAGAGGAAGCAAATCAATGAGTGAAACTAGTGGTGGAAACAGAAAATGGATATGCCATCATCCCTATCGACAAGAAAGGTAAGAGGCAAAGCAACAAACCCAGTAGGGAGTCACAAGCAGGGTGATACCCCAAGAGTGGTGTACCTAACCCAGTGGGTGTATTCCATGCAACCATTCATCGAGAGATATGCTAAGCAGCATGGATGGGATATCTCGCAGTGGTTAATGATTCCCTATGCAGCCACATTGCAGAGAGTGTCAGTTTAGGACATTCTACAAAGGGAGGGAACATAAGAAGAAGAAGAATAGTGGTCGTGCCCCGACGTGCATGCACAAGGGCTTGTAAATCTGCAAATAAATATAACAACTAAGGGCAGTATCTTCAACAATATAGGTCAAATTGTAATATAGTTTTAGTGTTTTACAATGGAACATGACAGCCTCCCGACATGCGAACGTTGAGAGTAAGAATACTACAACAAAATATATAGAATGAGGCAATGTCTACAAGTATAGATGTCAAATTGTAATATAGTTTTATTTACAACAAAACACTTGGAAAGTATTCTGAGGATCGTACCCAAAGAATTGCAGATTGGAGAAAATCACTATTAAATTAATTACAGAAAATAAGTACTAATCTAGTCGAGTTACGAATTCGTAGAGAAAATCTAAACAATAATAAAATTAATTAACTAATTTAACCTAAACTAAACCTAACCCTAAGTTAACTATTGATTTCTCCTATTCCTCATTTCGACTACGCGAGCCCCCTTATCCTAAAATCAATTGTAACTCTAATTATTAATTAAGTCAACAATTACCCTTAATTATGTATTTACCACCCTTAGCTAGGAATAACCTCTCAGTCTCATCTTCGCTAAAGAATATCACCTAAGATACTCTCTCAATCCCACCTAGGCATATAGATACCCTTTCGGTCTCACTGCTCGGCACAAGTTCTACTCAACAAGATACCCTCTAGTGTAACAACCCTTACCCATATTCGATTCTGGAACAGGGTACAAGGTGTTCCTGAACATAAACTTACACCATCATACAAAACCGAGATAGGAATTTTAGTCCATTTTTAAAACTTTTCATTTACATGCATGTCGTCCCTTATATAGGCCCTCGTGGCCCAAAACATACATTAGGTATGGTTCGGGACTGAACTGAGAACTTCTGACACTTTCATCTCACTTAGAAATTTTTTCCTTCAAAACAAGAGTCACACGCCCATGTGGGTAGGCCGTGTGGTCACACACGCCCGTGTGGCTTGGGACACGCCCGTGTACTCGGCCCGTGTAACTCTCTATTTATGATGTCATCACCAAATTAGGGACACACGGCCAAGACACATGCCCGTTCCCTATGGCCGTGTCCTCATACGGCTGAGACACATGGTCGTGTCTCTGCCCGTGTGTTTATTATAGGCCATTCTGTTTTACATTAATTAAGGTGCAGGGGACACACGGCTGGACTACATGCCCATGAGGTTGATTGTGTGTCACACACAGTCTAGACACATGCCCATGTGTCTATCCGTATGGACAATTATAAGGCTATTTTCCAATCCATTTAGTCACCCCCACTTGCACAGATTTGCACAACATCTCATAGCATCAAACATGACATACATAGACAAGCAAATGACCACAAATAAGTCAATAGCATGTCATTCTTATATCATCATTTATCTTACTAAATTATCATATTTAGCTTATTATGAACATACTAGCTTCACATACAAAAAGGCATTAACACATGCATAAGCTTATAATCAACGTAAGCCATTATTCATGGCTATATACAATTTGAACCATAAACCATTATAGGCCAACACATTCGGCCACATTAATAATGACATAATTAACAAATGACAGTCCCTATACATGCCATAAACTTAAAATATATGCATTCGCTTACACCCCGTAGTAGCTTGATAGTGTGATAGCATCTTTGGCGATCTCCACCCTGAGCTTGCTAAATTAACCTATAAGAGATGAGAAAATAAAAGGAGTAAGCTAATAAGCTTAGTAAGTTCATATGCAAATAATGAACAACTAATAGTGTTCACTTATTCTACCCATCTATAAGAATATTATTGTTACAATTTGCATTAAGTCTCATAATTACCACATACTCATTCATAATTCTTACTCTTTTATCTTACAAACTCTAATTGCATGTCTTAGCATTAGAATAGCAACCATAATCTCCCCATCAAATCTTGTCACCTTATTTAACAAGTTACTTCAATTCTCTTAACAACATGCATGTCATTTACGAGTAATCATAATCTCAACAAATAGTTTAACAATCTTTCACTTATCCATAACTCATGTAACTCGATGTTTTCATAATGACTCAAGTCGACAATTACGCTTGTCTTTTCTTTTTCTTATATCTAATGAATCACAATTTATGTATATACATCATACCATTTCACAACCTAATTAGGTTCATAAGCCTAACACATGACCATTTCCAATCTTACCATGCATCCCATCATCAAAGGTGTAAATCAATAATGACATGGTTATCAATATCTCACAAGCATAACTTATGCTTACATATTCTTACCGAGAAATCATCCCATATCGAATTCACTTCACATGAGTTCTGTATACATACCGCTTGTATATAGTCACATACTTTTTTTTTATTTTGAACATACCCGTTGAATCACTCAGAATACCAATGGATACTTGGAAATCTCATACATATATTACCGTATCAATGCCACATCCCCGATGTGGTCTTACATGAAATATCATATTGACACCATGTCCATGACATGGTCTTATACGATATCACATACCGAGGCCATATCCCATATATGGTCTTATATGGAATCTCAATAACCTTACTGACATGGTATCTTATCCTATGCATCTCTAAGGTTCAATAGAAATTTTCTCATTCATTGAAACTTTGTCGAATCATCATTATTAAATTTCATAGGAACACATATACAATTCATGCAATATTGAAATATTAAATACATAACATAAGGTTGTAATATTTACGTATGAACTTACCTCGACACCAAAATGGCAAAAAGGGATCTAACCGTCAATTACTCGTTTTCCCCCATTCTAGGTCCGAACTTCATTTTCTTTGATCTATAACATCACATTTAACTTGTTTATTAGTCACATTATTCGTTGTGACTCCGAACCTCATTTTCTTTGATCTATAACATCACATTTAACTTTTTTATTAGTCACATTATTCGTTGTGACTCAAAAACCATATAATGAAAAATTACATTTTTGCCCCTAAAGTTTGACATATTTACACTTTTGCCCCTAGGCTCGTAAAAGGATTCTAATTTAATTTATTTGTTCTTTAAGCCTAGCCGTACCATTTTTGTAACTATAGCAACCTACATTTCTCATTTAATCATACTTTTACAACACTTTTGTACCTTTTTCACAAAATGGTCCTTTTTGACATTTTCACCGAAAATCACTTAGTAAAAGTTGTTTCTCTAACCAAAAACATGCATAATCTACCATTAAACATCAAAATACATGCTTGTCACACATGGGTAAATTTTTAATCATGAACCCTAACTCAAAATAAGGCTAGAAATAGGTAGATCATGCTTCAAAGATCTCAAAAACGTGAAAATCATTAAAAACGGGGCAAAAAGGGGCTTACTATGGAGCTTGGAAAACTTGAAAAAAACCCTAGACATGGCTTCCATGGTATTTTTGGCTGGAGGTAGAAGATGGACAAATATTTTGGCTTATTTTCCCTTTTTAATTCATTTATTTACCAAATGACCAAAATGCCCTTTATGCCTTTCATTGAAATTTTACCTAACCATGTCCATTTTTGCCCATCAAATTATTCAATGGTCTAATTACCATATAAGGACCTCTAATTTAAAGTTTCATAGCAATTAAACACCTCTAGCTTTTAGAACTCAAGTTTTGCACTTTTTACAATTTAGTCCTTTTGACTAAATTGAGTGCCCAAACGTCAAAATTTTCAGATAAAATTTTCACTAAATCATTTTTTGAAATCGTAGACCATAAAAATATAATAAAAACAAATTTTTCCTTATCAGATTTTCAGTCCTCGAAACCACTGTTTTGACTAGGCCCAAAATTGGGCTATTACAGTCGGATTCACCTGTCTAGATTTTCTACTAGGGGCATCACTTCCTAGTATATTGCATCCCTTTAATAAACAATTAATTTTAGGTCATTATTTACTCAATTGATGAATTAACGAAACAACCAAATAATATGGGATAAATATTAAGCATAAAATATATTCAAATATTCATACAAACATTCAATTAAAATATTTAAGGAATGAAATATAAATAGAAGAATAAAGATAAGAGAATGCTCATGAATTAATCAATGAAATAGAACGATTTTGGAACATCCTCTGCTTGCAATTGTTTAACTTCGAAATAAGGTCTTCCAATTAAGCGAACATAATGAAAACTAAACTAAAAACTAAAGTAAATTATGCAAATAAATCTGTTTGACTCAGTCGACTCCCCCTTAGTCTAGTTATAATGTTGTTTATATAGACCAAAAATCAAAAGACTAAAGTGCTCCTTTGTTTATAATGGCAATTAGGGTTTTAAGTTTTAAAAAGATCCCTAATTGCCCTTAAAAATCTCAGTTGATGCGTGTAGGAATTCTGGGCCGTGTAGAAGTGGTGTTGCAACATCCGAATATCGTGTTGAAACATCAGTTGGTGTCGCAACACCCTAGGATCAGTGTCGTAGCATCGAAGGTAGTTTCATCCTAGGACCTTTTTTTGCTTCTGCCTTTGATGTCACGACTTCCATTTCTTAATGTCGCGACATTGGCATCAGTTTCATCCAAAAGTTACCTCTTTAGCTCCTGATCCATCCTATGTAACCAAATAACCTTATTTAGATCTCAAAATATCATAAAAACTATAGAAAATAGAAATTATCTATTATGAATGTAAAAACATAAATAACAACTAAAGTGACATAATTCCATTATTAAACAAGCTAGAATTATGTGAAAAAGGATGTAAATAATAGCCTTGATCATGGCAGATTAGAATAGTAAGAAGTATTTTGAGGACCGTACCCAAGGGAGGTTTGATTAAATTAAATTGCGATTAACAAACCAATAAGCCTAAATAATGATAACTTACTAATTATATTACGTCAAGTAAATAATAAAGATGAGATGAAAGAACATGAAATAAAACTAAATTAACAATCACAATTTAACGAAATTATGTGACAAAAGATTAACTTGCTTCCATGGTTGCGATTAACTTTAGATTCAGTTTTTACCAATTTAGCTAAAAATTAACCTAATTAATACCTTTTGGCTTATAAATAAATTAATTGATCAACTTAACCTACTTATCTTTCGACCTGATAACTTAAATCAGGATAGATTAAGAGGTGCTTAGTATACTATCCTTTTAGCCTCATCTACCTAAGTTACTTCCTAGGGTTGTTAACCTAGGGTTTAATCTCACTCAACCAGACCCAACTAAATTGGAATAAACCCTAAACCTTTAGCCTATCACTCCCACTTTCGAGTGTCAATCTTCCTAAGTGTTTCAGTTCATGGCCATTCTAGATGCAATATTCCCTAATTCGATTTTAAACATTTAATATAAAGAAAAATTAAAAAAAAAGGAAAAGAGAAACTCGTGGAATGTATGTTGGTTGTGCTGCGATCGTAATAGGATCAAAAGTAAATGAACGAGAATATTAAATGAAAGAAAATTAAACTGAAATTAAATGAAAAATAATGTTTAACAGAAAATTCCTAAATTGAAACCCTAATATAAGAATAAGAAAATTAACTAAGGAATAGATGTCCCTTTAATTAGGTCCTGAGCACTAATATTTATAGTAGTGTTGTTTGATGACCAAATTAGGTCGGTTATAGATGATTATACACATTAATTAATGTTGTGCAGATGTAAAACAACCTAAGTGGCTGGATGGGCCTTGCCGAACTAGTGTTGTGACTTCACATGGTTGTTGTCGCGACATTAAACTTATAATATTACATCTCTCTCTTCAAAGTTTGATGTCGTGACATCAATGCCTTAATTCTCCCTTTCAGCTTTGAAGTTGGGTGTTATGATATTCCAAGGTAGTCTACTAACTCATCGGTCTAAAACAATATCCTATACATTCAATCAACACATTAATCCTTCCCTTAGGCCCCAGTTGGCCTAAAAAGTCATAAAACAAACTAAAATGCTTAGTTTATTTCAAAGGAAATCTAACTAATTCGATAAATTAACTAATAGAATGCCAAATTTGTAACACCCCAAACCCGGCCTAGAAGTTATGGTCGAATCTGCGATGTCACATTAGAGTGAGTTTTTGAAAAATGTAGTTCCGTTGTAACGACCGTTTTGTATTAAAACCCCATTGCGATCTTTAAAAGTAGTTATTATATCTTGTTTATTGTTAGAACATAGGTTGGTTTAGCAAAACGTTGTCATATTAAATTGTTATTACACTTTTAAAAACATCATTTGGTGTGAAAGCTTTTAAAACAAGTTGCGTAGCGTGGGAGTTGAAAAATAATTTATCTTTTGAAAAACCCGAGTCCTACTGCTCTCAGATATAAACCAATTCAAATAAATTCCCAAATAAAAATAAAAATTTAAAAGGACCTTATGACATAAAATTCACCCAAATTAAACTACCTTTACAAAAAATCAAAAACGAAAAACATAAACTATGGTGTGGCCATCTCCAAGTCCCTCGCAGCACCGACCCGCCTAAGGATTACCTGCGCAAATAAGCAGAAGAGTGAGTTTATAGAAACTTAGTGTGTAATCCCAATTTATCAAACAGTAAATCATGTAGTGTAAACAATCTGAGCCTAAGCCCTTATCAGTAGCCACATCAGTGTGGGCCTTAGCCCATTATGGTAACAGTATCAGTGTGGGCCTTAGCCCAATTCAGTACAATATTAGAGATGCAAATAGAGATCCTACCCATCCATCCTCTACACTCCACTTCGTCCAACCCTACACTCCATGTGGGGATAAAATCGACCCACCCATCCCTACACTCTAGAATATAGCATCGGTTGCGGCACTAGACAGTATATGTAGCAGAGCTGCCAGTACAGTACACTTCCTCCAAATATATCAAACCCACCCCCATGCAACATGTCATGTCATAATATATACGTGTATGCAAAATGTCAAGCTCGAATACAGTCAAATATAGCATAGGGGTATATCAGTCATATCATCAATAAGGGGTCTAAGTGTACTTACCGACCCACTTGTAGGCCCACAATCGTCTTAGATGACCCATGCGACCTTAACAGTCAAACAATAGAGATGGGCCCGAAGCCCATAATACGGCCCATGTGGGCCCACACGCCTGTGTGGCCCATTAAACCCAATAATGACCTTGGCTGTATGAACTACACAACCTGGCCCACAAAAATCTACACATCCATGGGGTTTACCCGTGTGGGACCCATGAGCCCATGGGGCCCACACTGCCCATTTCGGCCCATCGTGGCTAAAAATTGACCTAAGCCCACGAAATTAATCATGGTCGCCTCTTCGATCGAATGCCTATGTTTTGTGCATTCGGCTCACCGTACGAGCATGCGTACGCTCGTGTAGCACCAACAGTCGTACATTTCTGGCTTTTGCCGATTAATGCTAAGAGTAGTGTGATTACACACCTTGCTTGCGAAAAATGCCAATAGACCACGAGCACCAACCCTAAATTCATACAAGACTTTCCATTAGTCAACAGAGTTAAACTTCCCCTCTTTAACTCTAACCTAAAAACAATAGTTGATACTTGCCTTGCTTGAAGAGCGTGATGTAGCCCACTAAATCCGTTGATAAAGGTCAGCCACACCCTCCTTGATAAGAAGCTATATTACCAAAGAAGTCCATTAATGATGATTTCATTCTCACACACGGTCTGAATCAAAAATAGACTCATAGGAAGCACAAAATCAGATATAAGAAAATAAGACATTCGGCCAACCCCTTATAACACCAATCATGCGCCAAGTTCGACACATAATATCTAAGGGTTAAGTTACCTTTAGTCGAGTGGTAGGCACAAGGTTTTGAATGCTTTAGCAATCTTTTGAAAACCCCTTCACTCCTCGAGTAGTTCTAGAAAATGCAAGAGCACCATGAATGAGAGGCAAGAAGGGAAAAGCCGAGGGTAAAGAAAGATAACAGAGACTTACCAGGTACTATACGACCAACGCACCAAAAGAAAAAGGAAGGTAAAGAGAAAAAAAATAAAGGGGAAGAAGAGACAAGATATTCGACCTGGGAAAAGTGTTGAGAGGGAAAGAGATGTTAGAAAAAATCGTTCAAGAAAGGGAGACCCAATGAGAGGAAAAGAAGTCAATTGCCAAAGGAACCAAATGGTCAAAAAAGATAGCACCAACAATTGTAGAGCAAAGCAAAAATTACCCGAATGACCAAGCAATATTCGGCCTCTACCAGGAAGTGCAAGGAAACAAGAGAGAATTCTTTGGCAAAAAAAAGAAGGAAAGAACCACCACAAACCAGTTTCGGCACTAAAAGCAAAAGTGACCGAATTTGCACAATAGACTTCCCACTTTCGGCATGCTACTACCTCACACCTCAACCTCCCTTATTTTCTCGTAAAATCTCTCCCCACATCTCTCCTCTAATCCCTCAAACGACCAGTTCAAACTCCTTTCAAACTCCCCCTAACAAATGGCCACACACACCACTCTCCCTCAAACACTCCAACCACCTACTAGCACCAGAGTTCTACTACCACTCAACCTCCTACATGAGACAGCAACAAAAATAAACATCCCTCTTGTGAGTAGCAGGATTTGAATTCAAGCCCTTCTACTAGTAGTAACACGCCACTTACCCTTGGACGAACAACCTTTTTGAGACCTGATTTCCCACAATTAATTAAGAACCCAATATCTAGCCGTATAGGTTTAGTTCAGTAGAAACCAAAATTTTTTGCTAAAGCCTAGGTTTGAACCCAGGTCTTCTCACAGTACTCAAGACCCTTAACCATCATAGCAAGTAAGCCAACATGCAACATAACACATAATTAAATTACCAAAGATTTGGGGCATTACAACTCTACCCCCTAAAAGATAATTTCGGCCTTGAAATTTACCTGATCAAAAATATGAGGGTATTGTTGCCGCATCACTTCCTCAAGTTCCCACGTGGATTCTTCAGAACTATGATTATGCCAAAGTACCTTAACTAGTGGAACCAAATTCCTCCTTAGAACTTTCAAATCACGGTCTAAAATTTGAATCGGCTTCTCCTCAAAAGTCATATCAGGCCTAAACTCAATCTCCTCCGTCGAGACGATGTGCGCAGGATCAAAACGATATCACCTCAACATAGAGACGTGGAACACATCATGAATCCAATCCAACTCTGGAGGTAACTTAAGTTGATAAGCAACTGGTCCCACACGTTTCACTATACGGTAAGGCCCAATAAACCTACGGCTTAGCTTGCCCTTCCGACCAAACCTCAGTACCTTCTTTCATGGCGAGACCTTAAAAAACACCAAGTCCCCCACAAAATGCTCAATCTCTTTAAGCTTTAGATCTGCTTACGATTTCTGCCTATCAGATGTCGTCTTTAGTCGATCTCGAATCAATCTAACTTTATCTTCTGTATCAAAAATCAATTCAAGACCTAGAACACGCTACTCGCTCAACTCAGTCCAACACGTAGGAGTACGACACTTACGACCATATAATGCATCGTAAGGTGCCATCTGTATGCTGGACTGGTAGCTATTATTGTACGTAAACTCTGCGAACGGCAAATAATCCTCCCAACTGCCCCGGAAGTCAATCACACAACTTCTTAACATGTCCTCCATTATCTAAATCACCCTCTCTGACTGACTGTCTGTCTAAGGATGGAATGCAGTACTGAAGTCCAACCTTGTACCCAATGCCTCGTGTAACTTCTTCCAAAACTGAGACGTGAAACGTGGATCTTTATCAGATATTATAGAAACCAATACCCCATGCACTCGCACTATCTCAGACACATACAACTTAGCCAGTTTCTGCAACAAGTAATCAGTACGAACAGGTATGAAGTGGGCAGATTTCGTCAGTCGATCTAGATAACCCATACTAAATCCTTCTTAATAGGCGTTAAGGGTAGCCCACTAACAAAGTCCATAGTTACTCTCTCCCACTTCCACAGCGGAATCTTAATTGGCTAAAGTAACCCTGAAGGCAACTGATGCTCCACCTTAACCTGCTGGCAAGTCAGGCATTTACTCAAAAATGGTAACTTCCTGCTTAAGACCTATCCACCAATATAATTCTCGAAGGTCTCTGTACATCTTATTCCCGCCAAGATGCATCGTGAAAGGGCTACTATGTGCTTCTTGCAGTATAGACTGCCTTAGATTAGTATCTCTCGGTACACAGATTCTCCAATGGAAATAAAGTACCCCTTCACTATTTAGCCCAAAATTTAAAGTTTCTCCACTCTTTAATTGTCGGAAACGAGAGCCCAACGACTCATCCTTCAATTGCTTACCTTTAATCTATTTAATCCACCTCGGTTTAACTTGAAGTTCAGCCAGTAAATTACCATCGTCGAATAAACTGAGTCGAGCAAACATCGCCCTCAAATCAGTAACAGCCCTACGGCTCAATGCATTGGCTACCACATTAGCCTTACCAGGATGGTATTTAATCGAACAATCATAATTCTTAAGCAGTTCAATCCATCTGCGCTGCCTAAGGTTCAGCTCTTTCTGAGTGAGGAGATACTTGAGACTTTTGTGATCCGTGTAAATGATACACTTCTCGCTATAAAGGTAATGCCTCCAAATTTTCAGTGCGAGCACCACTGCAACCAACTCTAAGTCATACGTCAAATAGTTTGCTTCATGCGTCTTAAGCTGACGAGATGCATAAGCCACTACTTTACCCTCTTGCATCAACACACATCCTAAACCAACATGTGATGCATCGCTGTAGATAGTGAATTCCTTTTCAGACTTTGGCTGTATTATGACACGGGCCTTAGTTAGAACTTTCTTGAGTTTCTCAAAACTTTCCTGCTACTTATCAGTCCAGTTAAACGATACTCCTTTATGCAACAACTTAGTCAGAGGTGCAGCAATCAACGAAAACCCCTCAACAAACCGTCTATAATACCCTGCCAGACCCAGAAAACTTCGAATCTCAGATGTCGACTTAGGCTGCTTCTAATCTAGAACCGCTTTAATTTTTTGAAGATCAACCTTAATCCCCTCAACAGACACCACATGACCCAGAAAAGTTACCTCATGTAGCCAGAATTCACACTTGCTGAATTTAGCATATAATTGCTTCTTCCTCAAAATCTGCAAAACAACTTGGAGATGTGCATCATGTTCATCCTCAGTCCATCAAATCCATCCTTAAATTCATAAAAGCTGATCCAGATAGGCACTAAGAGCAAAAGTGACAAATTTGCACAATAGACTTCCCTCTACTACCTCACACCTCAACCTCCCTTATTTTCTTCTAAAATCTCTCCCCACAGCTCTCCTCTAATTCCAAAAAATGACCAGTTCAAACTCCTTAAAAACTCCCCCTAACAAACGACCACACACACCACTCTCCCTCAAACACTCTAACCGCCCACTAGCACCCAAGTTCTACTACCACTCAACCTCCCACACGGCACAACAACAAAAATAAACGTCCCTCTTGTGAGCAGCAGGATTCGAACTCAAGCCCTTCTACCAGCAGTAACACGCCACTAACCCTTGGACCAACAACCTTTTTGAGACTTGATTTCTCCATAATTAATTAAGAACCCAACATCTAGCCGTAAAGGTTTAGTTCAGTAGAAACCAAATTTTTTTGCTAAAGCCTAGGTTTGTACCCAGGTCTTCTCACACTACTCAAGACCCTTAACCATCACAGCAAGTAAGCCAACATGCAACATAACACATAATTAAATTGCCAAAGATTTGGGACGTTACAAAATTTCTTGAATACAAGTTCATTAAGTGTTAAAAGAGCTTAATTTGCCACAACGAATTGTGGTATACCAAATAGGAAGACAAGATGGATGAAGATACACCGAGACCTCAGAACTACAATTTTGATGAGCGTTCATACCATAACAACCTTTAACTAAAAGGGTAGTTCTTCGTAGGTCCACAAGAGGTGAGCGACCTCACAAATCTAGTAGGAGAGTCTATTACGGGCTATAAGGAAGAAGGACAAGGAAAAATGGTGGTGTAGTTAGAGTGTAACATCCCAATTTTGGGCCTAGTCAGAACAATGGTTTCGGGACCATAAATCCGATGAGGAAAATCTTATTTTTATTATATTTTTATGGTCTAAAATTTCACGGAATGATTTCATTAAGATTTCATTAGAAAATTTTGACGTTTGGGAACTCAATTTAGTCAAAAGTGTGTTTTGATGAGAATTGTGGTTTGCTATAGTTATGAAAATGGTTCGACTAGGGTTAAAGAGTGAGGAAATTGAATAAAAAATATTTTTTGAGCCTAGGGGCAAAAGTGTAATTTTGACAAAGTTTAGGGGCAAAAACATAATTTTTCCAAAATATAATTTTTGGATCACATTAAATAATGTGACCAATAATTAGACTAAATATGCTATTATAGATTAAGGAAAACAAGGATTGGACCTAGATCGGGTGAAAAATGGAAAATCGACGGTTAGGTTCCTTTTTCCTATTTTGGTTCTGAGGTAAGTGTAGTAGCCCATTTCTGCCCGGGCCCGTAAATGAATTAAAAAATAATAAAGTTTAAACAGTCTATGTACAAAGCCCAAAATTCATTTACAATCCATTACCCGTTTACATTTGACCCAAATACCTAAATCCTATGCCCAATTACAACCCAATAAGCCTACACCCGGTTAGACTCTGACTCAACTCAGTGAAGCCCAAGAAGCCCAAACCACAAGCCAAGGACGGAATACCTAGGGTTTTAGAAACCCTAGGCACCGCAAACAATGTGTGTGTTCATTTCGCTTCGTTTCAGCTACCTACCATCGATGCCGTGATTCCAGGCTTCGAATCATGTCGTAATCGACACCTGAATCAATGCCGATTCTGTCGTCAGTGCCCAACCATTACTGGCTTCCTCGCTGGTACCTGCAAAAGAAGAAGGAACCACAGCAACCAAAGAAACATATTTGAAAAGAAATCAAATGATTTTTTTTCTAAAATGTAACAAAGGGTTATAAAAACCCCTCTTTTGTCTAATTTGTAAGGAGGTTTTTGGAGAGATACACATATACAATAAAAGATCAGCATCTTATCAAAGAGAGAGGTGATATATCTTTACCTTTTATTTTTTGTTCTTCTCTAAATAACATGCAAGTATTATTAAAATAAATCAAGAAAGTTTACCATTGAAATCGCGTAGTAAAATCGAGATTTTTTGGTTTCTGACTGCCGTACATGGCGGCGTTGATGATGGCGTGTGGGCGCGTGTGCCCGATGACTGGGGCTTGGCCTGACTGAGGCCAGAGCCCGGAGGGCCTTTCCTCTCTCCTCTTGCAGAGGATTTTAAAGATTTTTTTTTCTAAAACGGTTTCTAAAATGAATTTTGAAACAAAAATTGACTTAAATAGTGCAATGGATACGATGTTGTTTTGCTTAATTTAATAAGCACTAAAACGACACTGTTTAGGACAGGATCCGCGTGTTGACCCGTGACCCGGGGAGGATCCGCGTGTTTTTGGAAAGTGGGCAAATTGCTCAATTGATCCTTCCGGGTTTTTAAATTTTTAAATTTCATTTTTTAATTTATTTTAAATTAGCCCTAATTTTTTTCGCTTATTCCAATTTAGTCCCGACGGCCTTTAGATTCCATTCTGGAGAACGACGTCGTTTTGGGATTAGGGTCGAATTACCCAATGAATCCCTTGACTTTTAGCGTGTGTTTCAATTAGGCCCAAATTTTTATTATTTTGCATTTAACCCCAGATTCTTTAATTAAATTCAATTTTAATCCTTTTATATACTTAATTTATTTTAAATACCTTATATATTATTTGTTTTTTTTTATAAATACCAGTTATAAAATAATACATATTATTTTTATTTTCATATTATCCAATATATAATTTATATTATACGTTTTATATATAAATTTTATTATATATTATATTTTACTATATATATTATTCCTTGTATTTTTATTATGTATTATTATTCATTAATTGTATAAATTTTAAATTTTTAAAAAAATTATTGTTAAAAATAGTATATATTATCCTTATTTATATGATAGTATCTATATTACATTATATTTTATTTATATTTTATTACATATCATATTTTATTATATATTATTCCTTATAGAATCTTCCTTTTATTATATATCATATTATATACATTTTATTATATATTTTTATATTATTTATCATATAGTTTATATTATTATATATTTTGTTTATAAATATTATTATACACTATATATTTTACCATATATTATTCTTTACATCACTTTTATTTTATTATAAAATATACATTATTTTATTACTCATTAACTACATATTTTTTTATTAAATAAATATGTGTAATATTACTATTTAGTACATTATTTTGTTAGTATTAAGTTATTATATCCTATAACATGATTTATATATTAATCATTTTTTAAAAAGGGTTCTCATTCATCATTCTTATTATTCTAAATATTTTTTATATCTTTATTTTTATTTTGTTTAATTTATATTTTATATGTTTATAATTTGCTTCTTTATTTTTTGTTTTGTATTATTTTGATATAGTTTAGTAGGTTAAATTTTTATAGATTATTTATTATTTTAGGTTATTGTTTTTTACATATTCGCATGAAATTTATGTTGATCTAAGTTACATTTGCATAAAATATTATCACTTATATACTATGCAATTTATATTGTTGTATTCATTATGCTCTATGTTATATTTAGTATGTAACGATAATGCATGTATATTTTATACCACATATGCATAAAATGATGACGTATATTGTGTAATTTATGTTATTACTCATCATCTTTATTATATTGGCATGGAATGTTAAAATAGGTATCATGTAGGTTAGTATTGATCCTTGGTAGTATGTTAAATGCAACATCACTTTAAAGATTTTTTTCATTTGATCCAAAAAGAATTTAAAAAAGAAGAAGGGATAAGGTAATGTTTTTTGGTAGTTAGGAATTTGGGAAGTAGTGCCCTAACATGCTGGGTTGCAATTTCCCGTTTGTCCTAATGCCTAAAATACCCTTTTAAACGATTTTATAAATTACAAGGTGACTTCAGTTACAAGAGTCTTAGAATATTATGTCTTATCATGCTGGATGTGAGATTCGTATTCTTTTGGAACGAAGAAATCTCGGTTTTCAACTCGAATTATTTTAATTTCAAAAGGGATCATATTTTTAAATACTTTTAAAATTCTAGTCCTAAAGATAGAAAGTTATTCAATTTCGTACTAATTTTTTGGGTGTTACGAGGGTGCTAACCCTTCTTCGAACGTAACCGACTCCCGAACTCGTTTTCTTGATTTCGTAGACCAAAACAAATGATTTCAAACAAAAGTGGTTTGAAGGTGGTTCAATCACACTTAAACTGATTGGTGGCGACTCCCGTTTTCGTTTTTTTTAAAAAAACTCATTTTTCAAAATGGTTTCGACAACTTGGCGACTCCGTTGGGGACAATAAGAGAGTCAAGCCAAAAAAATTGACAACTTTCTGTCTTAATGCAAAAAAATTGAAAGGATTTAAAGATAAAGATCCCTTTTCATGTGTTCGCTGCATATGTTTGTTATATTATGTGCACACATTGCATTTGCATGACTGTTGGTCGCACCTTTAAGTGGGAGTGAGAAGCTAAACTTTCGTGAGGTTTTCACCTTCGTATGAGCTAGTGTATTGTTTCCGGGATACTGTACCTATGTCTTCGTGAGATTTCATCTCCGCATGGCCATAGGGAAATGTGTCCCCCTGAACTGAACTTGGTCTATAGGAGCCTATAATGGGTAAGGACCGAGGAATCTGCTGGTTCAGGTACCCTTGCTTTAGAACTGAAACTCATATAGCGAACTTTAAGCGCTTACCCTAGGGATTATGGTGATAGCTTTTAGTAAACTACCCTTATAAGTGTTTGTTTGTTATACTTTTATACGATACTAATCTATTCTGTTTTGCTATCATTGCATGTTATTCAACATTCAAAGGTATCGATTCATGGTTCGATTTCTGGGTTAGAAAGTTTTGTAATGGGGAGCGAATATCTTGATAAAGTGGAGGATAATGCCTCTGTCTGTGCACAGTCGGAGAAACCCGATTAGAGAAAGGAGACAAAGTGTCACCGAGGGCATACATCATCGAGTTATGGGACTTCACTCGTATTAATTCGACACGAAATAAGTTTCAGGAGTTGAGAGACATTTGGGCCCAATGAGATGACGAGGTTAGCGCTTTTTCTATCGTAATTATGGAGACCTTCCCTATTTGCTAGACGTCAAAGTAGATAGGCACTTGTTTTGAGCTATGGTACAGTTCTGGAATCCTGCTTATAGTTGCTTTACATTTGGCGATATTGATCTTGTACCTATTTTGGAGGAGTATACGACTTTACTGCGTTGCCTGAGGATTCAGGGTTACAAGGCTTATGTTAGGCCTGCTAGCCTTCCAACTTTTGCGAAGAAATTGGTGATGATTACAGGGATGAGTGACCAGTGGGCTGTAGCTCGTGTGCAGCAAAAGGGTGATAGTAAGTGCGTTCCATGGGCCGTTTTGAGGGATTTGATATCGACACATCTAGACGTAAAGAAAAGGATCGACGTCCTAGCTTTGAGTATTTAAGGCATGGTGATTTTTCCAAAGGCATTGGGATACATAGATGAGGCAGTAGCGGATTTGTTTGATCGCGTTGGTAAGCAAAATGCATCGGTACCAGTAATCCTAGCTGAGACATTTAGATCTTTGAGTGCATGTCGAAGGGCCGACGAGGGTAGATTTATTGGATGTGCGCAATTGTTGCTAGTTTGGTTCCATAGCCACTTCTGGAAGCTTGATAAGGTTCCTTGCCGAGTATTCTTTGAGGGTTATTCTCCCTTAAAGGAAACAGTAGACACGCCTAGGAGAGATGACATTTCAGAGGAGAGGTGGATAGACATTCTTCAGAATCTTCGAGAAGAAGATGTTATGTGGAAGGCTCCTTGGTTTGTTCCTAGTGAAGTCCTTTACCGCTGTGGCAGTTTTGATTGAGTCCATTTGCCAGGAATTTGGGGAGTTGTTAGATATGCACTATTGCTTGTTCTAAGGCAATATCGAGCGAGGCAGTTCATACCGGCTACACAGGGTTTAGCTCAGAGCGATTTCTCTTATAAATGAGATCACTATAAGAAGAGGATGCGAGAGATTTCTGAGGCTTGGAAGAAGCCTTTCTGTATGAAGATCTTGACTGAAGGCTCGACGTCAACCCTTGAGTATAAAGGATGGTTTAGTGGGAGAATCAATGATAATGTCCCTAGGCCGATTTTGGGAGTGGTTCGATCATTAGAGGAGAGCTTACGAGTGATTCCATCAGAGTTGGAGGTTATGAAGCAAGAGTTCAAGAGAAAGAATTCAGAGCTTGAAAAGAGGATTGAGAAGCTCGAAGAGGAAAAAATGTGTTTGAGTCTCGATGTCGATGTTCAAAAGATGGAAGCCGAGAAGGTGAAAAAGGAAAAGAGAAAGATCGAGGAAGATCGAGATGATTTAAAGACGCACTACAAGAAGGCCCAGGTAATGTTGAAAAGGGTCGAATTAGGGAGATCTTCAGAGTAGTGGCAACAAGAGATTCAAGAAGAAAAAGCCAAAGCTGAGTATTGGGAGAAAAAGTTCCAAGAGATGCAGTCGCGAAATTAGGCCCTAGAAAAGGAAAATCAGGGATGAAAAACTAAGGTAGCTGAGCTTGGACGATCTCTTCATCATCACCGAAGTCGTAACTCTGTGATCGAGTTAAAGGCAAGCTTGGATAAGATCGAGGAAATGAAGCACAATATTGAAGGGTTGGAAGCAGCACTACAGGACTGTGAGTTACGAATTGAGCAGCTCGAGGCAAGAGAAGAGCAGTGGAAAGGAGAACTTCACCATCTTCAGGATCAAGTTGGAGATAGGGATTATCTCATGGGAGAAGCTATAGCATAGATTCGAGAGGTTGCTGATCATTTACAAGACCTAACGACACAAGCTAATGTATTGAGTACAAAATATGAGTTAGTGTTAGATAGAGGTCTTGTAATATCCCGAATTAGGGCCTAATCGAAATAGTGATTTCGTGACCACAAAATCTGAGATAGAAATAATTATTTTATAATTATTTTGATGTTTATGATATGATTGCATGATTGTGTGAAAATTTCGTGATGAAATTCTATGCATAAAGTGCTTAATTTGAAATTAGGGACTAAATCGAATAAGTTGCAAAACTTGCATTCTAGAAGTTTTTAGTATGAAATTGCTTTGAAATATTAATTAGGAGGTCTTAAATAGCAATTTTACCAATTTTTAAGTTCATGGACAAAGTTAGGGCATGGAAGGAATTTTTGAAAGTTTAGTAGTAAGGGCATTTTGGTCATTTAGGGGTAAAATGAATTAAAATACAAAATTAAAAGCCAATTTTGCTCATCTTCAACCCCATGGCCGAATATAGCAAGGAGAAACCATGGCTAGGGTTTTTCAAGCTTCCAAGCTCGATTAGCAAGGAAAACTGAAATTCGGGCTAAAATGGGGAAAATACCAGTTGTGGACGAAATGGTAAAAGTAGCCATTTTCGCATACGAGGTAAGTTCATGTGTAAATAATGATATGCTGATTTTTATCATGAAATATATGCTTTGTGGTTATTTTCGAATAAAATGCAAATTATGTAAGCTACTTGTTAAATATAAATTGTTACCGAGTATTGGTTTCGGTATTCTACGGAAGACGGCAAGGATATATGTTCGAGGAAAATCCCGCTTGAACCTTAGGAATAGATTAGGATACAAGTGACATGTCACTGGGATATTTGGGCATCCGAACTCGTTGAGTTGAGTCCGAGTTCACTTATGGATGCGAATGTCCGAACTCGTTGAGTTGAGTCCGAGTTCGTGAGATGTAACTAGGCATCCGAGCTCGTTGAGTTGAGTCCGAGTTCACTTATGGATGCGAACGCCCGAGCTCGTTGAGTTGAGTCCGAGTTCGCTTATGGGCGGGTTACATGGTAGCTTGGCTACATATGTGGCACTTATGTGCAAACTTTCCATGTATCCGAATTATATTCCGATGTGTTCAACGGGTAAAGTTCTACTCAAATGGAGGAATACTCAAGATGAAAGGGACGTACTGGTAAGTGTTGTGAAATGGATACTTTGAACAGGTATGTACTTAACCCTCGGGTTGAAAAATCGATATAACAACAATATGGTAAG
Organism: Gossypium longicalyx; assembly: GCA_025698465.1. NCBI lineage: Eukaryota > Viridiplantae > Streptophyta > Magnoliopsida > Malvales > Malvaceae > Gossypium > Gossypium longicalyx. The sequence continues at coordinate 55,002,195 of CM046996.1, forward strand.
ATGATAAATGAAAATATGATATGAATGTCTTGGTGATGATTATGCAAATGATGTTTTATGTTCGCTTATATGGTTATGTTACTTGCTATTTGCATGTGAACTTACTAAGCATTTATGCTTACTCCCTCCTTTTCATTCCTTGTAGTGTTGACAAGCCAGCTCGGAAATCGGGAACGGCCGGAGGCACGCTCACACTATCCGTGTACCATCTTGGCATAATGGCTTGTATATTTTGAGTATGGCATGTATAGCATTATAATCATTTTGTATATATGGTCTTATGATATGGTTATTGAGTAGTATAAAAATGCTTGGTAATGATTAGCCATTGGAATGGCTAATTATGATCATATTTGGTGTTATGTATGTCAAATTGCTAGTTAATCCATGGAAACCATGAAATAGGTAAAATTTACCATAAAATAGATTTAGACAGCAGTAGTGACGTAAATTTGAAAAATCATTAAAAATAGTAGAGATATAATTAGATGATGAATAAAATATGGAATTGAAGAATTATGAGTCTATTTTCATATGGAAGAAACGAAACAGGTATATGAGTTATATTTTTTGAGATGTTTAAATTTTTGTGAAACAGGGCCAGAGCGATTGCTGGATCCCCTGTTCTGACTTTGGAAATTCACCATAAATTTTATAAAAATAATTAAAAGTCATAATTTATATGTACAGATTTCTTATTGAGTCTAGTTTTAAGAGAAGCAAACTTCATAGTCATTGAAATTCTGTACAGAGAGATATATGATTCGAAATACATAGAGGTCAGAGCAGTCGAACCCTGAAACAGGGGAGACTTTAAATAATAAAATGTACTAATTGGCCTAGCCAAAAATTCTAGAAAAAAATTATTAAATAGATAAATGAGTATAGTTTCAGGGAAAATTTACAGATCTTGATTTCGAGTTTCAGAACTCGAGATATGAATTTTTAAGCGACTGTGACGCAGTTAGCCAGCTTGTCTGAAATTTCTAAAATTAAATTGTTTGAGATGTTTAAGCAATGAATTAAGCCTGTTAACACCTCGTGTTCGACTCCGGCAACGGTCTCGGGTACGGGGCATTACATTTGGTGGTATCAGAGCAGGTTTAGTCGGTTCTCGGACTAACCTAGCATGTGTAAAAGTTTAGCTATACATGCCACTGATCTATGATAGTGTGATGTCTTCCGACGCGTATAAGTACCGTCTTATTTAGACAGGGTACTCTCCAACCGAGCTGCGCTGACCATGTTCAATGTTATGTGAAGGTATTTGAGTAAAATTATGATTATGATAAGTCTCGGTTCAGAAAAGTATGAATAAAGGTTTATGATACATATGTGATAAATATTCATATTTGCTTAATGCTCATATGATGTAGTGTATATGGCTTACTTGATAAGATGAACGGAATAAATAGAAAGTAGTAGAGGTATGAATAAAAGTCATAATATTATGATACGAATGAAAATGTCCTTGTTTTGATTTGGACGTCGAATGTTGATGAATGCTAATGATATATAATTTTTATGAGATAAAGGATTATAATGGAATGAACTTATCTATGTTAAATTGTTGGACTGAATTATATGATTGTAATGATATGTACTTGATGATGCACGAATTGAAAGTTATGATTGTGGTACAAATATCTATGTTTGTTTGGCCTTATATGATGTCATGAGCATGACTTAATTTAATTAAATGAATGGATAAGTAAAGCTATCTAGAAAACATAGAATGTATGCATAAGTATATTGTCTAAATGGGACAATAGGAAAATTGGTGTAAGCCAACATGAATGAATGACATGATTTTGATGATGTTGCTATGATGATGGAAGTTGTGTCATATGTGTATGTATAAGAAAGTCGAGTCGGAGGTCCTACAACCCTCCCCTTATCGAAATGGTACTTATAATAGAATTTCATGAGATTTGTATTGAATAAGTTTCCGGTTGAGAACTCAAAGAGTTCAGTGATAGAATAATTATAAGTATGATTAGAGATTGAAAATGAGCTGATAAGTAAAGTCAGAGCCAGTAAAGTATTGGATTGATGTAAAGATTATTGGAATTATGCATCGCTTTCGATTAGAAAAGGAATTCTCCTTGGTAAACCGAATTACTCAGTGCAAGGTCGAGAAAAGTGTAAATCGAAATTTATTCAGAATCGCCTTCTTTAGTGAATGGTTTAATATGAAATTTGTGACGGCAGAACTAGTTGGGGAAATGATATTTGAAATGTGAACTATCTGAGTGTGATAGTTATGACTGGATAGATTTAGCAGTCTCTTTTGAGATGTTCTATGTGTTTACCCGTTCTCAGAAATATTTCTATGGCTATTGATCTTCTCAAGAAATTCTTGTTATATGGGAATGTCTTTTAATCCACAGTGTTGGATGAAAGCATTGGTAGTCCGACTGGTTTATAATTTATATTGCTCTATTTTATCGGGTATTCTATTTCATTTCGTCTGATAAGAATTGATGAGAGAATACATATGATATTATGATTCCGTTTCTTCTACTTGATGCTTCATCTGATATATATGTATGGGAAGATATATTGTTCTTGTTATATTTGATTCCAGTGGGATTAAATGATGTTTTCTTTTGGACTTTCTTTCTTTGAAGAATTATCGGGGTATTCCGTATTTTCTCTATGAGTTTGGTTTTAGATTCTCCGGCTTGGTTTTAAATTCTCCAGCATAGTATCGTATCTTGGGTTTCTTTATTCTGGATTTTTTTATTCTGGATTTCTCTATTTTGGATTTCTTTATTCGGTTTTCATGTTATCTTTATTCCATAATTTGTTAATTATGACTCGTGTTTGAAGTGCGTTCTTCAGCTCGTGATAATCATGTCAAATATGACTATACTTCTAATTTGATCTTGGTAATGTGGTGATTTTAGTATTGGGGTTTTTTTTCTAATTTACGTAAGGATTTGACATCGAGTAAAGGCATAAGTGATAAAAGCGCGAGTTTCAGTCGGTATGGTGAATTATCTATTTGAAAGATTTCATGTGACAATTATTTCAGGATTATTTTTCCCAAATCTGATAATAGAATTTCATTTTGTACGGATAAAAGAGTAAATAGTCTGAACGAGAAGTGTATATTTATTAGAAAAAGTTTGATATTAGTTAAAGTCACTACGAATGATAAGGTTTTCATTTTGTGAAAGCTAAAAAGTTTATTACATGTTGACAAAGTTCGGATAGATGAGAATATTGGTAACCAAGCGTCCCAACTAGACTAGTCTACATTGAGTAAAGACTTCCGACTTTCAAAGAATGTAATGTTGCATGAATTGTGATGTGTTTCAAGACAAAGTGAGGTAATGTGATAGTTTAGAGCATTCGATGTTACATAAAATCGGAGTTGTTAAAGGGGTTAAAGCCGAGCATTGGGATCTATCAAAATTATCTTTGTCGTTGTTGATATTGGGATGGAAATGAGAAGGATTATTCTTGAGACCATATCGAATTATTTCCATGGCGAAAGAGGAAAATGTGATGTATCCTATTGTTAAATGTTTGGCGAGATCTATAAATCATATCTCAGATTGAATGAATTCCTACTCATCGATTCATGGACATTCAGTCTCTCTTTGATTGTTGGATTTCTTGGAATTCCAGTCTCCATTAATCAAGTTAAGATCCAGTTTTATGTCATGATATCATGGGAAACGAGAAAGGGTTGAAAATTTAAGAACAGTTGAGAGTTGAGATGTAAGCTTTTAGATCATATGAGAAATTAAAGAGATGTATTGGAGGTACAGTCTAAGTGAAAGTTCTTTGGCACCGAATATGAGATTAAAAGTGAAGACCACTTTTCTGGTAAGATTTTCGGGGACGAAAATCCCTAAAGGGGGGGAGAGTTGTAATATCCCGAATTAGGGCCTAATCGGAATAGTGATTTCGTGACCACAAAATCTGAGATAGAAATAATTATTTTATAATTATTTTGATGTTTATGATATGATTGCATGATTGTGTGAAAATTTCGTGATGAAATTCTATGCATAAAGTGCTTAATTTGAAATTAGGGACTAAATCGAATAAGTTGCAAAACTTGCATTCTAGAAGTTTTTAGTATGAAATTGCTTTGAAATATTAATTAGGAGGTCTTAAATAGCAATTTTACCAATTTTTAAGTTCATGGACAAAATTAGGGCATGGAAGGAATTTTTGAAAGTTTAGTAGTAAGGGCATTTTGGTCATTTAGGGGTAAAATGAATTAAAATACAAAATTAAAAGCCAATTTTGCTCATCTTCAACCCCATGGCCGAATATAGCAAGGAGAAACCATGGCTAGGGTTTTTCAAGCTTCCAAGCTCGATTAGCAAGGAAAACTGAAATTCGGGCTAAAATGGGGAAAATACCAGTTGTGGACGAAATGGTAAAAGTAGCCATTTTCGCATACGAGGTAAGTTCATGTGTAAATAATGTAGCATAATTGTTATTTTTAAGTTATTGATGTCAATTATATGATATACTGATTTTTATCATGAAATATATGCTTTGTGGTTATTTTCGAATAAAATGCAAATTATGTAAGCTACTTGTTAAATATAAATTGTTACCGAGTATTGGTTTCGGTATTCTACGGAAGACGGCAAGGATATATGTTCGAGGAAAATCCCGCTTGAACCTTAGGAATAGATTAGGATACAAGTGACATGTCATCGGGATATTTGGGCATCCGAACTCGTTGAGTTGAGTCCGAGTTCACTTATGGATGCGAATGTCCGAACTCGTTGAGTTGAGTCCGAGTTCGTGAGATGTAACTAGGCATCCGAGCTCGTTGAGTTGAGTCCGAGTTCACTTATGGATGCGAACGCCCGAGCTCGTTGAGTTGAGTCCGAGTTAAACATGGGCGGGTTACATGGTAGCTTGGCTACATATGTGGCACTTATGTGCAAACTTTCCATGTATCCGAATTATATTCCGATGTGTTCAACGGGTAAAGTTCTACTCAAATGGAGGAATACTCAAGATGAAAGGGACGTACTGGTAAGTGTTGTGAAATGGATACTTTGAACAGGTATGTACTTAACCCTCGGGTTGAAAAATCGATATAACAACAATATGGTAATATGATAAATGAAAATATGATATGAATGTCTTGGTGATGATTATGCAAATGATGTTTTATGTTCGCTTATATGGTTATGTTACTTGCTATTTGCATGTGAACTTACTAAGCATTTATGCTTACTCCCTCCTTTTCATTCCTTGTAGTGTTGACAAGCCAGCTCGGAAATCGGGAACGGCCGGAGGCACGCTCACACTATCCGTGTACCATCTTGGCATAATGGCTTGTATATTTTGAGTATGGCATGTATAGCATTATAATCATTTTGTATATATGGTCTTATGATATGGTTATTGAGTAGTATAAAAATGCTTGGTAATGATTAGCCATTGGAATGGCTAATTATGATCATATTTGGTGTTATGTATGTCAAATTGCTAGTTAATCCATGGAAACCATGAAATAGGTAAAATTTACCATAAAATAGATTTAGACAGCAGTAGTGACGTGAATTTGAAAAATCATTAAAAATAGTAGATATATAATTAGATGATGAATAAAATATGGAATTGAAGAATTATGAGTCTATTTTCATATGGAAGAAACGAAACAGGTATATGAGTTATATTTTTTGAGATGTTTAAATTTTTGTTAAACAGGGCCAGAGCGATTGCTGGATCCCCTGTTCTGAATTTGGAAATTCACCATAAATTGTATAAAAATAATTAGAAGTCATAATTTATATGTAAAGATTTCTTATTGAGTCTAGTTTTAAGAGAAGCAAACTTCATAGTCATTGAAATTCTGTACAGAGAGATATCTGATTCGTAATACATAGAGGTCAGAGCAGTCGAACCCTGAAATAGGGGAGACTTTAACTAATAAACTGTACTAATTGGCCTAGCCAAAAATTCTAGAAAAAAATTATTAAATAGATATATGAGTATAGTTTCAGGGAAAATTTACGGATCTTGATTTCGAGTTTCAGAACTCGAGATATTAATTTTTAAGCGACTATGACGCAGTTAGCCAGCTTGTCTGAAATTTCTAAAATTAAATTGTTTGAGATGTTTAAGCAATGAATTAAGCCTGTTAACACCTCGTGTTCGACTCCGGCAACGGTCTCGGGTACGGGGCATTACAGGTCTAGAGTTAGCTTTATTGTTGGATAGGGTTAAAATCTTGGGCCTGAGGGCAAAGGCGTATTTGTAATCCATTTTGTGTAAAGATTTTTGTTTCTTAAATAACATTTTCTAAAAAGAAACTGAATCAAATTCGATATCTTTTAGCATTCATGCATTTGCATCCCATCACATCATATGCATTCAGTTTATAGAAAGACCCTAATTAGTTAAAATTATTAGGGAGAAAGAGAGAGTGAGAGAAAGAAAATCTGGAAGCAACACATCACTACGGAACTCGTGAAAAAACCAAGAACATGGACCAAAGATTTGAGCAGCTATAGAAGGACATGTAGGACCAATTGCAAGAGCAATTGGCAAAAATGCAAAACGACATGAGGCTCAAAGGAACATGATGGCTGAGATGGCTCAACTACTGAGGGCCACTGATAAGGGAAAGGCTCCCATGGCAATTACTGACGAGGATGGCAAGGATCATTCTCCAGGTTTCACTCCACCCCAGGTGCCTACACAAGCCGAGGCACTTCCTAGGAGGCCATCTGTCACTATAAGGCCTCAACAAGGGCCGGCTGATGCTGGGATCCCCATAAATTTCCCAACTGGCTCAGGGTTCAATTTGGGTGACAATCCTGCAAATCCTATCATTCCTGACTTAGATATGGCTGAAAAAGATGATTTAAGAAATAAGGCTGCAAGACAATTGGAAGAACGCTACAAATGGTTGGAGGAAAAATTCAAAGCTTTAGAGAATGTTGATGGGCATCATAGAGTTGATGCCAAAGATCTAAGCTTGGTCCCAGACTTGGTGCTTCCTCACAAATTCAAGATGCCAGAATTTGAAAAGTACAACGGGACTACTTGCCCAGAAGCCCACATTACAATGTTCTGTAGGAGAATGACTAGGTATGTGAATAATGGTCAACTGTTGATCCACTGTTTCCAGGACAGTTTAATTGGAGCAGCAGCCAAATGGTATAATCAACTGAGTCGGGCCAAAATAAGTTCATGGAGGGATCTTCACAAGCCTTTATGCAACAGTACAATCATGTGACTGGCATGACTCCGGATAGGATCACGCTGCAAAACATGGAAAAAAAGCCTAATGAAAATTTTAGGCAATATGCACAAAGATGGAGAGAGGTGGCAATGCAAGTTCAACCACCGTTATTGGAGAAGGAAACTACCATGTTGTTCATCAACAATCTAAAGGCTCCATTCATTACTCACATGATTGGGAGCACCACTAAAAGCTTTGCGGATATAGTCATGGCAGGAGAGATGATCGAGAATGCCATAAGGGGTGGCAAAATTGAGGGGGAAGCGACCAAAAGATCGGCCCCAAGGAGAAAGGATAGTGAAGTAAATAACACAAGCACCTTCAACACGAAGGCAGTCACAGTTGGTCAACCTAAAACAGCTGCGGTTGAGCGATAGAGTTTTCAAAGGCAAGAGTCTGGTATAAGGCAGAATTCTGAAAGGATGCAGTTCACACCTATCCTTGTGACGTATCATGAGCTTTATCAAAGCTTATACAATGCACATGCTATTGCTCCTTTTCACTTGAAACCACTGTAGCCCCCATATCCCAAATGGTATGATGCAAACGCCAGATGCGAATACCATGCTGGAATACCGAGGCATTTGTCGAAAACTATACCGGTTTTAAGAAGGCCGTAGAGAGGCTTATTAAGTTGGGGGTAGTGAAGTTCGACAATACCCCTAATATTGAAAACCCGTTGCCAAATCATAGCGATCAAGGAGTGAATGCCATTGGCGAGCCCAGTGAGAGGAGAATGAAGGAAGATGTTGCTGAGGTGAGGATGCCTATGAAGGTGATTTGGGAGGAGATGATGAAGAGAGGTATGTTAACCTCTGAAAACGGAAGAAGAAAAATAAGGAACTATGGTGAGTTTCATGAGAAAAGAGGACATGAAGTTCAAAAGTGTGAAGAATTCAAGGCCTTGGTGCAAGGCTTTATGGACAACAAAGAGCTACAAAATTTTGAAGATAGCTCTTGTGAAAAACAAGTATGTGTGCTGGAGAATGAACAGAAAGGAACTAACCGGCCAAGAATTATTATTTCTCTGCTGGGGAATAATGAAGTGGGGGCACAAATGGCACAAACGGTACCTAAGGTCATTATCCATAAACCTACACCTTTCCCTTATAAAAATAGCAAGAGGGTACTATGGAGTTATGACTGCAGCGTGACAGTGCCGGAGGAGGAGAGTATAGCCAGAACATCTAAAGATGTACAAGATGAGGGTTCTCGTACACGGAGTGGGAAGCGGTATGATACGACAGGCGTCAGAGAGAAGCCCACAAAAATAAGGAATGTTAGTACGGAGAAGGAGAAAGAGGCTGAAGTGTCTGTCAAAGAGCCAGTAGAGGAGGAGGAGGCTAAAGAATTTCTGAAGTTCCTTAAGCATAGTGAGTATAGTGTGGTTGAGCAGTTGCGTAAGCAGTCGGCTCGCATATCAGTATTGGCCTTCCTTCTGAGTTCTAAGGTGCATCGGGATGCATTGATGAAGGTGCTCAATGAAACATATGTCACCCATGACATATCCGTTAACAAGTTGGACCGGTTGGTGAATAACATAAGTGCGGATAATTTCATCTACTTTAATGATGATGAAATTCCACCGGGGGCAGGGGGTCAACTAAGGCCTTGCACATCACCACTCGATGCAAGGGGTACACACTCCCAAGCGTGCTCATCGATAATGGATCAGCCTTGAATGTTCTACTGTTGTCTACATTGAACAGATTACCTATTGACGGTTCTTACATGAAGACATGCCAAAATGTGGTAAGAGCCTTCGACGGTATAGAAAGAAAGGTGATGGGAAAGATTGACATCCCTTTGGAAATTGGGCTGAGTATATATGAAGTAGACTTCTTGGTGATGGATATCAAGCCCTCCTACAATTGCTTATTAGGGAGGCCATGGATACACTTAGCGAGAGCAGTGCCCTCATCGTTGCACTAGAAATTAAAGTTAGTGACAGATGGACGGTTACTAACCATCAATGCGGAGGAGGACATTATAGCTGCAGTCACTAGCAAGGCCCCTTATGTCGAGATGAACGAAGAGTCTATTGAGTGTTCCTTTCGCTCTTTAGAATTTGTGAACGTAACCTTCATTTCAGAAGGGAGTGAGCTACTGGTGCCAAAGATAGCAAGAGCCACGAGGATAGCTCTACAAATGATGGTGGGAAAGGGAGCCTTACCAGGAAGAGGGTTAGGAAATTACCTGCAAGGAGGGACTCAAATCCCAGAACCGAAGGAGAAGAGAGATTGCTTTGGTCTAGGCTTCAAGCCAGATTATAAGCAAAGGAGAAAGGAAGTTGAGAAGTACCAAGAGGGAAGAAGAGCGCGTCTTAATGGAAGAGAAATAGAGTGGGGCCGATGATATTCCCTCCAATATCCCAAACCTTCATATTAGGAGGGTTACTTATAGAAGAAAGTCATCAGATTAATGCTATACACGATGAAGGATTGGAGCAAGGAAACCTGGAGGGTATTCGTCCTTACGAACCGAGAAGCTCTCTGAACAATTAGACTGCGGAGGAACTTCCTGTAGTCTTTAGGAATTTTTCAGAGTAATTCTCAAAACATCCTTGTTACTCTAGGGCCTAGGAGTAATAGGATTACATTTGTGGAATGGGCTTACGATCATCTATTTTTTTTAATAAAACATAACTTTTATCAATTTGAACGAGTATTGTTTCATTTTTATCAACCAATATTCCGTTAAACTTTTGCAATTCTTATTCTTTCATAGCACATAAATAATCATTCTTAAATTCATTCATTCTTTGTATATTCTTTATACTTCACAGATCCCTAGATATCAATGACATGAGCACTGATATTACAAATCCTGATTTCTCTCGCAAGCAAGACATGTGTTTAGAGGAATACCAGGATTTTGAGGATGCCCAGGATTGTGATGTGCCTCTGGATCTGTTGAGGATGGTAAGGAGGAGAAACAAATCATGCCCCATGTGAAAGAAGCAATAGAGAATATAACCCTAAAGGAAGGGAAAGAGGTAAAAATCGGCACGCATATTGCCAAGGACACAAGGCAAAGACTGATTGAGTTGCTATGTGAGTTCAAGGATATCTTCGCATGATCCTATCAAGATATGCCAGGGCTAAATATTGATATTGTGGTGCATCGTCTTCCAATAAGACAGGATTGTAAGCCAGTCCAACAGAAGTTATGAAGAATGAGGCCAAATATCGTATTGAAGATAAATGACGAAGTCAAGAAGCAGTTTGATGCAGGATTCTTACAAGAGGTGAAGTACTCTGAATGGGTAGCTAACATTGTACCAGTCCCTAAGAAGGATGGGAAGGTACGAATGTGCGTTGATTACAGAGATCTGAACAAAGCTAGCCCAAAAGATAATATCCCTTTACCACACATAGACACTTTGGTAGACAACACAACGAGGTATTCGTTGTTCTCCTTCATGGATGGTTTCTCGGGGTACAACCAGATAAAGATGCATCCGGAAGACATGGATAAAACCACATTCATAACATTGTGGGGCACCTTTTGTTACAAGGTAATGCCCTTTGGGTTGAAGAATGCAGAAGCAACATACCAAAGGGCTATGGTGACTTTATTCCACGATATGATACACAAAGAAATTGAGGAGTATGTTGATGATATGATTGCTAAATCTCGAACAGAGAAGGAACATATTGAAGTTTTGAGGAAGTTGTTCTTGAGATTAAGAAAATTTCAGTTGAAACTTAATCTGGCAAAGTACATCTTCGGAGCTAGGTCGGGGAAGTTATTGGGCTTTGTGGTCAGTGAAAAGGGAATAAAAGTCGACTCAGATAAAGTTAGAGCCATACGAGAATTGCCCCCACCATGTACTCAGAAGGAAGTTCGGGGTTTTCTTGGAAGATTGAATCATATTGCTCAGTTTATTTCACAATTAACCGAGAAATGTGATCCCATATTTCACCTCCTTAGAAAACACAACCAAGGTACTTGGGATGAGGAATGCCAGAATGCTTTTGATAATGTTAAGAAATACTTGTTAAATGCTTCAGTGTTATCTCCGCCTAGTCTAGATAGACCATTAATTTTGTACTTATCAGTGTTTAGTAATTCTATGGGATGTGTGCTTGACCAACATTACGAGTCAGGAAGAAAAGAGAAGGCGATATACTACCTCAGCAAGAAATTCACAGAGTGTGAGATGAGATATTCGCCAATTGAGAAATTGTGTTGTGTTTTAATCTGGACGACTCGAAGGTTGAGGCATTATATGTTATATCATACGACTTGGCTAATTTCAAAACTTGATCCATTAAAGTATATGATGGAGTCAACAGCACTAAATGGAAGAATGGCAAGGTGACAAATTCTGCTTTCAGAATTTGACATAGTCTATGTGAGTCAGAAGGCTATAAAAGGAAGTGCGATAGCGGAATTTCGGGCTATTAGAGCTCTAGAGGACTATGAGCCGTTGAATTTTGATTTCCCAAATGAGGAGTTGATGTGTGTAGCAACTAAAGAGGATTATCCTTGGAAGCTGAGTTTTGATAGGGCATCCAATGCGGTGGGAAATGAAATTGGGGCAGTCTTGGAATCCCTAAATGGTGATTATTATCCATTCACGTGCAAGTTGAATTTTGATTGCACAAAGAATATGGCCGAGTATGAAGCGTGCATCATGGGACTCCGATCGGCTATAGAGCGAGGAATAAGAACCTTGAAAGTATATGGAGACTCTGCGTTGGTAATTTACCAGCTTAAAGGTGAATGGGAGACAAGGGATCTTAAATTGACCAATTACCGAAAGGTAGTTTTGGGGTTACTTGAGGAGTTCGATGATATCACTTTCAATTATATCCCACGAGATGAAAACCAGATGGCAGATGCTCTAGCAACCTTGGCTTCAATGATTAGAGCGAATAAAGAGGAGGAGATGAGACCCATTCAGATAGGTATCTTTAAGGCTCCAGCTCACTATTGTAACATTGAGGAAGAAGAAAAGGATGATAACCCTTTGTATCAGGATATATTACGACATGTGAAAAATCGTAAATACCCAGAACAGGCAACTGAAAATGATAAGTGAACTTCACGGAGGTTAGTCTGCGATTATGTGCTAGATAGGGATATCCTTTATAAAAGAAGAAAGGACCAAGTACTGTTGAGATGTGTTGATGCCGTGGAAGCTAAGTTAATCTTGGAGGAAGTTCACGAGGGTGTTTGTAGGACGCACACTAATGGTTTCATGATGGTTAGAAAAATCATGAGGTTTGGATATTATTGGTCTACTATGGAAGGGGATTGTATCAACTATGCCAAGAAATGCCATAAATGTCAGATTTATGGAGACAAGATTCATTTACCACCTTCACCTCTACATGATATGACTTCTCCATGGCCTTTTTCCATGTGGGGCATGGATGTCATTGGGTCAATATCACCAAAAGCTTCAAATGGGCATTGCTTTATCTTTGTGGTCATTGGTTACTTCACGAAGTGGGTAGAGGCTTCTTCTTATGCGAATGTTACAAAGTCGGCTGTGAGTCGATTCTTGAAGAAAGAGATCATTTGTCGGTATGGGATGCCTGAAAGGATCATATCAGACAATGCATTGAACTTGAACAATAAAACGATAGCAAAAGTTTACAGTCAGTTCAAGATTAAGAATCACAACTCTTCTCCGTACCGCCCAAAGATGAATGGGGCAGTGGAAGCTGCTAACAAAAACATCAAGAAGATAGTGGGGAAAATGAATGAAACCTACAGAGATTGGCATGAGAAGTTACCATTTGCACTCTTAGCTTATCGAACGTCTGTCAGAACCTTTACTGGGGCAACTCCTTTCTCGTTGGTTTATGGGATGGAAGCAGTGTTACCCATTGAAGTGGAAATACCGTCTCTCCGAGTCTTGTCAAAGATAAAGTTGGATGAAGCTGAATGGATACAATCGCGATATGATCAGTTGAACTTGATTGAGGAAAAGAGGCTAAGGGCTATTCGTCATGGTCAGATGTATCAGAAGCGAATGATGCGAGCTTACGACAAGAAAGTACGACCAAGAGAATTCCACGAGGGGGATCTTGTGCTGAAAAAGATCCTTCCCATTCAGAAGGACTTTAGAGGAAAATGGATGCCGAATTGGGAAGGGCCGTATGTCGTGAAGAAGGCCTTCTCTGGGGGTGCGTTGATCTTAACGGAAATGGATGGGAAGAGTTTACCCAATCCAGTGAATTCAGGCTCAGTCAAAAAGTACTTTGTCTAAGGAAGAGGAGAATCCAGGGTGAAAACTAGCAAAGGGCGCCTTGAGTTTTCGAACAAAAAAAAATGGAGAGGCCAATGTGAAAACCCGCAAAGGGCGCCTTGTGACCAAAGGGGTTTTGAGTTGAAAACTCGAAAGGGCAGCTCAAATTTTGAAGAGCACATGGTAATCTTGCTATATTTGATTCAACAAAGAGGGAAGCGCGTTGCATATCGGGGCATCAACAAAGTACTTTGGATCTTTTAAACACATGTTGAACTCAAAAAAGTCTTCATGGAGCTGGTGTATAGACGCTCAAGCGGCGATATCTAGGGCATCTAACTTTTGTCCTGTTTGCTATCTTTAGATTCTCTTTCTTCTCAAAGATAGGCTATCAGATTAATTTTCTTTGTATTTTTGACAAATTCATTCAAATCTAATTATTCTCAAGATTAAATCCATCTTCCATTATTCTTAAAGTATGTTGCATTAAAATAATGATAGATGAACTAAATAATTTTCACAAATGAAGTTTTGCTCATTACTCTGGAAATGTCTAGATAATACAAGAAACTAAAACAGAACAATTGTTCGAGGAATTCACGTAAGAGAGGTTTGAAAGAACTTGAGGAAATTCTTTCTTTGGTCCAAAATGATGATTGGACAAATCAAACGATTCGATCCTAAGAGGGGATCATCTTACAAACATTTTTGGTGGGTCATAGCATTTGAAGAATGGTACAAACCCACGGGCTAAGTGAGAAGGATACTTCGAGAGAAATAAGGATAATCTTTGACAAAGGAATGAGTGATGGTGTCTGGAATAGGAATCATTTTCATAACATTTTGCATAACTAGGAGCATTTGATTCATTTCAAGCATGGCATCTTAATCATTAGGCATGAACTCATGCACATTATACAGGTTATGTCCTTCAAGGGACAATGAAGATTGATGCACCTTAACCCCCTAAGCAGTAGGGTAACAGGGTAAGACATAGCGGATTTGGCTTTCACGTGTTTACGCTGAAGCAGATCTAAGATGATTTGGCATCTCTTTATTGTTAGAGAACAAATCGAAGAAACAGATTTGGCATCTCTGTATTCGACGGGGAGCAGATCGAAGACATAGCAGATCTAATCTTTAGATGTTTTCACATCGAAGTAGATCCAAGGTGATTTGGCATCCTCGCATTTACAAGGAGCATATCAAAGACATAGCAGATTTGGCTTTCACGTGTTTACGCTGAAGCAAATCTAAGACGATTTGGCGTCTTTGTATTGTCAGAGAGCAAATCAAAGATAGTAGATTTGGCATCTCTGTATTGTCAGAGAGCAGATCGAAGATAGTAGATTTGGTGTCTCTGTATTGTCAGAGAACAATCGAAGAAACAGATTTGGCATCTCTGTATTCGACAGGGAGCAGATCGAAGACATAGCAGATCTAATCTTTAGATGTTTTCACATCGAAGTAGATCCAAGATGATTTGGCATCCTCGCGTTTACAAGGAGCAGATCAAAGACATAGCAGATTTGGCTTTCACGTGTTTACGCTGAAGCAAATCTAAGACGATTTGGCGTCTTTGTATTGTCAGAGAGCAAATCAAAGATAGCAGATTTGGCATCTCTGTATTGTCAGAGAGCAGATCGAAGATAGTAGATTTGGTGTCTCTGTATTGTCAGAGAACAAATCGAAGAAATAGATTTGGCATCTCCATATTCGACGGAGAGCAGATCGAAGACATAGCAGATCTAACCTTCAGATGTTTTCATATCGAAGTAGATTTAAGATGATTTGGCATCCTTGCATTTACAAGGAGCAGATCGAAGATATAGCAAATCTAACCTTCGGATGTTTTCATATCGAAGTAGATCTAAGATGATTTGGCATCCTGGCGTTTACAAGGAGCAGATCAAAGACATAGCAGATTTTGCTTTCACATGTTTACGATGAAGCAGATATAGCAGATTTGGCGTCTCTGTATTGTCAGAGAGCAGATCGAAGATATCAACATGGCGTCCCTGAGGTTGCAAGGAGTAGGTTGAAGATAGCAGATATTGCATTCCTGAAGTTACAATGAAGCAAATTGAAGCTATCATATTTATGGACCAATACTTCTGAAGTTGCAGATAGGTTGAAGGCCATTTGAAGAAAAATCTCAAGATTGGGTCGAACCGGGCAAAATGGGTCCTTTTATAGACATTGCTCTATTACCGTTACACGACAATGAGCAAATAGGGGCAGCTGTAGTAGCCCATTTCTGCCCGGGCCCGTAATTGAATTAAAAAATAATAAAGTTTATACAATCCATGTACAAAGCCCAAAATTCATTTACAATCCATTACCCATTTACATTTGACCCAAATTGTAACACCCCTAACCCGTATCCGTCGTCAAAATAGGGTTTCGGAGCATTACTAGAATTTACGAATCACCTAAAAAAAATTAATTAAATACTTACCGAATCAATGCATCATATAAATAAATATATTATCATTCAATCAATGGTTTGGCACTTGTCTAAGCATCAACAAACAACACTTATTAGTGTACTTACACATATTTCATTTATCTATCTTTTTAATTATTTCTTTCATCTATTTTGTACATATATTTCCATATGACCAATTCTTGTAAACATTTCATAGAACCATTTCATATAACCATTCATCATCTAATACATATTACCTGAATATCAATTGTTCAACTGATGTCATAGCATCTCCCATCTACGGTCTTATTTATCTTCGACATGATGCCATAGTGTCTTTCAATCATAGTCTTACTCATTTTCTATCAGGTTGCCATGGTATCTTTCAACCATGGTCTTGTTTATTTCATGTTACATTGCCATGGTATCTTTCAACCATGGTCTTACACATTTCATATCAGAAAGCACACTCCCGCGAACCTCATCCTTACAGTGGGATTACCAGTCCAGGCTAAATCCCCTGTAATATGAACTCATAGAGTATTGTCGGGATTACCAGTCCAGGCTAAATCCCCTGCAACGACGATTACTCTAATGAGCTCAGATCTGAATTCCCAGTCCAGGCTAAATTCAGACCCTAATTCGGATTACCCATCCGGGCTAAATCCATTTTCCACATATTCTTCGGGAGGGCTATATCAGGATAGGATCACCCGTCTGGGCTAGATCCTTTTTATCATCAATTCCTTTTCAGAGATCCATCGAATTTTCCTTTCATTCAACCGGGATTTCTTCTTCTTTTATCAAATATGTCAATGTTTCATAAAATTTCATATAATGAACATTCAAATCATATTCATATAAAAAAAATGCATTTCAAGCATTTAAGAATATAATTCAAGTTACATGAACTTACCTCATTACTTGTTTGTGTTTATAATTTTATTAATCCGATATCTTTTCTTTTCCACGATCAAATCTCTTATTTGAGTTGTCCGGATCTTTATAAATAAATTTGATCATCATTTTCATTCATTTCATATTCTAATGTATTTAATTAATGCTCTAGGCAAAATTACCATTTTGCCCCTAAACTTTTATTTAATGACGATTTCATCCTTAGGGTCAGGAAAATAAAATTCTTGCAATTTAATCCTTATTTCCAACTATTATTCTCATACATATTGATAACAGCCCATGAATTCTATAAAATATCAGAATTTTCCATAATTTCAACACTTTTCAATTTAATCCCTAAAAACATGTTTTTCCCCAATCTTGAGATAAATTAATAGTTTCATTCAATTTTGGAATTTAAATAATAAAATAGTTCGTTTCATGCAAATTGGTTATTTCTGACATTTTTACAAAATTACCCATAAAGTTTTACTTTTATTCAATTTAGTCCCTGAGCCTAAAACATGCAAATTAGCCATGTTAGATGGATATTCATACATATTTTCCTTCTCCTCCTCTCCATTCCACATCCTTAATGTATATAACACACTTGTAAGTAATATTATCTATAATTTTTATTATTTACTTTTATGAATATTCAAGCTATCCATCTGTGTCATAGTCACTAAATTATTTATATCTGGAGCTATAGAACTCCAAATTAAGTTCCACTAATTTTTCCTGAAACTAGACTCATATATCTTATTACCATAAAATTTTTAAGAATTTTTGGTTAAGCCAATAAGTACAGTTTATTCTTTAAATTTACCCCTGTTCTACTGTCTGACAATCCTGACCCTTCTTCACTAAAAATTAATTATCTCCTCGTACAGAATTCGAATGATGTTCCCATTTATTTATATTGAAAATATACTAATTCAAGATTCTAAACATATAAATTTAATTCCATAATTATTTTTATCCAATTTGTGATGATTTTCAAAAGTCAGAACAGGGGAACCCGAAATCATTCTGACCTTGTCTCACAAAATTGATTATATCTCATGATTTACTATTCCATTGCTTACATAATTTCTTCTATAAGAAACTAGACTCAATAATATTTAATTTCATAATTTATTCATCCTATAATTCGATTTCTAAATTTTTTGATGATTTTTCAAAGTTAGACTACTGCTGCTGTCCAAAACTGTTTTGGTATAAGATATTAATTACCATGTTATAACACCCTTATTTTCTTTTTCTACACCATTTCTCATCACTTTCTCTTATTTTCTCTTCACTAACATATCAAGAACATAGGACCTTATGTAAGAAAACTCTACTATAACATTATTTTCATGCTTTGTCAATAATAACAAACTTAAAAACATATTGAAATCTTGATGTACTTACCTTGTTCTATTGATACTAAACTTTAACTTGATTTTCTCTCTCTTCCAGCTTCTATTCTTGAATCCAACTTGATATTCTAACTCCCCATGGTCTCCTTAACATTTCTCTCTCTTAGTAGCTATGGAAATTCTTTTGATTTCTAGGTGAAAATGGTGAATTTTTGGTGGAAGGACCCAATTGTAAAGAAAAGAAAATTTCTTTCTTTTCCTTCTCTTCTAACATTGGTTGCATGCATGGAAAGATGATGAAAATTCTTCATCTTTCCTTCCTTTTAAACTAAATAATTAATAATAAAATAATAATAAAAATAATAATAAAATAATAAAATATCTTATTAAAATAATATATATCTAATTAAATAATCATAAAATATCATGAACGTCATCATTACTTTCTAGATTTCTCTCTCTTCCAATTGACCATTTTGCCCTTTATTATCTTTTAAAATTCCATCCTTGAGTCATCATTTAATTTGGGTAAAATTACAATTTAGTCCCTCATAGTTCTTCACCTATTCAATTTGGTCCTAATCCATCCATTTTCCTTAGTTTCTAGATCATTCCACTCTTAAAATATTTACACTATTGGTCCTTTAACTTTTTCATATTTACACTTTAACCCCTCAAATTTTAAGTATTTATTCTTGTGCAACAAAACTTTTCTCACTTTTACAATTTAGTCCTTTCTTGAATTAATATATCATAATATACTTCTCAATATTGACATAACTCAAAATTCCCTTTTTTGTCACTTTATTTCCTTATTTTACTATATCAAGGATAATATCTTACTGTAAAAATTTTTAGGGTATTACACAAATACCTAAATCCTATGCCCAGTTACAACCCAATAAGCCTACACCCGGTTAGACTCCGACTCAACTCAGTGAAGCCCAAGAAGCCCAAACCACAAGCCAAGGACGGAAGACCTAGGGTTTCAGAAACCCTAGGCGCCGCAAACAATATGTGTGTTCATTTCGCGTTGTTTCAGCTACCCACCATCGATGCCATGATTCCAGGCTTCGAATCATGTCGTGATAGATGCCCGAATCAACGCCGGTGCCGTCGTCAGTGCCCAACCATTACTGGCTTCCTCGCTGGTACCTACAAAAGAAGAAGGAACCACAGCAACCAAAAAAACAGATTTGGAAAGAAATCAAATGATTTTTTTTTCTAAAATGTAACAAAGGGTTATAAAAACCCCTCTTTTGTCTAATTTGTAAGGAGGTTTTTGGAGAGATACACATATACAATAAAAGATCAGCATCTTATCAAAGAGAGAGGTGATATATCTTTACCTTTTATTTATTTTTTCTTCTCTAAATAACATGTAAGTATTATTAAAATAAATCAAGAAAGTTTACCATTGAAATCGCGTCGTAAAATCGAGATTTTTTGGTTTCTGACCGCCGTACATGGCGGTGTTGACGATGGCACGTGGGCGCGTGTGCCCGATGACTGGGGCTTGGCCTGACTGAGGCCAGAGCTCGGAGGGCCTTTCCTCTCTCCTCTTGCAGAGGATTTTAAAGATTTTTTTTTCTGAAACGGTTTCTAAAATGAATTTTGAAACAAAAATTGACTTAAATAGTGCAATGGATACAGTGTCATTTTGCTTAATTTAATAAGCACTAAAACGGCACCGTTTAGGATAGGATCCGCGTGTTGACCCATGACCCGGGGAGGATCCGCGTGTTTTTGGAAAGTGGGCAAATTGCCCAATTGATCCTTTCGGGTTTTTAAATTTTTTTAATTTCATTTTTAATTTTATTTTAAATTAGCCCTAATTTTTTTCGCTTATTCCAATTTAGTCCCGACGGCCTTTAGATTCCATTCTGGAGAACGGCGCCGTTTTGGGATTAGGGTCGAATTACCCAATAAATCCCTTGACTTTTAGCGTGTGTTTCAATTAGACCCAGATTTTTATTATTTTGCATTTAACCCCAGATTCTTTAATTAAATTCAATTTTAATCCTTTTATATACTTAATTTATTTTAAATACCTTATATATTATTTGTTTTTTTTTATAAATACCAGTTATAAAATAATACATAATATTTTTATTTTCATATTATCCAATATATAATTTATATTATACGTTTTATATATAAATTTTATTATATATATTTTACTATATATATTATTCCTTGTATTTTAATTATGTATTATTATTCATTAATTGTGTAAATTTTAAATTTAAAAAAATTATTAAATAATAGTATATATTATCCTTATTTATATGATAGTATCTATATTACATTATATTTTATTTATATTTTATTACATATCATATTTTATTATATATTAATCCTTATAGAATCTTCCTTTTATTATATATCATATTATATACCTTTTATTATATATTTTTTATATTATTTATCATATAGTTTATATTATTATATATTTTGTTTATAAATATTATTATACACTATATATTATACCATATATTATTCTTTACATCACTTTTATTTTATTATAAAATATACATTATTTTATTACTCATTAACTACATATTTTTTTATTAAATAAATATGTGTAATATTACTATTTAGTACATTATTTTGTTAATATTAAGTTATTATATCCTATAACATGATTTATATATTAATCATTTTTTAAAAAAGGTTCTCATTCATCATTCTTATTATTCTAAATATTTTTTATATCTTTATTTTTATTTTGTTTAATTTTTATTTTATATGTTTATAATTTGCTTCTTTATTTTTTGTTTTCTATTATTTTGATATAGTTTAGTAGGTTAAATTTTTATAGATTATTTATTATTTTATGTTATTATTTTTTACATATTCGCATGAAATTTATGTTGATCTAAGTTACATTTGCATAAAATATTATCACTTATATACTATGCAATTTATATTGTTGTATTCATTATGCTCTATGTTATATTTAGTATGTAACGATAATGCGTGTATATTTTATACCACATATGCATAAAATGATGACGTATATTGTGTAACTTATGTTATTACTCATCATCTTTATTATATTGGCATGGAATGTTAAAATAGGTATCATGTAGGTTAGTATTGATCCTTGGTAGTATGTTAAATGCAACATCACTTTAAAGATTTTTTTTTATTTGATCCAAAAAGAATTTTTAAAAAAAAAAAGGGATAAGGCAATGTTTTTTGGTAGTTAGGAATTCAGGAAGTAGTGCCCTAACATGCTGGGTTGCAATTTCCCGTTTGTCCTAATGCCTAAAATACCATTTTAAACGATTTTATAAATTACAAGGTGACTTCAGTTACAAGAGTCTTAGAATATTGTGTGCTATCATGCTGGATGTGAGATTCGTATTCTTTTGGAATGAAGAAATCTCGGTTTTCAACTCGAATTATTTTAATTTCAAAAGGGATCATATTTTTAAATACTTTTAAAATTCTAGCACTAAAGATAGAAAGTTATTCAATTTGGTACCAATTTTTTGGGTGTTACGAGGGTGCTAACCCTTCTTCGTACGTAACCGACTCCCGAATCCGTTTTCTTGATTTCATAGACCAAAACAAATGATTTCAAAGAAAAGTGGTTTGAAGGTGGTTCAATCACACTTAAACTGATTGGTGGCGACTCCTGTTTTCGTTTTTTAAAAAAAAAACTCATTTTTCAAAATGGTTTCGACAGCAAGTTCTTGTGATTTAATAAGCATGTTATTCATATTATTATTGTTATACATGAAATATATCTTGCTATGATTGTATTGATTTGATGTTAATGGAAATTTGATGGAAAATGACATTTTAAACGAAATGAGTAAGTTTGTATGTAAATAATATATCGTTTTTACTTATGTTATAATATTTTGTTATTATATGAGATGTGGTTGCATATTGAATAATCACTTGATGTAAATTTATGAATTTATTATGGATGAATTGGTAAAATGTTATAAAGTGAGGAGTTTCTCGGTTGGACCTTCGGAATAGAAAAGATACGAATGATCCGTTGTGAGAACACATGTGTAGTACTATGTACAGGATACTTTGTGTTTAAAATGGTTTTAGGTCACGTGTGTAGTACTAAGTACAGGCTACTACGTGTATCAGATGGTTAGGTCGCATGTGTAGTACTAAGTGCAGGCTACTATGTGTACCCGATAGTTTCGATCACATGTGTGGTACTAAGTGCAAGCCACTATGTGTAAGAGACGGTTTTGGTCACAGATGTAGTACTAAGTGCAGGCTACTATGTGCACTAGATAGCTTCGGTTACAAGGGTGGTAATATGTGCAGGCCACCGTGTATTTGTTATTATTTCGATGAGTTCAACGGGGAAATTGACTAAGTGAAAATACATGTGATCATGTAATGACTAGTGTAATTGAATATGAATATGTGATGAATAAGTGCAGGTATATCTGTGTAAAAATTTATGAGCAATGTGCTCGATAGTTGAGCGAACTTTCAGTAAGATGAAATGTAGTAAGTGAGATTATGTAAAAGTGAAATTGTAATAAAACAGTTTTGGACAACAACAGTTGTATGACTTTGAAAAGTCACCAAAAATGATATAAATCAAATTATAGGTTTAATAAGATATGAATTTAAAGCTTAATGAGTCTATTTTCACAAAAAAGAAACGGTGAAGCAAAAGAATTTCATATTCTATGATATTTAAAGTTTTGTGAGATAGGGTCAGAATAATTTTGGAATCCCCTATTCTGGATTTGGAAAATCATTAAAAATTGTATAAAAATAATTATAGGTTATAATTTATATGTTTAAAATCCCTAATGATTCTATTTTCAAGGGAAATAGACAGACTCATCATTTGAGTCTCGTACTATGAGATAAATAAATTTTAGTGAATAAAGGTCAAAGCTATCAAATAGCGAAACAAGGGAGATTTGAATAATAAAATGTACTTATTGACTACACCAAAAGTTCTGAAAATTTTATGGTAAGAATATATGTGAGTATAGTTTCTGGAAAAATTAGCAGTTCTCAATTTGGAGTCCCGTAGCTCTGGATATAAATAATTTAGTGACCGTGACTCAAGAAAAGAACTTAACTGGACTTTGAAGAAATAGAGAGGAATTGAAAAATAGCATCTTAATACATTGCTTATTATTTTTCATGCGAGCTTACTAAGTGTAAAGCTTACTCCCTCCTTTCCATTTCTTTTAGTGTTTTTAGGTTGGCTCGGGGTTGGAGATCGTTGGAGGCAGCATCACACTATCAAGCCAATACCTTTGGAATATTGATACATATGTTAGAAATATCAAGTGAGTGGCATGTATAGGGACCTAGTTCTATGACATGTGTTATTATAATTTGGCCAAATGTATTGGCCTATATTGAGCTATTGATTACGGCTTGTAAATCTAGCTATTCATGTTATGTCTAATAATTGTGATGTGAATATGTTTGTTTGCCATGCATGGTTGGTAATAGGTCATGAGTCTTGAATGCATGTTTTATGATCAATTAAGGTGGTCATGACCATGAATTTAATGTGTAATATGGTAATAAGATGATATTTCCTTGAACATGGATGTTTGATGTATAAGTTAGTAACCATAGTATAATGGTATAAGTGATTAATAAGATGACAAGGTCAAATGAATGTGTAATAATGTGGCTAGACTAGTTTATCATGAGTAGGTGGAACATATGTATAATGACGAGCTAATGTTGAATGTGTCTTAATAAAGGGTGTTTAATCACTAAAATGATGCCATGATTTGTGAGTTTGATGTGTATAAGGTTGCAAGGGTTTATGGGAAACATGAAGGCTTGGAAAATAGCCTAAGAGTTAACTACACAGGTTGAGACACGGCCGTGTGTCTCAACCCTGTGAGGGACACGGTTGGGTGACACGGGTGTGTGACCTTGTTTCATGAGAAAAATTTTTAAGTTTTCCCAAAACTTTCCAAAGTTCTCGGTTTAGTCCTAAACTCTTTCTAAAGTATGTTTTGGGCTTCGTAGACCCAAATAAGGGACTATGTGCATGTGATTGAATGTTTCAAAATATGAATGAAATTTTATGGCCGATTTTACGAAATTGTGTATGTTTAAGTTCGGTAACACCTCGAACCCTATCCCAATGTCGGATACGGGTAAGGGGTGTTACACGAAGTCTGAGTTCGACGGAGATTATTAGTTACATTTTTTTAGGAATGTAACTTAATTATTGAACTTGAAACGATTTTTTTATTTCTTTACTTTATATTAGACTTTATTTGCTTATTTTTTTATTTATAAAAATAACATGTTTGTTGCTTCTATGTAAGTTAAGCACAGGAAGGTGCACAACATTTACGAGCTTTAATGAAAAGAGGAGGACATCCTTACAAAACCTCGCAGCACGTCTCGGAGAAGGGAAGTCCTAAAACTCCTTTTATTTTAGATGGGAACAAGACTACACCCTAGAATACGTGCACTGGTGATTAGAAATATGCAATTGAATATGGAATTAAAGTGCGGTATCTGCAAGTGAACAAGTCAAATTGTAATATGGATTTTTGTTTATAACAAAACACAGAAGTATTCCAAAGATCGTACCTAAGGGAGGTTTGTTTAAACTAAATCAATAGTAATTATGAACACACTAACCTAGGACTAAATAACTACTAATGTAGAATCATATTACAACTAAAACTAAAATAAAGAATTTACATAAAAGAACTAAAATGCATAAAATACTAAATACCAAATTAACTCTAACACCCCTTGCCCGACCCGGTTGTCGGTTCTGAGCTATAGGATGCCACATTCATTTCTAGAGCAACTACCATTGATTATAAAATTAATATCATTCAAACATATCATTATGTGTTAAACACATTTACATTATGTTAAATAATGAGTCTGAGCTTCAATCGAGTTTACAGAAGCTATTTTTTGACCTAAGCACAAAGTAGGACCAAATTGTAAAGTTTTTGAAATTTAGGTTCGACGTCGTGACGTCACCTTTTGAACATTGTGACATCACTGAACAGTCTGTACATTGTGACCTTAGGCCACTTGACATCGTGATGTTACTCATTGTTGGTCAGTGTTGTGATGTGGAAGGTTGCTCGTTTTGACGTGGACTCTACTTTTAGTAAAAATGAACCATTTTGTACCTATTTCATAATTCCAAACCAAACCTAACCAACATGTGCACCAAAATCCATTCAAAATTTACAACATTACGTACAAACACAAGTCATTTTTAATTCCAAAACAACACCAAATCAATATTAGCTCAACATATTAAAAATCATCCATTCAACCATATACCATATTTTTCAATCATCCAAGTATTCATATATCAAACTTATGTTACCTAATCTACCTTTGAGCATGCCATTTAATATGCATTTTGCAACATTATACCATTAGCATAAAACTCATGCAAGTTCATTACCATATGTAATCCAAATACCATTTCAAACATACTAGGCAAAGATTAAAGTAAACTTGCAACAAGTACACATATTCACATATCATAATATACACTTTATGACACCTATATACATGCCACAACATAACTTCAAAATGGCCAAATAACTGCTGAATTAAATGATAGGATAGTGTGATCTTCAATCTATCTGCTTGACGAGTTTCTCAAAGTAACAATCTATAGGGAAAGGGAAAACAACGGGGTAAGCATATGTAATGCTTAGTTAGCTCATATGATATTTACTTAACTTACCTTGAAATTATAATGAAATAAACATTTAAACACTTTGGCATTCAATATGGCATCCCTTGGAATACTTTATAGTATCATATGCATATTAACAAATACAACTGATAGGTTAGTCTACTTATATATCAAAATTTAGAGCACAAGTCATATATATATATACAAAAATTCAATTAATAACATGTACTAAACAATTCATTTTCAATTTGAAAGTATATGTAATTCAATTCATATTCAAATCATTTCAACAATTTCATTTCCATTGGGTTATCGATTTTACCCGAAAGAACCTTAGTAAATTGAACTCGGATATATGGGACTATAGTGCTTACACAAGCTGACAATGATTAAGGTTTCTCACACATGCTAACATCATATCGAGTTTACCAGTTCCGAGGTACCATAGTGTTTTTGAAGATTGACTTGAGATCTGGTTACTACTAGCTCAAGGTGAAGGAGTCTGATGTGTTAAAGATAGTGTTTAGAATGAGGTATGGACATTATGAGTTACTGGAGATGCCCTTTGGGTTAACAAATACACCTGCTGCATTCATGGACCTTATGAACCGAGTGTTCCATGAATACTT
Source organism: Gossypium longicalyx (assembly GCA_025698465.1). NCBI lineage: Eukaryota > Viridiplantae > Streptophyta > Magnoliopsida > Malvales > Malvaceae > Gossypium > Gossypium longicalyx. Next base: position 55,028,609 of record CM046996.1, read on the forward strand.
GGATCGTTGTGTTGTGGTGTTCATAGATGACATTTTGGTGTATTTGTATATTGAAGAAGAGCATGATACCCATCTGCGAGAGAAGCAACTATTCGCGATGTTCATGAAGTGTGAGTTTTGGCTCAAGAAAGTTGTGTTTTTGGGGCACTTAGTTTCAGTTGAAGGGGTTCCCCTAGACCCAAAGAAAATTGAAGCCATTGTGGAGTGGAGATCGCCAAGAAGTGTTATTAAAGTGCGAATCTTTTTAAGGCTCGCAGGGTAGTATCTTTAGGTTTGTTGAGGGGTCCGCCACTATAGCAACACCCTTAAGAAGAGTTTGTATGGACAGAAGAAAGGTAGCAGAGCTTCGACAAACTTAAGGAGATCCTCACCAAAGAACTTGTGTTGATTCAAATAGAACTAGGGAAAGAATTTGTGGTTTACAGCAATGCCTTATAGGCGGGGTTGGGATGCATGCTAATGTAAGAGAGGACGGTGGTAGCTTATACTTCTAGGTAGCTAAAGGTCCATGAGTGTAACTACCCAACCCTTGATTTGGAGTTAGTAGCAGTGGTGTTTACAATTAAAATTTGGTGACATTACTTGTATAGTGAGAAGTGTACCATCTATACAGACCATAAGAGTCTCAAGTACTTGCTCACATAGAAGGAGTTGAATCTACGACAAGAAAATGGATAGAGCTATTGAAGGATTACGAGTGTGTGATAGAGTATCACCCAAACAGGACAAATATGGTAGGAGATGCACTGAGCAGAAAGTCTTTGAATGAGCTGTAAGCTCTACTCGCGCAACTAAGTGTGACAAGTGATAGGGGATTGCTCGCCAAGTGAGACCAATGTTGTCATAAGAAATCAAGGAGAAGCAAGCCTCTGATAGAGAGTTGGTGAAAAGGGTTCGCCAAGTGGAACAAGGAGATTTCGCACTAAATGAAGAAGGGATGCTATGTTTTCATAGAAGACTTTGCGTGCCTAGTGACAGGGAGTTGCAACATGTTATCCTTAGTGAGGCTCACAATAGTCCGTATGCAATGCACCTTGATAGTAACAAGATGTACCATAACCTCCACGAACTCTATTGGTGGCTTGGTTTGAAACAAGCTGTTACAAACTTTATGGTAAAGTGCTTAACTTTCCAAAAAGTAAAAAAAGAGCATCAATATCTTTTAGGACTACTTCCGCCACTTAAGATTCTAGAGTGGAAGTGGGAAAGGATCACTATCGATCTTGCGTCAGGTTTTCCATTGACTATGACCAAGAATGATGCTATTTGGGTGGTTGTAGATCGTCTTGTGAAGAATTCACATTTCTTAGCTATTAGCACAAGCTACAATCTACAAAGGCTTGCAAAAATTTACATTGTTAAGATAGTGAGACTTCACAGCTTGCGAGTTTCCATTACTTCTGATCGAGATCATCGATTCACTTCAAGATTTTAGTAGATTTTGCAAGAAGCTTTGAGCTTGAAGCTTAATTTTAGTACTGTTATCACCTTCAAACAGTTGGGAAATCTAAGAAAGCGATACAAGTTTTAGAAGACATGTTGTGAAGCAGTGTATTAGAGTTCGCAGAAAGCTGGGAACGTTATTAACCTTTGGTAGAGTTCGCATATAACAACAGTTACCAAGTAAGCATTTAGATGGCACCCTTTAAAGCATAGTATGGAAGGAGGTGTTGAACACCTCTATGTTGGGCAGAATTGGATGAGAAGCAAATAGTTAGACCTGAGTTGTTTCGCTTGATTGAAGACAAGGTGAAGATGATATGTGAGAGGTTAAAAGCTGCTTCAGATAGACAAAAGTTCTATGCTGGTTTGAAATGGGGAGATATTGAGTACCAAGTGGGCGAGCATGTGTTTCTTAAGGTATCACCATGGAAGAAAGTCCTAAGATTTGGGTGTAAAGGAAAGTTAAGTCTTGGATTCATTGGTCCTTATGAAATGGTAGAAATAATTGGTCCTTAGCATATCAACTTAAGTTACCCAACAAACTTGATCAAATTCATGATGTTTTAATGGGTCTATGTTGACGAAATATCAAGTAGACCCATCCCATGTAGTGTCAGTAGATGACATTAATGTGTTACCTACTTTTTCATACAATGAAGAACCAGTGAAAATCCTGGCTCGCGAGGTGAAAGTATTGGCAAACAAGAAAATCCCTTTGTTATAGTGTTGTGGTGAAACCATAAGACCAACGAAGCTACTTGAGAAACAGAAGAACCAATGAAGCAACAATATCCTTAATTGTTTGAAAGAGAACATTCCGAGGATGAAATGCCTTAAGTGGAGGAGAGTTGTAGCATCCTCAGATAGCTCCTAGAAGTTTTTGCCTCGCAAGTGAGGGTTCACCAATGTTTCGGTGAACTAGGGGTTCACTAAAAGAATATTAGTAAGTAGTTCTCTAGAGATATGATGAAGTAGTGTATGCCAAATGGTGCGGTAAAGAGGTTCGCCAGATTCATTGCAAGTTGGTTTCGCCAGTTAGTTTGGTGAGCAGGGGTTCGCCAATTAAAGTCAAGTCAGACTTAAATTAGGAAATTAGGATATTGTGTATCTAGAATACTTTTCATGCACGTAACTCATTTCCTAAGTCAAGTAGGGTATCCTAAGATTATTAAGACACTTAGTGTAACACCCCTTACCCGTATCCGATGCCGGGACAGGGTTCGAGGCGTTATCGGACCTAAACATTCACAAACATGCAAGACCTGACCATAAAATTTCATTTAAATTATAAACATTCAATCACATGCATAATGTCCCTTACACGAGCTACTGAGGCTCTAGACATACATTAAAGGCGGTTTGGGACTAAATCGAGAACTTTAGAAAGTTTTGGGAAAACTTATAAAAATTTTCCTGAAACAAGGCCGCACGCCCGTGTGGACACAGGGACACGCTCGTGTAATTCTCTATTTATGATGTCATCAAAACAAATTAATCCATATGGCCACTCCACATGCCCGTGTGCTAGGCCGTGTCCTCCACACGGTTGAGACGCATGGTCGTGTCTCTGTCCGTGTGACTAGTACTTAGGCTATTTTCCAAGCCTTATGTTACCACTAATCCCTTACATCTTTACACACATCAAAGATATACGTCATGACATCATTTTAATGATTTAACATACTTCACTAAGGTATATTCTTAACTTTAGCATGTTATCATTCACTTATTATACATACTCATATAATGTAACACCCCTTACCCGAGACCGTTGCTGGAGTCGAGCACAAGGCGTTACCTGACTTAACTTACTAATTCGGGGCATAAAATTTGCTTTTAAAATTAATTTATTTACATTCATTCAATATGTCCCTAAAAAGGGCACTTGAGACCCTAAAACATACAATTGAAATGGTTCGTGACCAAACCGAGAACATTAAAAATTTTCCGAATACTTAGACAAATCAAAACAATTTATTTCATTATTCCTTATAAAACTGCCCACCTACGTCATAGTCACTAAATAAATCATAACTCGAGTAAAAAAACTCAAAATTTAAATTCGTGAATTTTTCCTGAAACTAGACTCATATATCTTCTTACTAATTTTTTTCCAGAATTTTTGGTCTGGCCAATTAGTACAGTTTATTAGTTAAAGTTTTTCCCATTGCACTGTTCAACTACTCTGACTTCTCCTCACTACGAATCAATTTTCTCCCTGTACAGAATTCAAATAACCATTCTGTTTGTTTCTATTAAAATTAGATTCACTAAGAAATCTAGAAATATAAACTATAAGTCCTAATTATTTTTGTACAATTTTTAGTGAATTTATAAAGTCAGAACAGGGGATTCAGAAATTTCTCTGACCCTGTCTCACTAAAATTAAAATATCTCTTAATATACACTTCTTGTGCTTACTATTTTTCTTTTATATGAAAATAGACTCAAAAATATTTAGTTCTATATCTAATTCATCACCTAATTCTATTTCTACTATTCTTGGTGATTTTTAAAGATCACATCACTGCTACTGTTCAATACTATTTTAATGCTAATTTCACTTTTTCATGATTTCTTTGTATTAACTACCATTTAGGCATACGTAACACCGAAACATGTTCTTCATTAGCCATTTAAATAGCTAATCATTATCAAATATTTACATACCATTCTTTATCCATATCATAAGGACATACACACAAAATGGCTAAGTCCCTATACATGCCAAAAAATAGTCATTTGGTAACTTGATAGTCAATAGTGTGAAGTGATCTCTGACGACCTCCAACCCGAGCTTGCTTTTAAGTACTCTGAAACATGAGAAAGTGAAAGAAGTAAGCTTATAAAGCTTAGTAAGTTCACATGTAAAATAATAAGCATTAGCAATCAATTTAGCTTACTACTATGCTGTCATAATTTGCTTAAATAATGTTTAGTTCTTACTTTCCCATCTTACTCATCGATAGCCTTACCAAAAGCTCAGAATACAAAAGGCACCTTACTTAATAGCTTGCTTACATACCTGCAACATCTCACTTAACACATGAGTACTCTTTCATAATATAGGCATATTGCCAATCATGTCATAAAGTGTCACAAGCATAACTAAAAACTTAACACTTACTTAATACTTGATAATCTAAATTACTTACAATCTCAATATTAAATAAGCCTTAAATGCATACCTGCATTCTTTCTTCATGTTCTCATCTTGTCGTTTCTTTGACTTACTCTTTGGATTACTCGAGAACCTTTTCCTTTTTGAACTTACCATTTCCATGTCTTGACATGGTCTTACGTGGTATCCTTTCCTTATGAACTCACCAATGCCATGTCTTGGCATGGTCTTACATGGGACCTTTGCCTTATAGTAACTCATCAATGCCATGTCTTGACATGGTCTTACATGATTTCCTTGCCTTATAGAACTTATCAATGCCATGCCTTGGCATGGTCTTACATGATTTCCTTGCCTTATAGAACTTATCAATGCCATGCCTTGGCATGGTCTTACATGATATCCTTATCTTACCAAATGCCATGTTCCAAACATGGTCTTACATGGTATCCTTGTCTTACCAAATGCCATGTTCCAAACATGGTCTTACATGGTATCCTTATCTTAGTGCCAGTTCCACATCTTGATGTGGTCTTACATGGAGTCCTTAATCAATGCTGATGCCATGTCTTGACATGGTCTTACACGGGATCCTTGCCTTACCACTGCCATGTCTTGACATGGTCTTACATGGTATCCTTAACCGTCAATTCCTCCTTAAATGCCATGTTATGAACATGGACTTTTCTGTCAATTCTTTCTTAATTGCCATGGTACAACCATGGACTTTGAGATATCAATGCCTTGTCAAGTCATAGCTGAAACATACTTGCTCAAATTCTCAAGGTTAGTCACATAACTTAATAATAACAATACTAATAACAATAATTGCATAATAATAAAATGCTACTCAACTTACATACTTACGTTCTCAATCTCATCATATCATCAACTTAACTTATTCTCATCAAACTATGCTAGTCAATACTTTCTTGTTATCATACAAAGCCATAATACAAAATATGGTCTTACATATAAATTATACAAGTTATCTTTCCAATATCGAATTATTATCGAACATTAATCATTATATATGAAACTCAATAATAAAGTATTTAAGGCCAAAATATCAATTTATCACTCAAATATGCATAATTAAATGCTCATTAAACATATGAACTTACCTCGATACCAAAATGACCATTTTACAAACTTTCTCGATTTTCAGTTTTTCTCCCGTTCTAGGTCCAAATCTCACTTTTCGGGATCTAAAACATCATATTTCACTTATTTAATTAATGTACTATTCAAAACATTCCCTAGCTCAAACTTTGGCAAAATTACAATTTTGCCCCTAAACCTTTACAGAATTACAATTTTGCCCCTAGGCTCAGAAATTAAAATTTATCCATTTTTCTTATGTTTTATGACACTCTTAAAATTTTTCACTTCTATGGAAACATCAAATTCCCACTCTATCATGTACTTATGAACATTAGGTATTTTTACTAATTATGTCGTTTTACTCGTTTTCACTTAAAATCACTTAGCAAAAATTGTTTAACATGATTTCAAGCTTCGTATTCTACCATAAAAAATCAAAATAAACACATTTAAATTATGGTTATTTTTCTAAATATGAACCCTAGCATGAATTATTGCTAGAATAAGCTAAATCAAGTTACCAGGACTCCAAAAACGTAATGAACATTAAAAACGAGGCTAGAACGGACTTACTATTGAGCTTGGAAAGCTTGGAAACCCTAACCATGGCTTTCCCCATGCTATATTCAGCCTCCATGAAGAAGATGGACCAATTTTGGCTTTATTTTCCCTTTTTAATTCTTTTAATTACTAAATGACCAAAATGCCCTTAAAGGCTTTTCTTTCAAATTTGTCCTATTCTTACCCATTTTTGTCGAAACTTAAATATAATGGTCTAATTGATAAATAAGGACCTCCACTTTAAGAACTCATTTCAATTAAATCCCCTTTATTATCTAGAACACACATTTTGCTAATTTTACAATTTAGTCCTAATTATCAAATTAGGCACTTATACATAAAATTTCTTCATGAAATTTTCACACAATTATTCAATCAATGAATAAACCTTAAAACTTAATCGGAATAAATTTTTTTGACCTCAGATTTGTGGTTTCGCAACCACTATTCCATTTAGGCTTATTTTGGGATGTTACATATAATATCAAACCTAGACACAACAATTCTATATTCATTGTCATTTGATGACCACTTTTACCAAACTTTCATAACCATCAATTTATCAAGTAGCCTCAATCAACATCAAGTATTCATGTTCAACATTATCAACTTATTTCCATATTATACATTTACCATGTGGCTATGACCATTTTGATCGGTCAAGAAGCATCCATCATGCATATATGTCATAATACCAACCATACATATCCCACAAGCATAAACACATCACCGTATCACAAGCATTTGAACTTATCGTGGATAATTAGGCTTACAAGACACAATCATTATAAGCCACATCACATGGCTATATACAATGAATCAATATAAGCCAATACATTTGGCTAACCATAAAAGCATCTATCATAAGACTAAGTCCCTATACATGCCACTCGCTTGAAGGTGTTTAATACATATATGTCAATACTCCCAAAGGTGATGGCTTGATAGTGTGATGCTGCCTTCGACGATCTCCAACCCCGAGCCGACCTGACAACACTAAAAGAATGGAAAGGAGGGAGTAAGCTTAAAGCTTAGTAAGTCTATATGAAAATAATAAGCAAATTATCAACATGATTCCATGGAAATATAATCATAATTAGACTTTTACTTATTTTTCGGTCATGCTGTTTTCTCAAGTCATAGTTATTAATTTATTTATATATGGAGCTACGGAATATCAAATTAATATTCATAAATTTTACCTGAAACTAGACTAATATATATTCTTACCACAAAATTTTTAGAATTTTTGGTCAAGCCAATAAGTACATTTTATTCTTTAAATTTACCCTTATTCTGCTGTTTGACAGTTTCGACATTTCTTTACTAAAAATCAATTATCTCATAGTAAGAGTTTCAATTAATGTTCCTTTCTATTTATCTTGAAAATATACTCATTAAGGATTAAGTCATATAAATCCTAGATCAAAATAATTTTTATACAATTTTTTGTGATTTTCCAAATTTGAGACAAGGGAGCCCGAAATCACTCTGACTCTGTCTCACAAAAGTTCAAATATATCTTAATATAAAACTCTTTTGCTTACACCGTTTCTCCTATGTGAAACTAGATTCAATAATATTAAATATCATATCTTATTCAGTCTCTAATTCAATTTCTACAATTTTTGGTGAATTTTCAAACTCACACAACTGCTGATGTCCAACACTATCTTAGTGGAATATAATGGTAACTATCATAAGTTCATTTTCAACAAATCATGAACTTACCATTTCATGGATTTCATGTTAAATTTCACAAAGACATAATAACATAACCATAAAGATTATTCATCGTTCAAACCTTTTGGCTTACTTATCATATACACATATATACTTGCTCATCATAAATCGATCTTTACCAAGGCATTATTCATAAGTTTAGCATACGTACCTATACTCATCGTAGAGTATCGATAACCATACCTCTCTCATATGCCCTCCTCGAGGCTTTCATCATATTTATTACATTACCCGTTGAACACATCAGAATACTATTGGATACGCGAAAAACTTGCACATAAGTGCCTCATATACATACGTAGCCAAAGCTACCTCATAACATGTAGACATCCATAGTGAACTCGGACCAACTCAACGAGCTCGGATGTCACATGCATCGTATCCATAATGGACATAGACCAACTCAACGAGCTCAGATGCTTCACATATATTATGAACTTGGACCAACTTAACAAGTTCAGATTTCTCACGAACCCGGACCAACTCAACGAGTTCGGATCTCTTATTTCCTAGTGACATGTCACTTGTATCCTAAACTATTCCTGAGGTTCAAACGGAATTTTTCACACTTTCACATAGCATCCTTATCGCACTTGCTTGTCATGTCGTGAACAATGACCATAATATCATTCATGCTTAGGAATTCATCATTCTCATATTCATGAAATAAACATGGCATTGCTCATAATTGGATTTAGGCATTTGTCACATAATACAATCATCATATCAACTATATAAATATTCACCACATAATGTTAACACATTAATTTAATTTCAAGCATAAACAATGATATTATTGCATTATTATTGACATACGAACTTACTTTGAATGCGAGCACGACTATTTATTCCGATTTAGTCCACAATCTCATTCATTTCCAATCTATGCCCGAATCTCATTTTCCTTGATCTATAATATCACATTTAGCTTACTAATTAGTCACATTATTCATATGGGTCCAAAAATCATATTTTTACAAATTTGCATTTTGACCCTAAACTTTCACATATTTGCACTTTTTCCCCAAGGGTCGTAAAATGATTTTTATTCAATTTCCTTGCATTTTAAGCCTAGCTGAATCATTTTAATAACTATAGCAGCCCCTAATTTCCACTAAATCACACTTTTATGATAAATTTTGTAACTTTTACAAAACAGTCCTTTTTGGCAATTTCACCGAAAATTACTTAGTAAAAGTCATTTTTTACACACCGAGCATTCATATTCTACTATTAAACATCAAAACACATGCATTTCATCCATGGTTAAATTTTTAAACACAAACCCTAGCTCAAAATAATGGTGGAAATAGCTAAATTGAGTTACCGAGACTTCAAAAATGTAAAGAACATTAAAAACTGGGATCGGGATCACTTACAAATGAGCTTGGAAGCTTGAACATAAAACCTAGCCATGGATTCCATGCTAATTTCGGCTGAATGGGGAAGAAGATGGAAAATTTTCGCTTATTTTCCCTTTTTAATTTATTTATTTACAAAATGACTAAAATACCCTTAATGCCTTTCTTTGAAATTTTACGTAACTCTGTCCATTTTTGTCCAAATTTTTAGAACTTGGTCAAATTACTCTTTAAGGACCTCTAATTAATAATTCAATTCAATTTCATGCTTGAAGCTTCTAGAACTCAAGTTTTACAATTTATTCAATTTAGTCCTTAAAGTCCAATCGAGCACCTTAGACATAAAATTTCTTCATGAAATTTTTACGCAAGCATATAAACATGTTGTAGGCCTTATAAAAATCATAAAATAATTATTTCTAATTTGAATTTGTGGTCTTGAAACCACTGTTCCGACTAGGCCCTAATTCGAGATGCTACACTTAGTGCTTATAAATACAACCCTTATTCCATGAAAATTCTCTCATCGATTATTCTATTGTCAAGTCGCTATTTAGAACCAAGTTCGTAGCAACCAAGGTAAGTCTTTGTCTTGTTAGGTTTGATTGTCTAGAAAGCTAAGTTTGCTCCTATGTTTGTGTATGATATGTTTGTTTAGTAATTTGTCTATATTGATGTATGTATGTTACGAACTAGATATACCACCTACCAACAAGGATAAAGGTAAAACATAACTCGTTTAAAATTCTCAGCTTTTTGGTGAGTGTTCAAGGATCGCTATATGTATGCTAACTATCATGTTTTTTAGTGCGAGTGTTTAGGGTTTGTTATTGTGTGCGAACTATTATGTTTTCAAAGAAACATTGGGTTTTTAAACTAATTCCAAGAGTAAGAATTTCTAATAAAATTTGTTTTCAAGTTCTAAGACTCTAATTTCAAGTTATGCTTTTAAAGTTATGTTTTGTATGTGTTCCTATGTCAGCTAATGTTTTATGATATGTTTTTAAAGTACAATGTTTTTATGAGCTTTTTGTGCGATATCTATATGAACAAGTGCTTTTATGCGAGCTCTTTATGTGGGATCTTATATGTTTGATATAATTACATGCCATAGGATGTGGAGGGATAAGGGAATGTCGAGGTATGCTCCATTCACAGGGACATGTTGGCGCACAAGAGAGTGTTTAGCTTATTGCTACACTTATGGGACATGTTAAAGACTCTCTGAGTCACAAGTGAGGCGTTATAAGGAGATTCGCTTATCCAATAAAAGATAAGTGCAAGTGAATTTGAACAAGTTTTTATGAAACTGTTAGTAACAGTACAAGTATAAGAATAAGAATAAGAATAAGAATAAGAGCAAGCACAAGCATATGTTTATTTTTTTAAGTTTTCCTTTCAGGAACAAGCCAAGTTTTTAAGTATGATTTTTAACAAAGTACTTGGAAATCTATTTTTAAACTTACATGTTTTTCTGACAAGCAGGTAACTGCGAATTGGGTCTTGCAACCTTAAGGTGAGCCGTACTTCCAAATTAGTTTTTGGAACTAAGCTTATGTTTTAAACTTTGTATATTCTTAAAGCATGCATTGATGTTTCCTGTATATTCACTGAGTTATCAATGAACTCATCCACTCTTCTCTTACATCATAGGAAAGTAGGCCACGGATGGCAGTGGCGAGGTAGATGACTTGGCGAGGCTAATCGCTAAACAAATATATGTGTGGGTTTAGTTTCATTATAGTTTGGTATTGTTATTAAAACAATTTCCTTAAGTTTAATTTTATTTATTCTACAAAACCTTGAGAATATACTCTTGTTGCTAATTTCTTATTCTCGTTATAAATAAAGTTTGATGTTTCCTTATTTCTCCTTGAATGCGTGCCATGTTGTATTCTTTTAAATTTTGTGAAAGTATGTCTTAATCCCATATGCTAGGCAATTATATTGCGAAATACTTTTTCATAAGAGCCTTTTATGTTTGCAACCCCCAATATGCATGCGAACCCTCAATAGTAATAACCTTACTCTTTAGCAAGCCCTATAAAAGATTTAAAACCCTTACATAAATGACTCCTTTTGTTACAAAGCTTGTTTTTTTATGCAAAGCCAGATATGTATGTTTACGTGCAAACTTAGGAAGTATGTGAACCTCAGATTCTTTATGAACCCATGTTGTTGTGCGAACTCATGCTTTATGTTGTTATGTGAACTCATATGTTACTTAGATATGCAAACCTATGCTGCATGATGTATGAGAGCCTTAATAATAAATTCTAAGCACTCATTTACTTATGTCTGAATGTGCCTACCCTAAAACACTCTATTTATATCTTCATGCGAACCTTTAAGTTTTACTATTTAGGTGACAGGCAAACCCTTTCCTCTATTTGTTTGATAACATGCATGTAATAAATTCTATGGATTATTTTATTCTAATTTTGTGTTATAACTTATCATATTATATGTTGTATATACCTGGTGTGTTAGAGATTAGGCTGGGAGTTAATGGAAGTCACTCCGGTTGTAATATCCCGATTTTGGGCCTAGTCAGAACAGTGGTTTTGGGACCACAAATCCGATGAGAAAAATTTTATTTTTTATTATATTTTTATGGTCTAAAATTTCACGGAATGATTTTGTGAAAATTTCGTTCAAAAATTTTGATGTTTGGGCACTCAATTTAGTCAAAAGGACTAAATCGTAAAAAGTGCAAAAGTTGAGTTCTACATGCTAGAGGTGTCCAATTGTTATGAAATTTTAAATTTGAGGTTCTTATATGGTAATTAGACCATTGGTTAAGTTTGTGGACAAAAATGGACATGGTTAGGCATGTTTCCAAAGTTTTTCATTAAGGGCATTTTGGTCACTTAGTTATTAAAATGAATTAAAAACAAAATTAAAAGCCAATTTTTTTCCATCTGCAACCTCTTGGCTGAAAATTTCATGGAGAAACCATGGTTAGGGTTTTTCAAGCTTCCAAGCTCGATTGTAAGTCTATTCTAGCTCCGTTTTTAATGATTTTTTATGTTTTTGTAATCCCTATAACAAGATCTATCTATTTCTACCATTAATTTGAGCTAAGGTTCATGTTTAAAAATTGACCCATGTATGACATTTATGTATTTTGATGTCTAATGGTAGAAAATGAGTGTTGGGTGTTAAATAAATGACTTTTACTAAGCGATTTTCGATGAAAACGTTTGAAAGGACCATTTTGTAAAAGTTATAAAAATGGTATAAAAGGGTGTTTTGATGAGAATTTTAGTTTTATATAGTTATAAAAATGGTTCGTCTAGGTCTATAGAGTGAGAAAATTGAATAAAAATCTCTTTACGAGCCTAAGGGCAAAAGTGTAATTTTGACAAAGTTTAGGGGCAAAAACATAATTATTCCAAAATGTGATTTTGGATCACATTAAATAATGTGACTAATAATTGGACTAAATGTGATGTTATAGATCAAGGAAAATGAGGATTGGATCTAGATTGGGTAAAAAACGAAAAATCGACGGTTAAGTTCCTTTTTACTATTTTGGTGCCGAGGTAAGTTCGTGTGTCAATAATATTGCAATGATATGTTTGAATTGAAAATTCTACATTATTATTGCACGAATGGCATGATTTAATATATTGAAAAGTGATGAAAGAATGGTATATAAAATTTGTGAGAACAATGATATATGACTAGTAGCACATGAAGTGTTTGATGAGAATATGATAAATGTATGCTCTTGATAAGAATATGATTTGAATGCTCAATGTATGAAAAATTTATGAAACATGAACATGATTGATAATAAGAGGAAGAAAACCTCGGTTGAATGAAAATGGATATCTGATGGATTTCTCGAAAATGAATTGACGGTAAAAGGATCTAGCCCTGATGAGTGATCCAATCCCTATATAACCCTCCTGAAGAATATGTACAAATAGATTTAGCCCGAACAGGTAATCCGATTAGGATTTGAATTTAGCCTGGACTGGTAATTCAGATCTGAGCTTATTAGAGTATATGTCATTGCAAGGGATTTAGCCTGGATTGATAATCCTGACAATACTCTATGAGTTTATATTACAGGGGATTTAGCCTGAACTGGTAATTCCGTTGTAAGAAACAAGGTTCACAGGAGTGTGCTCTTTAGAAAGGGAAAATACGAATTGACAGACATGTACTTGTAAAGTGATCTAGCCTCCCAAAGAATATATGTGCTGAAATGGATTTAGCCCGGACGGGTAATCCGATTAGGATCTGAATTTAGCCTGGACTGGTAATTCAGATATGAGCTCATTAGAGTATATGTCGTTGCAAGGGATTTAGCCTAGATTGGTAATCCCGACATTGCTTTGTGAGTTTATGTTACGGGGGATTTAGCCTGGACTGGTAATCCCACCGTAAGAGTGAGGTTTTCGTGGGAGTGCGTACTTGAAATGATCACTTGTATGAATTGATGGTGAATGGGATATCCATCGAGATTCTGAGAAATTCAACGAGATTGATTTGAGAAAAGAAATAAAGAGTTCTTGTCATGATACATCATGTATATTATATTATACTAATATGATGCACATGAATTGTCATGTTCGGGCGAGTGTTGTGCTAAATGATAGCACAAGTAAGTACTTAAAACCCATGGACTTGTGATAAGAATGAAAATGAATGAATAATTTCATGAAAATCTTCTGATGGTATCATTATATTGTACTAAATCAGTTTGGACAGCAGCAGTAGTCCTACTTTGAAAATCCACCAAAAATAGTGGAAATTGAGTTAGAGACAGGATAAAATATGAAATTAAAGCTTATTGGGTCTAGTTTCAGATAAAGGAAATGATGCAAGTAAAGGAATCTCAAATGATGAGATATCTAAATTTTTGTGAAACAGTGTCAGAGTGATTTCGGACTCTCCTGACTCAATTTTGGAAAATCACTAACAATTGTACAAAAATAATTATGGGTTATAATTTATATGCTTAAAACCCTTAATGAGTCTATTTTCAAGGGAAATAGACTATTTTCAAGGGAAATAGACGAGAGCATCATCTGAGTCCCGTACTTTGAGAAAATTAATTCGTAGTGAAGAGAGGTTGGAACTGTCAAACAACAAAATAGGGGAAACTTTAAGGAATAAACTGTACTTATTGGCTAGGCCAAAAATTCTGAAAATTTTATGGTAAAAAGATATTGAGTCTAGTTTCTGGGAAAATTAACAGATCTTAATATGGAGTTCTGTAGCCCCAGATATAAATAATTTAATTACTGGCATGGAGTATTGATACATATGTTAGAGATATCAAGTGAGTGACATGTATAGGGACCTAGTTGTATGACATGTGTTATTCTGATTTGGCTAAATGTATTGGCCTATATCGAGCTATTGTATATGGCCATGAGATGTGACTCATATTGATTATGGTTGTAAGTTTAGCTAATCATGTTACATTTTAATGCATATGATGTGATGATATAAATATGTTTGCTTGCCATGCATGGTTGGTAATATGTCATGTGTGTTGTATGCATGTTTTACGACCAATCGTGGTGCTCATGACCATGAATTAGATGTGTAACATGGTAATAAGATGATAGTGCCTTGAACATGGATGTTTGATGGATAAGTTCGTAACCATAGTATAATGGTATAAGTGATTAGTAAGATGACAAGGTCAAATGAATGTGTAATAATGTGGCTAGACTAGTTTATCATGAGTAGGTAGAACATATGCATAATGACGAGCTAATGATGAATGCTATTGGAGTCATGTATGTGTGTGTGCATGTAAAGATGACAAAAAGGCTTGTAAATTAACCTAAGTTTTGACCACACGGGCAGAGACACGGCCTTGTGTCTCAGCCGTATGGAGGACACGGCCTTTGGCCATGGGCGTGTGCCTTGGCCGTGTGCCCTTAAATGGTTGCTGATGTCATAAACAGAGAGTTACATGGGCGTGTGCCTTGGCCGTGTGCCCTTAAATGGTTGCTGATGTCATAAATAGAGAGTTACATGGGCGTGTCTAGAGCCACGCAGGCATGTGTGACTACACGGCCTACCCACACGAGTGTGTGACTCTCCAAAACATGAAAAAAAAATTTAAGTTTTGTAAAACCTTCGAAAGTTCTCGGTTTAGTCCTAAACCCTTTCTAAAGTATGTATTGGGATTCGTAAACCCAAATAAGGAACTATGTAGATAGAAAATTGAAAAGTTTTAAATTTAAACAAAATTTTATGGCCCGGTTTGCATGATTGTTTGTGTTTAAGTCTGGTAATACCTCGTGCCCTGTCTCGGTGTAGGACATTGGTAAAGGGTGTTACATTTAGTGGTATCAGAGCTATGGTTTAGTCAGCTCTCGGACTAACCTAACATGAATGAGAGTCTAGCTATGCATGCCACCAATATGTGATAGTGTGATGTCTCTCGACACGAATGAGAACCATCTTGTTTGGATAGAGATACTCTCCAATTGAGGTACACCGACCATGTTAAATGTAAGGCTAAGGTATTTGGGTAAAGTATAGTCATGATAAGCCTGGATTTAGAAAATTATGAATAAAAGTTCATGATATACGTGATAACATGTGAGATGGAAGTGAATGTTGTGATGAGTACCCATGCTTGTTCAATGATTCATATGATGTTGTACTCTTGGTGTACTTGATTAAATGAAATGAGATAAAAGATTATATCGTAATGAGCTCATCTATGATTGATTTATTTGAACGAATGCATGTGTTTAGGTAACTTATCGAAAGTATCGATGTGATAAATGCCTATGTATACTTGTTTGAATAATTGCAAATGGAAAACTCGTGGAGCCCAAGTAAATGTGTTAAATTGATTGGTTTAATTTATATGACTAGAATGATATGTATATGATGATGTACGAGATAAAAGTTTCAATTGTGACATACTTACTCATGTTTGTTTGACCCTCATAAGATACTATGTGCATGATTTGTTTGATGAAATGAATGAGATAAGTAAAGTTGTTCATAACTCATGAAGTGTATACATAAGTGCACTTGATTAAATAAGATAGTTGGAAAATTCGTGTAATACAAGTGTGAATAAAAATTTGCCTGAAGTGAATGATGTGCTTGTGAAAATGTTACTATGATGATGAAATAGCGTTATATGATATAGATGTGCGTATGAGAGATGAGTTATGGACCTTACGACCCCACCCCCTTACTAGGGTGGTGTTGTGGTAAAGGATTTTTGGAGATTATAGTTGAATAAGCTCACAAGTATGAGATCAAATGATTCAGTGTTAGAATGATTACAAATATGATCAGAGATTAAAATGGATTGATACGTAAATGTGGAGCTAGTAAGAGATAGTTGGAGGAATAATAATATTCGAGATGTAAGATATCTAAATGTGGTAATCATGATGACCAGATTTGTAACATCTCGAATAAGGGCCTAGTCGGAACAGTGGTTTCGGGACCATAAATTTGACATAAGAAAATTATTTTTATTATATTTTTATGGTCAACAATTTCACGGAATGATTTTGTGAAAATTTCGTTTGAAAATTTCGACGTTTGGGCACTCAATTTGGTTAAAAAGACTAAATTGTAAAAAGTGCAAAAGTTGAGTTCTACATGTTAGAGGTGTCAAATTGTTATGAAATTTTAAATTGGAGGCCTTTAAATGGTAATTAGACCATTAGTTAATTGTTGGACAAAAAGAAACATGAAATGGGTGTAATAAAATATTTTTAAGTTAGGGGCATTTTGGTAAACTAATAATTAAAAGAATTAAAAAGCCAAAATAACCAAAATTTGGTCATATTCTCCATGTACCAGTCGAAACCCCCATGGAATCCATGGCTGGGGTTTGGTTCAAGCTTCCAAGCTCATTTGTAAGTGATCCCGAGCCCAGTTTTTAATGTTCTTGACAGTTTTGAAATCCCGGTAACATGCTCTACTCATTCTACCATTATTTTGAGCTAGGGTTTATGTTTAAAAATTTACCCATGAATGATATTCATGTATTTTGATGTTTAATGGTAGAATATGAAGGCTCGGTGTATAATAAACGACTTTTGCTAAGTGATTTTCGGTAAAAATGCTTAAAAAGGACTAAATCGTAAAAGTTACAAAATTAGTCATCAAAGGGTGAATCAGTGGAAATTTGGGGCTGCCATAGTTATGAAAATTATTTGGCTAGGCTTGAAATACATTGAAATTGAATAAAAATAATTTTACGAGCATTGGGGCAAAAGTGCAAATATGCAAAATTTATGGGTCAAAATGCAAAGTTGTAAAAATATGATTTTTGGACCCATATGAATAATGTGACTAATTAATAGGATAAATGTGATATTATAGATGAAGGAAAACAAGATTTGGGCTTAGAACGAGGTTGAACAAGGTTAAGCACAAACTCGAAATAAATAGTCGTACTCGAAACCGAAGTAAGTTCATATGTCAATGATAATGCAATGATATTATTGTTCATACTTGAACTTAAATTGATGTGTTAATATTGTGTGATGGATATTTATTTAGTTGATATGAAGATTATAAATTATAACAAATGCCTAAATATAATTATATGCAATACCATGTTTATTTCATGGACTAATGTCTAAACAAACATGAAAATGTGTTGAATTGGATGTACATTGCATGATCAGCTATGCATAATGAGATAATTGATGAAAGGAGAAAAATCCCAGTTGAATAAAAAGGAAATTTGATGGATAAACCATGGCTTACATGACTTGAGATCCTGTATGTGTTGCAGAAAATGATTTAGCCCGGACGGGTAATCCGTTGATCTCAAATATAGAAAGGGATCTAGCCTGGACGGGTGTTCCTTGAGTGATCGAGCCTCCCGAAGAATATGTGTGTATTGTGGATTTAGCCCGGACGGGTAATCCGATTAGGGTCTAAATTTAGCCTAGACTGGTAACTCAGATCCGAGCTCATTGAGAGTGCTTGTCGTTACAAGGGATTTAGCCTGGACTGGTTATCCGGACATCACTCGATGAGTTTATATTACGGGGGATTTAGCCTGGATTGGTAATCCTGCCGTAAGATGTAAGGTTCGCGAGAGTGCGTATTTGAGGTGATCACCTGTATGACTTGACAGTAAATGGATTATCCATCGAGATTTCCAAGAAATTTAACGGGTATTATAATGAATAATGCTATGAAAGTCCCGAGATGAGCGTGGTGATAAAGGTAAAAATAATCGATATGTGATAAGTCGTAATTTATACATATTTTTATCCCATGCTTAGCACATCTTTTGGATGAATTATAATTAGATTTGAGGAATTTGATGCTTCTAATCCTTTAATTTCGTATTTTATACATAGGCGAGCATAGGAGAGTAAAAAGAGCAAGAAATCAACACGGCCTGGACTTCCTCACACGGATAGACCACAAGGTCGTGTTGAATTTATAGACTCTAACACGACCTGGACTTCCTCACACAGGTATACCACACGGCCGTGCCTTTTTAACAGACTTGCACATGACTTAAGCCGCCCCACACGGGCGTGGCACATGACCGTGTCCCTGTCGAGCCAAAGACTAGTTCTATTCAGACAAGGGCATTTTAGAGGGTTCTAAGGCATTTTAAAA
The DNA here is from genome assembly GCA_025698465.1 of Gossypium longicalyx. Taxonomy (NCBI): domain Eukaryota; kingdom Viridiplantae; phylum Streptophyta; class Magnoliopsida; order Malvales; family Malvaceae; genus Gossypium; species Gossypium longicalyx. The sequence continues at coordinate 55,047,539 of CM046996.1, forward strand.
GCCTATATTAACACCCTAGAAGAGAAAGAAAAGGGACACACGGAGTAGGAAGAAGAATTACTCGAAAAAAGCCGATTGATCCATCTTAGAAGCCAGATTCTCCTTCAAGATGGAAGATCTCCCTTAATTTTCCTTCAGGAGTGTTGGGTTTTCTTTATGTTTTGTTATCATTATTCTCCTGAGATATTTTCATTTATAAATATAAACTAAATCCCCTAAATGCCTAAGGGGAATGAAACCTAAGATGGATCTTGTTATTATTTTCTAAATTATATGATAAACACTTGATTTGTTCTTAATTATGTGTTCTTAATTCTTCTTTTAATATTTCAGGATATTGATTCAAGTATTGATGTACTTATTCAGAGGAGCAAAAGTCCCTACTAAAGAGAAGATCTAGCATAATTAAGCAGAGTTGCATGCAATCCTAGACATAGGATGACATAAATCTGCCAGATTAGGGTCAAACCTAATAAGGGAATCCATAGATCGAGTTAATGCAACACCAGGGGTTTTAATTAGAAAGAGATTTCAATTAATCAACCTAGGTTAGACATTGTTAGTCTTGAGAAAGATAATAATATAAATTAGGGATTTCTACGGATCAAGTCAAGTGAATAAATCATCTAATTCAGAGTCAACTAACAAGTGAAGTCTAGGTGGATTTTTCCTTGAGTATTGTCTTAATCAACCAGTTTTCCCAAAAGTATTTCCCCAATTTACTTCCTGTGCATTTTTAGTTTTGTTAATTAGTTTAGGAAAAACAAATCCTCTTATTTTTAGGCTAGATAATAAAAAGAAGGTTAATACTAGTACTTTTAGTTCCTATGGGTTCGACATTCCGGTCTTGCTATAAGCTATACTACTGTTATATAGTTGTGCTTGCCTTTATCGTGATAATAGTTAGTTTTCAAGTATGATCAATTATAAATTTAAGACTTGTCACGAGCACATCAAGTTTTTGGTGCCGTTGCCAGGGAACTATGATATTAGGAACGCTTAATTTTTCTTACTTTAGCCATTTTTACTTTTATTGCAATTTAATTTTAGTCTAATTTTTCTTTTTCTTCTGGCAGGTTTTTATAGTTTATGACTAGAAGAAACCTGTCAGGACCTTTACTTTTTGATAGTGAGATCGAGAGCACAGCTCGAAGAAACCGAAGAGAAATAAGACGAAGCTTACAATACATAGAGGAAGGGCAAGAGGACGATATCCATAGTACAACCGAGGAGATGGCTGACAATCAGAACAGTCAGCTACCTCCTGTGGTTGTTGTTGATCTAGTAAATCAGAATCCTGCTCCACGTACTATGTATGATTATGCTAAACCTACTCTAACTGGAGCTGAATCGAGTATAGTAAGACCTCCTATTGCTGCAAATAACTTTGAACTGAAACCTAACACTATTCAAATGATTCAATAGTTTGTTCAGTTTAATGGTTTGCAGGACGAGGACCCAAACACTCATTTGGCAAATTTTTTGGAATTTTGCGACACTTTTAAAATAAATGGCGTTTCTGATTATGCCATTCGCCTTCGGTTATTCCCCTTTTCACTGAGGAATAAGGCTAAACAGTGGTTGAACTCGTTACCACGAGGGTCAATCACCACTTGGGAAAAAATGACCAAAAAATTTTTATTAAAATATTTTTCGCCGGTTAAAACGGCTAAACTAAGGAACGATATCTCTTCTTTTGTGCAGATGGATTTATAAATGCTCTATGATGCATGGGAGAGATACAAGGATCTATTGAGAAGGTGCCCTCACCATTGGACATAACTTATTGACGCGACCGCTGGTGGAACATTGAACAACAAAACACCTAAAGAGGCTTACGAATTTATTGAAGAGATGTCACTGAATAACTATCAGTGGCAAGTTATGAGAACAAAGCCTACGAAAGCTGCTGGTGTTTTCAACCTCGACGCGGTTGCTATGCTCTCTAACCAGGTAGAACTTTTAAATAAAAAGATTGACGGTTTATATGATTCTACTCAGGTACATCCAGTAATGAGGTGTGATTTAAGTGGAGGAGGAGTACACACAGATTATCCATCCTACAACCCTAGCACTGAGGAGGAACAAGTTCAATTTATGGGTAACAACAATTCTAGACCTCAATAACCCATACAGTAACACATATAATGCAGGTTGGAGGAACCATCCCAATTTCTCGTGGGGTGGTCAAAGAAATCAAAGGCCACAACATCCCCCAGGTTTTCAACAACCACCTTACCAGCAGGAAAAGAAGCCAAATCTTGAGAAGATGTTAACAAAATTCATCTTAGTGTCAGAAACTCGTTTTCAAAACACCGAGACATCTCTTAAAAATTAGCAAGCATCAATTCAGGGGATTGAGAATCAAATAGGCTAGTTGGCAAAGATGATTTCTGAACGTCCATAAGACAGCTTGTCGAGTAATACGGAAACTAACCCAAAGGAGCAACTTAATGCAATTACTGTTTGAGATGAAGAAGGGTTAGTTGAACATAAATCAGAACTGAGACAAGGAATTGTGGTAAGTAAATGTAAGGATGAGGTGGACCACAGTAAGCAAAAGCCAGTAAGTAGGGAATATAAACCTCGTGTGCCATATCCCAATGCGACAAGGAAAGACTACACAGACGAACAATTTGGTAAATTCCTTAAATTATTAAAGAAATTACATATTAACTTACCATTTATTGAAGCTCTTTCGTAGATGCCAAACGTAGTTAAATTTTTAAAAGAGCTATTAGCAAACAAGTGAAAGTTGGATGAGGCATCGCATGTGGAGTTGAATGCAGTTTGCTCAGCCATTCTACAAAATAAGCTACCCAACAAGTTGAAAGATCGAGGGAGTTTTACAATTCCTTGTTTAATTGGTAGTTTAGATGTTAATAATGCATTGGCTGATTTAGGGGCAAGTATTAATGTCATGCCCTATAAAATGTTTAAACAACTAGGTCTTGGGAAACCTAAACAAACTAGGATGAGCATCCAATTGGCAGATAAAACAATTATATTTCCTAGGGGTATTATTGAGGATGTACTCGTTAAAATTGATAAATTTATATTCCTAGTTGACTTGGTTGTTTTAGACATGGATGAGGACAATAACGTGCCTTTAATTTTGGGGAGACCCTTTTTAGCAACTGTTAGAACTGTCATAGATGTTGGCATAGGTGCACTCACACTTCGTGTGGGCGATGAAACAATCACTCTTCAAACTCGTAATTCGAGTAACACATCAAATAATGAGGGTGGTGGTATAAAGCATCCCATAAATACTGATCGTGTAATGCAACCTTCTCTGCAGGAGACACGTTCGAAGAGTATATACGAGCCATGTTCAAATAACAACAAAGGACCCATCTATAAAGAACAAAGGCTACAGATCGAGGAACTTGATGAATGGCGTACACAAAAATTGAGATCACATGATAAACAAAAACCACGCCATGATGGGCTCAATGTTTTAACGAATCAACTTAAGGTTGGAGACACAGTACTATTAGATGCGGCAGACCCGTATATTACCACTTCTGAACCCAATGGAGCAATTCCTTTTACGGTACTTAACATCTACCCATACGGTACAGTCGAGGTAACTCACTCCAAATTCGGCACTTTTAAGGTAAATCGTACTCGTCTAAAACCTTATTTTGATAAGATTGATAGCATGAATGAGGGGTGTAAACTCCACGAACCATCATGACCACGTAACAGAGAGGTAAGTCTAGCTTAGACTCTAAATAAGCGCTTCTCAGGAGGCAACCCGAGCACTAATAGTATTAATCTCTCTAATTTATATTTTTAACATCTAAATCACTAACTGAGCCCTTGAACACAGGTTTTCTAACTCCATCAGGCACACGGACGTGCCTTAGGCCATGTGAAAATAGAGCAAAATTTTCCCAAAACACAGGATGTGATAAGTTGCCATGGCCGTTCGACATGGCCGTGGTCAATTCTGCCAATTCTACACGGGCGTGTGACACACTTGTGTCTGTAAGCCGTGGTGGAATCTAAAAAATTAAGCACGGCCGTGCTCACCACCCGTGGTCGAAACTCTCTAAATGACACGAGAGTGTGCATATATACATGGGTGTGGGAGAAGCAAATGAAGCAGGACACAGCCGTGCGGTACGGCCGTGTGCCCCAACACGCCCAAAGAACACGGGCATGGTCCAACTTCCAGACGCGCCCAAATTTAAAAACCACGAAACATACGGGCTAAAATAAGGGTACACGGGCATGCCCCACGGCCGTGTGCCCCAATTTCTATATAAACCCCTACTATTCATCATCTCCTTCCCTAATCCTTAACCCTAGCCGCCGCTCCCCTCGCCGCCGCTGCCACTTCAGTTCCGGCCATCACCCAAAAACCACTCTTCCTCCCCTCTTTTCCTCCATACGCATAAAAAATCTTCACCCTTTTTCTTCTTTTCCCTTCTTATTTCTTCTCTCCTTCTCCATACTACAACCTTCCACCGTCACGCTACCGCTCCTCCGGCCATCAGACTTTCAGTATCGGTTTTCTTTTCTCTTTTACTTTCTTTTGATGTTTACTATCATGATTTACCTGCATTTTGTTTATTATTTGCTTATCATGTCATCCTCATTTTTAGGTTCTATCATACATATTTGGTATCCTTTTCTTACCATCATTAGTCACTCTCATCTATTTCATGTGCATTTAGTCATGCTATTACTATGCCACTAAGCATAAAATTTTGGTTGACAATTGCTTTATGAAGTTTGCTTGCTCTTGGCTAAGTTTTGTTAGTATCATTAATCTTTGGTTGAATTTGATAGTTTTATTTATTTCATGGTTCGTTCCTTTTGGATTTGGTTGCATATGTTTTATTCTTCGTTCATTAAGACATGCAACCGTTCCATTTGCTGGTATATCATGTCAAATCCACGGGGTAAGAAAACCGTCGTCCCTGCTTCAAAAAAATGGAAGAGACCTGGAGCCACATCAATAAATGCATCTGTCGAAGTGCGTCACCCCTTCCTACAGTTTCCCTTGGGACCCCAAGAGGAACTATTTTAGATACTACGGGCCCGACCCCTAGGTGCGGGCCGTTGCGTTGATTGGACTACTTTAGAGTAGATCCAACTCGCTGATGCGGTCTGAGCTCTATTGACTACTAAACCGTAGAGGCTCTTCCTCGAGATCGTCGAGCCAACTTATCTCGAGGTCACACTAGAATTCTGCTCCACCTTCCACCTTCCACCTTCAAGTAGTTATGACAGAGTTCGATGATCCAAGAACAGTCCACTTCCATCTCGGTGATTTAGTTCACCAGTTAAGTGTCCCTGAGTTCGGTATCGCTTTGGGACTATATACGGAGGAGTTCATGGATGATGACGAATTCGATAGTCTCAACCGCCACATCTATTATTCTCCTTCAAATTGCTGGAAGGACCTAGTCCCTGCATCGGCCACTTACGATCCTAGCCGCTCTAAGGAATCAGCTCTCGCCCCATCACTGAGGTACCTATACGCCATCCTAGCCCACACCCTGACAGGGCGGCGAGAGAGTATCGGCGTCGTCAACACTAATGATACCTATTTTTTATGGAGCATGGAAAATGGGCACGTCTTCGACCTTGCTTATTTCATTGCGCTCGCCATTTGCCATCAGACGGAGCCGCATAGGAGGGGAGTCATCTCAATCGGCCCTTATGTGACTCATTTAGCGCGGCACTTCGGTCTCCTCAACACAGCGGTGTAAACAACCTCCCTCACTCTCATCGGGCAGATATCTCCACAGGGCATCTCAAGTATGCTCCATATTAGGATGATCAAGCACCGACGTGGATATGATCCTCCTCAGTACTGTCTCGTCCAGTTAGCCGAGCAGGAAGACCCAGAGGACATTACTGATGATGTCCCTCCACCTAACGAGGATCCACCATCCCAGCCACCACCTATTCATCGTCTAGTTCATGCGGCTGCTTCACTCACTGACATCTCTGAGCGCCTTACTAGATTCGAGCAGTAATGTTTTCAGCACTTTGATCACATTGATGCTACTCTACATCAGATTTGTCAGCACCTTCACATCTCATCGCCACCCCTACCTTACGAACCATTTGGCGATGAGGATTTTTGAGGACTTTTAATTTTAATTTTAATTTTAATTTTTTATTTTTAACTTTATTTATCTTTTTCAATTACTTTTTATTTTACTACTCTTTAATACGATTTTTACTTTATTTTTAGGTTTTATAATTTATATTAAGCAATTTATGTTTTCGGCCATCTCTTAACGAGTAATCATGCTATCTTATATTTCCTAAAGAGTTATTGATTCTATCGTAGTAATAAAGAGCTCCAAAGCTCACTACTACTTAGGAAATTACAACTCCACTGGGAAAGGTTCTCCACGACTGCCATGCCCTGCTCGACCACGACCATAGCTACCACTAGTTATAATATTCTTTTGGTGCAACACTTGTGGAACAACCTCCACCACCACCAGAGTATCCTCCTCCTATCTCACCCTTGTCTTAGCCGATTACTCTCCATAACTCCAATTCAAGGATTCCATTTAATATTCAGGAAGTTTCACTTCTCTCCCTATCTTATGAACTTATATCTATATTTTGCAGGAAATCTAACTTTGTACATTGAGGACAATGTACATCTTAAGTGTGGGGGGGTTTTCTATATCATTATCAGAAAAATCCCTGAATTTTGTCTTATTCTCACGTGACTCACTCATATCACTATTAGAATGAATTTTGATTAATTTATGATTCTTATTGATATGTCTTGAACTAAAACATTGGCATTTATGCATTAATTGTTTAAAATTTAAGTAATTAGAGGGTCAAGCATGATAAGTTGGTTTTTGAGAATTAAAATTTTTTAGGTTATTTCCTCAAGTTTAGGCATTAACTTGAAATTGAAATTCACAGAGTTCACATCAAAAAGCCATATTTTTTGTGAGATCTTGAGCCTTTAGAGCATATATTCTTTCTTTCATGCTCACTTTTATTGTTGCTATGAGTGCGTCAATATTGATTTGTTATTCTAGAACTTGCTTAGATTATGCATGTCAAGACCACACCATTGATTTGATATGTCGAGATGATAAAGGCACTTAGGTTTAACCCAGTCACTCCATAAAAGTCTACCGTCATAATTAACCCTTAGTGAACCCCCTTAAGCCTAACAAGCCATTCATTAATTTACCCTCAATATTAACCCGTAACCTATTATTGTTGAAATCCCCTCAATTAATTTGATCCCTATTTTTGTCGAGATTTGATTTGAATAAATTGTTTAGCTATGTTTTATTTCTGATAGTTAGCAAAGTCCTATGTTACTTGATTTGTTCTTAAAAAAAAAAACGAAGTTGCCGTGATTTATCCATTCTATGATCATCTAATTAGGAATGTAATTTATCAAATTTTAGTGTTTTTCTAGTTAGGTAATTTGTCAAATTCAATCTCGATTCTAACCTTCTCTTTCAGCTTGTGACCACACCCCCTAGCCAAAGCCACGTTACAACCCTCTAAAAACCTTTTGATTGATGTATCATCTCAACATATAGTGGTGGAGATTTGATTTTCATGCAAGCCTATGGTAATAACTTTTCATATTGACTGTTGAGTGCTAAATTGTTGTCCTTAAACACCTCAAGTGATTTGAGTGAATTTTTAGTGAGGATGTTAAACTCTGTGATATTTTGAATTAAAGGTGATTACTTAGATGAGGGGAGATACCTATGTTTTCATGATAAAATGCTCAACTAGGAATGTTTGAAACTCTAATGTTCTTCTAGTTGAGTTCTCAATGTATGATTACTTATGGATTATTTTGAGATATTGTTGATAGGAATTATAAGTTGAGAAAAATGAATTCTCAATGGTGAGTTGAGGATTTTGCTTGAGGACAAGCAAACGCTTAATTGTGGGGGTATTTGATAAGTCGTAATTTATACATATTTTTATCCCATGCTTAGCACATTTTTTGGATGAATTATCATTAGCTTTGAGGAATTTGATTCTTCTAATCCTTTAATTTCATATTTTATACTTAAGCGAGCATAGGAGAGTAAAAAGAGCAAGAAACGGGCGAAAAACAGCGAAAATGGGTCAACATGGAAAATCAGCACGGCCTGGACTTCCTTACACGGATAGACCACACGGTCGTGTCAAATTTATAGAATGTAACATGGCCTGGACTTCCTCACATGGGTAGACCACACGGTCGTGCCTTTTTAACAGACTTGCAGACGATTTAAGCCACCCCACATGGGCGTGGCACACGGCCGTGTCCCTGTCAGGCCCAAGACTAGTTCTATTCAGAAAAGGGCACTTTGGAGGGTTCTAAGGAATTCTAAAAGCCTATATTAACACCTTAGAAGAGGAAGAAAAGGGACACACGAAGTAGGAGTCAAGGAATTACTTGAAGAAAGCTGATTGATCCATCTCAGAAGCTATATTCTTCTTCAAGATGGAAGATCTCCCTTAATTTTCCTTCAGGAGTTTTGGGTTTTCATTATGTTTTATTATTATTATTCTTCTAAGATGTTTTCTTTTATAAATATTAACTAAATCCCCTAAATGCCTAAGGGGAATGAAACCTAAGATGGATCTTGTTATTACTTTCTGAATTATATGATAAATACTTGATTTGTTCTTAATTATGTGTTCTTAATTCTTCTTTTAATATTCCAGGATATTGATTCAAGTATTGATGTGCTTATTTAGAGGAGCAAAAGTCCCTGCTTAATAGAAGATCTAGTATAATTAAGCGGAGTTGCATGCAATCCTAGACATAGGATGACATAAATCTGCCAGATTAGGGTCAAACCTAATAAGGGTATCCATAGATCGAGTTAATGCAACACTAGGGGTTTTAATTAGAAAGAGATTTCAATTAATCGACCTAGGGTTAAACGTTGTTAGTCTCGAGAGAGTTAATAATATAAATTAGGGATTTCTACGGATCAAGTAAAGTGAATAAATCGTCTAATTCAGAGTCAAATAACAAGTGAAGTCTAGGTGGATTTTTCCTTGGGTATTGTCTTAATCAACCAGTTTTCCCAAAAGTATTTCTCTAATTTAGTTCCTGTGCATTTTTAGTTTAGTTAATTAGTTTAGAAAAGGAAAATCCTCTTATTTTTAGGCTAGATAATAAAAATAAGGTTAATACTAGTGCTTTTAATTCCTGTGGGTTCGACATTCCGGTCTTGCTATAAGCTATACTACTGTTTGATAGGTGCGCTTGCTTTTATCGTGATAATAGTTAGTTTTCAAGTACGATCAATTATAAATTAAGACTTGTCACGAGCACATCATTATGCTATGGATGTGTATAGGTACGTACATCATACTCATAAGTGTTGCCTTATTGAAAGGTGATAAATGATGAGTAAGCGAATTCATGCATATGTATGTGTATACATGATGAACTAGTGAAAAGATTCGAAAGACGAACCATCCTTATGCTTATGATTATGAATTGTGTTGCAATATCATGTTAACTTACATTGTGTAATTGAATATGAGATTTATGCAATAATGAGTCCATGATCAATGTGACAATGAAATTATGATAGTTATTGTGATTTTGTACCGAAACAGTGTTGAACAGAAGCAGTAGCTCGACTTTGAAAAATCACCATAAATGGTGGAAGTCTAATTAGAGAATGAATAATATATGAAATTAAATATTATTTAGTCTAGTTTTACATAAAGAAAATGATGTAAGCAAAAGAATTTTGCATTATGACATATTTTAGTTCTTGTGAGACAGAGATGGAGTGATTCCAGACTCTTTTGTCTTAACTTTATAAAATCACTAGAAATTGTAAAAAAAAAATGTGAGTCAAAATTCATATGAATGAAATACTTAATGGGTCTATTTTTAGGAGAAAGAAACAGTAACATTATCCGAGTGTCGTACTATGAGCTATTTGATTATTAGTAGATAGAGGTTGAAGCTGTCAGTCAACAAAACAAGGGAGAGTTTAAAGAATAAAATGTACTTATTGGATAGAAAATTTTTTGGAAATTTTATTGTAATAAGATAAATGAGTCTAGTTTCAGAGAAATTTACGGATCTAAATTTTAAGTCTTGTAGCTCGAGTTATAAATAATTTATCGACTATGACTCGAGTAGACAACTTGACCAGAATATGAATAAAAGTGTAATTATAGTTGTTTTACCTAAGGAAACATGTTGTTATAATGCTTATTATTTTCATATGGACTTACCAAGCATAAGTATTACTCCCCCTTCCATTTCTTCTAGTGTCTTCAGGTTGGCTCGGGGTTGGAGATCGTTGGCGGCAACCTCACACTATCAAGCTACCATCTTTGGAGTATTGTTGAAACTTAATTTCTTCAAGTGAGTGGCATGTATAGGAGCTTAATTATTGATATGTTTTTTTTTTAATGTTTTTGCCAAGATGTTGGCTTATATTAATTCATTGTATATAGCCATGAGATGTGGCTTATAATGATTTTGGCTTGTAAGCCTATTTGTCCATGGTATGTGTTAATCTTGTAAGCCTATTTGTCAATGGTATGTGTTAATGTCTTGTGATGTGGTTATGTGATTATGCTTGTTCACTATGTATGAGAAGTATATGGCACATGTACCCTAGGACCATTTGAGATGGTTGTGGCCATGGAGTGAATGTGTGGCATGGTAGTAAGATGAAAATGATTAAAAATGGACAATTGTAGAATGTGTAGAGATTAAATGTTGGGTAATAAACACATGTATAACACATGCAAATTATTTAACTGAATTTCACTAAAGGTTGACTAAACATTAAATTGATGTTATAATTTGTGCCTGTGATGTGTAAATGTACAGGGGAAAAATAAAGTCAACAAAAGGCTTGGAAAATAGCCTAACTGTTGGCTACACAGGCAGAGACACGGCCATCTGTCTCAACCGTGTGGAGAGCACGGCCTAGTACACAAGCGTGTGGCCTGGCCGTGTGATATAAATTATTTTGCTGACATCATAAACAGAGAGTTACTCGGGCTGAGGACATGGGTGTGTCCCAAGCTACACGGGCATGTGTGACCACACGGCCTCACCCATACGCACGTGTGAGTCTCCAAAGCTAGAAAATTGTTAAGTTGCCCAAAGTTTATCGAATGTTTTCGATTTTGTCCCGAACCGTCCCAATGTATTTTTTAGGCCTCGAAGGCCTGTATAAGGGACGATATGCATGTGTTTGAAAACTTTTAATTTTGGGCAAAATTTGGTGACCCAGTTTTGTATGTTTGTGAATGTTTAAGTCCAGTAACTCCTCGAGCCCTGTCCCGGCGTTGGATACGGGTGAGGGGTGTTACAAGATTATGACTATCTTTCATAAGGCACTCTATGAGTCCATTTATTTCTGGAAATTGGTCGTAGTGTATGTATATTCTCTGATGAATTTTTGTAATGTGGAAATGTTCCCTGATCTTAATGATAGACAAAGGCATTATCAGTTTGATTGGTACATAATCTACATGACCCTATTTCTTTTTGGTATTCTGTTACATTCTGTCTGTTGGGAATTGATGAAAAAGGTGTATGATGCTATGATTCGGTTCCTTCTAATAGTTGAATTGTCCGATATGTATATGGGAATTGTTGCATCTATCTTAGGTGGTCAAAATGATATTTTCTTCTAGATTTCTTTTCTTTAAGGAACCATTGAGGTCTTTCACGTTTTCTTATGAACCTTGTTTTTGGTCTTTCGATACAGTAATGTGATTGGATTTTATTATTTTGGATTTCTTTAATTCTTGTGTTAGGAATTGATATCAACAAAGTCATAAGTAGTGAAACCGTGAGTTTCAATTTGTTTGGTGGATTTCTTTTTCGAGTAAGTTAATTAAAGTTAATTCTTTCTAGTGGTATATTTTTGTTATTTTGAGTTAAAGTAATAGTAAAGGTCTTTGATTGGCATGATAAGTGAGATTTTGAAAGATTTTTGTATTTGAGTTATGCTAATAGCATGAAGAAAGGAATGTTTGTTTATGATATTGTTTGATAGCAGAACCCGACTTAGTTGTTTCTTCTATGCGAATTATTTGTTTGAAAGATTAAATGAAGTGTTTATGCTCGAGTATATTCTTCGAGCTGGAAATAAGGTTCCATCTCTTATACGAGTAAAGGATGGACATTTGAATAAAGAAAGTATATTTTTTAGGAGATCTTGTTATGAATTAAAATTATTATGATTGATAAAGTTATCACCGAGTGAAAATGGAATGGCCTATTATATGTTAGTAAAGCTTTGATTAGATGAGAACATTGTTAACCGAAGCCTTTCAACTGGTTTCGTTTGTGTTGAGCAAAGGCTTCCTGATTTTGAGTGATGTATTGTTGTTTGAATGGTGATGTGTTTTAAGACAACAAGACAAGTGATAACTTAAAGTATCTGATGTCGTAGAAAGACCTGAGTTTGCTTTAGTGTAAATGACTTGGGTATTAAAAGATGATGAGATGGTTATTGTATGATCTTTGAGAAAATCCAAATACAGTCACTAGGGCTTGGACAGAAAATCCAGAGCTGATATAGAAAGTTGTAAGGAAATTCATAAGAGCAGTGTATTAGTGATCGAGTTTGAAACTTGACATTTCTAATCTTTGTGAATGAATACTTGACCTGTTAATAGAGTTAAAGTTGGGAATCAAGTGTTATAAGAAATATTTTTATCAGTATTTATGCTAGAATGAAAATGAGAAGAGTTACTATGGATTTCATATTCAGATTATCCCTATTTCTAGAAAAGAGAAGATGTTATGTGACTCGTATTAAGTGTTTGATAAAATCTATAAAATCATGTCAGTATGTACTGAATTCTCATTAGGTTAAAGGAATTATGTACTTCTGAGATTATCGAATTTCTTAGAATGCTAGTCTTTGCCAATCGTATTGAGATCTGGGATTTGTATTGTAACATCCTGAAATAGGGCCTAGTCAGAATAATGGCTTCGAGACCACAAATCTGACGTTTAAATATTTATTTTATAATTATTATGAGATCTAGAATATGAGCATATGCATGTGTTAAATTTTCCTGAAGAAATTCTATGGGGAAAGTGCACAATTAAAAAATAAGGACCAAATTGAATAAATTGTAAAACATGGATTCTAGAAGCAATTTGTATGAAATTGCTTTGGAATATTAATTAGAGGCCCTTAGAGAGCAATTTACCCGACTTCTAAGTTTTTGGACAAAAATGGGCAGGTATGGGTAAAAATTTAAAGAAAGGACTTAGGGGTATTTTGGTCATTTGGCAATTTAATGAAATAAAAAGGGAAAAATCAAGCCAAAATCAGCTCATTTTCTTCCCCATGCTGCGGAAACTCCAAGGGTCTCCATAGCTAGGATTTTCCAACATTTCAATCCTAATAGTAAGTGCTCCCAAGCCCCGTTTTTAATGTTCTTCGTATTTGAAATCCTGATAGCTTACTCTCTTTATTTCTACCCATATTTCATGCTAGAGTTCATGTTTATAAATTTACCCATGCATGAGTTACTTGTATATTGATGGTTTATCGAGGAATATGAAAGTTGGATGTGTGTTAAACATCTTTTCCTAGGTGATTTTCATTAAAAAACCCTAAAAGGACCTTTTTGCAAAAGCTGTAAAATGTGTGGTAGAAATGAGAAATAATGGAAAAATGTGGGCTTCCATAAGAGGGAAAAACATTCGGATAGGCTTGGGTAAGGTAGAAATTTCATGCATTTCATTATATGAGCCTAGAGACTAAATCGTAAAAATGTGAAAGGTTAGGGGCAAAATGGTAATTTAGAACAGGGTGAAATTTAGACTCAAAAAGTATAATGTGAGTTGTTAATGACTTATTTTTAATGTTATAGACCCCAAGAAACAAATTCTGGAGGTCGATCGAGGAAAACAAAAGGTTTCGGATTAACCAAAACACGATATCGAGACGAATACCAGGTAAGCTCAGATAACTTAAAGTAAACTCATAATATGTCAAATTGCTTGATTTATGAATGTATGATAATAGCATTTGATGATGGCAGGAAAATACATGAAATGCATTCTTAACAATGACAAGTTAATAAATGTCCCGGTTGAGGTTAAAAAGGAAAATTTGATGGATAAACCATGATTTATATATAACTTGAGATCCTGCATGTGTTGCAGAAAGGGTTTAGCCCAAACGGGTAATCCGTTGATCTCAAATATAGAAAGGATCTAGCCTGGACGGGTGTTCCTTGAGTGATTTAGCCTCCCGAGGAATATTTGTGCATTATGGATTTAGCCCGGACGGGTAATCCGATTAGGGTCTGAATTTAGCCTGGACTGGTAATTCAGATCCGAGATCATTAAGGGTATTTGTCGCTATAAGGGATTTAGCCTGGACTGGTAATCCCGACATCACTTTATGAGTTTACGATACGGGTGATTTAGCCTGGATTGGTAATCCCGCTGTAAGATGTGAGGTTCATGGGAGTGCATACATGAGACGATCGCTCTTATGACTTGACGGATAGTGGGTGATCCATTGAGATTTCCTAGAAACTTAACGGGATTAATATGAGATATATGTACAAAAGGAAATATTGAATGATGAGTTCATCTAAGAAAAATTACATGGTACATCATTTTTGTGACTAACTTGTTGATTAAGTGCATGTGATAGGGAAACCATTTCATTCTTGTTGGTTCTATTGCTTAATATGGTTGTATGCTAATTAATCGGTAAGTTTACTTTCCAGTTATTTGGGCTTATTAAGCATGTAAATGCTTACCCCTCTTTTCCCTGTCTTACAGAGCTCGAGGACTCGTAAAGATTGGAAGACAGTTGGAGAGTCAACACACTATCAACTAGTCCAGCTTTGGTATATAAATACTCTTATTTTGTTCAATGGCATGTATACGACTTTTGGTGTAATTTGTTATATGTGTCATTTGATTTGCCAAGATGAAGGCATGTAAAGATATACCAATCTTTTTGTATATGGCCATGGGAATTGGCTCATTTTAAAGTAGGCTATGACCTACAAAGTTATGCATGTTTATGTTTACATGAGTTGGCTTGGTTATAATTGGCAATGAGTTATAAGAATGAGCCAATATTAAATGCGTCAATGAGACATGGAAACCCTTAATACAAAAAGAGAATTAACCTAACATGTATAAAATCGATGATATGAGGTTTACATGCATTGAGGTTTATTAAGGTTATATGTAAGTGTATAATCTAGCCTTATTATGTATTAAGGTAACATATAAGTGTGATTGGTTGATAGAGGGTGACCAAAGGCTTGGAAAATAGCCTAACAAGTTCCACAAGGGAAACATACAGGCGTGTGTCTAAGCCGTATGTGACACACAGATCGCCTCCGTAGGCATGTGGTATGGTCGTGCATCCCCTACACTTAAAATTTTAAGTCAGTTCAGAGCACAGGCTAGACACACGGGCGTGTGCCTTGGCCGTGTGCCCCTAAATGCATGCTGACATCATAAACAGAATGCTTGAGTTTTTGGACACTGACGACCACACGGGCATGCCTAGGCCATGTGAATAACACGGGCCAGGGATGTGGGCGTGTGCTCAGCTGTATGAAAACCCCTTTAGGTTCAAAATGAAAGATAATTTTTAGAAATTCAACACGGGTAGGTGGCACGGACGTGTCCCAAAGCACACGGGCGTGTGCATTGCCTCCACACAAGCGTGTGAGGCTTTAACTAGGAAAATTTTTATGTGCTTTTGTAAGTTCCCAGTTTCATCCCATATCATTCCCAATGTTTGTTTATGGCCTCTTAGGCCCATAATAGGGACAATATGGTGCAATTGGATCTATTTTATATTAGAATGAAATTTTATAACCCGTATTTCTTGAAAATGTTCAAGTTCATGTCAGGTGACGCCTCGTATCCAGTCCCGGTCTCGGGTAAGGGTAAGGGGTGTTAGATTTAGTGGTATCAGAGCTATGGTTTAGTCAGTTCTAAGACTACTGTAGAGAGTATTGAGTTTCCCTATACATGCCATTATTCGAACATTGATGGTGTGACATCTTCTAACTATTTAAATTGTTTTGAATATAGTAAATGTCTTCCAATCATGCACAAGATGAGTCCGAGAGAGCCGAGAGCCATGCTCTAGCTTCCGTACAATGAGTTGTATCTAGTAGTAGTAGAAAGCTTATGTCTAAGGGCCGGGAAGAGGCCCGAGCCGCCTTCTTTGACATGATGGATGAATGGTTTTGGGATTATTTGAGGAATCGCCCCAACATACCACGACCTCCCCCACCCCCTAACCAACTTGATGAGGAATTGCCACGAGGTGTGGCACCTGTAAGAATTGGTAAAGCCCCTGTGGACAAACTTAGGAAGTATGGGGCTTAGGAATTTAGAGCTAAGATCGATGATGATGCTGAAACAGCTGAATTTTGGCTCGAGAATACAACATGGGTATTAGATGAATTATCGTGCACACTTGAGGAGTGCTTAAAGTGTGCCGTGTCTCTCTTGAAGAATATTGCATACCACTAGTGGAAGACCGTATCTTCAGTGGTGCCAAAGGAAGACATCACTTAGGAATTTTTCCAAGTAGAGTTTAGGAAAAAATACATCAGTCAAAGGTTTTTAGACTCGAAGTGAAAGGAGTTCCTGGAACTCAAATAAGAAAATAAGACTGTAGCAGAATACGAAAGGGAGTTCGTAAGGCTAAGTTAGTATGCAACTGAATGAGTTCAAATTGAGTCAGAAATGTGTAAACGGTTCGAGGAAGGTCTGAATGAGAAAATCAAGTTGTTGATTGGGATTCTTGAAATACAGGAGTTCGCCGCATTAGCTGATCAGGCCAAAAAGGCCGAGGAGCTTAATAATGAAAGAAAGCAAGCAAAGAGGGAGGCTCGAGTTTTGAGCAAGAGATCCAGCGGTAAGACGCTCTCATTTCCCACAAAGAAATCAAGGAGCCAACATGAACGCTCCACTTCATTGGTAGGATATTCGAGTAAAGAGAAAGGCTCCAAACGACATAATCAGAAGTTTTCCTCCCCGATGGTGATTAGTTTAGGGAGTGTAGATGACCAAAAGCCGAAGTGTAAGAGCTGCAACAAATTTCACTTCAGAGAGTGCCGAATGAAGAGCGGTGCATGCTTCAAATGTGGTTCTCTTGACCACTTTCTCAGGGACTGCCCAGAGCGAATTGAAAAAGAAGTCGAAGTAGCCTTGAAGTTGAGTGCTCCTATTGCACGAGGCAGACCTCCGAGGTATCCTAAAAGTGCTAGTGGCAGTCGAGCTACAGCCACAAAAACTTCAAAATTAGAGGCTCGTGCCCCGGTAAGAACGTATGCAATACGCGCTCGAGGGGAAGCCTCTGCTCCTGACGTCATCACGGGTACTTTTTCTCTTTTTAATACATGTGTTGTTGCCTTAATTGATCCGGGGTTGACACATTCATACATTTGCATGAAATTGGTGTCTAGTATGAACATACTCATTGAACCTACAGAATTTATCATTAGAGTGTCGAACCCACTAGGCAAATCAGTCCTGGTTGATAAAGTTGGAAATACAAAAATTTATATACTTTTTCATATCCAATTTTTCTTAAATTCATGCAAATCCGGTTAAATTCTTATCGAAAAATAATTAAATATTATAAAATAATTAAATCATGTTAAAAATATGAACATGGTGAATTTATTTAATTTTATACTTAACTTTGATTAATTTTGCCTATTCTCGACAGATTCGCACAAAGGGTGAAAATTGGCTCGGCTGACACTACTAAAAGCACAAAATCGAGAAACAATTTGAAGTATCGAGGCACTTTAATTTCTAGCCTAAGACAGTCTAGAAATGTGTATTAATTCATAAATTAATTAATTTTAATTTATTCCCCATCTAATTTGGGCTAAATAAATTATTTTTAATTAATTATGGAGAAAGGGTCCAGTTGAACCGCACTGGTCGAGCCAAATTGAGTGAACCGAACCAACCACTAAATGGGCAGCCCGGAACTGTCCATATGCTGACCCAAATCAACATTTTAGCTGATTAAATATGCTTGCAAAAAGGTTCTCGAAAGACTTTTAAATTGCATTCAAACCCCACCTTAAATTATGGCTTTGTAGATTTGCCCCGAGCTTAAAATAGCAAAGTTGAAACTCTCAACTTTTCCATGTGTGTGGCCGGCCAAGGGAGGGATCTTTGGCTGCTGGAATTTTCTATTTTTAGCAGCCACAATCAGCTATAAAAGCCACCCATTGCTGATCATTCAAGGCATCCCTCACTTCACAACATTCTCTCATTCCCTCTCTCACTTTTCTCTCATTTTTTCCATTCCATTCCCTCATGTTCAAGTGCCGATTTCTTCTCTTGGGAAAGAGGCTTCCATCTGCCATTTTGGACCAACAATTAGGTGTTCATAAGCCACTTTGATAGCCAAGGCCAAACGAAGAACGAAGAACAGAGCAACTAGTCAAGCCACGAAGAAACACCGGGTTTGCCTCTTGTTCCCTAACTCTTTAATTTTTGTTGTTGTTTTGACGAACATGTTTATGTATATTTATGCTATTGAAATGGTTATTTGAATCAATTCAGCTTAAATTATGTTTTTGTTAGGTTGATTATATTCTACCTGCTTGAATTGTTAAAATGATGTTTATGCTGTTATAAGCCTCAGTAAGATGCTTGATTAAGTAAACCCAGGCCTAAGTTATTCTTGCATTACGACTGTGAGGTAACTAATGAATTAATTATTTAAATGGATTGCAATTGTAATTAGTTGACACAGTACTTAATTAGTGTATGTTTATTCTTC
The DNA here is from genome assembly GCA_025698465.1 of Gossypium longicalyx. Taxonomy (NCBI): domain Eukaryota; kingdom Viridiplantae; phylum Streptophyta; class Magnoliopsida; order Malvales; family Malvaceae; genus Gossypium; species Gossypium longicalyx. Next base: position 55,066,315 of record CM046996.1, read on the forward strand.
TAAGGTAGCTGAAGGTTAAATTAGCAATGCATCTGGCGATATTATTGCCTTGCATAACTTGCAAGATTGTTGTGATTAAATTATTTCAAGGTAGGGATATCTTGTTACTTCATAGAGTCTTTTATATGCTTATTAGGTTTAATTAATCGGTTGAATTGACATAGGGATATGTCAAGAGATGAATGGATTTTTGTATGTGAATTTGTTCATAGTTAGCAAATTACAGGGTTGCTATGAATTTATTCGTAACAGTGGAAACATGAGTTTAGTAATTCTGAGTTCAACAAATATAATTAATCCAACACAAGTATGTTACATTGATTAAATCTTATTTAAAATCGTGCACTAGAACTCTTTTGTTTTATTTAAATCCTTTACTTAGTTTTTAAATAGTTCCTAATCATCTTCTAAACCCAAATTATTTTTACTTCACCAAAGTGTTTTACAATTAATTTCATAAATAATTCTTTTTACAGTCCCTATAGGTACGATAACTCGACATTTACTTGTCACTTTATTACTTGTTGCGATTGTGTACACTTGCACATTTTTTCTGTCATTCCAAAAGTCTGTAAAAATTGTCCTTTGACGATTTAGGGTCATTGCTTTCCGCCTAACCTTATGTTGTAACCATTTGATGAATTATGTAATACTTGGTATGGATTGGTTAGCCCTGCATGATGTAATTGTAAACTGTGGTAGCAAGTATATTGAATTGAAATGCCCAGATGGTGAGATTCTACGGGTTGATTCAAGAGAATTGGGTACGTCACTGGTCGTAATCACGGTAGTGGTTGCTCAGAAATATATGAGAAAAAGGTACGAAGCTTACCTTGCTTTTGTATTGAACATTAAAGAAACAGAGTTGAAGATTGAGTCTGTGCCAATAGTATGTGAATATCCAGATGTGTTCCTAGAAGAATTACCCAGGTTACCTCCTGAAAGAGAGATAGAGTTTTGTATTGAACTAATGTCAAAAGCAGCTCCCATTTCTATTGCTCCATACAGGATGGCACCAACCGAGCTGAAAGAGTTAAAAGCACAGTTGCAAGAGTTGACAGATAAAGGTTTTGCGAGGCCAAGCTTTTCACCTTAGGGTGCTCTCATATTGTTTGTAAAGAAGAAAGATGGTTCAATGAGGCTATGTATAGATTATCGACAACTGAACAAGGTAACTATCAAGAATAAGTATCTTTTACCAAGGATCGATGATTTGTTCGACCAGTTGAGAGGAGCCACAGTATTCTCTAAGATAGACCTGAGTTCCGGCTACTATCAGTTGCGAGTTAAAGAATCGAATGTACGTAAGATAGCTTTCAGAACGAGGTATGGCCATTATGAATTTCTTGTCATGTCATTTGGGTTAACGAATGCACCGGCCATATTCATGGACCTAATGAATAGAATCTTTCGACTATACTTGGATAAGTTCGTCGTTGTGTTCATTGACGACATCTTGATTTATTCCAAAGATGGGACAGAGCATTTGAAGCATCTGAGAACCGTGTTGCAGACCTTACGAGAAAAACAATTGTATGCTAAGTTAAGAAAGAGTGAGTTTTGGCTCTAGAAAGTTGGGTTTTTAGGTCATATTGTTTCGGGTGAAGGCATCTGAGTTGATCCAAGTAAGATCTCTGCTATTGTTGAATCGAAACTGCTTAAAAATGTAACTGAGGTTAGAAGCTTTTTGGGCTTAGCCGGTTACTACTGAAGATTTGTGAAAGGATTCTCCATGATAGTGACTCCAATGACGAGGTTGCTACAGAAAGACTTTAAGTTTGAATGGACAGAAAAGTGTCAGCAAAGTTTTGAGAAGTTAAAGACATTACTAACTGAAGCTCCTGTTTTAGTATTACCTGAGCTGAGAAAGGAGTTTGTGGTCTACAGTGATGCATCCTTGAATGGATTGAGTTGTGTAATTATGCAAGATGGCAAGGTGATAGCCTATGCTTCATGGCAGTTGAAGCCACACGAGAAGAACTATCTGACGCACGACCTAGAGCTTGCCGCCATTGTTTTTGCCTTGAAAATTTGGAGGCATTGTCGTATATTTACTGACCACAAGAGTTTGAAGTATTTGATGACTCAAAAAGAATTGAATCTGAGATAGCGGAGATGGTTAGAATTAATTAAAGATTATGAGCTGATCATTAACTATCACTTGGGAAAGGCAAATGTGGTCACCGATGCGTTAAGCAAAAAATCCTTGTTTGCACTGGGAGCTGTGGACGCTCGATTAACATTGCTTGATTATGGTTCAGTTTTGGCAGAGCTAGAGGCTAGGCTGACATTTCTTCAGGAAATCTATGATGCTCAAACTAATGATAGTGACCTGCAGGCTAAAAGAACTCAATGCAAGTCGGGCATTGAATCAGATTTTCAGATTGGTCGTGATGGATGTATGATGTTCAGAGATAGGGTTTGTGTACCCAAAGACCATGAGATTATTCAAAAAATCTTGCAAGAAGCACATGATAGCCATTTGTCTATTCATCCGAGAAGTACTAAGATGTATAATGATTTGACGAAAATGTACTGGTGGAACGGCATGAAAAGAGACATTTCTGAATTTGTATCGAAATGCCTGATATGTCAGCAAGTCAAAGTTGAACACCAAGTACCTTTAGGTTTGTTACAGCCTGTGATGGTCCCTGAATGGAAGTGGGACAAAGTTACTATGGATTTCGTGACAGGATTGCCATTGACTTCGAAAAAGAAAGATGCTATATGGGTGGCAGTGCATAAGTTGACGAAGTCGACTCATTTCATTCCGATAAGAACATATTACTCTCTTGATAAATTGGCCGACTTGTATATATCTGGGTACAAAATTGAGTTTTAGTACGACTTTTCGTCCGCAGACCGATGGTCAGTCTGAGCGGATGATTCAGATTCTTGAGGATATATTGTTATGTTGCATCCTCGAATTTTAGGGTAGCTGGAAAAAATACTTGCCATTGGTAGAATTTGCCTACAACAACAGTTTTCAAATGAGTTTGATGATGGCGCCTTATGAGGACTTATATGGAAGAAAGTGCCGAACTCCATTGTGTTGGACATAACTCAAGGAAAGTCAGATTCACGGGGTTGATCTAATCAAGGAAACTATAGAAAAGGTTAAAGTGATACGAGATTGTTTAAAAGCGGCATCGGATAGGCAAAAACCATATGCTGATTTGAAAAGAAAAGAGATTGAGTTCCAAGTTGGAGATAGAGTATTCTTGAAAGTATCTACATAGAAAAAGGTGTTGAGATTTGGCCGAAAAGGCAAACTAAGTTTGCGATTTATTGGACTGTACGAGATCACTGAAAGAGTTGGACCATTAGCCTATCGTTTGGCATTACCACCCGAATTGGAAAAGATTCATGACGTGTTCCATATGTTTATGTTAAGGCAATATCGATCAGACCCCTCTCATGTGATTTCACCGACGGAAATTGAGATTAGACCGAACATGACTTATGGTGAGGAACCGGTCAAGATTTTAGCTCGCGAGATTAAACAGTTGAGAAATAAATATGTGGCTTTGGTAAAGGTTTTGTGGCATCTACATGGTATGGAAGAGGCTACATGGGAGCCAGAAGAAACCATGAGAAGCCAATACCCGAACCTGTTCATTGGTAAGACTTTTGAGGACGAAAGTCCCTAAGGGGGGAGAAATATAACATCTCGAAATAGGGCCTAGTTAGAATGTGGTTTCGGGACCACAAATCTGACATTAAAATATTTATTTTATGATTATTATGATATCTAGAATATGAGAATATGCATCTGTTAAAGTTTCAAGAAGAAATTCTATGGGTAAAGTGCCCAATTGGAAAATAAGGACCAAATTGAATAAATTGTAAAACTTGGATTCTAGAAGCAATTTGTATGAAATTGCTTTGGAATATTAATTAGAGGTCCTTAAAGAGTAATTTATCCAATTTCTAAGTTTTTGGACAAAAATGGGCATGTATGAGTAAAAATTTAAAGAAAGGACTTAAGGGCATTTTGGTCATTTGGTAATTTAATGAAATAAAAAAGGGAAAAAATCAAGCCAAAATTAGCTCATTTTCTTCCCCGTGCTGTCGAAACTCCAAGGGTCTCTATAGCTAGGGTTTTCCAACATTTCAAGCTTAATAGTAAGTGCTCCCAAGCCCCGTTTTTAATGTTTTTCGTATTTTTGAAATCCCGGTAGCTTACTCTCTCTATTTCTACCCATATTTCATGCTAGAGTTCATGTTTAGAAATTTACCCATGCATGAGTTACTTGTATATTGATGGTGTATGGAGGAATATGAAAATTTGATGTGTGTTAAACATCTTTTCCTAGGTGATTTTCATGAAAAACCCCTAAAAGGACGTTTTTGCAAAAGCTATAAAATGTGTGGTAGAAATGAGAAATAATGGAAACATGTGGGCTGCCATAAGAGGAAAAAATATTCAGCTAGGCTTGGGTAAGGTAGAAATTTCATGCATTTCATTATACGAGCCTAGGGACTAAATCGTAAAAATATGAAAGTTTAGGGGCAAAATGGTCATTTGGATCGAGGGTGAAATTTAGACTCTAAAAGTATAATGTGAGTTGTTAATGACTTATTTTTATTATGATAGATCCTGAAGAATAAATTCCGGAGGTCGATCGAGGGAAACAAAAGGTTTCAGATTAACCGAAACACGATATCGAGACGAATACCAGGTAAGTTCGGATAACTTAAAGTAAACTCATAATATGTCAAATTACTTGATTTATGAATGTATGATAATAGCATTTGATGATGGCATGAAAATACATGAAATGCATTCTTAACAATGACATGTTAATAAATGTCCCGTTTGAGGTTAAAAAGGAAAATTCGATGGATAAACCATGATTTATATATGACTTGAGATCCTGCATGTGTTGGGGAAAGGATTTAGCCCAGACGGGTAATCCGTTGATCTCAAATATAGAAAGGATCTAGCCTGGACGGGTGTTCCTTGAGTGATCTAGCCTCTCGAGGAATATTTGTGCATTATGGATTTAGCCCGGAGGGGTAATCTGATTAGGGTCTGAATTTAGCCTGGACTGGTAATTCAGATCTGAGCTCATTAAGGGTGTTTGTCACTATAAGGGATTTAGCCTAGACTGGTAATCCCAAAATCACCTTATGAGTTTACGATATGGGGGATTTAACCTGGATTGGTAATCCCGCTGTAAGATGTGAGGTTTACGAGAGTGCATACATGAGACGATCGCTCTTATGACTTGACGGATAGTGGGTAATCCATCGAGATTTCCTAGAAACTTAACGGGATTAATATGAGATATATGTACAAAAGGAAATATTGAATGATGAGTTCATCTAAGACAAATTACATGGTACATTATTTTTGTGACTAACTTGTTGATTGAGTGCATGTGATAGGGAAACCATTTCATTCTTGTTTGTTCTGTTGCTTAATATGGTTGTATGTTAATTAATCGGTAAGTTTACTTTCCAGTTATTCGGGCTTACTAAGCATGTAAATGCTTACCCCTCTTTTCCCTCTCTTACAGAGCTCGAGGACTCGTAAAGATTGGAAGACAGTTGGAGAGTCAACACACTATCAACTAGTCCAGCTTTGGTATATAAATACTTTTATTTTGTTCAATGGCATGTATAGTAATTTTGGTGTAATTTTTTATATGTGTCATTTGATTTGCCAAGATGAAGGCATGTAAAGATATATCTATCTTTTTGTATATGGCCATGGGAATTGGCTCATTTTAAAGTAGGCTATGACCTACAAAGCTATGCATGTTTATGTTTACATGAGACGGCTTGGTTATAATTGGAAATGAGTTATAATAATGAGCCAATATTAATTGCATCAATGAGACATGGAAACCCTTAATACAAAAAGGGAATTAACCTAGCATGTATAAAATCGATGATATGTGGTTTACATGCAATGAGGTTTATTAAGGTTATATGTAAGTGTATAATCTGGCCTTATTATGTATTAAGGTAACCTATAAGTGTGATTGGTTGATAGAGGGTGACCAAAGGCTTGGAAAATAGCCTAACAAGTTCCACAAGGGAAACATACGGGCGTGTGTCTAAGCCGTATGTGACACACAGATCGCCCCCGTGGGCATGTGGTATGGTCGTGCATCCCTTACACTTAAAATTTTAAGTCAGTTCAGAGCACAGGCTAGACACACGGGCGTGTGCCTTGGCCGTGTGCCCCTAAATGCATGCTGACATCATAAACAGAATGCTCGAGTTTTTGGACATTGACGACCACACGGGCATGCCTAGGCCATGTAAATAACACGGGCCAGGGATGTGGGCGTGTGCTCAGCTGTATGAAAACCCCTGTAGGTTCGAAATGAAAGATAATTTTCATAAATTCAACACGGGTAGGTGGCACGGGCATGTCCCAAAGCACACGGGTGTGTGCATTGCCTCTACACGGGCGTGTGGCATGGAAAATTTTTATGAGCTTTCGTAAGTTCCAGGTTTAGTCCCAGATCATTCCCAATGTTTTCTTAGGGCCTCTTAGGCCGATAATAGGGACATTATGATGCAATTGGATCTATTTTATATTAGAATGAAATTTTATAACCCATATTTCCTGGAAATGTTTAAGTTCATGTTTGGTGACGCCTCGTATCCTGTCCCGATCTCGGGTACGGGTAAGGGGTGTTACATGTATTGTGATGTATTGAGAAATTAAAGGAGGCTTTGAAATTTCAAAGTGACTGAGAGTTGAATTCGTGAACTATCAGGCCGTGAGAATTATAAAGAGTATGAGGCTATGATGAACTGGCTAGTTTGACCTTTTGAATACGAAAAGATCTAAGTATGTTATGTGTGTATGTGCCATTACGATATGGAACGGACCTTTGTGTATATGAATTCTTCGATAGAGGTCAAGATTCAGTTAATGTGTAGTATAGCGAAGAACCGCTCATAATTTCAGTATGAAAGATTAAAGAGCTAGTATTAAAAGTACATCATGAGTAAAAGTTCCTTATCAAAGATGGGATAGAAGAGTCTCTGTGAAAGTTAAACCACTCTTCTTGTAAGATTTTCGTGGACGAAAATCCTTAAAGGGGGGAGAAATGTAACATCTCGATTTTGGGCCTAGTCGGAACAGTGGTTTTGGGACCACAAATTCGATGAGGAAAATTTTATTTTTAATATATTTTTATAGTCTACAATTTCACGGAATGATTTCGTGAAAATTTTTTTCGAAAATTTTGATGTTTGAGCACTCAATTTAGTTAAAAGGACTAATTCGTAAAAAGTGCAAAAGTTGAGTTCTACATGCTAGAGGTGTCCAATTGTTATGAAATTTTAAATTGGAGGTCCTTATATGGTATTTAGACCATTGGTTAAGTTGGTGGACAAAAATGGACATGATTAGGCATGTTTCCAAATTTTTTCATTAAGGGCATTTTGGTCATTTAGTTATAAAAATGAATTGAAAACAAAATTAAAAGCCAATTTTTGTCCATCTTCAACCTCTTGGCCGAAACTTGCATGGGGAAACCATGGCTAGGGTTTTTCAAGCTTCCAAGCTCAATTGTAAGTCTGTTCTAGCCCTGTTTTTAATGATTTTTATGTTTTTTGCAATCCCTGTAACAAGATCTATCTATTTCTACCATTAATTTGAGCTAAGATTCATGTTTAAAAATTGACCCATGTGTGACATGCATGTATTTTTATGTCTAACGGTAGAAAATGAGTGTTGGGTGTTAAATAAATGACTTTACTAAACGATTTTTGATGAAAACATCCGAAAGGACTATTTTGTAAAAGTTGTAAAAATGGTATAAAAGGGTGTTTTGATGAGAATTGTAGTTTGCTATAGTTATCAAAATGGTTCGGCTATGCCTATAGAGTGATAAAATTGAATAAAAATCACTTTATGAGCTTAGGGGCAAAAGTGTAATTTTGACAAAGTTTAGGGGAAAAAACATAATTTTTCCAAAATGTGATTTTTGGATCACATTAAATAATGTGACTAATAATTGGACTAAATGTGATGTTATAGATCCAGGAAAATGAGGATTGGACCTATACTAGGTGAAAAACGAAAAATCGACGGTTAGGTTCTTTTTTGCTATTCTGGTGCCGGGGTAAGTTCGTGTGTCAATAATATTGCAATGTTTGAATTGAAAAATCTATATTATTATTGCATGAATGGCATGATTTAATATATTGAAAAGTGATGAAAGAATGGTATATAAAATTTGTGAGAACAATGATATATGATTAGTAGCACATGAAGTGTTTGATGATTATATGATAAATGTATGCTCTTGATAAGAATATGATTTGAATGCTCAATGTATGAAAAATTTATGAAACATTGACATGATTGATAATAAGAGGAAGAAAAATCTCGGTTGAATGAAAAAGGATATCTGATGGATTTCTCAAAAATAAATTGACGGTAAAAGGATCTAGCCCGGACGAGTGATCCAATCCCTATATAGCCCTCCCGAAGAATATGTGAAAATGGATTTAGCCGAGAGATGTAATTCGATTAGGATCTGAATTTAGCCTAGACTGGTAATTTAGATCCGAGCTCATTAGAGTATATGTCGTTGCAAGGGATTTAGCCTGGACTGGTAATACCGACAATACTCTATGAGTTTATATTACAGGGGATTTAGCCTGGATTGGTAATTCCTTTGTAAGAAAGGAGGTTCGCGGAAGTGTTCTCTTTAGAAAGGGAAAATACGAATTGACGGACATGTACTTGTAAAGTGATCTAGCCTCCCGAAGAATATATGTGCTGAAATGAATTTAGCCTGGACTGGTAGTTTAGAGCCGAGCTCATTAGAGTATATGTCGTTGCAAGGGATTTAGCTTGGACTGGTAATCCCGATATTGCTCTATGAGTTTATGTTACAGAGGATTTAGCTTGGAATGGTAATCCCACCATAAGAGCGAGGTTTTGCGGGAGTGCATACTTGAAATGATCACTTGCATGAATTGACGGTGAATGGGATCTCCATCGGGATTCTGAGAAATTCAACGAGATTGATATGAGAAAAGAAATAAAGAGTTCTTGCCATGATACATCATGTATGTTATATGATACTAATATGATGCACATGAATTGTCATGTTCGGATGAGTGTTGTGCTAAATGATAGCACAGGTAAGTACTCGAAACCCATGGACTTGTGATAAGAATGAAAATGAATGAATACTTTCATGAAAATCTTGTGATGGTATCATTATATTGTACTAAAACAGTTTGGACAGTAGCAACAGTCCTACTTTGAAAATCCACCAAAAAAAGTGGAAATAGAATTAGAGACTGAATAAAATATGAAATTAAAGCTTATTGGGTCTAGTTTCAGATAAAGGATATGGTTCAAATAAAAGAATATCAAATTATGAGATATCTAAATTTTTGTGAAACAGGGTCAGAGTGATTTCGGACTCTCCTAACTCAACTTTGGAAAATTACTAAAAATTGTACAAAAATAATTATGGGTTATAAATTATATGCTTAAAACCCTTAATGAGTCTATTTTCAAGGGAAATAGATGAGAGAATCATCCAAGTCCTGTACTATGAGATAATTAATTCGAAGTGAAGAGAGGTTGGAACTATTAGATAGCGAAATAGGGGAAACTTTAAGGAATAAACTGTACTTATTGGCTAGGCCAAAAATTATGAAAATTTTATGGTAAAAATTATATGTGAGTCTAGTTTCTGTGAAAATGAACAGATCTTAATTTGAAGTTTCGTAGCCCCAGATATAAATAATTTAATGACCGCGAATCGTGAAAATAGCTTATCTGGATTTTGAATAAAAAGAGGGAAATTGAAAAATAGCATATTAACACATTGCTTATTATTTTTCATACGAGCTTACTAAGCATAAAGCTTACTCCGTCCTTTTCATTTCCTTAGTGTTCTCAGTTCAGCTCGGGGTTGGAGATCGTTGGAGGCAGCGTCACACTATCAAGCCAATACCTATGGAGTATTGATACATATGTTATAGATATCAAGTGAGTTGCATGTATAGGGACCTAGTTCTATGACATGTGTTATTATGATTTGACTAAATGTATTAGCCTATATCGAGCTATTGTATATGTCCATGAGATGTGGCTCATACTGATTATGGTTTGTAAGTCTAGCTAATCATGTTACGTTTTAATGCATATGATGTGATGATATAAATATGTTTGCTTGCCATGCATGGTTGGTAATATGTCATGTGTGTTGTATGCATGTTTTATGACCAATCGTGGTGCTCATGACCATGAATTAAATGTGTAACATGGTAATAAGATGATAGTGCCTTGAACATGGATGTTTGATGGATAAGTTAGTAACCATAGTATAATGGTATAAGTGATTAGTAAGATGACAAGGTCAAATGAATGTGTAATAATGTGGCTAGACTAGTTTATCATGAGTAGGTGGAACATATGCATAATGACGAACTAATGATGAATGCCATTGGAATCATGTATGTGTGTGTGCATGTAAAGATGACAAAAAATCTTGGAAATTAGCTAAGTTTTGACTACACAGGTAGGGACACGGCCGTGTGTCTCAGCCGTATGGAGGACACGACCTTTGGCCATGGGCGTGTGGCTTGGCTGTGTGCCCTTAAATGGTTGTTGATGTCATAAACAAAGAGTTACATGGGCTGAGGACATGGGCGTGTCAAGAGCCACATGGGCATGTGTGACTACACGGCCTACTGACACGGGCGTGTGTCTCTCCAAAACATGAAAATAATTTTTAAGTATTGTAAAACTTTCGAAAGTTCTCAGTTTGGTCCCGAACCCTTTCTAAAGTATGTATTGGGCTTCATAAACCCAAATAAGGGACTATGTAGATAGAAAATTGAAAATTTTTAAATTTGAACGAAATTTTATTGCCCGGTTTGCATGATTGTTTGTGTTTAAGTCTAGTAATGCCTCATGCCCTGTCCCAGCGTAGGACACGGGTAAGAGATGTTACACCGGTGACTTATGTAGCTCGCCAAATTTGAGTTGAACCAATTCGGCCGGGTATGGGGTGTTACATTCACATCATAGGATAACCACATATTTATACACCAATTACCATCCAGAACATTTTATTTTCATCTAACTAAATGGTTTATTCTAGATTTAACCAGTCAATACTGCCATTTATTTTCCTTTTAACAATCATCAAATGGTTATTCCAGAACAGCTGACTGTCAGTACTATTCTCTTGGTATATACTACTTAGTGATCTTACTTTTGGCGGATTACCATTCTGAGTTTGCTAAATCAGATTATAGGTAAAATAATATCCTGATTCGAGTCAATAAAAACCCCTTTTGATGAAATACACATTAGATCTTTCTAGGTAACAACAGATCCAATTCCATAAAGACCTAGAACAAGATACGATACTATTTAGATATGGAGAATCCCAAGTAAGTCAGATTTAATCTTACATAGCATTGACAAACTAAGACCAATAGATATTTATTAATAGCCCGATTTTGGGTGTAGTCGGAACAGTAGTTTCGAGACCACAAATTTGACGTATAAAAATTCATTTTTATTATATTTTTATGGTCAACAATTTTATGGAATGACTTCGTGAAAATTTTGTTCAAAAATTTTGACGTTTTGGGCACTCAATTAGTAAAAAATGACTAAATTGTAAAAAGTGCAAAATGTGAATTATATAGGTTAAAAGTGTCTAATTGTTATGAAATTTTAAATTGGAGGTCCTTAAATGGTAATTAGACCATTGGTTAAGTTGTTGGACAAAAATGGACATGGTTAGGTATGTTTCTAAAGTTTTTCATTAAGGGCATTTTAGTAACTTGGTATCTAAATGAATTAAAAAGCCAAATTAAAAGCCAATTTTTGTCCATCTTCTTCCCATGGCCGAATTTTACAAGGGAAAACCATGACTAGGGGTTTTTCAAGCTTCCAAGCTCGATTGTAAGTCCGTTTTAGCCCCGTTTTTAATAATTTTTACGTTTTTGAAATCCTTGTAACATGATCTACCTATTTTTAGCATTATTTTGAACTAGGGTTCAAGTTTAAAATTTTTATCATGATGGATAATTGTGTATTTTGATGTTTAATGGTATAAAATGCATGTTAGGTGTTAGCTAAACGACTTTTGCTAAGTGATTTCCGACGAAAATGCCTAAAAGGACCTATTTGTAAAAAGTTGTAAAATGGGTACTAAAATGTGAATTAAAGAAAAATTTGGGCTTCTATAAGCATGAATAAGGTTTTTCTAGGCTTAGATATTGAAGAAATTGAGTACATTTCATTTTACGAGCTTGGGGACTAAATTGTAAAAATGTGAAACTTTAGAGGCAAAAATGTAATTTTTGCCATCATGTGATTCTGGGCTGATTTGGATAGTATAAGGATTAAATAAGTCAAATGTGATATTTTAGATCAAGAGTAACGAGGTTCGGAACTAGAACGGGGGAAAATGAGTATTTGACGGTTAGGTCCTTTTCGCCATTTTTATGTCGAGGTAAGTTCGTGTGTTTAGTAAGTATTAAATTATGTATGTATAAATGTTTAATTGATATAATTGAGGTAAATGCTATATTATTGAAATGAAATGTGAATGCTATTGGGTACGATACTACAGAAATGACCGACAGAGATTTGATACAACGAAAGTCCCGGTTGAACCTTTGGAATAGATAGGATACAAATGTCATGACATTAGGGTTACTGAGGTTACGTGTAAGACCATATCTGGGATATGGCATCATTATGAGACTTCGTGTAAGACCATATCTGGGATATGGCATCGATATGAGACTTCGTGTAAGACTATAGCTGGGCTATTGGCATCGATACGAGATTACATGTAAGACCATATCTGGGATATGGCATTGGTATGATAGTGTGTTTGTGATTCCTGAGTATCCTTTAGTATTCTAAGTGGTTCAACGGAAAATTTAACGGGTATGACAAAGAAAAGAAAGAGCAAGTAAGTGTTATGAATAGGTACATGTATGTACATAAAGTTTATAAGCATTGACTCTATGATATTGTGAGTTCATGATTTCTATGAAAATGTTATTGTGAAAGCCTTGGAATTATTGATTTATACTTGCAATGTACGAAATATGCGGTAAATTCGGTTGATGATCGTGTAATTGGCTTTCGGGTCAAATTGGATTATGATACAACATGTTTGATTTACACAAAGTGTGATATATCGGATACATGAAAAAGTAAAGATTGGCATAAATGCCTATTAAAATGATTTTGGTAAGATATGAGTTTTAAACAATTGAAAGATGCTAATATATGTATATATGCTTGAAAGGTGAATACTAATTAGTAATGTGCATGTTTACTATGAGGTTTGAAAGATTGGCTGTTTATGGTAATCTGTTATAATGGAAAGTTTATGGTTATTAGGCTAATGTTAAGACATGTTAAATTATGCTTGCAAATTGATAGAGAAATCAATGTGACTGGATAAATTTATAACAGATAGCTTTATAAAAATTTATACTATCTTGTGTGTATATTATTGGACTTGGTAAATGATTGGTAAATGTTGCTTATTATTTTCATACGGACTTACAAAGCTATATAGCTTACCCCCTTCCTTTCCCATGTTTCATAGTGCCGACAAGCTAGCTCGAATTGGAGATCGCCGGAGATCCTATCACACTATCTAGCTATCATTTTGGGTAGTGATGAATTCAAGTATTTTGAGTTATGGCATGTATAGGGACTTGGTCTTTTTGTTATGTGTCATAATTAATTTGCCAAATGTGTTGGCTAAAATGCTTGTTGATTCATTTATAAGTAGCCATGAGATGTGGCTCATATTGGCCATTTGGGGTTGTAAGTCTATTTATATGATTATTCATGTGAAATGCCAAAGTCTTGTGTGATGCGGTATGTGGAAACTTGTATGAATAGAATGGATAAATTATGTGATGGCTATGTATGATGGAAATGTGCATGTGAATGAGGGATTGTGGTATGAATTATACATGTACTTGATGATTAAATTGTGATCTATTGGTTTGATGGTATTTATAATACTAATGTGTGAAATGAAGGTAGAATGATATATTGATCATGAATGTGATGATGCCATCATGGATGTGAAAATTTGCATAATGAGAATTGATAAGTTGTGTAATGAGTTATGTGGATGGTATGATTGAGGTTGGGATTCTATGAACATATATATATGTGTGCTTGGATTGATACTATGTGATGATGTTTAGTGTTGGTGCATGTAGGGTAGCAAAATGGCTTGGAAAATAGCCTTATTTTGTTCATACGGGTAGACACACGGGCGTGTGTGACACATGGTCAGCCTCATAGGCATGTAATTCGGCCGTGTGTGCCCTGTATCTAACTTTTGAAAATTAAACTCGCCACACGGCCTAGCTCACAGGCGTATGACTTGGCCGTGTGACTTCCATTTATTTGTGACATCATAAACAGAGAGTTACACGGGTTAGGGACACGGGCATGTGTGACCACAGAGCCTACCCACACGGGCGTGTGACCCCTATTTTGTAGCAATAATTTTCTAAGTTTGTAAGATTTTTGAAAGTTCTCGGTTTAGTCCCAGATCACCTTTAATGTATGTTTTGGGCCTCGTAGGCTCGTATTAGGGACATTGTTGTTAATTATGGATAGTTTTAAATTGGACGCATATTTTATGTTTTGAAAATGTATGATTGATGTGAGATAAGTCTGGTAATGCCTCGTACTTTGTTCCGGCGTTGAACACGGGGTAATGGGTGTTACAATTAATCTCCCACAATTACGAATATGCTCATAATTAAAATTGACAATTTACCATAGCGAATACCCTGTATGCACCTACAGATTCATACTTCTTTTCAGAATACTTCCTCTTAAGATTCCTTCGATATATCACAAAACTAATCATACCAAAATAAGTCCAAACATATCATACCTTATCATAAAATTTTCTATTAAAGAATCCCAAAGCACATCCATAACTTACCACAATTGCGATGCATAAATCATCGCATAGATTTAGTAGAGTCTGCTGCAGGGGCTAAATAGAAATTGCCACAAAGGCAGCATACAAAATACGCCATAAAGGTTTACCCATCATCACCCTGGGACACACAGAAAACCTCATTCGATAAATACGGCTCATTCGCTTTTTTCAAAATGTGCTATGGCCATGGACTTTCTTCAAATTTTTCAAACAGAAATTCGTGTTTACTATCTTGATGGACTTTATCATATAACACCACGATGTCAAAACTCACTTCATAATATCTCCCAACACTCTGATACACCCATTTCTCCACCTTTTTCAACTACACATCATATATCTAATATAAGTACACATCCAAATAGGCTATACTCATGTTCTTAACCAAACCATTCTTCAATATATATTACACACACATTAACCAATCGTATAACACAATATACATCCTAGGCACACACACATAGATACTTCACAGAATTACATGCACCTATACATACAATTTATAATATACTTGATTCACAAGGACACTATACCAAAATCTCATCTATATATTTTTAATAGTCATTTAGGCACTCATGCATCGTTATTAAAACATTGATCACAAGAGATCTATTGAAAAAGACTTGTAGGTGTGTATACTAGGGGCTCACTTAATACTCACCTAAATTGTAGCTCAAATCTCCAGACTTAAACATGCATCACGACCCAACAACCACAACTGCTTAAAGAACATAGATTTTCCATTAAAACTTATTTACATACATTTATGCTAGTATCTCAAACATAGATAATCCCTATACAAGGTATTGTATTCATAACTTACTGTTTATATAACATTTAACAGTTACCACTTTCAAAAACATACATACAGAGCCATAATACTTACTACGAAATGGAAGCACCATTGATTGAATTCTTCTCACTTAAAGGAGAAGAGATACCATTATATTTAGAAAGAAAATTAAGGAGTAAGATTGAAGAAGGAAGAAACTTTCTCAGAACTCTTCTCACACATATATATTACCCATTTCTACTTAGTGGAACTTACAATTCTCACTATTTAGAATTTTTCCTCTTAATGGCCTACAACTTCAGAGAAAAACATAAATGAAAATCTTGCATAATGGATATTAGACCAGTCAAACTAGAGGTTTGCTAACCAGATTACTTTACAACCTAGCCAACATTGTACTCAAACAAAAAGGCGTACTTTACATTTGGCCGTATCTCATACCATGATTACCTTTTTGCTTAACGCCATCTTTTCTTTAAATAGATAAACAATATGAAATAGAATCTTCACTTAATTACATGATAGTTACTATACCCCTATTCTTATTCCCCAAAAGATACAAATTGGCAAATTACACTTCACCAAATAAACAAATTCATGACTACACGCCTTAATCTCATATCATCTAGACTTGGGGTGTAATAGGAAGAACTCAGGTTTAAGAGAGACCCTCCCACTGTGACGAAGCTCCCTATGTTACTGATCATTTGCAGGTCTACTATTAAGAGTTGGTTCTCAAACTATTTTTGTAGGGTGTTTTATATTTCCCGAAAGCTCCTCGAGTACCTCATTACTCTGAGGTTTCAAGTCATTCATGTAACTTTCTCCAAGGAAAGTAGCATGAGTTGACATTATAATAGTTTTCTCTTTTGGGTTATAAAACAAACCACCTATTATTCCTTTTGGATAACTTACAAACATGCACAAATTCTATCTGTGAGTCAAACTTCTTCGTATCTTTATCCAATACATGGGCTGAACATATCCAAGTCCTAAAATGATTAAGATTCGGTTTCTTCCCATGCCAAAATTTGTATGGGGTTTTTGATGCTACCTTAGTTGGCATATCATTTAGAATATAGCAAGCCGTTTGTACAATGTATCCCCGAAAAGAGATTGACAACTTCAAATAACTTAACATCAAATGTACCATGTCTAAGAACATTCAATTTCTTCTCTCTGCCACATCATTTTGTTATGGAGTGCCCAATGTGGTTAAATAGAATGGAATATCATTCTTTATGAGGTACCCTAAGAACTCATCATATAAATATTCCCCACCTCAATCATACCAAAGTGTCTTTGTAATGCCCCAAAAAAATCTTTGATATTTATTTTCGTGTGTTGTGTTACACAAAAGGCATGTCTACATTAGTGGTTAAGTGTTCTGGAAAGAGTATGAGAAGTTTTGGGTTCAAGCCTTGGCTTGTGAAAAAGTTTTGTTTTAAATGAATAAACCCCTGTCTCTAGTATGTACATTTTTAAATAAATATGGGGAAAATATGTTAGAATGGGCCTGCTGGTCTAGGGGATGAGTGGCATGTCATTGATACCTGAGGTCTAAAGTTTGAGTCCTGGTGGGCACAGTGGAGTGTTTTATTTTGTTGCTAGTGCCGTATGGGTGTTTTAGTCAAACCAAACTATTAAAGAGTTGTAGTGGAATTTGAATTAGGTGGTTGAGGGAGGAGTGGAAGGTTTTTAGGGATTTAAGGAGGAAAATGTGAGAGTTTGAAGTGAGAGGAGAGTTGGTGCCGAACTTGAACTGTTACTTCTCAAGTTTCGGCTTTTGGAAGGTATTTTCTCTCCTTTTTGGTTGCTATAAATGTTTTTCACTTTTTGGGAAGCCGAATATTGCTAAGGGTTCTTTTCGTGTATCTTTCTTGTTCGTCTATTTTGACTTTGATCATCCCTACAACAATCAGTCGTTTTTCTTTGATTTTTGTTTTTCTCTTCTTTTTTGGCTGAACATTCTCTCTCTCTCAATTCTTTCGGGTTTGGCAATTTTCTCCCTTTTCATCTTGGTTGCTTTCCTGCCGATTTTTTTCCCTTCTCTGTTTCTTTCTCTTTTTCGCCAGCAAGCTGTGCATCATCTTGTTTGTTTCTTTGGCTGAATATTGATAGGTAATTCTCTGCATCACTCCTGTCCCCTTCCGACTTTTCACTTTTCTGAACATCATTTTCTTTTCCTTTCTTTCCTATTTTTACCGCTACCCCTCTATTTTACTTTTTCAGTTCAATCCTTCTCTTCGGTTCTTTATTTGTAGCATCACCTGATTGCACCCTACTCTGTCATTGTTTGGTAAGTTTGATATACATTTGGTTCAAATTGTTTGTGTGAATAATGGGTAATAAGATTCGATTAGAATGCAGGGAAGCACTAGGGGCTAGTGATCAGTCTTTTACAACAGTTTAAGTGTGCAAAGCCTCAGTCGTTCAATCAAGGCAAGTGACAATCAATCTTTGGATAAGTGTTTTGATGAGGGGTCGTTTAATCTAGTTGTTATGTGATTAATTGTGTGCTTGGTTGAATATAGGTTTGGAGTGCTCAAGAGTAGTGTGCGCACTTTTCGAAATCAGGTGTGTGTAAACACAACCTCGCAAATTGAAATAGGAAAAAAGTCAGAGATGTGAATCGTCGACGCCACACGGGCGTGCGGCTGCTTGTGTGGTAAGCCATGTGTTCGAACACGGGCATGTGACTAATGAGGTAGGCTATGTGCGTTTCATGAGCCGAGTCAAACTGGGCCGAGTGGGCCCCACACGGGTGAACCACATGAGTGTGTGGGACTATGGGACCAGGCTATGTGATTCACACGGCCAAGGCCATTTTTGGGCCTTGTAGGCCATACGGGCGTGTGGGCCCACCTGGGCAAATGACATGGGCTTGTGGCCCCATATTCACTGTTAAAATGCTAAGGTTGCGCGGGTCACCCGAGACGACTATGAACCTACTGTAGGGTGAGTAAGTGTACTTAGACCCCTGAATGACTAAAATGACCGTTATACCCTTATATTATGTAAATACCTGTATGACTGTATATAAAGCATGCTGCTAAAATTGTACTAAATGCATGTATAATACCATGATTTGGCATGACATGTTTGTATATTGCATTGCATTGGGTTGGGGTTATATTATTAGGAAGAAGTGTACCGAAAGGCCTCGAGCCTGGTCTACTGGCAGTTCAGCTGCATATTACTGTATGGTGCCGCAATCGGTACTACTTGGAGTGTAAGGTTGGGTGGGTTAATTATATCCCTACATGGAGTGTAGGGTTGGACGGAGATGGCATGTAGAGGTTGGATGGGTAGGGATCTTGTGATTGCATGTATGTAACTATTACTGCACTGAGGTGGGCTAAGGCCCAAACTGGACTGGCACTGTTACTGAAAAAGTGCTTATGCCCAGACTGTGATTATCTGTATGCTATTGGTTTTTGTGCATGGGGAATTACACACTGAGTTTTCGTAAACTCACCCCTTTTGTTTCACTGCGCAGGTAATCCCCAAGCATAGGTGGATCGGTGCAGCGAGGGACTCAAAGGGTGGCCACACTACCGCATATATTTTTGTATTAGTTTATAATTATCAGTATTATTATTTGGGTTATTTTTACTGTAATAAGGCCTTTATGGATTTTTGCTTAAATTTGGGATTTGTTTTTCGTTGCTTATGATTTATGATCGCTTGTGGTAGGAAAACTTAGGTTTTTAAAAGTTATAAATGCTTTCTTTCAAAATACTCTCTGCTACGTAAATCATTTTAAAAGCTTTCGGTAATTATAACAGCTTGTGAATAAATGGATAACATTTTGAAAATTAATTACTTGATTTAGAGATAATACAAGATAACTAAAATGGCTTATCAACGACTTAGTTTTGGAAAGTACTTTCATGTGACATCGTCAAATTCGGCCATAACGTCTGGGCTGGGTTTCGGGTGTTACATCTAGTGGTATCAGAGTCAAGTTGCAAAACATGACTGTGGATTTGGGTTTTAAAACTTGAATTTTTAAAGAATTACTTTCTAATGATTTGAAACGTTTTTGAAATATTCTACTGGATATGTGGTACATTGAGTCTCCGGCATCGATCCTGTAAGTTTTTCTGTAACTATTATGCGTTTTTTATTAAAATACTATAGATAGTAAATGCTGAGACTATTATAGATAGCATACTTTACTGAAAATACTTTGGCAATGTACACTGAGACGATAGTAAAACTGTAGTGAGACTGTGAAGACGAACTTTGAATTACATTGATATTGTTTCCCATAAAATATTTGTTAATAAACACTAGAACTGTAAATTGATGCATAAAATTGTTAATACATATAAAACGCAATTCGATAATGAGCGCTAGAGGTACTCATGGACAGGGTACAAGAGGCCGCGACGGAGGTCGTAGAGGTGCTCGAGCTGGATCTTCGTCATCTGGCCACATACCTAATGTAGAAACTAGGGAGGCGCCAACTTCACCTGTGACTGAGATTGGGTCACATGATTGTGCAGTTGGGAATGACGCACTGTCTCAAGCCATGTTATATATTCTGGAGAGGGTCGCAGGGCCCAATACTGGTGCTGTGGGCCGTGGGTCAGTTACGGAACGACTCTAGTCTAATGGGGTTGAGACTTTTAAGGGTATTGCTGGAGTTGCCCCTAATGTGGTTGAGTATTGGATTGAGGCCACAGAGAGGATCATGGAAGATCTCGACTGCACCCCCGAGTAGAAACTAAAGGGTGCAGTGTCACTGTTGAGAGATGAGGCTTACCAGTGGTGGCTTACGGTTAAAGAGGGCACTCAGCCCGATCGACTATCCTAGGAGTTTTTCAAGACTACTTTTCAGGGAAAATATGTGGGTGCTAGTTATGTGGATGCCCAGAGGAGAAAGTTTTTGAATCTGACTTGGAGGATAGATTAGTGGCGGAATATAAGGCTAAATTTTTACGACTAAGTTGCTATGCGTGAGGGATGGTGGCGACTGAGTACGAGCGATGTGTTCGCTCTGAGGATGGCCTTAAGGATAGTTTACGGGTTCTGATAGCTCTAAAGAAGGAGCAAAATTTTGCTGCATTGGTGGATAAGGCGAAGATCGCCAAGGAAGTGAAGCGCGCTTAGTGCCAGAACCATGAGAAAAAGAGAGGAAGGAACAAGAGGGATTCGAAGCCCTCGAGTTCCATTCTGAGGCCTAAGAAAAAGGCCAGAGTTGATGGACCGGTCAGAGTAAGGGCTTCTATTGCTACTATTGGACCGCAACCTTGTGCTAATTGTGGGAGATGCCATCAGGGCAAGTGTTGGAAAAGGACCAAGGCATGTTTGAGGTGTGGGTCATTAGAGCACCGTATCAGAGAGTGTCCACGGAGGCCTGATCAGATGCAAGCTCTAGGTTTAGGTACTACACGGCCATCGAGGAGTGTTCAGCAGCCATCGAGAGGCCGTGGTTAGGCTAGAGGTGGTAATGGTTTAGGCCGTAGTCAAAGGGCACCGGGCAGAGGTGCTAGGCATACTGAGATGAGGCAACCAACTCTAGTTTATGCTGCATGTCGACGAGAGGATGGAGATGCTTCAGATGTTATCACGGGTACATTCTTCATTTATGATGTACATTATACTACACTGATAGATGTAGGATCTACTCACTCCTATATAGCTTGTACTGTGTCTGAGACTCTTGGTATCTTGGTTGAGAGCACTAAGAGCAAGGTTACTGTATGGAGTCCATTGGGGCAGACCGTGAGGGTGAATAAACTGTTCAGAGATTTTCCTTTGGAGGTTCAAGGGATTATCTTTTTGGCGGATTTGATGGAACATCCTTTTGGAGAATTTGATTTAATATTGGGAATAGATTGGCTGGTTAAGCACCGAGTGAGTTTGAATTATTCTATTAAACGGATTGTACTGAGAACTGTGGAGTATGACGAGGTAATTGTAATTGGAGAACGTCGAAACTACTTGTCAAATGTCATTTCTACTTTAAGGGCTGAAAAGTTGGTTCGGAAAGGATGTGTGGCGTATCTAGTCTACCTTAGTGTTTTAGACTCTGGAGTTTCTTTTGTTAATGATATCAGAATGGTTAAGGAATTTTTGGATGTCTTTCCTAAGGAGTTACTTGGGTTACCTCCAAACCGTGATGTTGAGTTTGGGATTGAGCTCTTGCCGGGTATAGCTCCGGTGTCCATCGCCCCTTATAGAATGGCACCAAAGGAGCTTGTGGAACTTAAAGCCTAGATTCAAAAATTACTGGATCATGGGTTCATCCGCCCTAGTGTGTCTCCATGGGGATCACCAATTTTGTTTATGAAGAAGAAGGATGGATCCATGCATATGTGCATTGATTACCGGCATCTAAATAAACTGACCATTAAGAATAAGTACCCCTTATCGAGGATAGATAATCTATTCGACCAATTTCGAGGAGCTTCGATTTTTTCTAAGATTGATCTCCAATTATCAGCTATGGGTCAAGGAGACTAATGTATACAAGACAACGTTTAGGACTCGTTATAGTCATTATAAGTTTCTAATGATGCCATTTGGACTGATGAATGCACCAATGACTTTTATAGATCTGATGAACCGAGTGTTCTAACCCTATATGGATTGGTTCGTAGTAGTCTTTGCAGATTCTGAGGGAGAAACAACTATACGCCAAATTCAGTAAATGTGAGTTCTAGTTACGAGAGGTTACATTTTTGGGCCATGTCGTATCTGCTGAAGGGATTAGGGTTGATCCTCGAAAGATTAAAGCGGTATTGGAATGGAAGCAACCTAAGACTGTATCTGAGATCTGCAGTTTTCTAGGACTAGCGAGGTATTATCAATGATTTGTAGAGGGGTTTTCATTGATTGCAGCACCCTTTGACTAAGCTGCTGTGTAAGGGAGTACCATTTAACTGAACTATTGCGCAGCAAGAGAACTTCGAGTAGCTCAAGAAGGTCCTGACTGAGGCCCCTGTCTTGATACAACCAGAATCAGGGAAAGAGTTCACTATCTACAGCGATGCATCACATGTTGGGTTGGGGTGTGTATTGATGCAAGAGGGTAATGTAGTAGCGTATGCGTCTCGTCAGCTTAAGATGCATGAGGCGAATTATCCAACGCATGACTTGGAGTTGGTTGCGGTGGTATTTGCACTGAAAATTTGGAGGCATTATTTGTACTGTGAGAAGTGTATCATCTACACTGACCACAAGAGCCTCAAGTATCTCCTCACTCAAAAAGAGCTAAATCTTAGGCAGTGTAGATGGATTGAACGGCTTAAGGACTATGACTGTATGATCGAATACCATCCGGGTAAGGCCAATGTGGTGGCCGATGCATTGACCTTTAGAGCTATGACTGATCTGAGGGTGATGTTTGCTGGCCTCAGTTTCTTTGATGATGGTAGTTTGTTGGCCAAGATTTAGGTTAAACCAATGTGGATGGATCAGATTAAGGGTAAGTAGATGGAAGACGAGTCATTGGGTTTTCGTTTTCGACAGGTTAAAAGTGGGGATACTGTGGATTTTGGACTGAATAGCGAAGGCGTACTCTATTTTCGTGGGAGAATCTGTGTAGCAAAGGATACTGATTTGAGGCAGTCTATACTGCGAGAGGCACATAGTAACCCTTATGCTATGCATCTTGGGGGAAATAAGATGTACCGAGACCTTTGTGAATTATATTATTGGCCGGGTGTTAAGCAGGAAGTTACAGACTTTGTGGGTAAATGTCTAACTTGCCAGCAGGTTAAGGCTGAACATCAGTTACCTTCAGGGTTGCTTCAGCCAGTGAGGATTCCACTTTGGAAGTGGGAGAGAGTGACTATGAACTTTGATAGTGGGCTGCCCCTAATGCCTGCTAAGAAGGATTCAGTATGGGTTATCGTGGATCGATTGAACAAGTCCACTCATTTCATAGTAGTTCGTACTAACTACTCATTATAGAAACTGGCTAAACTGCATGTGTCTGAGATAGTGAGACTGTATGGGGTACTGGTTTCAATAATATTTGATAGGGATCCTCGATTCACATCTCGATTCTGGAAGAAGTTACATGAAGCTTTGGGTACAAGATTGGACTTCAGTACTGCATTCCACCGTTAGACAGATGGTTAGTCAGAGAGGGTGATACAGATACTAGAGGACATGTTAAGGAGTTGTGTGATTGATTTCCAAGGCAGTTGAGAGGATTACTTACCGCTAGCAGAGTTTGCTTATAACAATAGCTATCAGTCTAGCATACAGATGGCACCTTACGAGGCATTATATGGTCGTAGGTGTCACACACCTTCATGTTGGACTGAGTTGGATGAGCGCGTGTTCTAGGCCCTAAGTTAGTTTCTGATACCGAGGATAAAGTTAAACTGATTTGGGATCGACTGGAAGCTACAGCAGACAGACAAAAGTCCTATGCAGATCTGAAGCATAGAGAGATTGAGTATTCTGCGGGGGACTTCGTTTTTCTCAAGGTCTCACCATGGAAGAAAGTACTGAAGTTTGGACGTAAGGGCAAGTTGAGCCCTAGGTTTATTGGGCCTTACCGTATACTAAAACAAGTGGGACCAGTTGCCTATCAGTTGGATTTACCTCTAGAGTTAGATGGGATTCATGATGTATTCCACGTCTCTATGTTGAGGCGCTATCACCTTAATCCCACGCATATTGTGCATGTTGAGGAGATTGAGGTGAGGCCAGATCTGACCTTTTAGGAGGAGCCAGTCCAGATATTGGAGTGAGATGTAAAGGTTCTAAGAAGAAAATCCAACCGACTGGTTAAGGTTCTTTGGCATAATCATAGCTCTGAGGAGGCCACGTGGGAGCCTGAGGATGTGATGCGATAGCATTATCCTCATCTGTTCTGATCAGGTAAAATTTCAAGGCTGAAATTTCCTTTTAGTGGGTAGAGTTGTAACGCCCAAAGAAAATCTTTGATATTTATTTTCGTGTGTTGTGTTACACAAAAGGCATGTCTGCTTTAATAGTTAAGTGTCCTAGAAAGAGTCTGAGAAGTCTTGGGTTCAAGCCTTAGCTTGTGCAAAAGTTTTGTTTTAAATGAATAAATCCCTATCTCTAGTATGTAGGTTTTTAAATAAATATGGGAAAAATATGTCAGAATGGGCCTACTGGTCTAGAGGATGAGTGGCGTGTCATTGATACTTGTGGTCTGAAGTTCGAGTCCTGGTGGGCGCAGTGGAGTGTTTTATTTTGCTGCTAGTACTGTGTGGGTGTTTTAGTCAAACAGAACTACTGAGGAGTTGTAGTGGAATTTGAATTAGGTGGTTGAGGGAGGAGTGGACAGTTTTGAGGGATTTCAAGAGGAAAATGTAAGAGTTTGAAGTGAGAGGGTGAGTTGGTGCCGAACTTGAACTGTTACTTCTCAAGTTTTGGCTTTTGTAAGGTATTTTCTCTCCTTTTCGGTTGCTGTCAATGTTTTTCACTTTTTGGGAAGCCGAATATTGCTAAGGGTTCTTTTTGGGTATCTTTCTTATTCGTTTATTTCGACTTTGATCATCCCTACGATAATCGTTCCTTTTTCTTTGCTTATTGTTTTTCTCTTCTTCTTTGGCCGAACATTCTCTTTCACTCAATTCCTTCGGGTTTGGCAATTTTCTCCCTTCTCATCTTGGTCGCTTTCCTGTTGATTTTTTTCCCTTCTCTGTTTCTTTCTCTTTTCCTCCAGTAGGCTATGCATCATCTTGCACGTTTCTTTGGTCGAATATTGATAGGTAATTCTGTACTTCACTCTTGTCCCATTTTGGCATTTCACTTTTCTGAACATCATTTTCTTTTCCTTTCTTTCCTCTTCTTGACATTACCCCTTTGTTTTACTTTTTCAGTTCAATCCTTCTCTTCGGTTCTTTATTCGCGGCATCACCAAATTGCACCCTGCTCTGTCATTGTTCAGTAAGTTTGATATACGTTTGGTTCAAACTATTTGTGTGAATAATGGGTAATAAGATTCGGTTGGAATGCAGGTAATCTCTAAGGGCTAATAATCAGTCTTTTACAACGGTTTAAGTGTACAAAGCCTCAGTTATTCAATCAAGGCAAGTGACAATTGATCTTTGGATAAGTGTTTTGATGAGGGGTCGTTTAATCCAGTTGTTATCTGATTAATTGTGTGCTTGGTTGAATGTAGGTTTGGAGTGCTCAAGAGCGCTGTGCGCACTTTTCGAAATCAGGTGTCTGTAAACACAACCTCGCAAACTAAAATCGGTAAAAAGTCAAAGATGTGAATCGTCGACGCGACATGGGCGTGCGACTGCCCGTGTGGTAAGCTATGTGTTTGAACACGGGCATGTGACTGAGGAGGCAAGCCATGTGAGTTTCATGAGCTGGGCCGAATTGGGCAGATTGGGCCCCACGGACATGTAGGCCCCACATGGGTAAACCACACGTGTTGTGGGACTATGGGGCCTGGCCGTGTGAATGCCATTTTTGGGCCTTGTGGGCCACACGAGTGTGTGGGCCCACCTGGTCAAATGACATGGTCTTATGGCCCCATTTTCACTGTTAAACTGCTAAGGTTGCACGGGTCACTCGAGACGACTGTGAACCTACTGTAGGGTCGGTAAGTGTACTTAAACCCCTGAATGATTTAAATAACCTTTATACCCTTATATGATGTAAATACCTGTATGACTGTATATAAATCATGCTACTAAAACTGTACTAAATGCATGTATAATACCATGATTTGGTATGCCATGTTTGTATATTGCATTGCATTGGGTTGGGGTTATATTATTCGGAGGAAGTGCACTGAAAGGCCTCAAGCCTGGTCTACTGGCAGCTCAGCTGTATATTACTGTATGGTGTCGTATTCGATACTACTTGGAGTGTAGGGTTGGTTGGGTTGATTATATCCCCACATAGAGTGTAGGGTTGGACGAAGATGGTGTGTAGAGGCTGGATGGGTAGGGATCTTGTGATTGCATGTATGTGGTATCATTATCTTGAGATGGGCTAAGGCCCAAACTGGGTCGCATCATATCAAAAGGGCTTATGCTCAGATTGTGATTATCTGTATGCTATCGATTTTTGTGTATGCGGAATTACACACTGAGTTTTCGTAAGCTCACCCCTTTTGTTTCACTGCACAGGTAATCCCCAGGCATAGGTGGATCAGTGCAGCGAGGGACTCAAAGGGTGGCCACAATATCGCATATATTTGCGTATTAGTTTATAATTATCAGTATTATTATTTGGGGTATTTTTACTATAATAAGGCCTCTATGGATTTTTGATTAAATTTGGGATTTCTTTTTCGTTGCTTATGAATTATGATCGCTAGTGGTAGGAAAACTTGGGTTTTCAAAAGTTACAAATGCTTTCTTTCAAAATACTCACCACTAAATAAATCATTTTAAAAGCTTCTGCTAATTATAACGGCTTGTGAATAAATGGATAATGTATTGAAAACAAATAACTTGATTTAGAGATAATACAAGATAACAAAAATGGCTTATCAATGACTTAGTTTTAGAAAGTACTTTTATGTAACATTGTCAGATTCGACTATAACATCAGGGCCGAGTTTGGGGTGTTACAGTCTTTATGGGAAAACCTAGTTGTTTCTCCACTTTCACACAAAACTCTTTGAATTTATCAAATGTTTCACTCTTACGATGCATTAGGTATACATACCAATATTTGGAATAGTCATCAATAAGAAGTTATATAATATTCAAAACCACCTCTTGCACTAACACTCATGGGGCCACATACATTAGTGTACACAGGTTCTAGGGGTTTTTTGGCCCTCATTACTTTTGCACTAGAAGATCGCTTAGTTAGCTTACCTTCCAAGCAAGATTCACATTGTGGAAGATTAACTTAATAAGTGAACTTACGATGCCGCCTTTCACAAGTCTAGTGATTCTTTCTTGGTTAATAGGACCAATTCTCAAATGCCAAAGGTACACCTCTTTAGAGTGAGAAGTTTTAAGTCTTTTATTCAATATTTCAGTCTCAAGCAGTGTGTACATCTTTGGTCTGATAGAATAGAGATTATTTGACATTCATCCATTACATATAAGATTGTGATTTCTAAATATTGTAATTCTATTATTAAAAGTCACAGTCAAGTCATCTTTATATAAGCATGCAACAAAAAAAAATAAGTTTCTTTTGAAACTTGGTACATAGAAAATGTCTCTTAAAATAATCTTCATAAAATTATCAAAATAAATATGTACATCTCTCACTGCTTCAAGTGCCACACTTGTCTCGTTCTTGATCTGCAATGATAAGCTCTTATCTCTATGATCTTTCATTTCCTCGAACCCCTATAGAGAAATACAAACATGATTAGTGGCTCCCGAATCAATGACCTAATGGTATATCGAATCTTCCACTAGACAAGCTTCTATCATCAAGAGTTCCATACCTTTGCCTTTGATAGCTAGGTATTCCTTCCACTCTTTACGGTTTTCCTTAAAGTGCACTTTCTTACTGAAGAAGCATTTAGACTTAGATAAGTCATTATGCATTTTGATTTTATTTATTTCCACTTGTGGTGGCCCAAAAACCTTAGCCTTGCCTTTCTTAGTGTGCTTTCTCTTCCCTTTTGAGGAAAAAATTACTACTATATTCGCTTCTACTCTGTAGACCGGTTGACTGCCATTCAACATCAACTCATAGGATTGTAAGTCCCTCATGAGTTGTGGAAGCATCAGGTTTTTGTTGCTAAGGTTATATGTGACTTGAAAACCAGCAAAATTCTTTGACAAGCTTTTTGACACCATCTCAATTTGAATGTTCTGATCCAAATTGGTATCATTGTCTACGGACTCAACAAAGTATCCCATAAGAGTGATCATATGGTCTTTGACTAGAGTGCCGAGCTTTTTCTAGGCATTCATCAAACTAGTTATGGCAGACTATCAAGCCAAGGCAGCTTGGCCTCTAAACATGTCTTCTAGCTTATGTAGAATTGCTTTAGTAGTCTTACAACTCTCTAGTTCCTTATCCAGAACACTGGTTACCCTTGCCAGTATATAGCAACGGGCTATCTTATCAGACTCTTCCCAACATTTTCTAGCCTCAACTTGAGTGGCCGGTGGACATTTATTATGAAGAACTATTTTAGGCTTCTCACAGCTTAGGATAATTATCAAATTCCTTTTCCATTCCTTATTTTTATTTCCATTTAGTTTATTTTCAATGAGTATATTCAATAAGGGAGTTGGTACCATTTTTGAACTGAAAATTAAACATTCATATATTAATATCTTTCTATTAAGCAAATGTTTCAAAAAAAATTTTACAACATTATGATATGCATTAAGATTATGCATGCATGTTACATGAAATCTTGAAAACATTTATAAAATGTCACGACAATAATTCCCACTCCCACTGAATTAAGCCACCGTGGGGTGATCATGATCAACTAATAAGAATATTGATTTCCATCCAATGAGTACGTGAACCTAATTCCTTAGGCATTCACACGTACTAATAATTGTGTAATGTTCGGCCATCACTCTAACTTAAGTAAAGCTTCGTGGAGAGTTATTTAAATAAAAGATCTTGAGTGTATA
Organism: Gossypium longicalyx; assembly: GCA_025698465.1. Taxonomy (NCBI): domain Eukaryota; kingdom Viridiplantae; phylum Streptophyta; class Magnoliopsida; order Malvales; family Malvaceae; genus Gossypium; species Gossypium longicalyx. The sequence goes on from CM046996.1 coordinate 55,095,591, forward strand.
ACCATCAACACATCACCTATTGCATCATGCACCACAAATGAGTCACCGTGGAACAATCTTACTGAGTAGTATGCTATGACTAGTTGTCCTCTTTTAAAGATAGAATTTCTTGACCTATCGCATTATAATGCCTACCACAAGGGTCAATCCAATTATCATTTGATCACATGAGAATTCTTCTTTCATTCAAGAAATCTTCTCAGTGAAATCCACACAACAATCTTACCGTGGGGTAGTGCACTTGCCATGCCATTACAAGAGACCATTGATGAAGGCTGTAGGACTTGTTTAGGGAGCTTCTCCCACTCAATATTTTAAAAATATGCAAGGTTCTTAATTTTTTATTTCAATCATGTATGATTAATATATGCATGACAAGTACATGTGACATTCTTTCCAGAACTATATGACATGCTTATCTCATGTATGCATGACATGCTATGTCAATTTTGTAATATTCACATTCATTTATTCACAAAAGCCAATCAAACAATATTTATTCTCTATAATTCTTCATTTAAGGGAAAGATTGAAGAAGTGAATGTGAATTGTGCACCATGTAGGTTCCTAAGAAATAGAGGTGAGTCATATTTAACCATTTAAAAACCAAGCATTTTCTTGTCATATCTAATCCTAAACATGCACCTTCTCATTACCACACTTCTCACAGTAATCGAATAACCTAAAGAAGTGGATGGAACAATACAACACATGTATTTTCTTACTACCACACTTCTTATCTTTAATAGATCATCTCTGGATCATCTCATACATGTATGTCACAATTATATCATAAATAATTATTAAAAAATACATAAAATACATGGATAATAAAATAAAATTGCCAGCTAAGGCTTCCATGGTTCTATTTCTAGAAAATAAATGAAAAACAAAAATTACATAGGCTTTCACAAGGCATTCCTTGTGCTTTCAGCCGTTATCGTTCCATCTTATCATCGTCATGGATTACTTTTTGAAAGAAAAATACATTTATGTCCTATATTCGTTTTCGGCTCATAAGATTTCTATATATATAAATCCTACATGGAGATGATAGTCCACATTCTATTTCGTAAGAATCACAACCTTAGCAAAGAAAATAATCATTATATAACAGATGTATATAATATGGCATTCATTCACATACATTCCCCTAAACACGCAAATAATTACAAGAATACAACATCTTATCAAATATTAATCAAACAAGATGAAGAGAGAGATTTAATCTCAGTTTATACCATAAACATAGCACAACATGGCTTTGATACCAATTGTTGGAAAAATACCTGATTGAAAAACGATTTTATTGCACAGTGAAAAATTATAATTTTGAAAACAGACACAATTTGTGATATTTATAACAATTAACCTTAACTGCGTACGTGATTGCTCTTGAAAAGAGTTATATTTCATGCCTTTAGGTATAGCTAATTGCCTGTACTTAGGTACATTTAGTTGAATTTTAGAACATTCCATGAGTATTTTTCTTATTTTAGCATTACATTAGGAGCTGGACTATACTTAAATGTTAGTTATTTTTAATTACTTGTGGAAGGGTTGTGAGCGGTGGTGGATTGGCAATGGAGGATAAGGAACAAGAAGTAAAGAAGTGAAGGTTTGCTAGGGTAAAGGGTTGGAAAGTTTGTCAACACAAATGCTGTGGCTATACTGGGAAGATGTCCAGTCAACACTCAAAGTGTACCGGTCTTAGGCCTAGTTGAACTTGTACCAGAAATGTCTACCTAAAAAAGAAGGAAGTAAATCATGGGCTACTGGATTTACCCTAGGGAAAGCAATTATAAAATCCAAAAGAGGAAACCCTAAAGGGGGCAAAAGAAACACAAAGAGAAGGTAGCGAATGAGTAGAGTCAATAAGAAGAAGACGAAGGTAGTCCATCTCAGCCACCATAGGACACTTCATCACTGGATTGTGGGCTGGATAAGAGAAAGTTATCTTCCCAAAATTCTTTCATTATTTCGTGATTGCTCTTCGTGAATTGATTTGAAGAAAATGATGTTGAATGATACTTTAGATTTGAACTTTAGATCTTAAAGGGTTTGGATTACTTGATGAAACTCTTATTCCCTTTAATGACTAAAGCATAGATCTATTTTAATACAGTATTTCATTCAATGGCTTTTTACAAAATTGCATGTTTGCAAACTCTAGACATAGATGGATGTACAACATTTTGATTAAATTAATCTAATTTTGATTAAATTAATCTAATTCTGACTAAAGCAAGTGTTCGACCATAGCAGCCTCTAGATATGGAGCAACGTTCATATGGAAAGAAAACAAAATAGAGTAGGGTATCATGCTAAAGGCCTATAGACATACTTGAGGTCTTGTTCTCGAAATAAGTAGACCATTTTAGAACTCTTTTGAGTAGTAGATTGAGTATGGTTTTGCCAAGGCATTACTGTTAGTAAGGGCAGATTCTTAGTAATCCCGACCTTCTAAATCAACATCATAGATCATCTATCCTTTGCTGTAGTATCTTTGCCATAGTTGTTTTAGTTGTTTACTTGTTTGTTTGCATATTATCCATGTAATTATTCTCGAATTTTCCATTACATTCTTACTCTTGTCTTGTCATAGCATTTTCTATTATTCATTAGGTACACATATTGCACACATCATTATTACTTCATTCTTATAATTATTTTTGTCATAACATTAATCATACCTCACTTTTATAATTTGACCAACTTATACCATTCAAATGCTTGTGGAGACGATCTCACTCATCACTTTATTACTTGTTCAATGTGTATACTTGCTTAATTTGTATATGAAATTCACAAGCGATAAGTGTTTGGCGTCGTTACCAGGGATTGGCAAATGGTGAAATTTGGTTTTGTTATTTTCTTTTGTTTTCTTAGTTTTAGCTAACATAGTTGTATTTAATTTCGAAAGGTTTGCCATCAGTGTATGAGAAAAGGAACTTCTACTAATGAAGAGTATCCTTTTAACCTAGAGATCAAGAGAACTTTGTGGAGGAGGCGAAAAGGGCCGCGAAATATGGCTAGGGAAGGGAATGATCCTAGTCTCAATGATAATCTAATTGTCAGGATGTTAATAATCCTATTCATTATGATTGAGATAGACCAATTTGGGAACATGTTGTTCAAATTTTGGATGATTTGAATCTAGGGATAGTTAGACCACACATACAAGCTCAACAATTCAAGCTGAAACCAGTAATGTTCCAGATGTTGCAAATAGTAGGATAGTTTGGTGGATTACCCACTGAAGGTCCACGACTGCATTTAAGACTTTTTCTAGAAGCCTGTGACTTATTTAGACAACATGGTGTTCTTGAAGACACTTTGTGGCTTAAATTGTTTCCGTACTCTTTGAAAGATCGTGCAAGAGTGTGGCTGAATGCTTTGCCATTGGGAACAATGGCATCATGGAATGATCTTTGACAAAGATTTTTGCTACGATATAATACACCAAATATGAATTCCAAGCTTGGAAATAAAACCACATCTTTTCGGTAATCAGAGGATGAAACACAATATAAAGCTTGGGAATGATTTAAAGAATTACTTCGAAAATGCCCAATGCATGGATTCCAGCACTGGACGCAGATAGAGATTTTTTATAATGGGTTGAATGCACATACGAGGATGGTAGTTGATGCTTTTGACAATGGTACATTGTTGGATAAATCTTATAATGAAGCATATGACATTTTGGAAAAGATTGCCAACAATGATTATCAATATCCTACCATGAGAGTTGGGATAGGTAAGAGAGCTGTTGGTACCATGGAGCTTGATGCAATCACTTTGTTGATAGCCCAAGTATCTTCTTTAGCTAATATGATTAAAACAATTAAGAGACCCACTACAGTCCATGAGATGAAATTAGCTGAACTATTGTGTGTTTATTATGGTGAAGACCAAGTGTTTGATGAATGCCCATCTAACCCAGCATCTATATACTACATGGGTAATTTTAACTGGAATAATAGCCCCATTCCAACACATAAAATCTGGGGTTGAAGCAGCATTCAAACTCTAGTTGGAATAATCAAGGTGCGGGGAATTTAAATAATGTTTCGAGACAGAATGTTAATAGTGCACTGCCTTGTTATAATCATCCTATGCTAAGGCAAAATGTTCAACAGGGCCAAGCATCATCTTCTACCTCTATTGAAGCCTTGCTGAAGGAATATATGGCCAAGAATGATTCTGCAGTTTAGAGCCAGGCTGTGTCCCTCAGAACTCTTGAGAATCAAGTAGGGTAAATAGCAAATGCTATAAATTCGAGGCATCAAGGAGCATTGTCAAGCAATACCAAGAATTCAAGAACACAAGGGAAGGAATAGTGGAAGACCATCACTCTAAAAAGTGCGACACAGTTGGATGATCTTGTTTAATACACCATTGTGGAAGAGGACAACTCCAGACTCAACCATGGAAAGAATTTAGAATCAACTGAAAAACAAACTACACCTGAAAAGGGTAAACAGAAGAATGTTACAGCAGAATAAGATCATGTTGCCAACAAAAATGCCACAACAAAACAATACCAGCAACCTGAAGGATGAGCACCTCTACCTTTTCCGCAGCATTCCATAATTTTAAATAAGATGTTCAGTTCAAAAGATTTTTGGATATTTTGAAGCAACTCCATATCAACATACCGCTAGTAGAAACTTTGGAGTAGATGGCCAATTATGTGAAGTTTATGAAAGATATATTGTCAAAGAAATGCAGATTAGGAGAATTTGAGACTATTGCTCTCACTAAAGGGTGCACAACAATGTTGATGAATAAATTACCTTCAAAGTTGAAGGACCCAGAGAGTTTCACTATCCCATGTTCAATTGGAAACCATTATGTGATTTAGGAGCAAGTGTAAATCTAATCCCTATGTCTACTTTTAAGAAGCTAGGAATTGGGAAAGTAAGACCTACTATGGTTACGTTGCAACTAACTGATCGATCCTACGCACATCCGGAACGTAAAATTGAAGATGTGCTTGTAATAGTTAATAAATTTATTTTTCCTACAGATTTTCTTATTTTAGAATGTGAAGCTGATCGGGATGTGCCAATTATTCTTGGAAGACCTTTTCTTGCTATTGGCAAGACTTTAATTAATGTACAGAAAGACAAGTTGACCATGAGGGTAAATGATCAGGAGATTACTTTCAACGTATTTGATGCCTTGAAATGTGCTGATGAGAATGGAGAATGCAATGCCATTAGGTTGATAGAAATAATAGTAGAGGAAGAGTTTGCAAAATTTTTCCATAGCAATTCTGATAGTGATGAAGACTCACTTGAGTGAAGTGACACAATAATTTTGAGGACATTGGTGAACTTATGAAAGCCAAGCAGCTTGTGGATAGACTAGGGAAGATGTTTGAATCATTAGATATATCAGGTCACTCTTTTGATCCTTCCAAACTTTCTGTAGAGGAACCTCCCACACTGGAGTTGAAACCTCTACCGCAACATTCAAAATATGTATATTTGGGAGACAACAACACTTTACCAGTAGTAATTTCTATAGAGTTGACACCCGAGTAAGAGGTCAAGTTGTTAGAGGTCCTTTGGCGACCTAACAAGGCATTGTACTGAACCCTTGCTGATATAAAGGAATTAAACCTACTCTGTACATGCATAAAATTTTGTTGGAAGATTGTCATAACAATTCTATTGAACAACAGAGAATACTGAATCCAATCATGAAAGAAGTTGTTAAGAAAGATATTATCAAGTGGCTTAATGCTGGCATTATTTACTCAATTTCAAATAGCTCATGGGTGAGTCCTGTACAATGTGTACCCAAGAAAGGATGTGTCATGGTTGTGAGTAATAATAACAATGAGATCATTCCAACTCGGGGATGGAGGGTATACATGGACTATTGCAAGCTTAACAAGGCAACTAGGAAGAACCATTTTCCCCTACCATTTATTGATTAGATGCTAGATATATTAGCTAGGAAAGCATTCTACTATTTTTTGAATGGTTATTCAAGGTATAATCAAATTTCCATAGCTCTTAATGACCAAGAGAAGACCACCTTAATGTGTCTATATGGAACTTTTGTATTTAGATGAAAGCCATTCGAGTTATGTAATGCCCCAACAACCTTTCAGCTTTGTATGATGGCCATATTCTCTGTGTTTGGCAATGATTTTGACGATTGCTTAAAATTCTGGAATGGAATTGGTTTTGTTCCGTTGTGAAGGAACAAATCTTGTTTTGAACTGGGAAAAATGCCACTTCATGGTTTGTGAAGGAATTGTTCTGGGGCATAGGATATCGCAGCGAGGGATTGACGTAGACAGAACAAAAATTAAAGTAATAGAAAAATTACCACCTCCCACCAGTGTCAAGGGTATTAGAAGTTTTTTAGGTCATGTGGGATTTTATAGAAGATTCATTAATGATTTCTCGAAGATATATAGCCCCTTATGCACATTGCTAGAGCAAAATAGACTATCAATTTTGATGAACATTACTTGGTAGCTTTTGAGAAATTGAAGAAACAATTAATAGTAGCACCAGTTGTAATAACTCCAGAATGGACATTGCCTTTTGAACTCATGTGTGACGCCAACGATTATGTTGTGGGAGTAGTGTTGGGACAAAGGAAAGACAAAGTACTACGTGCAATATATTATGCGAGAAGAACCCTAATGGTTACGCAACTTAACAATACCACTATGAAAAAGGAGTTATTAGATGTGGTGTTCGTATTCGATAAATTTCGCTCTTATCCAGTTTGTACCAAGGTCACAGTTTACACGGATCACTCTGCTATTAAGTATTTGGTGAGCAAGAAAGATGTCAAGCCAAGATTGATTAGGTGGATACTCTTGTTGCAAGAGTTCGACTTGGAAATTAGGGATCGAAAAGGGACTAAAAATCAAGTGGCTGATCACTTGTCAAGGCTAGAATCTAGAAATGAATATGGTAATGACAAACTTATTAAAGAAGGCTTTCCAGATGAGCAGCTACTAGTTGCCATGGCATTACCTTGGTTTACCGATATAGTGAACTTTTTAGTAAATGGTGTGATGCCACTTGATTTCAATAGCAAAAGAAGATAGAAATTCCTTCATGATGCCAAGCATTATTATTGGGATGAACCCTTCCTATTTAAGCTTTTTTCTTATAAGATAATTAGGAAGTCTGTTCCTGATGACGAAATACATAGCATTCTGCAGCATTGTCATTTAGCTCCTTCACAATTACTAATTAATTAATTCTATTTTCGAACTTCAATTAATTCAATAGTAGTTTGAAAAAAAACTTAAATTAATTCTCAAGTCATTTCCATAATTAGTGAGAAACCACATTCATTTCCAAATGTAACTTATTTTTCGAACTTTATAATTTCTATTCATTTGATTCAACATGCAATTCATTTATGTCTTCAACGAGCTAGCAGAAGGATCGATTGGACATATGTAATTAGGTCTCAAATAAATTATAATTAAGTTTCAACTTCTCACCTATTAATTAAAAACTCATTTAGTCATGAAGTCATTCCACTATAGTGTCGTAACTGAGCTCTCCCCAATTACATACCATTACGAAAGCTACTCGATCACTGCTTATCCAATGACCTTATCATAAGTGTGTTACGCTAATAGGATATCATTAATCTCTTTGGGAAAAATCTGGTCTCCCAATATGATCCTATTTTATTTCATGGTAACCACTACATCTTCTCTCATGAAAAGTCAATTACTATTTAATAGTAATTATGTCATTCATCACAAAGACAAATGGCCCATGACCATATTTACTTTTCATGTTTCATGTAATGCCAATGATGTAACATCCTAAATTAGGACCTAGTCGAAAAAGTGGTTCTGGGACCACAAATTCGACATAAGAAAATTCATTTTTATTATATTTTTATGGTCTACAATTTCATGGAATGATTTCGTGAAAATCTCATTCGAAAATTTTGATGCAATAGCCCAATTTAAGGGCTAGCCAGAATAGTAGTTTTGGGAGCACGAATTCGAAGTTAGAGAAATTTATTTTATTATTATTTGTTAGAGAAATTTATTTTATTATTATTTAGATGCTATAGCATGTTTTTAAAAGTGCATGAGAAATTTGGTGAAGTAATTTTAGCGCTTATGAGCTTAATTGCCAAAAAGGACTAAATCGCATAAAATGGAAGAATCATAAATTGATAGCTAAAGGTGTCAAATAGCTAGAGAATAAAAATTAGTGGTCTTTAAAGGGCAATTAGACCCTATTGTGAGAGCTTGGCCGGCCATGGGAGAAAGAAATGTTGAAAAGTCAACATTAGGTAATGTTGATGACATAAGATGTATTAAAATAATGCCTAAGCCTAGCTATCATCTTTTTCTTTCATTCTTTCTCCATTTCCACTGATTTTTCAGCCATTTTTGGGGGTTTTGAGCTTAAAAAATTTCAGCAACTCATTCCTCTTGCAAGTAAGTGATATTAATGGTTTTTCTTGAATATTTTGTATTTTTGAGACCCTTGAAGCATGAGCTTTCAAATGAGGGTACTATTTTGAAAAATGATTAAGAGTTTAGGGTTTTTTCGTGAAAGGATTTGTGATGTTTGCTGAGTTTCTATTGAGGAAAATGGGTCTTGGGTGTCTTATAAACAACTTTTGTGAAAGGTGTTAGCATGAAAACACCTAAAAGGATTACATTGCATAAGTTCTAAAATAGATGTTAAATGTGTGAAATAGTGGGAATTTGGAATTTCAATAAGAGTAAAAAGGGTTTGACTAGTCTTAAAAAATAAAGAAATCTGATAAGAATCGATTTTCAGGCCTAGGGGTAAAATGGTCATTTTGAAAGAGTCTAGGGGCAAAATGGTCATTTTGCCCAATTATGAATTTTTGAATGCTGGTTGATAAAGTGACTAAATAAGTGTGTTTTTCTATTATAGATCAAGAATTACGGAGTCCGAAACTAGACCGGGGGAAAGCCAAGTAAATCGACTAAATCGACTAGTCGCCACATTTTGTAATCCGAGGTAAGTTGTATGTAAATAATACAACTACATTGCTAATGTATGTGTTGAATTGTATTTTAATTAATATAGCATGAATTGCTTGATTGTGGAATTGAGAAAGTATGATAATAATAGAGATAGTAGAGTTCCCGTTGGAACTTAGGAAATAAATCCGATATTCATGCCATGACATATGGGTTATTGAGGGCTAGTGTAAGACATGCCTCGGACATGCATCAGCCATATTATGAGAGCCAGTGTAAGACCATGTTTGGGACATGACATCGGCATCGAGACGAGTGCTAGTGTAAGACTTGTCAGGGACATGCATCGGCCTTGAGACGTATGCCAGAGTAAGACATGTCTGGGACATGCATCAACTACGAAGTGATAGTCAGTGTAAGACAATGTATGGGACATGGCATCAACTTGAGATATGAGCCAGTGTAAGACCATGTCTAGGATATGGCATTGACAACCTACCCCACGTATAAGGCTTATCAAATTTCCGGTAAAGTTTCGAACGGTTCAACGGTGAGAGATACAGTTTAAGCTATTGAGTAAGGTATAACCATGTTGTGAGTGGTACATGTACCTAATTGAAATGTATGAGATATGAGCTTGATATATGCTACGAGATTTATATGCATAGTGATGAGTAAGTTATGCTTATGCCCACTTTTGTGTTATGAGCATGTTGATGAATGGTAAAAATGGTTGTCGTATATTTATTTATGTGCAACTTACTAAGCTTTATACTTACTCCCTCTCCTTTCCTTTTTCTTATAGTGTCGTCTATCTAGCTCAAGGATCAACAGAAGTTAGAGATATCGATCACACTATCAATCAAAGCATTCGGTATAGTTTGATTTATATTTTTGAATATGGCATGTATAGGGAACTAGACTTATGTTTTGTGTTAATATTAACTTGGCCAAATGTGATGACTTAGGATAAATCCTTCATTTTGTATTAAGCCTCAAATGATAGCTAATTATTCATTTTAATATATGTAAATGATGCTATGTTCACGGATGAGTAAAATGCCCAAATGAAATGTTGTCTATTGTGGCTGATTTTATTGCATTAAATAGTCTTGTTTTGGTTGTGGTTGATCTTATGTAGGTTGTGTAAATAAAGGTGGCAAAGAGGCTTGGTAAATAGCCTTATTTTTGTCCACACGGGTAGACACACGGGCATGTGTCTAGGCCGTGTGTGACACAAGGTCAGCCCCAAGGGCGTGTGGTCCGGCCGTGTGTCCCGTGCACATAAAATTTTCAAGTCAGTATGCATGGTAGTAAACACACGGACAGAGACACGGTCGTGTGTCTCAACCGTGTAATGGACACGGCCTATCACTCGGGCATGTGACTTGGCCATGTGACATTTTTGGGATACTAACATTAGAAATAGAATGTCCAGGTTTTTACACATGGGCTAGGACATGGGCGTGTCATGGTCGTGTGAAGGACATGGGCCAAAGACACGGGCGTGTGCCAAGCCATATAAAAACCCCTATAGGTGTGCATTTAGAATTAATTCCAGACGGATGGTGGACACAGGCGTGTACCTGTATTGCTTAGGCCGTGTGAGCCACACGGGCTATCAGCACGGCCATGTCGAAATGGTCACACGGGCGTGTTGCCCTTCCACATGGGCGTGTTGCCCTTCCACACGGGCGTGTGCCCCTGTGTCAAGTGACATTTTTTCTAAAGTTGGCTGGAGAGGCTTAGTTGGTTCCGAGTGATTTCTGATGTGTGTTTCGAGCCTCGTAGGCCCATAAGAAGGATATGTCGATAAGTTTGAAAAAGTCTTGAAATTCGTCCAAGTCTTGGAGACCCAAAAATAGTTGTAAGCATGAATCCAAGTGAGGTAATGCCTCGTATTCCGTCCCAATGTAGGATACGGGTATGGGGTGTTACATTTGACGTTTGGGCACTCAATTTATCAAAAAGACTAAATTGTAAAAAGTGAAAAAGTTGAGTTCTACATATTAGAGGTGTCTAATTGTTATGAAATTTTAAATTGGAGGTCCTTAAATGGTAATTAGACCATTTTGTTATTAGTGGACAAAAATGGACATGGTATGATATGTTTTTAATAGTTTTTCATTATGGGCATTTTGGTAATCTAATAATTAAAAGAACTAAAAAGCCAAAATAAGCCAAATTGTCCATCTTCTTCATGTACCAGCCGAATCTACCATGGAAGCCATGGCTAGGGTTTGGTTCAAGCTTCCAAGCTCCATAGTAAGTGCATCCTAGCCCCATTTTTAATGTTCTTTGCATTTTTGAAGTCCCGGTAACTCGATTTACCAATTTCTACCATTATTTTGAGGTAGGGTTCATGTTTAAAAATTTACCCACGAGTAATATGCATGTTTTTTGATGTCTAATGGTAGAAAATGGATGTTAAGTGTTAAATAAACGACTTTTGCTAAGTGATTTTCAGTGAAAATGCTTAAAAGGACTAAATCATAAAAGTTATAAAATTTGTCACAAAAGTGTGTTCTAGTGGAAATTATGGGCTGCTATAGTTAGGAAAATGATTCGGTTAGGCTTAAAGTACAAAGAAATTGAATAAAAGTCATTTTATGAGCTTTGGGGCAAAAGTGTAAATATAAGAAAGTTTAGGAGTAAAAATGTAAATTTGTAAAAGTATGATTTTTGGGTCTATTTGAATAAAATGAGTCCTAAATAAGCTACATTTGAAATGTTAGATCAAGAAATCTGAGATTCGAGCTTAAACGGGAAAGTACGAGATTATGGACTAAAATGAAATAATTAGCCGTGCTAGGATTCGAGGTAAGTTCGTACGTTAATAATAATGCAATGTTAATGCTTGAATGTTAATGCTTGATATTACATGAATTGTAAGTACATGTGTAAATAATGTCGCAATGTAGTATGTTTTGATGTGTTGATATTATGTGATAATTATTTTATGCCTATTATGTATGCCAAGCCTAATGGTAACTTTGTAAGCATGATGATATCATGGTCGTTATTCACGACATTATGAGCAAGTACGATGGGGATGTCATGTGTCTATGAGAAAGAATCTCGTTTGAACCTTAGGAATAGTTTAGAATACAAGTGACATGTCACTAGGAATTAAGAAATCCAAGCTCGTTGAGTAGCTCAAGTTCGTGATATATATAAGAGAAATCCGAACTTGTTAAGTTGGTCCAAGTTCGTGATATATGTAAGGCATTCGAGCTCGTTGAGTAGTGTAACACCCCGAATTTGGGCCTAGAAGTATTGGGCCTTGAGTGCGGGTCCGTAAGGAGGTTGTATATAGGTATTTAATTGTGCAATGAAATGACACAATTAAATGTCCGCTTTAATGGTTAATGGCCCCGAGAAGTGTTAGAGAAATCTTGGGTTCAAACTTGGGCTTTAGCAAAAATTTTGGTATTAAGTGAAAAAAAAAAACCTGGATGCTTGGATGAGGGCTTTTAAATTATTGTGTTAAATAAATGACACAAGGAAGCTTGTAGTCTAGTGGTTGTGGCATCATTGAGGTTGTATGGGAGCCTGGGTTCAAGCCTTGGCTCTTGCAATTTATTTTGGTTTTTTTTTAAGGGAACCTGGACTTTGGCCTTTAGACCTTATAATTAATTGGGGATAAAACATGACACAAAAAGCCTTGTGGCTTAGTGGCAAGTAGCGTGCGGAGCATCTGAGGGGAGGCATGGGTTCGGATCCCAGGGCAAGCAATGAGCATTTATTTTGCTAACAGGGGGCGACAAGAGTTGGTGTTGAATTTAAACTCTGATGTTGGAGGGATCCCACATCGGGAAGCTAACATAAGAGTGGTTGTGAAGCTGGCTTTAAATAGAGGGAACCATGAGGAAAGTAAAGGTACCTTTCTTGGCAAATCCCTTTCGCTGTATGGCGTGCTCGTTTGCGTTGGGCGTCGGCTAAGAGTGCTCGGAGCGTGGATTAACTCCAGTCTCCTATCAGGTGTGTATTTCTCACTACTCTAGCTGTATGATGGCTACTTCGGGCCGCGATGGGCCGAAAGGGGCCATTTGGGCTCAATGGGCCTACGGGCCCAATTGGATAAGTTGTTTGATTGTGTAGTAAATATTAGACTAGGCTAGGTGAATCTCATATTCGTGGCTAGATTTGGGCTAAAAGGGTCACACGAGCGTGTGGGCCCATTTGGGCCGAGAATGGGCTTTAGGGCCATTTGTATTGTTATCCCTGTTTAGAATACTTTAGTTTACCAATTATTGAAATGCCCTTGACTTGTAAAATTACCAAAGTACCCTCGATTTATAGAATTATCGTTTTACCTTCGATTTACAAAATTACCATTTTACCCTCAGTTTACAAAATTACCGTTTTACCCTCGATTGTGAAATTACTAAAATACCCCTGTAGGATAGAATTACCAAAATGCCCCTAGTTTGTAAAATGACCAAAATACCCTAGTTTGTAAAATTACCAAAATACCCCTAGTTTGTAAAATTACCAAATACCACTAGTTTGTGAAATTACATAAATACCCTCAATTTGTAAAATTACCAAAATACCCACGATTTACAAAATTACAAAAATACCCTTGACTCTCTAAAAATTATAGAAATACCATTGGTTTACAAAATTACCAAATACCCTTTAGTTTGTAGAATTACCAAAACACCCTTGTAGGATGAAATTACTAAAATACCCTTAATTGGTAAAAGATCGTAAAGCCCTGTAGGGGGTAAAGTGGCCGTAATACCCTTGTATGGTAAAATGACGAATATGCCCTTATGTTCCGTATGACTGATGTGCTTAGGATTTACATATATTGATATTGGATTAGTTAAGTTTGAGTGACAGGTGGTGGTTATCATAGGTGATTGATTATGGAAACGTTTCAACTTCAACCCATAACAGGTGTGTACTAACCCTCGTAGTAGCTTAGATTAATATCTGCTGAGAAGCCAAAATGCTAAAATACCAGCATTTCGAGAACTTGTAATGTTGCGTGTGGGTATAGATGCGATAAATACGATAAGGTCGGTGTTTGTATCGATGGAACGGGTAAGAACTCAATTTTGTGCACGATGGTAAGTTGGGCCTCAATGGGCTGGAATTGGGCCAAATGGGCCCATTTGGGTAAAATTGATAGAAAATGGAATTTGGAAAAGTTGCATGTTAACACGGTTAGTATTATGGTAAAATTTGGGTTAAGTAGGCTTAGTGGCCTAAATCAGCATTCGTAGGGCCCATTAGGGGTTTTGGGCCCAAAAGCCCGAATTTGATAAGTGGGTTAAAGATCATTGTTTAAACACCCAGAAATATTGACAAATGTAATGAACATGGGAAGTCCTGATTTTTGGTAAAATTACGAAAATACCCTTATAATATGAAAATGACTGTTTTGCCCTTGTGGGCAAGTGACTGACTTGGACTGTGTGGTTGACGGATTTGATTGTGAATATATGTTGGTGATATGAATGACTTGACTGTGATTGTTTGATTCAAATATGGGCATGAAATTCTGCATACATGACATATTGCATGGGATATGGGTTATATTGATGGAGGAAGTGCTAAAAGGGCTCTGCCCCAGTTTACCGAAAAGGGCTTATGCCCCAGTTTACCGAAAAGGGCTTATGCCCCAGTTATTAAAAGAGGCAAGGCCTCCAGTTATATGATAAAGCAGCTATCTTTGCCGCCAAAGAGAGATTATGGCGGGGTGGGTCGAGTTAATCCCCACATGGTGTGTTGGTTGGTACGGGTGGAGAGTAGCGGATGGTGGGTTGAGTAGTCTCCCCAAATGGGCTTGCATACATTCATTGACATTACATGTGATATTGAAATGGGCTTGTATACATTCATTGACATTACATGTGATATTGAAATGGGCCTAAGGGCCATACCGTTTACAATAAAGGCTTCGGCCCAGTGATATGATTTATGAAAAGGCTTTGGCCCAATGTAGATTAAGCGAAAGGCTTCGGCCCAAGATATGTCAAGACTAAATAGGGCTTTGGCCCGGTTGTCTTGATACTGTGTTATTTATTGTTTGTTTGTTATTGGGATTACACACTCGAGTTTTAAGTAAACTCACCCCGTTTCTAATCGTGCGGGTAATCCCTAAGCTTAAATGGTTTGGAGTCTGAGGACTCGGAGATGGCCACACTCTCATTTACATTTTGTTTCTTTTAATTGCAATAAGTAGCCAATTTATTTCTTTATAAGTTTTATCTTATTAATATTATTATTTGGTTTTAGGTTGTAATAAGGCCATTTTAATTATTTTTAGGGGATTATTTTATCTTATACCCTATATTTTTAAATAACAATATGAGTTAGACCTAGGCGTGTTTCCAAAATGATAATTGTTTTCAAAATAACGTAACGATACAATTAATCGGTTTATCAAAAATATCTACTTAAATGAATTCCAACTCGTTTTTCTCAAAACCTAACCTAGCACCAAAGTGTGGCAATGGTTGTAGGCATGTCTAGGATTGGATCCAATCAAGAGCTTGGTACTTAAGCGACCTTCTAGGCTCACCTCCTCTGTTTCGGATACCTACCTGGTGCACAGCTTCCATTCACTTTATTAACTTAGCAAAGACTATCTTTTAAAACACTAAGAAGGGCGTTGAAAGAGGCATGGGTTTTCTTAAAAACTTCAATGTGACACGTCGGATCCGGCCATAACTTCTGGGCCGGGTTTGGGGTGTTACATTTAGTGGTATCGAGCAGAGTTACAAAACTCACTTTGGGGTATGGGTAGCGAGAAAATTATTGTTGTTTTTTTTTCTTTTTCTGAAATTGGGATTTGAAAAGGGTTTTTCTAAAAATTTTGTTTTGAAATTTATCAACAAAACTTGACTTGTTTCTGGAAAGATGTTATTGGAAGTGTGGCACACCGAGTCTCCGGCACTAAATCTGTAAGTTCTCTAACTCTGTTTACTGTTATAGCTTGAAATACTATATTGAGAAACTACTATAGATAGTAGCACTAGACTGGAACTTTCTAGTTAGAGTAAACTTTAACGCTTGAATTTAGATTTAGTATTTATTTGATGTGTGTTCTGAAAATGTAGAAATTGGTTGCATGTGAAATCTATCCGTTCCGATAGACAAATGTTTTGGGTGTATGTTAGTATTACTAGTATTAGAGTGCGCAGCGGAAGTGTGGTGGTGTAGTCTAAGGGTGAAAAATTTCGAGGACGAAATTTCTTTAAAGGGGTAGAATTGTAACACCCCGAATTTGGGCCTAGAAGTATTGGGCCTTGAGTGCGGGTCCGTAAGGAGGTTGTATATAGGTATTTAATTGTGCAATGAAATGACACAATTAAATGTCTGCTTTGGTGGTTAATGGCCCTGAGAAGTGTTAGAGAAATCTTGGGTTCAAACTTGGGCTTTAGCAAAAATTTTGGTATTAAGTGAAAAAAAAAAACCTGGATGCTTGGATGAGGGCTTTTAAATTATTGTGTTAAATAAATGACACAAGGAAGCTTGTAGTCTAGTGGTTGTGGCATCATTGAGGTTGTATGGGAGCCTGGGTTCAAGCCTTGGCTCTTGCAATTTATTTTGGTTTTTTTTTAAGGGAACCTGGACTTTGGCCTTTAGACCTTATAATTAATTGGGGATAAAACATGACACAAAAAGCCGTGTGGCTTAGTGGCAAGTAGCATGCGGAGCATCTGAGGGGAGGCATGGGTTCGAATCCCAGGGCAAGCAATGAGCATTTATTTTGCTAACAGGGGGCGACAAGAGTTGGTGTTGAATTTAAACTCTGATGTTGGAGGGATCCCACATCGGGAAGCTAACATAAGAGTGGTTGTGAAGCTGGCTTTAAATAGAGGGAACCATGAGGAAAGTAAAGGTACCTTTCTTGGCAGATCCCTTTCGCTGTATGGCGTGCTCGTTTGGGTTGGGCGTCGGTTAAGAGTGCTCGGAGCGTGGATTAACTCCAGTCTCCTATCAGGTGTGTATTTCTCACTACTCTAGCTGTATGATGGCTACTTCGGGCCGCGATGGGCCGAAAGGGGCCATTTGGGCTCAATGGGCCTACGGGCCCAATTGGATAAGTTGTTTGATTGTGTAGTAAATATTAGACTAGGCTAGGTGAATCTCATATTCATGGCTAGATTTGGGCTAAAAGGGTCACACGAGCGTGTGGGCCCATTTGGGCCGAGAATGGGCTTTAGGGCCATTTGTATTGTTATCCCTGTTTAGAATACTTTAGTTTACCAATTATTGAAATGCCCTTGACTTGTAAAATTACCAAAGTACCCTCGATTTATAGAATTATCGTTTTACCTTCGATTTACAAAATTACCATTTTACCCTCAGTTTACAAAATTACCATTTTACCCTCGATTGTGAAATTACTAAAATACCCCTGTAGGATAGAATTACCAAAATGCCTCTAGTTTGTAAAATGACCAAAATACCCCTAGTTTGTAAAATTACCAAAATACCCCTAGTTTGTAAAATTACCGAAATACCACTAGTTTGTGAAATTACATAAATACCCTCAATTTGTAAAATTACCAAAATACCCCTGATTTACAAAATTATAAAAATACCCTTGACTCTCTAAAAATTATAGAAATACCATTGGTTTACAAAATTACTGAAATACCCTTGGTTTGTAGATTTACCAAAACACCCTTGTAGGATGAAATTACTAAAATACCACTTAATTGGTAAAAGATCGTAAAGCCCACAGTAGGTAAAGTGACCGTAATACCCTTGTATGGTAAAATGACGAATATGCCCTTATGTTCCGTATGACTGATGTGCTTAGGATTTACATATATTGATATTGGATTAGTTAAGTTTGAGTGACAGGTGGTGGTTATCCTAGGTGATTGATTATGGAAACGTTTCAATTTCAACCCATAACAGGTGTGTACTAACCCTCGTAGTAGCTTAGATTAATATCTGTGAGAAGCCAAAATGCTAAAATACCGGCATTTCGGGAACTTGTAATGTTGCGTGTGGGTATAGATCGATATAAATACGATAAGGTCGGTGTTTGTATCGATGGAATGGGTAAGAACTCAATTTTGTGCACGATGGTAAGTTGGGCCTCAATGGGCTGGAATTGGGCCAAATGGGCCCATTTGGGTAAAATTGATAGAAAATGGAATTTGGAAAAGTTGCATGTTAACACGGTTAGTACTATGGTAAAATTTGGGTTAAGCAGGCTTAGTGGGCTAAATCAGCATTCGTAGGGCCCATTAGGGGTTTTGGGCCCAAAAGCCCGAATTTGATAAGTGGGTTAAAGATCATTGTTTAAACACCCAGAAATATTGACAAATGTAATGAACATGGAAAACCCTGATTTTTGGTAAAATTACGAAAATACCCTTATAATATGAAAAATGACTGCTTTGCCCTTGTGGGCAAGTGACCGACTTAATTTGTGTGGTTGACTGGTTTGATTGTGAATATATGTTGGTGATATGAATGACTTGACTGTGATTGTTTGATTCAAATATGGGCATGACATTCTGCATACATGACATATTGCATGGGATATGGGTTATATTGATGGAGGAAGTGCTAAAAGGGCTCTACCCCAATTTACCGAAAAGGGCTTATGCCCCAGTTTACCGAAAAGGGCTTATGCCCCAATTATTAAAAGAGGCAAGGCCTCCAGTTATATGATAAAGCAGCTATGCTGCCAGTGGAGAGTTATGGCGGGGTGGGTCGAGTTAATCCCCACATGGTGTGTTGGTTGGTACGGGTGGAGAGTAGCGGATGGTGGGTTGAGTAGTCTCCCCAAATGGGCTTGCATACATTCATTGACATTACATGTGATATTGAAATGGGCTTGTATACATTCATTGACATTACATGTGATATTGAAATGGGCCTAAGGGCCATACTGTTTACAATAAAGGCTTCGGCCCAGTGATATGATTTATGAAAAGGCTTTGGCCCAGTAACCGTTAAACGAAAGGCTTCGGCCCAGTATATGTCAAGACTAAATAGGGCTTTGGCCCAGATTGTACTGATACCGTGTTATTTACTGTTTGTTTGTTATTGGGATTACACACTGAGTTTTCGTAAACTCACCCCGTTTCTAACTGTGCAGGTAATCCCTAAGCTTAAATGGTTTGGAGCTGCGAGGGACTCGGAGATGGCCACACTACTGTTTCTGTTTCTGTTTCTTTTAATTGCAATAAGTAGCCGATTTATTTCTTTATAAGTTTTATCTTATTAATATTATTATTTGGTTTTGGGTTGTAATAAGGCCATTTTAATTATTTTTCTGGGATTATTTTATCTTATACCCTATATTTTTCTGATAACAATATGAGTTAGACCTAGGGCGTGTTTCCAAAATGATAATTGTTTTCAAAATAACGTAACGATACAATTAATCGGTTTATCAAAAATATCTACTTAAATGAATTCCAACTCATTTTTCTAAAAACCTAACCTAGCACCAAAGTGTGGCAATGGTTGTAGGCATGTCTAGGATTGGATCTAATCAAGAGCTTGGTACTTAAGCAGCCTTCTAGGCTCACTTCCTCTGTTTCGGATACCTACCTGGTGCACAGCTTCCATTCACTTTATTAACTTAGCAAAGACTATCTTTTGAAACACTAAGAAGAAAGTTGAAAGAGGCATGGGTTTTCTTAAAAACTTCAATGTGACACGTCGGATCCGGCCATAACTTCTGGGCCGGGTTTGGGGTGTTACAAGTGGTCTGAGTTCATAATGGATGTGATACATGTAATTTGGTTCCAAGAGCTGGTCTTGTGTGTTCTACCGGTGGCTAGGTATTCCTGAGTGATTCGGATACCTGACATCTTTTGTGAGCATCCCGTGTAGTTACGCCCTGACCAATAGCCTATATGAGTAGCCCCATGAGTAACTCCATCGCGAGCGCTACATGTTATGAGGTAGCTTTGGCTATGAATGTTTATATGGAACTTATGTGCAAGTTTTCTGTGTATCCAATAGTATTCCGAGTGTTCAATGGGTAATGTAATGGATCATGTGATGAAAGTCCTAAGGAGGACATGTTAAGGAAGTTATGATTATATGTTGTATTACGAGTTGGTACAGGTATGTACACTAAACTCACGAGTAATGCCTTGATATATGATGTTTCATGATAAAGAGGTATATGGGTGATAAGTGAGTCAAAGGTTTTGAATGATGAATAAACAAAGGTTTTGAATGATGAATAAACTTATGTTTATGTTTATGATTATGTTTATCATGTCATCATATGATAGTTATCATGAAATTACACTAAAATAGTTTTAGACAGCAGCAGTAGTCCAACTTTGAAAGTTCACCAAAAATTGTGGGAATCGAGTTAAGGCTGAATAGGATATGCAATCAAAGCTTATTGAGTCTATTTTCATATAAAGGAACCGTTGTAAGCTAAAGAATTTCATATTATGAGATATTTGAATTTTTGTGAGACAGAGTTAGAATGATTTTGGAATCCCCTGTTCTGATTTGGGAAAATCATTAGAAAATGTAAAAAAAGAATTATTGGTTATAATTTATATGCTTAAAATTCTTAATGGTCTACTTTCAAGAGAAACAAACGGGAACATCATCTGAATCTTGTACTAAGATAATTAATTTTTAGTGAAGAGAGGTCGAAACTGTCGTACAGTGAAATAGGGGAGAATTTAAATAATAAACTATACTTATTGGTAGACTATAAATTCTAAAAATTTTATGGTAAGAAGATATGTGAGTCTAGTTTTAGGAAAAATTAACGAATCTTAATTTAGAGTTCCGTAGCTCAAGTTATAAATAAATTAGCGACTATGACTCAAGTAGCAGCTTGACTGGAATATGAGCAAATAGTGGAATTATGTGTTAATTCGATTGTGTTACCTTGAGAATATTTTATAAGAATTTGGTAAAAGCATGTTAATAAATTGTTCATTGTTTTCGTACAGGCTTACTAAGCTATAAAGCTTACCCCCTCCCTTTCATTTCTTTAGTGTTGCCAGGTTAGCTTGGGGTTGGAGATCGTCGGAGGCAGCATCATACTATCAAGCCATCACCTTTGGAGTGTTAACATGTATATGTTAAGTGTACACAAGTGATTGGCATGTATAAAGACTTAGTTTTTATGATAGATGTTGTTATGATTAGCCAAATGTATTGGCTTATATTGACTCATTGTATATAGCCATGAGATGTGACTTATAATGATTATGGCTTGTAAGCTTAGTTATCCATGATAAGTTCTAATGCTTGTGATACGATGATGTGTTTATGCTTTTGAGGCATGCATGATTGGTGTTAAGACATATGTGTGTGATAAATGCTTCATGACCGATCGAAATGGTCACAACCTTGAAGTAATTGTATGATATGGAATTAAGACGATGATGTTTGAACATAAATGCTTGATGTTTAAATAAGGTCACTTGACAAGGTCAATGAATATGGATGGTTGTGTCTAAACTTGATATTATATGAGTATGTATAACTCGTGAATGATAGCATGTTAATATCAAGAATATACCTTAGTGAAGTATGTTAAATCATTAAAATGATGCCATGATGTATATCTTTGATGTGTGTAAAGATGTGAAGGATTAATGGTAACAAAAGGCTTAGGAAATAGCCTAAGTACTAGCCATACGGGCAGAGATACGGCCATGTGTCTCAGCGACGTGGATGACACGGCCTAGCACATGAGGGTGTGACTTGGCTGTGTGGTTCAATTTGTTTTGATGACGTCATAAACAGAGAGTTACATGGCTTGAGGACATGGGCATGTTGAGACACACGAGCGTGTGACCTTGTTTCATGAAAATTTTTCTAAGTTTTTCCAAAACTTTCCAAAGTTCTCAGTTTAGTCCCGAACCACTTTCAATGTATGTTTTGGGTCTCATAGGCTCGTAATAGGGACAATATGCATATGTATGAATGGTTTTAAATTGGATGAAATTTTATGACCCGGTTTCACATGTATGTGCAAGTTTAAGTCTGGTAATGCCTCGTATCCTGTCCTGGCGTCGAACACGAGTAAGGGGTGTTACAAATGAGATGATATCATTTACCCTTGTCTTAGGCTATGGATTCCACTATTGTGAATGATGCTACATACTGCTGATGTCATATACCAAACGCACTAGCTTTTGGTTCCTTATCTATTCAAACTAAGGCTTTTACTTACACCAAAGTATGAAAGCCATGCAAACATAGTCTATAATTCACTTAGGATTAAGGTATGCCACACTATGAGCGTCACAAGAGAATAAATCCATAAATAGATTTAGGATCTATTCTACTTGGGTCATGTCCGATGTATTGCCAATCCAGTCAATCACATCTATGTCTCTATCTTCTAGGAGTCATATGCTCCAATGCCTAAGACAAATCATCTTTTCAATTGGACTTGATAGATGACACATTAGTCTTTCAATTAGTTTGCTCATTTTTTATTAGAGTAAAGACATGTTTAGGTTCATCTACTAATATAGGTAATCTTTTTGTATTATGATCCTACCACATAATACAACTTAATATTAGTTAAACATTAGATAATCAGTGAGCTAATATTTGCTTCCATTTTTCTTTGCATGCAAGAACCATTGAGGAAAATATACAAAAGGTATTAATATAATTCATGAATAATTTTATTAAACCAATCCTTTCAAAAAAATACAAGTATACATACACAAAAATACTATGCTTAGGGCACCAAATCCAAGAATATCTTCTTAGAAAAGTCATCCTCAAAAGGATAGATATTTAGAACTATTACTCTACTTTTAAGTAATTGAAAATATTAAATGCATAATGTATTAATATCTTTAATTTTTATTTTTTTTCCTTTTGTTGCATGCTCTTGAAATTCATGCTTCCTTCTCACAGAATAGGCAAACAATGCCCCACCTCAAAATTCAAGAATAAAATTTACAAGTCAAAGAAACATCTAAAACAAAGAACTTTAAAGCTAATAAAGAAAGGGTTGATTTCGATTCTCGGTTGCTTAAAATAACATCTCATGATATGAACTTTGTATGAGTCATTTGTTAAAAACTATATGATTATCATGTCACAAGTTCTTAGAAAATAGTTCATGGTTGGTGTTCTAGTGAATGAGCAAAGGATTCATGTTTAATTATCATGGATAGGATATAGAAGGTATGATATTGACACACATCAAATCATCACCATTAAGATTCTTAGAGAATATTGTATCCATTTGATTCATAAAAAATTCAAAAGATTTTCAAAA
Organism: Gossypium longicalyx; assembly: GCA_025698465.1. Lineage (NCBI taxonomy): Eukaryota > Viridiplantae > Streptophyta > Magnoliopsida > Malvales > Malvaceae > Gossypium > Gossypium longicalyx. Next base: position 55,118,780 of record CM046996.1, read on the forward strand.
ATCTTGTTTCTTTGATCTTAGCGTTGGATTTAGGGTTCTTCTCTTGGTTATTCCTTGTAACTCAAGTTTTGTTCAAAATTGCCAAATTTTGAAACATCATGTCATCAAAAGTAATAGTTCAAAGATTGCAAACAGGAGTAAATTTTTGGAACATCAATATTCTCGAGACTAGATGATTTTTAACCAAAAAGAAAATCGTTTTAGAAAAGATTTTCAAACAAGGACTCTAATAAATTTACCATTTTTATCTTATTAACTAAACAGGAAATGCACCAACTTGAAATTTAAAAATTTGAAAACAAAAGGACAAGCGTATTCTTAGACAAATCAACAAAACATTTCTAAATAGCAACTACAACTCCATCTCTGCATGTTTCATTTCTTCATTATAGTATTCACATCTAATTGTCCACTGTTGATAAGGTCTTTTACATTTCTCTTCAAAGACATGCAATTCTCTATTGAATGACCTTGAATCTCATCATGGTAATCACAATATGCACTTTCATCATACCAACTTGGGTATGGAGGTTCAAAGGGTTCCACTAGAACCATTTCAAGGAGTTACTTCTCAAAAATCTGGGGTAACAATTCATAGTAAAAAATAAGGACTTCTTTAAATAGATCTCTTCTTTAAACATTCCTTTATGATCTTTGACTTCTATTAGGCTGAATGACAAGTAAAAGGGTATCTGATCAACAAGTGGAGCTAAGGCAAAGCCATGAGGATGAGGGGCCACTAGATATGAATATGGCCTCTGTGTAACACCCTCACCCGATCCGATCACCGGATACAAGTAAGGGTGTCACAATTGAATCGGGTTATTGTACATACTTAGAACTCACTAACTTTTAAAATTAGATTATATTACCTATTTATTTTAAAAAACCCTATACAACAGAGGTTATAAAATTTAAAATACAAGTTTATTGTCTCGACTTCAAACTCTAGAGGAACCAACAAGTTACAACATATTCAGCCCTTGGTGAAGGCTAAAATGGTACCCCCATTATCGTATGTGCATTACACCTTCCTAACGAAACTCCTTGATCTCATACAATCCGGCTTGGTTCCTCCTCAAGTTCCTTATCCAAGGAATCTTACAATCATAGGTCAAACCCTTGTAAGTTCGAATGAACTTAGTTTCTACATTACACAAATCATAGCCCTCCTAGCCATGGTTCAAATAAATAATGCTAAAATAGAAATAAATACCCTGCTTGTTTGGGGAAATTTCTTTCAATACGACTCGAAAATTTTCGATTTACCTCTGAGCTTATTTCATGGTGGATAGATCATTAAGAAATCCTTTCTAGAACCATACTTGTCTAATGGTTCTATAATGCTCCAAAATCAACCTAGACATTATGGTCGAATCTCAGAAGTTACATTAACAACATTCGAATTCATTTTCTTGTTTACTTAATGAACATAACTAGGTTTTAGTTGTTTTTATTGAAAAATTTAAAATTTAAAGATTGGGTGATTTTGTTTCTTTGGAAAATATTTATTAAAACATAATTACATGCAAAAGGCAATATTTTACCGTAATGTCGTTTTAATTTATTTAAATAAATAAATTTACATTTTATTATTTATTAAAATGGTTTTGGGTCAAAAATCTTTTGCAATGGACTTTCAAAATTACATAGAAAATCATGAGTTATAATTTTGTTTAAAATGAAGTAAAATAATAAATAATTCGGATAAACCCGATAATGTAAAATTTTGGAAATCTCATTAGTTTACATGTATGCATGACAGTTTTAAAGTTGTAAAATATAGAAACATCAAAATAACATCCCAATAATTTATTAAACCATTTATTAAAAACCATCTAAGAGGCTCCACTGTATGCTAAATCCAAGCCCTACGCTTGAGTATTACCTGAAAGATTATGAAAACGAAGTGAGTTTTTATAGCCTAATGTGAGTCTTTTAAAAAATAAATGGCAATAAACACATAATCATCAATCAAGTAAATATTTCATTTTATGCACATGATCATGGCGATGTGGTTTTTATAAAAACAATTATGCAGGTTTATTTAAAACATCCTACCCATCATCGCTATACTCCTCAATCGAGTTTCCCAAAACTCGTCCATACAAACACTCCAATTTGTGAACAGTGTCACCAGTGATGTAGACAGTGCTGCCAGTATTATGGTCTAATAACCAATAATGCATGTAACACCCCTAACCCATATCAGTTGCCAGATTAGGGTTTCAAAGTATTACCGAACAAATAAAATAATTAAATATACATCTCATACATGAATATGAACATATTGTACAACAATCATCCATATGCATATCATCCCTAAATCGAGCCCTTGAAGCCCTAGAAATACATTAGAAACAATTTGGTACCAAATTGGAAACAATTCATAAGTATAACAAAAATTTAGAAAAATTTGGCTACATATACTATTGATTAAGCGGTCAGGGTAGGTTTTGCCGGGATAGGGGCGGAACATGCAGCTGGATTTTGTTTGCCACTAACTTTAGGCTTCACATTCAAACATTGTGATACTGCAGGTCCAGTCGGTCCACTGTGCGTAGTTTCAATGTCTGTAAGTTCCACATTTTCACAAGGAAAAGTAGCACTACAAATAATCTTGATAGCTTCTGGATGCGCAGAAGTACCGTGAATGTTTTTAAAACTAATATTGCTTAGTTTAACTTTTGATTCTTCCTGCATCAACAAAATAATGATTCAATGACCGATTAACTCTTTTTTCTCTCTTACGATTTTGACAAATATGTACATACATTTATTTTTCATTTGTTCCATGGGCAATATTTCTTATCAATTATAATAGGAGAAGTGACATTGGTCACGGTAATACCCTCAAAGTGAATGTTCGAACAAGTGCCAGGTTCAGCACCTGGCCAAGTTTTTATTCTAACACCATTGGAAGTATTAGTCATGGTGTAGTATTTTACTGTAACTCCATCAATGGGTTCTTCATTTTTAAACAATCCGAGACTGCCAATACTGGTACCATGTCCTGGTCCACAAGTTACTCCATTAATAACCAAATTTTTGGAACCATCCCCAATTGAAACACAATCATCACCAGTTTTTATCTCCGAGTTAAGAACATTGACCCCATCTGATCTCCCAATGTGAATCCCATCTGTGTTTGGGCTTTCTTCAGGTGCAGATACGGTGAAATTTTCGAAAGTAATGTTTTTGCATCCTAGAACATTAGCGTGGAACTTCTTGCTGTCTTTGGTAGTTATATCTTTTATCATTGCGTTGGTTAAAAAAATCAAACCTTAGGTTCTGTTTAATTCCAAAATGAAACAAAAAATAATTATTACTTAATTCTATTTATAAAAACAAAAGTCGTAACTTCTCAATAAGAAAATAACTTACAATAGCAAGTGAACCACAATAATCATGACCTTTGCAACCTTCCCTTTTATAAGCAGTGGTTCCCTGGCCGTCAAAAACTCCTCCGCTAGACAATTTGAAATTTTCAATTCTGTTGAAGGCAATCCATTTAGGCTCCTTGAAAGCACCAGGGTTTGCCGGAGCCTTCACAGTGCCTTCAACTTGAAGCTCAATAGAAGCCTTGCAAGGACCATCTAAGGTAGCTGTACTTAAAAAAATATATCCCTTTAGGAATCACAATTTTTGACGGGGATGTCGAGGCACATGCTTCTTACCAAGCATCCAACAATGACTAAAACCAAATAAAAAAAATAAAAAAGATACATATAAAGATAAGAGATATGGAAAATAGTTATGCATACCAAATAAAAAAAATAAAAAAGATACATATAAAGATAAGAGATTTGGAAAATAATTATGCATACTGTTATCTACTGACTATAAAGTTATATGATATTTTGCTTACCTTACTCAAATCTGTTTTCTCGTCTGCCTTTGCACCAAACTTTGCAACAACATTAATAACCACCTCCTCCTCCTCGAACTTCAACAGATGATATGGATAGAAGTACTAGTATTAACATGGATGAAACAAAATTAAATTGAATAGCCATACTTTTTTTTTTATTTACTTCAAAGAGAGAATGATTTATGTCTTTTGTTTTGTTTCAAACCATCTTATATAGATAGAGTAAGGCCAAATTACAACCAACTAAACATTTTTTATTTTAATTAGCATGGTTAAATAATACGACCAAGTTTTACTTACTATAATTAGCACTTCTTTTTCTTTTTGGAAGGAATTAACTCGTTAATTTGACAACAAACTTGATATAGTAAAAATAATTAACTAACACTTGACTTAATATAACTATTTAAGGTTTATCAATGAAAATGATGAATAAAATTATCGACTTAGCTCGTTTGGCATTGACCTTGTTGCACATGCAGGAGATCGTGGGTTCGAGCATGTTGAAGGGCATTAATGCTCTCCTATATTAAGGGTTGGGGAGAAGTTATGAGTAGTACTAGGCATTGTATAAAAAAATGATGAATAAAATTATTGATTATTAATTTCTTTTCTATATTATATTAATAATTTATTATATGGTTAGATATAGATAATTAAATATGTATGTTTAATAATATTGAAAATTATAATATTTTATTAATTTTAAATATTTTAAAAACAAAAATTTATTATTAATATAATAATATTAAGCTCGACTTAAGTTAATTTTTACATAAAAATAAAATCACCCATAAAGGTTAAGTCATTCTAGAGGGAAAAAAAAGGGCTTATTTTTCGTTGACTTGTAAGTTATTTTCCATTGACCAAACTATTTTCCATGAAACAAACACAGGAAAATGTAAAAAATATTTTTTGGAAACCATTTTCAATGAAACAAATAGAGCCTGCCTTGACTGAGTTGGTATCACAAGCCAAGAGGAACCAACTCTGTTGGGTAGATTACTTGAATTCAAAGTCTCATTGCAATTTAAGATAATTATTTCATGTATCAGCAATGGTATACAAGTGTAGTTATAATGCTACTAAGTATCTTTGTTTTTGGTTTTGTAAATAATAAACATAATATGCAAGTATGCTTTTATTTTATTTCAATTTAATGGTAAGGTTTTTTTTTAAATAATATCCATTGAACGAAAAAAATTACAAGTGAGGATCAAATCTCGAATAAATGTACAAAATAAGATGTAAATACAAAATGAGTTACAAAAGAAAATCATACTTTGTTTGAATCAAGTTGAAAACTCTATCATATGTTGGTGTTTAACCATTAGGGCTAAGAAGGTTAGACCTTGATGTGTAGAGTTTTATCATGCCTTCACCGCTGTTACAATGGACATACCTCAAGCACCCAATAAATACAAAAAGCTCGAGCAAAAATAGGCAAACTACAGCTGCTTGAGAGCTCCCAACAATGGGAAATCGAACCCTTAGCAGAGGAACCAAGCAATGGATTATTATGTTGGAAAGGAGGATGCTCATTCACATCTCATTAGCGTCCACAGCCCGGTACTATGCTGGCCAATACAAAATTCAATGAGAAGGAAGATAAAGGGGGAAGAGAGGGTTAATTTTTAGCCATATAATTGTCAACAACCACTCTGCCAGCCGAAAGGTTAAGGCCTTACTTTAATAGCAATGTTGACAACTTTAAAAATTCACATTTAAATTACTCTTGCCACTAATACAAAAACATTTATAAAAAATAATAATTTAAATATTATAAATTAATAAATTATTCATAAATTATTTTGAAAAATTACACGAATTGTCGTCTCCTACTACCCATATTTATCAAAGGAAAAATGGGTAAAATATATGCAATTACCAAGCCTAATGGGAAATTTAGGTTGGTGGAAAAAACCTATTACGATTAAAAGGCAAAGTATAAAATTCTTCAATCATATTATCTCCTCTAAATGATCAAAACATAACCCCCCTATGGCATCATTCTATCTTTCTTCGATTTCTCCACTTTTATCGTGTTGTTTAAGATCATCGCCACCGTCAATCCCACCATTATCGGCAGTGAGAACACGATGTTCACGAATGCATTGAACTGCAAAAATCACTCACTTTGTTTTACCCTCTTTTAACATTAAAGATTATGGGATTGGAGTTTTTTTTAAATAAAAACACTTACTCAGGCTGTATCGGTGTGAGCGAGGCCATGATGGGATAGGTTCCAATATTGGTTGAAGAACTGAGGGATGGAAATCCCTAAGAAGAGTGATAATCCTGTTATGATAAGGTTTCTCATGCAATTCATGCTTCTGAACTGTAGACACGATAATCTAACGAAACCTGCAATCAACAAAGCAACAATATTTTCATTAAGGTTACTAAGATTGGATAAACAAATATTTAGTACTAAATGAAATAAATTTTTTTCATCTTGGTCCACATTTGTCTTTGACAAAATTGGGAAATTTTGTCATGAACTTGGATTTGGATGATGTAACACTTTTAATTTACGATGCCATCACCTAAAATTTTAAAATCTAAAAAATACAAGAAATATATTAAAATACTAATTAAAAAAATCAGGTGACGGCATAGTAGAATTTAATAATATCATTTTAGTATACTTTAATGGAATCTAAATTTAAGTATTAAATTGAGAAAAATTAAATCGGGCTCGAATTTGGATTAGTCGAGTAAAGATCTATATGACACCCCAAACTTGGCCGGGGTGGTTTGACTCGAATTTCAAGCGACACATTAGCCACCGAGGTGATTCTCTACAAAACTACCACAACTCACACCAATCATCCATACTCACCATACATATACAAAAGATTTCATACAAGCATTTACTCCTGAGAGCATGCTTTTCTAAATTAAACTATAAGTCATATAATAAGTGGAATAAGGCGTACTTGGATTTCGACAAGCTGTACTATCTACAAAATGTCTCGTTAGTTCATATGGGCAGTATCATATAATTCAAACAGCAAATTCAGCCAAACAAGCAAACACAGAGATTAAAAAATCCCAAAATTTAAAATAGACCAAAAAATCCAATTACAACCCTCTAAATTTTTTTTTAAATTGTTTAAAATTATCTAAGTCCCATTCCAAGTCTCTAGCCTGGAAATGTCCCACATTCCCTTCTTGGGATTTTATAAGCTTGGCACACATACTGTAGAAACAAAGTTTGTGTGATGGATTATTGAACTGCTACCCTCCTCGTTATCCCGTGCACTACTTATCATGAAGGGAGAAGAAAGTAAAAAGATGAGCTCGGGAAAGCTTAGTGAATACACATGTACACAACACAAGAAGACATACATCAATAATTCACATACTAAACAATACTAAAATTTTGAGTAATAAATAAATTGATAATAAACTAAGTTTTCTTCTAAAGCTAAACAAATGTTTAAAAATATTTGTTTTCAAAACTTCGATAACTTACTAGGCCATTTTGGTGGCTAATATAATCTTCCAATTTCAAGTCTAACGTCTAGGCTGGGTTGGGGACGTTACATTTGGTGGCATCAGAGCCTAATTTTTCTAAATTTGCACCGTGAAAATTTAAAATATGTTTGCATGCATGCATTGAAAAGGGGTATTTTGGGAAAAACCATGCCACAAGATTTTTGAAAATTTTATTTTTCTGTAAGAAATTAAATCCAAGATTACTGTTAAAAAATTATATAAGTTGTAAACTTTAGATTATGAACATTTAGGAGGATAAATAATGCTTCAACTTTTGTTTGAAAACTATAGATATACTTTAGATTCAAAACTTTTGAAAGATCACTATGAACACCTAAGGCAGACGTGGCAGGGGTTGGCCGCGTAGGGCTACACCTATAGAGTTACCCATTGTCCAGGGAGAAAACCCAATACAAAAGTAGGATTTTGTTGAGAATGAAAACAGTGATGACACAATGACCCAGGTGATGTTGAGGGTTTTACAAAGGGTTGATGGAGCCCAAACTGGATCAAGAAGCCGAAGATCCATTGTGGAGAGGCTCCGAACAAATGGGTTAGAAATGTTCAAAGGCGTTGCTGGAACAAATCTAACAGTGGCTGAGTATTGGATGGAGTCGATGGAGAGAATTGTGAAGGATTTAGACTGTACTTCAGAGCAGAAGTTGAAGAGGACTATGTCTTCGCTAAGAGAGGAGGCATTTCATTGGTGGTAGTTTGCTGTAAGAGGTATGAAAGTTGACCGCATAAATTGAAAATACTTTCAAGATGCCTTCTAGAAAAAATATGTGAGCACTAGGTATACGAAGGCTCGTAGGCTCAAATTTGTCGAGCTAAAACAAGGAGACAAGTCTGTGGCAGAATATTAGGCTGAGTTCCTGAGGCTCAGCAAATATGTTAAGGTATGGTCACCATGAAGCAGGATAAATGCTTGAGGTTGCTCCATAATAAAAATGAGTGTTTTAGACCTAGTGGAGAAAGTGAAAATAGTGGAAGAAATTAAACTAGTGAATCACGAATAACGAGAGAAAAGTAATGTCCCAGTTAAAAGAGCTTTGGGTTCTACTAGTTCAAATTCTCATCCTGTAAAACAATCTAGAAAGGGTAGATCGCAAACAAGGGGTGCAATAACTAACTCTAGGGGCAAGGTTCACCACTGTAAATATTGTGGAAAGTGCCACCTAGGAGATTGTTGGAAGAAAATGGGTGCTTGTTTGAAATGCGGATTAATGAAGAATTTGATGAATGATTGCTCTCGCTCGAGTAATCAAGCACAAACTTCGACCCAAAATCAGGGAGCAGGCTAGCTACCTCTGAAGGGCCATTGGCAAAATAGGGCTGCAAATACTGTAGCAACAGGCACGATTAGAATCGAGGCTAGGCAACCAACCCTTGTTTAACATTGCTAGGGGTCGTGAGGTAAGGGATGCTTCTGATGTCATCACATGTATTTTTACCATTAATTCAATCTCATACTTTGCCTTAATTGAAATAGGATCCACTCATTAATATGTTGCATGTAATATGTCTGAGAAATTAGGTGTTCTTGTAGAGGAAACCATTATTGATGTAACCATAGTAAGCCCCTTAAGATAGTCAGTTATTATAAATGAAGTCTATAGGAGATGTCCATTGGAGGATTAAGGGGTAGTGTTTCTAGTAGACCTTATGGAGTTACCATTGGGGAGTTTAATTTAATTATAGGTATGGATTGGTTATCAGAACACTAGTTCTCTTCTGGGTTGTTACAACCTATCAAAATACCTTAGTGGAAGGGGGAACGAATGACGATGGACTTTGTTAGTGGGTTACCCTTAGCACCTACTAAGAAAGATCTAATTTGGGTAATAGTAGACCGATTGACTAAGTCAACACACTTTTTTCCTGTCCGTAAAGATTACTCATTGAAAAATCTAGTTAAGTTCTATATTTTTGAGTTAGTGCGGTTGCATAGGGTGCCCATATCAATTATCTCTGATCGAGATCCCTATTTTACATCTCGATTCTTGAATAAGCTATAAGAATCACTAGGTACTCATTTGGATTTTTGTACTACTTTCCACTCACAAACTGACAAGGAATCTGAATGGGCTATGCAAATGTTTGAAGGTATGTTAAGAGGCTACATTATCGAATTTCGAGGCAATTAGGAAGAGCATTTGACTTTAGCCAAATTTTCCTACAATAATAGCTTCTAATCGAGTATCCTTATGGCACCTTATGAGGCCTTATATGGTCGTAAATGCCGAACACCTTTGTGTTGGACCAAACTAGGTGAACGAAAAGTTTTGGGTCCTGTGTTAGTGCAAGAGTATGAGGGGAAAATCAAACTGATTCAGGATAGACTAAAAGTGGTTTAAGATAGATAGAAGCCATATACAGATTTAAAAGGAAAGACATTGAGTACAGTGTCGGCGATCAAGTCTTCTTAAAATTTGCCCCATGGAAAAAAGTGCTAAGATTCTAAAGAAAAGGTAAGTTAAGTCCTAGGTTCATAGGACCTTATAAAATCATTAAAAGAGTCGGTTCAGTTGCGTATCATTTAGAATTACCTCTAGAGCTGGATCAAATTCATGACGTCTTCCATGTCTCAATGTTGAGACAATACAAATCTGACCCTTCCCACATTATTCCAATCGATGAGAATGATGTATGACTAGATTTTTCATTTGAGGAGGAACCTATGGAAATTCGAGATCGTGATGTAAAGATTCTAGGAAGGAAACAAATCCTTCTTGAGAAAGTACTGTGGTGGAACCATAACATGGAGGACACCACATGAGAATTGAAAGACGCATTTTGTCAATAATATCCTCATCTATTTGAACCAAGTAAAATTCCAGGACTATAACACCCCAAAATATATAGGGTTGGATGAAATAAATAAGCAAGAAATGACTTAGTCTTGGTGGTTATGTAGTTAATGCACTCCCTTGAGATCCTCGGTTCTATCCACTCCTCTCTTATTTATTTTCTTTTTATTTTTAGCAAACTAGGATGAAAGCCACTCTAAAATAAATATTAATTGGAGCAAAAACATAACAAGTATGGGTAGAAGCCTAATGGTTAAGCCTTTTCATTTCCCCATTATATTCCTAAGTTCAAGTCATGCCAATCTTAATTTTTCTTTTAATTTCGGTAGCATGGGTAAATTACCATGCGACCTCTTTAAGGTTTGTAAAGCCTAGCTACTTAGTTCAATCTTTCTTAATTAGACATAGTTTTTTTATTTCTTTTCAAACCCTAATTGGAATTCTTTTTCCGTTCCCCCTATTTCTATCCCCTTTTCTTTTCCATTCTCTTCTTTGCAAATATTTTCCCCTATTTTTGAAATTTACTTTTGGTCTCGAATCAAGATCAGTCTCTGATTTCAACTTGTTTTCAACCAGAATCGTTAAAGTTGTTAGAAACCCCGAATCTTCGCCAAGAAGCTATAAGTATGCTTTAAATCTCGAAGTTGACCTGCAAACTTTGTAGATTTTCTATCTAACGAAAATCTTGCAATATATTAAACAATATTTCTCAATTTTTCCTCAAAACTCAATAATATTGAAGAATCTTGAAATTCATTATTAATTACAACATAAATTTTGTTTGAAGGACCTATTTAGGTACCTCGGATCAGATTCAAATCTAAGGAACATTGCTCGAGATATTGGTGATAGGTGTGTTTTATTTTACAAGTGAATCGGGGTAAAACCATGCCTAAGATAGGGCACACGGATTTCCACACTGGCATATGGGCCATATGTGTGGACCACACGGCCATATCCCCTTTGTTATTTCAATTCTCACACGGCTTAGGACCTTCTACACGGCCTTCCACATTGTTGTGTCTCCCCTGTGGTTGAATTTGTAAATACCATACGACCACAGTCTGTCACATGGCCTAGCCACATGGTCCAGGGCTTTCCACATGGCCGTGTGTCCCTTGTTTCTCAGATTCTACTATTTTTCCCCGAAATTTTAAGATTTGATTAATTTAGTCCTTAAATTATTTTTGAACTATTTTTAGTACTTTAATTTATTCAATTGAGCCTCTAATAGTATGAATTATGTTAGAATCAATCATTTGATGGACTGATCTAATATGATATCTATATATATTTGCATGAATTGTGAACAATACATATGTTTATTATTTTGGAGTTTGTGATTGTATGTATAGTATGACGTATGTCACCTTTAAATCGAACACATAAATATCATAATTTTTACTATTGATGATCGTTTTATGGTTCACTAAACTAGACTACAATCACGACAAAGGCAAGCGCACCTATCGAATGGTAGTAAAGCTATGGTGAGTCAAGAATATCATATCCACAAGGACTAAAAGTACTAGTAAGGACTAAAAGTACTAGTATTAACTATCTTTCTATTATTTAGCCTAAAATAAAAAGGGATTTATTTTATCTAAAATTAACTAAACTAATTAACCAATGAACGCGACAGAGAGTGAAGGAAATAATCGAATAAATGAATAATTAGGATAATACCCAATGAAGAATCCACCTAGACTTTAATTATTATTTTGACTCTGAATTAAACGATTTATTCACTTGTCTTGATCCGTAGAAATCCCTAAATTATGTTAATATCTCTTTTGAGACTAAGAACAACTGACTCTAGGTTGATTAATTGAAATCTCTTTCTAATTAAAACCCTTATTATAATATCAAAAATAATTTCTCTAATCTCAGGTTAGTGGTCCCCAAACCACTGTTCCGACTAGGCCCACAATCGGGCTGTTACAATTCTCCCCCATAAGGATTTTCGTCCCCGAAAATCTTACCGGTGAATAGATTTTGGTATTGGTCTCTCATTGTCTCCTCAGGTTCCTATGTGGCTTGTTCGACTCCATGTCTATGCCATAATACTTTAACAAGTGCAATACTCATATTCCTCAATTGCTTTATCTCCCGGGTCAAAATCTTAACTAGCTCTTCGCCATAAGTCTTGTCTGAGCTAATCTCAACCTCTGTTGGTGCGATCGAATGAGAAGGATCCGATCTATATCGACTTAACATGGACACATGGAACACGTCGTGAATCTTTTCCAACTCTGAGTGTAACATCCCGAAATAGGGCCTAAACAAAATAGTGGTTGCGAAACCACGAATCTGAGGTCAAAAAAATTTATTCCGATTAAGTTTTAAGGTTTATTCATTGATTGAATAATTGTGTGAAAATTTTGTGAAGAAATTTTATGTATAAGTGCCTAATTTGATAATTAGGACTAAATTGTAAAATTAGCAAAATGTGTGTTCTAGATAATAAAGGGGATTTAATTGAAATGGGTTCTTAAATTGGATGTCCTTATTTAGTAATTAGATCATTATATTTAAGTTTGGATAAAAATGGGCAAGAATAGGACAAATTTGAAAGAAAAGCCTTTAAGGGCATTTTGGTCATTTAGTAATTAAAAGAATTAATAAGGGAAAATAAAGCCAAAATTGGTCCATCTTCTTGATGAAGGCCGAATATAGCATGGGGGAAGCCATGGTTAGGGTTTTCGAGCTTTCCAAGCTCAATAGTAAGCCCGCTCTAGCCTCGTTTTTAATATTCTTTACGTTTTTGAAGTCTCGGTAACTTGATTTAGCTTATTCTAGCAATAATTCATGCTAGGGTTCATCTTTGGAAAAATACCCATAGGTTAAATGTGTTTATCTTGATGTTTTATGGTACAATATGAAGCTTTAAATCATGTTAAACAACTTTTGCTAAGCGATTTTAAGTGAAAACGAGTAAAATGACATAATTAGTAAAAATACCTAATGTTCATAGGTACATGATAGAGTGGGAATTTGATGTTGCCATAGAAGGGAAAAATGTTCAGAGTTTCATAAAACATAATAAAAATGGATAAATTTTAATTTTCGAGCCTAGGGGCAAAATTGTAATTTTGTAAAAGTTTAGGGGTAAAATTGTAATTTTTCCAAAGTTTGAGTTAGGAAATTTTTTGAATAGTACATTGATTAAATATGTGAAATATGATGTTTTAGATCTCGAAAAGTGAGATTTGGACCTAGAACGAAAGAAAAATTAAAAATCGGGAAAGTTGGTAAGATGGTTGTTTTGGTATCGAGGTATGTTCATATGTTTAATAAGTATTTAATTATGCATATTTGAATGATAAACTGATATTTTGGCCATAAATACTTTAGTATTGAGTTTCAGATATAATGATTAATGTTCGATAATAATTCGATATTGGAAAGAGAACTTGTATAATTTATATGTTAGACCATATTTTGTATTATGGCTTTGTATGATAACAAGAAAGTATTGACTAGCATAGTTTGATGAGAATAAGTTAAGTTGATGATATGATGAGATTGAGAATGTAAGTATGTAAGTTGAGTAGCATTTTATTATTATGCAATTATTGTTATTAGTATTGTTATTATTGAGTTATGCGACTAACCTTGAGAATTTGAGCAAGTATGTTTCAGCTATGACTTGACAAGGCATTGATATCTCAAAGTCCATGGTTGTACCATGGAAATTAAGAAAGAATTGACAAAAAAGTCCATGTTCATAACATGACATTTAAGGAGGAATTGACGGTTAAGGATACCATGTAAAACCATGTCAAGACATGGTAGTGGTAAGGCAAGGATCCCGTGTAAGACCATGTCAAGACATGGCATCGGCATTGATTTAGGACTCCATGTAAGACCATATCAAGATGTGGCATTGGCACTAAGATAAGGATACCATGTAAGACCATGTTTGGAACATGGCATTTGGTAAGACAAGGATACCATGTAAGACCATGTTTGGAACATGGCATTTGGTAAGATAAGGATATCATGCAAGACCATGCCAAGGCATGGCATTGATAAGTTCTATAAGGCAAGGAAATCAGGTAAGACCATGTCAAGACATGGCATTTATGAGTTACTATAAGGAAAATGTCCCATGTAAGACCATGCCAAGGCATGGCATTGGTGAGTTCATAAGGCAAGGATACCACGTAAGGCCATGCCAAGACATGGCAATGGTAAGTTCAAAAAGGAAAAGGTTCCCGAGTAACCCAAAGAGTAAGTCAAAGAACGATAAGGTGAGAACATGAAAAAAGAGTACAAATATGCATTTAAGGCTTATTTAATATTGAGATTGTAAGTAATTGATATTATCAAGTATTAAGTAAGTGATGAGTTTTCAATTATGCTTGTGACACTTTATGACATGATTGGCAATATGCCTATATTATGAAAGAGTACGCATGTGTTAAGTGAGATGTTGTAGGTATGTAAGCAAGCTATTAAGTAAGGTGCCTTTTGTATTCTTAGCCATTGGTAAGGTTACCGATGAGTAAGATGGGAAAGTAAGAACTAAACATTATTTAAGCAAATTATGACAGCATAGTAGTAAGCTAAATTGATTGCTAATGCTTATTATTTTACATGTGAACTTACTAAGCTTTATAAGCTTACTTAATTTACTTTCCCATGTTTCAGAGTACTTAAAAGCAAGATCGGGTTGGAGGTCGTTAGAGATCACTTCACACTATCGACTATCAAGTTACCAAATAGGTATCTTCGTTTACAAACGTTCTAGTTTATGGCATGTATAGGGACTTAGCCATTTTGTGCGTATGTCCTTATGATATGGATAAAGAATAGTATGTAAATATTTGATAATTATTAGCTATTGAAATGGCTAAGGAAGAACATGTTTCGGTGTTATGTATGCCTAAATGGTAGTTAATACAAAGAAATCATGAAAAAGTGAAATTAGCATTAAAACAGTATTGAACAGCAGCAGTGACGTGAACTTGAAAAATCACCAAGAATAGTATAAATCGAATTAGGTGATGAATGAGATATAGAATTAAATCTTATTGAGTCTATTTTTTTATGAAAGAAATAGAATAAGTAAAAGAAGTGTATATTAAGAGATATTTGAATTTTAGTGAGACAGGGTCAGAGCGATTTCTGAATCCCCTATTCTGAATTTATAAATTCACTAAAAATTTTAAAAAAAGAATTAGGAGTTATAATTTATATTTATAGATTCCTTAGTCAATGTACTTTCAAGAGAAATAAACGACATGGTTATTTTAACTCTGTACAGGGAGAAAATTGATTCGTAGTAAGGAGAGGTCAGAGTAGTCGAATAGTGCAACAGGGGAAACTTTAACTAATAAACTGTACTAATTGGCTAGACCAAAAATTCTGGAAAAAAAATTAGTAAGAGGATATATGAGTCTAGTTTCAGGGAAAATTCACGAATTTAAATTTTTAGTTTTTTGACTCGAGTTATGATTTATTTAGTGGCTATGATGCAGGTGGGCAGTTTTATAAGGAATAATGAAATAAATTGTTTTGATTTGTCTAAGTATTCGGAAAATTTTTAATGTTCCCAGTTTGGTCCCGAACCATTTCAATTACATGTTTTAGGGTCTTGATGGCCCTTTTTAGGGACATATTGAATGAATGTAAATAAATTAATTTTAAAAGAAAATTTTATGCCTCGAATTAGTAAGTTAAGTCAGGTAACGCCTCGTGCTCGACTCCGACGACGGTCTCGAGTAAAGGGTGTTACACTGAGGGCAAAGCCAATCAATAGGCAATAGGCCCTACTCTCTCTGTAATCTCATAAGGTTCAATAAATCGTAGACTTAATTTGCCTTTCCCTTCGAATTGGAGAACCTTCTTCCACGGGGATACTTTCAAAAATACTTTATCCCAACTTGAAATTCGATCTCTTTCCATTTCAAATCCACTTAGGATTTCTGTCTATCCGAAGTGGCCTTCAAACAGTCGCGAATCACCTTAACTTTCTCCTCGGTCTCTTTAACTAAGTCAACCCAGTGTATCTAATTCTCTCTCAGCTCGGTCCAATACAAGGGTGTTCGACACTAGTGGTAAATACTTTTCCCAACTACCTTGGAACTCAAGAACACAATACCGCAACATATCTTCTAATATCTGAATTACTCTCTCTGACTTTTCATCGGTTTGTGGGTGAAATGTTGTACTAAAATTTAATTTCGTTCCCAATGCCTCTTGCAACTTCTTCCAAAACCGCGAGGTAAACCTTGGATCTCTATCCAAAATAATTGACAAGGGCACTCCGTGAAGTATCACTATCTCAAAAACATATAGATTGACCAATTTCTCAAGGGAGTAGTCGGTACGCACTGTTATAAAATGTGCCGACTTTGTAAGCCTATCAACAACGACCCAAACGAAATCATTTTTATTTGGTGTCAAGGCAACCCTAATACAAAATCCATGGTTACTCGGTCCCATTTCCACTCGTGAATCATTACGGGTTGAAGTAAACTCGAAGGTACTTGGTGTTCGGCCTTTACTTGTTGAAAAACTAGACACTTAAAAACAAACTTAGAAATGTCTCTTTTCATTTGCAACCACCAATACATTTTCTTCAAGTCATTATACATTTTCACACTACCCGGATGGATAGACAAACAACCACTATGTGCCTCTCGTAAAATCTTTTGAATGAGCTCATTATCCTTGGGTACTCAAACTTTGTCTTGGTACATCAAGCATCCGTCGGTACTAATCTGAAAGTCTGATTCAACACTTGACTCACACTGAGTTCTCTTGGCTTGCAATTCACTGTCATTATTCTGAGCTTCACAAATTTCTTGAAGGAATACAGTCGCTCTCATCTTGGCTAGAATCAAGCCATCACTAGTCACAGTCAACTGAGCATTCATAGCCTTCAAGGCGAACAATGATTTCCTACTCACAGCGTCGGCGACTATATTCGCCTTCCCCAGGTGGTAGTCAATCACTAACTCGTAATCCTTTATCAACTCTAACCACCTTCTTTGCCATAGATTCAACTCCTTCTGAGTTATTAAATACTTGAGACTTTTATGGTCGGTGAACACTAGACATCTCCTGCCATACAAATGGTGTCTCTAAATTTTTAATGCAAACACGATGGCTGCTAGCTCTAAATCGTGGGTCGGGTAATTCTTCTCCTGTGGCTTTAGCTGTCTCGAGGCATAGGCTATTAGCTTGCCTTCTTGCATGAGCACGTACCCTAACCCACTCAAGAATGCATCACTATACACCAAAAACTTTTTTCTCGGTTCCGATTGCGTTAAAACTAGGGCTTCTTTAGTTTCTCGAAACTCTGTTGGCACTTCTCTGACCATTCAAACTTGACATCCTTTTGTAACAACCTTGTCATCGGAGTGGCTATCATAGAGAATCCATTTACAAATCTTTTGTAATATCCAGCCAAACCCAGAAAGCTTTGAACCTCTGTCACATTCCTCGGTAGTTTCCACTCAATGATAGCCGAGATCTAACTTGGGTCAAAGCTGATCCCATCACCCGACACAATGTGTCCCAAGAATCTAACCTCTCATAGCCAAAATTCCCTATTGGTGAACTTGGCATACAACTGCTTGTCTCTCAAGGTTTGTAGAACCATTCTCAAATGCTCCGTGTGCTTGCTCTTATCACGCGAGTAAATCAATATGTCATCGATAAAGACAACTACAAACTTATCCAAATATGGCCAAAAAATGCGGTTCATCAAATCCATAAACACTACAGGAGAATTTGTTAAACCGAAGGTCATAACAAGAAACTCATAATGCCCATACCTCGTCCTAAGCGCGATTTTCGGTACATCTTGCTCCTTAACCCTTAGCTGGTAGTAGCCAGACCTTAAGTCAATCTTAGAAAACACTGTGGCTCCCTTCAATTGTTTGAACAAATCATCGATCCTTAGCAAGAGATACTTGTTCTTTACAGTCACTTTATTAAGCTGTCGGTAGTCTATGCACAATCTCATTGATCCATCCTTCTTCTTCACAAAAAGTACTGGAACACCCCACGGTGAATAGCTCGGTCTCGCAAAACCTTTATCCGTTAGCTCTTGTAATTGAGTCTTCAACTCCTTCAACTTTGTTGGAGCCATTCTATATGGAGCAATCAAGATAGGTGTCGTACCGGGGACCAACTCAATACCAAACTCAACTTTTTTGATTGGAGGCAATCCGGGCAGCTCTTCCGAAAACACACCCTGATACTCACATACCACCAGTATTGTCTCGATTTTTACTTTAGATTCTTTGGTGTTCAACACAAATTCTAGGTATGACTCATACCCTTTTCTCAAATATTTCTCGGCAGTCAAAGACGAGATCAGTACTGATGAATTATTCGGTTCACTTGATTCAACCCGAATAATATCACCATTCTCACTTTTCATTTCAATGAACTTGCTACCATAATTGACTATCACGTTAAGAGTAGTCAACCAATCCATGCCAAGAATCAGATCAAATTCATCAAACGATAGTAGTATGAGGTTAGCCGAAAAATAATGACCTCTAATCATTAAAGGACAATCTCTACACACTTTATCAACCATCACATGCCTTCCTAACAGGTTTGACACTTTTATCACAAATTTGGTAGACTCAACAAACATGTTAGTACTGGGTACTAAGTTCATGCATACATAGGAATGGGTAGACCCTGGATCAATTAAAGCAGCAACAGAAATATAGTGAAGAGAAAAAGTACCCGTAATCACATCTAGTGAAGATGCCTCTTTGCGAGCGCGAATGGCATAAGTCCTTGCTAGCGCACGACCCTCGGACCTCACAGTTGAATCTCTTGGGGCACCTCTACTGCTAGCCCCACTGCCCGGGTGTTTTTGAGGTCTACCCTTCGTAGGAGCACTACTCGCCCTCACATTTTGCTTTTTCTCTTTTTCATTTTATTCAGGGCAGTCTCGGATGAAGTGGTCCAAATATCCACATTTGAAGCAACCTCTTTTATTCGCTCGGCACTCATCAAAATGATGCCTACCACACCGTGAACACTCCGGCCTATATGGTTAAGCACTACCAACACTACCGATAGAAGCGGTTTGGGCTTTAGATGTCGTGTGCTGCTTGTTCTTGCTCTTGCTTGAGAACCCTACTGATGTGTTTGATCGGGTAGGAAACTCTCTCGATTTCTTAGATGAGGTCTGTTGTGATTTCCCCATTTGTCTTTTCTTTGAGTCTCGAAACTCACTTTCTTCTATTCTCTTTGGCCAATTCCTCAGCCTTACATGCTCTCTCCACGAGCACCGAAAATTCCCTCAATTCTAAAATGCCCACTAATAGATGAATATCTTTATTTAGACCATCTTCAAACCTCTTGCACATGATGGTTTCTGTGGATACGCACTCCCGTTCATATTTTCTAAGTCTCACAAATTCACGCTCGCACTCCGTCACCGTCCTACGGCCTTACTTTAGCTCTAAAATTTTTTTCCTTTTTCGATCCATAAACCTCTAACTAATGTACTTCTTTCGAAACTCTTCCTGGAAGAATTCCCAAGTTATCCTCTCTCGGTACAATGGACACGAGAGTATTCCACCATTAGTAGGCTGAGTCTCGTAGGAGTGACACTGCGCACTTCATACACTTTTCAAGCGTGTACGTTAGCTCATCAAACACCCTAATGGTATTTTCCAACCAAAAGTATGCTTTTTTTGGGTCATCATCGATATTTGCCCGAAATTCCTCTGCCCCTTGCTTTCTAATCCTATCCACTGGAGGTTTCTCTCTTCTAGCCATCTCTACTCCTTGAGGAGCTATATGAAAGGGTTGAGGAATTGGGAGAGGTGGGAGAGGTGGAGTGTTCGGAATCCACGAACAAATTCCTTGTACCAAGCGTCCATCATGTGGAGGTAAGCTTCTGTAGCCCCTCCGCCCTGACTCATTGTCATGGGCCCACTATCTAGTGGCGTGGTCCCTTAGGCAGGAGCCGACGCATTACTTTCTACGTCATCTGTTGTAGCTATGTTAGGATCCATTTACTATATAAATAAAAACACAATTTATCTCATCAGGAGTCGTCACACTATCAATATACAATTATGGCATGTATAGCTAACTCGTACTCACGCTAGGTTAGTCCTAGAACCAACTTGTAACATCCCGAAATAGGGCATAAACGAAAAAGTGGTTGCGAAACCATGAATCTGAGATAAAAAAGATTATTGTGATTAATTTTATGATTTATCGAGTGATTAGATGCATGTGTTAGAATACCGATAAGAAATTTTAGTGATTGCATGTCTGATTTGCATATTAGGGCTTAATTGTAAAAGTTGATAAATATGAGTTCTAAATGCTAAGGGATTAAATTGAAGTGCATAATTGAAGTAGAGGTCCTTAAATGGAATTAGACCATTATATTTTCATGGACAAAAATGGATATACATAGGTAAAAATAACTAAAGTTTTAATGAAGGGTATTTTAGTCATTTTGTAAATAAAAGAATTAAAAAGGGAAAAAGATGGCAAAAATGTGCTCATCTTCTTCATTAGGCCAAAATTTCAAGGGTTCTCCATAGCTAGGGATTTTTTTAGGCTTCCAAGCTCCATAGTAAGTTATTCCAAGCCTCGTTTTTAACGTTCTTTACGTTTTTGGAGTCCCGGTAACTTGATTAAGCTTATTCTAGCAATAATTTAACCTAGGATTTATATTTGGAAAAATACCCATAGGTGAAATGTGTTTATTTTTATGTTTTCTGGTAGAATATGAAGCTTGAAATTGTGTTAAATAACTTTTGCTAAGCGATTTTACGTGAAAACGAGTAAAATGACATAATCGGTAAAAATACCTAATGTTCATAAGTACATGTTAGAGTGAGAATTTGATGTTTCCATAGAAGGGAACAATTATCATCATGTCATAAAACATAAGAAAATAGGATGAAGTTTAATTTTCGAGCCTTGGGGAAAAAGTGTAAATATGTAAAAGTTTAGGGGCAAAAGTGTAATTTTGCAAAAGTTTGAGTCAAGGACAATTTTAATAAATGTGAGTGTTAAATAAGCTAAATTTTTTATTATAGATCAAGAAGAACGAAATCCGGAGTTAGACCGGGGAAAGAAAAAGATAGTGGACTAAATCGATATAGCTGATCGTATTTTGTTTCGAGGTAAGTTTGCGGTAAATAAATCCAATATTCTATTATTTTATGTTAATGTTGTTAATTCCCAGCATGTGTATATTTATTTTATGAAATTATTCAAAGAATACTCAAGCATGAATTGACAGAGAAGTAATTTCAGAAAGTCCCGGTTGAACCTTAGGAATGTGTAGGATACAAATGTCATGACATTAGGGTTTAAGGATACCATGTAAGACCATGCCAAGGCATGGTAATTGGTAAGGTTTCTAAAGTAAGGAATCATGTAAGACCATGTCAAGACATGGCATTGATAAGTTACTATAAGGCAAAGGTCCTATGTAAGACCATGCCAAGGCATGGCATTGGTGAGTTCATAAGGCAAGGATACCATGTAAGACCATGTCAAGACATGGCAATGGTAAGTTTCAAAAGGATACCGCGTAAGACCATGACAAGTCAAGGCAATGGTAAGGTACCCGTGTGTCCTTAGTATTCCAAGTGGTTCAATGGGAAAATTTAAAGAGAATATCAAGGTAAGGTAAGGTAAGACGAGTTATACTAAAAAGGTAAGACAAGTTCATGCTAGACGAGCAAAGGTAAGTATCTAATGTTCATGTATGCTTGATAAGAAAAAGGCAAGTAAAATGTATTAATAAATTTGATTAAGTAAGTAAGTATTTAAGTAAGTGAGTAAGTGAAGAAGTTTAAAATATATCTATGACAATTAATGAAGTTGCATTAAGTAGTATCAAGCCAAGTAGTAAGAGAATTCTTATGAATGTTGTTATTTATTTGCATGCAAACTTACTACGCATAATGCTTACCCCCTTAATTTTCATTCTTTTTATAGTTTTGTCAAGCTAACTCGAGGATCGTAAAGTACGTCGGAAGTCCGGGCACACTATCACAAGGATTATTTTGGTATAGCTAGACGTTTCATTTTGAGTTTGACATGTATAGCATCGTAGCCATTTTGTGTGTATGATCTTATGATATGGATAATGAATGATATGTAAATTCTTGATAAAGATCAGCTATTGGAATGGCTAATCAAGGACATGTTTGGTGTTATGTATGCCTAAATGCTAGTTATTCCATGGAAATCATGAAAAAAGGTGAAATTAGCTTTAAAACAAAGATTTCGGACAAAGATAATGATGATGTGAATTTGGAAAATCACTAAAAATATTAGAAAAGGATTTAGATAGTGAATGAGATATAAAATTAAAAATTATTGAGTCTATTTTAATAGAAATAAACATCATGGTTATTTGAATTCTGTGCAAGGATAAAATTAATTTGTAGTGAATAGAGGTCAGAGCAGCCAAACACTGCAATAGGGAAAACTTTAACTAATAAAATGTACTAATTGGCTAGACCAAAAATTCTAAAACAAATTTAGTAAGAATATATATGAGTCTAGTTTCAAATAAAATTTAAGGATTTGAATTTTGAGTTTCGTAACTCGAGTTATGATTTATTTAGTGATTATGACGCAGATGGATAGTTTATTTATGAAAGATGAAATAAATTGTTTTGATTTGTCTAAGTGATCAGAAAATTTTTATTGATTCCGATTTGCTCTCAAACCATTTCAATTTCATGTTTTAGGTTCTCGAGGACCCTTTTTAAGGACATATTGAATGAATGAAACTAAATTAATTTTAAAAGCAAATTTTTATACCCCAAATTAGTAAGCTAAGTTCGGTAACGCCTCGTGTTCGACCCTGACGACGGTCTCGGGTAAGGGGTGTTACATGACTAAACCATAACTTTGATACCACTAAATGTAACACCCCTTACCCGAGCCCGAGGCTGGGACGGGCACGAGGCATTACCATACTTAACTACATGCATACAATCATTTTCGAGTCACCAAGACTTGATTAAACTTAAAACTTTTTCGAACCTTATTTAAACTCCTTAATGTGAGCCTACGAGGCCTTAAAATCTCATTGGAAATCATTCGGAACCAACTCGAGCCCTTAAACCGACTTAATAAAAATGACCCTTGAAATAGGGTACACGCCTGTGTGGAAGGGCAACACGCCAGTGTGATCATTACAATAGGGCTGTACTAATGGCCCGTGTGACACACACGACCTAAGCATCTAGGGGCACGCCCGTGTCCCATACTCGTGTGAATTAAATTCTAAATTCAAACCCATAGGGGTTTAACATGGCCTGACACATGCCCGTGTCTATGGCCCGTGTCCCTCACATGGCCATGACACGCCCGTGTCCAAAAACCTTGACATTTTGTTTCTGACGTCTAAGGCACACACCCGTGGCCAGAGGCCTTATCCTCCACACGGCTGAGACACACGGCCGTGTCTCTACCCATGGGTTTACTACAATGCATACTGACTTGTAATTTTTATGTGCAGGGGACACACAGCCGAACAACACGCCCATAGGGCTGACCGTGTGTCACACATGGCCTAGACACACACCCGCGTGTCTACCCGTGTGGACAATCAAGGCTATATACCAAGCCTTTTACTACCTTGAAGCCCAATCTAATGCCAACCAACACATCAAAGTCTAACTAAATTTGATTTCTCAACCAAACAACCATACATTGCATACATATACAACCATGCCAACAATTTTCACATTCATGAAAGATTTTCTTGCATCCATAAAACAACTTTCAATATTAGCCATTCTTTATGGCCTTATACAAAATGAGTCAAGTACTAGTTTAAGCCAACACATTTGGCCCCGAAACAATGACACAAAACTCAAAAGCCAAGATCCTATACCTGCCATAATCAAAATGAAAGATCTAACTATACCGAGTGCTTCAGTTAATAGTGTGACTGGCTTCTCCGACATAAACGATGATCCTCAATCTACTTTGGTGGCACTATAAGAAGATGGAAAGAAATAGGGTAAGCATAAAGCTTAGTAAGTTGCATCCAAATGAATATAGCAACAAATTTAACATTCAACATCATGCTCATAATACGAAAGTAGACATAAGCACAACTTACTCATCACTATCAAATACAATTCACATAGCATATATTGGGCTCACATCTGATACATTTCAATAGGTACCTGTGCCACTCATAACATGGTTATACTTTCATCGTTTAACTTAAAGTGTAACTCTTACCGTTGAACCATCTAGATTACTATCGGATATTCACTAAGCCTTAAACATAGGGTGTACTGCTGATGCCATGTCCCGGACATGGTCTTACACTAGCTCATCTATCATGTCGATGCCATGTCCCAGACATGGTCTTACACTGACTTTTGAAATCGAAGCCAACGCCATGTCCCAGACATGGTCTTACACTAGCTCTCGCATATTTGTGCCAATGCCATGTCCTAGACATGGTCTTACACATCTCTATACATGCTGATGCCATGTCCTAGACATGGTCTTACACTGACACATCTCATAGCCGATGCATGTCCCAGACATGTCTTATGCTAGCCCTCGTCTCAATGTCGATGCTATGTCCCAGACATGGTCTTACATTGGCTCTTATAATGTGGCCGATGCATGTCCCAGACATGTCTTACACTAGCAAACATATAACCCAAATGTCACAGCATGACTATCCAATTTTATTCCCTAAGGTTCAAATAAGAATTCTACTATCTCAATATTCAACATACATAATCATTTCCACAAACAAGCAATTGATGCTATATCAATTCAAAAACATATAATAACAATGTAGTTGTATTATTTATATATAACTTACCTTGAATTACAAAAATGTAGACGACTAGTTCGGCTTAGTCCACTTGCTTTGCTTTTCCCCGGTCTAGGCAATTCTTGATTTGTAGAGAGACTAAGTGGCTAAAATTTCAAGCTTCAAAAACCCTTCTAATGGTTGATATTTTCGGTCAAGAAGAAAGTATGAAAGAAAAAAATGATGCCTAGGCTTTTAGGGTATTATTTTATCACATAATAGGTTATCAAATACCTAACATTTTGACCATTTAATTTCTTTGTCTCATGGCCGGCCAAGCTATAATCTAAGGGTCTATTTTCCCTTTAAATACCTCCAATTTAAGTTTCATGGCAATTTAACACCCTTAACTATCCATTCAAGACTTTTGTACTTTATGCGATTTAGTTCCTTTTCGCGATTAAGCTCACAAACGTTAAAATTACTTCACTAAATTCTTCATGCACTAATATAATAATGTCACAACACAAAATAATATCAAAAATAATTTCTCTAATCTATGGTCAATGGTCCCAAAACCACTGTTCTGACTAGGACCACAATCGGGCTGTTACATTTGATCCAAAGTAGTGATGGACCCTCATGGCAATGAGTTTAACCACTGCTTAGCCTTGTCTCTCAACGAGAAGGGGAATAATCATAAGCGAATGGTGTCATCAGAAACATCATTTATCTTGCAAGTATCACAAAACTCTAAGAAATTGGCCAAATAAGTATTTGGGTTTTCATCCTGCAAACCATCAAACTGAACAAACTGTTGAATCATTTGAATAGTGTTAGGTTTCAGTTAAAAATTATTTGTAGCAATGGCAGGTCTAACAATACTCGATTCAACCCCAGTGAGAGTGGGCTTAGCATAATTGTACATAGTACAATGAGCAGGATTCTGATTTACAGGAATTGCGGCAACCATAGGAGGTAGCAGATTATTCTGATTTTTAGCCATCTCCTCGGTAATATTAGTATCGTCCTCTTGCCCTTCCTCTATATACTATAGACTCCGCCTTATTTCTCTATGATTTCAGCGAGCTGTGCTTTCAATTTCACTATAAAAGGTAGAGGTCCTGACGGGTTTCTTCTAGTCATAAACTACAAGAACCTTCCTGGAGCAAACAAAAGAAAAGTTAGTAAAAATAAATAAATAAAATAAAAACAAAAATAAAATGCAATAAAATAAAAAATGGCTAAATTAATAAAAATCAAGCGTTCCTAATATCTTAGTCCCTAGAAACGACGCCAAAAACTTGATAATCATTTTATGGTTCACTAAACTAGACTATGATCACGACAAAGGCAAGCGAACCTATCCCGAATGGCAGTATAGCAATGGTGAGTCTAGAATATCATATCCACAAGGACTAAAAGTACTAGTATTAACTATCTTTCTATTATTTAGCCTAAAATAAAAGGGATTTGTTTTAATCTAAAATTAACTAAACTAATTAACTAATGAATGCAATAGAGAGTGAAGGAAATAATCGAATAAACCAATAATAAGGACAATACCCAAGGAAGAATCCACCTAGACTTCACTGATTATTCTAACTTTGAATTAAACGATTTATTCACTTGTCTTAATCTGTTGAAATCCCTAAGTCATGTTAATATCTCTTTCGAGACTAAGAAGAACTGACTCTAGGTTGATTAATTGAAATCTCATTCTAATTAAAACCTCTATTGTCGCATTAACTCGATTTATGGATTCCCCTATTAGATTTGACTCTAATCCAGCAGATTTATGTCGTCCTATCTTTAAGATTGCATGCAAATCTACTTAATTATTCTAGATCTACTCTTAAACAGAGACTTTGGCTCCACTAAATAAGCACATCAAACATGGATTAATATCCTGAAAATATTAAGGCAAGAATTAAGAACACATAATTAAGAACAAGAACAAGTATTTATCGTGTAATTCAGATAATTAAATAATAAGATCCATCGTAGGTTTCATCCTCCCTAGGTATTTAGGGAGTTTAGTTCAAAATGTAATAGGAAAACATCTCAAAAATAGAAAAACAACAAAACATTAAGAAACCCAAAAACTTTGAAAGAAATTTGAGGGAGATCTTCAATCTTGAAGAAGATCTTGTTTCTAAGCTGAATCTGTTGGGGTTCTTCAAGTAATTCCTTTGTTCTATTTTGTGTCTCTCTTTTCGTCCTCTTCTAGTGTGTATTTATAGACTTTAGAATGCTCAGAAACCCTAAAAATTGGGTTTTTTTGCTTAACAGGGAAGCAGGGTGCGAAATCAACATGGACTGGCACATGGGCGTGTGGCAAGCTCGTGTGGCTCACATGGGCATGTGGCCAGCCCGTGTGGAAATGCCCAGGCCATGTGGATCCAAGAAATAGCTCTTTTTGCCTGATTTTGGCTCGTTTTTCACTCTTTTCACTCTCCTATGCTCACCTAAGTATAGAAACATGAGTTTAAAAGATTAGGAGCATCAAATTCACTAAATCATATAATAAATCATCCAAAGATGCATCAAGAATGGGATTAAAAACATGTTACTTTTATGGCTTATCAGCTACTAAATTGATCTGTCACAAGCATATTAATTGCTACTAAATCGAATCATTATGAGCATATTGTTTGCTACTGTATTGTTCTGCTAAAAGAATATTAAATGATATTGTATTGATTATTAGAGTATGCCATATTGCATTGCATGGGGAAGGATGTAATGAACAGAGGAAGTATTGACAGTTTATCTGTATTTATTTTACTGTGTACTCACAGCCATAGACAGATTCCACCTGCAACGTTTTTGTTGTGCATCCACAACCTTTTGGCAACTATTACCTGCAAACATGTTGTGCGTCCATGGCCATTGCCAAATTTTACCTATATCATTTTGCTATCTACCCACAGCCATGGCAGATTCCATCTACTGTGTTTTTGCTGTGTGTCCATAACCATTGGCAATTATTTTGCAAACCATTGGTGGTTAATCCACAATCCAGTGTGTTGGTGGTTGGAGTTTTGGGGAACTCCAATTGTCGTGTGTAGCGGTGGGGGTAGGATCTTTTATGTTAAAACCGAAAATGTATGACATATAAGAAAGCATGCGCATACTCAAATAGAATGCCTGAGATGACTTAAATACATATATATATATGGATGAGTAAACTGTGGTATTGATATTTTGAAATTGCTAATGTGAAATGTGTGGTACTATTGATGGTTAATTTGAAAAATCGATACCTGGAATTGTTAGTTGAATGCAATTATTCTATGTGTTATTTTTTAATATGTCTTAACGGCTGTTTGCTCTGATTTTCTGATGAAGTGACTCACACTAAGCATCATAGCTCAATGCCCCATTTATTTCCATCCTTATAGATAACCCACCAAGTTAAAACGTGGACGCGACATTTAAAGGGTCTCGCCTCAGTTTTTATTAATTGAATTACTTAGGCTTATTATTCAATTTATTTAATTATTCAAAGTTTGAATATATTTTATTTTTGAACTATGGCATGGAATTTAGGGTTTAGGTTTTGTTTTTTTATATTGCATGACACATAAATAGAATTTAAGGATGCCACTATATAGTTAAGTATAAACCCCCCGTTTTTATTAAAAATATATACTATTATCATTTTCCACTGCTAAAAGAGATGAGCTTGCGAAAGCTCAATGAATAGACATGTACACAACACAAGAAAACACATCAATAATTCAAAAACTAAACAACTCACTAATAAACAGATCGCATAAAATAGTTTGTACATAAACATTTCTACACGTAGGTGGTTTGCATACAATCGATTCGCATGTCATTAATTCACACATAATCAACCCTGTTTAGTTTAGTGATATATTAGCAATTCGTGAAAATGAAACATAATTAAATAATATACTCATTGGATAAACGATTCTCCTAAAACACACCCTTAGACTCATAGAGTCACTCAAATCACTATATAAGTGTAGCACAAATGCTCACACTCTCTGCCCTTACAATCCTTGGTGAATGAAGCATTACTTGACATTCCCTTATTTCTTCATCAAATCATTGGGCCATAATGCCCTATCACATTACATAAGTGAGCACTCCCGATCCTATGGCATGCCAACTATATCTAATGGTTCCAAAAATTCACAATGCCAACATATCGTAGTAATACACATTTACAGATCACGTCATTTTAGGCTCACAATTTTTAATAGAGCTCATAGGACCATAACACATCATAGAATAGCTTGCAAAACAGAAAATTAAGCATAAAACAACAGCATGGTACACCTAGGGTTCGCACACCGCATATATATACATTTATATATAATAGATAGAACAAAAAAATTTAATGCAAAAGTATGTAAATATTTTTTTTATTAAAACCCATGCATGCATACATATAATACAAAACCCTTTTAATGCAAAGTTATGTACATATATTATTTATAATAACCTTTGGGCATGCATTCATTATATATAACAATTTCTTTTTACATCAATGTATATATATTACATAAATTAAAAGCCACAAACCTATATATAATACATAAAAGTACACACAAATTATATTATATAACAAAATTTAGAGGCTATATATATCATATATTTAACCTAACCCTGGACACATGTATACATTTTAGTCAAGGTTTGCATAGCATGTAAAAACACACAGACATAGATTCATGCTATGAGTTTGCAAAATGCATAGATGAGGTTTGCACAATGCATGGAAGAAGTTCGCACATGCACATGTTCAATTCACGACATGAAGATAGGGTTCACACGTCTTACTTGCTTTCAGCAGAGTGCGACCTCGTTTTGAAATGCAGTATATAGTGTACTCACCTTGTTCACCTCAATGTTGATTATGTGACCTTTTCCTTCCCTTTGTCTCTACTAGTCGATGCTCCTCCAATATTTTTAGCTTTGCATGAAAAAATACACATCACATATTGTCTAAAACAATTTAATTCATTCTCAATTCAACAACAGCCCACTACTTACGTTATCTCTTGCAAATTTTTATTATTCTATTGCTTACCCCATTTCCTAACTTTTAACCCTCCTAACTTCGATAATTTTATTCATCATTTTCATTTATAAATAGAAACCTAGGAGTCTGACATTTTTCTTGAAACATAACTATGATAGTGCCAATGAGGGATTGGTCCTTATTGTAAAGCCAACGAGGCTTTAAGTTGGAGTTTCATAATGTTAGAGTTTAATCTAGGGAGGATTTTCTTCAGTTATAAGATGGTTTTTGGGTAACTTGTTCTCTATTTTTCCTCGAGAAGGGATTGTTTGATTGATAGTTATGTTAAACTATTGTACCTGCTAGTTAATGCTATGGCTTAGTATGTAAGCCGAAGGAGGAGTCACTAATTCGTTGCAATGACGAGTCATTTAGTATATAGGCTATTGGGTTAAACCATTGGTTTTTGATTCAACCAGTTTGATGGATTCCATCGCCGATCATTTTATAAAACTTTGGCAGCTTTTAATATTGACATAATCATAATTTTAGCTCTCATCGTTTATACATTATGTCAATTTAATCTTTATTCTAAAAAATTCAACTCCCTAACATTTATATAGTGCAATTTTGTATTTTTTTTACAGTTTTGCTTTTATTTGTAACATTCAAGGTTAAATTTAAAACAATAAAAAAAGATAAAATTACTATATTAAATTTTTAGATTTTTAATTTTAATATATTTTTGGATCAAATTTAATTGATAAATTTATTTTTTTCACTTCTAAGGTGAAAGAGTCATAAAAAAACAAAACTAAAAAAAATTATACAAGGTGTAAAAGTTAAAGGTTATTTTTAGAATCAAAACTAAAATGATACAATGTATAAATATTGATTACTAAAATTTTTATTATGCCAATTTTATAAATAAAAAAAACAAATTTTTATAAATAAAAAAACAAATTTATATAAATAAAAAACAAAATAATTAAATAGTATCTGGTTAAGCAGTATTCTATAAATAATTATATCGTAAGCCTAAATGCATAAAATGTTATCACATTGCAATATTTTTTTGTTGAAGTGTATTTTTAAAAATAATTAAGTTTAAGAAAAATATTCTTAATAACATAGAATGTAAAACAAAACGAAATATGTTTGCAAAATAAATATAATTATAGAAGTTACAACGTCATAAAAAAAATTATACCTATGCTATTGATTAAGCGGTCGGGGTAGGTTTTGCTGGGATAGGGGCGGAACATGCAGCTGGATTTTGTTTGCCACTAACTTTAGGCTTCACATTCGAACATTGTGATACTGCAGGTCCAGTTGGTCTACTGTGCGTAATTTCAATGTCTGGAAGTTCCACATTTTCACAAGGCAAAGTAGCTCTTGACAGCTTCTGGACGCGCAGAAGTGCCGTGAATGTTTTTGAAACTAATGTTGCTTAGTTTAACTTTTGATTCTTCCTGCATCAACAAAATAATGATTCAATGACCGATTAACTCTTTTTGCTCTCTTACGATTTTGATAAATATGTACATACATTTATTTTGCATTTGTTCCATGGGCAATATTTTTGATCAATTATAAGTGACATTGGTCACGGTAATATCCTCAAAGTGAATGTTCGAACAAGTGCCAGGTGCTGGTTTTGATTCTAACACCATTGGAAGTATTAGTCATGGTGCAGTTTTTTACTGTAACTCCATCAATGGGTTCTTCATTTTTAAACAATCCAAGACTGCCTATACTGATACCATGTCCTGGTCCACAAGTTACTCCATTGATAACCAAATTTTTGGAACCATCCCCAATTGAAACACAATCATCACCTGTTTTTATCTCCGAGTTAACAACATTGACCCCATCTGATCTCCCAATGTGAATCCCATCTGTGTTTGGGCTTTTGTCAGGTGCAGATACGGTGAAATGTTCGAAAGTAATGTTTTTGCATCCTAGAACATTAGCCTGGAACTGCTTGCTGTCTTTGGTAGTTATATCTTGTATCATTGCGTTGGTTAAAAAATCAAACCTTAGGTTCTGTTTAATTCCAGAATGAAACAAAAAATAATTATTACTTAATTCTATTTATATAAACAAAAGTCATAACTTCTCAATAAGAAAATAACTTACAATAGGAAGTGAACCACAATAATCATGACCTTTGCAACCTTCCCTTTTATAAGCAGTGGTTCCCTGGCCGTCGAAAACTCCTCCGCCAGACAATTTGAAATTTTCAATCCTATTGAAGGCAATCCATTTAGGCTCCTTGAAAGCACCAGGGTCTGCCGGAGCCTTCACAGTGCCTTCAACTTGAAGCTCAATATGAGCCTTGCAAGGACCATCTAAGGTAGCTGTACTTAAAAAATATATCCCTTTAGGAATCACAATTTTTTTACGGAGATGTCGAGGCACATGCTTCTTTCCAAGCATCCAACAATGGCTAAAACCAAATAAAAAATAAAAAAAGATACGTATAAAGATAAGAGATATGGAAATAATTATGCATACTTTTATCTGCTGACTATAAAGTTATATGATATTTTTCTTACCTTACTCAAATATGTTTTCTCGTCTGCCTTTGCACCAAACTTTGCAACAACATCAATAACACCACCACCTCATCCTCCTTGACCTTCAACGGATGATATGGACAGAAGTACTAGTATTAACATGGATAAAACAAAATTAAATTGAATAGCCATACTTTATTTTTATTTAATAGCCATACTTTATTTTTATTTAATTCAAAGAGAGAATGATTTCTGTCTTTTGTTTTGTTTCAAACCATCTTTTATAGATATAGTAAGGCCAAATTACAACCAACTAAACATTTTCTATTTTAATTAGCGTGGGTAAATAATATGACCAAGTTTTAGTTACTATAATTCACACTTTTTTTTCTTTTTGGAAGGAATTAGCTCGTTAATTTGCCAACAAACTTGATATTGTAAAAATAATTAACTAACACCTGACTTAATATAACTATTTAAGGTTTCTATATATAAATTGCCAATAAACTTGCATTGCATGGGGTGGGACGTAATGAACAAAGGAAGTATTGACAGTTTATCTGTATTTATTTTGCTGTGTACTTGCAGCCATAGACAAATTTCACCTGCAACATTTTTTTTATGCATCCACAACCCTTTGGCAACTATTACCTGCAAACATGTTTTGCGTCCATGGCCATTGGCAGATTTTACCTGTATCATTTTACTATCTACCCACAGCCATGGCAGATTCCATCTGTTGTGTTTTTGGTGTGTGTCCACAGCCATTGGTAGTTATTTTGCAAACCATTGTTGGTTAATCCCCAGTCCAGTGTGTCGGTGGTTGGAGTTTTGGGGAACTCCAATTGTCGGGTGTAGCGCTGGGGTAGGATCTTTTATGTTAAAACCAAAAAATGTATGACATTTATGAAAGCATGCGCATACTCAACTGGAATGTCTGAGATGACCTAAATACATATATATATGGATGAATAAATTGTGATATTTCTAATGTGAAATGTGTGGTACTGTTGATGGTTAATTTGAAAAATCGATACCTGGAATTGTTAGTTGAATGCGATTATCCTATGTGTTATTATTTAATATGTCTTAACGACTACTTGCTCTGATTTTATTATAAAGTGACTCACACTAAGCGTCATAGCTCAATCCCCCATTTATTTCCATATGTATAGATAATCCACCAAGTTAAAACGTGGGCGCGACATCCAGAGGGTCTCGACTCAGTTTTTATTTATTGAATTTTTTAGGCTTATTATTCAATTTATTTCATTATTCAAAGTTTGAATACATTTTATTTTGAACTATGGCATGGAATTTAAGGTTGAGGTTTTGTTTTTTATATTGCATGACATGTAAATAGAATTTAAGGATGCCACTATGAAGTTAAGTATAAACCCCTGATTTTTATTAAAAAATACATACTATTATCACTTTTCCACTGCTAAAAGAGATGAGCTTGCGAAGGCTCAGTGAATACACATGTACACAACAGAAGAAAACACATCAATAATTCACAAACTAAATAACTCACCTCTAGACAGATCGCATAAAACAGTTCGTACATAAACAGTTCTACATGTAGGTGTTCGCATACAATCGGTTCGCATGTCATTAATTCACATATAATCAACCTCGTTTAGTTTAGTGATATATTAGCAATTTGTGAAAATGAAACATAATTAAATAATATACTCATTGGATAAATGGTTCTCCTAAAACACACCCTAAGACTCATAGAGTCACTCAAATCGCCATATAAGTGTAGCACGAATGCTCACACTCTCCGAAAATAACACCCTTACGATCCCCGATGAATGAAGTATTACTCGGTATTCCCTTATTTATCCATCAAATCATTGGGCCATAATGCCCTATCACATTACATAGGTGAGCACTCATGATCCTATGGCATGCCAACTATATCTAATGGTTCTAAAAATTCACAACGCCAACATATCATAGTAATACACATTTACAGATCATGTCATTTTAGGCTTACAATTTTTAATTGAGCTCACAGTACCATAACACATCATAAAATAGCTTGCAAAACATAGAATTAAACATAAAACAACAACATAGTAGACTTAGGGTTCGCACACCGCATATATATACATTTATATATAATAGATAGAACAAAAAATTTTAATGCAAAGGTATGTAAATATATTTTTTATATTAAAACCCAGGCATGCATACATATAATTTAAAACCCTTTTAATGCAAAGTTATGTACGTATATTATTTATAATAACCTTTGCGCCAGCATTCATTATATATAACAATTCCCTTTTACATCAATGTATATATATTACATAAATTAAAGGCCACAAACCTATATATAATATATAACAAATCATCATCATCATCATCGTAGGCCTTCACAATTTGGCCAAATAGCATGACACATATCACAAAATAACCAAGTCCCCTATACATGTCATACCCAAAATAATACATTTACTATACCAAATGATCTTTTGATAGTGTGATCAAATGCTTCGACAACGTCCAATCCTCGAGCTAGCTTGGCGAAACTACAAGGAAGAAAATGAGAGGGGAGTAATCATGTAAGCTTAGTAAGTTCACTTGCAAATAATATGCAATAGTAACATGCACCATCATGCAAAATCATAGGAACATATTCACAATTTCTCATCATTAAAACCTTTTTGACTTATTTATTTGGTAATCACATATGCACATATGAATTCACTTTCTTGTCACATGTCATCCTTTAGCAAGGCATTACATATGAGAATAATGTACGTTCCTGTACATACTCGTAATATCTTAAATAGCTTTACCTGGCCCACCTTGGGGCTTTCATCACATCGTTCTTTATATCAATTGCCAAACTTCTCATTGGATTTCCCATTGAATTACCCGTTGAACTCTTGGAATGCCATGGGATAGACGAAAACTTGCACCTGAGTGCCATATAAACATGGGTAAAACTCAATAACATTTGTCGCATCCATTTTGATCTCATACCACTCAACGAGCTCGGATGCTCGCATCTATAATAAACTCGAACCACTTAACGAGCTCATATGCTACATATCTCACGAACATGGACCGCTCAACAAGTTCGGATTAACCACATGTTTCATGAACTCGGACCGCTCAACGGGCTCAAATATCATATATGTCATGAACTTGGACCGCTCAACAAGTTTAAACTTCTAAATCTCCTAGTGGCATGTCACTTGTATCCTAAACCATTCCTAAGGTTCAAATGAGATTTCTTCTTCACTTGTACATGGAACTTTCGGTTGCACTTACTCGTGATATCGGAATAACTTTCATAACTCTTCTCATGCTTGCAATATCATCAATAAACATAACATATACAATAATGGCATTGTGATACCATGCAATATCAATGCATTAAAACATATCATATTGTCACATTATTTACATATGTACTTACCTCGGTACAAAATGATAATAATCGAATCTAATCTTCGTATGCTTTATTCTTCCCCCGATCGAGACCCGATTCACGTTTTTTATTGATCTATAATGTTAAATTTAACTCATTTATTAATCACATTTTTCAAATCAATCCATAACTTATGCTTTGGTACAATTACCCTTTTATCCCTAACTTTTCACTTATTTACGATTTAGTCCTTAGGCTCATAAAAATGAAATTCATACATTTTCCTTATTTTCCAAGCCTAGCCGAACTCATAACATGCTCATAGCAGCTTATATTTCCCATTATATCATACATTTCTCTACCCATTTTACAAACTTTACAAGTTAGTCCTTTTTTAGTCATTTTCACTAAAAATCACCTAGCAAAATATGTTTACCATGTCCCAAACATTCATATTCCTCCATTAATCAACAAAACACATGCATGTCACACATGGTTAATTTTTCAAACATAAACCCTAGCTTAAAATATAGCTAGAAATGGATAGATCATGTTACCGGGACTTCAAAAATACAAAGAACATTAAAAATGAGCTAGGGAAACACTTACTATTAAGCTTGGAAATGTTGAAAAAAACCCTAGCTATGGAGTCTTGGTATTTTCGGCAGCTAAGGAGGAAGATGGACAACATTTTCACTTGATTTTTCCCTTTTTATTCTTTTTATTACCAATTGACCAAAATGCCCTTAGGGTTTTTCTTTCTAATTTTTCCTATGCATGCCCATTTTTGTCCAAAATTATAGAAATTGGTCAAAATGCTAATTAGGACCCTCTAATTCATAATCTAAAAAAATTTCATGCTTAAAGCTTCTAGAATGCAAGTTTTCCTTTTATTCAATTTGGTCCCTAAAATTCAATTTGACATTTTATGCATAGAATTTCTTCATGAAACTTTCACACAAGCATGCAATCATAACATAAACCTCATAAGAATCATAAAATAATTATTTCTATCTCAAGTTTGTGGTCTTAAAACCACTGTTATGACTAGGCCCTAATTCGGGATGTCACAGTTGCTTTGTGTTTTACTAAACCTTAATTTCTGAATTTGATTATGATTTTAAGTTATGCTATTGATGAAACTATGAGTTTTATGAAGTTAGTTGTTGATAAATGGAAGATATGTTTTGGGTTAACATGTTTTGTCTTTGAATTTTCGATGAATTTGAGTAAGATGGGCTAAATTGTGAAATTTGTAAATTGAGGGACTAAAATGTGAAATAAATGAAATGTGTGGACTTGTATGAGTGCTATGAATATTTGGATATGTACATGCCTAAAGAAATTATGTGTATTTTGTGATTTTATGAATTAGGGACTAAAGCGTTAAAATGTGAAAATGTGAGGGCTAAATTGTAAAATACCATAAATGAATGTTTATGGATTGATTTGAATTATTGGGTGAGTAAAAGGGTTAATTTTTTTAATACATATAGATCAAGAAAATAGGAATTCGAACTTAGACCGAGGGAAGTCGAGGGTGATAGAGTAAACAAGCTAAGTCGACAATTTCGAGTACGAGGTAAGTTCGTATGTGATACACGATGTTACAAGTATATTTTTAATGCTTTGATTATGCATAAATTGTGTATATATATATTTTATATGGTTTGAATACGATGATAAAATAACTGTATTTGGCACTAAGTGTGCGATTCAAAATAGCTTCAGCTATAAATAGCACTAAGTGTGCGAAATGGAATAGCTTCGGCTATATGAGGCACTAAGTGTGTGGATGATTTAAGAATGGATAACCTTTGGAAAGCCTTAAAATATCCGAACGAGAGGTGAGAATGAAAATGAATAAATACGGGAAGGCTCAGGTATGTACGACACTTATGTGTTAGATGATATTATGTGTATGAAGTTTGTTGATTTGGTATGAAATGAGAAATGGTAATGAATGAGGTTGAGTAGTGATATGAATTGAACTAAATGTTAATTAATATGTCTTATAGCTTTTAAATGTTAAGTCAGATGTATTATACTATGAACTTACTAAGATCTAAGCTTATTGTGCGAGATTTTGTCTATTTTACAGTATTATAAAGCTAGCTCGGATCCAGGAATCTTCAGCGACTCATCCACACTATCGAACATCCATTTTGGTACTATTTGGGGGTTGTACATATTGTATATGGCATGTATAGGCTCGGAGAATTTGGACATGTTTTGTAATGTATATATCATGTCATGTGATATGGTTAACTTGTGTTTGAACTTATGGTTGGAAATGTTATATGATATATGATGCATTATGAATTAAGTGGTATGTTTTGAACAATCAAAAGAAATAGTCAATGTTGATAAGTTTTGGTAAGTTTTGAGTATGAGATTGAATGATGTATAGAAACATATGTTTGTTATTATTTTAGTTTAGGTTTTAGTATGATTTAGTTGATGAATAAAGGTTGGAATTTATTAGTAATGTGAAGCCATGAATAATATATGTTTTGGTACTGAAACTGACTGAAGTTGTGTTGGTAATATACTTGGTTTGGTGCTTGTAGGTTTGACCCAATTGGGGTGGCAAATTGGCTATTCAAATGGATTATTTTTGTCTACACGGGCAGAGACACGGGCGTGTGTCTCAGCTGTGTGTGACACACGGCTATGTTGCACGACCGTGTGTCCCCTAGGGTACCCTACGTTTGTAAGTCAGTCTTGGGAACGGTCAAGGCACACAGACGTGTGGCTAATCGTGTGGCCCAAGTTAGGCTCGACCACGGCCAAGGCACACAGGCGTGTCTTGAGGCCATGTGAGCAAGTCAATATGTATGCCCTGTTTTGACACGGCCTAGGCATAGAGGCGTGTCTAATGCCGTGTAAGGCATACGGCCTATTCACACGGGCGTGTGACCTATACTTCTTTGAAAATGTTTAAGTTTTTGGAAAAATTTTGTATGTGTTTGGTTTAGTCCCAACTCTTTTCTAATGCATGTTTAAGGTCTCGATGACCCATATAAGGGACTCTATATTGATATTTGATTTCTAATGCTTTGATGCTTATGAAATGTATGTTAATTGTTCTGTTTTGTCCGATAATGCCTTTAACCCTAGTCTGGTGATGGTTATGAATTAGGGGTGTTACATACTACGCTGTTGTTTTATGCTTAATTTTCTATTTTGCAAGCTATTCTATGATGTGTTGTGGTACTGTGAGCTCTATTAAAAATTGTGAGCCTAAAATGACGTGATTTCTAAATGTGTATTACTATGATATGTTGGCATTGTGAATTTTTGGATCCATTAGATATAGTTGGCATGCCGTAGGATCATGAGTGCTCACCTATGTAATATGATAGGGCATTTTGGCCCAATGATTTGATGGAGAAATAAGGGAATGTCGAGTAGTGCTTCATTCACCGGGGATCGTAAGGATATGTTTTTCAGAGAGTGTGAGCATTCGTGCTACACTTATATGGCGATTTGAGTGACTTTATGAGTCTTAGGGTGTATTTTAGGAGAACTGTTTATCAAATGAGTATATTATTTAATTATGTTTCATTTTCACGAATTGCTAATATATCACTAAACTAAACGGGTTTGATTATATGTGAATTAATGACATGCGAACCGATTGTATGCAAACCACCTATGTGTAGAACTATTTATGTGCGAACTATTTTATGCGATCTGTCTATAAGTGAGCTATTTAGTTTGTGAATTATTGATGTGTTCTCTTGTGTTGTGTACATGTGTATTCACTGAGCTTTCACAAGCTTATCTCTTTTAGCAGTGGAAAAGTGGTAATAGTATGTATTTTTAATAAAAACCAGGGGTTTATACTTAACAATATAATGGCATCCTTAAATTCTATTTACGTGCCATGCAATATAAAAAACAAAGCCTAAGCCCTAAGTTCCATGCCATAGTTCAAAATAAAATATATTCAAACTTTGAGTAATTAAATAATTGAATAATAAGCCTAAATAATTCAATAAATAAAAATTGAGCCGAGACCCTCTGGATGTCGCGTCCACGTTTTAACTTGGTGGGTTATCTATAAGGATGGAAATAAATAGGGGATTAAGCTATGATGTTTTGTAACACCCCTTACCCGAGTCGAAGGCCGGGACTGGGCACGAGGTATTACCTGACTTAAATGCATGCATACAATCATTTCCCATCTATAAAAACAAGGTTAAATTTAAAACCTTTCCTCTTTTATCTAAAAATTCTCAATATAGACCTACAATGCCCAAATTACCCTTAGGAAACTATCCGGGATTAAACCGAACATCTTTGAAAACTTTGAAAAGAGTCACTTGAGATAGGGGCACACGCCCATATGGAAATACGACATGCCCGTGTGGCACTAATGACATGGCTATGCTGAAGGCCCTTGTAGTTCACACGGCGTAAGCACAAGGGGACATGGCCGTGCTCCGAACCCGTGTGAATTAAATTCCAACTTTGAACCTATAAGGGTTTTCACACGGCCTGACACACGCCCATGTCCATGGCCCGTGTCTCTCACACGGCCATGACACGCTTGTGTCTTAGCTTGTGCCTAAAACCCTTGACATTCTGTTTCTGACATTAGCAACCCATTAAGGGCATAGGGCCAAGGCACACGCCCATGGCTAGAGGCCGTGTCCTCCACACTGCTGACACACGGTCGTGTCTCTGCCCGTGTGTTTACTACCATGCATACTGACTTGCAAATTTGAGGTGCAGGGGACACACGGTGGAACAACATGCCCATGGGGCTACCCGTGTGGACGATATAAAGCTATCTACCAAGCCTCTTTGTCACCCTGAACACAATCTAACACCACCTGTCATACCAAAGTCTAACATAACATGATTTCTCAACCAAGCAATCATAACTAAGACTCATACACTTTTCACATATACTTAAACAACCAACGATTTCACATTCATGAAAAGACTTTCTTTGTAGCACCTTAAACCCGGCCTAGATGTTATGGCCGAATCTGGTAATGTCACATTGAAGTATTTTTCGAAAAGAGTGATATCATCGAGAAACCTTTTCCTTATTTACTTATGTTGTGGGTTCTTGATGAAATTTTTAAATCATTATATTTAGTTTCCAAAAATGAGTCATTTTTCGAAATGTTAATTATATTATGTGGTTATTAATTTTAAAACAATATCTCTTGCAGAAGCGCATAAAATGTGTTGCGTAAACGTGGTGTTTTTGAAAAATAATTACTTTTTTAAAAACCCGTCTTTTTCCTACAATTAGCAGTTTATATCAATGCAAGTAAAAATCCAAAATTAAAAGTTAAAACTTTAAAGAGGCCTTATTACATAAAAATACCCAAATTTAAATTACTTATAAATTAAAAATCCAGTATAGAGGCATGAGCGGATGTGTGGCCATCTTCGAATCCCTTGCAACACTGATTCGCCTAAAGATCACCTGCGCAGATAAGTAGAAGGGTGAGTTTATGAAACTCAGTGTGTAATCCCTTAATAAATAACAATCAGTCATATAATAGGCAAATACAGTCTCGGCCTAAGCCTGTTTCAGAAACAGTTCAGTTTTAGTTAGGGCCATAGCCCATTACAGTATCAGTATCAATGTCGGCCTTAGCCTAATTCAGTGACAGTAACATTACAGATGTGCAACCAGAAATCCTACCCAACTAGCCTCTACACTCCACTCCGTCCAGCCCTACACTCCATGTGGGGATAAAATCAACCCACCCATCCCTACACTCCAAAAATTAGCACCGGTTGCAGCTCTAAACAGTATTTGCAGCCGAGCTGCCAGTACAGTACACTTCCTCCAATCATAATAACTCATCCTTATGCAACATATCACACATGTATGCAATATATATAATGGCATGCTCAATTACGGTCATACATAACATAAGGGCATAACAATCATTTTATCTCATAGGGGCATAACAGTCATTTATCAATTTGGGGTCTAGGTATACTTACCGACCCAATAATAGGTCCACAGTCGTCTCAGGTGACTCGTGCAACCTTAACAGTCAAACAGTCAAAATCGTCCAAGGCCCATTATGCGAGCCCATGTGACCTACAAAGCCCAAAAATGACCTTGGCCGTGTGGTCAACATAGCCTGGCCCAATATTCTCCACACTTTCATGTGGTTTACCCGTGTGGGGCCCACAAGCCTGTGGGGCCCACACGACCCAACATGGCCCAAAATAGCCTAAGCCCATGAAATAGCTCATGGTGGCCTCTACGATTAAACACCCATGTTTTATGCATTTTGATTACCACACGAGCGAGCACACGCCCATGTAGCATCAATTGTCACATTTTTCGGCTTTTGTCGATTTTCGATTTGGGCAATGTTTACACACCTGGTTATGAACCATGTACTCAGTCCTCAAGCCCTCCAAATCTGAGTTCAATCATAACAAACTATTAACTATATGTCTAACGAATTTAAAACGACTCTACATAAAGTACTTAATCACTTCACCGCATTCACGTACCACGTTTGAACAACCAAGGCCCGCCCACTTAAATTGTTGAAACTGAATAACTTTTAATTCCTGCAATCTAATTGAAACACTCATTAACCAATACCGTATGACTAAATTGAAACAAAACGAAACACTATCTACCAAACGCAAATTTGCAAGATAAAATAGTACCCAAAATTGGCGGAGCAGTATAGAAAGAGTTGACGCAGAGAGGGTAAAAGAAGAAGAGGCAACCAAATAACAATGGAGGAGAAATTTTGCATTAAGAAGGGTCAAAACTGAATTGGAAAAAAAATTAAAAGATCAAGGAATTGAAAATCAATACTAGAATCACCAGACGTAGGATAATCAACTAAAGTTTGAAAAAATCGATAGCTCAAAGCCGAAATTGAGAAAAGGTTCAGCTAGAGAATAAGAACACAACTAACACACACTCGGCCCAGGAGAAGAGTTTGAGGAACAAGAAGAAAATGAATAACAAAGTGTATAGGGGAGAGAGAAATGCAAAATGACAGAAAAGAACATAGTTATCAAAAATTTTAGAAAGAAGAAGAGAAAAAAGGAAAAAATAGGGTAAAGTCAAATTGCCAAAAGAAAAGATTTCGGCTAAGGGGAAAGGTTTTATTTGCCGTCAGACCTTTGGGAATTTGGAAAGAGAGTCTGAAATTTTGCAAAAACAGAGTTCAATTTCAATTCTATCTCATCCCATTCCCTAATCCACTCATCAAATCACTCCCCAAATCCCCCTAACAACTGAAATTCCCTTAACAATCCCTTAAAATTCGGCCACAACCATCCCCCCACAACTCCACCACTTAGAAGTTTGGTCAAACACAACTCTTCCATGGCCAATCAATAAAAATAAGTCCAATGTTGGCGCAGGCACTCGAACCCTAGACCTCCTACTCAACTGCTCTCCACTTAACCACTAGACCAGTAGGCCCATTCTGACATATTTTACCCATTTTTATTTAAAAGTCTACTGACTAGAGACAAGGGTTTATTCAAGTAAGAAACAAAATTTTTGTACAAGCCAAGGCTTGAACTCAAGACTTCTCAGACACTTCCCAGAACACTTAACCACTGAGGCAAGCATATATTTATGCAACACAACATACGTAAATAAATATTTAAGATATGGGGCATTACAACTCTACCCCCTAAAAGAAAATTTCGGCCTCAAAATTTACTTGGTCAAAACAGATGAGGGTATTGTTGTTGCATTGCCTCCTCGGGTTCCCACATGGTCTCCTCAGAAATGTGATTCCGCCAAAGTACTTTAACCAGTGGGATCGATTTCCTCCTTAACACCTTTATATCATGATCTAAAATTCGAACCGACTTTTCCTCAAAAGTAAGATCTGGTCTAACCTCAATCTCTTCAATCGAGATAATATGCGTGGGATCAGAGCGGTAACGCCTCAGCATGGAGATGTGGAACACATTGTGAATGTAGTCTAACTTTAGAGGTAACTCAAGTTGATAGGCAACTGGTCCCACACATTTTAGTCTGTGGTAAAGCCCAATGAACCTAGGGCTAAACTTGCCCTTCTGTCCAAACCTCAGTACCTTCTTCCATAGCGAGACCTTGAGAAGGACAAAGTCCCCTACCGAATACTCAATCTCCTTACACTTCAGATCTGCATATGACTTATGTTTGTCTGATGCCGCCTTTAGTCGATCCCAGATTAGTCTAACTTTATCCTCGGTATTAGAAACTATCTCAGGCCCAGAACTCGCCGTTCACCTAACTCAGTCCAACATGAGGGAGTACGAAATCTACGACCATATAATGCCTCGTAAGGTGCCATCTGTATGCTAGACTGGTAGCTATTATTATATTAAAACTCTACTAACAGCAAGTAGTCCTCCCAACTACCTCGAAAATCTATCACACAACTCCTTAACATGTCATCTAGTATCTAAATCACACTCTCTGATTGACCATCTGTTTGAGGATGGAACGTAGTATTGAAGTCCAACCTTGTGCCCAAAGCTTCGTGTAATTTCTTCTAGAATCAAAACGTGAAGCGAGGATCTCTATCAGATATTATGGAAACCGGTACCCCATGCAGTCTCACTATCTCAGCC
This sequence comes from Gossypium longicalyx, assembly GCA_025698465.1. Lineage (NCBI taxonomy): Eukaryota > Viridiplantae > Streptophyta > Magnoliopsida > Malvales > Malvaceae > Gossypium > Gossypium longicalyx. Next base: position 55,163,209 of record CM046996.1, read on the forward strand.
ATATACAGTTTAGCTAGCTTCTGCAACGAGTAATCAGTACGAACTGGTATGAAATGATCAGATTTGCTCAATCAATCCACAATGACCCAACTAAATCTTTCTTAGCAAGCGTAAGGGGCAGCCCACTAACAAAGTCCATAGTCACTCTTTCCCACTTGCAAAGTGGAATCTTAACTGACTAAAGCAACCCTGACGGTAACTGATGTTCAGCCTTAACCTTCTGGCAAGTCAGGCATTTACTCATAAAGTCAGTAACTTCACGCTTAATACTTGGCCACCAATATAACTCATGAAGGTTTCGGTACATCTTATTCCCATCAGGATGCATAGCATAATGACTACTATGCTCCTCTTGTAGTATAGACTACCTTAAGTCAGTATCTTTCGGTACATAGACTCTCCTACTGAAACAAAGTACCCCTTCGCTATTCAGTCCAAAATTTGATGTTTCACCACTTTCAATCTATCAGAATCGAGGACCCAGTGACTCATCCTCCAATTGTTTACCCTTAATATGTTCAATCCACTATGGTTTAACCTGAAGTCCAGCCAATAGACTACCATCATCAAATAAGCTAAGTCGAGCGAACATCGCCCTCAGATCATTCATAGCCCTATAGCTCAGTGCGTCAGCCACCACATTGGCCTTACCAGGATGGTATTCAATCGAACAGTCATATTCTTTTAGCAGCTTAATCCATCTATGCTGCCTAAGATTTAACTCCTTCTGAGTGAGGAGATACTTGAGGCTCTTGTGATCAATGTAAATGATACACTTCTCACTGTACAAGTACTGCCTCCAAATCTTCAGTGCAAATACCAATGTGGCCAACTCCAAGTCATGCGTCAGATAATTCATCTCATGTGTCTTAAGTTGGTGAGATGCATATGATACGACCTTACCATCTTGCATCAACACACATCCCAACTCCACATGTGATGCATCGATGTAGACAGTGAACTCTTTCCTAAACTCTGGCTATATTAATACATGGGCCTCAGTCAGAACTTTCTTAAGCTGCTTAAAACTCTCCTGCTATGCATCAGTCCAGTTAAATGGTACACCATTATGCAATAACTTAGTTAGAGGTGCAGCAATTAATGAAAACCCCTTAACAAATCATCTATAATACCTAGCCAATCCCAGGAAACTGCAAATCTCAGATACAGTCTTAGGCGGCTTCCAGTCCAGAACAGCTTTAATTTTTCGAGGATTAACCCTAATCCCTTTAGCAGATACCATGTGACCCAAAAATGTTACCTCTCTAACCAAAACTCACACTTACTGAACTTGGCGTAGAGTTGTTTGTCCCTTAGAATTTGCAGAACAACTCAGAGATGTGCATCATGTTTGTCTTCGGTTCTCGAGTACACCAGTATTTCATCAATAAAAACCACTACGAATCGATCCAAATAGGGTTGGAACACTCGGTTCATCAGATTCATAAAAGCTGCTGGTGCATTCATTAGTCCAAACAGCATCACTAGGAACTCGTAATGACCATAACGAGTCCTAAATGTTGTCTTGTAAACATCAGTCTCTTTCACCCTTAATTGATGGTACCCCGATCAGAGATCAATCTTAGAGAAAACCGTAGCTCCTCGAAACTGGTCGAATAGATCGTCTATCCTCAGTAGGGGTACTTGTTTTTAATAGTCAATTTATTCAATTACCGGTAATCGATGCACATACGCATGGATCCAGCCTTCTTTTTCACAAATAAAACCGGTGCTCCCCACGGAGACTATAATATCCCGAATTAGGGCCTAATCAGAATAGTGGTTTCGTGACCACAAATCTGAGATAGAAATAATTATTTTATAATTATTTTGAGGTTTATGATATGATTCCATGATTGTCTGAAAATTTCGTGACGAAATTCTATGCATAAAGTGCTTAAGTTGAAATTAGGGACTAAATCGAATAAGTTGCAAAACTTGCATTCTAGAAGTTTTTAGTATGAAATTACTTTGGAATATTAATGAGGAGGCCTTAAATAGCAATTTGACCAATTTCTAAAATTTTGGACAAAAATGGGCTTCTACATGAAAATTTTCAAAGAAATGTATTAAGGGTATTTTGGTCATTTGCATATTAAATGAAATAAAATGAGAAAAATAACACAAAATAGTCATCTTCTCCATATAGTTGCTGCCGAATTTTGCTCCCTCCATAGCTAGGGTTTCTTCAACTTTTAAGCCTTGATTGTAAGTGATTTCTATGCCCGTTTTTAATGTTCTTTACATTTTTGAAATCCCGATAGCTCGATTTAGCATATGCTAGCAATAATTCAATGTAGGGTTCATATTTGGAAAAATACCCATAGGTGAAATTTTTGTATTTTGCTGTTTTATGACAGAATATGAGGTTTTAAATTATGCTAGACAACTTGTGCTACTCGGTTTTAAGTGAAAACGAGAACAAGGGATTAATCGGTAAAAATACCTAATAGTTATAAGTACATGTTAGAATGAGAATTTGATGTTTCCATAGAAGGGAAAAATTATCCGCATGTCATAAAACATAAGAAAATGGTATGAAGTTTAATTCCCGAGCCTAGGGGCAAAAGTGTAATTTTGTATAAGTTTAGGGGCAAAATAGTAATTTTTCCAAAGTTCGTATTTGGGGCTGTTTTGATGAATGTATGTATTAAATAAGATTAATTTGGCATTATAGATCAAGAGAAACGAGATTTAAGTCGTGATCGAGGGAAAAACAAAGTTTACAAGGAATAGGCTTGATTACTAATATTTTGTATCGAGGTAAGTTCATGTGTAAATGTAGTAACATAATTGTCATTCTAAGTAATTTAATATTATTTATGTGATATGATGATTAATATCATGAAATATTATGCTTTATGGTTATTATTGAATAATATGTAAATTATGAATTGCTACCAAGTATCGGTTTCGATGCTCCGTGGAAGACGGCAAAGATGTGTAATCGAGGAAAAAGCCTGTTTGAACCTTGGGAATAGATTAGAATACAAGTGACATGTCACTAGGATGGTTGGGCATCCGAACTCGTTGAGTTGAGTCCGAGTTCACTTATGGATGCAAATGTCTGAACTCGTTGAGTTGAGTCCGAATTCGTGAGATGTAACTAGGCATCCGAGCTCGTTGAGTTGAGTCCGAGTTAACTTATGGATGCGAACGCCCGAGCTTGTTGAGTTGAGTCTGAGTTCGCTTATAGGTGTGTTACATGGTAGCTTGGCTACATATGTGGCACTTATGTACAAACTTTCCGTGTATTCGAATTATATTCCGATGTGTTCAGCGGGTGAATCTTAAGAGAATAAGGAGAATGCCTAAAACGAAGGTGACATGCTGGTAAGTGTGGTAAATGAGAAAATTTGACAGGTATGTGCTTAAATCTTCAGGTTGAGAACTTGGTATGATGAAATTGTAGCATGATATTAAATGCAAATGTAACATGAATGTCTTGGTGTTGTTTATACAAATAATATTTTTATGTGGAATTGCATGATTATGTTACTTACTATTTGCATGTGAACTTACTAAGCATTTATGCTTACTCCCTCCTTTTCATTCATTGTAGTTTTGACAAGCCGGCTTGAGAATCGGGATAGGTCGAAGACTCGTTCACACTATCCGAAGGCCTAAATTGGTAAAATGGCTTGTGTATCTTGAATGTGGCATGTATGGCAAAATACTCACTTTGTGTAAATGATCTTATGATATGATTATGCTTTGGCAAGAAAAGAGTTTGTGAATGATTAGCCATTGGAATGGCCAATCTAAATCATATTTGATACCATGTATGTTTAAAATGCTATTTAGTCCATGAAAATTTATAGTAAAGTAAAATTTGCTATAAAATAGAATATTGCTGCAGCAATGACGTGAATTTGAAAAATCACTAAAAACAGTATAAATGGAATTAAATGATGAATAAGTTATATAATCGAAGCTCAATGAGTCTATTTTAATATGAATGGAACAAAACAGGTATATGAAAGATATTCTATGAGATGTTTAAATTTTTGTGAAACAGGGTCAGAGCAATTTCTAGATCCCCTGTTATGAATTTGGAAATTCACCATAAATTCTATACAAATAATTATAAGTTATGATTTATATGTACAGATTCCTTATAGAGTCTAGTTTTAAGAGAAACAAACGGCATAGTCATTGAAACTCTTTACAGGGAGATATATAATTTGTAATACACAAAGGTCGAGCAATCATACCCTAAAATAGGGGAGACTTTAACTAATAAACAGTACTAATTGGCCTGACCAAAAATTCTAGAAAAAAATTAGCAAATAGACATATGAGTCTAGTTTTAGGGAAAATTTGCAGAATTTGATTTCAAGTTTTGGAACTCGGGATATGAATTTTTAAACGATTGTGATGCAGTTAGCCAGCTTGTCTGGAAATTTTAAAAAAATAAATTGTTTAAGTTTTTTAATTGATGAAATTATGTTTAGTAACACCTCGTGCTCGACTCCGGCGACGGTCTCGGGTATGGGTCGTTACATTTGGTGGTATCAGAGCTAGGTTTAGTCGGTTGTCAGACTAATGTGTTGTATGTACAGATTTTGCTATACATGCCATATATATATTGTGATAGTGTGACAACTTGTGACCTTTTAAATGATTTTTTTATAGTAAATGGATCCCGATCCAGTTGTGGCTGATGATGTAGAAAGTAATGCATCGGCTCCGGCTGAAGGGGCGGTGCCAACCGAAAATCCACCTCTTACTGTTGGTCAATGAGGAGGAGAAGGGGCTTGAGAAGCCTTTGTCTAGATGATGAGTGCCTGGTATACTGAGTTCGTTTGTACGAACCCAAATGTACAACCTCCCCCACCTCCCCCGATTCCTCAACCTGTACCCCCGATGCCTCAAGGTGTGGATCTGATGAAATTTCACAGAACTCCAGTTGACAGAATTTGTAAGTAAGGAGCCGAAGAATTCAGGGCAAATGTTGATGATGATGCTGAGAAAGCAGATTTTTGGCTTGAGAATTCTATTCGGGTATTTGATGAATTGTCTTGTACACCTGAGGAATGCTTGAAATGTGCTATATCATTATTGAGGGATTCGGCTTATCATTGGTGGAAAACATTAATTTCAGTGGTACCGAAAGAGAAGGTGACTTGGGAATTCTTTCAAGAAGAATTTTGGAAGAAATACATCAGTGAAAGATTTGTTGATCAAAAGCGTAAAGAGTTTCTTGAGTTGAAGCAGGGGAACAGCTCCGATCTCGATTGCACCGTATAGAATGGCACCAGTAGAGTTGAAGGAATTAAAGTCGCAATTGCAAGAATTGACTGACAAAGGCTTTGTGAGACCGAGTTTTTCACCTTGGGGTGCTCCTGTGTTATTTGTGAAAAAGAAAGATGGTTCTATGAGATTGTGTATTGACTATCGGCAATTAAACAAGGTGACAATCAAGAACAAGTATCCGTTGCCGAGAATTGATGATTTGTTTGATCAGCTAAAAGGAGCAACATGGTTTTCAAAGATTGACTTGAGATTTGGGTATTACCAGCTGCGAGTAAAAGAGTCGGATGTGCCTAAAACTGCTTTTAGAACAAGATGAGACAGAGCATGTTGAGTATTTGAGGATAGTTTTGCAAACTTTGAGAGATAAGAAATTATATGCCAAGTTTAGTAAAAGTGAATTTTGGCTTCGGGAAGTTGGATTTTTGGGTCATATTGTTTCAGGTGATGGTATACGGGTTGATCCTAGTAAAATTTCAGCCATTGTTGATTGGAAACCACCAAAAAATGTAACTGAGGTTAGAAGTTTCTCGGGGCTAGCTGGATATTATCGGCGGTTTGTAAATGGATTTTCTATAATTGCTGCTCCTATGACTAGATTACTCCGAAAGGATGTTAAGTTTGAGTGGACGGAAGAATGTCAACAGAGTTTTGAAGAATTGAAAATGTTATTAACTGAAGCACCAGTGTTGGTACAACCTGAATCAGGTAAAGAATTTGTGGTGAATAGTGATGCTTCTCGAAATGGCTTAGGGTGTGTACTTATGCAAGAAGGAAAGGTGGTAGTTTATGCTTCGAGGCAGTTAAAATCTCACGAAAGAAATTATCCAACTCATGATTTGGAATTAGCTGCTATAGTATTTGCTTTGATGATTTGGTGACATTATTTGTATGGTGAAAAATGCCGAGTATATAACGACCACAAAAGTCTTAAGTACTTGATGTCACAAAAAGACTTGAATTTGAGACAACGAAGATGGTTGAAGTTATTGAAAGATTACGAGCTTGTCATTGATTACCATCCAGGAAAAGCGAATGTGGTTGCCGATGCTTTGAGCAGAAAGTTGCTATTTTCTTTGAGAGCTATGAATACTCAGTTAAAGGTATCAGATGATGGTTCGATTTTAGCAGAGTTAAGAGCAGGACCGATGTTTTTACAAGAGCTTTGTGAAGCTCAGAAAAGCGATGAAGATTTGCAAGCCAAGAGAAAACAGTGTGAAGCTGATACAGGGTCAGATTTCAGAATCGATTCTGATGGTTGCTTGATGTTTAAAAACTGGATTTGTGTACCGAAAAATGATGAGTTGATTCAAAAGATTTTGCATGAAGCACATAATGGTTGTTTGGAGGTTCACCCGAGCAGTATGAAAATGTATAATGATTTGAAGAAAATGTATTGGTGGAATGGAATGAAAAGAGATATCTCCGAGTTTGTATCAAAGTGCTTAGTTTGTCAACAAGTGAAAGTTGAACACCAAGTACCTTCGAGACTACTCCAGCCTATCATGGTTCCTGAATGGAAATGGGATCGGATTACTATGGATTTTGTATCAGGATTGCCGTTAACTCCGGGGAAGAAAGATGCCATCTGGGTAATAGTTGACAGACTGACTAAATCGGCTCATTTTATTCCGGTACGTACGGATTATTCTCTTAATAAGTTGGATGAATTGTATATCAGTGAGATTGTTAGACTTCATGGGATACCTTTGTCAATTATTTCGGATAGAGATCCAAGATTTATTTCGCGGTTTTGGCAAAAATTGCAAGAGGCATTAGGTACAAAGTTAAATTTCAGCACTACTTTTCATCCACAAACTGATGGACAGTCAGAGAGAGTGACTCAGATTCTTGAAGACATGCTCAGATGTTGTGTATTGGAATTCCAAGGTAGTTGGGAAAGATACTTACCATTGGTAGAATTTGTGTAACACCCCAAACCCAGCCCAGACATTATGGCCGAATCCGACGTGTCTCATTAAAGTTTTAAAAACCCATGATTCATTTTAGTGTTTAAAAAGAACGTCTTTTGCTAAGTTAACAAAGTGAATGGAAGCTGTGCACCAGGTAGGTATCCGAAACAGAGGAGGTGAGCCATGAAGGCTACTTAAGTACCAAGCTCTCGATTGGATCCAATCCTAGACATGCCCACAACCATTGCCACACTTTGGTAAACGAGTTGAAATTCCTTTAAGTAGATATTTTTGGATAAACCGATTAGTTGTATCGTTGTGTTATTTTGAAAACGAATAACATTTTGGAAACGTGCCCTAATTCTAGCCCATTTTGAATTATTATTAGATAGGTATAGAGTTATTAAAAATAAAAATAATCCCAGAAGAATATATAAAATGGCCTTATTACAACCCCCCCAAAAAATAAATAATATTAATAGTTAAGATGAACAAAAAAAAAGAACCGGTTACTTATTGCAATGTCCAAAGGTGATCACCATGGCCACTCTGAATCCCCTCCGGCTCCAAGTCTCCACATCAAGACTCACCTGCAAAGATAAGGAAAGAGGGGTGAGTTTGGAAACTCAGTGTGCAACAAGCCCCTTTTAGAGCCCAAATTAATACCAAAGATACTTTGGTGAAGCCTTTCGTTTAATCAGTTCTTCGGGCCGAAGCCTTCTTATTAATCATGTTACTGGGCCGAAGCCTTCACTGCAAACGGTATGGCCCATAGGCCGATTTCAATGCCACATATAATATTAATGGATGTGTGCAAGCCCATTTGGGGAGACTACTCAACCCACCATCCGCTACTCTCCACCCGTACCAACCAAGCTCTCCATGTGGGGAAAACTCAACCCACCCAACCAAACTATCCACTGGCAGCACAGCTGCTTTATCATATAACTGGAGGCCTAGCCTCTTTTAATAACTGGGGCAAAGCCCTTTTTGATAAATTGGGGCAAAGCCCTTTTCGTACTTCCTCCCTTTATATCAAAAACCCAACCCATGCATATAATGAGTATATCATAGCATAACATGTGCATGTTATAACATATCATGTGCATATCATGTCATATCATGTAAACCAATACCTCATGCATCATATTCATAAGTAAACCCTAGGGGTATAATGGTCATTTTTACCTAGGGCAAAATAGTCATTTTCTATATTTTAAGGGTAATTTCGTAAATTTACCAAATATTATGGGTTTTCCATGATCATTAACAATTATCAACATTCTCAAGTGTTTAAACAGTGATTTTAACGCACTTTATCAAATGAGGGCTTTTGGGCCCAAAACCCCTAATGGGTCCTACGAATGCCGATTTAGCCCATTAAGCCCACATAATCTAAATTTTACAACAGTACTAGTCGCGTTAACATGCAATCTTTCCAAATTCCATTTTCTATCAATTTTACCCAAATGGGCTCGAAAGCCCATTGGGCCCAACCTACCGTCGTGCACAGAATTGCGCTCTTACCTGTTCCATCAATCCAAACACCGTTCATATCGTTTTTATCACATCTAAAACCACATGCAAAATCTCAAGTTCCCGAAATGCCGAAATTTTGGGATTTCGACTTTTCTGCGAATATTAGCCTAAGCTACTACAAGGGTTGTTACACACCTGTTTTGTGACGTTTGCTAACAGATTCTCCCACGACAACCTACAATTAAGTATCACTATTCTTAGTGCACAAGCCATGCTTATCAAACCCAAAATCCACCTTACCTTATTCGGCCAAAGAACCCCTAATGGGCATAGGTCACTTACCTTCACCGGGTCCGATGATACGATTCAAGCTTATCCAAGTCGATACCCCAAGCCTTGCTGCTCCTCCAAAGTTATCTATTTTACTACACAAACCATAAAAATCAAATGAAAAAGGCCCAGTAAGGCCTATACCTCAAAACAACAGCCCCCTAAACTATAGGGGGTTTCGGCTTTTCTTAATATTTACTACTGAATCGGTTGGAGTATGAATACTTACCACAGTCTTCCTTGTATACTGTTTAGAGTTTAGTAGATAAAGAAATCGACCACAACAATTGAAGAGAACAGTAGAATACTGGTCTCAAAGAAATCGACACCACCAACCTTCAAAAAGTTTCGACTCTTGGCTATTCGGCAAAGGTGAAAATAGAAAGGAAGTAGTAGTTGAAAAGAAGGGAATAGTAGGCTGGTTTCGAAAAAGAAAATGAAAGAAATAAAAAAAATGGATGGAAAGGGTGGTAGTTTCGGCTAGAGAAGAAAAAGAGAAGAAAAGAATAATCCTATGGCGTTTACACAGAAGAAAATGGCACAACTAAGTCCCTAAATGCCGAAATACTAGCCAAATACTCCTCTGCCGAAATCCCCTCTCCAATTCCCAATATTCGGCCAACTCTTAGCTTCTCTCCAAATCCCTAAAATCTCTCACCTTATCACTCCTTAATCCATGCGTTTGACTGATTCAAACTCTCTCCAACAAAGTTTCATTCAACTTCCAACTCCTGCCTCCTCAAGACATAAAAAGAACACCACAATGCCAGCTTAGAGAATCGAACCTTGGCTCTCCTCAACCACTTACACGCCACTTTTTTAGCTCCTTAGTGGCGTCACTTAGCCACTTTGCCCAGGGCTCTTTTGTGTTACATTTTACCCTCGTCTATTAATAAGGCCTCCTATCCAACGCCCCTAACTCCTTAAGTCCAAAATTCAAAAATTCTTTCGGGTTTTGGCCAGCACGTGGGCCTTCTATAGGCCCATTTACATATTCCAACTATGAATTTTCACTACCAAATACCAAATTTTAAAAACTTACCAAATTATCGAAAATTACAAAAACCCAAAAATCAGGATGTTACAACTCTACCCTCCTTAAAAAAATTTCGGCCTCGAAATTTTACCTGATCCAAACAGTTGAGGATATTGTTGACGCATCGCCTCTTCAGACTCCCAAGTAGCCTCTTCTTTGCCATGGTTCCTCCAAAGTACCTTCACCAATGGGACTGTCTTTCTTCTCAACACCTTGACGTCACGATCAAGTATCTACATAGGTTCTTCTTCGAACGTCAAATCCGACTGTACCTCAATTTCTGCAACTGGCACGATATGGGTAGGGTCAGAATGATATTGCCTTAGCATGGACACATGAAAGACGTCGTGAATACGATCCAGCTTTGGAGGTAACTCTAGCTGATAAGCCACCGGCCCTATCCCCTTAAGGATCCGATAAGGCCCAATAAACCGTGGACTCAACTTGCCCTTCTTACCAAACCTCAATATCTTCTTCCAAGGCAAAACCTTCAAAAAGACCATGTCCCCTACAGCATATTCAATATCCTTACGCTTCAGATCAGCATAAGACTTTTGTCGGTCCGCTGCCTCCTTTAACCGATTCCTGATCACCTTAACTTTGTCTTCAGTATTCGCCACTAACTCCGGTCCAAGTACTTGCCTTTCCCCCAACTCAGCCCAACAAGTAGGCGAACGGCACCTTCGCCCATACAGTGCCTCGTAAGGAGCCATCTAAATACTTGCTTGGTAACTGTTGTTATATACGAATTCCGCCAACGGCAAGTAATCCTCCCAACTGCCCCTAGAGTCGATAACACAACCCCTCAACATATCTTCTAGAGTCTGAATGACCCTCTCTGACTACCCATCCGATTGAGGGTGAAAAGCCATACTAAAATCCAATCGCGTTCCCAATGCCTCGTGTAACTTCTACCAAAATCGAGATGTAAACCATGGGTCTCGGTCAGAAATTATTGATACTAGCACTCCATGCAACCGCACTATCTCTGCCACATACAACTTGGCCAACTTCTGAAGTAAGTAATCGGTTCGATGTATATGAAATGGGCGATTTCACACCCTATCCATAATTACCCAAACTGAGTCCTTCTTGGAAGGTGTCAATGGCAGGCCACTCACAAAATCCATAGTTACCTTTTCCCATTTCCAAAGTGGTATCTTCACTGGCTGTAACAATCCTGAAGGTAGTTGATGCTCGGCCTTTGCTTGTTGACACGTCAAACATTTTCCCACAAATTCGGTCACTTCTCGCTTAAGCTCAGGCCACCAATATACCTCTCGCAAGTCTCGATACAACTTACTCCCTCCTGGATGCATAGCACAAGGTCCACTATGTGCCTCCCTCAAAATCATCAATCTCAAGTCAGAGTCCTTTGGCACACAAATTCTTCCCTGAAAACAAAGACCCCCATCACCATTTAATCCAAAGTCTGGATCCTCCCCCTTCTCAACTTACTGAAATCGAGAAACCAACGACTCCTCCACCAACTGCTGCTTCTTAATCTGCTCCACCTAAGTCGGTCTTACTTGTAACTCTGCCAATAAGCTTCCATCGTCATACAAGCTTAAACGAGCAACCATTGCCTTCAATTTTGCCACAGTTCTACGACTCAACGCATCAGCCGCGACATTTGCGTTACCTGGATGGTACTCAATCGAACAGTCGTAGTCCTTTAACAACTATATCCACCTTCGCTGTCTAAGATTCAGCTCCTTTTGAGTCAACAAGTACTTAAGACTCTTATGATCCGTATAGATAATGCATCTCTCCTCATACAAGTAGTGCCTCCATATCTTAAGCGCAAAAATCACCGCTGCCAACTCCAAGTCATGAGTAGGATAGTTTACCTCATGAGGTTTAAGCTGTCGTGAAGCATAAGCGATCACTTTACCCTCTTGCATCAACACACAGCCCAAACCTACATGTGACGCATCACTGTACACAGTGAAATCCTTACCAGACTCTGGCTGAATCAACACTGGTGCCTCAGTCAGAACCTTCTTTAACTTTTCAAAAGCCTCTTGCTGCTTATTTGTCCAAACAAACGATGCTCCCTTCCTTATAAGTTTCGTTAACGGCGCTGCCAACACGAAAAATCGTTCCACAAATCTTCGATAATAACTAGCCAACCCCAGAAAACTTCGGATTTCTGTTACTAACCTCGGTGGCTTCCACTCCAGAATCGCCTCAATCTTCCGAGGGTCTACCTTGATCCCCTCAGCAGACACAACATGCCCCAAGAAAGTTACTTCACTCAACCAAAACTCACACTTATTGAACTTTGCATAGAGTTGCTTTTCCCTTAGCACTTGCAGCACAATACGAAGATGCTCATCATGCTTCTCTTCCGTTTTCGAGTACACCAAGATATCATCGATAAAAATGACTACGAACTGATCAAAGTACGGCTGAAATACCCGATTCATCAAATCCATGAATGCTGCCAGAGCATTAGACAGACCAAAGGGTATAACAAGAAACTCGTAATGACCATATCGAGTTTTGAATGTCGTCTTATAAATATCCCCTTCTTTAACTCTCAACTGATGATATCCTGACCGAAGGTCAATCTTAGAAAATACCGAGGCTCCTTTCAGTTGGTCGAACAGATCGTCTATTCTTGGCAAAGGATACTTGTTCTTAATCGTCAGTTTGTTCAGCTGCCGATAATCAATACACATCTGCATGGTCCCATCTTTCTTCTTTACAAACAACACTGGTGCGCCCCACGGAGAAACACTTGGTCTTATAAACCCTCTATCCAACAGTTCTTGAATCTGAGCCTTCAGTTCCACCAACTCCTTTGGTGCCATCCGATAAGGTGCAATGGACACTGGAGCTGTTCCAGGTAAAAAGTCGATTCCGAACTCAACTTCTCTGTTCGGAGGTAGTCTAGGAAGTTCATTCGGAAATACATCTTGAAATTCTTTGATGCTCCTAACTGACTCCACAGTCATCCCCTCAGGTTCAGCTTGACTCACAAATGCTAAAAACACCTCACAACCTTTTCGAATCAACTTCTCAGCCCTTAAAGCCAGGACAACATTGGACAAATAGTTTCTTCGCTCCTCTATGACCATTATCTCTTCATCCTCGGCAGTTCTTAGCACCATTCTCTTAACAGCACAATCCAAGTCACCCTATGCTTAGTTAGCCAGTCCATTCCCAAAATAAGATAAAATTCCTCAAATGACAGCTCCATCAAATCTCCCATAAATATCCTACCTTGAGTCTTTAAAGGCACCTCCCTAAAGAGTTTATCTACCTTAACCGAGTGTCCCAAAGGACTTATCACTGATACCCCACTCACAGTCTCCTCACGAAGCACACCCAATGCCCCATATACATCACAAGCAACATACGAGTGAGTGGAACCCACATCAATCAAAGCAGTGTAAGGCTTGCTATAAATGACGAACGTACCGGTTATAACATTAGGAGCATCACCTTCCTCACGACGTCGTGCAGCATAAACCAACGCCGGCTTTCGAGCTTCAGCATGTCCAGCACCCCTGCCAGGTGCCCCACGTCCTCGTCCATTACCATTGCCACCTCTTCCTTGCCCACGGCCTCTCTGTTGTGGTGGTCCTCCTCACTGCGGTTGGACACCTCTTTGCTCCGTAACTTGATCCTGAGTTGCTCTCCCAGGACATTCTCTGAACTTATGTTCCTTTGACCCACATCGAAAACATGCACAAGTTCATTTCCAGCACTCCCCCATATGTGCTCTGCCACAATCTTTGCAAGCCTGTGGTCTAAAAGTATTAACCTGAGCTGGTCGAACTGGTTCCTCCATTCTAGCTCTTTTAACATTTCTATTTGCAGCACCCGAGGGTCTAGAATCCCTCCTGAATCTGGGTCGATCCCTCTCACGATTTTGCCGTTCTGTACGTTTTACTTCCTCGGCTATCTTAGCCTTCTCTACCAACGCAAATAAATCACACTCCTCCGTGGAGCTATCGATACCTAAGCTCATCGCGAGGCCATCCTCGAATCGAACATCGCGCTCATATTCGGTTGCAACTATCCCGCTAGCATATCGACTCAACCTCAAGAATTCCGCGCTCATACTGCAATGCAGCTTATTTGCCCTGAGCTAGATTCAAAAATTCCTTTCGACGAGCATCCACATAACTAGCTCCAACATACCTCCCCTTAAAAGCACTCTTGAACAATTCCTAGGTTACTTGTTCGATCGGGGTACTCTCCCTTACAGTGATCCACCAGCGGTATGCCTCATCTCGTAGCAACGACATGACCCCCTTCAGCTTTTACTCCACAGAGCAATCTAGGTCGTCCATAATTCGCTCTGTTGCCTCTAGCCAATATTCAGCCACGTTTGGGGCTACTCCAAATACGCCCCTAAAAACCTCTGCTCTGTTAGCCCGGAGTCGCTTAGAGATGGATCCCCTATTCACTGTCCCGGTGCTATGTAACACCCCTAACCCGTATCCGTCGCCAGTTTGGGGTTACAGAGTATTACTTGAACATAAGTACAATTCCGAACATCCTCATGTTAACACAGTTCATACTCATATATATATCATTAAAGTAACTAATAAAACTATTCAATGCTTAAAACAAAATTTACATTAATCTTTTATTTATTCGACTGTGCAATTACCTATACAAACTTACTAATTTCGGTTAATTAACAAGCCACATAATTAAGCATATTTTTATTTTATAACGAAAACATATGTGCAAAGAATATTATATACATATATATATATATATATCTAGAAGTCATGCACATATATATATATATATCATTGCCATGCCATGAACAAAAGCATACCAAAATTATACATTAATAGAACCCACAAATCATATACACATAATCACTCAATTTGATCAACTTATATTCGGCATTTGTACATTATAACATGTACAATCAATTTTTTTTATAATTGTAATTAAAGTACTAACATATACATTATACAACTTTCATAAACATTAAATCAGTTTAAGTATACATACCAAGATCAATTCATATTCGAACATCCACATATCTCATTAACATTTTTTTTAAACATCAATAATCAAACCAAATTTCATTCATTCAAACATAACATAACCTATTAATCCATATAATTTCCGAATACAAGCACATAACATAACTTATAATCAACTATGGCATTCGACATAATAATCAAAATAAACTTAAACTAATATTCAACCAACATCGAACTCAAGCATAGCGATTAAGCCATTTTCTCATGGCCTTTATGTACAATGCTTTCAAAACAACAAAATCTCCCAAACTATTATCCTATACATGCCATAATGTTAACTTAGGATTACTAAGAAGGGGTACCAAAAAGTTGCAGACAGGTGTGATGACTCCGAGGATGGTTCTGAGCATGAAGCGGATCAAAAGAAATCTAAACAAGAGACAAGTAAGCACACCAAATGAGTTTTCAACTCAGTAAGTCGTAAGCCATATAATGCAAACAATTAACTGAATATGTCGATCTAGAAACTAGAAAGGTCCATGGATTACAGAAATTATTAATTCAACTACTAGTCAAGTCTTACCATTAACTCAAAGTATCATATAACCGAATACCTTAATTCCTTCCTACAATATTTAACAACGATGAAATAGATGCATCCAAGTACCTATGATTCAATTTTCATGTCTCCAATATCTTATTTTTATCAACCACTAATTTTGCTCACGTAATGCTCAAACAAGGAAATTCGCACCCATAGTGCCATGTTAACCCGTACACATAGTGCCTTAGTAATTCACCTACGTATTGACATTTAAATCCGCACACATAGTGCTATACAAGTCCGCACACACAGTGCCATACTATTTCGCACACATAGTGCCATTCAAATTCGCACACATAGTGCCAAAGTCAATTTGTTTTAAACAGAGTGATTTATTTAATTAACTAAGTATAATCGGTCACATGCCTTTCAATCAAAAGAATACGTAAACGAGAGAAATTCTTTCACGATATGCATACCAATTATGTATATAATAACCAAGCTTAATGGATTTTAGACTTACCTTGTGTTGGATGAAACAGTTCCAATAGTCTACGCGATGTTCTTTGCTTTGCCCTTGCTTGATTCCCCTCCTTTGGGTTCTTGAGCTAAATTAAATAAATTAACTAATTTAATTACATGGCTAGTTAGTTATATCCCATAACATTAATGATTTCAATAAAACACCTATATATATATATATACGGTAACCACCCCTTGCTAATTACTCACATATATAAATATATCATATTCAACTATATCAATCCATGTATCTATCACATTCGGTTATAAGACATTCACCTAAATATCACATTCAACTATAATAATAGCCTTTATATACATATATATACTTTCAATAATTTCATAAACCTCATTAATGATAAATTCAATTTGACTTAATTGCTTAAAAACTTACCTTGGGAATTAACTTTTGATAAAAACGATTACTCAACTAGCTTCGACTTCCCTCGATCCAAATCAACTCTCTTTTGATCTTGAGCTAGTTAAAAGAAATTTAAACTTATTTAATTAATTAACTAACTCAATACACTAAAGAAATACTTAATTGGTTAATTTATGCAATTGCCCCTCTCATTTTATGCTTTAAACAAATCGGTCTAAAACATTCAAAACATCAAGCAATTATTATTATTATTATTATTATTTTCCAAGACACATTTAGGCCGAATGCTCTTCTAGTTCACAAGAGTCCTCCCAATTTTTTTTTCTTTTTGAAATTTAGTTACACAATTAATTAATTTACAATTAATCCTTAAATGCTAAAAATCATATAAAATTTCAACCCAAAATATATTCATCTAACACTTATAATTAAGTTTCTACTATCAAACTCAAGGATTTCATAAATTCTATCAATGGCCGATTGCAAAATCTATAACCATTTCAAAAATTATCACTTGGGCTAGATAAACTACTTAACATCAATTCAAAATATGCAAAAATTATAAGAAAACCAACTCTAACATACCTTAGATTAGGCTTACTTATAATCGAAAGTTTGAAGCTCTTTCTTTCTTCTTTTTTTTTTCTTCGGTAATATCTTGGATGAAGACATGAAAACCTTTTTCTTATTTCTTTATAATATTAATAACTTTACTAAATAAATTATTTTACACATATTTTCTTATTAATTCATTTTTATTTGGATTATTTAATCATTTGCTAACATAAAAGTTTATTTAATTAGACTTAGTGGAGGAACATCATTACTTGGCTAGCCACTTCATGCATTATGGGCATTTTGACATGCAAACCCAAGCTTTCACACTTTGTAGTTATTTGATCCTTATAATTTACCTATCATCTTTTCTAAATTTCTCAACTAAGTCCTTTCAAGAAAATTCACATTCCTAAGGCTAATTTTAAATTTTTAATTAATTAACTTTTTTTCACACATACACTATCACACATAAATATATGCAATTAAAACAAAAATAAATTTTTGTGACTCAGTTTTGTGGTCCCGAAACCACATTCCGACTAGGGTCTAATTAGGGCCGTCACATGCTAGCTCCAGCAACCCTTTCCAAGACCCTTAACATCGCTTGGGACAAAGCATCGTCCCCCGCAGCCCGATCATGTGACCCAGTCTCAGTTGCCTGTGGCACGAATACCTCCTCAGCTGACCTATGCCTCGGGGATGAAGATTCAGCTTGCACCCTTTCGCGACCACGTCCGCGGCCCCGTCCACGAGTTCCCCTTGCACTCATATCAAATTATTTGATTACGAATTTTATGACGTTAGTTTAATATTTCAGTTTTTTATTACAAGATATTTTATGGAAATATAGTAGTTCAGGGTTTGTTCTCGCAACATCGTAGCCTAGCTACAATCTCAATCTTACTATTTTACAGCTCTACCCTATCTAAAGTATTATAGTAGGGTCTCAGTTCTATCTATAACATCATATCAATATCACATGGTGTAAAAGAAAGTGTACTTACAGACTTGGTGCCGGGGATTCAGTGTGCCACGTCTTTCTCCAAACCATTTAAAACTTAAAAATATGTATTTGGCCACTCTGAATAGTTAAGATAAACAAAAAAAAAGAACCGGTTACTTATTGCAAAGTCCAAAGGCGATCACCATGGCCACTCTGAATCCCCTCCGGCTCCAAGTCTCCACATCAAGACTAACCTGCAAAGATAAGGAAAGGGGGGTGAGTTTGGAAACTCAGTGTGCAGCAAGCCCCTTTTAGAGCCCAAACTAATACCAACATACTAGGCCGAAGCCTTTTGTTTAACGGTTACTGGGCCAAATCCTTCTTATTAATCATGTTACTAGGCCGAAGCCTTCACTGCAAATAGTATGGCCCATAGGCCCATTTCAATGCCACATATAATATTAATGGATGTATGCAAACCCATTTGGGGAGACTACTCAACCCACCATCTGCTACTCTCCACCCGTACCAACCAAGCTTTCCATATGGGGAATAACTCAACCCACCCAACCAAACTCTCCAC
This sequence comes from Gossypium longicalyx, assembly GCA_025698465.1. Classification (NCBI taxonomy): domain Eukaryota; kingdom Viridiplantae; phylum Streptophyta; class Magnoliopsida; order Malvales; family Malvaceae; genus Gossypium; species Gossypium longicalyx. The sequence continues at coordinate 55,181,710 of CM046996.1, forward strand.
TGGCAGCACAGCTGCTTTATCATATAACTGGAGGCCTAGCCTCTTTTAATAACTAGGGCAAAGCCCTTTTTGATAAACTGGGGCAAAGCCCTTTTCGCACTTCCTGCATTTATATCAAAAACCCAACATGTGCATGTTATAACATATCATGTGCATATCATGTCATATCATGTAAATCAATACCTCATGCATCATATTCATAAGTAAATCCTAGGGATATAATGGTCATTTTTACCTAGGGGCAAAACAGTCATTCTCCATATTTTAATGGTAATTTCGTAAATTTACCAAATATTATGGGTTTTCCACGATCATTAACAATTATCAACATTCTCAAGTGTTTAAACAGTGATTTTAATGCACTTTATCAAATTAGGGCTTTTGGGCCCAAAACCCCTAATTGGTCCTACGAATGCCGATTAGCTCATTAAGCCCACATAATCCAAATTTTACAACAGTACTAACCACGTTAACATGCAATCTTTCCAAATTCCATTTTCTATCAATTTTACCCAAATGGGCCCGAAAGCCCATTGGGCCCAATTTTAGCCCATTGAGGCCCAACCTACCGTCGTGCACAGAATTGCGCTCTTACCTGTTCCATCGATCCAAACACCGTTCATATCGTTTTTATCGCATCTAAAACCACATGCAAAATCTCAAGTTCTTGGAATGCCGAAATTTTGGCATTTCGGCTTTTCTGCGAATATTAGCCTAAGCTACTACGAGGGTTGTTACACACCTATTTTGTGACGTTTACTAACAGAGTCTCCCACGACAACCTACAATTAAGTATCACCATTCTTAGCGCACAAGTCATGCTTATCAAACCCAAAATCCACCTTACCTTATTCGGCCAAAGAATCCCTAATGGCCATAGGTCACTTACCTTCACCGGGTCCGATGATACGATTCAAGCTTATCCAAGTTGATACCCCAAGCCTTGCTGCTCCTCCAAAGTTATCTATTTCACTACACAAAGCATAAAAATCAAATGAAAAAGGCCCAGTAAGGCCTATACCTCAAAACGACAGCCCCCCTTAAACTATAGGGGGTTTCGGCTTTTCTTAATATTTACTACTGAATCGGTTGGAGTATGAATACTTACCACAGTCTTCCTTGTGTACTGTTTAGAGTTTAGCAGAAGAAGAAATCGACCACAACAATTGAAGGGAACAGTAGGATACTGGTCTCAAAGAAATTGACACCACCAACCTTCAAAAAGTTTCGACTCTTGGCTATTCGGCAAAGGTGAAGATATAAAGGAAGTAGTAGTCGAAAAGAAGGGAATAGTAGGCTGGTTTCGAAAAACAAAAGGAAAAAAAGAAAAAAATGGATGGAAAAGGTGGTAGTTTCGGCTAGAGAAGAAAAAGAGAAGAAAAGAATAATCCTATGGTGTTTACACAGAAGAAAACGGCACAACTAAGTCCCTAAATGCCAAAATACTAGCCAAATACTCCTCTGCCGAAATCCCCTCTCCGATTCTCAATATTCAGCAAACTCTTAGCTTCTCTTCAATTCCCTAAAATCTCTCCCTTTATCACTCCTTAATCCATGCGTTTGACTGATTCAAACTCTCTCCAACAGAGTTTCATTTAACTTCCAACTCCTGCCTGCTCAAGACATAAAAAGAACACCACAATTGCCAGCTTAGAGAATCGAACCTTGGCTCTCCTTAACCACTTACACGCCACTTTTTTAGGTCCTTAGTGGCATCACTTAGCCACTTTTCCAAGGGCTCTTTTGTGTTACATTTTATCCTCATCTATTAATAAGGCCACCTATCCAACTCCCTTAACTCCTTAAGTCCAAGATTCAAAAATTCTTTCGGGTTTTGGCCAGCACGTGGGCCTTCCATAGGCCCATTTACATATTCCAACTATGAATTTTCACTACCAAATACCAAATCTTAAAAACTTACCAAATTCTCAGAAATTACGGAAACCCAAAAATCAGGATGTTACAATTTGCTTATAAAAATAGTTATCAGACGAGTTTGAAGATGGCACCTTATGAAGCATTGTATGGTCGTAAATGTTAGACACCATTGTATTGGACTGAACTCAAGGAAAATCAAATTTATGGAGTTGATCTAATAAAAGAAACCGAAGAAAAAGTGAAAATGATTCGAGATTGTTTGAAAGCTGCTTCGAATAGACAAAAATTTTATGCGGATTTGAAACGAAAGGAAATCGAGTTTCAAGTTGGTGATAATGTATTTTTAAAAGTGTCTCCACGGAAGAAAGTTCTTAGATTTGGACGGAAGGGCAAGTTGAGTCAGCGCTTTATTTGGCTGTATGAAATAATTGAAAAAGTTGGACCAGTAGCTTATCGGTTAGCATTGCCATTTGAATTACAGAAGATGCATGATGTGTTCCACGTATCTATGCTACATCGGTATCGTTCGGATCCCTCACATATAATTTCACCGACAGAAATTGAGCTACGACCGTATATGACTTATGAAGAATAACCGATTAAGATTTTAGCTCGAGAGGTCAAGCAACTAAGAAATAAGAGTGTCGCTCTCGTGAAAGTTTTGTGGCAAAAGCACGGGGTAGAAGAGACTACATGGGAACCTGAGGAAACTATGAGAAATCAATACCCACACCTGTTTACCGGTAAGATTTTCGAGGACGAAAATCTTTAAAGGGGGGAGAGTTATAATATCCTGATTTAGGGCCTAATCGGAATAGTGGTTTCGTGACCACAAATCCGAGATAGAAATAATTATTTTATAATTATTTTGAGGTTTATGATATGATTGCATGATTGTGTGAAAATTTCGTGACGAAATTCTATGCATAAAGTGCTTAAGTTGAAATTAGGGACTAAATCGAATAAGTTGCAAAACTTGCATTCTAGAAGTTTTTAGTATGAAATTACTTTGGAATATTAATGAGGAGGCCTTAAATAGCAATTTGACCAATTTCTAAAATTTTGGACAAAAATGGGCTTGTACATGAAAATTTTCAAAGAAATGTATTAAGGGTATTTTGGTCATTTGTATATTAAATGAAATAAAATGAGAAAAATAACACAAAATAGTCATCTTCTCCATATAGTTGCTGCAGAATTTTGCTCCCTCCATAGCTAGGGTTTCTTCAACTTTTAAGCCTTGATTGTAAGTGATTTCTATGCCCGTTTTTAATGTTCTTTACATTTTTGAAATCCCGATAGCTCGATTTAGCTTATGCTAGCAATAATTTAACCTAGGGTTCATATTTGGAAAAATACCCATAGGTAAAATTTGTGTATTTTGGTGTTTTATGATAGAATATGAGGTTTTAAATTACGCTAGACAACTTGTGCTACTCGGTTTTAAGTGAAAACGAGAAAAAGGGCTTAATCGGTAAAAATACCTAATAGTTATAAGTACATGTTAGAATGAGAATTTGATGTTGCCATAGAAGGGAAAAATGATCAGCATGTCATAAAACATAAGCAAATGGTATGAAGTTTAATTCCCGAGCCTAGGGGCAAAAGTGTAATTTTGTAAAAGTTTAGGGGCAAAATGGTAATTTTGCCAAAGTTCGTATTTGGGGCTGTTTTGATGAAAGTATGTATTAAATAAGATTAATTTGGCATTATAGATCAAGAGAAACGAGATTCAAGTCGTGATCGAGGGAAAAACAAAGTTTACGAGGAATAGGCTTGATTACTAATATTTTGTATCGAGGTAAGCTCATGTGTAAATGTAGTAACATAATTGTCATTCTAAGTAATTTAATATTATTTATGTGATATGATGATTAATATCATGAAATATTATGCTTTATGGTTATTATTGAATAATATGTAAATTATGAATTGCTACCGAGTATCGGTTTCGATGTTCCGTGGAAGACGTCAAAGATGTGTAATCGAGGAAAAATCCCGTTTGAACCTTGGGAATAGATTAGAATACAAGTGACTTGTCACTAGGATGGTTGGGCATCCGAACCTGTTGAGTTGAGCCCGAGTTCACTTATGGATGCAAATGTCCGAACTCGTTGAGTTGAGTCCGAGTTCGTGAGATGTAACTAGGCATCCGAGCTCGTTGAGTTGAGTCCGAGTTCACTTATGGATGCGAACGTCCGAGCTCGTTGGGTTGAGTCCGAGTTCGCTTATGGGCGGGTTACATGGTAGCTTGGCTACATATGTGGCACTTATGTACAAACTTTCCGTGTATTCAAATTATATTCCGATGTGTTCAACGGGTGAATCTTAAGAGAATAAGGAGAATGCCTAAAACGAAGGTGACATGTTGGTAAGTGTGGTAAATGAGAAAATTTGACAGGTGTGTGCTTAAATCTTTGGGTTGAGAACATGGTATGATGAAATCGTAGCATGATATTAAATGCAAATGTAACATGAATGCCTTGGTGTTGTTTATGCAAATGATGTTTTTATGTGGAATTGCATGATTATGTTACTTACTATTTGCATGTGAACTTACTAAGCATTTATGCTTACTCCCTCCTTTTCATTCATTGTAGTTTTGACAAGCTGGCTTGAGAATCGGGATAGATCGAAGACTCGTTCACACTATCCGAAGGCCTAAATTGGTAAAATGGCTTGTGTATCTTGAATATGGCATGTATGGCAAAATACTCACTTTGTGTAAATGATCTTATGATATGATTATGCTTTGGCAAGAAAAGATTTTGTGAATTATTAGCCATTAGAATGGCCAATCTAAATCATATTTGATACCATGTATGTTTAAAATGCTATTTATCCATGAAAATTTATAGTAAAGTAAAATTTGCTATAAAACAGAATATTGCTGCAGCAATGACGTGAATTTGAAAAATCACTAAAAATAGTAGAAATGGACTTAAATAATGAATAAGTTATAGAATCGAAGCTTAATGAGTCTATTTTCATATGAATGAAACAAAACAGGTATATGAATGATATTCTATGAGATGTCTAAAATTTTGTGAAACAGTGCTAGTGCAATTTCTGGATCCCTTGTTATGAATTTGGAAATTCACCATAAATTGTATAAAAATAATTAGAAGTTATGATTTATATGTACGGATTCCTTGTAGAATCTAGTTTTAAGAGAAGCAAACGGCATAGTCATTGAGACTCTGTACAGGGAGATATCTGATTCGTAATACACAGAGGTCAGAGCAGTCATACCCTGAAATAGGGAAGATTTTAACTAATAAACTGTACTAATTTGCATGACCAAAAATTCTAGAAAAAATTTAATTAAATAGACATATGAGTCTAGTTTTAGGGAAAATTTACGGAATTGGATTTTGAGTTTCGGAACTCGAGATATGAATTTTTAAGCGACTGTGGTGCAGTTAGCCAGCTTGTCTGGAAATTTTAAAAAAATAAATTGTTTAAGTTGTTTAATTGATGAAATTAAGTTTAGTAACCCCTCGTGCTCGACTCCGGTGACGGTCTCGGGTACGGGGCGTTAAAGAGACACACTAGGGCGGATGAACCCCCGTCCAGTAACTCTTGAATCTGAGCTTTAAGCTCCATAAGCTTCTTTGGTGCCATTCTATAAGGGGCAAGGGAAACCAGAGCTATACCAGGCAGGAGCTCAATCCCAAACTCAATTTCACGGTTTGGAGGTAACCCAAGTAGCTCATTGGGGAAAACATCCGGAAAGTCCTTAACTGTTTTGATATCCTTAACAGATGAAACCTCAGAATTAGAAACACCAATATTGTAACACCCCTAACCCGTATCCGTCGTCGGAATGGGGTTACGAGGCATTACTAAACGAATGTACAGTTCCGAAAATTATATATACCAATTCAAGTCATAAGCACATATGTATTACTAGTGCAAATCATACGTTCAATACCGTTCGAGATTTAGATTGCATCAATGCTTATAACTTAATTTTAAAATAAAACACTTACAAAACATATATTATATCAACATTTTCATTCTTTGAATAATAACCCTATATTATTGTTATTAATTAAGTCCTGCATAAACACCAGTTATATAACAATTGAACTAGGTTTTATTACTACCCCTTTTTATTCATGTTTGCTGTTTTAATGTATTAGACCATGAAAAATCCATACATTTATATATATAAACTCAATTGAATAACAAGCATCCAATCAGAAGTAACCCATTTCATCTCAGGATCTACTTGACTACTTAATCCATTTACTCATAATTAATAATTTACAAATATCAAATGGACTTGTATCACCAAGCACATGTACTTACCAAACATATTATAAACTCATATATTTGTGCATGTTTAACATGCAACAACTTAACTAGCAAAATGTTCGAAATATATGCATCTTATACGCACGTAAATTATAAATTAAATTCAACTACAACATAGTGGCTGAATATCACATATACACAAGTTCTAGCATAAGTTATAATAATCATCAGTTTACTACAAGCATATGTCCTAATTTTTACATGACAAACTCATGGCAAACCTTAACATAATTACATCAATTATAGACATGTAGCCAAACCACAGATCACCTTACAAGCTATATAAATACTTAAATATACCTTCAAAATATCACAAGGATATTAAGCTACCATATCATATGGCATCTTTATCAAAATACTTAAGCAATATTTCAACCCAAAATCGGATCCAAGCTTAGTAATAAAGTCATTCCATTGCACCAAATACTTACCACAATACAATCCATAATCAAGCATAATCGCACACATATTAAACCAAAAACAAGAACGTTATAACTAAGCACACATAAACCGAATCTAAACATATATATATATATAGCAAGCCATTTTCGCATGGCTTTTAATACACAACCAAATATTTAGCATTTCCAAAACACACTTTAGTCTATACATGCCATAATTTCTGTTTAGCTTATAAAGATACCAAAAGAGCCGATAGTGTGATGAGCTTGGCTGACAGTCCCCGAGCTTGTAGCTTGACTTCAAAATCTATAAAACAAACAAAGATACACACAGTAAGCTAATATAGCTTAGTAAGTCATAAGGAAATAGTAAATCCAACAAAGTATTTAACTCAATTATGCTAACTAATATTTATAGTAACAAAATACCATTCAATCTCAAATTATAACTTGTAAATACATCCACATATATACATTCGCACTAAAACATCATCTTGGCTGAATGATCAAAAACACACATTGTCTATTTATCAATCAACTTACCAACCACTTTGTTTTACCCTACCGAATGCACATATTTATTTATACACAAGTTCAAGAGTCAAAATATTACAACAGGTAATTGCATTTCTTACTTGGCTGAATACTTACCTGACCATTTGAGCATATTAATATTCAACTCCTCAAAACCACTAATTATATTGTAATCATGCTTGCATATACTTTTATACATAAGCTTAAAAAAAATCACTACGTAGTATTGTATATATAAATAGCCAACAAGGCCAATTATACCTAAACACACATTGCACTTAATTATGAGTCATTTTCTCATACTCAACTTATATAACTACAAACTGAATACACATACTAACATCACTGAAAGTCATTATCATTAATTACGCGTGAATATAACAAATATCAATTGCCAACTTACCTTATCGTTAATAGCCAAACAATTAATTCATATCTGGCCGTTTAACTCGTATTATGCCATCATGCATAATTTACCTTTGGTCGATGAACCATTCGGAATTGGATAGGACACTCAGATAATCACATAAATCATACAATGCCAACGTCCCAGACGTGGTCTTACATGTAACCACATATCGATGCCACTATTCCAGATAGGGTCTTACTCATGAACACATATCGAAATCACAAATCGATGCCATGGACTTACTCGCGCACATATATCGGAATCCTATGTCATGACATATGTATCCTAACTATTCCTAAGGTTCATACAGGACTTTCGAACGTCGTCTTTCTATCGAATCGAACTCGAAAATATAGTAACCATATTCAAACACATTCGACTATAGCATAATTTGATCTTAACATTTCACAATAGCATGTAATTATAACATTAAACTATCAATAAACCCGTCTATTTGCTTATAAACTTACCTCGAACATCGTAAAACAGAATTAGGCAGCTAGTCGATAACTTTTGTTTTTCCTCGATCCAAGTCTGATTTTTTGTTTCTTGATCCAAACATGTTCAAATTAAGCTTATTCAAACATATTTTCATTCAATTTAGTCCAAAAACACATAAATAGGCAAATTACCATTTTACCCCTAACATTTATAATTTTTACAATTTAGTCCCTATTGCACAAAACACAAAATGAACAAAATTTCACAACACTCATGTTAGGCCGAATGGTACCCATGCTCATACAAGTCCATATATTTTATCAATTTCACATTTAGTCCCTCAAATTATTATTTTTGCAATTAAGTCCTAATTACTCAAAATCATCAAAAACTCCAATACAAAATATGTTAACCTAAAACATATCTTTCATTTTTCATCATCAAACAACAAAAATCACAAGCTATCAACAATGGCACAACTCAAAATATTCATCAAAATAAAAAATTAAAGCATGACTCTTGAAGATTACTAAGCAACGATCTGAAAAACGTAGAAATTATCATAAATCGAGCTAAACTCATACCTTAATTAAGCTTCAAATTGGCCAAACCCTAGCCTTTTGTTATTTATTTTTCTTTTAGCTTATATTCGGTGCAAGAGAGAATGATAAAACATAGTTTATTTTATGTTATTATATCAAATATATGTTTTAATAATTAAATTACTTTTATAACCTTAAAGTTTAATATAAAAACCACATAATATAAATCTTAAACTAGCCCACTAATATATTTATGGGTTATTTACAACATAAATCCTTCACCTTTAAAAGCCACTAACAATTCAGCGCTTTATATATTAAACTACCAAATTTTCAATTTACGCGATTAAGTCCTTTTATTTAATCGAACACCTAAACAATAAAATTAAATCACGAAAATTTCACAGATATAAATTCACACAAAATAAACATAGAAAATAACTTTAAAATATTTTTCTGACTCGGATTTGTGGTCCCAAAACTACCGTTCCGATTAGGGTCTAAATTAGGCTGTCACAGATGTAGGCTAGATACGCCTCACAGCCCTTACGAACCAATTTCTCAACCCTTAGTGCAGAAATTACACTTGACAAATAATTCTAACGCTCCCCAATTACCTCTACCTCATCACTTTCCACAGTTTTTAGTACCACCCGTTTAGTAGCAAAATCCAAATTCACTTTATGCATAACCAGCCAGCCCATGCCTAGTACTAAGTCGAATTCTCCAAAAGGGAGTTCCATTAAATCCGCCAAAAAGATCATTCCTTGAACCTCCAAAGGTACATCCTTAAACAGCTTATTTACTCTCACTGACTGCCCTAATGGACTCAACACAGTAACCTCACTCATAGTGTTTTCAACCATTATACCAAAGTTTCTGACACAGTGCATGCTATATAAGAATGCATAGACCCAACATCAATCAGTGCAGTATAAGGTACATTATGGATAAAGAACGTACCCGTGATAACATTTGATGTGTCTCCATCCTCTCAGTGACGTGCCAGAGCTAGCTGCCTCACCTCAGTATGACCAGCACCTCTGCTCGGTGCTCCACGACCACGGCCCATACCATTTCCACCTCTGGCCTGACCACAGCCTCTCGGTGGCTGCTGACCACCCCTCGGTGGCTGTACATTACCCAAACCTATAGCTTGTATCTGTTCGGGCCTACATAGACAGTCTTTGATTTAGTGCTCCAATGATCCACACCTTAAACATGCCCCAATCTATTTCCAGCACTCGGCGTGATGGCGTCTCCCACAATCCGCATAGGGCTGCGATCTAGTAGCAGCAACAGGGGCCCCAACTCTGACTGGCCCATCAACTCTGGCCTTTTTCTTAGGCCTCATAAATGAACTTGAGGGCTCCGAATCCCTCTTGTTCCTAGCTCTTTCTTTCTCACGATTTTGTCGTTCTGTACGCTTCACTTCTTCAACAATCTTCGCCTTATCCATTAAAGTAGTAAAATCTCGCTTCTTCTGCGGAGCTATCGAAACCCGTAGACTATCTTTAAGGCCATCCTCAAAATGAACAGAGAGCTCGTATTCAGTTGCCACCATCCCACGCGCATAGTGGTTTAATCGCAAAAATTCTGCCTCATATTCAGCCACTGATTTATCCCCCTGAGTCAAATTCAAAAACTCTCTCCTCCGGGCATCCATCCAACTAGTGCCCACGTAAAAGCAGTCTTGAAAAATTTTCAGGTCAACCGGTCAGGCTGAGTTCCCTCTTTAACTATAAGCCACCACTGACAGGCTTCATCTCGCAGCAGTGACACTGCACCTTTTAGTTTCTGCTTGGGGGTGCAGTCGAGGTTGTCCATGATCCTCTTTGTGGCCTCAATCCAATATTCAGCCACATTAGGGGCAACTCAAGCAATTCCCCAAAAAATCTTGGCCCCATTAGATGGTAGTCGTTCCATAACTGACCCACGGCCCACAGTACCAGTATTGGGCCCAGCGACCCTCTTTAGAATTCTCAACATAACTTGTGGTAGTGCATCATCCCCAGCTGCACGATCATGAGACCCAGTCTCAGTCTCAGGTGAAGCCGGTGCCTCCCTAGTTTCAATGTTAGACATGTGGCCCGACGACGAAGACCCAGCCCGAGCACCTCCACGGCCTCCACTGTGGCCTCTTGTACCCCTTCCACGAGTACCTTTGGTGCTCATATCGATTTGAGTTTTATCTATATTAACAATTTTATGTATCAGTTTTACAGTTCTAGTGTTTATTAACGGATATTTTATGAAAAACAGTATCAGTTATTTAGAGTTTTGTTTTCGCAGATTAGTAGTCTTACTACAGTTTAAGTTTACCCTAAACAGAGTATTTCAGTATAGTCTACTACCTACAGTAGTCTCAGTATTTCAATTTAAACAGACAGTAGTTTCAAAGGACATACAGAATCGGTGCTGGAGACTCGGTGTACCACATATTCAGTAAAACATTTCGAAGTATTTCAAATAATTTGAAACAGTTCTTTTTCCAAATTCTAAGTTTTAAAAGAAACCCAAATCCACAGCTGAGTTTTGCAACCTGGCACTAATACCACTAAATGTAACACCCCAAACCTGGACTAGACGTTATGGCCGAATCTGGTAATATCATATTGAAGTGATTTTCGAAAAGGGTGATATCATCGAGAAACCTTTTCCTTATTTACTTTTGTTGTAGGTTCTTGATGAAATTTTTAAAACATTATATTTAGTTTCCAAAAACGAGTCGTTTGTCGAAATGTTAATTATATTAAATGGTTATTAATTTTAAAATAGTATCTCTTGTGGAAGCGCATAAAATGTGTTGCGTAAACGTGGTGTTTTTTAAAACAGTTACCTTTTTCAAAACCTGTCTTTTCCCTACAACTAGCAGTTTATATCAATGCAAGTAAAAATCCCAAATTAAAATTTAAAACTTTAAAGAGGCCTTATTACATAAAAATACCCAAATTTAAATAACTTATAAATTAAAAATCCAGTATAGAGGCATGAGCGGATGTGTGGCCACCTTCGAGTCCCTCGCAGCACCGATCAGCCTAAGGATTACCTGCGCAGATAAATAGAAGGGTGAGTTTATGAAACTCCATGTGTAATCCCTTAATAAACAAACAGTCAGTCATACAATGGGCAAGTACAGTCTGGGCCTAAGTCCATTTCAGTAACAGTTCAGAATTAGTTAGGGCGATAGCCCATTACAGTATCAGTATCAATAATTCAGTAACAGTACAGATATGCAACCAAAAATCCTACCCAACTAGCCTTTACATTCCACTCCGTCCAACCCTACACTCTAAAAATTAGCACCAACTGCGGCACTAAATAGTATTTGCTGTAGAGTTGCCCGTACAGTATACTTTCTCCAATCATAATAACCCATCCCCATGCAACATATCACAAATGTATGCAATATATGTAGTGGCATGCTCAATTACAGTCGTACATAACATAAGGGCATAACAGTCATTTTACCTCATAGGGGCATAATAGTTATTTATCAATTTGGGGTCTAGGTATACTTACTGACCCAACAGTAAGTCCACAGTCATCTCGAGTGATCCGTGCAATCTTAACAGTCAAATAGTGAAAATGGGCTCAAGGCTTATTATGTGGGCCCATGTGGGCCCACATGCCCGTGTGGCCCACAAAGCCTAGAAATTACCTTGGCCGTTTGGACTACACAGCCTGGCCCAATATTCTCCACACTTCTATGTGGTTTCCCCGTGTGAAGCCCACAAGCCCGTGCGGCCCACACGGCCCATTTCTGTCCAACATGGTTCAAAATAGCCTAAGCCTATGAAATCGCTCATGGTGGCCTCTACGATCAAACGCCCATGTTTTATGCATTCGGATTACCACACGATCAAGCGCACGCCCGTGTAGCGTCAATAGTAACATTTTTTAGCTTTTGCCGATTTACGATTTGGGCAGTGTTTACACATTTGGTTATGAACCGCGTACTCAATCCTCAAGCCCTCCAAATTTGAGTTCAATCATAAAAAACAATTAACTATATGTCTAACGGATTTAAAATGACTATACACAAAGTACTTAATCACTTCACCGCATTCACGTACCACTTTTGAACAACTCAGGCCCGCCCACTTAAACTGTTGAAACTAAATAACTTTTAATTCCTGCAATCCAACAGAAACACTCATTAACCAATGCCGCATGACTAAATTGAAACAAAACGAAACACCACCTACCGAATGCAAAGTTGTAGGATAAAATAGTACCCAAAATTGGCAGAGAAGTATAGAAACGTTGACGGAGAGAAGGTAAAAAAAGAAGAGACAACCTAGTAACAATGGAGGAGAAAGTTTACATTATGAAGGGTCAAAACCGAATTGGAAAAAAAAAAAGAAGATCAAGGAATCGGAAATCAATACCAGAATCACCAAGCGCGAGATAATCAACTTAGGTTTGAGAAAACTGATAGCTCAAAGTCGAAATTGAGAAAAGGTTCGGCTAGAGAACAAGAACGCAACTAACACACACTCGGCCTAGGAGATGAGTTTGAGGAAGAAGAAGAAAACGAATAGCAAAGTGCAAAGGGGAGAGCAAAATGCAAAACAGCAGAAAAGAACACAGTTATCGAAAATTTCAGAGAGAAAAAGAGAAAAAAGGAAAAAAAACAAGGTAGAGTCGAATTGCCAAAAGAAAAGATTTCGACTAAGGGGAAAGGTTTTCTTTGCCGTCAGACCTTTGGGAATTTGGAAAGAGAGTCCCAAATTTTGGAAAAACAGAGTTCAATTTCAGTTCTATTTCATCACATTCCCTAATCCACTCCTCAAATCACTCCCCAAATGCCCCTAACAACAAAAATTCCCTTAACAATCCCTTAAAATTCAGCCACAACCAACTTCCCACAACTCCACCACTTAGAAGTTCGGTCAAACACAACTCTTCCACGACCAGTCAATAAAAATAAGTCAACAGGCACTCAAACCCTAGACCTTCTACTCAACTGCTCTCCCATTAACCACTAGACCAGCAGGCCCATTCTAACATATTTTACCCATTTTTATTTAAAAGCCTAATGACTAGATTCAAGTAAGAAACAAAATTTTTGTACAAGCCAAGGCTTGAACCCAAGACTTATCAGACACTTCCCAAAACACTTGACCACTGAAGCAAGCATATATTTATGCAACACAACATACATAAATAAATATTTAAGATTTGGGGCATTACATTCTTGCATTCATATAACAACTTTTAATAATAGCCATTATTCATGGCCTTATGCAAAATGAGTCAAATACTAGAGTAAGCCAACATATTTAGCCCCAAAACAATGTGACACTGAAACAAAATCAAAAGGTCCTATACATGCCATAATCAAAAATAAAAGAACTAACTATACCAAGTGCTTTAAATGATAGTGTGACTGGCTTCTCCGACATAATACGATGATCCACGAACGACTTTGGCGGCACTATAAGAAAATGGAAGGGAAAAAGGAGTAAGGATAAAGCTTAGTAAGTTGCATGTAAATAAACATCAACTAATTATCATACATCGATAGGCTCCTAACATTTCATGGCTTATTCATGAACACAATAAATAGACATAAGCACAATTTACTTAGCACCATCCAATACAATTCATATAGCATATATTGAGTCCACAACTCATGCATTTCAAGTAAGTACCTGTACCACTCACCACATGGTTATAACTTTTCTCATTTCGACATAAATTCATAAATCTTTCATTGAACCATTTGCAATACTACAGGATACTCAATAGTCCCAAACATGGGATAAGATGCCGACACGATGTCCCAAACATGGTCTTACACTGGCTAGCATATCAAAGTCGATGCAATGTCCCAGACATGTCTTACACTTGCTGTCATCTTTCAATGTTGATGCCATGTCCCAGACAGGTCTTACACTAACACACAAGAAGCTGACGCCATGTCTCAGACAGGCCCTACTCTAGCTTGTATATCCCAAGGCCGATGCATGTCCCAGACATGTCTTACACTAGCTCTCGTCTCAATGTTGATGCATGTCCCAGACATGTCTTACACTAGCTTTTGTAATGTGGAAAATGTGTGTCCCAGACATGTCTTACACCGGCACACATACCACTCAATGTCATGGTATGAATATCTAAGTCTATCCCAAATGTTCAACCGGAAGTCCTTACTACATTAATTTCTTAACATGCATTCTCATATTCACAATCAAAACAATTTATGCAATATCAATTCAATCAAACATCATAACAATATAGTTGCATGATTAACATACAACTTACCTCGGATTTCAAAATGCGAGCAACTAATCGGCTCAATCGACAAGCTTGGTTTTCCCTCGGTCCAAGTCTGATTTTCATTTTTTTGATCTAAAATAATAAAAATCCACTCATTTAATCTCTAAATAAACTTAAGCTATCATAAATTCACATTTTTGGCAAAATGACCATTTTGCCCCTAGACTTTCACAAAATGACTATTTTACCCCTAGGCTCGAAAATTAATTTTTATCGAATTTCTTCAAATCTTAAGCCTAACCGAACCCTTTTTTACTATTATAGTGACCCAAAACTCCCATTATCTCACAACATTACAATTCATTTTACAAACTCTACAAAATGGTCCTATTAGGGTTTTCATGAGAAATCCTTTCACAAAAGTTGTTTACTACACAACTAAGATTCATTTTCTTCCATAAAAACTTAGCAAACATCATGAATTCTTTCATGGCAAGTCTTTATACTATCAACCATTTTGCAAAATGGTCTCTCCATTAGCTAGCTCATGCCATAAGGGTTTCAAAAGTACCAAAATTATCAAAAATAGGCGTCTAAATCACTTACTTGAGAGAGAGATGAGTGGCTGAGAATTTCAAGCTTCCAAAACCCTTAGAATAGTTGAAATTTTTGGTGGAGAAGAACGTGCTAAAAAAATATGATAACTTTTCTCTTTATTTTATTTATTTATCAAATAGGTCACCTACACTTACCTAACATCGACCATTTGGTCAAATCTTGTACCTATGGCCGGCCAAGCTTCCTTTAAGGGTCTAATTGCACTTTAAAGACCATATATTATGATTCTCTAGCTATTTGGTATATCTATGAAGTAAAATAGAACTTTTACCCTTTATGCGATTTAGTCCTTTTTCGCAATTGAGCTCACAAACGCTAAAATTAGCTCACCAAAATTTTCATACACAAATATAATCATAATAACCAAAATAATAATGAACTAATTTCTTCAACTTCGGATTTGTGGTCTCAAAACCACTATTTTGAGTAAGCCCAAAATTGGGCAGTTACAATTCTCCCTCTTAGGTATTTTTGTCCCCGAAAATCCTATTAGTGAATAAGTTTGGGTATTGATCTCTTATGGTCTCCTCGGGTTCCCACGTGGCTTCCTCGACTCCATGTCTATGCCATAAAACTTTCACGAGTGCAACACTTTTGTTCTTTAATTTCTTGACCTATCGGTCCAAAATATTAATCGGTTCTTCACTACAGGTCATATCTAGGCTTATTGCAATTTCTTCCGGTGAAATCACGTGTGAGGGGTCAGATCGGTAGCAATGCAACATCGATACATGGAACACATCATGGATTTTCTCTAACTCACGAGGCAAGGCTAATCAATATGCTACTGGCCCAATTCTCTCGGTCACCTCATAAGGTCCAATAAACCGCGGACTTAATTTACCTTTTCTACAGAATCGAAGGACTTTCTTCCACAGGGACACTTTCACAAACACCTTATCACTAACTTGAAACTCAATTTCCTTTCGTTTCAAATTTACATAGGATTTTTGTCTATCCGAAGCCACCTTCAAGCAGTCACAAATCACCTTAACTTTCTCTTCTATTTCTTTCACCAAGTCAACCCCGTGAATTTGATTTTCTTTAAGTTCGGCCCAATATAAGGGTGTTCGACACTTGCGTCCATACAAGGCTTCATAATGCGCCATTTTCAGACTTGACTGATAACTATTATTGTAGGCAAACTCTACCAATAATAAGTACTTTTCTCCCAACTGCCTTGAAACTCGAGAACACAACACCACAACATATCTTCTAAGATCTGAATTACTCTTTCTGACTGACCGTCAGTTTGCAGGTGAAAAGCTGTGCTAAAATTCAGTTTTGTTCCCAGTGCCACTTGCAACTTCTTCCAAAACCGTGAGCTAAATCTTGGATCTCTATCTGAAATAATTGACAAGGTTATTCCATGAAGTCTCACGATCTCAGAAACATACAATTCAGCCAATTTCTCAAGAATATAGTCAGTACGCACCGGTATAAACTGTGTCGACTTGGTAAAACTATCAACAACAACCCAAACGAAATCCTTTTTCCTGGGCGCCAGAGGCAACCCCGACATGAAATCCATGGTTACACGGTCCCATTTCCACTCGGGAAGCATTATGGGTTGAAGCAAACCTGAAGGTACTTGGTGTTCAACCTTCACTTGCAAACAAACTAGACACTTAGAAACAAACTCTGAAATGTCTCTTTTCATTCCTGACCACCAGTACATTTTCTTCAAGTCGTTATACATTTTCACACTACCTAGATGGATAGATAAGCAACCACTATGTACCTCTCGTAAAATCTTCTGGATAAGCTCATCGTCCTTAGGCACACAAATCCTGTCTCGGTACATCATACAGCCGTCAGTACCAATACAAAATTCTGATTCGTTTCCCGTCTCACATTGAGCCATCTTAGCTTGCAAATCCTTATCACCTTTCTAAGCTTCACAAATTTAGCTCTCATCTCGGCTAAAATCGAACCATCATCAGCCACGGTTAATTGAGTATTCATAGCTCTCATAGTGAATAATGATTTCCTACTCAATGCATCGGTGACTACATTCGCCTTTTCGGGGTGGTAGTCAATCACAAGCTCGTAATCCTTTATCAACTCCAACCATCTTCATTGTCGTAAATTCAACTCCTTTTGAGTCATCAAATACTTCAAACTCTTATGGTCAGTAAATACCCATCATCTCTCGCCATACAAATGGTGTCTCCAAATTTTCAACGCAAAAACGATGGCGACCAACTCTAAATCATGGGTAGGGTAGTTTTTCTCGTGTGGCTTCAACTATCTCAAGGCATAGGCTATCACTTTGCCTTCTTGCATGAGCACACATCCCAATCTATTTAATGAGGCATCGCTATACACCACGAATTCATTTCTCAATTTCGGTTGTACTAAAACTAGAGCTTCAGTCAACAAGGTCTTTAGTTTCTCAAAACTCTGTTGGCACTCCTCCGTCCATTCGAACTTGACATCTTTTTGTAAGAACCTTGTCATCGGAGTAGCTATCATTGATAATCCATTTACAAATCTTCTGTAGTACCCAGCCAAACCTAGAAAGCTTCGAATCACTGACATACTCCTCGGCAGTTTCCATTCAACGATAGCCGAGATCTTACTTAGGTCAACTCTTATCCCGTCACTCAGCACAATTTGTCCCAATAATTCAACCTATTGCTTTTACTAAACTTGGCATACAACTGCTTATCTCTTAAATTCTGTAAAACTGTCCTCAAATGCTCCGTGAGCTTACTTTCATCACGGGAATAAATCAATATGTCATCGATAAAAATGACGATAAACTTATCCAAATATGGTCGAAAAATACAGTTCATTAAGTTCATAAATACTGTAGGGGCATTCGTTAAGCCAAAGGGCATGACGAGGATCTCATAAAGGCCATACCTCGTCCGAAAGGAAGTTTTCGGTATATCTTGTTCTCTGACTCTCAGTTGATAATAACCAGACCTCAGGTCTATCTTTGAAAACACAGTGGCTCCTTTCAGTTGGTCAAACAAATCGTCGATTCTTGGCAGAGGATAGTTGTTCTCAACTGTAACCTTGTTGAGTTGTCGGTGGACTATACATAATCTCATCGATCCATCCATTTTCTTCACAAATAGCACTGGGGCACCCCACAGAGAAAAACTCAGTTTGGCAAAACCCTTGTTAGTTAACTCTTGTAGCTGTACTTTTAACTCTTTTAACTCTGTTGGATCCATTTTATACGGAGCAATTGAGATCGGTGCTGTACAAGGGACTAACTCGATACCAAACTCAACTTCCCAACCGGAGGTAATTTGGCAATTCTTCCGGAAACACATTTGGGTACTCACATACCACTGGCACTAACTCGATCTTCGATTCAGATACTTGAGTATTCCGCACAAAAGCAAGATAAGCCCCATAGCCTTTTCTCAGATATCTCACTGCTGACATGGAAGATATCACTATAGGCGAATTGTCTATCACTACAGGCGAATTGTCTAACTCACCTAATTCAACCCGAAGAACATCCCCGCTTCCACATTTCAACTCAATCACTTTTTGTCCACAATACACTACAACACCATGAGAAGTTAAGCAATCCATCCCAAGGCCTACATCAAATTCATTAAACGACAATAATATCAATTTAGCTGGAAAACAATGACCTCTAACTGTCAAAGGACAATTTCTACACACTTGGTCAACTAACACATGTTTGCCTAACGGGTTGGACACTTTCACCACAAATTTAGTGGACTCAACTATCATATTCATATGGGATATCAATTTCGTACAAATATAGGAATGGGTAGACCCTGGGTCAATCAAAGCAACGACAGATATATCATGGATAGAAAAGGTACCCGTAATCACATCAGGAGACTCTGCCTCTTCACAGGCACGTATAGCATAAGTCCTTGCAGGCGCTCTGCCCTTGGACCTCACAGCAACATCTCTAGGCGCACCTCTATTGCTAACCCCACTTCCTGGGTTCTTATGCGGTCTACCTCTTGAAGGAGCATTATCCGATCTCACGCTTTGATCCTTGTCTTTCTCGACCATCTCGGGATAGCTACGAATAAAATGGTCCAACCACTCATATTTAAAACAACCTCTTTCATTGCCTTGGCACTCACCCAAATGATGTCTACTGCACTGTGAACATTCTAGTCTATTCGGGCGAGCACTACCAACACTCGCGATAGATGTGGTTTGGGCTTTTGTCATCGTGTACTGCTTACTCTTGCTCTAGCTCGAGAACCCCACTAACACGTTTGATCGAGTAGGAAACTCTCTCGATCTCTTGGAGGAGGTCTGATGTGACTTTCTCATCTGCCTTTTCTTTGAGTCACGAGACTCGATGTCAGCTCTTCTCTTCTCTTTGGCCAACTCTTTAGCCTTACAAGCTCTCTCGACAAGTACCACAAACTCCCTCAACTCTAAGATACCAACTAATAAATGGATGTCTTCGTTCAGACCATATTCAAACCTTTTGCACATGATGGCTTCTGTAGATATGCACTCTTGTGCATATTTGCTGAGCCTCATAAACTCATGCTCGTACTCTGTTACCATCATACGACCTTGCTTCAGCTCAAGGAATTCTTTCCTTTTTTGATCTATGAACCTTTGACTAATATAATTTTTACGGAACTCCTTTTGGAAGAAATCACAAGTTACTCTCTCTCTCGGTGCTACTGATACGAGGGTATTCCACCATTGACAGGCCGAATCTCATAGGAGTGACACTACACACTTCATACACTCCTCCGGCGTGCACGATAATTCATCAAATACCCTAATGGTATTTTCCAACCAAAACTCAGCCCTCTCTGGATCTTTATCAATATTTTGCCGAAATTCCTCAGCCCCATGCTTACGGATTCTGTCTATTGGAGGTTTCTCTCTTCTAGATATTTCTGTTAAGGAGCTATAGGGGTGGGTTGAGAAATTGGGGGAGGTGGGGGAGGTGGAGTATTCAGATTCACACGAATAAACTCTGAATACCATGCATCCATCATATGGAGGTAAGCTTCTCTAGCCCCTCCGCCCTGACACATTGTCACGGGCCCACTATCAATTGGCGCAGTCTCTTCAGCGGGAGCTGGCGCATTACTTTTCATGTCATCCGCCGTAGCCACCTTAAGATCCATTTACTATATATAAAAACACAATTTATCTCGTCAGGAGTAGTCATACTATCAATATACAATTATGGCATGTATAGCTGGACTTGTACTCACGCTAGGTTGTCTTAGAATTGACTAAACCATAGCTCTGATATCACTATATATAACACCCCTTACCCGAGTCCGAGGCTAGGACTGGGCACGAGGCATTACTTGACTCAAATGCATGCATACAATCATTTTTGACCTTTAAAAACTAGGTCAAATTTAAAACCTTTCGTCCTTAATCTAAAAATTCTTAGTATGGACCTACAAGGCCTAAATTACCCTTAGGAAACTATCCAGGATTAAATCAGACATCTTTGAAAACTTTGAAAAGAGTCACTTGAGATAGGGGCATACGCCTATCTAGAAAGGCAACACGCCCGTGTGGCCATAATGACATGGTCGTGCTGAAGGCTCATGTGGTTCACGTGGCCTAAGCACAAAAAGTCACGCCCGTGCCCTGAACCTGTGTGAATTAAATTCCAACTTCGAACCAACAAGGGTTTTCACACGCCTAACGCACACCCGTGTCCATGGCCCGTGTCTCTCATATGGTTATGACATGCCCATGTCTAAAAACATTGACATTCTATTTCTGACGTCAGTAACCCATTAGGGCACACGGCCAAGGCACACGCCCATGGCCAGAGGCCGTGTCCTCCACATGGCTGAGACAAACGGTCATGTCTCTGCTTGTGTTTTTACTACCATGCATATTGACTTCAAAATTTGAGGTGTATGGGACTCTTGGTCGAACAACACGCCCATGGAGCTGCTCGTGTGTCACACATGGCCTAGATAAACGCTCGTGTGTCTACCCGTGTGAATGATATAAGGCTATCTACCAAGCTTCTTTGCCACCTTGAACACAATCTAACATCACCCATTATACCAAAGTCTAACATAACATTATTTCTCAACGAAGCAACCATAACTAAGGCTCATACACTTTTAACATATACTTAAACAACCAACGATTTCACATTCATGAAATGACTTTCTTGCATTCATATAACAACTTTTAATATTAGCCATTATTCATGGCCTTATACAAAATGAGTCAAATACTAGAGTAAGCCAATACATTTGGCCCCAAAACAACGTGACACTGAAACAAAATCAAAGGATCCTATACATGACATAATAAAAAATTAAAGAACTAACTATACCAAGTGCTTCAAATGATAGTGTGACTGCCTTCTCCGATGTAATG
Organism: Gossypium longicalyx; assembly: GCA_025698465.1. Classification (NCBI taxonomy): domain Eukaryota; kingdom Viridiplantae; phylum Streptophyta; class Magnoliopsida; order Malvales; family Malvaceae; genus Gossypium; species Gossypium longicalyx. The sequence continues at coordinate 55,203,417 of CM046996.1, forward strand.
CGATGATCCACGAGCTACTTTGGCGACACTATAAGAAAATGGAAGGGAAAAAGAGTAACCATAAAGCTTAGTAAGTTGCATGTAAATAAACATCAACTAACTATCATACATCAATAGGCTCCTAACATTTCATGGCTTGTTCATGAACACAATAAATAGACATAAGCACAACTTACTCATCACCATCCAATACAATTCAAATAGCATATATTGAGTCCACAACTCATGCATTTCAAGTAAGTACCTGTACCACTCACCACATGGTTATAACTTTTCTCATTTCGACATAAATTCATGAATCTTTCGTTGAACTATTTGGAATACTACAGGATACTCAATAGCCCCAAACATGGGATAAGATGCTGGCGCCATGTCCTAGACATAGTCTTACACTAGCTAGCTCATCAAAGTCAATGCCATGTCTCAGACAGGTCTTACGCTGACTTTCATTTATCGAGGCCGATGCCATGCCCCAGACAGGTCTTACACTGGCTCTCGTCTATCGATGTCGATGCCATGTCCCAGACAGATATTACACTAGTTTATACATCTTGAGGCCGATGCATGTCCCAGACATGTCTTACACTAGCTCTCGTCTCAATGTCGATGCATGTCCCAGACATGTCTTACACTGGTACACATACCACCCAATGTCATGGTATGAATATCCAAGTCTATCCCAAATGTTCAACCAGAAGACCTTACTACATTAATTTCTTAACATGCATTCTCATATTCACAATCAAAATAATTTATGCAATATCAATTCAATCACACATCATAACAATATAGTTGCATTATTAACATACAACTTACCTTGGATTACAAAATGCGAGTAACTAATCAGCTCAATCCACAAGCCTGGTTTTCCCCCGGTCCAAGTCTGGTTTTCATGTTTCTTGATCTAAAATAATAAAAATTCACTCATTTAATCTCTAAATAAACTTAAACAATCATAAATTCACATTTTTGGCAAAATAACCATTTTGCCCCTAAACTTTCACAAAATGACCATTTTACCCTTATGCTCGAAAATTGATTTTTATCAAATTTCTTCAAATCTTAAGCCTAGTCAAACCCTTTTTACTCTTATAGTGACCCAAATTTCCCATTATGTCACAACATTACTATCCATTTTACAAACTTTCAAAAATGGTCCTATTAGAGTTTTTGTGAGAAATTCTTTCACAAAAGTTGTTTAGTACACAACTAAGATTCATTTTCTTCCATAAAAAATCAGTAAACATCATGAATTCTTTCATGGCAAGTCACTAGACTATCAACCATTTTGCAAAATGGTCCTTCCATTAGCTAGCTCATGCCATAAGGGTTTCAAAAATACCAAACTTATCAAAAATAAGCATCTAAATCACTTACTTGAGAGAGAGATGAGTGGTTGACAATTTCAAGCTTCCAACCTTTAGAATAGCTGAAATTTTCGGTGGAGAAGAAGGTGCTAAAAAAATATGATAGCTTTTCTCTTTATTTTATTTATTTATCAAATAGGTCACCTACACTCACCTAACATTGACCATTTGGTAAAATCTTGTTAAGGGTCTAATTACACTTTAAAGACCCTCAATTGTTATTCTCTAGCTATTTGGTATATCTATCAAGTAAAATAGAACTTTTACCCTTTATGCGATTTAGTCATTTTTAGCAAATAAGCTCACAAACGCTAAAATTAGTTCACCAAAATTGTCATGCACAAATATAATCATAATATAACACCAAAATAATAATGAAATAATTTCTACAACTTTAGATTTGTGGTCTCGAAACCACTGTTCTAACTAAGCCCAAAATCGGGCTGGTACACGCTTCGTGTGGGTCACTTTATAAGAAAATCAGAGCAAACAGTCGTTAAGACATATTAAATAATAACACATAGAATAGTCGCATTCAACTAACAATTCCAAGTATCAATTTTTCAAATTAACCATCAATAGTACCACACATTTCACATTAGCAATTTCGAAATATTAATATCACAGTTTACTCATCCATATATATATATATTTAAGTCATCTCAAACATTCTAGTTGAGTATATGCATGCTTTCATAAATGTCATACATTTTCAATTTTAACATAAAAGATCCTACCCCACCGTTATACATGATAATTGGAGTTCCACAAAACTCCAACCACCAACACACTGGATTGTGGATTAACCACCAATGGTTTGTAAAATAGCTGCCAATGGCTGTGGACATACAAAAGAAACACAATGGATGGAATCTACCATGGTTGTGGGTAGATAGCAAAATGATACAGGTAAAATCTATCATTGGCCATGGACGCACAACATGTTTGCAGGTGATAGTTGCCAATGGGTTGTGGATGCACAACAAAAACGTTGCAGGTGTAATCTGTCTATGGCTGTGAGTACACAGTAAAATGAATACAGATAAACTGTCAATACTTCCTCTGCTTATTATGTCCCACCCTATGCAATGCAATATGGCATACCCTAACAATCAATACAATATAATTTAATATGCTTTTAGCAGAACAATATAGAAGCAAACAATATGCTCATAATGATTCGATTTAGTAGTAATTAATATTCTTGTGATAGATAAATTCGGTAGCAAAAATTATTATATTTATGTGTTCGATTTAAAGATGACATACGTCATACTATACTTACAATTACAAACTCCGAAACAATAAACATATGTATTGTTCACAATTCTTGTAAATATATATAGATATCATATTAAATCAGTCCATCAAATCATTGATTCTAACATAATTCATATAATTAGGAGCCCAATTGAATAAATTAAAGTACTAAAAATAGTTCAAAAATAATTTAGGGACTAAATTGATCAAATCTTAAAATTTCCGGGCAAAATAGTAGAATCTGAGAAACAAGGGACACACAGCTATGTGGAAAGCCCTAGACCATTTTCTTTTGAAAATTCAACCACAGGGGAGACACAACAATATGTAAGGCTGTGTGGAAGGTCTTAAGCTGTATGAGAATCAAAATAACAAAGGGGACATGGCCGTGTGATCCACACATATGGCCTACACGCCAGTGTGGAAATCTGTGTGCCTTATCTTAGGCATGGTTTTACCCTGATTCACTTGTAAAATAACACACACCTATCACCAAGATCTTGAGCAACATTCCTTACGTTCGAATCTGATTTGAGGTACCTAAATGGGTCCTTCAAACAAAATTCATGCTGTAATTAATAATGAATATCAAGATTCTTCAATATTGTTGAGAGTTTTAGGGAAAAATTGAGAAAAATCATTTAATAGATCGCAAGATTTTCGTTAGATAGAAAATCTATAAAGTTTGCAGATCAACTTCGGGATTCATAGCATACTTACCGCTTCTTGGCGAAAATTGGGGGGTTTCTAACTGATAGTGATAATTCGTGATAAGTTTTAATAAATTTATAAGTGATCGTTCTTGAAGAGTAACTTTTATCACGACGAAGGCAAGTGTACTTATCGACTAGTAGTATAGTTTTTGCAAGACCGGGATGTCGAACCCAAAGGAACTAAAAGTACTAGTATTAACTCTTTTCTTATTATTTGGCCTAGAAAATAAAAGGGCTTGGTTTTATCTAACTAATTCACTAACTAAAATTTCACAGAGATGGAATTGGGGAAAACGCTTTTGGAATATTCGATTGATTAAGATAATACTCAAGGAAAAATCCACCTAGACTTCACTTGTCTTTTAACTCTGAGTTAGCCAATTTATTCACTCGACTTGATCCGTAGAAATCCCTAATTTATATCATTATCTCTCTCGATACTAACAATGTCTAACCCTAGTTTGATTAATTGAAATCTCTTTCTAATTAAAACCCCTAGTGTTACATTAACTCGCTCTTTGGATTCCCTTATTAAGTTTGACCATAATCCGGCAGATTTATGTCATCCTATCTCTAGGATTGCATGTAACTCCGCTTAATTACTCTAGATTTTCTCTTAGACAGGGACTTTTTCTCCTCTGAATAAGCACGTCAATACTTGAATCCATATCCTGGAATATTAAAACAATAATTAAGAACACATAATTAAGAACAAATCAAGTATTTATCGAATAACTCAAAAAACAATAACAAGATCCATCTTAGGTTTCATTCTGCTTAGGTATCTAGGGGATTTAGTTCATAATTATGAAATAAAACATCACAAAAGAATAATGAATGCAAAACATAAAGAAAACCCAAAACTCCTGAAGGGAAATTGAAGGGAGATCTTTAGTCTTGCAGGAGAATCCAGCTTCTGAGATGGATCAATCGGCTTCCCTCGAGTAATTCCTTACTTCCTACTCTCCATCCCCCTTTTCCTCCTCTTCTAGGGTGTTCATATAGGCTTTATAATGCCTTAGAACCCTTAAGAATGCCCTTTTCTAATTAGAACTCAACTTGGGCCCGACAAGGCCACGCCCGTGTGACACGCCCGTGTGCGATTACTCCAAACCGTGTTAGAGTCTATTGAATAGGCAAGGTTGTGTGTTCTACCCATGTAAGTCGTGGTCGATTCTGCTAAAATGGCACGATCGTGTGATCTACCCGTGTGAGGAAGTCCAGGCCGTGTTGATTTCCCACGTAGGCCCAATTTTTCTATTTTTAGCCCGTTTCTCACTCTTTTTGCTCTCCTATGCTCACCTAAGTATAAAACATGAAATTGAATGATTAGGAGCATTGAATTCACCAAATTTAAGGAGAAATTAGTCATAAATGTGCTAAGCATGGGACAGAAATATGTATAATTCACGATTTATCAAATACCCCCACACTTAAGCATTTGTTTATCCTCAAGCAAAATCCTCAATTCAAAATCAAAATTCAATTCTTCTCAACTTACAATCTCTATCAATAATATCTCAAAACAAACCATAAGTAATCATACATTGAGGATTCAACTAGAAGAGCATCAGAGTTTCAAACCTTCTAAGTTGAGTATTTTATTACGAAAACATAGGTGTTTCCCTTCATCTGGGTAATTATCAGAGATTCAAAATATCATAGAGTTTCACATCCTCACTAGGGATTCACTCAAATCTCTCGGGGTGTTTTAAGGTCAACAAGGTTAAGCACTCGATCAGTCAATATGAAAGGTGATCGTGTTATTTTGTGACAAGTTTTAAATATTTATAATTAATCGTTCTTGAAACTAACTATTATCACGATGTAGGCAAGTATACCTATCGAACAGTAGTATAGTTTTAGCAAGACCGAATTGTCGAACCCAAAGGAACTAAAAGTACTAGTAATGACTGTCTTTTTATTATCTAGCCTAAGAATAAGGGGGTTTGTCTTAACTAACTAATTAACTAAACTAAGAATTCACAGAAAATAGAATTGGGGGATTACTTTTGGAAAACAATTGAATTAAGACAATACCTAAGGAAGAATCCACCTAGATTGTACTTGTTATTCTGGCTCCGAATCGGACGATTTATTCATTTGACTTGATCCATAGAAATCCCTAAGTTAGATTATTATCTCTCGAGACTAACAACGTCTAGCCCTAGGTTGAATAATTGAAATCTCTTTCTAATTAAATTCCTAGGGTTGCATTAACTTGATCTATGGATCCCCTTATTAGGTTTCACCCTAATCTGGCAAAATCTTATCACCCTATCTCTAGGCGCACAATCAATTCCGCTTAATTATGACAATTGTACTCTTAGACAGGGTCTATTCCTCCTCTGATTAAGAGCGTAACTTGAATCAATATCTTGGAATATCAAAACAAGAATTAAGAACCCATAATTAAGAACAAGTCAAATATTTCTCATACAATTCAGAAAATAATAACAAGATTCGTCTTAGGTTTCATCCCCCTTAGGTATTTAGGGGATTTAGTTCATAACTAAAAAGGAAAACATCTCAGAAGAATAATGAATACAAAACATAAAAAAAACCCAAAACTCCTGAAGGGGAATTGAAGGGAGATCTTAAATCTTTACGGTGAATCCGGCTTCTGAGATGGATCAATCGGCTTTCCTTGAGCAATTCCTTGCTTCCTCCTGTGCGTCTCTCCTTTTTTCCTCCTTTAAGGTGTATTTATAGGCTTTAGAATGCCTAAAAGCCCTCAAAATTATCCTTTTCCGAATTGGACTCAACTTGGGCTCGATAGGGACACGCCCGTGTACAATTACTTCAGGCCGTGGTCAAGCCAGTTAAAATAGCACAAGCGTGTGGTCTACCCGTGTGAGTCGTGCTATGATTCGCAGCTGTGTGGTCTACCCGTGTGAGGAAGTCCAGGCCGTGTTAATTTCATATGTTGGCATATTTTCTCTATTTTTGGTCCGTTTCTCGTTCCTTTTACTTTTCTAAGCTCACCTAAGTATAAAACATGAAATTAAGGAATTAGGAGCATCGAATTCACCAATTCTAAGGAAAAATCATCCATAAAATGCACAAAGCATGGGATAAAAATATGTATAAATTACAATTTATCAAAAGGTTATTACCATAGGCTTGCATGAAAATCAAATCTCCACCACTATAAATTGAAATGGTACATCAATCAAAAGGTCTTTAAAGGGATGTAACGTGGCTTTGGTTAGGGGGTGTGGTAACAAGCTGAAAGAAAAGGTTAGAATCGAGATTGAATTGGAAATTTACCTAACTAGAAAGATAACTAATCGTTAATTGAATAGACGTGAGCTTCTTCTCAGAATATGGACTTGAATATTTAAGCTCGAAAACAAAGAATCACTACTAATATGAGTTTTGTAGCATTTTTTTTAAAGAACAAATCAAGTAACAGACTTTGCTAACTATCAGAAATAAAACATAGCTAAGCAATTTATCCAAAACAAATCTCGACAAAAATAGGGGTCAAATTAATTGAGGGGATTTCAACAATAATGGGTTATTGGTTAATATTGAGGATAAATTAATGAATGGGTTATTAGGCTCAAGGGGGTTCACTAGGGTTAATTATGAAGGTAGGTTTATATGGAGTGAGTAGGTTAAACCTAAGTGCCTTTATCATCTTGACCTATCAAATCAAATGGTGTCGTCTCGACATGCATAATCAAAGCAAGTTCTAGAATACCAAGTCAATATTGACGCACTCATAGCAACAATAAAAGTGAGCATAAAAGAAATAATAGATGCTCTAAAAGCTCAAGCTCTCACAAAAATTATGGCTTTTTGATGTTAACTCCTGTGAATTTCAATTTCAAGATAATACTTGAACTTGGGGAAACAACCTAAAGATTTTTAATTCTCAAAAACGAACTTATCATGCTTGATTCTCTAATTCTTTCAAGTTTAAACAATTAATGCATGAATTCCTATGTTTTAATTCAAGATAAATCAATAAGAATCATAAATTAATTGAACTATATTCTAAAAGTGATATGAGGAGATCACGTGAGAATAAGACCAAATTCAGGGATTTTCTAATAATGAGATAAATGATATAATTGAACCCCCCACACTTAAGATGTACATTGTCCTCAATGTACAATGATAGATATACTGAAGAATATACTATAAAATCATAAGATAGGGAGAGAAGTGAAACTTCCTGAATGAGGAATGCAACCCTTGAATTGGAGTTATGGAGAATAATAGGTCAAGGCTATGATGATATTGAAGGAGGATACTCCGGTGGTGGTAGAGGTTGGGTTTCACAACCACAGTGTCCAGCGAAGAGGTTATCGTGGTGGTTGGGTAGGACATGTCAGTCATGGAGAATCTTTCCCAATGAATTTGCGAGTACCTATGTGATGGTGAGCTTCGGATCTCTTTAAAACTGTGATAAAATCAAGAACTCTTTAGAAAATATAAAGAAATAGGATCACTCGTTAAGAAATATCTGAAACTGTGGTTTGTGCAATAAAAATTATAAAACCTAAGTATGAAATAGCCTTAAAGAGAAATAAAAATAAAAATAACTTTAAAAATTCAAATAAAGATAAAAGTAAAAAAAATAAAAATAAAAATAAAAATAAAAATAAGAAAGTCTTTAAATATCATCATCGTCGGATGGTTCGTGAGGTGGTGGTGGCGATGAGATGTGGAAGTGCTGACAAATCTGATGAAGAGTGGCATTAATGTGATCAAAACGCTGAAAACACTACTACTCAAATTGAATAAAGTGCTCAGAAATGTCAGAGTATGAAGCCGCCGCATAAACTGGACGTTGGGTGGGTGGTGGCTGAGACGGTGGGTCCTCATGACGTGGAGGGACATCATCAGTAATGTTCTCTAGGTCCTCTTCCTCTACAGACTGAGTCAGGTGGTACTGGGGAGGGTGGGCTCCACGTCGTTTCTTGATCATCCTCATATTCAACATGCTCGAGATGCCCCGTGGGGACATCTGGCTAATGAGAGTGAGAGAGGATGATTGTGCCACCATGTTGAGGAGGCCGAAGTGTCGTGCCAGTCGAGTCACATAGGAGCCAATAGAGATGACTTCCTCCTATGCCGCTCTGTCTGATGGCGAATGGCAAGGGCAATGAAATAGGCAAGGTCGAAGACATGCTCATTCGCCATGCTCCATAAAAAATAGGCGTCGTGAGTGTTGACGATGCCAGTGCTCTCTCGCCGCCCTGTCAAAGTGTGGGCCAAGATGGCGTGTAGGTACCTCAAGGATGGGGCGAGAGTTGATGCCTTGGAGTGACTAGGGTCGTAGGTGGCCGAACTAGGGACGTGGTCCTGCCAGCACCTCGAAAGAGAATAATGAATGTGGTGATGGATGGTGTCAAGTTCGTTGTTGTCCATGATCTCCTCCGTGTACAGTCCTAGCGCGATTCCAAACTCCAGTATGCTCAACTGGCACACTAAGCCGTCGAGACGAAACTAGACCGTTTCGGGATCGTTGAACTCTGTCACGACAACTTGGAGGTGAAAGGTCGAGCAAAGTTCGAGTGTGAGCTCGAGGTACGTCAACTCAACGATCTCAAAAAAGAGGCCCCATGGGTCAGTTGTCAGGAGGGACCGAACTTCGTCAGCCATTTGGATTTGCTCAAGTGCGGCCCAGTCAATGCAGTGACCCACACCTAGGGGTCGGGCCCGAAGTATCTGAAAAAGTTCCTTCTGGGGTCCCAAGGGAAACTGGAGAAAGGGGTGGCGCACTTCAGCTGATGCGCTTGTCGATGTGGCTCTGGGTCCCTTCCGTCTTTTTAAAGCGGGGACGGCAGTTTTCTTGCCACGGAGAGTAGACATGGTATATCTGCAAGAAGAATGTGGAGGAGAACATATGCTAACAAATGTTAAGAATAAATAACCATGAATTAAACTAGACTATCAAATTCAACCAAGAACTTAATGTCATTAACGAGACTCAACCATAAACAAGCAAACTTGGTGACAGAAATTTAATAGCAAATAGCATGGCAGTAGCTTGACTTAAGTCAACACAAAATGTGTGAAATAGATCCTAAGAATGTAAGTGATATGATAATCAATTAATTAGCAAAATATAAGTAACAGAGTAAAATCATGATATTAAGCATCAAAAGGAAGTAAAAGAAAAGAGAAAATCGTTAGTAGAGGATTGGCAGCTGGAGGAGCGACGGTGAGATGAAGTGCCACCGGTGTGGGTAGTGAGGCTGTGCGAGGGTGAGAAGAGGGAAGAAAATAGAAGAGAAAGAGGGTTGTGGTCGGCGCACGGGCGTGGCAAGGAGGGCGTGAGCAACAGTGGCGGCTAGGGTTAGGGATTTTTAGGGAAGTGGATGATGAATAGTAAGGGGTTTATATAGATTTTGGGGCACACGACCATGGAACACACCCGTGTACCCTTATTTTAGCCCGTGTGTTTTGCGATTTTCAAATTTAGGCGCGTCTAAAATTCTTCCCACGCCCGTGTCCTTTGGGCGTGTTGGTTCACACGGCCGTGTCCTGCTTCTTTCGCTTCTCCCATGATCGTGTATGTATGTCCACGCTCGTGTTGTTTTATTAGTTTTGAGCACGGGTATTTAGCACGGGCGTGTCGCACTCCCGTGTTGTTTTCTCAGTGACTACCAGGATTACTAGGCATAGGCATTCGTACGCCTGTGTTGTTTTGGCAGACTCCCCCACGGCCATGTCATACGGCCATGGAAACTTGTCGCTCCCGTGTTTGGGAAAAATGTTGCCCTGTTTTCACATGGCCGTTTCGCATGGCCGTGTGATTCTTCGAAACCTGTGTTCAGTAGCTTGGTTAGTAAATTGAATGTTAAAAACTAAAATTTAGGGAAGTTAACATCATTAGTGCTCGGGTTGCCTCCTGAGAAGCACTTATTTATAGTCTAAGCTCGACTTACCTTTCCGTTGCGCGGTCATGGTAGTTCGAGGAATTTACACTCCTCATCCCTGCTATCACTTTTTTCAAAATAAGGCTTTAGACGAGTACTATTTACCTTGAACGTACCAAATTTTGGATGAATTACCTCAACTGTACCGTATGGAAAAATGCTAAGTACCGTAAGAGAAATTTCTTCATTCGGTTCAGAAGTAGTAATATGAGGGTGTGCTGCTTCTAATAGCACTTTGCCTCCAACCTTAAGTTGATTTGACGAAACATTGCGTTCGTTATGTCGTGGTTTTAGTTTATATGTCCATCATTCATCCAATTCCTTGATTTTTAGCCTTCGTTCTTCATAGATGGGTCCTTTGGTGTCACTTGAACATGGCTCATTTATGCCTTCTAGATGTCTTTCCTGCAAAGGATGTTGCACCATGTGGTCAGTTTTTGTGGTATGATTTATACAACCACCCTCAATATTCGATATGTTTTTTGAATTGTGAGCCTGAAGGGTGATTGTTTCGTCGCCCACACGAAGTGTGAGCTCACCTGTACCAACATCAATAATTGTTCTAGCAGTTACTAAAAAGGGCCTTCCTAAAATTAACAAGACATTACTCTCTTCCTCTATGTCTAGAACAATAAAATCAACTGGGAATATAAATTTGTCGAATTTAACTAGTACATCTTCAATAATACCCCTAGGAATCCTGCTTGTTTTATCTGCTAGCTGAATGCTCATCCTAGTTTGTTTGGGTTTCCCAAGACCTAGTTGTTTAAACATCTTGTAGGGCATGACATTAATGCTAGCCCCTAAATCAGCTAAAGCATTACTAACATCTAAGCTACCAATTAAGGAAGGAATTGTAAAACTCTCTGGATCTTTTAATTTGTTGGCCAGCTTATTTTGTAGTATGGCTGAGCAAACTGCATTTAACTCCACATGCGATGCTTCATCCAACTTCCGCTTATTTGTTAAAAGTTCTTTTAAAAATTTGATTGCATTTGGCATCTGCGAAAGAGCTTCAACAAATGGTAAGTTAATATGTAATTTCTTTAGAATTTTAAGGAATTTACCAAATTGTTCGTCTAAGCGGTCTTTCCTTGTCATATTGGGGTATGGCACACGAGGTTTGTATGTGACCTACCTCATCCTTACCTTTGCTCACCACAGTTTCTTTCTTTGGTTCTGGTTCAGATGCACCCAACCCTTCTTTATCTTGAATGGCAATTGCGTTGAGTTGCTCCCTTGGGTTAGATTTAGTTTTGCTAGGCAAGCTACCTCGTGGTCGTTCAGAATTCAACTTGGTGAGCTGTCCAATCTGAGTTTCAAGCCCTTGGATCGATGCTTGCTGGTTTTTAAGAGTTGTCTCGGTGTGTTGAAAACGAGTTTCTGACACCGAGATAAATTTTGTTAACATCTCCTCAAGGTTTGGCTTCTTTTCTTGTTGCTAAGGTGGTTGTTGAAAACCTGGAGGATGTTGTGGCCTTTGATTTCCTTGACCACCCCATGAGAAGTTGGGATGGTTCCTCCAACCTGCATTATATGTGTTACTATGTGGGTTATTTTGGGATCTATAATTATTATGACCTATATATTGGACTTGTTCCTCCTCGGTGCTATGGTTGAAGGGTGGATAATCCGCGCGTATTCCTCTCTCACTTGAATCACACCTCATTACTGGATGTACCTGAGTAGAACCACACAAACTATCAATCTTTTTATTCATAAGTTCTACCTGGTTAGATAGCATGGTAACCGCATCGAGGTTGAAAACACTGGATGCTTTTATCGATTTTGTCCTCATAACTTGCCACTGATAGTTGTTCAGTGACATCTCCTCTATGAATTTGTAAGCCGTTTCTAGTGTTTGGTTATTCAATGTTCCACCAGCGGCTGCGTCGATGAGTTACCTCGTTGAGGGGTTCACACCGTTGTAAAACATTTAAACCTGAAGCCAAAGTGGTAACCCATGGTGAGGGCACCTTCTCAAAAGGTCTTTGTATCTCTCCCAGGCATCATAGAGTGTCTCTAGGTCCATCTGTACAAAAGAAGAAATGTCATTCCTCAACTTAGCCGTTTTAGTCAGTGGAAAATACTTAATTAAAAACTTTTCGGTCATTTGCTCCCAAGTAGTGATTGACACTCGTGGTAACGAGTTCAACCACTGTTTAGCCTTATTCCTTAATGAAAAGGGAAAAAACTATAGATGTATGGCATCGTCAGAAACGCCCTTGATTTTGAAAGTATCGCAAAACTCCAGAAAATTTGCCAAGTGATTGTTTGGATCCTCATCCTGCAAACCATCAAACTGAATAAACTGTTGTATCATTTGTATTGTGTTAGATTTCAGTTCAAAATTATTTGCAGCAATAGTAGGTCTAACTATACTTGACTCAGTTCCTATTAAATTAGGCTTAGCATAATCATACATAGTGCGTGGAGCAAGATTCTGATTTACTGGGTTCACCGCAAGCGCAGGACGTAGCGGATTTTCTTGATTTTCAGCCATCTCCTCGGTTGTCGTGTAACTGTCGTCCTCTTGCTCTTCTTCTGTGTATCTTAGGCTTTGCCTTATCTCTTTTTGGTTTCTATGAGCTGTGCAATCAATCTCACCCTCAAAAAGTAAGGATCCCAACGGGTTTCTTCTAGTCATAAACTAGAAAAACCTGCCAGAAAAAGAAGAGAAGTTAGTAAAAAATAAAATAAAAATAAGTTGAAATAAATAAAAATGGCTAAAGTAATAAAAATTAAGTCTTCCTAATATCTTAGTTCCCCGGCAATGGCGCCAAAAACTTGATCGTGATAATTCGTGAAAAGTTTTAATAAATTTATAAATGATCGTTCTTGAAGACTAACTTTTATCACGACGAAGGCAAGTGTACCTATCAACTAGCAGTATAGTTTTAGTAAGACCGGGATGTCAAACCCAAAGGAACTAAAAGTACTAGTATTAACTTTTTTCTTATTATCTAGCCTAGAAAATAAAGGGCTTGGTTTTATCTAACTAATTCACTAACTAAAATTTCACAGAGATGGAATTGGGGAAAACACTTTTGGAAAATTCGATTGGTTAAGACAATACCAGAGGCAAAATCCACCTAGACTTCACTTGTCTTTTAACTCTGAGTTAGCCAATTTATTCACTCGACTTGATCCATAGAAATCCCTAATTTATATCATTATCTCTCTCGAGACTAAAAAAGTCTAACCCTAGGTTGATTAATTGAAATCTCTTTCTAACTAAAACCCCTAGTGTTGCATTAACTCGCTCTTTAGATTCCCTTATTAGGTTTGACCCTAATCCGGCAGATTTATGACGTCCTATCTCTAGGATTGCATGCAACTCCGCTTAATTATGCTAGATCTTCTCTTAGACAAGGACTTTTACTCCTCTGAATAAGCACATCAATACTTGAATAAATATCTTGAAATATTAAAACAAGAATTAAGAACACATAATTAAGAATAAATCAAGTATTTATCGAATAACTCAAAAAACAATAACAAGATCCATCTTAGGTTTCATTCCCCTTAGGTATCTAGGGGATTTAGTTCATAATTATGAAAGACAACATCTCAAAAGAATAATGAATGCAAAACATAAAGAAAACCCAAAACTCCTGAAGGGAAATTGAAAGGAGATCTTCAATCTTGCAGGAGAATCCAGCTTTTGAGATGGATCAATCTACTTCCCTCGAGTAATTCCTTACTTCCTACTCTTCGTCCCCCCCTTTTCCTCCTCTTCTAGGGTGTTCATATAGGCTTTAGAATGCCTTAGAACCCTTAAGAATGCCCTTTTTCAATTAGAACTCAACTTGGGCCCGACAGGGCCACGCCCATGTGTGATTACTCCAAATCGTGTTAGAGTCTGTTGAATAGGCACGGCCGTGTTCTACCCGTGTAAGTCGTGGTCGATTCTGCTAAAATGGCACAGCCGTGTGATCTACCCGTGTAAGGAAGTCCAGACTGTGTTGATTTCTCACGTAGGCCCAATTTCCCTATTTTCGATCCGTTTCTCACTCTTTTTGCTCTCCTATGCTCACCTAAGTATAAGACATGAAATTGAATGATTAGAAGCATCAAATTCACCAAATCTAAGGAGAAATTAGTCATAAATGTTCTAATCATGGGATAGAAATACGTATAATTCACGGTTTATCACTAACAACGATAACGGTTACTGTTGAAAACAAGTTGAAATCAGGGACTGATCTTAATTAGAGAGCAAAAGTAAATTTCAACAATAGGGAAAAATATTTGCAAAAAGGAGAATGGAAAAGAAAGGGGATAGAAATAGGGGGAAGGGAAAAAGAATTCCAAATAGGGTTTGAAAAGAAATAAAAAAACTATGTCTAATTAAGAAAGATTGAACTAAATAGCTAGGTTTTACAAACCTTAAAGAGGCCGCATGGTAATTTACCCATGCAAGATTTGCGTGACTTGAACTTAGGAATATAAGGGGGAAATGCAAAGGCTTAACCATTGGGCTTTTACCCATACTTGTTAAGTTTTTGCTCCAATTAATATTTATTTCAAAGTGGCTTTCATCCTAGTTTACTAAAAAAAAAGAAATGAAAGAGGAGTGGATAGAGCCGAAGATCTATAGGGAGTGCATTAACTACATAACCACTAAGACTAAGTCATTTCTTGCTTAATTATTTCATCTAACCCTATATATTTTGGGGTGTTACAGTCCTGAAATTTTACTTGGTTCGAATAGATGAGGATATTATTGATGAAATACGTATTTCGATTCTTATGTGGTGTCCTCCGTGTTATGGTTCCACCACAGTACTTTCTCAAGAAGGATTTGTTTCTTTCCTAGAATCTTTACATCAAGATCTAGAATTTGCACAAGTTCTTCCTCAAATGAAAAATCTGGTCATACCTCATTCTCATCGATTAGAATAATGTTGGAAGGGTCGGATCTGTATTGTCCCAACATGGAGACATGGGCGATGTCATGAATTTGATCCATCTCTAGAGGTAATTCTAAATGATACGCAAATGAACCGACTCTTTTAAAGATTTTATAAGGTCCTATGAACCTAGGACTTAACTTACCTTTTCTTTAGAATCTTAGCACCTTTGTCCATGAGGCCACTTTCAAGAAGACTTGATCGCCGACACTGTACTCTATGTCTTTCGTTTTAAATCTGCATATCTTAAACCACTTTTAGTTTACCCTGAATTAGTTTGATTTTCCACTTAGGCTCTTGTACTAACTCAGGACCCAAAACTTTCATTTTACCTAGTTCGGTCCAACACAAAGGTGTTCGGCATTTACGACCATACAAGGCCTCATAAGGTGCCATAAGGATACTCGATTGGAAGCTATTATTGTAGGAAAATTTAGCTAAAGTCAAATGCTCTTCCTAACTACCTTAAAATTTGATAATGTAGCCTATTAACATATCTTCGAATATTTATAGAACCCATTTGGATTACCTATCAGCTTGCGAGTGGAAAGCTGTACTGAAATCCAAATGAGTACCTAGTGACTCTTATAGCTTATTCAATAATCGAGATGTAAAATAGGGATCTCGACCAGAGATAACGATATGGGCACATTATGCAATCGTACTATCTTAGAAATATAGAACTTAACCAGGTTTTTCAATGAGTAATCTTTATGGACAGGAAAGAAGTGTGTTGACTTATTCAATCGGTCTACTATTACCCAAATTAGATCTTTCTTAGTGGGTGTTAAGGGTAACCCACTAACAAAGCCCATCGTTATTCGCTCCCACTTCCAGTAAGATATTTTGATAGGTTGTAACAACCTAGAAGGGAACTGGTGTTCTGATAACCAATCCATAACTATAATTAAATCAAACTCCCCAAAAGGTAACTTCATAAGGTCTACAAGAAACACTACCCCTTAAACCTCCAATGGAAATATCCTATAGACTTTATTTATAATAACTGACTATTCTAAGGGGCTTACTATGGTTACATCAATAATGGTTTCCTCCACCACAACACCTAATTTATCAGACATATTACATGCAACATACGGATGGGTGGATTCTATTTCAATTAAGGCAAAGTATGAGATTGAATTAATGGTAAAAATACTTGTGATTACATCAGACGTATTCCTTTCCTCATGACCCCTAACGATGTTAAACAAGGGTTGGTTGCCTAGCCTCGGTTCTAATCGTGCCTGTTGCTACAGTATTTGCAGCTCTATTTTGCCAATGGCCCCTCAGAGGTAGCTAGCCCGCTCCCTGATTTTGGGTCGAAGTTCTTGCTTGATTACTCGAGCGAGAACAATCTTTCATCAAATGCTCAATTAATCCAAATTTCAAACAAGCACCCATTTTCTTCTGACAATCTCTCAGGTGGCAGTTTTCACAATATTTACAGTGGTAAACCTTACCCCTAGAGTTAGTTATTGCACCCCTTGTCTGTGGTCTACCCTCTCTAGATCGTTTTACAAGATGAGAGTTTGAACTAGTGGAACCCAAATTTCTTTTAACCGGGACCTTACTTTTCTCTCATTGTTCATGATTCACTAGTTTAATCTTTTCCACTATTTTGGCTTTCTCCACTATGGTCTAAAACACTCGTTTTTAGTATGGAGCAACTTGAATCTTTAAGTCAAAACCCATCCCATTTTTGATCCTCAAGCATTTATCCTACTTCATGGTGACCATACCTTGAGCATATCTGCTGAGCCTCAGGAATTTAGCCTTATATTCTACCACGGACTTGTCTCCTTGTTTTAGCTCAATAAATTTGAGACTACGAGCCTCCGCATACCTAGTGCCCATGTACTTTTTCTAGAAGGCCTCTTGAAAGTTTTTTCAATTTATGCGGTCAACTTCCATACCTCTTATGGCAAACTACCACCAATGATATGCCTCCTTTCTTAGCGAGGACATAGTGCTCTTCAACTTCTACTCTGAAGTACAGTCTAAATCCTTCACAATTCTCTCTATTGACTCCATCCAATACTCAGCCACCGTTGGATTTGTTCTAGCAATGCCTTTGAACATTTCTAACCCATTCGTTCGGAGCCTCTCCACAATGGATCCCCGACTCCCCAATCCACTTTGAGCTCCAACAACCCTTTGTGAAACCCTCAACATCACCTGGGTAATCGTGTCATCACCATTTTCATTTTCAAAATAATCCTCCTTTGGTATTGGGCATTCTCCCTGGGCAATGGGTAACTCTATCGGTGCAACCCTACGTGGCCAACCCCTACCACGTCTGCCTTGGGTGTTTAGAGTGATCTTTCGAAAGTTTTAAATCTAAAGTATATCTACAGTTTTCAAACAAAAGTTGAAGCATTATTTATCCTCCTAAATGTTCACAATCTAAAGTTTATAATTTATCTAAATTTGTAACAGTAATCTTGGATTTAATTTCCTACAGAAATTTTTTTTTTCACAAATCTTGTGGCATGGTTTTTCCCAAAATACCCTTTTTGATGCATGCATGCAAACATATTTCAAAATTTCACAGTGGAAATTTAGAAAAACTAGGCATTAATGCCACCAAATGTAACGTCTCCAACCCAGCCTAGATGTTAGACTTGAATTCGAAAGATTACATTAGCCACCAAAATGGCCTAGTAAGCTATCGAAGTTTTGAAAACAAATATTTTTAAACATTTGTTTAGCTTTAGAAGAAAACTTAGTTTATTATCAATTTATTTATTACTCAAAATTTTAGTATTTTTTAGTATGTGAATTATTAATTTCTGTCTTCTTGTGTTGTGTACATGTGTATTCATTGAGTGTTCCCAAGCTCATCTCCTTACTTTCTTCTCCCTTCATGATAAGTAGTGCACGGGATAACGAGGAGGGTAGTAGTTCAATGATCCATCACACAAACTTTGTTTCAAAAAGTATGTGCGCCGAGCTTATAAAATCCCAAGAAGGGAATGTGGGACATTTCCTGGCTAGAGACTTGGAATGGGACTTAGATAATTTTAGACAATTTATAAAAAATTTAGAGGGTTGTAATTGGATTTTTTGGTCTAGTTTAAATTTTGGGATTTTTAATTTCCGTGTTTGCTTGTTTGGCTAAATTTGCTATTTGAATTATATGATACTGCCATATGAACTAACGAGACATTTTGCAGCTAGTACAGCTTGCCGAAATCCAAGTACACCTTATTCCGCTAATTATATGACTTATATTTTAATTTAGAAAAGCATGCTCTTAGGAGTAAATGCTTGTATGAAATCTTTTGTATATGTATGGTGAGTATGGATGGTTGGTGTGATTTTTGGTAGTTTTTCAGAGAATCACCTCGATGGCTAATGTGTTGCTTGAAATTAGGGTCAGACCGTCCCGGTCAAGTTTTGGGTGTCATATAGATCTTTACTCGACTAATCCAAATTCGAGCTCGATTTAAAATTTTTTTAACATAAAAGGTCATATTAGTTTAAGAACTTGATAACTTTTCTCAATTTAATCCTTAAATTTAGATTCCATTAAACTATACTAAAATGATATTATTAAATTCTACTATGCCATCACCTTATTTTTTAATTAATATTTTAATATATTTCTTGTATTTTTTAGATTTTAAAATTTTAGGTGATGGCGTCGTAAATTAAAAGTGTTACATCATCTGAATCCAAGTTCATGTCAAAATTTCCCAATTTTGTCAAAGAAAAATGTGGACCAAGATGAAAAAAAATTATTTCATTTAGGACTAAATATTGGTTTATCCAATCTTAGTAACCTTAATGAAAATATTGTTGCTTTGTTGATTGCAGGTTCCATTAGATTATCGTGTCTACAATTCAAAAGCATGAATTGCACGAGAAACCTTATCATCATAGGATTATCACTCCTCTTAGGGATTTCCATCCCTCAATTCTTCAACCATTATTGGAACCCATCCCATCATGATCTCACTCACACCAATGCAGCTTGAGTAAGTGTTTTTATTTTTTAGAAAAAACTCCAATCCCATAATCTTTAATGATAAAAGAGGGTAAAACAAAGTGAATGATTTTTTCAGTTCAATGCATTCATGAAAATCGTGTTCTCACTGCCGATAATGGTGGGATTGACGGTGACGGTGATCTTAGACAACACGATAAAAGTGGAGAAATCGAAGAAAGATAAAGGGATGCCATGGGGGGTTAAGTTTTGATCATTTAGAGGAGATAATAGGATTGAAGAATTTTATACTTTGCTTTTTAATCGTAATAGGTTTTTTCCACCAACCTAAATTTCCCAAAATTAGGCTTGGTAATTACATATATTGTACCCATTTTTCCATTAATAAATATGGGTAGTAGGAAATGACAATTCATGTAATTTTTCAAAATAATTTATGAATTATTTATTAATTTATTAATTTATATTATTTAAATTATTTAAATTATTATTTTTTTATAAATATTTTTGTATTAGTGGCAAGAGTAATTTAAATATGAATTTTTAAAGTTGTCAACATTGCTAATAAAGAAAGGCCTTAACCTTTCGGCTGGTAGAGTGGTTGTTGACAATTATATGGCTGAAAATCAACCCTCCCTTTCCCCTTTATCTTCCTTCTCTTTGAATTTTGTATTAGCTGGCATAGTACCTACCTATAGACGCCAATGAGATGTGAATGAACATCCTCTTTCCCAACATAATAATACATTGCTTGGCTCCTCTGCTAAGGGTTCGATTTCCCATTTTTGGAAGCTCTCGAGCAGCTTTAGTTTGCCTATTTTTGCTTGAGCTTTTGGCATTTATTGGGTGCTTGAGGTGTGTCCATTGTAATAGCACTGAAGGCATGAGAAAACTCTACACATCAAGGTCTAACCTTCTCAGCCCTAATGGCTAAACACCAACATATGATAGAGTTTTCAACTTGATTCAAACAAAGTATGATTTTCTTTTGTAATTCATTTTGTATTTACATCTTATTTTGTACGTTTATCTGAGATTTGATCCTCACTTGTATTTTTTTTTTGTTGAATGGATATTATTTTTTAAAAAACACCTTACCATTAAATTGAAATAAAATAAAAGCATACTTGCATATTATGTTTATTCTTTAAAAAACGAAAACAAAGATACTTAGTAGCATTATAACTACACTTGTATACCATTGCTGATACATGAAATAATTACATGAAATTGCAATGAGACTTTGAATTTAAGTAATCTACCCAACAAAGTTGGTTCCCCTTGGCTTGTGATACCAACTCAGTCAAGGCAGGCTCTATTTGTTTTATTGAAAATGGTTTCCGAAAAATATTTTCTACATTTTCCTGTGTTTGTTTCATGGAAAACAGTGTGGTCAATGGAAAATAACTTACAAGTCAATGAAAAATAAGCCCTTTTTTTTCCCTCTATAATGACTTAACCTTTATGGGTGATTTTATTTTTATATAAAAATTAACTTAAGTCAAGTTTAATATTATTATATTATTAATAATTTTTTATTTTTAAAAATATTTAAAATTAATAAAATATTATAATTTATAATATTATTAAACATACATGTTTAATTATCTATATCTAACCATATAATAAATTATTAATATAATATAGAAAAGAAATTAATAATGAATAATTTTAATTCATCGTTTTTTATACAATGCCTAGAGCTACTCATAACTCCTCCCCAACCCTTAATATAGGAGAGCATTAATGCCCTTCAACATGCTCGAACCTACGGTCTCCTTTATGTGCAACAAGGTTGATGCTAATCGAGCTAAGTCGACAATTTTATTCATCATTTTCATTCATATATAGAAACCTTAAATAGTTATATTAAGTCACGTGTTTGTTAATTATTTTTACTATATCAAGTTTGTTGGCAAATTAAGGAGTTAATTCCTTCCAAAAAGAAAAAGAAGTGCTAATTATAGTAAGTAAAACTTGGTCATATCATTTACCCACGCTAATTAAAATAGAAAATGTTTAGTTGGTTGTAATTTGGCCTTACTCTATCTATATAAGATGGTTTGAAACAAAACAAAAGACATAAATCATTTTCTCTTTGAAGTAAATAAAAATAAAGTATGGCTATTCAATTTAAGTTTGTTTCATCCATGTTAATACTAGTACTTCTGTCCATATCATCTATTGAAGGTCAAGGAAGAGGAGGTGGCGGTGTTATTGACGTTGTTGCAAAGTTTGGTGCAAAGGCAGACGAGAAAACAGATTTGAGTAAGGTAAGAAAAATATCATATAACTTTATAGTCAGCAGATAAAAGTATGCATAACTATTTCCAGATCTCTTATCTTTATATGTATCTTTTTTATTTTTTTATTTGGTTTTAGCCATTGTTGGATGCTTGGAAAGAAGCATGTGCCTCGACATCTCCGTCAAAAATTGTGATTCCTAAAGGGATATATTTTTTAAGTACAGCTACCTTAGATGGTCCTTGCAAGGCTCCTATTGAGCTTCAAGTTGAAGGCACTGTGAAGGCTCCGGCAGACCCTGGTGCTTTCAAGGAGCCTAAATGGATAGCCTTCAATAGAATTGAAAATTTCAAATTGTCTGGGGGAGGAGTTTTTGACGGCCAGGGAACCACTGCTTATAAAAGGGAAGGTTGCAAAGGTCATGATTATTGTGGTTCACTTCCTATTGTAAGTTATTTTCTTATTGAGAAGTTAAGAGTTTTGTTTTTATAAATAGAATTCAGTAATAATTATTTTTTGTTTCATTCTGGAATTAAACAGAACCTAAGGTTTGATTTTTTAACCAACGCAATGATACAAGATATAACTACCAAAGACAAAGCAAGCGCCTCGAGCTAATGTTCTAGGATGCAAAAACATTACTTTCGAACATTTCACCGTATCTGCACCTGATGAAAGCCCAAACACAGACGGGATTCACATTGGGAGATCAGATGGGGTCAATGTTCTTAACTCAGAGATAAAAACTGGTGATGATTGTGTTTCAATTGGGGATGGTTCCAAAAATTTGGTTATCAATGGAGTAACTTGTGGACCAGGACATGGTATTAGTATTGGCAGTATCGGATTGTTTAAAAATGAAGAACCCGTTGATGGAGTTACAGTAAAAAATTGCACCATGACTAATACTTCCAATGGTGTTAGAATCAAAACTTGGCCAGGTGCTGAACCTGGCACTTGTTCGAACATTCACTTTGAGGATATTACCGTGACCAATGTCACTTCTCCTATTATAATTGATCAGAAATATTGCCCATGGAACAAATGCAAAATAAATGTATGTACATATTTATCAAAATCGTAGGAGAGCAAAAAGAGTTAATCGGTCATTGAATCATTATTTTGTTGATGCAGGAAGAATCAAAAGTTAAACTAAGCAATATTAGTTTCAAAAACATTCACGGGACTTCTGCGCGTCCAGAAGCTGTCAAGATTATTTGTAGTGCTACTTTGCCTTGTGAAAATGTGGAACTTGCAGACATTGAAATTACGCACAGCGGACCGACTGGACCTGCAGTATCACAATGTTCGAATGTGAAGCCTAAAGTTAGTGGCAAACAAAATCCAGCTGCATGTTCCGCCCCTATCCCAGCAAAACCTACCCCGACCGCTTAATTATTAGCATAGGTATAATTTTTTTTGATGACGTTGTAACTCCTATAATTATATTTATTTTGCAAACAAATTTTGTTTTGTGTTACATTCTATGTTATTAAGAATATTTTTCTTACACTTAATTATTTTTAAAAATACACTTCAACAAAAACTATTGCAATGTGATAACATTTTATGCATTTAGGCTTACGATATAATTATTTTTAGAATAGTGCTGAATCAGATACTATTTAATTATTCTGTTTTTTATTTATATAAATTTTTTGTTTTTTATTTATAAAATTGGCATAATAAAAATTTTAATAATCAATATTTATACACTGTATCAATTTAGTTTTGATTCTAAAAATAACCTTTAACTTTTACACCTTGTATAATTTGATTTTCTTTTTAGTTTTGTTTTTTTATGACTCTTTCACCTTAAAAGATAAAAAAAAAATTTATCAATAAAATTTGATCCAAAATATATTAAAATTAAAAATATAAAAATTTTAACTTTTTTTTTATTGTTTTTAAATTTAACTATCAATGTTACACATAAAAGCAAAACTGTAAAAAATACAAAATTGCACTATACAAGATTAAATTGACATAATGTATAAATGATGAGAGCTAAAATTACTATTATGTCAATATTAAAAGCTGTCAAAGTTTTATAAAATGTTCGGCGATGGAATCCATCAAACTGGTTGAATAAAAAACGATGGTTTAACCCAATAGCCTATATACTAAATGACCGGTCATTGCAAAGAATTAGCGACTCCTCCTTCGACTTACGTACTAAGTCGTGGCATTAGCTAGCAGGTACGGTAGTTTAACATAACTATCAATCAAACAAGCCCTTCTCGAGGAAAAATCGAGAACAAGTTACCTAAAATCCATCGTATAACCGAAGAAAATCCTCCCTAGATTAAAATTAAACATTATGAAACTCATACTTAAGGCCTTGTTGGCCTTACAATAAGGACCAATCCCTCATTGGCACTATATAGTTATGTTTCAGGGAAAACGTCAGACTCCTAGGATTAACCCGAGTTGAAAGTCGCCGAGTTGATAAGATAATTGTTGGCTTCATGTTGTTTTTCTCTATATTTGGTATAAGTCCAACATTGATACGCTTGATCTTTATATATATATATTTGAACAATCATACTTATGTTCAAATATGAATATATGTTGAAAAGAAATAAAAATTTAGGTGATTTAAAGGGTTAAATTACTTTTTAGGATCTGAACTTGACAAATTTTCCCATATTGTGGAACCCTAAACCTTAAATTTGACAATTGATTCTACTTTGGGGCTTGGATTTTTTTATCTAAATTAAACCTTGAATTTTGTAATTGTTCTCACAATGGGGTTTGAAATTTTTTTCGGTTCAAGTTAGTCCATAAAAACCCTAGAGTTTAGGCCCCAATGTGGGAACAATTGTCAAGTTCAAGGACTAACTTGGACAAAAAAAAGTTTAGGACCCAAAGTGGGAATGATTACCTAATTCAAGTCTCAACGTGAGAACAGTTTACTAAGCTCAAAACCTAACTTTGGAAAAAAAAAGTTCAGACTCCAATGTAAAAAAGTTACTAAATTATATCCAAATAGTGATTTAATCTTAACATATATGATATTTTGTGTGGGAAAATTTGGAGCAGTCTTTACATCCATACCTTTCCCCATCTTTGCAGCACTTTATTTTATACTTTTCAGCCTTGTAGGTATGTATTAATTTTAACCATACCTACCCATTTTTATCCCAACCTTAGATTGTCAATCCTAGAAACTGGACCGATGGTATTGACATTAAATTATAGATTAAAATAGAGTAAATAGAAATCACGTTAGTAATTAGGACTAAATAGGAATAATACCAAAGTAGAGAACTTAAATAGGTACATTGGGACTAATGGTTAGTTGGGGATTTATTAAAATAAGGGTAGAATTAGGAAGAATATATAGGATAAATAAACCAAGTTTATAAATGAATTTGGCTATATAAGCTGTCACTGCTCATTTGCTTCTCATGTTTTAATTTCTTTTTTTTTATTATTTTCTTTCTTTTTACACTTTCTTCATTTCAAAAGCTGTTGCATTTGGTAGTAAATTTTCCTTCAAAATTTTATTGAGCATTACATTTCAAAAGCACCATTTTCTTTTTTAAATTCTCAAGTAAAACACCAACTTTTCCTTCTTAAACTTTGGTTCGGTTATTAAGCGGACCACTCGAAAGTAATGAAGGAATGCAAGAACGAAGGTAAACAATCTATTTTCATATCAAATATGCATGAAATGCTTTTGAATAAAGTTTCAATGATTTAGATAGGAAATATAAATAAATAAATAATCTTTGTTTTTTTATGATTTGGCTTCATGAAAATGGTGGATTGAAGCCGGCGAAGCTAAGAAATGTTGTTTAAAATGGTTTTGTTCTTGAGGAAGACGATGAACAGTAGCTGATTCCTAAAGGAAAGAGTTAAGTGAGATTAACATTTAATTAACAGTCTAGATCTACAAATTATTGTATGTTAGGAGGGTTAAAAGTTTGGAAATGGGGTAAGTATTAGAATAATAAAAATCTGCAAGAGATAACATAAGTAGTGGGCTGTTGTTGAATAGAGAATGAATTAAATTGTTTTAGACAATATGTGATGTGTATTTTTTTCATGCGAAGCTGAAAATACCGGAGGAGCATCGACTAGCAGAGACAAAGGGAAGGAAAAGGTCACATAATCGACATTGTGGTGAACAAGGTGAGTACATTATATACTACATTTGAAAACGAGGTCGCACTCTATTGAAAGCAAGTATGACTTGCGAACCCTATTTTCATGTTGTGAATTGAACATGTGCATGTGCGAACCTCTTCCATGCATTGTACAAACTTCATCTATGCTTTGAGCTAACTCTTAGCATGAATCAATGTCTGTGTGTTTTTACATGCTATGCGAACCTTGAGAAAAATATATACATGTATCCAGGGTTAGGTTAAATATATGATATATATAGGCCTTTAAATTTTGCTATGTAATATAATTTGTGTGTACTGTTATATATTATATATAGGTTTGTGGCTTTTAATTTATGTAATATATATACATTGATGTAAAAGGGAATTGTTATATATAATGAATGCATGCGCAAAGGTTATTATAAGTAATATATGTGCATAACTTTGCATTAAAAGGGTTTTGTATTATACGTATTCATGCGTGGGTTTTAATATAAAAAATATATTTACATACCTTTGCACTAAAAATTTTTGTTCTATATATTATATATAAATGTATATATATGTGGTGTGCGAACCCTAAGTCTACTATGCTATTGTTTTATGCTTAATTTTTTGTTTTGCAAGCTATTCTATGATGTGTTGTGGTACTATGAGCTTTACTAAAAATTGTGAGCCAAAAATGATGTGATCTATAAATGTGTATTACTACGATAAGTTGGCATTTTGAATTTTTGGAACCATTATATATAGTTGGCATGCCATAGGATCGTGAGTGCTCACCTATGTAATGTGATAGGGCATTATGGCCCAATGATTTGATGGAGAAATAAGGGCTTGTTGAGTAATGCTTAATTCACCGGGGATCGTAAGGGTGTGCTTTTCGGAGAGTATGAGAATTTCTACTACACTTATATGGCGATTTGAGTGACTCTATGAGTCTTAGGGTGTGTTTTAAGAGAATTATTTATCCAATGAGTATATTATTTAATTATGTTTCATTTTCACAAATTGCTAATATATCACTAAACTAAACGGGGTTGATTATATGTGAATTAATGACATGCGAACCGATTGTATGCAAACCACCTACGTGTAGAGTTGTTTATGTGCGAACTATTTTAAGTGATTTGTCTAGAGGTGAGTTACTTAGTTTGTGAATTATTGATGTGTTTTCTTTTGTTATGTACATGTGTATTCACTGAGCCTTCGCAAGCTCATCTCTTTTAGTAGTGGAAAAGTGATAATAGTATGTATTTTTAATAAAAATCGAGGGTTTATACTTAACTATATAGTGGCATCCTTAAATTCTATTTACGTGTCATGGAACATAAAAAACAAAACCTGAACCCTAAATCCCATGCCATAGTTCAAAATAAAATATATTCAAACTTTTAATAATTAAATAAATTCAAAAATAAGCCTAAATAATTCAATAAATAAAAACTGAGCCGAGATCCTCTGGATGTCGTGTCCACGTTTTAACTTGGTGGGTTATCTATAAGGATGGAAATAAATGGAGGATTGAGCTATGACGCTTAGTGTGAGTCACTTCATAAGAAAATCAGAGCAAATAGTCGTTAAGACATATTAAATAATAACACATAGAATAATCGCATTCAACTAACAATTCCAAGTATCGATTTTTCAAATTAACCATCAATAGTACCACACATTTCACATTACCAATTTCAAAATATCAATATCACAGTTTACTCATCCATATATATATATATATGTATTTAAGTCATCTCAGACATTCCAGTTGAGTATGCGCATGCTTTCATAAATGTCATATATATTTGGTTTTAACATAAAAGATCCTACCCCACCGCTACACACCACAATTGGAGTTCCCCAAAACTCTAACCACCAACACACTGGATTGTGGATTAACCACCAATGGTTTGCAAAATAACTGCCAATGGCTATGGACACACCGTAAAAGCACAACAGATGGAATCTGCCATGGTTGTAGGTAGATAGCAAAATGATACAGGTAAAATCTACCAATGGCCATGGACGCACAACATGTTTGCATGTAATAGTTGCCAAAGGGTTGTGGATGCACAAAAAAACGTTGCAGGTGAAATCTATCTATGGTTATGAGTACGCAGCAAAATAAATACACATAAACTGTCAATACTTCCTCTGTTCATTACGTCCCACCCCATGCATTGCAAGTTTAATAGCACTTTATATATAGAATCCTTAAATGGTTATATTAAGTCACGTGTTAGTTAATTATTTTTACTATATCAAGTTTGTTGGCAAATTAACGAGTTAATTCCTTCCAAAATGAAAAAGAAGTGCTAATTATAGTAAGTAAAACTTGGTCATATTATTTACCCACGCTAATTAAAATAGAAAATGTTTAGTTGGTTGTAATTTTACCTTACTCTATCTATATAAGATGGTTTGAAACAAAACAAAAGACAAAAATCATTCTTTCTTTGAAGTAAATAAAAATAAAGTATGGCTATTCAATTTATGTTTGTTTCATCCATGTTAATACTAGTACTTCTATCCATATCATCCGTTGAAGGTCAAGGAGGAGGGGGTGGTGGTGTTATTGACGTTGTTGCAAAGTTTGGTGCAAAGGCAGACGAGAAAACAGATTTGAGTAAGGTAAGAAAAATATCATATAACTTTATAGTCAACAGATAAAAGTATGCATAACTATTTCCAAATCTCTTATCTTTATGTCTATCTTTTTTTTTTTTTTTTTGGTTTTAGCCATTGTTGGATGCTTGGAAAGAAGCATGTGCCTCGACATCTCCGTCAAAAATTGTGATTCCTAAAGGGATATATTTTTTAAGTACAGCTACCTTAGATGGTCCTTGCAAGGCTCCTATTGAGCTTCAAGTTGAAGGCACTGTGAAGGCTCCGGCAGACCCTGGTGCTTTCAAGGAGCCCAAATGGATTGCCTTCAATAGAATTGAAAATTTTAAATTGTCTGGCGGAGGAGTTTTTGACGGCCAGGGAACCACTGCTTATAAAAGGGAAGGTTGCAAAGGTCATGATTATTGTGGTTCACTTCCTATTGTAAGTTATTTTATTATTGAGAAGTTATGACTTTTGTTTTTATAAAAAGAATTCAGTAATAATTATTTTTTGTTTCATTCTGGAATTAAACAGAACCTAAGGTTTGATTTTTTAACCAACGCAATGATACAAGATATAACTACCAAAGATAGCAAGCAGTTCCAGGCTAATGTTCTAGGATGCAAAAACATTACTTTCGAACATTTCACCGTATCTGCACCTGACGAAAGCCCAAACACAGATGGGATTCACATTGGAAGATCAGATGGGGTCAATGTTCTTAACTCAGAGATAAAAACTGGTGATGATTGTGTTTCAATTGGGGATGGTTCCAAAAATTTGGTTATCAATGGAGTAACTTGTGGACCGTGACATGGTATCGATATTGGCGATCTTGGATTGTTTAAAAATGAAGAACCCGTTGATGGAGTTCTGATAAAAACGCACCATGACTAATACTTCCAATGGTGTTAGAATCAAAACTTGGCAGTCTTGAACCCGCACTTGTTCGAACATTCACTTTGAGGATATTACCGTGACCAATGTCACTTCTCCTATTATAATTGATCAGAAATATTGCCCATGGAACAAATGCAAAATAAATGTATGTACATATTTATCAAAATCGTAAGAGAGCAAAAAGAGTTAATCGGTCATTGAATCATTATTTTGTTGATGCAGGAAGAATCAAAAGTTAAACTAAGCAACATTAGTTTCAAAAACATTCACGGCACTTCTGCGCGTCCAGAAGCTGTCAAGATTATTTGTAGTGCTACTTTGCCTTGTGAAAATGTGGAACTTGCAGACATTGAAATTACGCACAGTGGACCGACTGGACCTGCAGTATCACAATGTTCGAATGTGAAGCCTAAAGTCAGTGGCAAACAAAATCCAGCTGCTTGTTCCGCTCCTTTGCCAGCAAAACCTACCCCGACCGCTTAATCAACAGCATAGGTATAATTTTTTTTAATGACATTGTAACTCCTATAATTATATTTATTTTGCAATCAAATTTTGTTTTTTTTTACATCCTATGTTATTAAGAATATTTTTCTTAAACTTAATTATTTTAAAAAATAGACTTCAATAAAACATATTGCAATGTGATAACATTTTATGCATTTAGGCTGACGATATAATTATTTTTAGAATACTGTTGAACCAGATTCTATTTAATTATTTTGTTTTTTATTTAAATAAATTTGTTGTTTTTTTTAAATTAGCATAATAAAAATTTTAATAATCAATATTTATACATTGTATCAATTTAGTTTTTATTCTAAAAATAACCTTTAACTTTTACCCCTTGTATAATTTGATTTTCTTTTTAGTTTTGTTTTTTTATGACTCTTCCACCTTAAAAGCTAAAACAATAAATTTATCAATTAAATTTGATCCAAAATATATTAAAATTAAAAATATAAAAATTTAATCTTTTTTTTGTTGTTTTAAATTTAACTTTGATTGTTACAAATCAAGGCAAAACTGTAAAAAAATACAAAATTGCACTATCTATATGTTAGGGAGTTGAATTTTTTAGAATAAAGATTAAATTGACACAATGTATAAACGATGAGAGCTAAAATTACTATTATGTCAATATTAAAAGCTGGCAAAGTTTTATAAAATGTTCGGCAATGGAATCCATCAAACTGGTTGAATCAAAAAACAATGGTTTAACCCAATAGCCTATATACTAAACGACCCGTCATTGCAACAAATTAGTGACTTCTCCTTCAACTTACGTACTAAGCTGTTGCATTAGCTAGCAGGTACGATTGTTTAACATAACTATCAACCAAACAAGCCCTTCTCGAAGAAAAACTAAGTACAAGTTACCCAAAAACCATCGTATAACCGAAGAAAATCCTCCCTAGATTTAACTCAAACATTATGAAAATCCAACTTAAGGCCTTGTTGGCCTTACAATAAGGACCAATCCCTCATTGGCGCTATTATAGTTATGTTTTAGGCCTAGGATTAACCCGTGTTGGAAGTTGCCGAGTTGATAAGATAATTGCTGGCTTCATGTTGTTTTTCTCTATATTTGGTATAAGTCCAACATTGATATGCTCGATCTTTTTATATATATATATATTTGAACAATCATACTTATGTTCAAATATGAATATATGTTGAAAAGAAATAAAAATTTAGGTAATATAAAGGTTTAAATTACTTTTTGAGATCTGAACTTGACAAATTTTACCATCTTGTGGAACCCTAAACATTAAATTTGACAATTGACTCTACTTTGGGGCTTGGATTTTTTTATCTAAATTAAACTTTGAATTTTGTAGTTGTTCTCACAATGGGGTTTGAATTTGTTTTTTTGGTTCAAGTTAGTCCTTAAAAAACCTAGGGTTTAGGCCCCAATGTGGGAACAATTGTCAAGTTCAAGGACTAACTTGGACAAAAAAAAGTTCAAGCCCCATAGTGGGAACGATTACCTAATTCAAGTCTTAATGTGAAAACAATTTACTAAGCTCAAAACCTAACTTTGGCAAAAAAAAAAAAAAGGTCAGACTCCAATGTAAAAAAGTTACTAAATTAGATCCAAATAGTGATTTAATCTTCACATATATGATATTTTGTGTAGGAAAATTTGGAGAAGTGTTTGCATCCATACCTTTCCCCATCTTTGCAGCACTTTATTTTATACTTTTGGGCCTTGTAGGTATATGCCTACCCATTTTTATCCCAACCTTAGATTGTCTGTAACAGTCCAATTTAGACCCTAGTCGAAACAGCGGTTTCGAGACCACGTAACCGATTCTGAAAAAATATTTTAATATTATTTTCTGTGTCTGTGATATTTGAATTTATATCTGCGAAGTTTCTGTAATTTAATATGTCTGTTTCTGTGCTTAATTATGAAAAAGGACTTAATTGTGTAAATGATAAAATTTGTGCTATATATTCAATGTGTTTAGTTGGCATGACTTTGGATTATTATGGCCTTATGTGGCAATTACTCCATTGAAATTATGAGTGGTCATAAATGACCTTGTTAAAACATGAATTAAAGAAAAAAAATTGCATGAATGTGTTCATAAACACATATTATAACTGAAAATCAAAGAAAATAAAAAGAAGAAAGCCTTTTAGGTTTCGGTTAGCTTAATCCTTGATTAAGGTATGAATTTTCGTCTGTTTTTGATAATTTCTACGTTTCTGTGATCGTTGCTTCGTGTTCTTCAAAATCCATGTCTGAATTTCTATTTCTGTTGAAGATTTTGAAATGTGCCATTGATGATTATATGAGTTTTGTAATGTTTTTATATGGATTATGAAAGATATATGTATGATTATCATGCTTTGTTCTTGAATTTTTGATGGAATAGAGCTATTTTGGCTAATTTGTGAAAATGGGGTTTTGAATGACTAAATTGTGATTTAAATATGTTATTTGGGCCTTATGGAAGCTATGTATATTCGACCAAACTATAGTCTTGGTGAATTTTTCATATTTGTTATTTTGTGAAAAATGGACTAAATTATCAAAGTGTGAAAATGTAAGGGCTAAAATGCAAAGTTCCCTAAAAATGCGTTCATGGATTATTTTGAATGAAATGAATGATTGAATGGTTGAATTTGAATTGTATTAGATCAAGAACAAGGAAAATAGGACTTAGATCGAGGGAAGTCCAAAATAGTTGAATAGTCGACTCATTTCCGTTCGAAATCCGTACGAGGTAAGTCAATAGACAATTACGTGTTAAATCAATTGAATGTTGTATATACTAGTTATAATCTGTATTGGAAGGATGTGAGAGCCTGATGAATGAATTACGGATACATTTCGATAATATGTTAGCATCTGAAAAGCTCTGTATGTTTCTAAAGGAACGTTGACATCGATCTAAGATATCTTGTAAGACCGTGTCTGGGACACAGGCCTCGATTTGAAATTTACGTGTAAGACCATGTCTGGGACATCGGCATCATATTTGATTTCGTGTAAGACCCTGTCTGGGACAGAGGCATCGATATTGAATTACATATAAGACTACGTTTAGGACGTCGGCATTGTACCTGTTTATGAGTATCTGTATCGTTTCTAAACCGTCTGAGGATAGAGTATGAGATATGGGAATGAATATATGAAATGTATAATCTATATAGGTACATTTGTATCGTACTAAATTTCTAAATATGAAAGACTCTGTTTTTGTGAAATAATGAATGCGAAGTGTGTATGGAATTTGGAAATGAAGCATGACATGTATGCGAGCAAATGAGCATGGTTAGGCTTATGAACTATTTTGTGAAATGGCTATGAATTCTTATTGTTGATTTGTACTTTATACGCTTTAGTATTTAGACCAATTGTATTTGGCTTACTAAGCTCTTTGTAGCTTACTCTATGTTATTTCTGTCTATTTTATATTTATCGTAGCTACTGAAGGCTCAAGGATAGTCGAGGATTATCACCATACTATTGAACTTATTTTGGTACTTTTAAAAGTGTAAATTTTTGAAGTATGGCATGTATAGGCTAGAATGTCTATGTATTTAAGCTTTGATATGTATATATGTTATGCCATGAGAGCTGGCTAGCAAATGGTAAGTTTAAGCATGAGTTAGAAGGTGCTATAAGTGAGCTATGAAATGAGCATTTCGGTATATTATTGTAATAAAATTTTTAATGTGTTTTGATATGGATTTGAATAGGTTATTGAATGATGAGGATTTAGTTATAATGAAGCATGTTTTGAGCATGGAATTGGCTGAAAAGTTTGGTATAAATGTTGTTTAGTATTTCTTATAGGAATGACCCATAAAGGGGTGGCAAGTTGGCTTAAACCAAGCCTGCATTGTGCCATACGGTCAGGGAACACGGGCGTGTCTTGTTGCCGTGTATGCAAAGTGGTAACCTCTTAAGATCACACAGTTAAGACACATAGGCGTGTCATATGGCTGTGGGCTCAAGTCAGTAGCTAGCTAGGTATCACACGGCCATAGCACACCGGTGTGCCTGTTGGCCGTGGGTAAAAGTCAGTATATATACTCTGTTTTGGCATGGTTGGATCACATGGGCGTGTCTGGTGCCCATGTGAGGCACAAGGCCTGGTCACACGGACTTGTGTCCTCAACAGAATTGAAAAATTTTTCTGAGTTCTGAAATTTATGAATGTGTTCAGTTTAGTCCCGACTGTTCTTAAAAGTATATTTTAGGCCTCGTAGACCATCATATGGGATGAATTGTTGTTGATTGCTTAGGTATTAATGTTATGTGATATCTGTAATGTTCTGTCTGTCTGGTAATGCCTCTTACCTATTCCAGCGACGGTTACAGGATAGGAGTGTTACATTTTTGTTGGTATCAGAGCTATGATTTAGTCGGTTCTAGGACTACCATAGCATATGTGAGTCTAGCTATAAATGCCATAATTATGAACTGTGATAGTATGGTGAATCCTGACATTGAAATGTGCTTTTATATAGCAAATGGATCCCGATAGAGCTGTAGCTGACGATGTTAAAAGCAATGCACCTGCTCCCGTACAAGGGACGGTGCAAGCTGATTCTCGACCGGTTACGAGTAGCCGTGATGGTGAGGCTAAACAAGCCTTCTATCATCTGATGAATGCTTGGTTCACCTAATACATTAGAACCAATCCGGTTGTACAACAACCTCCACCCTCGGTTAATCCTTCTCAAATTCCTGTTATGCCCTTAGTGAATCCGGTTCAGTTAAGTAGACCACCAGTTGATAAGATTAGAAAGTATGAGGCTGTAGAGTTCCGAGCTACAACAAATGATGATGCTGAAAGAGCCGAATTTTGGTTAGAGAATACAATACGAGTGTTTGATGAAATGTCTTTGAATCCTGAGGAATGTGTAAAATGTGTTGTTTCACTTCTGAGAGATACGACGTACCATTGGTGGAGAACTTTAATATCTATGGTTCCTAGTGAATGAGTTACTTGGGATTTCTTCCAAGCTAAATTTTGGAAGAAATATATTAGTCTGAGATTCATCAATCAAAAACGTAAAGAGTTTCTCAAACTTAAACAAGGCCGTATGTCTGTTACGGAATACGAACGTGAATTTATGAGATTGAGCCAGTATGTTCGGGAATGTGTATCGAATGAAGCAATAATGTGCAAAAGGTTTGAAGATGGACTAAACGAAGATATCTATCAGTTAGTTGGGATTTTGGAGATTAAAGAAAAGGTAGTGCTCGTTGAGCGAGCTTGTAAAGCTGAAGAATTAAGTACAGAGAAAAGAAAAGCTGATTCTGAAGCTAGAGATGTTAGAAAGAGATCTTCGAATAGATCATTTCAGTCTGTGTCAAAGAAATTCTGAGATGATCATAGCCGTTCAAAGGCTGATGTAAGACATTCTAACCGAGATCGAGCTAGATTGCATTCGAATTTTAGAGCTCCTGCTACTTCTGTTGAAAGTGTCGGGAATGTCTGATTTGAGAAACCTAAATGTAAACACTGTGGTAAAAGACATCCGGGAAATTTTAGATTGAATGACCGAGCCTATTTTCGATGTAGATCTCTGGACCATTTTGTAAGAGATTGTTCTGAACCAGCTGAGCAAGAGAATGTAAAGAATCCTAGACCGAGTAACACCTCAGCTAGAGGTAGACCTTCCAGAAATACGAGAAATGCAAGTGGTGGTCAAAGAGCTACTAGGGATACTGCTGTTAGATCTGAGGCCAGAGCACCTGCCAAAGCCTATGCTATCCGAACTCGTGAGGAAGCCTCGTCTCCAAACGTGATTAGTGGTACTTTTACTCTTTATGATACTTTTGTGATTGCATTAATAGACCCTGGATCAACACATTCTTATATTTGTATGAATTTAGTGCACAGTAAGACTTTTCCTGTAGAGTCTACTGAATTCATAATTAAAGTACCAAACCCCTTAGGCAAAAGTGTCTTGGTTGATAAAGTCTGCAAGAATTGCCCGTTATTGATTTGAGATATCTGTTTTCTTGCTGATTTGATGCTTTTTCCTTTTGACGAATTTGATATAATTCTGGGAATGGACTGGTTAACTTTGCATGATGCTATTGTAAATTGCAAATGAAAGGTCATTAATATAAGATGTAAGAATGATGAGATAATTCGAATTAAGTCTAGTGATCTGAATGGATTACCAACTATGATATCTGCAATGAAAGCATGAAAATATGTGAAGAAAGGCTATGAAGCCTACTTAGCTTTTGTGTTAGACACGAAAGTGTATGATAAGAAAGTTGAATCAGAGCCTGTTGTCTGTGAATTCTCTGATGTGTTTCCTGAAGAACTACTGGGTTTGCCTCCGATTCGAGAAGTCGAGTTTGGCATTGAATTAGTGCCTGGTACTACTCTGATTTCGATAGCTCTATATAGAATGGCTCTGACTGAGTTAAAGGAATTAAAATCTCAGTTACAAGAATTGACCGATCGAGGATTTGTTAGACTAAGCTTTTCACCATGGGGTGCTCCTGTTCTGTTTGTGAAAAAGAAAGATGGCACAATTAGAATGTGTATTGATTACCATCAGCTTAACAAAGTGATTATAAAGAACAAATATCCTCTGCCCAGAATTGATGACTTGTTCGATCAATTGAAAGGTGCTACTGTGTTTTCAAAAATAGATTTGAGATCAGGTTACTATCAGTTACGAGTAAAAGGACTCTGACATTCTGAAAACTGCTTTTAGAACGAGGTACGGGCATTATGAATATTTAGTTATGCCTTTTGGATTAACGAATGCAGCTGCTGTCTTTATGGATTTAATGAATAGAATTTTCAGACCGTATTTAGATTAATTTGTTATGGTATTCATTTATGACATATTGATTTATTGACGTGATGAATCTGAACATGCCGAGCATTTGAGAATAGTGCTACAGACTCTGCGAGATAAACAGTTATATGCAAAGTTCAGTAAATGGGAATTCTGGTTGCGAGAAGTTGGTTTCCTGGGTCATATTGTATCAGCCTCTAGTATCCAAGTTGATCCGAGCAAAATTTCAGCTATTCTAGATTGGAAACCTCCGAGGAATGTATCTGAAGTCTGTAGTTTTCTGGGACTTGCTGGTTACTATAGAAGATTCGTAAAAGGTTTCTCGATGGTTGCGACTCTGTTGACAAAATTGCTCCAGAAAGATGTGAAGTTTGAGTGGTCTGAAAAGTGTCAAAACAGTTTTGATCGGTTGAAAGCTTTATTAACTGAAGCTCCGGTACTTGTGCTACCTAAATCGGGTAAAGAATTTGTGATTTATAGTGATGCTTCGTTGATTGGTCTGGGATGTGTTCTAATGTAAGAAGGAAAAGTTATAGCTTATGCCTTGGGACAACTAAAGCAGCATGAAAAGAACTATCTGACTCACGACCTCAAATTAGCTGCTATTGTGTTTGCCTTGAAGATCTGGCGTCACTATCTATTTGGTGAGAAATGTCACATGTTTTTTTATCATAAAATTTTGAAGTATTTAATGATGCAAAAATATTTGAATCTGCGACAGGGAAGATGGTTAGAACTACTAAAAGACTACGAACTTGTGATTGATTATCACCCGGGAAAAGCAAATGTTGTTGTTGATGCTTTGAGTCAAAAATTGTTATTTGCTTTGCATGCAATGAATGCTTATTTAGTTCTGTCTGATGATGGTTCAGTTTTAGTTGAATTAAAAGCGAGACCTTTGTTCTTACAGCAGATTATCGAAGCTTAGAAGGTTGATAATGAATTAATAGTAAAATGAACTCAGTGTGATTCTGAATTTTGAGTTGATGCTGATGATTGTTTGAGATACAGAAATAGACTTTGTGTTTCGAGAAATCCGGAGTCAATTCAGACGATTTTGAATGAAGCTCATAGTAATTGTTTATCTGTGCATCCGGGTAGTACTAAAATGTATAATGATCTGAAGCAGCATTGTTGGTGGTCCGGAATGAAAGGAGATATCTCTGATTTTGTTTCTAAATGTTAAATCTGTCAGCAAGTTAAGGCTGAACATCAGGTACCATCTGGGTTATTACAACCGATTATGATTCTGGAGTGGAAATGGGATTGAGTGACCATGGATTTTGTTTCGGGTTTGCCCCTGTCTCCAAGAAAGAAAGACGCATTTTGGGTTGTAGTTGATCGTTTGACGAAATCAGCTCATTTTATTCTGATTTGATTTGATTACTCACTCGATAAATTAGCTGAGTTATATATTTCTGATATCGTGATACTGCATGGTGTGTCATTGTCGATAGTGTCAGATAGAGACCCGAGATTTACATCACGATTTTGGAAGAAATTGCAAGATGCTCTGGGTACTAAATTGCATTTTAGCACTACTTTTCATCCGTAAACAGATGATCAATCTGAACGGATTATTCAGATACTCAAGGATATATTGAGATGTTGCATTCTTGAGTATGTGGGAACAATATCTACCTTTGATGGAATTCGCTTATAATAATAGTTTTCAGTCGAGCATTAAAATGGCACCATACGAAGCTTTATATGGTCGCAAAAGTCGTACACCTTTGTATTGGACTGAGCTCAGTGAAAATAAGATTCACGGAGTTGATCTGATAAAAGAAACAGAACAGAAAGTGAAAGTAATCCGAGATAGTATGAAAGCTGCCTCTGATCGTCAGAAATCTTTTGCAAATTTAGAAAGAAAAGGCATTGATTTTGAGATCGGCGACAAAGTATTTTTGAAAGTATCTCCATGGAAGAAACTGTTCCGATTTGGTAAAAAAGGGAAGTTGAGTTCGAGGTTCATCGGACCGTATGAAATCATCGAGCGAGTTGGGCCAGCTGCTTATAGATTGAGGCTACCATCTGTGTTAGAAAAGATACATAATGTGTTTCATGTATTGATGCTTCGATGATATAGATCCAATCCTTCGCATATATTTTCTTCGTCTGATATTCAAATTCAATCTGATATGACTTATGAAGAAAAGTCGATCTGTATTTTAGCTCGTGAGGTTAAAGAATTACGAAATAAGAAAATTTCGTTAGTGAAAGCGATGTGGCATCGGCACGGTATTGAAGAGGCTACGTGGGAGCCTGAAGATTCAATGAGACAACAATATCTGAATCTGTTTAACGGTAAGATTTTCAGGGACGAAAATCCCTAAGGGGGGAGAATTGTAACAGTTCGATTTAGACGCTAGTCGGAACAGTCGTTTCGAGACCACATAATAGATTTTGAAAAAAATATTTTAATATTATTTTCTGTGTCTGTGATATGTGAATTTATATCTGCGAAGTTTCTGTGATTTAATTTGTCTGTTTCTGTGCTTAATTATGAAAAAGGATTTAATTGTGTAAATGATAAAATTTGCATGCCATA
Organism: Gossypium longicalyx; assembly: GCA_025698465.1. Lineage (NCBI taxonomy): Eukaryota > Viridiplantae > Streptophyta > Magnoliopsida > Malvales > Malvaceae > Gossypium > Gossypium longicalyx. The sequence continues at coordinate 55,242,222 of CM046996.1, forward strand.
TATTCAATGTGTTTAGTTGGCATGCCTTTGGATTATTATGGCCTGATGGGGCTATTACTCCATTGAAATTATGAGTGGTCATAAATGACCTTGTTTTATGTAATTGAGATGTTTATCAATGTGGGATACAATGGTAATTCATGCTTTAACATGAATTAAAGAAAACAAATTGCATGAATATGTTCATAAACACATATTATAACAAAAAATCAAAGAAAATAAAAAGAAGAAAGCCATTTTAGGTTTCTGCTAACTTAATCCTTGATTAAGGTATGAATTTTCGTCTATTTTTGATAATTTCTACGTTTCTGTGATCGTTGCTTCGTGTTCTTCAAAAACCCATGTCTGAATTTCTATTTCTGTTGAAGATTTTGAAATGTGCCATTGCTGATTATATGAGTTTTGTAATGTTTTTATATGATTATGAAAGATATATGTAAGATTATCATGCTTTGTTCTTGAATTTTTGATGGAATAGAGCTATTTGGGCTAATTTGTGAAAATGGGGTTTTGAATGACTAAATTGTGAATTCAATATGTTATTTGGGCTTGTATGAAAGCTATGCATATTTTGTAACGCCCCGTACCCGAGACCGTCACTGGAGTCGAATACGAGGTGTTAACAGACTTAATTCATTACTTAAACAACTCAAACAATTTATTTTTAAAATTTGCAATCAAACTAGCAATCTGCGTCATAGTCGCTTAAAAATTCATATCTTGAGTTACAAAACTCAAAATCCAATTTCGTAAATTTTTCCTGAAAATATACTCATATATCTATTTACTAATTTTTTTCTAGAATTTTTGGATGGGCCAATTAGTACAGTTTATTAGTTAAAATCTCCCCAGTTTCAGGGTTCGACTGCTCTGACCTCTGTGTATTACCAATCAGTTATCTCTCTGTACAGAATTTCAATGACTATGCCATTTATTCCTCATAAAACTAGACTCAATAAGGATTTCATATATTTAAGGAAAAAATCCTAATTGTTTTTGTACAATTTATGGTGAATTTTTAAATTCAGAACAGGGGATTCAGAGATTGCTCTGACCCTGTTCCACTAAAACTTAAATATCTCATAAAATATAACTCATTTACCTGTTTCGTTTCTTCCATATAAAAATAGACTCATAATTCTTCAATTCCATATTTTATTCATCATCTAATTATGTATCTACTATTTTTAATGATTTTTCAAATTCACGTTACTACTGCTGTCTGAATCTATTTTATGGTAAATTTTACCTATTTCATGGTTTCCATGGATTAACTAGCAATTTGACATACATAACACCAAATACAATCATAATTAGCCATTCCAATGACTAATCATTACCAAGCATTTTTATACTACTCAATAACCATATCATAAGACCATATATACAAAATGATTATAATGCTATACATGCCATACTCAAAATATACAAGCCATTATGCCAAGATGGTATACGGATAGTGTGAGCGTGCCTCCGACCGTTCCCGATTTCCGAGCTGGCTTGTTAACACTACAAGAAATGAAAAGGAGGGAGTAAGCATAAATGCTTAGTAAGTTCACATGCAAATAGCAAGTAACATAACCATATAAGCAAACATAAAACATCATTTGCATAATCATCACCAAGACATTCATATCATATTTTCATTTATCATCTTACCATATTGTTGTTATATCGATTTTTCAACCCAAGGGTTAAGTACATACCTATTCAAAGTATCCATTTCACAACACTTATCAATACGTCCCTTTCATCTTGAGTATTCCTCCATTTGAGTAGAACTTTACTCGTTGAACACATCGGAATATAATTCAGATACATGGAAAGTTTGCACATAAGTGCCACATATGTAGCCAAGCTACTATGTAACCCGCCCATAAGCGAACTCAGACTCAACTCAACGAGCTCGGGCGTTCACATCCATAAGTGAATTCGGACTCAACTTAACGAGCTCGGATGCCTAGTTACATCTCACGAACTCGGACTCAACTCAATGAGTTCGGACATTCGCATCCATAAGTGAACTCGGACTCAACTCAACGAGTTCGGATGCCCAAATATCCCAGTGACATGTCACTTGTATCCTAATCCATTCCTAAGGTTCAACGGGACCTTTTTCCCAATCATGTGTCTCAACCATCTTATACGGAATACCGATACCGATACTCGGTAGTATTTCACATTTTCCAAGGATATCACATAATTTGACATATTATCAAACAATTATCACGAGTATAATATTTCATAATAATTATCATATCTTTTAAATAACATAAAAACATTTAAAATAATAACTATGTTACAAACATTTACATATGAACTTACCTAATATGCGAAAATGGCTACTTTTACCATTTCGTCCACAACTTGGTATTTTCCCCATTTTAGCCCGAATTTCAGTTTTCCTTGCTCTATCATTTAAAATATAGTCTAATTAGGATTCACATTATTCAAATTGACCCAAAATCATATTTTAGAAAAATTACAATTTTACCCCTAAACTTTTGCATATTTACACTTTTTCCCCAAAGCTCGTAAATTAAACTTCAGCCTATTTTCTTATGTTTTATGACATGCTGATCATTTTTCCCTTCTATGGAAACATCAAATTCTCACTCTAACATGTACTTATGACTATTAGGTATTTTTACCGATTAAGCCCTTTTGCTCGTTTTCACTTAAAACCGAGTAGCACAAGTTGTCTAACATAATTTAAAACCTCATATTCTATCATAAAACACCAAAATACAAAAATTTCACCTATGGGTATTTTTCCAAATATGAACCCTAGGTTGAATTATTGCTAGCATAAGCTTAATCGAGCTACCAGGACTCCAAAAACGTAAAGAACTTGAAAAACGGGGACTTACAATCGAGCTTGGAAGCTTGAAAAACCCTATCCATGGTTTCTCCTTGCTATATTCGGCCATGGTGAAGAAGATGAGCAAAATTGGCTTTTAATTTTGTATTTTAATTCATTTTACCCCTAAATGACCAAAATGCCCTTACTACTAAACTTTCCAAAAATTCCATCCATGTCCAATTTTTGTCCATAAACTTAGAAATTGGTAAAATTGCTATTTAAGACCTCCTAATTAATATTTCAAAACAATTTCATACTAGAAACTTCTAGAATGCAAGTTTTGCAAATTATTCGATTTAGTCCCAAATTTCAATTTAAGCACTTTAGGCATAAAATTTCTTCACGAAAATTTCACACAATCATGCAATCATATCATAGACCTCAAAATAACCATAAAATAATTATTTCTATCTCGGATTTTGTGGTCACAAAACCACTATTCTGATTAGGCCCTAATTCGGGATATTACATATTTGGCCAAACTATAGTCTTGGTGAATTTTGCACATTTGTGATTTTGTGAAAAATGGACTAAATTGTCAAAGTGTAAAAATGTAAGGGCTAAAATGCGAAGTTCCCTAAAAATGTGTTCATGGATTATTTTGAATGAAATGAATGATTGAATGGTTGAATTTGAATTGTATTAGATCAAGAACATAGAAAATCAGGCTTACATCGAGGGAAGTCAAAAATAGTTGAATAGTTGACTCGTTTCCATCCGAAATCCGTACGAGGTATGTCAAAATGCAATTACTTGTTAAATCGATTGAATTTTGTATATACTAGTTATAATCTGTATTGGACGGCTGTGAGATCCTGATGAATGAATTACGAATAAATTTTGATAATATGTTAGTATCTGAAAAGCTCTGTATGTTTCTAAAAGAACGTTGACATCGATCTGAGATATCTTGTAAGACCGTGTCTGGGACATAGGCCTCTATTTGAGATTTACGTGTAAGACCATGTCTGGGACATCAGCATCATACCTGATTTCATGTAAGACCCTATCTGGGATAGAGGCATCGATATTGAATAACATATAAGACCACGTCCGGGACATCGACATTGTACCCATTTATGAGTATCTGTATCATTTTTGAACCGTCTGAGGATAGAGTATAAGATATGGGAATGAATATATGAAATGTATAATCTATACAGGTACGTTTATATCGTACTAAATTTCCGAATATGAAATTCTCTGTTTCTGTGAAATAATGAATGCGAAGTGTGTATGGAATTTGGAAATGAAGCATGACATGTATTCGTGCAAATGAGTATGGTTAGGCTTATGAACTATTCTATGAAATGGCTATGAATCCTTATTGATGATTTCTACTTTATATGCTTTAGAATTTAGACCAATTGTATTTGGCTTACAAAGCTCTTTATAGCTTACTCTGTGTGATCTCTGTTTGTTTTACAGTTATCGTAGCTACTGAAGGCTCAAGGATAGTCGACGATTGTCACCATACTATCGAACTCATTTTGGTACTTTCAAAAGTGTAAATTTTTGAAGTATGGCATGTATAGGCTTGAATGTCTATGTATTTAAGCTTTGATATGTACATATGTTATGCCATGAGAGTTGGCTAGCAAATGGTAAGTTTAAGCATGAGTTAGAAGGTACTATAAGTGAGCTATGAAATGAGCATTTTGGCATGTTGTTGTAATAAGATTTTTAATGTGTTTTGATATGGATTTGAATTGGTTATTGAATGATGATGATTTAGTTATAATGAAGCATGTTTTGAGCATGGAATTGGCTGAAAAGTTTGTTATAAATTTTGTTTAGTATTACTTATAGGAATGACCCATAAAGGGGTGGCAAGTTGGCTAAAACCAAGCCTGCATTGTGCCATACGGTCAAGGAACACGGGTGTGCCCTGTGGCCGTGTATGCAAAGCAGTAACCTCTTAAGATCACACAGTTAAGACACATGGGCGTGTCATATGGCCGTGGGCTCAAGTCAGTAGCTAGCTAAGTATCACACGGCCATAGCACACGGGCGTGTCTATTGGCCGTGGGTGAATGTCAGTATATATACTCTATTTTGGCACGGTTGGATCACATGGGCATGTCTAGTGCCCATGTGAGGCACACAGCCTGGTCACACAGGCGTGTGTCCTCAACAGAATTGAAAAATTTTTCTGAGTTCTGAAATTTATGAATGTGTTCAGTTTACTCTCGACTATCCTTAAAATTATGTTTTAGGTCTTGTAGACCATCATATGGGATGAATTGTTGTTGATTGCTTATGTATTAATGTTATGTGATATATATAATTTTTAATCGGTCTATAATGTTCTATCTGTCTGGTGATGCCCCTTTTCTATTTCGGCGACGGTTACGGGATAGGGGTGTTACATTGTCAATCCTAGAAACAAAACCGATGGTATTGACATTAGATTATAAATTAAAAATAGAGTAAATAGAAATCACGTTAGTAATTAGGACTAAATAGGAATAATACCAAAGTAGAGAACTTAAATAGGTAAATTAGGACCAATGGTTAGTGAGGGATTTATTAAAACAAGGGTAGAATTTAGAGGGATCTATAGGATAAATAAACCAAGTTTATAAATGAATTTGGCTATATAAGTTGTCACTGCTCATTTGCTTATCATGTTTTAATTTCCTTTTTTATTATTTTCTTTCTTTTTACACTTTCTTCATTTCAAAAGCTGTTGCATTTGGTAGTTAATTTTCCTTCAAAATTTTATTGCGCATTACATTTCTAAGCAACCAAGCACCATTTTCTTTTTTAAATTTTCAAGTAAAACACTAACTTTTTCTTCTTAAACTTTGATTCAGTTATTGAGCGGACCACTCGAAAGACACGAAGGATAGCAAGACCGAAGGTAAACAATCTAATTTCATATCAAATATGCATGAAATGCTTTTGACTAAAGTATCAATAGTTTAGTTAGAAAATATAAATAATCTTTGTTTTTTTATGATTTGGCTTCATGAAAATGGTGGATTGAAGCTGGCGAAGCTAAGAAATGTTGTTTAAGATGGTTTTGTTCTTGAGGAAGATGAATAACAGTGACTGATTCTTAAAGGAAAGAGTTAGGTGAGATTAGCATTTTATTAACAGTCTAGATCTACAAACGTATGGACGTTAGAAGGGTTAAAAGTTAGGAAATGGGGTAAGTATTAGAATAATAAAAATCTACAATAGATAACGTAAGTAGTCGGCTGTTGTTGAATAGAGAATGAATTAAATTATTTTAGACAATATGTGATGTGTATTTTTTCATACGAAGCTGAAAATATCGGAGGAGTATCGACTAGCAGAGACAAAGGGAAGGAAAAGGTCACATAATCGACATTTTGGTGAACATGGTGAGTACATTATATTCTGCATTTGAAAACGAGGTTACACTCTACTGAAAGCAAGAATGACTTGCGAACCCTATTTGGAATTCATTTATTTCTCTCAGTTGTGGCTTGATTTCGCTTTGACGCATTTCATGTAACAGGATTGTATGGTCCTGGAATATGGGTGTCGGACCGTTATGGACTAACCAGCAAGGTCCAACCTTCAAATCCTGTAACATCTCGAAATAGGGCCTAAACAGAATAGTGGTTGTGAAAACACAAATTCGAGGTCAAAAAAATTTATTTTGATTAAGTTTTAAGGTTTATTCATTGATTGAATAATTGTGTGAAAATTTCGTGAAGAAATTTTATGTATAAGTGCCTAATTTGATAATTAGGACTAAATTGTAAAATTAGCAAAATGTGTGTTCTAGATAATAAATGGGATTTAATTGAAATGGGTTCTTAAAGTGGAGGTCTTTATTTATTAATTAGACCATTATATTTAAGTTTGGACAAAAATGGGCAAGAATAGGACAAATTTGAAAGAAAAGCCTTTAAGGGCATTTTGGTCATTTAGTAATTAAAAGAATTAAAAAGGGAAAATAAAGCCAAAATTTGTCCATCTTCTTCATGGAGGCTGAATATAGAATGGGGGAAGCCATGGTTAGGGTTTCCAAGCTTTCCAAGCTCCGTAGTAAGTGATTCCAAGCCCCGTTTTTAATGTTCTTTACGTTTTTGGAGTCCCAGTAACTTGATTAAGCTTATTCTAGAATTAAATATTATTTAAGCAAATTATGATAGCATAGTAGTAAGCTAAATTGACTGCTAATGCTTATTATTTTACATGCGAACTTACTAAGCTTTATAAGCTTACTTCTTTCACTTTCCCATGTTTCAGAGTAATTAAAAGTAAGCTCGAGTTGGAGGTCGTCGGAGATCACTTCACACTATCGACTATCAAGTTACCAAATGGGTATCTTCGTTTACAAACGTTCTAGCTTATGACATGTATAGGGACTTAGCCATTTTGTGTGTATGTCCTTATGATATGGCTAAAGAACGGTATGTAAATATTTGATAATGATTAGCTATTGAAATAGCTAATGAAGAATATGTTTCAGTGTTATGTATGCCTAAATGGTAGTTAATACAAAGAAATCATGAAAAAAGTGAAATTAACATTAAAACAGTATTGAACAACAGCAGTGACGTGATCTTGAAAAATCACCAAGAATAGTAGAAATGGAATTAGGTGATGAATGAGATATAAAATTAAAGTTTATTGAGTCTATTTTCATATGAAAGAAACATAGTAAGCTAAAGAATTGTATATTAAGAGATATTTGAATTTTAGTGAGACAGGGTCAGAGCGATTTTTGAATCCCCTAATTCACTAAAAACTGTACAAAAATAATTAGGAGTTATAGTTTATATTTCTAGATTCCTTAGTGAATCTACTTTCAATATAAACAAACAGCATGGTTATTTGAATTCTGTAAAGGGAGAAAATTGATTCGTAGTGAGGAGAGGTCAGAGTAGTCAAACAGTACAACAGGGGAAACTTTAACTAATAAACTGTACTAATTGCCTAGACCAGAAATTCTGGAAAAAATTGAGTAAGAAGATATATGAGTCCAGTTTCAGGGAAAATTCACGAATTTAAATTTTGAGTTTTGTGACTCGAGTTATGATTTATTTAGTGACTATGATGCAGGTGGGCAATTTTATAAGGAATAATGAAATAAATTGTTTTGATTTGTCCAAGTATTCAGAAAATTTTTAATGTTCCCAGTTTGGTGTCGAATCGTTTCAATTGTATGTTTTAGGGTCTCGAGGGCCCTTTTTAAGGACATATTGAATGAATGTAAATAAATTAATTTTAAAAGCAAATTTTATGCCCCGAATTAGTAAGTTAAGTCAAGTAACGCCTCGTGCTCGACTCCGACGACGGTCTTGGGTAAAGGGTTTTACAAATCCGGCGTGGGGCGTGGAAGGTTTTGATCCTTTTGTTCCGGGAGGAATAGCCTCTCATCATATTGCAGCAGGGACATTGGGCATATTAGCGGGCTTATTCCATCTTAGTGTCCGCCCGCCCCAACGTTTATACAAAGGATTACGTATGGGAAATATTGAAACCGTCCTTTCCAGTAGTATAGCTGCTGTCTTTTTTGCAGCTTTTGTTGTTGCCGGAACTATGTGGTATGGTTCAGCAACTACCCCCATCGAATTATTTGGTCCTACTCGTTATCAATGGGATCAAGGATACTTCCAGCAAGAAATATATCGAAGGGTTAGTGCTGGGTTAGCCGAAAATCAAAGTTTATCAGAAGCTTGGTCTAAAATTCCTGAAAAATTAGCTTTTTATGATTACATTGGCAATAATCCGGCAAAAGGAGGATTATTCAGAGCGGGTTCAATGGACAGAAGAGATGGAATAGTTGTTGGGTAGTTAAGGCACCCTATCTTTAGAGATAAGGAAGGGCGTGAACTTTTTGTGACTTTATCAACGAAAAATAGACACTATGTAAATTTATTGCATTGGAACACCTCCCCTTTTGGGTGGATTCTTTGGGAGAAAGGATTAATATTTGTTCTATTCTGTTAGTAATTAAGGGAAGAATTCGGCTTAAAAGAAAAAAGAGAAATAGATCTATTCTATACCCGATAAGTATCAATACGCAATGGGGGTTGATCCTATTTTTTATGAATGAACGCATCCCTATTTGTTCATCATTCAAAGGACCTATTGGTAAGAATTCACTTTCATTCATTCTATCTTTCTTTATTTTATGGCCTTATTCTATCTATGTATAAAATATGAGGCCAATATTATTAAGACCATTATTACGCTTCCAAATCAAAGTGAAATATAGTATTTAATTCTTTTTCTTTTCTTTAATACCTATTGGTGTTCCAAAAGTTCCTTTCCGAAATTTGAGAGAGGAAGATGCAGTTTGGGTTGACGTATAGTGCAACTTGTCAAATATATTGGGCCATTTGGGTTATACCCATTGATAAGTTGTGAAGAGTTTAACCATAGATAATCTCTTAACCATCCCATCAAATAAGTGGAAGATTCATTAAACTGTGAGATAGATAATCGCATAAAATGTAAAGTTCTAGATTAATAGATAAAGGAGTCAAATAACTAGACAACCAAATTGGGAGTCTTTAAAGGGCAATTAAACCCTTTTTCTATAGCATGGCCGGCCATAGGGGACAAAATTTTGGAAAAGGTCAAAATTAGGTGAAGCTTAGGTCATCAATTTTGACTAGTGTGGTATTAAATAAAACAAAAAGGGAGAAGCTATCATCTTTCTCTCTTCTTAGCTGAAATTATCGGCCATTGTTGGGGTCTGAAAGCTTCAAAAATTTCAGCAACTTTAAGCCCTCTCAAGTAATTTTGATAGTTACTCTTAATGATTTCTACATTTTTGGACTCCTTGAAACATAGGCTTTCAAATGAGAGGATTATTGTGCTTAATAAAAAAGAGTTTAGGGTTTTGCCATGAATGTATTTATGATAGTTGCTGAGCTTTTATGGAAGAATATGAGTCCTAGTTGTTTTATAAACAACTTTTTTTAAGTGGTTTTCACAGAAAACACCTAAAGGGGACTATTTTGCATAAGTTGTAAAATAGGTGATCAGTGTATGAAATAGTGAGAATTTGAAGTTGTTATAAGAGTAAAAAGGGTTCGTCTAGGCTTGAGATAAGAAGAAATTCAATAAAAATTTAATTTCGAGCATAGGGGCAAAATGGTCATTTTGCCAAGGTCTAGGGGCAAAATGGTCATTTTACCTAAGATGTCAATTTTAAATTGCCTAATTGTGTTTAGTGACTAAATGTGTGTTTTGCTAATATAGATCAAGAATTTCCAAATTCGAACATAGACCGGGGGAAGCCCAAGCAAATCGACTAAACCGACTAGTTGTATACGTTTTGTAATCCGAAGTAAGTTGTATGTAAATAACACAACTACATTGTTGATATATGTGTTTGAATTATCATTGAATTGATATAGCATGATTTTGATTTATTATGAAGTTGAAAATGCATATAGGAAATTGAGATAGTCGAATTCCCCTTGGAACCCTAGGAAATAAACCAGATATTCATGCCACGACATTTGGGTCACTTGTGTGAGCTAGTGTAAGACATGTCTGGGACATGCATCAGCCACATTATGAGAGCCAGTGTAAGACCATGTCTGGGACATGGCATCGGTGTTGAGACGAGTGCCACTGTAAGACATGTCAGAGACACGTATCGGCCTCGGACGTAAGCTAGTGTAAGACATGTTTGGGACATGCATCGGCTATGAGATGTGTCAGTGTAAGACCATGTCTGGGACATGGCACCGACATGGATATGTGAGAGTGTAACACCCCATACCCGTAACCCACAGCAGGGCAGAGTACAGGGCATTACCTAACTTGGTCTCATGCATTCAAACGACTCCAAGTCTCTGAGACTCAGTCCAAATTAAAACTTTTTCAATTTCTGCCTTAAACTTCTATTTACTAGCCTACGAGCCCCAAATCAACCATTGAAAATTTATTCAGGACCATTTTAGGTTCTTAAACTAATCTTAGGAAATTTTCCTTTAAAACAGGGCACACGCCCGTGTGGAAGGGTGACACGCCCGTGTGACCATTTTGACATGGTCATGCTGATGGCCTTTGTGGCTCACACGGCCTAAGCACTCTAGGACATGCCCCCTGTAGAATTAATTTCTAATTCACACATACAGGGGCTTTCACACGGCCAGACACATGCCCGTGTCAACGGCCCGTGTCCCTCAAGCGGCCAAGACACGCCTGTGTCCTTGCCCGTGTGCAAAAACATGGACATTCTGTTTCTGACGTTAGTAAGCTCAAAATGTCACACGGCCAAGGCACACGCCCGTGTACTAGGTTGTGTCCTCCACACGGCCGTGTCTCTACCTGTGTGTTTACTACCATGCATACTAACTAGAAATCTCTACGTGCAGGGGACAAACGGTCGGACTACACGCCCATGGCACTCACCATGTGTCACACACGGTCTAGGCACACACCCGTTTGTCTACTCGTATGGACAATATAAGGCAATTTACCAAGCCTCATTGCCACCCTTTTGCCTACTTATTCTCACATATACAAATACCAGCCAATACCAAAACAAGTATAATTTCACAATGAAATTAGCCACAAAAGACATTCATTCAACAATGAAGATACATCTTCTATAAATTCAAAATGAAAGTTAGCCATCATTCAAGACTTAATGCAAAGCGTGGGAATCTATCCCAAGCCGACAAATTTGGCCAATTCGCAAAGGCACAAAATAATAAGGTCTAGCCCTACTCATGCCATACACAAAAATATAAACCCAACTATACCGAATGTTTCGGCAGATAGTGTGATCGATATCTCTGACTTTCGGGTTATCCTTGAGCTAGCTAGGTGGCACTGAAAGGAAATGGAAGGAAAAGGGAGTAAGCGTAAAAGCTTAGTAAGTTGCATATAAATAAATATACAACAACAAATTTATCAAAGATCATCATACATATAGCTCAAAGGTAGGCATAAGAACACTTACTCATTACTATCCATGCAAGAGCTAGACATGGTCTTACTCTGACTATCATCATCGAGGCTGATGCCATGTCCCAAACATGGTCTTACACTAGCTCTTGCATATCCATGTCGATGCCATGTCCTAGACATGGTCTTACACTGACACAACTCGTAACCGATGCATGTCCCAGACATGTCTTACATTGGCTTACGTCCCGAGGCCGATGCATGTCCCAGACATGTCTTACACTGGCACTCGTCTCAATGCCGATGCCATGTCCCAGACATTGTCTTACACTAGCTCTCATAATGTGGCTGATGCATGTCCCAGACATGTCTTACAGTAGCTCACACAAGTGACCTAAAATGTTGTGGCATGAATATCTGGTTTATTTCCTAGGGTTCCAACGATAATTCTACTATCTCAATTTCCCAAACACATTCTCAACTTCATAATAAATCAAATCATACTATGTAAATTCGATGACAATTCAAACACATAGATCAACAATGTAGTTGTGTTATTTACATACAACTTACCTCAGATTACAAAACGTATACGACTAGTCGGTTTAGTCGATTTACTTGGCTTTCCCCCGGTCTAGGTTCGAATTTGGAAATTCTTGATCTATATTAGCAAAATGCACTCATTTAGTCACTAAAAACCACTAGGAAAATTTAAAATTCACATCTTAGGTAAAATGACCATTTTGCCCCTAGACCTTAGTAAAATGACCATTTTGCCCCTATGCTCGAAAATCAGTTTTTATCGAATTTCTTCTTATCTCAAGCCTAGAAGAACCCTTTTTTACTCTTATAACAACTTCAAATTCTCATTATTTCATATACTTATCACCTATTTTACAACTTATGCAAAATAGTCCCCTTTTGGTGTTTTCCATGAAAACCTCTTCACAAAAGTTGTTTGTAAAGCAACTAGGACTATTATTCTTCCATAAAACCTCAGAAACTAGCACAAATAAATTCATGGAAAACCCCTAAAATCTTGTTTATTAAGCATAATAATCCTCTCATTCGAAAGCTTATGCTTCAAGGAGTTCAAAAATGTAGAAATCATTAAGAGAAACTATCAAAATCACTTACTTGAGAGGGCTTAAAGTTGCTGAAATCTTTGAAGCTTGCAAAACCCAAAAGTGGCTGATAATTTTGGCTAAGAGGAGATAAAGATGATAGCTTCTCCCTTTTTATTTTATTTAATACCACACAGGTCAAAATTGATAACCTAAGCTTCACCTAATTTTGACCTTCTCCAAAATTTATACCCTATGGCTGGCCATGCTATAGAAAAGAAGTTTAATTTCTCTTTTAAGATTACCAATTTGGTTTTCTAGCTATTAGACACCTTTAGCTATTAATCTAGGACTTTTACATTTTATGCGATTTAGTCCTTTTTCGCAATTGAGCTCACAAACGTCAAAATTAACTAACCAAATTTTAGATAGACTACTATATACATGATATGACTCTAAAATAATAATAAAATAATCTCTCTGACCTCATATTTGTGCTCTCGAGACCACTATTTTGACTAGGCCCTAATTCGGGCTGTTATAAAGAGCTAGTTTAAAACCATGTCTGGGACATGCCATCAGCCTCGATTATGATAGTCAGTGTAAGACCATGCCTGGGACATGGAATCGGCACCTTACCCCAGGTTTCAGGCTTATGAAATATCTGGTAGAGTTTCGAATGGTTCAACGGTGAATATTACGATTGTGAGTTAATAAGGAAGGTATAACCGTGTTGTGAGTGGTACAGATACCTAATTGGTATGTATGGGAAATGAGCTCAATATAGTATATGTGACTTGTATGGATGGTAATGAGTAAGTGTGCTTATATGCAACTTACTAAGCTTTTACGCTTAGTCCCTCTCCTTTCCTTTTTCTTTCAGTGCCGCCTAACTAGCTCAAGGATCACCGGAAGTCAAATATATCGATCACACTATCAGTCGAAATATTTGGTATACTTAGATTTATATTTTTGAGTATAGCATGTGTAGGGCTAGACCTTGTTATTTTGTGTCTTTGTGAATTGGCCAAATTTGTTGGCCTGGGATAGATCCCACACTTTGCACTAAGCCCTGAATGATGGCTACCTTTCATTTTGAATTTATAAAATATGCATCTTCATGGTTGAATGAATGTCTTTTGTGGCTGATTTGATTATGAAATTATACTTGTTTTGGTATTGGCTGGTATTTGTATGAGAACAGGTAGGCAAGGGTGGCAATGAGGTTTGGTAAATAGCCTTATATTGTCCATACGGGTAGATACATAGGCGTGTGTCTAGACCATGTGTGACACACGGTGAGCCCTATAGGCATGTAATCCGACCGTGTGTCTCCTGCACGTAAAGATTTCAAGCCAGTATGCATGGTAATAAACACACGGGTAGAGACATGGCCGTGTGTCTTAGTCGTGTGAAGGACATGGCCCAGCACATGGGCGTCTGCCTTGGCCATGTGACATTTTGAGTATGTTGATGTCAGAAATAGAATGTCCATGTTTTCGCACATGGGCTAGGACACGGGCGTGTCGTGGCCGTGTGAGGGACATCGGCCATTGACACGGGCATGTGTCTGGCCATGTGAAAACCCCTATAGGTGTGATTTAAAAATTAATTCTACACGGGTGTGGGACAGGGGCGTGTCCCAAGGTGCTTAGGCCATGTGAACCACACGGGCCATCAGCACGACCAGGTTAAGATGGTCACACGAGCGTGTTACCTTTTTATACGAGCGTGTGCCCTATTTTAAAGAAAAATTTCTTAAGGTTGGTTTAAAAGTCAGGAATGGTTCTGAATAGTTTTCAATGATAGATTTAGGGCTCGTAGGCCCATAATAAGAAGTTTAAAGTGGAAATTAAAAAGGTTTTAAATTGAACCGAGTCTTGGTGACTTAAAGTTGTTCGAATGCATGAGATCAAGTTAGGTAATGCCTTGTACTCCGCTCTAGCGTGGGTTACAGGTATGTGGTGTTACATTTAGTGGTATCAGAGCTATGGTTTAGTCAGTTCTAGGACTAAGCTAGTCAGAATACGAGTCTAGCTATACATGCCATAACTGTATATTGATAGTGTGACGAATCCTGACGATTATAATTATGTTTTCATATAGTAAATGGATCCTGATAGAGCCACGACGAATAATGTGGAAAGTAATGTGCCGACTCCCGCTAAAGGGACCACGCCAATTGAGAGTGAGCCTGTGACTATGGGCTAGAGTGGAGGGGCTAGAGAAGCCTATCTCCGTTTGATAGATGCTTGGTACACGGAGTTCGTTCGTGCGAACCCGAACACTTCACCTCCCCCACCTCCTCCGGTTTCTTAGTATGCCCCGGTAGCTCCACAAGGTGTGGACATGTTTAGATGAGAGAAGCCTTCAGTAGATAAGATCCGAAAATAAGGGGTTGAGGAATTTCGGGCTAACTTAGATGATGACCTAGAGAGAGTAGAGTTTTGATTGGAGAATATCATTAGAGTATTCGAAGAATTATCATGCACATCTGAGGAGTGCATGAAGTGTGCAACGTCACTCCTACAGGATTCAGTGTATCGGTGGTGGAATACTTTCGTATCCGTGGTACCGAGAGAAAGAGTAACTTGGGAATTCTTCCAAGAAGAGTTTCGAAAGAAGTACATTAGCCAGAGATTCATGGACCAAAAAAGGAAGGAATTTTTAGAGTTGAAGCAAGGTAATAAGACTGTGACGGAGTATGAACGTGAGTTTGTGAAACTCAGCAAGTATGTGCGAGAATGCGTATCCACTGAAGCTACCATGTGTAGCCTCAATGAAGACATTCGAGTGTTTGTTGGCATTTTAGAGCTACGAGAATTTGTAGCCCTTGTTCACAGAGCTTGTAAGGCCGAAGAGCTGATTAAAGAAAGGAGGAAAGTGACTTTTGAGTCGCGGGATTCGAAGAAGAGATAGATGGGGAAATCACATCAGTCCTCATCTAAGAGATCAAGGGAGTTTACTACCCAATCGAATGTTTCGAAGGGATATTCGAAAAGAAATAAGAACCAGCAGAACATGGCATCTAGAGCCCAGGCCACTTCGGTCGCGAGTGTCGACAGTGCTCGACCAAATAAGCTGGAGTGTTCGCAATGTGGAAGACGTCACTTCGGTTAGTGCCGAGGAAACGAAAGGGGATCCTTCAAGTGTGAGTCACTAGTCCACTTTATCCGTGATTGTCCTGAGATGAAAGAAAAAGAAAGGAAGTAAGAAGTAAAGGCAAGTAGTGCACCGTTGAGGGGTAGACCACAAAAGAATCCCAAGAGTGGGGCTAGCAGTAGGGGCGTGGCAAGAGATGCCAGAGTAAGTTCTGAGGGCAGAGCACCTGGAAGGACTTATACTATACGTGCCTGAGAAGAGGCAGAGTCTCCCAATGTAATTACTGGTAGTTTTTCTATCCACGATATAACAGTTGTTGCTTTAATTGACCCGGGATCTACCCGCTCTTACATCTGTATGGAATTGATACCTCGTATAAGCATGCTAGTAGAGTCCATTGAGTTTGTGATCAAAGTGTCTAATCCTTTAGGCAGATATGTACTAGTGGACCAAGTGTGTAGAAATTGTCCTTTGATAGTTAAATGTCATTATTTTTTGGCTAACTTGATGTTATTGTTGTTTAATGAGTTTGATGTAATCCTTGGGATAGATTGGTTGACTGCTCATAGTGTTGTAGTGGACTGTAGGAAAAAGATAATTGAGTTGGAATGTGAAGACGGGAATGTTCTTCGAGTTGGACCAGATGAGTCAGATAATCTGCCTGTAGTAATATTGTCTTTGACTATTGAGAGATATTTGAAGAAAGGATATGAGGCTTATCTAGCTTTTGTGTTAAACACTCAAGTGTCTGAGCTGAAGATTAAATTGGTACCAGTGGTTTGTGAGTTTATAGAGTGTTTCCAGAAGAATTACCCGGATTGCCACCAGTAAGGGAAGTTGAGTTGGGAATTGAGTTGGTCCCTAGTAGGACGCCGATCTTGATTGCTATGTATAGGATGGATCCAACGGAGTTAAAAGAGTTGAAAGCACAGTTGCAAGAGCTAATCGACAAGGGCTTTGCGAGACCAAGCTTTTCCTAGTGGGGTGCTTCGGTACTCTTTGTGAAGAAGAAAGATGGGTCGATGAGGTTATACATCGACTACAGATAGCTCAACAAGGTAATAGTGAAGAACAAATATCCTTTGCCAAGAATCGATGATTTGTTCGATCAGTTAAAGGGAGCCACTGTATTTTCCAAAATTGATTTGAGGTCTGGCTACTATCAGCTAAGGGTTAAAGAGCAAGATATGCTGAAGACTGTGTTTTGGACAAGATACGGGCATTATGAGTTCCTCGTCATGCCCTTTGGTTTGACTAATGCCCCGGCGGTGTTTATGGATTTGATGAATCGCGTTTTTTGACCGTATCTGGATAAATTTGTCGTCACATTTATCGATGACATATTAATTTATTTGCGTGATGAGAGCAAGCATGTAGAACATCTGAGAATTGTGTTGCAAACTTTGAGAGATAAGCGGCTTTACGCCAAGTTCAGTAAGAGTAAATTTTGGATTAAAGAGGTCGGATTTCTAGGGCACATTGTGTCGAGTGATAGGATCAGAGTTGACCCAAGCAAGATCTCCGCTATTGTAGAATGGAAACCGCCAAGGAATGTAACTGAAGTTCGAAGCTTCTTGGGTTTGGCCGGATACGACAGACGGTTTGTAAATGGATTTTCTAAGATAGCTACACCGATGACAAGACTACTGCAAAAAGATATCAAGTTCGAATGGACAGAAAAGTGCCAACAAAGTTTTGAGAAACTAAAGACTTTATTAACTGAAGCACCAATGTTAGTGCAATCGGAGTCAGGCAAGGACTTTGTGATATATAACGACACCTCCTTGAATGTTTTGGGGTGCGTGCTCATGGAAAAAGGCAAGGTTATAGCCTATTCCTCGAGACAATTAAAGCCACATGAGAGAAATTACCCCACCCATGACTTGGAGCTAGCAACTGTAGTGCTCGCATTGAAGATCTGGAGACACCACTTGTATGAAGAGAAATGTCGGGTATTCACCGACCATAAGAGCTTAAAGTACTTGATGACTTAAAAAGAAAAGGATTACGTGTTGGTAATGGATTACCATCCGGGAAAAGCGAACGTCGTTACCGATGCATTGAGTAGAAAATCATTATTTGCAGTGAGAGCAATGAATGTCAATATGGCTTTGTCTAATGATGGTTCAGTCCTAGCAGAGTTTAGAGCTAGACCGACATTCTTCCAAGAGATATGAGAAGCTCAGAAAGGTGATGAGAAATTACAAGCCAAGAGAACTCAGTGTGAATCAGGAATTGAATCAGATGTTCGTATTAGTATTGATGGATATATAATGTTTAAAAATAGAGTTTGTGTACCTAAGGACAACAAACTTATTCTGAAGGTTTTGAGAGAGGCGCATAGTGGTTGTTTATCCGTTCATCGGAGTAGTGTGAAAAAGTACAACGGCCTAAAGAAAATGTATTGGTGGTCGGGTATGAAAAGAGACATTTCTGAGTTCGTCTCCAAGTGCCTAGTATGTCAACAAGTAAAGGCTGAACATCAAGTACCTTCAGGTCTACTTCAGCCTATCATGGTCCAGAGTGGAAGTGGGATCGGATCACTATGGACTTTGTGACGGGTTTGCCAGTGACCCCGAATAAGAAAGATGCAGTATGGGTTATTGTTGATAGGCTAACAAAGTCGGCACACTTCATACCTGTGTGTTTTGACTACTCCCTTGAGAGATTAGCTGACTTGTACGTTTCTGAGATTGTGAGATTACACGAGGTGCCCATATCGATTATTTCAGATAGGGACCCTAGATTTACCTTGAGGTTTTGGAAAAAGTTACAAGAGGCATTGGGAACAAAGTTAAGTTTTAGCACAGCTTTTCACCCGTAAACTGACGGTCAGTCGGAAAGAGTAATTCAGATATTAGAGGACATGTTACGGTACTACGTCCTTGAGTTCCAAGGTAGTTGGGAAAAGTATCTACCATTGGTTGAATTTTCCTATAATAATAGTTATCAAACAAGTCTGAAAATGGCGCCTTACGAGGCTTTGTACAGACGAAAGTGTCGAACGCCCTTATACTAGACTGAGTTGAGAGAGAGCTAGATTCACGGGGTCAATTTAGTCAAAGAGACTGAAGAAAAAGTTAAAATGATTTGTGACTGCTCGAAAGTTGCCTCAGATAGATAGAAATCATATGCGGATTTGAAATGAAAGGAAATTGAGTTTCAAGTCGGTGATAAGGTATTTTTGAAAGTCTCTCCATGGAGAAAAGTTCTGAGATTTGGTAGAAGAGGAAAGTTGAGTCCTTGCTTTATAGGACCTTATGTGGTTACCGAGAGAGTGGGGCCAGTTGCCTATCGATTGGAGTTGCCATCGGGATTGGAAAAGATTCTCTATGTGTTTCATGTATCCATGCTACGCCAATATAGATTAGACCATTTGCATGTGATTAAGCCGACAGAGATTGAGATTCTTCTAGACTTGACTTATGGCGAAGAGCCGGTCAAGATTTTAGCCCGAGAAGTCAAACAATTAAGAAATAAGAGTATAGCACTGGTTAAAGTTTTGTGGCATAGACATGGAGTCGAGGAAGCCACATGGGAACCCGAGAAGTCTATGAGAGAGCAGTATCTGAACTTATTCACCGGTAAGATTTTCGAGGATGAAAATCCCTAAAGGAGGAGAAATGTAATAGTCTGACTTAGGGCCTAGTTAGAAAAGTAGTCTCAGGACCACAAATCCAAAGTCAGAGAGATTATTTTATTATTATTTTGGAGTCATATCATGTATATAGTAGTCTATGAAAAGTTTGGTGAGTTAATTTTGATGTTTATGAGCCCAATTGCGAAAAAGAACTAAATCGCATAAAATGGAAAGTTCTAGATTAATAGCTAAAGGTGTGAAATAGCTAGAAAATCAAATTGGGAGTCTTTAAAGGGCAATTAAACCCTTTTTCTATAGCATGGTCGGCCATAGAGGACAAAATTTTGGAGAAGGTCAAAATTAGGTGAAGCTTAGATCATCAATTTTGACTAGTGTGGTATTAAATAAAACAAAAAGGGAGAAGCTATCATCTTTCTCTCTTCTTAGTCGAAATTATCAGCCATTGTTGGGGTTTGAAAGCTTCAAAAAGTTCAGCAACTTTAAGCCCTCTCAAGTAAGTGATTTTGATAGTTACTCTTAATGATTTCTACATTTTTGGACTCCTTCCATGAATGTATTTGCGATAGTTGCTAAGCTTTTATGGAATAATATGAGTCTTAGTTGTTTTATAAACAACTTTTGTGAAGGGGTTTTCATAGAAAACACCTAAAGGGGACTATTTTGCATAAGTTGTAAAATAGGTGATAAGTGTATGAAATAGTGAGAATTTGAAGTTTTTATAAGAGTAAAAAGGGTTTTTCTTCGCTTGAGATAAGAAGAAATTTGATAAAAATCAATTTTTGAGCATAGGGGCAAAATGGTCATTTTGCCAAGGTCTAGGTGCAAAATGGTCATTTTACCTAAGATGTGAATTTTAAATTGCCTAATTGTGTTTAGTGACTAAATGAGTGCGTTTTTCTAATATAGATCAAGAATTTCCAAATTCGAACATAGATCGGAGGAAGGCCAAGCAAATTGACTAAACTGACTAGTCGTATACGTTTTGTAATCCGAGGTAAGTTGTAGGTAAATAACACAACTACATGGTTGATATATGTGTTTAAATTGTCATTGAATTGATATAGCATTATTTTGATTTATTATGAAGTTGAGAATATATATAGGAAATTGAGATAGTAGAATTCCCATTGGAACCCTAGGAAATAAACAGGATATTCATGCTGCGACATTTGGGTCACTTGTGTGAGCTAGTGTTAGACATGTCTGGGACATGCATCAGCCACATTATGAGAGCCAGTGTAAGACCATGTCTGGGACATGGCATCGGCATTGTGACGAGTGCCAGTGTAAGACATGTTTGGGACACGCATCGGCCTGGGGACGTAAGCCAGTGTACGACATGTCTGGGGCATGCATCGGCTACGAGATGTGTCAGTATAAAACCATGTCTGCAACACAACATTGACACGGATATGTGAGAGCTATTGTAAGACCATGTCTGGGACATAGCATCACCCTCGATGATGATAGTCAGTGTAAGACCATGTCTGGGACATGGCATCGGCACCTTACCCCAGGTTTGAGGCTTATGAAATATCCGGTAGAGTTCCAAATGGTTCAACGATGAAAATTATGATTGTGAGTTAATAAGGAAGATATAACCGTGTTGTGAGTGGTACAGGTACCTAATTCGTATGTATGGGAAATGAGCTCAATGTAGTATATGTGACTTGTATGGATGATAATGAGTAAGTGTGCTTATGCCTATCTTTGGGTTATAAGTATAATGATCTTTGATAAATTTGTTGTTTTATATTTATTTATATGCAACTTACTAAGCTTTTACGCTTACTCCCTTTCCTTTTCTTTTTCTTTCAGTACCGCCTAGCTAGCTCAAGGATCACCGAAAGTCAGAGATATCGATCACGCTATCAGCCGAAATATTCAATATAGTTGGATTTATATTTGAGTATGGCATGTGTAGGGTTAGACCTTGTTATTTTGTGTCTTTGTGAATTGGCCAAATTTGTCGGCCTCGGATAGATCCCACACTTTGCATTAAGCCTTGAATAATGGTTAACTTTCATTTCGAATTTATAAAATATGCATCTTCATGGTTGAATGAATGTCTTTTGTGGCTGATTTGATTATGAAATTATACTTGTTTTGGTATTGGCTGGTATTTGTATGAGAACAGGTAGGCAAAGGTGGCAATAAGGCTTGGTAAATAGCCTTATATTGTCCACATGGGTAGATACACGGGCGTGTGTCTAGACCGTGTGTGACACACGGTGAACCCTATGGGCATGTAATCTAACCATGTGTCCCCTGTACGTAGAGATTTCAAGCCAGTATGCATGGTAATAAACACACGGGCAGAGACACGGTCGTGTGTCTTAGTCGTGTGAAGGACACGGCCCAGCACGCGGGCGTGTGCCTTGGTTGTGTGACATTTTGAGTATGCTGATGTCAAAAATAGAATGTCCATGTTTTTACACACAGGCTAGGACACGGGCGTGTCGTGGCCGTGTGAGGGACACTGGCCATTGACATGGCCGTGTATCTGGCCGTGTGAAAACCCCTATAGGTGTGATTTAGAAATTAATTCTACACGGGTGTGGGACAGGGACATGCCCCAGGGTGCTTAGGCCGTGTGAGCCACACGAGCCATCAGCACGACCATGTTAAAATGGTCACACTAGCGTGCTACCCTTCTATACGAGTGTGTGCCTTATTTTAAAGACAATTTTCTTAAGGTTGGTTTAAGGAATGGTTTCGAATAGTTTTCAATGATAGATTTAGGGTCGTAGGCCCATAATAAGAAGTTTAAAGTGGAAATTAAAATGGTTTCAAATTGAACCGAGTCTTGGAGACATGAAGTTGTTCGAATGCATGAGATCAAATTAGGTAATGCCTTCTACTCCACCCTGGCGTGGGTTACGGGTATGGGGTGTTACACTCTATGACCTATTGTTAAGAATAGTGAATTACTATTTTCATTAACAGCATTTAACCAGCCAGACAACCATATGCTTCGACCCGCATTGAATGCTGGGCCATTCGTTAAAGATAAAAGCACATTGAACCCGTATGAAATTTTACCATGAGCAGATTGGATCCATTAGGAAAATATGGGTTCGATTAAGATTTTTTTCTCTGGAGTCCCAAAAGCAAGCATGACATCATTATGGACATAAAGTCCCAATGTATGGAATTCCAGAAAGAGGCTGGCCTAACTTAAATGGAATATGATTGCTTCTTTATGGTCTAACATTCTTTCCAATACATTATCCTCATTCTTTTCTAGAATGTAATATCTCATAAAAAATATAGCTCCGTGGGAAAAAGCTCCTGTCATGATGAATCCTGCGATGTATTGGTGATGGGTATATAACGCAGCTTGAGTAGTAAAGTCTTGTGCTATGAATGCATAAGCAGGTAAAGAGTACATGTTTTGAGCTACCAAGGATGTAATAACCCCTAAAGAAGCAATAATAAGTTTTATCTTTTCTCCCACCTTTAGAAAAATAAAGCATAGGCATTTCGGGACTGTCGTCCGTTAGATTTTTCTAAAAGGTAACTATCTCAGTTTCATATCATATCGAAATTTATATATAATCCTTGAAAAAGACTTCTTCCTCATAAAAAAGACTTACTGTCTTTGGGATCTGATGCTACACCGCTGCTCAATAACTTAGGGGATCGGCTCTATTACATAAGTCGATTCCTTATTTTTATCTCATACAATGACATAAATAAGCAGTTCTTATTTATTGTATCGACGCAAAACCTGTCGTGAATTGAAAATGTGCATGTGCGAGCCTCTTCCATGCATTGTGCAAACCTCATCTATGCGTTGAGTGAACTCTTAGCATGAATCTATGTCTGTGTGTTTTTATATGCTATGCGAACCTTGAGTAAAATGTATACATGCATCCAGGGTTAGGTTAAATATATGATATATATAAGCCTTTAAATTTTGCTATATAATATAATTTGTGTGTATTGTTATATATTATATATAGGTTTGTGGCATTTAATTTATGTAATATATATACATTGATGTAAAAGGGAATTGTTATATATAATGACTGCATGCACAGAGGTTATTATAAATAATATATGTACATAACTTTGCATTAAAAGGGTTTTGTATTATATGTATGCATGCATGGGTTTTAATATAAAAATATATTTACATATCTTTGCACTAAAATTTTTTGTTCTATCTATTATATATAAATGTATATATATGCAGTGCACAAACCCTAAGTCTACTATGCTGTTGTTTTATGCTTAATTTTTTGTTTTGCAAGCTATTCTATGATGTGTTGCGGTACTGTGAGCTCTATTAAAAATTGTAAGCCTAAAATGACGTGATCTGTAAATGTGTATTACTACGAGATGTTGGCATTGTGAATTTTTGGAACCACTAGATATAGTTGGCATGCCATAGGATCGTGAGTGCTCACTTATGTAACGTGATAGGGAATTATGGCCCAATGATTTGAAGGAGAAATAAGGGAATGTTGAGTAATGCTTCATTCTACGAGGATCGTAAGGGTGTGTTTTTCGGAGAGAGTGAGCATTCGTTCTACACATATATGGCAATTTGAGTGACTCTATGAGTCTTAGGGTGTGTTTTAGGAGAACCGTTTATCCAATGAGTATATTATTTAATTATGCTTCATTTTCACGAATTGCTAATATATCACTAAACTAAACGGGGTTGATTATATGTGAATTAAAGACACGCGAACCGATTGTATGCAAACCACCTACGTGCAGAACTGTTTATGTGCTAACTATTTTATGCGATCTATCTAGAGGTGAGTTATTTAGTTTGTGAATTATTTATTTGTTTTCTTCTGTTGTGACATGTGTATTCACTGAGCCTTCACAAGCTCATCTCTTTTAGTAGTGGAAAAGTGATAATAGTATGTATTTTTAATAAAAATCGGGGGTTTATACTTAACTATATAGTGGCATCCTTAAATTCTATTTATGTGTCATACAATATAAAAAACAAAACCTCAACCCTAAATCCCATGCCATAGTTCAAAATAAAATATATTCAAACTTTGAATAATTAAATAAATTGAATAATAAGCATAAATAATTCAATAAATAAAAACTTAGTCGAGACCCTCTGGATGTCGCATCCACGTTTTAACTTGGTGGATTATCTATAAGGATGGAAATAAATGGGGGATTGAGCTATGACACTTAGTGTGAGTCGCTTCATAAGAAAATCATAGCAACCAGTCGTTAAGACATATTAAATAATAACACATAGAATAATCGTATTCAACTAACAATTCCAAATATCGATTTTTCAAATTAACCATCAATAGTACCAGACATTTCACATTAGCAATTCCAAAATATCAATATCATAGTTTACTCATCCATATATATAAATATATATATTTAAGTCATCTCAGACATTCCAGTTGAGTATGCGCATGCTTTCATAAATGTCATACATTTTTGGTTTTAACATAAAAGATCCTACCTCACCGCTATACACGAGAATTGGAGTTCCCCAAAACTCCAACCACCAACACACTGGATTGTGGATTAACCACCAATAGTTCGCAAAATAACTGCCAATGGCTATGGAGACACTGCAGAAACATAACAGATGGAATCTGCCATGGCTATGGGTAGATAGCAAAATGTACAGGTAAAATCTACCAATGGCCATGGACGCACAACATGTTTGCAGGTAATAGTTGCCAAAGGGTTGTGGATGCACAAAAAAACATTGCAGGTGAAATCTGTCTATGGCTGTGAGTACGTAGCAAAATAAATACAAATAAACTGTCAATACTTCCTCTGTTCATTACGTCCCACCCCATGCAATGCAAGTTTATTGGCAATTTATATATAGAAACCTTAAATAGTTATACTAAGTCGCGTGTTAGTTAATTATTTTTACTATATCAAGTTTACTGGCAAATTAACGAGTGAATTCCTTCCAAAAAGAAAAAGAAGTGCTAATTATAGTAAGTAAAACTTGATCATACTATTTACCCATGATAATTAAAATAGAAAATTTTTAGTTAGTTGCAATTTGGCCTTACTCTATCTATATAAGATGGTTTGAAACAAAACAAAAGACAGAAATCATTCTCTCTTTGAAGTAAATGAAAATAAAGTATGGCTATTCAATTTAATTTTGTTTCATCCATGTTGATACTAGTACTTCTGTCCATATCATCCATTGAAGGTCAAGGAGGAAGAGGTGGTGGTGTTATTGATGTTGTTGCAAAGTTTGGTGCAAAGGCAGACGAGAAAACAGATTTGAGTAAGGTAAGCAAAATATCATATAACTTTATAGTCAGCAGATAAAAGTATGCATAACTATTTCCAAATCTCTTATCTTTATATGTATCTTTTTTTATTTTTTTATTTGGTTTTAGCCATTGTTGGATGCTTGGAAAGAAGCATGTGCCTTGACATCTCCGTCAAAAATTATGATTCCTAAAGGGATATATTTTTTAAGTACAGCTACCTTAGATGGTCCTTGCAAGGCTCCTATTGAGCTTCAAGTTGAAGGCACTGTGAAGGCTCCGGCAGACCCTGGTGCTTTCAAGGAGCCTAAATGGATTGCCTTCAATAGGATTGAAAATTTCAAATTGTCTGGTGGAGGAGTTTTCGACGGCCAGGGAACCACTGCTTATAAAAGGGAAGGTTACAAAGGTAATGATTATTGTGGTTCACTTCCTATTGTAAGTTATTTTCATATTGAGAAGTTACGACTTTTGTTTTTATAAATAGAATTAAGTAATAATTATTTTTTGTTTCATTCTGGAATTAAACAGAACTTAAGGTTTGATTTTTTAACCAACGCAATGATACAAGATATAACTACTAAAGATAGCAAGCGCCTCCAGCTAATGTTCTAAGATGCAAAACATTACTTTCGAACATTTCATCAGATCTGCACTTTTGTTAAAGCCCAAACACAGATGGGATTCTCATTGGGAGATCATATGGGGTCAATGTTCTTAACTCAGAGATAAAAACTGGTGACGATTGTGTTTCAATTGGGGATGGTTCCAAAAATTTGGTTATCAATGGAGTAACTTGTGGACCAGGACATGGTATCAGTATTGGCAGTCTCGGATTGTTTAAAAATGAAGAACCCGTTGATGGAGTTACAGTAAAAAACTGCACCATGACTAATACTTCCAATGGTGTTAGAATCAAAACTTGGCCAGGTGCTGAACCTGGCACTTGTTCGAACATTCACTTTGAGGATATTACCGTGACCAATGTCACTTCTCCTGTTATAATTGATCAGAAATATTGCCCATGGAACAAATGCAAAATAAATGTATGTACATATTTATCAAAATCGTAAGAGAGCAAAAAGAGTTAATCGGTAATTGAATCATTATTTTGTTGATGCAGGAAGAATCAAAAGTTAAACTAAGCAACATTAGTTTCAAAAACATTCACGGCACTTCACGCGTCAAAAAGTCATCAAGATTATTTGTAGTGCTACTTTGCCTTGTGAAAATGTGGAACTTGCAGACATTGAAATTACGTACAGTGGACCGACTGGACCTGCAATATCACAATGTTCAAATGTGAAGCCTAAAGTTAGTGGCAAACAAAATCCAGCTGCATGTTCCGCCCCTATCCCAGTAAAACCTACCCCGACCGCTTAATTAATAGCATAGGTATAAATTTTTTTGATGACGTTGTAACTCCTATAATTATATTTATTTTGCAAACAAATTTTGTTTTGTTTTACATTCTATGTTATTAAGAATATTTTTCTTAAACTTAATTATTTTTAAAAATACACTTCAACAAAAACTATTGCAATGTGATAAAATTTTATGCATTTTGGCTTACGATATAATTATTTTTAGAATAGTGCTGAATCAGATACTATTTAATTATTTTGTTTTTTATTTATATAAATTTGTTGTTTTTTATTTATAAAATTGGCATAATAAAAATTTTAATAATCAATATTTATACACTGTATCAATTTAGTTTTGATTCTAAAAATAACCTTTAACTTTTACACCTTGTATAATTTTATTTTCTTTTTAGTTTTGTTTTTTTATGACTCTTTCACCTTAAAAGATAAAAAAAAAAATTTATCAATAAAATTTGATCCAAAATATATTAAAATTAAAAATATAAAAATTTTAACTTTTTTTATAGTTTTTAAATTTAACTTTTAATGTTACACATAAAAGCAAAACTGTAAAAAATACAAAATTGCACTATATATGTTAGGGAATTGAACTTTTTAGAATAAAGATTAAGTTGACACAATGTATAAATGTTGAGAGCTAAAATTACTATTATATCAATATTAAAAGCTGTCAAAGTTTTATAAAATGTTCGGCGATGGAAAACATCAAACTGGTTGAATCAAAAAACGATGGTTTAACCCAATAGCCTATATACTAAACGACCCGTCATTGCAACGAATTAGTGACTCCTAGCAGGTACGATAGTTTAACATAACTATCAATCAAACAAGCCCTTCTAATAAGTTACCTAAAAACCATCGTATAACCAAAGAAAATCCCCCTAGATTAAACTCAAACATTATGAAACTCCAACTTAAGGCCTCGTTGGCCTTATAATAAGGACCAATCCCTCATTGGCCTTATCATAGTTATGTTTCATGGAAAACATCAGACTCCTAGGATTAACCCAAGTTGGAAGTTGCCGAGTTGATAAGATAACTGGTGGCTTCATGTTGTTTTTCTCTATATTTGGTATAAGTCCAACATTGATACGCTCGATCTTTTTATATATATTGTAACGCCTCGATTTTTGGGCCTAGAAGAGTTGGGCTTTGAGTCTAGGATTCGGATAGAAGAAAACCTGAATAATTAAGAAGTTTTAAATATTATCGTTTAAGAAAAAAAATTTGAATTAAATTACTACTAGAAAATTTTTACTGTATTTATTATTACGGATATTTTAAATTTTTATGAAATTTTAATTAGTATTATGAGATAAAATTTTTATTATTAGAAAAATATTACTGTATATATGTTTGAAAAATTTTTATGAAAATTTTTATTATTATTTACTGTATTATTGATATTTGAAAATTTTAATTATTAGATATATTTATAAAATTATTATTATAATTATTATTATTAGATAGGGAAAAATATATATATTTATAAAAGTATTGTTGTTTTGGTGTTTCAACTCTACGAAAAAAATTGTTTTAATTTTTGCCTCATAGAGGGAATCTGGGCATAAGGCTTATAAAATAAATTGGGTAAGATTGGGAATGAAGAAGCGTACCTGGCCCAGTGGTTAGCATGCTAGGTAGTGGGAAGGAGAACTGGGGTTTGACTCCCAGCATGTGTAAAAGTGTTTTATTTTTTTTTATATCAGGGAACTACGCAGGGAAGCCTTATATATAGTTGGGGTTAAAAGGTAACACAAAGGGAAGTTCGGTCCATGGCGCGAGTGCCGGGAGTGTGTACTGATGCCTAGGTTCGAGGGTTGGCGCATGCAAAGGCTTGTTTTTATTTTAGAAGCTAGGTCACACTAAAGTAAGGTTTAAGAATAGTTGCGACCGAGTTATGCTACAAGGACGCTTGTGGCGCAGTGGCAGTAAGGTGTTAGGGGTTCCACAAAGGAGCGGTTCGAGTCCTTTCGTGGGCAAATTCCATTTTATTTTTAAAGCGGGCCAGAACTGGAGCAGGTAAGGTTTATAATTAATTGTAACCATATATTAATAAAGGAGAAAGCGTGGTGTAGCAGCCAGCAGCTCGGGCTAAGGTGCAAGGGCGCAAGGCGGACAGAGGTCTGGGGTTCAAGCTTCATCTCGCGCACGCAAGGTTGGGATTTCTGCTGCAAGCGTTGGGAAGGAGTTGGAGTCTGATCAGGACTCTTGGCAACATGCTGAAGCGGTGCAAACGGTGAGCTGATTAGTCAAGAGTTAGAATGGAATTTAAACATTGGATGTGGCCAAAAATCAAGGAGCAATTCGGGGAATTGGAATTTAGGAAGAATTCCTATGCCAAAATACACTCACTCGACCATAGCTAATAAGTGCCGTATAGTTTGGCCTTTAGGATTCAGTTCTTTTTCTTCTTCTTCTATTTTCTTTTCTTTTCTTTTCTCCTCTCTTCATCTACTTCCTTTCGTCTTCTTCTTTTCCTCTATAGCCAAATCTTTCTACTATTTTACTCATCTCCACTTTCTTATCATTTGCTCCTAAGCCTTATGCACAAAAGCCTATATTTCTTTTGTGCCGATTTATTCTAGCCAAACCCTCTGATTCTTCTCCATCTTGTGGACGATTCTTTCTTCTTCTAAACCCTAAAGTTCTGTCGACAAAGCCACTACAAAACTCTCATATCTCATCTTCTTCACTGTTTCAAAAAGCTAAAAACCCCATAGTTTTAGGGGCATAGCCGAATCTTTAGACCAGAAAAGGGCCGACTTCTGCTAGGGTTTGAGGGTTAGATCTACATCAGAATCGAATAAGAACTAAAGAGGAATCGTTGGCTGAAGGAACCGATGGTAAGTGTTTGAAACTATTTCTTTATTTCGGGAATTAAGAAAAGTCGAAACCCTTATGGGTGGCTATCGTTTTGGACTAAGGGTTTTGTGCCTCTTTCTGTTTGGTTGTGTAAGCGTTAGCATGAGCAAGGGGGACGTACAACAAAGGGCTTGAAGATTAATTCGGTTGGCTCATCAGATCTAACCCATATTTCGGCAAAAGGTAAAGAACTCTGGGATCTAAGGCTGTGTTGGCCGGATATGGTAAGGGGTTAAATACGTAGTTTGTTTTAGATATTTAGATTGACGTGGTAGTAATTCAATTGTAGGCAGTTCGTGTGTGTGGATCTCTCCAATGTACTGTTCTAAATCAGGTGTGTAAACGACACCCACTCATAGACTAGATCAGCAAAAGTCAAAAAGCCGAAAAGCTGGCATTTGTGAACTTACGAGCGTGCGAGCACTCGTGAGGTGGTTTGGTTGTTAATTTTGGTAATCGCAAGAAGTATGATTGCAGAGTGCGCAATTTCATGCACTTCGGTATATTTGGGCTTAATGGGCCGAAAACGGGTTAGTGGGCCAACGGGCCCCATTCGATAAAAACGCTCGGTAAGTGCTTCTGTTAATGAGTTAATGGTTAGAATATGTATGTAAACTCTAGAATAGTAAATTTTATTAAACTACCCCTAAGTATAAAAATTACCGTTTTACCCCTAAGTGCAAAATGACTATTATACCCTTAGGGTTAATTTTGACTGAAATGCATGATATTCTGATTCTGTTTGTTGTATGCCATGACATGTATATCTATTGCATGGGATCTGGGTTATGTTATGGAGGAAGAACCCGTTCTGGTGGCTGTGCCACATATTTTGATATAAGCAGCTTTGCTGTGGATTATAGTTAGTGCCGCAACCGGTGCTAACACTGTAAGTGTAGGGATGGCGTGGGTGATTTATTTCCCACAGAAAGTGTAGGGATGGACGGAGGCAAGTGCAGGGTTGGATGGGTTTATCATGCATTAATCATACGAGACTGTATTGAAATGGGCTCAACTGTGTTAATATGGGCAAGGCCCAATATATCTCGACTGTAATAGGGCTACGGCCCAGATTAATACTGATATGGGCTAGGCCCAATGTACTCTGATACTGTAAGGGGCTATGGCCTAGATTAATATTGATATGGGCTAAGGCCCAATTAACACTGATTTCTAAATAGGGCTTAGGCCCAATAAAGCTTGAACTGATTTGGGCTCTGGTTGGGATACTTTACACACTGAGTTTTCCGAACTCACCCCCTTTTTCCCATCTTTGCAGGTGAGCCTTAGATAGGTGGACTTGGAGCTGGAGGGATTCAGAGTGGCCATGTGGACTGTTTAAAATAAGTGTTTATGCCTTCACTTTTATTCTAGATTACTTCCTTTATGTTTTCGGGTTTTAAGTTGTAATAAGGCCGCTTTAATTATTTTTAATTGATTTAGTATGATTATTAGCTTAGGCATGATATGGATTTAAAGGTTTCGGATTGAAAATATCTAGGGCGCGTTTTTAAAAGAAATTATCTAATTTCAAAATATCGTGAAACAAGACAAAGCTTCCGCAACGAAAACGTTTTAAAAAAATTAACAAGTGCTTTCAAAGGCTTAAAACGAAATGGTTTTTCCTGAACAATCATTCAGTTAAAGTGTGGCAATGGTTGTGTGCATGTCTAGGAGTGGATCCATGGAGAGCTTGGTACTTAAGCAGTCTAATTGACTCACCTTCTCTTTTCCGGCATCCAACCTGGTGCACAGCTTCCATTCACTTTAATCTATAACAAAAATACTCTTTAAACACTAAAAAAGATGTTAGTTAAAACATGACTTTTACAGTAACGCTTCAATGTGACACGCCGAATTCGGGCCTAACTTCTAGGCCGGGTTTGGGGTGTTACATATATAAATTTGAACAATCATACTTATGTTCAAATATGAATATATGTTGAAAATAAATAAAAATTTAGGTAATACAAAGGCTTAAATTACTTTTTGTGATTTGAACTTGATAAATTTTCCTATATTATGGAGCCCTAAACCTTAAATTTGACAATTGATTCAACTTTGGGGCTTGGATTTTTTTATCTAAATTAAACCTTGAATTTTGTAGTTGTTCTCACAATGGGGTTTGAATTTTTTTTTGGTTCAAGTTAGTCCGTAAAAACCCTAGAGTTTAAGCCCCAATGTGGGAACAATTGTCAAGTTCAAGGACTAACTTGGACAAAAAAAAGTTTAAGCCCCAATGTGGGAACGATTACCTAATTCAAGTCTCAACGCGAGAACAATTTACTAAGCTCAAAACCCAACTTTGGAAAAAAAAAGTTCAGACTCGAATGTAAAAAAATTACTAAATTAGATCCAAATAGTGATTTAATCTTAACATATATGATATTTTGTGTGGGAAAATTTGGAGCATTATTTACATCCATTCCTTTCCCCATCTTTGCAGAACTTTATTTCATACTTTTCGGCCTTGTAGGTATGTATTAATTTTAACAATACCTACCCATTTTTATCCCAACCTTAGATTGTCAATCCTAGAAACCGGACCGATGGTATTGACATTAAATTATAGATTAAAAATAGAGTAAATAGAAATCACGTTAGTAATTAGGACTAAATAGGAATAATAGCAAAGTAGAGAACTTAAATAGGTAAATTAGGACTAATGGTTAGTGGGAGATTTATTAAAACAAGGGTAGAATTAGGAGGGATCTATAGGATAAATAAACCAATTTTATAAAGAATTTGGCTATATAAGCTGTCAAGATTATTTGTAGTGCTACTTTGCCTTGTGAAAATGTGGAACTTGCAGACATTGAAATTACGCACAGTGGACTGAATAGACCTGCAGTATCACACTGTTCGAATGTGTAGCCTAAAGTTAGTGGTAAACAAAATCCAGCTGTATGTTTTGCCCCTGTCCCAACAAAACCTACCCCAACCGCTTAATCAATACCATAGGTATAAATCTTTTTTATGACGTTGTAACTCCTATAATTATATTTATTTTGCAAACAATTTTTTTTTTGTTTTACATTCTATGTTATTAAGAATATTTTTCTCAAACTTAATTATTTTTAAAAATACACTTCAACAAAAAATATTGCAATGTGATAACATTTTTTTGCATTTAGGCTTACAATATAATTATTTTTAGAATACTGCTGAACGAGATACTATTTAATTATTTTGTTTTTTATTTATATAAATTTTTTGTTTTTTATTTATAATATTGGCATAATAAAAATTTTAATAATCAATATTTATATATTGTATCAATTTAGTTTTGATTCTAAAAATAACCTTTAACTCTTACACCTTGTATAATTTGATTTTCTTTTTAGTTTTGTTTTTTTTATGACTCTTTCACCTTAAAAGCTAAAAAAATAAATTTATCAATTAAATTTGATCCAAAATATATTAAAATTAAAATATAAAAAAATTATCTTTTTTTTTATTGTTTTAAACTTAACTTTGAATGTTACAAATGAAAGCAAAACTCTAAAAAAAAATACAAAATTGCACTACATATATGTTAGGGAGTTGAATTTTTTAGAATAAAGATTAAATTGACACAATGTATAAACGATGAGAGCTAAAATTACTATTATGTCAATATTAAAAGCTGTCAAAGTTTTATAAAATGTTCGGCGATGGAATCCATCAAACTGGTTGAATCAAAAAATGATGGTTTAACCCAATAGCCTATATACTAAACAACCCGTTATTGCAATGGATTAGTGACACCTCCTTCGGCTTATGTACTAAGCCGTGGCATTAGCTAGCAGGTTTGATAGTTTAACATAACTATCAATCAAACAAGCCCTTCTCGAGGAAAAATTGAGAACAAATTACCTAAAAACCATCGTATAACCGAAGAAAATCCTCCCTAGATTAAACTCAAACATTATGAAACTCCAACTTAAGGCCTCGTTGGCCTTATAATAGGGACCAATCCCTCATTGGCCCTATCATAGTTATGTTTCGGGGAAAATGTTAGACTCATAGGATTAACCCGATGTCGAAACCTCTTTTTAAAGGAGTGTTCAAAAAAGGGGATCGACTTTTGAAAAACGAAAACGGGAGTCGCCACCAACCTTTTTTAGGTGTGATTGGATCACCTCATAAAACGTTTTGGTCTACGAAAATTAAGAAAACAGGTTCGGGAGTCAGTTACGTATGAGGAAGGATTAGCACCCTTGCAACGCCCAAATTTGGTACCAAATTTAATGGTTTTTTGTCTTAATGTCAAAAATTTAAAATAAATTTAAAAAAAAATGATATTTCTTTAAAATTGTGATAGTTTGAGAAAAGAATCACAATTCATTCGTTCTTAAAAGAGTGCAAACATCATATCCAGCATGATTGGACATGATATCTTTAATCTTTTGTAACTAAAATCATCTTGCGATTCATAAAACTTATTTAAAAAGATATTTTAGATAATTATACGAACGAGAAATTGCAACCCAGCATGTTAGGGCACTATTTCTCGAATTTCTAAGTATTCAAAACATTGTCTTGCACCTCTTTTTAAAAGTTCCATTTTTATTTAAATAAAACATGACTTTTGGTCTTAAAAATGATACGTTTACATTTTATAAAAAATTATAATAACCTAGCTACCATATATATATTTTATCATTTCATGCAAGCATAGTAAAAATGATGGACAAGGATCTAAATTATCTAATATACTATTATTTGAATGCATGGTCATGGATAACATTATTACATACAAATTACAACATGGAATATAGTGAATTAAGTAGTATAAATTATATAACACATACATAACAACATTTCATGCAAACATATCTAATTTATCATAGTTAACTGATTTTATGTGAATATAAAAAGAGCAAGAACAAAATGATATATAAAATTTAACATATTATACAATACCAAATAAGAGTGAGTCTAAAAATAAGCTATTAAAACGTAAAAATATAAAATGGCTATTAAAAAATAATATAAAGTGAACCCCTTTTTTTAAAAAAAACGAAGAATACATATATAAAGATTATATTTTAAAGCATAATAAAAAAGGTACTAGATATTACTATATTTTTTTTAAATGAAGAATGTATTAATAAGTAATAATATATATTCTGTAAGGTAATATAGAAAATATGATAAAATATAATGCATAATATGATTTATAAATAAAAATATATAATAATATACCATATAGTAATAATAAAATATTTGATATAATGTAAAGAATATATATAATAGTAATTTAATAGGTGTTTTCATACTAAAACATAGTAAAATGGTTAATATATATATAGGGAAATACATAGTATTTATAAGTAAAAACATATAATAACACAATATAATGTGCATGAAAAATATTATATAATAAAACATATAATATGAATAATACATATAGTATACTATTTAGAATGTATAACAATAATATAAAATATAGTAAATAAATATATAACATATGATAAAATACAAAATAAATAATATATATAATAATAAATGAGTTTTTAATATATTGGATAATAAAAATAAAATATACTATTTTATAATTAATATTTAAAAACAGTAGTATATAAAGTATTTAAAATAAAAGGATTAAATTGAATTTAATTAAGAAATCTGGGGTTAATTTGTAATATAATAAAAATTTTAGACTTAATTAAAACACGGGCTAAAAATCCAGGGACTCATGGGGTAATTAAGCCCTAATCCCAAAAACGACTTCGTTTTTCTGAATGAATTTATAGGCCGTTGGGATCAAATTGAATTAAATATAACAGATTGGGGCTAAATTAAAATAATAATAAAATAAAATTATAAAGCTTAAAAAAAGCGGAAGGATCGATTGGGAAATTAGCCCATTTTCTAAAAACGCGCGGATCCTCTTCAAGTCTCGGGTCAACGCGCGGATCCTAGCCTTGGTACGACGTCGTTTGAAGCTAATTGGTTTTAAGCGAAACGGCACCGTTTCATCTTGGCTATATAAGTCAAATTTTAAGTTCTAAAATCATTTTAAGTTTGTTCTGAAAAAAAAAGAAGAAAGAAACTCTCTGAAAGAGAGTTGGGGAGGGCCTCTCGGAGTGTCACCGGACCTCCGTCCAGGGGTTTGCACGCGCTCACGCGCCTTCGTCATCTTCACCGCACACGGTGGTCGGAGATTTAAAAACCTTGCCTTTCAACGCCGATTAACGGTATCGCTTTCCTTTTTATTATTTGCAGTATATACATATGTACATATATTAAAAAAAATTCACCTTTTTGTATCTCGATCGACTGTAGTACTCCTTTCTGTATATGTATGTAAAAATAAACTTTTTATTGAGTCTGTATATGTATTCTAAAAATATCAGAATCCCCCACTCCTTTTACATCGTATCTGATTCAGGCTTTTATAGCCACTGTTTACAACATATTTTGATAAGGAATCTTTATTTCTTCCCATTTTGTTTGTTCGCTGCTGTTATTTTTTCCTATTTTGTAGGTATTCACGAGGAAAATTCGATGTTGATCGTGCTGGTAACGTAGATCTATCGGTGGCGATGATCACGGCGTGACTTGGAGTCTGGAATCGTGGCTGTGATAAGCAGCTGGAACGACAGGCATTGAGGATACTCGTTGATTGCAGCGCCTAGGGTTTCTGAAACCCTAGGCTTCTCTGTCTTCTATTTAGCAACTTGGGCCATTTGGGCCCCGTTTATTGTTGGGTTAAAATGTAATGGGGTAATAGGTTAATTGAGTCTTGTACGGGTTATTGGGTAGTTTTAGCTGGGTTACGGGTTAGTGGCATTTGGGCTGCTTATTGTAACTGGACTATTTAAAATCATTTATTTATTTATATATTTTTGTTTTATTTAAGCCCGGTCAAATTTGGGTTATTACACCCAAGTTGGAAGTCGCCGAGTTAATAAGATAACTGCTGGCTTCATGTTGTTTTTCTCTGTTTTTGGTATAAGTCCAACATTGATACGCTCGATCTTTTTATATAAACAATCATACTTATGTTCAAATATGTATATATGTTGAAAAGAAATAAAAATTTAGGTAATATAAAGGGTTAAATTACTCTTTGAGATCTGAACTTGACAAATTTTCCCATATTGTGGAACCCTAAACCTTAAATTTGACAATTGATTCTACTTTTGGGGCTTGGATATTTTATCTAAATTAAACCATGAATTTTTTAATTGTTCTCCCAATGGGGTTTGAATTTTTTTGTGGTTCAAGTTAGTCCGTAAAAACCCTAGAGTTTAGGCCCCAATGTGGGAACAATTGTCAAGTTCAAGGACTAACTTGGACAAAAAAAAGTTTAAGCCCCAAAGTGGGAACGATTACCTACTTCAAGTCTCAATGTGAGAGCAATTTACTAAGCTCAAAACCTAACTTTGGAAAAAAAAAAGTTCAGACTAGAATGTAAAAAAATTACTAAATTAGATCCAAATAGTGATTTAATCTTAACATATATGATATTTTGTGTAGGAAAATTTGGAGCAGTGTTTACATCCATACCTTTCCCCATCTTTGCAGCACTTTATTTTATACTTTTCTGCCTTGTAGGTATGTATTAATTTTAACCATACCTACCCATTTTTATCCCAACCTTAGATTGTCAATCCTAGAAACCGGACCGATGGTATTGAATTAAATTATAGATTAAAAATAGAGTAAATAGAAATCACGTTAGTAATTAGGACTAAATAGGAATAATAGCAAAGTAGAGAACTTAAATAGGTAAATTAGGACTAATGGTTAGTGGGGGATTTATTAAAACAAAGGTAGAATTAGGAGGGATCTATAGGATAAATAAACTAAGTTTATAAATGAATTTGGCTATATAAGCTGTCACTGCTTATTTGCTTCTCATGTTTTAATTTCCCTTTTTATTATTTTCTTTCTTTTTACACTTTCTTCATTTCAAAAGCTGTTGCATTTGGTAGTTAATTTTCCTTCAAAATTTTATTGAGCATTACATATCTAAGCAACCAAGCACCATTTTCTTTTTTAAATTCTCAAGTAAAACACCAACTTTTTCTTCTTAAACTTTGGTTCCATTATTGAGCGGACCGCTCGAAAGTCATGAAGGAATGCAAGATCAAAGGTAAACAATCTATTTTCATATCAAATATGCATGAAATGCTTTTGACTAAAGTTTCAACGGTTTAGATAGAAAATATAAATATATAAATAATCTTTGTTTTTTTATGATTTGGCTTCATGAAAATGGTGGATTGAAGCTGGCGAAGCTAAGAAATGTTGTTTAAAATAGTTTTGTTCTTGAGGAAGACGATGAACAATAGCTGATTCCTAAAGGAAAGAGTTAGGTGAGATTAACATTTAATTAACAGTCTAGATCTACAAATATATGTATGTTAGGAGGGTTAAAAGTTAGGAAATGGGGTAAGTATTAGATTAATAAAAATCTGCAAGAGCTAACGTAAGTAGTGGGATGTTGTTGAATAGAGAATGAATTAAATTGTTTTAGACAATATGTGATGTGTATTTTTTCATGCGAAGCTGAAAATATCGGAGGAGCATCGACTAACAGAGACAAAGGGAAGGAAAATGTCACATAATTGACATTGTGGTGAACAACTTGAGTACATTATATACTGTATTTGAAAACGAGGTCGCACTCTACTGAAAGCAAGTATGACTTGCAAACCCTATCTTCATGTTGTGAATTGAACATGTGCATGTGTGAACCTCTTCCATGCATTGTCCAAACCTCATCTATGCGTTGAGCGAACTCTTAGCATGAATCTATGTCTGTGTGTTTTTACATGCTATGCGAACCTTGAGAAAAATATATACATGCATCTAGGGTTAGGTTAAATATATGATATATATAGGCCTTTAAATTTTTCTATATAATATAATTTGTGTGTACTGTTGTATATTATATATAGGTTTGTGGCTTTTAATTTATGTAATATATATGCATTGATGTAAAATGGAATTGTTATATATAATGAATGCATACGCAAAGGTGATTATAAATAATATATGTACATAACTTTGCATTAAAAGGGTTTTGTATTATATGTATGCATGCGTGGGTTTTAATATAAAAAATATATTTACATACCTTTGCACTAAAAATTTTTGTTCTATCTATTATATATAAATGTATATATATGCGGTGTGCGAACCCTAAGTCTACTATGTTGTTGTTTTATGCTTAATTTTCTGTTTTGCAAGCTATTCTACGATGTGTTGTGGTCCTTTGAGCTCTATTAAAAATTATGAGCCTAAAATGACATGATCTGTAAATGTGTATTACTACGATATGTTGGCATTGTGAATTTTTGGAACCATTAGATATAGTTGGCATGCCATAGGATCGTGAGTGCTTACCTATGTATTGTGATAGGGCATTATGGCCCAATGATTTGATGGAGAAATAAGGGAATTTCGAGTAATGCTTCATTCACCGGGGATCGTAAGGGTGTGTTTTTAGGAGATTGTGAGCATTCGTGCTACACTTATATGGCGATTTGAGTGACTCTATGAGTCTTAGGGTGTGTTTTAGGAGAACCGTTTTTCCAATAAGTATATTATTTAATTAAGTTTCATTTTCACGAATTGCTAATATATCACTAAACTAAACGAGGTTGATTATATGTGAATTAAAGACATGCGAACCGATTGTATGCAAACCACCTACATGTAAAATTGTTTATGTGCGAACTGCTTTATGCGATCTGTCTAGAGGTGAGTTATTTAGTTTGTGAATTATTGATGTGTTTTCTTCTGTTATGTACATATGTATTCACTGAGCCTTCACAAGCTTATCTCTTTTAGCAGTGGAAATGTGATAATAGTATGTACTTTAAAAAAAAATCGGGGGTTTATACTTAACTATATAGTGGCATCCTTAAATT
Source organism: Gossypium longicalyx (assembly GCA_025698465.1). Lineage (NCBI taxonomy): Eukaryota > Viridiplantae > Streptophyta > Magnoliopsida > Malvales > Malvaceae > Gossypium > Gossypium longicalyx. The sequence goes on from CM046996.1 coordinate 55,282,063, forward strand.
CTATTTACGTGTCATGGAACATAAAAAACAAAACCTCAATCCTAAATCCCATGCCATAGTTCAAAATAAAATATATTCAAACTTTGAATAATTAAATAAATTGAATAATAAGCCTAAATAATTTAATAAATAAAAACTGAGGCAAGACCCTTTGGATGTCTCGTCCACGTTTTAACTTGGTGGGTTATCTATAAGGATGGAAATAAATGAGGGACTGAGCTATGATGCTTAGTGTGAGTCACTTCATAAGAAAATCATAGCAAACAGTCGTTAAGACATATTAAATAATAACACATAGAATAATCACATTCAACTAACAATTCCAAGTATCGATTTTTCAAATTAACCATCAATAGTACCACACATTTCACATTAGCAATTTCAAAATATCAATATGAAAGTTTACTCATCCATATATATAAATATATATTTAAGTCATCTCAGACATTCCAGTTGAGTATGCGCATGCTTTCATAAATGTCATACAATTTTGGTTTTAACATAAAAGATCATACCCCACCACTACACACGACAATGGAGTTCCCCAAAACTCCAACCACCAACACACTGGATTGTGGATTAACCACCAATGGTTTGCAAAATAATCGCCAATGGCTATGGAGACACATAAAAACACAGCAGGAATGGAATGCCATGGTCATGGGTAGATAGCAAAATGATCTGAGTAAAATCTACCAATGGCCATGGACGCACAACATGTTTGCAGGTAATAGTTTCAAAAGGTTGTTGATGCATAAAAAAAACCGTTGCGGTGAAATCTTCTATGGTGTGAGTACGCAGCAAAAAATAAATACAAATAAACTATCAATACTTCCTCTGTTCATTACGTCCCACCCCATGCAATGCAAGTTTATTGGTAATTTATATATAGAAACCTTAAATAGTTATATTAAGTCAGGTGTTAGTTAATTATTTTTACTATATCAAGTTTGTTGGCAAATTAACGAGTTAATTCCTTCCAAAAAGAAAAAGAAGTGCTAATTATAGTAAGTAAAACTTGGTCATACTATTTACCCACACTAATTAAAATAGAAAATGTTTAGCTGGTTGTAATTTGGCCTTACTCTATCTATATAAGATGGTTTGAAACAAAAAAAAAAGAAGACAAAAATCATTCTCTCTTTGAAGCAAATAAAAATAAAGTATGGCTCTTCAATTTAATTTTGTTTCGTCCATGTTAATACTAGTACTTCTGTCCATATCATCCGTTGAAGGTCAATGAGGAGGTGGTGGTGTTATTGATGTTGTTGCAAAGTGCAATATCCCGAATTAGGGCCTAATCGGAATAGTGGTTTCGTGACCACAAATTCGAGATAGAAACAATTATTTTATAATTATTTTGAGGTTTATAATATGATTGCATGATTGTGTGAAAATTTCGTGACGAAATTCTATGCATAAAGTGCTTAAGTTGAAATTAGGGACTAAATCGAATAATTTGCAAAACTTGCATTCTAGAAGTTTTTAGTATGAAATTAATTTGGAATATTAATGAGGAGGTCTTAAATAGAAATTTGACCAATTTCTAAAATTTTGGACAAAAATGGGATTATACATGAAAATTTTCAAAGAAAGGTATTAAGGGTATTTTGGTCATTTGGTAATTAAAAGATTAAAAAAAGGAAAAAGATGGCAAAATATGTCCATCTTCTTCATTAGGACGAAAATTTAAGGGTTCTCCATAGCTAGGGTTTGTTTCAAGCTTCCAAGCTCCATAGTAAGTGATTCCCCGTTTTTAATGTTCTTTACGTTTTTGGAGTCCCGGTAACTTGATTTAGCTTATTCTAGAAATAATTTAACCTAGGGTTCATATTTGAAAAAATACCCATAGGTGAAATTTGTGTATTTTGGTGTTTTATGATAGAATATGAGGTTTTAAATTATGCTAGACAACTTGTGCTACTCGGTTTTAAGTGAAAATGAGAAAAAGGGTTTAATTGGTAAAAATACCTAATAGTTATAAGTACATGTTAGAATGAGAATTTGATGTTTCCATAGAAGGGAAAAATGATCAGAATGTCATAAAACATAAGAAAATGGGATGAAGTTTAATTCCCGAGCCTAGGGGCAAAAGTGTAATTTTGCAAAAGTTTAGGGGCAAAATGGTAATTTTGCCAAAGTTCGTATTTGGGGCTGTTTTGATGAATTTATGTATTAAATAAGATTAATTTGGAATTATAGATCAAGAGAAACAAGATTCAAGTCGTGATTGAGGGAAAAACAAAGTTTAAGAGGAATAGGCTTGATTACTAATATTTTGTATCGAGGTAAGTTCATGTGTAAATGTAGTAACATAATTGTCATTTTAAGTAATTTAATGTTATTTATGTGATATGATGATTAATATCATGAAATATTATGCTTTATGGTTATTATTGAATAATATGTAAATTATGAATTGCTACCGAGTATCGGTTTTGATGTTCCGTGGGAGACGGCAAAGATGTGTAATCGAGGAAAAAGCCCGTTTGAACCTTGGGAATAGATTAGAATACAAGTGACATGTCACTAGGATGGTTGAGCATCCGAACTCGTTGAGTTGAGTCCGAGTTCACTTATGGATGCAAATGTCCGAACTCGTTGAGTTGAGTCCGAGTTCGTGAGATGTAACTAGGCATCCGAGCTCGTTGAGTTGAGTCCGAGTTCACTTATGGATGCGAAAGCCCGAGCTCATTGAGTTGAGTCCGAGTTCGCTTATGGGTGGGTTACATGGTAGCTTGGCTACATATGTGGCACTTATGTACAAACTTTCCGTGTATTCGAATTATATTCTGATGTGTTCAACGGGTGGATCTTAAGAAAATAAGGAGAATGCCTAAAACGAAGGTGACATGTTGGTCAGTGTGGTAAATGAGAAAATTTGACAGGTATGTGCTTAAATCCTCGAGTTGAAAACTTGGTAAGATGAAATCGTAGAAAGATATTAAATGTAAATGATGTTTTATGTGGGATTGTGTGATTATGTTACTTGCTATTTGCATGTGAACTTACTAAGCATTTATGATTACTCCCTCCTTTTCTTTCATTGTAGTTTTGACAAGCCGGCTTGAGAATCGGGATAGGTCGAAGACTCGTTCACACTATCTGAAGGCTTAAATCGGTAAAATAGCTTGTATATTTTAAATGTGGCATGTATGACAAAATACTCACTTTGTGTAATTGATCTTATGATATGGCTATGGTTTGGTAAGAAAAGGGTTTGTAAATGATTAGCCATTGGAATGGCCAATCTAAGTCTTATATGATGCTATGTATGTTTAAAATGATATTTAGTCCATGAAAATCCTTATTAAAGTGAAATTTGCCATAAAACAGAATCTGACAGTAGCAGTGATGTAAATTTGAAAAATCACTAAAAATAGTAGAAATAGAATTAAATGATGAGTAAGTTATGAAATTTAAGGTTAATGAGTCTATTTTCATATGGATTGAACAAAACATGTATATGAATTATAATTTATGAGACATTTGAATTTTTGTGAAACAGGGCCAGAGTGATTTCTGGATCCCCTGTTCTAACTTTGGAAATTCACCATAAATTGTGTAAAAATAATTAGAAGTCATAATTTATATGTACAGATTTCTTGTTGAGTCTAGTTTTAAGATAAACAATCTTCATAGTCATTGAAATTCTATACAGAGAGATATCTAATTCATAATACACAGAGGTCAGAGCAGTCTTACCCTGAAACAGGGGAGATTTTAACTAATAAACTGTACTAATTGGCCTAACCAAAAATTCTAGAAAAAAATTAGTAAATAGATATATGAGTATAGTTTCAGGGAAAATTTATGGAATTGGATTTCGAGTTTCGAAACTCGAGATATGAATTTTTAAGTGACTGTGATTTAGTTAGTCAGCTTGTCTGGAAATTTTAAAAATAAATGGTTTAAGCTGCTTAATTGATGAAATTAAGTTTAGTAACACCTCGTTCTTGACTCCAGCGACGGTCTCGGGTACGGGGTGTTACACAAAATTTGGTTCAAAGGAAAACGAGAAAACAGATTTGAGTAAGGTAAGCAAAATATCATATAACTTTATAGTCAGCAGATAAAAGTATGCATAACTATTTCCAAATCTCTTATCTTTATATGTATCTTTTTTATTTTTTTATTTGGTTTTAGCCATTGTTGGATGCTTGGAAAGAAGCATGTGCCTCGACATCTCCGTCAAAAATTCTGATTCCTAAAGGGATATATTTTTAAGTACAGCTACCTTAGATGGTCCTTGCAAGGCTCCTATTGAGCTTCAAGTTGAAGGCATTGTGAAGGCTCCAGCAGACCCTGGTGCTTTCAAGGAGCCTAAATGGATTGCCTTCAATAGATTGAAAATTTCAAATTGTCTGGTGGAGGAGTTTTCGACGGCCAGGGAACCACTGCTTATAAAAGGGAAGGTTGTAAAGGTCATGATTATTGTGGTTCACTTCCTATTGTAAGTTATTTTCTTATTGAGAAGTTACGACTTTTGTTTTTATAAATACAATTAAGTAATAATTATTTTTTGTTTCATTCTAGAATTAAACAGAACCTAAGGTTTGATTTTTTAACCAACGCAATGATACAAGATATAACTACCAAAGACCACAAGCAATTCCAGGCTAATGTTCTAGGATGCAAAAGCATTACTTTCGAACATTTCACCGTATCTGCACCTGACGAAAGCCCAAACACAGACGGGATTCACATTGGGAGATCAGATGGGGTCAATGTTCTTAACTCAGAGATAAAAACTGGTGACGATTGTGTTTCAATTGGGGATTGTTCCAAAAATTTGGTTATCAATGGAGTAACTTGTGGACCAGGACATGGTATCAGTATTGGCAGTCTCGGATTGTTTAAAAATGAAGAACCCGTTGATGGAGTTACAGTAAAAAAACCGCACCATGACTAATACTTCCAATGGTGTTAGAATCAAAACTTGGCCAGGTGCTGAACCTGGCGCTTGTTCGAACATTCACTTTGAGGATATTACCGTGACCAATGTCACTTCTCCTATTATAATTGATCAGAAATATTGCCCATGGAACAAATGCAAAATAAATGTATGTACATATTTATCAAAATTGTAAGATAGCAAAAAGAGTTAATCGGTCATTGAATCATTATTTTGTTGATGCAGGAAGAATCAAAAGTTAAACTAAGCAACATTAGTTTCAAAAACATTCACGGCACTTCAAGCTTCCTGTGTCATGATTATTTGTAGTGCTACTTTGCCTTGTGAAAATGTGGAACTTGCAGACTTTGAAATTACGCATAGCGGACCGACTGGACCTGCAGTATCACAATGTTCGAATGTGAAGCCTAATGTTAGTGGCAAACAAAATCCAGCTGCATATTCCGCCCCTATCCCAGCAAAACCTACCCCGACCGCTTAATTAATAGCATAGGTATAAATATTTTTGATGACTTTGTAACTCCTATAATTATATTTATTTTGCAGACAAATTTTGTTTTGTTTTACATTCTATGTTATTAAGAATATTTTTCTTAAACTTAATTATTTTTAAAAATACACTTCAACAAAAACTATTGCAATGTGATAACATTTTATGCATTTAGGCTTACGATATAATTATTTTTAGAATACTGCTGAAACAGATACTATTTAATTATTTTGTTTATTATTTATATAAATTTGTTGTTTTTTATTTATAAAATTGGCATAATAAAAATTTTAATAATCAATATTTATACATTGTATCAATTTAGTTTTGATTCTAAAAATAACCTTTAACTTTTAGACCTTGTTTAATTTGATTTTCTTTTTAGTTTTTTTTTTTATGACTCTTTCACCTTAAACGAAAAATGTTATAGGCCAATTTAACCCCATGGCCCATTTACATTTTACAAAGCCCAATTACATCAGCCCAAATACCCACTAACCCAATACAAATTAAACCATTAACCCATTCAACCCAAATACCCACAACCCATTACAAACCAAACCCTAAGCCCAAATCAACAGAAGCCCAAAAAACCCAAATTCTGACTTAGGGTTTCAGCTTCTGAAACCCTAGCCACCTAAACCCACTGACACCACTAACCTAACCCCCACCTACCCCTGACACTGCTGCGGCCACCGCTCGAAGTCACGTTCACCGCCACTGTCTCCATCAACAACCACCCTGCAAGCATGAAGACAAGACAGATATAATAGAAAACGAGTAAAAAAGGGTTATAAAACCCGAAATTAGAAACTGTAAGAGGAGCTTTTTTTTCGGCATTTTTTTCGAATACAAAAAATAGAGTTCAGTACCAAGAGAGCAAAAAATATTCAGAGAAGAAAAGAAAAGAAAACGAAAAGGTTACTTTTTATTTTTTTCTTTTATTTCTTTCGACTTCCGCATACATATATATATGTATACACACATACATTACTTTTTTTTAATTAATATAAACCTAAAATATATATTTTAAAACTAAAAAAAAAAAATTTGAAAAATTTTACCTCTTCTCTCTTCCCCTCTCCTTCTTTCTTTTCTTTTTTTTTTCTTTCACCTGCGCAAATGACCTCTTTTAAAAAAAAAATTTTCTTTTATAGGGGACCAAAACGCACCCCCCATTCAGGCAAAAAACGACGCCGTTTTGGGTCCCTGGTCGGGTCGACCTGACCCGCTCCTTCAAGGATCCGCGTGTTTTTTAAGGGAGGGGCTATTTGCGCAATCGGCCCCTCCGCTTTTTCAGGCATTTACAATCAAGTTTTTCGCTACATTAATTTTGGCCCCAAATCATGTGTGTTTTGCAAATTCGTCCCCGTACACATTTGCTTTTGATGAGAGGGGATATTTGCCATTTAAGTCCTCCCTTGTTTTGCGCGCATCCAAATCGGTCCTATTTTCCTTTATTTCTTTTTTAAAATTACCCCAAAATATTGTTCTAATTAAAATTTCATCCTTTACATCTTTTTACACATTTTATTTTATTTTAATATTATTTTTGCTATTATATTTTATTAATATTATTATTATATTTATTATTAATATTTTGTTATTATTATAGATACCAATGTTTAGTTTCGATTAGTATTTATGTATGTATTTATATATGTATATATATTTATATAGTATTAGTATGGTTATTTTCGATATTATTTTTACCATTTTGAACATGTATACGTATCGTATGTGTATCATTTTTTATTTTACGTTAGGTATATATGTTTTCTTCAAATAATCTGTATATATTATTATGTACCTATGTAACGCCCCGTACCCGAGACCGTTGCCGGAGACGAACACGAGGTGTTAACAGACTTAATTCATTGCTTAAACAGCTCAAACAATTTAATTTTAGAAATTCTAGACAAGCTGGCTAACTGCGTCACATTCGCTTAAAAATTCATATCTCGAGTTATAAAACTCAAAATCCAATTCTGTAAATTTTACCTGAAACTAGACTCATATCTATATTTAATAATTTTTTTCTAGAATTTTTTGCTGGGCCAATTAGTACAGTTTATTAGTTAAAGTCTCCCCTGTTTCAGGGTTCGACTGCTCTGACCTCTGTGTATTACGAATCAGATATCTCTCCGTAAAGAATTTCAATGACTATTAAATTTGTTTCTCTTAAAACTAGACTCAATAAGAAATCTTTACATATAAATTATGACTTCTAATTATTTTTATACAATTTATGGTGAATTTTCAGAGTCATAACAGGGGATCCAGAAATTGCTCTGGCCCTGTTTCACAAAAATTTAAACATCTCAAAAATTATAACTCATATACCTGTTTCGTTTCTTCCATATGAAAATAGACTCATAATTATTCAATTCCATATTTTATTAATTATCTAATTATATCTCTACTATTTTTAATGATTTTTCAAATTCACGTCACTACTGCTGTCTGAATCTATTTTATGGTAAATTTTACCTATTTCATGGTTTCCATAGATTAACTAGCAATTTGACATACATAACACCAAATATGATCATAATTAGCCATTCCAATGGCTAATCATTACCAAGCATTTTTATACTACTCAATAACCATATCATAAGACCATATATACAAAATGATTATAATGCTATACATGCCATACTCAAAATATACAAGCCATTATGCCAAGATGGTATACGGATAGTGTGAGCGTGCCTCAGACCGTTCGATTTACGAGTGGCTTGTCAACACTACAAGGAATGAAAAGGAGGAGTAAGCATAAATGCTTAGTAAGTTCACATGCAAATAGCAAGTAACATAACCATATAAGCAAACATAAAACATCATTTGCATAATCATCACCAAGACATTCATATCATATTTTCATTTATCATCTTACCATATTGTTGTTATATCGATTTTTCAACCCGAGGGTTAAGTACATACCTGTTCAAAGTATCCATTTCACAACACTTACCAATACGTCCCTTTCATCTTGAGTATTCCTCCATTTGAGTAGAACTTTACCTGTTGAACACATCGGAATATAATTCGGATACATGGAAAGTTTGCACATAAGTGCCACATATGTAGCCAAGCTACTATGTAACCCGCCCATAAGCGAACTCGGACTCAACTCAACGAGCTCGGATGCCTAGTTACATCTCACGAACTCGGACTCAACTCAACGAGTTCGGACATTCGCATCCATAAGTGAACTCGGACTCAACTCAACGCGAGTTCGGATGCCCAAATATCCCAAAGGACATGTCACTTGTATCCTAATCCATTCCTAAGGTTCAACGGGACCTTTTTCCCAATCATGTGTCTCAACCATCTTCTACGGAATACCGATACCGATACTCGGTAGTATTTCACATTTTCCAAGTATATCACATAATTTGACATATTATCAAACAATTATCACAAGTATAATATTTCATAATAATTATCATATCATTTAAATAACATAAAAACATTTAAAATAGTAACTATGTTACCAACATTTACATATGAACTTACCTAGTATGCGAAAATGGCTACTTTTACCATTTCGTCCACAACTTGGTATTTTCCCCATTTTAGCCCGAATTTCAGTTTTCCTTGTTCTATCATTTAAAATATAGTATAATTAGGACTCACATTATTCAAATTGACCCAAAATCATATTTTGGAAAATTTACAATTTTGCCCCTAAACTTTTGTATATTTACACTTTTGCCCCAAAGCTCGTAAATTAAACTTCAGCCTATTTTCTTATGTTTTATGACATTCTGATCATTTTTCCCTTCTATGGAAACATCAAATTCTCATTCTAACATGTACTTATAACTATTAGGTATTTTTACCAATTAAACCCTTTTTCTCATTTTCACTTAAAACCGAGTAGCACAAGTTGTCTAACATAATTTAAAACCTCATATTCTATCATAAAACACCAAAATACACAAATTTCACCTATGGGTATTTTTCCAAATATGAACCCTAGGTTGAATTATTGCTAGCATAAGCTTAATCGAGCTACCGGGACTCCAAAAACATAAAGAACTTGAAAAACGGGGCTAGAATGGACTTACAATCGAGCTTGGAAGCTTGAAAAACCCTATCCATGGTTTCTCCTTGCTATATTCGGCCATGGGGCTGAAGATGAGCAAAATTGGCTTTTAATTTTGTATTTTAATTCATTTTACCCCTAAATGACCAAAATGCCCTTACTACTAAACTTTCCAAAAATTCCATCCATGTCCAATTTTTGTCCATAAACTTAGAAATTGGTAAAATTGCTATTTAAGACCTCCTAATTAATATTTCAAAACAATTTCATACTAGAAACTTCTAGAATGCAAGTTTTGCAGATTATTCGATTTAGTCCCTAATTTCAATTTAAGCACTTTATGCATAAAATTTCTTCACGAAATTTTCACACAATCATGAAATCATGTCATAGACCTTAAAATAATCATAAAATAATTATTTCTATCTCAAATTTTGTGGTCACGAAACCACTATTCCGACTAGGCCCAAAATCAGGATATTACAACTCTCCCCCCTTTAGGGATTTTCGTCCCCGAAAATCTTACCAGAAAAGTGGTCTTCACTTTTAATCTCATATTCTGTGCCGAAGAACTTTCACTTAGACTGTACCTCCAATACATCTCTTTAATTTCTCATATGATCTGAAAGCTTACATCTCAACTCTCAACTATTCTTAAATTTTCAACCCTTCTCAGTTTCCCATGATATCATGACATAAAACCCGGATCTTAACTTGATTAATGGAGACCAAAATTCCAAGAAATCCAATAATCAAAGAGACCTGAATTTCCATGAATCTGATGAGTAGGAATTCATTCAATACAGATATGATTTATAGATCTCGCCAAACATTTAACAATAGGATACATCACATTTTCCTCTTTCTGCCATTGAGATAATTCTGATATGGCCTCAAGAATAATCCTTCTCATTTCCATCCCAATATCAACACTGACAAGGATAATTTTGATAGATCCCAATGCTCGGCTTTAACCCCTTTAACAACTCCAATTTTATGTAACATCGAATGCTCTAAACTATCACGTTACCTCACTGTCTTGAAACACATCACAATTCATACAACAATACATTACTGAAAGTCAGGAAGTCTTTACTCAATGTAGACTAGTCTAGTTCAGACGCTTCGGTTACCAATATTCTCATCTATCTGAACTTTGTCAACATGTAATAAACTTTTCAGCTTTCACAAAATGAAAACCTTATCATTCGTAGTGACTTTAACTAATATCCAACTCTTTCTAATAAATATACACTTCTCGTTCAGGCTATTTACTCTTTTATCTGTACAAAATGAAATTCTATTATCAAACTTGGGAAAAATAATCCTGAAATAATTGTCACATGAAATCTTTCAAATAGATAATTCACCATACCGACTGAAACTCGCGCTTTTATCACTTATGCCTTTACTGATGTCAAATCCTTACATAGAAATTAAAAAAAAAACCCCAATACTAAAATCACCACATTACCAAGATCAAATTAGAAGTATAGTCATATTTGACATGATTATCACGAGCTGAAGAACGCACTTCGAACACGAGTCATAATTGACAAATTATGGAACAAAGATAACAAGAAAACCGAATAAAGAAATCCAAAATAGAGAAATCCAGAATAAAGAAACCCAAGATACGATACTATGCTGGAGAATCGAAAACCAAGCCGGAGAATCGAAAACCAAACTCATAGAGAAAATACGGAATACCCCGATAATTCTTCAAAGAAAGAAAGTCCAAAAGAAAACATCATTTAATCCCACTGGAATCAAATATAACAAGAACAATATATCTTCCCATACATATATATCAGATGAAGCATCAAGTAGAAGAAACAAAATCATAATATCATATGTATTCTCTCATCAATTCTTATCAGACGAAATGAAATAGAATACCCGATGAAATAGAGCAATATAAATTATAAACCAGTCAGACTACCAATGCTTTCATCCAACACCAAGATTAAAAGACATTCCCATATAACAAGAATTTCTTGAGAAGATCAATAGCCATAGAAATATTTCGAGAACGGGTAAACACATAGAACATCTCAAAAGAGATCAAGCAATCTGTCCAGTCATAACTATCACACTCGGATAGTTCACATTTCAAATATCATTTCCCTAACTAGTTCTGCCGTCACAAATTTCATATTAAACCACTCACTAAAGAAGGCCAGTTCTGAATAAATTTCGATTTACACTTTTCTCGACCTTGCACCTGAGTAATTCGATTTACCAAGGAGAATTCCTTTTCTAACTGGAATGATGCATAATTCCAATAATCTTTACGTCAATCCGATACTTTACTGGCTCTCACTTTACTTATCAGCTCATTTTCAATCTCTGATCATACTTATAATTATTCTATCATCGAAACTCTTTGGGTTCTCAACCGGAAACTTATTCAATACAAATCTCATGAAATTCCATTATAAGTACCATTTCGATAAGGGGGAGGGGTTGTAGGACCTCTAACTCGACTTTCTTATACATACACATATGACACAACTTCCATCATCATAGCAACATCATCAAAATCATGTCATTCATTCATGTTGGCTTACACCAATTTTCCTATTGTCCCATTTAGACAATATACTTATGCATACATTCTATGTTTTCTAGATAGCTTTACTTATCCATTCATTTAATTAAATTAAGTCATGCTCATGACATTATATAAGGCCAAACAAACATAGATTTTTGCACCACAGTCATAACTTTCATTTCATGCATCATCATGTACATATCATTACAATCATATAATTCAGTCCAACAATTTAACATAGATAAGTTCATTTCATTATAATCCTTTATCTCATAAAAATTATATATCATTAGCATTCATCAACATTCGACGTCCAAATCAAAACAAGGACATTTTCATTCGTATCATAATATTATGACTTTTATTCATACCTCTACTACTTTCTATTTATTCCGTTCATCTTATCAAGTAAGCCATATACACTACATCATATGAGCATTAAGCAAATATGAATATTTATCACATATGTATCATAAACATTTATTCATACTTTTCTGAACCGATACTTATCATAATCATAATTTTACTCAAATACCTTCACATAACGTTGAACAGGGCCGGCGCAGCTCGGTTGGAGAGTACCCTGTCTAAATAAGACGGTACTCATACGCGTCGGAAGACATCACACTATCACAGATCAGTGGCATGTATAGCTAAACTTTTACACATGCTAGGTTAGTCCGAGAATCGACTAAACCTGCTCTGATACCACCAAATGTAATGCCCCGTACCCGAGACCGTTGCCAGAGTCGAACACGAGGTGTTAACAGACTTAATTCATTGCTTAAACAGCTCAAACAATTTAATTTTAGAAATTCCAGACAAGCTGGCTAACTGCGTCACATTCGCTTAAAAATTCATATCTCGAGTTCTGAAACTCAAAATCCAATTCTGTAAATTTTCCCTGAAACTAGACTCATATATATATTTAATAATTTTTTTCTAGAGTTTTTTTCTGGGCCAATTAGTACAGTTTATTAGTTAAATTCTCCCCTGTTTCAGGGTTCTACTACTCTGACCTCTGTGTATTACGAATCAGATATCTCTCTGTACAGAATTTCAATGACTATGAAATTTCTTTCTCTTAAAACTAGACTCAATAAAAAATCTTTACATATAAATTATGACTTCTAATTATTTTTATACAATTTATGGTGAATTTTTAAAGTCAGAACAGGGGATCCAGAAATCGCTCTGGCCCTGTTTCACAAAAATTTAAACATCTCAAAAAATATAACTCATATACCTGTTTCGTTTCTTCCATATGAAAATAGACTTATAATTATTCAATTCCATATTTTATTAATTATCTAATTATATCTCTACTATTTTTAATGATTTTTCAAATTCACGTCACTACTGCTGTCTGAATCTATTTTATGGTAAATTTTACCTATTTCATGGTTTCCATAGATTAACTAGCAATTTGACATACATAACACCAAATATGATCATAATTAGCCATTCCAATGGCTAATCATTACCAAGCATTTTTATACAACTCAATAACCATATCATAAGACCATATATACAAAATGATTATAATGCTATACATGCCATACTCAAAATATACAAGTCATTATGCCAAGATGGTATACGGATAGTGTGAGCGTGCCTCATTTGTTCCCGATTTTACGAGCTGGCTTGTCAACACTACAAGGAATGAAAAGGAGGAGTAAGCATAAATGCTTAGTAAGTTCACATGCAAATAGCAAGTAACATAACCATATAAGCAAACATAAAACATCATTTGCATAATCATCACCAAGATATTCATATCATATTTTCATTTATCATCTTACCATATTGTTGTTATATCGATTTTTCAACCCGAGGGTTAAGTACATACCTGTTCAAAGTATCCATTTCACAGCACTTACCAATACGTCCCTTTCATCTTGAGTATTCCTCCATTTGAGTAGAACTTTACCTGTTGAACACATTGGAATATAATTCGGATACATGGAAAGTTTGCACATAAGTGCCACATATGTAGCCAAGCTACTATGTAACCCGCCCATAAGCGAACTCGGACTCAACTCAACGAGCTCGGGCATTCGCATCCATAAGTGAACTCGGACTCAACTCAACGAGCTCGGATGCCTAGTTACATCTCACGAACTCGGACTCAACTCAACGAGTTCGGACAGTCGCATCCATAAGTGAACTCGGACTCAACTCAACGAGTTCGGATGCCCAAATATCCCAGTGACATGTCACTTGTATCCTAATCCATTCCTAAGGTTCAACGGGACCTTTTTCCCAATCATGTGTCTCAACCATCTTCTACAGAATACCGATACCGATACTCGGTAGTATTTCACATTTTCCAAGTATATCACATAATTTGACATATTATCAAACAATTATCACGAGTATAATATTTCATAATAATTATCATATCATTTAAAATGAACCTCCAAGAAAGAGAAATGCAACTTGGCTTCTTGATCAACAAAATCCGTGAAGCGGCCATACACATGGTACAATTATCAGATGAAGCAGAGGATCTCAGCTGCCAATTCCCCCCGAGTCAACGGTCGAGCATATCGGAATTCTTAGAGCGAATAAAGAAATATAGCGAAGTAGCTAGAAAGTTCGTGTAATAGCCAAATCAAAATGACGAAATGTTTTTGTAATGAACTCTTTTGATGAATGAAATGCCTAAATAGGGGCTATCTTGAAATCAACACCAAATTCTTGCATATTTATTCATAATTAACATTCATTCGTCATTTATTCAACATTTATTTGTCACGCATTCATCTCATTCATTCATTCATTCATTGCATATTCTATAATCGTTCGCTAAGGTTAGGATCATATAATGCGCAGTTGCAATACTTCAAATCTGGAATCACGCCACTCGTATAGAACGCGTCGACAAACTAAAACAATGGAGACTGAATTCAATGAAAGGATTGAAAGAATGGAAAGAATCCAAAACGAATTACAAGAACAATTGGCTAGGTCACAGCAAGAGACAAGAGACTTAATGGTGAGATCACGAGAAGAATCGCTCGAACAAAAAGATCAAATGAACAAGATGATGGAGATGATGTCAGCTTTAGTTAAAGGAAAGAGACCCATGCAGAGCCCTAACATCGAGGAACCTCGGTCAAGAGTTAATCACAATCAAGACCCGCTCTATCCCCCCAGATTCACTCCGCCACACGCCCACGCAGCACAAAGAGGGTACACCTAAGGGGAACCCACAGACCCAGAGCAACGGCCGGTGCCACCTGCTCATTTAGGGCAAGGAATATTCATATCAAATCCTGGGGCCAATCCTGCCAATCCAATTGTTCCAGATTTGGACGATCCAGTGGAAATAGCCAGGTTGAGAATGGAGGATCACGAGGCTCAAGATAAGTATAAGAGTTTGGAGGAAACACTTAAAGCAATCGAAGGTACTGAAGTCTTCTCGGCACTAGGTGCTAAAGAACTCAGTTTGATACCTGATCTAATTTTGCCTCCAAAGTTTAAGGTACCAGATTTTGAAAAGTACGATGGGACAAGATGCCCAAAAGCGCATCTCATCATGTTTTGCCAGAAGATGACCGGCTATGTGAATGAAGACAAACTACTCATACATTGTTTTCAAGATAGTTTAGTAGGATCGGCTCTTCGGTGGTACAACCAGCTTAGTAGAGAAAAGATCCGATCTTGGAAAGATTTTGCATCAGCATTCTGTGAGCAATACAAGCATGTATCGGATATGGTGCCAGACCGGATGACTTTACAAATGATGGAGAAAAAGCCGTCAGAGACTTTTAGACAGTATGCGCAGAGATGAAGGGACGTCTCGGCCCAAGTGGAACCCCCACTAACAAAAACGGATATAACCGTTCTCTTTATCAACACCTTAAAGGCTCCGTTTTATGACAAACTAGTGGGAAGCACTACAAAGGATTTTTCGGATATCGTAATATCCGGAGAGCTTATCGAGGGTGCCATCAAAAGTGGGAGGATGGAAGGTTCAGAAAGTTCAAGAAGGACAGCACCCATGAAGAAGAAAGAACCAGAAGCCCGCATGGTGGGAATGGGAAGCCGTTATACCCCTAATCCATATCCAAACCAACCTCGACCTCGAAACTATCCACCTCTAAATTTCTATTATCCCCCTTAAACCCCATACTACCAAGCTCCACCTTTTTCCTACCCCGTATACGCCGCGAATCACCAAAGACCCATCACCACATTTCCACAAAACACGATACCCACTCAAAGCCAGCCTAGAAACGAGCCAAGGCCAGCAAGGCCTAACCCCAAGAGACCACAATTTACTCCCATCCCTGTGTCGTATGGGGAATTATATCCAAAACTTTTGGAGAAACAGTTGATCTCTCCTCATTACATGGTACCCTTGAAACCCCTGTACCCGAAATGGTACGATCCGAATACCAGTTGTGCATACGATGCCGGGAACCAGGGGCATTCTATGGAAAACTGTCTGGCCTTCAAAAAGAGAGTTCAAGGACTCATCGATGCGGGCATTCTGCGATTTGATGGTACTGGCAGTACGGCCGAGAACCCTTTCCCAAACCACACCGAAGGGAATGTGAATGCAGTGGGAGAGGAGGACAAACGACAAAGTACAAGATGGGTTTCTGAAATAAGAGCACCTCTGCAGAAAATCTGGGAGGTACTAGTTGAGAAGGGCTTGCTTTGTCATCCTAACAGCGCGTTCGAAAGAAAAATTGCAAAAGGTCAAAATTTTTGCGGATTCCATAGTTTTGAAAGGCAAAACATTCAGTCCTGTGAAGAGTTCAGGAGATTGCTGCAAAATATGATGGATAATAAAGAGATTGAGATCTTTTATAAAGGTGAAGAGACCGATAGAGGAGAAATATGCGCCTCTGACAATCAATCTTCAGGTTTCCCGTATAGCACCGACCGACTGTTGATAATTTATTACGCTGCGAAGAAGGAACCGGTAAAACCGAAGATAATCATTGAAGTACCATCTCCTTTCCCCTACAAGGACGACAAAGCCGTACCATGGAAGTATGATATCAATATCGTCACACCGGAAGGTGGAAAGTCCGAAGCTACAACTGGAGATGTTGGGGAGGTAGGCCATTTTACCCGAAGTGGGCGGTGCTATTCTAAAGAAGTCGAGCCAGCAAAGAAAAATAGTGACTTGAAACAAAAAGGAAAGGCAGTGATGAATGAGGCCGAAGTCGAGCAAGAAGTTCCACCCGTACAAGAAACTAAAAAACCTGTGGATGAGGAAGAAGCACAGGAATTCTTGAAGTTTATCAAGCACAGTGAGTACAACGTGGTGGAACAGTTAAATAAGCAGTCAGCCCGAATCTCAGTCCTATCTCTACTGTTAAACTTAGAGCCGCACCGAAACGCTTTGTTGAAGGTGCTGAATTAAGCTTACGTAGCAAATAACATATCTGTTGAGAAGCTTGATCGGTGGGTAAATAATTTGAATACGGATAATTTCATTTCTTTTAGTGACGATGAGATACCGCCAGACGGAAGAGGCTCAGTAAAGGCACTGCATATTACGACTCGCTGCAAGGGCTACATAATACCAAATGTGCTCATCGACAATGGGTCGGCACTCAACGTTATGCCTTTGGCCACACTTTCTAGGATTCCGATGGATTTGTCCTATCTAAGGCCTTGTCATTCCACGGTAAGGGCTTTCGATGGGACGAGGCGCGAAGTCATGGGAAAGATTGAAATTCTTCTGGAAGTGGGCCCGTATATATACGATTTGGAATTTCAAGTCATGGACATTACACCGTCATATAATTGCCTCTTGGGAAGACCCTGGATCCATTCTGCTGGAGCAGTCCCATCATCCCTGCACCAAAAGGTGAAATTTATTATGGATGGCTGTTTGGTCACCGTCGAGGAGAGAGAAGACATTGTAGCATCTATTTCTCTTGACGCACCATACATTGAAGTGAATAAAGATGCTGTGGAATGTTCCTTTCGATCCCTTGAATTTGTCAATGCCACATTCGTCGCCGAGGGAAACAGAATTCCTGTACCAAAACTCTCAAGAAATACCAAAATGGGTGTCAGGTTGACTATAGAAAGAGGGGCTCGAGCAAGAAGAGGTTTAGGGAGATATCTGCAAGGAATAGCCAGGGCTCTGAAACCAGTACACCACAAGGCCAGATACGGTTTAGGTTTTCAGTCAGACATACATCAAAGAAGGAAACAATAGAAGAAGATTCAGGAAAGAAGGATCGCAAGAACCTTAGGCCGGGAAATAGAATGGGAGCCCATAGCATACCCTCCTTTGTCAAATACATTTACGTCTGTAGGAACGATGTACCCCGAACAAGACAATACATGAAGCACACTGTTAATCATTGAAAGGTGTCTCCAGAATGTCAGTATAAATGTCATTGACAAAGGAGATAGCGCAAGTAAAGACATCTCAAGGATACGCCCTTGTCCCCAGAGCTTCATGTTGAACAATTGGACTGCTGAAGACCTTCTTGTAGTTTATAAGTCTTCAGAGTAATGCTCAAACATTAACCCTCTATTGTGTCCTTAGATATAATAGAATTCTTTTGTAAGAGCTTGCATTCGCTCTTTATCATTCAGATGAATATCAATGAAGATGCATTTTGTCACGATCTTTCGCATTATTAATTTCATAATCGTTTTCCCATTTCATAGCCTATCCTTACATTTGCTTCATACCATGCCATAACATTTCATCTTGTCTTCAATACTTGGACGTCTCTCTATAGTTTCCTTTTCCATTCAACTTTCAGGTGCTCAGATATCAACGGCATGAACGAACCCGTCACTAGTCCTGAAATCGATTTTGAGAAGGCTGTTTGTTTAGGAGAATTCGAAGCTGAAGAAAATGCTGAAGACTATGTCTCGTCTCTCGACTTGTTAAGAATGGTGGAACAAGAGGATAAACAGATCTTGCCTCATCAGGAATCTGTTGAAACAATAAATCTGGGAACTGAAGAAAGGAAGCAAGAAGTGAAGATTGGGACCTCTATTTCGGGGAATACCAGACATAATTTGATTGCTTTAGTCCGTGAGTACAAAGATGTATTCGCATGGTCATATCAGGACATGCCAGGATTGGATGAAGATGTGGTGATCCATAAACTCTCATTAAAGCCAGAATGCAAACCCATTCAACAAAAGCTAAGACGGATGAGACCTGAGATGTTGTTGAAAATAAAAGAGGAAGTCAAGAAGCAATTTGACGCTGGTTTCCTACAAGCCTCCAAATATCCTGGGTGGGTAGCTAACATAGTCCCGGTACCAAAGAAAGACGGCAAAGTACGAATGTGCGTGGATTATCGTGACTTGAATCGAGCAAGTCCAAAGGATAATTTTCCTTTGCCACACATCGATACATTGGTGGATAACACAGCCAAGCATTCATTGTTTTCATTCATGGATGGATTCTCAGGTTATAACCAGATAAAGATGGCTCCGGAAGATATGGAGAAAACTACCTTCATAACGATGTGGGGAACGTTCTGCTACAAGGTGATGCCATTCGGATTGAAGAATGCTGGGGCAACATATCAGAGAGCTATGGTGGCATTGTTTCATGATATGATGCATAAAGAAATAGAGGTCTACGTCGACGATATGATTGCTAAATCCCGAGGGGAAGAAGAGCATGTAGTGAACTTGAAGAAGTTGTTCGACAGATTGAGAAAGTTCCAGCTAAAGCTCAATCCGACCAAATGTACGTTTGGGGCTACCTCAGGAAAATTACTTGGCTTCATTGTCAACAAGAGAGGCATTGAAGTTGATCCAGATAAAATAAAAGTCATTCAAGAGTTACCACCTCTGCGCACGCAAAAAGAAGTCACAGGATTTTTAGAGAGGTTAAACTACATCGCTCGATTCATCGCTCAACTTACCAACCAATGCGACCCAATCTTTCGGCTTCTTCGAAAACATAATCCGGAAGAATGGAACGAGGAATGCCAGGTGGCCTTTGATAAGATAAAACAGTATTTGTCTAGTCCTCCAGTGCTAGTACCACCAATTCTGGAAAGACCACTGATATTGTATCTGACTGTGTTCGAAAATTCAATAGGTTGTGTACTGGGGCAACACGACGAGTCAGGAAAGAAAGAAAAGGCGATCTACTACCTCAGCAAAAAGTTCACTGAATATGAGGCAAAGTATTCGTCCATTGAAAAATATTGTTGTGCTCTGGTTTGGGTAGCTCGGAGACTCAGGCAATATATGTTGTATCATACGACATGGTTAATTTCGAAGCTGGTCCAATAAAGTACATGATGGAATCGCCTGCACTCTCAGGAAGAATGGCACGATGGTAGATCTTATTATCGGAGTACGATATCGCCTATGTGAGTCAAAAGTCGATAAAAGGAAGTGCAATAGCGGATTTCTTAGCGGCTCGAACGACAGAGGAGTATGAGCCCTTGAGGTTCGATTTCCCAGATGAAGACTTAATGTGCATCACAGAAAAGGAATCCGAGTCATCAAATGAGAAACCATGGAATATGAGCTTTGATGGTGCATCAAATGCATTGGGGCATGGGATCGGAGCAATCTTGGTATCGCCGGAAGGGAACCATTACCCGTTCACTGCCAGGCTGAATTTCTTCTGTACCAACAACATAGCAGAGTATGAGGCCTGTATCATGGGACTTCGTGCAGCTATCTAACGAAGCATCAAAACTTTGGAGGTATATGGAGACTTAGCATTGGTGATATACCAAATCCGTGGAGATTGGGAAGTGAGAGATTCGAAATTAGTCAGATACAACGATCTAGTGGCAGGACTGATTAAAGAATTCAAAGAAATAACTTTTAATTACTTCCCACGAGAAGAAAACCAATTGGCTGATGCCCTAGCCACTTTGGCTTCAATGTTCAAAGCAAACAAAGAAACAAAGATAATGCATCTGTAAATGAGCATATATGAAGTCCCTGCGCATTGTTTCAGCATTGAAAAAGAGCCAGATGGACGGCCATGGTTCCATGATGTCTTAGAATACATCAAGAATCAAAGGTATCCCGAACAAGCAAATGAAAACGACAAAAGAACAATCAGAAGAATGGGATTTGTTCTTGATGGGGACATCCTGTACAAAAGAGGAAAAGATCAAGTGCTCTTGAGATGTGTAGATACCGCCGAAGCCAGGAAAATACTTGAAGATGTCCATGAGGGAATTTGTGGGACACATGCCAATGGTTTCACTATGGCCAGGAAGATTATGAGACTCGGCTACTACTGGCTGACGATGGAAAGCGACTGCATTAGCTTTGCAAGAAAATGCCATAAATGCCAAATTTACAGCGATAAAATTCATGCAGCCCCTTCGCCCCTTCATGTCATGACTTCCCCGTGGCCTTTTTCTATGTGGGGCATGGATGTTATAGAGCCAATTTTCCCAAAAGCTTCTAACGGACACCGGTTCATTTTTGTGGTTATTGATTACTTCACAAAATGGATAGAGGCCGTATCATTTGCCAATGTGACGAAGACTGCAGTTTGCAGGTTTTTGAAAAAGGAAATCATTTGTCAATATGGTTTGCCCGAAAGAATCATTTCAGATAACGCCTTGAATCTGAACAACAAGATGATGAAAGAAGTGTGTGAGCAATTCCAAATAAAGCATCATAACTCCTCACCCTATCGCCCAAAGATGAATGGAGTTGTTGAAGCAGCGAACAAAAATATTAAGAAGATCATTGGAAAAATGACCGAGACATATAAAGACTGGCACGAGAAGCTACCATTTGCTTTGTATGCATATCGCACATCTGTACGGACATCTACGGGTGCAACTCCTTTCTCTCTGGTCTATGGAATGGAAGCTGTGCTACCTATCGAAGTCGAGATTCCTTCTCTACGAGTCTTAATGGAATCGAAACTAGAGGAAGCAGAATGGGTTCGGGCTCGATACGACCAGTTAAACCTCATCGAGGAAAAATGGCTAAGGGCAATTTGCCACAGACAGATGTACCAGAAGAGAATGATCGCGGCCCATGACAAGAAAGTACGGTCAAGAGAATTCAATGAGGGAGAACTCGTGCTGAGAAAGATTCTCCCAATACAAAAAGACCTGCGAGGAAAATGGGCACCAAATTGGGAAGGACCATACGTTATGAAGAAGGCTTTCTCAGGCGGAGCTTTGATTCTCACTGAGATGGATGGGAAGAAGTTACCTAATCCAGTGAATTCAAATGCTGTGAAGAAATATTATGCCTAAAAAAAAAAAGATCAAGGTGAAAATTCGAAAAGGGCGTCTTGATTAACACAAAAATTAAGATGAAAACCCGAAAAGGCGTTCTAATTAGGCAAGCATTGGCTTAAAAAGTAAGGCGTTTGAACGGAGGGCAAATGGTGAGACTACCGTATTTGAAGCATTTCTGAAAGCTCGAAATCTTCCACGCAAGAAGCCATGCCCGAAAAGATTTTTGGCCGAGGAACGTGGAAGAGTTCATGCGTTGAATATCTAGAGCATTTGTATTTGTTGAAATGCCATCCCTTTTCTCTTTGTGACATTTTTACTATCATTTGATTGACTTTCTTTGTTTTTTTTACTTGAAATGAATAAATGTCAGGTATCCTTTTGTCCCTACCTGACCATTTTTTGCATCTCATTACGTATTTCGTTTACATGATAAATAGTGGAATGACATACTCCAAACAAAAAAAATGTTAAGCATTACCCGGATAAGAACTTAATA
Organism: Gossypium longicalyx; assembly: GCA_025698465.1. Classification (NCBI taxonomy): domain Eukaryota; kingdom Viridiplantae; phylum Streptophyta; class Magnoliopsida; order Malvales; family Malvaceae; genus Gossypium; species Gossypium longicalyx. Next base: position 55,304,756 of record CM046996.1, read on the forward strand.
AGTACAAGAGCCTCAAAGCAAGGACAAAGTTCAACCGGGGGCAAAAGAGTGATATCAGAGAAACGTAGATTACTCGTGAAGCTAGAAGACGGGCACAGGGCCTGAAGAGAAAGTCAAGAGTCAAAACAATGAACGCAGATCATCAAAAATCATGACAGAAAAAGGGGCATATGACGAACAAGCCCAAGGCGCATAGCATTATCATATAGGCATAAATGCATTTAAGACCAACATGTGCATATCATGATAACATCATGCATGACATATACAGGTACTCTAGCAGAGCAAGAAATGTTGAATGATAGCTGTACTGAATCAAAAAGACACCTGAGTTCCACCAGATGACAGGTTTTGGCATTTTGATGTTCTTATTTTCAAAAATCAACTCATATTGCGAGAGGTGAGTTGAGCCTTAGGACACGCTGAGGTATTTTCAATTTGTATTTTCAAAAATCAACTCATATTGCGAGAGATGAGTTGAGCCTCGGGTCACATGCCGAGTTCTTTTCAAGGTCTGATTTTCAAATTCTGTTTTTAATCTTCTTTTCAAAAAAATCAACTCATATTACGAGAGGTGAGTTGAGCCTTGGGGAACGCTGAGGTATTTTCAATTTTTGCTTGTCAATAAAATCAACTCATATTGCGAGAGGTGAGTTGAGCCTCAGGACACGCTGAGGTATTTTCAATTTGTATTTTCAAAATATCAACTCATATTGCGAGAAGTGAGCTGAGCCTCGGGTCACATGCCGAGTTATTTTCAATTCCTGTTTTTCAAAAAAATCAACTCATATTGCAAGAAGTGAGTTGCGCCTCGGGGAACGCTGAGGTATTTTCAAATTCTGTTTTTTTAATGCTTTCTAAAAATCAACCCATATTGCTAGAGGTGAGTTGAGCCTCGGGGCACGCTGAGGTATTTTCGATTCTTGTTTTTCAAAAATCAACCCATATTGCTAAGATATGAGTTAAACCTTTTAATTTCTATTTTTCAAAAATCAACTCATACTGCGAGAAATGAGTTGAGCCTTTTAATTTCTGTTTTTCAAAAATCAACTCATACTGCGAGAAATGAGTTGAGCCTTTTAATCTCTGTTGTTTCAAAAAAAATAAAATCAACTCATATTGCGAGAGTTGGGTTGAGCCTTTTAGTGTCTGTTTTTAAAGAGTCAATTCATATTACAAGAAATGAGTTGAGCTCAGGATCACATGCCAAGTAAAGAATAAAGATTGGAGCTGTTTGAAGACACTAGATCTTGTCTCCCCGAAGTTGCAGTGAAGTTGATCAAGGATGTCAGATCTTGCCTTCCTAAAAGTTACAAAAGAAAAGATCACAAACCTCATCTCACTGAAGCGATAGAGAAGCAGATTGAAGTTGTAGACCTGATCTTTATGAAGCTGTATGGAAGCAGAGCAAAGCCACAAATCTCATGTCCTTGAAGTTACATCGGAGTAAATTGAAGCTACAAGGCAAATATCAGAAGATGCAAAAGATTGAACCAAGGCTACAAGATGCGACGGACTGGAAGGAAACTCTCTGAACAAGAAAAGCACCAATAAAGTCCAGACTCGGCAAGACAGGGCAAAATTGGCCTTTCATTTTGTCTTTGCTCTATTCCCGTTACACGACAATGAGCAAAGAGGGGCAGCTGTTATAGGCCAATTTAACCCCATGGCCCATTTACATTTTACAAAGCCCAATTACATCAGCCCAAATACCCACTAACCTAATACAAATTAAACCATTAACCCATTCAACCCAAATACCCACAACCCATTACAAACCAAACCCTAAGCCCAAATCAACAGAAGCCCAAAAAACCCAAATTCTGACTTAGGGTTTCAACTTCTGAAACCTTAGCCACCTAAACCTACTGACACCACTGACCTAACCCCCACCTGCCCCTGACACTGCTGCGGCCACCGCCCGAAGTCACGTTCACCGCCACTATCTCCATCAACAACCACCCTGCAAGCATGAAGACAAGACAGATATAATAGAAAATGAGTAAAAAAGGGTTATAAAACCCGAAATTAGAAACTGTAAGAGGAGCTTTTTTTTCGGCATTTTTTCAATACAAAAATAGAGTTCATGCCAAGACAAAGAAAAATATTCAGAGAAGAAAAGAAAAGAAAACGAAAAGGTTACTTTTCATTTTTTTCTTTTATTTCTTTCGACTTCCGCATACATATATATATATATATATACACATACATTACTTTTTTTTAATTAATATAAACCTAAAATATATATTTTAAAACTAAAAAAAAATTGAAAAATTTTACCTTTTTCGGCCACCGCACGCTCCGACGCCGGCGATGGTCCGGCGATCGGACCGGAGATCGGCCCCGCAGGAGCGCCCTCCCTTCCCCTCTTCTCTCTTCCCCTCTCCTTCCTTCTTTTCTTTTTTTTTCTTCCACCTGCGCAAATGACCTCTTTTAAAAAAAAAATTTGTCTTTTATAGGGGACCAAAACGCACCGTTTTGGTCTCCCCCCCATTCAAGCAAAAAACGACGTCGTTTTGGGTCCCGGGTCGGGTTGACCCGACCCGCTCCATCAAGGATCCGCGTGTTTTTTAAGGGAGGGGCTATTTGCGCAATCGGCCCCTCCGCTTTTTCAGGCATTTACAATCAAGTTTTTCACTACTTTAATTTTGGCCCCAAATCTGTTGTGTTTTGCAAATTCGTCCCCGTGTACACGCTGCGTTTTGATGAGAGGGGATATTTGCCGTTTAAGTCCTCCATTGTTTTGCGCGCATCAAAATAGGTCCTATTTTCCTTTATTTCTTTTTTAAAATTACCCCAAAATATTGTTCTAATTAAAATTTCATCCTTTACATCTTTTTACGCATTTTATTTTATTTTAATATTATTTTTGCTATTATATTTTATTAATATTATTATTATATTTATTATTAATATTTTGTTATTATTATAGATACCAATGTTTAGTTTCGATTAGTATTTATGTATGTATTTATATATGTATATATATTTATATAGTATTAGTATGGTTATTTTCGATATTATTTTTACCATTTTGAACATGTATACGTATCGTATGTGTATCATTTTTTATTTTACGTTAGGTATATATGTTTTCTTCAAATAATCTGTATATATTATTATGTACCTATCTTAATATTGTTAGTTATATATTTTGATACATTATTTCTATTTCTAATATTATATACATCATGCATATTCATTATACTATATACGTGTTTTCCTAATGACTATATTATATGACATATATATACTATGTATGTATTTTAAATATTATTATATATTTATATATTACGTAGATATTCTTAATATTATATCATTTATATATATTTTTCTTGTTATGTATACGTATATACTTTTAACAACTATATACTATATTATATATCTATTATATAGCATAATTAATGGTTATTTTTTTACTATTATTATTATTTATTTCTAATGCATGTGCGTATACTACGTGTAAATGTTATCATGTAATTAATATATGTATACGTACTTTTTATATATATAAAGTTATTAATAGTTGTTTTAATACCAATATTTTCATTCATATATAGTATATAATATTTCTAATAGTCTTAATATTGTTGTTTTTGACAACGTATTTGTATGTCGTATACGTTCTTTGTATATATACGTGGATGTCATGTTATATGTGCACTTTTATATATATTATGTGTACATACTGCTTGATATCGCATTTTTATAAATGATGTATATATTATGTTATGTTTTTAATACTCCATTTTTAATACCATATATATTATGTATTTTCTTAATAGTTATATTAAATGTATATATAGTATGTATGTTTTTATATGTATATGTATATATATATTTCTTTTTTAATATTGTATTTTTTATGCATATGTTTCAAATACCATGTATATACTTTTTATTTTTTATTACTTATGTATTTTAGTACATACATATACTTTTATATTATTATCATTGGTTATTTTTATTAATTCTGCTTTAAATATATATTGTATATACTTTTAATTTAGCATTATATGTTTTATATATATGCGTTCTTTACCATTTTATGTTTATATCATTACTATTATTATCATGTTTAATGTCAAATGCATTATTATCGTTTTATACCGTTATTATCGTATATACATTGCTAATGTTTTACATATTATTTGCTTCGTATGTTCTTAACTTTTTATTGTTATTTGTCTGTTCCAAATTTTAGCATATCAGTTCACATCTTATTCCAACGTCAACATTAGTTTTCTTTTTACCTTATTTTTATCTAGAAATATTTTCATTCTTGTTTTTAAATTAATTTCAATAAATAAGGGCAACGCGCCGATTTAACATCAAGCCGTTGATTTCATCGCTATGTTGGGTGAATATCATCGGCTCGTGTTAAAAACGGAACACCCTTTTGAAAAATAAAAAAAACCAAGATTTCTTGTCTTTTCATTTGGATCACGAATAAATGATTATATTGAACTCGTATTTTTGAAAATCAAGACAACACGTGTTTAACAAGATACCAATTTTGGGCGTCGTGAGGGTACTAATACCTTCCTCGCACGTAACCGACTCCCGGACCCTACTTTACTCTGATTTTAACGTAGACCTAAACTCGGCCTTCTTTTGTTTTAAAAATAAACTTATTAGGTGACCGATCACACCTATAAAAAGGATCGGTGGCGACTCCTCTCTTTATTTTGAAATCAAACTTCAGTTTTCAAGTTTTCAATAAATCGTCACAATTAGCGACCAAGCTAAATTTTTACGTCGCTACAAAAAATAAATAAATTTATCAATTGAATTTGATCCAAAATATATTAAAATTAAAAATATAAAAATTTAATATAAAAATTTTATCTTTTTTTTATTGTTTTGAATTTAACTTTGAATGTTACACGTAAAAGCAAAACTGTAAAAAATACAAAATTGCAATATATATATGTTAGGGAATTGAACTTTTTAGAATAAAGATTAAGTTGACACAATGTATAAATGATAAGAGCTAAAATTACTATTATATCAGTATTAGAAGCTATCAAAGTTTTATAAAATGTTCAGCGATGGAAAACATCAAACTGGTTGAATCAAAAAACGATGGTTTAACCCAATAGCCTATATACTAAACGACCCATCATTGCAACGAATTAGTGACTCCTCCTTCGGCTTACATACTAAGCCGTGGCATTAGCTAGCAGGTACATTATTTTAACATAACTATCAATCAAACAAGCCCTTCTCGAGGAAAAACTGAGAACAAGTTACCTAAAAACCATCGTATAACCGAAGAAAATCCTCCCTAGATTAAACTCAAACATTATGAAACTCCAACTTAAGGCCTCGTTGGCCCTATAATAAGGACCAATCACTCATTGGCCCTATCATAGTTATGTTTCATGGAAAACGTCAGACTCCTAGGATTAACCCGAGTTGGAAGTCACCGAGTTGATAAGATAACTGCTAGCTTCATGTTGTTTTTCTCTATATTTGGTATAAGTCCAACAATGATACCCTCGATCTTTTTATATATATAAATTTGAACAATCTTACTTATGTTCAAATATGAATATATGTTGAAAATAAATAAAAATTTAGGCAATACGAAGGCTTAAATTACTTTTTGAGATTTGAACTTGACAAATTTTCCTATATTGTGGAACCCTAAACCTTAAATTTGACAATTGATTCTACTTTGGGGCTTGGATTTTTTTATCTAAATGAAACTTTGAATTTTGTAGTTGTTCTCACAATAGGGTTTGAATTTTTTTTTTGGTTCAAGTTAGTCCGTAAAAACCCTAGAGTTTAAGCCCCAATGTGGGAACAATTGTCAAGTTCAAGGACTAACTTGGACAAAAAAAAGTTTAAGCCCCAAAGTGGGAACGATTACCTAATTCAAGTCTCAACGTGAGAACAATTTACTAAGCTCAAAACCTAACTTTGGAAAAAAAAAGTTCAGACTCGAATGTGTCAAAACCTTATTTTAAAACGAGTTTGGAAAAATCGGGTTCGACCTTTTTGAAAAATGAAAAAAATAGGAGTCGCCACCAACCTTTCAAAGTGTGATTGGGTCACTTTATAAAAATTTTGGTCTACGAAATTACGAGACAATAGGTTCGGGAGTCGGTTATCTACAAGGAAGGATTAGCACCCTTGTAACGTCCAAAATTGGTACCAAATTGAATAATTTTGGCTTAATGTCAGAATTTTGAAAGAATTTAGAAATAAGATTTTTTAAAACCGTAATCTTTTGAGTTAAAAATAATCAAGATTCCTTCACTTCAAAAGAGCACAAATATCACATCCAGCATAATTGGACACGATATCTTTAAACTTTCGTAGCTGAAATCATCTTATGATTTGTAAAACTCATTTAAAAAGGACATTTTACATATTCAGACAAACGGGAAATCGCAACCCAGCATGTTAGGGCACTACTTTCCGAATTCCTAAATATCAAAACATTGCCTTTCTTTTTAAAATTCTTTTTTTGAATTGAATGAAATATGACTTTTGGTTTTAAAAGTAATGATATGTTTTACATATTACAAGAATTTAAATAAACCTAATTACAATATATATGCTTTAATCATTTCATGCAAATACAGTATAAAAAATAATAAATAATGGCACAAATTACACAATATACGTTATCATTTCATATACATATTATTATAAACACAAATACACATGCATCATTATTACATGCAAAATACAACATAGAGTATAATGAATTTAATGGTATATATTGTATAACATATATATAACAACATTTCATGCAAATGTACCTTAAATCAGCATAAACGATTAATTTTCATGCAAATATGTAAACACCAATAACAAATATTATATGAAAATTTAACCCACTAAACAATATCAAAATAAAAGAAAAAATCAAAAATAAGTAAACTAATTAAAATGTATAAATCCCATAAAAATAAGATGTTTAGAAATATATTGAATAATATAAGAATGATAAAAGAGGATCTCTTTTTTAAAATGATATATATACATATATAGGTTATACTATAGGGTATAATAACTCTTTTTTTTAAAAAAAAAATAATAATAATATAAAATATAGTAAAATAAATAATATATAATAAAAACATATAATTAAAAAAATATAAATATAACAGAATAAATAATATATATAATAAAAATATATGATAAAAATTTTAAATAAGTGTAATTAAAAAATAATATGTACTATTTTATAACTAATATAAAAAAATAAAGTATTTCAAATAAAAAAAGGATTAAAATTAAATTTAATTGAAGACTCTAGGGTTAATTGCAAAATAAAAAATTTTGGACCAGATTAAAACACGCATTGAAAGTCGAGGGACTCATTGGGTAATTCGACCCTAATCCCAAAACGACATCGTTCTTTAGAATCAGGACTAAATTGAAACAATTATAAAAGATTCGGACCGAATTAAAAATAAAATAAACGAAATTATAAAGATTAAAAATGCGGAAGGACTGATTGGGCAATTATCCCATTTTCCAAAAACACGCGGATCCTCCCCGGTCACGGTTCAACGCGCGGATCCTCAGGCCTTGAAACGATGTCGTTTTAGGCTTATTGACTTAAGCCAAAACAGCACCGTTTTCAAAAGGGTATATATACCAATTAAACCCTAAAAAAACATTTTAAAATGTTTCTAAAAAAAAAATCAGAAATGCTCTGAAGCCCTCAGAGCTCTGGCCATCGACCATCATGGCTCCGATCGTCGGACCTCCGTACGTGCCCACGCACCATCGTCGGCTTTGCCATCTACGGCAGCCGGAAACTGAAAAGTTTTGTTTTTTCGCTTATACTGAAAGGTAAGACTCCTTCCTTGTTTTTAAAACTCTTTACCAACTATTTATATATGTATGTATATGCTTCGAATAAAAAATGAAAATAATAGAAGATTGATTATTCACCTAAGAGAAACTGTATGTATTTGGCTTTTGTATTCCTCGTTAAAAAATCTCCCCCTGTTTACAGGTTACAAAGGAGGCTTTTATAGCCACTGTTTCTGTTACATATTTTCGGAAGAAATCTTTTATTTCTTTCCATATTTGTTTTGTTTGTTTGCTGCTGTTTCTTTCCTTCTTTTGCGGGTGATGCCGAAAAATCTGGCGGTGATGGAGGCTCGACGATGGTGGCGATGGACCAGGCAATCGATCACGCATCGCTTGCTGCGCGCCGATGGAGGGTAGCTAGAACGACGGAAACTGAAGAGGCGTGACTCTTGGGCTGATTGCAATGCTTAGCTTCTGGAACTTTCCGTTTGCGGCGTCTAGGGTTCCAGAAACCCTAGGCCTCTCTGTATTCCGTTAACAAATTGGGCCATTTGGGCCCTACATGTTTTGGGTTAAGACTGTACACGGGTATTGGGTTAAACCAGGTTATAGGCTATCGGGTCTAGACCAACTGGGTCGCAAATGTAACGGGTTTTGGGTTTATCAGGCCTTGAGGCCTGTTTATTGTAAATGGACTTTTATTCTTAATTTATTATTTTTTGTTTTATTTATTTATTTATATAATGATGGGCCCGGGTAGAAATGGGCTACTACAGAATGTAAAAAAATTACTAAATTAGATTCAAATAGTGATTTAATCTTAACATATATGATATTTTGTATGGGAAAATTTGGAGCATTGTTTACATCCATACCTTTCCCCATCTTTGCAGCACTTTATTTTATACTTTTCGGCCTTGTAGGTATGTATTAATTTTAACCATACCTACCCATTTTTATCCCAACCTTAGATTGTCAATCCTAGAAACCGGACCGATGGTATTGACATTAAATTATAGATTAAAAATAGAGCAAATAGAAATCACATTAGTAATTAGGACTAAATAGGAATAATAGCAAAGTAGAAAACTTAAATAGGTAAATTAGGACTAATGGTTAGTGGGGGATTTATTAAAACAAGGGTAGAATTAGGAGGGATCTATAGGATAAATAAACCAATTTTATAAAAGAATTTGGCTATATAAGCTGTCAAGATTATTTGTAGTGCTGCTTTGCCTTGTGAAAATGTGGAACTTGCAGACATTGAAATTAAGCACAGTGGACCGACTGGACCTGCAGTATCACACTGTTCGAATGTGTAGCCTAAAGTTAGTGGTAAACAAAATCCAGCTGCATGTTCTGCCCCTGTCCCAACGAAACCTACCCCAACCGCTTAATTAATACCGTTGGTATAAAAAAATTTTATGACGTTGTAACTCCTATAATTATATTTATTTTACAAACAAATTTTGTTTTGTTTTACATTCTATGTTATTAAGAATATTTTTCTTAAACTTAATTATTTTTAAAAATACACTTCAACAAAAAATATTGCAATGTGATAACATTTTTTGCATTTAGGCTTACGATATAATTTTTTTTAGAATACTGCTGAACCATATACTATTTAATTATTTTGTTTTTTATTTATATAAATTTTTTGTTTTTTATTTATAATATTGGCATAATAAAAATTTTAATAATCAATATTTATATATTGTATCAATTTAGTTTTGATTCTAAAAATAACCTTTAATTCTTACACCTTGTATAATTTGATTTTCTTTTCAGTTTTGTTTTTTTATGACTCTTTCTCCTTAAAAGCTAAAAAAATAAATTTATCAATTAAATTTGATCCAAAATATATCAAAATTAAAAATATAAAAATATTATCTTTTTTTTTTATTGTTTTAAACTTAACTTTGAATGTTACAAATCAAACCAAAACTGTAAAAAAATACAAAATTGCACTATATATATGTTAGGGAGTTGAATTTTTTAGAATAAAGATTAAATTGACACAATGTATAAATGATGAGAGCTAAAATTACTATTTTGTCAATATTAAAAGCTGTCAAAGTTTTATAAAATGTTCGGCGATGGAATCCATCAAACTGGTTGAATCAAAAAACGATGGTTTAACCCAATATCCTATATACTAAACGACCTGTCATTGCAACGGATTAGTGACTCCTCCTTTGGCTTACGTACTAAGTCGTGGCATTAGCTAGCAGGTACGATAGTTTAACATAACTATCAATCAAACAAGCCCTTCTCGAGGAAAAACTAAGAACAAGTTACCTAAAAACCATCGTATAACCTAAGAAAATCCTCCCTAGATTAAACTCAAACATTATGAAACTCCAACGTAAGGCCTCGTTGGCCTTATAATAGGGGCAAATCCTTCATTGGCCATATCATAGTTATGTTTCAGGGAAAATGTTAGACTCCTAGGATTAACCTGAGTTGGAAGTCGACGAGTTGATAAGATAACTGCTGGCTTCATGTTGTTTTTCTCTATATTTGGTATAAGTCCAACATTGATACGCTCGATCTTTTTATATATATATATAAATTTGAACAATCATACTTATGTTCAAATATGAATATATGTTGAAAAAAAAAAAATTTAGGTAATATAAAGGGTTAAATTACTTTTTGAGATCTGAACTTGACAAATTTTCCCATATTGTAGAACCCAAAACCTTAAATTTGACAATTGATTCTACTTTTGGGGCTTGGATTTTTTTATCTAAATTAAACCTTGAATTTTGTAGTTGTTCTCACAATGGGGTTTGAATTCTTTTTTGGTTCAAGTTAGTCAGTAAAAACCCTAGAGTTTAGGCCCCAATGTAGGAACAATTGTCAAGTTCAAGGACTAACTTTGACAAAAAAAAGTTTAAGCCCCAAAGTGGGAACGATTACCTAATTCAAGTCTCAATGTGAGAACAATTTACTAAGCTCAAAACCTAACTTTGGAAAAAAAAAAGTTCAGACTCAAGTGTAAAAAAGTTACTAAATTAGATCCAAATAGTGATTTAATCTGAACATATATGATATTTTGTGTGGGAAAATTTGGAGCAGTGTTTACATCCATACCATTCCCCATCTTTGCAGCACTTTATTTTATACTTTTCGGCCTTGTAGGTATGTATTAATTTTAACCATACCTACCCATTTTTATCCCAACCTTAGATTGTCAATCCTAGAAACCGGACCAATGGTATTGACATTAAATTATAGATTAAAGATAGAGTAAATAGAAATCATGTTAGTAATTAGGACTAAATAGGAATAATAGCAAAGTAGAGAACTTAAATAGGTAAATTAGGACTAATGGTTAGTGAGGGATTTATTAAAACAAAGGTAGAATTAGAAGGGATCTATAGGCTAAATAAACCAAGTTTATAAATGAATTTGGCTATATAAGCCGTCACTGCTCATTTGCTTCTCATGTTTTAATTTCCTTTTTTATTATTTTCTCTCTTTTTACACTTTCTTCATTTCAACAGCTATTGTATTTGGTAGTTAATTTTCCTTCAAAATTTTATTGAGCATTACATTTCTAAGCAACCAAGCACCATTTTCTTTTTTAAATTCTCAAGTAAAACACCAACTTTTTCTTCTTAAACTTTGGTTCGATTATTGAGCGGACCGCTCGAAAGTCATGAAGGAATGCAAGACCAAAGGTAAACAATCTATTTTCATATCAAATATGCATGAAATGCTTTTGACTAAAGTTTCAACGGTTTAGATAGAAAATATAAATATATAAATAATATTTTTTTTTATGATTTGGCTTCATGAAAATGGTGGATTGAAGCTGGCGAAGCTAAGAAATGTTGTTTGAAATGGTTTTGTTCTTGAGGAAGACGATGAACAGTAGCTGATTCCTAAAGGAAAGAGTTAGGTGAGATTAACATTTAATTAACAGTCTAGATCTACAAATATATGTATGTTACGAGGGTTAAAAGTTAGGAAATGGGGTAAGTATTAAATTAATAAAAATCTGCAAGAGATAACGTAAGTAGCGGGCTGTTGTTGAATAGAGAATGAATTAAATTGTTTTAGACAATATGTGATGTGTATTTTTTTATGCGAAGCTGAAAATACCAGAGGAGCATGAGTACATTATATACTGCATTTGAAAACGAGGCCGCACTCTACTGAAATCAAGTATGACTTGCGAACCCTATCTTCATGTTGTGAATTGAACATGTGCATGTGCGAACCTCTTCCATGCATTGTGCAAACCTCATCTATGCGTTGAGCGAACTCTTAGCATGAATCTATGTCTGTGTGCTTTTACATGCTATGCGAACCTTGAGAAAAATATATACATGCATCCAGGGTTAAGTTAAATATATGATATATATAGGCCTTTAAATTTTGCTATATAATATAATTTGTGTGTACTGTTATATATTATATATAGGTTTGTGGCTTTTAATTTATGTAATATATATGCATTGATGTAAAAGGGAATTGTTATATATAATGAATGCATGCGCAAAGGTTATTATAAATAATATATGTACATAACTTTGCATCAAAAGGGTTTTGTATTATATGTATGCATGCGTGGGTTTTAATATGAAAAATATATTTACATACCTTTGCACTAAAAAATTTTGTTCTATCTATTATATATTAATGTATATATATGTGGTGTGTGAACCCTAAGTCTACTATGCTGTTGTTTTATGCTTAATTTTCTGTTTTGTAAGCTATTGTACGATGTGTTGTGGTCCTTTGAGCTCTATTAAAAATTGTGAGCCTAAAATGACATGATCTGTAAATGTGTATTACTACGATATGTTGGCATTGTGAATTTTTGGAACCATTAGATATAATTGGCATGCCATAGGATCGTGAGTGCTCACCTATGTAATGTGACAGGGCATTATGGCCCAATGATTTGATGGAGAAATAAGGGAATGTCGAGTAATCCTTCATTCACCGGGGATCGTAAGGGTGTGTTTTTAGGAGAGTGTGAGAATTTGTGCTACACTTATATGGCGATTTGAGTGACTCTATGAGTCTTAGGGTATGTTTTAGGAGAACCGTTTATCCAATAAGTGTATTATTTAATTATGTTTCATTTTCACGAATTGCTAATATATCACTAAACTAAACGGGGTTGATTATACGTGAATTAAAGACACGCGAACCGATTGTATGCAAACCACCTACGTGTAAAATTGTTTATGTGCGAACTGTTTTATGCGATCTGTCTAGAGGTGAGTTATTTAGTTTGTGAATTATTGATGTGTTTTCTTCTGTTACGTACATATGTATTCACCTGAGCCTTCACAAGTTTATCTCTTTTAGCAGTGGAAATGTGATAATAGTATGTATTTTTAAAAAAAATCGGGGGTTTATACTTAACTATATAGTGGCATCCTTAAATTCTATTTACGTGTCATGGAACATAAAAAAACAAAACCTCAATCCTAAATCCCATGCCATAGTTCAAAATAAAATATATTCAAACTTTGAATAATTAAATAAATTGAATAATAAGCCTAAATAATTTAATAAATAAAAACTGAGGCAAGACCCTTTGGATGTCTCGTCCACGTTTTAACTTGGTGGGTTATCTATAAGGATGGAAATAAATGGGGGACTGAGCTATGATGCTTAGTGTGAGTCACTTCATAAGAAAATCATAGCAAACAGTCGTTAAGACATATTAAATAATAACACATAGAATAATCACATTCAACTAACAATTCCAAGTATCGATTTTTCAAATTAACCATCAATAGTACCACACATTTCACATTAGCAATTTCAAAATATCAATATCACAGTTTACTCATCCATATATATAAATATATATATTTAAGTCATCTCAGACATTCCAGTTGAGTATGCGCATGCTTTCATAAATGTCATACAATTTTGGTTTTAACATAAAAGATCCTACCCCACCGCTACACACGACAATGGAGTTCCCCAAAACTCCAACCACCAACACACTGGATTGTGGATTAACCACCAATGGTTTGTAAAATAACTACCAATGGCTATGGAGACACCGCAAAAACACAGCAGATGGAATCTACCATGGCTGTGGGTAGATAGCAAAATGATACAGGTAAAATCTACCAATGGCCATGGACGTACAACATGTTTGCATGTAATAGTTTCCAAAGGGTTGTGGATGCATAAAAAAACGTTGCAAGTGAAATCTGTCTATGGCTGTGAGTATGCAGCAAAACAAATACAACTAAACTATCAATACTTCCTCTGTTCATTACGTCCCACCCCATGCAATGCAAGTTTATTGGCAATTTATATATAGAAACCTTAAATAGTTATATTAAGTCAGGTGTTAGTTAATTATTTTTACTATATCAAGTTTGTTGGCAAATTAACGAGTTAGTTCCTTCCAAAAAGAAAAAGAAGTGCTAATTATAGTAAGTAAAACTTGGTCATACTATTTACCCACACTAATTAAAATAGAAAATGTTTAGTTGGTTGTAATTTGGCCTGACTCTATCTATATAAGATGGTTTGAAACAAAAAAAAAAAAGAAGACAGAAATCATTCTCTCTTTGAAGCAAATAAAAATAAAGTATGGCTATTCAATTTAATTTTGTTTCATCCATGTTAATACTAGTACTTCTGTCCATATCATCCGTTGAAGGTCAAGGAGGAGGTGGTGGTGTTATTGATGTTGTTGCAAAGTGTAATATCCCGAATTAGGGCCTAATCGGAATAGTGGTTTCGTGACCACAAATCCGAGATAGAAATAATTATTTTATAATTATTTTGAGGTTTATAATATGATTGCATGATTGTGTGAAAATTTCGTGACGAAATTCTATGCATAAAGTGCTTAAGTTGAAATTAGGGACTAAATCGAATAATTTGTAAAACTTGCATTCTAGAAGTTTTTAGTATGAAATTAATTTGGAATATTAATGAGGAGGTCTTAAATAGCTATTTGACCAATTTCTAAAATTTTGGACAAAAATGGGATTATACATGAAAATTTTCAAAGAAAGGTATTAAGGGTATTTTGGTCATTTGGTAATTAAAAGATTAAAAAATGAAAAAGATGGCAAAATATGTCCATCTTCTTCATTAGGATGAAAATTAAAGGGTTCTCCATAGCTAGGGTTTGTTTCAAGCTTCCAAGCTCCATAGTAAGTGATTCCAAGCCCCGTTTTTAATGTTCTTTACGTTTTTGGAGTCCCGGTAACTTGATTTAGCTTATTCTAGAAATAATTTAACCTAGGGTTCATATTTGGAAAAATACCCATAGGTGAAATTTGTGTATTTTGGTGTTTTATGATAGAATATGAGGTTTTAAATTATGCTAGACAACTTGTGCTACTCGGTTTTAAGTGAAAATGAGAAAAAAAGGGCTTAATCGATAAAAATACCTATTATAAGTACATGTTAGAATGAGAATTTGATGTTTCCATAGAAGGAAAAAATGATCAGAATGTCATAAAACATAAGAAAATGGGATGAAGTTTAATTCCCGAGCCTAGGGGCAAAAGTGTAATTTTGCAAAAGTTTAGGGGCAAAATGGTAATTTTGCCAAAGTTCGTATTTGGGGCTGTTTTGATGAATTTATGCATTAAATAAGATTAATTTGGCATTATAGATCAAGAGAAACAAGATTCAAGTCGTGATCGAGGGAAAAACAAAGTTTACGAGGGATAGGCTTGATTGCTAATATTTTGTATCGAGGTAAGTTCATGTGTAAATGTAGTAACATAATTGTCATTTTAAGTAATTTAATGTTATTTATGTGATATGATGATTAATATCATGAAATATTATGCTTTATGGTTATTATTGAATAATATGTAAATTATGAATTGCTACCGTATCGGCGTTTTGATGTTCCGTGGAAGACGGCAAAGATGTGTAATCGAGGAAAAAGCCCGTTTGAACCTTGGGAATAGATTAGAATACAAGTGACATGTTACTAGGATGGTTGAGCATCCGAACTCGTTGAGTTGAGTCCGAGTTCACTTATGGATGCAAATGTCCGAACTCGTTGAGTTGAGTCCGAGTTCGTGAGATGTAACTAGGCATCCGAGCTCGTTGAGTTGAGTCCGAGTTCACTTATGGATGCGAAAGCCCGAGCTCATTGAGTTGAGTCTGAGTTCACTTATGGGCGGGTTACATGGTAGCTTGGCTACATATGTGGCACTTATGTACAAACTTTCCGTGTATTCGAATTATATTCCGATGTGTTCAACGGGTGGATCTTAAGAAAATAAGAAGAATGCCTAAAACGAAGGTGACATGTTGGTAAGTGTGGTAAATGAGAAAATTTGACAGGTATGTGCTTAAACCCTCGGGTTGAAAACTTGGTAAGATGAAATCGTAGAAAGATATTAAATGTAAATGATGTTTTATGTGGGATTGTGTGATTATGTTACTTGCTAT
The DNA here is from genome assembly GCA_025698465.1 of Gossypium longicalyx. Lineage (NCBI taxonomy): Eukaryota > Viridiplantae > Streptophyta > Magnoliopsida > Malvales > Malvaceae > Gossypium > Gossypium longicalyx. The sequence continues at coordinate 55,320,950 of CM046996.1, forward strand.
TTGCATGTGAACTTACTAAGCATTTATGATTACTCCCTCCTTTTCTTTCATTGTAGTTTTGACAAGCCGGCTTGAGAATCGGGATAAGTCGAAGACTTGTTCACACTATCCGAAGGCTTAAATCGGTAAAATGGCTTGTATATTTTGAATGTGGCATGTATGGCAAAATACTCACTTTGTGTAACTGATCTTATGATATGGCTATGGTTTGGCAAGAAATGGGTTTGTAAATGATTAGCCATTGGAATGGCCAATCTAAGTCATATATGATGCTATGTATGTTTAAAATGATATTTAGTCCATGAAAATCCTTAGTAAAGTGAAATTTGCCATAAAACAGAATCTGACAACAGCAGTGATGTAAATTTGAAAAATCACTAAAAATAGTAGAAATGGAATTAAATGATGAGTAAGTTATGAAATTTAAGCTTAATGAGTCCATTTTCATATGGATTGAACAAAACATGTATATGAATTATAATTTATGAGACATTTGAATTTTTTTGAAACAGGGCCAGAGTGATTTCATGATCCCCTGTTCTGAATTTGGAAATTCACCATAAATTGTGTAAAAATAATTATAAGTCATACTTTATATGTACAGATTTCTTATTGAGTCTAGTTTTAACATAAACAAGCTTCATAGTCATTGAAAATCTGTACAGAGAGATATCTGATTCATAATACACAGAGGTCAGAGCAGTCTTACCCTGAAACAGAGGAGACTTTAACTAATAAACTGTACTAATTGGCCCGACAAAAAATTCTATAAAAAAATTAGTAAATAGATATATGAGTCTAGTTTCAGGGAAAATTTACGGAATTGGATTTTGAGTTTCAGAACTCGAGATATGAATTTTTTAAGTGACTGTGATTCAGTTAGCCAGCTTGTCTGGAAATTTTAAAAATAAATGATTTAAGCTGTTTAATTGATGAAATTAAGTTTAGTAACACCTCGTCCTCGATCCGGCGACGGTCTCGGGTACGGGGCGTTACACAAAATTTGGTGCAAATGCAGACGAGAAAACAGATTTGAGTAAGGTAAACAAAATATCATATAACTTTATAGTCAGCAGATAAAAGTATGCATAACTATTTCCAAATCTCTTATCTTTATATGTATCATTTTTATTTTTTTATTTGGTTTTAGCCATTGTTGGATGCTTGGAAAGAAGCATGTGCCTCGACATCTCCGTCAAAAATTCTGATTCCTAAAGGGATATATTTTTTAAGTACAGCTACCTTAGATGGTCCTTGCAAGGCTCCTATTGAGCTTCAAGTTGAAGGCATTGTGAAGGCTCCGGCAGACCCTGGTGCTTTCAAGGAGCCTAAATGGATTGCCTTCAATAGATTGAAAATTTCAAATTGTCTGGTGGAGGAGTTTTCGACGGCCAGGGAAACACTGCTTATAAAAGGGAAGGTTGTAAAGGTCATGATTATTGTGGTTCACTTCCTATTGTAAGTTATTTTCTTATTGAGAAGTTACGACTTTTGTTTTTATAAATACAATTAAGTAATAATTATTTTTTGTTTCATTCTGGAATTAAACAGAACCTAAGGTTTGATTTTTTAACCAACGCAATGATACAAGATATAACTACCAAAGACAACAAGTAATTCCAGGCTAATGTTCTAGGATGCAAAAGCATTACTTTCGAACATTTCACCGTATCTGCACCTGACGAAAGCCCAAACACAGACGAGATTCACATTGGGAGATCAGATGGGGTCAATGTTCTTAACTCAGAGATAAAAACTGGTGACGATTGTGTTTCAATTGGGGATTGTTCCAAAAATTTGGTTATCAATGGAGTAACTTGTGGACCAGGACATGGTATCAGTATTGGCAGTCTCAGATTGTTTAAAAATGAAGAACCTGTTGATGGAGTTACAGTAAAAAACTGCACCATGACTAATACTTCCAATGGTGTTAGAATCAAAACTTGGCCAGGTGCTGAACCTGGCGCTTGTTCGAACATTCAATTTGAGGATATTACCGTGACCAATGTCACTTCTCCTATTATAATTGATCAGAAATATTGCCCATGGAACAAATGCAAAATAAATGTAAGTACATATTTATCAAAATTGTAAGATAGAAAAAAGAGTTAATCGGTCATTGAATCATTATTTTGTTGATGCAGGAAGAATCAAAAGTTAAACTAAGCAACATTAGTTTCAAAAACATTCACGGCACTTCTGCGCGTCCAGAAGCTATCAAGATTATTTGTAGTGCTACTTTGCCTTGTGAAAATGTGGAACTTGCAGACTTTCAAATTACGCATAGCGGACCGACTGGACCTGCAGTATCACACTGTTCGAATGTGAAGCCTAATGTTAGTGGCAAACAAAATCCAGCTGCATGTTCCGCCCCTATCCCAGCAAAACCTACCCCGACCGCTTAATTAATAGCATAGGTATAAATATTTTTGATGACTTTGTAACTCCTATAATTATATTTATTTTGCAGACAAATTTTGTTTTGTTTTACATTCTATGTTATTAAGAATAATTTTCTTAAACTTAATTATTTTTAAAAATACACTTCAACAAAAACTATTGCAATGTGATAACATTTTATGCATTTAGGCTTACGATATAATTATTTTTAGAATACTGCTGAAACATATACTATTTAATTATTTTGTTTATTATTTATATAAATTTGTTGTTTTTTATTTATAAAATTGGCATAATAAAAATTTTAATAATCAATATTTATACATTGTATCAATTTAGTTTTGATTCTAGAAATAACCTTTAACTTTTAGACCTTGTATGATTTGATTTTCTTTTTAGTTTTGTTTTTTTATGACTCTTTCACCTTAAACGAAAAATAAATAAATTTATCAATTGAATTTGATCCAAAATATATTAAAATTAAAAATATAAAAATTTTATCTTTTTTTTATTGTTTTAAATTTAACTTTGAATGTTACACATAAAAGCAAAACTGTAAAAAATACAAAATTACACTATATATATGTTAGGGAATTGAACTTTTTAGAATAAAGATTAAGTTGACACAATGTATAAATGATGAGAGCTAAAATTACTATTATATCAGTATTAGAAGCTATCAAAGTTTTATAAAATGTTCGGCGATGGAAAACATCAAACTGGTTGAATCAAAAAACGATGGTTTAACCCAATAGCCTATATACTAAATGACCCATCATTGCAACGAATTAGTGACTCCTCCTTCGGCTTACATACTAAGCCATGGCATTAGCTAGCAGGTACATTATTTTAACATAACTATCAATCAAACAAGCCCTTCTCGAGGAAAATTGAGAACAAGTTACCTAAAAACCATCGTATAATTGAAGAAAATCCTCCCTAGATTAAACTCAAACATTATGAAACTCCAACTTACGGCCTCGTTGGCCCTATAATAAGGACCAATCACTCATTGGCCCTATCATAGTTATGTTTCATGGAAAACGTCAGACTCCTAGGATTAACCCGAGTTGGAAGTCACCGAGTTGATAAGATAACTACTGGCTTCATGTTGTTTTTCTCTATATTGGGTATAAGTCCAACAATGATACACTCGATCTTTTTATATATATAAATTTGAACAATCTTACTTATGTTCAAATATGAATATATGTTGAAAATAAATAAAAATTTAGGTAATACAAAGGCTTAAATTACTTTTTGAGATTTGAACTTGACAAATTTTCCTATATTGTGGAACCCTAAACCTTAAATTTGACAATTGATTCTACTTTGGGGCTTGGATTTTTCTATCTAAATTAAACCTTGAATTTTGTAGTTGTTCTCACAATAGGGTTTGAATTTTTTTTTTGGTTCAAGTTAGTCCGTAAAAACCCTAGAGTTTAGGCCCCAATGTGGGAACAATTGTCAAGTTCAAGGACTAACTTGAACAAAAAAAAGTTTAAGCCCTAAAGTGGGAACGATTACCTAATTCAAGTCTCAACATGAGAACAATTTACTAAGCTCAAAACCTAACTTTGGAAAAAAAAAAGTTCAGACTCGAATGTGTCAAAACCTTATTTTAAAACGAGTTTGGAAAAATCGGGTTTGACCTTTTTGAAAAATGAAAAAAATAGGAGTCGCCACCAACCTTTCAAAGTGTGATTGGGTCACTTTATAAAACATTTTGGTCTACGAAATTACGAGAAAACAGGTTCGGGAGTCGGTTATCTACAAGGAAGGATCAGCACCCTTGTAACGTCCAAAATTGGTACCAAATTGAATAATTTTGGCTTAATGTCAGAATTTTGAAAGAATTTAGAAATAAGATTTTTTAAAACCGTAATCTTTTGAGTTAAAAATAATCAAGATTCCTTCACTTCAAAAGAGCACAAATATCACATCCAAAGATAATCGACACGATATCTTTAAACTTTCGTAGCTGAAATCATCTTATGATTTGTAAAACTCATTTAAAAGGACATTTTACATATTCGGACAAACGGGAAATCGCAACTCAAAGATGTTAGGGCACTACTTTCCGAATTCCTAAATATCAAAACATTGCCTTTCTTTTTAAAATTCTTTTTTTGAATTGCATGAAATATGACTTTTGGTTTTAAAATTAATGATATGTTTTACATATTAAAAGAATTTAAATAAACCTAATTACAATATATATGCTTTAATCATTTCATGCAAATACAGTATAGAAAATAATAAATAATGGCACAAATTACACAATATACGTTATCATTTCATATACATATTATTATAAACACAAATACACATGCATTATTATTACATGCAAAATACAACATAGAGTATAATGAATTTAATAGTATAAATTGTATAACATATATATAACAACATTTCATGCAAATGTACCTTAAATCAACATAAACGATTAATTTTCATGCAAATATGTAAACACCAATAACAAATATTATATGAAAATTTAACCTACTAAACAATATCAAAATAAAAGAAAAAAATAAAAAATAAGTAAACTAATTAAAATGTATAAATCCCATAAAACTAAGATGTTTAGAAATATATTGAATAATATAAGAATGATAAAAGAGAATCTCTTTTTTAAAATGATATATATACATATATAGGTTATACTATAGGGTATAATAACTCTTTTTTTTTTTAAAAAATTGTACTAAATATCGATATTACATTTATTTATAAAAATTTTAAGAATGTACATAATTAATAAGTAATAAAATAATATATATTTTATAATAAAATAAAAATAATGTAAGGAAATATGGTAAAATATATAGTGTATAACATAATTTATGAATAAAATATATAATAATATAAATCATATAATAAATAATATAAAAATATATATAATAAAATGTATATAATATAATATATAAAAGAAAGAAAGATATTATAATGAATAATATATAATAAAATATAATATATAATAAAAATATGTAGATAAAATATAATGACATATAATATAATAAGGAATATATAAAATAATAATAATATAAAAATATAGTAAAATAAATAATATATAATAAAAACATATAATAAAAAAATATAAATATAACAGAATAAATAATATATATAATAAAAATATATGATAAAAATTTTAAATAAGGGTAATAATAAAATAATATGTACTATTTTATAACTAATATAAAAAAATAAAGTATTTAAAATAAAAAAAGTATTAAAATTAAATTTAATTGAAGAATCTAGGGTTAATTGCAAAATAAAAAATTTTGGACCAGATTAAAACACGCATTGAAAGTCGAGGGACTCATTGGGTAATTCGACCCTAATCCCAAAACGACATTGTTCTCTAGAATCAGGACTAAATTGAAACAATTATAAAAGATTCAGACCGAATTAAAAATAAAATAAACAAAATTATAAAGATTAAAAATGTGGAAGGACTGAGTGGGCAATTATCCCATTTTCCAAAAACACGCGGATCCTCCACGGTCACGGTTCAACGCGCGGATCCTCAGGCCTTAAAACGATGTCGTTTTAGGCTTATTGACTTAAGCCAAAACAGCACCGTTTTCAAAATGGTATATATACCAATTAAACCCTAAAAAAACATTTTAAAATGTTTCTAAAAAAAAAATTCAGAAATGCTCTGAAGCCCTCAGAGCTCTGGCCATCGACCATCATGGCTCCGATCATCGGACCTCCGCACGCGCCCACGCACCATCATCGGCTTTGCCATCTACGGCAGCCGAAAACTGAAAAGTTTCATTTTTTCGCTTATACTGAAAGGTAAGACTCCTTCCTTGTTTTTAAAACTCTTTACCAACTATTTATATATGTATGTATATGCTTCGAATAAAAAATGAAAATAATAGAAGATTGATTATTCACCTAAGAGAAACTGTATGTATTTGGCTTTTGTATTCCTCGTTAAAAAATCTCCCCCTGTTTACAGGTTACAAAGGAGGCTTTTATAGCCACTATTTCTGTTACATATTTTGGGAAGAAATCTTTTTATTTCTTTCCATATTTGTTTTGTTTGTTTGCTGCTGTTTCTTTCCTTCTTTTGCGGGTGAAGCCGAAAAATCTAGCGGTGATGGAGGCTCGACGATGGTGGCGACGGACCAGGCACTGACTGCGCACTGGCTTGCGGCGCTGATGGAGGGTAGCTAGAACGACGGGAACTGAAGAGGTGTGACTCTTGGGCTGATTGCAATGCTTAGCTTCTGGAACTTTTCGTTTGCGGCGTCTAGGGTTCCAGAAACCCTAGGCCTCTCTGTATTCCGTTAACAAATTGGGCCATTTGGGCCCTACATGTTTTGGGTTAAGACTGTACACGGGTATTGGGTTAAACCAGGTTATAGGCTATCGGGTCTAGACCAACTGGGTCGCAAATGTAACGGGTTTTGGGTTTATCAGGCCTTGAGGCCTGTTTATTGTAAATGGACTTTTATTCTTAATTTATTATTTTTTGTTTTTTTATTTATTTATATAATGATGGGCCCGGGTAGAAATGGGCTACTACAGAATGTAAAAAAATTACTAAATTAGATACAAATATTGATTTAATCTTAACATATATGATATTTCGTATGGGAAAATTTGGAGCATTGTTTACATCCATAACTTTCCCCATCTTTGCAGCACTTTATTTTATACTTTTCGGCCTTGTAGGCATGTATTAATTTTAACCATACCTACCCATTTTTATCCCAACCTTAGATTGTCAATCCTAGAAACCGGACCGATGGTATTGACATTAAATTATAGATTAAAAATAGAGCAAATAGAAATCACGTTAGTAATTAGGACTAAATAGGAATAATAGCAAAGTAGAAAACTTAAATAGGTAAATTAGGACTAATGGTTAGTGGGGGAATTATTAAAACAAGGGTAGAATTAGGAGGGATCTATAGGATAAATAAACCAATTTTATAAAAGAATTTGGCTATATAAGCTGTCAAGATTATTTGTAGTGCTGCTTTGCCTTGTGAAAATGTGGAACTTGCAGACATTGAAATTAAGCACAGTGGACCGACTGGACCTGCAGTATCACACTGTTCGAATGTGTAGCCTAAAGTTAGTGGTAAACAAAATCCAGCTGCATGTTCTGCCCCTGTCCCAACAAAACCTACCCCAACCGCTTAATTAATACCGTAGGTATAAAATTTTTTTATGACGTTGTAACTCCTATAATTATATTTATTTTACAAACAATTTTTCGTTTTTTTTACATTCTATGTTATCAAGAATATTTTTCTTAAACTTAATTATTTTTAAAAATACACTTCAACAAAAAATATTGCAATGTGATAACATTTTTTGCATTTAGGCTTACGATATAATTTTTTTTAGAATACTGCTGAACCATATACTATTTAATTATTTTGTTTTTTATTTATATAAATTTGTTGTTTTTTATTTATAATATTGGCATAATAAAAATTTAAATAATCAATATTTATATATTGTATCAATTTAGTTTTGATTCTAAAAATAACCTTTAATTCTTACACCTTGTATAATTTGATTTTCTTTTTAGTTTTGTTTTTTTATGACTCTTTCACCTTAAAAGCTAAAAAAATAAATTTATCAATTAAATTTGATCCAAAATATATCAAAATTAAAAATATAAAAATATTATCTTTTTTTTTATTGTTTTAAACTTAACTTTGAATGTTACAAATCAAAGCAAAACTGTAAAAAAAAATACAAAATTGCACTATATATATGTTAGGGAGTTGAATTTTTTAGAATAAAGATTAAATTGACACAATGTATAAATGATGAGAGCTAAAATTACTATTTTGTCAATATTAAAAGCTGTCAAAGTTTTATAAAATGTTCGCCGATGGAATCCATCAAACTGGTTGAATCAAAAAACAATGGTTTAACCCAATAGCCTATATACTAAACGACCTGTCATTGCAACGGATTAGTGACTCCTCCTTTGGCTTACGTACTAAGCCGTGGCATTAGCTAGCAGGTACGATAGTTTAACATAACTATCAATCAAACAAGCCCTTCTCGAGGAAAAACTGAGAACAAGTTACCTAAAAACCATCGTATAACCGAAGAAAATCCTCCCTAGATTAAACTCAAACATTATGAAACTCCAACTTAAGGCCTCGTTGGCCTTATAATAGGGACCAATCCTTCATTGGCCATATCATAGTTATGTTTCAGGGAAAATGTTAGACTCCTAGGATTAACCCGAGTTGGAAGTCGACGAGTTGATAAGATAACTGCTGGCTTCATGTTGTTTTTCTCTATATTTGGTATAAGTCCAACATTGATACGCTCGATCTTTTTATATATATATATAAATTTGAACAATCATACTTATGTTCAAATATGAATATATGTTGAAAAAAAAAATTTAGGTAATATAAAGGGTTAAATTACTTTTTGAGATCTGAACTTGACAAATTTTCCCATATTGTAGAACCCAAAACCTTAAATTTGACAATTGATTCTACTTTTGGGGCTTGGATTTTTTTATCTAAATTAAACCTTGAATTTTGTAGTTGTTCTCACAATGTGGTTTGAATTCTTTTTTGGTTCAAGTTAGTCAGTAAAAACCCTAGAGTTTAGGCCCCAATGTAGGAACAATTGTCAAGTTCAAGGACTAACTTTGACAAAAAAAAGTTTAAGCCCCAAAGTGGGAACGATTACCTAATTCAAGTCTCAATGTGAGAACAATTTACTAAGCTCAAAACCTAACTTTGGAAAAAAAAAAGTTCAGACTCGAGTGTAAAAAAGTTACTAAATTAGATCCAAATAGTGATTTAATCTGAACATATATGATATTTTGTGTGGGAAAATTTGGAGCAGTGTTTACATCCGTACCATTCCCCATCTTTGCAGCACTTTAGTTTATACTTTTCGGCCTTGTAGGTATGTATTAATTTTAACCATACCTACCCATTTTTATCCCAACCTCAGATTGTCAATCCTAGAAACCGGACCAATGGTATTGACATTAAATTATAGATTAAAGATAGAGTAAATAGAAATCATGTTAGTAATTAGGACTAAATAGGAATAATAGCAAAGTAGAGAACTTAAATAGGTAAATTAGGACTAATGGTTAGTGAGGATTTATTAAAACAAAGGTAGAATTAGAAGGGATCTATAGGCTAAATAAACCAAGTTTATAAATGAATTTGGCTATATAAGCTGTCACTGCTCATTTGCTTCTCATGTTTTAATTTCCTTTTTTATTAGTTTCTTTCTTTTTACACTTTCTTCATTTCAAAAGCTGTTGTATTTGGTAGTTAATTTTCCTTCAAAATTTTATTGAGCATTACATTTCTAAGCAACCAAGCACCATTCCCTTTTTTAAATTCTCAAGTAAAACACCAATTTTTTCTTCTTAAACTTTGGTTCGATTATTGAGCGGACCGCTCGAAAGTCATGAAGGAATGCAAGACCAAAGGTAAACAATCTATTTTCATATCAAATATGCATGAAATGCTTTTGACTAAAGTTTCAACGGTTTAGATAGAAAATATAAATATATAAATAATATTTGTTTTTTTATGATTTGGCTTCATGAAAATGGTGGATTGAAGCTGGCGAAGCTAAGAAATGTTGTTTAAAATGGTTTTGTTCTTGAGGAAGACGATGAACAGTAGCTGATTCCTAAAGGAAAGAGTTAGGTGAGATTAACATTTAATTAACAGTCTAGATCTACAAATATATGATTGTTACGAGGGTTAAAAGTTAGGAAATGGGGTAAGTATTAGAATAATAAAAATCTACAAGAGATAACGTAAGTAGCGGGCTGTTGTTGAATAGAGAATGAATTAAATTATTTTAGACAATATGTGATGTGTATTTTTTTATGCGAAGCTGAAAATACCAGAGGAGCATGAGTACATTATATCCTGCATTTGAAAACGAGGCCGCACTCTACTGAAAGCAAGTATGACTTGCGAACCCTATCTTCATGTTGTAAATTGAACATGTGCATGTGCGAACCTCTTCCATGCATTGTGCAAACCTCATCTATGCGTTGAGCGAACTCTTAGCATGAATCTATGTCTGTGTGCTTTTACATGCTATGCGAACCTTGAGAAAAATATATACATGCATCCAGGGTTAGGTTAAATATATGATATATATAGGCCTTTAAATTTTGCTATATAATATAATTTGTGTGTACTGTTATATATTATATATAGGTTTGTGGCTTTTAATTTATGTAATATATATGCATTGATATAAAAGGGAATTGTTATATATAATGAATGCATGCGCAAAGGTTATTATAAATAATATATGTACATAACTTTGCATCAAAAGGGTTTTGTATTATATGTATGCATGCATGGGTTTTAATATAAAAAATATATTTACATACCTTTGCACTAAAAATTTTTGTTCTATCTATTATATATAAATGTATATATATGTGGTGTGCGAACCCTAAGTCTACTATGCTATTTTTTATGCTTAATTTTCTGTTTTGTAAGCTATTCTACGATGTGTTGTGGTCCTTTGAGATCTATTAAAAATTGTGAGCCTAAAATGACATGATCTGTAAATGTGTATTACTACGATATGTTGGCATTGTGAATTTTTGGAACCATTAGATATAATTGGCATGCCATAGGATCGTGAGTGCTCACCTATGTAATGTGATAGGGCATTATGGCCCAATGATTTGATGGAGAAATAAGGGAATGTCGAGTAATCCATCATTCACCGGGGATCATAAGGGTGTGTTTTTAGGAGAGTGTGAGAATTTGTGCTACACTTATATGGCGATTTGAGTGACTCTATGAGTCTTAGGGTGTGTTTTAGGAGAACCGTTTATCCAATAAGTGTATTATTTAATTATGTTTCATTTTCACGAATTGCTAATATATCACTAAACTAAACGGGGTTGATTATATGTGAATTAAAGACACGCGAACCGATTGTATGCAAACCACCTACGTGTAAAACTATTTATGTGCGAACTGTTTTATGCGATCTGTCTAGAGGTGAGTTACTTAGTTTGTGAATTATTGATGTGTTTTCTTCTGTTGTGTACATGTGTATTCACTGAGCCTTCACAAGCTTATCTCTTTTAGCAGTGGAAAAGTGATAATAGGATGTATTTTTAATAAAAATCGGGGGTTTATACTTAACTATATACTGGCATCCTTAAATTCTATTTACATGTCATGGAACATAAAAAACAAAACCTCAATCCTAAATCCCATGCCATAGTTCAAAATTCTATTTAGTTGAATTTTTTTATCTAAATTAAACCTTGAATTTTGTAGTTGTTCTCACAATAGGGTTTGAATTTTTTTTTGGTTCAAGTTAGTCTGTAAAAACCCTAGAGTTTAAGCCCCAATGTGGGAACAATTGTCATGTTCAAGGACTAACTTGGACAAAAAAAAGTTTAAGCCCCAAAGTGGGAACGATTACCTAATTCAAGTCTCAACGTGAGAACAATTTACTAAGCTCAAAACCTAACTTTGGAAAAAAAAAGTTCAGACTCGAATGTGTCGAAACCTTATTTTAAAACGAGTTTGGAAAAATCGGGTTCGACCTTTTTGAAAAATGAAAAAAATAGGAGTTGCCACCAACCTTTGAAAGTGTGATTGGGTCACTTTATAAAACATTTTGGTCTACGAAATTACGAGAAAACAGGTTCGGGAGTCGGTTATGTACAAGGAAGGATTAGCACCCTTGTAACGCCCAAAATTGGTACCAAATTGAATAATTTTGGCTTAATGTCAGAATTTTGAAAGAATTTAGAAATAAGATTTTTTAAAACCGTAATCTTTTGAGTTAAAAATAATCAAGATTCCTTCACTTCAAACGAGCACAAATATCACATCCAGCATAATTGGACATGATATTTTAAACTTTCGTAGCTGAAATCATCTTATGATTTGTAAAACTCGTTTAAAAAGGACATTTTACATATTCAGACAAACGGGAAATCGCAACCCAGCATGTTAGGGCACTACTTTCCGAATTCCTAAATATCAAAACATTGCCTTTCTTTTTAAAATTCTTTTTCTGAATTGAATGAAATATGACTTTTGGTTTTAAAAGTAATGATATGTTTTACATATTACAAGAAATTAAATAAACCTAATTACAATATATATGCTTTAAGCATTTCATGCAAATATAGTATAGAAAATAATAAATAATGGCACAAGTTACACAATATACGTTATCATTTCATATACATATTATTATAAACACAAATACACATGCATTATTATTACATGCAATATACAACATAGAGTATAATGAATTTAATGGTATAAATTGTATAACATATATATAACAACATTTCATGCAAATGTACCTTAAATCAACATAAACGATTAATTTTCATGCAAATATGTAAACACCAATAACAAATATTATATGAAAATTTAACCTACTAAACAATATCAAAATAAAAGAAAAAAAAATAAATAAACTAATTAAAATGTATAAATCCCATAAAAATAAGATGTTTAGAAATATATTGATTAATATAAGAATGATAAAAGAGAATCTCTTTTTTAAAATGATATATATACATATATAGGTTATACTATAGGGTATAATAACTCTCTTTTTTTTAAAAAAATTGTACTAAATATCGATATTACATTTATTTATAAAAATTTAAGAATGTACATAATTAATAAGTAATAAAATAATATATATTTTATAACAAAATAAAAATAATGTAAGGAAATATGGTAAAATATATAGTGTATAACATAATTTACTTAATAAAATATATAATAATATAAATCATATAATAAATAATATAAAAATATATATAATAAAATGTATATAATATAATATATAAAAGAAAGAAAGATATTATAATGAATAATATATAATAAAATATAATATGTAATAAAAATATGTAGATAAAATATAATGAAATATAATATAATAAGGAATATATAAAATAATAATAATATAAAAATATAGTAAAATAAATAATATATAATAAAAACATATAATAAAAAATATAAATATAACAGAATAAATAATAGATATAATAAAAATATATGATAAAAATTTTAAATAAGTGTAATAATAAAATAATATGTACTATTTTATAACTAATATAAAAAAATAAAGTATTTAAAATAAAAAAAGGATTAAAATTAAATTTAATTGAAGAATCTAGGGTTAATTGCAAAATAAAAATTTTTGGACCAGATTAAAACACGCATTGAAAGTTGAGGGACTCATTGGGTAATTCGACCATAATCCCAAAACGATGTCGTTCTCTAGAATCAGGACTAAATTGAGACAATTATAAAAGATTCGGACCGAATTAAAAATAAAATAAACGAAATTATAAAGATTAAAAATGTGGAAGGACTGATTGGGCAATTATCCCATTTTCTAAAAACACGCGGATCCTCCTCGGTCACTGGTCAACGCGCGGATCCTCAGGCCTTAAAACGATGTCGTTTTAGGCTTATTGACTTAAGCCAAAACGGCACCGTTTTCAAAAGCGTATATATACCAATTAAACCCTAAAAAAACATTTTAAAACGTTTCTAAAAAAACAAAATTCAGAAATGCTCTGAAGCCCTCAGAGCTCTGACCATCGACCATCATGGCTCCGATCGTCGGACCTCCGCGCGCTCCCACGGGCCACCGTTGGCTTTGCCATCTACGGCGGTCAGAAACTGAAAAGTTTCGTTTTTTCGCTTATACTGAAAGGTAAGACTCCTTCCTTGCTTTTAAAACTGTTTACCAACTATAATAAAAAATGAAAATAATAGAAGATTGATTATTCACCTAAGAGAAACTGTATGTATTTGGCTTTTGTATTCCTCGTTAAAAAATCTCCCCCTGTTTACAGGTTACAAAGGAGGCTTTTATAGCCACTGTTTCTATTACATATTTTGGGAAGAAATCTTTTATTTCTTTCCATATTTGTTTTGTTTGTTTGCTGCTGTTTCTTTCCTTCTTTTGCAGGTGATGCTGAAAAATCTGGCAGTGATAGAGGCTCGACGATGGTGGCGACGGACCAGCAATCGATCACGCATCAAGCTTGCGGCAATCGATGGAGGGTAGCTAGAACGACGGAAACTGAAGAGGCGTGACTCTTGGGCTGATTGCAATGCTTAGCTTCTGGAACTTTCCGTTTGCGGCTTCTAGGGTTCTAGAAACCCTAGGCCTCTCTGTATTTCGTTAACAAATTGGGCCATTTGAGCCCTACATGTTTTGGGTTAAGACTGTACACGGGTATTGGGTTAAACTAGGTTATAGGATATCGTGTCTAGACAAACTGGGTCGCAAATGTAACGGGTTTTGGGTTTATCAGGCCTTGAGGCCTGTTTATTGTAAATGGACTTTTATTCTTAATTTATTATTATTTTTTTATTTATTTATTTATATAATGATGGGCCCGGGCAGAAATGGGCTACTACAGCTGCCCTTCTTTGCTCATTGTTGTGTAACGGTAATAGAGAAAAGACTATAAAGGGACCCATTTTGCCCCGTCTGGCTCAATCTTGAGGTCTTTCTTCAAATGGCCTTCAACCTATCTGCAACTTCAGAGGTATTGGACCATAAATGTGATAGCTTCAATTTGCTTCATTGTAACTTCAGGAATGCAATATCTATCTTCAACCTGCTCCTTGCAACCTCAGGGACGCCATGTTGATATCTTTGATCTGCTCTCTGACAATACAAAGATGCCAAATCTACTATATTCGATCTGTTCTCTGACAATACAGAGATCCCAATTCTTGGATCTGCTTCAACATGAACACGTGAAAGCCAAATCAGCTATGTCTTCGATCTGCTCTTGTAAATGCAAGGATGCCAAATCATCTTCGATCTACTTCGATGTGAAAACATCCGAAGGTTAGATCTGCTATGTCTTCGATCTGCTCTCCGTCGAATATGAAGATGCCAAATCTATTATCTTCGATCTGCTCTCTGAGAATACAGAGACGCCAAATCTGCTATCTTTGATCTGCTCTCTGACAATACAGAGATGCCAAATCTTGGATCTGCTTCAGCGTGAACACGTGAAAGCCAAATCAGCTATGCTTTAGCCTGTTACCCTATTGCTTAGGGGAGTAAGGCACATCAATCTTCATTGTCCCTTGAAGGACTTAACTTGTATAATGCGTATGAGTTCAAGCCTAATGATTAGGATGCTATGATCGAAATGAGTCAAATGCCCCTAATTAAACCTGTTATAATGCAAAAATGTTTATGAATATGACCACTATTCCCAACATCACTACTCTTTCCTTCGTTGAAGTTTAACTTTATTTTTCTCGAATTATCATTCCTACTCAGCCTGTGGGTTTGTTCCATTCTTCAAATGCTATCACCCACCAAAATGTCTGTAAGATGATCCTCTTTTAGGACCGAATCGTTTGTTTTGTCCAATCATCATTTTGGACTAAAGAAAGGATTTCCTCGAGTTCTTTCAAACCTCACTTACGTGAATTCCTCGAACAATTGTTCTGTTTTAGTTTCTTGTATTATCTAGAAATTTCCAGAGTAATGAGCAAAACTTCATTTGTGAAATTTATTTAGTTCATCTATCATTATTTTAATGCAGCATTCTTTAAGAATAATGAAAGATGAATTTAATCTTGAGAATAGTTAGATTTGAATGAATTTTTCAAAAATACAAAGGAAATTAATCGGATAGCCTATCTTTGAGAAGAAAGAGAATCTAAAGATAGCAAACAGGACAAAAGTTAGATGCCCTAGATATCGCCGCTTGAGCGTCTATACACCAGCTTCATGAAGACTTTCTTGAGTTCAACATGTGTTTAAAAGATCCAAAGTATTTTGTTGATGCCCCGATATGCAAGGCGCTTCTCTCTTTGTTGAATCAGATATGGCAGGATTACCGTGTGCTCTTCAAAATTTGAGCTGCCCTTTTGGGTTTTCAACTCAAAACCCCTTTGGTCACAAGGCGCCCTTTGCGAGTTTTCACCTTGGCCTCTCCATTTTATTATTATTATTTTTTTATTTTTTTCGAAAACTCAAAGCGCCCTTTGCGGGTTTTCACCCTGAATTCTTCTCTCCTTTAGACAAAGTACTTTTTGACTGAGTCTGAATTCACTGGATTGGGCAAACTCTTCCCATCCATTTTCGTTAAGATCAATGCACCCCGAGAGAAGGCCTTCTTTACGACATACGGTCCTTCCCAATTTGGTATCCATTTTCCTCTAAAGTCCTTCTGAATAGGGAGGATCTTTTTCAGCACAAGATCCCCCTTGTAGAATTTTTTTGGTCGCACTTTCTTGTCGTAAGCTCGCATCATTCGCTTCTGATACATCTGACCATAACGAATGGCCTTTAGCCTCTTTTCCTAAATCAAGTTCAACTGATCATATCGCGATTGTATCCATTCAGCTTCATTCAACTTTATCTCTGGCAAAACTAGAAGAGACGGTATTTCCACTTCAATGGGTAACACTGCTTCCATCTCATAAACTAACGAGAAAGGAGTTGCCCCGGTAGAGGTTCTGACAGACGTTTGGTAAGCTAAGAGTGCAAATGGTAACTTCTTATGCCAGTCTCTGTAGGTTTTAGTCATTTTCCCCACTATCTTCTTGATGTTTTTGTTAGCAGCTTCCACTGTCCCATTCATCTTTGGGCGATACGGCAAAGAGTTATGATGCTTAATCTTGAACTGACTGCAAACTTCTGTTATCATTTTGTTGTTCAAGTTCAGTGCATTGTCTGATATGATCCTTTCAGGCATCCCATACCGACAAATAATCTCTTTCTTCAAGAATCGACTTACAGCCAACTTAGTAACATTCGCATAAGAAGCAGCCTCTACCCACTTCATGAAGTAATCAATGACCACAAAAATAAAGTGATGACCATTTGAAGCTTTTGGTGATATTGGCCCAATAACATCCATGCCCCACATAGAAAAAGGCCATGGAGAAGTCATAATATGTAGAGGTGAAGGTGGTACATGAATCTTGTCTCCATAAATCTGACATTTATGGCATTTTTTTGGCGTAGTTGATACAATCCCCTTCTAAAGTAGACCAATAATATCCAAACCTCATGATTTGTCTAGCCATCGTGAAACCATTAGTGTGTGTCCCACAAACACCCTCGTGAACTTCTTCCAAGATTAACTTAGCTTCCACGGCGTCAACACATCTCAGCAGTACTTGGTCCTTTCTTCTTTTGTACAAGATGTCCCCATCCAAGACGTAATCGCAGGCTAATCTCCTTAAAGTTCACTTGTCATTTTTAGTTGTCTGTTCTGGGTATTTACGATCTCTCACATATCGCAATATATCCTGATACCAAGGGTTATCATCCTGTTCTTCTTCCTCAATGTTACAACAATGAGCTAGAGCCTCAAAGATACTCATCTGAATGGGTCTTATCTCCTCATCTTTATTCACTTTGATCATTGAAGCCAAGGTCGCTAGAGCATCTGCCATCTGGTTTTCGTCTCGTGGAATATAATTGAAAGTGATGTCATCGAACTCCTCAAGTAACCCCAAAACTACCTTTCGATAATTGATCAGTTTAGGATCTCTTGTCTCCCATTCACCTTTAAGTTGGTAAATTACCAACGCAGAGTTTCCATATACTTCCAAGATTCTTATTCCTCACTCTATAGCCGCTCAGAGTCCAATGATGCACGCTTCATACTCGGTCATATTATTTGTGCAATCAAAATCCAACTTGCACGTGAATGGATAATAATCACCGTTTGGGGATATCAGGATTGCCCCAATTCCATTTCCCACTACATTGGATGCCCCATCAAAACTCAACTTCCAAGAATAATCCTCTGTAGTTGCTACACACATCAATTCCTCATTCGGGAAATTGAAATTCAACGGCTCATAATCCTCTAGAGCTCTACTAGCCAAAAATTCTGCTATCGCGCTTCCTTTTATAGCCTTCTGGCTCACATAAACTATGTCAAACTCTGAAAGCAGAATTTGCCACCTCGCTATTCTTCCATTCAAAGCTGTTAACTCCATCATATACTTCAGAGGATCAAGTTTTGAAATAAGCCAAGTAGTATGATACAACATATATTGCCTCAATCTTCGAGTTGTCCAGATTAAAGCATAGCACAATTTCTCAATTGGTGAATATCTCATCTCACACTCTGTGAATTTCTTGCTGAGGTAGTATATCGCCTTCTCCTTTCTTCCTGACTCATCATGTTGGCCAAGCACACATCCCATAGAATTGTTAAACACTAATAAGTACAGAATTAATGGTCTACCTGGATTAGGTGGAGATAATAGAAGAGCATTTAACAAGTATTGCTTAACCTTATCGAAAGCACTCTGGCATTCCTCATCCCAAGTACCTTGATTGTATTTTCTAAGGAGGAGAAATATAGGATCACATTTCTCAGTTAATTGTGAAATAAACCGAGCAATATAATTCAACCTTCCAAGAAAACCCCAAACTTCCTTCTGAGTACGCGGTGGAGGCAAATCTCGTATGGCTCTAACTTTGTCTGAGTCGACTTCTATTCCCTTTTCGCTGACCACAAAGCCTAGTAATTTCCCTGACCTAGCTCCAAAAGTGCACTTTGCTGGATTAAGTTTTAACTAAAATCTCCGTAATCTCAAAAACAGCTTCCTTAAAACTTCAATATGTTCCTCTTCTGTTCGAGATTTGGCAATCATATCATCAACATACACCTCAATTTCCTTGTGCATCATATCATGAAATAAGGTCACCATGGCCCTCTGGTATGTGGCTCCTGCATTCTTCAACCCAAACGGCATTACTTTGTAACAGAACGTACCCCATAATGTTATGAAGGTGGTTTTATCCATGTCTTCAGGATGCATCTTTATCTGATTATACCCTGAGAAACCATCCATGAAGGAGAACAACGAATATCCTGTTGTGTCGTCTACCAAAGTGTCTATGTGAGGCAGAGGGAAATTATCTTTTGGGCTAGCTTTGTTCAGATCCCTGTAATCAACACACGTTCATACCTTCCCCTCCTTCTTAGGAACTGGTACAATGTTAGCTACCCATTCAGAATACTTCACCTCTTGTAAGAATCCTGTATCAAACTGTTTCTTGACTTCATCCTTTATTTTTAATACGATATCTGGTCTCATTCTTCGCAACTTCTGTTGGATTGGTTTACAATCCTGTCTTATTGGAAGACGATGCACTACAATATCAGTATTTAACCCTGACATATCTTGATAGGACCATGCGAAGATATCCTTGAACTCACGTAGCAACTCAATCAGTCCTTGTCTTATGTCATCAGTAATATGCGTGCCAATTTTCACCTCTTTCCCTTCCTCTAGGGCTACATTCTCTACTGCCTCTTTCTCATCTGGCATGATTTGTTTCTCCTCCTATTTCACCATTCTTAAAAGATCTAGAGACACATCACAATCCTGGACATCTTCAAAATCCTGTGATTCCTCTAAACACATGTCTTGCTCCCGAGAGAAATCAGAATTTGTAATATCAGTGCTCATGTCATTGATATCTAGGGATCTGTGAAGTATAAAGAATATACAAAGAATGAATGAATTTAAGAATGATTATTTATGTGCTATGAATGAAAGAATAAGAATTGCCAAAATTTAATGAAATATTGGTTGATAAAAATGAAACAATACTCGTTCAAATTGATAAAAGTTATGCTTTATTAAAAAATAATAGATGATTGTAAGCCCATTTCACAAATGAAATCCTATTACTCCTAGGCTCTAGAGTAAAAAGAATGTTTCGAGAATTACTCTGAAAAATTCCTAAAGACTACAGGAAATTTCTCCACAGTCCAATTGTTCAGAGAGCTTCCCAGTTCGTAAGGGCAAATGCCCTCAAGATTTCCTTGCTCTGATCGTTTGTCGTGTATAGCATTAATCTGATGACCTTCTTCTAAAAGTAACCCTCCTAATATAAAGGTTTGGGATATTGGAGGGAATGTCATCGGCTCCCATTCCACTTCTCTTCCATTAAGGCGCGCTCTTCTTCCCTCTTGGCGCTTTTCAGCTTCCTTCCTCCTTTGCTTATAGTCTGGCTTAAAGCTCAGACCAAAGCGATCTTTCTTCTCTTTCAGTTTTGGGGTTTGAATCCCTCCTTGCAGGTATTTTCCTAACCCTCTTCCTGGTAAGGCTGCCTTTCCCACCATTATTTGTAGAGCCATCCTCGTGGCTCTTGCTATCTTTGGCATCGGTGGCTCACTCCCTTCTGAAATGAAGGTTGCATTCACAAATTATAAAGAGCGAAAGAAGCACTCAATAGATTTTTCGTTCGTCTCGACATAAGGGGCCTTGCTAGTAACTGCGGCTATAATGTCCTCCTCCGTATTGATGGTTACTAACCGTCCATCTGTCACTAACTTTAACTTTTGGTGTAATGATGAGGGCACCGCTCCCGCTGAATGTATCAATGGCCTCCCTAATAAACAATTGTAGGAAGGCTTGATATCCATCACCAAGAAGTCTACTTCGTATATACTCAGCCCAATTTCCAAGGGGATGTCAATCCTTCCTATCACCTTCCTTTCTATACTATCGAAGGCTCTTACCACATTTCGACATGTCTTCATGTGAGAACCGTCAATGGGTAATCTATTTAATGTAGACAACAGTGGAACATTCAAGGCTGATCTATTATCGACGAGCACGCTTGGGAGTGTGTACCCCTTGCATCGAGTGGTGATATGCAAGGCCTTTGTTGACCCCCTGCCCCCTGGTGGGATTTTATCATCATTGAAGTAGATGAAATTATCCGCACTTATGTTATTCACCAATCGGTCCAGCTTGTTAACAGATATGTCATGGGTGACATATGTTTCATTGAGCACCCTCATCAATGCATTCCAATGCACCTCAGAACTCAGAAGTAGAGCCAATACTGATATGCGAGCTGGCTGCCTATGCAACTGCTCGACCACACTATACTCCCTATGCTTAAGGAACTTTAGAAATTCCTTAGCCTCCTCCTCCTTTACTGGCTCCTTAACAGGCACTTCAGCCTCTTTCTCCTTCTCCACACTAACATTTTTTTATTTTGTGGGCTCCTCTCTGACCCCATCGTATCATTCCGCTTCCCACTCCGTGTATGGGAACCCTCCACTTGTACATATTTAGACATACTGGCTATATTTTCCTCCTCCAGCACTGTCACACTGCAGTCATAACTCCACGGTACCCTCTTGCTATCTTTATAAGGGAAAGACGTAGGCTTATGGATAATGACCTTAGGTACCGTTTGTGCCCCCACTTCATTATTCCCCAACAGGGAAATAATAATCCTTGGCCGGCTAGTTCCTTTCTATTCATTCTCCAGCACACATACTTGTTTTTCACAAGAGCTACCTTCAAAAATTTGTAGCTCTTTGTTGTCCATAAAGCTTTGAATCAAGGCTTTGAACTTGTCGCATTCCTTGATCTCATGCCCCTCTTCAGCATGGAACTCACAGTAGTCCCTTACTCCTTTATTTCTCTCCTTAGATATTATCATCTCTCTTTCCACCATTTCATCCCAAATCACTTTCATCGACATCCTTACATCGGTAACATTTTTTTTTATTCTCCTCTCACTGGCTTCGCCAATGGCGTTCACTCCTTGATCGCCATGATTTGGTGATGGGTTTTCAGTATTAGGGGTATTGTCAAACTTTATTACCCCCATCTTAATAAGCCTCTCCACGGCCTTCTTAAAACCAGTACAGTTTTCTATCGAATGCCCCGGTATTCCAGCATGGTATTCACATCTGGCGTTTGCATCATACCATTTGGGATATGGGGGCTGCAATGGTTTCAAGTGAAAAGGAGCAATAGCATGTGCTTTGTATAAGCTTTGATAAAGCTCACGATATGTCACGGGGATAGGTGTGAGCTGTATCTTTTCAAAATTCTGCCTTGTACCCGACTCCTGCTTTTGAGAACTTTGTTGCTCAACCGCAGCTGTTTTAGGTTGACCAACTGTGATTGCCTTCGTGCTGAAGGTGCTTATGTTATTCACTTCACTATCCTTTCTCCTTGGGGCCGATATTTTGGTCATTTCCCCCTCGATTTTGCCACCCCTTATGGCATTCTCGATCATCTCTCCTGCCATGACTATATCCGCAAAGCTTTTAGTGGTGCTTCCAATCATGTGGGTGATGAATGGAGCCTTTAGAGTGTTGATGAACAACATAGTAGTCTCCTTCTCTAACAACGGTGGTTGAACTTGCATTGCCACCTCTCTCCATCTCTATACATATTGCCTAAAATTTTCATTAGGCTTTTTCTCCATGTTTTGCAGCGTGATCCTATCCAGAGTCATGTCAGTCACATGATTATATTGTTGCATGAAGGCCTGTGCAAGATCCCTCCATGAACTTATTCTAGTCCGGCTCAGTTGATTATACCACTTGGCTGCTGCTACAATTAAACTGTCTTGGAAACAGTGGATCAATAGTTGATCATTATTCACATACCCAGTCATCCTCCTACAGAACATCGTAATGTGGGCTTCTGGGCAAGTAGTCCCATTGTACTTCTCAAATTCTGGCATCTTGAATTTGTGAGGAAGCACCAAGTCTGGGACCAAGCTTAGATCTTGGGCATCAACCCTATGATGCTCATCAACATTCTCTAAAACCTTGAACTTTTCCTCTAACCATTTGCAGCGTTCTTCCAACTGTATTGCAGTCTCAGTTCTTAGATCCTTTTTTTCAGCCATGTCTAAGTCAGGAATGATAGGATTTGCAAGATTGTCACCCAAATTGAATCCTGAACCAGTTGGGAAATTTATGGGGATCCCAGTATCGACCAACCTTTGTTGGGGACTTATAGTGACAGATGGCCTCCTAGGAAGTGCCTCGGTTTGTGTAGGCACGCGGGGTGGGGTGAAGCCTAGAGGATGATCCTCACCATCCTCGCCAGTAATTGCCATGGGAGCCTTTCCCTTATCAGTGGCCCTCAGAAGTTGAGCCATCTTAGCCATCATGTTCCTTTGTGCCTCCAACATTTGCTCCCTCATGTCGTTTTGTATTTTTGCCAATTGCTCTTGCAATTGGTCCTACATGTCCTTCTGTAGCTGTTCAAATCTTTGATCCATGTTCTTAATTTTTGCACGAGTTCCGTAGTGATGTGTTGCTTCCAGATTTTCTTTCTCTTACTTTCTTTCTCCCTATTAATTTTAACTAATTAGGGTCTTTCTATAAACTTGAATGCATATGATACAATGAGATGCTATGCAATGCAAATGCATGAATGCAAAAGATGTCGATTCTGATTCAGTTTCATTTTAGAAAACATTATTTAAGGAACAAAATCTTTTCATAAAACGAATTACAAATACACTTTTGCCTGTAGGCCTAAAGTCTTAACCCTATCTAATAACAATGCTAACTCTCGTCCTCTATCTGACGATGACTCATACATTATACTCAGCGTCCTAGCTTGTACTGCCAAATCCTGCAAGTGTTCAGCAACCTCTCGAATCTGAACTAAGGCCTCTCCCATGAGATAATTCCTATTTCCAACTTGATTCTAAAGATGGTGAAGTTCTCCTATCCACTGCTCTTCTCTTGCTTAGAGCTGCTCGATCCGTAGCTCATAGTTCTGTAGTGCTGTTTCCAACCTTCCAATATCGTGCTTCATTTCCTCGATCTTATTCAAGATTGCCTTTAACTCGATCGTAGAGTTACGACTTTGGTGATAATGAAGAGATTGTCTAAGCTCAGCCACCTTAGTTTTTAATCCTTGATTTTCCTTCTCTAGGGTCTGATTACGCGACTACTTTTCTTGAAACTTCTTGAATCTCTTGCTGCCACTGCTATGAAGATCTCCCTAATCCTACCGTTTTCAATGTTACTTGGGCCTTTTTGTAGTGCTTCTTTAAATCATCTTGATCTTCCTCGATTTTTCTCTTTTCCTTTTTCACCTTCTCGACCTCCATCTTTTGAACATCGACGTTGAGACTCAAGTACATTTTTTCCTCTTCGAGCTTCTCAACCCTTTTTTCAAGCTCTGAATTCTTTCTCTCGAACTCTTGCTTCATAACCTCCAACTCTGATGGAATCACTCGTAAGCTCTCCTCTAATGATCGAGCCACTCCCAAAATCGGCCTAGGGACATTATCGTTGACTCTCCTACTAAACCATCCTTTATACTAAGAGTTGACGTTGAGCCCTCGGTCAAGATCTTCATACAGAAAGGCTTCTTCCAAGCCTTAGAAATCTCTCGCATCTTCTTCTTATAGTGATCTCATTTATAAGAGAAATCACTCTAAGCTAGACCCTGTGTAACCGATATGGACTGCCTCGTTCTATATTGCCTTAGAACAAGCAAGGGTGCATATCCAACAACTCCCCAAATTCCTGGCAAAGGGACCCAATCAAAACTGCCACAGCGGTAAAGAACTTCACTAGGAACCAACCAAGGAGCCTTCCACATAACATCTTCCTCTCGAAGATTCTGAAGAATGTCTATCCACCTCTCCTTTGAAATGTCATCTCTCCTCGGCATGTCTACTGCTTCCTTTAAGGGAGAATAACCCTCAAAGAATACTCGGTAAGGAACCTTATCAAGCTTCCAAAAATGATTGTCGAACCAAACCAACAACAACTGTGCACATCCAATGAATCTACCTTCACCGGCTCTTCGACATGCACTCAAAGATCTAAATATCTCAGCTAGGATTGCTAGTACCGGTGTATTCTGCTTACCAACACGATCGAACAAATCTGCAACTGCCTCATCTATGTGCCCTAATGCCTTTGGAAAAATCACCATGCCGTAAATACTCAAAGCCAGGACATCGACCCTTTTCTTTACGTCCGAATGTGTCAATATCAAATCCCTCAAAACAGCCCATGGAACACACTTACTATCACCCTTTTACTGTATACGAGCTATAGCCCACTGCTCACTCATCCCAATAAACATCACCAACTTCTTTGTAAAAGTTGGAAGACTAGCAGGCCTAACATAAGCCTTGTGACCCTAAATCCTCGTGCAACGTAATAAAGTCGTATACTCCTCCAAAGTAGGTGCAAGATCAACATCACCAAATGTAAAGCAACTATAAGCAGGGTTCCAGAACTGTACCATAGCCCGAAACAAGTGCCTATCTACTTTGACGTCTAGCAAATAGGGAAGGTCTCTATAATTCTGATAGAAAAGCTGTTTAGCCTCGTCATCTCATTGGGCCCAAATGTCTCTCATCTCTTGAAACTCATTCTGCGTCGAATTAATACGGGTGAAGTCCCATAACTCTGATGTATGCCCCTTAGTGACACTATCTCCTTTCTCTAACTGGATTTTTTCTGACCAGGTACAGACAGAGGAGTTGTCTTCCACTTTATTAAGGTATTCGTTCCTCATTACAAAACTTTCTAATCTAGAAATCAAACCTTGAATCGACACCTTTAAATGTTGAGTGACATGCAATAACAACAAAATAGAATAGGTCAGTATCATATATATAAAAAAATAATATGCAAGTACTTACAAGGGTAACTTACTAAAGGCTATCACTATTTCCCTAGGGTAAGCACTTAAAATTCACTATATGAGTTTTAGTTCTAAAGCAAGGGTACCTGAACCAGCAAATTCCTCGGTCCTCACCCATTATAGGCTCATATAGACCAAGTTTAGTTCAGGGGGACACAGTTCCCTATGGCCATACGGAGATGAAAATCTCACGAAGACATAGGTATAGTATCCCGGAAGCAATCCACTAGCTCATACGGAGGTGAAAACCTCATGAAAGTGTAGCTTCTCACTCCCACTTAAAGGTGTGACCAACGGTCATGCAAGTGCAATGTGTGCAGATAATATAACAAACATATGCAGCGGATCACATGAAAAGGGAAATTTATCTTTAAATCCTTTCAAATTTTTAGCATTAAGACAGAAAGTTATCAATTTTTTTTTGGCTTGACTCTCTTATTGTCCCCAGTGGAGTCGCCAAGCTGTCAGAACCTCATTTTAAAACGAGTTTGGAAAAATCGGGTTCGACCTTTTTGAAAAATGAAAAAAATAGGAGTCGCCACCAACCTTTTAAAGTGTAATTGGGTCACTTTATAAAACATTTTGTTCTACGAAATTACGAGAAAACAGGTTCGGGAGTCGGTTATGTACAAGGAAGGATTAGCACCCTTGTAACGCCCAAAATTGGTACCAAATTGAATAATTTTGGTTTAATGTTAGAATTTTGAAAGAATTTAGAAATAAGATTTTTTAAAACCGTAATCTTTTAAGTTAAAAATAATCAAGATTCCTTCACTTCAAAAGAGCACAAATATCACATCCAGCATAATTGGACACGATATCTTTAAACTTTCGTAGCTGAAATCATCTTATGATTTGTAAAACTCGTTTAAAAAGGACATTTTATATATTAAGACAAACGGGAAATAGCAACCCAGCATGTTAGGGCACTACTTTCCGAATTCCTAAATATCAAAACATTGCCTTTCTTTTTAAAATTCTTTTTTTGAATTGAATGAAATATGACTTTTGGTTTTAAAAGTAATGATATGTTTTACATATTACAAGAAATTAAATAAACCTAATTACAATATATATGCTTTAATCATTTCATGCAAATATAGTATAGAAAATAATAAATAATGGCACAAATTACACAATATACGTTATCATTTCATATACATATTATTATAAACACAAATACACATGCATTATTATTACATGCAAAATACAACATAGAGTATAATGAATTTAATGGTATAAATTGTATAACATATATATAACAACATTTCATGCAAATGTACCTTAAATCAACATAAACGATTAATTTTCATGCAAATATGTAAACACCAATAACAAATATTATAAGAAAATTTAACCTACTAAACAATATCAGAATAAAAGAAAAAAAACAAAAATAAATAAACTAATTAAAATGTATAAATCCCATAAAAATAAGATGTTTAGAAATATATTGAATAATATAAGAATGATAAAAGAGAATCTCTTTTTTAAAATGATATATATACATATATAGGTTATACTATAGGGTATAATAACTCTTTTTTTTTTTAAATTGTACTAAATATCGATATTACATTTATTTATAAAAATTTTAAGAATGTATATAATTAATAAGTAATAAAATAATATATATTTTATAATAAAATAAAAATAATGTAAGGAAATATGGTAAAATATATAATGTATAACATAATTTACTTAATAAAATATATAATAATATAAATCATATAATAAATAATATAAAAATATATATAATAAAATGTATATAATATAATATATAAAAGAAAGAAAGATATTATAATGAATAATATATAATAAAATATAATATGTAATAAAAATATGTAGATAAAATATAATGAAATATAATATAATAAGGAATATATAAAATAATAATAATATAAAAATATAGTAAAATAAATAATATATAATAAAAACATATAATAAAAAATATAAATATAACAGAATAAATAATATATATAATAAAAATATATGATAAAAATTTTAAATAAGTGTAATAATAAAATAATATGTACTATTTTATAACTAATATAAAAAAATAAAGTATTTAAAATAAAAAAAGGATTAAAATTAAATTTAATTGAAGAATCTAGGGTTAATTGCAAAATAAAAAATTTTGGACCAGATTAAAACACGCATTGAAAGTCGAGGGACTCATTGGGTAATTCGACCCTAATCCCAAAACGACATCGTTCTCTAGAACTGATTTTAATGACCTTCAGGACTAAATTGAAACAATTATAAAAGATTCGGACCGAATTAAAAATAAAATAAACGAAATTATAAAGATTAAAAATGCGGAAGGGCTGATTGGGCAATTATCCCATTTTCCAAAAGCACGCGGATCCTCCCCGGTCACGGGTCAACGGGCGGATCCTCAGGCCTTAAAACAATGTCGTTTTAGGCTTATTGACTTAAGCCAAAATAGCACCGTTTTCAAAAGGGTATATATACCAATTAAACCCTAAAAAAACATTTTAAAATGTTTCTAAAAAAAAATTCAGAAATGCTCTGAAGCCCTCAAAGCTCTGGCCATCGACCATCATGGCTCTGATCATCGGACCTCCGCACGCGCCCACGCACCACCGTCGGCTTTGCCATCTACGGCGGCCGGAAACTGAAAAGTTTCGTTTTTTCGCTTATATTGAAAGGTAAGACTCCTTCCTTGTTTTTAAAACTCTTTACCAACTATTTATATATGTATGTATATGCTTCGAATAAAAAATAAAAATAATAGAAGATTGATTATTCACCTAAAAGAAACTGTATGTATTTGGCTTTTGTATTCCTCGTTAAAAAATCTCCCCCTGTTTATAGGTTACAAAGGAGGCTTTTCTAGCCACTGTTTCTGTTACATATTTTGGGAAGAAATCTTTTATTTCTTTCCATATTTGTTTTGTTTGTTTGCTGCTATTTCTTTCCTTCTTTTGCAGGTGATGCCGAAAAATCCGGCGGTGATGGAGGCTCAACGATGGTGGTGACGGACCAGGCACTGACTGCGCACTGGCTTGCGGCGCTGATGGAGGGTAGCTAGAACGACGGGAACTGAAGAGGCGTGACTCTTGGGCTGATTACAATGCTTAGCTTCTGGAACTTTCCGTTTGCGGCGTCTAGGGTTCCAGAAACCCTAGGCTTCTCTGTATTTCGTTAACAAATTGGGCCATTTGGGCCCTACATGTTTTGGGTTAAGACTATACACGGGTATTGGGTTAAACCAGGTTATAGGCTATCGGGTCTAGACCAACTGGGTCGCAAATGTAACGGGTTTTGGGTTTATCAGGCCTTGAGGCCTGTTTATTGTAAATGGACTTTTATTCTTAATTTATTATTATTTTATTTATTTATTTATATAATGATGGGCCCGGGTAGAAATGGGCTACTACAAAATGTAAAAAAATTACTAAATTAGATTCAAATAGTGATTTAATCTTAACATATATGATATTTTGTATGGGAAAATTTGGAGCATTGTTTAAATCCATACCTTTCCCCATCTTTGCAGCACTTTATTTTATACTTTTCGGCCTTGTAGGTATGTATTAATTTTAACCATACCTACCCATTTTTATCGCAACCTTAGATTGTCAAACCTAGAAATCGAACCGATGGTATTGACATTAAATTATAGATTAAAAATAGAGCAAATAGAAATCACGTTAGTAATTAGGACTAA
The DNA here is from genome assembly GCA_025698465.1 of Gossypium longicalyx. Taxonomy (NCBI): domain Eukaryota; kingdom Viridiplantae; phylum Streptophyta; class Magnoliopsida; order Malvales; family Malvaceae; genus Gossypium; species Gossypium longicalyx. The sequence goes on from CM046996.1 coordinate 55,350,497, forward strand.
ATAGGAATAATAGCAAAGTAGAAAACTTAAGTAGGTAAATTAGACTAATGGTTAGTGGGGGATTTATTAAAACAAGGGTAGAATTAGGAGGGATCTATAGGATAAATAAACCAATTTTATAAAAGAATTTGGCTATATAAGCTGTCAAGATTATTTGTAGTGCTGCTTTGTCTTGTGAAAATGTGGAACTTGCAGACAATGAAATTAAGCACAGTGGACCGACTGGACCTGCAGTATCACACTGTTCGAATGTGTAGCCTAAAGTTAGTGGTAAACAAAATCTAGCTGCATGTTCTGCCCTGTCCCAACAAAACCTACCCCAACCGCTTAATTAATACCATAGGTATAAAATTTTTTTATGACGTTGTAACTCCTATAATTATATTTATTTTAAAAACAAATTTTGTTTTGTTTTACATTCTATGTTATTAAGAATATTTTTCTTAAACTTAATTATTTTTAAAAATACACTTCAACAAAAAATATTGCAATGTGATAACATTTTTTGCGTTTAGGCTTACGATATAATTTTTTTTAGAATACTGCTGAACCAGATACTATTTAATTATTTTTTTTAATTTATATAAATTTGTTGTTTTTTATTTATAATATTGGCATAATAAAAATTTTAATAATCAATATTTATATATTGTATCAATTTAGTTTTGATTCTAAAAATAACCTTTAATTCTTACACCTTGTATAATTTGATTTTCTTTTTAGTTTTGTTTTTTTATGACTCTTTCACCTTAAAAGCTAAAAAAATAAATTTATCAATTAAATTTGATCCAAAATATATTAAAATTAAAAATATAAAAATTTTATCTTTTTTTTTTTATTGTTTTAAACTTAACTTTGAATGTTACAAATCAAAGCTAAACTGTAAAAAAAATACAAAATTGCACTATATATATGTTAGGGAGTTGAATTTTTTAGAATAAAGATTAAATTGACACAATGTATAAAAGATGAGAGCGAAAATTACTATTATGTCAATATTAAAAGCTGCCAAAGTTTTATAAAATGTTTGGCGATGGAATCCATCAAACTGGTTGAATCAAAAAACGATGGTTTAACCCAATAGCCTATATACTAAACAACCTGTCATTGCAACGGATTAGTGACTCCTCCTTTGGCTTACGTACTAAGCCGTGGCATTAGCTAGCAAGTACAATAGTTTAACATAACTATCAATCAAACAAGCCCTTCTCGAGGAAAAACTGAGTACAAGTTACCTAGAAACCATCGTATAACCGAAGAAAATCCTCCCTAGATTAAACTCAAACATTATGAAACTCCAACTTAAGGCCTCGTTGGCCTTATAATAGGGACCAATCCTTTATTGGCCATATCATAGTTATGTTTCAGGGAAAATGTTAGACTCCTAGGATTAACCCGAGTTGGAAGTCGACAAGTTGATAAGATAACTGCTGGCTTCATGCTGTTTTTCTCTATATTTGGTATAAGTCCAACATTGATACGCTCGATCTTTTTATATATATATAAATTTGAACAATCATACTTATGTTCAAATATGAATATATGTTGAAAAGAAATAAAAATTTAGGTAGTATAAAGGGTTAAATTACTTTTTGAGATCTGAACTTGACAAATTTTCCCATATTGTGGAACCCTAAACCTTAAATTTGACAATTGATTCTACTTTTGGGGCTTGGATTTTTTTATCTAAATTAAACCCTAAATTTTTTAGTTGTTCTCACAATGGGGTTTGCATTCTTTTTTGGTTCAAGTTAGTCCGTAAAAACCCTAGAGTTTAGGCCCCAATGTGGGAACAATTGTCAAGTTCAAGGACTAACTTGGACAAAAAAAATTTTAAGCCCCAAAGTGGGAACGATTACCTAATTCAAGTCTCAATGTGAGAACAATTTACTAAGCTCAAAACCTAACTTTGGAAAAAAAAAGTTCAGACTCGAGTGTAAAAAAGTTACTAAATTAGATCCAAATAGTGATTTAATCTGAACATATATGATATTTTGTGCTGGAAAATTTGGAGCAGTGTTTACATCCATACCATTCCCCATCTTTGCAGCACTTTATTTTATACTTTTCGGCCTTGTAGGTATGTATTAATTTTAAGCATACCTACCCATTTTTATCCCAACCTCAGATTGTCAATCCTAGAAACTGGACCGATGGTATTGACATTAAATTATAGATTAAAGATAGAGTAAATAGAAATCATGTAAGTAATTAGGACTAAATCGGAATAATAGCAATGTAGAGAACTTAAATAGGTAAATTAGGACTAATGGTTGGTGAGGGATTTATTAAAACAAAGGTAGAATTAGAAGGGATCTATAGGCTAAATAAACCAAGTTTATAAATGAATTTGGCTATATAAGTTGTCACTGCTCATTTGCTTCTCATGTTTTAATTTCCTTTTTTATTATTTTCTTTCTTTTTCAACTTTCTTCATTTCAAAAGCTGTTGTATTTGGTAGTTAATTTTCCTTCAAAATTTTATTGAGCATTACATTTCTAAGCAACCAAGCACAATTTTCTTTTTTAAATTCTCAAGTAAAACACCAACTTTTTCTTCTTAAACTTTGGTTCGATTATTGAGCGGACCGCTCGAAAGTCATGAAGGAATGCAAGACCAAAGGTAATCAATCTATTTTCATATCAAATATGCATGAAATGCTTTTAACTAAAGTTTCAACGGTTTAGATAGAAAATATAAATATATAAATAATATTTGTTTTTTTTATGATTTGGCTTCATGAAAATGGTGGATTGAAGTTGGCGAAGCTAAGAAATGTTGTTTAAAATGGTTTTGTTCTTGAGGAAGACGATGAACAGTAGTTGATTCCTAAAGGAAAGAGTTAGGTGAGATTAACATTTAATTAACAGTCTAGATCTACAAATATATGTATGTTAGGAGGGTTAAAAGTTAGGAAATGGGGTAAGTATTAGAATAATAAAAATCTGCAAGAGATAACGTAAGTAGCGGGCTGTTGTTGAATAGAGAATGAATTAAATTGTTTTAGACAATATGTGATTTGTATTTTTTCATGTCAAGCTGAAAATACCAGAGGAGCATGAGTACATTATATACTGCATTTGAAAACGAGGTCGCACTCTACTTAAAGCAAGTATGACTTGCGAACCCTATCTTCATGTTGTGAATTGAACATGTGCATGTGCGAACCTCTTCCATGCATTGTGAAAACCTCATCTATGCGTTGAGCGAACTGTTAGCATGAATCTATGTCTGTGTGCTTTTACATGCTATGCGAACCTTGAGAAAAATATATACATGCATCCAGGGTTAGGTTAAATATATGATATATATAGGCCTTTAAATTTTGCTATATAATATAATTTGTGTGTACTGTTATATATTATATATAGGTTTGTGGCTTTTAATTTATGTAATAATATGCATTGATGTAAAAGGGAATTGTTATATATAATGAATGCATGCGCAAAGGTTATTATAAATAATATATGTACATAACTTTGCATCAAAAGGGTTTTGTATTATATGTATGCATGCGTGGGTTTTAATATAAAAAATATATTTACATACCTTTGCACTAAAAATTTTTGTTCTATCTATTATATATAAATGTATGTATATGCGGTGTGCGAACCCTAAGTCTACTATGTTGTTGTTTTATGCTTAATTTTCTGTTCTGTAAGCTATTCTACGAAGTGTTGTGGTCCTTGAGCTCTATTAAAAATTGTGAGCCTAAAATGACATGATCTGTAAATGTGTATTACTACGATATGTTGGCATTGTGAATTTTTGGAACCATTAGATATAATTGGCACGCCATAGGATCGTGAGTGCTTACCTTTGTAATGTGATAGGGCATTATGGCCCAATGATTTAATGGAGAAATAAGGGAATGTCGAGTATTCCTTCATTCACCGGGGATCGTAAGGGTGTGTTTTTAGGAGAGTGTGAGCATTTGTGCTACACTTATATGGCGATTTGAGTGACTCTATGAGTCTTAGGGTGTGTTTTAGGAGAACCGTTTATCCAATAAGTGCATTATTTAATTATGTTTTATTTTCACGAATTGCTAATATATCACTAAAGTAAACGGGGTTGATTATATGTGAATTAAAGACACGCGAACTGATTGTATGCAAACCACCTACGTGTAAAACTGTTTATGTGCGAACTGTTTTATGCGATCTGTCTAGAGGTGAGTTATTTAGTTTGTGAATTATTGATGTGTTTTCTTTTGTTGTGTACATGTGTATTCACTGAGCCTTCACAAGCTTATCTCTTTTAGCAGTGGAAAAGTGATAATAGCATGTATTTTTAATAAAAATCGGGGGTTTATACTTAACTATATAGTGGCATCCTTAAATTCTATTTACATGTCATGGAACATAAAAAACAAAACCTCAATCCTAAATCCCATGCCATAGTTCAAAATAAAATATATTCAATCTTTGAATAATTAAATAAATTGAATAATAAGCCTAAATAATTTAATAAATAAAAGCTAAGGCAAGACCCTCTGGACGTCTCGTCCACGTTTTAACTTGGTGGGTTATCTATGAGAATGGAAATAAATGGGGGATTGAGCTATTATGCTTAGTGTGAGTCACTTCATAAGAAAATCATAGCAAACAGTCATTAAGACATATTAAATAATAACACATAGAATTATCAAATTCAATTAACAATTCCAAGTATCGATTTTTCAAATTAACCATCAATGGTACCACACATTTCACATTAGCAATTTCAAAATATCAATATCATAGTTTACTCATCCATATATATAAATATATATATTTAAGTCATCTCAGACATTCCAGTTGAGTATGCGTATGCTTTCATAAATGTCATACAATTTTGGTTTTAACATAAAAGATCCTACCCCACCGCTACACACGACAATGGAGTTCCCCAAAACTCCAACCACCAATACACTGGATTGTGGATTAACCACCAATGGTTTGAAAAATAACTGCCAATGGCTATGGAGACACCACAAAAACACAGCAGATGGAATCTGCCATGGTCATGGGTAGATAGCAAAATGATACAGTAAAATCTACCAATGGCCATGGGCCGCACAACATGTTTGCGGGTAATAGTTTCCAAAGGGTTGTGGATGCACAAAAAAAAGCGTTGCGGTGAAATCATCTATATGGTCGTGAGTACGCAGCAAAATAAATACAAATAAACTATCAATACTTCCTCTGTTCATTACGTCCCACACCATGCAATGCAAGTTTATTGGCAATTTATATATAGAAACCTTAAATAGTTATATTAAGTCACGTGTTAGTTAATTATTTTTACTATATCAAGTTTGTTGGCAAATTAACGAGTTAATTCCTTCCAAAAAGAAAAAGAAGTGCTAATTATAGTAAGTAAAACTTGGTCATACTATTTACCCATGCTAATTAAAATAGAAAATGTTTAGTTGGTTGTAATTTGGCCTTACTCTATCTATATAAGATGGTTTGAAACAAAAAAAAAAGAGACAGAAATCATTCTCTCTTTGAAGTAAATAAAAATAAAGTATGGCTATTCAATTTAATTTTGTTTCATCCAAGTTAATACTAGTGCTTCTGTCCATATCATCCGTTGAAGGTCAAGGAGGAGGAGGTGGTGGTGTTATTGATGTTGTTGCAAAGTTTGGTGCAAAGGAACACAAGAAAATAGATTTGAGTAAGGTAAGCAAAATATCATATAACTTTATAGTCAGTAGATAAAAGTATGCATAACTATTTCCAAATCTATTATCTTTATATGTATCTTTTTTATTTTTTTTATTTGGTTTTAGCCATTGTTGGATGCTTGGAAAGAAGCATGTGCCTCGACATCTCCATAAAAAATTTTGATTCCTAAAGGGATATATTTTTTAAGTACAGCTACCTTAGATGGTCCTTGCAAGGCTCCTATTGAGCTTCAAGTTGAAGGCACTGTGAAGGCTCCGGCAGACCCTGGTGCTTTCAAGGAGCCTAAATGGATTGCCATCAATAGGATTGAAAATTTCAAATTGTCTAGTGGAGGAGTTTTCGACGGCCAGGGAACCACTGCTTATAAAAGGGAAGGTTGCAAAGGTCATGATTATTGTGGTTCACTTCCTATTGTATGTTATTTTCTTATTGAGAAGTTACGACTTTTGTTTTTATAAATAGAATTAAGTAATAATTATTTTTTGGTTCATTCTGGAATTAAACAGAACCTAAGGTTTGATTTTTTAACTAACACAATGATACAAGATATAACTACCAAAGATAGCAAGCAGTTCCAGGCTAAGGTTCTAGGATGCAAAAACATTACTTTCGAACATTTCATCAGATATCGCACTTTTTGTAAAAGCCCAAACACGGATGGGATTCACATTGGGAGATCAGATGGGGTCAATGTTCTTAACTCAGAAATAAAAACTGGTGACGATTGTGTTTCAATTGGGGATGGTTCCAAAAATTTGGTTATCAATGGAGTAACTTGTGGACCAGGATATGGTATCAGTATTGGCAGTCTCGGATTGTTTAAAAATGAAGAACCCATTGATGGAGTTACAGTAAAAAACTACACCATGACTAATACTTCCAATGGTGTTAGAATCAAAACTTGGCCAGGTGCTGAACCTGGCACTTGTTCGAACATTCACTTTGAGGATATTACCGTGACCAATGTCACTTCTCCTATTATAATTGATCAGAAATATTGCCCATGGAACAAATGCAAAATAAATGTATGTACATATTTATCAAAATCGTAAGAGAGCAAAAAGAGTTAATCGGTCATTGAATCATTATTTTGTTGATGCAGGAAGAATCAAAAGTTAAACTAAGCAACATTAGTTTCAAAAACATTCACGGCACTTCTGTGCGTCCGGAAGCTGTCAAGATTATTTGTAGTGCTACTTTGCCTTGTGAAAATGTGGAGCTTGCAGACATTGAAATTACGCACAGTGGACCGACTAGACCTGCAGTATAACAATGTTCGAATGTGAAGTCTAAAGTTAGTGGCAAACAAAATCCAGCTGCATGTTCCGCCCCTATCCCAGCAAAACCTACCCCGACCGCTTAATTAATAGCATTGGTATAAAATTTTTTTATGACGTTGTAACTCCTATAATTATATTTATTTTGCAAACAAATTTTGTTTTGTTTTACATTCTATGTTATTAAGAATATTTTTCTTAAACTTAATTATTTTTAAAAATACACTTCAACAAAAAATATTGCAATGTGATAACATTTTTTGCATTTAGGCTTACGATATAATTATTTTTAGATTACTGCTGAACCAGATACTATTTAATTATTTTGTTTTTTATTTATATAAATTTGTTGTTTTTTATTTATAATATTGGTATAATAAAAATTTTAATAATCAATATTTATAAATTGTATCTGTAATAGTCCAAATTTGCCCGGGCTTGTGAAATGAGATAAACTAATTTATAAACTGAAAATAAAAGTCCATGTTAAACTTACAATAAACAGGCCTAAAGGCCCGATAGCCCAAACTCGGTTAGACATGTAGCCCAATTGGTCTAAACCAGAATACCTAAACTACCCAATACCCGGTTACACCCAACCCACAAATGGACACGGCCCAAGGAGGCCCAAACTACAAACAGAGGACGGAAGACCTAGGGTTTCTGAAACCCTAGGCGCCGCAAACGCTAAAGGAAGGTTCCAGAATTCACGCCGTAATCGGCATGCCAATCTCACCACCGGTAGATCCACGTCATCAGTGCATGATCGTCGCCTACTTTCTTGTCATTACCTGCAAAAAGAGAAAGAAGAACACAGCAAACATGGCAATGACTCGAGCAGGGGATATACCAAACTTATAAATAGAGGCTACAAAAGCCGAATGATTTCACTGTAACAAGGACCCTTTTTTGGAGATACATACGAAAATAGATATTACAAGAGAGAGATACAAACAGATACACGCATATACAGACAAGAAAGAAATAAAAGCATTTTATTTTTTTTAAGGTGATTTAGTTATTCCTTCGTTTCTGTTAATTTAATTCTTTTTTTAAATGCTTATGAATTATTTTTACAAAAAAGGTTGTTAGTATTTAAAAGGAAGAGATTACCTGTGCTTCAGCTGGAAAAATGAAGGCTTTTGACCTTTCGACCACCGTGTACGGTGGCGTGTGTGGCGCGTGGGCGTGCGCTGCCTAGTAACCGGAGGCCGGAGCCCGGATAGCCTTCTCCTCTCCTCTTTCGGAGGATTTCAAAGATTTTTTTTAAAAACAGTTTCTAAAAATGAATTCTGGGTCAAAACACTCACTTAAATAGTATAATAGAAATGGTGTCGCTTTTGCTTAGTCTAATAAGTACCAAAATGGCGCTGTTTAAGCTTAGGATTCGCGCGTTGACCCGTGACCCGGGGAGGATCCGCGTGTTTTTAGTAAATGGGCAAATTGCCCAATTGGTCCTTCCGCATTTTCAATATTTATAATTTTATTTTATTTTATTATAATTTGGCCCTGTTTTTTATTCTTGTTTTAATTTGGTCCTAGCTACTGTAATAAAGCCTATTTTGGAACGACGTCGTTTTGGGATTAGGGATAAATTGCCTAGTGAGTCCCTTGGTTTTAGCGCGTGTTTTAATTGGGTCCAAAATTCTTTTATTATTTTAAAATTAACCATAGAATTTTATTATTATCTCATTTTAGTCCTTTTTTTAAAAAAATTTTATATAATTTATTTACTTTAAATATCTTTATATTATTTATTTTTACTACAAATATTATTTATATAAAAATTATTGTATATTTTTTATCTAAGTATTATTTATATTCTATTAGATATTTTATCATATATTATGTTATTTTAATATATATTTTATTCATTATATCATTTTTATTATATATTATATATTATTTATTATTATGTACACTTTTTCTAAATTTTATTTTTAACTATTATTAAATAATATATATCATTATTAAATATTTAGTATTTAATATTCTAAAATTTATTATAAAATTTTGTTCCTATTCAACATATTATTTGCATAAATATATATTAAGCTATTACATTATAGGATATAATTTTTAAAGAATTATCCTTTATTTATATATTGTTTTTAATTTTTATTTATATTTAATTTTTTTTCTAATTTTAGTTATATATTCCTATTTTATTTATTTTTATCATTCTGCGTTTATCTAATACTATTTTTAATATGTTAATTGTATCTTATGAATTACTTGTTATTCTTATTTTATTTATTATTCTATATATTTGCATGAAAATTGATTATTTATGTTGTTATTTTAAGTTATATTTGCATGAAATGTTATTATATATATTATGTAATTTATATTGTTATATTCATCATTCTCAATGTTGTATTTTGCATGAAATGATAATGTATGTATATTTGTATTATTTAAGATTATATATATGCATGAAATGTTAACGTATATTGTGTAATTTATGTCGTTATTTATCATTTTCTATACTATGTTTGCATGAAATGTTGAAATATGTATCATGTAGTTTAATTTTTTTAATATTGATCTTTTGTAATATGCTAAATACATCATTACTTTTTTTTAAAAAAATTATGTTTCATTTAATCCAAAAGAATTTTAAAGAATGAGGCAATGTTTTTATATTTAGGAATTCGGGAAGTAGTGCCCTAATATGCTGGGTTGCGATTTCCCGTTTATCTAAATGTCTAAAGTATCCTTTTAAATAGATTTTGTAAATCACGAGATGATTTTATTTTCGAAAGTTTAAGAATATCGTGTCCAATCATGCGGGATGTGATGTTTGTACTCTTTTGGGAGCGAAAGAATCTCAATTTTCAGCTCACATTATTTCGGTTTCAAAAAAGGATCCTATTTTTAAATTCTTTCAATCTTTTGATATTAAGACAGAAAATTATTCAATTTGGTACCAATTTTGGGCATTGCGAGGGTGCTAATCCTTCCTCGTGCGTAACCGACTCCCGAACCTATTTTCTCACATTTTTTCGTAGACTAAAATGTTTTATAAGGTGATCCAATCACAACTAAAAGGTTGGTGGCGACTCCCGTTTTTCAAAATTCCCCTTTTAAAAAAAAGGAGGTTTCGGCAGCTTGGCGACTCTGCTGAGGACAATAAGAGAGTCAAGCCAAGAAATTGATTATTTTCTGTCTTAATGTCGAAAGTTTGGAAAAAATTTAAAATATTGATCTTTTTACATGTGTTTGCCGCATATGTTTGTTATTTTGTTTTTGCACACATTGCATCTGCATGACCGCTGTGGTCGGACCTTCAAGTGGGAGTGAGAAGCTACCCTTTCGTGAGGTTTTCACCTCCGTATGAGCTAGTGGATTGCTACCGGGATACATTCGTACCTATGTCTTCGTGAGATTTTCATCTCCGTATGGCCATAGGGAAATGTGTCCCCCTGAACCGAACTTGGTCCGTATGAGCCTATAATGGGTAAGGGCCGAGGAATCTGCTGCTTCAGGTACCCTTGCTTTAGAACTGAAACTCATATAGTGAACTTTAAGTACTTGCCTTAAGGAGTATAGTGATAGCCTTTAGTAAGCTACCCTTATAAGTGCTTGTTTGTTATACTTTTATATGATACTAACTTATTTTGTTATCATTGCATGTCATTCAACATTTAAAGGTATTGATTCACGGTTCAATTTCTGGATTAGAAAGTTTTGTAATGAGGAATGAATATCTTGATAAAGTGGAGGACAATGAAGAGAGCTGGATTGGGAAAGTCTTCAGAGCAGTGGCAACAAGAGGTTCAAGAGGGAAAAGCCAAAGCTGAGTATTGGGAGAAGAAGTTTCAAGAGATGCAAGCTCAGAATCAGGTCCTAGAGAAGGAGAATCAAGGATTAAAAGCTAAGGTGACTGAGCTTGGACGATCTCTACATCATCACCAAAGTCGTAACTCTGCGGTCGAGTTAAAGGCAAGCCTGGATAAGATCGAGGAAATGAAGCACAATATTGGAGGTTTGAAAACAGCATTGCAGAACTGTGAGCTACGGATTGAGCAGCTCGAGGCAAGAGAAGGACATTGGAAGGGTGAGCTTCATCATTTTTAGGACCAAGTCAGAGATAGGCACTACCTCATGGGAGAAGCTATAGTATAGATTCGAGAGGTTGCTGATCATTTGCAAGACCTGGCAGCACAAGCTAATGTATTGAGTACAAAGTATGAGTTAGTGTCAGATAGAGGTTTAGAGGTAGCTTTGTTATTGGATAAGGTCAAAACTCTGGGCCTGAGGGCGAAGGCATATTTGTAATCCGTTTTGTATAAAGATTTTTGTTTCTTAAATAACGTTTTCTAAAAGAAATTGAATCAGAATCGATATCTTTTTGCATTCATGCATTTGCATCTCATCGCATCATATGCATTCAAATTTATAGAAAGACTCTAATTAGTTAAAATTATTAGGGAGAGAGAGAGTGTGAGAGAAAGAAAATCTGGAAGAAACACATCCTTACGGTACACGCACTAAGACAAAGAATATGGATCAAAGACTTGAGCAGATCCAGAAAGAAATGCAAGAGCAATTGCAGGAACAATTGGCAAAAATCCAACAGAAGATGAAGGATCAAATGTTGGAGGCTCAAAGGAATATGATGGCTGAGATGGCTCAGCTGCTGAGGGGGGCGACTGATAAAGGAAAAGCCCCTATGACTATCATCGAAGAGGATAATGAGGATCATCCTCTGGGTTTTACCCCACCTCATGTGCAAACTCAACCTGAGGCATATCCTCGAAGGCCGTCCGTCACAATAATGCCTCAGCATGGGCAAGTTGATTCTGGAATAACCATGAATTCCCAAACTGGCTCAGGATCCAACCCGGGAGATAACCCTACCAATCCAGTCATCCCTGATTTAGATGTAGCGGAGAAGGAGGAGATGAGACTCGAATCATCAAAGCAATTAGAGGAGCGTTGTAGATGGTTAGAGGAGAAATTTAAGGCATTAGAAAATGCTGATAATCGTCATGGAATTGATGCCAAGGACTTGAGTTTGGTCCCAGATTTGGTGCTTCCTCATAAGTTCAAGATGCCGGAATTCGAGAAATACAATTGGACTACTTGCCCTGAGGCCCATATCACCATGTTCTGTAGACGGATGACTGGCTATGTAAACAATGATCAATTATTGATCCATTTTTTTCAGGATAGTTTGGTTGGGACAGCGGCTAGGTGGTACAATCAATTGATTCGCGCAAGGATTGGTTCTTCGAGAGACTTAGCGCAGGCTTTTATGCAGTAATATAATCATGTGACTGATATGACTCCTGACAGAATCACTTTGCAGAACATGGAAAAGAAGCCTAATGAGAGCTTTAGGCAATATGCACAAGGTGGAGGGAGGTTGCCATGCAAGTTCAACCACCGCTATTGGAGAAGGAAACTACCATGCTGTTCATTAACACCTTGAAGGCTCCATTCATTACTCATATGATTGGAAGTACCACCAAGAGCTTTGCTGATATAGTTATGGCAGGAGAAATGATTGAGAACGCCATAAAAGGTGGCAAGATAGAAAGGGAAACTGCTAAAAGATCGGCCCCAAGAAGGAAGGATAACGAGGTGAACAATATGAGTAGTTATAATTCAAAAGCGGTCACGGTTAGTCAGCCCAGAGTAACTACAGTTGGGCAACAAGATTCTCAAAAGTGGGGATCTGGTTCGAGACAAAATTCTGAAAAGGTCTCATTTACGCCTATCCTAGTGATGTATCGGGAGATTTATCAAAGTTTATTAAATGTACATGCGATAGCTCCTTTTCATTTGAAACCCCTGCAACCTCCATACCCTAAATGGTACGATGCAAACGCCAAATGTGAATACCATGCAGGGATATCGGGGCATTTGATCAAAAATTGCACTGGCATTAAAAAGGCAATGGAAAGACTAATCAAGATGAGGGTCGTAAAATTTGACGACACCCCTAGTATAGAGAACCCGTTGCCAAATCATGGTGATCAAGGGGTAAACGCAATTGGAAACACTGATATGAGAAGGATCAAAGAGGACGTGGTGGAGGTAAGAATGCCAATGAAAGTAATCTAGAAAGAAATGGTGAAAAGAGAAATGATAATATCTGAAGAAGGAAATAAAGGAGCAAGGGACTACTGTGAGTTCCATGCAGAAGAGGGACATGAAATCCAGGAATGTGACGAGTTTAAGGCTTTGGTACAAAGCCTTATGGATAATAAGGAGCTGGAATTTTATAATGCCGGCTCAGATGAGGGTCATTTATGCGCATTTGAAGAGGAACCCAAGAATCAAAAAATCAGCCGGCCAAGGATCATTATTTCTCTACCAAGGAATAATGAAGTTGAAACACAAACAGCACCGAAAGTCATTATTCACAAACTCGTTTCTTTTCCTTATAAGGATAACAAGAGGGTACCCTGGAATTATGACTGCAATGTGACAATACCGGAGAAGGAGGATATAGCCAGTGCTTCTAAGAAGGATTAAGATGAGGGTTCTTATACACGTAGTGGGAAGCATTATGATGTAGAAGGCGTCAGAGTTGAACCAATGAAAGCAAAAGCTTTTGACAAAGGAAAGGGGGTTGAAATACTTGTTAATGAGCCAGTGAAGGAAGAAGAAGCCAGAGAGTTTCTAAAATTCCTAAAACACAGTGAGTACAACGTGGTTGAACAATTACGCAAACAACCAGCTTCCATATCAGTGTTGGCTTTACTTCTGAGTTCAAAGGTACATCGGGAAGCATTAATGAAGGTACTCAATGAGACTTACGTTACTAATAATATATCCGTCAGTTAGTTGGATCGATTGGTTAGTAACATAAGTGCTGACAATTTCATTTATTTCAATGATGATGAAATCCCACCTGGAGGCATGGGATCAGCTAAGGCTTTGCACATTACCGCTCGCTGCAAAGGATATACATTACCGAGTGTGCTTATTGATAATGGATCAGCATTAAATGTTATGCCACTGTCCACATTGAACAGATTGCCCATAGACAGCTCTCACATGAAAACATGACATAATATGGTGAGAGCATTTGATGGCACGGAAAGAAAGGTCATGGGAAGAATTGATATTCCTTTGATGATTGGGCCAAACACGTATGAGGTGGACTTTTAGTGATGGAAATCAAGCCCTCCTACAATTGCCTATTGGGGAGGCCTTGGATATATTCGGCAAGAGCAGTGCCCTCATCTTTGCACCAGAGATTGAAGTTAGTAGCGGATGGACGGCTGGTCACCATAAATACGGAGGAGGACATTATAGCGTCAGTTACCTGTGACGTACCTTATGTAGAAGCAAATGAGGAGGTCATCGAGTGCTCTTTTCATTCCTTAGAATTCATTAATGCAACATTCATTTCAGAGGGGAATGAGGAGCTGGTACCCAGGATATCCAGAACCACAAGAATGGGTTTACAGATGACAATGGGGAAAGGAGCCTTGCCAGGAAAAGGATTGGGAAGATATCTTCAAGGAAGGATTCAGATTCCAGAATTAAAGGAGAAGAGAGATCGTTTTGGCTTGGGTTTCAGGCCAGATCACAAGCAGAGGAGGAAGGAAATAAAGAAGCGTCAAGAAAGAAGAAGGGCGCGTTTAAGTGGAAGAGAAGTAGAATGGGAATTGATGACGTTCTCTCATATATCCCAAATTTTTATATCAGGAGGGATAATTCACCCTAAGAGAGGGTTGCTCAAAAAAGGAAGTTATCACATCAATACTGTACATAATGAAGAGTCTGAACGAAGAAACCTTGAGGGCATTTGCCTTTATAAACCAAGAAGCTCTTTAAACAATTGGGCTGTAGAAGAACTTCCTGTAGTTTTTAAAGATTTTTCAGAGTAATTTTTAGAACACTCTTGTTGCTCTAAAGCCTAGGAGTAATAAGATTTCATTTGTGAACTAGGCTCATGTTCAGATATTTTGTTTCAATAAAACACGTCTTTACTATCAATTCGAGCAAACATTCTTTCATTCTTTGTTCTTTCGTCCTTTTAATTCTGTTCAGATCTATCATTTCATTCATAACATGTTAATAGACATTATCAAATTCATTCATTCTTTTCATATTTCTCTGTACTCCCACAGGTCCCTAGACATCAATTACATGAGCGATGATACTACAAATCCTAAATTCTCTTTTGAGCAAGACATGTGTTTAGAGGAATCTCAGGATTTTGAAGATGACAGGGATTGTGATGTGTCTCCAGATCTGTTGAGATTGGTGAAACAAGAGGAGAAGCAAATTCTGCCCCATGAGAAAGAGGCAATAGAGAATATAATCTTGGAAGAAGGGAAAAAAGTGAAGATTGGAACACATATTGCAAAGGAAACAAGATAAGGTCTTGTTGAACTGCTGCATGGATTCAAAGATATCTTTTTATGGTCAACTCAGGATATGCCGGGGTTGAACACTGATATCGTGGTACATCGTCTCCCCATAAGACAAGATTGCAAGCCATTTCAACAAAAAATACGAAGGATGATGCCTAATATTGTGCTGAAAATAAAAGATGAAGTCAAGAAGCAGTTTGATGCTGGATTCCTAGAAGAGGTTAAGTATTCAGAGTGGGTGGCTAACATTGTGCCTGTCCCTAAGAAGGATGGGAAGGTACGAATGTGTGTAGATTATAGAGATTTGAATAGAGCTAGCCCAAAGGACAATTTCCCTTTACCGCACATCGACACTTTAGTGGACAATACAGCGGGATATTCATTGTTCTCCTTTATGGATGGCTTCTCAGGGTACAATCAGATAAAGATGCATCCTGAGGACATGGATAAAACTACCTTCATAACATTGTGGGGCACCTTTTGTTACAAGGTAATGCCCTTTGGGTTGAAAAATGCAGGGGCAACATACCAAAGGGCTATGGTGACCTTATTTCACGATATGATGCATAAGGAGATTGAGGTGTATGTTGATGACATGATTGCTAAATCTCGAACAGAGACGGAGCATATTGAAATCTTGAGGAAGTTGTTCCTAAGATTAAGGAAGTTTCAGTTGAAGCTTAATCCGACAAAGTGCATTTTCGGAGCTAGGTCGGGGAAATTATTGGGCTTGGTGGTCAGCGGAAAGGGAATAAAAGTTGACTCAGACAAGGTTAGAGCCATACGAGAATTGCCTCCACCACATACTCAAAAGGAAGTTCGAGGTTTTCTTGGAAGATTGAATTATATTGCTCGATTTATTTCACAATTAACCGAGAAATGTGATCCTATATTTCACCTCCTTAGAAAACACAACCAAGGTACCTGGGATGAGGAATGCCCGAATGCTTTTGATAAGTTAAGCAATACTTGTTAAACGCTCCAGTGTTATCTCCGCCTAGTCCAGATAGACCATTAATTATGTACTTATCAGTGTTTAGTAATTCTATGGGATGTGTTCTTGGCCAACATGACGAGTCGGGAAGAAAAGAGAAGGCGATATATTACCCCAGTAAGAAATTCACAGAGTGTGAGATGAGATACTCGCCAATTGAGAAATTGTGTTGTACTTTAATTTGGACGACTCGAAGGTTGAGGCAATATATGTTATATCATACGACTTGGCTAATTTCGGAACTTGATCCATTAAAGTACATGATGGAGTCAACAGCCCTAAATGGAAGAATGGCAAGGTGGCAAATACTGCTTTCAGAGTTTGATATAGTCTATGTGAGTCAAAAGGTTATAAAAGGGAGTGCGATAGTAGAATTTCTGGCTAGCAGAGCTCTAGAAGATTATGATCCATTGAGCTTTGATTTCCCTAATGAGGATTTGATGTATGTGGCAACTATTGAAGAACATCCATGGAAGTTGAACTTCGACGGCGCATCCAACGCGGCAGGAAATGGAATTGGGGCAATCTTGGTATCCCCAAATGGTGATCATTATCCATTTACATGTAAATTGGATTTTGACTGCACGAACAATATGGCCGAGTATGAAGCATGTATCATGGGGATTCGAGTGGCCAGAGAGCGGAAAATTAGAACCCTGGAAGTGTATGGAGACTCTGAGTTGGTAATTTATCAGCTTAGGGGTGAATGAGAGACAAGAGACCCCAAATTGATTCATTATCGAAAGGTAGTTTTGGAGTTACTTGAGGAGTTTGATAATATCACCTTCAATTATCTCCCATGAGATAAAAATCAGATGGCAGATGCTTTAGCAACACTGGCTTCCATGATTAAAGCAAATAAACAAGAGGAGGTTAGACCAATTCAAATGAGTATTTCTGAGGTTCCAGCTCATTGCTATAACATCGAAGAAGAGGAAAAGGATGACCATCCTTGGTATCAAGATATATTACGATATGTAAGGGATCGTGAATATCCTGAACAGGCGACTGAGAATGATAAAAGAACTTTGAGAAGGTTAGCCTGGGAATATGTACTGGATGGAAACATCCATTATAAAAGAAGGAAAGATCAGGTACTTTTGAGATACGTCGATGCTGTGGAAGCTAGACAAATCCTGGAAGAAGTACATGAAGGTGTTTGTGGGACACATGCTAATGGCTTTATGATGGCAAGGCAAATCATAAGGTTTGGATACTATTGGTCTACTATGCAAAAAGATTGTATCAACTATGCTAAGAAATGTCATAAATGTCAGATATATGGGGATAAGATTCATGTGCGACCTTCACCCTTACATGTTATGACTTCTCCATGGCCCTTTTCCATGTGGGGCATGGATGTCATTGGGCCAATATCACCAAAAGCTTCGAATGGGCATCGTTTCATTTTTGTGGTCATCGACTACTTCACGAAATGGGTAGAGGCAGCTTCATATGCTAGTGTTACCAAGTCGGCAGTAAGTCGATTCTTGAAAAAGGAGATTATTTGTCGGTATGGAATGCCTGAGAGGATTATATCAGATAATGCATTGAACTTGAATAACAGCATGATTGCGGAAGTTTGCAGCCAATTCAAAATCAAACATCATAATTCATCTCCATATCGCCCAAAAATGAATGGAATAGTGGAAGCAACCAACAAAAATATCAAGAAGATAGTGGGGAAAATGACTGAGACCTACAGAGATTGGCACGAGAAATTACCATTTGCACTCTTTGGCTATCGAACGTCTGTCAGAACCTCTACTGGGGCAACTCCTTTCTCGTTGGTTTATGGGATAGAGGCAGTGTTACCCATTGAAGTAGAAGTACCTTCTCTTTGAATCTTGTCAGAGATAAAGCTAGATGAAGAGAATGGATTCAATCGCGGTATGACCAATTGAACTTGATTGAAGAAAGAGGCTAAGAGCTATTCGCCATGGTCAGTTGTATCAGAAGTGAATGATGCGAGCTTATGATAAGAAAGTTCATCCAAGAGAATTTCACGAAGGGGACCTTGTGCTGAAAAAGATCATTCCCATACAGAAGAACTTTAGAGGAAAATGGATGCCGAACTGGGAAGGGCCGTATGTTGTGAAGAAGGCTTTCTTTGGTGGTGCTCTGATTTTGACAGAAATGGATGGGAAAAGTTTACCCAATTCAGTGAATTCAGACTCAGTCAAGAAGTACTTTGTCTAAAAAGAAGGGAAGCCAAGGTGAAAACCCACAAAGGGCACTTTGAGACTTCTAAAAAAAATAAAAATGGAGAGGCTAAGGTGAAAACCCGCAAAGGGCGCCTTGAGACCAAAGGGGTTTTGAGTTGAAAACCCAAAAGGGCTGCTCAAATTTCGAAAAACATGCAGTGACCTTGCTATACCGAATTTGACAAGAAGTGGAGTGTGTTACATACCGGAGCATCAACAAAGTACTGTGGATCTTCTAAACACATGTTAAACTCAAAACAGTCTTCATGAAATTGGTATACGAAAGCCCAAGCTATGATATGTTGGACATCAAATTTTTGTTCTGATTACTATCTTTGGATTCTTTTTCTTCTCAAAGATATGTTTTCAAATTAATTTCCTGTTGTATTCTGAGGATATATCTAACTATTTTCAAGATCAAATTATTTGTCTTCCATTATTCATAAAGTGTGTTGCATTGAAATAAGGATTGATGAACTAAATATTTTTACAAATGAAGTTTTGCATATTACTCTTGAAATCTTTAGATAATACAAGAAACTAAAACAGAACAATTGTTTGACGAATTCCCATGAGTAAAGGTCAGAGGTACTCGAGGAAATTTTTTCTTCAGTCCAAAGGATGATTGGACAATTCAAATGATTCAATCCTAGGAGAGGATTATCTCCAGTAGGTCGTAACATTCGAAGAATGGTACAATAGGACCAATTTGATTCAAAGCATACGAGCGGAGTATGATTGATTTTTCGAAAAAAGATGAAACTCGGAGGGATGAATGAGTAAAGGCGTCCGAAATAGGAATCATTTTCATAACATTTTGCATCATAATTAGGAGTATTTGATTCATTTTGAGCATGTCATCTTAATCATCGAGCATAAGCACATATGCATTCTACAAGTTACGCCTTTTAAAGGACAATATAGATCAAAGATAGTAGATTTGGCGTCTCTATATTGACAGAGAGCAGATCAAAGATGATAGATTTGGCATCTCTGTATTGACAGAGAGGAGATCAAAGATGATAAATTTGGCGTCTCTGTATTGATAGAGAGTAGATTGAAGATAACAAATTTGGCGTCTTTGTATTGTCAGAGAGCAGATCGAAGATGACAGATTTGGTGTCTCTATATTGTCAGAGAGCTGATCGAAGATAACAAATTTGGCGTCTCTGTATTGTCAGAGAGCAGATCGAAGATGACAGATTTGGCGTCTCTGTATTGACGGAGAGCAGATCGAAGACAGAAGATCTGACATTCATGTGTTTACATCGGAGTAGATCGAAGATTTGGCGTCTCTATATTAGATGGGGAGTAGATCGAAGAAGCAGATTTGGCGTCTCTGTATTGACAGAAAGCAGATTGGAGAAAGCACGTCTGGCATCTCTGTATTGACAGAGAGCAGATCAAAGATAGTTGATTTGGCGTATCTGTATTAGGTGGGGTGCAAATCAAAGATATCAGCATGGCGTCCCTGAGTTTGTGGAAGCAGATTAAGGACCATGAGGTCAGGATCCGATAAGACCAGGGGAAAATTTGGTCCTTTTATAATCTTTGCTCTATTCCTGTTACACAGTAATGAGCAAAGAGGGGTAGCTGTAGTAGCCCAAATTTGCTCGGGCCCGTGAAATGAGATAAACTAATTTATAAACTGAAAATAAAAGTCCATGTTAAACTTACAATAAATAGGCCTAAAGGCTCGATAGCCCAAACTTGGTTACACTTATAGCCCAATTGGTCTAAACTAGAATACCTATACTACACAATACCCGGTTACACCCAACCCACAAATGGACACGGCCCAAGGAGGCCCAAACTACAAACAGAGGATGGAAGACCTAGGGTTTCTAAAACCCTAGGCACCGCAAATGCTAGAGGAAGGTTCCAGAATTCAAGCCATAATCGGCATGCCAATCTCACCACCGGTAGATCTGCGTCATCAGTGCATGATCGTCGCCTACTTTCTTGTCATTACCTGTAAAAAGAGAAAGAAGAACACAACAAACATGGCAAGGAATCGAGTAGGGGATACACCAAACTTGTAAATAGAAGCTATAAAAGCCGAATGATTTCACTGTAACAAGGACCCTTTTTTGGAGATACATACGAAAATAGATATTACAAGAGAGAGATACAAATAGATACACGCATATACAGACCAGAAAGAAATAAAAGCATTTTATTTTTTTTGAGGTGATTTAGTTATTCCTTCGTTTCTGTTAATTTAATTCTTTTTTTAAATGCTTAAGAATTATTTTTACAAAAAAGGTTGTTAGTATTTAAAAGGAAGAGATTACCTGTGCTTCAGTTGGAAAAATGAAGGCTTTCGACCTTCCGACCACCGTACGTGTACGCGTGGCGAGTAGTGTGTGTGCGTCTTGTGTACTGCTACTCAGCAGAGGGCCGAAGCCCAGATAGCCTTCTCCTCTCCTCTTTCAGAGGATTTAAAAGATTTGTTTTAAAAACAGTTTCTAAAAATGAATTCTGGGCCAAAAAACTCACTTAAATAGTATAATAGAAACGGTGTCCTTTTTGCTTAGTCTAATAAGTACCAAAACGGCGCCGTTTAAGCTTAGGATTCGCGCATTGACCCGTGACCCGGGGAGGATCCGCGTGTTTTTAGTAAATGGGCAAATTACCCAATTGGTCCTTCCGCATTTTCAATATTTATAATTTTATTTTATTTTATTATAATTTGGCCCTTTTTTTTATTCTTGTTTTAATTTGGTCCTAGCTGCTGTAATAAAGCCTATTTTGGAACGACGTCGTTTTGGGATTAGGGATAAATTGCCCAGTGACTCCCTTGGTTTTAGCGCGTATTTTAATTGGGTCCAAAATTCTTTTATTATTTTAAAATTAACCCTGGAATTTTATTCTTATCTCATTTTAGTCCTTTTTTAAAATTTTTTTATATAATTTATTTACTTTAAATATCTTTATATTATTTATTTTTACTACAAATATTATTTATATAAAAATTATTGTATATTTTTTATCTAAGTATTATTTATATTCTATTAGACATTTTATCATATATTATGTTATTTTAATATATATTTTATTCATTATATCATTTTTATTATATATTATATATTATTTATTATTATGTACACTTTTTCTAAATTTTATTTTTAACTATTATTGAATAATATATATCATTATTAAATATTTAGTATTTAATATTCTAAAATTTATTATAAAATTTTGTTCCTATTCAACATATTATTTGCATAAATATATATTAAGCTATTACATTATATGATATAATTTTTAAAGAATTATCCTTTATTTATATATTGTTTTTTAATTTTTATTTATATTTAATTTTTTCTTCCGATTTTAGTTATATATTCCTATTTTATTTATTTTTATCATTTGGGTTTATCTAATACTATTTTTAATATGTTAATTGTATCTTATGAATTACTTGTTATTTTTATTTTATTTATTATTCTATATATTTGCATAAAAATTGATTATTTATGTTGTTATTTTAAGTTATATTTGCATGAAATGTTATTATATATATTATGTAATTTATATTGTTATATTCATCATTCTCAATGTTGTATTTTGAATGAAATGATAATGTATGTATATTTGTATTATTTAAGATTATATATATGCATGAAATGTTAACATATATTGTGTAATTTATGTCGTTATTTATCATTTTCTATACTATGTTTCCATGAAATGTTGAAATATGTATCATGTAGTTTAATCTATTTAATATT
Source organism: Gossypium longicalyx (assembly GCA_025698465.1). NCBI lineage: Eukaryota > Viridiplantae > Streptophyta > Magnoliopsida > Malvales > Malvaceae > Gossypium > Gossypium longicalyx. The sequence continues at coordinate 55,372,717 of CM046996.1, forward strand.
GATCTTTTGTAATATGCTACATACATCATTACTTTTTAAAAAAAAGTATGTTTCATTTAATCCAAAAGAATTTTAAAGAATGAGGCAATATTTTTATATTTAGGAATTCGAGAAGTAGTGCCCTAATATGCTGGGTTGCGATTTCCCGTTTATCTAAATGTCTAAAGTATCCTTTTAAATAGATTTTGTAAATCACGAGATGATTTTAGTTACGAAAGTTTAAGAATATCGTGTCCGATCATGCTGGATGTGATGTTTGTACTCTTTTGGGAGCGAAAGAATCTCAATTTTCAGCTCACATTATTCCGGTTTCAAAAAAGGATCCTATTTTTAAATTCTTTCAAACTTTTGATATTAAGACAGAAAATTATTCAATTTGGTACCAATTTTGGACATTGCGAGGGTGCTAATCCTTCCTCGTGCGTAACCGACTCCCGAACTTATTTTCTCACATTTTTTCGTAGACCAAAATATTTTATAAGGTGATCCAATAACACCTAAAAGGTTGGTGGCGACTCCCGTTTTTCAAAATTCCCCTTTTAAAAAAAATGAGGTTTCGACAGTATCAATTTAGTTTTGATTCTAAAAATAACCTTTAACTCTTACACCTTGTATAATTTGATTTTCTTTTTAGTTTTGTTTTTTTATGACTCTTTCACCTTAAAAGCTAAAAAAATTAAATTTATCAATTAAATTTGATCCAAAATATATTAAAATAAAAAATATAAAAAATTTATCTTTTTTTTTTATTGTTTAAAACTTAACTTTGAATGTTACAAATCAAAGCAAAACTGTAAAGAAAATACAAAATTGCACTATATATATGTTAGGGAGTTGAATTTTTTAGAATAAAGATTAAATTGACACAATGTATAAACGATGAGAGCTAAAATTACTATTATGTCAATATTAAAAGCTGTCAAATTTTTATAAAATGTTCGGCGATGGAATCCATCAAACTGGTTGAATCAAAAAATGATGGTTTAACCCAATAGCCTATATACTAAACGAACCGTCATTGCAACGGATTAGTGACACCTCCTTCGGCTTACGTAGTAAGCCGTGGCATTAGCTAGCAGGTACGATAGTTTAACATAACTATCAATCAAACAAGCCCTTCTCGAGGAAAAACTGAGAACAAGTTACCTAAAAACCATCATATAACTGAAGAAAATCCTCCCTAGATTAAACTCAAACATTATGAAACTCCAACTTAAGGCCTCGTTGGCCGTATAATAGGGACCAATCCCTCATTGGCACTATCATAGTTATGTTTCAGGGAAAATGTTAGACTCCTAGGATTAACCCGAGTTGGAAGTCACCGAGTTGATAAGATAACTGTTGGCTTCATGTTGTTTTTCTCTATATTTGGTATAAGTCCAACATTGATACGCGTATAAGTCCATCATTGATACGCCCAATCCTTTTATATATATAAATTTGAACAATCATACTTATGTTCAAATATGAATATATGTTGAAAAGAAATAAAAATTTAGGTAATATAAAGGGTTAAGTTACTTTTTGAGATCTGAACTTGACAAATTTTCCCATATTGTGGAACCCTAAACCTTAAATTTGACAATTGATTCTACTTTTGGGGCTTGGATTTTTTTATCTAAATTAAACCTTGAATTTTGTAGTTGTTCTCATAATGGGGTTTGAATTCTTTTTTGGTTAAAGTTAGTCCGTAAAAACCCTAGAGTTTAGGCCCCAATGTGGGAACAATTGTCAAGTTCAAGGACTAACTTGGACAAAAAAAAGTTTAAGCCCCAAAGTGGGAGCGATTACCTAATTCAAGTCTCAATGTGAGAACAATTTACTAAGCTCAAAACCTAACTTTGGAAAAAAAATCCAAATAGTGATTTAATCTTAACATATATGATATTTTGTGTGGGAAAATTTGGAGTTGTGTTTACATCCATACCATTCCCCATCTTTGCTGCACTTTATTTTATACTTTTCGGCCTTGTAGGTATGTATTAATTTTAACCATACCTACCCATTTTTAACCCAACCTTAGATTGTCAATATTAGAAACTGGACCGATGGTATTGACATTAAATTATAGATTAAAGATAGAGTAAATAGAAATCACGTTAGTAATTAGGACTAAATAGGAATAATAGCAAAGTAGAGAACTTAAATAGGTAAATTGGGACTAATGGTTAGTGGGGGATTTATTAAAACAAAGGTAGAATTAGGAGGGATCTATAGGATAAATAAACAAAGTTTATAAATGAATTTGGCTATATAAGCTATCACTGGTCATTTGCTTCTCATGTTTTAATTTCCTTTTTTATTATTTTCTTTCTTTATACACTTTCTTCATTTCAAAAGCTGTTGTATTTGGTAGTTAATTTTCCTTCAAAATTTTATTGAGCATTACATTTCTAAGCAACCAAGCACCATTTTCTTTTTTAATTTCTCAATTAAAACACCAACTTTTTCTTCTTAAACTTTGGTTCGATTATTGAGCGGACCGCTCGAAAGTCATGAAGGAATGCAAGACCAAAGGTAAACAATCTATTTTCATATCAAATATGCATGAAATGCTTTTGACTAAAGTTTCAACGATTTAGATAGAAAATATAAATATATAAATAATCTTTGTTTTTTTATGATTTGGCTTCATGAAAATCGTGGATTAAAGCTGGCGAACCTAAGAAATGTTGTTTAAAATGGTTTTGTTCTTGGGGAAGACGATGAACAGTAGCTGATTCCTAAAGGAAAGAGTTAGGTGAGATTAACATTTAATTAACAGTCTAGATATACAAATATATGTATGTTAGGAGGGTTAAAAGTTAGGAAATGGGGTAAGTATTAGAATAATAAAAATCTGGAAGAGATAACGTAAGTAGTGGGCTGTTGTTGAATAGAGAATGAATTAAATTGTTTTAGACAATATGTGATGTGTATTTTTTCATGCGAAGCTGAAAATACCGGAGGAGCATCGACTAGCAGAGACAAAGGGAAGGAAAATGTCACATAATCGACATTGTGGTGAACAAGGTGAGTACATTATATACTGCATTTGAAAACGAGGTCGCACTCTACTGAAAGCAAGTATGACTTGCGAACCCTATCTTCATGTTGTGAATTGAACATGTGCATGTGCGAACCTCTTCCATGCATTGTGCAAACCTCATCTATGCGTTGAGCGAACTCTTAGCATGAATCTATGTCTGTGTGTTTTTACATGCTATGCGAACCTTGAGAAAAATATATACATGCATCCAGGGTTAGGTTAAATATATGATATATATAGGCCTTTAAATTTTGCTATATAATATAATTTGTGTGTATTGTTATATATTATATATAGGCTTGTGGCTTTTAATTTATGTAATATATATGCATTGATGTAAAAGGGAATTGTTATATATAATGAATGCATGCGCAAAGGTTATTATAAATAATATATGTACATAACTTTGCATTAAAAGTGTAGACACTCAATTTTGCCCAGGCCCAGAAATAAGTCCAAAAACAAAAATAATAAACCAAAAAAAAACGAAGTCCAAGTTCAGTCCAGAATTACAAATATAATTTGGCCCGATCGGAATGGCCCATTACTTGAAAAGATTTAAGATCCGTTAACAAGCTTGACTCATATGGAAATATAATCTTCAATGATATGCAATATTAGATATGATATGCAATCTTACATATGATACAATCTTAGATATGATTGCAATCTTAGATATGATATGCAATCTTAGATATGATACAATCTTAGATATGATTGCAATCTTAGATATGATATGCAATCTTAGATATGATACAATCTTAGATATGATTGCAATCTTAGATATGATTTGCAATCTTAAAAAATATGATTTTGTAATCTTAGAGATTTAATTTGTAGATACCTTTTAATCTTAGCTGTTGATGTAATTGATCTGTACCGTTGGATTTGAGGAGGTTCAACTATAAATAGAGGTCTCTCCCTTCATTGTAAAGACACTGGAATTTTGGGAAACAATAAAATTTTTGAGAGCTTTCACTCAAATTTCTCTCCCTCTTACGTTCTTATTTTCTACGGTTTGTTCTTATTTTATTCTTTGATCATCTTTTTTTTTCAACCCTTTTTATTTTGATTTAATCCATGTTTTCCTGATTTTTTTTATATATTTTAATTTTTTTTAATAATTTTAGTATCATATCAAACTATTTCATTTTTTAATAATTTTTTTAGTATTACTCTTAGTAAATTATTTTTTTAAATTTTACTCAAATCATTATTTTAAAAAAATATATTTCATTTAATTGTCATATTTTATCCAAAAGTTTTTCTAAAATAAGGCAATGTTTTTCGTATTTAGGAATTCGGGAAATAGTGCCCTAACATACTGGGTTGCGATTTCCCGTTTGTCTAAATGTCTAAAGTATCCTTCTAAATATATTTTGTAAATCACGAGATGATTTCAGTTATGAGAGTTTAAAAATATCGTGTCCTATCATGATGGATGTGGTGTTTGTATTCTTTCGAAGCTAAGGAATCTCGATTTTTCAACTTAAATAATTTTGGTTTTAAAAAAGGGAGCCTATTTTGAAATCCTTTCAAATTTTTGACATTAAGACAGAAAACTATTCTATTTGGTACCAATTTTAGGTGTTGCGAGGGTGTTAATCCTTCCTCGCATGCATGTCGACTCCCGAACTGTTTTTCTTAATTTTCGTAGACCTAAAAAAAGGTTGGTGGCGACTCCCATTTTCGTTTTTCAAAAGTTGAACCCGATTTTTCCAAACTTGTTTTAAAAAAATGGTTTCGACAGCTTGGCGACTCCACCGGGGACCGTAAGAGAGTGAAGCCAAAAAAATTGATAACTTTCTGTCTTAATACTAAAAATTTGAAAGGATTTAAAGATAAAGATCCATTTTCATGTGTTCACTGCATATGTTTGTTATATTATTTGCACACATTGCATTTGCATGACCGTTGGTCGCACCTTTAAGTGGGAGTGAGAAGCTAGGCTTTCATGAGGTTTTCACCTCCGCATGAGTAGTGGATTGCTTCCGGGATACTATACCTATGTCTTCGTGAGATTTTCATCTCCACATGGCCATAGGGAAATGTGTCCCCCTGAACTGAACTTGGTCTATATGAGCCTATAATGGGTGAGGACCGAGGAATCTGCTAGTTCAGGTACCCTTACTTTAGAACTGAAACTCATATAGTGAACTTTAAGCGCTTACCCTAGGGATTATGGTGATAGCTTTTAGTAAACTACCCTTATAAGTGTTTTTTTGTTATACTTTTATACGATACTAATCTATTTCGTTTTGCTATCATTGCATGTCATTCAACATTCAAAGGTATCGGTTCACGGTTCGATTTCTGGGTTGGAAAGTTTTGTAATGGGGAACGAATATCTTGATAAAGTGGAGGATAATGCCTCTGTCTGTACCTGGTCAGAGAAAACCCAGTTAGAGAAAGGAGATAGTGTCACTGAGGGGCATACATCCGAGTTATGGGACTTCACCTGTATTAATTCGACGCAGAATGAGTTTCAGGAGTTGAGAGACATTTGGGCCCAATGGGATGATGAGGCTAAGCAGCTTTTCTATCAGAATTATGGAGACCTTCCCTACTTACTAGATGTCAAAGTAGATAGGCACTTGTTTCGAGCTATGATACAGTTCTGGAACCCTGCTTATAGTTGCTTTACATTTGGCGATTTGATCTTGTACCTACTTTAGAGGAGTATACAACTTTACTGCGTTACCCGAGGATTCAGGGTCACAAGGCTTCTGTTAGGCCTGCTAGCCTTCCAACTTTTGCAAAGAAGTTGGTGATGATTACTGGGATGAGTGAGCAGTGGGCTTTAGCTCATGTGCAGCAAAAGGGCGATAGTAAGTACATTCCGTGGGCCATTTTGAGGGATCTAATATTGATACATCCAGACGTAAAGAAAAGGGTCGACGTCCTAGCTTTGAGTATTTACGGTATGGTGATTTTCCCAAAGGCATTGGGACACATAGATGAGGCAGTCACAGAATTGTTTAATCGTATTGGTAAACAGAACACACCGGTGCTAGCAATCCTAGCTGAGACATTTAGATCCTTGAAGTACATGTTGGAGAGCCGGTGAAGTGGATTCATTGGATGCGCACAGTTGTTGTTAGTATGGTTCCATAGTCACTTTTGGAAGCTTGAGAAGGTTCCTTGTCGAGTGTTCTTTGAGGGTTATTCCCCTTAAAGGAAGCAAAGAACTACACCAGAGAGAGATATATTACGTAAGAAAGGTGGATGGATATTCTTGAGAATCTTCAAGAGGAGGAGGTTTTGTGGAAAGCACCTTGGATGACTCCTAATGAAGTCCTTTATCATTGCGATGCGCTTTGATTAGGTACCTCTTCTTGGGATTTGGGAATCGTTGGCTATGCACCGCTACTCGTCCTAAGGCAATATAAAGCGGGCGATTCGGATAGAGGTCGAGAGTTAGTTTTTTTGTTAGATAGGGTTAAGACTCTGGGCTTACGAGCGAAAGCGTATTTGTAATCTGTTTTATGAAAAGACTTTTATTCCTTAAATAACATTTTCTAAAATGAAACTGAATCGAGATCGATACCTTTTTGCATTCATGCATTTGTATTACATTACATCAAAGAAAAGAAGGTGTTGATTTGAAATTCGATTCCTAAATAGAATAGTTTGTCATAAGGAAACTAATTTCTTGATAAAGTAGATTATAGTGCGGTCGTCTAAATATAATCCAAGAGCATGACGAGAGAAAGCCGAAAGTCCACGAAGGAATACATTACCTGATTTAACTACCAACGAAGATTATCTAAGAGCCGACACTTTTTGATGAGTATCATGGAGATAAGCGAGCAAGAGATCGAGACTCAGATTAAGTAGCAAGGAGCTAGCAAAGGCATCTTTTGGAGAATTTACAGGATTTGACCATGAAGAAAAGATCAGCGTTTACTTGGACTATGAAGGGCAAGATCGTATATATAGTCTATTTTCATGTAAAGAAATCTGTTTTCTAGAAAAGTTATTCTAATGGAATTGAATTCAAGATCAACATCTCCTTTTCTTTTGCATTCATGCATTTGCATTGCATGACATCACATGCATTTAAATCCATAAAAAAGACTCTAATTAGTTAAGGTTAAAAAGAGAAAGAAAGAGAGAAAGAGAGAAGAGGGTCACGGTTGAGCAAAAAGAAGACGCTCCCTTACATATCCTAGACTTTTGTATCATGAGGGATAGCTTACCTGGAAATGGGGGTGTTTGGAAATGAAAATCATTCTATCAGTGCCATACATGAAGAAGGGACTGATTAAGGAAACCTTGAGGGCATTCGCCCTTACGAACCGGGAATCTCTCTCAACAATTGGACTGCGGAGGAACTTCCTATAGTCTTTAAGAATTTTTCAGAGCAATTCTTGAAATATTCTTGTTACTCTAAGGCCTAGGAGTAATAGGATTACATTTTTGGAATGGGCTTACGATCATCTATTATTTTTTTAATAAAACATAACTTTTATCAATTTGAACGAGTATTGTTTCATTTTTATCAACCAATATTCCGTTAAACTTTTGCAATTCTTATTCTTTCATTCAGTAACACATAAATAATCATTCTTAAATTCATTCATTCTTTGTATATTCTTTATACTTCATAGATCCCTAGATATCAATGACATGAGCACTGATATTACAAATCCTGATTTCTCTCACGAGCAAGACATGTGTTTAGAGGAATCTCAGGATTTTGAGGATGCCCAGGATTGTGATGTGTCTCTGGATCTGTTGAGAATGGTAAAATAGGAGGAGAAACAACTCATGCCCCATGAGAAAGAGGCAATAGAGAATGTAGCCCTAGAGGAAGGGAAAGAGGTGAAAATCGGCACGCATATTGCCAAGGACACAAGGCAAGGACTGATTGAGTTGCTATGTGAGTACAAGGATATCTTCACATGGTCCTATCAAGATATGCCAGGGTTAAATACTGATATTGTGGTGCATCGTCTTCCAATAAGACAAGGTTGTAAGCCAGTTCAACAGAAGTTACGAAGAATGAGGTCAGATATTGTATTGAAGATAAAGGACGAAGTCAAGAAGCGATTCGATGTAGGGTTCTTACAAGAAGTGAAGTGCTCACGAATGGGTAGCTAACATTGTACCAGTCCTAAAAAGGATGGAAAGGTATGAATGTGCGTTGATTATAGAGATCTGAACAAAGCTAGCCCAAAAGATAATTTCCTTTGCCACACATAGACACTTTGGTAGACAACACAAAGGATATTCGTTATTCTCCTTCATTGATGGTTTTTCGGGGTACAACCAGATAAAGATGCATCCAAAAGACATGGATAAAACCACTTTCATAACATTGTGGGGCACCTTTTGTTACAAAGTAATGCCGTTTGGATTGAAGAATGCAGGGGCAACATACCAACGGGCTATGGTGAACTTATTCCATGATATGATGCATAAGGAGATTGAAGTGTATGTTGATGACATGATTGCTAAATCTCAAACAGAGAAGGAACATATTGAAGTTTTGAGGAAGTTGTTCCTGAGATTAAGGAAATTTTAGTTGAAGCTCAATTCGGCAAAATGCACCTTTCGAGCTAAATCAGGGAAGTTATTAGGCTTTGTGATCAGTGAAAAAGGGATAGAAGTGGACTCAGATAAGGTCAGAGTCATACAAGAATTGCCTCCACCGCAAACTCAGAAGGAAGTTCGAGGATTTCTAGGAAGATTGAATTACATCACTCGGTTTATTTCACAACTAACTGAGAAGTGTGATCCTATCTTTCGCCTCCTTAGAAAGCACAATCAAGGCACTTGGGATGAGGAATGCCAGAATGCTTTTGATAAGGTTAAGCAATACTTGTTAAATGCTCCAGTGTTATCTCCGCCCAATCCAGATAGACCATTAATACTATACTTATCAGTGTTTAGTAATTCTATGGGATGTGTGCTTGGCAAACATGGCAAGTCGGGAAGAAAAGAGAAGGTGATATACTACCTCAAAGAAGAAATTCACAGAGTGTGAGATGAGATATTCGCCAATTGAGAAATTGTGTTGTGCTTTAATTTGGACGACTCGAAGGTTGAGGCAATATATGTTATATCATACGACTTGGCTAATTTCAAAACTTGATCCATTAAAGTACATGATGGAGTCAACAGCACTAAATGGGAGAATGGCAAGGTGGTAAATATTGCTTTCAGAATTTGACATAGTCTATGTGAGTCAAAAATCTATAAAAGGAGCGATAGCGAGAATTTCTCAAGCGGCAGAGCTCTAGAAGACTATGAGCCATTAAATTTTGATTTCCCTAATGAGGAGTTGATATATGTCGCAACTATTGAAGAACGTCCATGGAGGATGAACTTTGATGGCGCATCCAATGCGGTAGGAAATGGAATCGGGGCAGTCTTTGTATCCCCAAATGGTGATCATTATCCATTCACATGTAAATTGGATTTCGACTGCACAAACAATATGGCCGAGTATGAAGCGTGCATCATGCGACTCGAAAGCATATAGAGCAAGGAATAAGAACCTTGGAAATATATGGAGACTCTGCGTTGGTAATTTACCAGCTTAGAGGTGAATGGGAGACAAGGGATCCTAAATTGATCAATTATCGAAAGGTAGTTTTGGGGTTACTTGAGGAATTCAATGACATCACATTCAATTATATGCCACGAGACGAAAACCAGATGGCAGATGCTTTAGCAATCTTGGCTTCAATGATTAAAGCAAATAAAGAGGAGGAGATGAGACCCATTCAGATGAGTATCTTTGAGGCTCCAACTCACTGTTGTAACATTGAGGAAGAAGAAAAGGATGATAACCCTTGGTATCAGGATATATTGTGATATGTGAGAGATTATAAATACCCTGACCAGGCAACTAAAAATGACAAGCGAACTTTAAAGAGATTAGCCTGCGATTACGTCTTGGATGGGGATATCTTGTACAAAAGAAGAAAGGACCAAGTACTGTTGAGATGTGTTGACGCCGTGGAAGCTAAGTTAATCTTGGAAGAAGTTCACGAGGGTGTTTGTGGGACGCACGTTAATGGTTTCACGATGGCTAGACAAATCATGGGGTTTGGATATTATTGGTCTACTTTGGAAGGGAATTGTATCAACTACGCCAAAAAATGCCATAAATGTCAGATTTATGGAGACAAGATTCATGTACCACCTTCACCTCTATATATTATGACTTCTCCATGGCCTTTTTCTATGTGGGGCATGGATGTCATTGGGCCAATATCACCAAAAGCTTCAAATGAGCATCGCTTTATTTTTGTGGTCATTGATTACTTCACGGCGGGTAGAGAGGTCGCTTCTTATGCGAATGTTACTAAGTCAATTTTGTAAGTTAATTCTTGAAGAAAGAGATTATTTGTCGGTATGGGATGCCCGAAAGGATCATATCGCACAATGCAATGCGAGCTTGAACAACAAAATGATAACGAAGTTTGCGATCGGTTCAAGATTAAGCATCATAACTCTTCTCCATATCGCCCAAAGATGAATGGGGCAGTGGAAGCTGCTAACAAAAACATCAAGAAGATAGTGGGGAAAATGACTAAAACCTACAGAGATTGGCATGAGAAGTTACCATTTGCACACTTAGCTTATCGAACGGCCGTCAAAATCTCCACTGGGGCAACTCCTTTCTCGTTGGTTTATGGGATGGAGGTAGTGCTATCCATTGAAGTGGAAATACCGTCTCTCCGAGTCTTGTCAGAGATAAAGTTGGATGAAGCTGAATGGATATAATCGTGATATGATCAGTTGAACTTGATTGAAGAAAAGAGGCTAAGGGCCATTTGTCATGGTCAAATGTATCAAAAGTGAATGATGCGAGCTTACGATAAGAAAGTACGACCAGGAGAATTCTACGAGGGGGATCTTGTGCTAAAAAAGATCCTTCCCATTCAGTAGGACTTTAGAGGAAAATGGATGCCGAATTGGGAAGAGCCGTATGTCGTGAAGAAGGCCTTCTCTGGGGGTGCATTAATCTTAACGGAAATGAATGGGAAGAGTTTACCCAATCCAGTAAATTCAGACTCAGTCAAAAAGTACTTTGTCTAAGGAAGAGGAGAATCCAGGGTGAAAACTCGCAAAGGGCGCCTTGAGTTTTCGAACAAAAAAAAATGGAGAGGCCAAGGTGAAAATCTGCAAAGGGCGCCTTGTGACCAAAGGGGTTTTGAGTTGAAAACCCGAAAGGGCAGCTCAAATTTTGAAGAGCACACGGTAATCTTGCTATATCTGATTCAACGAAGAGCGAAGCGTGTTGCATATCAGGGCATCAACAAAAAACTTTGGATCTTTTAAACACATGTTGAATTTAAGAAAGTCTTCATGGAGCTGGTGTATAGATGCTCAAGTGGCGATATCTAGGGCATCTAACTTTTGTCCTGTTTGCTATCTTTAGATTTTCTTTCTTCTCAAAGATAGGCTATCAGATTAATTTCCTTTGTATTTTTGACAAATTCATTCAAATCTAATTATTCTCTAGATTAAATTCATCTTCCATTATTCTTAAAGTATGTTACATTAAAATCATGATAGATGAACTAAATAATTTTCACAAATGAAGTTTTGCTCATTACTCTGAAATTTCTAGATAATACGAGAAACTAAAACAGTACAATTGTTCGAGGAATTCACACTCGAGGAAATTCTTTCTTTAGTCCAAAATGATGATTGGACAAATCAAACGATTCGATCCTAAGAGAGGATCATCTTACAAACATTTTTGATGGGTCATAGCATTTGAAGAATGGTACAAACCCACAGGCTCAGTAGGAATGATACTTCGAGAGAAATAAGGATAAACTTCGACGAAAGAATGAGTGGTGGCGTCTGGAATAGGGGTCATGTTCATAAACATTTTGCATCATAACAGGTTTAATTAGGAGCATTTGATTCACCTCCACCATAGCATTCTAATCATTAGGCATGAACTCATACACATTATACAGGTTATGTCCTTCAAGGGACAACGAAGATTGATGCGCCTTAACCCCCTAAGTAGTAGGGTAACAGGCTAAAGCATAGCAGATTTGACCTTCAGGTGTTTACGTTGAAGCAGATCCAAGATGATTTAACATCTCTATATTGTCAGAGAACAAATCGAAGAAACAGATTTGGCATCTCCATATTTGACGGAGAGCAGATCGAAGACATAGCAGATCTAACCTTCGGATGTTTTCACATTGAAGTAGATCCAAGATGATTTGGCATCCTTACGTTTACAAGGAGCAAATCGAAGACATAGCAGATTTGGCTTTCACGTGTTTACGCTGAAGCAGATCTAAGATGATTTGGCATCTCTGTACTATCAGAGAACAAATAGAAGAAATAGATTTGGCATCTCCGTATTCGACGGAGAGCAGATAGAAGACATAGTAGATCTGACCTTCATTGAAGCAGATCCAAGACGATTTGGCATCTCTGTATTAGACGGGGAGCAGATCGAAAATATAACAGATCTAACCTTCGGATGTTTTCACATCGAAGTAGATCCAAGATGATTTGGCATCCTTGCGTTTACAAGGAGCAGATTGAAGACATAGCAGATTTGGCTTTCACGTGTTTACGCTCGAAGCGATTTAAGATGATTTGGCATCTGCATCTTGTCGAGAGAACAAATCGAAGAAACAGATTTGCATCTCTATATTCGACGGAGAGCGATCGAAGACATAGCAGATCTGACCTTCATTAAAGCAGATCCAAGATGATTTGGCATCTCTGTATTAGACGGGGAGCAGATCGAAAATATAGCAGATCTAACCTTTGGATGTTTTCATATTGAAGTACATCTAAGATAATTTGGCATCCTTGCGTTTACAAGGAGCAGATCCAAGACATAGCAGATTTGGCTTTCACGTGTTTATGCTGAAGTAGATCTAAGATGATTTGGCATCTCTGTACTGTTAGAGAACAAATCGAAGAAACAGATTTGGCATCTCCATATTCGATGGAGAGCAGATCGAAGACATAGCAGATTTGACCTTCATTGAAGCAGATCCAAGATGATTTTGCATCTTTGTATTAGACGGGGAGCAGATCGAAAATATAGTAGATCTGACCTCCATTGAAGCAGATCCAAGATGATTTGGCATCTCTGTATTAGACGGGTAGCAGATCGAAGACATAACAGATTGGACCTTCATTGAAGCAGATCCAAGATGACCTAGCATCTCTGTATTAGACGGGGAGTAGATCGAAGACATAACAGCTCTGACCTTCATGTGTTTACATCGAAGCAGATCCAAGATGATAGATTTGGCATCTTTGTATTAGATGGGGAGCAAATCAGAGATAACAGATTTCACATCTCTGTATTAGACGAGGAGCAGATTGAAGAAACAGATTTGGCGTCTCTGTATTAGACGGGGAGCAGATCTAAGATAACAGATTTGGCATCTCTGTATTAGATGGGGAACAGATCAATGATAGCAGATATCACCTTCCTGAGTTGCAGTGAAGCATATTAAAGCCGTCAAGAGGCCATTTAAAGAAGAACAAGGATCAAGAACTCAAGACTCGGCGAGCCCGGGCAAAATTGGTCCTTTTATAGTCTTTGCTCTATTCCTGTTACACAACAATGAGCAAAGAGAGGCAAGTGTAGACACTCAATTTTGCCCGGGCCCAGAAATAAGTCCAAAAATAAAAATAATAAACCAAAAAAAAAAACGAAGTCCAAGTTCAGTCCAGAATTACAAATATAATTTGGCCTGATCGGAATGGGCCATTACTTGAAAAGATTTAAGGTCCATCTACAAGCTTGACTCATATGAAAATATAATCTTCAATGATATGCAATATTAGATATGATATGCAATCTTAGATATGATATGCAATCTTACATATGATACAATCTTTGATATGATTGCAATCTTAGATATGATATGCAATCTTAGATATGATACAATCTTAGATATGATTGCAATCTTAGATATGATTTGCAATCTTAAAAAATATGATTTTGTAATCTTAGAGATTTAATTTGTAGATACCTTTTAATCTTAGCTGTTGATGTAATTGATCTGTACCGTTGGATTTGAGGAGGTTCAACTATAAATAGAGGTCTCTCCCTTCATTGTAAAGACACTGGAATTTTGGGAAACAATAAAATTTTTGAGAGCTTTCACTCAAATTTCTCTCCCTCTTACGTTCTTATTTTCTACGGTTTGTTCTTATTTTATTCTTTGATCATCTTTTTTTTTCAACCCTTTTTATTTTGATTTAATCCATGTTTTCCTGATTTTTTTTATATATTTTAATTTTTTTAATAATTTTAGTATCATATCAAACTATTTCATTTTTTAATAATTTTTTTAGTATTACTCTTAGTAAATTATTTTTTTTAAATTTTACTCAAATCATTATTTTAAAAAAATATATTTCATTTAATTGTCATATTTTATCCAAAAGTTTTTCTAAAATAAGGCAATGTTTTTCGTATTTAGGAATTCGGGAAATAGTGCCCTAACATACTGGGTTGCGATTTCCCGTTTGTCTAAATGTCTAAAGTATCCTTCTAAATATATTTTGTAAATCACGAGATGATTTCAGTTATGAGAGTTTAAAAATATCGTGTCCTATCATGATGGATGTGGTGTTTGTATTCTTTCGAAGCTAAGGAATCTCGATTTTTCAACTTAAATAATTTTGGTTTTAAAAAAGGGAGCCTATTTTGAAATCCTTTCAAATTTTTGACATTAAGACAGAAAACTATTCTATTTGGTACCAATTTTAGGTGTTGCGAGGGTGTTAATCCTTCCTCGTACGTAACCGACTCCCGAACCTATTTTCTTAATTTTCGTAGACCTAAAAAAAGGTTGGTGGTGACTCCCATTTTCGTTTTTCAAAAGTTGAACCCGATTTTTCCAAACTTGTTTTAAAAAAATGGTTTCGACAGCTTGGCGACTCCACCGGGGACCGTAAGAGATCAAGCCAAAAAAATTGATAACTTTCTGTCTTAATACTAAAAATTTGAAAGGATTTAAAGATAAAGATCCATTTTCATGTGTTCGCTGCATATGTTTGTTATATTATTTGCACACATTACATTTGCATGACCGTTGGTCGCACCTTTAAGTGGGAGTGAGAAGCTAGGCTTTCATGAGGTTTTCACCTCCGCATGAGTAGTGGATTGCTTCCGGGATACTATACCTATGTCTTCGTGAGATTTTCATCTCCACATGGCCATAGGGAAATGTGTCCCCCTGAACTGAACTTGGTCTATATGAGCCTATAATGGGTGAGGACCGAGGAATCACTAGTTCGTGTACCCTTACTTTAGAACTGAAACTCATATAGTGAACTTTAAGCGCTTACCCTAGGGATTATGGTGATAGCTTTTAGTAAACTACCCTTATAAGTGTTTTTTTGTTATACTTTTATACGATACTAATCTATTTCGTTTTGCTATCATTGCATGTTTTTCAACATTCAAAGGTATCGGTTCACGATTCGATTTCTGGGTTGGAAAGTTTTGTAATGGGTAACGAATATCTTGATAAAGTGGAGGATAATGCCTCTGTCTGTACCTGGTCAGAGAAAACCCAGTTAGAGAAAGGAGATAGTGTCACTGAGGGGCATACATCCGTGTTATGGGACTTCACCTGTATTAATTCGACGCAGAATGAGTTTCAGGAGTTGAGAGACATTTGGGCCCAATGGGATGATGAGGCTAAGCAGCTTTTCTATCAGAATTATGGAGACCTTCCCTACTTACTAGATGTCAAAGTAGATAGGCACTTGTTTCGAGCTATGATACAGTTCTGGAACCCTGCTTATAGTTGCTTTACATTTGGCGATTTGATCTTGTACCTACTTTAGAGGAGTATACAACTTTACTGCGTTACCCGAGGATTCAGGGTCACAAGGCTTCTGTTAGGCCTGCTAGCCTTCCAACTTTTGCAAAGAAGTTGGTGATGATTACTGGGATGAGTGAGCAGTGGGCTTTAGCTCATGTGCAGCAAAAGGGCGATAGTAAGTACATTCCGTGGGCCATTTTGAGGGATCTAATATTGATACATCCAGACGTAAAGAAAAGGGTCGACGTCCTAGCTTTGAGTATTTACGGTATGGTGATTTTCCCAAAGGCATTGGGACACATAGATGAGGCAGTCACAGAATTGTTTAATCGTATTGGTAAACAGAACACACCGGTGCTAGCAATCCTAGCTGAGACATTTAGATCCTTGAAGTACATGTTGGAGAGCCGATGAAGTGGATTCATTGGATGCGCACAGTTGTTGTTAGTATGGTTCCATAGTCACTTTTGGAAGCTTGAGAAGGTTCCTTGTCGAGTGTTCTTTGAGGGTTATTCCCCCTTAAAGGAAGCAGCAACTACACCAAGGAGAGACGATATTACAGAAGAAAGGTGGATGGATATTCTTCAGAATCTTCAAGAGGAGGAGGTTTTGTGGAAAGCACCTTGGATGACTCCTAATGAAGTCCTTTATCGCTGCGACAGTTTTGATTAGGTACCTCTTCTTGAGATTTGGGGAATCGTTGGCTATGCACCGTTACTCGTCCTAAGGCAATATAAAGCGGGGCAGTTCAGATAGAGGTCGAGAGTTAGTTTTTTTGTTAGATAGGGTTAAGACTCTGGGCTTACGAGCGAAAGCGTATTTGTAATCCGTTTTATGAAAAGACTTTTGTTCCTTAAATAACAATTTCTAAAATGAAACTGAATCGAGATCGATACCTTTTTGCATTCATGCATTTGTATTACATTACATCAAAGAAAAGAAGGTGTTGATTTGAAATTCGATTCCTAAATAGAATAGTTTGTCATAAGGAAACTAATTTCTTGATAAAGTAGATTATAGTGCGGTCGTCTGAATATAATCCAAGAGCATGACGAGAGAAAGCCGAAAGTCCACGAAGGAATACATTACCTGATTTAACTACCAACGAAGATTATCTAAGAGCCGACACTTTTTGATGAGTATCATGGAGATAAGCGAGCAAGAGATCGAGACTCAGATTAAGTAGCAAGGAGCTAGCAAAGGCATCTTTTGGAGAATTTACAGGATTTGACCATGAAGAAAAGATCAGCGTTTACTTGGACTATGAAGGGCAAGATCGTATATATAGTCTATTTTCATGTAAAGAAATCTGTTTTCTAGAAAAGTTATTCTAATGGAATTGAATTCAAGATCAACATCTCCTTTTCTTTTGCATTCATGCATTTGCATTGCATGACATCACATGCATTTAAATCCATAAAAAAGACTCTAATTAGTTAAGGTTAAAAAGAGAAAGAAAGAGAGAAAGAGAGAAGAGGGTCACGGTTGAGCAAAAAGAAGACGCTCCCTTACATATCCTAGACTTTTGTATCATGAGGGATAGCTTACCTGGAAATGGGGGTGTTTGGAAATGAAAATCATTCTATCAGTGCCATACATGAAGAAGGGACTGATTAAGGAAACCTTGAGGGCATTCGCCCTTACGAACCGGGAATCTCTCTGAACAATTGGACTGCGGAGGAACTTCCTATAGTCTTTAAGAATTTTTCAGAGCAATTCTTGAAATATTCTTGTTACTCTAAGGCCTAGGAGTAATAGGATTACATTTTTGGAATGGGCTTACGATCATCTATTATTTTTTTAATAAAACATAACTTTTATCAATTTGAACGAGTATTGTTTCATTTTTATCAACCAATATTCCGTTAAACTTTTGCAATTCTTATTCTTTCATTCGTAACACATAAATAATCATTCTTAAATTCATTCATTCTTTGTATATTCTTTATACTTCATAGATCCCTAGATATCAATGACATGAGCACTGATATTACAAATCCTGATTTCTCTCACGAGCAAGACATGTGTTTAGAGGAATCTCAGGATTTTGAGGATGCCTAGGATTGTGATGTGTCTCTGGATCTGTTGAGAATGGTAAAATAGGAGGAGAAACAACTCATGCCCCATGAGAAAGAGGCAATAGAGAATGTAGCCCTAGAGGAAGGGAAAGAGGTGAAAATCGGCACGCATATTGCCAAGGACACAAGGCAAGGACTGATTGAGTTGCTATGTGAGTACAAGGATATCTTCACATGGTCCTATCAAGATATGCCAGGGTTAAATACTGATATTGTGGTGCATCGTCTTCCAATAAGACAAGGTTGTAAGCCAGTTCAACAGAAGTTACGAAGAATGAGGTCAGATATTGTATTGAAGATAAAGGACGAAGTCAAGAAGCAGTTCGATGTAGGGTTCTTACAAGAAGTGAAGTGCTCTGAATGGGTAGCTAACATTGTACCAGTCCCTAAAAGGATGGAAAGGTATGAATGTGCGTTGATTATAGAGATCTGAACAAAGCTAGCCCAAAAGATAATTTCCCTTTGCCACACATAGACACTTTGGTAGACAACACAGCGGGATATTCGTTATTCTCCTTCATTGATGGTTTTTCGGGGTACAACCAGATAAAGATGCATCCAAAAGACATGGATAAAACCACTTTCATAACATTGTGGGGCACCTTTTGTTACAAAGTAATGCCGTTTGGATTGAAGAATGCAGGGGCAACATACCAACGGGCTATGGTGAACTTATTCCATGATATGATGCATAAGGAGATTGAAGTGTATGTTGATGACATGATTGCTAAATCTCAAACAGAGAAGGAACATATTGAAGTTTTGAGGAAGTTGTTCCTGAGATTAAGGAAATTTCAGTTGAAGCTCAATTCGGCAAAATGCACCTTTCGAGCTAAATCAGGGAAGTTATTAGGCTTTGTGATCAGTGAAAAAGGGATAGAAGTGGACTCAGATAAGGTCAGAGTCATACAAGAATTGCCTCCACCGCAAACTCGTAAGGAAGTTCGAGGATTTCTAGGAAGATTGAATTACATCACTCGGTTTATTTCACAACTAACTGAGAAGTGTGATCCTATCTTTCGCCTCCTTAGAAAGCACAATCAAGGCACTTGGGATGAGGAATGCCAGAATGCTTTTGATAAGGTTAAGCAATACTTGTTAAATGCTCCAGTGTTATCTCCGCCCAATCCAGATAGACCATTAATACTATACTTATCAGTGTTTAGTAATTCTATGGGATGTGTGCTTGGCAAACATGGCGAGTCGGGAAGAAAAGAGAAGGTGATATACTACCTCAGCAAGAAATTCACAGAGTGTGAGATGAGATATTCGCCAATTGAGAAATTGTGTTGTGCTTTAATTTGGACGACTCGAAGGTTGAGGGAATATATGTTATATCATACGACTTGGCTAATTTCAAAACTTGATCCATTAAAGTACATGATGGAGTCAACAGCACTAAATGGGAGAATGGCAAGGTGGTAAATATTGCTTTCAGAATTTGACATAGTCTATGTGAGTCAAAAAGCTATAAAAAGGAGCGGCGATAGCAGAATTTCTGGCCAGCAGAGCTCTAGAAGACTATGAGCCATTAAATTTTGATTTCCCTAATGAGGAGTTGATATATGTGGCAACTATTGAAGAACGTCCATGGAGGATGAACTTTGATGGCGCATCCAATGCGGTAGGAAATGGAATCGGGGCAGTCTTTGTATCCCCAAATGGTGATCATTATCCATTCACATGTAAATTGGATTTCGACTGCACAAACAATATGGCCGAGAATGAAACGTGCATCATGCGACTCCGAGCGGCTATAGAGCAAGGAATAAGAACCTTGGAAATATATGGAGACTCTGCGTTGGTAATTTACCAGCTTAGAGGTGAATGGGAGACAAGAGATCCTAAATTGATCAATTATCGAAAGGTAGTTTTGAGGTTATATTGTGATATGTGAGAGATTATAAATACCCAGACCAGGCAACTAAAAATGACAAGCGAACTTTAAAGAGATTAGCCTGCGATTACGTCTTGGATGGGGACATCTTGTACAAAAGAAGAAAGGACCAAGTACTGTTGAGATGTGTTGACGCCGTGGAAGCTAAGTTAATCTTGGAAGAAGTTCACGAGGGTGTTTGTGGGACGCACGCTAATGGTTTCATGATGGCTAGACAAATCATGGGGTTTGGATATTATTGGTCTACTTTGGAAGGGGATTGTATCAACTACGCCAAAAAATGCCATAAATGTCAGATTTATGGAGACAAGATTCATGTACCACCTTCACCTCTATATATTATGACTTCTCCATGGCCTTTTTCTATGTGGGGCATGGATGTCATTGGGCCAATATCACCAAAAGCTTCAAATGAGCATCGCTTTATTTTTGTGGTCATTGATTACTTCACGAAGCGGGTAAAGGCTGCTTCTTATGCGAATGTTACTAAGTCGGCTGTAAGTTAATTCTTGAAGAAAGAGATTATTTGTCGGTATGGGATGCCTGAAAGGATCATATCAGACAATGCACTGAGCTTGAACAACAAAATGATAACAGAAGTTTGTAGTCAGTTCAAGATTAAGCATCATAACTCTTCTCCATATCGCCCAAAGATGAATGGGGCAGTGGAAGCTGCTAACAAAAACATCAACAAGATAGTGGGGAAAAAGACTGAAACCTACAGAGATTGGCATGAGAAGTTACCATTTGCACTCTTAGCTTATCGAACGGCCGTCAGAATCTCCACTGGGGCAACTCCTTTCTCGTTGGTTTATGGGATGGAGGCAGTGCTATCCATTGAAGTGGAAATACCGTCTCTCCGAGTCTTGTCAGAGATAAAGTTGGATGAAGCTGAATGGATATAATCGTGATATGATCAGTTGAACTTGATTGAAGAAAAGAGGCTAAGGGCCATTTGTCATGGTCAGATGTATCAAAAGTGAGTGATGCGAGCTTACGACAAGAAAGTATGACCAGGAGAATTCTACGAGGGGGATCTTGGGAAGAGCCGTATGTCGTGAAGAAGGCCTTCTCTGGGGGTGCATTAATCTTAACGGAAATGAATGGGAAGAGTTTACCCAATCCAGTAAATTCAGACTCAGTCAAAAAGTACTTTGTCTAAGGAAGAGGAGAATCTAGGGTGAAAACTCGCAAAGGGCACCTTGAGTTTTCGAACAAAAAAAAAAATGGAGAGGCCAAGGTGAAAATCTGCAAAGGGCGCCTTGTGACCAAAGGGGTTTTGAGTTGAAAACCCGAAAGGGCAGCTCAACTTTTGAAGAGCACACGGTAATCTTGCTATATCTGATTCAACGAAGAGCGAAGCGTGTTGCATATCAGGGCATCAACAAAAAACTTTGGATCTTTTAAACACATGTTGAATTTAAGAAAGTCTTCATGGAGCTGGTGTATAGATGCTCAAGTGGCGATATCTAGGGCATCTAACTTTTGTCCTGTTTGCTATCTTTAGATTTTCTTTCTTCTCAAAGATAGGCTATCAGATTAATTTCCTTTGTATTTTTGACAAATTCATTCAAATCTAATTATTCTCTAGATTAAATTCATCTTCCATTATTCTTAAAGTATGTTACATTAAAATCATGATAGATGAACTAAATAATTTTCACAAATGAAGTTTTGCTCATTACTCTGGAAATTTCTAGATAATACGAGAAACTAAAACAGTACAATTGTTCGAGGAATTCACACTCGAGGAAATTCTTTCTTTAGTCCAAAATGATGATTGGACAAATCAAACGATTCGATCCTAAGAGAGGATCATCTTACAAACATTTTTGATGGGTCATAGCATTTGAAGAATGGTACAAACCCACAGGCTCAGTAGGAATGATACTTCGAGAGAAATAAGGATAAACTTCGACGAAAGAATGAGTGGTGGCGTCTGGAATAGGGGTCATGTTCATAAACATTTTGCATCATAACAGGTTTAATTAGGAGCATTTGATTCACCTCCACCATAGCATTCTAATCATTAGGCATGAACTCATACACATTATACAGGTTATGCCCTTCAAGGGACAAAGAAGATTGATGCGCCTTAACCCCCTAAGTAGTAGGGTAACAGGCTAAAGCATAGCAGATTTGACCTTCAGGTGTTTACGTTGAAGCAGATCCAAGATGATTTAACATCTCTATATTGTCAGAGAACAAATCGAAGAAACAGATTTGGCATCTCCATATTTGACGGAGAGCAGATCGAAGACATAGCAGATCTAACCTTCGGATGTTTTCACATTGAAGTAGATCCAAGATGATTTGGCATCCTTGCGTTTACAAGGAGCAAATCGAAGACATAGCAGATTTGGCTTTCACATGTTTACGCTGAAGCAGATCTAAGATGATTTGCCATCTCTGTACTATCAGAGAACAAATCAAAGAAATAGATTTGGCATCTCCATATTCGACGGAGAGCAGATAGAAGACATAGCAGATCTGACCTTCATTGAAGCAGATCCAAGACGATTTGGCATCTCTGTATTAGACGGGGAGCAGATCGAAAATATAACAGATCTAACCTTCGGATGTTTTCACATCGAAGTAGATCCAAGATGATTTGGCATCCTTGCGTTTACAAGGAGCAGATTGAAGACATAGCAGATTTGGCTTTCACGTGTTTACGCTGAAGCAGATCTAAGATGATTTGGCATCTCTGTACTGTCAGAGAACAAATCGAAGAAACAAATTTGGCATCTCTATATTCGACGGAGAACAGATTGAAGACATAGCAGATCTGACCTTCATTAAAGCAGATCCAAGATGATTTGGCATCTCGGTATTAGACGGGGAGCAGATCGAAAATATAGCAGATTTAACCTTCGGATGTTTTCATATTGAAGTACATCTAAGATAATTTGGCATCCTTGCGTTTACAAGGAGCAGATCGAAGACATAGCAGATTTGGCTTTCACGTGTTTATGCTGAAGTAGATCTAAGATGATTTGGCATCTCTGTACTGTCAGAGAACAAATCGAAGAAACAGATTTGGCATCTCCATATTCGATGGAGAGCAGATCGAAGACATAGCAGATCTGACCTTCATTGAAGCAGATCCAAGATGATTTGGCATCTTTGTATTAGACAGGGAGCAGATCGAAAATATAGTAGATCTGACCTCCATTGAAGCAGATCCAAGATGATTTGGCATCTCTGTATTAGACGGGTAGCAGATCGAAGACATAACAGATTGGACCTTCATTGAAGCAGATCCAAGATGACCTAGCATCTCTGTATTAGACGGGGAGTAGATCGAAGACATAACAGCTCTGACCTTCATGTGTTTACATCGAAGCAGATCCAAGATGATAGATTTGGCATCTTTGTATTAGATGGGGAGCAAATCTGAGATAACAGATTTCACATCTCTGTATTAGACGAGGAGCAGATTGAAGAAACAGATTTGGCGTCTCTGTATTAGACGGGGAGCAGATCTAAGATAACAGATTTGGCATCTCTGTATTAGACGGGGAACAGATCAAAGATAGCAGATATCGCCTTCCTGAGTTACAGTGAAGCATATTAAAGCCGTCAAGAGGCTATTTAAAGAAGAACAAGGATCAAGAACTCAAGACTCGGCGAGCCCGGGCAAAATTGGTCCTTTTATAGTCTTTGCTCTATTCCTGTTACACAACAATGAGCAAAGAGAGGCAAGTGTAGACACTCAATTTTGCCCGGGCCCAGAAATAAGTCCAAAAATAAAAATAATAAACCAAAAAAAAAACGAAGTCCAAGTTCAGTCCAGAATTACAAATATAATTTGGCCCGATCGGAATGGACCATTACTTGAAAAGATTTAAGGTCCATCTACAAGCTTGACTCATATGAAAATATAATCTTCAATGATATGCAATATTAGATATGATATGCAATCTTAGATATGATACAATCTTAGATATGATTGCAATCTTAGATATGATTTGCAATCTTAGAAGATATGATTTTGTAATCTTAGAGATTTAATATGTAGATACCTTTTAATCTTACCTGTTGATGTAATTGATCTGTACCGTTGGATTTGAGGAGGTTCAACTATAAATAGAGACCTCTCCCTTCATTGTAAACACACTGGAGTTTTGGGAAACAATAAAATTTTTGAGAGCTTTCACTCAAATTTCTCTCCCTCTTACGTTCTTATTTTCTACGGTTTGTTCTTATTTTATTCTTTGTTCATCTTCGTTTTTCAATCCTTTTTATTTTGATTTAATCCATGTTTCCCTGATTTTTCTATATATTTTAATTTTTTTAATAATTTTAGTATCATATCAAACTACTTCATTTTTTAATAATTTTTTTTAGTATTACTCTTAGTAAATTATTTTTTAAAATTTTACTCAAATCATTATTTTAAAAAAATATATTTCATTTAATTGTCATATTTTATCCAAAAGTTTTTCTAAAATAAGGCAATGTTTTTCGTATTTAGGAATTCAGGAAATAGTGCCCTAACATACTGGGTTGCAATTTCCCGTTTGTCTAAATGTCTAAAGTATCCTTCTAAATAGATTTTGTAAATCACGAGATGATTTCAGTTATGAGAGTTTAAGAATATCATGTCCTATCATGCTGGATGTGATGTTTGTATTCTTTCGGAGCTAAGGAATCTCGATTTTTCAACTTAAATAATTCTGGTTTTAAAAAAGGGATCCTATTTTTAAATCCTTTCAAATTTTTGACATTAAGACAGAAAATTATTCAATTTGGTACCAATTTTGGGCATTGCGAGGGTGCTAATCCTTCCTCGTACGTAACCGACTCCCGAATCTATTTTCTTAATTTTCGTAGACCAAAACATTTTATAAGGTGATCTAATCACACCTAAAAAAGGTTGGTGGCGACTCCCGTTTTCGTTTTTCAAAAGTCGAACCCGATTTTTCCAAACTTGTTTTAAAAAAATGGTTTCGACAAAAAGGGTTTTGTATTATATGTATGCATGCGTGGGTTTTAATATAAAAAATATATTTACATACCTTCGCACTAAAATTTTTTGTTCTATCTATTATATATAAATGTATATATATGCGGTGTGCGAACCCTAAGTCTACTATGCTGTTGTTTTATGCTTAATTTTCTGTTTTGCAAGATATTCTACAATGTGTTGTGGTCCTTTGAGCTTTATGAAAAATTGTGAGCCTAAAATGACATGATCTGTAAATGTGTATTACTACGATATGTTGGCATTCTGAATTTTTGGAACCATTAGTTATAGTTGGCATTCCATAGGATCGTGAGTGCTCACCTATGTAACGTGATAGGGCATTATGGCCCAATGTTTTGATGGAGAAATAAGGGAATGTTGAGTACTGCTTCATTCAACGGGAATCGTAAGGGTGTGTTTTTAGGAGAGTGTGAGCATTCGTGCTACACTTATATGGCGATTTGAGTGACTCTATGAGTCTTAGGGTGTGTTTTAGGAGAACCGTTTATCCAATAAGTGTATTATTTAATTATGTTTCATTTTCACGAATTGCTAATATATCACTAAACTAAACGGGGTTGATTATATGTGAATTAAAGACACGCGAACCGATTGTATGCAAACCACCTAAATGTAAAACTGTTTATGTGCGAATTGTTTTATGCGATCTGTCTAGAGGTGAGTTATTTAGTTTGTGAATTATTGATGTGTTTTCTTCTGTTGTGTACATGTGTATTCACTGAGCCTTCACAAGCTTGTCTCTTTTAGCAGTGGAAAAGTGATAATAGTATGTATTTTTAATAAAAATCGAGGGTTTATACTTAACTATATAGTGGCATCCTTAAATTCTATTTACGTGTCATAGAACATAAAAAATAAAACCTCAATCCTAAATCCCATGCTATAGTTCAAAATAAAATATATTCAAACTTTGAATAATTAAATAAATTGAATAATAAGCCTAAATAATTTAATAAATAAAAACTGAGGCAAGACCCTCTGGATGTCTCGTCCACGTTTTAAATTGGTGGGTTATCTATAAGGATGGAAATAAATGGGGGATTGAGCTATGATGCTTAGTGTGAGTCACTTCACAAGAAAATCATAGCAAACAGACATTAAGACATATTAAATAATAACACATAGAATAATCACATTCAACTAACAATTCCAAGTATCGATTTTTCAAATTAACCATCAATAGTACCACACATTTCACATTAGCAATTTCAAAATATCAATATCACAGTTTACTCATCCATATATATAAATAAATATATTTAAGTCATCTCAGACATTCCAGTTGAGTATGCGCATGCTTTCCTAAATGTCATACAATTTTGGTTTTAACATAAAAGATCCTACCCCACCGCTACACACGACAATGGAGTTTCCCAAAACTCCAACAAGCAACACACTGGATTGTGGATTAACCACCAATGGTTTGCAAAATAACTGCCAATGGCTATGGAGACACCGCAAAAACACAGTAGATGGAATCTGCCATGGCTGTGGGTAGATAGCAAAATGATACAGGTAAAATCTACCAATGGCCGTGGACGCACAACATGTTTGCAGGTAATAGTTTCCAAAGGGTTGTAGATGCACAAAAAAACATTGCAGGTGAAATCTGTCTATGGCTATGAGTACGCAGCAAAATAAATACAAATAAACTATCAATACTTCCTCTGTTCATTACGTCCCACCCCATGCAATGCAAGTTTATTGGCAATTTATATATAGAAACCTTAAATAGTTATATTAAGTCACGTGTTAGTTAATTATTTTTACTATATCAAGTTTGATGGCAAATTAACGAGTTAATTCCTTCCAAAAAGAAAAAGAAGTGCTAATTATAGTAAGTAAAACTTGGTCATACTATTTACCCACGCTAATTAAAATAGAAAATGTTTAGTTGGTTGTAATTTGGCCTTACTCTATCTATATAAGATACTTTGAAACAAAACAAAAGACAGAAATCATTCTCTCTTTGAAGTAAATAAAAATAAAGTATGGCTATTCAATTTAATTTTGTTTTATCCATGTTAATACTAGTACTTCTGTCCATATCATCCGTTGAAGGTCAAGGACGAAGAGGTGGTGGTGTTATTGATGTTGTTGCAAAGTTTGGTGCGAAGGCAGACGAGAAAACAGATTTGAGTAAGGTAAGCAAAATATCATATAACTTTATAGTCAGCAGATAAAAGTATGCATAACTATTTCCAAATCTCTTATCTTTATATGTATCTTTTTTATTTTTTTATTTGGTTTTAGCCATTGTTGGATACTTGGAAAGAAGCATGTGCCTCGACATCTCCATCAAAAATTGTGATTCCTAAAGGGATATATTTTTTAAGTACAGCTACCTTAGATGGTCCTTTCAAGGCTCCTATTGAGCTTCAAGTTGAAGGCACTGTGAAGGCTCCGGCAGACCCTGGTGCTTTCAAAGAGCCTAAATGGATTGCCTTTAATAGGATTGAAAATTTCAAATTGTCTAGCGGAGGAGTTTTCAATGGCTAGGGAACCACTGCTTATAAAAGGGAAGGTTGCAAAGGTCATGATTATTGTGGTTCACTTCCTATTGTAAGTTATTTTCTTATTGAGAAGTTACAACTTTTGTTTTTATAAATAGAATTAAGTAATAATTATTTTTTTGTTTCATTCTGGAATTAAACAGAACCTAAGGTTTGATTTTTTAACCAACGCAATGATACAAGATATAACTACCAAAGACAGCAAGCAG
Organism: Gossypium longicalyx; assembly: GCA_025698465.1. Classification (NCBI taxonomy): domain Eukaryota; kingdom Viridiplantae; phylum Streptophyta; class Magnoliopsida; order Malvales; family Malvaceae; genus Gossypium; species Gossypium longicalyx. The sequence continues at coordinate 55,400,223 of CM046996.1, forward strand.
TTCTAGGCTAATGTTCTAGGATGCAAAAACATTACTTTCGAACATTTCACCGTATCTGCACCTGACGAAATCCCAAACACAGACGGGATTCACATTGGGAGATTAGATGGGGTCAATGTTCTTAACTCAAAGATAAAAACTGGTGACGATTGTGTTTCAATTGGGGATGGTTCCAAAAATTTGGTTATCAATGGAGTAACTTGTGGACCAGGACATGGTATCAGTATTGGCAGTCTCAGATTGTTTAAAAATGAAGAACCTGTTGATGGAGTTACAGTAAAAGACTGCACCATGACTAATACTTCTAATGGTGTTTGAATCAAAACTTGGCCAGGTGCTGAACCTGGCACTTATTCGAACATTCACTTTGAGGATATTACCGTGACCAATGTCACTTCTCCTATTATAATTGATCAGAAATACTGCCCTTAGAACAAATGCAAAATAAATGTATGTACATATTTATCAAAATTGTAAGAGAGCAAAAAGAGTTAATCGGTCATTGAATCATTAATTTGTTGATGCAGGAAGAATCAAAAGTTAAACTAAGCAACATTAGTTTCAAAAACATTCATGGCACTTCAAGGCGCCCGTAAGTCATTAAGATTATTTGTAGTGCTACTTTGCCTTGTGAAAATGTGGAACTTGCAGACATTGAAATTACGCACAGTGGACCGACTGGACCTGCAGTATCACAATGTTCGAATGTGAAGGCTAAAGTTAGTGGAAAACAAAATCCAGCTGCATGTTCCGCCCCTATCCCAGCAAAACCTACCCCGACCTCTTAATTAATAGCATAGGTATAAATTTTTTTGATGATGTTGTAACTCCTATAATTATATTTATTTTGCAAACAAATTTTGTTTTGTTTTACATTCTATGTTATTAAGAATATTTTTCTTAAACATAATTATTTTTAAAAATACACTTCAACAAAAACTATTGCAATGTGATAACATTTTATGCATTTAGGCTTACGATATAATTATTTTTAGAATACTGCTGAAACAGATACTATTTAATTATTTTGTTTTTTATTTGTATAAATTTGTTGTTTTTTATTTATAAAATTGGCATAATAAAAATTTTAATAATCAATATTTATACATTGTATCAATTTAGTTTTGATTCTAAAAATAACCTTTAACTCTTAGACCTTGTATAATTTGATTTTCTTTTTAGTTTTGTTTTTTTATGACTCTTTCACCTTAAACAAAAAAAAAATTATCAATTATATTTGATCCAAAATATATTAAAATTAAAAATATAAAAATTTTATCTTTTTTTTATTGTTTTAAATTTAACTTTGAATGTTACACATAAAAGCAAAACTGTAAAAAATACAAAATTGCACTATATATAGGTTAGGGAATTGAACTTTTTAGAATAAAGATTAAGTTGACACAATGTATAAATGATAGGAGCTAATATTACTATTATATCAATATTAAAAGCTGGCAAAGTTTTATAAAATGTTCGGCGATGGAAAACATCAAACTGGTTGAATAAAAAAACGATGGTTTAACCAAATAGCCTATATACTAAACAACCCGTCATTGCAACGAATTAGTGACTCCTCGTTCAGCTTACATACTAAGCCGTGGCATTAGCTAGTAGGTACGATAGCTTAACATAACTATCAATCAAACAAGCCCTTCTTGAGGAAAAACTAAGAACAAGTTATCTAAAAACCATCGTATAACCGAAGAAAATCCTCCCTAGATTAAACTCAAACATTATGAAACTCCAACTTAAGGCCTTGCTGGCCTTATAATAGGGACCAATCCCTCATTGGCCCTATCATAGTTATGTTTCATGGAAAACGTCAGACTCCTAGGATTAACCCGAGTTGGAAGTCGCCGAGTTGATAAGATAACTGCTAGCTTCATGTTGTTTTTCTCTATATTTGGTATAAGTCCAACATTGATACGCTCGATCTTTATATGTATATATATATATATATAAATTTGAACAATCATACTTATGTTCAAATATGAATATATATTGAAAATAAATAAAAATTTAGGTAATACAAAGGCTTAAATTACTTTTTGAGATTTGAACTTGAAAAATTTTCCTATATTGTGGAACCTTAAACCTTAAATTTGATAATTGATTCAACTTTGGGGCTTGGATTTTTTTATCTAAATTAAACCTTGAATTTTGTAGTTGTTCCCACAATGGGGTTTGAAATTTTTTTTGGTTCAAGTTAGTCCGTAAAAACCCTAGAGTTTAAGCCCCAATGTGGGAACAATTGTCAAGTTCAAGGACTAACTTGGACAAAAAAGTTTAAGCCCCAAAGTGGGAACGATTACCTAATTCAAGTCTCAACGTGAGAACAATTTACTAAGCTGAAAACCTAACTTTGGAAAAAAAAAGTTCAGACTCGAATGTAAAAAAATTACTAAATTAGATCCAAATAGTGATTTAATCTTAACATATATGATATTTTGTGTGGGAAAATTTGGAGCATTGTTTACATCCATACCTTTCCCCATCTTTGCAACACTTTATTTTATACTATTCGGCCTTGTAGGTATGTATTAATTTTAACCATACCTACCCATTTTTATCCCAACTTTAGATTGTCAATCCTAGAAACCGGACTTGTCGAAACCTTTTTTAAATCGAGTTTTGGAAAATGGGAATTGACTTTAAGAAAAACAAAAACGGGAGTCGCCACCAATCTTTTTAGGTGTGATTGGATCACCTTATAAAATGTTTTATTTTAAAACATTAATTTTGGTCTACGAAAGTCGAGAAAATAGATTCGGGAGTCGGTTACGTATGAGGAAGGGTTAGCACCCTCGTAACACCCAAAAATTGGTACCTAATTGATTATCAAGGGTCTCTAATGTCGGAAATTAAAAAAATTTTTTAAGATGCAATCCTCTTTAGAATATTTTAATTTTGAAAATTAGGGCTCACTTGTATCAAATGAATCAAAATATTACATCCAATAAGTTGGGAAGCAATATTTTTAAGATATTCGAAGCTAAGCTAGCCCTTTTTGAAAACCCCTATCTCAAAACGACAAAACACCATATCCAGTAAGTTAGGACACAACGCTTTGAAATTCCAAGATAGTTGCTCATATTTTAGAAACCTTAAAAACTTAGAAGGGTGCTTGACTATTCGAACTCAACGAGAAAAGTTGCAACCCAGTAAGTTTGGCACTACCTTTCTTGAAGTTTCCAAACATCTAAACATTGCCTTACTTTTAAAAAAATTTTCTTTTGAATTAAGTGAAATATATCTTTTGGTTTAAAAAAATAATGATGTGTTTTGTATATCACAAGGAATTAAATAAACCTAGTTACAATATACATGTTTTATCATTTCATGCAACTATAGTATAGAAAATAGTAATAATGGCATAAATTACACAATATACAGTATCATTTTATGCATGGCCATATATGACACATATATACATGCATTATTGTTACATGCAACATACGCAAAAATGGCAAGATAAATCAACACAAATAATGATATTTCATGCAAATATAATAATATAAAATGTTCAATTAAAGATAAAACAAATGATATAAAATTTAATTTATTAAGCAACGAAAGAAAACCAAAAATTAAGCAAATTAAAATGTATAAAATATAAGTTGAATGAAAATAAGCTATTTAGAAATATACTAAATAATATAAGGATAATAAAAGAACTTCCTTTTTTTTAAAATGATATATACATATATAGATTATACCATGAAATATAATAACTTAATATGTAAGAAAAATAATATACTAAATATTATTATTATACTTAAAATAATTTAAGAATATACATAATTAATAAATAATAAAATAGTGTATATTTTATAATAAAATAAAGATAATGAAAAGAAATATGATAAAATATATAGTGTATAATATAATTTATAACCAAAATATATAATAATATAAACCATATAATATGTAATATAAAAATACATATAATAAATTGTAATATGTAAATATAATGAAGGATAATATATATACTATCATCTAAAAATTAAAATTTACACAATTAATATTAATACATATTTTTAAAAAAAATAATATATGTGAAATATATAAATAAATATAATTTATAAGTAAAAATTATATATAATAAATAATATATAAAAATAATACATTCATTTATAATTAATATTTATAGATATAAAGTGTTTAATAGATAAAAAAAAATTTTAAAGGACTATAACGAAATAAAATTAAAGTTTTAGGGCTAGTTTAAATTAAAAAAAAAATTTGCCTTCTGGAATGCGTGTTAAAACCAAGGGACTCATTGGGCAAATTGCCCTAATCCCAAAATGACACTGTTTCCCCAGAATAAAGTTTAATAGCCATTGGGACTAAATTAAAACAACTATATAATATTAGGGCCAAATTAAAAAATAAAATGAAATGAAATTATAAAATTTAATAAACCAAAAGTTTCAATTGGGCAATTATCCCAATTTCCAAAAACACGCGGATCCTCCCCGGGTCACAGGTCAATACGCGGATCCTCGGCATTGATACAACGCCGTTTTGTGCTTATTGAATTAAACCAAAACGACACCATTTTGTTAGGGCTATATAAGCCAAATTTTTAGCTCAAAATTCATTTGAGACCCGAGTTAAAAAAAAAACTTAAGAATTCTCTCTGAAATGAGAGGGGAGAGAAGGGTCTGGGCTCCAATCTCCGTCGAGCTGATCCTCGGTCATCGGCCTAACATGTCCACGCGCCGTCGCCAACCCCGCCCCATACGGTGGTCAAAAAGCCCAAAAGTTTTGATTTTCGACGCGATTTCAAAGGTAAGCTTGTCTTTTATTTATTTTAATGGTATTTGCATGTATTTAGGAAAAATGAAAAGGTAAAGGTATATCACCTTTTGAGAGACTGCTTGAACTTCTTTCTTGTGAATATCTATGTATTTTTATTCTAAGTAAAAATCCCCCTCTCCTTTTTTTTTTTTGTACAAATTTGTGAAGAGGCTTTTATAGCCTTCTATGAACTGTTTACATTTAGAAAGAAATCTTTGATTTCTTTTCTCCTATCTATTTTCCTTTTCTGCTGTGTTTTCTTTCTTCTTTTTTTTTACAGGTGACCGAGGAGAATCAAACACTGGCATTGATTCAGCCGTAAATCAAGGCGAGGCCAGGGTCACAGCGTTGATTCGGGGCCAGAATCCTGGGGTGAGACGAACAGACACGGATCGAAGGGGCGTGACTCTTGGACTGATTGTGGCGAAGCTTCTGGAACGGCTCTTACGGCGCTGAAGTTCCAAGGAAACCCTAGAGTTTCCTGCTGGTTCTTTAAGTTACTGGGCCTTTTGGGCCCGAGTGACTTCAGTCTCATTGGGCCACTGTTTGTTGGGTCTGGGTAGACTTAAGATTGTTGTAAACGGGCATAGGGTTTAGGCATTTGGGCTGCTGGGTTATGTATTATTTTTTGTTTTGGGGTCTGTATATGGACTGTTTAAATAAATAACCATTTATTTATTTATTTTATTTGGTTTAAGGCCCAAGCAAATTTGGGCTATTACAGCTGCCCCTCTTTGCTCATTGCTGTGTAATAGGAATTGAGCAAAGACTTATAGAGAGACCAAATTTGCTCGGCTTTGTCAGATCAGGATTCCTCAATCTGCTCCTTGCAAACTCATGAATGTCATGTTGATATCTTCGATCTGCTCTCCGTCGAACACAGAGACGCCAAATCTTCTTTTTCGATTTGTTTTCTGACAATACAGAGATGTCAAATCATCTTAGATCTGCTTTCAGCGTAAACACGTGAAAGCCAAATCTGCTATGTCTTCGATTTGTTCCTTGTAAACACAAGAATGCCAAATCATCTTGGATCTGCTTCAGTATAACATCTGAAGGTTAGATCTGCTACGTATCTGCTCTCCGTCGAAATGGAGATGCCAGACTTTGATTTGTTCTCTGACAATACAGAGATGCCAAATCATCTTAGATTTGCTTCATCGTAAGCACATGAAAGCCAAATCAGCTATGTCTTTGATTTGTTCCTTGTAAGCACAAGGATGCCAAACCATTTTGGATCTTGCTTCAGTATAAACATCTAAAGGTTAGATCTGCTATGTGTCTGGTCTCCGTTGAATATGGAGATGCCAAACTTCGATTTGTTCCCTGACAATACAGAGATGCCAAATCATCTTAGATTTGCTTCAACGTAAGCACATGAAAGCCAAATCAGCTATGTCTTCGATTTGTTCCTTGTAAGCACAACGATGCCAAACCATCTTGGATCTTGCTTCAGTATAAACATCTGAAGGTTAGATCTGCTATGCATATGCTCTCCGTCGAAATGGAGATGCCAGATCTGTTATCTTGGATCTGCTTTGATGTGAAAACATTTGAAAGTCAGATCTGCTATGTCTTCGATTTGCTCCTTGTAATCACAAGAATGCCAAATCATCTTGGATCTGCTTCAGTAAAAACATTTGAAGGTTAGATCTGCTATGTATTTGCTCTCCGTCGAAATGGAGATGCCAGATCTGTTATCTTGGATCTATTTTGGTGTGAGAACATCCGAAAGTCAAATCTGCTATGCTTTAGCCTGTTACCCTACTGCTTAGGGGGTTAAGGCGCATCAATCTTCATTGTCCCTTGAAGGACATAACCTGTATAATGTGTATGAGTTCATGCCTAATGATTAGGATGCTATGATCGAAGTGAATCAAATGCTCCTAATTAAACCTGTTATAATGCAAAATGTTTATGAACATAACCCCTATTCCAGACATCACCATTCATTCTTTCGTCAAAGTTTATCCTTATTTCTCTCGAAATATCATTCCTACTCAGCCTGTGGGTTTGTACCATTCTTCAAATGCTATGACCCACCAAAAATGTCTATAAGATGATCCTCTCTTAGGATCGAATCGTTTGATTTGTCCAATCATTATTTTGGACTAAAGAAAGAATTTCCTCGAGTTCTTTCAAACCTCACTTACGTGAATTCTTTGAACAATTGTTCTATTTTAGTTTCTTGTATTATCTAAAAATTTTCAGAGTAATGAGTAAAACTTCATTTGTGAAAATTATTTAGTTCATCCATCATTATTTTAATGCAACATACTTTAAGAATAATGGAAGATGAATTTAATCTTGAGAAAAATTATATTGGAACGAATTTGTCAAAAAAAAATACAAAAGAAATTAATCTAAAAGCCTATCTTTGAGAAGAAAGAGAATCTAAAGATAGCAAACAAGATAAAAATTAGATGCCCTAGATATCGCCGCTTGAGCGTTTATACACCAGCTCCATGAAGACTTTCTTGAGTTCAACATGTGTTTAAAAGATCCAAAGTAGTTTGTTGATGCCCCAGTATGTAACATATTTCACTTCTTGTCAAATCTAGTATAGCAAGATCACTGCATGCCTTTCCAAATTTAAGCTGCCCTTTCGGGTTTTCAACTCAAAACCCCTTTGGTCACAAGGCGCGTTTTGCGGGTTTTCACCTTGGCCTCTTCTTTTCTTTTCTTTTTTTTGAAATAGAAGTTTCAAAGTGCCCTTTGCGGGTTTTCACTTTGGCTTCCTTGAGAAGTTCTTGTGAACAAACACTTTTTATCTCTGTCATCCATTCTTGGTACATTTGATTAGGATGAATACTTTCAAGTTAAGTTCACTGGAGGTAAATTTTTTTTGACTCCATCGAATCATAAACCCATGAGAAAGAGATTACCCCAGCAGCAATCCTGGCTGTCGTTTAATAAACCCTATAAAAAGATGGTTCAATGATTCTCAGCAGGTAAGAATGAAGCTGCTGACATTATCCTTCAACCTGGAAAGCTGAGGTATCTAAAGTGCTCCCGGAGCAGTCACCCCACCATGGCTTAATGATGTCTCTGAAGCATCCATAAACTTCATAAATTGCCCTAATTGTGAAATTGTCAAATGAGCATAACAAATAGGGGCCACAACAAATATGGCTGTGGTACTCCTTCAATACACATAAAATGAAGAATGAACAAGCTCTTGTAGATCATCAACTGAAAACCCAACCTATTCTAAGAGAAACATGATAGTGGGTCGGTTTTGTGGTTCCTATTATTCTAGCATGAGCACAAAGGTAAAAATCATTGCTCTTCAGACGACATATTTTGTGGTAAATGACGGTACCAGGTAGCATATTGTTAGGAGATCCCTATTGAAAAAATTTGGTATGATGGTTTTCCGTGCCACAATAACCACAATCTTTAGGGTTCCACTTCTTGTCAAGGAACTTGCAAGCCTCAATAATTTGATCAAAACTTGATTGAATTGAGACTCGCTAACCCCATCCCTGAAAATAATGATTTGATCAAGCTTTCTCTTCCCTGAACTTGTATAGAAGTATAAGAGAGCTTCCTTCATGATACCCTCATCCACTTTGTGAGAAACTGGTTTTGAAGAAAGAATCTATCATTTTAATTTTCAAAGACTATGTACGGCCTGATGCCCCTGGAAATCAATGGCCAACGCCTGGAGCTAACCATCACCGTAATATCTTTATTTTGGGCCTAGTCGGAATAGTGGTTTTGTGACCACAAAATCCGAGATAGAAATAATTATTTTATGATTATTTTGAGGTCTATGATATGATTGCATGATTGTGTGAAATTTTCTTGAAGAAATTTTATGCATAAAGTGCTTAAATTGAAATTAGGGACTAAATCGAATAATTTTCAAAACTTGCATTCTAGAAGTTTCTAGTATGAAATTGTTTTGAAATATTAATTAGGAGGTCTTAAATAACAATTTTACCAATTTTTAAGTTTATGGACAAAAATTGGACATGGATGGAATTTTTGGAAAGTTTAGTAGTAAGGGTATTTTGGTCATTTAGGGGTAAAATGAATTAAAATACAAAATTAAAAGCCAATTTTGCTCATCTTCAACCCCATGGCCGAATATAGCAAGGAGAAACCATGGCTAGGGTTTTTCAAGCTTCCAAGCTCGATTGTAAGTCCGTTTTAGCTCCGTTTTTAATGTTCTTTACGTTTTTGGAGTCCCGGTAGCTCGATTTAGCTTATGCTAGCAATAATTTAACCTAGGGTTTATATTTGGAAAAATACCCATAGGTGAAATTTGTATATTTTGGTGTTTTATGATAGAATATGAGGTTTTAAATTATGTTAGACAACTTGTGCTACTCAGTTTTAAGTGAAAACGAGCAAAAGGGCTTAATCGGTAAAATTATCTAATAGTCATAAGTACATGTTAGAGTGAGAATTTGATGTTTCCATAGAAGGGAAAAATGATCATCATGTCATAAAACATAAGAAAATAGGCTGAAGTTTAATTTACGAGCTTTGGGGCAAAAGTGTAAATATGCAAAAGTTTAGGGGCAAAATTATAATTTTTCAAAAATATGATTTTGGGTCAATTTGAATAATGTGAGTCCTAATTAGACTATATTTTAAATTATAGAGCAAGGAAAACTGAAATTTGGGCTAAAATGGGGAAAATACCAAGTTGTGGACGAAATGGTAAAAGTAGCCATTTTCGCATACGAGGTAAGTTCATGTGTAAATGTGGTAACATAATTGTTATTTTAAGTAATTTAATGTTATTTATGTGATATGATGATTAATATCATGAAATATTATGCTTTATGGTTATTATTGAATAATATGTAAATTATGAATTGCTACCGAGTATCGGTTTCGATGTTCTGTGGAAGACGACAAAGATGTGTAATCGAGGAAAAAGCCCGTTTGAACCTTGGGAATAGATTAGAATACAAGTGACATGTCACTGGGATATTTGGGCATCCGAACTCGTTGAGTTGAGTCTGAATTCACTTATGGATGCAAATGTCCGAACTCGTTGAGTTGAGTCCGAGTTCGTGATATGTAACTAGGCATCCGAGCTCGTTGAGTTGAGTCTGAGTTCGCTTATGGGTGGGTTACATAGTAGCTTGGCTACATATGTGGCACTTATGTGCAAACTTTCCATGTATCCGAATTATATTCCGATGTGTTCAACGGGTAAAGTTCTACTCAAATGGAGGAATACTCAAGATGAAAGTGAGGCAGTTAGCCAGCTTGTCTGGAATTTCTAAAATTAAATTATTTGAGCTGTTTAAGCATTGAATTAAGTCTGTTAACACCTCGTATTCGACTCCAGTGACGGTCTCGGGTACGGGGCGTTACAATCACAGCTATTGACGGCACTTCAGACTGCTTAGGAGAGCCAAACAATGCACCCATTCCAAGGATGATAGCTGGAACCTTTAAAACAACTAGAATTGAAGATGTTTGCCCCAACATAAGCACAGAGAGTAAGCGGTAGTTTCTTATGCCAATATTTACCAGTCTCGATCATCTTCTGTAATTTATTTTTTCTTCTTTTTCTTTTCCTTTGGCAACCTTTGTTGTACTGTGGTATGGCGCATTATCTTTGAAAAGACTGCAAACTTTTGGCATTGTGCAGTTGGATATGATTTTTTTTTTTGAAATTCGATGACTATTAACTTTGTAATATTGGCATATGAAGCTATCTCCCCCTCTTAATGGAGTAGTTGACGTCCATAAAGATGAGTCATTGTCAGCTTGAAACTTTTGACAAGCTCGGGCCCATAACATACATGCCCCATAAGTCTTGACTCCTTTAAATTTGGCATTCATTGTACAACTGATGCGATCCCTTTCCATGGTGGACCAACAGTGCCCCAAAACTTCATGTTTATCCTGGAAATTGCAAATCCTCCTGCATACGTATTTGGACCACATTTTTGAATTCCCAAAATAGTCTCAACAAGGTCTTGTTTTGTCTCCTCAGCTAATTCCAATTTCACAATCTTTCCTTCCTCTAAGGCTATATTTCCTACCACCACTTCATGGGGTAAAAACCATTTTCAACAAATTCAGAAACAAGTCACAATTTTTGTCACCTTTAAAGTACTGAGATTCCTCTAAACACATGTCACGCTCAAAAAGGAACTCTGAATCTATAGTATCGTTGCCCATGTCATTGATATCTAGGGATCTATGATAGGCACACAAAAGAATATACAAGGAATAAATGAATTCAAGAATGACAATTTACATGAAATGAAAATTTATAAAGAATGTCAAAGGTCAAAAGAATCAGAATGAAAGAATATTTACTCGGATAAAAGTATGTTTTATTGAAAATAAAAATGTCTGAACATGAGCCCACTTCTCAAAAGAAATCTCATTACTCCTAGGCTTTAGAGCAACAAGAGTGTTCTGAATATTACTCCGTAAAATTCCTAAAGATTACAGGAAGTTCTTCTGCAGTCCAATTGTTTAAATAACTTCCTATTTCGTAAGGGCGAATGCCCTCAAGGTTTCTTTGTTCAGTCCTTTCCTCATGTATGACATTAATGGGATGATTTTCATTTCCAAACACCCCCTTCTCCGGGTAAGCTATACCTCCTGACACAAAAGTCGGGGATATGTAAGGGAACGTCGTTAATTCCCATTCAACTTCTTTTTCACTCAGCCGTGACCCTCTTCTCTCTCTCTCTTTTTCTTTCTCTTTTTAATAACTTTAACTAATTAGGATCTTTTTATAATTTTGAATGCAAATGATGCAATGAAATGCTATAAGATGCAAATGAATACAAAAGGTATCGATCTCGATTCAATCTCATTTAGAAAACTTTATTTAGAAAAAGAATATATTTACATATAAATGGATTACAAATACGCTTTCGCCCTAATGCCTAAATTTTTAACTCTATCTAATAAAAGGGCTAACTCCCGACCTACATTCGACGATGACTCATGCATCATACTCAATACGTCAGCTCGTACTGCCAAGTCTCAAACGTGTTCAGCTACCTCTCGGATCTGAATTATGGCTTCTCTAATAAGGGAATCTCTATCTCTGACTTGTTCTTTAGACTGGCGCAGTTCTCCCTTTAAATGATCCTCTCTTGCTTCAAGCTGCTCGATAAAAAGCTTACTATCTTGCAATGCTGATTCCAACTCCTCAACTTTGCCTTTTAGCTTCTTTACCTCTACCGTAGAATCACGACTTTGTTACAGATGAAGGGATCACCTAAGCTCAGTCACCTTAATTTTTAACCCTTGATTTTCTTTCTCTAAGGTCAAATTCCGTAATTACACCTCTTGGAACTTCTTCTCCCAATACTCGACTCTAGCTTTTTCCTCTTGAACTTCTTTCTGCCACCCCACTCACTTTAAAGATACTTTTGCCTTCTTATACTCCTTTTTTAAATCATCTCGGTCTTCCTCAACCTTCCTCTTTTCCTTCCTAATCTTTCCAACCTCCTTCTTTAGTAGGTCAACATCTAGACTTAGGTACATCTTCTCCTCCTCAAGCTTTTCTATCTTCTTTTCGAGTTCCAGATTCTTTCTCTTAAATTCTTGCTTTATGATATCAAGCTCCGAGGGTATCACTTGTAAATATTCCTCCATTGGTCGAACTTCTTCCATTTTTGTCGTAGGAACATTATCGTTAATCCTTCTACTCCTCCACTCGACATATTCCGGTGTCGTAGCAGGATTAATGGCCACTCCCTTCAACCGACAAGTCTTGTCCCAAGCACTAGAAACCTCACTAACCTTCCTCTTGTAATCGGCTCCTCTGTATACAAACTCACTTTGAGCCAACCCATGAGTCGTTGGTACGAACTGTCTCAATCCATGCTGTCTCAACACGAGCAAAGGGGCATAACCAATGGCACCCCAAATTCCCAACAGGGGAACCTAATCAAAGCTACCACATCGATAAAGTATCTCACCAGGAACCATCCATGGAGCTCTCCACTCAACATCCTCCGACTGAAGATTCCGAAGTAATGCTATCCAATTCTTTTCCGGCACATCCACTTTCCTAGATGAAGCTATTATATCTTTCAACGGGGAGTAGTTCTCAAAGAAAACCCGACAAACAATCCCATCAATCAATCGGAAGTGACTGTAGAACCAAGCCAAAAGTAACTGAGCACACCCTATAAACTTGCCTGCACCAGCCCTCCTACATGCACCTAAGGACCTAAATGTCTCCGCCAAAATCGCAGGGATGGAAGTGACCTTTTTGCTGAGTCGATGAAAAAGATGCGTGGTTGCCTCATCCATATATCCCAAAGACCTAGGGAAAACCATCAGTCCATACAAACTTAAGGCCAAAATGTCTACCTTCTTCGTCTCATCGGGGAGTGTCGAAATTAGATCTTTCAAAGCGTCCCACGAAATGCACTTGCACTCACCCTTCTCTTTAATTCTGGCCGTGATCCACTGCTCGCTCATCCCCGTAATGGTCATTAATTTCTTCCAAAAGGTAGGGCCACAAGCAGCTCGATTCTATCACTTTGAAACCTGGGACAACGAAGTAAGGTAGTGTACTCCTCCACGGTAGGTACCAAGTCTACCTCCCCAAAAGTGAAACAACTGTACGCCGTGTCCCAAAATGAGCAAGGGCTTCGAACAAGTGCTCATCTATCTAAATATCGAGCAAGTAAGGTAAATCTCCATAATTATCGTAGAATAACTGCTTGGTCTCATTGCCCCACTAATCTCAAATTTCCTTAAGCTCTTGGAGATTATTCTGTGTGACACTAATATGAGTATAATCTGACAGCTCCGACACATATCCCATAGTTATACTATCTCCCTTTTCTAGCTGAGTTTGGTCTGACCATCTATGAACATCAGCGTTGCCCTCCAATCTATCAAGAAGTCCATTCTCCATAATAAAACTTCCTAACTTAGAAACTGACCGCGAATCGATACCTTTTGTAAATGTAAAATGACATGCAAACAAAAGAGAAGAAATAGTCAGTATCACATGATATCAATAAATCTCAACGATAATTTATAAGGGTAATATCTAAAGTATAGCTCTAACCAAGTTGGGCTCTTACGGTTTTTCTATATGAGGTTGGTTCTAAAGCTTGAGGCACTCGAACCAGCAGATTCCTCGATCTCACCCATTAGAGGCTCATTTGAAATGAGTTTAGTTCAGGGGAATACATTCCCCTATGGCTACACGGAGATGAAAATCTCACGAAACCATAGGTACGGATGTATCCCGAAAGTGATCCACTATCCTACAGGGAGGCAAAAACCTCACGAAGGCGTAGTTTCTCACTCCCACTTAAGGCTGTGACCACAATGGTCATGCAAATGCAATGCGTATCAGAATATAGCAACACATGCAATAATACAAACACGTGTAATGCAAAGAGGATTAAATTTTAAAATTTTTAATTTCTGACATTAAGACAAGAGATAATCAATTACATGGTTTGACTCTCTTATTAGTCCCCAGTGGAGTCGCCAAGCTGTCGAAACCATTTTTAAATCAAGTTTTGGAAAATGAGAATCGACTTTAAGAAAAACGAAAACGGGAGTCGCCACCAATCTTTTTAGGTGTGATTGGATCACCTTATAAAATGTTTTGTTTTAAAACATTAATTTTGGTCTACGAAAGTCGAGAAAATGGATTGGGGAGTCGGTTACGTACGAGGAAGGGTTAGCACCCTCGTAACTCCCAAAAATTGGTACCTAATTGATTATCAAGTGTCTTTAATGTTGGAAATTAAAAATTTTTTTAAGATGCAATCCCCTTTAGAATATTTTAATTTTGAAAATTAGGGCTCACTTTTATCAAATGAATCAAAATATTACATCCAATAAGTTGGGAAGCAATATTTTTAAGACATTCGAAGCTAAGCTAGCCCTTTTTGAAAATCCCTATCTCAAAACGACAAAACACCATATCCAGTAAGTTAGGACACAACGCTTTGAAATTCCGAAATAGTTGCTCGTATTTTGGAAACCTTAAAAACTTAGAAGGGTGCTTGACTATTCGAACTCAACGAGAAAAGTTGCAACCCTGTAAGTTTGGGCACTACCTTTCTTGAAGTTTCCAAACATCTAAACATTGCCTTACTTTTAAAAAAATTTTCTTTTGAATTAAGTGAAATATATCTTTTGGTTTAAAAAAATAATGATGTGTTTTGTATATCACAAGGAATTAAATAAATCTAGTTACAATATACATGTTTTATCATTTCATGCAACTATAGTATAAAAAATAGTAATAATGGCATAAATTACACAATATACATTATCATTTTATGCATGGCCATATATGACACATATATACATGCATTATTGTTACATGCAACATACGCAAAAATAGCAAGATAAATCAACACAAATTAAACATACATAATGATATTTCATGCAAATATAATAATATAAAATGTTCAATTAAAGATAAAACAAATGATATAAAATTTAATTTATTAAGCAACGAAAAAAAATAAAAAACTAAGTAAATTAAAATGTATAAAATATAAGTTGAATGAAATAAGCTATTTAGAAATATACTAAATAATATAAGGATAATAAAAGAACTCCCTTTTTTTAAAATGATATATACATATATAGATTATACCATGAAATATAATAACTTAATATGTAAGAAAAATAATATACTAAATATTACTATTATACTTAAAATAATTTAAGAATATACATAATTAATAAATAATAAAATAGTGTATATTTTATAATAAAATAAAGATAATGAAAAGAAATATGATAAAATATATAGTGTATAATATAATTTATAACCAAAATATATAATAATATAAACCATATAATAAGTAATATAAAAATACATATAATAAATTGTAATATGTAAATATAATGAAGGATAATATATATACTATCATCTAAAAATTAAAATTTACACAATTAATAATAATACATATTTTTAAAAAAAATAATATATGTGAAATATATAAATAAATGTAATTTATAAGTAAAATTATATATAATAAATAATATATAAAAATAATATATTCCTTTATAATTAATATTTATAGATATAAAGTATTTAATAGATAAAAAAAAATATTTAAAAGGACTATAACGAAATAAAATTAAAGTTTTAGGGCTAGTTTAAATAAAAAAAATTGCCTTCTGGAATGCGTGTTAAAACCAAGGGACTCATTGGGCAAATTGCCCTAATCCCAAAACGACACCGTTTCCCCAGAATAAAGTTTAATAGCCATTGAGACTAAATTAAAACAACTATATAATATTAGGGCCGAATTAAAAAATAAAATGAAATGAAATTATAAAATTTAATAAACCAAAAGGATCAATTGGGCAATTATCCCAATTTCCAAAAACACGCGGATCCTTCCCGGGTCACGGGTCAACACGCGGATCCTCGGCATTGATACGACGCCGTTTTGTGCTTATTGAATTAAACCAAAACAGCACCGTTTTGTTAGGGCTATATAAGCCAAATTTTTAGCTCAAAATTCATTTGAGACCTGAGTTAAAAAAAAACTTAAGAATTCTCTCTGAAATGAGCGGGAAGAGAAGGGTCTGGGCTCCAATCTCTGTCGAGCCGATCCTCGGTCATCAGCCTCACGTGCCCACGCGCTGTCGCCGACCCCGCCCCGTACGGTGGTCAGAAAACCCAAAAGTTTTGATTTTCGACGCGATTTCAAAGGTAAGCTTGTCTTTTATTTATTTTAATGGTATTTGCATGTATTTAGGAAAAATGAAAAGGTAAAGGTATATCACCTTTTGAGAGGCTGCTTGAACTTCTTTCTTATGAATATCTATGTATTTTTATTCTAAGTAAAAATCCCCCTCTCCTTTTTTTTTTTTTTTTTGCACAGATTTGTGAAGAGGCTTTTATAGCCTTCTATGAACTGTTTACATTTAGAAAGAAATCTTTGATTTCTTTTCTCCTATCTATTTTCCTTTTCTGTTGTGTTTTCTTTCTTCTTCTTTTTTGCAGGTGACCGAGGAGAATCAAACACTAGCGTTGATTCAGCCGTAAATCACGGCAAGGCCAGGGTCACGGCGTTGATTCGGGGCCAGAATCTTGGGGTGAGACGAACAGACACGAATCGAAGGGGCGTGACTCTTGGACTGATTGTGGCGAAGCTTCTGGAACGGCTCTTACGGCGCTAAAGTTCCAAGGAAACCCTAGAGTTTCCTGCTGGTTCTTTAAGTTACTGGGCCTTTTGGGCCCGAGTGACTTGAGTCTCATTGGGCCACTGTTTGTTGGGTCTGGGTAGACTTAAGATTGTTGTAAACGGGCATAGGTTTTAGGCATTTGGTCTGCTGGGTTATGTATTATTTTTTGTTTTGGGCTCTGTATATGGATTGTTTAAATACATAAACATTTATTTGTTTATTTTATTTGGTTTAAGGCTCGGGCAAATTTGGGCTATTATAGGACCGATGGTATTGACATTAAATTATAGATTAAAAATAGAGTAAATAGAAATCACGTTAGTAATTAGGACTAAATAGGAATAACAGCAAAGTAGAGAACTTAAATAGGTAAATTAGGACTAATGGTTAGTGGGGGATTTATTAAAACAAGGGTAGAATTAGGAGGGATCTATAGGATAAATAAACCAATTTTATAAAAGAATTTGGCTATATAAGCTGTCAAGATAATTTGTAGTGCTACTTTGCCTCGTGAAAATGTGGAACTTGCAGACATTGAAATTGCGCACAGTGGACCGACTGGACCTACAGTATCACACTGTTCGAATGTGTAGCCTAAAGTTAGTGGTAAACAAAATCCAGCTGCATGTTCTGTCCCTGTCCCAACAAAACCTACCCCAACTGCTTAATCAATACCATAGGTATAAAATTTTTTTATGACGTTGTAACTCCTATAATTATATTTATTTTACAAACAAATTTTGTTTTGTTTTACATTCTATGTTATTAAGAATATTTTTCTTAAACTTAATTATTTTTAAAAATACACTTCAACAAAAAATATTGCAATGTGATAACATTTTTTGCATTTAGGCTTACGATATAATTATTTTTAGAATACTGCTGAACCAGATACTATTTAATTATTTTGTTTTTTATTTATATAAATTTGTTGGTTTTTATTTATAATATTGACATAATAAAAATTTTAATAATCAATATTTATATATTGTATCAATTTAGCTTTGATTCTAAAAATAACCTTTAACTCTTACACCTTGTATAATTTGATTTTCTTTTTAGTTTTGTTTTTTTATGACTCTTTCACCTTAAAAGCTAAAAAAATAAATTTATCAATTAAATTTGATCCAAATTATATTAAAATTAAAAATATAAAAAATTTATCTTTTTTTTTATTGTTTTAAACTTAACTTTGAATGTTACAAATCAAAGCAAAACTGTAAAAAATTACAAAATTGCACTATATATATGCTAGGGAGTTGAATTTTTTAGAATAAAGATTAAATTGACACAATGTATAAACTATGAGAGCTAAAATTACTATTATGTCAATATTAAAGGCTGTCAAAGTTTTATAAAATGTTCGGCGATAGAATCCATCAAACTGGTTGAATCAAAAAACGATGGTTTAACCCAATAGCCTATATACTAAACGACCCGTCATTGCAGCGGATTAGTGACCCCTCCTTCGGCTTACGTACTAAGCCGTGGCATTAGCTAGCAGGTACGATAGTTTAACATAACTATCAATCAAACAAGCCCTTCTCGAGGAAAAACTGAGAACAAGTTACCTAAAAACCGTCGTATAACCGAAGAAAATCCTCCCTAGATTAAACTCAAACATTATGAAACTCCAACTTAAGGCCCCGTTGGCCTTATAATAGGGACCAATCCCTCATTGGCCCTATCATAGTTATGTTTCAGGGAAAATGGTAGATTCCTAGGATTAACCCGAGTTGGAAGTCGCTGAGTTGATAAGATAACTGTTGGCTTCATGTTGTTTTTCTCTATATTTGGTATAAGTCCAACATTGATACGCATATCAGTCCAACATTGATACACTCGATCTTTTTATATATATATAAATTTGAACAATCATACTTATGTTCAAATATGAATATATATTGAAAAGAAATAAAGATTTAGGTAATATAAAGGGTTAAATTACTTTTTGAGATCTGAACTTGACAAATTTTCCCATATTGTGGAACCCTAAACCTTAAATTTGACAATTGATTCTACTTTTGGGCCTTGGATTTTTTTATCTAAATTAAACCTTGAATTTTGTAGTTGTTCTCACAATGGGGTTTGAATTCTTTTTTGGTTCAAGTTAGTTCGTAAAAACCCTAGAGTTTAGGCCCCAATGTGGGGACAACTGTCAAGTTTAAGAACTAAATTGGACAAAAAAAAGTTTAAGCCCCAAAGTGGGAACGATTACCTAATTCAAGTATCAATGTGAGAACAATTTACTAAGCTCAAAACCTAACTTTGGAAAAGAAAAGTTCAGACTCGAATGTAAAAAGGTTACTAAATTAGATCCAAATAGTGATTTAATCTTAACATATATGATATTTTTTGTGGGAAAATTTGGAGCAGTGTTTACATCCATACCATTCCCCATCTTTGCAGCACTTTATTTTATACTTTTCGGCCTTGTAGGTATGTATTAATTTTAACCATACCTACCCATTTTTATCCCAACCTTAGATTGTCAATCCTAGAAATCGGACCAATGGTATTGACATTAAATTTTAGATTAAAGATAGAGTAAATAAAAATCACGTTAGTAATTAGGACTAAATAGGAATAATAGCAAAGTAGAGAACTTAAATAGGTAAATTCGGACTAGTGGTTAGTGGGGGATTTATTAAAACAAAGGTAGAATTAGGAGGGATCAATAGGATAAATAAACCAAGTTTATAAATGAATTTGGCTATATAAGCTGTCACTGCTCATTTGCTTCTCATGTTTTAATTTCCCTTTTTATTATTTTCTTTCTTTTTACTCTTTCTTCATTTCAAAAGCTGTTGTATTTGGTAGTTAATTTTCCTTCAAAATTTTATTGAGCATTACATTTCTAAGCAACCAAGCACCATTTTCTTTTTTAAATTCTCAAGTAAAACACCAACTTTTTCTTCTTAAACTTTGGTTCGATTATTGAGCGGACCGCTCGAAAGTCATGAAGGAATGCAAGACCAAAGGTAAACAATCTATTTTCATATCAAATATGCATGAAATGCTTTTGACTAAAGTTTCAACGGTTTTGATAGAAAATATAAATATATAAAAATATTTGTTTTTTTTATGATTTGGCTTCATGAAAATGGTGGATTAAAGTCGGCGAAGCTAAGAAATGTAGTTTAAAATGGTTTTGTTCTTGAGGAAGACGATGAACAGTAGCTGATTCCTAAAGGAAAGATTTAGGTGAGATTAACATTTAATTAACAGTCTAGATCTACAAATATATGTATGTTAGGAGGGTTAAAAGTTAGGAAATGGGGTAAGTATTAGTGTAGACACTCAATTTTGCCCGGGCCCAGAAATAAGTCCAAAAACAAAAATAATAAACCCAAAAAAAAACGAAGTCCAAGTTCAGTCCAAAATTACAAATATAATTTGGCCCGATCGGAATGGCCCATTACTTGAAAAGATTTAAGGTCCATCTACAAGTTTGACTCATATGGAAATATAATCTTCAATGATATGCAATCTTAGATGTGATATGCAATCTTAGATATGCTACAATCTTAGATATGATTGTAATCTTAGATATGATACAATCTTAGATATGATTGCAATCTTAGATATGATACAATCTTAGATATGATTGCAATCTTAGATATGATATACAATCTTAGAAGATATGATTTTGTAATCTTGGAGATTTAATTTGTAGATATCCTTTAATCTTAACTGTTGATTTAATTGATCTGTACCGTTGGATTTGGGGAGGCTCAACTATAAATAGAGGCCTCTCCCTTCATTGTAAAACACACTGGAGTTTTGGGAAGCAATAAGAATTCTTGAGAGCATTCACTCAAATTTCTCTCCCTCTTGCGTTCTTATTTTCTACGGTTTGTTCTTATTTATTCTTTGTTCATCTTCGTTTTCAACCTTTTTTATTTAATCCCTATTTCCTTGATTTTTAATTCTCTTTTATATTTTATTTTTTTAATAATTTTAGTATTATATCAATTTTTTTATTAAATTCTATATTATTCATTCTTTTAAAAAATATATTTCATTTAATTGAAAAAGTTTTTTTCTTAAGTAAGGCAATGTTTGGTGTTTAGAAATTCGGGAAATAGTACCCTAACATGCTGGGTTGCGATTTTTCGTTTGACTAAATAACCAAATATCCTTTTAATAAATTTTCAAAATCATGAGATAATTTTAGTTACGAGGATTTAATAGCCATTTTATATTTTTACGTTTTAATAGCTTATTTTTAGACTCGCTATTATTTGGTATTGTATAATATGTTAAATTTTATATATCATTTTGTTCTTGTTTTTTTTATATTCACATAAAATTAGTTAATTATGATAAACTAGATATGTTTGCATGAAATGTTGTTATGTATGTGTTATATAATTTATACTAAATTCACTATATTCCATTTTGTAATTTGTATGTAATAATGTTATCCATGACCATGCATTAAAATAATAGTATATTAGATAATTTAGATCCTTGTCCATCACTTTTACTATGCTTGCATGAAATGATAAAACATGTATATGGTAGCTAGGTTATTATAATTTCTTATAAAATGTAAACATATCATTTTTTAAGACCAAAAGTCATGTTTTATTTAATTAAAAAGGAACTTTTAAAAAGAGGTGCAAGGCAATATTTTGAATACTTAGAAATTCAAGAAATAGTGTCCTAACATGCTGGGTTGCAATTTCTCATTCGTCTAATTATCTAAAATATCCTTTTAAATAAGTTTTATGAATCACAAGATGATTTTAGTTACAAAATATTAAAGATATCATGTCCAATCATGCTGGACATGATGTTTGCACTCTTTTAAGAAAGAATGAATCTTGATTCTTTTCTCAAATTATCACAGTTTTAAAGAAATATCGCTTTTTTTAAAATTTCTTTCAAATTTTTGACATTAAGACAAAAAACTATTCAATTTGGTACCAATTTTGGGCGTTGCGAAGGTGCTAATCCTTCCTCGTACGTAACCGACTCCCGAACCTGTTTTCTTAATTTTCGTAGACCAAAACGTTTTATAAGGTGATCCAATCACACCTAAAAAAGGTTGGTGGCGACTCCCGTTTTTATTTCTCAAAAAGTCGAACCCTGTTTTTCAAACAATCCTTTAAAAAATGGTTTCGATAGCTTGGCGACTCCACTGGGGACCTATAAGAGAGTGAAGCCGAAAATTGATTATTTTCTGTCTTAATGTCGGAAATTTGGAAAATTTTTAAAATACGTCATTTTTACATGTGTTTGTTGCATATGTTTGTTATTATTTATGCACGCATTGCATTTGCATGACCGTTGTGGTCACACCCTTAAGTGGGAGTGATAACCTATGCTTTCGTGAGGTTTTCACCTCCGCATGGGCTAGTGGATTGCTTCTGGGATACATCCGTACCTATGTCTTCGTGAGATTTTCATCTCCGCGTGGTCATAGGGAAATGTGTCCCCCTGAACCGACTTGGTCCATATGAGCCTATAATGGGTGAGGATTGAGGAATCTGCTGGTTTAGGTACCCTTGCTTTAGAACCGACTACATATAGTGAACTTTAAGTGCTTGCCCCAGGTAGTATGATGGTGACCTTTAGTGCCTACCTTTATAAGTTCTTATTTATTATTATTATTTTTATATATATGACACTGACTTGTTTCTCTTATTTTGCTATCATTGCATGTCATTTATCATTAAAAGGTGTCGATTCAAGGTTCGATTTCTGAGTTAGAAAGTTTTGTAATGGGAAACGAATATCTTAATAAAGTGGAGGACAACTCTCTCGTTTGTGCTTGGTCAGAGGAAACTCAGATAGAAAAAGAAAATAGTGTCACCGAAGGATACACATCAGAATTATGGGACTACACTTTCATTAGTGTGATGCAAAATAACCTCCAAGAGTTAAAGGAAATATGGAATTAATGGAGTAACGAAGCCAAGCAGTTGTTCCACAACAGTTATGTGGAATTGCAGTATTTGTTTGACATGAAGATAGATGAACAATTCAAGGTGAGCGTAGGGAGTACTAATAGACACTTCTACCATTGTAGATGAAGATAGTCACCTCGTGGATGGTAAGGGTATAAGACCTACAAAATTGAATTGGATGGAAAGAATTTTGCTTATGATGGTAGAAAGGCTCACTTACTATAGGACCGCTACCAAACAACAAGCTAGAATTTACTATAGTACTTTATGATGTTGTACCTATCAGAAATAATGGAAATGCAAGCCCTAATGGTCAAGACAGCCCAAATGAGCATGAAAGAGATTAAAGAAGATCGTATCGTTTAAAGACCTTTAAAGTGGAGATTAGCTATGCTGCGAAGATACCCATGCAAGCAATTCAAAATGTTCTGTGGGGGCAGAAATTTGAAGACTCTCAAGAAGCACTGAGGATGTTTGATATCATTTTAAGGCAGTATGCTGCGAAGTTGGAATGCCTACTTGTTCACCAATCTTTCTTTCAAGGTAATCAGAGCAACTTCACAGGCATTGGATGATGTGTCTTTGGCTGTAGAGCTTACTTCATAGGTGAAGTCGTAATTCAAATTCAAGAGAAAGCTGATCATTTACAGATACTGGTAGAAAGGGCGAGCACGTTGAGCACCAATATGAGCTACAGTCAGATCGTGGTCGAAAGTTAGCTTTGTTATTAGATAGGGTTAAGACTCTGGGCCTACGAGCGAAAGCGTATTTGTAATCCGTTTTATGAAAAGATTTTTGTTCCTTAAATAACGTTTTCTAAAATGAAACTGAATCGAGATCGATACCTTTTTGCATTAATGCATTTGCATTACATTACATCAAAGAAAAGAAGGTGTTGATTCAAAATTCGATTCCTAAATAGAATAGTTTGTCATAAGGAAACAGATTTCTTGATAAAGTGGATTATAGTGCGGTCGTCTAAATATAGTCTAAGTAAACACGACGAGAGAAAGTTGGTAGTTCACGGAGGAATACATGATGTAATTGCCAGAGATTCAAGCCAACAAAGGCATGACGAGAGAAAGCTGGTAGTTCACGAAGGAATACATGATGTAATTGCCAGAGATTCAAGCCAACAAAGGCATGACGAGAGAAAGCCGGAAGTCCACGAAGGAATACGTTACTTGATTTAACTACCAACAAAGATTATGCAAGAGCCGGTACTTTTTGATGAGTATCATGGAGATAAACGAGTAAGAGATTGAGGCTCAAATTAAGCAGCAAGGAGCTAGCAAAGGCATCTTTTGGAGAATTTACAGGATTCGACCATGAAGAAAAGATCAGTGTTTACTTGGACTATGAAGGGCAAGACCGCATATGTAATTTATTATCATGTAAAGAAATTTGTTTTCTAGAAAAGTTATTCTAATGGAATTGAATTCAAGATCAACATCTTCTTTTCTTTTGCATTTGCATTGCATCACATCACATGCATTTAAAATTATAAAAAGACCCTAATTAGTTAAAGTTATTAAAAAGAGAAAGAAAAGAGAGAGAGAGAGAAGAGGGTCACGGCTGAGTGAAAAAGAAGTTGAATGGGAATTAACGATGTTCCTTTACATATCCCCGACTTTTGTGTTAGGAGGGATAGCTTACCCGGAGAAGGGGGTGTTTGGAAATGAAAATCATCCCATGAATGTTATACATGAGGAATGGACTGAACAAAGAAACCTTGAGGGCATTCACCCTTACGAACCGGAAAGTTCTTTAAACAATTGGACTGCAGAAGAACTTCCTGTAATCTTTAGTAATTTTACGGAGTAATATTCAGAACACTCTTGTTGCTCTAAAGCCTAGGAGTAATGAGATTTCTTTTGAGAAGTGGGCTCATGTTCAGACATTTTTATTTTCAATAAAACATAATTTTATTATTTATCCAAGTAAATATTCTTTCATTCTGATTCTTTTGACCTTTGACATTCTTTATAAATTTTCATTTCATCTAAATAGTCATTCTTGAATTCATTTATTCCTTGTATATTCTTTTGTGTGCCTACCATAGATCCCTAGATATCAATGACACGGGCAACGATACTACAGATTCAGGTTCCTTTTGAGTGTGATATGTGTTTAGAGGAATCTCAGTACTTTGAAGGTGACAGAAATTGTGACTTGTTTCTGAATTTGTTGAAAATATTTTTTTACCCCATGAAGTGGTGGTAGGAAATATAGCCTTAGAGGAAGGAAAGATTGCGAAATTGGAATTAGCTGAGGAGACAAAACAAGACCTTGTTGAGACTATTATGGGAATTCAAAAATATGGTCCAAAGATGCATGCAGGAGGATTTGCAATTGCCAGGACAAACATGAGGTTTTGGGGCACTGTTGGTCCACCATGGAAAGGGATCGCATCAGTTGTACAATGATTGCCAAATTTAAAGGAGTCAAGACTTATGGGGCATGTATGTTATGGGCCCGAGCTCGTCAAAAGTTTCAAGCTGACAATGACTCATCTTTGTAGACGTCGACTACTGCATTAAGAGGGGGAGATAGCTTCATATGCCAATATTACAAAGTCAAAAGCCATCCATTTCAAAAAAAAAAAGGAAAGATTATATAACTGCACAATGCCAAAAGTTTGTAGTCTTTTCAAAGATAATGCACCATACCACAGTATAACAAAGGTTGCCAAAAGAAAAGAAAAAGAAGAAAAAAAACAAATTACGAAAGATGACCGAGACTGGTAAAAATTGGCATAAGAAACTACCGCCTACTCTCTATGCTTATGCTGGGGCAGACACCTTCAATTCCAGTTGTTTCAAAGGTTCCAACCATCATCCTTGGAATGTGTGCATTGTTTGGCTTTCCTGAACAGTCTAATGTGCCGTCAATAGCTGCGATGGTTAGCTCCAGGCGGTGGCCATTGATTTCTAGCTATGGGGCATCAGGCCGTACACAGTCTCTGAAGCCTAAAATGATAGATTCTTTCTTTAAAACCAGTTTCTGACAAAGTGTATGACGGTATCATGAAGGAAGCTCTGTAAGACTTCTATACAAGTTCAGGGAAGAGGAAACCTGATCAAATCATTATTTTCAGGGATAGGGTTAGCGAGTCTCAATTCAATCAAGTTTTGATCAAGTTATTAAGGCTTGCAAGTTCCTTGACGAGAAGTGGAACCCTAAAGATTATGGGTATTGTTGTACGAAAAACCATCATACCAAGTTTTTTCAGCAGGGATCTCCTGACAATGTGCTACATGGTACTGTCATTGACGACAAAGTATGCCATCCAAAGAACAATGATTTTTACCTTGGTACCCATGCTGGAATGATTGGAATCATGAGGCAGACCCACTATCATGTTCTCTTAGACCAAGCTGGGTTTTCAGCTGATGATCTGCAAGAGTTTGTTCATTCTCTATCCTATATGTATCAAAGGAGCACCATAGCCATATTTTTTGTGGCTCCTATTTGCTACGCTCATTTGGCAGCTTCACAGTTGGGGGCAATTTATGAAGATTAGGGATGCTTCAGAAACATCATCAAGTCATGGTGGGATGTGTGCTCCGGGAGTAATCTCTGTACCTCAGCTTTCCAGGTTGAAGGATAAAGTCAGCAACTTCATTCTTGTCTGCTGAGAATCATTGAACCATCTTTTTGTAGGGTTTGACAAACAACAGCCAGGACTGCTGCTGGGGCAATCCCTTTCTCATGGGTTTATGAATCAAGATTTTTCCTCCAAGCTTTGATGGAGTCAAGAATTGAATACCTCTAGTAAACTTAACTTGAAAGTATTCATCCTAAGCAAATGTACCAAGAATGGATGACACAGACTTATGACAAAGAAGGTTCGTCCAAAAGAATTTCATAAAGGAAACCTTGTGCTAAAAGAGATCCTTCCCATGCAAAAGGATGCCGAATTGGGAAGGGCCATAGGTTGCGAAGAGGGCTTTCTCTAGAGGTGCATTGATTTTGACAAGAAATAGATAGGAAGAATTTATCTGATCCAGTAAATTTGGACTCAGTCAAGGAGTACTTTGTCTGAAGGAGAAGGGAAGCCAAGGTGAAAACCCGTAAAGGGCACTTTGGGACTTCTATTTAAAAAAACAAAAAAAAAACAAAAAAAGAGAAAAAAAGAAAAGAAAAAGAGAAAAAAATAAAAAGAAAAAAGAAAAAAAGAAAAAATGGAGAGGCCAATGTGAAAACCCGCAAAGGGCGCCTTGTGACCAAAGGGGTTTTGAGTTGAAAACCCGAAAGGGCAGCTCAAATTTGGAAAGTCATGCAGTGACCTTGCTATACCAAATTCGACGAGAAGTGAAGTATGTTACATATCGAGGCATCAACGAATTACTTTGGATCTTTTAAACACATGTTGAACTCAAGAAAGTCTTCATGGATCTAGTGTATAGACGCTCAAGTGGCGATATCTGGGGCATCTGATTTCTGTCCTATTTACTATCTTTGGATTCTTTTTCTTTGCAAAGATATGTTCTCAATTTAATCTTTTTGTGTTTCTTCTAATAATTTGGCCAAACCTAATTATCCTCAGGATCAATTTATTTGTCTCCCATTATTTATAAAGCATGTTGCATTGAAATAATGATAGATGAACTGAAATATCTTCACAGACGAAGTTTTGCATATTACTCTGGAAATTTCTAGATAATACAAGAAACTGAAACAAGACAATTGTTTAAGGAATTCTCATATGTATGGGTTAGAGATACTCAAGAGATTTTCTTCTTCAGTTCAAAAGGTGGTTGGACATTTTAAGCAATATTGATCTTAGGAAAAGATCATTTCATAAACATCTCCAGCGGGTCACAGCGTTTGGAGAATGGTACAATAGGACTAAGTCGATTCAAAGCATACAAGCAGAGTATGATTGATACATCAAGAAGTATAAAGATAAAACTTCGATGAGGGAATGTGTGATGACGTTCGAAATAGGGGTCATATTCATAACATTTTGCATTATAACATGCCTAGTTAGGAGAGTTTGACTCACTTCGATCATAGCATCCTAATTATTAAGCATGAATTCATACGCATTCTACATGTTATGTCTTTTATGGGACAATGTAGATCAAAGAAACAAGATTTGGCATCCCTGTGTTTATAGGGAACAGATCGAAGATAGTAGATCTGACATTCCTGTGCTTACAGCGAAGCAGATCAAAGATTTCAGCATGGCATCCCTGTGTTTATAGGGAACAGATTGAAGATAGCAGATCTGACACTCTTGTGCTTACAGCGAAGCAGATCGAAGATTTCAGCATGGTATCCTTGTGTTTACAGGGAACAAGTTGAAGATAGCAGAGAACAAATTGAAGTTTGGCATCTTCATATTCGACGGAGGGCAGACACATAGTAGATCTGACCTTCAGATGTTTATACTGAAGCAAAATCCAAGATGGTTTGGCATCCTTGTGCTTACAAGGAACCAATCGAAGACATAGCTGATTTGGCTTTCACGTGCTAACGATGAAGCAATCTAAGATGATTTGGCATCTCTGTATTGTCAGAGAACAAATCAAAGTTTGGCGTCTCCATATTCGACAGAGGACAGACACATAGCAGATCTGGCCTTCAGAAGCTATACTCAAGCAAAATCCAAGATGGTTTGGCATCCTTGTGCTTACAAGGAACAAATTGAAGACATAGCTGATTTGCCTTTCACGTGCTGACGATGAAGCAAATCTAAGATGATTTGGCATCTCTGTATTGTTAGAGAACAAATCGAAGTTTGGCGTCTCCATATTCGACGAAGGGCAAACACATAGCAGATCTGGCCTTCAGATGTTTATACTGAAGCAAGATCCAAGATGGTTTGGCATCCTTGTGCTTACAAGGAACAAATCGAAGATATAGTTGATTTGGCTTTCACGTGCTAACGATGAAGCAAATCTAAGATGATTTGGCATCTCTGTATTGTTAGAGAACAAATCGAAGTTTGGGGTCTCCATATTCGACGAAGGGCAGACACATAGCAGATCTGGCCTTCAGATGTTATACTCAAGCAAGATCTAAGATGGTTTGGCATCCTTGTGCTTAGAAGGAACAAATCGAAGACATAGCTGACTTGGCTTTCACGTGCTTACGATGAAGCAAATCTAAGATGATTTGGCATCTCTGTATTGTCAAATAAACAAATTGAAGTTTGGCGTCTCCATATTCGACAGAGGGCAGACACATAGCAGATCTGGCCTTCAGATGTTTATACTGAAGCAAGATCCAAGATGGTTTGGCATCCTTGTGCTTACAAGGAACAAATCGAAAACATAGCTGATTTGGCTTTCACGTGTTTACGTTGAAGCAAGTTTAAGATGATTTGGCATCTCTGTATTGTCAGAGAACAAATCGAAGTTTGGCGTCTCTATATTCGACGGAGGATAGACATATAGCAGATCTAACCTTCAGATGATTAGACTGAAGCAGATCCAAGATGGTTTGGTATCCTTGTGCTTACAAGGAGCAAATCGAAGACATAGCTGATTTGGCTTTCGCGTGTTTACGCTGAAGCAAATCTAAGATGATTCGGCATCTCTGTATTGTCAAGGAACAAATTGAAGAAGCAGATTTGGCGTCTCTGTGTTTGATGGAGAGCAGATCGAAGATATCAACATGACAGTCATGAGTTTGCAAGAAGCAGATTGAAGCTGTCAAGGGGCCATTTAAGGAAGATCAAGAACTCAAGACTCGACAAGACCGGGCAAAATTGGTCTTTTTATAGTCTTTGCTCTATTCCTGTTACACAGCAATGAGCAAAGAGGGGCAGTTGTAGACACTCAATTTTGCTCGGGCCCAGAAATAAGTCCAAAAACAAAAATAATAAACCCAAAAAAACGCGAAGTCCAAGTTCACCCGCAATTTCAAATATAATTTGGGCGATCGAATGGCCCATTACTTGAAAAGATTTAAGGTCCATCTACAAGTTTGACTCATATGGAAATATAATCTTCAATGATATGCAATCTTAGATGTGATATGCAATCTTAGATATGCTACAATCTTAGATATGATTACAATCTTAGATATGATACAATCTTAGATATGATTGCAATCTTAGATATGATACAATCTTAGATATGATTGCAATCTTAGATATGATATACAATCTTAGAAGATATGATTTTGTAATCTTGGAGATTTAATTTGTAGATATCCTTTAATCTTAACCGTTGATGTAATTGATCTGTACCGTTGGATTTGGGGAGGCTTAACTATAAATAGAGGCCTCTCCCTTCATTGTAAAACACACTGGAGTTTTGGGAAGCAATTAGAATTCTTGAGAGCATTCACTCAAATTTCTCTCCCTCTTGCGTTCTTATTTTCTACGGTTTGTTCTTATTTATTCTTGGTTCATCTTCGTTTTCAACCTTTTTTTATTTAATCCCTATTTCCTTGATTTTTAATTCTCTTTTATATTTTATTTTTTAATAATTTTAGTATTATATCATTTTTTTATTAAATTCTATATTATTCATTCTTTTAAAAAATATATTTCATTTAATTGAAAAAGTTTTTTTCTTAAGTAAAGCAATGTTTGGTGTTTAGAAATTCGGGAAATAGTACCCTAACATGCTGGGTTGCGATTTTTTGTTTGACTAAATAACCAAATATCCTTTTAATAAATTTTCAAAATCATGAGATAATTTTAGTTACGAGGATTTAATAGCCATTTTATATTTTTACGTTTTAATAGCTTATTTTTAGACTCACTCTTATTTGGTGTTGTATAATATGTTAAATTTTATATATCATTTTGTTCTTGTTTTTTTATATTCACATAAAATTAGTTAATTATGATAAATTAGATATGTTTGCATGAAATGTTGTTATGTATGTGTTATATAATTTATACTACTTAATTCACTATATTCCATGTTGTAATTTGAATGTAATAATGTTATCCATGACCATGCATTAAAATAATAGTATATTAGATAATTTAGATCCTTGTCCATCACTTTTGCTATGCTTGCATGAAATGATAAAACATGTATATGGTAGCTAGGTTATTATAATTTCTTATAAAATGTAAACATATCATTTTTTAAGACCAAAAGTCATGTTTTATTTAATTAAAAAGGAACTTTTAAAAAGGGGTGCAAGGTAATGTTTTGAATACTTAAAAATTCGAGAAATAGTGCCCTAACATGCTGGGTTGCAATTTCTCGTTCGTCTAATTATCTAAAATATCCTTTTAAATAAGTTTTATGAATCACAAGATGATTTTAGTTACAAAAGATTAAAGATATCATGTCCAATCATGCTGGATATGATGTTTGCACTCTTTCAAGAACGAATGAATCTTAATTCTTTTCTCAAATTATCACTGTTTTAAAGAAATATCGCTTTTTTTAAATTTCTTTCAAATTTTTGACATTAAGACAAAAAATATTCAATTTGGTACCAATTTTGGGCATTGCGAGGGTGCTAATCCTTCCTCGTACGTAACCGACTCCCGAACTTGTTTTTTTAATTTTCGTAGACCAAAACGTTTTATAAGGTGATCTAATCACACCTAAAAAAGGTTGGTGGCGACTCCCGTTTTTATTTTTCAAAAATTCGAACCCTGTTTTTCGACAATTAGAATAATAAAAATCTGCAAGAGATAACGTAAGTAGTGGGCTGTTGTTGAATAGAGAATGAATTAAATTGTTTTAGACAATATGTGATGTGTATTTTTTCATGCAAAGCTGAAAATACCGGAGGAGCATCAACTAGCAGAGACAAAGGGAAGGAAAATGTCACATAATCGACATTGTGGTGAACAAGGTGAGTACATTATATACTGCATTTAAAAACGAGGTCGCACTCTACTGAAAGCAAGTATGACTTGCGAACCCTATCTTCATGTTGTGAATTGAACATGTGCATGTGCGAATCTCTTCCATGCATTGTGCAAACCTCATCTATGCGTTGAGCGAACTCTTAGCATGAATCTATGTCTGTGTGTTTTTACATGCTATACGAACCTTGAGAAAATTATATACATGCATCCAGGGTTAGGTTAAATATATGATATATATAGGCCTTTAAATTTTGCTATATAATATAATTTGTGTGTACTGTTATATATTATATATAGGTTTGTGGCTTTTAATTTATGTAATATATATGCATTGATGTAAAAGGGGATTGTTATATATGATGAATGTATGCGCAAAGGTTATTATAAATAATATATGTACATAACTTTGCATTAAAAGGGTTTTGTATTATATGTATGCATGCGTGCGTTTTAATATAAAAAATGTATTTACATACCTTTGCACTAAAAATTTTTGTTCTATCTATTATATATAAATGTATATATATGCGGTGTGCGAACCCTAAGTCTACTATGCTGTTGTTTTATGCTTAATTTTCTGTTTTGCAAGCTAGTCTACGATGTGTTGTGGTCCTTTGAACTCTATTAAAAATTGTGAGCCTAAAATGACATGATCTGTAAATGTGTATTACTATGATATATTGGCATTGTGAATTTTTGGAACCATTAGATATAGTTGGCATGCCATAGGATCGTGAGTGCTCACCTATGTAATGTGATAGGGCATTGTGGCCCAATGATTTGATGGAGAAATAAGGGAATGTCGAGTAATGCTTCATTCACCGGGGATCGTACGGGTGTGTTTTTAGGAGAGTGTGAGCATTCGTGCTGCATTTATATGGTGATTTGAGTGACTCTATGAGTCTTAGGGTGTGTTTTAGGAGAACCGTTTATCCAATAAGTGTATTATTTAATTATGTTTCATTTTCACGAATTGCTAATATATCACTAAACTAAACGGCGTTGATTATATGTGAATTAAAGACACGCGAACCGATTGTATGCAAACCACCTACGTGTAAAACTGTTTATGTGCGAACTGATTTATGCGATCTGTCTAGAGGTGAGTTATTTAGTTTGTGAATTATTGATGTGTTTTCTTCTGTTGTGTATATGAGTATTCACTGAGCCTTCATAAGCTTATCTCTTTTAGTAGTGGAAAAGTGATAATAGTGTGTATTTTTAATAAAAATCGGGGGTTTATACTTAACTATATAGTGGCATCCTTAAATTCTATTTACGTGTCATGGAACATAAAAAACAAAACCTCAATCCTAAATCCTAAATCCCATGCCATAGTTCAAAATAAAATATATTCAAACTTTGAATAATTAAATAAATTGAATAACAAGCCTAAATAATTTAATAAATAAAAACTGAGGCAAGACCCTCTGGATGTCTCGTCCACGTTTTAAATTGGTGGGTTATCTATAAGGATGGAAATAAATGGGGGATTGAGCTATGATGCTTAGTATGAGTCACTTCATAAGAAAATCATAGCAAACAGTCATTAAGACATATTAAATAATAACACATAGAATAATCACATTCAACTAACAATTCCAAGTATCGATTTTTCAAATTAACCATCAATAGTACCACACATTTCACATTAGCAATTTCAAAATATCAATATCACAGTTTACTCATCCATATATATAAATATATATATTTAAGTCATCTCAGACATTCTAGTTGAGTATGCGCATGCTTTCATAAATGTCATACAATTTTGGTTTTAACATAAAAGATCCTACCCCACCGCTACACACGACAATAGAGTTCCCCAAAACTCCAACCACCAACACACTGGATTGTGGATTAACCACCAATGGTATGCAAAATAACTGCCAATGGCTATGGAGACACCAGTAAAAACACAAAGAGATGGAATCGCCATGGTCATGTGGGTAGATAGCAAAATGATACAGGTAAAATCTACCAATGGCCATGGAGGCACAACATGTTTGCAGGTAATAGTTTCCAAAGGGTTGTGGATGCACAGAAAAACATTGCAGGTGAAATCTGTCTATGGCTGTGAGTACGCAACAAAATAAATACAAATAGACAATCAATACTTCCTCTGTTCATTACGTCCCACCCCATGCAATGCAAGTTTATTGGCAATTTATATATAGAAACCTTAAATAGTTATATTAAGTCACGTGTTAGTTAATTATTTTTACTATATCAAGTTTGTTGGCAAATTAACGAGTTAATTCCTTCCAAAAAGAAAAAGAAGTGCTAATTATAGTAAGTAAAACTTGGTCATACTATTTACCCATGCTAATTAAAATAGAAAATGTTTAGTTGGTTGTAATTTGGCCTTACTCTATCTATATAAGATGGTTTGAAACAAAACAAAAGACAAAAATCATTCTCTCTTTGAAGTAAATAAAAATAAAGTATGGCTATTCAATTTAATTTTGTCCCATCCATGTTAATACTAGTACTTCTGTCCATATCATCCGTTGAAGGTCAAGGAGGAGGAGGTGGTGGTGTTATTGATGTTGTTGCAAAGTTTGGTGCAAAGGCAGATGAGAAAACAGATTTGAGTAAGGTAAGCAAAATATCATATAACTTTATAGTCAGTAGATAAAAGTATGCATAACTATTTCCAAATCTCTTATCTTTATATGTATCATTTTTATTTTTTATTTGGTTTTAGCCATTGTTGGATGCTTGGAAAGAAGCATGTGCCTCAACATCTCCGTCAAAAATTGTGATTCCTAAAGGGATATATTTTTTAAGTACAGCTACCTTAGATGGTCCTTGCAAGGCTCCTATTGAGCTTCAAGTTGAAGGCACTGTGAAGGCTCCGGCAGACCCTAGTGCTTTCAAGGAGCCTAAATGGATTGCCTTCAATAGGATTGAAAATTTCAAATTGTCTGGCGGAGGAGTTTTCGACGGCCAGGGAACCACTGCTTATAAAAGGGAAGGTTGCAAAGGTCATGATTATTGTGGTTCACTTCCTATTGTAAGTTATTTCCTTATTGAGAAGTTACGACTTTTGTTTTTATAAATAGAATTAAGTAATAATTATTTTTTGTTTCATTCTGGAATTAAACAGAACCTAAGGTTTGATTTTTTAACCAACGCAATGATACAAGATATAACTACCAAAGACAAAGCAAGCGCCTGTGCTAATGTTCTAGGATGCAAAACATTACTTTCTCGAACATTTCACCGTATTCACACTGACGAAAGCCCAAACACGACGGGATTCACATTGGGAGATCGGATGGGGTCAATGTTCTTAACTCGTAGATAAAAAGCGGTGACGATTGTGTTTCAATAGGGATGGTTCCAAAATTTGGTTATCAATGGAGTAACTTGTGGACTGAGGACATGGTATCGATATTGGCGATCTCGGATTGTTTAAAAACGAAGAACCCGTTGATGGAGTTACAAGAAAAAAAACTGCACCATGACTAATACTTCCAATGGTGTTAGAATCAAAACTTGGCAGTCTTTGAACTCGGCACTTGTTCGAACATTCACTTTGAGGATATTACCGTGACCAATGTCACTTCTCCTATTATAATTGATCGTAAATATTGCCCATGGAACAAATGCAAAATAAATGTATGTACATATTTATCAAAATTGTAAGAGAGCAAAAAGAGTTAATCGGTCATTGAATCATTATTTTGTTGATGCAGGAGGAATCAAAAGTTAAACTAAGCAACATTAGTTTCAAAAACATTCACGGCACTTCAAGGCCCGTGTCGCAAGATTATTTGTAGTGCTACTTTGCCTTGTGAAAATGTGGAACTTGCAGACATTGAAATTACGCACAGTGGACCGACTGGACCTGCAGTATCACAATGTTCGAATGTGAAGCCTAAAGTTAGTGGCAAACAAAATCCAGCTGCATGTTCCGCCCCTATCCCAGCAAAACCTACCCCGACCGCTTAATTAATAGCATAGGTATAAAATTTTTTGATGACGTTGTAACTCCTATAATTATATCTATTTTGCAAACAAATTTTGTTTTGTTTTACATTCTATGTTATTAAGAATATTTTTCTTAAACATAATTATTTTTAAAAATACACTTCAACAAAAACTATTGCAATGTGATAACATTTTATGCATTTAGGCTTACGATATAATTATTTTTAGAATACTGCTGAAACAGATACTATTTAATTATTTTGTTTTATATTTATATAAATTTGTTGTTTTTTATTTATGAAATTGGCATAATAAAAATTTTAAAAATCAATATTTATACATTGTATCAATTTAGTTTTGATTCTAAAAATAACCTTTAACTCTTAGACCTTGTATAATTTGATTTTCTTTTTAGTTTTGTTTTTTTTATGACTCTTTCACCTTAAAAAAAATAAATAAATTTATGAATTAGATTTGATCCAAAA
The DNA here is from genome assembly GCA_025698465.1 of Gossypium longicalyx. Taxonomy (NCBI): domain Eukaryota; kingdom Viridiplantae; phylum Streptophyta; class Magnoliopsida; order Malvales; family Malvaceae; genus Gossypium; species Gossypium longicalyx. Next base: position 55,436,288 of record CM046996.1, read on the forward strand.
TATATTAAAATTAAAAATATAAAAATTTTATCTTTTTTTTTTATTGTTTTAAATTTAACTTTGAATGTTACACATAAAAGCAAAACTGTAAAAAATACAAAATTGCACTATATATAGGTTAGGGAATTGAACTTTTTAGAATAAAGATTAAGTTGACACAATGTATAAATGATAAGAGCTAAAATTACTATTATATCGTGATTAAAAGTCACAAAGTTTTATAAAATGTTCAGCGATGGAAAACATCAAACTGGTTGAATAAAAAAACGATGGTTTAACCCAATAGCCTATATACTAAACGACCCGTCATTGCAACGAATTAGTGACTCCTCATTTAGCTTACATACTAAGCCGTGGCATTAGCTAGCACGTACGATAGCTTAACATAACTATCAATCAAACAAGCCCTTCTCGAGGAAAAACTGAGAACAAGTTATCTATAAACCATCGTATAACCGAAGAAAATCCTCCCTAGATTAAACTCAAACTTTATGAAACTCCAACTTAAGGCCTTGTTGGCCTTATAATAGGAACCAATCCCTCATTGGCCCTATCATAGTTATGTTTCATGCAAAACATCAGACTCCCAGGATTAACCCGAGTTGGAAGTCGCCGAGTTGATAAGATAACTGCTGGCTTCATGTTGTTTTTCTCTATATTTGGTATAAGTCCAACATTGATACGCTCGATCTTTTTATATATGTCGAAAGCATTTTGAAAGGGGGTTTGAACCGCGCTTGACTTTTTTTAAAAAAAAAAATTGGGAGTCGCCACCAACTTTTTAAAGTGTGATTGGATCACTTTATAAAACGTTTTGGTCTACGAAATTACGAAAAAATAGGTTCGGGAGTCGGTTACGCACGAGGAAGGATTAGCACCCTCGTAATGCCTAAAATTGATACCAAATTTATTAATTTTGTCTTAATATCAAAAAGTTTGAAAGAATGTAGAAATAAGATCTCTTTCAAACCGTAATAATTTAAGTTAAAAAGAATCAAGACTCTTGGCTTCGAAAGAATATAAACATCATATCCAACATGATTGGACATGATATTTTTAAACTTTCGCAACTGAAACCATCTTGTGATTTATGAAACTCGTTTTAAAGGATATTTTTAGGCATTCAGACAAACAGGAAATCGCAACCCAGCATGTTAGGGCACTACTTCCCGAGTTCCTGAATACCAAAACATTGCCTCACTTTTTAAAATTCCTTTTGAATCAAATGAGATATTATGTTTTTGAAAATAATGATGTATTTCACATATTACAAGAAATTAATATTATATAAACCTAGCTACATAATACATGCTTTATCATTTTATGCAAATATAGTAAAAAAAATAATGGCATAAATTACACAATATACGTTATCATATATTATCATAAATAACATAAATGTTCATGCATTATTGTTATATGCAAAATACAACATAGTGCAGTGCGTAATGAATACGACAAATATAAATTGCAATATATATAATGTTTCATGCAAATGCAACTTAAATCAATATAAATAATTAATTTATGCGAACATGTAAAAATAATATATATAAGATTTAACCTACGAAACAAAATCAAAATAGAGAGAACCAAGAATAAATAAGCAAATTATAATATATAAAATATAAATCAAATAAAATAAAAATAAAGATATATAAAAATATTTAGAATAATAAAAAAATAATAAAGGAGAACCCCCTTTTTTTAAAAAAGATATATGTATAAATCATATTATAAGATTTAATAACTTAATACACTAAGAAATAATGTACTAATTAATGAAATTACATATTTATATAATAATGATAATTTAAAAACATGTATAATTAATAAGTAATAAAATAATATATATTTTATAATAAAATAGTAGTAATATAAGGAATAATTTATGGTAAGATATATGATATATAATAAAATTTATAAACCAAATACATGTATAATGATATAAACTATATCATAAATAAAATATAAAATAATAAAAATAATATAATAAGTAAAATGTAATAAAATAAATAATATATAGTAAAAATATATAGCATATACATTAAAAATCTAACATATGATAAAATTTATAAAAAAAATGTATATAGTATTATAGGTAATATATATTAGTTTTCAAATAATAAATATTTATAAAAATAAATAATACATATATTATTTTAAAATAAATTAAATATGTAAAAAAACTAAAATCAAATTTAATTTAAAAATCTAGGATTAATTACAAATAAATGAAAAAATTTCGAGCTTAATTGAAAGACGTGTTAAATTCGGAGGGACTCCCTGGGCAATTTGCCCTAATCCCAAAACGACATCATTCTTCAGAATGGATTTTAATGGCCATTGTATTAAATTGAAACAAATATAAAAGATTAGGGCCGAATTAAAATAAAAATAAAATGAAATTATAAAGCTTAAAAATGCGGAAGGACCAATTGAGCAATTAGCCCATTCTCTAGAAACACGCGGATCCTCCCCGAGTCTCGGGTCAACGCGCGGATCCTAGCCTTAAAATGGTGTCATTTTAGGCTTATTGACTTAAACCAAAACGGCACCGTTTTCAGAAGGCTATATATGACAATTAAACCCTTAAAAAATCATTTTAAATCATTTTTAAAAAAATTTTCAGAAATGCTCTGAAGCTCTCAGAGCTCTGGCCATCGGCCATCATGGCTCCGGTCATCGAACCTCCGCACGCGCCCACGCGCCACCGTTGACTTTGCCATTTATGGCGGTCGGAAGCTGAAAAGCTTCGTTTTTTCGCCTATACTGAAAGGTAAGACTCCTTCCTCATTTTTAAAACTATTTACCAACTATTTATATATGTATGTATATGCTTTGAATACTAAAATAATGAAAAATAATAAAAGATTGATGATTCACCTAAAAGAAACTGTTTGTATTTGGCTTTTATATTTCTTGTTAAAATCTCCATGTGTGTTTACAGGTTACAGAGGAGGCTTTTATAGCCACTGTTTCTATTACATATTTTGGGAAGAAATCTTTTATTTCTTTCCATATTTGTTTTGTTTGTTTGCTGCTGTTTCTTTCCTTCTTTGCATGTAAACGAGAATCTTGGCAATGGGTGCTGGCGTTGATGTTGATTGCAGCATGATACGAGGTCGGAGTCATGGCACCGATGAAGCCCACTGAAATGGCGCGAGACGAAAGGGCGTGACGCTTGGGATGGTTGCGGCAGACCAGGCATTGACTGCGCATTGGTGCTTGCGGCGCGAGATCTTCTGACGTTTGGTATGGCTTGGGAGCTGCGACGCAAACCCTAGCTAGGGTTTCCCAAAGTTTAAAATAGGTTGGGCCAATTGGGCCAATTAAGTCTTGGGTTACTGGACTAGTTTAGGGTATCAGGGGTATTGGGTATTTGATTGTAAATGGGCTGCTGGGTTAAGCGGATTATTAGGTTAGTCATTTAATTTTGGGCCTACGGGTTAGTGGGCTATGGTATTTGGGCTCTGTAAAAGGACTTAAATTGACTGTTTAATTTTCTTTTTTTTTGTTTAATTCTATTTTTTAATTTTTGTAAGCCTGGGCAAAATATGGGTTCTACAACTGCCCCTATTTGTTCATTGCTGTGAAACAGGAATAGAGCAAAGATATAAAAGAACCAAATTTTCCCGGGCTCGCCGAGTCTTGAGTTCTTCGATCTGCTCCCCGTTGAATATTGAGACGCCCAAATCATCTTGAATCAGCCTTGATGAAGGTCAAATCTACTAATGTCTTCGATTTGATCTCCGTCCATTACAGAGATGTCAAATCTGCTATCTTCGATCTGCTCTCTAACAATACAAAAATGCCAAATCGTCTTAGATTTGCTTCAGCGTAAACACGTGAAAGCCAAATCTGCTATGTCTTCGATCTGCTCCTTGTAAACGCAAGGATGACAGCTCATCTTAGATCTACTTCAATATGAAAACATCCGAAGGTTAGATCTGCTATGTCTTCGATCTGCTCTCCGTCGAATATGGAGATGCCAAATCTGTTTCTTCGATTTGTTCTCTGACAATACAGAGACACCAAATCTACTATCTTCGATCTGCTCTCTGACAATACAGAGATGCCAAACCTATTAGATTTGCTTCAGCGTAAACACGTGAAAGCCAAATCTGCTATATCTTCGATCTACTCCTTGTAAACGCAGGGATGCCAAATCATCTTGGATCTACTTCGATGTGAAAACATCCAAAGGTTAGATCTGCTATGTCTTCGATCTGCTGCCCGTAGAATACAGAGATGCCAGATCTATTTCTTTGATTTGCTCTCTGGCCATACAGAGATGCCAAATCTGTTATCTTCGATCTTCTCTCTGCCAATACAGAGATGCCAAATCTGCTATCGGTGATCTGCATTGTCCCTTAAAGGACATAACCTGTAGAATGCATAAGTACTCATGCCTGATGATTAAGATGCCATGCTTGAAATGAATCAAATGCTCCTAGTTATACAAAATGTTATGAAAATGATTCCTATTCCAGACACCATCACTCATTCCTTTGTCAAAGTTTATCCTTATTTCTCTCGAAGTATCCTTCTCACTCAGCCCGTGGGTTTGTACCATTCTTCGAATGCTATGACCCACCAAAAAATATCTATAAGATAATCCCCTCTTAGGATCGAACCGTTTGTTTTGTCCAATCATCATTTTGGACTAAAAGAATTTCCTTGAGTTCTTTCAAACCTTACTTACGTGAATTCCTCGAACAATTGTTCTGTTTTAGTTTCTTGTATTATCTAGAAATTTCAAGAGTAATGAGCAAAACTTCATTTGTGAAAATTATTTAGTTCATCTATCATTATTTTAATGCAACATACTTTAAGAATAATGGAAGATGAACTTAATCTTGAGAATAATGAATTTGTCAAAAATACAAAGGAAGTTAATCTGATAGCCTATCTTTGAGAAGAAAGAGAATCTAAAGATAGCAAACAAGACAAAAGTTAGATACCGTAGATATCGCCGCTTGAGCGTCTATACACTAGCTCCATGAAGACTTTCTTGAGTTCAACATGTGTTTAAAAGATCCAAAGTACTTTGTTGATGCCCCGATATGTAACGCGCTTCACTCTTTGTTGAATCAGATATAGCAAGATTACCGTGTGCTCTTCAAAATTTGAGCTTCCCTTTCGGGTTTTCAACTCAAAACCCCTTTGGTCACAAGGCGCCCTTTGTGGGTTTTCACCTTGGCCTCTCCATTTTTTTTATTTTTTTTATTTTATTTTATTTCATTTTTTTTGTTTTTGAAAACTCAAGGCGCCCTTTGCGGGTTTTCACCCTGGATTCTCCTCTCCTTTAGACAAAGTACTTTTTGACTGAGTCTAAATTCAATGGATTGGGTAAACTCTTCCCATCCATTTTCGTTAAGATCAATGCACCTCCAGAGAAGGCCTTCTTCAAGACATACGGCCCTTCTCAATTCGGCATCCATTTTCCTCTAAAGTCCTTTTGAATGGGAAGGATCTTTTTCAGCACAAGATCTCCTTCGTGGAATTCTCTTGGTTGCACTTTCTTGTCGTAAGCTCGCATCATTCGCTTCTGATACATCTGACCATGACGAATAGCCCTTAGCCTCTTTTCCTCAATCAAGTTCAACTGATCATATCGCGATTGTATCCATTCAGCTTCATCCAAGTTTATCTCTGACAAGACTCAGAGAGACGGTATTTCCACTTCAATGGGTAACACTACTTCCATCCCATAAACCAACGAGAAAGGAGTTGCCCCAGTAGAGGTTCTGACGAATGTTCGATAAGCTAAGAGTGCAAATGGTAACTTCTCATGCCAATCTCTGTAGGTTTCAGTCATTTTCCCCACTATCTTCTTGATATTTTTGTTAGCAGCTTCCACTGCCCCATTCATCTTTGAGCGATACGTGGAAGAGTTATGATGCTTAATCTTGAACTGACTGCAAACTTCTGCTATCGTTCTGTTATTCAAGTTTAATGCATTTTCTGATATGATCCTTTCAGGCATCCCATACCGACAAATGATCTCTTTCTTCAATAATCGACTCACAGCCAACTTAGTAACATTCGCATAAGAAGCAGCCTCTACCGACTTCGTGAAGTAATCGATGATCACAAAGATAAAGTGATGCCCATTTGAAGCTTTTGGTGATATTGGCCCAATGACATCCATGCCTCACATGGAAAAAGGCCATGGAGAAGTAATAACATGTAGAGGTGAAGGTGGTATATGGATCTTGTCTCCATAAATTTGACATTTATGGCATTTCTTAGCATAGTTGATACAATATCCTTCCATAGTAGACCAATAATATCCAAATCTCATGATTTTTCTAGCCATTATGAAACTATTAGCTTGCGTCCCAAAAACACCCTCGTGAACTTCCTCCAAGATTAACTTAGCTTCCACGGCGTCAACACATCTAAACAGTACTTGGTCCTTTCTTTTTTTGTACAAGATATCCCTATCCAAAACGTAGTCGCAGGCTAATCTCCTTAAAGTTCGCTTATCATTTTCAGTTGCCTGTTCTGGGTATTTATGATCTCTCACATATCGCAATATATCTTGATACCAAGGTTTATCATCATTTTCTTCTTCCTCAACATTACAACAGTGAGCTGGAGCCTCAAAGATACTCATCTGAATGGGTCTCATCTCCTCCTCTTTATTTACTTTAATCATTGAAGCCAAGGTTGCTAGAGCATCCGCCATCTGGTTTTCATCTCGTGGGATATAATTAAAAGTGATGTCATCGAATTCCTCAAGTAACCCCAAAACTACCTTTCGATAATTGATCAATTTAGGATCCCTTGTCTCCCATTCACCTATAAGCTGGTAAATTACCAACGCAGAGTCTCCATATACTTCCAAGGTTCTTATTCATTGCTCTATAGCCGCTCGGATCCCCATAATGCATGCTTCATACTCAGCCATATTGTTCGTAGAGTCAAAATCCAATTTACATGTGAATGGATAATGATCCCTATTTGGGGATAACAAAACTGCCCCAATTCCATTTCGTACCGCATTGGATGCACTGTCAAAGTTCATCTTCCATGGATGTTTTTCAATAGTTGCCACATACAACAACTCCTTATTAGGGAAATCAAAGATTAATGGCTCATAATCTTCTAGAGCTCTGCTTGCCAAAAATTCTGCTATCGCACTCCCTTTTATAGCCTTTTGACTCACATAGACTATGTCAAATTCTGAAAGCAATATTTTCCACCTTGCCATTCTTCCATTAAGTGTTGTTGACTCCATCATGTACTTTAATGGATCAAGTTTTGAAATTAGCCAAGTAGTATGATATAGCATGTACTGTCTTAACCTCCGAGTCATCCAAATCAAGGCACAACACAACATCTCAATTGGCGAATACCTAATCTCACACTCTGTGAATTTCTTGCTGAGGTAGTATATGGCCTTTTCTTTCCTTCCCGACTCGTCATGTTGACCAAGCACACATCCCATAGAACTGCTAAACACTGATAAGTACAAAATTAATGGTCTATCTGGACTAGGCGGAGATAACACTGGAGCATTTAACAAGTATTGCTTAACCTTATCAAAAGCAATATGGCATTCCTCATCCCAAATACCTTGGTTGTGTTTTCTAAGGAGGCAAAATATAGGACCACATTTCTCGGTTAATTATGAAATAAACCGGGTAATATAATTCAATCTTCCAAGAAAACCCCGAACTTCCTTCTGAGTACGTGGTGGGGGCAATTCTCGTATGGCTCTAACTTTGTCTGAGTCAACTTCTATTCCCTTTTCGCTGAACACAAAGCCTAATAACTTCCCCGACCTAGCTCTGAAGATGCACTTTGCTGGATTAAGCTTCAACTGAGATTTCCTTAATCTCAGGAACAACTTCCTCAAAACCTCAATATGTTCCTTCTCTGTTCGAGATTTAGCAATCATGTCATCAACATACACCTCAATTTCTTTGTGCATCATATCGTGGAATAAAGTCACCATAGCCCTTTGGTATGTTGCCCCTGCATTCTTTAGTCCGAAGGGCATTACCTTGTAGCAAAAGGTACCCCACAGTTTTATAAAGGTGGTTTTATCCATTTCCCCAGGATGCATCTTTATTTGATTGTACCCTGAGAAGCCATCCATAAAGGAGAATAACAAATATCCCGCTGTGTTGTCCACCAAAGTATCAATGTGCGGTAAAGAAAAGTTGTCCTTTGGGCTAGATTTATTTAGATCTCTATAATCAACACACATTCGTACCTTCCCGTCCTTCTTAGGGACAGGTACAATGTTGGCCACCCATTCTGAATACTTAACCTCTTGTAGGAATCCAGCATCAAACTATTTTTTGACTTCATCTTTTATCTTCAATACTATATCTGGTCTCATTCTTTGCAATTTCTATTGGTTTGGCTTCCAATCCTGTCTTATTGGGAGACGGTGCACCACAATATCAGTATTTAACCCTGGCATATCTTGATAGGACCATGCGAAGATATCCTTGAACTCATGTAGCAACTCAATCAGTCCTTGCCTTGTGTCTTTGGCAATATGCATTCCAATTTTCACCTCTTTCCCTTCCTCTAGGGCTACACTCTCTATTGCCTCTTTCTCATGGGGCATGATTTGTTTCTCCTCCTGCTTTACCATCCTCAACAAATCTGGAGACACATCACAATCCTGGACATTTTCAAAATCCTAAGATTCCTCTAAACACATGTCTTGCTCGCAAGAGAAATTAGGATTTGTAATATCAGTGCTCATGTCATTGATATCTAGGGACCTGTGGAGTTTAAAGAATATACAAAGAATGAATGAATTTAAGAATGATTATTTATGTGCTATGAATGAAAGAATAAGAATTGCAAAAGTTTAACGAAATATTGGTTGATAAAAATGAAACAATACTCGTTCTAATTGATAAAAGTTATGTTTTATTAAAAAAAAAATAGATGATCGTAAGCCCATTCCAAAAATGTAATCCTATTACTCCTAGGCCCTAGAGTAACAAGAATGTTTCGAAAATTACTCTGAAAAATTCCCAAAGACTACAGGAAGTTCCTCCGCAGTGCAATTGTTCAGAGAGCTTCCCGGTTCGTAAGGGCGAATGCCCTCAAGGTTTCCTTGCTCCAATCCTTCGACGTGTATAGCATTAACCTAATGACATTCTTTTATAAGTAACCCTCCTGATATGAAGGTTTGGGATAGTGGAGGGAATGTCATCGGCTCCCACTCCACTTCACTTCCATTAAGGCGCGCCCTTCTTCCCTCTTGGCGCTTCTCAACTTCCTTCCTCCTTTGCTTATAGTCTGGCTTGAAGCCCAGACCGAAGCGATCTCTTTTCTCTTTCAGTTCTGGGATTTGAGTTTCTCATTGCAAGTATTTTCCTAACCCTCTTCCTAGTAAGGCTCCCTTTCCCACCATCATTTGTAGAGCTATCCTCGTGGCTCTTGCTATCTTTGGCACCGGTAGCTCACTCCCTTCTGAAATGAAGGTTGCATTCACAAATTCTAAAGAGCAAAAGGAGCACTCAATAGACTCTTCGTTCGTCTCGACATAAGGGGCCTTGCTAGTGACTGCGGCTATAATGTCCTCCTCCGCATTGATGGTTACTAACCGTCTATCCGTCACTAACTTTAATTTCTGGTGCAATGATGAAGGCACCACTCCCGCTGAGTGTATCCATGGCCTCTCTAATAAGCAATTGTAGGAGGGCTTAATATCCATCACCAAGAAGTCAACTTCGTATATACTCGGCCCAATTTCCAAGGGGATGTCAATCCTTCCCATCACCTTCCTTTCTGTACTGTCGAAAGCTCTTACCACATTTTGACATGTCTTCATGTGAGAACTGTCAATGGGTAATCTGTTCAAAGTAGACAATGGTAGAACAGTCAAGGCCGATCCATTATCAACGAGCACGCTTGAGAGTGTGTACCCCATGCATCGAGTGGTGATGTGCAAGGTTTTAGTTGACCCCCTACCCCCGGGTGGAATTTCATCATCATTAAAATAGATGAAATTATCCGCACTTATGTTATTCACCAACCGGTCCAGCTTGTTAACGGATATGTCATGGGTGACATATGTTTCGTTGAGCACCTTCATCAATGCATCCCGATGCACTTCAGAACTCAGAAGTAAGGCTAATACTAATATGTGAGCCGGCTGCCTACACAACTGCTCAACCACGCTATACTCACTATGCTTAAGGAACTTTAGAAATTCCTTAGCCTCCTCCTCCTTTACTGGCTATTTGACAAACACTTCAGCCTCTTTCTCCTTCTCCGCACTAACATTCTTTATTTTTGTGGGCTCCTCTCTGACACCCACTGTATCATACCGCTTCTCACTCCGTGTATGGGAACCCTCAACTTGTACATCTTTAGATGTACTGGCTATATTCTTCTCCTCCGGCACTGTCACACTGCAGTCATAACTCCATGGTACCCTCTTGCTATCTTTATAAGGGAAAGGCGTAGGCTTATGGATAATGATCTTAGGTACCGTTTGCGCCCCCACTTTATTATTCCCCAACAGGGAAATAATAATCCTTGGCCGGTTAGTTGCTTTCTGTTCATTCTCCAGTACACATACTTGTTTTTCACAAGAGCTATCTTCAAAAATTTGTAGCTCTTTGTTGTCCATAAAGCCTTGCACCAAGGCCTTGAATTCTTCACACTTTTAAACTTCATGTCCTCTTTTCTCATGAAACTCACAATAGTTCCTTGTTTCTCTTCTCTCGTTTCTAGAGGTTAACATACCTCTCTTCATCATCTCCTCTCAAATCACCTTCATAGGCATCCTCACCTCAGCAACATATTCCTTCATTCTCCTCTCACTAGCCTCGCCAACGGCATTCACTCCTTGATCGCTATGATTTGGCAATGGGTTTTTAGTATTAGGGGTATTGTTAAATTTTACTACCCCTAACTTAATAAGCCTCTCTACGGCCTTCTTAAAACCGGTACAGTTTTTGATCGAATGCCCTGGTATTCCAGCATGGTATTCGCATCTGGCGTTTGCATCATACCATTTGGGATATGGGGGCTGCAGTGGTTTCAAGTGAAAAGGAGTAATAGCATGTGCATTGTATAAGCTTTGATAAAGCTCACGATACGTCACGGGGATAGGTGTGAACTGCATCTTTTCAGAATTCTGCCTTGTACCCGACTTCTGCCTCTAAGAACTCTATTGCTCAACCGCAGTTGTTTTAGGTTAACCAACTGTGATTGCCTTCGTGCTGAAGGTGCTTGTGTTATTCACTTCATTATCCTTTTTCCTTGGGGCCAATCTTTTGGTCTCTTCCCCCTCGATTTTGCCACCCCTTATGGCATTCTCGATCATCTCTCCCGCCATGACTGTATCCGCAAAGCTTTTAGTAGTACTTCCAATCATGTGAGTGATGAATGGAGCCTTTAGAGTGTTGATGAGCAACATGGTAGTCTCTTTCTCCAACAACGGTGGTTGAACTTGCATTGCTACCTTTCTCCATCTCTGTGCATATTGCCTAAAATTTTCATTAGGCTTTTTCTCCATGTTTTGCAGCGTGATCCTATCTGGAGTCATGTCAGTCACATGATTGTACTGCTGCATGAAGGCTTGTGCAAGATCCCTCCATGAACTTATTTTGGCTCGGCTCAGTTGATTATACCATTTGGCTCTCGCTCCAATTAAACTGTCACCGAAACAAGTGGATCAACAGTTGATCATTATTCACATACCCAGTCATCCTCCTACAGAACATTGTAATGTGGGTTTCTGGGCAAGTAGTCCCGTTGTACTTTTCAAATTCTGGCATCTTGAATTTGTGAGGGAGCACCAAGTCTGAGACCAAGCTTAGATCTTTGGCATCAACTCTATGATGCCCATCAACATTCTCTAAAGCTTTGAATTTTTCCTCCAACCATCTGCAGCGTTCTTCTAACTGTCTTGCAGCCTCAGTTCTTAGATCCTCTTTTTCAGCCATATCTAAGTTTGGAATGACAGGATTTGCAGGATTGTCGCCTAAATTGAACCCTGAGTCGGTTGGGAAATTTATGGGGATCCCAGCATCGGCCGGCCCTTGTTGAAGTCTTATAGTGACAGATGGCCTCTTAGGAAGTGCCTCGGTTTGTGTAGGCACCTGGGGTGGAGTGAAACCTGGAGGATGATCCTCACCATCCTCGCCAGTAATTGCCACCTTTCCCTTATCAGTGGCCCTCAGTAGTTGAGTCATCACAGACATCATGTTCCTTTGAGCCTCTAACATTTGCTCCCTCATGTCGTTTTGCATTTTTCCCAATTGATCTTGCAATTGGTCCTGTATGTCCTTCTGTAGCTGTTCAAATCTTTGGTCCATGTTCTTAGTTTTTGCACGAGTTCCGTAGTGATGTGTTGCTTCCAAATTTTCTTTCTCTCACTCTCTCTTTTTCCCTAATATTTTTAACTAATTAGGGTCTTTCTATAAACTTGAATGCATATGATGTGATGATATGCAAATGTATGAAAGCTAAAAGATATCGATTCTGATTCAGTTTATTTTTAGAAAACATTATTTAAGAAACAAAAATCTTTACACAAAAGGGATTCCAAATACGCCTTTGCCTTCAGGCCGAAGTTTTTAACCCTATCCAACAATAAAGCTAACTCTAGACCTCTATCTGACACTAACTCATTTTTGTACTCAATACATTAGCTTGTGCCGCTAGGTCTTGTAAATGACCAGCAACCTCTTGAATCTAGGCTATAGCTTCTCCCATGAGATAATCCCTATTTCCAACTTGATCCTGAAGATGGTGAAGTTCTCCCTTCCACTGCTCTTTTCTTGCCTCGAGCTACTCAATTCGTAGCTCACAGTCTTGTAATGCTGCTTCTAATCCTCCAATATTGTGCTTCATTTCCTCGATCTTATCCAAGCTTACTTTTAACTCGACTGCAGAGTTACGACTTTGGTGATGATGAAGAGATCGTCCAAGCTCAGCCACCTTAGTTTTTAATCCTTGACTTTCCTTCTCTAGGGCCTGATTACGCGACTACATCTCTTGGAACTTCTTCTCCCAATACTCGTCCTTGGCTTTTTCTTCTTGAACCTCTTGTTGCCACTGCTATGAAGACTTCCCCAATCCAGCTCTCTTTAATGATAGTTGTGTCCTCTTATACTGCGTCTTCAAGTCATCTCAGTCTTCCTCAATCTTCCTCTTTTCTTTCCTTACTTTTTCGACCTCGATTTTCTGAACGTCGACGTCTAAGCTTAGGTACATCTTTTCCTCCTCAAGCCTCTCTATCTTTCTTCCAAGTTCCAAACTCTTCTTTTCAAACTCTTGCTTTATGACCTCTAACTCTGATGGAACTACTCGTAACTTCTCCTCCATTGATCGAGCAGCCTCCAAACTTGGTCTAGGGACATTATCATTGACTCTCCTACTAAACCACCCTTTATACTCAAGGGTTGACGTTGAGCCTTCGGTCAAGGTCTTTATACAGAAAGGCTTCTTCCAAGCCTCAGAAATCTCTCGCATCCTCTTCTTATAGTGATCTCCTTTATAAGAGAAATCATCTGAGCTAAACCCTGTATAGCCTGTATGAACTGCCTCGCTCGATATTTCCATAGAACAAGCAATGATTCATATCCAACAACTTCGCAAACTTCGGGCAAAGGGACCCAATCAAAACTGCCACAGCGGTAAAGGATTTCACTAGGAACCAACTAAGGAGCCTTCCACATAACATCTTCCTCTCGAAGATTCTAAAGAATGTCTATCTATCTCTCCTCTAAAATGTCATCTCTCCTACGCATGTCTACTGCTTCCTTTAAGGGAGAATAACCCTCAAAGAATACTCGACAAGGAACCTTGTCAAGTTTCCAGAAGTGGCTAGGGAACCAAACTAGCAACAATTGCACACATCCAATAAATCTACCCTCTTTGGCCCTTCGACATGCACTCAAAGATCTAAATGTCTCAGCTAGGATTGCTGGTACCGGTGTATTTTGCTTACCAACGCAATCAAACAAATCCGCTACTACCTCATCTATGTATCCCAATGCCTTTGGGAAAATCACCATGCCGTAAATACTCAAAGCTAGGACGTCGACCATTTTCTTTACAGCTGGATGTGTCGATATCAAATCCCTCAAAATGACACATGGAACACACTTACTATCACCCTTTTGCTGCACACGAGCTACAGCCCACTGCTCACTCATCCCAGTAATCATCACCAACTTCTTTGCAAAAGTTGGAAGGCTAGCAGGCCTAACATAAGCCTTATGACTCTAAATCCTCGGGCAACGCAGTAAAGTCATATACTCCTCCAAAGTAGGTACAAGATCAACATCACCAAATGTAAAGCAACTATAAGCAGGGTTTCAAAACTGTACCATAGCTTGAAACAAGTGCCTATCTACCTTGACGTCTAGCAAATAGGGAAGGTCTCCATAATTCTGATAGAAAAGCTGCTTAACCTCGTCATCCCATTGGGCCCAAATATCTCTCAACTCCTGAAACTCATTCTGCGTCGAATTAATACGGGTGAAGTCCCATAACTCTGATGTATGCCCCTCAGTGACACTATCTCCTTTCTCTAACTGGGTTTTCTCTGACCAGGTATAGACAGAGGCATTGTCCTCCACTTTATCAAGATATTCGTTCCCCATTACAAAACTTTCTAACTCAGAAATTGAACCGTGAATCGATATCTTTGAATGTTGAATGACATACAATAATAGCAAAACAGAATAAATTAGTATCGTATAAAAGTATAACAAACAAACACTTATAAGGGTAGTTTACTAAAAACTATCACCATAATCCCTAGGGTAAGCACTTAAAGTTCACTATATGAGTTTTAGTTCTAAAGTGAGGGTACCTGAACCAGCAGATTCCTCGGTCTTCACCCATTATAGGCTCATATAGACCAAGTTCAGTTCAGGGGGACACATTTCCCTATGGCCATGCGGAGATGAAAATCTTACGAAGACATAGGTACAGTATCCCGGAAGCAATCCATTAACTCATGCGGAGGTGAAAACCTCACGAAAGCTTAGCTTCTCACTCCCACTTAAAGGTGCGACCAACGGTCATGCAAATGCAATGTGTGCAGATAATATAACAAACATATGCAACGAACACATGAAAAGGGATCTTTATCTTTAAATCCTTTCAAATTTTTAGCATTAATACAGAAAGTTATCAATTTTTTTTGGCTTGACTCTCTTAAAGTCCTCAGTGGAGTCGTTAAGCTGTCGAAAGCATTTTGAAAGCGGGTTTGAAAAAAACCACGTTCGACTTTAAAAAAAAACAAAAACGGGAGTCGCCACCAACCTTTTAAAGTGTGATTGGATCATTTTATAAAATGTTTTGGTCTATGAAATTACGAGAAAATAGGTTCGGGAGTCAGTTACGCACGAGGAAGGATTAGCACCCTCGTAATGCCCAAAATTGGTACCAAATTGATTAATTTTGTCTTAATATCAAAAAGTTTGAAAGAATGTAGAAATAAGATCTCTTTAAAACCATAATAATTTAAGTTAAAAAGAATCAAGAGTCTTGGCTTCGAAAGAATATAAACATCATATCCAGCATGATTGGACACGATATTTTTAAACTTTCGCAACTGAAATCATCTTGTGATTTATGAAACTCGTTTTAAAGGATATTTTTAGGCATTCAGACAAACGGGAAATTGCAACCCAACATGTTAGGGCACTACTTCCCGAGTTCCTGAATACCAAAACATTGCCTCACTTTTTAAAATTCCTTTTGAATCAAATGAGATATTATTTTTTTTAAAATAATGATGTATTTCACATATTACAAGAAATTAATATTATATAAACCTAGCTACATAATACATGTTTTATCATTTTATGCAAATATAGTAAAAAAAATTAATGGCATAAATTACACAATATACGTTATCATATATTATCATAAATAACATAAATGTTCATGCATTATTGTTACATGCAAAATACAACATAGTGCATAATGAATACGACAAATATAAATTGCAATATATATAATGTTTCATGCAAATGTAACTTAAATCAATATAAATAATTAATTTCATGCGAACATGTAAAAATAATATATATAAGATTTAACCTACGAAACAAAATCAAAATAAAGAGAACCAAGAATAAATAAGCAAATTATAATATATAAAATATAAATCAAATAAAATAAAAATAAAAATATTTGGAAATATTTAGAATAATAAAAAAATAATAAAGGAGAACCCCCTTTTTAAAAAAAAGATATATGTATAAATCATATTATAAGATTTAATAACTTAATATACTAAGAAATAATGTACTAATTAATGAAATTACATATTTATATAGTAATGATAATTTAAAAACATGTATAATTAATAAGTAATAAAAAATATATATTTTATAATAAAATAGTAGTAATGTAAGGAATAATTTATGGTAAGATATATGATATATAATAAAATTTATAAACCAATTACATGTATAATGATTAAACTATATGATAAATAAAATATAAAATAATAAAAATAATATAATAAGTATAATGTAATAAAATAAATAATATATAGTAAAAATATATAACATATACATTAAAAATCTAACATATGATAAAATTTATAAAAAAATGTATATAGTATTATAGGTAATATATATTAGTTTTCATATAATAAATATTTATAAAAATAAATAATACATATATTATTTTAAAATAAATTAAATATGTAAAAAAGAAAACTAAAATCGAATTTAATTTAAAAATCTAAGGTTAATTACAAATAAATGAAAAAATTTCGGGCCTAATTGAAGGACGTGTTAAATTCGGAGGGACTCCCTGGGCAATTTGCCCTAATCCCAAAACGACGTCATTCTTCAGAATGGATTTTAATGGCCATTGTATTAAATTGAAACAAATATAAAAGATTAGGGCCGAATTAAAATAAAAATAAAATGAAATTATAAAGCTTAAAAATACGGAAGGACCAATTGAGCAATTAGCCCATTCTCCAAAAACACGCGGATACTTCCCGAGTCTCAGGTCAACGCGCGGATCCTAGCCTTAAAACGGTGTAGTTTTAGGCTTATTGACTTAAACCAAAACAGCACCGTTTTCAGAAGGCTATATATGCCAATTAAACCCTTAAAAAATCATTTAAAAACATTTCTAAAATTTTTTTCAGAAATGCTCTGAAGCTCTCAGTGCTCTGGCCATCGGTCATCATGGCTCCGGTCATCGAACCTCCATACGTGCCCACGCGCCACCGTTGACTTTGCCATTTATGGTGGCCGGAAGCTGAAAAGCTTCGTTTTTCGCCTATACTGAAAGGTAAGACTCCTTCCTCGTTTTTAAAACTATTTACCAACTATTTATATATGTATGTATATGCTTCGAATACTAAAATAATGAAAAATAATAAAAGATTGATGATTCACCTAAAAGAAACTGTTTGTATTTGGCTTTTATATTTCTTGTTAAAATCTCCATGTGTGTTTACAGGTTACAGAGGAGGCTTTTATAGCCACTGTTTCTATTACATATTTTGGGAAGAAATCTTTTATTTCTTTCCATATTTGTTTTGTTTGTTTGCTGCTGTTTCTTTCCTTCTTTGCAGGTAAATGAGAATCTTGGCAATGAGTGCTGGCGTTGATGTTGATTGCAGCGTGATACGAGGTCGGAGTCATGGCACCGATAAAGCCCACTGAAACGGCGCGAGACGAAAGGGCGTGACGCTTGGGATGGTTGCGGTAGACCAGGCATTGACTTCACGTTGGTGCTTGCGGTGCGAGATCTTCTGACGTTTGGTATGGCTTGGGAGCTGCGACGCAAACCCTAGCTAGGGTTTCCCAAAGTTTAAAATAGGTTGGGCCAATTGGGCCAATTAAGTCTTGGGTTACTAGACTAGTTTAGGGTATCAGGGGTATTGGGTATTTGATTGCAAATGGGCTGTTGGGTTAAGCGGATTATTGGGTTAGTCATTTAATTTTGGGCCTACGAGTTAGTGGGCTATGGTATTTGGGTTCTGTAAAAGGACTTAAATGGACTGTTTACTTTACTTTTTTTTGTTTAATTCCATTTTTTAATTTTTGTACGCCTGGGCAAAATATGGGTTCTACAATATATATATATATAAATTTGAGCAATCATACTTATGTTCAAATATGAATATATGTTGAAAATAAATAAAAATTTAGGTAATACAAAGGCTTAAATTACTTTTTGTGATTTGAACTTGACAAATTTTCCTATATTGTGGAACCCTAAACCTTAAATTTGACAATTGATTCGACTTTGGGGCTTGGATTTTTTTATCTAAATTAAACCTTAAATTTTGTAGTTGTTCCCACAATGGGGTTTGAATTTTTTTTTTTTGGTTCAAGTTAGTCCGTAAAAACCCTAGAGTTTAAGCCCCAATGTGCGAACAATTGTCAAGTTCAAGGACTAACTTGAACAAAAAAAGGTTTAAGCCCCAAAGTGGGAACGATTACCTAATTCAAGTCTCAACGTGAGAACAATTTACTAAGCTCAAAACCTAACTTTGGAAAAAAAAAAGTTCAGACTCGAATGTAAAAAATTTACTAAATTAGATCCAAATAGTGATTTAATCTTAACATATATGATATTTTGTGTGGGAAAATTTGGAGCATTGTTTACATCCATACCTTTCCCCATCTTTGCAGCACTTTATTTTATACTTTTCGGCCTTGTAGGTATGTATTAATTTTAACCATACCTACCCATTTTTATCCCAACCTTAGATTGTCAATCCTAGAAACCGGACCGATGATATTGACATTAAATTATAGATTAAAAATAGAGTAAATAGAAATCACGTTAGTAATTAGGACTAAATAGGAATAATAGCAAAGTAGAGAACTTAAATAGGTAAATTAGGACTAATGGTTAGTGGGGGATTTATTAAAACAAGGGTAGAATTAGGAGGGATCTATAGGATAAATAAACCAATTTTATAAAAGAATTTGGCTATATAAGCTGTCAAGATTATTTGTAGTGTTACTTTGCCTTGTGAAAATGTGGAACCTGCAGACATTGAAATTACGCACAGTGGACCGACTGGACTTGCAGTATCACACTGTTCGAATGTGTAGCTTAAAGTTAGTGGTAAACAAAATCCAGCTGCATGTTCTGCCCCTGTCCCAACAAAACCTATCCCAACCGCTTAATCAATACCATAGGTATAATTTTTTTTATGACGTTGTAACTCCTATAATTATATTTATTTTGCAAACAAACTTTGTTTTGTTTTACATTCTATGTTATTAAGAATATTTTTCTTAAACTTAATTATTTTTAAAAATACACTTCAACAAAAAATATTGCAATGTGATAACATTTTTTGCATTTAGGCTTACGATATAATTATTTTTAGAATACTACTGAACCAGATACTATTTAATTATTTTGTTTTTTATTTATAATATTGGAATAATAAAAATTTTAATAATCAATATTTATATATTGTATCAATTTAGCTTTGATTCTAAAAATAACCTTTAACTCTTACACCTTGTATAGTATGATTTTCTTTTTAGTTTTGTTTTTTTATGACTCTTTCACCTTAAAAGCTAAAAAAATAAATTTATCAATTAAATTTGATCCAAAATATATTAAAATTAAAAATATAAAAAATTTATCTTTTTTTTTTTATTGTTTTAAACTTAACTTTGAATGTTACAAATCAAAGCAAAACTGTAAAAAAAATACAAAATTGCACTATATATATGTTAGGGAGTTGAATTTTTTAGAATAAAGATTAAATTGACACAATGTATAAACGATGAGAGATAAAACTACTATTATGTCAAAATTAAAAGCTGTCAAAGTTTTATAAAATGTTCGGCGATAGAATCCATCAAACTGGTTGAATCAAAAAACGATGGTTTAACCCAATAGCCTATATACTAAATGACCCGTCATTGCAACGGATTAGTGACTCCTCCTTCGGCTTACGTACTAAGCCATGGCATTAGCTAGCAGGTACGATAGTTTAACATAACTATCAATCAAAGAAGCCCTTCTCGAGGAGAAACTGAGAACAAGTTACCTAAAAACCATCGTATAACCGAAGAAAATCCTCCCTAGATTAAACTCAAACATTATGTGTAACACCTCAGACCCGGCCCAGACGTTATGGCCAGATCTGACGTGTCACATGGACTTACGACTTAGTATGCATTCATTGGTTTAAGTGATTAGGGTGGTCTTTGTAAAAAAACAGCAATTGAATGAAAAGCCGGTTTATCAATCTTTAGGCTATCCATTTGTCGTGCTTGTTGAGTCTTGAAAGTGTTCATTAATTTTGAAAATTAGCGCAGCCTCACACTAGCAGTTTCGACATAGTATAAATATAATCAGAAAAAACTATAGCGGAAAAGAGAAATTTATATAGTGGCCTTATTACAACTTAAAACCCAAAATTAAATCAGAATATAAAAATAATAAAAATAAACTAACTTAGAAAAACCAACTTTGCGGATGATGTGGCCACTCAAGATCCCTCACGGCTCCAAGCCCACTATGGTTGGGGATTTCTGCGCAGAGATGAAAATAAAGGGTGAGTTTGGTAAACTCGATTATGTGTAACATAACCCAACCATAGCCCAAAACAGATCAAACCTCGTAGTCGGACTTATCTAGGCCTTGGCCCAATACAGTAAATCGAAATGAAACTCAAGGCCCATACGGATACGTAACAAATATATCATGAATGCAGAAATCCCAACCCAGAGCCATCCATAACACCCCGTACCAGCCTTACACCATGTGGGGAGACTACTCGACCCACCCAACGGCTACACACCGCAGAAATTGCAAATGAGGTCGCGGATATTGTGACAAAGTCACTAGATACGAATATTATGGCGAGGCCACCAGAATGTATATATATGTTTATATATGTGGCGAAACCACGGATTGCAAATGAGGTCGCGGATATTATGACGAAGTCACCAGAACAGATATATATGTGGCGAGGCCACTAGATTGTAGCGAGGCTGCCAAAACGCTTCCTCCATCAATATAAACACATGTCCCATGCAAAAGAATAATATGTCATGGCATACGTACACAGAAACAGAAAATCATGCTTTTCAGATAAAATAAAATATCCCTAGGGGTAAAATCGTAATTTTTCATGTATAAGGGTATTTCAGTAATTATTACCTATTGCTAGGGTTTCATGCTCATTCTAACGTTTACCAAGTAATCAGAAGTACTTATCTCGTCTTTTTACCAAAGTGGGCCTGTTGGCCCATTGCCCCGTTTTCGACCCATTAAGCCCAAATATACCACAGTACGAAAAAATGCACACTCTGCACTCTAATCATCCAAATGCACCATATTCATTAACAACTGTCTCACGAGCTCTCGCACGCTCGCGAGTTCACAAAATACCAGCGTTTCGGTATTTCGGCTTTTACTGATTTAGTCTAAGGAAGGGTGTGGTTTACACACCTGGTTGATGACGATTGATGACGATATCTCCCACGCGATAATCCTACGACTGATCACTAACACATTAGACTTACGAATTAATGATAACTACCATAAATCCACGTCAACTAACCCAATCATCACACAAGTTAGTCATTTACGCACGAGGGGCAAAATAGTCATTTTACCCTCCAGGGGTAAATCGGTAGTCCTACCCTACAGGGGTATTTTAGTAATTCTACAACTTATCCACTTGGGCCTACGGACCCATTAGGACTACATGGCCCATTTTAGCCCATCGCGGCTCGAAATAGCCATCCTACTGCTAGAGTAATGAGAAATACACACTTGTTAGGAGACTGCAGTTAATCCGCGCTCCCACACTCTTAGTTGACGCCCAACCCAAACGAGCACCCCACCAAGCGAAAGGGATCAGCCCAGAAGGGTATGCCAACTCTCCTCATGGTTTGCTCTATTTAAAGCCAGCTCTCCATCAACTCTTATGTTAGCTTCCCGATGTGGGATCCCTCCATCATCAGAGTTTAAAACCAACACCAACTATTGTCGTCCCAACATAGCAAAATAATCAACCTTTGCATGCCAAGGGATTCGAACCAAAGTCCTCTCACATGCCAAATCACGCCACCACCACTAGGCCATCAACTCATTTGTGTCATAAGTCCAACACATTAAAATTTAAAGCGCACCTACTTGCTTCTAGATTTATTAAAAAGAAAAACCAAAATAAATTGCAAGAGCCAAGACTTGAACCTTGGACCCCTTGCTTCCTCTATGGCGTCACTTCCTTGTCCCCTGAGTGGCGCTACCTTGCCACTACACCACACTCCTTTTTGTGTCATCTTTTACCCCTTTACTCTTAAAAGCCCAAATGCCAATTGCATCACTTGTTCTTAAAATCAAAATTCTGAAGACTACCACGGATTAATCTTAAGTTTCGGCCTTCCAAAGGCCCACTAACCTACTAAAATATATATTTTAACCAACCAGAACACACCCAAATTTTTAAAAAAGCACAGAAACACAGAAAAACCAAAAATTGGGCGTTACAACTCTACCCTTCTTAAAGAAATTTCGTCCTCGAAATTTTACCTGAATCAAACAGATGAGGATATTGTTGACGCATCGCCACTTTTGGCTCCCAAGCAGCTTACTCTCTGCCATGATTACGCCACAGCACCTTTACTAGCGGAACTGATTTCCTTGTCAAAATCTTAACATCTCGATCCAAAATCTGCACAGGCTCCTCCTCAAAAGTCAAGTCTATTTGGACCGCGATCTCTGCAACCGGCACAACATGAGTAGGGTCAGAATGATACCGCCTTAACATGGAGACGTGAAAGACATCATGAGTCCTATCCAACTTTGGAGGTAGCTCCGATTGATAAGCCACTGGACCCACTCGCTTAAGAATCCGATAAGGCTCAATGAACCGCGGACTTAACTTGCCTTTCCTCCCAAACCATAATATTTTCTTCCAAGGTGAAACCTTCAAGAAGACCATATCACCCACAAAGTACTCAATTCCTTTGCGCTTCAAATCTGCATATGGCTTTTATCTATCAGATGCTTCTTTCAATCGGTCTCTAATCAACTTGCCCTTATCCTCAGTATCTGACACCAATTCAGGTCCAAAAACCTGTCGTTCACCCAACTCGGTCCAAAAACTAGGTGTATGACATCTTCGCCCATACAGTACCTTATAAGGAGCCATTTGAATACTTCCCTGATAACTGTTGTTGTATGCAAACTCTGCCAACAGTAAGTAATCCTCCCAACTGCCTCGAAAGTCAATAACGCATCCCCTCAACATGTCTTCCAGAATCTGAATAACCCTTTCCGACTGACCATTAGTCTGAGGATGAAAGGCTGTACTAAAGTTCAACCGCGTACCCAACGCCTCATACAACTTTTTCCAAAACCGAGATTTGAATCTAGGATCTCGATCAGAGATAATCAACACTAGCACTCCGTGAAGTCGCATTATTTCCGCCACATACAATTTGGCTAACTTCTGAAGTGAATAATCAGTGCAGACAGGTATAAAATGAGTAGATTTGGTCAACCTATCCACAATTACCCAAATCGAGTCCTTCTTCGACGGAGTCAAGGGTAACCCACTAACAAAATCCATGGTTACCCTCTCCCACTTCCAAAGTGGTACTTTCACTAGCTGCAAAAGTCCAAAAGGTAATTGATGTTTAGCTTTCACTAGCTGACAAGTCAGACATTTTCCTACAAATTCTGTTACCTCTCGCTTCAATCCAGGCCACCAATACAACTCCTTTAAGTTGCGATACATTTTATTCCCTCCAGGATGCATAGCACATAAACCTCCATGAGCTTCTTTTAGAATTGCTTGCATCAAGTTATAGTCCTTCGGAATACAAACTCTACCTCGGTAACACAGAACTCCCTCACTATTCAGTCTGAACTCAGAAGTATCCCCATTCTTAACCTACTGGAATCGAGAAACCAGGGACTTATCCCTTGACTGTTTTTCCTTAATCTCATCCACCCAGGTCGGCCTAACTTGCAGTTCTGCTAACAGACTACCGTCGTCATACAGACTCAAACAAGCAAACATGGCTCTCAGATCAGATACAGTTTTACGGCTTAGGGCATCAGCCACCACATTAGCTTTGCCTGGGTGATACTCAATCGTGTAGTCATAATCTTTAAGCAACTCTATCCATCTCTGCTGCCTAAGGTTCAGCTCCTTCTGAGTCAGCAAGTACTTAAGACTCTTATGATCTGTGTATATAATACACCTTTCTCCGTATAGGTAATGTCTCTAAATCTTAAGCGCAAAGATTACCGCTGCCAACTCCAGATCATGAGTAGGATAGTTAACTTCATGTGGTTTAAGTTGTCACGATGCATAAGCAACCACTTTACCCTCTTGCATCAGCACACAGCCCAACCCTACATGTGATGCATCACTGTATACGGTAAAATCTTTTCCAGACACCGGCTGAATCAGTACAGGTGCCTCGGTCAGAACTTTCTTCAGCTTCTCAAAATATTCCTGGTTTTTCTCAGTCCAAACAAATGGTACCCCCTTCCTTATAAGCTTTGTCAAAGACGCTGCCATCACAGAAAATCCTTCCACAAACCTTCTATAATACCCAGCTAATCCTAGAAAACTTCAAATTTCTGACACTAATCTCGGTGGCTTCCATTCCAGAATCGCTTCAATCTTTCGAGGGTCCACCTTGATCCCTTTAGCAGAGACAACATGCCCCAAGAAAGTTACCTCTCTCAACCGAACTCACACTTACATCGAATTTCGCATAAAGCTCCTTCTCCTCCTCAAAGACTTGCAAAGACAATACGAAGATGCTCATCATGCTTCTCCTCAGTTTCAGAATAAACCAGAATATCATCGATAAAGACGACTAAGAATCGATCCAAGTATGGCTGGAACACTCGATTCATCAGATCCATAAATGCCGCAGGTGCGTTCGTCAACCCAAATGGCATAACGAAGAACTCATAGTGACCATACCGAGTTCTGAATGCCGTCTTGTGAATATCCACCTCCTTAACCCTCAATCGATGATACCTGCGGATCGAAGGTCAATCTTGGAAAATACTGAAGCTCCTCTAAGTTGATCGAATAAATCATCGATTCTCGGCAGTGGGTACTTGTTCTTAATCGTCAGTTTGTTCAACTGCCGATAATCGATGCACATTCGCATTGACCCTTCCTTCTTCTTAACGAACAACACTGGTGCTCCCCACGAAGACACACTTGGTCTAATGAAGCCTCTATCCAATAACTCTTGAATTTGGGCTTTCAGCTCCACCAACTCCTTCGGTGCCATCCTATAAGGTGCAATGGGCATTGGTGCCGTTACAAGCAACAAGTCGATTCCAAACTCAACCTCTCGGTTTAGGGGCAAACCCGAAAGCTCCTCTGGAAAAACATCTTGAAAATTCTTGACGGTTCTAACTTTATCCACTGTCAGACCCTCAATTTCCGATTGGCTTACAAATGCCAAATAAGCCTCACATCCCTTTCGAATCCACTTCTCGACTCTCAATGCCGACACCACATTAGACAGATAATCCCTACGCTCGCCTATCACCAAAACCTCCTCATCCTTTATGCTCTTTAACATCATTCGCTTAGTAGCACAATCCAAAGTAGCCCTATGCTTAACAAGCCAATCTATTCCCAAAATAAGATCGAATTCTCCGAAAGGTAGCTCCATCAGATCTCCAGAGAAAAATTTTCATTGAGTTTCTATAGGCACATCTCTATATAGTTTATCTACCCTAACCGAGTGACCCAAAGGACTTAGTACAGATACCCCACTCACGGTCACCTCAGAGCGCACACCCAACACCCGTATATAACACATGTAACATACGAATGGGTAGATCCAACATCTATCAACGCAGTGTATGGCATACTAGAAATCAGAAACGTACCAGTTATGACGTCAGGTGCATCACCCTCCTCTCGACGATGAGCTACATACACCAACACCGGCTGACGAGCCTTAGCAAATCCAGCACCCCTGCCAGACGCTTCTCTTCCTTGACCATTTCCATTACCACCTTTGCCTTGCCCACGTCCTCTCGGAAACTGTGGCCCACCCCTCACTGGTTGAGCGACCCTCTGCTCTAAAACTTGAACCTGATCTGGTTCCTAGGGACAGTCCTTAACCCTATGATCCATAGATCCACATCGGAAACAAGCACCAGAACGTTTCTGACACTCGCCCATATGTATCTTCCCACAACTCCTACAACCTTGCGGTCTAACAGCATTCATCGGTACTACTCAAACTGTCTCCATTACCCTTGTTCTCTTAACATTCCTGTTCATACCACCTGAAAGTCCTGAATCTCTCCTAAAACGGTTTTGATCTTTCTCACGATTCTGTCTTTCTGTACGCTTCACTTCCTCAGCTATCTTAGCTTTCTCCACTAAAGCAAAATGGTTACACTCCTCTGCGAGCAATTAGCACCCTAAGTTCATCTCTCGGACCATCCTCGGCGCGTCGCTACGCTCATACTCTGAGCGACAATCTCGAAAGCATACCGCTCGGGTCGAAACTCGGACTCATACTCACCACCGACTTACTCCCTTACATCGAGTTCGAAATTCTTTCCTAAGCGTCCACGTAACTAGCCCCAACATACTTTCCTTTGAAGGTCATGTCTTAAACAGCCCCTGTGTCACACTCGGCAAGAAAAGTTCCATCTCTCACCGTGATCCACCATTGATAAGCCTCATCCCTGAGTAACGATATGGCTCCCTTCAGCTTCTTCTCCCACAGAGCAGATCCGGATCATCCATAATCCGCTCTGTGGCTTCTAACCAATACTCACCACATTCAGAGCTACACCAGATACGCCCCTAAATATCTCTACTCCATTGGCCCGGAACTACTCAGAAATAGACCCCCGAATTTCGTTTCCTGTACTTGCCTCTGCAACCCTTTCCAAAACTCGAAGCATCGCTTGGGACAGAGCATCGTCCCCAACACCTCGATCATGAGACTCTACCTTCGTTCACGGTGTGGTACGGTGCATCTGCTGCTTACAGCACATGTCCTCGAAGACGAAGATTCAGCTTGAGCATTACCTCAGCCACATCCACGGCCTCTTCCACGAGCTGCTTGTGTACTCATTTTGTATTATCTGATTAAGAATTTTATGAATCAGTTTAATATTTCAGTGTTTATTACAGATGTCTTATGAATAACAGTAATTCAGAGTTTGAGTTTGTTTTCTTTCGCGGTAGCCTAGCTACAGTCTCAGTCTCCTTATCAGAGTTTCTATAGTTCCAGTGTTACCCTAACTAAAGTACCATGATAAGGTTTTGTACAAGCACATAACAGATATTTCAGAAACAATCAGAAAGGCTCAGAAAACTTACAGACTTGGGCCGGAGATTCGGTGTGCCACCTAAAAAAAACTAGTTTTAGAAAACTGATTTTAATCTTTAAAATCATCTATTTGTAAAGAGAAAATACTGGAAATATTCTCCAAAAAAATTTATAATCAAGTTCCTAAAAAATGATTTTCAAAAACCTTTATTCAATGTTTCTTTAAAACTCCCGTTTTTAGACCCGTTCCACAGTCGAGTTGTTGTAACTTGGCTCTGATACCACTAAATGTAACACCTCAGACCCGGCCGAGACGTTATGGCCAAATCTGACGTGTCACATAGACTTATGACTTAGTATGCATTCGTTGGTTTAAGTGATTAGGGTGGTCTTTGTAAAAAAAACAACAATTGAATGAAAAGTCGGTTTATCAATCTTTAGGCTATCCATTTGTCGTGCTTGTTGAGTCTTGAAAGCGTCATTAATTTTGAAAATTCGCGCAGCCTAACACTAGCAGTTTCGACATAGTATAAATATAATAAAAAAAACCATAGCGGAAAGAGAAATTCATATAGCGGCCTCATTACAACTTAAAACCCAAAATTAAATCAGAATATAAAAATAATAAAAAATAAACTAACTTAGAAAAACCAACTTTGCGATGATCCGCCACTCAAATCCCTCAAAGCTCCAAGCCTACTATGGTTGGGGATTTCTGAGAGATGAAAATAAAGGGTGAGTTTGGTAAACTCGGTGTGTAACATAACCCAACCATAGCCCAAAATAGATCAAACCTCGTAGTCGACTTATCTAGGCCTTGGCCCAAAGATGTAAATCGAATGAAACTCAAGACCCATAGCAGAATCTGAGAACAAATATATCATGAATGCAAAATCCCAACCCAGAGCCATCCATAACACCCCGTGCATCATCTTACACTATGTGGGGAGACTACTCGACCCATCCAACCACTACACACCACGTAAATTGCGGCGAGGTCGCGGATATTGTGATGAAGTCACCAGATACTGAGATATTGTGGCGAGGCCACGGTAATCGATATATATGTTTATATATCCGCGGTTAAACCTCAAATTGCAAAATGAGGTCGCGGATATTGTGACGAAGTCACCGTAACAGATATATATGTGGCGAGGCCACGGATCGCAAATGAGGCCGCGAAACACTTCCTCCATCAATATAAACCCATGTCCCATGCAACGAGAATAATATGTCATGGCATACGCATACGTAAAACAGAACATCATGCTTTTCAGATAAAATAAAATATCCCTAGGGGTAAAATCGTAATTTTTCATGTATAAGGGTATTTCAGTAATTATTACCTATTGCTAGGGTTTCATGCTCATTCTAACGTTTACCAAGTAATCAGAAGTACTTACCTCGTCTTTTTACCAAAGTGGGCCTGTTGGCCCATTGGCTCGTTTTCGGCCCATTAAGCCCAAATATACCGTTGTACACAAAAGTGCACACTCTGTACTCTAATTATCCAAATGCACCATATTCATTAACAACTGTCTCACGAGCTCTCGCACGCTCGTGAGTTCACAAAATACCAACGTTTCGGTATTTCGGCTTTTACTGATTCAGTCTAAGGAAGGGTGTCGTTTACACACCTGGTTGATGACGATTGATGACGATATCTCCCACGCAATAATCCTACGACCGATCACTAACACATTAGACTTATGAATTAACGATAACTACCATAAATCCACGTCAACTAACCCAATCATCACACAAGTTAGTCATTTACACACGAGGGGCAAAATAGTCATTTTACCCTCAGGGGTAAATCGGTAGTCCTACCCTACAGGGGTATTTTAGTAATTCTACAACTTATCCACTTGGGCCTACGGACCCATTGGGACTACATGGCCCATTTCAGCCCATCGCGGCCCGAAATAGCCGTCCTACTTCTAGAGTAATGAAAAATACACGCCTGTTAGGAGACTGCAGTTAATTCGCGCTCCCACACTCTTAGTTGACGCCCAACCCAAACGAGCACGCCACCAAGCGAAAGGGATCAGCTCAGAAGGGTATGCCAACTCTCCTAATGGTTTGCTCTATTTAAAGCCAGCTCTCCATCTACTCTTATGTTAGCTTCCCGATGTGGGATCCCTCCATCATCAGAGTTTAAAACCAACACCAACTATTGTCGTCCCAATATAGCAAAATAATCAACCTTTGCGTGCCAAGGGATTCGAACCAAAGTCCTCTCACATGCCAAATCACGCCGCCACCACTAGGCCATCAACTCATTTGTGTCATAAGTCCAACACATTAAACTTTAAAGCGCACCTACTTGCTTCCAGATTTATTGAAAAGAAAAACCAAAATAAATTGCAAGAGCCAAGACTTGAACCTTGGACCCCTTACTTCCTCTTTGGTGTCACTTCCTTGTCCCCTAAGTGGCGCTACCTTGCCACTACACCACACTCCTTTTTGTGTCATCTTTTACCCCTTTACTCTTAAAAGCCCAAACGCCAATTGCATTACTTGTTCTTAAAATCAAAATTCCGAAGACTACCATGGATTAATCTTAAGTTTGGGCCTTTCAAAGTCCCACTAACCTACTAAAATATATATTTTAACCAACCAGAACACACCCAAATTTAATAAAAAACAGAGAAACACAGAAAAACTAAAAATTGGGCGTTACATTATGAAACTCCAACTTAAGGCCTCGCTGGCCTTATAATAGGGGCCAATCCCTCATTGGCCCTATCATAGTTATGTTTCAGGGAAAATGGTAGACTCCTAGGATTAACCCGAGTTGGAAGTCGCCGAGTTGATAAGATAACTGCTAGCTTCATGTTGTTTTTCTCTATATTTGGTATAAGTCCAACATTGATATGCGTATAAGTCCAACATTGATACGCTCGATCTTTTTATATATATAAACTTGAACAATCATACTTATGTCCAAATATGAATATATGTTGAAAAGAAATAAAAATTTAGGTAATATAAAGGGTTAAATTACTTTTTGAGATCTGAACTTGACAAAATTTCCCATATTGTGGAACCTTAAACCTTAAATTTGACAATTGATTCTACTTTTGGGGCTTGGATTTTTTTATCTAAATTAAACCTTGAATTTTGTAGTTGTTCTCACAATGGGGTTTGAATTCTTTTTTGGTTCAAGTTAGTCCGTAGAATCCCTAGAGTTTAGGCCTCAATGTGGGGACAATTGTCAAGTTCAAGGATTAACTTGGACAAAAAAAGTTTAAGCCCCAAAGTGGGAACGATTGCCTAATTCAAGTATCAATGTGAGAACAATTTACTAAGCTCAAAACTTAACTTTGGAAAAAAAAAAGTTCAGAGTTGAATGTAAAAAAGTTACTAAATTAGATCCAAATAGTGATTTAATCTTAACATATATGATATTTTGTGTGGGAAAATTTGGAGCACTGTTTACATCCATACCATTCCCAATCTTTGTAGCACTTTATTTTATACTTTTCGGCCTTGTAGGTATGTATTAATTTTAACCATACCTACCCATTTTTATCCCAACCTTAGATTGTCAATCCTAGAAACTGGACCGATGGTATTGACATTAAATTATAGATTAAAGATAGAGTAAATAGAAATCACGTTAGTAATTAGGACTAAATAGGAATAAAGTAGAGAACTTAAATAGGTGGTTAGTGGGGGATTTATTAAAACAAAGGTAGAATTAGGAAGGATCTATAGGATAAATAAACCAAGTTTATAAATGAATTTGGCTATATAAGCTGTCACTGCTCATTTGCTTCTCATGTTTTAATTTCAAAAGCTGTTGTATTTGGTAGTTAATTTTCGTTCAAAATTTTATTGAGCATTATATTTCTAAGCAACCAAGCACCATTTTCTTTTTTAAATTCTCAAGTAAAACACCAACTTTTTCTTCTTAAACATTGGTTCGATTATTGAGCAGACCGCTCGAAAGTCATGAAGGAATGCAAGACCAAAGGTAAACAATCTATTTTCATATCAAATATGCATGAAATGCTTTTGACTAAAGTTTCAACGGTTTAGATAGAAAATATAAATATATAAATAATCTTTGTTTTTTTATGATATGGCTTCATGAAAATAGTGGATTAAAGCTGGCGAAGCTAAGAAATGTTGTTTAAAATGGTTTTGTTCTTGAGGAAGACGATGAATAGTAGCTGATTCCTAAAGGAAAGAGTTAGGTGAGATTAACATTTAATTAGCAGTCTAGATCTACAAATATATGTATGTTAGGAGGGTTAAAAGTTAGGACATGGGGTACGTATTAGAATAATAAAAATCTGCAAGAGATAACGTAAGTAGTGGGCTGTTGTTGAATAGAGAATGAATTAAATTGTTTTAGACAATATGTGATGTGTATTTTTCATGCGGTTGAAAAATACCGGAGGAGCATCGACTAGCAGAGACAAAGGGAAGGAAAATGTCACATAATCGACATTGTGGTGAACAAGGTGAGTACATTATATACTGCATTTGAAAATGAGGTCGCACTCTACTAAAAGCAAGTATGACTTGCGAACCCTATCTTCATGTTGTGAATTGAACATGTGCATGTGCGAACCTTTTCCATGCATTGTGCAAACCTCATCTATGCGTTGAGCGAACTCTTAGCATGAATCTATGTCTGTGTGTTTTTACATGCTATGCGAACCTTGAGAAAAATATATACATGCATCCAGGGTTAGGTTATATGTATGATATATATAGGCCTTTAAATTTTGCTATATAATATAATTTGTGTGTACTGTTATATATTATATATAGGTTTGTGGCTTTTAATTTATGTAATATATATGCATTGATGTAAAAGGGAATTGTTATATATCATGAATGTATGCGTAAAGGTTATTATAAATAATATATGTACATAACTTTACATTAAAAGGGTTTTGTATTATATGTATGCATGCGTGGGTTTTAATATAAAATATATATTTACATACCTTTGCACTAAAAAATTTTGTTCTATCTATTATATATAAATGTATATATATGCGGTGTGCGAACCCTCAGTCTACTATGCTGTTGTTTTATGCTTAATTTTCTATTTTGCAAGCTATTCTACGATGTGTTGTGGTCCTTTGAGCTCTATTAAAAATTGTGAGCCTAAAATGACATGATCTGTAAATGTGTATTACTACGATATGTTGGCACTGTGAATTTTTGGAACTATTAGATATAGTTGGCATGCCATAGGGTCGTGAGTGCTCACCTATGTAATGTGATAGGGCATTATGGCCCGATGAGTTGATGGAGAAATAAGGGAATGTCGAGTAATGCTTCATTCACCGGGGATCGTACGGGTGTGTTTTTAGGAGAGTGTGAGCATTCGTGCTACACTTATATGGTGATTTGAGTGACTCTATGAGTCTTAGGGTGTGTTTTAGGAGAACCGTTTATCCAATAAGTGTATTATTTAATTATGTTTCAT
This sequence comes from Gossypium longicalyx, assembly GCA_025698465.1. Taxonomy (NCBI): domain Eukaryota; kingdom Viridiplantae; phylum Streptophyta; class Magnoliopsida; order Malvales; family Malvaceae; genus Gossypium; species Gossypium longicalyx. Next base: position 55,468,994 of record CM046996.1, read on the forward strand.
TTTCACAAATTTCTAATATATCACTAAACTAAACGGGGTTGATTATATATGAATTAAAGACACGCGAATCGATTGTATGCAAACCACCTACGTGTAAAACTGTTTATGTGCTAACTGTTTTATGCGATCTGTTTAGAGGTGAGTTATTTAGTTTGTGAATTATTGATGTGTTTTCTTCTGTTGTGTACATGTGTATTCACTGAGCCTTCACAATCTTATCTCTTTTAGCAGTGGAAAAGTGATAATAGTATGTATTCTTAATAAAAATCGGGGGTTTATACTTAACTATATAGTGGCATCCTTAAATTCTATTTACGTGTCATGGAACATAAAAAACAAAACCTCAAGCCTAAATCCCATGCCATAGTTCAAAATAAAATATATTCAAACTTTGAATAATTAAATAAATTAAATAATAAGCCTAAATAATTTAAAAAATAAAAACTGAGGCAAGACCCTCTGGATGTCTCGTCCACGTTTTAAATTGGTGGGTTATCTATAAGGATGGAAATAAATGGGGGATTGAGCTATGATGCTTAGTGTGAGTCACTTCATTAGAAAATCATAGCAAACAGTCGTTAAGACATATTAAATAATAACACATAGAATAATCACATTCAACTAACAATTCCAAGTATCGATTTTTCAAATTAACCATCAATAGTACCACACATTTCACATTAGCCATTTCAAAATATCAATATCACAGTTTACTCATCCATATATATAAATATATATATTTAAGTCATCTTAGACATTCCAGTTGAGTATGCGCATGCTTTCATAAATGTCATACAATTTTGGTTTTAACATAAAAGATCCTACCCCACCGCTACACACGACAATGGAGTTCCCCAAAACTCCAACCACCAACACACTGGATTGTGGATTAACCACCAATGGTTTGCAAAATAACTACCAATGGCTATGGAGACACCGCAAAAACACAGCAGATGGAATCTGCCATGGTGTGGGTAGATAGCAAAATGATACAGTAAAATCTACCAATGGCCGGGACGCACAACATGTTTGCGGTAATAGTTTCCAAAGGGTTGTGGATGCACAAAAACGTTGCAGGTGAAATCATACATGGTCGTGAGTACGCAGCAAAATAAATACAAAAAAACTATCAATACTTCCTCTGTTCATTACGTCCCACCCCATGCAATGCAAGTTTATTGGCAATTTATATATAGAAACCTTAAATAGTTATATTAAGTCACGTGTTAGTTAATTATTATTACTATATCAAGTTTGTTGGCAAATTAACGAGTTAATTCCTTCCAAAAAGAAAAAGAAGTGCTAATTATAGTAAGTAAAACTTGGTCATACTGTTTACCCACGCTAATTAAAATAGAAAATGTTTAGTTGGTTGTAATTTGGCCTTACTCTATCTATATAAGATGGTTTGAAACAAAATAAAAGATAGAAATCATTCTCTCTTTGAAGTAAATAAAAATAAAGTATGGCTATTCAATTTAATTTTGTTTCATCCATGTTAATACTAGTATTTCTGTCCATATCATCCGTTGAAGGTCAAGGAGGAGGAGGTGGTGGTGTTATTGATATTGTTGCAAAGTTTGGTGCAAAGGCAGATGAGAAAATAGATTTGAGTAAGGTAAGCAAAATATCATATAACTTTATAGTCAGCAGATAAAAGTATGCATAACTATTTCCAAATCTCTTCTCTTTATATGTATCTTTTTTATTTTTTTATTTGGTTTTAGCCATTGTTGGATGCATGGAAAGAAGCATGTGCCTCGACATCACCGTCAAAAATTGTGATTCCTAAAGGGATATATTTTTTAAGTACAGCTACCTTAGATGGTCCTTGCAAGGCTCCTATTGAGCTTCAAGTTGAAGGCACTGTGAAGGCTCCGGCACACCCTGGTGCTTTCAATGAGCCTAAATGGATTGCCTTCAATAGGATTGAAATTTTCAAATTGTCTGGTGGAGGAGTTTTTGACGGCCAGGGAACTACTGCTTATAAAAGGGAAGGTTGCAAAGGTCATGATTATTGTGGTTCACTTCCAATTGTAAAGTTATTTTCTTATTGAGAAGTTACGACTTTTGTTTTTATAAATAGAATTAAGTATAATTATTTTTTGTTTCATTCTAGAATTAAACAGAAAATTATTTTTTGTTTCATTCTAGAATTAAACAGAACCTAAGGTTTGATTTTTTAACCAACGCAATGATACAAGATATAACTACCAAAGACAACAAGCAGTTCCAGGCTAATGTTCTAGGATGCAAAAACATTACTTTCGAACATTTCACCGTATCTGCACCTGACGAAAGCCCAAACACAGACGGGATTCACATTGGGAGATCAGATGGGGTCAATGTTCTTAACTCAGAGATAAAAACTGGTGACGATTGTGTTTCAATTGGGGATGGTTCCAAAAATTTGGTTATCAATGGAGTAACTTGTGGACCAGGACATGGTATCAGTATTGGCAGTCTCGGATTGTTTAAAAACGAAGAACCCGTTGATGGAGTTACAGTAAAAAACTGCACCATGACTAATACTTCCAATGGTGTTAGAATCAAAACTTGGCCAGGTGCTGAACCTGGCACTTGTTCGAACATTCACTTTGAGGATATTACCGTGACCAATGTCACTTCTCCTATTATAATTGATCAGAAATATTGCCCATGGAACAAATGCAAAATAAATGTATGTACATATTTATCAAAATTGTAAGAGAGCAAAAAGAGTTAATCGGTCATTGAATCATTATTTTGTTGATGCAGGAAGAATCAAAAGTTAAACTAAGCAATATTAGTTTCAAAAACATTCACGGCACTTCAAGCGTCCGTAAGCTGTCAAGATTATTTGTAGTGCTACTTTGCCTTGTGAAAATGTGGAACTTGCAGACATTGAAATTACGCACAGTGGACCGACTGGACCTGCAGTATCAATATGTTCGAATGTGAAGCCTAAACTTAGTGGCAAACAAAATTCAGCTGCATGTTCCGCCCGTATCCCAGCAAAACCTACCCCGACCGCTTAATTAATAGCATAGGTATAAATTTTTTTGATGACGTTGTAACTCCTATAATTATATTTATTTTGCAAACAAATTTTGTTTTGTTTTACACTCTATGTTATTAAGAATATTTTTCTTAAACTTTATTATTTTTAAAAATACATTTCAACAAAAACTATTGCAATGTGATAACATTTTATGCATTTAGACTTACGCTATAATTATTTTTAGAATACTGCTGAAACAGATACTATTTAATTATTTAGTTTTCTATTTATATAAATTTGTTGTTTTTTATTAATAAAATTGGCATAATAAAAATTTTAATAATCAATATTTATACATTGTATCAATTTAGTTTTGATTCTAAAAATAACCTTCAACTCTTAGACCTTGTATAATTTGATTTTCTTTTTAGTTTTGTTTTTTTATGACTCTTTCACCTTAAACGAAAAAAAATTATCAATTAGATTTGATCCAAAATATATTAAAATTAAAAATATAAAAATTTTATCTTTTTTTTATTGTTTTAAATTTAACTTTGAATGTTACACATAAAAGCAAAACTGTAAAAAAATACAAAATTGCACTATATATAGGTTAGGGAATTGAACTTTTTAGAATAAAGATTAAGTTGACACAATGTATAAATGATAAGAGCTAAAATTACTATTATATCAATATTAAAAGCTGTCAAAGTTTTATAAAATGTTCGGCGATGGAAAACATCAAACTGGTTGAATAAAAAAACAATGGTTTAACCCAATAGCCTATGTACTAAATGACCTGTTGTCAAGACCATTTTTAAATCGAGTTTTGGAAAATGGGAATCGACTATAAGAAAAACGAAAACAAGAGTCGCCAGCAATCTTTTTAGGTGTGATTGGGTCACCTTATAAAATGTTTTGTTTTAAAACATTAATTTTGGTCTACAAAAGTCGAGAAAAAGGATTCGGGAGTCGGTTACGTACGAGGAAGGGTTAGCACCCTCGTAACGCCTAGAAATTGGTACCTAATTGATTATCAAGTGTCTTTAATGTCGGAAATTTGAAAGTTTTAAGATGCAAACCTCTTTTAATTAGAATGTCTCAATTTTGAAAATTAAGGCTCACTTATTTCAAACGAGTCAAAACATCACATCCAATAAGTTAGGATGCAACATTTTAAAACCTTCGAAACTAAACTCGTTTTTCGAAAATTTCTATCTCGAAACAACAAAACACCATATCCAGTAAGTTAGGACACTATGTTTTGGAATTTTGAAATAGTTGCTCATATTTTGAAAACCTTAGAACTTAGAAGGGTGCTTGACTATTTGAACTCAACGAGAAAAGTTGCAACCCAGTAAGTTAGGGCACTACTTTTCTCGAAGCTTCCAAACATCAAAATATTGCCTCATTTTTAAAATTCTTTTTTAATTAAGTAAAATATATCTTTTGGTTTTAAAAAAATGATGTGTTTTTGTATATCACAAGGAATAAAATAAATCTAACTACAATATACATGTTTTATCATTTCATGCAAATATAGTGTAGAAAATAATAAAAATGGCATAGATTACACAATATACATTATCACTTTATGCATGGTCATATATGACATAAATATGCATGCATTATTGTCACATGCAACATACGCAAAAATGACAAAATATATCAATACAAATTGAACATACATAATAATATTTCATGTAAATGTATAACAATATAAAATAATCAATTAAAGATAAAACAAATGATATGTAAAATTTAACCTACTAAACAACAAAAGAAAACCCAAAAACTAAGCAAATTAAAAAATATAAAATATAAGTCAAATAAGGATAAGCTATTTAGAAATATGCTAAATAATATAAGATTAATAAAAGAGAAACCTTTTCTTTTTTTTTTAAATGATATATACATATATAGATTGTCGAAACCTCTTTTTAAAGGGATTTTTTTTTTAAAAAAAAGGATCGACTTTTAAAAAAAATGAAAACGGGTTGGATCACTATACAAAACGTTTTGGTCTACGAATTTGTGAGAAAATAGGTTCGGGAGTCGGTTACGTTCGAGGAAGGATTAGCACCCTCGTAACGCCCAAAATTGGTACCAAATTGGATAATTTTTGTCTCAATGTCAGAATTTTGAGAAAATTTAAAAAAAATGAGGTTTCCTTATTTTTGTAACAATTCAAATTAAGAGAATCGAGATTCATTCGCTTTGAAGGAGTAATAAATATCACATCCAACATAATTGGACACGATATCTTTAAACTTTCGTAGCTGAAATCATCTTATGATTTATAAAACTTGCTTAAAAAGGATATTTTAGATATTTAGATAAACGGGAAATTGTAACCCAGCATGTTAGGGCACTATTTCTCAAATTTCTAAACATCCAAAACATTGCCTCGTTCTTTTTAAAAGTTCCTTTTTTAATGACTTTTGGTTTTAAAAGTAATGATACGTTTTACATATTATAAGAAATTAAAAACAATATATATGCTTTATCATTTCATACAAATATAATAAAGGTGACGAACAAGGATTTAAATTATCTAATATGCTATTATTTCATGCATGATCATAAATAGTATCATTACATACACAATGCAACATGGAATATAATGAATTCAATAGTATAAATTGTATAACGCATACATAACAACATTTTATGCAAATATATTTAAATTATCATAATTAACTAATTTTGTGTGAATATAAAAAAAGCAAGAATAAAATGATATATGAAATTTAACCCATTGTACAATATCAAAATAAAGGAGAATCTAAAAATAAATAAACAAATTTAGTGTACAAATATTTAAAAAAACTATTTAGAAATATATTAAATAATATAAGAATAATAAAAAGAGGACTCTATTTTTAAAATAATACATATATAGATTATATTATAGGGTATAATAACTTATAATATAAGAAAAATAGTGTACTAGATGTTGCTATTCTTTAAAAAAATGTATATAATTAATAAGTAACAATGCATACTTTGTGATAAAATAAAGGTAATAAGGAAATATGGTAAAATATAATATAATTTACAAATAAAATATGTAATAATATAAATCATATAGCAATAAAAATATATGTAATAAAATATATGTAATACAATATATGAAGAATATATAAGATAATAATAATTTAATAAGTATTTTCATATAAAAATATAGTAAAATAATTAATATATATAGGAAAAAACATAGTATATACTAAATTTTTAAATAAAATGTATAATAATATGAATAATATAATATATAATATATAAAAATAATATGTACTAAAAACATATAATATAAATATAAATAATATATATAATAAATATATGATAAACAAATCCTTTTTAAAAAAATTATAATATATTGGATAAAAAATAATATATACTAAAAATATGTATAAAAAAAATTAAAATTGAATTTAATTGAAGGATCTGGGGTTAATTGCAAAATAATAAAAAATATTTGGACTTAATTAAAACACAAGCTAAAACAGAGGGACTCATTGGGTAATTAAACCCTAATCCCAAAAACGACTTCGTTTTTCTGAATGAATTTTATAGGCCGTTAGGATCAAATTGAAGCAAATATCAGAGATTGGGGCTAAATTAAAATAAAAAAATAAAATGAAACTAAAAAAATTAAAAAACAGGAGGGATCAATTGGACAAATTGCCCATTCCTCAAAACACGCAGATCCTTTCCCGGGTCACGGGTCAACGCGCGGATCCTCCGTTGAAACGACGTCGTTTAAATGCTTATTGAATTAAGCCTAACGACGTCGTATTACAGGGGCTATATAAGCTAACTTCTGAACTTAAAAATCATTTTTGCATCCGGTTTTTAAGAAAACAAAAGAAATCTTCTGAAAAAGGACTCGGGGGCTGATCCCGGAGCACCGTTAGGCCTCCGTCCAGGGGTTCACACGCGCTCACGCGCCCCCATCTACACCACCACATACGGTGGTCAGAGGGTCAAAAAACCCTCACCTTTTCCAGCGAAAAACAGGTAATCCCTTCCCCTCTTTTACCATTTGTAATATAAATTAAAATATTCACCTTTTGTACTCGATCGACTACTGATATTGTAAGTTGGTAAGACTGTGCTTTTCTTTTTATTGAATCTGCGTGTATATTTCTTTCTCGGAAAATCCTCCTTTACAAATTAGAAAATGATAGGTTTTTATAACCTTTTGTAAGTGATTTACAATCTGGGAAAGAAATCTTTTGATTTCTTTCCATATTTTGCCCCTGTTTTCTACTGTTGTTTTTTCATTTTGCAGATGTCTCGCGAGGAAATCAGTGAGCCAGGATGATTAGGTCCTGATTGCGACGGTGTTGGCGCTGATCTGCGTTCATTCGGCTTCAACTATGGCCGAAATTGAGGCCGAGAATCACGGCGTCGATAGGGGTAGATGAAACGATGCATTGATTTAGCTTCTGGAGCCTTCCATTTGCGGCGCTTAGGGTTTCTGAAACCCTAGGGCTTTCCGTGTTCTATTGGCTATTTGGGCCTTCATGGGCTTCATTGGATTGGGTCAAGGGTAGGCTTAGAAATGGGTTTGTAATGTAAGGGGTTGGGTCTGCCGGGTGGTGTTGTAATTGGGCCTCGGGTGTAATGGGTTTATTTGTCTTTTGGGCTTTATTTCTTTTGTAACATGGACTGTATAAATTGGACATTTTGGTTTATTTTATTTTTGGTTTTCTGTTTGGTTTATTAAGCCCGGGCGAATTTGGGCTATTACATAGATTATACTATAAGATATAATAACTTAACATAAAAGAAATTGTACTAAATGTTGCTATTACGTATTTTTAAAAAATAATTTAAGAATGTACATAATTGATAAATAATAAAATATTATATAAAATATAGGTAATATATATATAACTAACATTTATAAAATAAATAATATGTAAAGTATTTAGAAGAAATTAAAATATAAAAAATGATTAAAATTGAATTTAATTAAAGAATCTGGGGGTTAATTGCAAAATAAATGAAAGCTCTGGGCCTGATTGGAATGCGCGTTAAATTCAGAGGACTCATTGGGAAATTAACCCTAATCCTAAAACAACACTGTTTCCACCAATTCAGTTTTAAAGCCATTGTGAGGATCAAATTGAAATAAAATTAAAATATTAGGGCTGAATTAAAAATAAGTAAAATGAATTTATAAAGATTAAAAAATGTGGGAGGACCAATTGAGTAATTAACCCAATCTTCAAAAACACGCGGATCCTCCCCGGGTAATTGGGTCAACACACGGATCCTAGCACTGATACGACGCCGTTTTGGAGCTTATCGTTTTAAGTCAAACGATGTCGTTCGAGTAAGGTTATATAAGCCAAATTTTGGCTCAAAAATCATTTTGAAACCGAGTTTTAAAAAAAAAAACTAAGAAAATTCTCTAAGAGAGGGGAGAGGAAAGGCCCTCCGGGTTTTGGCCTCTGTCAGGCCAAGCTCCGGTCATCAGGCATACATGCTCCCACGCGCAGGGTTTTCAAAATTCTGTTTTTTCACAGTGAATCGCAAGGGTAACCTCTTTTCTATCTTTATAATACATTTCTACTATATACTGTAAAAAAATAATGGAAAGAAAATTAAATGTATCACCTCTGTTCTTTCGTAAACTTTTGATTTCTTTTTTATATCTTTTTCAAAAAGTAAGACCTTTTTTTTTTCTTTTTTACAGGTTACAAAGGAGGCTTTTATAGCCACTGTTTCTATTACATTTTGGGAAGAAATCTTTTATTTCTTTCCATATTTGTTTTGTTTGTTTGCTGCTGTTTCCTTCCTTCTTTTGCAGGCAATGCCGAAAAATCCAGTGGTAATGGAGGCTTGATGATGGTGACGACGGTTCAAGCACTGACTGTGCATTGGCTTGCGGCGCTAATGGAGGGTAGCTGGATCGACGCGAGATGAAACGTCGTGACTTAGGGCCAGAGTGGAGAGGCATGGCACCTAGGGTTTCTGAAACCCCTAGGCCTTCCTGCTTTCCATTAACAATTTGGGCCTCTTGGGCCTTGTATGCTTTGGGTCTGGGTGTAACGGGTCTACTGGGTAGCTTTAGGTATCTGATTTTGGGCCTACAGGTTAGTAGGCCATGTATTGTAAATGGACTGTAATGAACATTCCTTTGTTTATTTATTTTTTGTTTCTGGTTTTGTTTAATTATGGGTCTGGGCAGAAATGGGCTACTACAGCTGCCCCTCTTTGCTCATTGTCGTGTAACGGTAATAGAGCAAAGACTATAAAAGGACCCATTTTGCCCTGTCTGGCCCATTCTTGAGATCTTTCTTCAAATGGCCTTCAACCTATCTGCAACTTCAGAGGTATTGGACCATAAATGTGATAACTTCAATTTGCTTCATTGTAACCTCAAGAATGCAATATCTGCTATCTTCAACCTGCTCCTTGCAAACTCATGACTGTTATGTTGATATCTTCGATCTACTCTCTGTCGAACACAGAGACGCCAAATTTGTTTCTTTGATTTGTTCCCTGACAATACAAAGATGCCAAATCATCTTAGATCTGCTTCAGCGTAAGCACGTGAAAGCCAAATCTGCTGTGTCTTCGATTTGCTCCTTGTGAACACGAGGATGCCAAATCATCTTGGATCTGCTTCAGTAAAATCATCTGAAGGTTAGATCTGCTATGTATCTGCTCTCCGTTGAAATAGAGATGCCAAATCTGCTATGTATCTGCTATGTATCTTGGATCTGCTTTGGTGTGAGAACATCCGAAAGTCAAATCTGCTATGTCTTCGATTTGTTCCTTATAAACACAAGAATGCCAAATCGTCTTGGATCTACTTCAGTATAAACATCTGAAGGTTAGACCTGCTATGTACCTGTTCTCCGTCGAAATGGAGATGCCAGATTTGTTATCTTGGATCTGCTTTGGTGTGAGAACATCCGAAAGTCAGATCTACTATGTCTTCGATTTGCTTTCCATCGAAGGTAGAGAAGCCAAATCTTGTTATCTTGGATCTGCTTCAGTGTAAACATGTGAAGGCCAGATCTGCTATGCTTTGGTCAATTACCCTAATGCTTAGGGGGTTAAGGTGCATCATCTTTGATCTATATAACCTGTAGAATGCATATGTGCTTATGCCTGATGATTAGGATGCTATAATCGAAGTGAGTAAATGCTCCTAATTAGACATGTTATGATGCAAAATGTTATGAATATGACTTCTATTCCAGACGTCACCACTCATTCCTTCATTTATCTTTACTTCTTTCAAAGTATTATTCCTGCTCAGCCTGTAGGCTTGTATCATTCTTCAAATGCTACGACCCACTGAGAATATCTATAAGATGATCTCTCCTTAGAATCGAATCGTTTGATTTGTCCAATCATCATTTCAGACTAGAAGAAAGAAATTCCTCAAGTTCTTTCAACCCCTACTTACGTGAATTTCTCGAACAATTGTCAAGTTTTAGTTTCTTGTATCATCTAGAAATTTACAGAGTAATGTGCCACACTTCATTTGTGAAAATTGTTTAGTTCATCTATCACTATTTCAATGCAACATACTTTAAGAATAATAGAAGATGAATTAATCTTGAGAATAATTATATTTGAATGAATTTGTCAAAAATACAAGGGAAATTAATCTGAAAGCCTATCTTTGAGAAGAAATAGAATCTAAAGATAACAAACAGGACAAAAGTTAGATGCCCTAGATATCGCCACTTGAACGTCTATAAACCAGTTCCATGAAGTCTTTCTTGAATTCAACATATGTTTAAAAGATCCAAAGTACTTTGTTGATGCCCGGATATGTAATGCGCTTCACTCTTCGGTGAATCAGATATAGCAAGATTACCGTGTGCTCTTTAAAATTTGAGCTGCCCTTTCGGGTTTTCAACTCAAAACCCCTTTGGTCACAAGGCGCCCTTTGCGGGTTTTCACCTTGGCCTCTCCATTTTTATTTTTTTTGTTTTTTTCAAGAACTCAAGGTGCCCTTTGCGGGTTTTCATCCTGAATTCTTATCTCCTTTAGACAAAGTACTTTTTGACTGAGTCTGAATTCACTGGATTGGGCAAACTCTTCCCATCCATTTCCACTAAAATCAATGCACCCCCAGAGAAAGCCTTTTTCACGACATACGGTCCTTCCCAATTTGGCATCCATTTTCCTCTAAAGTCCTTCTGAATGGGAAGGATCTTTTTTAACACAAGATCCCCTCATGGAATTTTCTTGGTCGCACTTTCTTGTCGTAAACCCGCATCATTCGCTTCTGATACATCTGACCATGACGAATGGCCCTTAGCCTCTTTTCCTCAATCAAGTTCAACTGATCATATCGCGATTGTATCCATTCAGCCTCATCCAACTTTATTTCTGACAAGACTCGGAGAGACAGTATCTCTACTTCAATGGGTAACACTGCTTCCATCCCATAAACCAATGAGAAAGGAGTTGCCCCTGTAGAAGTTCTGATGGATGTTCGATAAGCTAAGAGTGCAAATGGTAATTTCTCATGCCAATCTCTATAAGTCTCGGTCGTCTTCCCCACTATCGTCTTGATGTTCTTGTTGGCTGCTTCTACTGCCCCATTCATTTTTGGGCGATACGGAGAAGAGTTATGATGCTTAATTTTGAACTGACTACAAACTTTTGCTATCGTTCTATTGTTCAAGTTCAATGCATTGTCTGATATGATTCTCTCAGGCATCCCATATCGACAAATGACCTCTTTCTTCAAGAATCGACTTACAGCCGACTTAGTAACATTTGCATAAGAAGCAGCCTCTACCCATTTTGTGAAGTAGTCAATGACCATGAAGATAAACCGATGTCTGTTCGTAGCTTTCGGTGATATTGGCCCAATGACATCCATGCCCCACATGGAAAAAGGCCATGGAGAAGTCATAACATGTAGAAGTGAAGGTGGTACATGTATCTTGTCTCCATAAATCTGACATTTATGGCATTTCTTGGCGTAGTTGATACAATCCCCTTCCATGGTAAACCAATATTATCCAAACCTCATGATTTGTCTAGCCATCATGGAACCATTAGCGTGTGTTCCACAAACACCCTCGTGGACTTCTTCTAAAATTAACTTAGCCTCCACGACGTCAAAACATCTCAAAAGTACTTGGTCCTTTCTCCTTTTGTACAAGATGTCCCCATCCAAAACGTAATCATAGGCTAATCTTCTTAAAGTTCGCTTATCATTTTCAGTTGCTTGTTCTGGGTATTTACGATCTCTCACATATCGCAACATATCCTGATACCAAGGGTTATCATCCTTTTCTTCTTCCTCAATGTTACAACAACAAGATGGTGCCTCAAAAATACTCATCTGAATGGGTCTCATCTCCTCCTCGTTATTAGCTCTAATCATTGAAGCCAAGGTTGCTAGAGCATCTGCCATCTGGTTTTCGTCTCGTGGGATATAATTAAAAGTGATGTCATCGAATTCCTCAAGTAACCCCAGAACTACCTTTCGATAATTAATCAATTTAGGATCCCTTGTCTCCCATTCACCTCTAACCTGATAAATTACCAACGCAGAGTCTCCATATACTTCCAAAGTTCTTATTCCTCGCGCTATTGCCGCTCGGAGTCCCATGATACATGCTTCATACTCGGCCATATTATTTGTGCAATCAAAATCTAACTTGCACGTGAATGGATAATAATCGCCATTCGGGGATTCTAGGACTGCCCCAATTCCATTTCCCACTGCATTGGATGCCCCATCAAAGCTCATCTTCCAAGGATGATCCTCTGTAGCTGCTACACACATCAACTCCTCATTTGGGAAATCAAAATTCAATGGCTCGTAGCCTTCTAGAGCTCTACTAGCCAGAAATTTCGCTATCACTCTTCCTTTTATAGCCTTCTGACTCACATAGGCTATGTCAAACTCTGAAAGCAGAATTTTCCATCTCGTCATTCTCCCATTCAACGCTGTTGACTCCATCATATATTTTAAAGGATCAAGTTTTGAAATAAGCCAAGTAGTATGATATAGCATGTACTGTCTTAACCTCCGAGATGTCCAAATCAGAGTGCAACACAATTTTTCAATAGGCGAATACCTCATTTCACATTCGGTGAATTTCTTACTGAGGTAATATATCGCCTTCTCCTTTCTTCCTGACTCATCATGTTGGCCAAGCACACATCCCATAGAATTGCTGAATATTGATAAGTACAATATTAGTGATCTATCTGGACTGGGAAGAGATAACACCGGAGTATTCAACAAGTACTGTTTGACCTTTTCAAAAGCATTCTGGCATTCTAAGGAGGTGAAAAATGGGATCACACTTCTCAGTTAGTTGTAAAATAAATCGAGCAATGTAATTCAGTCTTCCTAGAAATCCTCGGACTTCCTTCTGAGTTTGTGGTGGAGGTAATTCTCGTATGGCTCTGACCTTGTCTGAGTCAACTTCAATTCCCTTTTCACTGACTACGAAGCCTAATAACTTTCCCAATTTAGCTCCAAAGGTACACTTTGCTGGATTGAGCTTCAACTGAAACTTTCTCAATCTAAGAACAATCTTCTCAAGACCTCAATGTGCTCTTTTTCTGTAAGCGGCTTGGCAATCATATCATCGACATACACCTCAATATCCTTATGCATCATGTCGTGGAACAAGTTCACCATGGCCCGTTGGTATGTTGTCCCGCATTCTTCAACCCAAACGGTATCACTTTGTAGCAAAAGGTACCCTACAAGGTTATGAAGGTATTTTTATCCATGTCCTCTGGATGCATCTTTATCTGATTGAACCCTGAGAAACCATCCATGAAAGAGAACAACAAATATCCTGCCGTGTTTTTTACTAAAGTGTCGATGCGCGGCAAAGGAAAATTGTCCTTTGGGCTAGTTTTGTTCAGATCTCTGTAAGCAACGCACATTTGTACCTTCCCATCTTTCTTAGGAACAGGCACAATGTGAGCTACCCATTTCGAGTATTTTACCTCTTGTAAGAAACCCGCATCGAATGCTTATTAACTTCGTCCTTTATTTTCAGAACAATACCTGGCCTCATTCTTCGCAACTTCTGTTGGACTGGCTTACAATCCTGTCTTATTGGAAGACGATGTGTCACAATATCGGTATTTAACCCTGGCATGTCTTGATAGGACCATGCGAAGATATCCTTGAATTCCCGTAGTAACTCGATCAGTCCTTGCCTTGTGTCCTTGGCAATAAGTGTCCCAATTTTCACCTCTTTCCCTTCCCTTCCTCAAGGGCTACATTCTCTATTGCCTCTTTTTCATGGGGCATAATTTGTTTCTCCTCCTGTTTTACCATTCTCAACAGATCTGGAGACACATCACAATCCTGGGCATCTTTAAAATCCTGAGATTCCTCTAAACACATGTCTTGCTCGCGAGAGAAATCAGGATTTGTAATATCAATGCTCACATCATTGATATCTAGGGACCTATGAAGTATAAAGAATATTCAAATAATGAATGAATTTAAGAATGATTATTTATGTGCTATGAATGAAAGAATAAGAATTGCCAAAATTTAAAGGAATATTGGTTGATAAAAAATGAAACAATACTCGTTCAAATTGATAAAAGTTATGTTTTATTTAAATAATAATAGATGAACGTAAGCCTATCTCACAAATGTAATCATATTACTTCTAGGCTCTAGAGTAACAAGAATGTTTTGAGAATTACTCTGAAAAATCCCTAAAGACTACAGGAAGTTCCTCCACAGTCCAATTGTTCAGAGAGCTTCCCGATTCATAAGGACGAATACCCTCAAGGTTTCCTTGCTTCGATTCTTCGTCGTGTATAGCATTAATTCGACAACTTTCTTCTATGAGTAACCCTCTCGATATGAAGGTTTGGGATATTTGAGGGAATGTCATCGGCTCCCAGTCCACTTCTCTTCTGTTAAGGCGCGCCCTTTTTCCCTCTTGGCGCTTCTCAACTTCCTTCCTCATTTGCTTATAGTCTGGTTTGAAGCCCAGACCAAAGCGATCTCTCTTCTCTTTAAGTTCTGGGATTTGAGTCCCTCCTTGCAGGTACTTTCCTAACCCTCTTCTTGGTAAGTTTCCCTTTCCCGCCATCATTTGTAGGGCCACCCTCGTAGCTATTGCTATCCTTGGAATTGGTAGCTCGCTCCCTTCCGAAATGAAAGTCGCATTCACAAATTCTAAAGAGCAAAAGGAACACTCAATAGACTCTTCATTTGTCTCAACATAAGGGGCCTTGCTAGTGACTACGGCTATAATATCCTCCTCCGCCTTGATAGTTACTAACCTTCCATCCGTTACTAATTTCAGTTTCTGGTGCAACGACGAGGGCACCGCTCCCGCTGAGTGTATCCATGGCCTACCTATTAAGCAATTGTAGGAAGGCTTGATATCCATCACTAAAAAGTCTACTTCGTATATATTCGGCCCAATTTCCAAAGGAATGTCAATTCTTCCCATCACCTTCCTTTCTGTACCGTCAAAAGCTCTTACCACATTTTGACATGTCTTCATGTGAGAATCGTCAATGGGTAATCTATTCAATGTAGATAACGGTAAAACATTCAAGGCCGATTCATTATCGATAAGTACGCTTGGGAGTGTGTACCCTTTACATCTAGTTGTGATGTGCAAGGCTTTAGTTGACCCCTTGCCCCTCGGTGGGATTTCATCATCATTAAAGTAGATGAAATTATCCGCACTTATGTTATTCACCAACTGGTCGAACTTGTTAACGGATATGTCATGGGTGACATATGTTTCGTTGAGCACCTTCATTAATGCATCCCTGTGCACTTCAGAACTCAGAAGTGGAGCCTATACTGATATGCGGGCTGGCTGCTTTCGTAATTGCTCAACCACGCTATGCTCGCTATGCTTAAGGAACTTTAGAAATTCCTTAGCCTCTTCCTCCTTTACTGGTTCCTTGACAGGCACTTCAGCTTCTTTTTCCTTTTCAACCTCGACACCTTTTGTTTTTATGGGATCCACTCTGACGCCCCCCATATCATAGCGCTTCCCACTCCGCGTGTGGGAACCTTCAACTTGCACGTCTTTAGATACGCTTGCTATATTTTCTTCCTCCGGTACTGTCACACTACAGTCATAACTCCATGGTACTCTCTTGCTATCCTTGTAAGGGAAAGGAGTAGGCTTATGGATAACGACCTTGGGCACTACTGGTGTCCCCACTTTGTTATTCCTTGGCAGGGAGATAATAATCCTTGGCCGGCCGGTTCCTTTTTGTTCACCTTCTAGCACACTTATTTCTCTTTTATGAGAGCTACCTTCAAAATTTTATAGCTCTTTATTATCTATAAAGCCTTGCACTAAGGCTCTGAATTCTTCACAATTTTGGGTCTCATGCCCTTCTTCCCCATGGAACTCACAGTAGTTCCCCTTTTTTCCTTTTCTTTCCTAGAAGTTATCATCCCTCTCTTTATCGTCTCCTCCCAAATCACCTTCATAGGCATCCTCACCTCAGCAACATTTTCCTTCATCCTTCTCTCACTAGCTTCGCCAATGACATTCACTCCTTGATCGTCATGATTTGGCAAAGGGTTTTTAGTATTTGGGGTACTATCAAATTTCACAACCCCCATTTTGATCAACCTCTCCACGTCCTTCTTGAATCCAGTACAATTTTCAATTGAGTGTCCCGATATTCAAGCGTGATACTCGCATCTGGCGTTTGCATCATACCATTTAGGATATGGAGGCTGTAATGGTTTCAAGTTGAAAGGAGCAATAGCATGTGCATCATATAAGCTTTGATAAAGCTCACGATATGTCACAGGGATAGGTGTGAATTGCATTCTCTCGTGCCTTGTGCCAGATTCCTACCTTTGAGAACCCTGTTGCCCAACCGCAGCTACTTTGGGTTGACCAACTGTGACTGCCTTCGAGTTGAAGCTACTTGTGTTGTTCACCTCATTGTCTTTTCTCCTCGAGGCCGATCTTTTGGCCGATTCCCCCTCAATTTTGCCACCTCTTATGGCGTTCTCAATCATCTCTCCCACCATGACTATGTCCGCAAAACTTTTGGTAGTGCTTCCAATCATATGAGTAATGAATGGAGCCTTCAGAGTGTTAATGAACAACATGGTGATCTCCTTCTCCAATAATAGTGGTTGAACTTGCATGGCAAACTTTCTCCATCTTTGAGCATATTGCCTAAAATTCTCATTAGGTTTTTTCTCCATATTTTGCAGTGTGATCTTATCAGGAGTCATGTCAATCACATGATTGTACTGTTGCATGAAGGCTGTGCAAGATCCCTCCATGAATTTATTCTAGCCCGACCCAACTGATTGTACCACCTGGCTGCTGCTCCT
Organism: Gossypium longicalyx; assembly: GCA_025698465.1. Taxonomy (NCBI): domain Eukaryota; kingdom Viridiplantae; phylum Streptophyta; class Magnoliopsida; order Malvales; family Malvaceae; genus Gossypium; species Gossypium longicalyx. The sequence continues at coordinate 55,486,288 of CM046996.1, forward strand.
ACTAAACTGTCTTGGAAACAATGGATCAACAACTGATCATTGTTTACGTACCTGGTCATCCTTCTACAGAACATCGTGATGTTGGCCTCTGGGCAAGTAGTGCCATTGTACTTCTCGAACTCCGGCATCTTAAATTTGTGAGGAAGCAATTATTCTCGAGACCAAGCTTAGATCTTTGGCATCAACTCTGTGGTGCCCATCAAGATTTCTAAAGCTTTAAATTTCTCCTCCAACCATCGGCAACGTTCCTCCAACTGTTTTGCAGCTTCGGCTCTCAAATCTTCTTTTTCAACTACATCCAAGTCAAGAATGAGAGGATTGGTAGGATTATCACCTAAATTGAATCCTGAGCCAGTTGGGTAATTCATATGGATCCCAGCATCAACTGGCCTATGACGAGGCCTTATATTGACAGATGATCTTTTAGGAGGTGCCTCGGTTTTTGTAGGCCTGTGGGTTAGAGTAAGGCCTGGAGGATGATCCTCTTCCTCCTCACCAGTGATTGCCATAGGTGTTTTCCCCTTATCAGTGGCCCTCAACAACTAAGCCATCTCAGTCATCATATTCCTCTGAGCCTCCAGCATTTGCTCCATCATGTTGTTTTGCATCTTGGCCAATTGCTCTTGCAATTGGTCCTGCATGTCATTTTGTAGCTGTTCAAACCTTTGATCCATATTCCTAGATTTTGCGGGAGTTCTGTACTGATGCGTGGTTTCTAGATTTTCTTTTCTACTTCTCTCTCTGGTAATTTTAACTAATTAGGGTCTTTCTATAACTTTGAATGCAAATGATGTGATGAAATGCTATGAGATGTAAATGTATGAATGCCAAAAGGACATCGATTCTGATTCAATCTCATTTAGCAAATTTTATTTAGAAAAAGAATATCTTTACATATAAGAGGATTACAAATACACTTTCGCCCTAATGCCCAAAGTTTTAACTCTATCTAATAAAAGGGCTAACTCTCGTCCTATATCCAACGATGACTCATACATCAAACACAATACATCAGCTCGTATTGCCAAGTCTTGCACGTGTTCGGCGACTTCTTGAATCTAGGCTACGGCTTCTCCAATGACGTGATCCCTTTCTCTGACCTGTCCTATAGACAAATGAACCTCTCCCTTCAAATGATCTTATCGTACCCCAAGCTGCTCGATTAGGAGCTTACTATCCTGCAATGCTGATTCCAACTCCTCAACTTTGCCTTTTAATTTCTTTACCTCAAACATAGAATCACGACTTCGATGTAGATGAAGGGATCGCCCGAGCTTAGTTACTTTAGTCTTTAAACCTTGATTTTCTTTTTCTAAGGTCAAATTTCGTGATTGCATCTCTTGGAACTTCTTCTCCCAATATTCGACTTTAGCTTTTTCCTCTTAGACCCGTTTCTGCAACTGATCTGAAAACCCTCCTATTCTCGCTCTCTTCAAGGATACTTGTGCCCTTTTGTAATGCTCGTTTAAATCATCTCGATCTTCCTCAATCTTCTTTCTTTCTTTCCTCTCTTTCTCGACCTCCATCTTTTGAACATCGACGTCTAGGCTCAACTACATCTTTTCTTCTTCGAGCTTTGCTATCCTCTTCTCGAGCTCCAAGTTCTTTCTCTCGAACTCTTGCTTCAAAATTTCTAACTCCGAGGGCGTTACTTGCAAATATTCCTCTATCGGTCGAGCTCTTTCGACGCTTGGCTTAGGGATGTTATCATTAATCCTTCTTCCTCTCCACTTGACATACTCCGGAGTCGTAGCAGGGCTAATAACTACTCCCTTTAATCGAAAAGTCTTGTTCCAAGCACTAGAGATCTCACTGACCTTCCTCTTGTAGTCAGCTCCTCTATACATGAACTCACTCTGAACCAAACCGTAAGTTACCGGTATGAACTGTCTCAATCCATGTTGCCTCAGCACGTGCAAAGGGGCATAACCAATGGCACCCCAAATTCCCAACAGAGGGACCCAATCAAAACTGTCGTATCGGTAAAGAATCTCACCAAGAACCATCCATGGAGCCCTCCACTCTACGTCCTTTGACTGCAGATTCTGAAGTAGCGCTATCTAATTTTTTTCAGGAACATCAACTTTCCTAGTTGAAGCTGCTATGTCCTTCAACGGGGAGTAATCTTCGAAGAAGACCTGACAAAATACCCTATCTATCAATCGGAAGTGACTGTAGAACCAAGCTAAAAGTAACTGTGCACAACCCACAAACCTGCCTGCACTGGCCCTCCTACATGCATTCAAGGACCTGAATGTCTCCGCTAAAATAGCAGGAACAGAAGTGACCAGTTTGCTAAGTTGATGGAAGAGATCCGTGGTTGCCTCATCCACATATCCCAAGGCCCTAGGGAAAACCATTAGTCCATACAAGCTTAGGGCAAAAATGTCTACCTTCTTTGCCTCATCTGGATGTGTCTGAATCAGATCCTTCAAAGCTCCCCACAGAATGCACTTACTCTCACCCTTTTCCTTAATTCTAGTCATGATCCACTGCTCGCTCATACCTGAAATGGTCATCATCTTCTTACAAAAAGTTGGGACACAAGCAGCTCGAGAATAAATCCTATCACTCTGAAACCTGGGACAACGAAGTAAGGCCGTGTATTCCTCCACAAGGGCACCAAATCCACCTCCCAAAATCAAAACAATCAGATATCTGGGTTCCAAAACTGAGCGAGGGCTCGGAACAAGTTCTCATCTACCTGAATATCGAGTAAGTAAGGCAAATCTTCGTAATTACCGTAAAATGACTGTTTGGTCTCATTGCCCCACTGATGCCAAATCTCCTTAAGCTTCAATAAATTATTCTGTGTAACACTGATACGAGTATAGTCTGACAGCTCCGACACATATCCCATAGCTATGCTATCTCCCTTGGCTAGCTGAGTTTGCTCCGACCATCTATAGACGTTAGTGTTTCCCTCCATTCTATCAAGAAGTTCGTTCTCCATAATAAAACTTTCTAACTTAGAAACTGACCGTGAATCGATATCTTTTAAATGCGAAATGACATGCAATGAAAAAAAAAGGAAACCATCAGTATCACATAATATTAATAAACTCAAGAATAATATGTGAGGGTAATATCTAAAGTATAATTTTAACTAAGTTGAGCTCTTACGGTTTTTCTATATGAGGTTTTAGTTCTAAAGTTGAGGTACCCGAGCCAGCAGATTCCTCGATTCTCACCCATTATAGGCTCATTTGAATTGAGTTCAGTTCAGGGGAATACATTTCCCTATGGCTACACGGAGATGAAAATCTCACGAAACCATAAGTACGGATGTATCCCGAAAGTGATCCACTATCCTGCACGGAGGCGAAAACCTCACGAAGGCGTAGTTTCTCACTCCCACTTAAGGGTGTGACCACAACGATCATGCAAATGCAATGCGTATCAGAATATATAACATGTGCAATAATACAAACACATGTACTGCAAAGAGGATTGAATTTTAAAATTTTTCAAATTTTCGACAATAAGACAAAAGGTAATTAATTATACGGCTTGACTCTCTTATTAGTCCCCAGTGGAGTCGCCAGACTGTCGAGACCATTTTTAAATCGAGTTTTGGAAAATGGGAATCGACTATATGAAAAACGAAAATAGGAGTCGCCACCAATCTTTTTAGGTGTGATTGGGTCACCTTATAAAATGTTTTGTTTTAAAACATTAATTTTGGTCTACGAAAGTTGAGAAAAAGGATTTGGGAGTCGGTTACGTACGAGGAAGGGTTAGCACCCTCGTAACACCCAGAAATTGGTACCTAATTGATTATCAAGTGTCTTTAATGTCGGAAATTTGAAAGTTTTAAGATGCAAACCTCTTTTAATTAGAATGTCTCAATTTTGAAAATTAAGGCTCACTTATTTCAAACGAGTCAAAACATCACATCCAATAAGTTAGGACGCAACATTTTAAAACCTTCGAAACTAAACTCATTTTTTGAAAATTTCTATCTCAAAACAACAAAACACCACATCCAGTAAGTTAGGACACTATGTTTTGAAATTTCGAAATAGTTGCTCATATTTTGAAAACCTTAGAACTTAGAAGGGTGCTTGACTATTTGAACTCAACGAGAAAAGTTGCAACCCAAAGAAGTTAGGGCACTACTTTTCTCAAAGCTTCCAAACATCAAAATATTGCCTCATTTTTAAAATTCTTTTAATTAAGTGAATTATATCTTTTGGTTTTAAAAAAATGATATGTTTTGTATATCACAAGGAATAACATAAATCTAACTACAATATACATGTTTTATCATTTCATGCAAATATAGTGTAGAAAATAATAATAATGGCATAGATTACACAATATATATGATCACGTTATGCATGGTGATATATGACATAAATATGCATGCATTATTGTCACATGCAACGTACGCAAAAATGACAAAATATATCAATACAAATTGAACATACATAATAATATTTCATGTAAATGTATAACAATATAAAATAATCAATTAAAGATAAGACAAATGATATGTAAAATTTAACCTACTAAACAACAAAAGAAAACCCAAAAACTAAGCAAATTAAAAAATATAAAATATAAGTCAAATAAGGATAAGCTATTTAGAAATATACTAAATAATATAAGAATAATAAAAGAGAACCCTTTTCTTTTTTTAAAATGATATATACATATATAGATTATACTATAAGATATAATAACTTAACAAAAAAAAATGTACTAAATGTTGCTATTACCTATTTTTAAAAAATAATTTAAGAATGTACATAATTGATAAAAATAAAATATTATATAAAATAAAGGTAATATATATAACTAACATTTATAAAATAAATAATATGTAAAGTATTTAAAAGAAATTAAAATATAAAAAAGGATTAAAATTGAATTTAATTAAAGAATCTGGGGGTTAATTGCAAAATAAATGAAAACTCTGGGCCTGATTGGAATGCGCGTTAAATTCAGAGGACTTCTTGGGAAATTAACCCTAATCCTAAAACAACACTATTTCCACCAATTCAGTTTTAAAGCCACTGTGAGGATCAAATTGAAATAAAATTAAAATATTAAGGTTGAATTAAAATTAAAAATAAGTAAAATGAATTTATAAAGATTAAAAAATGTGGGAGGACCAATTGAGTAATTAACCCAATCTTCAAAAACACGCGGATCCTCCCCAGGTAATCGGGTCAACACGCGGATCCTAGCCCTGATACGACGCCGTTTTGGAGCTTATCGTTTTAAGCCAAAAGATGTCGTTCGAGTAAGGTTATATAAGCCAAATTTTGGCTCAAAAATCATTTTGAAATCGAGTTTTAAAAAAAAAACTAAGAAAATTCTCTATGAGAGGGGGGAGGAAAGGCCCTCTGGGTTCTGGCCTCCGTTAGGCCAAGCTCCGATCATCGGGCATACATGCGCCCACGTACCCACGCGCCACCGTCTAAGCCACCATGCCCAGCGGTATAGGGTTTTCAAAATTCCATTTTTTCGCAGCGAATCGAAAGGGTAACCTCTTTTCTATCTTTATAATACATTTCTACTATATACTGTAAAAAAATAATGGAAAGAAAATTAAATGTATCACCTCTGTTCTTCCGTAAACTTTTGATTTCTTTTTTATATCATTTTTCAAAAAATAAGACCCTACAAAGGAGGCTTTTATACGACTGTTTCTATTACATTTTGGGAAGAAATCTTTTATTTCTTTCCATATTTGTTTTGTTTGTTTGCTGTTGTTTCCTTCCTTTTTTTGCAGGCAATGCCGAAATATCCGGCGGTAATGGAGGCTTGACGATGGTGACGACAGTTCAAGCACTAACTGCGCATTGACTTGCAGCGCTGATGGAGGGTAGCTAGATCGACGCGAGATGAAACGTCGTGACTCGGGGCCAGAGTGGAGAGGCGTGGCGCCTAGGGTTTCTGAAACCCCTAGGCCTTCCTGCTTTCCATTAACAATTTGGGCCTCTTGGGCCTTGTATGCTTTGGGTTTGGGTGTAACGGGTCTACTGGGTAGCTTTAGGTATTTGATTTTTGGCCTACGGGTTAGTGGGACATGTATTGTAAATGGACTATAATGAACATTCCTTTGTTTATTTATTTTTTGTTTATGGTTTTGTTTAATTATGGGCCCGGGCAAAAATGGGCTACTACATCCGTCATTGCAACGAATTAGTGACTCCTCCTTCGGCTTACATACTAAGCCGCGGCATTAGCTAGCAGGTACGATAGTTTAACATAACTATCAATCAAACAAGCCCTTCTCGAGGAAAAACTAAGAACAAGTTATCTAAAAACCATCGTATAACCGAAGAAAATCCTCCTTAGATTAAACTCAAACATTATGAAACTCCAACTTAAGGCCTCGTTGGCGTTATAATAAGGACCAATCCCTTATAGGCCCTATCATAGCTATGTTTCACAGTAAACGTCAGACTCCTAGTATTTACCCGAGTTGGAAGTCGCCGAGTTGATAAGATAGTTGCTGGCTTCAGGTTGTTTTTCTCTATATTTGGTAAAAATCCAACATTGATACGCTTGATCTTTTTATATATATATAAATTTGAACAATCATACTTATGTTCAAATATGAATATATGTTGAAAATAAATAAAAATTTAGGTAATACATAGGCTTAAATTACTTTTTGAGATTTTAACTTGACAAATTTTCCTATATTGTGAACCCTAAACCTTAAATTTGACAATTGATTCGACTTTGGGGCTTGGATTTTTTTATCTAAATTAAACCTTGAATTTTGTAGTTGTTCTCACAATGGGGTTTGATTTTTTTTTTTGGTTCAAGTTAGTCCATAAAAATCCTAGAGTTTAAGCCCCAATGTGGGAACAATTGTCAAGTTCAAGGACTAACTTGGACAGAAAAAATTTTAAGCCCCAAAGTGGGAACGATTACCTAATTCAAGTCTCAACGTGAGAACAATTTACTAAGCTCAAAACCTAACTTTGGAAAAAAAAGTTCAGACTCGAATGTAAAAAAATTACTAAATTAGATCCAAATAGTGATTTAATCTTAACATATATGATATTTTGTGTGGGAAAATTTGGAGCATTGTTTACATCCATACCTTTCCCCATCTTTGCAGGACTTTATTTTATACTTTGTCGAAACCTCCTTTTTTTAAAAGGGGAATTTTGAAAAACGGGAGTCGCCACCAACCTTTTAGGTGTGATTGGATCACCTTATAAAACATTTTGGTCTACGAAAAAATGTGAGAAAACAGGTTCGGGAGTCGGTTACGCACAAGGAAGGATTAGCACCCTCGCAATGCCCAAAATTGGTACCAAATTGAATAATTTTCTGTCTTAATATCAAAAGTTTGAAAGAATTTAAAAATAGGATCCTATTTTGAAACCGGAATAATGTGAGCTGAAAATTGAGATTCTTTCGCTCCCAAAAGAGTACAAACATCACATCCAGCATGATTGGACACGATATTCTTAAACTTTCGTAACTAAAATCATCTCGTGATTTACAAAATCTATTTAAAAGGATACTTTAGACTTTTAGATAAATGGGAAATCGCAACCCAGCATATTAGGGCACTACTTCCCGAATTCCTAAATATAAAAACATTGCCTCATTCTTTAAAATTCTTTTGGATTAAATGAAACATAATTTTTTTAAAAAAGCAATGATGTATTTAGCATATTACAAAAGATCAATATTAAATAAATTAAACTACATGATACATATTTCAACATTTCATGCAAACATAGTATAGAAAATGATAAATGACGACATAAATTACACAATATACGTTAACATTTCATGCATATATATAATCTTAAATAATACAAATATATATACATTATCATTTCATGCAAAATACAACATTGAGAATGATGAATATAACAATATAAATTACATAATATATATAATAACATTTCATGCAAATATAACTTAAAATAACAACATAAATAATCAATTTTCATGCAAATATATAGAATAATAAATAAAATAAGAATAACAAGTAATTCATAAGATACAATTAACATATTAAAAATAGTATTAGATAAACGTAGAATGATAAAAATAAATAAAATAGGAATATATAACTAAAATCAGAAAAAAATTAAATATAAATAAAAATTAAAAACAATATATAAATAAAGGATAATTCTTTAAAAATTATATCATATAATGTAATAGCTTAATATATATTTATGCAAATAATATGTTGAATAGGAACAAAATTTTATAATAAATTTTAGAATATTAAATACTAAATATTTAATAATGATATATGTTATTTAATAATAGTTAAAAATAAAATTTAGAAAAAGTGTACATAATAATAAATAATATATAATATATAATAAAAATGATGTAATGAATAAAATATATATTAAAATAACATAATATATGATAAAATGTCTAATAGAATATAAATAATACTTAGATAAAAATATACAATAATTTTTATATAAATAATATTTGTAGTAAAAATAAATAATATAAAGATATTTAAAGTAAATAAATTATATAAAAATTTTTTAAAAAAGGACTAAAATGAGATAAGAATAAAATTCTAGGGTTAATTTTAAAATAATAAAAGAATTTTGGACCCAATTAAAACACGCTAAAAACCAAGGGACTCACTAGGCAATTTATCCCTAATCCCAAAACGACGTCATTCCAAAATAGGCTTTATTACAGCAGCTAGGACCAAATTAAAACAAGAATAAAAAAAAACAGTGCCAAATTATAATAAAATAAAATAAAATTATAAATATTGAAAATGCGGAAGGACCAATTGGGCAATTTTCCCATTTACTAAAAACACGCGAATCCTCCCCGGGTCACGGGTCAACGCGCGGATCTTAAGCTTAAACGACGCCGTTTCTATTATACTATTTAAGTGAGTTTTTTGGCCCAGAATTCATTTTTAGATACTGTTTTTAAAAAAAATCTTTGAAATCCCCTGAAAGAGGAGAGGAGAAGGCTATCCGGGCTCCGACCTTCGGTTACTGGGCAACGCGCGCCCACGCGCCACACGCGCCACCGTACACAGTGGTCGAAAGGTCAAAAGCCTTCATTTTTCCAAATTAAAGCACACAGTAATCTCTTTCTTTTAAATACTAACAGCCTTTTTTGTAAAAATAATTCATAAGCATTTAAAAAAAGAATTAAATTAACAGAAACGAAGGAATAACTAAATCACCTCAAAAAAAATAAAATGCTTTTATTTCTTTCTTGTCTGTATATGTGTGTATCTGTTTGTATCTCTCTCTTGTAATATCTATTTTCGTATGTATCTCCAAAAATGGGTCCTTGTTACAGTGAAATCATTCGGCTTTTATAGCCTCTATTTACAAGTTTGGTGTATCCCCTGCTCGATTCCTTGCCATGTTTGCTGTGTTCTTCTTTCTCTTTTTGCAGGTAATGACAAGAAAGTAGGCGATGATCATGCACTGATGACGTAGATCTACCGGTGCTAAGATTGGCATGCCGATTACGGCGTGAATTCTGGAACCTTCTTCTAGCGTTTCCGGCGCCTAGGGTTTCAGAAACCCTAGATCTTCCGTCCTCTGTTTGTAGTTTGGGCCTCCTTGGGCCGTGTCTATTTGTGGGTTGGGTGTAATCGGGTATTGGGTAGTTTAGGTATTCTGGTTTAGACCAATTGGGCTACAAGTGTAACCGAGTTTGGGCTATCGGGCCTTTAGGCCTGTTTATTGTAAGTTTAACATGGACTTTTATTTTCAGTTTATAAATTATTTTATCTCATTTCACGGGCTCGGGCAAATTTGGGCTATTACAGCTGCCCCTCTTTGCTCATTACTGTGTAACAGGAATAGAGCAAAAATTATAAAAGGACCAAATTTGCCCCTGGTCTTATCGGATCCTGACCTCATGGTCCTTAATCTGCTTCCACAAACTCAGGGACGCCATGCTGATATCTTTGATTTGCACCCCACCTAATACAGAGACGCTAAATCAACTATCTTCGATCTGCTCTCTGCCAATACAGAGATGCCAGATGTGCTTTCTCCAATCTACTCTCCGTCAATACAGAGAAGCCAAATCTGCTACTTCGATCTGCTCCCCATCTAATACAGAGACGCCAAATCTTCGATCTGCTCTGATGTAAACACATGAATGTCAAATCTTCTGTCTTCGATCTGCTCTCCGTCAATACAAAGATGCCAAATCTATCATCTTCGATTTGCTCTCTGACAATACAGAGATGCCAAATATGTTATCTTCGATTTGCTCTCTGACAATACAGAGACACCAAATATGTTATCTTCGATCTACTCTCTGACAATACAGAGACGCCAAATCTGTCATCTTCGATCTGCTCTCTGACAATACAGAGACGCCAAATCTGTCATCTTCGATCTGCTCTCTGACAATACAGAGATGCCAAATCTGTCATCTTTGATCTGCTCTCTGTCAATATAGAGATGCCAAATCTGCTATCTTTGATCTATATTATCCTTTAAAAGGCCTAACCTGTAGAATGCATATGTGCTTATGCCCGATGATTAAGATGCCATGCTCAAAATGAATCAAATTCTCCTAATTATGATGCAAAATGTTATGAAAATGATTCCTATTTCGGGCGCCTTTATTCATTCATCCCTCTAAGTTTCATTTTTTTTCGAAATATCAATCATACTCCGCTCGTATGCTTTGAATCAAATTGGTCTTATTGTACGATTCTTCGAATGTTACGACCTACTGGAGATAATCCTCTCCTAGGATTGAATCATTTAAATTGTCCAATCATCCTTTGGACTGAAGTAGAAATTTTCTCGAGTACCTCCGACCTTTACTCATGGGAATTCTTCAAACAATTGTTCTGTTTTAGTTTTTTGTATTATCTAGAGATTTCCAGAGTAATATGCAAAACTTCATTTGTAAAAATATTTAGTTCATCAATCTTTATTTCAATGCAACACACTTTATGAATAATGGAAGACAAATAATTTGATCTTGAAAATAGTTAGATATATCCTCAGAATACAACAGGAAATTAATCTGAAAACATATCTTTGAGAAGAAAAAGAATCCAAAGATAGTAATCAGAACAAAAATTCGATGTCCAACATATCATAGCTTGGGCTTCTTTATACCAATTCCATGAAGACTGTTTTGAGTTTAACATGTGTTTAGAAGATCCACAGTACTTTGTTGATGCCCCGGTATGTAAAACACTCCACTTCTCGTCAAATTCGGTATAGCAAGGTCACTGCATGTTTTTCAAAATTTGAGCAGCCTTTTCGGGTTTTCAACTCAAAACCCCTTTGGTCTTAAGGTGCCCTTTGCGGGTTTTCACCTTGGCCTCTCCATTTTTTATTTTTATTTTTAAAAGTCTCAAAGCGCCCTTTGTGGGTTTTCACATTGGCTTCCCTTCTTTTTAGACAAAGTACTTCTTGACTGAGTCTGAATTCACTGAATTGGTCCATTTCTGTCAAAATTAGATCACCACCAGAGAAAGCCTTCTTCACAACATACGACCCTTCCCAGTTCGGCATCCATTTTCCTCTAAAGTCCTTCTGTATGGGAAGGATCTTTTTCAGCACAAGGTCCCCTTCGTGAAATTTTCTTAGACGAACTTTCTTATCATAAGCTCGCATCATTCGCTTCTGATACATCTGACCATGGCGAATAGCTCTTAGCCTCTTTTCTTCAATCAAGTTCAATTGGTCATACTGCGATTGAATCTATTCTGCTTCATCCAACTTTATCTCTGATAAGATTCAAAGAGAATGTACTTCTACTTCAATGGGTAACACTGCCTCCATCCCATAAACCAACGAGAAAGGAGTTGCCCCAGTAGAGGTTCTGACAGACGTTTGATAGGCAAAGAGTGCAAATGGTAAATTCTCGTGCCAATCTCTGAAGGTCTCAGTCAATTTCCCCACTATCTTCTTGATATTTTTGTTGGTCGCTTCCACTGCCCATTCATTTTTGGGCGATATGGAGATGAATTATGGTGTTTGATTTTGAATTGGCTGCAAACTTCCAAAATCATGCTGTTATTCAAGTTCAATGCATTATCTGATATAATCCTTTCAAGCATTCCATACCGACAAATAATCTCCTTTTTCAAGAATCGACTTACTGCCGACTTGGTAACACTAGCATATGAAGCTGCCTCTACCCATTTCGTGAAGTAGTCGATGACCACGAAAATGAAACGATTCCCATTCGAAGCTTTTGGTGATATTGGCCCAATGACATCCATGCCTCACATGGAAAAGGCCATAGAGAAGTCATAACATGTAAGGGTGAAGGTGGCACATGAATCTTATCCCCATATATCTAACATTTATGACATTTCTTAGAATAGTTGATACAATCTTTTTCCATAGTAGACCAATAGTATCCAAACCTCATGATTTGCCTTGCCATCGTAATGCCATTAACATGTGTCCCACAAACACCTTCATGTACTTCTTCTAGGATTTGTCTAGCTTCCACAGCATCGATGCATCTCAAAAGTTCCTAATCTTTCCTTCTTTTATAAAGGATGTCTCCATCTAGTACATATTCACAGGCTAACCTTCTCAAAGTTCTTTTATCATTCTCAATTGCCTATTCAGGATACTCACGATCCCTTACATATCGTAATATATCTTGATACCAAGGATGGTCATCCTTTTCCTCTTCTTCGATGTTATAGCAATGAGCTGGAACCTCAGAAATACTCATTTGAATTGGACTAACATCCTCTTGTTTATTTGCTTTAATAATGGAAGCCAGTGTTGCTAAAACATCTGCCATCTGATTTTCATCTCGTGGGAGATAATTGAAGGTGATATTATCAAACTCCTCAAGTAACTCCAAAACTACCTTTCGATAATGAATCAATTTGGGGTCTCTTGTCTCTCATTCACCCCTAAGCTAATAAATTACCAACGCAGAGTCTCCATACACTTCCAGGGTTCTAATTTTCCGCTCTTTGGCTGCTCGAATCCCCATGATACATGCTTCATACTCGGTCATATTATTCGTGCAGTCAAAATCCAATTTACATGTAAATGGATAATGATCACCATTTGGGGATACCAAGACTGCCCCAATTCTATTTCCTGCCGCGTTGGATGCGTCGTCGAAGTTCAGCTTCCATGGATGTTCTTCAATAGTTGCCACATACATCAACTTCTTATTAGGGAAATCGAAGCTCAATGGCTCATAATCTTCTAGAGCTCTGCTAGCCAGAAATTCTGCTATCGCGCTCCCTTTTATAGCTTTTTAACTCACATAGACTATATCAAACTTTGAAAGTAGTATTTGCCACCTTCTCATTCTTCCATTTAGGGCTGTTGACTCCATCATGTACTTTAATGGATCAAGTTTTGAAATTAGCCAAGTCGTATGATATAACATATATTGCCTCAACCTTCGAGTCGTCCAAATTAAAGCACAACACAATTTCTCAATTGGCGAGTATCTCATCTCACACTCTGTGAATTTCTTGCTGAGGTAATATATCGCCTTCTCTTTTCTTCCTGACTCGTCATGTTGGCCAAGAACACATCCCATAGAATTACTAAACACTGATAAGTACAGAATTAATGGTCTATCTGGACTAGGCGGAGATAACACTGGAGTGTTTAACAAGTATTGCTTAACCATATCAAAAGCATTCTGGCATTCCTCATCCCAAGTACCTTGGTTGTGTTTTCTAAGGAGGCAAAATATAGGATCACATTTCTCGGTTAATTGTGAAATAAACTGAGCAATATAATTCAATCTTCCAAGAAAACCTCGAACTTCCTTCTGAGTACGTGGTGGAGGCAATTCTCGTATGGCTCTAACCTTATCTGAGTCAACTTCTATTCCCTTTTCGCTGACCACAAAGCCCAATAATTTCCCCGACCTAGCTCCGAAAATGCACTTTGCCGGATTAATCTTCAACTGAAACTTCCTTAATCTCAGGAACAACTTCCTCAAGACTTCAATATGCTCTGTCTCTGTTTGAGATTTAGCAATCATGTCATCAACATACACCTCAATCTCCTTATGCATCATATTGTGAAATAAGGTCACCATAGCCCTTTGGTATGTTGCCCCTGCATTCTTCAACCCAAAGGGCATTACCTTGTAACAAAAGGTGCCCCACAATGTTATGAAGGTAGTTTTATCCATATCCTCAGGATGCATCTTTATCTGATTGTACCCTGAGAAGCCATCCATAAAGGAGAACAATGAATATCCCGCTGTATTGTCCACCAAAGTGTCGATGTGCAGTAAAGGGAAATTGTCCTTTCGGCTAGCTCTATTTAAATCTCTATAATCTACACACATTTGTACCTTCCTATCCTTCTTAAGGACAGGCACAATGTTAGCCACCCACTCTGAATACTTAACCTCTTGTAGGAATCCAGCATCAAACTGCTTCTTGACTTCATCTTTTATTTTCAGCACAATATTAGGCCTCATACTTCGCAATTTTTGTTGAAATGGCTTACAATCTTGTCTTATGGGGAGACGATGTACCATGATATCAGTGTTCAACCTCGGCATATCCTGATGTGACCATGCAAAGATATCTTTGAATTCATGCAGTAGTTCAACAAGACCTTGTCTCGTTTCCTTTGCAATATGTGTTCCAATCTTCACTTCTTTCCTTTCTTCCAAGATTATATTCTCTATTGCCTCTTTCTCATGGAGCAGAATTTGCTTCTCCTCTTGTTTCACCAATCTCAACAGATCTGGAGACACATCACAATCCCTGGCATATTCAAAATCTTGAGATTCCTCTAAACACATGTCTTACTCAAAAGAGAATTTAGGATTTGTAGTATCATCGCTCATGTCATTGATGTCTAGGGACCTGTGGGAGTACCGAGGAATGTGCAAAGAATGAATGAATTTGATAATGTCTATTAACATGTTATGAATGAAATGATAGATTTGAACGGAATTAAAAGGATGAAAAAACAAATAATGAAAGAATGTTTGCTCGAATTGATAGTAAAGACGTGTTTTATTGAAACAAAATATCTGAACATGAGCCTATTTCACAAATGAAATCTTATAACTCCTAGGCTTTAGAGCAACAAGAGTGTTCTGAAAATTACTCTGAAAAATCTTTAAAAACTACAGGAAGTTCTTCTGCAGTCCAATTATTTAAAGAGCTTCCTGGTTTATAAGGGCGAATGCCCTCAAGGTTTTTTCGTTCAGACTCTTCATTTTGTACAGCATTGATGTGATAACTTCCTTTTTCGAGCAACCCTCTCTCAGGGTGAATTATCCCTCCTGATATAAAAATTTGAGATATATGAGGGAACATTATCAATTCTCATTCTACTTCTCTTCCACTTAAACGCGCCCTTCTTCTTTCTTGACGCTTCTCTATTTTCTTCCTCCTCTGCTTGTGATCTGGCCTGAAACCCAAGCCAAAACGGTCTCTCTTCTCCTTTAATTCTAGAATCTGAATCCTTCATTGAAGATATCTTCCGAATCCTTTTCCTGGCAAGGCTCTTTTCCCCATTGTCATCTATAAACCCATTCTTGTGGTTCTGGATATCCTGGGTACCGGCACCACATTCCCCTCTGAAATGAATGTTGCATTAACGAATTTTAAGGAACGAAAAGAGCACTCAATGGCCTCCTCATTTGCTTCTACATAAGGTGCGTCATCGGTAACTGTCGCTATAATGTCCTCCTCCGCATTTATAGTGACCAGCCGTCCATCCCCTACTAACTTCAATTTCTGGTGCAAAGATGAGGGCACTGCTCCTGCCGAATGTATCCAAGGCCTCCCCAACAGGCAATTGTAGGAGGGCTTGATGTCCATCACTAAAAATTCCACCTCATACGTGTTTGGCCCAATCATCAAAGGAATATCAATTCTTCCCATGACCGTTCTTTTCGTGCCATCAAATGCTCTCACCATATTATGGCATGTTTTCATGTGAGAACTATCTATAGGCAGTCTGTTCAATATGGACAATGGCATAACATTTAATGCTGATCCATTATCAGTAAGCACACTCGGCAATGTATATCCTTTGCAGTGAGCGGTAATGTGCAAAGCCTTAATTGATCCCATGCCTCCAGGTGGGATTTCATCATCATTGAAATAAATGAAATTGTCAGCACTTATGTTACTAACCAATCGATCTAACTTACTGACGGATATATCATTAGTAACGTAAGTCTTATTGAGTACCTTCATTAATGCTTCCCGATGTACCTTTGAACTCAGAAGCAAAGCCAACACTGATATGCGAGCTGGTTGTTTGTGCAATTGTTCAACCACGCTGTACTCACTGTGTTTTAGGAATTTTAGAAACTCTCTGGCTTCTTCTTCCTTCACTGGCTCATTAACAAGTATTTCAACCCCCTTTCCTTTATTAAAAGCTTTTGCTTTCACAGGTTCAACTCTGACGCCTTTTACATCATAACGCTTCCCACTACGTGTATAAGAACCCTCATCTTGAGCCTCCTTAGAAGCATTGGCTATATCCTCCTTCTCCGATATTGTCACATTGCAGTCATAATTCCAGGGTACCCTCTTGTTATCTTTATAAGGAAAAGAAATGGGTTTGTGAATAATGTCTTTCGGTGCTATTTGTGTTTCAACTTCATTATTCCTTGGTAGAGAAATAATGATCCTTGGTCGGCTGATTTTTTGATTCTTGGGTTCCTCTTCCAATGCGCATACATGACCCTCATCTGAGCCGGCTTTATAAAATTTTAGCTCTTTATTATCCATAAAGCTTTATAGCAAAGCCTTAAACTCGTCACATTCCTGGATTTAATGTCCCTCTTCTGCATGGAACTCGTAGTAGTCCCTTGCTCCTTTATTTCCTTCTTCAGATATTATCATTTCTCTTTTCACCATTTCTTTCCAGATTACTTTCATCGGCATTCTTACCTCCACCACGTCCTCTTTGATCCTTCTCATATCAGTGTTTCCAATTGTGTTTACCCCTTGATCACCATGATTTGGCAACGATTTCTCTGTACTAGGGGTGTTGTCAAATTTTACGACCTCCATCTTGATTAGTCTTTCCACTGCCTTTTTAAAGCCAGTGCAATTTTTGATCAAATGCCCCGATATCCCTACATGGTATTCACATTTGGCGTTTGCATCGTACCATTTAGGGTGTGGAGGTTGTAGGGGTTTCAAATGAAAAGGAGCTATCGCATGCGCATTGAATAAACTTTGATAAATCTCTCGATACGTCCCTGGGATAGGCGTAAATGAGACCTTTTCAGAATTTTGTCTCGAACCAGATCCATGCTTTTGAGAATCTTGTTGCCCAACTGTAGTTACTCTGGGCTGACTAACCGTGACTGATGTTGAATTATAACTACTTGTATTGTTCACCTCGTTATCCTTCCTTTTTGGGGCTGATCTTTTAGCAGTTTCCCCTTCTATCTTGCCACCTTTTATGACGTTCTCAATCATTTCTCCTGCCATAACTATATCAGCAAAGCTCTTGGTGGTACTTCCAATCATATGAGTAATGAATGGAGCCTTCAAGGTGTTAATGAACAGCATGGTAGTTTCCTTCTCCAAAAGAGGTGGTTGAACTTGCATGGAAACCTCCCTCCACTTTTGCGCATATTGCCTAAAGCTTTTATTAGGCTTCTTTTCCATGTTCTGCAAAGTGATTCTGTCAGGAGTCATATCAGTCACATGATTATATTACTGCATAAAGACCTGCGCTAAGTCTCTCCAAGAACCAATCCTTGCGTGACTCAATTGATTGTACCACCTAGCCGCTGCCCCAACCAAACTATCTTGAAAACAATGGATAAATAATTGATCATTGTTTACATAGCCAGTCATCCGTCTATAGAACATGGTGATATGAGCCTCAGGGCAAGTAGTCTCATTGTATTTCTCGAATTCCGGCATCTTGAACTTATGAGGAAGCACCAAATCTGGGACCAAACTCAAGTCCTTGACATCAATTCCCTGACGATTATCAGCATTTTATAATGCCTTAAATTTCTTCTCTAACCATATGCAACGCTCCTTTAATTGATTTGATGATTCAAGTCTCATCTCCTCTTTCTCCGCTACATCTAAATCAGGGATGACTGGATTGGTAGGGTTATCTCCTGGGTTGGATCCCGAGCCAGTTTGGAAATTCATGGTTATTCCAGCATCAACTTGCCCATGCTGATGCCTTATTGTGACGGACGGCCTTCGGGGATATGCCTCAAGTTGAGTTTACACATGAGGTGGGGTAAAACCCAGAGGATGATCCTTATTATCCTCTTCAGTGATAGTCATAGAGGCTTTTCCATTATCAGTCGCCCCCCTCAGCAACTGAGCCATCTCAGCCATCATATTCCTTTGAGCCTCCAACATTTGATCCTTCATCTCCTGTTGGATTTTTTCCAATTGTTCCTACAATTGCTCTTGCATTTCTTTCTGAATCTATTCAAGTCTTTGATTCATATTCTTTGTCTTAGTGTGTGTACCGTAAGGATGTGTTTCTTCCAGATTTTCTTTCTTTCACTCTCTCTCTCTCCCTAATAATTTTAACTAATTAGAGTCTTTCTATAAATTTGAATGCATATGATGCGATGAGATGCAAATGCATGAATGTAAAATGATATCGATTCTGATTCAATTTCTTTTAGAAAACGTTATTTAAGAAACAAAAATCTTTATACAAAACGGATTACAAATACGCCTTCGCCCTCAGGCCCAGAGTTTTAACCTTATCCAATACCAAGCTAAATCTAAACCTCTATCTGACGCTAACTCATACTTTGTACTCAATACATTAGCTTGCACTGCCAGGTCTTGCAAATGATCAGCAACCTCTCGAATCTGTACTATAGCTTCTCCCATGAGGTAGTCCCTATCTCTGACTTGATCCTGAAAATAATGAAGCTCTCCCTTCAAATGTCCTTCTCTTGCCTCGAGCTGCTCAATTCGTAGCTCACAGTTCTGCAATGCTGCTTCCAAACCTCCAATATTGTGTTTCATTTCCTCGATCTTATCCAGGCTTACCTTTAACTAGACCGCAGAGTTACAACTTCGGTGATGATGGAGAGATCGTCCAAGCTCAGTCACCTTAGCTTTTAATCCTTGATTCTCCTTCTCTAGGACCTAATTCTGTGCTTGCATCTCTTGAAACTTCTTCTCCCAATTCTTGGCTTTGGCTTTTCCCTCTTGAACCTCTTGTTGCCACTGCTCTGAAGACTTCCCCAATCCAACTCTCTTCATTGATAGCTGTATCCTCTTATATTGTGTCTTCAAGTCATCTCGGTCTTCCTCAATCTTCCTCTTTTCTTTCCTCACTTTTTCGACCTCAATTTTCTGAACATCGACATCTAAGCTTAGGTACATCTTCTCCTTTTCAAACCTTTCTATCTTTCTCCCGAGCTCCAAAATTTTCCTTTCGAACTCTTGCTTTATGACCTCTAACTCTGATGGAATCACTCGTAAACTCTCCTCCATCGATCGAGCAGCCCCTAAACTCGACCTAGGGATGTTATCATTGATTCTCTTGCTAAACCATCCTTTGTACTCAAGAGTTGTAGTCGGGCCTTCAGTCAGAATCTTCACACAACAAATCTTCTTCCAAGCCTCGGAAATCTCTCGCTTCTTTTTCTTATAATGATCCCCCTTATATGAGAAATCACTCTGAGCTAACCCTTGTGCTGCCGGTATAAACTGCCCCGCTTTGTATTGCCTTAGGACGAGGAATGACGCATAACCCACAACTCCCAAAATTCCTGGAAGAGGTACCCAATCAAAGTTTCTGCAATGGTAAAGAACTTCATTAGGAGCCATCCAAGGGGCTTTCCCCATAACATCTTCCTCTCGGAGATTTCGAAGTATTTCCATCCACCTTTCCTCTGTAATGTTGTCTCTCCTCGGCGTAGCTACTGCTTCCCTTAAGGGAGAAAAGTCCTCAAAGAACACTCGGCAAGGAACCTTATCAACCTTCCAAAAGTGACTACGGAACCATACCAACAACAATTATGCACATCCAATGAATCTACCTTCACCAGCTCTCGGGCATGCACTCAAGGATCTAAACGTCTCAGCTAGGATTGCAGGCTCAGGTGTGTTCTGTTTACCAAGACTATCAAATAAATCTGTAACTGCTTCATCTATGTGCCCTATAGCTTTTGGAAAAATCACCAAACCATAAATACTTAAAGCTAAGACATCAACCCTCTTCTTCACATCTGGGTGTGTCAATATCAGATCCCTCAAACTTTCCCACGGAATGCATTTACTATCACCTTTTTGATGGATTCGAGCTGCGGCCCACTATTCACTCACCCCTATAATCATCATTAATTTCTTCACGAAAGTTGGGGGATTAGCAGCCCTAACATACGCCTTGTTACCCTAGATTTTTGGATAGCGGAGCAAGGTTGTATACTCCTTCAAAGTAGGTACTAAGTCTACCTCTCCAAATGTAAAACAATTATAAGCAGGGTTCCAAAACTGTACCATAGCTCAAAACAGATGCTCATCTACCTTGATGTCTAGCAAATAGGGAAGATCTCCATAATTCTGGTAGAACAGTTGTTTTGCCTCGTCATCCCGTTGAGCCCAAATGTCCTTCAACTCCTGAAACTTATTCTGTGTTGAGCTGATACGAGTGAAGTCCCACAACTCTGATGTATACCCCTGAGTGACACTATCTCCCTTCTCTAACTGGGTTTTCTCTGACCACGCGCAGACAAAAGCATTGTCCTCCACTTTATCAAGATATTCGTTCCTCATTACAAAACTTTCTAATCCAGAAATCGAATCGTGAATCGATACCTTTAAATGTTGAATGACATGCAATGATAACAAAATAAGTTAGTATCATATAAAAGTATAACAAACAAGCACTTATAAGGGTAGCTTACTAAAGGCTATCACTATACTCCCTAAGGCAAGTACTTAAAGTTCACGATATGAGTTTCAGTTCTAAAGCGAGGGTACCTGAACTAGCAGATTCCTCGGTCCTTACCCATTATAGGCTCATACGGACCAAGTTCGGTTCAGAGGGACACATTTCCCTATGGCCATACGGAGATGAAAATCTCACGAAGAAATAGGTACGGATGTATCCCGGAAGCAATCCACTAGCTCATACGGAGGTGAAAACCTCACGAAAGCGTAGCTTCTCACTCCCACTTAAAGGTGCAACCACAGCGGTCATGCAGATGCAATGTGTGCGAAAACAAAATAACAAACATATGCAGCAAACACATGTAAAAAGAATAATATTTTTAAATTTTTTCAAACTTCCGACATTAAGACAGAAAATAATCAATTTCTTGGCTTGACTCTCTTATTGTCCCCAGCGGAGTCGCCAAGCTGTCGAAACCTCCTTTTTTTTAAAAGGGGAAGTTTGAAAAATGAGAGTCGCCACCAACCATATAGGTGTGATTGGATCACCTTATAAAACATTTTGGTCTACGAAAATATGTGAGAAAACAGGTTCGGGAGTCAGTTACGCACGAGGAAGGATTAGCACCCTCGCAATGCCCAAAATTGGTACCAAATTGAATAATTTTCTGTCTTAATATCAAAAGTTTGAAAGAATTTAAAAATAGGATCCTATTTTGAAACCGGAATAATGTGAGCTGAAAATTGAGATTCTTTCGCTCCCAAAAGAGTACAAACATCACATCCAGCATGATTGGACACGATGTTCTTAAACTTTCATAACTAAAATCATCTCGTGATTTACAAAATCTATTTAAAAGGATACTTTAGACATTTAGATAAGCGGAAATCGCAACTTGACATATTAGGGCACTACTTCCCGAATTCCTAAATATAAAAACATTGCCTCATTCTTTAAAATTCTTTTGGATTAAATGAAACATAATTTTTTTTAAAAAGCAATGATGTATTTAGCATATTACAAAAGATCAATATTAAATAAATTAAACTACATGATACATATTTCAACATTTCATGCAAACATAGTATAGAAAATGATAAATAACGACATAAATTACACAATATACGTTAACATTTCATGCATATATATAATCTTAAATAATACAAATATACATACATTATCATTTCATGCAAAATACAACATTGAGAATGATGAATATAACAGTATAAATTACATAATATATATAATAACATTTCATGCAAATATAACTTAAAATAACAACATAAATAATCAATTTTTATGCAAATATATAGAATAATAAATAAAATAAGAATAACAAGTAATTCATAAGATACAATTAACATATTAAAAATAGTATTAGATAAACGCAGAATGATAAAAATAAATAAAATAGGAATATATAACTAAAATCGGAAAAAAATTAAATATAAATAAAAATTAAAAAACAATATATAAATAAAGGATAATTCTTTAAAAATTATATCATATAATGTAATAGCTTAATATATATTTATGCAAATAATATGTTGAATAGGAACAAAATTTTATAATAAATTTTAGAATATTAAATACTAAATATTTAATAATGATATATATTATTTAATAATAGATTAAAATAAAATTTAGAAAAAGTGTACATAATAATAAATAATATATAATATATAATAAAAAAGATATAATGAATAAAATATATATTAAAATAACATAATATGTGATAAAATGTCTAATAGAATATAAATAATACTTAGATAAAAAATATACAATAATTTTTATATAAATAATATTTGTATTAAAAATAAATAATATAAATATATTTAAAGTAAATAAATTATATAAAATTTTTTAAAAAAGGACTAAAATGAGATAAGAATAAAATTCTAGGGTCAATTTTAAAATAATAAAAGAATTTTGGACCCAATTAAAACACGCGCTAAAACCAAGGGACTCACTGGGCAATTTATCTCTAATCCCAAAACGACATTGTTCCAAAATAGGCTTTATTACAGCAACTAGGACCAAATTAAAACAAGAATAAAAAAAACAGGGCCAAATTATAATAAAATAAAATAAAATTATAAATATTGAAAATGCGGAAGGACCAATTGGGCAATTTGCCCATTTACTAAAAACACGCGGATCCTCCCCGGGTCAGGGGTCAACGCGTGGATCCTAAGCTTAAACGGCGCTGTTTTGGTACTTGTTAGACTAAGCAAAAACGACACCATTTCTATTATACTATTTAAGTGAGTTTTTTTGGCCCAGAATTCATTTTTAGAAACTGTTTTTAAAAAAAATCTTTGAAATCCTCTGAAAGAGGAGAGGAGAAGGCTATCCGAGCTCCGGCCCCTAGTTACTGGGCAGCGCGCGCCCACTCCTCACACGCGCCACCGTACATGGTGGTCGGAAGGTCAAAAGCCTTCATTTTTCTAGCTGAAGCACAGTAATCTCTTCCTTTTAAATACTAACTGTAGAAATCATTTTTTAAAGGATTATTCGAAAAACGGGGATCAACTTTTGAAAAACGAAAACGGGAGTCGCCACCAACCTTTTTTAGGTGTGATTGGATCACCTTAGAAAACGTTTTGGTCTATAAAAATTAAGAAAACAGATTCGGGAGTCGATTACGTACGAGGAAGGATTAGCACCCTCGCAACGCCCAAAATTGGTACCAAATTGAATAGTTTTCTGTTTTAATGTAAAAAATTTGAAAGGATTTAAAAATAGGATCCCTTTTTTAAAACCGGAATTATTTAAGTTGAAAAATCGAGATTCTTTAGCTCTGAAAGAATACAAACATCACATCCAGCATGATAGGACACGATATTCTTAAACTCTCATAACTGAAATCATCTCGTGATTTACAAAATCTATTTAGAAGGATACTTTAGACATTTAGACAAACGGGAAATCGCAACCCAGTATGTTAGGGCACTATTTCCCGAATTCCTAAACACAAAAAACATTGCCTCATTTTAGAAAAACTTTTGGATAAAATATGACAATTAAATGAAATAGATTTTTTAAAATAATGATTTGAGTAAAATTTTAAAAAAAATTTACTAAGAGTAATACTAAAAAAAATTATTAAAAAATGAAATAGTTTGATATGATACTAAAATTATTAAAAAATAAAAAAACAATCAGGGAAACATGGATTAAATCAAAATAAAAAGGGTTGAAAAACGAAGATGAACAAAGAATAAAATAAGAACAAGCCGTAGAAAATAAGAACGTAAGAGGGAGAGAAATTTGACTGAAAGCTCTCAAAAATTTTATTGTCTCCCAAAACTCCAGTGTGTTTACAATGAAGGGAGAGGCTCTATTTATAGTTGAACCTCCTCAAATCCAACGGTACAGATCAATTACATCAACAGTTAAGATTAAAAGGTATCTACAAATTAAATCTCTAAGATTACAAAATCATATCTTCTAAGATTGCAAATCATATCTAAGATTGCAATCATATCTAAGATTGTATCATATCTAAGATTGCATATCATATCTAAGATTACAATCATATCTAAGATTGTATCATATCTAAGATTGCATATCATATCTAAGATTGCATATCATTGAAGATTATATTTTCATATGAGTCAAGCTTGTAGATGGACCTTAAATCTTTTCAAGTAATGGACCATTCCGATCGGGTCAAATTATATTTGTAATTCTAGACTGAACTTAGACTTCGTTTTTTTTTTTGGGGTTTATTATTTTTATTTTTGGACTTATTTCTAGGCCCGAGAAAAATTGAGTGTCTACAGCTGCCCCTCTTTTCTCATTGCTGTGTAACAGGAATAGAGCAAAGACTATAAAAGGACCAATTTTGCGCGGGCTCGCCGAGTCTTGAGTTCTTGATCCTTGATCTTCTTTAAATGGCCTCTTGACAGCTTCAATCTGCTTCACTGCAACTCAGGAAGGCGATATCTGCTATCTTTGATCTGCTCCCCGTCTAATACAGTGATGCCAAATCTGTTATCTTCGATCTGCTCCGTCCTAATCTGAGACGCCAAATCGCTTCTTCAATCGCTCTCCGTCTAATCTGAGAGATGCCAAATCTGTTATCTCTAATTTGCTCCCGTCTAATACAAAGATGCCAAATCAGTCATCTTGGATCTGCTTCGATGTAAACACATGAAGGTCAGATCTGTTATGTCTTCGATCTGCTCCCCGTCTAATACAGAGATGCCAAATCATCTTGGATCTGCTTCAGTGAAGGTCCAATCTGTTATGTCTTCGATCTGCTCCCCGTCTAATACAGAGATGCCAAATTATGTTAGATCTACTTCAATGAAGGTCAGATCTGTTATGTCTTCGATCTGCTCTTCGTCAAATATGGAGATGCCAAATCTATTTCATCAATTTGTTCTCTGACAATACAGAGATGCCAAATCATCTTAGATCTGCTTCAGCGTAAACACGTGAAAGCCAAATCTGCTATGTCTTCGAACTACTCTTTGTAAACTCAAGGATGCCAAATCATCTTGGATCTACTTCGATGTGAAAACATCTGAAGGTTAGATCTGTTATGTCTTCGATCTGCTCCCTGTCTAATACAGAGATGCCAAATCTATTTCTTCGATTTGTTCTCTGACAGTACAGAGATGCCAAATCATCTTAGATCTGCTTCAGCATAAATAAGTGAAAGCCAAATCTACTATGTCTTCGATCTGCTCCTTGTAAACGCAAGGATGCCAAATCATCTTGGATCTACTTCGATGTGAAAACATCCAAAGGTTAGATCTGCTATATTTTCGATCTACTCCCTGTCTAATACAGAGATGCCAAATCATCTTGGATCTGCTTCAATGAAGGTCAGATCTACTATGTCTTCGATCTGCTCTCCATCGAATATGGAGATGCCAAATCTATTTCTTCGATTTGTTCTCTGACAGTACAAAGATGCCAAATCATCTTAGATCTGCTTCAGCGTAAACATGTGAAAGCCAAATCTACTATGTCTTCGATCTGCTCCTTGTAAATGCAAGGATGCCAAATCATCTTGGATCTACTTCGATGTGAAAACATCCGAAGGTTAGATCTGCTATGTCTTCGATCTGCTCTCCGTCGAATATGGAGATGCCAAATCTGTTTCTTCGATTTGTTCTCTGACAATATAGAGATGTTAAATCATCTTGGATCTACTTCAGCGTAAACACCTGAAGGTAAAATCTGCTATGCTTTAGCCTGTTACCTTACTGCTTAGGAGGTTAAGGCGCATCAATCTTCATTGTCCCTTGAAGGACATAACCTGTATAATGTGTATGAGTTCATGGCTAATGATTAGGATGCTATGATCGAAGTGAATCAAATGCATCTTTATGAACATGACCCCTATTCCAGACGTCACCACTCATTCTTTCGTCGAAGTTTATCCTTATTTCTCTCGAAGTATCATTCCTACTCAGCCTTTGGGTTTGTACCATTCTTCAAATGCTATGAGCCACCAAAAATGTTTGTAAGATGATCCTCTCATAGGATCGAATAGTTTGATTTGTCCAATCATCATTTTAGACTAAAGAAAGAATTTTCTCGAGTTCTTTCAAACCTCACTTACGTGAATTCCTCTAACAATTGTTCTATTTTAGTTTCTTGTATTATCTAGAAATTTCCAGAGCAATGAGCAAAACTTCATTTGTGAAAATTATTTAGTTCAACTATCCTTATTTTGATGCAACATACTTTAAGAATAATGGAAGATGAATTTAATCTTGAGAATAATGAATTTGTCAAAAATACAAAGGAAGTTAATCTGATAGCCTATCTTTGAGAAGAAAGAGAATCTAAAGATAGTAAACAAGACAAAAGTTAGATGCCCTAGATATCGCCGCTTGAGCGTCTATACACCAGCTCCATGAAGACTTTCTTAAGTTCAACATGTGTTTAAAAAATCCAAAGTACTTTGTTGATGCCCCGATATGCAACGTATTTCGCTCTTTGTTGAATCAGATATAGCAAGATTACCGTGTGCTCTTCAAAATTTGAGCTGCCCTTTCGAGTTTTCAACTCAAAACCCCTTTGGTCACAAGGCGCCCTTTACGGGTTTTTACCTTGGCCTCTCCATTTTTTTTTTGAAAACTCAAGGCGCGCTTTGCGGGTTTTCACCCTGAATTCTTCTCTCCTTTAGAGAAAGTACTTTTTTGATTGAGTCTGAATTCACTGGATTGGGTAAACTCTTCCCATCCATTTCCGTTAAGATTAATGTACCCCCAGAGAAAGCCTTCTTTCCGACATATGGCCCTTCCTAATTTGGCATCCATCTTCCTCTAAAGTCCTTCTGAATAGGACGGATCTTTTTCAGCACAAAATTCCCCTCGTGGAATTCTCTTGGTCGCACTTTCTTGACATAAGCTCGCATCATTCGCTTCTGATACATCTGACCATGACGAATGGCCCTTAGCCTCTTTTCCTGAATCAAGTTCAACTGATCTTATCGCGATTGTATCTATTCAGCTTCATCCAACTTTATCTCTGACAAGACTCGAAGAGACGGTATTTCCACTTCAATAGGTAACACTGCTTCCATCCCATAAACCAACGAGAAAGGAGTTGCCCTAGTAGAGGTTCTAATGGACGTTCGATAAGCTAAGAGTGCAAATGGTAACTTCTCATGCCAGTCTCTGTAGGTTTCAGTCATTTTCCCCACTATCTTCTTAATGTTCTTGTTAGCAGCTTCCACTGTCCCATTCATCTTTGGGCGATACAGAGAAGAGTTATAATGCTTAACCTTGAACTGACTGTAAACTTCTGCTATCATTTTGTTGTTCAAGTTCAATACATTGTCTGATATGATCCTTTTAGGCATCCCATATCGACAAGTAATCTCTTTCTTTAAGAATCGACTTACAGCTGACTTAGTAACATTCGCATAAGAAGCAGCCTCTACCCACTTTGTGAAGTAATCGATGACCACAAAAATAAAGCGATGCCCATTTGAAGCTTTTGGTGATATTGGCCGGATGACATACATGCCCCACATGGAAAAAGACCATGGAGAAGTCATAACATGTAAAGGTGAATGTGGTACATGAATCTTGTCCCCATAAATCTGACATTTATGGCATTTCTTGGCGTAGTTGATACAATCTCCTTCCATGGTAGA
This sequence comes from Gossypium longicalyx, assembly GCA_025698465.1. Taxonomy (NCBI): domain Eukaryota; kingdom Viridiplantae; phylum Streptophyta; class Magnoliopsida; order Malvales; family Malvaceae; genus Gossypium; species Gossypium longicalyx. Next base: position 55,514,200 of record CM046996.1, read on the forward strand.
CCAATAATATCCAAACCTAATGATTTGTCTAGCCATCGTGAAACCATTAGCGTGCGTCCCACAAATGCCCTCGTGAACTTCTTCCAAGATTAACTTAGCTTCCATGGCATCAACACATCTCAACAGTACTTGATCCTTTCTTTTTTTGTACAAGATTTCCCCATCCAAAACGTAGTCGCAGGCTAATCTCCTTAAAGTTCGCTTATCATTTTCAGTTGCTTGTTCTTAGTATTTACGATCTCTCACATATCGCAATATATCCTGATACCAAGGGTTTTCATCCTTTTCTTCTTCCTCAATGTTACAACAATAAGCTGGAGCCTCAAAGATACTCATCTGAATGGGTCTCATCTCCTCCTCTTTATTCACTTTGATCATTGAAGCCAAGGTAGCTAGAGCATCTGCCATCTGGTTTTCGTCTTGTGAGATATAATTGAAGGTGATGTCATTAAGTTCCTCAAGTAACCCCAGAACTACCTTTCGATAATTGATCAATTTAGGATCCCTTGTCTCCCATTCACCTCTAAGCTGGTAAATTACCAACGCAGAGTCTCCATATATTTCCAAGGTTCTTATCCCTCGCTCTATAGCCGCTCGGAGTCCCATGATGCATGCTTCATACTCGGTCATATTGTTTGTGCAGTCGAAATCCAATTTACATGTGAATGGATAATGATCACCATTTGGGGATACCAAGACTGCCCCAATTCCATTTCCTACCGCATTGGATGCGCCATCAAAGTTTATCCTTCATGGACGTTCTTCAATATTTGCCACATACATCAACTCCTCATTAGGGAAATCAAAATTTAACGGCTCATAGTCTTCTAGAGTTCTACTCGCCAAAAATTCTGCAATTGCGCTCCCTTTTATAGCCTTTTGACTCACATAGACTATGTCAAATTCTGAAAGCAATATTTGCCACCTTGCCATTCTTCCATTTAGTGCTGATGACTCCATCATGTACTTTAATGGATCAAGTTTTGAAATTAGCCAAGTCGTATGATATAACATATCTTGTCTTAACCTTCTAGTCGTCCAGATTAAAGCACAACACAATTTCTCAATTGACGAATATCTCATCTCACATTCTGTGAATTTCTTACTGAGGTAGTATATTTCCTTCTCCTTTCTTCCTGACTTGTCATGTTGGCCAAGCACACATCCCATAGAATTACTAAACACTGATAAGTATAGTATTAATGGTCTATCTGGATTGAGCAAAGATAACACTGGAGCATTTAACAAGTATTGCTTAACCTTATCAAAAGCATTCTGGCATTCCTCATCCCAAGTGCCTTGATTGTGCTTTCTAAGGAGGCGAAAGATAAGATCACACTTCTCAATTAGTTGTGAAATAAACCGAGCGATGTAATTCAATCTTCTTAGAAATCCTCGAACTTCCTTCTCAGTTTGCGGTGGAGGCAATTCTTGTATGGCCCTGACCTTATCTGAGTCCACTTCTATCCCATTTTCATTGATCACAAAGCCTAATAACTTCCCTGATTTAACTCCAAAGGTGCATTTTGCCGGATTGAGCTTCAACTGAAATTTCTTTAATCTCAGGAATAACTTCCTCAAAACTTCAATATGCTCCTTCTCTGTTTGAGATTTAGCAATCATTTCATCAACATACACTTCAATCTCCTTGTGCATCATATCATGGAATAAGTTCACCATAGCCCGTTGGTATGTTGCCCCTGCATTCTTCAATCCAAACGGCATTACTTTGTAACAAACGGTGCCCCACAATGTTATGAAACTGGTTTTATCCATGTCTTCTGGATGCATCTTTATCTGGTTGTACCCCGAGAAACCATCCATGAAGGAGAACAACGAATATCCCGCTGTGTTGTCTACCAAAGTGTCTATGTGTGGCAAAGGGAAATTATCTTTTGGGCTAGCTTTGTTCAGATCTCTGTAATCAACGCACATTCGTACCTTCCCATCCTTTTAGGGACTGGTACAATGTTAGCTACCCATTCAGAGTACTTCACTTCTTGTAAGAACCTTGCATCGAACTGCTTCTTGACTTCGTCCTTTATCTTCAATATGATATCTGACCTCATTCTTCGTAACTTCTGTTGAACTGGTTTATAATCTTGTCTTATTGGAAGACGATGCACCACAATATCAGTATTTAACCCTGGCATATCTTGATAAGACCATACGAAGATATCCTTGAACTCACATAGCAACTCAATCAGTCCTTGCCTTGTGTCCTTGGCAATATGCGTGTTGATTTTCACCTCTTTCCCTTCCTCTAGGGCTACATTCTCTATTGCCTCTTTCTCATGGGGCATGATTTTTTTCTCCTCCTGTTTTACCATTCTCAACAGATCCAGAGACACATCACAATCTTGGGCATCCTCAAAATCCTGAGATTCCTCTAAACACATGTCTTGCTCGCGAGAGAAATTAGGATTTGTAATATCAGTGCTCATGTCATTGATATCTAAGGATCTGTGAAGTATAAAGAATATACAAAGAATGAATGAATTGAAGAATGATTATTTATGTGCTACGAATGAAAGAATAAGAATTTCAAAAGTTTAACGGAATATTGGTTGATAAAAATGAAACAATACTTGTTCAAATTGATAAAAGTTATGTTTTATTAAAAAAATAATAGATGATCGTAAGCTCATTTCACAAATGTAATCCTATTACTCCTAGGCCTTAGAGTAATAAGAATATTTTGAGAATTACTCTAAAAAATTCCTAAAGACTACAGGAAGTTCCTCCACAATCCAATTGTTCAGAGAGCTTCCCGGTTCTAAGAGCGAATGCCCTCCAGGTTTCCTTAATTAGTCCCTTCTTCATGTATGGCATTGATAGAATGATTTTCATTTCCAAACACCCCCATCTCCAGGTAAGCTATCCCTCTTGATAAAAAGTCTAGGATATGTTAGGGAGTGTCTTCTTTTCGCTCAGCTGTGACCCTCTTCTCTCTTTCTCTCTTTCTTTCTCTTTTTAACCTTAACTAATTAGGGTCTTTTTATAGATTTAAATGCATGTGATGTGATGCAATGCAAATGCATGAATGCAAAAGAAAAGAATATATTAATCTTGAATTCAATTCCATTAGAATAACTTTTCTAGAAAACAGATTTCTTTACATGAAAATAGATTACATATGCGGTCTTGCCCTTCATAGTCCAAGTAAACGCTGATCTTTTCTTCATGGTCGAATCTTGTAAATTCTCCAAAAGATGCCTTTGCTAGCTCCTTGCTGCTTAATCTGAGCCTCGATCTCTTGTTCGCTTATCTCCATGATACTCATCAAAAAGTGTTGGCTCTTGAATAATCTTCGTTGGCAGTTAAATCAAGTAATGTATTCCTTCATGGACTTTTGCCTTTCTCTCGTCATGCTCTTGGATTATATTCAGATGACCGCACTATAATCTACTTTATCAAGAAATTCGTTTCCTTATGACAAACTATTCTATTAAGGAATCGAATTTCGAATCAACACCTTCTTTTTTTTTATGTAATGTAATGCAAATGCATGAATGCAAAAAGGTATCAATCTCGATTCAGTGTCATTTTAGAAAACGTAATTTAAGGAACAAAAGTCTTTTCATAAAATGGATTACAAATACGCTTTCGAATGTAGGCCCAGAGTCTTAACCCTATCTAATAACAAAGCTAACTCTTGACCTCTATCTGAACTGCCCCGCTTTATATTGCCTTAGGAAGAGTAACAGTGCATAGCCAACGACTCCCCAAATATCAGGAAGAGGTACCGAATCAAAACTGCCGCAGCGATAAAGGACTTCATTAGGAGTCATCCAAGGTGCTTTCCACAAAATCTCTTCCTCTTGAAGATTCTGAAGAATATCCATCCACCTTTCTTCTGTAATATCGTCTCTCCTTGGTGTAGTTACTTCTTTCTTTAAGGGGGAATAACCTTTAAAGAAAACTCAGCAAGGAACCTTCTCAAGCTTCCAAAAGTGACTATGGAACCATACAAACAACAACTGTGCTCATCCAATGAATCCACTTCACTGGCTCTCCAACATGTACTTCAAGGATCTAAATGTCTCAGCTAGGATTGCTAGCACCGGTGTGTTCTGTTTACCAATACGATCAAACAAATCTGTGACTGCCTCATCTATGTGCCCTATCGCCTTCGGGAAACTCACCAAGCCGTAAATACTTAAGGCCAAAACGTTGACCTTCTTCTTCACATCTGGGTGTGTCAATATGAGATCCCTCAAAATGGTCCACGGAATGCACTTACTATCGCCCTTTTGCTGCACACGAGCGACAACCCACTGCTCACTCATCCCAGTAATCATCACCAATTTCTTTGCAAAAGTTGGAAGGCTAGCAGGCCTAACATAAGCCTTGTGACCCTGAATCCTCGGGCAACGCAGTAAAGTCGTATACTCCTTCAAAGTAAGTACAAGATCATCATCGCCAAATGTAAACCAACTATAAGCAGGGCTCCAGAACTATACCATAGCTCGAAACAAGTGCCTATCTACTTTGATGTCTAGTAAATAGGGAAGGTCTCCATAATTCTGATAGAAAAGATGCTTAGCCTCGTCATCCTATTAGGCCCAAATGTCTCTCAACTCCTGAAACTCATTCTGCATCGAATTAATACGGGTGAAGTCCCATAACTCTGATGTATGCCCCTCAGTGACACTATCTCCTTTCTCTAACTGGGATTTCTCTGACCAGGTACAGGCGGAGGCGTTGTCCTCCACTTTATTAAAGTATTTGTTCTTCATTACAAAACTTTCTAATCTAGAAATCAAACCGTGAATCGACACCATGAAAATGTTAAGTGACATGCAATAACAACAAAATAAAATAGGTCAGTATCATATACAGAAATAATAATAAACAAGTATTTACAAGGGTAGCTTACTAAAGGCTATCACTATTTCCCTAGGGTAAGCACTTAAAGTTCACTATATGAGTTTTAGTTCTAAAGCATGGGTACCTGAACCAGCAAATTTCTCGGCCCTCACCCATTATAGGCTCATATAGACCAAGTTCAGTTCAGGGGGACACATTTCCCTATGGCCATACGGAGATGAAAATCTCACGAAGACATAGGTACAATATCCCGGAAGCAATCCACTAGCTCATACGGAGGTGAAAACCTCACGAAAGGGATCTTTATCTTCAAAGGTGCGACCAATGGTCATGCAAATGCAATGTGTGCAGATAATATAACAAACATATGCAGTGAACACATGAAAAGGGATCTTTATCTTTAAATCCTTTCAAATTTTTAGCATTAAGAGAGAAAGTTATCATTTTTTTTGGCTTGACTCTCTTACGGTCCCCAATGGAGTCGCCAAGCTGTCGAAACCATTTTTTAAAAGATTGTTCGAAAAACGGGGATCAGCTTTTGAAAAACGAAAACAGGATTCGCCACCAACCTTTTTTAGGTGTGATTGGATCACCTTATAAAATGTTTTGGTCTACGAAAATTAAGACAACAAGTTCGGGAGTCGGTTACGTACGAGGAAGGATTAGCACCCTCGCAACACCCAAAATTGGTACCAAATTGAATAGTTTTCTGTTTTAATGTAAAAAATTTGAAAGAATTATAAAATAGGATCCCCTTTTTAAAACCAAAATTATTTAAGTTGAAAAATTGAGATTCTTTAGCTCCGAAAGAATACAAACATCACATCCAGCATGATAAGACACGATATTCTTAAACTTTCATAACTGAAATCATCTCGTGATTTACAAAATCTATTTAGAAGGATACTTTAGACATTTAGACAAACAGGAAATCGCAACCCAGTATGTTAGGGCACTATTTCCCGAATTCCTAAATACAAAAAAAACATTGCCTCATTTTAGAAAAACTTTTGGATAAAATATGACAATTAAATGAAATATAATTTTTAAAATAATGATTTGAGTAAAATTTGAAATAATAATTTACTAAGAGTAATACTAAAAAAAATTATTAAAAAATGAAATAGTTTGATACGATACTAAAATTATTAAAAAATTAAAAAATAAAAAAATCAGGGAAACATGGATTAAATCAAAATAAAAAGGGTTGAAAAACGAAGATGAACAAAGAATAAAATAAGAACAAACCGTAGAAAATAAGAACGTAAGAGGGAGAGAAATTTGACTGAAAGCTCTCAAAAATTTTATTGTTTCCCAAAACTCCAGTGTGTTTACAATGAAGGGAGAGGCCTCTATTTATAGTTGAACCTCCTCAAATCCAACAATCTGAGATCAATTACATCAACAGATTAAGATTAAAAGGTATCTACAAATTAAATCTCTAAGATTACAAAATCATATCTTCTAAGATTTCAAATCATATCTAAGATTGCAATCATATCTAAGATTGTATCATATCTAAGATTGCAATCATATCTAAGATTGTATCATATCTAAGATTGCATATCATTGAAGATTATATTTCCATATGAGTCAAGCTTGTAGATGGACCTTAAATCTTTTCAAGTAATGGGCCATTCCAATCGGGCCAAATTATATTTGTAATTCTGGACTGAACTTGGACTTCGTTTTTTTTTTGGGTTTATTATTTTTGTTTTTGGTCTTATTTCTGGGCCCGAGAAAAATTGAGAGTCTACAGCTGCCCCTCTTTGCTCATTGCTGTGTAACAGGAATAGAGCAAAAACTATAAAAGGACCAATTTTGCCCGGGCTCGCCGAGTCTTAAGTTCTTGATCCTTGATCTTCTTTAAATGGCCTCTTGACGGCTTCAATCTGCTTCACTGCAACTCAGGAAGGCGATATCTGCTATCTTTGATCTGCTCCCCGTCTAATACAGTGACGCCAAATCTGTTATCTTCGATCTGCTCCCCGTCTAATACAGAGACGCCAAATTTGCTTCTTCAATCTGCTCCCCGTCTAATACAGAGATGCCAAATCTGTTATCTCTGATTTGCTCCTCGTCTAATACAAAGATACCAAATCTGTCATCTTGGATCTGCTTCGATGCAAACACATGAAGGTCAGATCTGTTATGTCTTCGATCTGCTCCCCGTCTAATACAGAGATGCCAAATCATCTTGGATCTGCTTCAATGAAGGTCAGATCTGCTATGTCTTCGACCTGCTCTTCGTCGAATATGGAGATGTCAAATATGTTTCCTTGATTTGTTCTCTGACAGTACAGAGATGCCAAATCATCTTAGATCTGCTTCAGCGTAAACATGTGAAAGCCAAATCTGCTATGTCTTCGATCTGCTCCTTGTAAACTCAAGGATGCCAAATCATCTTGGATCTACTTCGATGTGAAAACATCCGAAGGTTAGATCTGTTATGTCTTCGATCTGCTCCCTGTCTAATACAGAGATGCCAAATTTGTTTCTTCGATTTGTTCTCTGACAGTACAGAGATGCCAAATCATCTTAGATCTGCTTCAGCGTAAATACGTGAAAGCCAAATCTGCTATGTCTTGTATTATCTAGAAATTTTCAGAGTAATGAGCAAAACTTCATTTGTGAAAATTATTTAGTTCATCTATCAATATTTTAATGCAACATACTTTAAGAATAATGGAAGATGAATTTAATCTTAAGAATAATTAGATTTGAATGAATTTGTCAGACATACAAAGGAAAATAATTTGATAGCCTATCTTTAAGGAGAAAGAGAATCTAAAGATAGCAAAGAGGACAAAAGTTAGATCCCCTAGATATCGCCGCTTGAGCATTTATGTGCCAGCTCCATGAAGACTTTCTTGAGTTCAACATGTGTTTAAAAGATCCAAAGTACTTTGTTAATGCCCCGATATGCAACGTGCTTCACTCTTCGTTGAATAGCAAGATTACCGTGTGCTCTTCAAAATTTGAGCTGCCCTTTCAGGTTTTCAACTCAAAACCCCTTTGGTCATAAGGCGTCCTTTGCGGGTTTTCACCTTGGCCTCTCCATTTTTTCTTTTTTTCTTTTTTTCTTTCTTTTTTTTTTCGAAAACTCAAGGCGCCCTTTCTGGGTTTTCACCCTAAATTCTTCTCTCCTTTAGACAAAATACTTTTTGACTGAGTCTGAATTCACTGGATTGGGTAAACTCTTCCCATCCATTTCCATTAAGAATAATGCACCCCCAGAAAAGACCTTCTTTACGACATACGGTCCTTCCCAATTCGGCATCCATTTTCCTCTAAAGTCCTTCTGAATGGGGAGAATCTTTTTCAACACAAGGTCCCCTTCGTGGAATTCTCTTGGACGAACTTTCTTATCATAAGCTCGTATCATTCGCTTCTGATATATCTGACCATGGCGAATAGCGTTTAGCCTCTTTTCTTCGATCAAGTTTAATTAGTCATATCGGGATTGAATCCATTCTGCTTCATCTAGTTTTATTTCCAAAAAAATTCGGAGAGAAGGTATTTCTACTTTAATAGGTAATACTGCCTCCATTCCATATACTAACGAAAAAGGGGTTGCCCAAGTAGAAGTTCTGATGGACGTTCGATAAGCTAAGAGTGCAAATGGTAGTTCTCATGCCAATCTCTATAAGTCTCAGTCATCTTCCCCACTATCCTCTTGATGTTCTTGTTGGCTGCTTCTACTGCCCCATTCATTTTTGGGCGATACGGAGAAGAGTTATGATGCTTAATCTTGAACTGACTGCAAACTTCTGCTATTGTTAAGTTGTTCAAGTTCAATGCATTGTCTGATATGATCTTTTCAGGCATCCCGTACCGACAAATAATCTCTTTCTTCAAGAATTGACTTACAGCTGACTTAGTAACATTTGCATAAGAAGCAGCCTCTACCCACTTCGTGAAGTAATCAATGACCACAAAAATAAAGCAATGCCCATTCGAAGCTTTTGGTGCTATTGGCCAATAACATCCATGCCCCATATGGAAAAAGGCCATGGAGAAGTCATAACATGTAGAGGTGAAGGTGGTACATGAATCTTGTCTCCATAAATCTGACATTTATGGCATTTCTTGGCGTAGCTGATACAATCCCTTTCCATGGTAGACCAATAATATCCAAACCTCATGATTTGTCTAGCCATCGTGAAACCATTAGCGTGCGTCCCACAAACGCCCTCGTGAACTTCTTTCAAGATTAACTTAGCTTCCATGGTGTCAACACATCTCAACAGTACTTGATCCTTTCTTTTTTTGTACAAGATGTCCCCATCCAAAACGTAGTCACAGGCTAATCTCCTTAAAGTTCGCTTATCATTTTTAGTTGCTTGTTCTGGGTATTTACGATCTCTCACATATCGCAATATATCCTGATACCAAGGGTTTTCATCCTTTTCTTCTTCCTCAATGTTACAACAGCGACTTGGAGCCTCAAAGATACTCACCTGAATGGGTCCCATCTCCTCCTCTTTATTTGCTTTAATCATTGAAGCCAAGGTTGCTAAAGCATCTGCCATCTGGTTTTCGTCTCATGGGATATAATTGAAGGTGATGTCATCAAATTCCTCAAGTAACCCCAAAACTACCTTTCGATAATTGATCAGTTTAGGATCTCTTGTCTCTCATTCACCTCTAAGCTGGTAAATTACCAACGCAGAATCTCCATATACTTCCAAGGTTCTTATTCCTCGCTCTATAGCCGCTCGGCTCCCCATGATACACGCTTCATACTCGGCCATATTATTTGTGCAATCAAAATCCAACTTGCACGTGATTGGATAATAATAGCCATTTGGGGAAACAAGGATTGCCCCAACTCCATTTCCTACCGCATTGGATGCCCCATCAAAGCTTAACTTCCAAGGACAATCCTCTGTAGTTGCTACACACATCAACTCCTCATTTGGGAAATCGAAATTCAACGGCTCATAATCCTCTAGAGCTCTACTAGCCAGAAATTCTGCTATTGCACTTCCTTTTATATCCTTCTGGCTCACATAAACTATGTCAAACTCTAAAAGTAGAATTTGCCACCTCGCCATTCTTCCATTCAAAGCTGTTGACTCCATCATATACTTCAGAGGATCAAGTTTTGAAATAAGCCAAGTAGTATGATACAACATATATTGCCTCAATCTTTAAGTCGTCCAGATTAAAGAACGGCACAATTTCTCAATTGGCGAATATCTCATCTCACACTCTGTGAATTTCTTGCTGAGGTAGTATATCGCCTTCTCCTTTCTTCCCGACTTGTCATGTTGACCAAGCACACATCCCATAGAATTGCTAAACACTGATAAGTACAGAATTAATGGTCTATCTGGATTGGGCGGAGATAACACTGGAGCATTTAACAAGTATTGCTTAACCTTATCAAAAGCATTCTGGCATTCCTCATCCCAAGTGCCTTGATTGTGCTTTCTAAGGAGGCGAAAGATAGGATTACACTTCTCAATTAGTTGTGAAATAAACCGAGCGATGTAATTCAATCTTCCTAGAAATCCTCAAACTTCCTTCTGAGTTTGCGGCGGAGGCAATTCTTTATGGCTCTAACCTTATCTGAGTCCACTTCTATCCCCTTTTCACTGATCACAAAGCCTAATAACTTCCCTGATTTAACTCCAAAGGTGCATTTTGCCGGATTGAGCTTCAACTGAAATTTCCTTAATCTCAGGAACAACTTCCTCAAAACTTCAATATGTTCCTTCTCTGTTTGAGATTTAGCAATCATTTCATCAACATACACTTCAATCTCCTTGTGCATCATATCATGGAATAAGTTCACCATAGCCCGTTGGTATGTTGCCCCTGCATTCTTCAATCCAAACGGCATTACTTTGTAACAAACGGTGCCCCACAATGTTATGAAACTGGTTTTATCCATGTCTTCTGGATGCATCTTTATCTGGTTGTACCCCGAGAAACCATCCATGAAGGAGAACAACGAATATCCCGCTGTGTTGTCTACCAAAGTGTCTATGTGTGGCAAAGGAAAATTATCTTTTGGGCTAGCTTTGTTCAGATATCTGTAATCAACCCACATTCGTACCTTCCCATCCTTTTAGGGACTGGTACAATGTTAGCTACCCATTCAGAATACTTCACTTCTTGTAAGAACCCTGCATCGAACTGTTTCTTGACTTCGTCCTTTATCTTCAATACGATATCTGGCCTCATTCTTCGTAATTTCGCTTAATCGGCTTACAATCTTGTCTTATTGAAAGACGATGCACCACAATATCAGTATTTAACCCTGGCATATCTTGATAGGACCATGCGAAGATATCCTTGAACTCACATAGCAACTCAATCAGTCCTTGCCTTGTGTCCTTGGCAATATGCGTGCCGATTTTCACCTCTTTCCCTTCCTATAGGGCTACATTATCTATTGCCTCTTTCTCATGGGGCATGATTTGTTTCTCCTCCTGTTTTACCATCCTCAAAATCCTGAGATTCCTCTAAACACATGTCTTGCTCGCGTAAGAAATCAGGATTTGTAATATCAGTGCTCATGTCATTGATATCTAGGGATCTATGAAGTATAAAGAATATACAAAGAATGAATGAATTTAAGAATGATTATTTATGTGCTACGAATGAAAGAATAAGAATTGTAAAAATTTAACGGAATATTGGTTGATAAAAATGAAGCAATACTCGTTCAAATTGATAAAAGTTATGTTTTATTAAAAAAAATAATAGATGATCGTAAGCCCATTCCACAAATGTAATCCTATTACTCCTAGGCCTTAGAGTAACAAGAATATTTCGAGAATTACTCTGAAAAATTCCTAAAGACTACAGGAAGTTCCTCCACAGTCTAATTGTTCAGAGAGCTTCCCGGTTCGTAAGGGCGAATGCCCTCAAGGTTTCCTTAATTAATCCCTTCTTCATGTATGGCATTGGTAGAATGATTTTCATTTCCAAACACCCTCATCTCCAGGTAAGCTATCCCTCCAGATACAAAAGTCTAGGATATGTAAGGGAGCGTCTTCTTTTCGCTCAGCCGTGACCCTCTTCTCTCTTTCTTTCTCTTTTTAACCTTAAATAATTAGGGTCTTTTTATGGATTTAAATGCATGTGATGTGATGCAATGCAAATGCATGAATGCAAAAGAAAAGGAGATGTTGATCTTGAATTCAATTCCATTAGAATAACTTTTCTAGAAAACAGATTTCTTTACATGAAAATAGATTACATATGCGGTCTTACCCTTCATAGTCCAAGTAAACGCTGATCTTTTCTTCATGGTCGAATCCTGCAAATTCTCCAAAAAATGCCTTTGCTAGCTCCTTGCTGCTTAATCTGAGCCTCAATCTCTTGCTCGCTTATCTCCATGATACTCATCAAAAAGTGCCAGCTCTTGGATAATCTTTGTTGGCAGTTAAATCAAGTAATGTAATCCTTCGTGGACTTCCGGCGTTCTCTCGTCATGCTCTTGGATTATATTCAGAGGACCGCACTATAATCTACTTTATCAAGAAATTCGTTTCCTTATGACAAACTATTCTATTTAGGAATCGAATTTCAAATCAACACCTTCTTTTCTTTGATGTAATGTAATGCAAATGCATGAATGCAAAAAGGTATCGATCTCAATTCAGTTTCATTTTAGAAAACATTATTTAAGGAATAAAAGTCTTTTCATAAAATGGATTACAAATACGCTTTCGCTCGTAGGCTTAGAGTCTTAACCCTATCTAATAAGAAAGCTAACTTTCGACCTCTATCTGAGCTACCCCGCTTTATATTGCCTTAGGATGAGTAATGGTGCAAAGCCAACGACTCCCTAAATCCCAGGAAGAGGTAGCCAATCAAAACTGTCGCAGCGATAAAGGACTTCATTAGGAGTCATCCAAGGTGCTTTCCACAAAACCTCCTCCTCTTGAAGATTCTGAAGAATATCCATCCACCTTTCTTCTATAATATCGTCTCTCCTTGGTGTAGTTGCTGCTTCCTTTAAGGGGGAATAACCCTCAAAGAACACTCGGCAAAGAACCTTCTCAAGTTTCCAAAAGTGACTATGGAACCATACTAACAACAACTGTGCGCATCCACTGAATCTACTTCACCGGCTCTCTAACATGTACTTCAAGGATCTAAACGTCTCAGCTAGGATTGCTAGCACCGGTGTGTTCTGTTTACCAATACGATCAAACAAATCTGCGACTGCCTCATTTATGTGTCCCAATGCCTTTGGAAAAATCACCATACCGTAAATACTCAAAGCAAGGACGTCGACCCTTTTCTTTACATCTGGATGTGTTAATATCAGATCCCTCAAAATGGACCACGGAATGAACTTACTATCGCCCTTTTGCTGCACATGAGCTACAGCCCACTGCTCACTCATCCCAGTAATCATCACCAACTTCTTTGCAAAAGTTGGAAGGCTAGCAGGCCTAACATAAGTCTTGTGACCCTGAATCCTCGGGCAACGCAGTAAAGTCGTATACTCCTCCAAAGTAGGTATAAGATCAACATCGCCAAATGTAAAGCAACTATAAGCAGGGTTCAAGAACTGTACCATAGCTCGAAACAAGTGCCTATCTACTTTGACGTCTAGTAAATAGGGAAGGTCTCCATAATTCTGATAGAAAAGCTGCTTAGCCTCATCATCCCATTGGGCCCAAATGTCTCTCAACTCCTGAAACTCATTCTGCGTCGAATTAATACGGGTGAAGTCCCATAACTCTGATGTATGCCCCTCAGCGACACTATCTCCTTTCTCTAACCGGGTTTTCTCTGACCAGGTACAAACAAAGGCATTGTCTTCCACTTTATCAAGATATTCGTTCCCCATTACAAAACTTTCTAACTCAGAAATTGAACCGTGAATCGATATCGTAATGTTGAATGTCATGCAATGATAGCAAAACAGAATAAATTAGTATCGTATAAAAGTATAACAAACAAACACTTATAAGGGTAGTTTACTAAGAACTATCACCATAATCCCTAGGGTAAGCACTTAAAGTTCACTATATGAGTTTCAGTTCTAAAGTGAGGGTACCTGAACCAGCAAATTCCTCGGTCCTCACCCATTATAGGCTCTTATAGACCAAGTTCAGTTCAGGGGGACACATTTCCCTATGGCCATGCAGAGATGAAAATCTCATGAAGACATAGGTAGAGTATTCCGGAAGCAATCCACTAACTCATGCGGAGGTGAAAACCTCACAAAAGCTTAGCTTCTCACTCACACTTAACGGTGCGACCAACGCTCATGCAAATGCAATGTGTACAGATAATATAACAAACATATGCAGCGAACACATGAAAAGGGATCTTTATCTTTATATCCTTTCAAATTTTTAGCATTAAGACAAAAAGTTATCAATTTTTTTGGCTTGACTCTCTTACGGTCCCCAGCGGAGTCGCCAAGCTGTCAAAACCAATTTTTTAAAAGATTGTTCAGAAAACGGGGATCGACTTTTGAAAAACGAAAACGAGAATCGCCACCAACCTTTTTTAGGTGTGATTGGATCACCTTATAAAACGTTTTGGTCTACGAAAATTAAGAAAACAGGTTCGGGAGTTGGTTACGTACGAGGAAGGATTAGCACCCTCGCAACGCCCAAAATTGGTACCAAATTGAATAGTTTTCTGTCTTAATGTCAAAATTTTGAAAGGATTTAAAAATAGGATCCCCTTTTTAAAATCGAAATTATTTAAGTTGAAAAATCGAGATTCCTTAGCTCCGAAAGAATACAAACACCACATCCAGCATGATAGGACACTATATTCTTAAACTCTCATAACTGAAATCATCTCGTGATTTACAAAATCTATTTAGAAGGATACTTTAGACATTTAGACAAACGGGAAATCGCAACCCAGCATGTTAGGGCACTATTTCCCGAATTTCTAAATACGAAAAACATTACCTCATTTTAGAAAAACTTTTGGATAAAATATGACAATTAAATGAAATATATTTTTTTAAAATAATGATTTGAGTAAAATTTAAAAATAATTTACTAATAGTAATAAAAAAATTATTAAAAAATGAAATAGTTTGATATGATACTAAAATTATTAAAAAAATTAAAATATATAAAAAAATCAAGGAAACATGGATTAAATCAAAATAAAAAGGGTTGAAAAATGAAGATGAACAAAGAATAAAATAAGAACAAACCGTAGAAAATAAGAACGTAAGAAGGAGAGAAATTTGAGTGAAAGCTCTCAAAAATTTTATTATTTCCCAAAACTCCAGTGTGTTTAAAATGAAGGGAGAGGCCTTTATTTATAGTTGAACCTCCTCAAATCCAATGGTACAGATCAATTACATCAACAGTTAAGATTAAAAGGTATCTACAAATTAAATCTCTAAGATTACAAAATCATATCTTCTAAGATTGCAAATCATATCTAAGATTGCAATCATATCTAAGATTGCATATCATATCTAAGATTGCAATCATATCTAAGATTGTATCATATCTAAGATTGCATATCATATCTAAGATTGCATATCATTGAAGATTATATTTCCATATGAGTCAAGCTTGTAGATGGACCTTAAATCTTTTCAAGTAATGGGCCATTCCAATCGGGCCAAATTATATTTTTAATTCTGGACTGAACTTGGACTTTGTTTTTTTTTGGGTTTATTATTTTTTGCTTTTGGACTTATTTCTGGGCCCTGGGCAAAATTGAGTGTCTACATAATATATGTACATAACTTTGCATTAAAAGGGTTTTGTATTATACGTATGCATGTGTGGGTTTTAATATAAAAATATATTTACATATCTTTGCACTAAATTTTTTGTTCTATCTATTATATATAAATGTATATACATGCAGTGTGCGAACCCTAAGTCTACTATGCTGTTGTTTTATGCGTAATTTTTTGTTTTGCAAGCTATTCTACGATGTGTTGTAGTCCTTTGAGCTCTATTAAAAATTGTGAGCCTAAAATGACATGATCTGTAAATGTGTATTACTATGATATGTTGGCATTGTGAATTTTTGGAACCATTAGATATAGTTGGCATGCCATAGGATCGTAAGTGCTCACCTATGTAATGTGATAGGGCATTATGGCCCAATGATTTGATGGAGAAATAAGGGAATGCCGAGTAATGCTTCATTCATTGGGGATCATAAGGGTGTGTTTTTAGGAGAGTGTGAGCATTCGTGCTACACTTATATGGTGATTTGAGTGACTCTAAGAGTCTTAGGGTGTGTTTTAGGAGAACCTTTTATCCAATTAGTATATTATTTAATTATGTTTCATTTTCACGAATTGCTAATATATCACTAAACTAAACGGGGTTGATTATATGTGAATTAAAGACACGCTAACCGATTGTATGCAAACCACCTACGTATAAAACTGTTTATGTGCGAACTGTTTTATGCGATCTGTCTAGAGGTGAGTTATCTAGTTTGTGAACTATTGATGTGTTTTCTTGTGTTGTGTACATGTGTATTCACTGAGACTTCACAAGCTTATCTCTTTTAGCAGTGGAAAAGTGATAATAGTATGTATTTTTAATAAAAATCAGGGGTTTATACTTAACTAGATAGTGGCATCCTTAAATTCTATTTACATGTCATGGAACATAAAAAAACAAAACCCCAATCCTAAATCCCATGTCATAGTTCAAAATAAAATATATTCAAACTTTAAATAATTAAATAAATTGAATAATAAGCTTAAATAATTTAATAAATAAAAACTGAGGCAAGACCCTCTGGATGTCTCGTCCACGTTTGAAATTGGTGGGTTATCTATAAGGATGGAAATAAATGGGGGATTCAGCTATGATGCTTAGTGTGAGTCACTTCATAAGAAAATCATAGCAAACAGTCGTTAAGACATATTAAATAATAACACATAGAATAATCACATTAAACTAACAATTCCAAGTATCGATTTTTCAAATTAACCATCAATAGTACCACACATTTCACATTAGCAATTTCAAAATATCAATACCACAGTTTACTCATCCATATATATAAATATATATATTTAAGTCATCTCAGACATTCCAGTTGAGTATGCGCATTCTTTCATAAATGTCATACAATTTTGGTTTTAACATAAAAGATCCTACCCCACCGCTACACACGACAATGGAGTTCCCCAAAACTCCAACCACCAACACACTGGATTGTGGATTAACCACCAATGGTTTGCAAAATAACTGCCAATGGCTATGGAGACACCGCAAAAACACAGCAGATGGAATATACCATGGCTGTGGGTCGATAGCAAAATGATATAGGTAAAATCTACCAATGGCCATGGACGCACAACATGTTTGCAGGTAATAGTTTCCAAAGGGTTGTGGATGCACAAAAAAACGTTGCAGGTGAAATCTGTCTATGGCTATGAGTACACAGCAAAATAAATACAAATAAACTATCAATACTTCCTCTGTTCATTACGTCCCATCCCATGCAATGCAAGTTTATTCGTAATTTATATATAGAAACCTTAAATAGTTATATTAAGTCATGTGTTAGTTAATTATTTTTCTATATCAAGTTTGTTGGAAAATTAACGAGTTAATTCCTTCCAAAAAGAAAAAGAAGTGGTAATTATAGTAAGTAAAACTTGGTCATACTATTTACCCACGCTAATTAAAATAGAAAATGCTTAGTTGGTTGTAATTTGGCCTTACTCTATCTATATAAGATGGTTTGAAACAAAACAAAAGACAGAAATCATTCTCTCTTTGAAGTAAATAAAAATAAAGTATGGCTATTCAATTTAATTTTGTTTCATCCATGTTAATACTAGTACTTCTGTCCATATCATCCGTTCAAGGTCAAGGAGGAGGAGGTGGTGGTGTTATTGATGTTGTTGCAAAGTTTGGTGCAAAGGCAGACGAGAAAACAGATTTGAGTAGGGTCAGCAAAATATCATATAACTTTATAGTCAACAGATAAAAGTATGCATAACTATTTCCAAATCTCTTATCTTTATATGTATCTTTTTTATTTTTTATTTGGTTTTAGCCATTGTTGGATGCTTGGAAAGAAGCATGTGCCTCGACATCTCCGTCAAAAATTGTGATTCCTAAAGGGATATATTTTTTAAGTACAGCTACCTTAGATGGTCCTTGCAAGGCTCCTATTGAGCTTCAAGTTGAAGGCACTTTGTGAAGGCTCCGCACAGACCACGGCTTTCAAGGAGCCTAAATGGATTGCCTTCAATAGGATTGAAAATTTCAAATTGTCTGGCGGAGGAGTTTTCGACGGCCAGGGAACCACTGCTTATAAAAGGGAAGGTTGCAAAGGTCATGATTATTGTGGTTCACTTCCTATTGTAAGTTATTTTCTTATTGAGATGTTACGACTTTTGTTTTTATAAATAGAATTAAGTAATAATTATTTTTGTTTCATTCTGAATTAAATGAACCTAAGGTTTGATTTTTAACCAACGAATGATACAAGATATAACTACCAAAGACAAAGAAGCGGTTCGTGCTAATGTTCTAGGATGCAAGAACATTACTTTCGAACATTTCACCGTATCTGCACCTGACGAAAGCCCAAACACAGACGGGATTCACATTGGGAGATCAGATGGGATCAATGTTCTTAACTCAGAGATAAAAACTGGTGACGATTGTGTTTCAATTGGGGATGGTTCCAAAAATTTGGTTATCAATGGAGTAACTTGTGGACCAGGACATGGTATCAATATTGGCAGTCTCGGATTGTTTAAAAATGAAGAACCGGTTGATGGAGTTACAGTAAAAAACTGCACCATGACTAATACTTCCAATGGTGTTAGAATCAAAACTTGGCCAGGTGCTGAACCTGGCACTTGTTCGAACATTCACTTTGAGGATATTACCGTGACAAATGTCACTTCTCCTATTATAATTGATCAGAAATATTGCCCATGGAACAAATGCAAAATAAATGTATGTACATATTTATCAAAATCGTAAGAGAGCAAAAAGAGTTAATCGGTCATTGAATCATTATTTTGTTGATGCAAGTAGAATCAAAAGTTAAACTAAGCAACATTAGTTTCAAAAACATTCATGGCACTTCGCGCGTCCCGTAAGCCGTCAAGATTATTTGTAGTGCTACTTTGCCTCGTGAAAATGTGGAACTTGCAGACATTGAAATTACGCACAGTGGACCGACTGGACCTGCAGTATCACAATGTTCGAATGTGAAGCCTAAAGTTAGTGGCAAACAAAATCCAGCTGCATGTTCCGCCCCTATCCCAACAAAACCTACCCCGACCGCTTAATCAATAGCATAGGTATAAATTTTTTTGATGACGTTGTAACTCCTATAATTATATTTATTTTGCAAAAAAAATTTGTTTTGTTTTACATTCTATGTTATTAAGAATATTTTTCTTAAACTTAATTATTTTTAAAAATACACTTCAACAAAAACTATTGCAATGTGATAACATTTTATGCATTTAGGCTTATGATATAATTATTTTTAGAATACTACTGAAACAGACACTATTTAATTATTTTGTTTTTTATTTATATAAATTTGTTGTTTTTTATTTATAAAATTGGCATAATAAAAATTTTAATAATCAATATTTATACATTGTATCAATTTAGTTTTGATTCTAAAAATAACCTTTAACTCTTAGACCTTGTATAATTTGATTTACTTTTTAGTTTTGTTTTTTTATGACTCTTTCACCTTAAACGAAAAAAAATAAATTTATCAATTAGATTTGATCCAAAATATATTAAAATTAAAAATATAAAAATTTAATATAAAAATTTTATCTTCTTTTTATTGTTTTAAATTTAACTTTGAATGTTACACATAAAAGCAAAACTGCAAAAAATACAAAATTGCACTATATATAGGTTTGGGAATTGAACTTTTTAGAATAAAGATTAAGTTGACACAATTTATAAATGATAAGAGCTAAAATTACTATTATATCAATATTAAAAGCTGTCAAAGTTTTATAAAATGTTCGGCGATGGAAAACATCAAACTGGTTGAATAAAAAAACGATGGTTTAACCCAAAAGCCTATATACTAAACGACCCGTCATTGCAACGAATTAGTGACTCCTCCTTCGGCTTACATACTAAGCCGTGGCATTAGCTAGCAGGTACGATAGTTTAACATAACTATCAATCAAACAAGCCCTTCTCGAGGAAAAACTGAGAACAAGTTATCTAAAAACCATCGTATAACCGAAGAAAATCCTCCCTATATTAAACTCAAACATTATGAAACTCCAACTTAAGGCCTCGTTGGCCTTATAATAAGGACCAATCCCTCATTGGCCCTATCATAGTTATGTTTCATGGAAAATGTCAGACTCCTAGGATTAACCCGAGTTGGAAGTCGCCGAGTTGATAAGATAACTGCTGGCTTCATGTTGTTTTTCTCTATATTTGTTATAAGTCCAACATTGATACGCTCGATCTTTTTATATATATATAAATTTGAACAATCATACTTATGTTCAAATATGAATATATGTTGAAAAGAAATAAAAATTTAGGTAATATAAAGGGTTAAATTACTTTTTGAGATCTGAACTTAACAAATTTTCCCATATTGTGTAACCCAAAACCTTAAATTTGACAATTGATTCTACTTTTGGGGCTTGGATTTTTTTTATCTAAATTAAACCTTGAATTTGGTAGTTGTGCTCACAATGGGGTTTGAATATTTTTTTGGTTCAAGTTAGTCCGTAAAAACCCTAGAGTTTAGGCCCCAATGTGGGAACAATTGTCAAGTTCAAGGACTAACTTGGACAAAAAAAAGTTTAAGCCCCAATGTGGAACTTGGAGACATTGAAATTACGCACAGTGGACCGACTGGACCTACAGTATCACATTGTTCGAATGTGTAGCCTAAAGTTAGTGGTAAACAAAATCCAGCTGCATGTTCTTCCCCTGTCCCAACAAAACCTACCCCAACCGCTTAATCAATACCATAGGTATAATTTTTTTTTGACGTTGTAACTCCTATAATTATATTTATTTTGCAAACAAATTTTGTTTTGTTTTACATTCTATATTATTAAGAATATTTTTCTTAAACTTAATTATTTTTAAAAATACACTTCAACAAAAAATATTGCAATGTGA
Organism: Gossypium longicalyx; assembly: GCA_025698465.1. Lineage (NCBI taxonomy): Eukaryota > Viridiplantae > Streptophyta > Magnoliopsida > Malvales > Malvaceae > Gossypium > Gossypium longicalyx. Next base: position 55,535,112 of record CM046996.1, read on the forward strand.
TAACATTTTTTTGCGTTTAGGCTTACGATATAATTATTTTTAGAATACTGCTGAACCAAATACTATTTAATTATTTTGTTTTTTATTTATATAAATTTGTTGTTTTTTATTTATAATATTGGAATAATAAAAATTTTAATAATCAATATTTATATATTGTATCAATTTAGTTTTGATTCTAAAAATAACCTTTAACTCTTACACATTGTATAATTTGATTTTCTTTTTAGTTTTGTTTCTTTATGATTCTTTCACCTTAAAAGCTAAAAAAATAAATTTATCAATTAAATTTGATCCAAAATATATTAAAATTAAAAATATAAAAATTTTATCTTTTTTTTTATTGTTTTAAACTTAACTTTGAATGTTACAAATCAAAGCAAAACTGTAAAAAAATACAAAATTGCACTATATATATGTTAGGGAGTTGAAATTTTTAGAATAAAGATTAAATTGATACAATGTATAGACAATGAGAGCTAAAATTACTATTATGTCAATATTAAAAGCTGTCAAAGTTTTATAAAATGTTCGGCAATGGAATCCATCAAACTGGTTGAATCGAAAAACGATGGTTTAACCCAATACCCAATATACTAAACGACCCGTCATTGCAACGGATTAGTGACTCCTCCTTCGGCTTACGTACTAAGCCGTGGCATTAGCTAGCAGGTACGATAGTTTAACATAACTATCAATCAAACAGACCCTTCTCAAGGAAAAACTGAGAACAAGTTACCTAAAAACCATCGTATAACCGAAGAAAATCCTCCCTAGATTAAACTCAAACATTATGAAACTCCAACTTAAGGCCTCGTTGGCCTTATAATAAGGACCAATCCCTCATTGGCCCTATCATAGTTATGTTTCAGGGAAAACATCAGACTCCTAGGATTAACCCGAGTTGGAAGTCGTCGAGTTGATAAGATAACTGCTGGCTTCATGTTGTTTTTCTCTATATTTGGTATAAGTCCAACATTGATACGCTCGATCATTTTATATATATATAAATTTGAACAATCATACTTATGTTCAAATATGAATATATGTTGAAAATAAATAAAAATTTAGGTAATACAAAGGGTTAAATTACTTTTTGAGATCTGAACTTAACAAATTTTCCCATATTGTGGAACCTTAAACCTTAAATTTGACAATGGATTCTACTTTGGGGCTTGGATTTTTTTTCTAAATTAAACCTTAAATTTTGTAGTTGTTCTCACAATGGGGTTTGAATTTTTTTTTGTTCAAGTTAGTCCGTAAAAACCCTAGAGTTTAGGCCCCAATGTGGGAACAATTGTCAAGTTCAAGGACTAACTTGGACAAAAAAAAGTTTAAGCCCCAATGTGGGAACGATTACCTAATTCAAGTCTCAACGTGAGAACAATTTACTAAGCTCAAAACCTAACTTTGGAAAAAAAAAAGTCCAGACTCGAATGTAAAAAAGTTACTAAATTAGATCCAAATATTGATTTAATCTTAACATATATGATATTTTGTGTGGGAAAATTTGGAGCATTGTTTACATCCATACCTTTCCCCATCTTTGCAGCACTTTATTTTATACTTTTCGGCCTTGTAGGTATATATTAATTTTAACCATACCTACCCATTTTTATCCCAACCTTAGATTGTCAATCCTAGAAACCGGACCGATGGTATTGACATTAAATTATAGATTAAAGATAGAGTAAATAGAAATCACGTTAGTAATTAGGACTAAATAGGAATAATAGCAAAGTAGAGAACTTAAATAGGTAAATTAGGACTAATGGTTAGTGGGGGATTTATGAAAACAAAGGTAGAATTAAGAGGGATCTATAAGATAAATAAACCAAGTTTATAAATGAATTTGGCTATATAATAATTTCCTTTTTTATTATTTTCTTTCTTTTTACACTTTCTTCATTTCAAAAGCTGTTGTATTTGGTAGTTAATATTCCTTCAAAATTTTATTGAGCATTACATTTCTAAGCAACCAAGCACCATTTACTTTTTTAAATTCTCAAGTAAAACACCAACTTTTTCTTCTGAAACTTTGGTTCGATTATTGAGCGGACCGTTCGAAAGTCATGAAGAAATGCAAGACCAAAGGTAAACAATCTATTTTCCTATCAAATATGCATGAAATGCTTTTGACTAAAGTTTCAACGGTTTAGATAGAAAATATAAATATATAAATAATCTTTTTTTTATGATTTGGCTTCATGAAAATGATGGATTGAAGCTGGCGAAGCTAAGAAATGTTGTTTAAAATGGTTTTGTTCTTGGGGAAGACGATAAATAGTAGCTGATTCCTAAAGGAAAGAGTTAGGTGAGATTAACATTTAATTAACAGTCTAGATCTACAAATATATGTATGTTAGGAGGGTTAAAAGTTAGGAAATGGGGCAAGTATTAGAATAATAAAAATCTGCAAGAGATAACGTAAGTAGTGGGCTGTTGTTGAATAGAGAATGAATTAAATTGTTTTAGACAATATGTGATGTGTATTTTTTCATGCAAAGCTGAAAATACCGGAGGAGCATCGACTAGCAGACACAAAGGGAAGGAAAATGTCACATAATCGACATTGTGGTGAACAAGGTGAGTACATTATATACTGCATTTGAAAACGAGGTCGCAGTCTACTGAAAGCAAGTATGACTTGCGAACCCTATCTTCATGTTGTGAATTGAACATTTGCATGTGCAAACCTCTTCCATGCATTGTGCAAACCTCATCTATGCGTTGAGCGAACTCTTAGCATGAATCTATGTCTGTGTGTTTTTACATGCTATGCGAATCTTGAGAAAAGTATATACATGCATCCAGGGTTAGGTTAAATATATGATATATATAGGCCTTTAAATTTTGCTATATAATATAATTTGTGTGTACTGTTATATATTATATATAGGTTTGTGGCTTTTAATTTATGTAATATATATTATAATGCATGCTTTATCATTTTATAGTATATAGAATAATAAATGATAACATAAACTACACAATATACGTTATCACCTTATGCATGGCCATATATGATATATATATACATGCATTATCGTTACATGCAACATACGCAAAAATGGCAAAATAAATCAATACAAATTAAACATACATAACAATATTTCATGCAAATATACTCTTAAAATAACAATATAAAATATTCAATTAAAGATAAAACAAATGATATGTAAAATTTAACCTATTAAGCAACGAAAGAAAACCAAGAACTAAGCAAATTAAAATGTATAAAATATATGTAGACACTCAATTTTGCCCGGGCCCAGAAATAAGTCCAAAATAAAAAATAATAAACCCAAAAAAAAAAACGAAGTCCAAGTTCAGTCCAGAATTACAAATATAATTTGGCCCAATCGGAATGTCCCATTACTTGAAAAGATTTAAGGTCTATCTACAAGCTTGACTCATATGGAAATATAATATTCAATGATATACAATCTTAGATATGATTGCAATCTTAGATATGATATGCAATCTTAGATATGATACAATCTTAGATATGATTGCAATCTTAGATATGATATGCAATCTTGAAGATATGATCTTGTAATCTTGGAGATTTAATTTGTAGATATCCTTTAATCTTAACCGTTGATGTAATTGAACTGTACCGTTGGGTTTGGGAAGGCTCAACTATAAATAGAGGCCTCTCCCTTCATTGTAAAATCACTTGAGTTTTGGGAAGCAATAAGAATTCTTGAGAGCATTCACTCAAATTTCTCTCCCTCTTGCGTTTTTACTCTCTATGGTTTGTTCTTATTTTATTCTTCGTCTATCTTAGCTTTTCAACCTTTTTTTTATTTTAATTTCGTCATTTTTTTCAAATATGTATATTTATTCCTATCTTTTATACATTTGATTATGTATTTTATATATTATAATATTTAACCTTTTTATATAGTTTATTTTCAAATATATATTTTCTATGCATGTATATATATTATATTATCATTTCATGTATTCTGAACTATTGCATTATATTTTTATAATTTGTAAATGTTCTATTTATTCATTTTTTTAGTGTATGTCATTTATCTTATTGGTGCATAGTTTCATTTTTTTTTATATGCTATGTTTAATTATTTCTTTTATGTGCTATTTTATGATATATATTGTTCTATAATTTTTGCATGTATTATGTTTTTCTTTTAGTTTACTCATGTTTTTATTTGTTTATTATCTTATATTTACCCTAGTATGATTTTTTTATTAAACGTATGTTCATGTAAATTAGTTTTGTCTTAATGATATTATTTATGCTTGTATGGAAATGTTAGAATATTTTGTACATCTATGCTTCATGATGCATTAATATGTCATCCTAAAACGTCATTTAAAATAATATTCCAAGGTTTTTTTTTAAAAAAAAATAAAAGGCAATGCTTGATGTTTGGAAACTTCGAGAAAGGTATTGCCCTAACTTACTGGGTTGCGACTTTTCTCATTGAATTCGAATAGTCAAGCACCCTTCTAAGTGATTTTGAGTTTTCAAAACTTAAACAATTATTTCGAGATTTCAAAACATACTGTCCTAACTTACTGGATATGGCGTTTTGTTGTTTCGAGATAGAAATTTTCGAAAGACGAGCTTAGTTTCGAAGGTTTTAAAATGTTGCGTCCTAACTTACTGGATGTGATGTTTTGACTCATTTGAAATAAGTGAGCCTTAATTTTCAAAATTGAAACATTCTAATTAAAAGAGGTTTGCATCTTAAAACTTTCAAATTTCCGACATTAAAGACACTTGATAATCAATTAGGTACCAATTTTTGGGCGTTACAAGGGTGCTAACCCTTCCTCGTACGTAACCGACTCTCGAATCCATTTTCTTGACTCTCGTAGACCAAAATTAATGTTTTAAAACAAAACATTTTATAAGGTGATCCAATCACACCTAAAAAGATTGGTGGCGACTCCCGTTTTCATTTTTCTTAAAGTCGATTCCTATTTTCCAAAACCCGATTTAAAAATGATTTCGACAATATAAGTTGAATAAAAATAATCTATTTAGAAATATACTAAATAATATAAGGATAATAAAAGAGAACTCTTTTTTTTAAAATGATATATACATATATAGATTATACTCTAAAATATAATAACTTAATATGCAAGAAAAATAATGTACTAAATATTGCTATTTCACTTATAAAAAATTTTAAAAATATATATAAGTAATAAGATAATGTATACTTTATAATAAAATAAAGGTAATGCAAGGAAATATGGTAGACTATATATAGTGTATAATATAATTTTCAAATAAAATATATAATAATATAAACTATATAATAAGTAATATAAAAATATATAATAAAATGTATATAATATAATATGTAAAAGAAAAATAGATATTATAAGGAATAATATATAATAAAATATAGTATGTAATAAAAATACATAAATAAAATATAATGAAATATAATATAATAAAGAATATACAAAATAATAATAATATAATATGTATCTTTCATATAAAAATATAGTAAGATAAATAATATATATAATAAAAATATATAGCATATAGCAAAATATAAATATAATAGAATAATAATGTATATATATAATAATAATATATCGATAAATTTTTAAAAAAAATAATATAATGGATAATAAAAATATGTACTATTTTATATAACTAATATTAAAAAATATATAAAGAATTTAACATAAAAAAATAAAAAAAAGGATTAAAATTGAATTTAATTAAAGAGTCTGATGGGGTTAATTTTTAAAAAAAAAAACAAAAAAAACAAATTTTAACCTAATTGAAACGCATTCCAAAACTATAAGGGACTTACTGGGAAATTCGCCCTAATCCCAAAATGATGTCGTTCTTCAGAACAAATTTTAATAGCAATTAGGATTAAATTGAAACAGATATAAAAGATTAGGGCCGAATTAGAAATAAATAAAATGAATTTATAAAAATTAAAAAAATGCGAGAGGACCAATGGGGTAATTAACCCATTTTACGAAAACACGCGGATCCTCCCCGGGTAATCGGGTCAACACGCAGATCCTCTGTTGAAACGACGCCGTTTTGGAGCTTATCGTTTTAAGCTAAACGATGTCGTTCTACTTACACTATTTAAATTAGTTTTCAGCCCAAAAAGTCATTTTTGAATCTGTTTTTTTTTAAAAAGGTTTGGAAACTCTTTGAAAGAGAGGAGAGTGCAGTCCTCCTGGCTCCGGCCTCCGTCGGGCCAAGCCCCGGTCACCGGACTCACGCACTCACGCGTCCACGCGCCTCCGCTGACTCCGCCCTATGCGGCGGTCTAAATGCGAAACGTTTCGTTTTACGACGAAAGAAAAGGTAACCTCCTGTGTTTTCTTTTAGTATTTATTTATATATATACTTGGAATAGAAGAAAAAAAAAACAAAATGAATCACCTTTACTTTCGATCGACTGTTGATATTGTAAGTTTGTGTAACACTGCTTTTTTATTGAATCTATGTATTCTTTTTTTCTCTAAAATAAATCTCCCCCCATTACAGTAAAATCCTTCGGCTTTTATAGCCTCTGTTTACAAGTTTGAATATTCTCTGCTCAATTTCTTGCCTTTGTTTGCTTAGTTTCCTTTTCTGTTACATTTTCTTTTTCTGTGTCTGTTGGTTTCCTTTTTTGTCTTGCAGGTACCAAAAATTCGGCGAAAATCGCGTTGTGGATGCGAATCTTGCCTTGATGACCACAGGACGGCTTCTGCTGCGAAGATCCCGGCACCGATGGAGGTACAAAGGTCAGTGATGAAGCCTGAAATTGCGGTGGTGACGCTCGGAGTGCCCAAAGCCTCTGGTCAACGCTTTGATGGACCTCGTGCAAGGTGACCGTCAATCTAACTGGCATTGATGAGGGCCAGCTGGGGTGACGTGAGGGGACAGGGCTATTGATGGCCCTTGCTTCGGGAGCTGGAACGGCTCTGACATGGCGAAGCTTCTGGAACGGCTCTTATGGCACTGAGGTTCCAAGGAAACCCTAGGATTTCCTGCTGGTACTTTAAGTCATTGGGCCTTTTGGGCCCGAGTGACTTGGGTCTATTTAGGTATTTGGGTGTAACGGGTCTACTGGGGTAGTGATATAGTCTGGTGTAGGTTGTAACCAGGTATAGGGCTTTTGCATTTGGGCTTATCAGGCCTTGAGGCCTGTTTATTGTAAATGGACTGTCTAAATAAACATTCATTTATATTTTTTTATTTTTGGTTTTATTTATTTAATCATGGGCCTGGGCAGAAATGGGTTATTACAGCTCCCCTCTTTGCTCATTGTCGTGTAATGGTAATAGAGCAAAGACTATAAAAGGACCACTTTTGCCCGGTCTGGCCCAATCTTGAGATCTTTCTTCAAATGGTCTTCAACCTATCTGCAACTTCAGAGGTATTGGACCATAAATATGATAGCTTCAATTTGCTTCAGTTGTAACTTCAGGAAGGCAATATCTGCTATCTTCAACCTACTCCCTGAAAACTCAGGGATGCCATGTTTGATATCCTCGACTCGTTCTCTGTCCATACAGAGGTGCCAAGTCTGCTATCTTCGACCTGCTCTCTGACAATACAGAGACGCCAAATCTGCTTCTTCGATCTGCTCTCTGACAATACAGAGATGCCAAATCTGCAATCTTCGATCTGCTCTCTAACCATACAGAGACGCCAAATCTACTATCTTCGATCTGCTCTCTCACAATACAGAGACACCAAATCATCTTAGATTTGCTTCAACATAAACATGTGAAAGCCAAATTAGCTATATCTTCGATCTGCTCCCTATCAATACAGAGACGCCAAATCATCTTAGATTTGCTTCGACGTAAACACGTGAAAGCCAAATCAGCTATGTCTTCGATCTACTCTCTGACAATATAGAGACTCCAAATCATCTTAGATTTGCTTCAACGTAAACACGTGAAAGCCAAATCAGTTATATCTTCGATCTGCTCCCTGTCGAATATAGAGATGCCAAATCTGTTTCTTCGATCTGCTCTCTGACAATACAGAGACGCCAGATCATCTTAGATTTGCTTCAACGTAAACACGTGAAAGCCAAATCAGCTATATCTTCGATCTGCTCCCTGTCGAATACAGAGACACCAAATCATCTTAGATTTGCTTCAACGTAAACACGTGAAAGCCAAATCAGCTATGTCTTCGATCTGCTCTCTGACAATACAGAGATGCCAAATCATCTTAGATTTGCTTCGACGTAAACACATGAAAGCCAAATCAGCTATGTCTTCCATCTGCTCTCTGACAATACAGAGACGCCAAATCATCTTAGATTTGCTTCAACGTAAACACGTGAAAGCCAAATCAACTATATCTTCGATCTGCTCCCTGTCGAATACAGAGATGCCAAACCTGTTTCTTCGATTTGTTCTTTGACAATACTGAGATGCCAAATCATCTTGGATCTGCTTCAGTGTAAATACTTGAAGGTCAGATCTGCTATGCTTTAGCCTATTACCCTACTGCTTAGGGGGTTAAGGCGTACCAATCTTCATTTTCCCTTGAAGGACATGACCTGTATAAATGTGTATGAATTCATGCCTAATGATTAGGATGCTATGATCAAAATGAGTCAAATGCTCCTAATTAAACCTGTTGTAATGCAAAATGTTTATGAATATGACCCCTATTCCAGACGTCACTACTCATTCCTTCGTCGAAGCTCGTCTTTATTTCTCTCGCAATATCACTCTTACTCAGCCCGCGGGTTTGTACCATTCTTGAAATGCTATGACCCATCAAAATGTTTGTAAGATAATCTTCTCTTAGGATCGAATCATTTGATTTGTCCAACCAACATTTTAGATCAAAGAAGGAATTTCCTCGAGTTCTTTCAAACCTTACATACATGAATTCCTCGAACAATTGTTTTGTTTTAGTTTCTTGTATTATCTAGAAATTTCCAGAGTAATGAGCAAAACTTCATTTGTGAAAATTATTTAGTTCATCTATCATTATTTTAATGCAACATATTTTAAGAACAATGAAAGATGAATTTAATCTTGAGAATAGTGAATTTGTCAAAAATACAAAGGAAGTTAATCTGATAGCCTATCTTTGAGAAGAAAGAGAATCTAAAGATAGCAAACAAGACAAAAGTTAGATGACCTAGATATCGCCGCTTGAGCGTCTATACACCAGCTCCATGAAGACTTTCTTGAGTTCAACATGTGTTTAAAAGATCCAAAGTACTTTTTTGATGCCCCGATATGCAACGCGCTTCGCTCTTCGTTTGAGCTGCCCTTTCGGGTTTTCAACTCAAAACCCTTTTGGTCACAAGGAACCCTTTGCGGGTTTTCACTTTGGCCTCTCCATTTTTTCTTTTTTCTTTTTTTTTTGTTCGAAAACTCAAGGTGCCCTTTGCGGGTTTTCACCCTAAATTCTTCTCTTCCTTAGACAAAGTACTTTTTGACTGAGTCTGAATTCACTGGATTGGACAAACTTTTCCCATCCATTTCCGTTAAGATCAATGCATCCCAAGAGAAAGCCTTATTTATGACATACGACCCTTCCCAATTTGGCATCCATTTTTCTCTAAAGTCTTTCTGAATAGGGAGGATCTTTTTCAGCACAAGATCCCCCTCGTGGAATTCTCTTGGTCGCACTTTCTTGTCATAAGCCCGCATCATTCGCTTCTGATACATCTGACCATGACGAATGGCTTTTAGCCTCTTTTCTTCGATCAAGTTCAACTGGTCATACCGCGATTGAATCCACTCTGCCTCATCCAACTTTATCTCTGACAAAATTCGAAGTGAAGGTATTTCAACTTCAATGGGTAATACTGCCTCTATCCTATAGACTAGCGAGAAAGGAGTTGCCCCAGTAGAGGTTCTGACAGACGTTCTATAGGTAAGAGTGCAAATGGTAACTTCTCATGCCAATCTCTGTAAGTTTCAGTCATTTTCCCCACTATCTTTTTGATGTTTTTGTTAGCAGCTTCCACTGCCCCATTCATCTTTGGGTGATATGGAGATGAATTATGATGCTTAATCTTGAACTGACTACAAACTTCTGCTATCGTTTTGTTGTTCAAGTTCAATGCATTGTCTGATATGATCCTTTCAGGCATCCCATACCGACAAATAATCTCTTTCTTTAAGAATCGACTTACAGCCGACTTAGTAACATTCGCATAAGAAGCAGCCTCTACCCACTTCGTGAAGTAATCAATGACCACAAAAATAAAGCGATACCCATTTGAAGCTTTTGGTGATATTGGCCCGATGACATCCATGCTCCACATGGAAAAAGGCCATGGAGAAGTCATAACATGTAAAGGTGAAGGTGGTACATGAATCTTGTCTCCATAAATCTGACATTTATGGCATTTCTTGGCGTAGTTGATACAATCCCCTTCCATGGTAGACCAATAATATCCAAACCTCATGATTTGTCTAGCCATCGTGAAACCATTAGTGTGCATCCCACAAACGCCCTCGTGAACTTCTTCCAAGATTAACTTAGCTTCCATGGCGTCAACACATCTCAATAGTACTTGATCCTTTCTTCTTTTGTACAAGATGTCCCCATCCAAAATGTAATCACAGGCTAATCTCCTTAGAGTTCGCTTATCATTTTCGGTTGCCTATTCTGGATATTTACGATGTCTCGCATATCGCATTATATCCTGATACCAAGGATTATCATCTTTTTCTTCTTCCCTAATGTTAGAACAGCTAGCTGGAGCCTCGAAAATACTCATCTGAATTGGTCTCATCTCCTCCCCTTTATTCATTCTAATCATTGAAGCCAAGGTTGCTAGAGCATCTGCCATTTGGTTTTCGTCTCGCGGGATATAATTGAAAATGATGTCATCAAACTCCTCAAGTAACCCCAAAACTACCTTTCGATAATTGATCAATTTAGGATCCCTTGTCTCCCATTCATCTCTAAGCTGATAAATTCCCAATGCGGAGTCTCTATATACCTCCAAGGTTCTTATTCCTCGCTCTATAGCTGCTCGAAATCCCATGATGCATGCTTCATACTCAGCCATATTGTTTGTGCAATTAAAATCCAACTTGCATGTGAATGGATAATAATCAACATTTGGGGATATGAGGACTGCCCCAATTCCATTTCCAAGGATAATCCTCTGTAGTTGCTACACACATCAACTCCTCATTTGGGAAATCAAAATTCAATAGTTCATAGTCCTCTAGAGCTCTACTAGCCAGAAATTCCGCTATCGCGCTTCCTTTTATAGCCTTCTGGCTCACATAGACTATGTCAAACTCTAAAAGCAGAATTTTCCATCTCGCCATTCTCCCATTCAATGCCGTTGACTCCATCATATACTTCAAAGGATCAAGTTTTGAAATAAGCTAAGTAGTATGATATAGCATGTATTGTCTTAACCTTCGAGTCGTCCAGATTAAAGCACAACACAATTTCTAAATTGGTGAATATCTCATCTCACACTCTGTAAATTTCTTACTGAGATAGTATATCGCCTTCTCTTTTCTTCCCAACTCGTCATGTTGGCCAAGCACACATCCCATAGAATTACTAAACACTGATAAGTATAGTATTAATGGTCTATCTAGATTGGGCGGAGATAACACTAGAGCATTTAACAAGTATTGCTAACCTTATCAAAAGCATTCTGGCATTCCTCATCCCAAGTGCCTTGATTGTGCTTTCTAAGGAGGCGAAAGATAGGATCACACTTCTCAGTTAGTTGTGAAATAAACCGAGCGATGTAATTCAATCTTCCAAGAAAACCTCGAACTTCTTTCTGAGTACGTGGTGGAGGCAAATCTCGTATGGCTTTAACTTTGTCTGAGTCAACTTCTATTCCTTTTTCACTGACCACAAAGCCTAGTAATTTCCCCAACCTAGCTCCAAAGGTGCATTTTTCCGGATTAAGTTTTAACTGAAACTTCTTTAATCTCAAGAACAGTTTCTTTAAAACTTCAATATGTTCCTCCTCCGTTCGAGACTTGGCAATCATGTCATCGACATATACTTCAATTTCCTTGTGCATCATATCGTGAAATAAGGTTACCATAGCCCTCTGATATGTTGCCCCTGCGTTCTTCAACCCAAAAGGCATTACCTTGTAACAGAAGGTACGCCACAATGTTATGAAGGTGGTTTTGTCCATGTCTTCAGGATGCATCTTTATCTGATTATACCCTAAGAAACCATCCATAAAGGAGAACGACAAATATCCTGCTGTATTATCTACCAAAGTGTCTATGTGTGGTAGAGAGAAATTATCTTTTGGGCTAGCTTTGTTCAGATCTCTGTAATCAACACATATTCATACCTTCCCATCTTTCTTAGGAACTGGTACAATGTTAGCTACCCATTCAGAGTACTTCACCTCTTGTAAGAAACCTGCATCGAACTATTTCTTGACTTTGTCCTTTATTTTCAATACTATATCTGGCCTCATTCTTCGCAACTTCTGTTGTATTGACTTACAATCCTGTCTTATTGGGAGATGATGCACTACAATATCGGTATTTAACCCTGGCATATCCTGATAGGACCATGCAAAAATATCCTTGAACTCACGTAGCAACTCAATCAGTCCTTGCCTTGTGTCTTCGGCAATATGCGTGCCAATTTTCACTTCTTTCCCCTCATCTAGGGCTACATTCTCTAATGCCTCTTTCTCATGGGGCATGATTTGTTTCTCCTCCTGTTCTACCATCCTCAAAAGATCTAAAGACACATCACAGTCCTGGACATCTTCAAAATCCTGAGATTCCTCTAAACACATGTCTTGCTCACGAGAGAAATCAGGATTTGTAATATCGGTACTCATGTCTTCCTCTAAACACATATCTAGGGATCTGAGAAGTATAAAGAATATACGAAGAATGAATGAATTGAAGAATGATTATTTATGTGCTATGAATGAAAGAATAAGAATTATCAAAATTTAAAGGAATATTGGTTGATAAAAATGAAATCATACTCATTCAAATTGATAAAAGTTATGTTTTATTAAAAGATGATAGATGATCATAAGCCTATTTCACAAATGTAATCCTATTACTCCTAGGCCCTAGAGTAACAAGAATGTTTCAAAAATTACTCTGAAAAATTCCTAAAGACTACAGGAAGTTCCTCCATAGTCCAATTGTTCAGAGAGCTTCCTAGTTCATAAGGACGAATGCCCTCAAGGTTCCCTTGCTTTGATTCTTCGTCTTGTATAGCATTAAATTGAGGACTTCCATCTATGAGTAACTCTCTTGATATGAAGGTTTGGGATATTGGAGGGAATGTCATCGGCTCCCACTCCACTTCTCTTCTATTAAAGCGTGCCCTTCTCCCCTCTTGGCGCTTCTCAATTTCTTTCCTCCTTTGCTTATAATCTAGTTTGAAACCTAAACCAAAGCGATCTCTCTTCTCTTTAAATTCTGGGATTTGAGTCCCTCCTTGTAGGTATTTTCCTAACCCTTTTCTTGGTAATGCTCCCTTTCCCGCCATCATTTGTAGACCCATCCTCGTAGCTCTTGCTATCTTGGGCACCAACAGCTCACTCCCTTCTAAAATGAAGGTTACATTTACGAATTCTAAAGAGCGAAAGGAACACTCAACAGATTCTTCGTTTGTCTCGACATAAGGGGCCTTGCTAGTAACTGCGGCTATAATATCCTCCTCCGCATTGATAGTTACTAACCGTTCATCCGTCACTAACTTCAGTTTCTGGTGCAACGATGAAGGTACCACTCCAGCTGAATGTATCCATGGCCTGCCCAATAAGCAATTGTAGGAAGGTTTGATGTCCATCACCAAGAAATCTACTTCGTATATATTCAGCCCGATTTCTAAAGGGATGTCAATCTTTCCCATCACCTTCCTTTCTGTACCATCGAAGGCTCTTACCACATTTTGACATGTCTTCATGTGAGAATCGTCAATAGGTAACCTAGTCAATGTAGACAGTGGTAGAACATTCAAAGCCAATTAATTATCAATGAGCATGCTTGGGAGTGTGTACCCCTTGCATCGCATGGTAATGTGCAAGGCCTTAGTTGACCCTTTGCCCCCCAGTGGGATTTCATCATCATTAAAGTAGATGAAATTATCTGCACTAATGTTGTTCACCAATCGGTCCAGCTTATTAACGGATATGTCATGAGTGACATACGTTTCGTTAAGCACCTTCATCAATGCCTCCCTACGCGCCTCAAAACTCAAAAGTAGAGCCAATACTGATATACGAGCCGGCTGCTTACGAAACTGCTCGACCACGCTATACTCGCTATGCTTAAGGAACTTTAAAAATTCCTTAGCCTCCTCTTCCTTTAATGGCTCCTTGACAGGCATTTTAGCCCTTTTCTCCTTCTCCGTACTAACACCCTTTGCTTTTGTGGGCTCTTCTCTGATGCCCACCGTATCATACCACTTCCCACTCCGTGTATGGGAACCCTCAACTTGTACATCTTTAGACGTACTGGCTATATCCTCCTTCTCCGGCATTGACACTTGACAGTTATAACTCCATGGTACCCTCTTGTTATCCTTATATGGAAAGGACACAAGTTTATGGATTATGACCTTAAGCACCGTTTGTGCCCCTACTTCATTATTCCCCTGCAAGGAAATAATAATCCTTGGCTGACTGATTCTTTACTGTTCATCCTCCAGCACACATATTTCTTTTTTATAAGAGCTACCTTCAAAAATTTGTAGCTCTTTGTTATCTATAAAACCTTGAACCAAAGCTCTGAATTCTTCACAATTTTGGGTCTTATGACCCTCCACTCTATGGAACTCACAGTAGTCTCTCGTTCTTTCTCTTTCACCCTTAGAGGTTATCATCCCTCTCTTCATCATCTCCTCCCAAATCGCCTTCATAGGCATCCTCACCTCAGCAACACTTTCTTTCATTCTTCTCTCAATAGCTTCACCAATGGCATTCACTCCTTGATCGTCATGATTTGGCAAAGGGTTTTCAATATTTGGGGTACTATCAAATTTCACAACCCCTATCTTGATCAACCTCTCCACTACCTTCTTGAATCCGGTACAATTTTAAATTGAGTGCCCCGATATTCCAGCATGGTACTCGCATCTGGCGTTTGCATCATACCATTTAGGATATAAAGACTGTAGTGGTTTTAAGTGGAAAGGAGCAATAGCATGCGTATCGTATAAGCTTTGATAAAGCTCACAATACATCATGGGGATAGGTGTGAATTGCATCCTTTCAAAATTTTGCCTTGCATTCGACTCCTTCCTTTGAGAACTTTCTTGCTCGACCGCAGCTATTTTTGGTTGACCAACTGTGATCGCCCTTGTATTGAAAGTGCCTGTGTTATTCACCTCATTATCCTTTTTCCTTGGGGCCGATCTTTTGGTCGTTTCACCATTAATTTTGCCACCTCTTATGGTGTTCTCAATCACCTCTCCCGCCATGACTATGTCCGCAAAACTTTTGGTAGTGCTTCCAATCATGTGAGTAATGAATGGAGCTTTCAAAGTGTTGATGAATAACATGGTGGTCTCCTTCTCTAGTAGTGGTGGTTGAACCTGCATTGCCACCTCTCTCCACCTCTGTGCATATTGCCTAAAATTCTCATTAGGCTTCTTCTCCATGTTTTGCAGAGTGATCCTATCAGGAGTCATGTCAGTCACATGATTGTACTGCTGCATGAAGGCTTGCGCAAGATCCCTTCATGAATTTATTCTAGCCTAGCTCAACTGATTGTACCACCTGGCTGTCGCTCATACTAAACTGTCTTGGAAACAATGGATCAACAACTGATCATTGTTTACGTACCCGATCATCCTTCTACAGAACATCGTGATATGGGCCTCTAGGCAAGTAGTACTATTGTACTTCTCGAACTCTGGCATTTTGAATTTGTGAGGAAGCACCAAGTCTGGGACCAAGCTTAGATCTTTGGCATCAACTCCATGATTCCCATCAGCACTCTTTAAAGCTTTAAATTTCTCCTCCAGCCATCGGCAATGTTCCTCAAACTGTTTTGCAGCTTCGGCTCTCAAATCTTCTTTTTCAGCTATATCCAAATCAGGAATGAGAGGATTGGTAGGATTATCACCCAAATTTAATCCCGAGCCAGTTGGGTAATTCATATGGATCCCAGCATCAACCGGCCCATGTTGAGGCCGTATATTGACAGATGGTCTTTTAGGAGGTGCCTTGGTTTGTGTAGGCCCGTGGGGTGGAGTAAAGCCAGGAGGATGATGCTCTTCCTCCGCACCAGTGATTGCCATAGGGGCTTTTCCCTTATCAGTGGCCCTCAGCAACTGAGCTATCTCAGTCATCATATTCCTCTGAGCCTCTAGCATTTGCTCCCTCATGTCATTTTGCATCTTGGCCAATTGCTCTTGCAATTGGTCCTGCATGTCCTTTTGTAGCTGTTCGAATCTTTGGTCCATATTCTTCACTTAGCGCGTGTACCGTAAGGATGTGTTGCTTCTAGATTTTCTTTCTCCTACTCTCCTTCTCCCTAATAATTTTAACTAATTAGGGTCTTTCTATAAACTTGAATGCATATAATGTAATGAAATGCAAATGCATGAATGCAAAAAAGTTGTCGATTCTGATTCAATTTTATTTTAGAAAACGTTATTTAAGGAACAAAAATGTTTTCATAAAACGGATTACAAATACACTTTTGCCCGTAGGCCTAGAGTCTTAACCCTATCTAGTAATAATACTAATTCTCGTCCTTTGTTTGATGATGACTCATACATTATACCCAGCGTTCTAGCTTGTATTGCCAAATCTTGCAAGTGTTCAGCAACCTCTCGAATCTGAACTAGGGCCTGTTCCATGACATGATCTCTATCTCTAACTTGATCCCGAAGATGGTGAAGTTCTCCCTTCCACTGTTCTTCTCTCGTCTCGAGCTGCTCAATTCGTAGCTCACAGTCCTGTAGTGCTGCCTCTAACCCTCCAATATTGTGCTTCATTTCCTTGATCTTGTTTAGACTTGCTTTTAACTCAGCTGCGGAATTACAACTTTGATGATGATGAAGAGATCGTCCAAGCTCTGTCACTTTAACCTTTAATCCTTGATTTTCTTTTTCTAGGGCCTGATTATACGACTGCATCTCTTGGAACTTTTTCTCCCAATACTCAGCCTTGGCTTTTTCCTCTTGGATCTCATGTTGCCACTACTCTGAAGATCTCCCTAATCCAACCCTTTTCAACGTTACTTGGGCTTTCTTGTAATGTGTCTTCAAGTCATCTCGATCTTCCTCTTTTCCTTTTTTACCTTCTCTACTTCCATCTTTTGAACATCGACATCGAGACTCAAACACTTTTTCCTCTTCAAGCTTCTCCATCCTCTTTTTAAGTTTTGAATTCTTTCTTTCAAACTCTTGTTTCATAACTTCCAACTCTGATGGAATAACTCGTAAGCTCTCCTCTAATAATCGACCTACTCCCAAGGTTGGCCTAGGGACATTATCATTGATTTTCCTACTGAACCACCCTTTATACTCAAGGGTTGACGTCGAGCCCTCAGCTAAGGTCTTCATACAGAAAGTCTTCTTCCAAGCCTAAGAAATTTCTCGCATCCTCTTCTTATAGTAATCTCCCTTATAAGAGAAATCGCTCTGAGCTAAACCATGTGTAGCCGGTATAAACTGCCTCGCTCGATATTACCTTAGAACAAGCAATGGTGTATATTCGATAACTCCCTAAATTCTTGGGAAAGGGACCCAACCAAAACTGCCACATCGGTAAAGGACTTCACTAGGAACCGACTAAGAAGCCTTCCACATAACATCCTCCTTTCGAAGATTCTGAAGAATGTCTATCCATCTCTCCTCTGAAATGTCATCTCTCCTAGGTATGTATACTACTTTCTTTAAAGAAGAATAACCCTCAAAGAATACTCGGCAAGGAACCTTATCAAGCTTCCAGAAGTGGCTATGAAACCAAACCAACAGCAACTGTGCACATCCAATGAACCTTCCTTCACCAGCTCTTCGACATGTATTCAAGGATCTTATCGTCTCAGCTAGGATTGCGGGCACAGGTGTGTTCTTACCCAGTCGATCAAATAAATCTACAACTGCCTCATCTATGTGCCCCAACGCCTTTGAGAAGATCACCATGCTGTAAATACTCAAAGCCAGGACGTCGACCCTTTTCTTTACGTCTGGATGCGTCGATATCAAATCCCTCAGAATAGCCCATAGAATGCAGTTACTATCACCCTTTTGCTACACACGAGCTACAGCCCACTGCTCACTCATCCCAGTAATCATTACCAACTTCTTCGTAAAAGTTGGAAGGCTAGCAGGCCTAACATAAGCCTTGTAACCTTGAATCCTCGGGCAACGCAGTAAAATCGTATACTCCTCTAAGGTGGGTACAAGATCAACATTACCAAATGTAAAGCAACTATAAATAGGGTTCCAGAATTTTACCATGGCTCGAAACAAGTGCCTATCTACCTTGATGTCTAGCAAATAGGGAAGGTCTCCGTAATTCTGATAGAAGAGCTGCTTAGCCTCATCATCCCATTGGGCCCAAATATCTCTCAACTCCTGCAACTCACTCTGCGTCAAATTAACACGGGTGAAGTCCCATAACTCTGATGTATACCCCTCGGTGACACTATCTCCTTTCTCTAACTGGGTTTTCTCTAACCAGGTACAGACAGAAGCATTGTCCTCCACTTTATTAAGGTATTCGTTCCTCATTACAAAACTTTCTAATCTAGAAATCGAGCATTGAATCAACACCTTTAAATGCCAAATGATATGCAATGACAGCAAAATTAAAATAGGTCAGTACCATATATATAAGAAAATGATAAACACTTACGGGGTAATTTTCTAAAGATTATCGCTATTTCCCTAGGGTAAGCACTTAAAGGTTCACTATATGAGTTTCAGTTCTAAAGTGAGAGTACCTGAACCAGCAGATTCCTCGGTCCTCACCCATTATAGGCTCATATAGACCATGTTCAGTTCACGGGGACACATTTCCTTATGGCCATGCGGAGATGAAAATCTCACGAAGACATAGGTACAGTATCCCGGAAGCAATCCACTAACTCATGCGGAGGTGAAAACCTCACGAAAGCTTAGCTTCTCACTCCCACTTAAAGGTGCGACCAACGGTCATGCAAATGTAATGTGCGAAATTAAAGTAACAACATATGCAACCAACACATGTAAACTTGATCTATATTTTAAAATTTTCCAAACTTTGGACATTAATACACAAAAAATCGATTTCTTGGCTTGACTCTCTTATAAGTCCCCAGTGGAGTCGCCAAGCTGTCGAAACCTCTTTAAAAACGAGTTTTTTAAAAAAACGAAAATGGGAGTCACCACCAATCTTTTAAAGTGTGATTGGATCACTTTATAAAATGTTTTAGTCTACGAAATTACGAGAAAACAGGTTCGGGAGTCGGTTACGTTCGAGGAAGGATTAGCACCCTCGTAACGCCAAAAATTGGTAACAAATTGAATAATTTTTTTCTTAATGTCAGAAATTTGAAAGAATTTAGAAATGAGATTTCCTTAAAACCGTAATATTTTAAATTTAAAGTATCAAGATTCATTTGCTTCAAAAGAGTACAAACATCACATCCAGCATGATTGGATATGATATCTTTAAACTTTCGTAACTGAAATCATCTTGTGATTTGTAATAAAAAAATCGTTTAGAAGGATATTTTAGATATTTAGACAAACGAGAAATCGTAACCCATCATGTTAGGGCACTACTTCTCGAATTCCTAAATATCGAAACATTGCCTTACTTTAAAAAAAAAATCCTTTTGAAATGAGATATTTTTTGGTTTTGAAAAGGATGATGTATTTTAGAAAAAAAAATTAACATAAAATAAGCCTAGCTACATAATGCATGCTTTATCATTTTATAGTATAGAGAATAATAAATAATAACATAAACTACACAATATACGTTATCACCTTATGCATGGCCATATATGACATATATATACATGCATTATCGTTACATGCAACATACGCAAAAATGGCAAAATAAATCAATACAAATTAAACATACATAACAATATTTCATGCAAATATACTCTTAAAATAACAATATAAAATATTCAATTAAAGATAAAACAAATGATATGTAAAATTTAACCTATTAAGATGATAATAATAATATAATAAGTATCTTTCATATAAAAATATAGTAAGATAAATAATATATATAATAAAAAATATATAGCATATAGCAAAATATAAATATAATAGAATAATAATGTATATATATATAATAAAAATATATGATAAATTTTAAAAAATAATAATAATATAATGGATAATAAAAATATGTACTATTTTATATAACTAATATTAAAAAATATATAAAGTATTTAACATAAAAAAATAAAAAAAGGATTAAAATTGAATTTAATTAAAGAGTCTGGGGTTAATTTTAAAAAAACAAAAAAAAATTTAACCTAATTGAAACGTATTCCAAAACTATAAGGGACTTATTGGGAAATTTGCCCTAATCCCAAAACGATGTCGTTCTTCAGAATAAATTTTAATAGCAATTAGGATTAAATTGAAACAGATATAAAAGATTAGGGCCGAATTAGAAATAAATAAAATGAGTTTATAAAAATTAAAAAAAATGCGAGAGGACCAATGGGGTAATTAACCCATTTTATGAAAACACACGGATCCTCCCCGGGTAATCGGGTCAACACGCGGATCCTCTGTTGAAACGACGCCGTTTTGGAGCTTATCGTTTTAAGCTAAACGACGTCGTTCTACTTACACTATTTAAATTAGTTTTCAGCCCAAAAATTTATTTTTGAATCTGTTTTTTTTTTTAAAAAAGGTTTGGAAACTCTCTGAAAGAGAGGAGAGTGCAGTTCTCCTGGCTCCGGCCTCCGTCGGGCCAAGCCCCGGTCACCGGACTCACGCACCCACGCACCCACGCACCTCCGCTGACTCCGCCCTATACGACGGTCTGAATGCGAAACGTTTCATTTTACGACGAAAAAAAAGGTAACCTCCTGTGTTTTCTTTTAGTATTTATTTATATATATACTTGGAATAGAAGAAAAGAAAAACAAAATGAATCACCTTTACTTTCAATCGACTATTGATATTGTAAGTTTGTGTAACACTGTTTTTTTATTGAATCTATGTATTCTTTTTTTCTCTAAAAAAATCTCCCCCCATTACAGTAAAATCCTTCGGCTTTTATAGCCTCTGTTTACAAGTTTGAATATTCTTTGCTCAATTTCTTGCCTTTGTTTGCTTAGTTTCCTTTTCTGTTACATTTTCTTTTTCTGTGTCTGTTGGTTTCCTTTTTTGTCTTGTAGGTACCAAAAATCCGGCGAAGATCGCGTTGTGGATGTGAATCTTGCCTTGATGACCACAGGACGGCTTCTGCTGCGAAGATCCCGGCACCGATGGAGGCGCAAAGGTCAGTGATGAAGCCTGAAATTGTGGTGGTGACGCTCGGAGTGCCCAAAGCCTCTAGTCAACGCTTTGATGGACCTCGTGCAAGGTCACCGTCAATCTAACCGGCATTGATGAGGGCCAGCTGGGGTGATGTGAGGGGACAGGGCTATTGATGGCCCTTACTTCGGGAGCTGGAATGTCTCTGACGTGGCGAAGCTTCTAGAACGCCTCTTACGGCATTGAGGTTCCAAGGAAACCCTAGGATTTCCTGCTGGTACTTTAAGTCATTGGGCCTTTTGGGCCCGAGTGACTTGGGTCTATTTAGGTATTTGGGTGTAACGGGTCTACTGGGGTAGTGATATAGTCTGGTGTGGATTGTAACTAGGTATAGGGCTTTTACATTTAGGCTTATCAGGCCTTGAGGCCTGTTTATTGTAAATGGACTATTTAAATAAACATTCATTTATATATTTTTTATTTTTGGTTTTATTTATTTAATCATGGGCCCGGGCAAAAATGGGTTATTACACGTGTCATGGAACATAAAAAACAAAACCTCAATCCTAAATCCCATGGCATAGTTCAAAATAAAATATATTAAAACTTTGAATAATTAAATAAATTGAATAATAAGCCTAAACAATTTAATAAATAAAAATTGAGGCAAGACCCTCTGGATGTCTCGTCCACGTTTTAACTTGGTGGGTTATCTATAAGGATGGAAATAAATCGGGGATTGAGCTATGATGCTTAGTGTGAGTCACTTCATAAGAAAATCATAGCAAACAGTCGTTAAGACATATTAAATAATAACACATAGAATAATCACATTTAAATAACAATTCCAAGTATCGATTTTTCAAATTAACCATCAATAGTACCACACATTTCATATTAGCAATTTCAAAATATCAATATCACAGTTTACACATCCATATATATAAATATATATATTTAAGCCATCTCAGACATTCCAGTTGAGTATGCGCATGCTTTCATAAATGTCATACAATTTTGGTTTTAACATAAAAGATCCTACCCCACCGCTACACACGACAATGGAGTTCCCCAAAACTCCAACCACCAACACACTGGATTGTGGATTAACCACCAATGGTTTGCAAAATAACTGCCAATGGCTATGGAGACACCGCAAAAACACAGCAGATGGAATCTGCCATGGCTGTGGGTAGATAGCAAAATGATACAGGTAAAATCTACCAATGGCCATGGACGCACAACATGTTTGTAGGTAATAGTTTCCAAAGGGTTGTGGATGCACAAAAAAACGTTGCAGGTGAAATCTGTCTATGGCTGTGAGTACGCAGCAAAATAAATACAAATAAACTATCAATACTTCCTCTGTTCATTACGTCCCACCCCATGCAATGCAAGTTTATTGGCAATTTATATATAGAAACCTTAAATAGTTATATTAAGTCACGTGTTAGTTAATTATTTTTACTATATCAAGTTTGTTGGCAAATTAACGAGTTAATTCCTTCCAAAAAGAAAAAGAAGTGCTAATTATAGTAAGTAAAACTTAGTCATACTATTTACCCACGCTAATTAAAATAGAAAATATTTAGTTGGTTGTAATTTGGCCTTACTCTATCTATATAAGATGGTTTGAAACAAAACAAAAGACATAAATCATTCTCTCTTTGAAGTAAATAAAAATAAAGTATGGCTATTCAATTTAATTTTTTTTCATCCATGTTAATACTAGTACTTCTGCCCATATCATCCGTTGAAGGTCAAGGAGGAGGAGGTGGTGGTGTTATTGATGTTGTTGCAAAGTTTAGTGCAAAGGCAGACGAGAAAACAGATTTAAGTAAGGTATGCAAAATATCATATAACTTTAAAGTCAGCAGATAAAAGTATGCATAACTATTTCCAAATCTCTTATCTTTATATGTGTCTTTTTTATTTTTTTTATTTGGTTTTAGCCATTGTTGGATGCTTGGAAAGAAGCATGTGCCTCGACATCTCCGTCAAAAATTGTGATTCCTAAACGGATATATTTTTTAAGTACAGCTACCTTAGATGGTCCTTGCAAGGCTCCTATTGAGCTTCAAGTTAAAGGCACTGCGAAGGCTCTGGCAGACCCTAGTGTTTTCAAGGAGCCTAAATGGATTGCCTTCAATAGGATTGAAAATTTTAAATTGTCTGGCGGAGGAGTTTTCGACGGCCAGGGAACCACTGCTTATAAAAGGGAAGGTTGCAAAGGTCATGATTATTGTGGTTCACTTCCTATTGTAAGTTATTTTCTTATTGAGAAGTTACGACTCTTGTTTTTATAAATAGAATTAAGTAATAATTATTTTTTGTTTCATTCTGGAATTAAACAGAACCTAAGGTTTGATTTTTTAACCAACGCAATGATATAAGATATAACTACCAAAGACAGCAAGCAGTTCCAGGCTAATGTTCTAGGATGCAAAAACATTACTTTCGAACATTTCACCATATCTGCACCTGACAAAAGCCCAAACACAGATGGGATTCACATTGGGAGATCAGATCGGGTCAATGTTCTTAACTCAGAGATAAAAACTGGTGAGGATTGTGTTTCAATTGGGGATGGTTCCAAAAATTTGGTTATCAATGGAGTAACTTGTGGACCAGGACATGGTATCAGTATTGGCAGTCTCAGATTGTTTAAAAATGAAGAACCCGTTGATGGAGTTACAGTAAAAAACTGCACCATGACTAATACTTCCAATGGTGTTAGAATCAAAACTTGGCCAGGTGCTGAACCTGGCACTTGTTCGAACATTCACTTTGAGGATATTACCGTGACCAATGTCACTTCTCCTATTACAATTGATCAGAAATATTGCCCATGGAACAAATGCAAAATAAATGTATGTACATATTTATCAAAATCGTAAGAGAGCAAAAAGAGTTAATCGGTCATGGAATCATTATTTTGTTGATGCAGGAAAAATCAAAAGTTAAACTAAGCAACATTAGTTTCAAAAACATTCACGGCACTTCTGCGCGTCCAGAAGCTGTCTAGATTATTTGTAGTGCTACTTTGCCTTGTGAAAATGTGGAACTTACAGACATTGAAATTACGCACAATGGACCGACTGGACCTGCAGTATCACAATGTTCGAATGTGAAGCCTAAAGTTAGTGGCAAACAAAATCCAGCTGCATGTTCTGCCCCTATCCCAACAAAACCTACCCCGACCGCTTAATCAATAGCATAGGTATAAATTTTTTTGATGACGTTGTAACTCCTATAATTATATTTATTTTGCAAAAAAATTTTGTTTTGTTTAACATTCTGTGTTATTAAGAATATTTTTCATAAACTTAATTATTTTTAAAAATACACTTCAACAAAAACTATTGCAATGTGATAACATTTTATGCATTTAGGCTTACGATATAATTATTTTTAGAATACTGCTGAAACAGATACTATTTAATTATTTTGTTTTTTATTTATAAAATTGGCATAATAAAAATTTTAATAATCAATATTTATACATTGTATCAATTTAGTTTTGATTCTAAAAATAACCTTTAACTCTTAGACCTTGTATAATTTGATTTACTTTTTAGTTTTGTTTTTTTATGACTCTTTCACCTTAAACGAAAAAAAATAAATTTATCAATTAGATTTGATCCAAAATGTATTAAAATTAAAAATATAAAAATTTTATCTTTTCTTTATTGTTTTAAATTTAACTTTGAATGTTACACATAAAAGCAAAACTGTAAAAAAATACAAAATTGCACTATATATAGGTTAGGGAATTGAACTTTTTAGAATAAAGATTAAGTTGACACAATGTATAAATGATAAGAGCTAAAATTACTATTATATCAATATTAAAAGCTATTAAAGTTTTATAAGATGTTTGGCGATGGAAAACATCAAACTGGTTGAATAAAAAAACGATGGTTTAACCCAATAGCCTATATACTAAACGACCCGTTGTCGAAACCCCTTTTTTTAAAGGGGGTTTTGAAAAACGGGGATAGACTTTTGAAAAACGAAAATGGGAGTCGCGACAAATCTTTTAAAGTGCGATTGGATCACTATATAAAACATTTTGGCCTACGAAATTATGAGAAAATAGGTTCGGGAGTCGGTTATGTACGAGGAAGGATTAGCACCCTCGTAACGCCCAAAATTGGTACCAAATTGAATAATTCTTGTCTTAATATCAGAATTTTGAGAACTCTTAAAAAAAGGTTTCTTTATTGTAATAAATTAAGAGAATCGAGATTCATTCGCTTTGAGGAAATAATAAATATCACATCCAGCATAATTGGACACGATACCTTTAAATTTTTCATAGTTAAAATCATCTCATGATTTATAAAACCTGCTTAAAAAGGATATTTTAAATATTTAGATAAACGGGAAATTGCAACCCAGCATGTTAGAGCACTATTTCTCAAATTTCTAAACATCCACAACATTGCCTCGTTCATTTTCTAAAAGTTCCTTTTTTATGACCTTTGGTTTTAAAAGTAATGATATGTTTCATATATTAAGAAATTAAATACAATATATATATGCTTTATTATTCCTTGCAAATATAGTAAAGGTGACAATGATATCATAATTTACACAACATACAATATCATTTTACACATATACCATCATAATGTTCATGCAACATTATTCCATGCAAAGTATCTTACAATGCATAATAAATACAACAAGTATAAATTGCAGTATACACACGATAATATTTTATACCAACCACCATAAATAATTACCCTAATGCAAATAACAAAAAGAAATATTACACAAAATTTAATCTATTAAACTATATCAAAATAAAAGAGAATTTTAAAATAATAAGTAAATTAAATGTATGAAATATAAAAGTTAGCTAATTAGAAATATATTAAACGATGTAAGAAAAGTAAAAAAAAACTCTTTTTTTTTAATATATATATATATATATACAAATTATATTATAAGGTATAATAACTTAGTATATAAAAAAAATAGTATACTAGATATTGTTTATTCTTTAAAAATGTATATAATTAATAAATAATGTATACTTTAGGATAAAATAAAGGTAGTAAGGAAATATAGTAAAATATAATTTTCAAATAAAAATATGTAATAATATAAATCATATAGTAATAAAATATATAATATAATATAAGAAGAATGTATGAAATAATAATAATCTAATAGGCATTTCATATAAAAATATAGTAAAATAATCGATATATATAGAAAATACATAATATTTACTAACTTTATAAATAAATATGTAATAATATGAATAATATAATATATAATATATAATATATAAAAATAATATGTACTAAAACATGTAATATAGATATAAATAATATATATAATATATGATAAAAATTAAAAATATATGAAATATAGTAAAATATAGTAAAATAAATAATATATATAATGAAAATACATATAACATATAGTAAAATGCAAATATGAAAATATATGATAAACAAATCTTTTTTTAAAAAAAATATAATATATTGGATATAAAAAAATATACTATTTAATAAAAAAATAAAAATTTAATTTAATTGAAAATTCTGGGGTTAATTGTAAATTAATAAAAACATTTGGACTTAATTAACATACAAGCTGGAACAGAGGGACTCATTGGGTAATTGAACCCTAATCCCCAAAACGGCACCGTTTCCAGAATGAATTTTAAAGCCTGTTTGGATTAAATTAAAACAAATATAAAAGATTAAGGCCAAATTAAAATAAAAATGCAATTGAAAAAAATTAAAAAAATAGAAGGATCAATTGGGCAATTTGCCCATTCTCCAAAAACGTGCGGATCCTTCCCGGGTAATCGGGTAATCGGGTCAACACGCGGATCTTCAGTTTGAAACGACGTCGTTTAAATGCTTATTGAATTAAGCCAAACGACGTCGTTTTACAGGGGCCATATAAGCCAAATCTTAGCCCAAAAATCATTTTAACATCCGATTTCTTTTAAAAAAAAAAAACGAAATCCTCTCGAAAGAGGATTCGAGGGTCGACTCTCGGTCGTTGAACCTCCGCTCGAGGTTTTTTCATGCGCTCACGCCACCACCACGCAGGTGGTCGGAGGGTCAAAACCTTCGCTTTTCAAAAAAGTCGTAATCTCTTTTCCTTTTACTATTTATAATATATATTAAAAACATTCACCTTTGTATTCGATTGGCTACGGTATTGAAAGCTTGTATAAGACTCGTTTTTTTTATTGATCAGATATATTTCTCTCTGAAAATTGTGTGTTACAAATCGTAAAAAGAGGGGTTTTATAACCCTTTGTGAGTGATTTACAATCTGGATTTCTTTCCATATTTTGCCTCTATTTTCTGTTGTGTTTTTTTACGATGTCTCATGCGAAATCAATCAAGATGATCAGGCCCTGATGGAGATGGTGCTGGCGCTGATCTGCTTTCCTTCGGCTTCAACTATAGCCAGATTCGAGGCCGGGAATCACAAATGGCCGATGGGGGGATGGAACGACCACCGGGTTGAAGAGGCGTGGATCGATAGGGTGATTACTGCGCGAAAGCTTCCGAAACCCTAGGGTTTCCAGATTCTGTTTAGGCATTGGGCCTCGTTTAGGTTGGGTAAATTTTGGGCCAAAGGTTTAGGCTAATTGGGTTGTAACCGGGTGCTGGGTTTTGGGCCAAAAGTTTAAGCTACTTGAGTTGTAACCGGGTACTGGGTTTTGGTATTTGGGCCTTTGTAAACTGGACTGTAATGGACTATTTATTTATCCAATTTTAGCCCGGTCAAATTTGGGCTGCTACAGCTGCCCCTCTTTGCTCATTGCTGTGTAACAGGAATCGAGCAAAGACTCATATAAAGACCAAATTTATCCGGCCTTATCAGATCATGGTCCTTAATCTGCTCATTTGCGAACTCAGGACTGTCATGTTGATATCTTCGATCTACTCTCCGTTGAACACAGAGACATCAAATCTGCTATCTTCGATCTGCTCTCTTCCAATATAAAGATGCCAAATCATCTTAGATTTGCTTCATCGTAAGCACGTGAAAGCCAAATCTGCTATGTCTTCGATTTTCTCCTTGTAAGCACAAGGATGCCAAACCCTCTTGGATCTGCTTCATTCTTAATCATTTGAAGGTTAGATCTGCTATGTGTTTGCTCGCCGTCGAATATGGAGACGCCAAACTTTGATTTGTTCTCTGACATTACAGAGATGTCAAATCATCTTAGATTTGCTTCATCGTAAGCACGTGAAAGCCAAATCAGTTATGCCTTTGATTTGTTCCTTGTAAGCACAAGGATGCCAAACCATCTTGGATCTTGCTTCAGTGTAAACATCTGAAGGTTAGATCTGCTATGTGTCTGCTCTCCGTCGAATATGGAGACACCAAACTTCGATTTGTTCTCTGACAATACAGAGATGCCAAATCATCTTAGATTTGCTTCATCGTAAGCACGTGAAAGCCAAATCAGCTATGTCTTAGCCTGTTACCCTACTGCTTAGGGGGTTAAGGCGCATCAATCTTCATTGTCCTTTAAAGGACATAACCTGTATAATGTGTATGAGTTCATGCTTAATGATTAGGATGCTATGATCGAAGTGAATCAAATGCTCCTAATTAAACCTGTTATAATGCGACATGTTTATGAACATGACCCCTATTCCAAACGTCACCATTCACTCTTTCGCTGAATTTTATCCTTATTTCTCTCGAAATATCATTCTTACTCAGCCTGTGGGTTTGTACTATTCTTCAAATGCTATGACCCACCAAAAATGTCTGTAAAATGATCCTCTCTTAGGATTGAATCGTTTGATTTGTCCAATCATCATTTTTGGACTAAAGAAAGAATTTCCTCGAGTTCTTTCGAACCTCACTTACGTGAATTCTTCAAACAATTGTTCTGTTTTAGTTTCTTGTATTATCTAGAACTTTCCAGAGTAATGAGCAAAACTTCATTTGTGAAAATTATTTAGTTCATCCATCATTATTTTAATGCAACATAATTTAAGAATAATGGAAGATGAATTTAATCATGAGAATAATTAGATTGGAACGAATTTGTCAAAAAATGCAAAGGAAATTAATCTGAAAGCCTATCTTTGAGAAGAAAGAGAATCTAAAGATAGCAAACAGGACAAAAGTTAGATGCCCTAGATATTGCCGCTTAAGCGTTTATAAGCCAACTCCATGAAGACTTTCTTGAGTTCAACATGTGTTTAAAAGATCCAAAGTAGTTTGTTGATGCCTCGATATGTAACATACTTCACTTCTCGTTGTATCTGGTATAGCAAGGTCACTGCATGACTTTCCAAATTTGAGCTGCCCTTTCGGGTTTTCAACTCAAAACCCCTTTGGTCTCAAGGCGCCCTTTGCGGGTTTTCACCTTGGCCTCTCCATTTTTCTTTTTTCTTTTTTCTTTTCTTTTTCTTTTTTTCTTTTTTTATTTTTTTTGTTTGAAATACCAAGGCACCCTTTGTGGGTTTTCACCTTGGCTTCCCTTCTCTTTCAGACAAAGTATTTTTTCACTGAGTCTGAGTTCACTAGGTTGGGTAAACTTTTCCCATCCATTTCCGTTAAGATCAATGCACCACCAGAGAAAGCTTTCTTCACGACATATGGCCCCTCCCAATTCAGCATCCATTTCCCCCTAAGGTCCTTTTGAATGGGAAGAATCTTTTTTAGTACAAGGTCTCCCCTGTGGAACTCTCTGGGTCAAACTTTCTTGTCGTAAGCTCGCATCACTCGCTTCTGATACATCTGGCCATGTCGAATGGCTCTTAGCCTCTTTTCCTCAATCAAGTTCAACTGGTTATATCGGGATTGAACCCATTCAGCTTCATCTAACCTTATCTCTGTCAAAACTCGAAGAGAAGGTATTTCTACTTCAATAGGTAACATTGCTTCCATCCCATAAACTAACGAGAATGGGGTTGCCCCAGTAGAGGTTCTAACAGATGTTCGATAGGCCAGTAGTGCAAACAGTAACTTCTCATGCCAATTTCTATAAGTTTCAGTCATCTTTCTCACTATCTTCTTAATGTTCTTGTTGGCAACCTCCACTGCCCTATTCATTTTTGGACGATAGGGAGAAGAATTGTGTTGTTTAATCTTGAACTGGTCGCAAACCTCTGCTATTGTTTTGTTGTTCAAGTTCAATGCATTGTCAGATATGATCTTCTCAGGCATTCCATACCGACAAATGATCTCCTTCTTCAAGAATCGACTCACAGCTGACTTAGTAACATTCGATAAGAAGCGACCTCTACCCATTTTGTAAAGTAGTCAATTACTATAAAGATAAACCGATGCCCATTCAAAGCTTTCGGTGATATTGGTCTAATAACATCCATGCCCCACATGGAGAAGGGCCATGGAGAAGTCATAACATGCAAAGGTGAAGGTGGTACATGAATTCTGTCTCCATAAATCTGACACTTATGGCATTTCTTGGTATAATTAATACAGTCCCCTTCCATGGTGGCCCAATAATAACCAAACCTCATGATTTGCCTTGCCATTGTGAACCCATTGTCATGCGTCCCACATACACCTTCATGAACTTATTCTAAAATTAGCTTAGCCTCTCTAGCATCGACACATCTCAAGAGTACTTGGTCTTTCCTTCTCTTGTATAGGATATCCCCGTCCAAGACATAATCACAAGCTAACCTTCTCAAGGTTCGTTTATCATTTTCATTGGCCTGTTCAAGGTACTTACGATCCTTCACATATCGTAATATATCTTGATACCAAGGGTTATCATCTTTTTCTTCCTTCTCAATGTTGCAACAATGAGTGGGAGCCTCGTAGACACTCATTTGAATTGGTCTCATCCCTTCTTCTTTATTCGCCTTAATCATTGAAGCCAAGGTTGCTAAAGCATTTGCCATCTGATTTTCGTCTCGTAGGAGATAATTGAAAGTGATGTCATTAAACTCCTCAAGTAACCCTAAAACTACCTTTCGATAATTGATCAATTTAGGGTCTCTTGTCTCCCATTCAACTCTAAGCTGATAAATTACCAATGCAGAATCTCCATATACTTTTAAGGTTTTTATACCTCGCTCCATAGCTGCTTGAAGTCCCATAATGCATGCTTCATACTCAGCCATATTGTTTGTGCAATCAAAGTTCAACTTGCACGTAAAAGGGTAATGATCGCCATTCGGGGATACCAAAATTGCCCCAATTCCATTTCCAACTGCATTGGAAGCCCCATCAGAATTGAGCTTCCAAGAAGAATCTTCAGTTTTTGCTATACACATCAACTCCTCATTTGGAAAATCAAAGTTCAATGGCTCATAATCCTCTAGAGCCCTACTGGCCAAAAAATCTGCTACCACATCTGCTACCGCACTTCCTTTTATGGCCTTCTAAGTAATGTAAACTATATCAAATTCTGAAAGCAAAATTTGCCATCTCGCCATTCTCCCATTTAGAGCCGTTGACTCCATCATGTATTTCAATGGATCAAGCTTTGAGATAAGCCAAGTGGTATGGTATAAAATGTACTGTCTTAATCTCCGAGTGGTCCAAATCAGTGCACAACACAACTTTTCAATTGGTGAATATCTCATCTCACAGTCAGTGAATTTCTTATTGAGAAAATAAATTGCCTTCTCCTTTTTTCCTGACTCGTCATGCTGACTGAGTACACATCCCATAGAATTACTGAACACTGACAAGTACAGTATTAATGGTTTATTTGGGCTAGGTGGAGATAATACTGGAGCATTTAACAAATATTGCTTGACCTTTTCAAAAGCATTCTGGCATTCTTCATCCCAAGTACCTTGATTGTGCTTTCTGGGGAGGCGAAAGATGGGATCACATTTCTCGGTTAGTTGTGAAATGAACCGAGCGATGTAATTCAACCTTCCTAGGAATCCTCGAAATTTCTTCTGAGTATGTGGTAGAGGTAACTCTCGTATGGCTCTGACTTTGTCTGAGTCGACTTCAATCCCTTTTTCACTGACTACAAAGCCTAATAACTTTCCCGATCTGGCTCCAAAGGTATACTTTGCTGGATTGAGCTTCAACTGAAATTTCCTCAACCTCAAGAACAATCTTCTCAAGACCTCAATGTGCTCTTTTTCTGTATGCGACTTGGCAATCATATCATCAACGTATACCATAATATCCTTATGTATTATATCATGGAATAAGTTTACCATAGCCTGTTGGTATGTTGCTTCTGCATTCTTCAGTCTAAATGGCATTACTTTGTAGCAAAAGGTACCCCATAAGGTTATGAAGGTGGTTTTATCCATGTCCTCTGGATGCATCTTTATCTGATTGTATCTCGAGAAGCCATCCATGAAGGAAAACAACGAATATCCTACTGTGTTGTCCACCAAAGTGTCTATGTGTGGCAGAGGGAAATTATCTTTAGGGCTAGCTTTATTTAAATGTCTATAATCAACACACATTCATACATTCCCATCTTTCTTAGGAACTGGTACAATGTTAGCTACCCATTCGGAGTATTTCACTTCTTGCAAGAATCCTGCATCAAACTGCTTCTTGACTTCATCCTTTATTTTCAGAACAATATCTGGCCTCATTCTGCGTAACTTCTGTTGGACTGGCATACAATATTGTCTTATCGGAAGACGATGCACTACAATATCAGTACTCAATCTGGGCATATCTTGATATGACCAGGCGAAGATATCCTTGAATTCTCGAAGCAACTCAATCAGACCATGCCTTGTGTCCTCAGTAATCAGTATTCCAATTTTCAACTCATTTTCCTCCTCTAAGGCTATATTCTCTATTGCCTCTTTCTCATGAGGCACAATTTGTTTCTCCTCCTACTTTACCATTCTTAACAGATCGAGAGATACGTCATAATCTTGAACATCTTCAAAATCCTGAGGTTCCTCTAAACACATGTCTTGCTCACAAGAGAAATCAGGAGTTGTAGTACCAATGCTCATATCATTGATATTTAGGGATATGAGAAGTATAAAGAATATACAAAGAATGAAAGAATTTAAGAATAATTATTTATGTACTATGAATGAAAGAATAAGAATTGTCAAAATTTGATGGAATATTGACTGATAAAAATGAAGCAATACTCGTTTAAAGAAGTTATGTCTTATTAAGGAAATGATAAATGATCATAAGCCTATTTCACAAATGTACTCTTATTACTCCTAGGCTTGAGAATAACAAGAATATTTAAAAATTACTCTGAAAAATTCCTAAAGACTACAGGAAGTTCTTTCGCAGCCCAATTGTTCAGGGAGCTTCTCGATTCGTAAGGGCGAATGCCCTCAAGGTTCCTTTGTTCTATTCCTTCATCATGCACAACATTAATTTGATGACTCTCCTCTTCAAGTAATCCTCTTGATATGAAGGTTTTATTTATAGGAGGGAATGTCATCGATTCCCACCCCACTTCTCTTCCATCTAAACGCGCCCTTCTCCTTTCTTGGCGTTTCTCAATGTCCTTCCTCCTTTGCTTATAGTCTGGTTTGAAGCCCAAACCAAAGCGGTCCTTTTTCTCAATCATCTTTGGGATCTGAATCCCTCCTTGTAGATGCTTTCCTAAACCTCTTCCTGGTAAGGTTCCTCTTCCTGCCATCATTTGTAGGGCCATTTTCGTGGCTCTTGCCATCCTTGGCACCAATAACTCACTTTCTTCTGAAATGAATGTGGCATTTACAAACTCTAAAGAGCGAAATGAACACTCAATAGATTCTTCATTTGCCTCAAAATAGGGGCCCTTGCTGGTGACTGCTGCTATAATATCCTCTTCCGCATTAATGGTTATTAACCGTCCATCTGTCACTAATTTCAATTTTTGGTGCAATGAGGAAGGCACTGCTCCTGCCGAGTGTATCCATGGCCTCCCCAATAGACAATTATAGGAGGGCTTGATATCCATCACCAAGAAATCAACTTCATAGGTATTTGGCCCGATTTCCAAAGGGATATCGACTCGTCCCATCACTTTTCTCTCAGTTCCATCGAAGGCTCTTACCACATTACAACACGTTTTCATATGTGAACTATCAATGGGTAATCTATTTAACGTGGATAATGGAAGGACGTTCAAATCTGACCTGTTATCAATGAGTACACTTGGAAGCGTGTATCCCTTGCACTGAGTAGTGATGTGCAAGGCCTTGGTTGATCCTATACCCCCAGGTTGGATTTCATCATCATTGAAATAGATGAAATTGTCCGCGCTAATATTATTCACCAACCGATCCAGCTTGTTAACGGATATGTCATGGGTGACATATGTCTTATTAAGCACCTTCGTCAGTGCTTCCCTATGCACCTCAAAACTTAGAAGTAGAGCCAATACTGATATACGAGCCGGTTGCTTGCGTAACTGCTCGACCACACTATACTCACTATGCTTAAGGAACTTTAGAAATTCCTTAGCCTCCTCCTCCTTTACCAGCTCCTTGACGGGCATTTCAACTTCTTTTTCTTTCTCCACATTAGCATTCCTTATTTTTGTGGACTCCTCTCTGATGCCTACAATATCATACCGCTTCCTACTCCGTGTATGGGAACCCTCAATTTGTACATCCTTAGATGCACCGGCTACATCTTCTTTCTCCGGTAACGACACATGGCAGTTATAACTCCATGGTACCCTTTTGTTATCCTTATAAGAAAAGGATACAGGTTTATGGATTACAACCTTGGGCCTAGTTTGCATCCCCACTTCATTATTCCTCGGCAAGGAAATAATAATTCTTGGCCGGCTAATTTCTTGTTGTTTATCTTCCGACGCATTTATTTCTTTTATATAAGAGCTACCTTCAAAAACTTGCAGCTCTTTATTATCAATGAAGCCTTACATCAAAGCTTTGAATTCTTCACAATTTTGGGTCTCATGACCCTCTTTTCCATGGAACTCGCAGTAGTTCCTCATTTCTTCTCTTTCTTTCTCAAAGGTTATCATCCCTCTCTTCACCATCTCTTTCCAAATTTCCCTCAAAGGCATTCTCACCTCAGCAACATTTTCCTTGATTATTCCTTCCCTAGTTTCATCAATGGCATTCACTCCTTAATTGCCATGATCTGGTAGCGGATTTTCAGCGTTAGGGGTACTGTCGAATTTCACCACCCCCATCTTGATAAGCCTTTCCACGGCCTTCTTGAATCCAGTGCAATTCTCAATTGAATGTCCTGGTATTCCCGCATGATATTCGCATTTAGCATTTGCATCATACCACTTGGGGTACGGTGGCTGTAACAGTTTCAAGTGAAATGGAGCAATAGCGTGTGCATCATATAAGCTTTGATAAAGCTCACGATACGTCACAGGGATAGGCGTAAATTGCATCCTCTCTGAATTTTGTCTTGATCCTGATTCCTGTCTTTAAGTGCTTTGCTGGCCACTCGTAGCCGCTTTGGGCTGACTAACTGTGACTGCCTTTGAATTGAAGCTATTTGTGTTGTTCACTTCATTATCTTTTCTTCTTGAGGCCAATCTTTTGGCTGCTTCCCCCTCAATTTTGCCACCCCTTATGGCATTCTCAATCATTTCTCCTGCCATAACTATGTCTGCAAAACTTTTGGTAGTGCTTCCAATCATGTGAGTAATGAATGGAGCCTTCAAAGTATTAATGAACAACATGGTTGTTTCTTTCTCCAATAGTGGTGGTTGAACTTGCATTGCCACCTCTCTCCATCTCTGTGCGTATTGCCTAAAATTTTCATTAGGCTTCTTTTCCATGTTTTGCAGAGTGATCCTATTAGGGGTCATGTCAGTCACATGATTGTATTGCTGCATGAAGGCTTGTGCGAAGTCCCTCTATGAACTTATTCTAGCCCGGCTCAATTGATTGTACCACATGGCTGCCGCTCCTACTAAACTGTCCTGGAAACAATAGATCAACAGCTGATCATTGTTTACGTACCCGGTCATTCTTCTACAGAACATCGTAACGTGAGCCACTAGGCAAGTTGTCCCGTTGTATTTTTCAAACTCCGACATCTTGAATTTGTGAGGAAGCACCAAGTCTGGGACCAAACTTAGATCTTTGGCATCGACTCCCTGATACCCTTCAGCACTTTCTAAGACCTTAAATTTCTCCTCCACCAACGGCAACGTTCTTCTAACTATTTTGTAGCTTCGGCTCTCAAATCCTCCTTTTCAGCTATATCTAAATCGGGAATGAGAGGATTGGTAGGGTTATCGCCTAAATTGAATCCCGAGCTAGTTGGGAAATTTATAGGAATCCCAGCATCAACTTGACCTTGTTGAGGCCTTATTGTGACAGACGGCCCACGAGGACATGCCTCAGGTTGAGTTTGTATGTGAGGTGGAGTGAAACCAGGAGGAGGACCCTCATTCTCTTCTCCAACAATTGCCATGGGAGCCTTTCCCTTATTAGTGGCCTTCAGTAGTAGAGCCATTTCGGCCATCATATTTCTCTAAGCCTCTAGCATATGCTCTCTCATGTCAGTTTGCATCTTGGCCAATTGTTCTTGCAATTGGTCCTGCATGTCCTTCTGTAGCTGCTCAAATCTTTGGTCCATATTCTTCGATTTAGCGCGTGTACCGTAGGGATGTGTTGCTTCTAGATTTCTTTTCTTACTCTCTTTCTTCCTTATAATTTTAACTTAATTAGGGTTTTTCTATAAACTTGAATGCATATGATGTAATGAAATGCAAATGCATGAATGCAAAAAAAAATGTCGATCCTGACTCAGTTTCATTTTAGAAAACATTATTTAAGGAACAAATATCTTTTCATAAAACAAATTACAAATACATTTTTGCCCGTAGGCCTAAATTTTTAACCCTATCTAATAACAATGCTAACTCTCATCCTTTGTCTGACGATGACTCATACATCATACTCAGTGTTCTAGCTTGTGTTGCCAACTCCTGCAAGTGTTCAGCGACCTCTCGAATCTGAACTAAGGCCTTTCCCATGACATGATCTCTATCTCCCACTTGACTCTAAAGATGATAAAGTTCTCATTTCCATTGTTCTTCTCTCGCCTCGAGCTACTCAATCCGTGACTCATAGCCCTGTAGTGCTGCTTCTAACTCTCCAATGTTATGCTTCATATTCTCAATCTTGTCCAAGCTTGCCTTTAACTCGATTGCAGAGTTACGACTTCGGTAATGATGAATAGATCGTCCAAGCTTTGTCACCTTAACTTTTAACCCTTGATTTTCCTTTTCTACGGCCTGATTACGTGACTGCATCTCTTGAAACTTCTTCTCCCAATACACGGCCTTGGCTCGCTCCTCTTGAATCTTTTGTTGCCACTGCTCTGAAGACCTCCCTAATCCGACCCTTTTCAAAGTTATCTAGGCCTTCTTATAATGCGTCGTTAAATCATCTCGATCTTCCTCGACCTTTCTCTTTTCCCTTCTCATCTTCTCAACTTCCATCTTTTGAACGTCAACATCGAGACTTAAGCACATCTTCTCCTCTTCGAGCTTCTCAATCCTCTTTTCTAGCTTCGAATTTCTTCTCTCGAACTCTTGCTTCATAACCTCCAACTCCGATGGGATCACTCGCAAGCTCTCCTCTAATGATCGAGCCTCTCCTAAAATCGGCCTAGGGATATTATCGTTGAATCTCTTACTAAACCAACCCTTATACTCGAGGGTTGACGTCGAACCTTCAGTCAAGATCTTCATATAGAAAGGCTCCTTCCAAGCCTCAGAAATCTCTCGCATCCTCTTCTTATAGTAATCTCCTTTGTAAGAGAAATCACTCTGAGCTAGACCCTGTGTAGCCGGTATGAACTGCCTCGCTCGATATTGCCTTAAAACAAGCAATGGTGTATATCCAACAACTCCCCAAATTCTCGGCAAAGGGACCCAATCAAAACTGCCACATCGGTAAAGGACTTCACTAGGAACCAACCAAGGAGCCTTCCACATAACATCCTCCTCTCGAAGATTCTAAAGAATGTCTAACCATCTTTCCTCCGAAATGTCATCTCTCCTCGGTATGTCCACTGCTTCCTTTAAAGGAGAATAACCCTCAAAGAAAACTCGACAAGGAACCCTATCGAGCTTCCAGAAGTGACTATGAAACCAAACTAACAGCAACTGTGCACAGCCAATGACTCTTCCTTCACCAGCTCTTCGGCATGCACTCAAGGACCTTATCGTTTCAGCTAGGATCGCAGGCACATGCGTGTTCTGTTTACCAAGTCGATCAAATAAATCTGCGACTGACTCATCTATGTGCCCCAACGCCTTCGGGAAAATCACCATGCCATAAATGCTCAAAGCCAGGACGTCGACCCTCTTCTTCACATCTGGATGCGTCAATATCAAATCCTTCAAAACGGCCCACGGAATGCATTTACTATCACCTTTTTGCTGTACACGAGTTACAGCCCACTGCTCACTCATCCCAGTAATCATCACCAATTTCTTTGCAAAAGAAGGAAGGCTAGCAGGCCTAACATAAGCCTTGTAACCATGAATCCTTGAACAACGCAATAAAGTCATATACTCCTCTAAAGTAGGTACAAGATCAACGTTACCAAATGTAAAGCAACTATAAGCAGGGTTCCAGAACTGTACCATAGCTCAAAACAAGTGCCTATCTACCTTGACGTCTAGCAAATATGGAAGGTCTCCATAACTCTGATAGAAAAGCTGCTTAGCATTATTATCCCACTGGGCCCAAATGTTTCTCAGCTCCTGCAACTCATTCTGCGTTGAATTGACACGAGTGAAGTCTCGTAACTCGACGACGTGTACCCTCTGGTGACACTATCTCCTTTCTCTAACTGGGTTTTCTCTGACCAGGTACAAACAGAAGCATTGTCCTCCACTTTATTAAGGTATTCGTTCCTCATTATAAAACTTTCTAATCTAGAAATCGAGCCTTGAATCGACACCTTTAAATGCGGAATGTCATGCAATGACAACAAAATAAAACATTAAGTCAGTATCATATATATATAGAAAAGCGATAAATAAATCCTTATAAGGGTAATTTTCTAAAGGTTATCACTATTATCCCTAGGATAAGCACTTAAAAGTTCACTATATAAGTTTTAGTTCTAAAGAAAAGGTACCTGAACCAGCAGATTCCTCGGTCCTTACCCACTATAGGCTCATATAGACCGAGTTCAGTTCAGGGGGACACTTTTCCCTATGGCCATAGGGAGATGAAAATCTCACGAAGACATAGGTAGAGTATCCCAGAAGCAATCCACTAGCTCATACGAAGGTGAAAACCTTACGAAAGCGTAGCTTCTCACTCCCACTTAAAGGTATGAGCACAAAGGTCGTGCAAATGCAATGTATAGCAATACAATAACAAACATATGCAACAATCACGTGTAAAAAGATGTAAGTGTTCCAAACTTTTGACATTAAGACAAAAAATACTCAATTTCTTGGCTTGACTCTCTTATAGTCCCCAGCGGAGTCGCCAAGCTGTCGAAACCCCTTTTTTTAAAGGGGGTTTTGAAAAACAGGGATCGACTTTTGAAAAACGAAAACGGATGTCGCCACCAATCTTTTAAAGTGCGATTGGATCACTATATAAAACATTTTGGCCTACGAAATTATGAGAAAATAGGTTCGGGAGTCAGTTACGTACGACGAAGGATTAGCACCCTCGTAACGCCCAAAATTGGTACCAAATTGAATAATTTTTGTCTTAGTATCAGAATTTTGAGAACTCTTAAAAAAAGGTTTCTTTATTGTAATAAATTAAGAGAATCGAGATTCATTAGCTTTGAGGAAATAATAAATATCACATCTAGCATAATTGGACACGATACCTTTAAATTTTTCATAGCTAAAATCATCTAATGATTTATAAAACTTGCTTAAAAGGGATATTTTAAATATTTAGATAAATGGGAAATTGCAACCCAGCATGTTAGGGCACTATTTCTCAAATTTCTAAACATCCACAACATTGCCTCGTTCATTTTCTAAAAGTTCCTTTTTTACGACCTTTGGTTTTAAAAGTAATGATACGTTTCATATATCAAGAAATTAAATGCAATATATATATGCTTTATTATTCCATGCAAATATAATAAAGGTGACAATGATAGCATAATTTACACAACATACAATATCATTTTACACATATACCATCATAATGTTCATGCAACATTATTCCATGCAAAGTATCTTACAATGCATAATAAATACAACAAGTATAAATTGCAGTATACACACGATAATATTTTATACCAACCACCATAAATAATTACCCTAATGCAAATATACAAAAAGAAATATTACACAAAATTTAATCTATTAAACTATATCAAAATAACAGAGAATTTTTAAATAATAAGCAAATTAAATGTATGAAATATAAAAGTTAGCTATTTAGAAATATATTAAACGATGTAAGAACAGTAAAAAAACCATTTTTTAAAAACAAATTTATATATATATATACAAATTATATTATAAGGTATAATAACTTAGTATATAAGAAAAATAGTATACTAGATGTTGTTTATTCTTTAAAAAATATATATAATTAATAAATAATGTATACTTTAGGATAAAATAAAGGTAGTAAGGAAATATAGTAAAATATAATTTACAAATAAAAATATGTAATAATATAAATCATATAGTAATAAAATATATAATAAAATATATAATATATATATAAGAAGAATGTATAAAATAATAATAATCTAATAGGCATTTCATATAAAAATATAGTAAAATAATTGATATATATAGAAAATACATAATACTTACTAACTTTATAAATAAATATGTAATAATATGAATAATATAATATATAATATATAATATATAAAAATAATATGTACTAAAACATGTAATATAGATATAAATAATATATATAAATATATGATAAAAATTAAAAAATATATGAAATATAGTAAAATATAGTAAAATAAATAATATATATAATGAAAATACATATAACATATAGTAAAATGCAAATATGAAAATATATAATAAACAAATCTTTTTTTTTAAAATATAATATATTGGATATAAAAAAAATACTATTTAATAAAAAAATAAAAATTGAATTTAATTGAAAATTTCGGGGTTAATTGTAAAATAATAAAAACATTTGGACTTAATTAAAATACAAGCTGGAACAGAGGGACTCATTGGGTAATTAATCCCTAATCCCCAAAACGGCACCGTTTCCAGAATGAATTTTAAAGGCTGTTTGGATTAAATTAAAACAAATATAAAATATTAAGGCCAAATTAAAATAAAAATGCAATTGAAAAAAATTTAAAAAAATAGAAGGATCAATTGGGCAATTTGCCCATTCTCCAAAAACGCGCAGATCCTCCCCTTGTAATCAGGTCAACGCGCGGATCTTCAGTTTGAAACGACGCTGTTTAAATGCTTATTGAATTAAGCCAAACGACGTCGTTTTACAGGGGCCATATAAGCCAAATCTTAGCCCAAAAATCATTTTAACATCTAATTTTTTTAAAAAAAAGACGAAATCCTCTGAAAGAGGATTCGAGGGCTGACTCCGGTGCTGTTGAACCTCCGTTAAGAGGTTTTTTCACGCGCTCACGCGCCACCACACACGGTGGTCGGAGGGTCAAAACCTTCTCCCTTTTCTGCAAAAGTCAGGTAATCTCTTTTCCTTTTTACTATTTATAATATATATTAAAAACATTCAGCTTTGTATTCGATTGGCTATTGGTATTGAAAGCTTGTATAAGACTCTGTTCTTTTTTATTGACTGTATATATTTCTCTCTGGAAAATCATGTGTTACAAATCAGAAAAAGACGGGTTTTTATAACCCTTTGTGAGTGATTTACAATCTGGGAAAGAAATCCTTTGATTTCTTTCCATATTTTGCCTCTATTTTCTGTTGTGTTTTTTTTTATTTTGTAGATGTCTCGCGCGGAAATCAGCGAATCAAGATGATCAGGCCCTGATGGCGACGGTGCTGGCGCTGATCTGCTTTCCTTCGGCTTCAACTACAGCCAGATTCGAGGCCGGGAATCACGGCGTCGATGGGGGCAGATGGAACGACCGAAGTTGAAGAGGCGTGACTGATGGGGTGATTACGGCGTGAAGCTTCTGGAAACCCTAGGGTTTCCAGATTCTGTTTAGGCATTGGGCCTCATTTAGGTTGTGTAAATTTTGGGCCAAAGGTTTAGGCTAATTGGGTTGTAACCGGGTGCTGGGTTTTGGGCCAAAAGTTTAAGCTAATTGAGTTGTAACCGGGAACTGGGTTTTGGTATTTGGGCCTTTGTAAACTAGACTGTAATGGACTATTTATTTATCCAATTTTAGCCCGGTCAAATTTGGGTTGCTACACCCGTCATTGCAACGAATTAGTGACTCCTCCTTCGGCTTACATACTAAGCCGTGGCATTAGCTAGCAGGTATGATAGTTTAACATAACTATCAATCAAACAGGCCCTTCTCGAGGAAAAACTGAGAACAAATTATCTAAAAACCATCGTATAACCGAAGAACATCCTCCCTAGTTTAAACTCAAACATTATGAAACTCCAACTTAAGGAGGCCTTATAATAAGGACCAATCCCTCATTGGCCCTATCATAGTTATGTTTCATGGAAAACGTCAAACTCCTAGGATTAACCCGAGTTGGAAGTCGCCGAGTTGATAAGATAACTGTTGGCTTCATGTTGTTTTTCTTTATATTTGGTACAAGTCCAACATTGATACGCTCGATCTTTTTACATATATATATATAAATTTGAACAATCATACTTATGTTCAAATATGAATATATATTGAAAATAAATAAAAATTTCGGTAATACAAAGGGTTAAATTACTTTTTGAGATTTGAACTTGACAAATTTTCCTATATTGTGGAACCATAAACCTTAAATTTGACAATTGATTCTACTTTGGGGCTTGGATTTTTTTTATCTAAATTAAACCTTGAATTTTGTAGTTGTTCTCACAATGGGGTTTGAATTTTTTTTGGTTCAAGTTAGACCGTAAAAACCCTAGAGTTTAGGCCCCAATGTGGGAACAATTGTCAAGTTCAAGGACTAACTTGGACAAAAAAAAATTTAAGCGCCAAAGTGGGAATGATTACCTAATTCAAGTCTCAATGTGAGAACAATTTACTAAACTCAAAACCTAACTTTGGAAAAAAAAAGTTCAAACTCGAATGTAAAAAAATTACTAAATTAGATCCAAATAGTGATTAAATCTTAACATATATGATATTTTGTGTGGGAAAATTTGGAGCATTTTTTACATCCATACCTTTCCCATTATTTGCAGCACTTTATTTTATACTTTTCGGCCTTGTAGATATGTATTAATTTTAACCATACCTACCCATTTTTATCCCAACCTTAGATTGTCAATCTTAGAAACCGGACCGATGGTATTGACATTAAATTATAGGTTAAAAATAGAGTAAATAGAAATCACGTTAGTAATTAGGACTAAATAGGAATAATAGCAAAGTAGAGAACTTAAATAGGTAAATTAGGACTAATGGTTAGTGGGAGATTTATTAAAACAAGGGTAGAATTAAGAGGGATCTATAGGATAAATAAACCAATTTTATAAAAGAATTTGGCTATATAAGCTGTCAAGATTATTTGTAGTGCTACTTTGCCTTGTGAAAATGTGGAACTTGCAGACATTGAAATTACGCACAGTGGACCGACTGGACCTGCAGTATCACATTGTTCGAATGTGTAGCCTAAAGTTAGTGGTAAACAAAATCCAGCTGCATGTTCTTCCCCTGGCCAAACAAAACCTACCCCAACTGCTTAATCAATACCATAGGTATAAATTGTTTTTTTGACGTTGTAACTCCTATAATTATATTTATTTTGCAAAGAAATTTTGTTTTGTTTTACATTCTATGTTATTAAGAATATTTTTCTTAAACTTAATTATTTTTAAAAATACACTTCAACAAAAAATATTGCAATGTGATAACATTTTTTGCATTTAGGTTTACGATATAATTATTTTTAGAATACTGCTCAACCATATACTATTTAATTATTTTGTTTTTTATTTATATAAATTTGTTGTTTTTTATTTATAATATTGGCATAATAAAAATTTTAATAATCAATATTTATATATTGTATCAATTTAGTTTTGACTCTAAAAATAACCTTTAACTCTTACACCTTGTATAATTTGATTTTCTTTTTACTTTTGTTTTTTTATGACTCTTTCACCTTAAAAGCTAAAAAATTAAATTTATCAATTAAATTTGATCCAAAATATATTAAAATTAAAAATATAAAAATTTTATCTTTTTTTTTTTATTGTTTTAAACTTAACTTTGAATGTTACAAATCAAAGCAAAACTGTAAAAAAATACAAAATTGCACTATATATATGTTAGGGAGTTGAATTTTTTAGAATAAAGATTAAATTGACACAATGTATAAACGATGAGAGCTAAAATTACTATTATGTCAATATTAAAAGCTGTCAAAGTTTTATAAAATGTTCGGCGATGGAATCCATCAAACTGGTTGAATCAAAAAACGATGGTTTAACCCAATAGCCAATATACTAAACGAC
Source organism: Gossypium longicalyx (assembly GCA_025698465.1). NCBI lineage: Eukaryota > Viridiplantae > Streptophyta > Magnoliopsida > Malvales > Malvaceae > Gossypium > Gossypium longicalyx. The sequence goes on from CM046996.1 coordinate 55,579,953, forward strand.
CCGTCATTGCAACGGATTAGTGACTGCTCCTTCGGCTTACGTACTAGGCCGTGGCATTAGCTAGCAGGTAAGATAGTTTAACATAACTATCAATCAAACAAGCCCTTCTCGAGGAAAAACTGAGAACAAGTTACCTAAAAACCATCGTATAACCGAAGAAAATCCTCCCTAGATTAAACTAAAACATTATGAAACTCCAACTTAAGGCCTCGTTGGCCTTATAATAGGGACCAATCCCTCATTGGCCCTATCATAGTTATGTTTCAGGGAAAATGTTAGACTCCTAGGATTAACCCGAGTTGGAAGTCACCGAGTTGATAAGATAACTACTGGCTTCATGTTGTTTTTCTCTATATTTGGTATAAGTCCAACATTGATACGCTCGATCTTTTTATATATATAAATTTGAACAATCATACTTATGTTCAAATATGAATATATGTTGAAAAGAAATAAAAATTTAGGTAATATAAAGGGTTAAACTACTTTTTGAGATCTGAACTTGACAAATTTTCCCATATTGTGGAACCCTAAACCTTAAATTTGACAATTGATTCTACTTTTGGGGCTTAGATTTTTTTATCTAAATTAAACCTTGAATTTTGTAGTTGTGCTCACAATGGGGTTTGAATTTTTTTTGGTTCAAGTTAGTCCGTAAAAACTCTAGAGTTTAGGCCCCAATGTGGGAACAATTGTCAAGTTCAAGGACTAACTTGGACAAAAAAAAGTTTAAGCCCCAAAGTGGGAACGATTACCTAATTCAAGTCTAAATATGAGAACAATTTACTAAGCTCAAAACCTAACTTTGGAAAAAAAAAGTTCAGACTCGAATGTAAAAAAGTTACTAAATTAGATCCAAATAGTGATTTAATCTTAACATATATGATATTTTGTGTGGGAAAATTTGGAGCAGTGTTTACATCCATACCATTCACCATCTTTGCAGCACTTTATTTTATACTTTTCGGCCTTGTAGGTATGTATTAATTTTAACCATACCTACCCATTTTTATCCCAACCTTAGATTGTCAATCCTAGAAACCGGACCAATGGTATTGACATTAAATTATAGATTAAAGATAGAGTAAATAGAAATCACGTTAGTAATTAGGACTAAATAGGAATAATAGCAAAGTAGAGAACTTAAATAGGTAAATTAGGACTAATGGTTAGTGGGGGATTTATGAAAACAAAGGTAGAATTAAGAGGGATCTATAGGATAAATAAACCAAGTTTATAAATGAATTTGGCTATATAAGCTGTCACTGCTCATTTGCTTCTCATGTTTTAATTTCCTTTTTTATTATTTTCTTTCTTTTTACACTTTCTTCATTTAAAAATCTGTTGTATTTGGTAGTTAATATTCCTTCAAAATTTTATTGAGCATTACATTTCTAAGCAACCAAGCACCATTTACTTTTTTAAATTCTTAAGTAAAACACCAACTTTTTCTTCTTAAACTTTGGTTCGATTATTGAGCGGACCGCTCGAAAGTCATGAAGGAATGCAAGACCAAAGGTAAACAATCTATTTTCATATCAAATATGCATGAAATGCTTTTTACTAAAGTTTCAACAGTTTAGATAGAAAATATAAATATATAAATAATCTTTGTTTTTTTATGATTTGGCTTCATGAAAATGGTGGATTGAAGCTGGCGAAGCTAAGAAATGTTGTTTAAAATGGTTTTGCTCTTGAGGAAGACGATGAACAGTAGCTAATTCCTAAAGGAAAGAGTTAGGTGAGATTAACATTTAATTAACAGTCTAGATCTACAAATATATGTATGTTAGGAGGGTTAAAAGTTAGGAAATGGGGTAAGTATTAGAATAATAAAAATCTGCAAGAGATAACGTAAGTAGTGGGCTGTTGTTGAATAGAGAATGAATTAAATTGTTTTAGACAATATGTGATGTGTATGTTTTCATGCGAAGCTGAAAATACCGGAGGAGCATCGACTAGCAGAGACAAAGGGAAGGAAAATGTCACATAATCGACATTGTGGTGAACAAGGTGAGTACATTATATACTGCATTTGAAAATGAGGTCGCACTCTACTGAAAGCAAGTATGATTCGCGAAGCCTATCTTCATGTTGTGAATTGAACATGTGCATGTGCGAACCTCTTCCATGCATTGTGCAAACCTCATCTATGCGTGGAGCGAACTCTTAGCATGAATCTATGTCTGTGTGTTTTTACATGCTATGCGAACCTTAAGAAAAGTATATACATGCATCCAGAGTTAGGTTAAATATATGATATATATAGGCCTTTAAATTTTGCTATATAATATAATTTGTGTGTACTGTTATATATTATATATAGGTTTGTGGCTTTTAATTTATGTAATATATATGCATTGATGTAAGAGGGAATTGTTATATATAATGAATGCATGCGCAAAGGTTATTATAAATAATATATGTACATAACTTTGCATTAAAAGGGTTTTGTATTATATGTATGCATGCATGGGTTTTAATATAAAAAATATATTTACATACCTTTGCACTAAAAATTTTTGTTCTATCTATTATATATAAATGTATATATATGCGGTGTGCGAACCCTAAGTCTACTATGTTGTTGTTTTATGCTTAATTTTCTGTTTTGCAAGCTATTCTACGATGTGTTGTGGTCCTTTGAGCTCTATTAAAAATTGTGAGCCTAAAATGACATGATCTGTAAATGTGTATTACTACGATATGTTGGCATTGTGAATTTTTGGAACCATTAGATATAGTTGGCATACCATAGGATCGTGAGTGCTCACCTATGTAATATGATAGGGCATTATGGCCCAATGATTTGATGGAGAAATAAGGGAATGTCGCGTAATGCTTCATTCACCGGGGATCATAAGGGTGTGTTTTTAGGAGAGTGTGAGCATTCGTGCTACACTTATATGGCAATTTGAGTGACTCTATGAGTCTTAGGGTGTGTTTTAGGAGAACCTTTTATCCAATGAGTATATTATTTAATTATGTTTCATTTTCACGAATTGCTAATATATCACTAAACTAAACGGGGTTGATTATATGTGAATTAAAGACACGCGAACCGATTGTATGCAAACCACCTACGTGTAAAACTGTTTATGTGCGAACTGTTTTATGCGATCTGTTTAGAGGTGAGTTATTTAGTTTGTGAATTATTGATGTGTTTTCTTCTGTTGTGTACATGTGTATTCACTGATCCTTCACAAGCTTATCTCCTTTAGCAGTGGAAAAGTGATAATAGTATGTATTTTTAATAAAAATCAGGGGTTTATACTTAACTATATAGTGGCATCCTTAAATTCTATTTACGTGTCATGGAACATAAAAAACAAAACCTCAATCCTAAATCCCATGGCATAGTTCAAAATAAAATATATTCAAACTTTGAATAATTAAATAAATTGAATAATAAGCCTAAATAATTTAATAAATAAAAACTGAGGCAAGACCCTTTGCATGTCTTGTCCACGTTTTAACTTGGTGGGTTATCTATAAGGATGGAAATAAATTGGGGATTGAGCTATGATGCTTAGTGTGAGTCACTTCATAAGAAAATCATAGCAAACAGTCGTTAAGACATATTAAATAATAACACATAGAATAATCACATTCAAATAACAATTCCAAGTATCGATTTTTCAAATTAACCATCAATAGTACCACACATTTCACATTAGCAATTTCAAAATATCAATATCACAGTTTACACATCCATATATATAAATATGTATATTTAAGTCATCTCGGATATTCCAGTTGAGTATGCGCATGCTTTCATAAATGTCATACAATTTTGGTTTTAACATAAAAGATCCTACCCCACCCCTACACACGACAATGGAGTTCCCCAAAACTCCAACCACCAACACACTGGATTGTGGATTAACCACCAATGGTTTGCAAAATAACTGCCAATGGCTATGGAGACACCGCAAAAACACAGCAGATGGAATCTGCCATGGCTGTGGGTAGATAGCAAAGTGATACAGGTAAAATCTACTAACGGCCATTGTCGAAACCATTTTGATAGCGGGTTTGAAAAAAACCGCGTTCGACTTCTTTTTTTTAAAAACAAAAATGGGAGTCGCCACCAGCCTTTTAAAGTGTGATTGGATCACTTTATAAAACGTTTTGGTCTACGAAATTACGAGAAAATTGGTTCGGGAGTCGGTTACGCACGAGGAAGGATTAGCACCCTCGTAACGCCCAAAATTGGTACCAAATTGATTAATTTTGTCTTAATATCAAAAAGTTTGAAAGAATGTATAAATAAGATCTCTTTAAAACCGTAATAATTTAAGTTAAAAAGAATCAAAATTCTTGGCTTCGAAAGAATATAAACATCATATCCAGCATGATTGGACACGATATTTTTAAACTTTCGCAACTGGAATCATCTTGTGATTTATGAAACTCATTTTAAAGGATATTTTTAGGCATTCAGACAAACAGGAAATCGCAACCCAGCATGTTAGGGCACTACTTCCCAAGTTCCTGAATACCAAAACAATGCCTCACTTTTTAAAATTCCTTTTGAATCAAATGAGATATTATTTTTTTGAAAATAATGATGTATTTCACATATTACAAGAAATTAATATTATATAAACCTAGCTACATAATACATGCTTTATCATTTTATGCAAATATAGTAAAAAAAATAAGGGCATAAATTACACAATATACGTTATCATATATTATCATAAAGAACATAAATGTTCATGCATTATTGTTACATGCAAAATACAACATAGTGCATAATGAATACGACAAATATAAATTGCAATATATATAATGATTCATGCAAATGTAACTTAAATCAATATAAATAATTAATTTCATGCGAACATGTAAAAATAATATATAAGATTTAACCTACGAAACAAAATTAAAATAAAGAGAACCAAGAATAAATAAGAAAATTATAATATATAAAATATAAATCAAATAAAATAAAAATAAAGATATTTGGAAATATTTAGAATAATAAAAAAATAACAAAGGAGAACCCCCTTTTTTAAAAAAGATATATGTATAAATCATATTATAAGATTTAATAACTTAATATACTAAGAAATAATGTACTAATTAATGAAATTACATATTTATATAATAATGATAATTTAAAAACATGTATAATTAATAAGTAAAAAATAATATATATTTTACAATAAAATAGTAGTAATGTAAGGAATAATTTATGGTAAGATATATGATATATAATAAAATTTATAAACCAAATACATGTATAATGATATAAACTATATGATAAATAAAATATAATATAATAAAAATAATATAATAAGTAAAATGTAATAAAATAAATAATATATAGTAAAAATATATAACATATACATTAAAAATCTAACATATGATACAATTTATAAAAAAATGTATATAGTATTATAGGTAACATATATTAGTTTTCATATAATAAATATTTATAAAAATAAATAATACATATATTATTTTAAAATAAATTAAATATGTAAAAAAAACTAAAATCGAATTTAATTTAAAAATCTAGGGTTAATTACAAATAAATGAAAAAATTTCAGGCTTAATTGAAAGGCGTGATAAATTCGAAGGGACTCCCTGGGCAATATGCCCTAATCCCAAAACAATGTCGTTCTTCAAAATGGATTTTAATGGCCATTGTATTAAATTGAAACAAATAAAAAAGATTAGGGCCGAATTAAAATAAAAATAAAATGAAATTATAAAGCTTAAAAATGCGAAAGGACCAATTGAGCAATTAGCCCATTCTCCAAAAACACGCGGATCCTCCCCGAGTCTCGGGTCAATGCGCGGATCCTAGCCTTAAAATGGTGTCCTTTTAGGCTTATTGACTTAAACCAAAACGGCACCGTTTTCAGAAGGCTATATATGCCAATTAAACCCTTAAAAAAATCATTTTAAAACATTTCTAAAAAATTTTTCAGAAATGTTCTGAAGCTATCAGAGCTCTGGCTCCGATCATCGAATCTCCGCACATGCCCACGCGCCACCGTTGACTTTGCCATTTATGGCGGCCGGAAGCTGAAAAGCTTCGTTTTTTCGCCTATACTGAAAGGTAAGACTCCTTCCTCGTTTTTAAAATTGTTTACCAACTACTTATATATGTATGTATATGCTTCGAATACTAAAATAATGAAAAATAATAAAAGATTGATGATTCACCTAAAAGAAACTGTTTGTATTTGGCTTTTATATTTCTTGTTAAAATCTCCATGTGTGTTTATAGGTTACAAAGGAGGCTTTTATAGCCACTGTTTCTATTACATATTTTGGGAAGAAATCTTTTATTTCTTTTCATATTTGTTTTGTTTGTTTGCTGTTGTTTCTTTCCTTCCTTACAGGTAAACGAGAATCTCGGCAATGAGTACTGGCATTGATGTCAATTGCGGTGTGATACGAGGCCGGAGTCATGGCACCGATGAAGCCCACTGAAACGGCGCGAGACGAAAGGGCGTGACTCTTGGGATGGTTGCGGCGGACCAGGCATTGACTGCACATTGGTGCTTGCGGCGCGAGATCTTCTGACGTTTGATTGATTAAAAATATTGTACTAATAATATATATTATTGTAATATTGAAGAGTTAATTGATTAAAAATAATAAATGCAAGTACAAAAAAGAGCAAGGTAAAAGAGGTACAAAAAAGATTCAAAATTGCTAACAACAAGATTTGAACCCAAGTACTAAGGTAAAGAGCAAGCAAACTTAACCAACTAAGCTATAGTGGCGTTTATACTAAAAATGCTGCAAAAAATTAATTTATACTAGCGTTTTTTTTAAAAACACCACAAAAAGCCACTCGTTACTCCCTCTTTTTCTCGATCTGGAATAAAAGAAAAAAAAAAAAAAAAAAAAAAAGGCACAAAGGGTTTTGGAAGCAAATCGAGAGAAGAAAGCGTGTGAAGCCGAGCTATCGAGCATGTTAGAGTCTTAGCACATGAAATCGACGGTGCGTCAAGTGAGTCGGCTTATCTCTTTAACTTTCTTTCCATCATGTCCTCAGTGTACTATTTTCTTTTTTTTTTCCTTTCAATTTTACTGGATAGCTTTAAATCATTACTATTTTTAGTAGTTTATTCTCCCCGCTTAGATTGAAGGTAACCTACTGGTTTTCTTCCTACTGGTTTTCTTCTAATTCAAGGTATCAGTCGCATTCACGTTTTCCTGTTAATGGGTTTTCTTTATTTTATTTTCTATGCCATCGACTTTTTTCTTTCTTTCTTTGAGCTGTTCTTTAAAATCTGCCGCAATGTGTTGTTCCAGCCGTTTCTTGGGTTTCTCTATGGATTCAATTGAGATTATAGAATTATAGGAATTTTTTTTTGTGTTGGATTGCGTATGGTAAAGAATCTAAAGTTTACTCTCCTTATGTTTGATGAATTGCCTATGAGAGAACTATTCATATCAGTATAGAAAAAGGGTACATTTGTTGTTAAGCTGTTGAAATTAGCTGCTTTCATTAGTTCATGGTTTGAAATTCTTTTCCTCCACAAACAGTAGGAACTGATGATATATTTATTTAGCTTTGACATTTTAGAGGTGATTGAATAGACTCTTTGTAAGTTTCCAGTAGTAGAACTGAATATGGGATTTCAGCAGTTAACTAATATAAGTGTTTTCTCCATCATCAGGAAAAGGCTCTTTGAACAAGATCTTTGTTGAAATCTTGATGTATGAGAGTTTACGTTTTGCATACGGCTTGCTTGAGGTGTTGATCATCTTTGTGACTTCTATCACCATATGGAATAAAGGCATAATTAGGCAAATAATTCTTTCGTTCCTATAGCGAGTTTTCTTGGGAGAAATATGTTTCTTTGAAAGGAGTAAACAAGGTACTTCAAATTTCACTTGTTTGAATAGCATTTGATTTATATATTCTTTTTCATTAATTTCAAATTCATTAGAAATGTTTATTGATTGCACAAGTCGAGAGAGGTGAACCAACATTTTAGTTAAAATGATTACGTTCATTGTTTAACTATTAACTTCACCTCCATAATGACATGTGGTTTATGTACTGGTTTAGTTTGAAATGAGAAGAGAATGATAAATTTGTGGATATCAATTTAGGTTTTGTTCTTCACGGTTGGTTGCCTTAATGATGGCTTTTGGGGAGGGATAAAGGAACACTGTAATTCTGATTTTTATTTGTGAAATTGGGCTTTTATGAGCCATGCTTTGCCTGTTATTTTTGTCTTGATCATTATGTTGTTAACATGGTCATTAATGATGTTCTCATACTCAAGCTATTGTTCGTGTTTATATGAGTTAGTTGTTCCTTCTCATTTTCATTTTTGATCAGCAGGCCAAAAAAGTGCATCAATTTGAATGATTGTTTTGAATCTTGGAAGAGGTTCTAAGAATTTGGGGAATGCATGATGAAAATCATGCAGTGCGGGACAACGTCATAGTCCAACGTCATAGTTGATCTTTTCTAGACTATGGTCACTTTAGATCTTTGTTAATTATTGAAGTTTTAGAAAAGCTATGCACTTGCCAGGTTATCCATGTCGAGCAAAGGTGTTGTTCTTTGTGGTTTTGAGTATAATCTCTTGTATGAGGGGGAAGGAGTTAATGTGCAATTTGAGTAGGGTCTCAATTTGCAAAATCTCTCAATTTTTTATCCACAATAAGAAAAACATAGCTATCTGAGAAATCGGTATTGTAGTCCATGCAACGCTTTTTGGGTTTATGTTACCAATAAAGCTTCTTGGGTTTCGCAACTTGTAATCTCACTCTTGTAGTTATGCAAGTAGTTTACTTAAAACATACAAAAACAAGAGGCTTAGACTTGGTTTTAGGAGTTTCCTGGGATATAAGTTTGCACGCTAATTTTTCCATGTTTTTGCATTTTCAAGTTTCTGCAATTGCAAAACTCTCAATTTTTGACCTGCAATAAGAAAACATAGCTATGCTAAGAAATCTACATGGTAGTTCATGCAAGGTTTCCTGGGTTTATGTTACCAAAAATGCTTCTTGGGTTTCAAAAACTTATAATTGCGTGCTTGTTATTTAAGCAGTTTACTTAGAAAATACAAAAACAAGAGGCATAGAGTTGGTTTTAGGAGTTTCCTGGGATATAAGTTGGCACCACTGATTTTTTCATTTTTCTGAAACTTTTTGGCATGCTTGGGAAGGATGCTATGTTGTATGCCAAGTTCTATTCTCAGAGTGGATCAACTTATAAGTTACCTTTTACCTTGTCTCAATTACTTTTGTTTCATTTTAAATCTGTTAAAATTTGCTATCAGTTCTAATACCATTATGTTATTAACAATGTCAACTCATTAATCCAAGGAACATTTTTGTTATTTCCTCAAACGTTTTTAGCTGTTTCGATGGATAGATTGAATAGCATGTACTGAATTTGTTACTCATTGTATAAATGCTTATTCCTTTTTAATAATAGCATTGGCACAGGAGGGTTTTAGGGGTAAATGGCAAAATCATCCCACACCAATTTTTGCATATGATAGTTATATAATTTAATAAAGGGATGGGAGATCGAATTTTTTTTTCCAATTTTTTGTCAGTGCCTATTTTCGGATTTTGCTTCATGCTTTGGTAGTCGGTTATGCCAAAACTCCTTTCAAAGATAAAAGTCACTCTGTAAGTGATAAAAGGATATATTATGGCACACTTCTTATATGTGACAAAAAATTTAATATATAAAAAAAAACAAAGTTTAAGTTTAATAAAAAAGTTTTTTATTTTCTCATGTTGGTCTTAATAATGTTAGAATCTAAAAGCTCAAATAAATATTTCTCTTTAAAAATATAATATGCCTTATCATAAAATTCATAAATTTCTTAATTGTTGAGAGAATTGTTCAGAAACAATATATAAGACGTATCTAGTAAAATTTATTTTATTAGTGAATTAAATATAGAGATAGTAACTAAAATTACTGTTTTCATTATTATATAATTTTAAAATCACAATAAATTTATGTTAAAATTGTTTATTTAGAGCAGGAAATAAATAGCAAAACAAAGTTGTATAATTACACCTTTGATTTGATAAATAATAAAACAAAAGTAAACAATGTGATTTTTGAAAATATTTGAATTACTCTGTTATCAAATATTTACATTTTTTAACTTATAATTAGATCCATTTTTATTTTCTTGAATTGTTAAGCAGAGTATACTTCTGTAAAAACAGTCATTGTAAGCCCAGTGCCAAACATTATCATGGTTGTTGCCAGTGTTGCTTATCATTGAATCAATCTATAATCTTTGGATGCAAGGCAATCATATTGCTTATGATTTGTAGAAAAACATCTACTTAACTGATCTTTTAGTTCCTCAACCATTGGTGGTTCATGATGGATGTAAACAATGTTGCAATTCCTTACAACCTTGCTTACTTGACCTACGAATAATCGAAACAAGTACATTTTAAAATAATGGGTCAATTTTTATTTTATTTTTACAAAATAAACTACTAATATTTTTAGTCTATTATTTCATTAAAAAATAATTTGCTAAATTTTATAAAGTTGTGCTAAATTTCATTCCATGTTATGGGTTATTATTGCTGAATTTTGACTGTTGAATGCCATATGCTTTGATCTTTAGGTGCATTATCTATTGACAAAAGTTGCAATGAAGCTGATTGTTGAAACACAGGTAGACAGTTCTTGTTGAAGTCTTATTTTTTTAATGTCTATTATAGCTGTTGAGTTATAAAATCTAGTTTTTTCATGTTACAGGATTGAATTTTTCTTGGGCTCGAGTCAAATTGATCTCGGACTCTGATCTGTTACGATCTTCGGTCTTCTCGGGCTCACGTTTTGTCGGATTCATATTTTCTAAAGTTTGGATTTTTTCTGACTCCCTTTGTTACAGGTTCAGGTTTTCTCGAACTCTATTTAGAAGTTTTGACTATTTAATTCAATTTTTATTATTTATTTTAGTTTTGATTCTAAAATTTTATTTTTATTAATAAAAATAATTATTATTCAAAGATATACAATTAGTTATTTTTATTTATTTAATAACATATTACTAGTTCATGTAATATAAAATAATTAAGGTATTTTATAATATGATATTTGTTTACTTATAAATTTTAATAGTTTCAATTATAAAAAAAAAGTGTAATTAAATATTATCAGATTTAAAATGTTTTATTTTTTATTTTTTTGCTTTAATGTATTTCAATATTTATCAATTTTAAAATGATTTGCTTATATTTCATTTATTAACATTTTAAATATATTTCAATATTTCAATATTTATCAATTAACATAATTTCATTTATCATGTAAATTTTAAATAAATTTAAAATTTTCTATTATATTGATCCAAAATTTTAAATATTTTATTTTATTCCACTTTAATTTAATTGCGGTGCTATAGCAACTTGAATTAAATTAAATTGTATTTAAAGTTTTATTTTAAATATTTTATTTTATTTCACTTTAATTTAAGCACGACATATATATTTTGGATAAATTTATTTAAATTCTAAATTACATATTTTGGATTAATTTATTTTGGATTAATCAGGACAAATTTTTTTTAAATTACGACACATATTTTGCAATTTAATCACGACACAATTTTTTAAATTACATATTTTAGATTAATTAAAATAATTTTTAAAGGGAAATAATATTTATCTTAATGTTTATTATATATCATATAATAACTTACATAACTTACAAAACTTACATAATACATAAATATATATCATAAATATATATCATATCATAACTTACACAACTAACATAATACATAAATATATATCATAAGTATATATCATATCATAACTTACACAACTAACATAATACATAAATATATTTCATAAATATGTATCATATCATAACTTACACAACTTACATAATACTCCAAATATATATCATAAATATATATCTTATCATAACTTACACAACTTACATAATACATAAATATATATCATATCATAACTTACATACCTTACATAAATGTATATCATAACATAACTTACATAACTTACAAAGCTTACTTAACTTACGTAATATATAAATATACACTTGAAAATCCCCACTGCTGAATTAGTTTTTGCACCTATTAGATAATTTATACTTGATATATATTATCTATTTTAGTAAACGCAATTTATTGTTAACTTTAGATTTCAAGAACTACGAAATGGATAGGAGTTGGATGAAATTTTCAAGGGTAAGCAATGCCTATCGAAATGGAGTACAAACTTTTCTAAATTTTGCATTTCAAAATGCAAGCCAAGAGAATATGATTCTTTGCCCGTGTAAGAAGTGTGGCAACATTAATTGGCATTTTCGTGAAGTTGTCTCGAACATCTAATTATTGACGGCTTTATTCGGGGTATAAAAATGGATTTTCCATGGAGAGTGTACATCTAGTGGAACTTCTTCAACTATTAATCCGACTTATTCTGATAATACTTACCATCAGTGTGTTAGACAAGATGACATGGAAGGTATGTTGCGGGATGCATTTAATATGCACAATCATGGTGAACAATCCTTTCCACCTAACTTTATTGCATCCAACGATTGTAATATTGGTGGAAATGTTTTTGTGAAAGCGGGAACAAGTGCACTTTGATGAGGAGCCAAATGAAGAAGCGGCGAAGTTCTACAATTTACTTAACGAAATGAACGTAGAACTTTACGAGGGATCAAAATATTCGAAATTGTCCTTCTGTATTCGTCTCTTTCACTTAAAATGTTTGGGAGGGTGGACCGGAAACTCTTTTACAATGCTGCTAGAGTTTCTGAGAGAAATATTTCCGTTTGAAAAATCCCCCAATCTTGTCAAGATATGAAGAGACTAATAAAAGATTTGGGCCTTGGGTACGATAAAATTCATAGTTGCCCAAATGACTGCATGTTGTATTGGGGTGATCAGAAGAACCAACAGTCTTGTCATGTTTGCGGTAAGTCTCGTTGGATGAACGGGAATACAGAAGATGTGAATGGGGATGAAGGTGGGGCACATTTAAGAAAGAAGCCAGTCAAGGTTATGCAATATTTTCCCATAATACCAAGACTTCAAAGGCTTTTCATGTCGTTAAAGACGGCCGATTCTATGAGGTGGCATAATGATCAACGAACCGATGATGGATTATTAAGGCATCCTGCTGATTCTTTAGCTTGGAAATCGTTTGACAGTAAATTTCCAAGCTTTGCAAGTGATCCTCGAAATGTGAGGCTTGGGCTAGCTGCTGATGGCTTTAATCCTTTTAAAATCATGAGTACTTCGTACAGTACTTGGCCTGTAGTGCTTGTCCCTTACAATTTGCCTCCATGGATTTGCATAAAGCAATCTTCATTTATTTTATCAATGATTATCCCTGGAGAGAAAGGTCCCGGAAATGATATTGACATCTATTTGCAGCCACTTATTGAAGAGTTAAAACAGGTTATGGTCGGGTGTTGAGACATATGATGTATTAAGAAAGGAGAACTTTAATTTACGTGCAGCTTTATTATGGACAATTAATGATTTCCGGCTTATGCTAATTTATCGGGTTAGAGTACTAAAGGGCGTTATGCTCCTGTCCTTGTTGTGCTACGCAAACTTGTTCAAGTGGTTGTATAATGGGAAGAAGTTCTCTTACATGGGCCATCGTCGGTGGTTAGATGGAAATCATAAATTTAGATTTGAGAGGACTTTATTTGACGGATGCATGAAGAGTGCGAAGAGCTCTGAAGCGACCGGTGGATCTGAAATCTTGTTTATGTTAAAAGATATCAACTTTAGTTACGGGAAGATGAATCAACCACCTATCACGCAAACAAGGAGAAGATCGAGGGATGAATCTGATGATGAATCTGACGAAGAGGATGATCCTAATAAGGCGGACTTGTGGAAAAAAGGAGTATTTTTTTTGAGTTGCCTTATTGGGAGCACAACATTTTACGCCACAATCTTGATGTCATGCATATTGAGAAGAATGTCTGCGAGAATATAATTGGGACAATTTTAAATGTCGATGGAAAATCAAAAGACAATCTTCAGAGTCGACTTGGTTTTGTTTACATGAGAATTCGACGTGATCTTCATCCTCAAGTACTTCCGAATGGGAAGTATCGGTTGCCGCCTTCTATTTTTTCAATGTCAAAGAAAGAGAAAGAGGTGTTTTGCATGGTGTTGAAGGATATAAAGGTCCCAGAGATGCGTATCGTCAAATATATCTCGATGTGTGAGTCTTAAAGATCGAAGATTATATTCATTAAAATCACATGATTACCACATCTTGATGCAAGATTTACTCCCGATTGCTTTACGGTCCCGCATGTCAAAAAATGTGACGTCTGTATAATTGAACTATCCAATATAATGAAAGCTATTTGTGGCAAAGTTTTGGATGTTGAAGAACTTAAGAAAGTGCAGGATCGAGCTGCTTTGACTTTATGCAATTTGGAGAAGATTTTTCCACCTTCCTTCTTCACTATTATGGTGCACTTGGTAATCCATCTCCCTCACGAAGCAATACTTGGTGGACCGGTTTTTATCGATGGATGTATCCTATAGAAAGGTGCTAATTTATTTCTCAAGTATTTATTCATTCGACTCTATACATTTAGTTACAACTTTTAATAAATATTGTATATCGTGTTTAGGTTCCTAAGCAAATTGAAATCTTATTGTCGCAATAAGCGTTATCCGTAAGGATCAATTGCTTTGAAGGCTACTTAGCGAGAGGAGTGCTTGACCTTCTGTTCTAGATATTTAGAAGATGTTGAAACACGATTGAATAGACCAACTAGAAATGCTTTGGGCTCAATGATCATAACTTGGCGAAACTTATTTATTCCAAAGTTACGGAGAATCAATCGGCAAAGTTGAAATTGCGAAATTAGATGATATATCGTGGATACAAGCACATCGATCGTACTTTTTCACCATGATTTAGTTGAACCGTTACGCAAGTAAGTTCTAAAATTTCATCACATATTAAATCGTTTTGATTTGTTTATCTTCTAACAAAATAAACTTGTTTTTAACATAGTGAGTACAAACAAATTTTGAGATCTCGTGCACGCTCTCGAAGATTACAACATCGAGAGATTAATAAGTTATTCACGAAATCTTTTCATGAATGGTTAAGCCAAATGGTATGTAACTAAAGTTAATAAGTTACATATATTCACAAAATTTAGTTAATCAAATAAGAATGTTTTTACATAATACATTTATAATTATTCAATTTACTTTCGATCCAATAGGTTTGGAGTGGGAAGGGCGTCAATGACGAAGTTAAATGGCTTTCCCAAGGTCCGAACAGAGTAATAAAAGATATAGTGCCTTCCTTATCAATGGATACAGATTTCATACAAAGTATCGCGAGAGAATGAGGAGAACTCAAAATTGTGGAGTTGTTGTTAATTCTTCAATTACAAGTTATGCTAGTGCTAGGGACGATGTCCGGTTGAGGGTAATGTGGAGTATTACGGGCTTCTTACCGACATTATTGAGTTGGATTACTATGGCGGATGGAAAGTTGTCTTATTTCGGTGTGATTGGGCTGATGTTAATCTTGCTCGAGGAATTAAAAAGATCAATTTAGTTTTACAATGGTGAATTTCTCTCGCTTGATTCACACTTTGGACAACAATTAATGGACGAGCCATATGTATTTTCCTCTCAAGTGAAACAAGTTTTTTTGAAAGATCCAACCGAAGAGGGTTGGTATGTTGTACTCGGAACACCCTAGAGACTTGTTTGACATGGGTAATGGAAATAGAGATGACATTGTCGAAAGATCGAAAACATTACCTTTTCCGAGAACAAAACTTAGATGAAAATATCCTAGTACTAGTATACAACATCAATGGGTTCGACATGATGTGGATGAAGATATTTACGAATAATGATGTAGTAAGATTTTATGATTTTTAATTATATGTAATATTATAATTTTAATCTTGGTCAAGTTATATGATTTAACTATTTTATATGTACTATTATTGTTGTAATTTGTTACTAAAACTTTAACTATTTTATATGTATTGCGGGAAAAATGCGTAGAAGAAGATTACGAGATTTAAGTATTGTCCGAGAATACTCCAAATTCGAAGAAGGAAATAGTGAACAGCAGATAGGTTGTTGGATCTTGAATGTGCTGGAGACACTTGACGAGCTGAAGAATTTCAAAGTAATGTTAAGTTCATTTTACATGTATTGACTTTTATTATTGATTTATTTGTCAATTTTAATATAATAATAGTATATCATTTTTCAGTTGAAAGTGGTGGGACACGCAGAGTTCGAGGACGTCTGTTGCTTAGAGATCTATCGACTTAGATCCTGTCGAGCGTGTCAAAGTAAGTAGAAATACTCATGGTCACTGTTGTATCTGAAGCTCGACTTTTAGCAGGCTATTTGGTCATTTTAGCACGAAATGCCAATATGTTGCCCATCAACTATGAATCATGGCATCACATGCCCGATAGCAACAAAAATCGAGCTCTCGCTAATATTAAGGTAACAAAATGTTAATGTAATTTATAATACTTTGGTTTAAGTTTTATTTATTTTTACATTCTAAACTTGTGTTTTTTTAGGAGAGATTTGCTTTTGAGGTCTCCGATGATTATATCAAGAAGGCATTGGGTAAAAAATGGAGAGACAATAAAAGCACTTTAAAAAAACAATATTTTAAGAAAGACATAAGCCTCGAGGAAAAATTAAGAAATGTCCCACGGAATCTTTGAGGTACCAATGGGAAGATGCGGTTCGATTGGAATTCAAAGAAAGGAGAGGTATTGCGTATTTCCAAACTCTTATATATAGTGTTTACTATATACGTAATAATAATTTCATTATGTAGGACCGTGAGCGAGTTGGAACAAGCGTGAGCAAAAACAAAAATACACGCACACGGCAGGGTCGAGAAGTTTTGCTTCTGTAGCTGAGGCCGAGGTATTATGAATTTATTAGTTGTTTCAAATATTAATAACTTTCTACTATTAAATAATATTTTTACTACTATATTGTAGGAAGTCAAATCTGGACAAAAAGTTGGACGCCTTCAGCTTTTTGAGATTACGCGTAGGAAGAAAGATGGATCTCCCATGACATCCGAAGCTGGAGAAATTATGGTATATTTAATTAATATTTGATTTATTCTAAATATTTATAATCTTTAATTATAATTGTTTAATTCAATTCATCGTTAGTAGTTTTAAATAATGTTAAGTTATGTTGCATTCATTTTTATTATATATTTCGTTTCTAACTATTTACTTGCTTTTTTAGGAGAAACTAAAGGAGAAGAAGGCGAATATGAAGCGATTGCTTGATTGATAGTTTTGTTAATCTTGAGAACATTGATAATAGAATTATCACTTTGAAGTTTTGGGTCTGAAAGGTGCGGTCGGGTTCGATTTCAAGGATCCGTGTTACCCACCCAATATTTTGGATCCGGCTCCCAAGAATACATGCCTTCCTAAGTCAAGCTCAAGCTGAAGTTCGAGAGGCTAAGAGACCAGATAGCTCGGATGCAAGCGAACACGGTTGAGCAAATTTTCGAGTTCAACGAAAATATGAAGAACTCCAAAGCAACAACTTAGAGCGGAGGCGGAGAGAGGAGAGGCTGCAGCGCGGCAGAGGAGGAAGGCAAATGCAGCAGCGGCGAGGAGGCGAGAGGCACGAGCGAGGAGGCGAGAGGCAGCAGCGATGGCAGCAGAGCGAGCAAAAAGTCGATGACCTCCAAAGAACGGCTTCAACAGATGATGCAGATGTTTCAGCAATCGCAAAAGCCGCCATCTTAGACATTAGTTTTCTCATTGTAAGAATGTTTTTAACTTTGTCACGTTTAACATTATTGGAAGAATATTTTAAATTATACTTTATTTATTAATTATATCATATATCTTTCGTTAAATTTGAAGTACCATTTAGAATTAATATTTCTGGTTGTATTTTTATGCTAAATTTACTATTTTTGGCTGCATTTTATATAATATTTGTTGTATTTGGTTGGATTTTAATGCAGGAGGGCTGGATATTGGTGAAAAAAATATATAGCAAATCTGTCAAAATTAGCGGCGTTTTCCATAAAAACGCCGCTAAAAGCCGTGACTTTTAGCGGCGCTTCTCCAACAAACGCCGCTAAAAGCCGTGACTTTTAGCGGCGCTTCTCCAACAAACGCCGCTAAAAGCCGTGACTTTTAGCGGCGCTTCTCCAACAAACGCCGCTAAAAGCCGTGACTTTTAGCGGCGCTTATCCAACAAACGCCGCTAAAAGCCGTGACTTTTAGCGGCGCTTATCCAACAAACGCCGCTAAAAGCCGTGACTTTTAGCGGCGTTTTTTTCAGATAAACGCCACAAAATTTTGTGGCGGTACCTATAGCGGCGTTTTTTGCTGCGTTTTAAGAAGCGCCGCAAAAAGTTTTAGTGGCGCTTAAAAGCGCCGCTAAATGCTAAAAAAAACACCGCTAAAAGTCTATTTTGCTGTAGTGAATGTGATAACATTTTATGCATTTAGGCTTACGATATAATTATTTTTACAATACTGCTAAACCAGATACTATTTAAGTTTTTTCTTATATAAATTTGTTTTTTTATTTCTAAATTTGGCATAATAAAATTTTTAATAATCAATATTTACACATTGTATCAATTTAGTTTTGATTCTAAAAATAACCATTAACTCTTACACCTTGTATAATTTGATTTTCTTTTTAGTTTTGTATTTTTATGACTCTTTCACCTTAAGAGCTAAAACAATAAATTTATCAATTAAATTTGATCCAAAATATATTAAAATTAAAAATATAAAAATTTAATATAAAATTTTTATCTTTTTTTATTGTTTTAAATTTAACTTTGAATGTTACACATAAAAGCAAAACTGTAAAAAATACAAAATTTCACTATAAATATGTTAGGGAATTGAACTTTTAAGAATAAAGATTAAATTGACACAATGTATAAACGATGAGAGTTAAAATTACTATTATGTCAATATTAAAAGCTGTCAAGGTTTTATAAAATGTTCGGCGATGGAAAACATCAAACTGGTTGAATCAAAAAACGATGGTTTAACCCAATAGCCTATATACTAAATGTAGACACTCAATTTTGCCCGGCCCATTTCAGTATTTAAAATAATAAACCCCCCCAAAAAAAAAACGAAGTCCAAGTTCAGTCCAGAATTACAAATATAATTTGGCCCGATCGGAATGACCCATTATTTGAAAAGATTTAAGGTCCATCTACAAGCTTGACTCATATGGAAATATAATCTTCAATGATATGCAATCTTAGATGTGATATGCAATCTTAGATATGATACAATCTTAGATATGATTGCAATCTTAGATATGATACAATCTTAGATATGATTGCAATCTTAGATATGATATACAATCTTAGAAGATATGATTTTGTAATCTTGGAGATTTAACTTGTAGATATCCTTTAATCTTAACCGTTGATGTAATTGATCTGTACCGTTGGATTTGGGAGGCTCAACTATAAATAGAGGCCTCTCCCCTCATTGTAAAAGGGGTGGAAAACTGAAAAAGAACTAAAAAATCACTTGAGTTTTGGGAAGCAATAAGAATTCTTGAGAGCATTCACTCAAATTTTCTGCGGTTTGTTCTTATTTTATTCTTAGTTTATCTTTGTTTTTTCAACCTTTTTTATTTTAATTTAATCCATGTTTCCCTAATTTTTTTTATATTTTTTAAATAATCTTAGTATCATACCAAACTTTTTTTTTGAATATTTTTTTAAATATTACTCTTAGTAAATTTTTTTTTTCAAATTTTACTCAAATCATTGTTCTAAAAAATATATTTCATTTAATTGTTATTTTTATCCAAAAATTGTTTTTTTTTAATTAAAGGCAATATTTGGCATTTAGGATTTTCGAGAAAAGTAGTGCCCTAACTTACTGGGTTGCGATTTTTCTCGTCAAATTCGAATATCCAAGTACCCTTCTAAATGTTTTAAGTTTTAAAATATAAACAACTATTCTTTAGATTTCAAAACATTGTGTCCTAACTTACTGGATATGGCGTTTTGTTGTTTCAAGATAGAAATTTTCCAAAGGCAAGCTTAGCTTCAAAGATTTTGAAATATTGCGTCCTAACTTATTGGATATGATGTTTTTGATTCGTTTGAGATAAGTGAATCTTAGTTTTCAAGTTCGCAGCACTCAAATAGTTTTCTTTCAAAAGAGGATTACATTTTAAAATCTTCAAATTTCCGACATGAAAGACATCAAATAATCAATTAGGTACCAAATTTTGGGCGTTACGAGGGTGCTAATCCTTCCTCGTGCGTAACCGACTCCCGAACCCGTTTTCTCAAATGTTCGTAGACCAAAATGTTTTACAAGGTGATCCAATCACACCTAAAAAGATTGGTGGCGACTCCCGTTTTTGTTTTTTTAAAATCGATTCCCATTTTCCAAAACACGATTTGAAAATGGTTTCGACAGCTTGGCGACTCCACTGGGGACTAATAAGAGAGTCAAGCCTTGTAATTGATTATCTCTTGTCTTAATGTCGGAAATTTAAAATTTTAAAATTTAATCCTCTTTATTACATATGTTTGTATTATTGCATGTGTTGCTATTTTCTAATACGCATTGCATTTGCATGACCGTTGTGGTCACACCCTTAAGTGGGAGTGAGAACCTACGCCTTCGTGAGGTTTTCGCCTCCGTACAGGATAGTGGATCACTTTCGGGATACATCCGTACCTATGGTTTCGTGAGATTTTCATCTCTGTGTAGCCATAGGGAAATGTATTCCCCTGAACTGAACTCGATTCAAATGAGCCTATAATGGGTGAGGATCGAGGAATCTGCTGGTTCGGGTACCTCAAACTTTAGAAACAAACCACATATAGAAAAATCGTAAGAGCTCAATATAGATAGAATTATACTTAGGTTATCTTTATGTTTATTAATATCATATGATACTGACTGTTTTCTTTCTTTTGTGCATGTCATTTTGCATTTAAAAGGTATCGATTCATGGTCAGTTTCTAAGTTAGAAAGTTTTATTATGGAGAACGGACTTCTTGATAGAATGGGGGGCAACACTAACGTCCATAAATGGTCAAAGGAAACGCTGAAGGATACACATCAGAATTATGGGGTTACACTCGCATCAGCATGGCACAAAATAATCTCCAGGAGTTAAAGGAAATATGGGATCAATGGAGTAATAAAGCCAAGTAGTTGTTCTATAATAACTAAGGGGACTTGTAGTATTTGCTTGACAGAAGGATAGATGAGAAATTCAAAGTGAGTGTGGGAGTATTGATGGACACTGCTACCATTATAGCATTTCTCTTTCATATGAAGACGGTTGCCATGTGGATGGTAAGGTTATTGGAAGGAAAGTGATTGATAGATTGTATGAGACCTACAAAAATGATTTGGATGGAAAGAATTTTGCCTATAATGGTAAAAAGCTCGTTTACTAAAGGACCGCTACCAAACAACAAGTATGAGTTTACTATGTTGCACTTATCAGAGACAATGGAAATGCAAGCCTTGATGGTTTGTCAAAATGGACGCAAAACAATGAGATTAAAGAGAACCATATCATTTAAAGACTTTTAAAGTAGAGATTAGCTATGCTACGAGGATACCCATACAAGCAATGCTTTGCAGGAGTAGAAATCTGAAAACTCTCAAGAAGCATTGAGGATATAGGATATCATTTTAAGGCAGCATACTGCGAAACAGTGATGCCTGCTTGTTCACCATTCTCTCTCAGGATAATCAGAACAATTTCATAGGTATTGTAGGAGGTGTCCCTAGCTGCACGGATTACCCCACAAGTGAGGTCGTAGCTCAAACTCAGGAGGTAGCTGATTATTTATAGACATTGGCGGTACAGGCTGACATATTGAGCACCAATATGATATACAATCAGATCGTGGCTAAGAGCTTGTTTTAAAGCTTTGGGCATTAGGGCGAAAGCGTATTTGTAATCCATTTATATGTAAAGATATTCTTTTTCTAAATAAAGTAGTCTAAATGAGATTGAATCGAGATCGATACATTTTTGCATTCATGCATTTGCATTACACTACATCAAAGAAAAGAAGGTGTTGATTTGAAATTTGATTCCTAAATAGAATAGTTTGTCATAAGGAAACAAATTTCTTGATAAAATAGATTATAGTGTGGTCGTCTGAATATAATCCAAATAAACGACGAGAGAAAGCTGATAGTCCATGGAGGAATACATGATGTGATTGCCAGAGATTCAAGCCAACAAAGGTTATCCAAGAGCATGATGAGAGAAAGCTGGAAGTCCACGAAGGAATACATGACTTGATTGCCAACGAAGATTATCTAAGAGCCAGCACTTTTTGATGAGTATCATGGAGATAAGCGAGCAAGAGATCGAGGCTCAGATTAAGCAGCAAGGAGCTAGAAAAGGCATCTTTTAGAGAATTTACAGGATTCGATCATGAAGGAAAGATCAGCGTTTACTTGGACTATGAAGGGCAAGACCACGTATGTAATCTATTTTCATGTAAAGAAATCTATTTTCTAAAAAAGTTATTCTAATGGAATTGAATTCAAGATCAATATCTCCTTTTCTTTTGCATTCATGCATTTGCATTGCATCACATCACATGCATTTAAGTCCATAAAAAAAACCCTAATTAGTTAAAGTTATTAAAAAGAGAAAAAAAAGAGAGAGAGAAGAGGGTCACAACTGAGTGAAAAAGAAGTTGAATGGGAATTAACGACGTTCCCTTACATATACCCGACTTTTGTGTCAGGAGGAATAGCATACCCAGAGAAGGGGTGTTTGGAAATAAAAAACATTCCATCAATGTCATATGTGAGGAAGGGACTGAACAAAGAAACCTTGAAGGCATTCGCCCTTACGAATCGGGAAGTTCTTAAACAATTGGACTGCAGAAGAACTTTCTGTAATCTTTAGGAATTTTATGGAGTAATATTCAGAACACTCTTGTTGCTCTAAAGCTTAGGAGTAATGAGATTTCTTTTGAGAAGTGGGCTCATGTTCAGACATTTTTATTTTCAATAAAACATACTTTTATTATTTATCCGAGTAAATATTCTTTCATTCTGATTCTTTTGACCTTTGACATTCTTTATAAATTTTCATTTCATGTAAATAGTCATTCTTGAATTCATTTATTCCTTGTATATTCTTTTGTGTGCCTATCATAGATCCCTAGATATCAATGACACGGGCAACGATACTACAGATTCAGAGTTCCTTTTGAGTGCGATATGTGTTTAGAGGAATCTCAGTACTTTGAAGGTGACAGAAATTGTGACTTGTTTCTGAATTTGTTGAAAATGATTTTTACCCCATGAAGTGGTGGCGTTAAAGGAAGGAAAGATTGCGAAATTGGAATTAGCTGAGGAGACAAAACAAGACCTTGTTGAGACTATTATGGGAATTCAAAAATGTGGTCCAAAGACGCATGCAGGAGGATTTGCAATTGCTAGGATAAACATGAGGTTTTGGGGGCACTGTTGGTCCACTATGGAAAGGGATCGCATCAGTTGTACAATGAATGCCAAATTTAAAGGAGTCAAGACTTATGGGGCATGTATGTTATGGGCCCGAGCTCGTCAAAAGTTTCAGGCTGACAATGACTCATCTTTGTGGACGTAAACTACTCCATTAAGAGAGGGAGATAGCTTCATATGCCAATATTACAAAGTCAAAAGTCATCCATTCAAAAAAAAATTATATATAACTGCACAATGCCAAGAGTTTGCAGTCTTTTCAAAGATAATGTGCTATACCACAGTACAACAAAAGTTGCCAAAAGAAAAAAAGAAGGAAAAAAACAAATTACAAAAGATGATCGAGACTGGTGAAATTGGCATAAGAAACTACCGCTTACTTTCTATGCTTTCGCTGGGGCAAACACCTTCAATTCCAGTTGTTTCAAAGGTTCCAACCATCATCCTTGGAATGGGTGCATTGTTTGGTTTTCCTGAGCAGTCTAATGTGCCGTCAATAGTTACGATGGTTAGCTCCAGGCGGTGGCCATTGATTTCCAGCTATGGGGCATCAGGCCGTACACAGTCTCTAAAGCTTAAAATGATAGATTCTTTCTTCAAAACTAGTTTCTGACAAAGTGGATGACGGTATCATGAAGGAAGCTCTCTTAGACTTCTATACAAGTTCAGGGAAGAGGAAACCTGATCAAATCATTATTTTCAGGGATGGGGTTAGTGAGTCTCAATTCAATCAAGTTTTGATCAAGTTATTGAGGCTTGCAAGTTTCTTGACGAGAAGTGGAACCCTAAAGATTGTGGTTATTGTTGTACGAAAAACCATCATACCAAGTTTTTTTTCAGTAGGGATCTCCTGACAATGTGCTACATGGTACTGTCATTGACAACAAAGTATGCCATCCAAAGAACAATGATTTTAACCTTGGTACCCATGCTGGAATGATTAGAATCACGAGGCAGACCCACTATCATGTTCTCTTAGACTAGGCTGGGTTTTCGGCTGATGATCTGCAAGAGTTTGTTCATTCTCTACCCTATATGTATCAAAGGAGCACCACAACATATTTGTTATGGCTCCTATTTGCTACGCTCATGTGGCAGCTTCACAGTTGGGGGCAATTTATGAAGATTAGGGTGCTTCAGAAACATCATCAAGTCATGGTGGGATGTATGCTCCGGGAGTAATCTCTGTACCTCAACTTTCCAGGGTTTGACAAACAACAGCCAGGACTATTACTGGGGCAATCCCTTTCTCATGAATCAAGATTTTTCCTCCAAGCCTTGATGGAGTCAAGAATTGAATACCTCTAGTAAACTTAACTTGAAAGTATTCATCCTAAACAAATGTACCAAGAATGGATGACACAGACTTATGACAAAGAAGGTTCGTCCAAAAGAATTACATAAAGGAAACCTTCTGCTGAAAGAGATCCTTCCTATGCAAAAGGATGCCGAATTTGGAAGGGCCATATGTTGCGAAGAGGGCTTTCTCTAGAGGTGCACTGATTTTAACAAGAAATGGATAGGAAGAATTTATCTGATCCAATGAATTCGGACTCGGTCAAGGAGTACTTTGTCTGAAGGAGAAGGGAAGCCAAGGTGAAAACCCGCAAAGGGCACTTTGGGACTTCTATTTCAAAAAAAAAATAAAATAAAAGAAAAAGAAAAAGAAAAAAAGAAAAAAAAAATGGAGAGGCCAAGGTGAAAACCCACAAAGGGCGCCTTGAGACCAAAGGGGTTTTGAGTTGAAAACTTGAAAGGGCAGCTCAAATTTGGAAAGTCGCACGGTAATCTTGCTATATCTGATACAACGAAGAGTGAGGCGCGTTGCATATCGGGGCATCGACAAAGTACTTTGGGTCTTTTAAACACATGTTGAACTCAAAAAAGTCTTCATGGAGCTAGTGTATAAACGCTCAAAGCGCGATATCTCAGGGCATCTAATTTCATTCTATTTACTATCTTTGGATTCTTTTTCTTCGCAAAGATATGTTCTCGAGTTAATCTTTTGCATTCCTTCCAATAATTTGTCCAAATCTAATTATCCTCAGGATCAATTTATTTGTCTACCATTATTCATAAAGCATGTTGCATTGAAATAATGATAGATGAACTAAAATATCTTCACAAACGAAGTTTTGCATACTACTCTAGAAATTTCTAAATAATGCAAGAAATCGAAACAAGACAATTGTTTAAGGAATTCCCATATGTATGGGTTGGAGATACTCGAGAGATTTTCTTCTTCAGTCTAAAAGGTGGTTGGACGTTTTAAGCAATATTGACCCTAAGAGAGGGTCATTTCACAAATATCTCCAGTGGGTTGTAACATTCGGGGAATGGTACAATAGACCAAATTGATGGGAGAAATACAAGACACAGAAGTAGAGTATGATTGATACGTCGAGAACAACGAAGTGGAAATCTCGATAGATGTATGAGTGATAACATATGAAATAGGAATCATTCTTATGACATTTATTGCATCATAGTATGTTTAATTAGGAAAGCATTTGACTCGTTTCAATCATGGCATCCTAATCATTAAGCATAAGCATTCTACAAGTTATGTCCTCTAGGGGATAATGTAGATCGAAAATTTCAGCATGGCGTCCCTGAGTTTGCAGGGAGCAGGCTGAAGATTTTAGCATGGCATCCTTGAGTTTGCAAGGAGTAGGTGGAAGAAAGCAGATCTTGACTTCCTGAGTTTGCAGTGAAGCAGATCGAAAATTTCAGCATGGCGTCCCTGAGTTTGCAGGGAGCAAGTTGAAGATTTCAGTATGGCGCCCTTGAGTTTGCAAGGAGCAGGTTGAAGAAAGCAGATCTGACCTTCAGGTGTTTACACTGAAGCAGATCCAAGATGATTTGGTATTCTTGTGTTTACAAGAAACAAATCAAGGACATAGCAGATTTGGCTCTCAGATGTTCTCAGATATAGCAGATCTAACCTTCAGATGTTTAGACTGAAGCAGATCCAAGATGATTTTGTATTCTTGTGTTTACAAGGAACAAATCGAGGACATAGCAGATTTGACTCTCAGACGTTCTCAGATATAGCAGATCTAACCTTCAGATGTTTAGACTGAAGCAGATCCAAGATGATTTGGTATTCTTGTGTTTACAAGGAACAAATTAAGGACATAGCAGATTTGACTCTCAGATGTTCTCAGAGATAGCAGATTTAGCCTTCAGATGTTTATACTGAAGCAGATTCAAGATGATTGGGCATCCTTGTGCTTACAAGGGACAAATCGAGGACATGGTAGATATGACTCTCAAATTTTCTCAAACAGACTCCAAAATGGTTTGGCATCCTTGTGCTTACAAGGGACAAATCGAGGACATGGTAGATATGACTCTCAAATGTTCTCAAATAGACTCCAAGACCGTTTGGCATCCTTGTGCTTACAAGGGACAAATCGAGGACATGGTAGATATGACTCTCAAATGTTCTCAAACAGACTCAAAAATGGTTTGGCATCCTTGTGCTTACAAGGGAGAAATCGAGGACATAGAAGATATGACTCTCAAATGTTCTCAAATAGACTCAAGATGGTTTGGCATCCTTGTGCTTACAAGGGAAAAATCGAGGACATAGCAGATTCAAGATGATGTGACATCTCTACAAATTAAAGAAGCAGACTCGGTGTCTCTATGTTCAATGAAAGCGATTAAAGATATCAACATAACAACCACGAGTTTGCAAGGAGCAGATTGAGGACCATGAAGTCTGAAAGTCAAGCGAGCCCGGGCAAAATTGGTCATTTTATAATCTTTGCTCTATTCCTGTTACACAGCAGTGAGCAAAGAGGGGCAGCTGTAGACACTCAATTTTTCCCGGCCCATTTCAGTATTTAAAATAATAAACCCCCCAAAAAACACGAAGTCCAAGTTCATCCAATTACAAATATAATTTGGCCCGATCGAATGGCCCATTATTTGAAAAGATTTAAGGTCCATCTACAAGCTTGACTCATATGGAAATATAATCTTCAATGATATGCAATCTTAGATGTGATATGCAATCTTAGATATGATACAATCTTAGATATGATTGCAATCTTAGATATGATACAATCTTAGATATGATTGCAATCTTAGATATGATATACAATCTTAGAAGATATGATTTTGTAATCTTCGAGATTTAATTTGTAGATATCCTTTAATCTTAACCGTTGTTGTAATTGATCTGTACCGTTGGATTTGGGAGGCTCAACTATAAATAGAGGCCTCTCCCCTCATTGTAAAAGGGGTGGAAAACTGAAAAAGAACTGAAAAATCACTTGAGTTTTGGGAAGCAATAAGAATTCTTGAGAGCATTCACTCAAATTTTTCTCCCTCTTACGTTATTATTTTCTGCGGTTTGTTCTTATTTTATTCTTAGTTTATCTTTGTTTTT
Organism: Gossypium longicalyx; assembly: GCA_025698465.1. Lineage (NCBI taxonomy): Eukaryota > Viridiplantae > Streptophyta > Magnoliopsida > Malvales > Malvaceae > Gossypium > Gossypium longicalyx. The sequence goes on from CM046996.1 coordinate 55,607,837, forward strand.
TCAACCTTTTTTATTTTAATTTAATCCATGTTTCCCTAATTTTTTTTATATTTTTTAAATAATCTTAGTATCATATCAAACTTTTTTTTTGAATATTTTTTTAAATATTACTCTTAGTAAATTATTTTTTTAAATTTTACTCAAATCATTGTTCTAAAAAATATATTTCATTTAATTGTTATTTTTATCCAAAAATTGTTTTTTTTAATTAAAGGCAATATTTGGCATTTAGCATTTAGAATTTTCGAGAAAAATAGTGCCCTAACTTACTGGGTTGCGATTTTTCTCGTCAAATTCGAATATCCAAGTACCCTTCTAAATGTTTTGAGTTTTAAAATATAAACAACTATTCTTGAGATTTCAAAACATTGTGTCCTAACTTACTGGATATGGCATTTTGTTATTTCAAGATAGAAATTTTCCAAAGGCAAGCTTAGCTTCAAAGATTTTGAAATATTGCGTCCTAACTTACTGGATGTGATGTTTTTGATTCGTTTGAGATAAGTGAATCTTAGTTTTCAAGTTCGCGGCATTCAAATAGTTTTCTTTCAAAGAGGATTACATTTTAAAATCTTCAAATTTCCGACATGAAAGACATCAAATAATCAATTAGGTACCAATTTTTGGGCGCATGAGGGGTGCTAATCCTTCCTCATGCGTGAATCCGACTCCGAACCCGTTTTCTCAAATGCTCGTAGACCAAAATGTTTTACAAGGTGATCCAATCACACCTAAAAAGATTGGTGGCTACTCCCGTTTTTGTTTTTTTAAAATCAATTCCCATTTTCGAAAACACGATTTGAAAATGGTTTCTACACTAAACGACCCGTCATTGCAACGAATTAGTGACTCCTCCTTCAACTTATGTACAAAGCTATTGCATTAGCTAGTAGGTACGATAGTTTAACATAACTATCAATCAAACAAGCCCTTCTCGAGGAAAAACCGAGAACAAGTTACCTAAAAACCATTGTATAACCGAAGAAAATCCTCCCTAGATTAAACTCAAACATTATGAAACTCCAACTTAAGGCCTCGTTGGCCTTATAATAAGGACCAATCCCTCATTGGCCCTATCATAGTTATGTTTCAGGGAAAACATCAGACTCCTAGGATTAACCCAAGTTGGAAGTCGTCGAGTTGATAAGATAACTGCTGGCTTCATGTTGTTTTTCTCTATATTTGGTATAAGTCCAACATTGATACGCTCGATCATTTTATATATATATAAATTTGAACAATCATACTTATGTTCAAATATGAATATATGTTGAAAATAAATAAAAATTTAGGTAATACAAAGGGTTAAATTACTTTTTGAGATCTGAACTTGACAAATTTTCCCATATTGTGGAACCTTAAACCTTAAATTTGACAATGGATTCTACTTTGGGGCTTGGATTTTTTTCTAAATTAAACCTTAAATTTTGTAGTTGTTCTCACAATGGGGTTTGAATTTTTTTGTTCAAGTTAGTCCGTAGAAACCCCTAGAGTTTAGGCCCCAATGTGGGAACAATTGTCAAGTTCAAGGACTAACTTGGACAAAAAAAAGTTTAAGCCCCAATGTGGGAACGATTACCTAATTCAAGTCTCAACGTGAGAACAATTTACTAAGCTCAAAACCTAACTTTGGAAAAAAAAAGTTCAGACTCGAATGTAAAAAAGTTACTAAATTAGATCCAAATAGTGATTTAATCTTAACATATATGATATTTTGTGTGGGAAAATTTGGAGCATTGTTTACATCCATACCTTTCCCCATCTTTGCAGCACTTTATTTTATACTTTTCGGCCTTGTAGGTATGTATTAATTTTAACCATACCTACCCATTTTTATCCCAACCTTAGATTGTCAATCCTAGAAACCGGACCGATGGTATTGACATTAAATTATTGATTAAAAATAGAGTAAATAGAAATCACGTTAGTAATTAGGACTAAATAGGAATAATAGCAAAGTAGAGAACCTAAATAGGTAAATTAGGACTAATGATTAGTGGGGGATTTATTAAAACAATGGTAGAATTAGGAGGGATCTATAGGATAAATAAACCAAGTTTATAAATGAATTTGGCTATATAAGCTGTCAAGATTATTTGTAGTCCTACTTTGCCTTGTGAAAATATGGAACTTGCAGACATTGAAATTACACACAGTGGACCGACTGGACCTGGAGTATCACACTGTTCGATTGTGAAGCCTAAAGTAAGTGGCAAACAAAATCCAGCTGCATGTTCTGCCCCTGTCCAAACAAAACCTACCCCGACCGCCTAATCAATACCATAGGTATAATTTTTTTTGATGACATTGTAACTCCTATAATTATATTTATTTTGCAAACAAATTTTGTTTTGATTTACATTCTATGTTATTAAGAATATTTTTCTTAAACTTAATTATTTTTAAAAATACACTTCAACAAAAAATATTGCAGTGTGATAACATTTTTTGCATTTAGGCTTACGATATAATTATTTTTACAATACTGCTGAACTAGATACTATTTAATTATTTTGTTTTTTATTTATATAAATTTGTTTTTATTTATTTATAATATTGGCATAATAAAAATTTTAATAATCAATATTTATATATTGTATCAATTTAGTTTTGATTCTAAAAATAACCTTTAACTCTTACACCTTGTATAATTTGATTTTCTTTTTAGTTTTGTTTTTTTATGACTCTTTCACCTTAAAAGCTAAAAAAATAAATTTATGAATTAAATTTGATCCAAAATATATTAAAATTAAAAATATAAAAACTTTATATTTTTTTATTGTTTTAAATTTAACTTTGAATGTTACAAATCAAAGCAAAACTGTAAAAAAAATACAAAATTGCACTATATATATGTTAGGGAGTTGAATTTTTTAGAATAAATATTAAATTGACACAATGCATAAACGATGAGAGCTAAAATTACTATTATGTCAATATTAAAAGCTGTCAAAGTTTTATAAAATGTTCGGAGATGGAATACATCAAACTGGTTGAATCAAAAAACGATGGTTTAACCCAATAACCTATATACTAAACGACCCATCATTGCAACGGATTAGTGACACCTCCTTCGGCCTACGTACTAAGTCGTGGCATTATTTAGCAGGTACGATAGTTTAACATAACTGTCAATTAAACAAGCCCTTCTCGAGGAAAAACCGAGAACAAGTTACCTAAAAACCATCGTATAACCAAAGAAAATCCCCCTTAGGTTAAACTCAAACATTATGAAACTCCAACTTAAGGCCTCATTGGCCTTACAATAAGGACCAATCCCTCATTGGCCCTATCATAGTTATGTTTCAGGGAAAATGTTAGACTCATAGGATTAACCCGACTTGGAAGTCGTTGAATTGATAAGATAACTGCTGGCTTCATGTTGTTTTTCTCTATATTTGGTATAAGTCCAACATTGATACACTCGATCTTTTTGAACTTGACAAATTTTCCCATATTGTGGAACCCTAAACCTTAAATTTGACAATTGAGTCTACTTTGGGGCTTCGATTTTTTTATCTAAATTAAACCATGAATTTTTTAGTTGTTCTCACAATAGGGTTTGAATTTTTTTTTGGTTCAAGTTAGTCCTTAAAAACCCTAGAGTTTAGGCCCCAATGTGGGAACAATTGTCAAGCTCAAGGACTAACTTGGACAAAAAAAAGTTCAAGCCCCAAAGTGGGAATGATTACGTAATTCAAGTTTCAACTTGAGAACAATTTACTAAGCTCAAAACCTAACTTTGGCAAAAAAAAAGTTTAGACTCCAATGTAAAAAAGTTACTAAATTAGATCCAAATAGTGATTTAATCTTAACATATATAATATTTTGTGTAGGAAAATTTGGAGAAGTGTTTGCATCCATACCTTTCCCTATTGATGGTCGCTAAACTGACTAAAAATTTAACTAAGGAAAGCGCACCTATCAAACAGTAGTATAGTTATGGTGAGACCAGAAATATCGTATCCACAATGACTAAAAGTACTAGTATTTACTATCTTTTTATTATCTAACCTAAGAATTAAAGGGGTGTTTTTAAACTAAGATTAACTATTTAATTAACTAAGAACACGACAAAGGTAAAAGTTTGAAAATACTGTTGGAAAACTGATGGTGAAAACAATACCCAAGGAAGAATTCACCTAGACTTCACTTATTACTCCTGAATTAGACGATTTATTCACTTGACTTAATCCATAGAAATCCCTAATTTATGTTAATCTCTCTCTCGAGACTGAGAACAACTGACTCTAGGTTTATTAATTGAAATCTCTTTCTTATTAAAACCCCTATTGTCACATTAACTCGATATATGAATTCCCTTATTAGATTTGACTCTAATCCGACAGATTTACGTGTCCTATGTCTAGGATTGCATTCAAGTCCGCTTAATTATGCTAGATCTACTTTTAAATAGGGACTTCTGCTCCATTTCATAAGCACATCAGACTTGAATTAATATCCTAAAATATTAAAGCAAGATTTAAGAACACATATTTAAGAATAAGAACAAGTATTTATCATATAATTCAAATAGTAATAAGATTTGTCTTAGGTTTCATCTCCCTTAGGTATTTGGGGAGTTTAGTTCAACGATGGGGGAAAACATCTCAAAATTAAGAAAACAGCAAAACATAAAGAAACCCAAAGAACTTCTATGGAAATTGAATGGAGATCTTCAGTCTTGAAGTAGATCTTGCTTCCGAGCTAATTTCGATGGCTGTCTTCGAGTATTCTCTGCACTTTACTCTCTGTGTCCCCCTTTTATCCTCTTCTCAGGTGTTTATATAGACTTTGGAATGCCCAAAATAGCCCAAAAGTATCCTTTTCCGAATAGAATTAGACTTGAGCTCGACAGGGACATGGCCATGTGGTACAGCCGTGTGATGGTGCTTAGGCCATGTGTAATTCTGAAATGGTTTTAAGTTGACATGGCCATGACACACGGGTATGTGGCCTACTCGTTTGTCTAACACGGGCGTGTGAATTACCCGTGTGGAAATGCCTAAGCCGTGTGGAACACTGAAATCAGCCTATTTTATCTGTTTTTGGCTTGTTTCTTACTCTTTTCACTTTCCTATGCTCTCCTGAGTGTAAAACATGAAATTAAAGAATTAAGAGCATTGAATTCAATAGAACTAATGATAAATCATCCATAAATATGCCAAGCATGGGATATAAATATGTATATATTATGGTTTATCAAATATCCCCACACTTAAGAATTTATTTGTCCTCAAGTAGAAATCCTTAATTCAAAATTAAAATAAATTATTCTCAACTTATAATTCTCATAAAAATGTTTCAAAGTAATCCACAAGTGATCATACATTGAGAATTCCACTAAAAGAAAATTAAAGTTTCATACATTCCAAGTTGAGTGTTTTAATCATAAGATTATAGGTATCCCTCTTTATTTAAGTAATTACCTTTTATTCCAATTTGACAAGTGTTGACATCCTTCCTAAAGATTCAGTCAAATCACTCAAAGTGTTTAAGGTTCAATAATTAAGCACTCAATAGTCAAATATGAAAAGTTATTACCATAGGCTTGCATGAAAATCAAATCTCTGCCACTATAAATGAGATGATACACAAATCAAAAGGTGTTTAACAGGGTTGTAATGGGGCTTGGGTTAGAGGTGTGGATAAAGGCTGAAAAAGAGGGTTAGAATTGAGATTAATTTAATAAATTACCAAACCTAGAAAAATAAAGCCAATTACTGAATTACAAACAAGTGCCAGAATTAAAACTATCCAAAACTAATGGAGTGAGCTTTATTCTCAATATAATAACTTAAATTTATCCAAGCTCATTATAACAATATGTAAAAATATAATTATACGATTTCTCCTATTTTTTTACTTTTATTTTTATTTTTTTAAGAATAAGAACAAGTATAGAAAGTACATAATAAGAAATAATTTAGCAATTGAAATGGACAAAAATAGTTAGGTAATTAATCAAATCAAATCTTGATAAAAAAGGGATTCAATAAAAAGGAAAAAATTATTAATGAATCAAAAAGGGTTAAGTTGTGAGTTAACATTTAATGGGAAAAATATCAAGAAATGGTTTTTAAGGCTCAAAGGGGTTCAGTAAGGGTTAGTTATATGGGTAGGCTTTTTATGGGGTGAGTGGGTTAAAACCTAGATGCCTTTATCATTTCAGTATATCAAATCAAAGGTGTGGCCTCGACATGTATAATCGATGCAAGTTCTAGAATAACAAATCAGTGTTGACTCACTCATAACTATCAATAAAAGTGAGTAAGAAAGATATATGCTCTTAAAAGGCTCAAAATCTCACAAAAATTATGGGTTTTTGATGTCAATCCTGTAAATTTAGAACTTCAAGATAATGCCTCATTTCAGGGAAACAACCTATAAATTTTATTTCTCAAAAATTCAACTTATCATACTCGATTCTCAATTGTCCTAAATTTTAAACAATCAATGCACAATTACCTATGTTTTAATCCAAAACATATCATTAAAAATCATAAATCAATCAAAATTTATTCTAATATTGATATGAGAGAATTAATTGAGAATAAGATAAAATTTAAGGATTTTATGATCATCATATAAATAACCTCCCCACACTTAAGATGTACATTTTCCTCAATGTACAAAGATAAAGAATAATAATATAGGCATAATATCATAAAAGAGGGAAAGAAGTGAAACTGCCCTGAATTTGGATGTAATCCTTGGAATAGCGAAAGCGGATTTACAGACATTGGAAATGAAGTGTATGCGTAACTAGGCAGAGGTGAAGGTGGGATAGGATACTCTGGTGGTGGTAGAGGTTGGGTTCCACAATCACAGTGCCGAGCGAAGAGGTTATCGTGGTGGTCGTTGTGGTGGCTATGGTTGTGGTCGAGCAGTACATGGCAGTCGTGGAATATCTTTCCCCAGAGGATTGTTTGTATATTCCTTAGTAGCACCAATCGACTGAACCTTTTGAAACTGTGATAGCACTAGTAATGTTTTAAGGAGTTACATCGATGGGGTTGTTATGGTTACTCATAAAGAAACAACCATAATTAAGGGGTTCGAAATATACTAATAAAAGTATTTTACAACTTGAAAAATAAAAATGAAAATAAAAACAAAAGGAAAGGAAATGAAAAACAAAGTGAAAATAAATGGACTCAAAAGTCCTCATAGACAGCTGGATCTTGAGGTGATGGTGCTGGAGGCAAAATGTGGAAATGCTGGCAAATCTACTACAGCATCGCCTCTATACTATCAAATCACTGAGCAGAGTTGTTGAACTACTGAGTGCAATATTGCTCGAAATGAGTCAAGTGGTCATAGATTTCTGTCAATGAAGTAGCATCATGAACTGGTCTATTACTTGGCGGTGGCGGAGAAGGTGGATTCTCATGAAAGGAAGGGATACCGTCAGTAATATCCTCAGGGTCATCCTGATCTGTGGCTCGTGCTAGTCTGTACTGAGGAGGATCGAACCCATGACGACGCTCTATCATCTTCATGTGGAGCATACTTGAGATGCTCTGTGGGGACATCTGGCCAATGAGTGTGAGTGATGAGGATTGTAGCAATGTGTTTAGGAGCCCAAAGTGTCGAGCTAGACGAGTCATGTAAGGGCCTATGCTGATGACTCCCTTTCTATGTTGCTCGGTCCAATGGCGAAAGGCGAGGGCTATGAAGTATGCGACATCGAAAACATACCTTTGCCTCATGCTCCATAAGAAGTATGTGTCGTGAGTATTAATGACACCAGTGCTCTCTCGTCGCCCAGTTAAGGTGTGAGCTAAAAGGGTGTGTAGATATCGTAATGCTGGAGGGAGAGCCGATACCTTGGAGCAGCTGGGGTCGTAGACGCCTGTAGCAGGAGCGAGGTCTACCCAGTAGGAGGAAGGTGTTTAATGAATGTGACGGTGGAGATAGGGAAAATCATCGACCTCCATAAATTCTTCTGTATAAAGTCCCAAGGCAACTCCGAACTCTGGGACACTCAATTGACACACTAGACCGCCAAGACGGAACTAGACTATGCCTGGGTTATCGAATTCTGACATAACCATCTACAACTAAAAGGTCGAACAAAGTTCCAAAGTGAACTCTAGGTATGTCGGCTTAATAATGTCGAATAAACGGTCCCAATGAGCAGTAACGAGGAGGGTCTAAACTGAGTCAGCCAAGTGGACCTACTCTAATGCGACCCAATTGATGCACCGGCCCATACCAAGGGATCGGGCACGTAGAATCTGAAATAACTCCTCCTGAGGTCCTGGTGGGAATTGGATAAAAGGATGCCGCAGCTCAGTGGTCGCACTGGAAGAGGTCACTCCTGACCCCTTTAGCTTTTTAGAAGCTGAGACTGTAGATTTTTTCCATGAGTATTTGTCATCGTGTCTCTAAGACAAAAGCAAAGAAATATTACCCAAGATGCACTAAGTCACAAGACGATAGAATAAAATGATGAAATGTATGCACACTCAAGTATGCTAAATACCCATAGTAGCAAATAGCAGCAAAAATACTAAAATAATATGGTCAATCATGACATAGTTAGGTATCTTAAAATCTATTAAAGAATGCCTAAACACCAAAATAAAATAAAAGCATCAATAGTTAACTATAAAGCGTGTTGTTTAGAAACAGAGCAACAAGCTATGTGAATCACAGTATTCTTCAATCAATACTCATTTTAATCTTAAGTTGTGCAAATAAATAAAGGAAAACTAGTGATAACGAAATAAAAAACAAAGAATGAATTAGAGAGTTATAAAATAATAAAATGGGGAAAAAATGAGGGATCCGGTGGTGTTTCTTGTAGGAGGGACGATGGTAGTGCCGTCAACGGCGGTGAACAGTGGAGGTGAACTCGTCGTGGGCATGTAATAGTGGCTGAGTAGTTGGGGTTGGTGGCTGGAGTTGATTTGGGAGTGAGTGAAAACTCTTGTGAGGAAGAGGAAGGAAAATAGTTAAAGGGTTGAAGAGTGGTGAATGAGAATATGGGATTTTGTGGGGAATCGGTCCCTAGAGGCTCGTCGGAGGATGGTGACTGGAGTAGGGTGAATAGTGAAAAGGGGGTGTGACGGGTGAATAGTTGAGTTTAAATAGGAATGGGGGATTTTAAGGTTAGGTTTGAGTTAAAAAGGGGGGCCACGGTCGTACAGGCCTCGTTTTGGACCACATGGCCGTGCCCCACACTTGTGTGCCTCACTCCTAGCCTGTGTTTTTCGTGAAATTTTAAGTCAATATCATATACGACCTTTTAGACACACCCGTGTACCCAGGTGATGTGCTCGTGACAAGTCTTAAATTTATAATTGATCGTACTTGAAAACTAACTTTTATCACGATAAAGGCAAGCGCACCTATCGAACAGTAGTATAGCTTATAGCAAGACTGGAATGTCAAACCCGCAGGAACTAAAAGTACTAGTATTAACCTTCTTTTTATTATCTAGCCTAAAAATAAGAGGATTTTCTTTTTCTAAACTAATTAAATAAACTAAAAATGCACAGGAAGTAAATTGGGGAAATACTTTTGGGAAAACTGGTTGATTAAGACAATACCCAAGGAAAAAGCCACCTAGACTTCACTTGTTATTTGACTCTGAATTAGACGATTTATTCACTTGGCTTGATCTATAGAAATCCCTAATTTATATTATTATCTCTCTCGAGACTAACAACGTCTAACCCTAGGTTGATTAATTGAAATATATTTCTAATTAAAACCTCTAGTGTTGCGTTAACTCGATATATGGATTCCCTTATTAGGTTTGACCCTAATCCGATAGATTTATGTCGTCCTATGTCTAGGATTGCATGCAACTCCGCTTAATTATGCTAGATCTTCCCTTAAGCAGGGACTTTTGCTCCTCTGAATAAGCACATCAATACTAGAATCAATATCCTGGAATATTAAAACAAGAATTAAGAACACATAATTAAGAACAAATCAAGTATTTATCATATAATTCAGAAAATAATAACAAGGTCCATCTTAGGTTTCATTCCCCTTAGGTATTTAGGGGATTTAGTTCATATTTATAAAATAAAACATCTTAGAAGAATAATGATAACAAAACATAAAGAAAACCCAAAACTCCTGAAGCAAAATTAAGGGAGATCTTCCGTCTTGAAGGAGAATCCGGCTTCTGAGATGGATCAATCGGCTTTCTTCGAGTAATTCCTTGCCTCCTACTCTATGTGTCCCTTTTCTCCTCTTTTAAGGTGTTAATATAGGCTTTTAGAATACTTTAGAACCCTCCAAAGTACCCTTTTTTGAATAGAACTAGTCTTGGGCTCGACAGGGACACGACCGTGTGCCACGCCCATGTGGGGTGGCTTAAGTCGTGCACAAGTCTATTAAAAAGGCACGGCTGTGTGGTCTACCCGTGTGAGGAAATCCAGGCCATGTTAGAGTTTGTAAATTTGACACGGCCGTGTGGTCATCCATGTGAGGAAGTCCAGGCCGTGTTGATTTCCCATGTTGACCCATTTTCGCCATTTTTGGCCCGTTTCTTGCTCTTTTTACTCTCCTATGCTCGCCTAAGTATAAAATACAAAATTAAAGGATTAGGAGCATCAAATTCCTCAAATATAATGATAATTCATCCAAAAAATGTGCTAAGCATGGTATAAAAATATGTATAAATTACGACTTATCACCAGGTCATGTGGCCCACATGGCCTAATCGCATAGCCGTGTGCTCTATCGTTCGCTTCTCCCACACCCGTGTGTCTTCCAACACGGCCATGTTGTAATTTGTGCTTGTGTTTTGATGATTTAATTCAGTGTCACCCACGGCTTCTTAGGCACGCTCGTGTACCCATGTCGTGTGGCCCACATGCCTGAATTGCACGGCTGTGTGCTCTATCGTTTGCTTCTCCCACGCCCATGCCATACTCTCCACACACGTGTTCTATAGTCAAGATTGCCCATGTCTTCTTGGCACGATCGTGGGGCATGCTCATTTTCCATTCTGACTTGAAAGATTTCAAAGTGTGCACTTAGGTTTCCACACAGCCGAAGGCACGCCCCGTGTTCGTGACCGTGTGGGTTACACGGCCGCATCGCACGGCCGTGGTGATTTAACGCATCCCGTGCCTCTGCCAATTTTTTGGGAAGTTGAAGTGCCGTTTTACCATGGTCTAAGGCACGCCCGTGTCCCTCAGCCGTGTGGTTCGCACGGTCTTCTCGCACGGCCATGGCTAGTTATTGCAGCCTATGTGTCACTTTGATTTGGGAAAATGTATGTCCTATTTTAACACGGCCATGGACATGCCCGTGTGTCCAGGCTGTGTTCGCTACTGTCGAATGTTAACACCAAGTCTTTAAGGATGTACACGGCTCAAGGCATGCCTATGTCTCCGACCCGTGGTGGGCACACAGCCTAGGACACTCCCGTGTGTCAGGCCGTGTATGTCAAAGATACCGGCATTAAAACCATGAAAAATGAAAGAAAAATATACTTAGTTAGTGGGATTAGTGCTCGGCTTGCCTCTCGAGAAATGCTTATTTAAAGTTTAAGCTCAAATTTACCTAGTAGGCATATTTAGGCAGGTTCGCGGAGCTGTAGCTCCTCTCTATAGTCTTTAAAATCCTCACCGTTATAGAGTTTAAGACGATGTCCATTTACCTTGAAAGTTTCGTGGGTTGGATGACTTACCTCTACTGTGCCATATGGAAAAACGGTTTGGACTACGAATGGACCTGACCATCGTGATTTTAGCTTCCCAGGAAACAATTTGAGCCTTGAGTTGTATAGTAGGACAAGATCTCCAGCTTCAAATTGCTTGTGTTGCTTTAGACGAGCACTATGGCGGCGCTTTATTGCTTCCTTATATAATCGTGAATTCTCATATACATTAGCTCACCACTCATTTAGCTCGTTCAACTGCATTAACCTTTTCTCACCTGAAAGTTTGAGATCAAAGTTTAGAAATTTTATAGCCCAGAATGCCTTATGTTCTAGTTCAAATGGTAAATGACAACTTTTCCCATAAACAAGTATATAAGGAGATGTTCCTATAGGGGTCTTAAAAGTAATTCTATAGGCCCATAAAGCATCATCTACTTTCATTGCCCAGTCCTTCCATTTTGAATCTACAGTCTTTTCTAAGATACGTTTAAGCTCTCGGTTTGCTACTTCGACTTGTCCACTAGTTTGAGGATGGTAAGGGGTAGCTGTTCTGTGGTAAACTCCATATTTCTTAAGGGTTTATCAAATTGAGCATTACAGAAATGAGTACCCCTATCACTGCTAATTGCTCTAGGTGTTCCAAATCGGGAGAAGAGTTTCTTAAGGAACCTCACCACTACTCTAGCATCATTAGTAGGTAAAGCTTGGGCTTCCACCATTTGGACATATAATCCACGGCCACTAAGATGTATTTATTCTCAAATAAGCTAGGGAATAGACCCATAAAATCAATACCCCATACGTTAAATATTTCACATGAGAGCATATATGTTTGTGGCATTTCGTCATATTTGGAGATATTACCTGTTCGTTGACATTTATCACAAAAAGTAACATACCTGTTGGCATCTTTGAATAGTGTGGGCCAATAAAAACTTGATTCGAGCATTTTATGTGCGGTTCTAGTCCCACTATAATGTCCTCCAGTCGTCCTGAGTGGCAATGTTCCAAGATTTTCATTGCTTTTGACTTTGTAACGCATCTTCTAATGACTTGATATGCACATATACGGAAAAGAAAAGGATCTTCCCAAAAGTAATTTTTCACATCAAAAAAGAATCACTTCTTTTGCTGATGTGTCAACCCTTTTGATGTAACGTTAGCTGCTAAATAATTGGCAATGTCTGCAAACTAAGGTACCTCAGAGTTAGATATAGCAAAGAGTTGTTCTTCAGGGAATGAGTCATATATTTCAAATTTATCAAGCTCCTTAAGATATGGATATTCTAATCTGGATAGATGATCTACTGCAAGATTTTCTGCTCCCTTCTTATCTTGAATTTCTAAATCGAACTCCTGTAACAATAAAATCCATCTTATTAGTCGAGGTTTTGCATCTGATTTAGTAAGAAGATATCGAAGAGCTGAATGGTCAGTGTAAATGACAACTTTAGATAATATTAAATATGACCTAAATTTATCGAATGCAAAAACCAAAGCCAACAATTCTTTCTCAGTTGTCGTATAATTTTCTTGTGCGGCTGTCAACGTCTTGCTAGCATAGTAGATTGGTTGAAAATGCCTGTCTTTTTGCTGGCTAAGGACTGCACCTACTGCAAAATCACTCGCATCACACATTAGTTCAAAGGGTAAATTCAAATCAAGTGCAACTACAATTGGAGCATTAATTAATTTATCCTTAACAGTATTAAATGCTTCTAAACATTCCTAATTGAAATCGAAAGGCACATCTTTTTCTAGTAAAATCGTTAGAGGCTTAACAATTTTAGAAAAATCTTTGATAAATCTTCTATAAAATCCAACATGTCCTAAAAAGCTTCGAGTAGCCTTAACTGAACTAGGGGGAGGTAATTTTTCAATAGTTTCAGTTTTCGCTTTGTCTACCTCAATCCCTTTGCTAGAAATTTTGTGGTCTAACACAATCCCTTCATGAACCATGAGACATTTTTCCCAATTCAACATAAGGTTCATTTCCTCACATCTTATTAAAACTCGTTTTAAATTTTTAAGGCAAAGATGAAAAGAGTTATCGAATATCGAGAAGTCGTCTATAAATACCTCCACAATGTCTTCTACGAGTTCATCAAAAATGGCATGCATCGCTGAAAAGTAGCAGGAGCATTACATAATCCAAAAGGCATTCGTTGATATGCAAACGTATCGTATGGACATGTAAATGTTGTCTTTTCTTGATCTTCAGTAGCTATTGGGATTTGGAAGTAACCAGAGAGTCCGTCTAGGAAGCAGTAGTACATATGCCTCGATAACCTTTCCAACATTTGGTCAATGAATGGCAAGGGGAAATGGTCTTTTCTCGTGGCATCATTCAGCTTCCCATAATTAATGCAAACTCTCCAACCTGTGATTGTTCTTGTTGGAATTAATTCATCCTTCTCGTTGGCTACAACAGTCATGCCTTCCTTCTTAGGAATAACCTGCACTGGACTTACCCAAGAGCTATAAAAAATAGGATAAATAATTCCAGCATCTAGAAGTTTAATTACCTCAGCTTTAACAACTTCTTTCATGTTAGGATTCAGTCATCTTTGAGCTTGCACACACGGTTTATATTCATCCTCCATTAAAATTTTGTGGGTGCAAAAAAAAGGCTAATACCTTTAATGTCAGAAATTTTCCAAGCCATAGCCCTTTTATGTTCTCTTAATACTTGGATTAACTCTTCTTTCTCCTTGGGTTGCAAGTTAGAAGCAATAATCACCGGTAATGTAGAATTATCTCCAATGAATGTGTATTCCAAGTGATTTGGCAATTGCTTTAGTTCCAATTTGGGAGGTTCTTCGATAGAGGGTTTTTGTTTAAGTTCACTGCTCACCTCAATACACTCATATTTTTCTTATCTTGGAGGGGGTTCATCCGTTTGTATCTTCCCTAACTTAGTGGTAACGTTACCTTCCCTCTCTCCTTGAACAAGACACAGTTCCAACGTGTCCTTAAAAGCTATTTCTTGAAAAGAATCTTCAATAGCATGATCAATAGAATCAATAAAATAACAGGAGTCATTTTGTTTTGGAAATGGGTTTCCGCTACTGAAATAAACTTCGTAATCATCTCTTCAAGGTTTAGCTTTTCCTCTTGCTGGTAAGGTTGTTGTTGGAAGCCTGAAGGGGGTGGTGGTCTCTGATTTCCTTGGCCTCCCCATGAGAAATTTGGGTGGTTCCTCCAACCTGCATTGTAAGTGTTATTGTAAGGATTATTTTGAGGTCGAGGATTATTACCCATATAATTTATTTGTTCGTTCTCCATGCTGGGGTTGAAGGGTAAATATTCTAAGTTGCTCATTCCACCTCTACTCATGTCACACTGCATCACCAGATGTACCTGCCTAAAACCACATTGACCGTCAATCTTTTTATTAAAAGTTCCACTTGGTTTGATAACATCGTGACTGCATCTAAGTTGAAAACTCTAGCTAATTTCATTGGCTTTGTTCTCATGACTTGCCACTGATAGTTTTTTAGTGACATATCCTCAATAAATTCGTAAGCCTATTCAGGTGTTTTATTGTTCAAGGTCCCACCGGAGGCTGCATCAACCATTTGCCTAGTTGAGGGGTTCAAACCGTTGTGAAAAGTTTAAACCTATAGCCATAGAGGTAACCCATGATGAGGGCACCTTCTCAATAAATCCTTGTATCTCTCTCATCCATCATAAAGTGTTTCTAAATCCATCTGCACAAAAGAAGAGATATCATTCCTTAATTTAGCCATTTTAGCAAGCGAAAAATATTTAAGCAAAAATTTTTCGGTCATTTGTTCCCAAGTAGTAATAGACCCTCGTGGTAAGGAGTTCAACCACTGTCTAGCCTTATTCCGTAATGAAAAGAGAAACAATCGAAGGCGAATAGCATCATCAGAAATGCCATTTATTTTAAATATATTGTAGAATTCCAAAAAGTTTACTAAATGCGTATTGGGGTCCTCGTCCTGCAAACCATCAAACTGAACAAACTGTTGTATCATTTTAATAGTATTAGGTTTCAGTTCAAAATTATTTGCAGCAACAGCAAGTCGAAAAATAATCGATTCAGTTCCTGTTAAAGTAGGCTTAGCATAATCATACATAGTACGAGGAGCAGGATTCTAATTTACTAGATTTGTAGCAACCACAGGAGGTAACGGATTGTTCTGATTTTCAGCCATCTCCTCGGTCATATTGGTATTGTCCTCGTGCCCTTCCTCTATATACTGTAGACTTCACCTTATTTCTCTACAGTTTCTATGAGCTATGCTTTAAATTTCACTGTCAAAAAGTAAAGGCCCTAACGGGTTTCTTCTAGTCATAAACTATAAAAACCTACTAGAAGCAAAAGAAAAGAAAAATTAGTAATTAAAAATAAAAACTAAAAAAAAAATTAAATGAAATAAAATAAAAAAATGGCTAAATTAATAAAAATCAAGCATTCCTAATATCTTAGTCCCCAACAACGACGCCAAAAACTTGATGGTCGCTAAACTAACTAAAAATTCGACTAATGCAAGCGCACCTATCGAGCAATAGTATAGTTATGGTGAGACCAAAAATATTGTATCCACAAGGACTAAAAGTACTAGTAATTACTATCTTTTTATTATCTAACCTAAGAATTAAAGAGGTGTTTTTAAACTAAGATTAACTATTTAATTAACTAAGAACACGACAAAGGTAAAAGTTGGAAAATACTGTTGGAAAACCGAAGGTGAAGACAATACCCAAGTAAGAATTCACCTAGACTTCACTTATTACTCCTGAATTAGACGATTTATTCACTTGACTTAATCCGTACAAACCCTGATTTATGTTAATATCTCTCTGGAGACTGAGAACAACTAACTCTAGGTTGATTAATTGAAATCTCTTGCTTATTAAAACCCCTATTGTCTCATTAACTTGATCTATGGATTCCCTTATTAGATTTGACTCTAATTCGGTAGATTTACGTCATCTTATGTCTAGGATTGCATTCAAGTCTGCTTAATTATGCTAGATCTACTCTTAAATAGGGACTTTTGCTCCACTAAATAAGCACATCAGACTTGAATTAATATCCTGAAATATTAAAGCACGATTTAAGAATACATAATTAAGAATAAGAACAAGTATTTATCATATAATTCAAATAGTAATAAGATCTATCCTAGGTTTCATCTCCCTTAGGTATTTGGGGAGTTTAATTCATAACGATGGGGGAAAACATCTCAAAATTGAGAAAAAAACAAAATATAAAGAAACCCAAAGAACTTCTATGGAAATTGAATGGAGATCTTCAGTCTTGAAGTAGATCCTGCTTCCGAGCTAACTCCGATGGTTGTCTTCGAGTATTCTCTACCTTCTACTCTTTGCGTCCCCCTTTGATTCTCTTCTCGGGTGTTTATATAGACTTTGGAATGTCCTAAATAGCCCAAAAGTAGCCTTTTCCGAATAGAATTAGACTTAAGCTCGACAGGGACATGGCTGTGTGGCACGCTCGTGTGATAGTGCTCAGGCCATGTGTAATTCTGACATGGTTTTAAGTCGACATGGCCATGATACATGGGCGTGTTTACCCTAGTGAAAATGCCTAGGCCGTGTGGAACACTGAAATCAGCCTATTTTATCCGTTTTTGGCTTGTTTCTTACTCAATTCACTTTTCTATGCTCTCGTGAGTATAAAACATGAAATTAAAGAATTAGGAGCATCGAATTCAATAAAAGTAATGATAAATCATCCATAAATATTCCAAGCATGGGATATAAATATGTATATATTATGGTTTATCACCCATCTTTATAGCACTTTATTTTATACTTTTCGGCCTTGTAGGTATGTATTAATTTTAACCATGCCTACCCATTTTTATCCCAACCTTAGATTGTCAGTCCTAGAAACAAAACCGATGGTATTGACATTAAATTATAGATTAAAAATAGAGTAAATAGAAATCAAGTTAGTAATTAGGACTAAATAGGAATAATAGCAAAGTGGAGAACTTAAATAGGTAAATTAGGACAAATGGTTAGTGGGGGATTTATTAAAACAAGGGTAGAATTAGGAGGGATCTATAGGATAAATAAACCAAGTTTATAGATGAATTTGGCTATATAGGCTGTCACTTCTCATTTGCTTCTCATGTTTTAATTTCTTTTTTTATTATTTTCTTTGTTTTTACACTTTCTTCAGTTCAAAAGTTGTTGCATTTGGTAGTTAATTTTCCTTCAAAATTTTATTGCGCATGACATTTGTAAGCAACCAAGCACCATTTTCTTTTCTAAATTTTCAAGTAAAATACCAAGTTTTTCTTCTTAAACTTTGGTTCAGTTATTAAGCGGACCACTCGAAAGTCACGAAGGATAGTAAGACCGAAGGTAAACAATCTATTTTCATATCAAATATGCATGAAATGCTTTTGACTAAAGTATCAACGATTTAGTTAGAAAATATAAATAATCTTTGTTTTTTTATGATTTGGCTTCATGAAAATGGTGGATTGAAGCTGGCGAAGCTAAGAAATGTTGTTTAAAATGGTTTTTTTCTTGAGGAAGACGATTAACAGTGACTGATTCTTAAAGGAAAGAGTTAGGTGAGATTAACATTTAATTAACAGTCTAGATCTACAAACATATGTATGTTAAGAGGGTTAAAAGTTAGGAAATAGGGTAAGTATTAGAATAATAAAAATCTACAAGAGATAACGTAAGTAGTGGGCTGTTGTTGAATAGAGAATGAATTAAATTGTTTTAGAGAATATGTGATGTGATTTATCTTTTCTCCCACCTTCAGAAAAATAATCATAGGCATTTCGAGGCTGTCGTTCGTTAGATTTTTCCGAAAGTTAACTATCTCAGTTTCATATCATATAGAAATTTATATAGAGTCCTTGAAAAAGACTTCTTCCTCATAAAAAAGACTTACTGTCTTTGGGATCTGATGCTACACCGCTGCTCAATAACTTAGAGGATCGGCTCTATTACATAAGTCGATTCCTGATTTTTATCTCATATCATGAAATAAATAAGCAGTTCTTATTTATTGTATCGACTCAAAACCTATCGTGAATTGAACATGTGCATGTGTGAAACTAAAAATTTTAATAATCAATATTTATACATTGTATCAATTTAGTTTTGATTCTAAAAATAACCTTTAACTTTTACAGCTTCTATAATTTGATTTTCTTTTTAGTTTTGTTTTTTTATGACTATTTCACCTTAAAAGATAAAAAAAAATAATTTATCAATTAAATTTGATCCAAAATATATTAAAATTAAAAATATAAAAATTTTATCTTTTTTATTGTTTTAAATTTAACTTTGAATGTTACACATAAAAGCAAAACTGTAAAAAATACAAAATTGCACTATATATATGTTAGGGAATTGAACTTTTTAGATAAATATTAAATTGACACAATGTATAATCGATGAGAGCTAAAATTACTATTATGTCAATATTAAAAGCTGTCAAAGTTTTATAAAATGTTCGGCGATGGAAAACATCAAACTGGTTGAATCAAAAAACGATGGTTTAACCTAATAGCCTATATACTAAACAACACGTCATTGCAACGAATTAGTGACTCCTCCTTCAGCCTACGTACTAAGCCGTGGCACTAGCTAGCAGGTGTAACATCCTGAAATAGGGCCTAAACGGAACAGTGGTTGTGAAACCACAAATCCGAGGTATAAAAATTTATTTTATTATCATTTTAAGGTCTATGGCATGATTGCCTGATTGTGTGAAAATTTCGTTTAGAAATTTTTTCGATAGAGGGTCCAATTTGATATTTAGGGACTAAATCGAATAATTTGCAAAACTTGCAATCTAGAAGTTTTTAGTATGAAATTACTTTGGAATATTAATGAGAAGATATTAAATAGAAATTTGACCAATTTCTAAAATTTTGGACAAAAATAGGCTTGTACATGAAAATTTCCAAAGAAAGGTATTAAGGGTATTTTGGTCATTTGGTAATTAAAAGATTAAAAAAAGGAAAAAGATGGCAAAATATGTCCATCTTCGTCATTAGGATGAAAATTAAAGGGTTCTCCATAGCTAGGGTTTGTTTCAAGCTTCCAAGCTCCATAGTAAGTGATTCCAAGCCCCGTTTTTAATGTTCTTTACGTTTTTGAAATCCCGGTAACTCGATTTAGCTTATGCAAGCAATAATTCAACCTAGGGTTCATATTTGGAAAAATAACCATAGGTGAAATTTGTGTATTTTGATGTTTTATGATAGAATATGAGGTTTTAAATTATGTTAGACAACTTGTGCTACTCGGTTTTAAGTGAAAACGAGTAAAAGGGCTTAATCGGTAAAAATACCTAATAGTCATAAGTACATGTTAGAGTAAGAATTTGATGTTGTCATAGAAGGGAAAAATGATCAGCATGTTATAAAACATAAGAAAATAGGATGAATTTTAATTTCTGAGCCTTGGGGAAAAAGTGTAAATATGTAAAAGTTTAGGGGCAAAAATGTAATTTTTCTAAAGTTTGGGTCAATGACTGTTTTAATAAATGTGAGTATTAAATAAGCTAATTTTTTTTATTATAGATCAAGAAGAACAAAATCCGGAGTTAGACCGGGGAAAGAAAAAGATAGTGGACTAAATCGATATAGTTGATCGTATTTTGTTTCGAGGTAAGTTTGCGGTAAATAAATGCAATATTCTGTTATTTTATGTTAATGTTGTTAATTTCCAGCATGTGTATATTTATTTTATGAAATTATTCAAAGAAGACTTAAGCATGAATTGACGGAGAAGTAATTTCAGAAAGTCCCAGTTGAACCTTAGGAATGTGTGGGATACAAATGTCATGACATTAGGGTTCAAGGATACCATGTAAGACCATGCCAAGGCATGGCAATTGGTAAGGTTTCTAAGGAAAGGAAATCATGTAAGACCATGTCAAGACATGGCATTGATAAGTTACTATAAGGCAAAGGTCCCATGTAAGACCATGCCAAGGCATGGCATTGGTGAGTTCATAAGGCAAGGCTACCATGTAAGACCAAGTTAAGACATGGCAATGGTAAGTTTCAAAAGGATACCACGTAAGACCGTGACAAGTCATGGCAATGGTAAGGTACCCGTGTATCCTTAGTATTCCAAGTGGTTCAACGGGAAAATTTAAAGAGAATATCAATGTAAGGTAAGGTAAGACGAGTTATACTAAAAAGGTAAGACAAGTTCATGCTAGAAGAGCAAAGGTAAGTACATAATGTTCATGTATGCTTGATAAGGAAAAAGGTAAGTAAAATGTATTAATAAATTTGATTATGTAAGTAAGTATTTAAGTAAGTGAGTACGTGAAGAAGTTTAAAATATGTCCATGACAATTAATGAAGTTGCATTAAGTAGTATCATGCCAAGTAGTAAGATAATTCATATGAATGTTGTTATTTATTTGCATGCAAACTTACTAAGCTTAATGCTTACCCCCTTTATTTTCCTTCTTTTATAGTTTTGTCAAACTAACTCGGGGATCGCAAAGTACGTCGGAGGTCAGGGCACACTATCACGAGGATTATTTTGGTATAGCTAGACGTTTCATTTTGAGTATGGCATGTATAGCATCATAGCCATTTTGTGCGTATGATCTTATGATATGGTTGATGAATGGTATGTAAATGTTTGATAATGATTAGTTGTTGGAATGGCTAATCAAGGACATGTTTGGTGTTATGTATGCCTAAATGCTAGTTATTCCATGGAAATCATGAAAAAGGTGAAATTAGCTTTAAAATAGTATCGGACAGCAATAATGACGTGGATTTGGAAAATCACTAAAAATAGTAGAAATGGATTTAGATAGTGAATGAGATAGAGAATTTAAGCTTGATGAGTTTATTTTCATATGGATGGAACAAAACAGGTATATGAGTTATATTTTATGAGATATTTAAATTTTTGAGAAACAGGGCCAGAGCGATTTCTGGATCCCCTATTCTGATTTTGGAAATTCACAAAAAATTGTACAAAAATAATTAGAAGTCATGCTTTATATGTATAGATTCCTTATTGAGCCCAGTTTTATGAGAAATAAACGATATAATAATTGAAACTCTGTACAGGGAGATATTTGATTCGTAATACACAGGGGTCAGAGTAGTAGAACCCTGAAACAGGGGAGACTTTAACTAATAAACTGTACTAGTTGGCCTGACCAAAAATTCTAGAAAACAATTAGTTGATAGATATATGAGTCTAGTTTTAGGGAATATTTACGGAATTGGATTTCGAGTTTTGTAACTCGAGATATGAATTTTTAAGCGACTGTGCTGCAGTTAGCCAGCTTGTCTAAAAGTTCTAAAATAAATTGTTTGAGCTGTTTAATTAATGAAATAAGTCTGTTAACACCTCGTGCTCAACTCTGGCGACGGTCTCGGGTTTGGGGTGTTACAGAAGGTATGATAGTTTAACATAAATATCAATCAAACAAGCCCTTCTCGAGGATAAACTGAGAACAAGTTACCTAAAAACCATCGTATAACCGAAGAAAATCCTCCCTAGATTAAACTCAAACATTATGAAACTCCAACTTAAGGCCTCTTTGGCCTTATAATAAGGACCAATCCTACATTGGCCCTATCATAGTTATGTTTCAGGGAAAACGTCAGACTCCTAGGACTAACCCGAGTTGGAAGTCACCGAGTTGATAAGATAACTACAGCCTTCATGTTGTTTTTCTCTATATTTGGTATAAGTCCAACATTGATACGTTGGATCTTTATATATATATATATATATATATATATATATATATAAATTTGAACAATCATACTTATGTTCAAATATGAATATATGTTGAAAAGAAATAAAAATTTAGGTAATAAAAAGGGTTAAATTACTTTTTGATATCTGAACTTGACTGATATTCCCATATTGTGGAACCCTAAACCTTAAATTTGACAATTGATTCTACTTTAGGGCTTGGATTTTTTATCTAAATTAAACCTTGAATTTTTAGTTGTTCTCACAATGGGGTTTGAATTTTTTTTTTTGGTTTAAGTAAGTCCGTAAAAACCCTAGAGTTTAGGCCCCTATGTGGGAACAATTTTCAAGTTGAAAGACTAACTTGGACAAAAAAAGTTTAAGCCCCATAGTGGGAACGATTACCTAATTCAAGTCTCAACGTGGGAACAATTTACTCAGCTCAAAACCTAACTTTGGAAAAAAAAAAGTTCATACTCCAATGTAAAAAAGTTACTAAATTAGATCCAAATAATGATTTAATCTTAACATATATGATATTTTGTGTGGGAAAATTTGGAGCAGTGTTTACATCCATACCTTTCCCCACCTTTGCAGCACTTTATTTTATACTTTTCGGCCTTGTAGGTATGTATTAATTTTAACCATACCTACCCATTTTTATCCCAACCTTAGATTGTCAATCCTAGAAATCGGACCGATGGTATTTGTAAGAGCCCAAATTTGACCGGGCTGAAAACTAAATAAATAAATAAACAGTTGTTTATTTAACAGTCTAAGTTCATGTTACAAAGCCCAAACAGTGGGCCCAAAATCAAATATTTCAGACCCACTAACCCGGTTACTACCCAGCAGACCTAAAACTACCTAGCAGACCCATTTACACTCCAAACCCAAATCAAAAATGGCTCAAAAGCCCAAATAACTTTAAGGAAACAGGAAACCCTAGGGTTTCCTAAGGACTACAGCACCGCAGTAGCTTCTGGAAGCCTTGGGGAGTGTCTATTGAATTTCCCAAAATCGAGGCCATTAATGAGTCTTCTCAGCATAGCCTGGATGACTCCTCAGTTACCAATCAGCGCCTCGTTGACACCACCGCCAGACTTCAGGCCTCCATCAACGCCAGCAACCCCTCCATTACCGGATTTTTCGTAAGCACCTGCAAAAAAAAGGAAAGAAACACAGCAAATACGAAAAACAAAAAAAGGAAACTAAAGAGATTTAGCAGATCACAATCAAGGATATGATACAGCAGACAAAAAATGGAAAGAAATCTTTGATTTCTTTCCAGTTTATGTAATCACAGTAGTGGCTATAAAAGCCCGAAATCAAACCATTGTAAAAAGAGGGGATTTTGATGAAATAAAAAACTTATTTACAGATATCCATTCAGAAGTGTTACACGCAATCTTAAGGTGATACATATACTCTATATTCTACTGTTTTTTTACCATCGTTTGCAAATCGATTACTGAGATATTAAAAAAGAAAGAGGTTACCTGTGACTTACCATGGAAAGCGAAGGCTTTTAGCCTTTTTGAACCTCCGTGTACGACGGCGCGTGAGCGCGTGCGGGACCACTGGTCGGAGTGTGGCCTACAGAGGCCAGACCCCGGGGTTCCCTTCCTCCCTCTCTCTTTCAGACATTTTCTCTGAGTTTTTTTTTTTAAAAAATAGGCTTCCAAATGATTTTTTTTAAAGTGAAATTTGGCTTATATAGCCCAAGAGAAACGACGCTGTTTTTGCTTAGTTTGATAAGCTTAAAACGACGACGTTTTAAGACCCTAGGATCCGCGCGTTGACCCAATTACCCGGGGAGGATCCGCGCGTTGACCCGATTACCCAGGGAGGATCCGCACATTTTCAAAGATTGAGTTAATTACCCAATTGGTCCTTCCACTTTTTTTTGTGTTTATAATTATGTTTCATTCTATTTCTAATTTAGCCCTAATGAATTAATTTTATTTCAATTTAGTCCCAACAGAAAGCATTCCAAGGCATATAACGAAACGCTGCCGTTTTGGGAATAGGGCAATTTGCCCAATGAGTCCCTTTTATTTTACGCGCGTTTTAAATTGGGCCTTAATTCAGCCTTATTTCTTTTAAATTCGTCCTGTAATTTTGTTGAACTTTAAATTTAGCCCTATATTCATTTTATTATTATTATATATATATTTTTTTATATGTAGATATTGTTTTATTTTTTAAAAAAAGACCTTACTTTTATATTATACACTATAAGATTATTTTATCATATATATATTATTACTATTTATCGTATATTATTTTTCACAAATTATTATTATTATTTTCCATCATTATTTTTATATATTATTATATTTTACTTGTATTATATATTTATTAATTATTTATATATATTATCCTTACATATATACTTTCTTTATTTTATATCATATCTATTATAATTCTTATCTCCTATATATTCAAATTATATTTTATTATATAACATTTATTATATTTCATTTTTATTCCATAATTATTTTTTAATATATGCTATGTATATCATATACTATCTACTATATTATTTATTATTCATTATATTATTTAAAATTTCAAAGTTTGTAAATTGAATTATATTTTTAACTCATATTATACACATATTAAATTATTAATTATTTATTTATTATGTATTATTTTAAAACAATTTTTTATGTTATTTGTTATTTTATAAACAACTTAGTGTCAATACTTTGATACGAGTGAACTCCAATTTACAAAAAATCAAAATACTTTAAAGAGGATTACATCTTAAAAATTTTAAATTTCCAGTATTAAAGACACTTGATAATCAATTAGGCACTAATTTTTGGGAGTTACGAGGGTGCTAACCCTTCCTCGTACGTAACCGGCTCCCGAACCCATCTTCTGATTTTGTAGACCAAAACTAATGATTTTAAAACAAAATGTTTTAAAGGTAATCCAATCACACCTAAAGAAGATTGGTGGCGACTCCCGTTTTCATTTTTAAAGTCGATTCCCATTTTCAAACACTCGATTTAAAAATGGTTTCGACAGCTTGGCGACTCCACTGGGGATTAATAAGAGAGTCAAGTCGTATAATTGATTACCTCTTGTCTTAATGTCGGAAATTAAAAATTTTAAAATATAATCCTCTTTGCATTACATGTGTTTGTATTATTGCATGTGTTGATATATTATGATACGCTTTGCATTTGCATGACCGTTGTGGTCATACTCTTAAGTGGGAGTGAGAAACTACGCCTTCGTGAGGTTTTCGCCTTCGTGCAGGATAGTGAATCACTTTCGGAATACATCCGTACTTATGGTTTCGTGAGATTTTCATCTCCATGTAGCCATAGGGAAATGTATTCCCCTAAACCGAACTCGATTCAAATGAGCCTATAATGGGTGAGAACCGAGGAATCTACTGGTTCGGGTACCTCAAACTTTAGAACCAACCTCATATCAAAAGACCGTATGAGCCCAACTTAGTTAGGTTTAAACTTTAGATATTACCCTTATAAGTTATCATTGAAATTTATTGATATCATGTGACACTGACTATTTCTTTTCTTTTGTTTGCATGTTATTTTGCATTTACAAAGATATCGATTCGCGATCAGTTTCTAAGTTAGGAAGTTTTATTATGGAGAACGGACTTCTTGATAGAGTGGAAGGCAACGCCAACGTCCATAGATGGTCCGAGCAAACTCAACTAGAAAAAGGAGATAGTATAGCTGAGGGATACGTGTCGGAGTCGTCAGATTACACTCGTATTAGTGTCACGCAGAATAATCTCCAGGAGCTTAAGGAAATTTGGGATAGTAAGGCAAAGAGACCAAACAGTTATTCTATGGTAATTACGGAGACTTACCTTACTTGCTTGATGTTCAGATAGACGAGTACTTATTCCGAGCCCTTACTCAGTTTTGGAACTCGGCGTACAGTTGTTTCACTTTTGGGGAAGTAGACATGGTACCTGCTGTGGAGGAGTACACTACCTTGCTTCGTTGTCCCAGGTTTCAGAATGATAGGATCTATTCTCGAGCTGCTTGTGTCCCTACCTTTTGGAAGAAATTGATGATTATTATGGGGATGAGCGAGCAGTGGGCCACGGCCCGAATTAAGAAAAAGGGTGAATGCAAGTGCATTTCGTGGGATACTTTAAAAGATTTGATTCTGACACACCCTGATGAGACGAAGAAGGTAGATATTTTTGCCTTAAGTTTGTATGGATTAATGGTCTTCCCTAGGGCTTTGGGATATGTGGATGAGGCAACCACAGATCTTTTTCATCGACTTAGTAAAAAGGTTACTTCTGTCCCTGTAATTTTGGCAGAGACAGCATGGATTGAGGCAGTTCGTACCAGTGACTCAGGAGTTGGCTCAAAGTGAGTTCGTATATAGAGGAGCCGATTACAAGAGGAAGGTTAGTGAAGTTTCTAGTGCTTGGAAAAAGACTTTTCAGTTGAAAGGAGTAGCTATTGGCCCGGCAACCACACCGGAATACGTTGAATGGAGAGGCAGAAGGGTTAACGATAACATCCCCAAGCCAAGCATGGAAGGAGCTCAACCGATAGAAAAATATTTGCAAGTAAGGCCCTCAGAGTTGGAAATTATGAACCAAGAGTTTGAGAGAAAGAACTTGGAGCTCGAGAAGAGGATAGCAAAGCTCGAGGAAGAAAATATATACTTGAGCCTAGACATCAACGTTCAAAATATGGAAGTTGAAAAAGAAAGGAAGGAGAAAAGAAAGATTGAGGAAGATCGAGATGATTTAAAGGAGCATTACAAAAGGGCACAAGTATCCTTGAAGAGAGCGAGAATAGAAAGGTCTTTAGATCAGTTGCAGAAAGAGGTCCGAGAGGAAAAGTCCAAAGCCGAATATTGGGAGAGGAAGTTCCAAGAGATGCAATTATGGAATTTGACCTTAGAGAAAGAAAATCAAGGGTTAAAAACTAAGGTGATTGAGCTTGGGTGATCCCTTCATCTGCAACGAAGTTGTGATTCCACGGTAGAGGTAAAGAAGCTAAAAGGCAAAGTTGAGGAGTTGGAATCAGCATTGCAAGATAGTAAGCTTTTTATTGAGCAGCTTGAGGCACGAGAGGATTATTTAAAGGGAGAGCTGCGCCAGTCTAAAGAACAAGTCTGAGATAGAGATTACCTTATTGGAGAAGCCATAATTCAGATCCGAAAGGTAGCTGAACACGTTCGAGACTTGGCAGTACGAGCTGACGTATTGAGTATGATGCATGAGTTATCGTTGGATATAGGTCGAGAGTTAGCCCTTTTTATTATATAGAGTTAAAATTTGGGCATTAGGGCGAAAGCGTATTTGTAATTCTCTTATATGTAAAGATATTCTTTTTCTAAATAAAGTTTTCTAAATGAGATTGAATCGAGATCGATACCTTTTGCATTCATTTGCATCTTATAGCATTTCATTGCATCATTTGCATTCAAAATTATAAAAAGACCCTAATTAGTTAAAGTTATTAAAAAGAGAAAGAAAAAGAGAGAGAGAGAAGAGAGTCACGGCTGAGTGAAAAAAAGTTGAATGGGAATTAACGACGTTCCTTTACATATCCCCGACTTTTGTGTCAGGAGGGACAGCTTACCTGGAGAAGGGGGTGTTTGGAAATGAAAATCATCCCATCAATGTCATACATGAGGAAGGGACTAAACAAAGAAACCTTGAGGGCATTCGCCCTTACGAACCGGGAAGTTCTTTAAACAATTGGACTGCAGAAGAACTTTCTGTAATCTTTAGGAATTTTACGGAGTAATATTCAGAACACTCTTGTTGCTCTACAGCCTAGGAGTAATGAGATTTCTTTTGAGAAGTGGGCTCACGTTCAGACATTTTTATTTTCAATAAAACATACTTTTATTATTTATCCGAGTAAATATTCTTTCATTCTGATTCTTTTGACCTTTGACATTCTTTATAAATTTTCATTTCATGTAAATAGTCATTCTTGAATTCATTTATTCCTTGTATATTCTTTTGTGTGTCTATCATAGATCCCTAGATATCAATGACACGGGCAATGATACTACAGATTCAGAGTTCCTTTTGAGTGGGATATGTGTTTAGAGGAATCTCAGTACTTTGAAGGTGACAGAAATTGCGACTTGTTTCTGAATTTGTTGAAAATGGTTTTTACCCCATGAAGTGGTGGTAGGAAATATAGCCTTAGAGGAAGGAAAGATTACGAAATTGGAATTATCTGAGGAGACAAAATAAGACCTTGTTGAGACTATTATGGGAATTCAAAATTGTGGTCCAAAGACGCATGCAGGAAGATTTGCAATTACCAGGATAAACATGAGGTTTTGGGCCACTGTTGGTCCACCATGGAAAGGGATCGCATCAGTTGTACAATGAATGCCAAATTTAAAGGAGTCAAGACTTATGGGCCATGTATGTTATGGGCCCGAGCTCGTCGAAAGTTTCAAGCTGACAATGACTCATCTTTGTAGACGTCAACTACTCCAGTAAGAGGGGGAGATAGCTTCATATGCCAATATTACAAAGTCAAAAGTCATCCATTTCAAAAAAAAAAGATTATATAACTGCACAATGCCAAAAGTTTGCAGTGTTTTCAAAGATAATGTGACATACCACAGTACAACAAAGGTTGCCAAAAGAAAAGAAAAAGAAGAAAAAAAAACAAATTATAGAAGATGACCGAGACTGGTAAAAATTGGCATAAGAAACTACTGCCTACTCTCTATGCTTATGCTGGGGCAAACACCTTTAATTCCAGTTGTTTCAAAGGTTCCAACCATCATCCTTGGAATGGGTGCATTGTTTGGCTTTCTTGAGCAGTCTGATGTGCCGTCAATAACTGCGATGGTTAGCTCCAGGCGATGGCCATTGATTTCCAAAGAATGGGGCATCGGTCAGTATACGATCTCTGAAGCTTAAATGATAGATTCTTTCTTCAAAACCAGTTTACGACAAAGTGGATGATTTCAGATCACGAAAGAAGCTCTCTTAGACTTCTATACAAGTTCGGGAAGAGGAAACCCGATCAAATCATTATTTTCGTGGATGGGGTTAGCGAGTCTCAATTCAATCAAGTTTTGATCAAGTTATTGAGGCTTGCAAGTTCCTTGACGAGAAGTGGAACCCTAAAGATTATGGTTATTGTTGTACGAAAAACCATCATACCAAGTTTTCTCAGCAGGGATCTCCTGACAATGTGCTACATGGTACTGTCATTGACAACAAAGTATGTCATCCAAAAAACAATGATTTTTACCTTGGTACCCAAGCTGGAATGATTGGAATCACGAGGCAGATCTACTATCATGTTCTCTTAGACCAGGCTGGGTTTTCGGCTGATGATCTGCAAGAGTTTGTTCATTCTCTATCCTATATGTATCAAAGGAGCACCACAGCCATATTTGTTGTGGCTCCTATTTGCTACGCTCATTTGGCAGCTTCACAGTTGGGGGCAATTTATGAAGATTAGGGATGCTTCAGAAACATCATCGAGTCATGGTGGGATGTATGCTCCGGGAGTAATCTCTGTACCTCAGCTTTCCAAGTTGAAGGATAAAGTTAGCAACTTCATTCTTGTCTGCTGAGAATAATTGAACCATCTTTTTGTAGGGTTTGACAAACAACAGCCAGGACTGCTGTTGGGGCAATCCCTTTCTCATGGGTTTATGAATCAAGATTTTTCCTCCAAGCTTTGATGAAGTCAAGAATTGAATACCTCTAGTAAACTTAACTTGAAAATATTCATCCTAAGCAAATGTACCAAGAATGGATGACACTGACTTATGACAAAGAAGGTCCGTCCAAAAGAATTTCATAAAAGAAATTTTAAACACATGTTGAACTCAAGAAAGTCTTCATGGAGCTAGCGTATAAACGCTCAAGCGGCGATATCTAGGGCATCTAACTTTTGTCTTGTTTACTATCTTTAGATTCTCTTTCTTCTCAAAGATAGGCTTTCAAATTAATTTCCTTTGTATTTTTTTGACAAATTCGTTCAAATCCAATTATTCTTAAGATTAAATTCATCTTTCATTATTCCTAAAGCATGTTGCATTAAAATAATGATGGATGAACTAAATAATTTTCACAAATGAAGTTTTGCTCATTACTCTAGAAATTTCTAGATAATACAAGAAACTAAAACTGAACAATTGTTCGAAGAATTCACGTAAGTGAGGTTCGAAAGAACTCAAGAAAATTCTCTCTTTAGTCCAAAATGATGATTGGACAAATCAAACGATTCGATCCTAAGAGAGGATCATCTTACGGACATTTTTGGTGGGTCATAGCATTTGGAGAATGGTACAAACCCACAGGCGGAGTAGGAATGATATTTCGAGAGAAATAAGGATAAACTTCGACGAAAGAATGGATGGTGACATCTGGAATAGGGGTCATGTTCATAAACATTTTGCATTATAACAGGTTTAATTAGGAGCATTTGATTCACTTCGATCATAGCATCCTAATCATTAGGCATGAACTCATACACATTATACAGGTTATGTCCTTCAAGAGACAATGAAGATTGATGCGCCTTAACCCCCTAAGCAGTAGGGTAACAGGCTAAAGCATAGCAGATCTGATTTTTGGATGTTCTCACACCAAAACAGATCCAAGATAATAGATCTAGCATCTCCATTTCGACAGAGAGCAGACACATAGCAGATCTAACCTTCAGATGTTTATACTGAAGCAAGATCCAAGATGGTTTGGCATCCTTATGCTTACAAGGAACAAATCGAAGACATAGCTGATTTGGCTTTCACATGCTTACGATGAAGCAAATCTAAGATGATTTGACATCTCTGTATTATCAGTGAACAAATCAAAGTTTAGCGCCTCCATATTCGACGAAGAGCAGACACATAGCAGATCTAACCTTCAGATGTTTATACTGAAGCAAGATCCAAAATGGTTTGGCATCCTTGTGCTTACAAGGAACAAATCGAAGACATAGCTGATTTGGCTTTCACGTGCTTACGATGAAGCAAATCTAAGATGATTTGGCATCTTTGTATTGTCAGTGAACAAATCGAAGTTTGGTGTCTCCATATTCGACGGAGAGCAGACACATAGCAGATCTAACCTTCAGATGTTTATACTAAAGCAAGATCCAAGATGGTTTGGCATCCTTGTGCTTACAAGGAACAAATCGAAGACATAGCTGATTTGGCTTTCATGTGCTTACGATGAAGCAAACCTAAGATGATTTGGCATCTCTGTATTGTCAGAGAACAAATCGAAGTTTGGCGTCTCCATATTGGACAAAGAGCAGACACATAGCAGATGTAACCTTCAAATGTTTATACTAAAGCAAGATCCAAGATGGTTTGGCATCCTTATGCTTACAAGGAACAAATCAAAGACATAGCTGATTTGGCTTCCACATGCTTACGATGAAGCAAATCTAAGATGATTTGGCATTTCTGTATTGTCAGAGAACAAATCGAAGTTTAGCGTCTCGTTGAATTCGAATAATCAAGTACCCTTTTAAGTTTTCAAAGGTTTTCAAAATGTGAGCAACTGTCTTGGAATGGCAAAGCAATATGTCCTAACTTATTGGATGTAGTGTTTTGTTGTTTTGAGATAGGGATTTCTAAAAAGCTAACTTAGTGTCAATACTTTGATACGAGTGAACTCCAATTTACAAAAAATCAAAATACTTTAAAGAGGATTACATCTTAAAAATTTTAAATTTCCAGCATTAAAGACACTTGATAATCAATTAGGTACCAATTTTTGGGCGTTACGAGGGTGCTAACCCTTCCTCAGACGTAACTGCTCCCGAACCCATCTTCGATTTCGTAGACCAAAACTAATGATTTTAAAACAAAATGTTTTAAAGGTAATCCAATCACACCTAAAGAAGATTGGTGGTGACTCCCGTTTTCGTTTTTAAAGTCGATTCCCTTTTTCAAAAACTCGATTTAAAAATGGTTTCGACAGTATTGACATTAAATTATAGATTAAAAATAGAGTAAATAGAAATCATGTTAGTAATTAGGACTAAATAGGAATAATAGCAAAGTAGAGAACTTAAATAGGTAAATTGAACTTAAATAGGTAAATTAAGACAAATGGTTAGTGGGGGATTTATTAAAAATGATATTTCCTTTAAACTGTGATGTTTTGAGAGAAGAATCAAGATTCATTCGTTTTAAAAGAGTACAAACATCACATCCAGCATGATTGGACATGATATCTTTAATCTTTCGTAACTAAAATCATCTCATGATTTATAAAACTTGTTTAAAAGGATATTTTAAATATTTAGTCAAACGAGAAATTGCAACCCAGCATGTTAGGGCACTATTTCTCGAATTTCTAAGTATTCGAAACATTGCCTTGCTCTTTTTTTTTTAAAAAAAAAAGTTTCTTTTTAATTAAACAAGATACGACTTTTGGTTTAAAAAAATGATATGTTTTAAAATAACCTAATTTCAGTATATATATATATGTTTTATCACTTCATGCAAATAAAGTAAAGGTGACGAACAATGATCTAAATTATCTAATATGCTATTATTTCATGCATGGTCATAAATAGTATCGTTACATACAAAGTATAGAATATAGTGAATTCAATAGCATAAATTGTATAACACATACATAACAACATTTTATACAAATATATCTAAATTATCATAAATAAACTAATTTTACGAAAATAAATAAATAGAAGAATATAATGATATGTAAAATCTAATCCATTTAAAAAAATATTAAAATAAAAGAGAATTTAAAAATAAATAACAAGTTAAGTGTATGAAATATAAAAGTAAGTTATTTAGAAATATATTAAATGATGTAAGAACAATAAAGAGAACCTATCTTTTTAAATATATATATACATATATAGGTTTTACTATAAAATACAATAACTTAATATGCAAGAAAAATAATGTACTAAATATTACTATTTCACTTATAAAAATTTTAAAAATATATATAAGTAATAAGATAATGTATACTTTATAATAAAAAAAGGTAATGCAAGGAAATATGGTAGAATATGTATAGTGTATAATATAATTTTCAAATAAAATATATAATAATATAAACCATATAATAAGTAATATAAAAATATATAATAAAATGTATATAATATAATATATATAAAAGAAAAATAGATATTATAAAGAATAATATATACTAAAATATAGTATGTAATAAAAATACATAAATAAAATATAATGAAATATAATATAATAAAGAATATATAAAATAATAATAATATAATAAGTATCTTTCATATAAAAATATAGTAAGATAAATAATATATATAATAAAAAATATATAGCATATAGCAAAATATAAATATAATAGAATAATAATGTATATATATATAATAAAAATATATAATAAAAATTTTAAAAAAAATAATATAATGGATAATAAAAATATGTATTATTTTATATAACTAATATTAAAAATATATAAAGTATTTAACATAAAAAAAATAAAAAAAGGATTAAAATTGAATTTAATTAAAGAGTCTGGGGTTAATTTAAAAAAAACAAAAAAACAAATTTTAACCTAATTGAAACGCATTCCAAAACTATAAGGGACTTACTAGGAAATTTGCCCTAATCCCAAAATGATGTCGTTCTTCAGAACAAATTTTAATAGCAATTAGGATTAAATTGAAACAGATATAAAAGATTAGGGTCGAATTAGAAATAAATAAAATGAATTTATAAAAATTAAAAAATGAGAGAGGACCAATGGGGTAATTAACCCATTTTACGAAAACACGCGGATCCTCCTCGGGTAATCGGGTCAACACGTGGATCCTCTGTTGAAACGACGCCGTTTTGGAGCTTATCGTTTTAAGCTAAACGACGTCGTTCTATTTACACTATTTAAATTAGTTTTCAACCCAAAAATTCATTTTTTGAATCTGTTTTTTTTTTTAAAAAGAGGCTTGGAAACTCTCTGAAAAAGAGGAGAGTGCAGTCCTCCTGGCTCCGGCCTCCGTCGGGCCAAGCCCCGATCACCGGACTCACGCACCCACTCGCCCACGCGCCTCTACTGACTCCGCCCTATACGGCGGTCTGAATGCGAAACGTTTCGTTTTACGATGAAAAAAAGGTAACCTCCAGTGTTTCCTTTTAGTATTTATTTATATATATACTTGGAATAAATGAAAAAAAACAAAATGAATCACCTTTACTTTCGATCGACTGTTGATATTGTAAGTTTGTGTAACACTGCGTTTTTTATTGAATCTATGTATTCTTTTTTCTGTAAAAGAAAATCCCCCCATTACAGTAAAATCCTTCGGCTTTTATAGCCTCTGTTTACAAGTTTGAATATTCTCTGCTCGATTTCTTGCCTTTGTTTGCTTAGTTTCCTTTTCTGTTACATTTTCTTTTTCTGTGTTTGTTGGTTTCCTTTTTCTGTCTTGCAGGTACCAAAAATCCGGCGAAGATCGCGTTGTGGATGCGAATCTTGCCTTGATGACCACAGGACGGCTTCTGCTGCGAAGATCCCGGCACCGATGGAGGCGCAAAGGTCAGTGATGAAGCCTGAAATTGCGGTGGTGACGATCGGAGTGCCCAAAACCTCTGGTCAACGCTTTGATGGACCACGTGCAAGGTGACCGTCAATCTGACCGGCATTGATGAGGGCCAGCTGGGGTGACGTGAGGAGACAAGGCTATTGATGGCCCTTACTTCGGGAGCTGGAATGGCTCTGACGTGGTGAAGCTTCTGGAACGGCTCTTACGGCACTGAGGTTCCAAGGAAACCCTAGGATTTCCTACTGGTACTTTAAGTCATTGGGCCTTTTGGGCCTGAGTGACTTGGGTCTATTTAGGTATTTAGGTGTAATGGGTCTACTGGGGTAGTGATATAGTCTGGTGTGGGTAGTAACCGGGTATAGGGCTTTTGCATTTGGGCTTATCAGGCCTTGAGGCCTGTTTATTGTAAATGGACTGTTTAAATAAACATTCATTTATATTTTTTTATTTTTGGTTTTATTTATTTAATCATGGGCTCGGGCAGAAATGGGTTATTACAGCTGCCCCTCTTTGCTGATTGTCGTGTAATGATAATAGAGCAAAGACTATAAAGGACCCATTTTGCCCGGTTTGGCCTAATCTTGAGATCTTTCTTCAAATGGTCTTCAACCTATCTGCAACTTCAGAGGTATTGGACCATAAATATGATAGCTTCAATTTGCTTCACTTGTAAATTTAGGAAGGCAATATCTGCTATCTGTGATCTGCTCCCCGTCTAATAAAGAGACGCCAAATCTGTTATCTTCGATCTGCTCCCCGTCTAATACAGAGAGCCAAATTTGCTTTTTCAATCTGCTCCCCGTCTAATACAGAGATGCCAAATCATCTTGGATCTGCTTCAATGAAGGTCAGATATGTTGTTTTCAATCTGCTCCCCGTCTAATACAGTGATGCCAAATCATCTTGGATCTACTTCAATGAAGGTCAGATCTGCTATGTCTTCAATCTGCTCCCCGTCTAATACAGAGATGCCAAATCTGCTATCTTCGATCTGCTCCCCTTCTAATACAGAGACGCCAAATCTGCTTCTTCAATCTGCTCCCCGTCTAATACAGAGATACCAAATCTGTTATCTCCGATTTGCTCCCCGTCTAATACAAAGATGCCAAATCTGTCATCTTGGATCTACTTCGATGAAGGTCAGATTTGTTATGTCTTCGATCTACTCCCCGTCTAATACAGAGATGCCAAATCATCTTGGATCTGCTTCAATTAAGGTCAGATCTCCTATGTCTTCGATTTGCTCCTTGTAAACACTAGAATGCCAAATCATCTTAGATCTTCTATGTGTCTGCTCTCCGTCGAATATAGAGACACCAAACTTCGATTTGCTCTCTGACAATACAGAAATGCCAAATCATCTTAGATTTGCTGCATCGTAAGCACGTGAAAGCCAAATTAGCTATGTCTTAGCCTGTTGCCCTACTGCTTAGGAGGTTAAGGCGCATCAATCTTCATTATCCCTTGAAGGACATAACCTGTATAATGTGTATGAGTTCATGCCTAATGATTAGGATGCTATGATCGAAGTGAATCAAATGCTCCTAATTAAACCTGTTATAATGCAAAATGTTTATGAACATGACCCCTATTCCAGACGTCACCATTCATTCTTTCGTTGAAGTTTTTCCTTATTTCTCTCGAAATATAATTCTTACTCAGCCTGTGGGTTTGTACCATTCTTCAAATGCTATGACCCACCAAAAATGTCTGTAAGATGATCCTCTCTTAGGATCAAATCATTTGATTTGACCAATCATCATTTTAGACTAAAGAAAGAATTTCCTCGAGTTCTTTTGAACCTCACTTACGTGAATTATTCGAACAATTATTCTGTTTTAGTTTCTTGTATTATCTAGAAATTTCCAGAGTAATGTGCAAAACTTCATTTGTGAAAATTATTTAGTTCATCCATCATTATTTTAATGCAATATACTTTAAGAATAATGGAAGATGAATTTAATCTTGAGAATAATTAGATTGGAACGAATACAAAGGAAATTAATCTGAAAGCCAATTTTTGAGAAGAAGGAAAATCTAAAGATAGCAAACAGGACAAAAGTTAGATGCCCTAGATATCACCGCTTAAGCGTTTATACACCAGCTCCATAAAGACTTTCTTGAGTTCAACATGTGTTTAAAAGATCCAAAGTAGTTTGTTGATGCCTCGATATGTAACATACTTCACTTCTCGTTGAATCTGGTATAGAAAGGTCACTGCATGACTTTCCAAATTTGAGCTGCCCTTTCGGGTTTTCAACTCAAAACCCCTTTGGTCTCAAGGCGCCCTTTGCGGGTTTTCACCTTGGCCTCTCCATTTTCTTT
The DNA here is from genome assembly GCA_025698465.1 of Gossypium longicalyx. NCBI lineage: Eukaryota > Viridiplantae > Streptophyta > Magnoliopsida > Malvales > Malvaceae > Gossypium > Gossypium longicalyx. The sequence continues at coordinate 55,645,025 of CM046996.1, forward strand.
TTTCTGTTTCTTTTCTTTTTATTCATTTATTTATTTATTTATTTTTTCGAAATAGAAGTCCCAAAGTGCCCTTTGCGGGTTTTCACCTTGGCTTCCCTTCTCCTTTAGACAAAGTATTTTTTCACTGAGTCTGAGTTCACTGGGTTGGGTAAACTTTTTCCATCCATTTCCGTTAAGATCAATGCACCACCAGCGAAAGCTTTCTTCACGACATATGGCCCTTCCCAATTCGGCATCCATTTCCCCCTAAAGTCCTTTTGAATGGGAAGAATATTTTTTAGTACAAGGTCTCCCTCGCGGAACTCTCTGGGTTGAACTTTCTTATTGTAAGCTTGCATCATTCGCTTCTGATACATCTGACCATGTTGAATGGCTCTTAGCCTTTTTTCCTCAATCAGGTTCAACTGGCCCATTCAGCTTCATCTAACCTTATCTCTGTCAAAACTCGAAGAGAAGGTATTTCTACTTCAATAGGTAATACTGCTTCCATCCCATAAACTAACGAGAATGGGGTTGCCCCAGTAGAGGTTCTAACAGATGTTCGATAGGCCAGTAGTGCAAACTGTAACTTCTCATACCAATCTCTATAGGTCTCAGTCATCTTCCCTACTATTTTCTTAATGTTCTTGTTGGCGGCCTCCACTGCCCCATTCATTTTTGGACGATAGGGAGAAGAATTGTGTTGTTTAATCTTGAACTGGTCGCAAACCTCTGCTATTGTTTTGTTGTTCAAGTTCAATGCATTGTCAGATATGATCTTCTCAGGCATTCTATACCGACAAATGATCTCCTTCTTCAAGAATCGACTCACAGCTGACTTAGTAACATTCGATAAGAAGCGACCTCTACCCATTTTGTAAAGTAGTCAATTACTATAAAGATAAACTGATGTCCATTTGAAGCTTTCGGTGATATTGGTCCAATGACATCCATGCCTCACATGGAGAAGGGCCATGGAGAAGTCATGACATGCAAAGGTGAAGGTGGTATATGAATTTTGTCCCCATAAATCTAACACTTATGGCATTTCTTGGCATAGTTGATACAGTCTCCTTCCATAGTGGCCCAATAACAACCAAACCTCATAATTTGCGTTGCCATCATGAACCCATTTGCATGCGCCCCACATACACCTTCATGAACTTCTTTTAAAATTAGCCTAGCTTCCGCAGCATCGACACATCTCAAAAGTACTTGGTCTTTCCTTCTCTTGTACAGGATATCTCCGTCCAATACATAGTCGCAAGCTAACCTTTTCAAAGTTCGTTTATCATTTTCATTGGCCTGTTCAGGATATTTACGATCCTTTACATATCATAATATATCCTGGTATCAAGGATTATTATCCTTTTCTTCATTCTCAATGTTGTAACAATGAGCGGGAGCCTCGTAGACACTCATTTGAATTGGTCTAATCTCTTCTTCTTTATTCACCTTAATCATTGAAGCCAAGGTTACTAAAGCATCTGCCATCTGATTTTTGTCCCGTGGGAGATAATTAAAGGTGATGTCATCAAACTCCTCAAATAACCCCAAAACTACCTTTCGATAATTGATCAATTTAGGGTCCTTTGTCTCCCATTCACCTCTAAGCTGATAAATTACCAACGCAAAATCTCCATATACTTTTAAGGTTTTTATACCTCGCTCTATAGCTGCTTGGAGTCCCATAATACATGCCTCATACTCAGCCATATTGTTTGTGCAATCAAAGTTCAACTTACGCGTGAAAGGGTAATGATCACCATTCGGAGATACCAAAACTGCCCCAATTCCATTTCCTACTGCATTAGAAGCCCCATCAAAATTGAGTTTCCAAGAAGAATCTTCAGTCGTTGCTACACACATCAACTCCTCATTTGGAAAATCAAAGTTCAATAGTTCATAATCCTCTAGAGCCCTACTGGCCAAAAAATCTGCTACCGCACTTCCTTTTATAGCCTTCTGACTTATGTAGACTATATCAAACTCTGAAAGAAAAATTTGCCATCTCACCATTCTCCCATTTAGAGCCGCTGACTCCATCATGTATTTTAATGGATCAAGCTTTGAGATAAGCCAAGTGGTATGGTATAGCATGTACTGTCTTAATCTCCGAGCGGTCCAAATCAGCGCACAACACAACTTTTCAATTGGTGAATATCTCATCTCACAGTCAGTGAATTTCTTACTGAGATAATAAATTGCCTTCTCCTTTTTCCCTGACTCGTCATGCTGACCAAGCACACATCCCATAGAATTACTAAACACTGACAAGTACAGTATTAATGGTTTATTTGGGCTAGGTGGAGATAACACCGGAGCATTCAACAAATACTGCTTGACCTTTTCAAAAGCGTTCTGGCATTCCCCATCCCAAGTACCTTGATTGTGTTTTCTGAGGAGGCGAAAGATAGGATCACATTTCTCGGTTAGTTGTGAAATGAACCGAGCAATGTAATTCAACCTTCCTAGGAATCTTCGAACTTCTTTCTGAGTACGTGGTGGAGGTAATTCTCGTATGGCTCTGACCTTGTCTGAGTCGACTTCAATTCTTTTTTCACTAACTACAAAGCCTAACAGCTTTCCCGATCTGGCTCCAAAGGTACACTTTGATGGATTGAGCTTTAACTGAAATTTTCTCAACCTTACAAATAATCTTCTCAAGACCTCGATATGCTCCTTTTCCGTACGCGACTTGGCAATCATATCATCGACGTATACCTCAATATCCTTATGCATCATATCGTGGAACAAGTTCACCATGGCCCTTTGGTACGTTGCCCCTGCGTTTTTTAGTCCAAATGGCATTACTTTGTAACAAAAGGTGCCCCACAAGGTTATAAAGATGGTTTTATCCATGTCCTCTGGATGCATCTTTATCTGGTTGTATCCTGAGAAACCATCCATAAAGGAGAACAACGAATATCCCGCTGTGTTATCTACTAAAGTGTCAATATGGGGTAAAGGAAACTTATCCTTTGGGCTTGCTTTGTTCAAGTCTCTGTAATCAACACACATTCATACCTTCCCATCCTTCTTAGGATCAGGCACAATGTTAGCTACCCATTCGGAGTACTTCACTTCTTGTAAGAATCCTGCGTCAAACTGCTTCTTAACTTCATCCTTTATTTTCAAAACGATATCTGGCCTCATTCTTCGCAACTTCTGTTGGACTGGCTTACAATCCTGTCTTATCGGAAGACGATGTACCACAATGTCAGTACTCAATCTAGGCATATCCTGATATGACCAGGCGAAGATATCCTTGAACTCTCGAAGCAATTCAACCAGGTCATACCTTGTGTCCTCACTAATTAGGGTTCTGATTTTCAACTCCTTTCCTTCTTCCAGCGTTATATTTTCTTCTGCTTCTTTCTCATGAGGCATGATTTTTTTCTCTTCTTGCTTTACCATTCTTAACAAATCAAGAGATACATCACAATCTTGAACACCTTCAAAATCCTGAGGTTCTTCTAAACACATGTCTTGCTCGCAAGAGAAATCAGGAATTGTTGTATCAATGCTCATATCATTGATATTTAGGGATCTGAGAAGTATAAAGAATATACAAAGAATGAATGAATTTAAGAATAATTATTTATGTACTATGAATGAAAGAATAAGAATTGTCAAAATTTTGATGGAATATTGATTGATAAAAATGAAGCAATACTCGTTTGAATTAATAAAAGTTATATCTCATTAAAAAAAATGATAAATGATCATAAGCCTATTTCACAAATGTAATCTTATTACTCCTAGGCTTTAGAGTAACAAAAATGTTTGAGAATTACTCTGAAAAATTTCTAAAGACTACAGGAAGTTCTTCCGCTGTCCAATTGTTCAAAGAGCTTCCCGATTCATAAGGGCGAATGCCCTCAAGGTTCCTTTGCTCCGGCCCTTCTTCATGCATAGCATTAATTTGATGGCTCTCCTCTTCAAGTAATCCTCCTGATATGAAGGTTTTAGGTATAAGAGGGAATGTCATCGATCCCCACCCCACTTCTCTTCCATCTAAACGCGCCCTTCTCCTGTCTTGGCGTTTCTCAATGTCCTTCATTCTTTACTTATAGTCTGGTTTGAAGCCCAAACCAAAGCGGTCCTTTTTCTCAATCACCTTTGGGATCTGAATCCCCCCTTGCAGATACTTTCCTAAACCTCTTCCTGGTAAGGCTCCTCTTCCTGCCATCATTTGTAGAGCCATCTCTGTGGCTCTTGCCATCCTTGGCACCAGTAACTCACTTCCTTCTGAAATAAAAGTGGCATTTACGAACTCTAAAGAGCGAAATGAACACTCAATAGATTCTTCATTTGCCTCTACATAGGGGGCCTTGCTAGTGACTGCTGCTATAATATACTCCTCCGCATTGATAGTTATTAACCGTCCATCTGTCACTAACTTCAATTTTTGGTGCAATGAGGAAGGCACCGCTCCTACCGAGTGTATCCATGGCCTCCCTAATAAACAATTATAGGAGGGCTTGATATCCATCACCAAGAAATCAACTTCATATGTATTTGGCCCAATTTCCAAAGGGATGTCTATTTGTCCCATCACTTTTCTCTCGGTTCCATCGAAGGCTCTTACCACATTGCAAAATGTTTTCATATGTGAACTATCAATAGGTAATCTATTTAACGTGGATAATGGAAGGATGTTCAAAGCTGACCCGTTATCAATGAGTACACTTGGAAGCGTGTATCCCTTGCACCGAGTAGTAATGTGCAAGGCCTTGGTTGATCCTATACCCCCAGGTGGGATTTCATCATCATTGAAATAGATGAAATTGTCCGCGCTAATATTATTCACCAACCGATCGAGCTTGTTAACGGATATGTCATGGGTGACATATGTCTCATTAAGCACCTTTATCAATGCTTCCCTATGCACCTCAGAACTTAGAAGTAGAGCCAATACTGATATACAAGCCGGTTGCTTGCGCAACTGCTCGACCACACTATACTCACTATGCTTGAGGAACTTCAGAAATTCCTTAGCCTCTTCCTTCGTTACCGGCTCTTTGACAGGCATTTCAACCTCTTTTTTCTTCTCCACACTAGCATTCTTTATTTTTGTGGACTCATTACTGATGCCTACCATATCATACCGCTTCCCACTCCGTGTATGGGAACCCTCAATTTGTACATCTTTGGACGCACTGGCTACATCTTCTTTTTCCTGTAACGACACATGGCAGTTATAACTCCAAGGTACCCTTTTGTTATCCTTATAAGGAAAAGATACAGGTTTATGGATTACGACTTTGGGCCTAGTTTGCGCCTCCACTTCATTATTCCCTGGCAAGGAAATAATAATTCTTGGTCGGCTAATTTCCTGTTGTTTATCTTGCAACGCATTTATTTCTCTTTTATAAGAGCTATCTTCAAAAATTTGCAGCTCTTTATTATCAATGAAGCCTTGCACCAAGGCTTTGAATTCTTCACAATTTTGGGTCTCATGACCCTCTTTTCCATGGAACTTACAGTAGTTCCTCATTTCTTCTCTTTCTTTTTCAGAGGTTATCATCCCTCTCTTCACCATCTCTTTCCAAATTACTCTTAAAGGCATTCTCACCTCAGCAACATTTTCCTTGATTATTCTTTCCCTAGTTTCATCAATGGCATTCACTCCTTGATTGCCATGATCTGGTAACAGATTTTCAACGTTAGGGGTACTGTCGAATCTGACAACCCCTATCTTGATAAGCCTCTCTACGGCCTTCTTGAACCCAGTGCAATTTTCAATTGAATGTCCCGGTATTCCTGCATGATATTCGCATTTAGCATTTGCATCATACCACTTGGGGTATGGTGGCTGTAGCGGTTTCAAGTGAAATGGAGCAATGGCATGTGCATCGTATAAGCTTTGATAAAGCTCACGATACGTCACGGGAATAGGCGTGAATTGCATCTTCTTTGAATTCTGTCTTGATCCCGATTCCTACCTTTGAGTATTTTGCTACCCGTCCATAGCCACTTTGGGCTAACTAACTGTGACCGCCTTTGAATTGAAGCTACTTGTGTTGTTCACCTTATTGTCCTTTCTTCTTGAGGCCGATCTTTTGGCTGCTTCCCCTTCAATTTTACCACCTCTTATGACATTCTCAATCATCTCTCCTGCCATGACTATGTCTGCAAAACTTTTGGTAGTACTTCCAATCATGTGAGTGATGAATGGAGCCTTCAAAGTGCTGATGAACAACATGGTGGTCTCTTTTTCCAACAATGGTGGTTGAACCTACATTGCCACCTCTCTCCATCTCTGCGCGTATCGCCTAAAATTTTTATTAGGCTTTTTTTCCATGTTTTGCAGAGTGATCCTATCAGGGGTCATGTCAGTTACATGATTGTACTGCTGCATGAAGGCTTGTGCAAGGTCTCTCCATGAACTTATTCTAGCCCGGCTCAACTGATTGTACCACCTGGCTGCCGCTCCTACTAAACTGTCTTGAAAATAATGGATCAACAGTTGATCATTGTTTACGTACCCGGTCATTCTTCTACAGAATATCGTAATGTGGGCCACTGGGCAAGTAGTCCCGTTGTATTTTTCAAACTCCGGCATTTTGAATTTGTGAGGAAGCACCAAGTCTGGGACCAAACTTAAGTCTTTGGCATCGACTCCATGATGCTCATCAGCATTTTCTAAGGCTTTAAATTTCTCCTCCAGCCATCGGCAACGTTCTTCCAACTGTTTTGCAGCCTCGGCTCTTAAATCTTCCTTTTCAGCTATATCTAAATCAAGAATGAGAGGATTGGTAGGGTTATCGCCTAAATTGAATCCCGAGCCAGTTGGGAGATTTATAGGGATCCCAGCATCAACTTGACCCTGTTGGGGCCTTATTGTGACAGACGGCCCATGAGGATATGCCCCAGCTATGTGAGGTGGAGTGAAACCAGGAGGAGGAACCTCATTCTCTTCTCCAGTAATTGCCATGGGAGCCTTTCCCTTATCAGTGGCCCTCAGTAGTTGAGCCATCTCAGCCATCATGTTCTTCTAAGCCTCCAGCATATGCTCTCTCATGTCGTTTTTCATTTTTGCCAATTGCTCCTGCAATTGATCTTGCATATCCTTCTGTAGCTGCTCAAATCTTTGATCCATATTCTTTGACTTAGCGCGTGTACCGTAATGATGTGTTGCTTCCAGATTTCCTTTTTCTTACTCTCTTTCTCCCTCTACAATTTTAACTAATTAGGGCCTTTCTATAAACTTGAATGCATATGATGTAATGAAATGCAAATGCATGTATGCAAAAAGATGTCGATTCTGACTCAATTTCAATTTAGAAAACATTATTTAAGGAACAAAAATCTTTTCATAAAACGGATTACAAAAACACTTTTGCCCGTAGGCCTAGAGTCTTAACCCTATCTAATAACAATGCCAACTCTCGTCCTTTGTCTGACGATGACTCATGCATCATACTCAGCGTTTTAGCTTGTGTTGCCAACTCCTGTAAGTATTCAGCGATCTCTTGAATCTGAACTAAGGCCTCTCCCATGACATGATCTCTATCTCCCACTTGACTCTGAAGATGATAAAGTTCCCCTTTCCATTGTTCTTCTCTTGTCTCGAGCTGCTCAATCCGTAACTCACAGCCCTGTAATGCTGCTTTTAACTCTCCAATGTTGTACTTCATTTTCTCAATCTTGTCTAAGCTTGTCTTTAACTCGATTGCAAAGTCACAACTTCGGTAATGATGAAGGGATCGTCCAATCTCTGTCACCTTAACTTTTAACCCTTGATTTTCCTTTTCTACGGCCTGATTACGTGACTGCATCTGTTGAAACTTCTTCTCCCAATACTCGGCCTTGGCTCGCTCCTCTTGAATCTCCTGCTGCCACTGCTCTGAAGACCTCTCTAATCCGACCCTTTTCAAAGTTATCTGGGCTTTCTTATAATGCGTCTTTAAATGATCTAGATCTTCCTCGAGCTTTCTCTTCTCCCTTTTCATCTTCTCAACTTCCATCTTTTGAACGTCAACATCGAGACTTAAACACATCTTCTCCTCTTCGAGCTTCTCAATCCTCTTTTCTAGCTCTGAATTTCTTCTCTCGAACTCTTGCTCCATAACCTCCAACTCCGATGAGATCACTCGCAAGCTCTCCTCTAATGATCGAGCCTTTCCTAAAATCGGCCTAGGGATATTATCGTTGAATCTCTTACTAAACCAACCCTTATACTCAAGGGTTGACGTCAAACCTTCAGTCAAGATCTTCATACAGAAAGGCTTCTTCCAAGCCTCAAAAATCTCTCGCATCCTCTTCTTATAGTGATCTCCTTTGTAAGAGAAATCGCTCTGAGCTAGACCCTGTGTAGCCGGTATGAACTGCCTCGCTCGATATTGCCTTAAAACAAGCAACGGTGTATATCCAACAACTCCTCAAATTCCTGGAAAAGGGACCCAATCAAAACTGCCGCATCGGTAAAGGACTTCACTAGGAACCAACCAAGGAGCCTTCCACATAACATCTTCCTCTTGAAGATTCTGAAGAATATCTAACCATCTCTCCTCCGAAATGTCATCTCTCCTAGGCATGTCCACTGCTTCCTTTAAGGGAGAATAACCCTCAAAGAAAACTCGGCAAGGAACTCTATCTAGCTTCCAAAAGTGAATATGAAACCAAACTAACAAAGAATCAGTGCATCCAATGAATCTTCCTTCACCAGCTCTTCGACATGCACTCAAGGACCTTATCGTTTCAGCTAGGATCGCAGGCACAAGCGTGTTCTGTTTACCAAGTCGATCAAATAAATCTACGACCGACTCATCTATGTGCCCCAACGCCTTCGGGAAAATCACCATGCCATAAATGCTCAAAGCCAGGACGTCGACCCTCTTCTTCACATCTGGATGCGTCAATATCAAATCCTTCAAAACATCCTACAGGATGCACTTACTATCACCTTTTTGCTGTACACGAGCCATAGCCCACTGCTCACTCATCCTAGTAATCATTACCAATTTCTTCAAAAAAGTTGGAAGGCTAGCCGGCCTAACATAAGCCTTGTAACCATGAATCGTTGAACAACGCAGTAAAGTCGTATACTTCTCTAAAGTAGGTACAAGATCAACATCACCAAACGTAAAGCAACTATAAGCAGGGTTCCAGAACTGTACCATAGCTCGAAACAAGTGTTTATCTACCTTGACGTCCAGCAAATAGGGGAGGTCTCCATAACTCTGATAGAAAAGCTGCTTAGCATTATCATCCCACTGGGCCCAAATGTTTCTCAGCTTCTGCAACTCATTCTGCGTCGAATTAACACGAGTGAAGTCTCGTAACTCTGACGTATACCCCTCGGTGACACTATCTCCTTTCTCTAACTGGGTTTTCTCTGACCAGGTACAAACAGAAGCATTGTCCTCCACTTTATTAAGGTATTCGTTCCTCATTATAAAACTTTCTAATCTGGAAATTGAGCCTTGAATCGATACCTTTAAATGCGGAATGACATGCAATGACAACAAAAAAAAAAAACAGTAAGTCAGTATCATATATATATAGGAAAGCGATAAATAAATCCTTATAAGGGTAATTTTCTAAAGGTTATCACTATTATCCCTAGGATAAGCACTTAAAAGTTCACTATATGAGTTTTAGTTCTAAAGCCAAGGTACCTGAACCAGCAGATTCCTCGGTCTTCACCCACTATAGGCTCATATAGACTGAGTTCAGTTCAGGGGGACACTTTTCCCTATAGCCATACGGAGATGAAAATCTCACGAAGACATAGGTAGAGTATCCCAGAAGCAATCCACTAGCTCATACGAAGGTGAAAACCTTACGAAAGCGTAGCTTCTCACTCCCACTTAAAGGTATGACCACAACGGTCGTGCAAATGCAATGTAGAGCAATAAAGTAACAAACATATGCAGCAAACACATGTAAAAAGATTTAAGTGTTCCAAACTTCTGACATTAAGACAAAAATACTCAATTTCTTGGCTTGACTCTCTTAAGTCCCCAGCGGAGTCGCCAAGCTGTCGAAACCGTCGGAACCATTTTTTGAAGGGGTTTGAAAAACGGGGATCGACTTTTGAAAAACGAAAACGGGAGTCACCACCAATCTTTTAAAGTGCAATTGGATTACTATATAAAACGTTTTGGCCTGCGAAATTATGAGAAAATAGGTTCGGGAGTCAGTTACGTACGAGGAAGGATTAGCACCCTCGTAACGCCCATAATCGGTACCAAATTGAATAATTTTTGTCTTAGTGTCAGAAATTTGAAAAAATTTTAAAAATGATATTTCCTTTAAACCGTGATGTTTTGAGAGAAGAATCAAGATTCATTCGTTTTAAAAGAGTACAAACATCACATCCAGCATGATTGGACATGATATTTTTAATCTTTTGTAACTAAAATCATCTCATGATTTATAAAACTTGTTTAAAAGGATATTTTAAATATTTAGTCAAACGAGAAATTACAACCCATCATGTTAGGGCACTATTTCTCGAATTTCTAAGTATTCGAAACATTGTCTTACTCTTTATTTTAAAAAAAAGTTTCTTTTTAATTAAATAAGATATGACTTTTGGTTTAAAAAAATGATATGTTTTAAAATAACCTAATTTCAGTATATATATGTTTTATCACTTCATGCAAATATAGTAAAGGTGACGAACAAGGATCTAACTTATCTAATATGCTATTATTTCATGCATGGTCAAAAATAGTATCGTTACATACAAAGTATAGAATATAGTGAATTCAATAGCATAAATTGTATAACACATACATAACAACATTTTATACAAATATATCTAAATTATCATAAATAAACTAATTTTACGAAAATAAATAAATAGAAGAATATAATGATATGTAAAATCTAACCCATTTAAAAAAATATTAAAATAAAAGAGAATTTAAAAATAAATAACAAGTTAAGTGTATGAAATATAAAAGTAAATTATTTAGAAATATATTAAATGATGTAGGAACAATAAAGAGAACCTTTTTTTTTTAAAGATATATATACATATATAGGTTTTACTATAAAATACAATAACTTAATATGCAAGAAAAATAATGTACTAAATATTACTATTTCACTTATAAAAATTTTAAAAATATATATAAGTAATAAGATAATGTATACTTTATAATAAAATAAAGGTAATGCAAGGAAATATGTTAGAATATGTATAGTGTATAATATAATTTTCAAATAAAATATATAATAATATAAACCATATAATAAGTAATATAAAAATATATAATAAAATGTATATGATATAATATATATAAAAGAAAAATAGATATTACAAGGAATAATATATAATAAAATATAGTATGTAATAAAAATACATAAATAAAATATAATGAAATATAATATAATAAAGAATATATAAAATAATAATAATGTAATAAGTATCTTTCATATAAAAATATAGTAAGATAAATAATATATATAATAAAAAAATATATAGCATATAGCAAATATAAATATAATAGAATAATAATGTATATATATATAATAAAAATATATGATAAAAATTAAAAAAAATAATATAATGGATAATAAAAATATGTATTATTTTATATAACTAATATTAAAAATATATAAAGTATTTCACATAAAAAAAATAAAAAAAGGATTAAAATTGAATTTAATTAAAGAGTCTGGGGTTAATTTAAAAAAAACAAAAAAACAAATTTTAACCTAATTGAAACGCATTCCAAAACTATAAGGGACTTACTAGGAAATTTACCCTAATCCCAAAACGATGTCGTTCTTCAGAACAAATTTTAATAGCAATTAGGACTAAATTGAAACAAATATAAAAGATTAGGGTCGAATTAGAAATAAATAAAATGAATTTATAAAAATTAAAAAATGCGAGAGGACCAATGGGGTAATTAACCCATTTTACGAAAACACGCGGATCCTCTCCGGGTAATCGGGTCAACACGCGGATCCTCTGTTGAAACAACGCCGTTTTGGAGCTTATCGTTTTAAGCTAAACGACGTCGTTCTATTTACACTATTTAAATTAGTTTTCAGCCCAAAAATTTATTTTTTGAATCTGTTTTTTTTAAAAAAGGCTTGGAAACTCTCTGAAAAAATAGGAGAGTGCAGTCCTCCTAGCTCCAGCCTCCGTCGGGCCAAGCCCCGGTCACCGGACTCACGCACCCACGCGCCCACGCGCCTCCGCTGACTCCGCCCTATACGGCGGTCTGAATGCGAAACGTTTCATTTTACGACGAAAAAAAAGGTAACCTCCTGTGTTTTCTTTTAGTATTTATTTATATATATACTTGGAAAAGATGAAAAAAAAACAAAATGAATCACCTTTACTTTCGATCGACTGTTGATATTGTAAGTTTGTGTAACACTACGTTTTTTATTGAATCTATGTATTCTTTTTTCTGTAAAAGAAATCCCCCCATTACAGTAAAATCCTTCGGCTTTTATAGCCTCTATTTACAAGTTTGAACATTCTCTGCTCGATTTCTTGCCTTTGTTTGCTTAGTTTCCTTTTCTGTTACATTTTCTTTTTCTGTGTTTGTTGGTTTCCTTTTCTGTCTTGCAGGTACCAAAAAATCCAGCAAAGATCGCGTTGTGGATGCGAATCTTTCCTTGATGACCACAGGACGACTTCTGCTGCGAAGATCCCGGCACCGATGGAGGCGCAAAGGTCAGTGATGAAGCCTGAAATTGCGGTGGTGACGATCGGAGTGCCCAAAGCCTCTGGTCAACGCTTTGATGGACCTCGTGCAAGGTGACCATCAATCTGACCGGCATTGATGAAGGCCAGCTGGGGTGACGTGAGGAGACAAGGCTATTGATGGCCCTTACTTCGAGAGCTGGAATGGCTCTGACGTGGCGAAGCTTCTGGAACGGCTCTTACGGCGCTGAGGTTCCAAGGAAACCCTAGGATTTCCTGCTGGTACTTTAAGTCATTGGGCCTTTTGGGCATGAGTGACTTGGGTCTATTTAGGTATTTGGGCGTAACGGGTCTACTAGGGTAGTGATATAATCTGGTGTGGGTTGTAACCGGGTATAGGGCTTTTTCATTTGGGCTTATCAGGCCTTGAGACCTGTTTATTGTAAATGGACTGTTTAAATAAACATTCATTTATATTTTTTTATTTTTGGTTTTATTTATTTAATCATGGGCTCGGGCAGAAATGGGTTATTACACTTTTTACACTTTCTTCATTTCAAAAGCTGTTGCATTTGGTAGTTAATTTTCCTTCAAAATTTTATTGAGCATTACATTTCTAAGCAACCAAGCACCATTTTCTTTTTAAAATTCTCAAGTAAAACACCAACTTTTTCTTCTTAAACTTTTGTTCGGTTATTGAGCGGACCACTCGAAAGACATGAAGGAATGCAAGACCGAAGGTAAACAATCTATTTTCATGTCAAATATGCATCAAATGCTTTTGACTAAAGTTTCAACGGTTTAGATAGAAAATGTAAATATATAAATAATCTTTGTTTTTTTTATGATTTGGCTTCATGAAAATGGTGGATTGAATCTGGCGAAGCTAAGAAATGTTGTTTAAAATGGTTTTGTTCTTGAGGAAGACGATGAACAGTAGCTGATTCCTTAAAGGAAAGAGTTAGGTGAGATTAACATTTAATTAACAGTCTAGATCTACAAATATATGTATGTTTGGAGGGTTAAAAGTTAGGAAATGGGGTAAGTATTAGAATAATAAAAATCTGCAAGAGATAACGTAATTAGTGGCTGTTGTTGAATAGAGAATGAATTAGTCTGTTTTAGACAATATGTGATGTGTATTTTTTCATGCGAAGCTGAAAATACCGGAGGAGCATCGACTAACAGAGACAAAGGGAAGGAAAATATTGCATAATCGACATTGTGGTGAATAAGGTGTGTACATTATATACTGTATTTGAAAATGAGGTCATACTCTACTGAAAGCAAGTATGACTTGCGGACCCTATCTTCATGTTGTGAATTGAACATGTGCATGTGCGAACCTCTTCCATGCATTGTGCGAACCTCATCTATGCGTTGAGCGAACTCTTAGCATGAATCTATGTTTGTGTGTTTTTACATGCTATGCGAACCTTGAAAAAAATATATACATGCATCTAGGGTTAGGTTAAATATATTATATATATAGGCCTTTAAATTTTGCTACATAATATAATTTGTGTGTACTGTTATATATTATATATAGGTTTGTGGCTTTTAATTTATGTAATATTTATGCATTGATGTAAAAGGGAATTGTTATATATAATGAATGCATGCGCAAAGGTTATTATAAATAATATATGTACATAACTTTGCATTAAAAGGGTTTTGTATTATATGTATACATGCGTGGGTTTTAATATAAAAAATGTATTTACACACCTTTGCACTAAAAATTTTTGTTCTATCTATTATATATAAATGTATATATATGCGGTGTGTGAACCCTAAGTCTACTATGCTGTTGTTTTATGCTTAATTTTCTGTTTTGCAAGCTATTCTATGATGTGTTGTGGTACTGTGAGCTCTATTAAAAATTGTGAGCCTAGAATGACGTGATCTGTAAATGTGTATTACTACGATATGTTGGCATTTTGAATTTTTGGAACCATTAGATATAATTGGTATGCTATAGGATCGTGAGTGGTCACCTATGTAATGTGATAGGGCATTATGGCCCAATGATTTGATGGAGAAATAAGGGAATGTCGAGTAATCCTTCATTCACTGGGGATCGTGTGGGTGTGTCTTTCGGAGAGTGTGAGCATTCTTGCTACACTTATATGGCGATTTGTATGAGTCTTAGGGTATGTTTTAGGAGAACCATTTATCCAATAAGTATATTATTTAATTATGTTTCATTTTCACGAATTGCTAATATATCACTAAACTAAACGGGGTTGATTATATGTGAATTAAAGACATGCGAACCGATAGTATGCAAACCACCTACGTGTAGAACTATTTATGTGTGAACTATTTTATGCGATTTGTCTAGAGGTGAGTTATTTAGTTTGTGAATTATTGATGTGTTTTCTTCTATTGTGTACATGTGTATTCACTAAGCCTTCACAAGCTCATCTCTTTTAGTAGTGGAATAGTAATAATAGTATGTATTTTTAATAAAAATCAGGGGTTTATACTTAACTATATAGTGGCATCCTTAAATTCTATATACGTGTCATGGAACATAAAAAACAAAACCTCAACCCTAAATCACATGCCATAGTTCGAAATAAAATATATTCAAACTTTGAATAATTAAATAAATTGAATAATAAGCTTAAATAATTCAATAAATAAAAACTAAGGCGAGACCCTTTGGATGTCGCGTCCACGTTTTAACGTGGTGGGTTATCTATAAGGATGGAAATAAATGGGGGATTGAGTTATGACGCTTAGTGCGAGTCACTTCATAAGAAAATCAGAGCAAATAGTCCTTAAGACATATTAAATAATAACACATAGAATAATCGCATTCAATTAACAATTCCAAGTATCGATTTTTCAAATTAACCAGCAATAGTACCACATATTTCACATTACCAATTTCAAAATATCAATATCACAGTTTACTCATCCATATATATATGTACTTAAGTCATCTCAGACATTCCAGTTGAGTATGCCCATGCTTTCATAAATGTCATACATTTTTGGTTATAAAATATAAGTTCCTACCCCACCGCTACACACGACAATTGGAGTTCCCCAAAACTCCAACCACCACCACACTGCATTGTGGATTAACCACCAATGGTTTGCAAAATAACTGCCAATGGCTGTGGACACACCACAAAAACACAGTAGATGGAATCTGCCATGGCTATGGGTAGATAGCAAAATGATACAGGTAAAGTCTACTAATGGCCATGGACGCACAACATGTTTGCAGGTAATAGTTGCCAAAGGGTTGTGGATGCACAAAAAAACGTTGCAGATGAAATCTATCTATGGTTGTGAGTACGCAGCAAAATAAATACAGATAAACTGTCAATACTTCCTCTGTTCATTACTCCCACCCCATGCAATGCAAGTTTATTGGCAATTTATATATAGAAACCTTAAACATTTATATTAAGTCACGTGTTAGTTAATTATTTTTACTATATCAAGTTTGTTGGCAAATTAACAAGTTAATTCCTTCCAAAAAGAAAAAAAGTGCTAATTATAGTAAGTAAAACTTGGTCATATTATTTACACACGCTAATTAAAATAGAAAATGTTTAGTTGGTTGTAATTTGGCCTTACTCCATCTATATAAGATGGTTTGAAACAAAACAAAAGACACAAATCATTCTCTCTTTGAAGTAAATAAAAATAAAAGTATGGCTATTCAATTTAATTTTGTTTCATCCATGTTAATACTAGTACTTCTATCCATATCATCCGTTGAAGGTCAAGGAGGAGGAGGTGGTGGTGTTATTGATGTTGTTGCAAAGTTTGGTGCAAAGGCAGACGAGAAAACAGATTTGAGTAAGGTAAGCAAAATATCATATAACTTTATAGTCAGCAGATAAAAGTATGCATAACTATTTCCAAATCTCTTATCTTTATATGTACGTCTTTTTGTTTTTTTATTTGGTTTTAGCCATTGTTGGATGCTTGGAAAGAAGCATGTGCCTCGACATCTCCGTCAAAAATTGTGATTCCTAAAGGGATATATTTTTTAAGTACAGCTACCTTAGATGGTCCTTGCAAGGCTCCTATTGAGCTTCAAGTTGAAGGCACTGTGAAGGCTCCGGCAGACCCTGGTGCTTTCAAGGAGCCTAAATGGATTGCCTTCAATAGGATTGAAAATTTCAAATTGTCTGGCGGAGGAGTTTTCGACGGCCAGGGAACCACTGCTTATAAAAGGGAAGGTTGCAAAGGTCATGATTATTGTGGTTCACTTCCTATTGTAAGTTATTTTCTTATTGAGAAGTTATGACTTTTTTTTTTATAAATAGAATTAAGTAATAATTATTTTTTGTTTCATTCTGGAATTAAACAGAACCTAAGGTTTGATTTTTTAACCAACGCAATAATACAAGATATAACTACCAAGGACAGCAAGCAGTTCCAGGCTAATGTTCTAGGATGCAAAAACATTACTTTCGAACATTTCACCGTGATTCGCACTTTTTGAAAGCCCAAACACAGATGGGATACACATTGGGAGATCAGATGGGGTCAATGTTCTTAACTCAGAGATAAAAACTGGTGATGATTGTGTTTCAATTGGGGATGGCTCCAAAAATTTGGTTATCAATGGAGTAACTTGTGGACCAGGACATGGTATCAGTATTGGCAGTCTCGGATTGTTTAAAAACGAAGAACCCGTTGATGGAGTTACAGTAAAAAACTGCACCATGACTAATACTTCCAATGGTGTTAGAATCAAAACTTGGCCAGGTGCTGAACCTGGCACTTGTTCGAACATTCATTTTGAGGATATTACCGTGACCAATGTCACTTCTCCTATTATAATTGATCAGAAATATTGCCCATGGAACAAATGCAAAATAAATGTATGTACATATTTATCAAAATCGTAAGAGAGCAAAAAGAGTTAATCGGTCATTGAATCATTATTTTGTTGATGCAGGAAGAATCAAAAGTTAAACTAAGCAACATTAGTTTCAAAAACATTCACGGCACTTCTGCGCGTCCAGAAGCTGTTAAGATTATTTGTAGTGCTACTTTGCCTTGTGAAAATGTGGAACTTGCAGACATTGAAATTACGCACAGTGGACCGACTGGACCTGCAGTATCACAATGTTCGAATGTGAAGCCTAAAGTTAGTGGCAAACAAAATCCAGCTGCATGTTCCGCCCCTATCCCAGCAAAACCTACCCCGACCGCTTAACCAATAGCATAGGTATAATTTTTTTTGATGACGTTGTAACTCCTATAATTATATTTATTTTGCAAACAAATTTTGTTTTGTTTTACATTCTATGTTATTAAGAATATTTTTCTTAAACTTAATTATTTTTAGAAATACACTTCAACAAAAACTATTGCAATGTGATAACATTTTGTGCATTTAGGCTTACAATATAATTATTTTTAGAATAATGCTGAACCAGATACTATTTAATTAATTTTTTTATTTATATAAATTTGTTGTTTTTTATTTATAAAATTGGCATAATAAAAATTTTAATAATTAATATTTATACATTGTATCAATTTAGTTTTGATTCTAAAAATAACCATTAACTCTTACACCTTGTATAATTTGATTTTCTTTTTAGTTTTGTTTTTTTATGACTCTTTCACCTTACAAGATAAAAAAAAAATTTATCAATTAAATTTGATCCAAAATATATTAAAATTAAAAACATAAAAATTTAACATAAAAATTTTATCTTTTTTTTATTGTTTTAAATTTAACTTTGAATGTTACACATAAAAGCAAAACTGTAAAAAATACAAAATTGCACTATATATATGTTAGGGAATTGAACTTTTTATGATAAAGATTAAATTGATACAATGTATAAACGATAAGAGCTAAAATTATTATTATGTCAATATTAAAAGCTGTCAAAGTTTTATAAAATGTTCGACGATGGAAAACATCAAACTAGTTGAATCAAAAAATGATGGTTTAACCCAATAGCCTATATACTAAACGACCCGTCATTGCAACGAATTAGTGACTCCTCCTTCGGCTTACGTACTAAGCCGTGGGATTAGCTAGCATGTACGATAGTTTAACATAACTATCAATCAAACAAGCCCTTCTCGAGGAAAAACTGAGAACAAGTTACCTTAAAACCATCGTATAACCGAAGAAAATCCCCCCTAGATTAAACTCAAACATTATGAAACTCCAACTTAAGGCCTCGTTGGCCTTATAATAAGGACCAATCCCTCATTGGCTCTATCATTGTTATGTTTCAGGGAAAACGTCAGACTCTTAGGATTAACCCGAGTTGGAAGTCGTCGAGTTGATAAGATAATTGTTGGCTTCATGTTGTTTTTCTCTATATTTGGTATAAGTCCAACATTGATGCGCTCGATCTTTATATATATATATATATATAAATTTGAACAATCATACTTATGTTCAAATATGAATATATGTTGAAAAGAAATAAAAATTTAGGTAATATAAAGGGTTAAATTAAATTTTGAGATCTGAAATTGACAAATTTTCTCATATTGTAGAACCCTAAACCTTAAATTTGACAATTGATTCTACTTTGGGGCTTGGATTTTTTATCTAAATTAAATCTTGAATTTTGTAGTTGTTCTCACAATGGGTTTGAATTTTTTTTGTTCAAGTTAGTCCATAAAAAACCTAGAGTTTAGGCCCCAATGTGGGAACAATTGTCAAGTTCAAGGACTAACTTGGACAAAAAAAATAGTTTAAGCCCTAAAGTGGGAACGATTACCTAATTCAAGTCTCAATGTGAGAACAATTTACTATGCTCAAAACCTAACTTTGGAAAAAAAAGTTCAGACTCAAATGTAAAAAAGTTACTAAATTAGATCCAAATAGTAATTTAATCTTAACATATATGATATTTTGTGTGGGAAAATTTGGAGCAGTGTTTACATCCGTACCTTTCCCCATCTTTGCAACACTTTATTGTATACTTTTCGGCCTTGTAGGTATGTATTAATTTTAACCATACCTACCCATTTTTATCCCAATCTTAGATCGTCAATCCTAGAAACCGGACCGATGGTATTGACATTAAATTATAGATTAAAAATAGAGTAAATAGAAATCACATTAGTAATTAGGACTAAATAGGAATAATAGCAAAGTAGAGAACTTAAATAGGTAAATTAGGACTAATGGTTAGTCCGGGATTTATTAAAACAAGGGTAGAATTTGGAGGGATCTATAGGATAAATAAACCAAGTTTATAAATGAATTTGGCTATATAAGCTGTCACTGCTCATTTCCTTTTCATGTTTTAATTTCCATTTTTATTATTTTCTTTCTTTTTACACTTCCTTCATTTCAAAAGATGTTGCATTTTGTAGTTAATTTTCCTTCAAAATTTTATTGAGCATTACATTTCTAAGCAACCAAGCACCATTTTCTTTTTTTAAATTCTCAAGTAAAACACCAACTTTTTCTTCTTAAACTTTGGTTCAGTTATTGAGCGGAACACTCAAAAGTCATGAAGGAATGTAAGACAGAAGGTAAACAATCTATTTTCATATCAAATATGCATCAAATGCTTTTGACTGAAGTTTCAACGGTTTAGATAGAAAATATAAATATATAAATAATCTTTGTTTTTTTATGATTTGGCTTCATGAAAATGGTGGATTGAAGCTGGCGAAGCTAAGAAATGTTGTTTAAAATGGTTTTGTTCTCGAGGAAGACGACGAACAGTAGCTGATTCCTTAAAGGAAAGAGTTAGGTGAGATTAACATTTAATTAACAGTCTAGATCTACAAATATATGTATGTCAGGAGGGTTAAAAGTTATGAAATGGGGTAAGTATTAGAATAATAAAAATCTGCAAGAGATAATGGTGTCGAAACCGTCGGAACCATTTTTTAAAGGGGTTTGAAAAACGGGGATCGACTTATGAAAAACGAAAACGGGAGTCGCCACCAATCTTTTAAAGTGTGATTGGATCACTATATAAAACGTTTTGGCCTACGAAATTATGAGAAAATAGGTTCGAGTCGAGTTACGTCACGAGGAAGGATTAGCACCCTCATGCGCCCATAATCGGTACCAAATTGAGTAATTTTTGTCTTAGTGTCAGAAATTTGAAAGAATTTTAAAAATGATATTTCCTTTAAACCGTGATGTTTTGAGAGAAGAATCAAGATTCATTCGTTTTAAAATAGTACAAACATCACATCCAGCATGATTGGACATGATATATTTAATCTTTCGTAACTAAAATCATCTCATGATTTATAAAACTTGTTTAAAAGGATATTTTAAATATTTAGTCAAACGAGAAATTTCAACCCAGCATGTTAGGGCACTATTTCTCAAATTTCTAAGTAATCGAAACATTGCCTTACTCTTTTTTTAAAAAAAAAGTTTCTTTTTAATTAAATAAGATATGACTTTTGGTTTAGAAAAAATGATATGTTTTAAAATAACCTAATTTTAGTATATATATGTTTTATCACTTCATGCAAATAAAGTAAAGGTGACGAACAAGGATCTAAATTATCTAATATGCTATTATTTCATGCATGGTCATAAATAGTATCGTTACATATAAAGTATAGAATATAGTGAATTCAATAGCATAAATTGTATAACACATACATAACAACATTTTATACAAATATATCTAAATTATCATAAATAAACTAATTTTACGAAAATAAATAAATAGAAGAATATAATGATATGTAAAATCTAACCCATTTAAAAAAATATTAAAATAAAAGAGAATTTAAAAATAAATAACAAGTTAAGTGTATGAAATATAAAAGTAAATTATTTAGAAATATATTAAATGATGTAAGAACAATAAAGAGAACCTATCTTTTTTAAAGATATATATACATATATAGGTTTTACTATAAAATACAATAACTTAATATGCAAGAAAAATAATGTACTAAATATTGCTATTTCACATATAAAAATTTTAAAAATATATATAAGTAATAAGATAATGTATACTTTATAATAAAATAAAGGTAATGCAAGGAAATATGGTAGAATATGTATAGTGTATAATATAATTTTCAAATAAAATATATAATAATATAAACCATATAATAAGTAATATAAAAATATATAATAAAATGTATAAATATAATATATATAAAAGAAAAATAGATATTATAAGGAACGATATATAATAAAATATAGTATGTAATAAAAATACATAAATAAAATATAATGAAATATAATATAATAAAGAATATATAAAATAATAATAATATAATAAGTATCTTTCATATAAAAATATAGTAAGATAAATAATATATATAATAAAAATATATAGCATATAGAAAAATATAAATATAATAGAATAATAATGTATATATATAATAAAAATATATGATAAAAATTTAAAAATAATAGTAATAATATAATGGATAATAAAAATATGTACTATTTTATATAACTAATATTAAAAATATATAAAGTATTTAACATAAAAAAATAAAAAAAGGATTAAAATTGAATTTAATTAAAGAGTCTGGGGTTAATTTAAAAAAAAAACAAAAAAACAAATTTTAACCTAATTGAAACGCATTCCAAAACTATAAGGGACTTACTAGGAAATTTGCCCTAATCCCAAAACGATGTCGTTCTTCAGAACAAACTTTAATAGCAATTAGGATTAAATTGAAACAGATATAAAAGATTAGGGTCGAATTAGAAATAAATAAAATGAATTTATAAAAATTAAAAAATGCGAGAGGACCAATGGGGTAATTAACCCATTTTACGAAAACAAGCGGATCCTCCCTAGGTAATCGGGTCAACACGCGGATCCTCTGTTGAAACGACGCCGTTTTGGAGCTTATCATTTTAAGCTAAACGACTTCGTTCTATTTACACTATTTAAATTAGTTTTCAGCCCAAAAATTCACTTTTTGAATCTGTTTTTTTTTTTTAAAAAAAAGGCTTGGAAACTCTCTGAAAAAAGAGGAGAGTACAATCCTCCTAGCTCCAGCCTCCGTCGGGCCAAGCCCTGGTCACCGGACTCACGCACCCACGCGCCCACGTGCCTCTGCTGACTCCGCCCTATACGGCGGTCTGAATGCGAAACGTTTCGTTTTACGACGAAAAAAAAGGTAACCTCCTGTGTTTTCTTTTAGTATTTATTTATATATATACTTGGAATAGATGAAAAAAAAAAACAAAATGAATCACCTTTACTTTCGATCGACTGTTGATATTGTAAGTTTGTGTAACACTGCGTTTTTTATTGAATCTATGTATTCTTTTTTCTGTAAAAGAAATCCCCCCATTACAGTAAAATCCTTCGGCTTTTATACCCTCTGTTTACAAGTTTGATAGCTTCAATTTGCTTCACTTGTAACTTCAGGAAGGCAATATCTGCTATCTTTGATCTGCTCCCCGTCTAATAAAGAGACGCCAAATCTGTTATCTTCGATCTGCTCCCTGTCTAATACAGAGACGCCAAATTTGCTTTTTCAATCTACTCCCCGTCTAATACAGAGATGCCAAAGCATCTTGGATCTGCTTCAATGAAGGTCAGATTTGCTGTCTTCGATCTGCTCCCCGTCAATACAGAGATGCCAAATCATCTTGGATCTACTTCAATGAAGGTCAGATCTGCTATGTCTTCGATCTACTCCCCGTCTAATATAGAGATGTCAAATCTGCTATCTTCGATCTGCTCCCCGTCTAATACAGAGATGCCAAATCTGCTTCTTCAATCTGCTCCCCGTCTAATACAGAGATGCCAAATCTGTTATCTCCGATTTGCTCCCCGTCTAATACAAAGATGTCAAATCTGTCATCTTGGATCTACTTCGATGAAGGTCAGATCTGCTATGTCTTCGATCTATTCCCCGCCTAATACAGAGATGCCAAATCATCTTGGATCTGCTTCAATAAAGGTCAGATCTGCTGTGTCTTCGATTTGCTCCTTGTAAACACAAGAATGCCAAATCATCTTAGATGTTGCTTCAGTATAAACATCTCAAGGTTAGATCTGCTATGTGTCTGCTCTCCGTTGAATATGGAGATGCCAAGCTTCGATTTGCTCTCTGACAATACAGAAATGCCAAATCATCTTAGATTTGCTTCATCGTAAGCACGTGAAAGCCAAATCAGCTATGTCTTAGCCTGTTGCCCTACTCCTTAGGGGGTTAAGGCGCATCAATCTTCATTGTCCCTTGAAGGACATAACCTGTATAATGTGTATGAGTTCATGCCTAATGATTAGGATGCTATGATCAAAGTGAATCAAATGCTCCTAATTAAACCTGTTATAATGCAAAATGTTTATGAACATAACCCCTATTCCAGACGTCACCATTCATTCTTTCGTCGAAATTTTTCCTTATTTCTCTCGAAATATCATTCTTACTCAGCCTGTGAGTTTGTACCATTCTTCAAATGTAACGCCCCGTACCCGAGACAGTTGCCGGAGTCGAACACGAGGTGTTAACAGACTTAATTCATTGCTTAAACAGCTCAAACAATTTAATTTTAGAAATTCCACACAAGCTGGCTAACTGCATCATAGTCGCTTAAAAATTCATATCTCGAGTTCTGAAACTCAAAATCCAATTCTGTAAATTTTCCCTGAAACTAGACTCATATATCCATTTACTAAATTTTTTCTAGAATTTTTTTCTAGGCCAATTAGTACAGTTTATTATCTAAAGTCTCCCCTATTTCAGGGTTCGACTGCTCTGACCTATGTGTATTACGAATCAGATATCTCTCTGTACAAAATTTCAATGACTATGAAGTTTCTTTATCTTAAAACTATACTCAATCAGAAATCTATACATATAAAGTATTACTTATAATTATTTTTATACAATTTATGGTGAATTTTCAAAATCAGAATAGGGGATCCAGAAATCGCTCTAGCCCTGTTTCACATAAATTTAAACATCTCATAAAATATAACTCATATATCTGTTTCGTTTCTTCCATATGAAAATATACTCATAATTCTTCAATTCCATGTTTTATTCATCATCAAATTATATCTCTACTATTTTTAATGATTTTTCAAATTCACGTCACTACTGCTGTCTGAATCTATTTTATGGTAAATTTTACCTATTTCATGGTTTCCATGGATTAAATAGCAATTTGACATACATAACACCAAATATGATCATAATTAGCCATTCCAATCGCTAATCATTACCAAGCATTTTTATACTACTCAAAAACCATATCATAAGACCATATATACAAAATGATTATAATGCTATACATGCCATACTCAAAATATACAAGCCATTATGCCAAGATGGTATACGGACAGTGTGAGCGTGCCTCCGACCGTTCTCGATTTTCGAGCTGGCTTATCAACACTACAAGGAATGAAAAGGAGGGAATAAGCATAAATTCTTAGTAAGCTCACATGCAAATAGCAAGTAACATAACCATATAAGCAAACATAAAACATCATTTGTATAATCATCACCAAGACATTCATATCAAATTTTCATTTATCATCTTACCATATTGTTGTTATATCAATTTTTCAACCGAGGGTTAAGTACATACCTGTTCAAAGTATCCATCTCACAACACTTACCAATACGTCCCTTTCATCTTGAGTATTCCTCCATTTGAGTAGAACTTTACCCGTTGAACACATCGGAATATAATTCGGATACATGGAAAGTTTGCACATAAGTGCCACATATGTAGCCAAGCTACTATGTAACCCACCCATAAGCGAACTCAGACTCAACTCAACGAGCTCGGGCGTTCGCATCCATAAGTGAACTCGGACTCAACTCAATGAGCTCGGATGCCTAGTTACATCTCACGAACTCGGACTCAACTCAACGAGTTCGGACATTCGCATCCATAAGTGAACTCGGACTCAAATCAACGAGTTCGGATGCCCAAATATCCCTGTGAGATGTCACTTGTATCCTAATCCATTCCTAAGGATCACTTGTATCCTAATCCATTCCTAAGGTTCAACGGGACCTTTTTCCCAATCATGTGTCTCAACCATCTTCTACAGAATACCGATACCGATACTCGGTAGTATTTCACATTTTCCAAGTATATCACATAATTTGACATATTATCAAACAATTATCACGAGTATAATATTTCATAACAATTATCATATCATTTAAATAACATAAAAACATTTAAAATAATAACTATGTTACCAACATTTACATATGAACTTATCTAGTATACGAAAATGGCTACTTTTACCATTTCGTCCACAACTTGGTATTTTCCCCATTTTAGCCCGAATTTCAGTTTTCGTTGCTCTATCATTTAAAATATAGTCTAATTAGGACTCACATTATTCAAATTGACCCAAAATCATATTTTGGAAAAATTACAATTTTTCCCCTAAACTTTTGCATATTTACACTTTTGCCTCAAAGCTCGTAAATTAAACTTCAGCCTATTTTCTTATGTTTTATGACAAGCTGATCATTTTTCCCTTCTATGGCAACATCAAATTCTCACTCTAACATGTACTTATGACTATTAGGTATTTTTACGGATTAAGCCCTTTTGCTCGTTTTCACTTAAAACCGAGTAGCACAAGTTGTCTAACATAATTTAGAACCTCATATTCTATCATAAAACACCAAAATACACAAATTTCACCTATGGGTATTTTTCCAAATACAAAACCCTAGGTTAAATTATTGCTAGCATAAGCTAAATCGAGCTCTACCGGACTCCAAAACGTAAAGAACTTGAAAAACTGGGGCTAGAATGGACTTACAATCGAGCTTGGAAGCTTGAAAAACCATAGCCATGGTTTCTCCTTGCTATATTCGGCCATGGTGAAGAAGATGAGCAAAATTGGCTTTTAATTTTGTATTTTAATTCATTTTACCCCTAAATGACCAAAATGCCCTTACTACTAAACTTTCCAAAAATTCCATCCATGTCCAATTTTTGTCCATAAACTTAGAAATTGGTAAAATTTCTATTTAAGACCTCCTAATTAATATTTCAAAACAATTTGATACTAGAAACTTCTAGAATGCAAGTTTTGCAAATTATTCGATTTAGTCCCTAATTTCAATTTAAGCACTTTAGGCATAGGATTTCATCACGAAATTTTCACACAATCATGCAATCATATCATAAACATCAAAATAATTATAAAATAATTATTTCTATCTCGGATTTTGTGGTCACAAAACCACTATTCCGACTAGGCCCAAAATCAGGATATTACAACTCTCCCCCCCTTTAGGGATTTTCGTCCCCGAAAATCTTACTAGAAAAGTGGTCTTCACTTTTAATCTCATATTCGGTGCCGAAGAACTTTCACTTAGACTATACCTCCAATACATCTCTTTAATTTCTCATATGATCTGAAAGCTTACAGTCTCAACTCTCAACTGTTCTTAAATTTTTAACCCTTCTCAGTTTCCCATGATATCATGACATAAAACCCGGATCTTAACTTGATTAATGGAGACCGAAATTCCAAGAAATCCAACAATAAAAGAGACCTGAAATTCCATGAATCTAATGAGTAGGAATTCATTCAATACAGATATGATTTATAGATCTCGCCAAACATTTAACAATAGGATACATCACATTTTCCTCTTTCCGCCACGGAAATAATTTTGATATGGCCTCAAGAATAATCCTTCTCATTTCCATCCCAATATCAACACTGACAAGGATAATTTTGATAGATCCCAATGCTCGGCTTTAACCTCTTTAACAACTCAGATTTTATGTAACATTGAATGCTCTAAACTATCACATTACCTCACTGTCTTGAAACACATCACAATTCATACCACAGTACATTATTGAAAGTCAGGAAGTCTTTACTCAATGTAGACTAGTCTAGTTCAGACGCTTCGGCTACCAATAATCTCATCTATCTAAACTTTGTCAACATGTAATAAACTTTTCAGCTTTCACAAAACGAAAACCTTATCATTCGTAGTGACTTTAACTAATATCAAACTCTTTCTAATAAATATACACTTCTCGTTCAGTCTATTTACTCTTTTTATCTGTACAAAATGAAATTCTATTATCAGACTTGGGAAAAATAATCCTGACATAATTGTCACATGAAATCTTTCAAATAAATAATTCACCATACCGACTGAAACTCGCGCTTTTATCACTTATGCCTTTACTGATGTCAAATCCTTACACATAAATTAGAAAAAATCCCAATACTAAAATCACCACATTACCAAGATCAAATTAGAAGTATAGTCATATTTGGCATGATTATCACGAGCTGAAGAATGCACTTCGAACACGAGTCATAATTGACAAATTATGGAACAAAGATAACAAGAAAACCGAATAAAGAAATCCAAGATAGAGAAACCCGAAATAAAGAAATCCAGAATAAAAAGATCCAGGATAAAGAAACCCAAGATACGATACTATGCTGGAGAATCGAAAACCAAACTCATAGAGAAAATACGGAATACCCTGATAATTCTTCAAAGAAAGAAAGTCCAAAAGATAACATCATTTAATCCCACTAGAATCAAATATAACAAGAACAATATATCTTCCCATACATATATATCAGATGAAGCATTAAGTAGAAGAAACAGAATCATAATATCATATGTATTCTCTCATCAATTCTTATCAAACGAAATGAAATAGAATACTTGATGAAATAGAGCAATATAAATTATAAACCAGTCAGACTACCAATGCTTTCATCCAACACCAGGATTAAAAGACATTCCCATATAACAAGAATTTCTTCAGAAGATCAATAGCCATAGAAATATTTCTAAGAACGGGTAAACACATAGAACATCTCAAAAGAGATCAAAATCTGTCCAAATCATAACTATCACACTCGATAGTTCACATTTCAAATATCATTTCCCCAACTAGTTCTGCCGTCACAAATTTCATATTAAACCATTCACTAAAGAAGGCCAGTTCTGAATAAATTTCGATTTACTCTTTTCTCGACCTTGCACCTGAGTAATTCGGTTTACCAAGGAGAATTCCTTTTCTAATCGGGACGAAGGCATAATTCCAATAATCTTTACGTCAATCCGATACTTTACTAGCTCTGACTTTACTTATCAGCTCATTTTCAATCTCTGATCATACTTATAATTATTCTATTATTGAACTCTTTGGGTTCTCAATCGGAAACTTATTCAATACAAATCTCATGAAATTCCATTATAAGTACCATTTCGGTAAGGGGGAGGGGTTGTAGGACCTCTGACTCGACTTTCTTATACATACACATATGACACAACTTCCACCATCATAACAACATCATCAAAATCATGTCATTCATTCATGTTGGCTTACACCAATTTTCCTATTGTCCCATTTAGACAATATACTTATGCATACATTCTATGTTTTCTAGATAGCTTTACTTATCCATTCATTTAATTAAATTAAGTCATGTTCATGACATCATATAAGGCCAAACAAACATAGATATTTGCACCACAATCATAACTTTCATTTCGTGCATCATCATGTACATATCATTACAATCATATAATTCAGTCCAACAATTTAACACAGATAAGTTCATTTCATTATAATCCTTTATCTCATAAAAATTATATATCATTAGCATTCATCAACATTCGACATCCAAATCAAAACAAGGACATTTTCATTCGTATCATAATATTATGACTTTTATTCATACCTCTACTACTTTCTATTTATTCCGTTCATCTTATCAAGTAAGCCATATACACTACATCATATGAGCATTAAGCAAATATGAATATTTATCATATATGTATCATAAACCTTTATTCATACTTTTCTAAACTGATACTTATCATAATCATAATTTTACTCAAATACCTTCACATAACATTGAACATGGTCGTGCACTTCGGTTTGGAGAGTACCTGTCTAAATAAGATGGTACTCATACGCGTCAGAAGACATCACACTATCACATATCAGTGGCATGTATAGCTAAACTTTTACACATGCTAGGTTAGTCCGAGAACCAACTAAACTTGCTCTGATACCACCAAATGTAACACCCCGTACCCGAGACCGTTGCTGGAGTCAAACACGGGGTGTTAACAAACTTAATTCATTACTTAAACAGCTCAAACAATTTAATTTTAGAAATTCCACACAAGCTGGCTAACTGCGTCACAGTCGCTTAAAAATTCATATATCGAGTTCTGAAACTAAAAATCCAATTCCGTAAATTTTTCTGAAACTAGACTCATATATCTATTTACTAATTTTTTTTCTAGAATTTTTTGCTAGGCCAATTAGTACAGTTTATTAGCTAAAGTCTCCCCTGTTTTAGGGTTTGACTGCTCTAACCTCTGTGTATTATGAATTAGATATCTCTCTGTACAGAATTTCAATGACTATGAAGTTTCTTTCTCTTAAAACTAGACTCAATAAGAAATCTATACATATAAATTATGACTTATAATTATTTTTATACAATTTATGGTGAATTTCCAAAATCAGAATAGGGGATCCAGAAATCGCTCTGGCCTTGTTTCACAAAAAATTAAACATCTCATAAAATATAACTCATATACCTGTTTCGTTTCTTCCATATGAAAAAAGACTCATAATTCTTAAATTCCATGTTTTATTCATCATCTAATTATATCTCTACTATTTTTAATGATTTTTCAAATTCACGTCACTATCATTGTCCGAATCTATTTTATGGTAAATTTTACCTATTTCATGGTTTCCATGGATTAACTAGCAAATTGACATACATAACACCAAATATGATCATAATTAGTCATTTCAATGGCTAATCATTACCAAGCATTTTTATACTACTCAATAACCATATATTAAGACCATATATACAAAATGATTATAATGTTATACATGCCATACTCAAAATATACAAGCCATTATGCCAAGATGGTATACGGATAGTGTGAGCGTGCCTCCGACCGTTCCCGATTTCCGAGCTGGCTTATCAACACTACAAGGAATGAAAAGGAGGGAGTAAGCATAAATGCTTAGTAAGTTCACATGCAAATAGCAAGTAACATAACCATATAAGCAAACATAAAACATCATTTGTATAATCATCACCAAGGCATTCATATCATATTTTCATTTATCATCTTACCATATTGTTGTTATATCGATTTTTCAACCCGAGGGTTAAGTACATACCTGTTCAAAGTATCCATTTCACAACACTTACCAATACGTACCTTTCATCTTTAGTATTCCTCCATTTGAGTAGAACTTTACCCGTTGAACACATCAGAATATAATTCGGATACGTGGAAAGTTTGCACATAAGTGCCACATATGTAGCCAAGCTACTATGTAACCCACCCATAAGCGAACTCGGGCTCATCTCAATGAGCTCGGGCGTTCGCATCCATAAGTGAACTCGGACTCAGCTGAACGAGCTCGGATGCCTAGTTACATCTCACGAACTCGGACTCAACTCAACGAGTTCGGACATTCGCATCCATAAGTGAACTCGGACTCAAATCAACGAGTTCGGATGCCCAAATATCCCAGTGAGATGTCACTTGTATCCTAATCCATTCCTAAGGTTCAACGGGACCTTTTTCCCAATCATGTGTCTCAACCATCTTCTACGGAATACCAATACCGATACTCGGTAGTATTTCACATTTTCCAAGTATATCACATAATTTGACATATTATCAAACAATTATCACGAGTATAAGATTTCATAATAATTATCATATCATTTAAATAACATAAAAACATTTACAATAATAACTATGTTACCAACATTTACATATGAACTTACCTAGTATACGAATATGGCTACTTTTACCATTTCGTCCACAACTTGGTATTTTCCCCATTTTAGCCCAAATTTCAGTTTTCGTTGCTCTATCATTTAAAATATAGTCTAATTAGGACTCACATTATTCAAATTGACCCAAAATCATATTTTGGAAAAATTACAATTTTGCCCCTAAACTTTTGCATATTTACACTTTTGCCTCAAAGCTCCTAAATTAAACTTCAGGCTATTTTCTTATGTTTTATGACATGCTGATCATTTTTCCCTTCTATGGAAACATCAAATTCTCACTCTAACATGTACTTATGACTATTAGGTATTTTTACGGATTAAGCCCTTTTGCTCGTTTTCACTTAAAATCGAGTAGCACAAGTTGTCTAACATAATTTAAAACCTCATATTCTATCATAAAACACCAAAATACACAAATTTCACCTATGGGTATTTTTCCGAATATAAACCCTAGTTTAAATTATTGCTAGCATAAGCTAAATCGAGCTACCGGGACTCCAAAAACGTAAAGAACTTGAAAAACGGGGCTAGAATGGACTTACAATCAAGCTTGGAAGCTTGAAAAACCATAGCCATGGTTTCTCCTTGCTATATTCGGCCATGGTGAAGAAGATGAGCCAAATTGGCTTTTAATTTTGTATTTTAATTCATTTTACCCCTAAATGACCAAAATGCCCTTACTACTAAACTTTCCAAAAATTCCATCCATGGCCAATTTTTGTCCATAAACTTAGAAATTGGTAAAATTTCTATTTAAGACCTCCTAATTAATATTTCAAAACAATTTCATACTAGAAACTTCTAGAATGCAAGTTTTGCAAATTATTCGATTTAGTCCCTAATTTCAATTTAAGCACTTTAGGCATAGGATTTCATCACGAAATTTTCACACAATCATGCAATCATATCATAAACATCAAAATAATTATAAAATAATTATTTCTATCTCAAATTTTGTGGTTACAAAACCACTATTCCGACTAGGCCCAAAATCAGGATATTACATCAAATGCTATGACCCACCAAAAATGTCTGTAAGATGATCCTCTCTTAGGATCGAATCGTTTGATTTGTCCAATCATCATTTTTGACTAAAGAAAGAATTTCCTCGAGTTCTTTTGAACCTCACTTACGTGAATTCGTCAAACAATTGTTTTGTTTTAGTTTCTTGTATTATCTAGAAATTTCCAAAGTAATGTGCAAAACTTCATTTGTGAAAATTATTTAGTTCATCCATCATTATTTTAATGCAACATACTTTAAGAATAATGGAAGATGAATTTAATCTTGAGAATAATTAGATTGGAACGAATACAAAGGAAATTAATCTGAAAGCCAATCTTTGAGAAGAAGGAGAATCTAAAGATAGCAAACAGGACAAAAGTTAGATGCCCTAGATATCGCCGCTTAAGCGTTTATACACCAGCTCCATGAAGACTTTCTTGAGTTCAACATGTGTTTAAAAGATCCAAAGTAGTTTGTTGATGCCTCGATATGTAACATACTTCACTTCTCGTTGAATCCGGTATAACAAGGTCACTGCATGACTTTTCAAATTTGAGCTGCCCTTTCGGGTTTTCAACTCAAAACCCCTTTGGTCTCAAGGCGCCCTTTACGGGTTTTCACCTTGGCCTCTCCATTTTCTTTTTTCTTTTTCTTTTCTTTTTCTTTTTTTATTTTTTATTTTTATTTTTTTATTTTTTTTTGAAATAGAAGTCCCAAAGTACCCTTTGCGGGTTTTCACCTTGGCTTCCCTTCTCCTTCAGACAAAGTATTTTTTCACTGAGTTTGAGTTCACTAGGTTGGGTAAACTTTTCCCATCCATTTCCGTTAAGATCAATGCACCACCAGAGAAAGCTTTCTTCACGACATATGGCCCTTCCCAATTCGGCATCCATTTCCCCCTAAAGTCCTTTTGAATGGGAAGAATCTTTTTTAGTACAAGGTCTCCCTCGCAGAACTCTCTGGGTTGAACTTTCTTATTGTAAGCTCGCATCATTCGCTTCTGATACATCTGACCATGTCGAATGGCTCTTAGCCTTTTTTCCTCAATTAGGTTCAACTGGTCATATCGGGATTGAACCCATTCAGCTTCATCTAACCTTATCTCTGTCAAAACTCGAAGAGAAGGTATTTCTACTTCAATAGGTAACACTGCTTCCATCCCATAAACTAACGAGAATGGGGTTGCCCCAGTAGAGGTTCTAACAGATGTTCGATAGGCCAGTAGTGCAAACGGTAACTTCTCATGCCAATCTCTATTGGTCTCAGTCATCTTCCTCACTATTTTCTTAATGTTCTTGTTGGCGGCCTCCACTGCCCCATTCATTTTTGGACGATAGGGAGAAGAATTGTGATGTTTAATCTTGAACTGGTCGCAAACCTCTGCTATCGTTTTGTTGTTCAAGTTCAATGCATTATCGGATATGATCTTCTCAGGCATTCCATACTGACAAATGATCTCCTTCTTCAAGAATCGGCTCACAGTTGTCTTAGTAACATTCGCATAAGAAGCGGCCTCTACCCATTTTGTAAAGTAGTCAATTACCACGAAGATAAACCGATGTCCATTTAAAGCTTTCGGTGATATTGGTCCAATGACATCTATGCCCCACATGGAGAAGGGCCATGGAGAAGTCATGACATGCAAAGGTGAAGGTGGTATATGAATTTTGTCCCCATAAATCTGACACTTATGGCATTTCTTGGCATAGTTGATACAGTCTCCTTCCATAGTGGCCCAATAATAACCAAACCTCATAATTTGCCTTGCCATCATGAACCCATTTGCATGCGTCCCACATACACCTTCATGAACTTCTTCTAAAATTAGCCTAGCTTCTACAGCATCGACACATCTCAAAAGTACTTGGTCTTTCCTTCTCTTGTACAGGATATCTCCGTCCAATACATAGTCGCAAGCTAACCTTCTCAAAGTTCATTTATCATTTTCATTGGCCTGTTTAGGATATTTACAATCCCTTACATATCGTAATATATCCTCATACCAAGGATTATCATCCTTTTCTTCATTCTCAATGTTGTAACAATGAGCAGGAGCCTCGCAGACACTCATTTGAATTGGTCTAATCTCTTCTTCTTTATTCGCCTTAATCATTGAAGCCAAGGTTGCTAAAGCATCTGCCATCTGATTTTCGTCCCGTGGGAGATAATTAAAGGTGATGTCATCAAACTCCTCAAATAACCCCAAAACTACCTTTCGATAATTGATCAATTTAGGGTCCCTTGTCTCCCATTCACCTCTAAGCTGATAAATTACCAACGCAGAATCTCCATATACTTTTAAGGTTTTTATACCTCGCTCTATAGCTGCTTGGAGTCCCATAATACATGCCTTATACTCAGCCATATTGTTTGTGCAATCAAAGTTTAACTTACACGTGAAAGGGTAATGATCACCATTCGGGGATACCAAAACTGCCCCAATTCCATTTCCTACTGCATTAGAAGCCCCATCAAAATTAAGTTTCCAAGAAGAATCTTCAGTCGTTACTACACACATCAACTCCTCATTTGGAAAATCAAAGTTCAATGGTTCATAATTCTCTAGAGCCCTCATTGGCCAAAAAAATCACTACATGCACTTCCTTTTATGGCCTTCTCGACTTGTGTAGACTATATCAAACTCAAAGCAAAATTTGCCATCTCGCCATTCTCCCATTTAGAGCCGTTGACTCCATCATGTATTTCAATGGATCAAGCTTTGAAATAAGCCAAGTGGTATGGTATAGCATGTACTGTCTTAATCTCCGAGCGGTCCAAATCAGCGCACAACACAACTTTTCAATTGGTGAATATCTCATCTCACAAATCAATGAATTTCTTATCGAGATAATAAATTGCCTTCTCATTTTTCCCCGACTCACATCATGCTGACCAAGCACACATCCCATAGAATTACTAAACACTGACAAGTACAGTATTAATGGTTTATTTGGGCTAGGTGGAGATAATACCAGAGCATTCAACAAATACTGCTTGACCTTTTCAAAAGCATTATGGCATTCCCCATCCTAAGTACCTTGATTGTGCTTTCTGAGGAGGCGAAAGATAGGATCACATTTCTCGGTTAGTTGTGAAATGAACCGAGCAATGTAATTCAACCTTCCTAGGAATCCTCAAACTTCTTTCTGAGTACGTGGTGGAGGTAATTCTCGTATGGCTCTGACCTTGTCTGAGTCGACTTCAATTCCTTTTTCACTGACTACAAAGCCTAACAACTTTCCCGATCTGGCTCCAAAGATACACTTTGATGGATTGAGCTTCAACTGAAATTTTCTCAACCTTACAAATAATC
Source organism: Gossypium longicalyx (assembly GCA_025698465.1). Lineage (NCBI taxonomy): Eukaryota > Viridiplantae > Streptophyta > Magnoliopsida > Malvales > Malvaceae > Gossypium > Gossypium longicalyx. The sequence continues at coordinate 55,680,681 of CM046996.1, forward strand.
TTCTCAAGACCTCGATATGCTCCTTTTCCTTACGTGACTTGGCAATCATATCATCGACGTATACCTCAATATCCTTATGCATCATATCGTGGAACAAGTTCACCATGGTCCTTTGGTACGTTGCCCCTGTGTTTTTTAGTCTAAATGGCATTACTTTGTAACAAAAGGTGCCCCACAAGGTTATAAAGGTGGTTTTATCCATGTCCTCTGGATGCATCTTTATCTGGTTGTATCCTGAGAAACCATCCATAAAGGAGAACAACGAATATCCAGCTGTGTTATCTACTAAAGTGTCAATGTGGGGTAAAGGAAAGTTATCCTTTGGGCTTGCTTTGTTCAAGTCTCTGTAATCAACACACATTCGTACCTTCCCATCCTTCTTAGGAACAGGCACAATGTTAGCTACCCATTCGAAGTATTTCACTTCTTGCAAGAATCCTACGTCAAACTGCTTCTTGACTTCATCCTTTATTTTCAAAACGATATCTGGCCTCATTCTTCGCAACTTCTGTTGGACTGGCTTATATTCCTGTCTTATCGAAAGACGATGTACCACAATGTCAGTACTCAATCCAGGCATATCCTGATATGACCAGGCGAAGATATCCTTGAACTCTCGAAGCAATTTAACCAGATCATACCTTGTGTCCTCACTAATTAGGGTTCCGATTTTCAAATCCTTCCCTTCTTCCAGGGTTATATTTTCTACTGCTTCTTTCTCATGAGGCATGATTTGTTTCTCTTCCTGCTTTACCATTCTTAACAAATCAAGAGATACATCACAATCTTGAACACCTTCAAAATCCTGAGGTTCTTCTAAATACATGTTTTGCTCGGCAGAGAAATCAGGAATTACCGTATCAATGTACATATCATTGATATTTAGGGATCTGAGAAGTATAAAGAATATACAAAGAATGAATGAATTTAAGAATAATTATTTATGTACTATGAATGAAAGAATAAAAATTGTCAAAAATTTGATGGAATATTGATTGATAAAAATGAAGCAATACTCGTTTAAATTAAAAAAAGTTATGTCTTATTAAAAAAAATGATAAATGATCATAAGCCTATTTCACAAATGTAATCTTATTACTCCTAGGCTTTAGAGTAACAAAAATGTTTAAGAATTACTCTGAAAAATTTCTAAAGACTACAGGAAGTTCTTCCGCAGTCCAATTGTTCAAAGAGCTTCCCAATTCATAAGGGCGAATGCCCGCAAGATTCCTTTGCTCTAGCCCTTCTTCATGCACAGCATTAATTTGACGGCTCTCCTCTTCAAGTAATCCTCCTGATATGAAGGTTTTAGATATAAGAGGGAATGTCATTGATTCCCACCCCACTTCTCTTCCATCTAAACGCGCCCTTCTCCTCTCTTGGCGTTTCTCAATGTCCTTCCTTCTTTGCTTATAGTCTGGTTTGAAGCCCAAACCAAAGCGGTCCTTTTTCTCAATCACCTTTGGGATCTGAATCCCCCATTGCAGATACTTTCCTAAACCTCTTCCTGGTAAGGATCCTCTTCCTGCCATCATTTGTAGAGCCATCTCTGTAGCTCTTGCCATCCTTGGCACCAGTAACTCACTTCCTTCTGAAATAAAAGTGGCATTTACAAACTCTAAAGTGCGAAATGAACACTCAATAGATTCTTCATTTGCCTCTACATAGGGGGCCTTGCTAGTGACTGCTGCTATAATATCCTCCTCCGCATTGATAGTTATTAACCATCCATCTGTCACTAACTTCAATTTTTGGTGCAATGAGGAAGGCACCGCTCCTGCCGAGTGTATCCATGGCCTCCCTAATAAACAATTATAGGAGGGCTTGATATCCATCACCAAGAAATCAACTTCATATGTATTTGGCCCAATTTCCAAAGAGATGTCTATTCGTCCCATCACTTTTCTCTCGGTTCCATCGAAGGCTCTTACCACATTGTAACACGTTTTCATATGTGAACTATCAATGGGTAATCTATTTAACGTGGATAATGGAAGGACGTTCAAAGCCGACCCGTTATCAATGAGTACACTTGGAAGCGTGTATCCCTTGCACCGAGTAGTGGTGTGCAAGGCCTTGGTTGATCCTATACCCCCAGGTGGGATTTCATCATCATTGAAATAGATGAAATTGTCCACGCTAATATTATTCACCAACCGATCCAGCTTGTTAACGGATATGTCATGGGTGACATATGTCACATTAAGTACCTTCATCAATGCTTCCCTATGCACCTCAGAACTTAGAAGTAGAGCTAATACTGATATACGAGCCGGTTGCTTGTGCAACTGCTTGACCATACTATACTCACTATGTTTGAGGAACGTCAGAAATTCCTTAGCCTCTTCCCCCGTTACTGGCTCTTTGACAGGCATTTCAACCTCTTTTTTCTTCTCCACACTAGCATTCTTTATTTTTGTAGACTCATTACTGATGCCTACCATATCATACCGCTTCCCACTCCGTGTATGGGAACCCTCAATTTGTACATCTTTGGACGCACTGGCTACATCTTCTTTTTCCTGTAATGACACATGGCAGTTATAACTCCAAGGTACCCTTTTGTTATCCTTATAAGGAAAATATACAAGTTTATGGATTACGACTTTGGGCCTAGTTTGCACCTCCACTTCATTATTCCCTGGCAAGGAAATAATAATTCTTGGTCGGCTGATTTCCTATTGTTTATCTTCCAACGCATTTATTTCTCTTTTATAAGAGCTACCTTCAAAAATTTGCAGCTCTTTATTTGCAGCTCTTTATTATCAATGAAGCCTTGCACCAAGGCTTTGAATTCTTCACAATTTTGGGTCTCATGACCCTTTTTCCATGGAACTCATAGTAGTTCCTCATTTCTTCTCTTTCTTTTTCAGAGGTTATCATCCCTCTCTTCACCATCTCTTTCCAAATTACCCTTAAAGGCATTCTCACCTCAGCAACATTTTCCTTGATTATTCTTTCCCTAGTTTCATCAATGGCATTCACTCCTTGATTGCCATGATCTGGTAACGAATTTTCAGCGTTAGGGGTACTGTCGAATCTCACAACCCCTATCTTGATAAGCCTCTCTACGGCCTTCTTGAACCCAGTGCAATTTTCAATTGAATGTCCTGGTATTCCTGCATGATATTCGCATTTAGCATTTGCATCATACCACTTAGGGTATGGTGGCTGTAGCTGTTTCAAGTGAAATAGAGCAATCGCATGTGCATCGTATAAGCTTTGATAAAGCTCACGATACGTCACGAGAATAGGCATGAATTGCATCTTCTCCGAATTCTGTCTTGATCCCGATTCCTGCCTTTGAGTATTTTGCTGCCCACCCGTAACGACTTTGGTCTGACTAACTGTGACCGCCTTTGAATTGAAGCTACTTGTGTTGTTCACCTCATTGTCCTTTCTTCTTGAGGCTGATCTTTTGACTGCTTCCCCTTCAATTTTACCACCTCTTATGGCATTCTCAATCATCTCTCCTGCCATGACTATGTCTGCAAAACTTTTGATAGTACTTCCAATCATGTGAGTGATGAATGGAGCCTTCAAAGTGCTGATGAACAACATGGTGGTCTCTTTTTCCAACAATGGTGGTTGAACCTGCATTGCCACCTCTCTCCATCTCCGCGCGTATTGCCTAAAATTTTCATTAGGTTTTTTTTCCATGTTTTGCAGAATGATCCTATCAGGGGTCATGTCAGTCACATGATTGTACTGTTGCATGAAGGCTTGTGCAAGGTCTCTCCATGAACTTATTCTAGCCCGGCTCAACTGATTGTACCACCTAGCTGCCGCTCCTACTAAACTATCTTGAAAACAATGGATCAACAGTTGATCATTGTTTACGTACCCAATCATTCTTCTACAAAACATCGTTATGTGGGCCACTAGGCAAGTAGTCCCGTTGTATTTTTCAAACTAAGGCATTTTGAATTTATGAGGAAGCACCAAGTCTGGGACCAAACTTAAGTCTTTGGCATCGACTCCATGATGCCCATCAGCATTCTCTAAGGCTTTAAATTTCTCCTCCAGCCATCGGCAACGTTCTTCCAACTGTTTTGCAGCCTCGGCTCTTAAATCTTCCTTTTCAGCTATATCTAAATCAGGAATGAAAGGATTGGTAGGGTTATCGCCTAAATTGAATCCCGAGCCAGTTGGGAGATTTATAGGGATCCTAGCATCAACTTGACCCTGTTGGGGCCTTATTGTGATAGACGGCCCACGAGGATATGCCCCAGCTATGTGAAGTGGAGTGAAACCAGGAGGAGGAACCTCATTCTCTTCTCCAGTAATTGCCATGGGAGCCTTTCCCTTATCAGTGGCCCTCAGTAGTTGAGCCATCTCAGCCATCATGTTCTTCTGAGCCTCCAACATATGCTCTCTTATGTCGTTTTGCATTTTTGCCAATTGCTCCTGCAATTGGTCTTGCATATCCTTCTGTAGCTGCTCAAATCTTTGATCCATATTTTTTTACTTAGCGCGTGTACCGTAATGGTGTGTTGCTTCCAGATTTCCTTTTTCTTACTCTCTTTCTCCCTCTACAATTTTAACTAATTAGGGCCTTTCTATAAACTTGAATGCATATGATGTTATGAAATGCAAATGCATGTATGCAAAAAGATGTCGATTCTGACTCAGTTTCAATTTAGAAAACATTATTTAAGGAACAAAAATCTTTTCATAAAACGGATTACAAAAACACTTTTTCCCGTAGACCTAGAGTCTTAACCCTATCTAATAACAATGCTGACTCTCGTCCTTTGTCTGATGATGACTCATACATCATACTCAGTGTTTTAGCTTGTGTTGCCAACTCTTGTAAGTATTCAGCGACCTCTTGAATCTGAACTAAGGCCTCTCCCATGACATGATCTCTATCTCCCACTTGACTCTGAAGATGATAAAGTTCTCCTTTACATTGTTCTTCTCTTGTCTCGAGCTGCTCAATCCGTAACTCACAGCCCTGTAATGCTGCTTTTAACTCTCCAATGTTGTACTTCATTTTCTCAATATTGTCCAAGCTTGTCTTTAACTCGATTGCAGAGTCACGACTTCGGTAATGATGAAGGTATCGTCCAATCTCTGTCACCTTAACTTTTAACCTTTGATTTTCCTTTTCTACAGCCTGATTACGTGACTGCTCTGAAGACCTCCCTAATCCGACCCTTTTCAAAGTTATCTGGGCCTTCTTATAATGCGTCTTTAAATCATCTCGATCTTCCTTGACCTTTCTCTTTTCCCTTTTCATCTTCTCAACTTCCATCTTTTGAACGTCAACATCGAGACTTAAACACATCTTCTCCTCTTCGAGCTTCTCAATCCTCTTTTCTAGCTCTGAATTTCTTCTCTCGAACTCTTGCTTCATAACCTCCAACTCTGATGGGATCACTCGCAAGCTCTCCTCTAATGATCGAGCCTCTCCTAAAATTGGCCTAAGGATATTATCGTTGAATCTCTTACTAAACCAACCCTTATACTCAAGGGTTGACGTCGAACCTTCAGTCAAGATCTTCATATAGAAAGGCTTCTTCCAAGCCTCAAAAATCTCTCGCATCCTCTTCTTATAGTGATCTCCTTTGTAAGAGAAATCACTCTGAGCTAGACCCTGTGTAGCCGGTATGAACTGCCTCACTCGATATTACCTTCAAACAAGCAACGGTGTATATCCAACAACTCTCCAAATTCCTGGCAAAGGGACCCAATCAAAACTGCCGCATCGGTAAAGGACTTCACTAGGAACCAACCAAGGAGCCTTCCACATAACATCTTCCTCTCGAAGATTCTGAAGAATATCTAACCATCTCTCCTCTGAAATGTCATCTCTCCTAGGCATGTCCATTACTTCCTTTAAGGGAGAATAACCCTCAAAGAAAACTCGGCAAGGAACTCTATCTAGCTTCCAAAAGTGAATATGAAACCAAACTAACAGCAACTGTGCACATCCAATGAATCTTCCTTCACCAGCTCTTCGACATGCACTCAAGGACCTTATCGTTTCAGCTAGGATCGCAGGCACAGGCGTGTTCTATTTACAAAGTCGATCAAATAAATCTGTGACCGACTCATCTATGTGCCCCAACGCCTTCGGGAAAATCACCATGCCATAAATGCTCAAAGCCAGGATGTCGACCCTCTTCTTCACATCTGGATGCGTTAATATCAAATCCTTCAAAACGTCCCACGGGATGCACTTACTATCACCTTTTTGCTGTACACGAGCCATAGCCCACTGCTCACTCATCCCAGTAATCATTACCAATTTCTTCGCAAAAGTTGGAAGGCTAGCAGGCCTAACATAAGCCTTGTAACCATGAATCCTTGAACAACGCAGTAAAGTCGTATACTCCTCTAAAGTAGGTACAAGATCAACATCACCAAACGTAAAGCAACTATAAGCAGGGTTCCAGAACTGTACCATAGCTCGAAACAAGTGTTTATCTACCTTGACGTCCAGCAAATAGGGGAGGTCTCCATAACTCTGATACAAAAGCTGCTTAGCATTATCATCCCATTGGGCCCAAATGTTTCTCAGCTCCTGCAACTCATTCTGCATCGAATTAACACGAGTGAAGTCTCGTAACTCTGACGTATACCCCTCGGTGACACTATCTCCTTTCTCTAACTGGGTTTTCTCTGACCAGGTACAAACAGAAGCATTGTCCTCCACTTTATTAAGGTATTCGTTCCTCATTATAAAACTTTCTAATCTAGAAATCGAGCTTTGAATCGATACCTTTAAATGCGGAATGACATGAAATGACAACAAAATAAAACAGTAAGTCAGTATCATATATATATATATAGGAAAGCGATAAATAAATCCTTATAAGGGTAATTTTCTAAAGGTTATCACTATTATCCCTAGGATAAGCACTTAAAAGTTCACTATATGAATTTTAGTTCTAAAGCCAAGGTACCTGAACCAGCAGATTCCTCGGTCTTCACCCACTATAGGCTCATATAGACCGAGTTCAGTTCAGGGGGACACTTTTCCCTATGGCCATACGGAGATGAAAATCTCACGAAGACATAGGTAGAGTATCCCGAAAGCAATCCACTAGCTCATACAAAGTTGAAAACCTTACGAAAGCGTAGCTTCTCACTCCCACTTAAAGGTATGACCACAACGGTCGTGCAAATGCAATGTAGAGCAATAAAGTAACAAACATATGCAGCAAACACATGTAAAAAGATTTAAGTGTTCCAAACTTCTGACATTAAGACAAAAATACTCAATTTCTTGGCTTGACTCTCTTAAGTCCCCAGCGGAGTGGCCAAGCTGTCGAAACCGTCAAAACCATTTTTTAAAGGGGTTTGAAAAATGGGGATCGACTTTTGAAAAACGAAAACGGGAGTCTCCACCAATCTTTTAAAGTGCGATTGGATCACTATATAAAACGTTTTGGCCTACGAAATTATGAGAAAATAGGTTTGGGAGTCGGTTACGTACGAGGAAGGATTAGCACCCTCGTAACGCCCATAATCGGTACCAAATTGAGTAATTTTTGTCTTAGTGTCAGAAATTTGAAAGAATTTTAAAAATGATATTTCCTTTAAACCGTGATGTTTTGAGAGAAGAATCAAGATTCATTCATTTTAAAAGAGCACAAACATCACATCCAAATGATTGGACATGATATCTTTAATCTTTCGTAACTAAAATCATCTCATGATTTATAAAACTTGTTTAAAAGGATATTTTAAATATTTAGTCAAACGAGAAATTGCAACCCAAAGATGTTAGGGCACTATTTCTCGAATTTCTAAGTATTCAAACATTGCCTTACTCTTTTTTTAAAAAAGTTTCTTTTAATTAAATAAGATATGACTTTTGGTTTAAAAATGATATGTTTTAAAATAACCTAATTTCAAGTATATATATGTTTTATCACTTCATGCAAATATAGTAAAGGTGACGAACAAGGATCTAACTTATCTAATATGCTATTATTTCATGCATGGTCAAAAATAGTATCGTTACATACAAAGTATAGAATATAGTGAATTCAATAGCATAAATTGTATAACACATACATAACAACATTTTATACAAATATATCTAAATTATCATAAATAAACTAATTTTACGAAAATAAATAAATAGAAGAATATAATGATATGTAAAATCTAACCCATTTAAAAAAATATTAAAATAAAAGAGAATTTAAAAATAAATAACAAGTTAAGTGTATGAAATATAAAAGTAAGTTATTTAGAAATATATTAAATGATGTAAGAACAATAAAGAGAACCTATCTTTTTTAAAGATATATATACATATATAGGTTTTACTATAAAATACAATAACTTAATATGCAAGAAAAATAATGTACTAAATATTGCTATTTCACTTATAAAAATTTTAAAAATATATATAAGTAATAAGATAATGTATACTTTATAATAAAATAAAGGTAATGCAAGGAAATATGGTAGAATATGTATAGTGTATAATATAATTTTCAAATAAAATATATAATAATATAAACCATATAATAAGTAATATAAAAATATATAATAAAATGTATATAATATAATATATATAAAAGAAAAATAGATATTATAAGGAATAATATATAATAAAATATAGTATGTAATAAAAATACATAAATAAAATATAATGAAATATAATATAATAAAGAATATATAATATAATAATAATATAATAAGTATCTTTCATATAAAAATATAGTAAGATAAATAATATATATCATAAAAATATATAGCATATAGCAAAATATAAATATAATAGAATAATAATGTATATATATATAATAAAAATATATGATAAAAATTTAAAAAAGTAATAATAATATAATGGAAAATAAAAATATGTACTATTTTATATAACTAATATTAAAAATATATAAAGTATTTAACATAAAAAAATAAAAAAAAAGATTAAAATTGAATTTAATTAAAGAGTCTCGGGTTAATTTTAAAAAAAACAAAAAAACAAATTTTAACCTAATTGAAACGCATTCCAAAACTATAAGGGACTTACTAGGAAATTTGCCCTAATCCCAAAATGATGTCGTTCTTCAGAACAAATTTTAATAGCAATTAGGATTAAATTGAAACAGATATAAAAGATTAGGGTCGAATTAGAAATAAATAAAATGAATTTATAAAAATTAAAAAATGCGAGAGGACCAATGGGGTAATTAACCCATTTTATGAAAACACGCGGATCCTCCCCGGGTAATCGGGTCAACACGCGGATCCTCTGTTGAAACGACGCCGTTTTGGAGCTTATCGTTTTAAGCTAAACGACGTCGTTCCATTTACACTATTTAAATTAGTTTTCAGCCCAAAAATTCATTTTTTGAATCTGTTTTTTTAAAAAAAAGGCTTGGAAACTCTCTAAAAAAAGAGGAGAGTGCAGTCCTCCTGGCTCCGGCCTCCGTCGGGCCAAACCCCGGTCACCGGACTCACGCACCCACGCCCCCACGCGCCTCACACGACTCGCCCTATAAAGGCGGTCCAATGCTAAACGTTTACTTTCTGACGAAAAAAAAAGGTAACCTCCTGTGTTTTCTTTTAGTATTTATTTATATATATACTTGGAATAGATGAAAAAAAAAAAAACAAAATGAATCACCTTTACTTTCGATCGACTGTTGATATTGTAAGTTTGTGTAACACTGCGTTTTTTATTGAATCTATGTATTCTTTTTTCGGTAAAAGAAATCTCCCCATTACAGTAAAATCCTTCGGCTTTTATAGCCTCTGTTTACAAGTTTGAATATTCTCTGCTCGATTTCTTGCCTTTGTTTGCTGAGTTTCCTTTTCTGTTACATTTTCTTTTTCTGTGTTTGTTTGTTTCCTTTTCTGTCTTGCAAGTACCAAAAATCTGGCGAAGATCGCGTTGTGGATGCGAATCTTGCCTTGATGACCACAGGACGGCTTCTGCTACGAAGATCCCGGCACCGATGGAGGCCCAAAGGTCAGTGATGAAGCCTGAAATTGCGGTGGTGACGCTCGGAGTGCCCAAAGCCTCTGGTCAACGCTTTGATGGACCTCGTGCAAGGTGACCGTCAATCTGACCGGCATTGATGAGGGCCAGCTGGGGTGACGTGAGGAGACAAGGCTATTGATGGCCCTTACTTCGGGAGTTGGAACGGCTCTAACGTGGCGAAGCTTCTGGAACGACTCTTACGGCGCTAAGGTTCCAAGGGCTTTTGCATTTGGGCTTATCAGGCCTTGAGACCTGTTTATTGTAAATGGACTATTTAAATAAACATTCATTTATATTTTTTTATTTTTGGTTTTATTTATTTAATCATAGGCTCGGGCAGAAATGGGTTATTACAAATGGAAGCAGTGGGCCGTTGTTGAATAGAGAATGAATTAAATTGTTGTAGACAATATGTGATGTGTATTTTTTCATACGAAGCTGAAAATACCAGAGGAGCATCGACTAGCAAAGACAAAGGGAAGGAAAATATCAAATAATCGACATTGTGGTGAACAAGGTGAGTACATTATATACTGCATTTGAAAATGAGGTCGCACTCTACTGAAAGCAAGTATGACTTGCGAACCCTATCTTCATGTTGTGAATTGAACATGTGCATGTACGAACCTCTTCCATGCATTGTGCAAACCGCATCTATACGTTGAGCGAACTCTTAGCATGAATCTATGTCTGTGTGTTTTTACATGCTATGCGAACCTTGAGAAAAATATTACATGCATCCAGGGTTAGGTTAAATATATGATATATATAGGCCTTTAAATTTTGCTGTATAATATAATTTGTGTGTACTTTATTATATATTATATATAGGTTTGTGGCTTTTAATTTATGTAATATATATGCATTGATGTAAAAGGGAATTGTTATATATAATGAATGCATGCGCAAAGGTTATTATAAATAATATATGTACATAACTTTGCATTAAAAGGGTTTTGTATTATATGTATGCATGCGTGGGTTTTAATATAAAAAATATATTTACAAACCTTTGCACTAAAATTTTTTGTTCTATCTATTATATATAAATGTATATATCTGCGGTGTACGAACCTTAAGTCTACTATGTTGTTGTTTTATGCTTAATTTTCTGTTTTGCAGGCTATTCAATGATGTGTTGTGGTACTGTGAGCTCTATTAAAAATTGTGAGCCTAAAATGACGTGATCTGTAAATGTGTATTACTACGATATGTTGGCATTGTGAATTTTTGGAACCATTAGATATAGTTGGCATGCTATAGGATCGTGAGTGCTTACCTATGTAATGTGATAGGGCATTATGGCCCAATGATTTGATGGAGAAATAAGGGAATGTCGAGTAATTCTTCATTCACCGGGGATCGTGTGGGTGTGTTTTCGGAGAGTGTGAGCATTCGTGCTACAATTGTATGGCGATTTGAGTGACTCTATGAGTCTTAGGGTGTGTTTTAGGAGAACCACTTATCCAATGAGAATATTATTTAATTATGTCTCATTTTCACGAATTGCTAATATATCACTAAACTAAACGGGGTTGATTATTTGTGAATTAAAGACACGCGAACCGATTGTATGCAAACCACCTACATGTAGAAATGTTTATGTCCAAACTGTTTTATGCGATCTGTCTAGAGGTGAGTTATTTAGTTTGTGAATTATTGATGTGTTTTCTTCTATTGTGTACATGTGTATTCACTGAGCCTTCACAAGCTCATCTCTTTTAGCAGTGGAAAAGTGATAATAGAATGTATTTTTAATAAAAATCGGGGGTTTATACTTAACTATATAGTGGCATCCTTAAATTCTATTTAAGTGTCATGGAACATAAAAAACAAAACCTCAACCCTAAATCCCATGCCATAGTTCAAAATAAAATATATTCAAACTTTGAATAATTAAATAAATTGAATAATAAGCCTAATTAATTCAATAAATAAAAACTGAGGCGAGACCCTCTGGATGTCGCGTCCACGTTTTAACGTGGTGGGTTATCTATAAGGATGGAAATAAATGGGGGATTCAGCTATGACGCTTAGTGTGAGTTACTTCAAAAGAAAATCATAGCAAACAGTTCTTAAGACATATTAAATAATAACACATAGAATAATCGCATTCAACTAACAATTCCAAGTATCGATTTTTCAAATTAACCATCAATAGTACCTCACATTTAACATTACCAATTTCAGAATATCAATATCACAGTTTACTCATCCATATATATATGTACTTAAGTCATCTCAGACATTCCAGTTGAGTATGTCCATGCTTTCATAAATGTCATACATTTTTGGTTTTAACATAAAAGATCCTATCCCACCGCTACACACGACAATTGGGGTTCCCCAAAACTCCAACCACCAACACACTGGATTGTGGATTAACCACCAATGGTTTGCAAAATAATTGCCAATGGCTGTGGAGACACTGCAAAAACATAGCAGATGGAATCTGCCATGGCTGTGGGTAGATAGCAAAATGATACAGGTAAAAACTACCAATGGCCATGGACGTACAACATGCTTGCAGGTAATAGTTGCCAAAGGGTTGTGGATGCACAAAAAAACATTGCAGGTGAAATTTGTCTATGGCTGTGAGTACGCAGCAAAATAAATACAGATAAACTGTCAATACTTCCTCTGTTCATTATGTCTCACCCCATGCAATGCAAGTTTATTGGCAATTTGTATATAGAAACCTTAAATAGTTATATTAAGTCACGTGTTAGTTAATTATTTTTACTATATCAAGTTTGTTGGCAAATTAACGAGTTAATTCCTTCCAAAAAGAAAAAGAAGTGCTAAATATAGTAAGTAAAACTTGGTCATATTATTTACCCACGCTAATTAAAATAGAAAATGTTTAGTTGGTTGTAATTTGGCCTTACTCTATCTATATAAGATGGTTTGGAACGAAACAAAAGACACAAATCATTCTCTCTTTGAAGTAAATAAAAATAAAGTATGGCTATTCAATTTAATTTTGTTTCATCCATGTTAATACTAGTACTTCTGTCCATACCATCTGTTGAAGGTCAAGGAGGAGGAGGTGGTGGTGTTATTGATGTTGTTGCAAAGTTTGGTGCAAAGGCAGACGAGAAAACAGATTTGAGTAAGGTAAGCAAAATATCATATAACTTTATAGTCAGCAGATAAAAGTATGCATAACTATTTCCAAATATCTTATCTTTATATGTATGTTTTTTATTTGGTTTTAGCCATTGTTGGATGCCTGGAAAGAAGCATGTGCCTCGACATCTCCGTCAAAAATTGTGATTCCTAAAGGGATATATTTTTTAAGTACAGCTACCTTAGATGGTCCTTGCAAGGCTCCTATTGAGCTTCAAGTTGAAGGCACTGTGAAGGCTCCGGCAGACCCTGGTGCTTTCAAGGAGCCTAAATGGATTGCCTTCAATAGGATTGAAAATTTCAAATTGTCTGGCGGAGGAGTTTTCGACGGCCAGGGAACCACTGCTTATAAAAGGGAAGGTTGCAAAGGTCATGATTATTGTGGTTCACTTCCTATTGTAAGTTATTTTCTTATTGAGAAGTTATGACTCTTTTTTTTATAAATAGAATTAAGTAATAATTATTTTTTGTTTCATTCTGGAATTAAACAGAACCTAAGGTTTGATTTTTTAACCAACGCAATGATACAAGATATAACTACCAAGGACAAGCGCCTGTAATGTTCTAGGATGCAAAAACATTACTTTCGAACATTTCACCAGTATCCACACTTTTGACGGCCCCAAACACGGATGGGATACACATTGGGAGATCGGATGGGGTCAATGTTCTTAACTCGAGAGATAAAAAGCGGTGATGATTGTGTTTCAATTGGGGACGGCTCCAAAAATTTGGTTATCAATGGAGTAACTTGTGGACCAGACATGGTATCGATATTGGCGATCTCGGATTGTTTAAAAACGAAGAACCCGTTGATGGAGTTACTGATAAAAAACTGCACCATGACTAATACTTCCAATGGTGTCGAATCAAAACTTGGCAGTCTTGAACTCGCACTTGTTCGAACATTCACTTTGAGGATATTACCGTGACCAATGTCACTTCTCCTATTATAATTGATCAGAAATATTGCCCATGGAACAAATGCAAAATAAATGTATGTACATATTTATCAAAATCATAAGAGAGCAAAAAGAGTTAATCGGTCATTGAATCATTATTTTGTTGATGCAGGAAGAATCAAAAGTTAAACTAAGCAACATTAGTTTCAAAAACATTCACGGCACTTCTGCGCGTCCAGAAGCTGTCAAGATTATTTGTAGTGCTACTTTGCCTTGTGAAAATGTGGAACTTGCAGACATTGAAATTACGCACAGTGGACCGACTGGACCTGTAGTATCACAATGTTCGAATGTGAAGCCTAAAGTTAGTGGCAAACAAAATCCAGTGCATGTTCCGCTTTCCTATCCCAAAAAAACCTACCCCACCGCTTAATCAATAGCATAGGTATAAATTTTTTTGATGACATTGTAACTCCTATAATTATATTTATTTTGCAAACAAATTTTGTTTTGTTTTACATTCTATGTTATTAAGAATATTTTTCTTAAACTTAATTATTTTTAGAAATACACTTCAACAAAAACTATTGCAATGTGATAACATTTTGTGCATTTAGGCTTACGATATAATTATTTTTAGAATACTGCTGAACCAGATACTATTTAATTAATTTTTATTTATTTATATAAATTTTTTGTTTTTTATTTATAAAATTGGCAGAATAAAAATTTTAATAATTAATATTTATACATTGTATCAATTTAGTTTTGATTCTAAAAATAACCATTAACTCTTACACCTTGTATAATTTGATTTTCTTTTTAGTTTTGTTTTTTTATGACTCTTTCACCTGACGAGATAAAAAAAATAAATTTATCAATTAAATTTGATCCAAAATATATTAAACTTAAAAATATAAAAATTTAATATAAAAGTTTTATCTTTTTTTTATTATTTTAAATTTAACTTTGAATGTTACACATAAAAGCAAAACTGTGAAAAATACAAAATTGCACTATATATATGTTAGGGAATTGAACTTTTTATGATAAAGATTAAATTGATACAATGTATAAACGATGAGAACTAAAATTATTATTATGTCAATATTAAAAGCTGTCAAAGTTTTATAAAATGTTCGGCGATGGAAAACATCAAACTAGTTGAATCAAAAAATGATGGTTTAACCCAATAGCCTATATACTAAACGACCCGTCATTGCAATGAATTAGTGACTCCTCTTTCGGCTTACGTACTAAGCCGTGGCATTAGCTAGCATGTACCATAGTTTAACATAACTATCAATCAAACAAGCCCTTCTCGAGGAAAAACCGAGAACAAGTTACCTTAAAACCATCATATAACCGAAGAAAATCCTCCCTAGATTAAACTCAAACATTATGAAACTCCAACTTAAGGCCTCGTTGGCCTTATAGTAGGGACTAATCCCTCATTGGCTCTATCATAGTTATGTTTCAGGGAAAACGTCAAACTCTTAGGATTAACTCGAGTTGGAAGTCGTCGAGTTGATAAGATAACTGTTGGCTTCATGTTGTTTTTCTCTATATTTGGTATAAGTCCAACATTGATGCGCTCGATCTTTTTATATATATAAATTTGAACAATCATACTTATGTTCAAATATGAATATATGTTGAAAAGAAATAAAAATTTAGGTAATATAAAGGGTTAAATTAAATTTTAAGATCTGAACTTGACGAATTTTCCCATATTGTAGAACCCTAGACCTTAAATTTGACAATTGATTCTACTTTGGGGCTTGGAGTTTTTTATCTAAATTAAACCTTGAATTTTGTTGTTGTTCTCACAATGGGGTTTGAATTTTTTTTGGTTCAAGTTAGTCCGTAAAAAACCTAGAGTTTAGGCCCCAATGTGGGAACAATTGTCAAGTTCAAGGACTAACTTGGACAAAAAAAAAGTTTAAGCCCTAAAGTGGGAACGATTACCTAATTCAAGTCTCAATGTGAGAACAATTTACTATGCTCAAAACCTAACTTTGGAAAAAAAAGTTCAGACTCGAATGTAAAAAATTACTAAATTAGATCCAAATAGTAATTTAATCTTAACATATATGATATTTTGTGTGGGAAAATTTGGAGCAGAGTTTACAACCGTACCTTTCCCCATCTTTGCAACACTTTATTGTATACTTTTCGGCCTTGTAGGTATGTATTAATTTTAACCATACCTACCCATTTTTATCCCAACCTTAGATCGTCAATCCTAGAAATCGGACCGATGGTATTGACATTAAATTATAGATTAAAAATAGAGTAAATAGAAATCACGTTAGTAATTAGGACTAAATAGGAATAATAGCAAAGTAGAGAACTTAAATAGGTAAATTAGGACTAATGGTTAGTCGGGGATTTATTAAAACAAGGGTAGAATTTGGAGGGATCTATAGGATAAATAAACCAAGTTTATAAATGAATTTGGCTATATAAGCTGTCACTGCTCATTTCCTTTTCATGTTTTAATTTCCATTTTTATTATTTTATTTCTTTTTACACTTCCTTCATTTCGAAAGATGTTGCATTTTGTAGTTAATTTTCCTTCAAAATTTTATTAAGCATTACATTTCTAAGCAACCAAGCACCATTTTCCTTTTTAAATTCTCAAGTAAAGCACCAACTTTTTCTTCTTAAACTTTGGTTCGGTTATTGAGCGGACCACTTGAAAGTCATGAAGGAATGTAAGATAGAAGGTAAACAATCTATTTTCATATCAAATATGCATCAAATGCTTTTGACTGAAGTTTCAACGGTTTAGATAGAAACTATAAATATATAAATAATCTTTGTTTTTTTATGATTTGGCTTCATGAAAATGGTGGATTGAAGCTGGCGAAGCTAAGAAATGTTGTTTAAAATGGTTTTGTTCTCGAGGAAGACGACGAACAGTAGCTGATTCCTTAAAGGAAAGAGTTAGGTGAGATTAACATTTAATTAACAGTCTAGATCTACAAATATATGTATGTTAGGAGGGTTAAAAGTTATGAAATGGGGTAAGTATTAGAATAATAAAAATCTGCAAGAGATAATGGAAGTAGTGGGCCGCTGTTGAATAGAGAATGAATTAAATTGTTGTAGACAATATGTGATGTGTATTTTTTCATACGAAGCTGAAAATACCGGAGGAGCATCGACTAGCAAAGACAAAGGGAAGGAAAATATCACATAATCGACATTGTGGTGAACAAGGTGAGTACATTATATACTACATTTGAAAACGAGGTCGCACTCTACTAAAAGCAAGTATCACTTGCGAACCCTATCTTCATGTTGTGAATTGAACATGTGCATGTACGAACCTCTTCCATGCATTGTGCAAACCGCATCTATACGTTGAGCGAACTCTTAGCATGAATCTATGTCTGTGTGTTTTTACATGCTATGTGAACCTTGAGAAAAATCTTACATGCATCCAAGGTTTGGTTAAATATATGATATATATAGGCCTTTAAATTTTGCTGTATAATATAATTTGTGTATACTGTTATATATTATATATAGGTTTGTGGCTTTTAATTTATGTAATATATATGCGTTGATGTAAAAGGGAATTGTTATATATAATGAATGCATGCGCAAGGGTTTTGTATTATGTTAATATAAAAAATATATTTACAAACCTTTGCACTAAAATTTTTGTTCTATCTATTATATATAAATGTATATATATGCGGTGTACGAACCTTAAGTCTACTATGCTGTTGTTTTATGCTTAATTTTCTGTTTTGCAGGCTATTCAATGATATGTTGTGGTACTGTGAGCTCTATTAAAAATTGTGAGCCTAAAATGACGTGATCTGTAAATGTGTATTACTACGATATGTTGGCATCGTGAATTTTTAGAACCATTAGATATAGTTGGCATGCCATAGGATCGTGAGTGCTCACCTATGTAATGTGATAGGGCATTATGGCCCAATGATTTGATGGAGAAATAAGGGAATGTCGAGTAATTCTTCATTCACCGGGGATCGTGTGGGTGTGTTTTTCGGAGACTGTGAGCATTCGTGCTACACTTGTATGGCGATTTGAGTGACTCTATGAGTCTTAGGGTGTGTTTTAGGAGAACCGTTTATCCAATGAGAATATTATTTAATTATGTCTCATTTTCACAAATTGCTAATATATCACTAAACTAAACGGGGTTGATTATATGTGAATTAAAGACACGCGAACCGATTGTATGCAAACCACCTACATGTAGAACTGTTTATGTGCAAACTATTTTATGCAATCTGTCTAGAGGTGAGTTATTTAGTTTGTGAATTATTGATGTGTTTTCTTCTATTGTGTACATGTGTATTCATTGAGCCTTCACAAGCTCATCTCTTTTAGCAGTGGAAAAGTGATAATAGAATGTATTTTTAATAAAAATCGGGGGTTTATACTTAACTATATAGTGGCATCCTTAAATTCTATTTACGTGACATGGAACATAAAAAACAAAACTTCAACCCTAAATCCCATGTCGTAGTTCAAAATAAAATATATTCAAACTTTGAATAATTAAATAAATTGAATAATAAGCCTAAATAATTCAATAAATAAAAACTGAGGCGAGACCCTCTGGATGTCGCGTCCACGTTTTAACGTGGTGGGTTATCTATAAGGATGGAAATAAATAGGGGATTCAGCTATGACGCTTAGTGTGAGTTACTTCAAAAGAAAATCATAGCAAACAGTCCTTAAGACATATTAAATAATAACACATAGAATAATCGCATTCAACTAACAATTCCAAGTATCGATTTTTCAAATTAACCATCAATAGTACCTCACATTTAACATTACCAATTTCAAAATATCAATATCACAGTTTACTCATCCATATATATATGTACTTAAGTCATCTCAGACATTCCATTTGAGTATGCGCATGCTTTCATAAATGTCATACATTTTTGGTTTTAACATAAAAGATCCTACGCCATCGCTACACACGACAACTGGAGTTCCCCAAAACTCCAACCACCAACACACTGGATTGTGGATTAACCACCAATGGTTTGCAAAATAATTGCCAATGGCTGTGGAGACACTGCAAAAACATAGCAGGTGGAATCTGCCATGGCTGTGGGTAGATAGCAAAATGATACAGGTAAAATCTACCAATGGCCATGGACGCACAACATGTTTGTAGGTAATACTTGCCAAAGGGTTGTGGCTGCATAAAAAATCATTGTAGGTGAAATCTGTCTATGGCTGTGAGTACGCAACAAAATAAATACAGATAAACTGTCAACACTTCCTCTGTTCATTATGTCTCACCCCATGCAATGCAAGTTTATTGGCAATTTGTATATAGAAACCTTAAATAGTTATATTAAGTCACGTGTTAGTTAATTATTTTTACTATATCAAGTTTGTTGGCAAATTAACGAGTTAATTCCTTCCAAAAAGAAAAAGAAGTGCTAATTATAGTAAGTAAAACTTGGTCATATTATTTACCCACCCTAATTAAAATAGAAAATGTTTAGTTGGTTGTAATTTGGCCTTACTCTATCTATATAAGATGGCTTGAAACAAAACAAAAGACACAAATAATTCTCTCTTTGAAGTAAATAAAAATAAAGTATGGCTATTCAATTTAATTTTGTTTCATCCATGTTAATACTAGTACTTCTGTGCATATCATCCGTTGAAGGTCAAGTTGGAGGAGGTGGTGGTGTTATTGATGTTGTTGCAAAGTTTGGTGCAAAGGCGATTTAGAAAACAGATTTGAGTAAGGTAAGCAAAATATCATATAACTTTATAGTCAGCAGATAAAAGTATGCTTAACTATTTCCAAATCTCTTATCTTTATATGTATGTTTTTTATTTTTTTATTTGGTTTTAGCCATTGTTGGATGCTTGGAAAGAAGCATGTGCCTCGACATCTCAAGTCAAAAATTGTGATTCCTAAAGGGATATATTTTTTAAGTACAGCTACCTTAGATGGTCCTTGCAAGGCTCCTATTGAGCTTCAAGTTGAAGGCACTGTGAAGGCTCCGGCAGACCCTGGTGCTTTCAAGGAGCCTAAATGGATTGCCTTCAATAGGATTGAAAATTTCAAATTGTCTGGCGGAGGAGTTTTCGACGGCCAGGGTACCACTGCTTATAAAAGGGAAGGTTGCAAAGGTCATGATTATTGTGGTTCACTTCCTATTGTAAGTTATTTTCTTATTGATAAGTTATGACTTTTTTTTTTATAAATAGAATTAAGTAATAATTATTTTTTGTTTCATTCTGGAATTAAACAGAACCTAAGGTTTGATTTTTTAACCAACGCAATGATACAAGATATAACTACCAAGGACAACAAAGCGGTTCCTGGGCTAATGTTCTAGGATGCAAAAACATTACTTTCGAACATTTCACCGTATTCGCACTTTTGTGAAAGCCCAAACACGGATGGGATACACATTGGGAGATCGGATGGGGTCAATGTTCTTAACTCGAGATAAAAAAGCGGTGATGATTGTGTTTCAATTGGGGACGGCTCCAAAAATTTGGTTATCAATGGAGTAACTTGTGGACCAGGACATGGTATCAGTATTGGCAGTCTCGGATTGTTTAAAAACGAAGAACCCGTTGATGGAGTTACAGTAAAAAACTGCACCATGACTAATACTTCCAATGGTGTTAGAATCAAAACTTGGCCAGGTGCTGAACCTGGCACTTGTTTGAACATTCACTTTGAGGATATTACCGTGACCAATGTCACTTCTCCTATTATAATTGATCAGAAATATTGCCCATGGAACAAATGCAAAATAAATGTATGTACATATTTATCAAAATCGTAAGAGAGCAAAAAGAGTTAATCGGTCATTGAATCATTATTTTGTTGATGCAGGAAGAATCAAAAGTTAAACTAAGCAACATTAGTTTCAAAAACATTCACGGCACTTCACGGCGTCGTCGAAGGTATCAAGATTATTTGTAGTGCTACTTTGCCTTGTGAAAATGTGGAACTTGCAGACATTGAAATTACGCACGATGGACCGATCGGACTGCAGATCACAATGTTCGAATGTGAAGCCTAAAGTTAGTGGCAAACAAAATCCAGGCTGCATGTTCCGCCCCTATCCCAACAAAACCTACCCCGACCGCTTAATCAATAGCATAGGTATAAATTTTTTTGATGACGTTGTAACTCCTATAATTATATTTATTTTGCAAACAAATTTTGTTTTGTTTTACATTCTATGTTATTAAGAATATTTTTCTTAAACTTAATTATTTTTAGAAATACACTTCAACAAAAACTATTCCAATGTGACAACATTTTGTGCATTTAGGCTTACGATATAATTATTTTTAGAATACTGCTGAACCAGATACTATTTAATCAATTCTTTTTATTTATATAAATTTGTTGTTTTTTATTTATAAAATTGGCATAATAAAAATTTTAATACTCAATATTTATATATTGTATCAATTTAGTTTTGATTCTAAAAATAACCATTAACTCTTACACCTTGTATAATTTGATTTTCTTTTTAGTTTTGTTTTTTTATGACTCTTTCACCTTACAAGATAAAAAAAATAAATTTATCAATTAAATTTGATCCAAAATATATTAAAATTAAGAATATAAAATTTTAATATAAAAATTTTATCTTTTTTTTATTGTTTTAAATTTAACTTTGAATGTTACACATAAATGCAAAACTGTAAAAAATACAAAATTGCACTATATATATGTTAGGGAATTGAACTTTTTATGATAAAGATTAAATTAATACAATGTATAAACGATGAGAGCTAAAATTATTATTATGTCAATATTAAAAGCTGTCAAAGTTTTATAAAATGTTCGGCGATGGAAAACATCAAACTAGTTGAATCAAAAAATGATGGTTTAACCCAATAGCCTATATACTAAACGACCCGTCATTGCAACGAATTAGTGACTCCTCCTTCGGCTTATGTACTAAGCCGTGGCATTAGCTAGCATGTACCATAGTTTAACATAACTATCAATCAAACAAGCCCTTCTTGAGGAAAAACTGAGAACAAGTTACCTTAAAACCATCGTATAACTGAAGAAAATCCACCCTAGATTAAACTCAAACATTATGAAACTCCAACTGAAGGCCTCGTTGGCCATATAATAAGGACCAATCCCTCATTGGCTCCATCATAGTTATGTTTCAGGGAAAACGTCAGACTCTCAGGATTAACCCGAGTTGGAAGTCGTCGAGTTGATAAGATAACTATTGGCTTCATGTTGTTTTTCTCTATATTTGGTATAAGTCCAACATTGATGCGCTCGATCTTTTTATATATATATAAATTTGAACAACCATACATATGTTCAAATATGAATATATGTTGAAAAGAAATAAAAATTTAGGCAATATAAAGGGTTAAATTAAATTTTGAGATCTGAACTTGACAAAATTTCCCATATTGTAGAACCCTAAACCTTAAATTTGAAAATTGATTCTACTTTGGGGCTTGGATTTTTTTATCTAAATTAAACCTTGAATTTTGTAGTTGTTCTTACAATGGGGTTTGATTTTTTTTTTTTGGTTCAAGTTAGTCCGTAAAAAACCTAGAGTTTAGGCCCCAATGTGGGAACAATTGTCAAGTTCAAGGACTAACTTGGACAAAAAAAAAAGTTTAAGCCCTAAAGTGGGAACGATTGCCTAATTCAAGTCTCAATGTGAGAACAATTTACTTTGCTCAAAACCTAACTTTGGAAAAAAAAGTTCAGACTCGAATGTAAAAAAGTTACTAAATTAGATCCAAATAGTAATTTAATCTTAACATATATGATATTTTGTGTGGGAAAATTTGGAGCAGTGTTTACATCCATACCTTTCCCCATCTTTGCAGCACTTTATTGTATACTTTTCGGCCTTGTAGGTATGTATTAATTTTAACCATACCTACCCATTTTTATCCCAACCTTAGATCGTCAATCCTAGAAACCGGACCGATGGTATTGACATTAAATTATAGATTAAAAATAGAGTAAATAGAAATCACGTTAGTAATTAGGACTAAATAGGAATAATAGCAAAGTAGAGAACTTAAATAGGTAAATTAGGACTAATGGTTAGTCGGGGATTTATTAAAACAAGGGTAGAATTTGGAGGGATCTATATGATAAATAAACCAAGTTTATAAATGAATTTGGCTATATAAGCTGCCACTGCTCATTTCCTTTTCATGTTTTAATTTCCATTTTTATTATTTTCTTTCTTTTTACACTTCCTTCATTTCAAAAGATGTTGCATTTTGTAGTTAATTTTCCATCAAAATTTTATTGAGCATTACATTTCTAAGCAACCAAGCACCATTTTCTTTTTTAAATTCTCAAGTAAAGCACCAACTTTTTCTTCTTAAACTTTGGTTCGGTTATTGAGCGGACCACTCGAAAGTCATGAAGGAATGTAAGACAGAAGGTAAACAATCTATTTTCATATCAAATATGCATCAAATGCTTTTGACTGAAGTTTCAACGGTTTAGATAGAAAATATAAATATATAAATAATCTTTGTTTTTTTATGATCTGGCTTCATGAAAATGGTGGATTGAAGCTGGCGAAGCTAAGAAATGTTGTTTATAATGGTTTTGTTCTCGAGGAAGACGACGAACAGTAGCTGATTCCTTAAAGGAAAGAGTTAGGTGAGATTAACATTTAATTAACAGTCTAGATCTACAAATATATGTATGTGAGGAGGGTTAAAAGTTATGAAATGGGGTAAGTATTAGAATAATAAAAATCTGCAAGAGATAATGGAAGTAGTGGGCCGTTGATGAATAGAGAATGAATTAAATTGTTGTAGACAATATGTGATGTGCATTTTTTCATACGAAGCTGAAAATACCGGAAGAGCATCGACTAGCAAAGACAAAGGGAAGGAAAATATCACATAATCGACATTGTGGTGAACAAGGTGAGTATATTATATACTGCATTTGAAAACGAGGTCGCACTCTACTGAAAGCAAGTATGACTTGCGAACCCTATCTTCATGTTGTGAATTGAACATGTGCATGTACGAACCTCTTACATGCGTTGTGCAAACCGCATCTATACGTTGAGCGAACTCTTAGCATGAATCTATGTCTGTGTGTTTTTAGATGCTATGCGAACCTTGAGAAAAATATTACATGCATCCAGGGTTAGGTTAAGTATATGATATATATATAGGCCATTAAATTTTGCTGTATAATATAATTTGTGTGTATTGTTATATATTATATATAGGTTTGTGGCTTTTAATTTCTGTAATATATATGCATTGATGTAAAAGGGAATTGTTATATATAATGAATGCATGCGCAAAGGTTATTATAAATAATATATGTACATAACTTTGCATTAAAAGGGTTTTGTATTATATGTATGCATGCGTGGGTTCTAATATAAAAAATATATTTACAAACCTTTGCACTAAAATTTTTTGTTCTCTCTATTATATATAAATGTATATATATGCGGTGTACGAACCTTAAGTCTACTATGCTATTGTTTTATGCTTAATTTTCTGTTTTGCAGGCTATTCAATGATGTGTTGTGGTACTGTGAGCTCTATTAAAAATTGTGAGCCTAAAATGACGTGATCTGTAAATGTGTATTACTACGATATGTTGGCATTGTGAATTTTTGGAACCATTAAATATAGTTGGCATGCCATAGGATCCTGAGTGCTCACCTATGTAATGTGATAGGGCATTATGGCCCAATGATTTGATGGAGAAATAAGGGAATGTCGAGTAATTCTTCATTCACCGGGGATCGTGTGGGTGTGTTTTTCGGAGACTGTGAGCATTCGTGCTACACTTGTATGGCGATTTGAGTGACTCTATGAGTCTTCGGGTGTGTTTTAGGAGAACCGTTTATCCAATGAGAATAGTATTTAATTATGTCTCATTTTCACAAATTGCTAATATATTACTAAACTAAACGGGTTTGATTATATGTGAATTAAATACACGCGAACCAATTCTATGCAAACCACCTACATGTAGAACTGTTTATGTGCAAACTGTTTTATGCGATCTGTCTAGAGGTGAGTTATTTAGTTTGTGAATTATTGATGTGTTTTCTTCTATAGTATACATGTGTATTCACTGAGCCTTCACAAGCTCATCTCTTTTAGCAGTGGAAAAGTGATAATAGAATGTATTTTTAATAAAAATCGGGGGTTTATACTTAACTATATAGTGGCATCCTTAAATTCTATTTACGTGACATGGAACATAAAAAACAAAACCTAAACCCTAAATCCCATGCGGTAGTTCAAAATAAAATATATTCAAACTTTGAATAATTAAATAAATTGAATAATAAGCCTAAATAATTCAATAAATAAAAACTGAGGCGAGACCCTCTGGATGTCGCGTCCACGTTTTAACGTGGTGGGTTATCTATAAGGATGGAAATAAATAGGGGATTCAGCTATGACGCTTAGTGTGAGTTACTTCAAAAGAAAATCATAGCAAACAGTCCTTAAGACATATTAAATAATAACACATAGAATAATCGCATTCAACTAACAATTCCAAGTATCGATTTTTCAAATTAACCATCAATAGTACCTCACATTTAACATTACCAATTTCAAAATATCAATATCAAAGTTTACTCATCCATATATATATGTACTTAAGTCATCTCAGACATTCCAGTTGAGTATGCCCATGCTTTCATAAGTGTCATACATTTTTGGTTTTAACATAAAAGATCCTACGCCACCGCTACACACGACAACTGGAGTTCCCCAAAACTCCAACCACCAACACACTGGATTGTTGATTAACCACCAATGGTTTGCAAAATAATTGCCAATGGTCATGGAGACATCGCAAAAACATAGCGAATGGAATGGAATCGCCATGGTGTGGGTAGATAGCAAAATGATACAGGTAAAATCTACCAATGGCCATGGACGCACAACATGTTTGCAGGTAATACTTGCCAAAGGGTTGTGGCTGCATAAAAAAACATTGCAGGTGAAATCTGTCTATGGCTGTGAGTACGCAACAAAATAAATACAGATAAACTGTCAACACTTCCTCTGTTCATTATGTCTCACCCCATGCAATGCAAGTTTATTGGAAATTTGTATATAGAAACCTTAAATAGTTATATTAAGTCACGTGTTAGTTAATTATTTTTACTATATCAAGTTTGTTGGCAAATTAACGAGTTAATTCCTTCCAAAAAGAAAAAGAAGTGCTAATTATAGTAAGTAAAACTTGGTCATATTATTTACCCTCCCTAATTAAAATAGAAAATGTTTAGTTGGTTGTAATTTGGCCTTACTCTATCTATATAAGATGGCTTGAAACAAAACAAAAGACACAAATAATTCTCTCTTTGAAGTAAATAAAAATAAAGTATGGCTATTCAACTTAATTTTGTTTCATCCATGTTAATACTAGTACTTCTGTCCATATCATCCGTTGAAGGTCAAGGAGGAGGAGGTGGTGGTGTTATTGATGTTGTTGCAAAGTTTGGTGCAAAGCGCATTTGAAAAAAGATTTGAGTAAGGTAAGCAAAATATCATATAACTTTATAGTCAAGCAGATAAAAGTATGCATAACTATTTCCAAATCTCTTATCTTTATATGTATGTTTTTATTTTTTATTTGGTTTTAGCCATTGTTGGATGCTTGGAAAGAAGCATGTGCCTCGACATCTCCGTCAAAAATTGTGATTCCTAAAGGGATATATTTTTAAAACTGACTACCTTAGATGGTCCTTGCAAGGCTCCTATTGAGCTTCAAGTTGAAGGCACTGTGAAGGCTCCGGCAGACCCTGGTGCTTTCAAGGAGCCTAAATGGATTGCCTTCAATAGGATTGAAAATTTCAAATTGTCTGGCGGAGGAGTTTTCGACGGCTAGGGTACCACTGCTTATAAAAGGGAAGGTTGCAAAGGTCATGATTATTGTGGTTCACTTCCTATTGTAAGTTATTTTCTTATTGATAAGTTATGACTTTTTTTTTATAAATAGAATTAAGTAATAATTATTTTTTGTTTCATTCTGGAATTAAACAGAACCTAAGGTTTGATTTTTTAACCAACGCAATGATACAAGATATAATTACCAAGGACAGCAAGCAGTTCCAGGCTAATGTTCTAGGATGCAAAAACATTACTTTCGAACATTTCACCGTATCTGCACCTGACGAAAGCCCAAACACAGATGGGATACACATTGGGAGATCAGATGGGGTCAATGTTCTTAACTCAGAGATAAAAACTGGTGATGATTGTGTTTCAATTGGGGACGGCTCCAAAAATTTGGTTATCAATGGAGTAACTTGTGGACCAGGACATGGTATCAGTATTGGCAGTCTCGGATTGTTTAAAAACGAAGAACCCGTTGATGGAGTTACTGATAAAAAAACTGCACCATGACTAATACTTCCAATGGTGTTAGAATCAAAACTTGGCAGTCTTGAACCCGCACTTGTTCGAACATTCACTTTGAGGATATTACCGTGACCAATGTCACTTCTCCTATTATAATTGATCAGAAATATTGCCCATGGAACAAATGCAAAATAAATGTATGTACATATTTATCAAAATCGTAAGAGAGCAAAAAGAGTTAATCGGTCATTGAATCATTATTTTGTTGATGCAGGAAGAATCAAAAGTTAAACTAAGCAACATTAGTTTCAAAAACATTCACGGCACTTCAAGCGTCGTCGTAAGCTGTCAAGATTATTTGTAGTGCTACTTTGCCTTGTGAAAATGTGGAACTTGCGGACATTGAAATTACGCACGCGATGGACCGACCGGACTGCGCATATCACAATGTTCGAATGTGAAGCCTAAAGTTAGTGGCAAACAAAATCCAGCTGCATGTTCCGCCCCTATCCCAGCAAAACCTACCCCGACCGCTTAATCAATAGCATAGGTATAAATTTTTTTGATGACGTTGTAACTCCTATAATTATATTTATTTTGCAAACAAATTTTGTTTTGTTTTACATTCTATGTTATTAAGAATATTTTTCTTAAACTTAATTATTTTTAGAAATACACTTCAACAAAAACTATTGCAATGTGATAACATTTTGTGCATTTAGGCTTACGATATAATTATTTTTAGAATACTACTGAACCAGATACTATTTAATTAATTTTTATTTATTTATATAATTTTTTTGTTTTTTATTTATAAAATTGGCATAATAAAAATTTTAATAATTAATATTTATACATTGTATCAATTTAGTTTTGATTCTAAAAATAACCATTAACTCTTACACCTTGTATAATTTGATTTTCTTTTTAGTTTTGTTTTTTTATGACTCTTTCACCTTACGAGATAAAAAAAATAAATTTATCAATTAAATTTGATCCAAAATATATTAAAATTAAAAATATAAAAATTTAATATAAAAATTTTATCTTTTTGTTATTGTTTTAAATTTAACTTTGAATGTTACACATAAAAGCAAAACTGTAAAAAATACAAAATTGCACTATATATATGTTAGGGAATTGAACTTTTTATGATAAAGATTAAATTGATACAATGTAAAAACGATGAGAGCTAAAATTATTATTATGTCAATATTAAAAGCTGTCAAAGTTTTATAAAATGTTCGGCGATGGAAAACATCAAACTAGTTGAATCAAAAAATGATGGTTTAACCCAATAGCCTATATACTAAACGACCCGTCATTGCAACGAATTAGTGACTCCTCTTTGGAAACTTACGTACTAAGCCGTGGCATTAGCTAGCAGGTACCATAGTTTAACATAACTATCAATCAAACAAGCCCTTCTCGAGGAAAAACCGAGAACAAGTTACCTTAAAACCATCGTATAACCAAGAAAATCCTCCTAGATTAAAGTCAAACATTATGAAACTCCAACTTAAGGCCTCGTTGGCCTTATAGTAGGGACTAATCCCTCATTGGCTCTATCATAGTTATGTTTCAGGGAAAACGTCAAACTCTTAGGATTAACTCGAGCTGGAAGTCGTCGAGTTGATAAGATAACTGTTGGCTTCATGTTGTTTTTCTCTATATTTGGTATAAGTCCAACATTGATGCGCTCGATCTTTTTATATATATAAATTTGAACAATCATTCTTATGTTCAAATATGAATATATGTTGAAAAGAAATAAAAATTTAGGTAATATAAAGGGTTAAATTAAATTTTAAGATCTGAACTTGACGAATTTTCCTATATTGTAGAACCCTAGACCTTAAATTTGACAATTGATTCTACTTTTGGGCTTGGAGTTTTTTATCTAAATTAAACCTTGAATTTTTTGTTGTTCTCACAATGGGGTTTGAATTTTTTTTGGTTCAAGTTAGTCCGTAAAAAACCTAGAGTTTAGGCCCCAATGTGGGAACAATTGTCAAGTTCAAGGACTAACTTGGACAAAAAAAAAAGTTTAAGCCCTAAAGTGGGAACGATTACCTAATTCAAGTCTCAATCTGAGAACAATTTACTATGCCCAAAACCTAACTTTGGAAAATAAAGTTCAGACTCGAATGTAAAAGAGTTACTAAATTAGATCCAAATAGTAATTTAATCTTAACATATATGATATTTTGTGTGGGAAAATTTGGAGCAGTGTTTACATCCGTACCTTTCCCCATCTTTGCAGCACTTTATTGTATACTTTTCGGCATTGTAGGTATGTATTAATTTTAACCATACCTACCCATTTTTATCCCAACCTTAGATCGTCAATCCTAGAAACCGGACCGATGGTATTGACATTAAATTATAGATTAAAAATAGAGTAAATAGAAATCACGTTAGTAATTAGGACTAAATAGGAATAATAGCAAAGTAGAGAACTTAAATAGGTAAATTAGGACTAATGGTTAGTCGGGGATTTATTAAAACAAGGGTAGAATTTGGAGGGATCTATAGGATAAATGAACCAAGTTTATAAATGAATTTGGCTATATAAGCTGTCACTGCTCATTTCCTTTTCATGTTTTAATTTCCATTTTTATTATTTTCTTTCTTTTTACACTTCCTTCATTTCAAAAGATGTTGCATTTTGTAGTTAAATTTCCATCAAAATTTTATTGAGCATTACATTTCTAAGCAACCAAGCACCATTTTCTTTTTTAAATTCTCAAGTAAAGCACCAACTTTTTCTTCTTAAACTTTGGTTCGGTTATTGAGCGGACCACTCGAAAGTCATGAAGGAATGTAAGACAAAAGGTAAACAATCTATTTTCATATCAAATATGCATCAAATGCTTTTGACTGAAGTTTCAACGGTTTAGATAGAAAATATAAATATATAAATAATCTTTGTTTTTTTGTGATTTGGCTTCATGAAAATGGTGGATTGAAGCTGGCGAAGCTAAGAAATGTTGTTCAAAATGGTTTTGTTCTCGAGGAAGACGACGAACAGTAGCTGATTCCTTAAAAGAAAGAGTTAGGTGAGATTAACATTTAATTAACAGTCTAGATCTACAAATATATGTATGTTAGGAGGTTAAAAGTTATGAAATGGGGTAAGTATTAGAATAATAAAAATCTGCAGAGATAATGGAAGTAGTGGGCCGTTGTTGAATAGAGAATGAATTAAATTGTTGTAGACAATATGTGATGTGTATTTTTTCATACGAAGCTGAAAATACCGGAGGAGCATCGACTAGCAAAGACAAAGGGGAGGAAAATATCACATAATCGACATTGTGGTGAACAAGGTGAGTACATTATATACTCGTGCATTTGAAAACGAGGTCGCACTCTCTACGATAGCAAGTATGACTTGCGAACCCTATCTTCATGTTGTGAATTGAACATGTGCATGTACGAACCTCTTCCACGCATTGTGCAAACCGCATCTATACGTTGAGCAAACTCTTAGCATGAATCTATGTCTGTGTGTTTTTACATGTTATGCAAACCTTGAGAAAAATATTACATGCATCCAGGGTTAGGTTAAATATATGATATATATAGGCCTTTAAATTTTGCTGTATAATATAATTTGTGTGTATTGTTATATATTATATATGGGTTTGTGGCTTTTAATTTCTCAGAATATATATGCATTGATGTAAAAGGGAATTGTTATATATAATGAATGCATGCGCAAAGGTTATTATAAATAATATATGTACATAACTTTCCATTAAAAGGGTTTTGTATTATATGTATGCATGCGTGGATTTTAATATAAAAAATATATTTACAAACCTTTGCACTAAAATTTTTTGTTCTCTCTATTATATAAATGTATATATATGCGGTGTACGAACCTTAAGTCTACTATGCTGTTGTTTTATGCTTTAATTTCTGTTTTGCAGGCTATTCAATGATGTGTTGTGGTACTGTGAGCTCTATTAAAAATTGTGAGCCTAAAATGACGTGATCTGTAAATGTGTATTACTACGATATGTTGGCATTGTGAATTTTTGGAACCATTAGATATAGTTGGCATGCCATAGGATCGTGAGTGCTCACCTATGTAATGTGATAGGGCATTATGGCCCAATGACTTGATGGAGAAATAAGAGAATGTCGAGTAATTCTTCATTCACCGGGGATCGTGTGGGTCTGTTTTTCGGAGACTGTGAGCATTCGTGCTACACTTGTATGGCAATTTGAGTGACTCTATGAGTCTTAGGGTGTGTTTTAGGAGAACCGTTTATCCAATGAGAATATTATTTAATTATGTCTCATTTTCACGAATTGCTAATATATCACTAAACTAAACGGGTTGATTATATGTGAATTAAAGACACGCTGACCGATTGTATGCAAACCACCTACATGTAGAAGAACTGTTTATGTGCAAAACTGCTTTTATGTGATCTGTCTAGAGGTGATTTATTTAGTTTGTGAATTATTGATGTGTTTTCTTCTATTGTGTACATGTGTATTCACTGAGCCTTCACAAGCTCATCTCTTTTAGCAATGGAAAAGTGATAATAGAATGTATTTTTAATAAAAATCGGGGTTTATACTTAACTATATAGTGGCATCCTTAAATTCTATTTACGTGACATGGAACATAAAAACAAAACCTCAACCTCAAATCCCATGCCGTAGTTCAAAATAAAATATATTCAAACTTTGAATAATTAAATAAATTGAATAATAAGCCTAAATAATTCAATAAATAAAAACTGAGGCGATACCCTCTGGATGTCGGGTCCACGTTTTAACGTGGTGGGTTATCTATAAGGATGGAAATAAATGGGGGATTCAGCTATGACGCTTAGTGTGAGTTACTTCAAAAGAAAATCATAGCAAACAGTTCTTAAGACATATTAAATAATAACACATAGAATAATCGCATTCAACTAACAATTCCAAGTATCGATTTTTCAAATTAACCATCAATAGTACCTCACATTTAACATTACCAATTTCAAAATATCAATATCACAGTTTACTCATCCATATATATATGTACTTAAGTCATCTTAGACATTCCAGTTGAGTATGCCCATGCTTTCATAAATGTCATACATTTTTGGTTTTAACATAAAAGATCCTACCCCACTGCTACACACGACAACTGGAGTTCCCCAAAACTCCAACCACCAACACACTGGATTGTGGATTAACCACCAATGGTTTGCAAAATAATTGCCAATGGCTGTGGAGACACTGCAAAAACATAGCAGATGGAATCTGCCATGGCTGTGGGTAGATAGCAAAATGATACAGGTAAAATCTACCAATCGCCATGGACGCACAACATGTTTGCAGGTAATACTTGCCAAAGGGTTGTGGCTGCATAAAAAAACATTGCAGGTGAAATCTGTCTATGGCTGTGAGTACGCAACAAAATAAATACAGATAAACTGTCAACACTTCCTCTGTTCATTATGTCTCACCCCATGCAATGCAAGTTTATTGGCAATTTGTATATAAAAACCTTAAATAGTTATATTAAGTCACGTGTTAGTTAATTATTTTTACTATATCAAGTTTGTTGGCAAATTAACGAGTTAATTCCTTCCAAAAAGAAAAAGAAGTGCTAATTATAGTAAGTAAAACTTGGTCATATTATTTACCCACCCTAATTAAAATAGAAAATGTTTAGTTGGTTGTAATTTGGCCTTACTCTATCTATATAAGATGGCTTGAAACAAAACAAAAGACACAAATAATTCTCTCTTTGAAGTAAATAAAAATAAAGTATGGCTATTCAATTTAATTTTGTTTCATCCATGTTAATACTAGTACTTCTGTCCATATCATCCGTTGAAGGTCAAGGAGGAGGAGGTGGTGGTGTTATTGATGTTGTTGCAAAGTTTGGTGCAAAGGCAGACGAGAAAACAGATTTGAGTAAGGTATGCAAAATATCATATAACTTTATAGTCAGCAGATAAAAGTATGCATAACTATTTCCAAATCTCTTATCTTTATATGTATGTTTTTTATTTTTTTATTTGGTTTTAGCCATTGTTGGATGCTTGGAAAGAAGCATGTGCCTCGACATCTCCGTCAAAAATTGTGATTCCTAAAGGGATATATTTTTTAAGTACAGCTACCTTAGATGGTCCTTGCAAGGCTCCTATTGAGCTTCAAGTTGAAGGCACTGTGAAGGCTCCGGCAGACCCTGGTGCTTTCAAGGAGCCTAAATGGATTGCCTTCAATAGGATTGAAAATTTCAAATTGTCTGGCGGAGGAGTTTTCGACGGCCAGGGTACCACTGCTTATAAAAGGGAAGGTTGCAAAGGTCATGATTATTGTGGTTCACTTCCTATTGTAAGTTATTTTCTTATTGATAAGTTATGACTTTTTTTTTTATAAATAGAATTAAGTAATAATTATTTTTGTTTCATTCTCGAATTAAATGAGAACCTAAGGTTTGATTTTTTAACCAACGCAATGATACAAGATATAACTACCAAGGACAGCAAGCAGTTCCAGGCTAATGTTCTAGGATGCAAAAACATTACTTTCGAACATTTCACCGTATCTGCACCTGACGAAAGCCCAAACACAGATGGGATACACATTGGGAGATCAGATGGGGTCAATGTTCTTAACTCAGAGATAAAAACTGGTGATGATTGTGTTTCAATTGGGGACGGCTCCAAAAATTTGGTTATCAATGGAGTAACTTGTGGACCAGGACATGGTATCAGTATTGGCAGTCTCGGATTGTTTAAAAACGAAGAACCCGTTGATGGAGTTACAGTAAAAAACTGCACCATGACTAATACTTCCAATGGTGTTAGAATCAAAACTTGGCCAGGTGCTGAACCTGGCACTTGTTCGAACATTCACTTTGAGGATATTACCGTGACCAATGTCACTTTTCCTATTATAATTGATCAGAAGTATTGCCCATGGAACAAATGCAAAATAAATGTATGTACATATTTATCAAAATCGTAAGAGAGCAAAAAGAGTTAATCGGTCATTGAATCATTATTTTGTTGATGCAGGAAGAATCAAAAGTTAAACTAAGCAACATTAGTTTCAAAAACATTCACGGCACTTCTGCGCGTCCAGAAGCTGTCAAGATTATTTGTAGTGCTACTTTGCCTTGTGAAAATGTGGAACTTGCAGACATTGAAATTACGCACAGTGGACCGACTGGACCTGCAGTATCACAATGTTCGAATGTGAAGCCTAAAGTTAGTGGCAAACAAAATCCAGCTGCATGTTCCGCCCCTATCCCAGCAAAACCTACCCCGACCGCTTAATCAATAGCATAGGTATAAATTTTTTTGATGACGTTGTAACTCCTATAATTATATTTATTTTGCAAACAAATTTTGTTTTGTTTTACATTCTATGTTATTAAGAATATTTTTCTTAAACTTAATTATTTTTAGAAATACACTTCAACAAAAACTATTGCAATGTGATAACATTTTGTGCATTTAGGCTTACGATATAATTATTTTTAGAATATCTTTGAACTGGATACTATTTAATTAATTTTTATTTATTTATATAAATTTTTTGTTTTTTATTTATAAAATTGGCATAATAAAAATTTTAATAATTAATATCTATACATTGTATCAATTTAGTTTTGATTCTAAAAATAACCATTAACTCTTACACCTTGTATAATTTGATTTTCTTTTTAGTTTTGTTTTTTTATGACTCTTTCACCTTACGAGATAAAAAAAATAAATTTATCAATTAAATTTGATCCAAAATATATTAAAATTAAAAATATAAAAATTAAATATAAAAATTTTATCTTTTTCTTATTGTTTTAAATTTAACTTTGAATGTTACACATAAAAGCAAAACTGTAAAAAATACAAAATTGCACTATATATATGTTAGGGAATTGAACTTTTTATGATAAAGATTAAATTGATACAATGTATAAACGATGAGAGCTAAAATTATTATTATGTCAATATTAAAAGCTGTCAAAGTTTTATAAAATGTTCGGCGATGGAAAACATCAAACTAGTTGAATCAAAAAATGATGGTTTAACCCAATAGCCTATATACTAAACGACCCGTCATTGCAACGAATTAGTGACTCCTCTTTCGGCTTACGTACTAAGCCGTGGCATTAGCTAGCATGTACCATAGTTTAACATAACTATCAATCAAACAAGCCCTTCTCGAGGAAAAACAGAGAACAAGTTACCTTAAAACCATCGTATAACCGAAGAAAATCCTCCCTAGATTAAACTCAAACATTATGAAACTCCAACTTAAGGCCTCGTTGGCCTTATAGTAGGGACTAATCCCTCATTGGCTCTATCATAGTTATGTTTCAGGGAAAACGTCAAACTCTTAGGATTAACTCGAGTTGGAAGTCGTCGAGTTGATAAGATAACTGTTGGCTTCATGTTGTTTTTCTCTATATTTGGTATAAGTCCAACATTGATGCGCTCGATCTTTTTATATATATAAATTTGAACAATCATACTTATGTTCAAATATGAATATATGTTGAAAAGAAATAAAAATTTAGGTAATATAAAGGGTTAAATTAAATTTTAAGATCTGAACTTGACGAATTTTCCCATATTGTAGAACCCTAGACCTTAAATTTGACAATTGATTCTACTTTGGGGCTTGGAGTTTTTTATCTAAATTAAACCTTGAATTTTGTTGTTGTTCTCACAATGGGGTTTGAATTTTTTTTGGTTCAAGTTAGTCCGTAAAAAACCTAGAGTTTAGGCCCCAATGTGGGAACAATTGTCAAGTTCAAGGACTAACTTGGACAAAAAAAAAGTTTAAGCCCTAAAGTGGGAACGATTACCTAATTCAAGTCTCAATCTGAGAACAATTTACTATGCTCAAAACCTAACTTTGGAAAATAAAGTTCAGACTCGAATGTAAAAGAGTTACTAAATTAGATCCAAATAGTAATTTAATCTTAACATATATGATATTTTGTGTGGGAAAATTTGGAGCAGTGTTTACATCCGTACCTTTCCCCATCTTTGCAGCACTTTATTGTATACTTTTCGGCCTTGTAGGTATGTATTAATTTTAACCATACCTACCCATTTTTATCCCAACCTTAGATCGTCAATCCTAGAAACCGGACCGATGGTATTGACATTAAATTATAGATTAAAAATAGAGTAAATAGAAATTACGTTAGTAATTAGGACTAAATAGGAATAATAGCAAAGTAGAGAACTTAAATAGGTAAATTAGGACTAATGGTTAGTCGGGGATTTATTAAAACAAGGGTAGAATTTGGAGGGATCTATAGGATAAATGAACCAAGTTTATAAATGAATTTGGCTATATAAGCTGTCACTGCTCATTTCCTTTTCATGTTTTAATTTCCATTTTTATTATTTTCTTTCTTTTTACACTTCCTTCATTTCAAAAGATGTTGCATTTTGTAGTTAAATTTCCATCAAAATTTTATTGAGCATTACATTTCTAAGCAACCAAGCACCATTTTCTTTTTTAAATTCTCAAGTAAAGCACCAACTTTTTCTTCTTAAACTTTGGTTCGGTTATTGAGCGGACCACTCGAAAGTCATGAAGGAATGTAAGACAGAAGGTAAACAATCTATTTTCATATCAAATATGCATCAAATGCTTTTGACTGAAGTTTCAACGGTTTAGATGGAAAATATAAATATATAAATAATCTTTGTTTTTTTATGATTTGGCTTCATGAAAATGGTGGATCAAGTCATGAAGCTAAGAAATGTTGTTTAAAATGGTTTTGTTCTCGAGGAAGACGACGAACAGTAGCTGATTCCTTAAAGGAAAGAGTTAGGTGAGATTAACATTTAATTAACAGTCTAGATCTACAAATATATGTATGTTAGGAGGGTTAAAAGTTATGAAATGGGGTAAGTATTAGAATAATAAAAATCTGCAAGAGATAATGGAAGTAGTGGGCCGTTGTTGAATAGAGAATGAATTAAATTGTTGTAGACAATATGTGATGTGTATTTTTTCATACGAAGCTGAAAATACCGGAGGAGCATCGACTAGCAAAGACAAAGGGGAGGAAAATATCACATAATCGACATTGTGGTGAACAAGGTGAGTACATTATATACTGCATTTGAAAACGAGGTCGCACTCTACTGATAGCAAGTATGACTTGCGAACCCTATCTTCATGTTGTGAATTGAACATGTGCATGTACGAACCTCTTCCACGCATTGTGCAAACCGCATCTATACGTTGAGCAAACTCTTAGCATGAATCTATGTCTGTGTGTTTTTACATGTTATGCAAACCTTGAGAAAAATATTACATGCATCCAGGGTTAGGTTAAATATATGATATATATAGGCCTTTAAATTTTGCTGTATAATATAATTTGTGTGTATTGTTATATATTATATATGGGTTTGTGGCTTTTAATTTCTGTAATATATATGCATTGATGTAAAAGGGAATTGTTATATATAATGAATGCATGCGCAAAGGTTATTATAA
Organism: Gossypium longicalyx; assembly: GCA_025698465.1. Classification (NCBI taxonomy): domain Eukaryota; kingdom Viridiplantae; phylum Streptophyta; class Magnoliopsida; order Malvales; family Malvaceae; genus Gossypium; species Gossypium longicalyx. Next base: position 55,718,514 of record CM046996.1, read on the forward strand.
ATAATATATGTACATAACTTTCCATTAAAAGGGTTTTGTATTATATGTATGCATGCGTGGATTTTAATATAAAAAATATATTTACAAACCTTTGCACTAAAATTTTTTGTTCTCTCTATTATATAAATGTATATATATGCGGTGTACGAACCTTAAGTCTACTATGCTGTTGTTTTATGCTTTAATTTCTGTTTTGCAGGCTATTCAATGATGTGTTGTGGTACTGTGAGCTCTATTAAAAATTGTGAGCCTAAAATGACGTGATCTCAGAAATGTGTATTACTACGATATGTTGGCATTGTGAATTTTTTGAACCATTAGATATAGTTGGCATGCCATAGGATCGTGAGTGCTCACCTATGTAATGTGATAGGGCATTATGGCCCAATGACTTGATGGAGAAATAAGAGAATGTCGAGTAATTCTTCATTCACCGGGGATCGTGTGGGTGTGTTTTTCGGAGACTGTGAGCATTCGTGCTACACTTGTATGGCGATTTGAGTGACTCTATGAGTCTTAGGGTGTGTTTTAGGAGAACCGTTTATCCAATGAGAATATTATTTAATTATGTCTCATTTTCACGAATTGCTAATATATCACTAAACTAAACGGGGTTGATTATATGTGAATTAAAGACACGCGAACCGATTGTATGCAAACCACCTACATGTAGAACTGTTTATGTGCAAACTGTTTTATGCGATCTGTCTAGAGGTGATTTATTTAGTTTGTGAATTATTGATGTGTTTTCTTCTATTGTGTACATGTGTATTCATTGAGCCTTCACAAGCTCATCTCTTTTAGCAGTGGAAAAGTGATAATAGAATGTATTTTTAATAAAAATCGGGGGTTTATACTTAACTATATAGTGGCATCCTTAAATTCTATTTACGTGACATGGAACATAAAAAACAAAACCTCAACCCTGAATCCCATGCCGTAGTTCAAAATAAAATATATTCAAACTTTGAATAATTAAATAAATTGAATAATAAGCCTAAATAATTCAATAAATAAAAACTGAGGCGATACCCTCTGGATGTCGTGTCCACGTTTTAACGTGGTGGGTTATCTATAAGGATGGAAATAAATGGGGGATTCAGCTATGACGCTTAGTGTGAGTTACTTCAAAAGAAAATCATAGCAAACAGTTCTTAAGACATATTAAATAATAACACATAGAATAATCGCATTCAACTAACAATTCCAAGTATCGATTTTTCAAATTAACCATCAATAGTACCTCACATTTAACATTACCAATTTCAAAATATCAATATCACAGTTTACTCATCCATATATATATGTACTTAAGTCATCTCAGACATTCCAGTTGAGTATGCCCATGCTTTCATAAATGTGATACATTTTTGGTTTTAACATAAAAGATCCTACCCCACCGCTACACACGACAACTGGAGTTCCCCAAAACTCCAACCACCAACACACTGGATTGTGGATTAACCACCAATGGTTTGCAAAATAATTGCCAATGGCTGTGGAGACACTGCAAAAACATAGCAGATGGAATCTACCATGGCTGTGGGTAGATAGCAAAATGATACTGGTAAAATCTACCAATGGCCATGGACGCACAACATGTTTGCAGGTAATAGTTGCCAAAGGGTTGTGGATGCACAAAAAAACATTGCAGGTGAAATCTTTCTATGGCTGTGAGTACGCAGCAAAATAAATACAGATAAATTGTCAATACTTCCTCTGTTCATTATGTCTCACCCCATGCAATGCAAGTTTATTGGCAATTTATATATAGAAACCTTAAATAGTTATATTAAGTCACGTGTTAGTTAATTATTTTTACTATATCAAGTTTGTTGGCAAATTAACGAGTTAATTCCTTCCAAAAAGAAAAAGAAGTGCTAATTATAGTAAGTAAAACTTGGTCATATTATTTACCCACCCTAATTAAAATAGAAAATGTTTAGTTGGTTGTAATTTGGCCTTACTCTATCTATATAAGATGGCTTGAAACAAAACAAAAGACACAAATAATTCTCTCTTTGAAGTAAATAAAAATAAAGTATGGCTATTCAATTTAATTTTGTTTCATCCATGTTAATACTAGTACTTCTGTCCATATCATCCGTTGAAGGTCAAGGAGGAGGAGGTGGTGGTGTTATTGATGTTGTTGCAAAGTTTGGTGCAAAGGCAGACGAGAAAACAGATTTGAGTAAGGTATGCAAAATATCATATAACTTTATAGTCAACAGATAAAAGTATGCATAACTATTTCCAAATCTCTTATCTTTATATGTATGTTTTTATTTTTTTTTTGGTTTTAGCAATTGTTGGATGCTTGGAAAGAAGCATGTGCCTCGACATCTCCATCAAAAATTGTGATTCCTAAAGGGATATATTTTTTAAGTACAGCTACCTTAGATGGTCCTTGCAAGGCTCCTATTGAGCTTCAAGTTGAAGGCACTGTGAAGGCTCCGGCAGACCCTGGTGCTTTCAAGGAGCCTAAATGGATTGCCTTCAATAGGATTGAAAATTTCAAATTGTCTGGCGGAGGAGTTTTCGACGGCCGAGGAACCACCGCTATATAAAGGGAAGGTTGCAAAGGTCATGATTATTGTGGTTCACTTCCTATTGTAAGTTATTTTCTTATTGATAAGTTATGACTTTTTTTTTATAAATAGAATTAAGTAATAATTATTTTTTGTTTCATTCTGGAATTAAACAGAACCTAAGGTTTGATTTTTTAACCAACGCAATGATACAAGATATAACTACCAAGGACAACAAAGCGGTTCAGGCTAATGTTCTAGGATGCAAAAACATTACTTTCGAACATTTCACCGTGATTCGCACCGACGAAAGCCCAAACACAGATGGGATACACATTGGGAGATCAGATGGGGTCAATGTTCTTAACTCAGAGATAAAAACTGGTGATGATTGTGTTTCAATTGGGGACGGCTCCAAAAATTTGGTTATCAATGGAGTAACTTGTGGACCAGACATGGTATCGATATTGGCGATCTCGGATTGTTTAAAAACGAAGAACCCGTTGATGGAGTTACATGAAAAAAACTGCACCATGACTAATACTTCCAATGGTGTTAGAATCAAAACTTGGCAGTCTTGAACCCGGCACTTGTTCGAACATTCACTTTGAGGATATTACCGTGACCAATGTCACTTCTCCTATTATAATTGATCAGAAGTATTGCCCATGGAACAAATGCAAAATAAATGTATGTACATATTTATCAAAATCGTAAGAGAGCAAAAAGAGTTAATCGGTCATTGAATCATTATTTTGTTGATGCGGGAAGAATCAAAAGTTAAACTCAAAGCAACATTAGTTTCAAAAACATTCACGGCACTTCAAGGCGTCGTCGTCGTCAAGATTATTTGTAGTGCTACTTTGCCTTGTGAAAATGTGGAACTTGCGGACATTGAAATTACGCACGATGGACCGACCGGACTGCAGTATCACAATGTTCGAATGTGAAGCCTAAAGTTAGTGGCAAACAAAATCCAGCTGCATGTTCCGCCCCTATCCCAAAAAAAACCTACCCCCACCGCTTAATCAATAGCATAGGTATAAATTTTTTTGATGACGTTGTAACTCCTATAATTATATTTATTTTGCAAACAAATTTTGTTTTGTTTTACATTCTATGTTATTAAGAATATTTTTCTTAAACTTAATTATTTTTAGAAATACACTTCAACAAAAACTATTGCAATGTGATAACATTTTGTGCATTTAGGCTTACGATATAATTATTTTTAGAATCTTTTGAACCGGATACTATTTAATTAATTTTTATTTATTTATATATATTTTTGTTTTTATTTATAAAATTGGCATAATAAAAATTTTAATAATTAATATCTATACATTGTATCAATTTAGTTTTGATTCTAAAAATAACCATTAACTCTTACACCTTGTATAATTTGATTTTCTTTTTAGTTTTGTTTTTTTATGACTCTTTCACCTTACGAGATAAAAAAAAAAATTTATCAATTAAATTTGATCCAAAATATATTAAAATTAAAAATATAAAAATTTAATATAAAAATTTTATCTTTTTCTTATTGTTTTAAATTTAACTTTGAATGTTACACATAAAAGCAAAACTGTAAAAAATACAAAATTGCACTATATATATGTTAGGGAATTGAACTTTTTATGATAAAGATTAAATCGATACAATGTATAAACGATGAGAGCTAAAATTATTATTATGTCAATATTAAAAGCTGTCAAAGTTTTATAAAATGTTCGGCGATGGAAAACATCAAACTAGTTGAATCAAAAAATGATGGTTTAACCCAATAGCCTATATACTAAACGACCCGTCATTGTAATGAATTAGTGACTCCTCTTTCGGCTTACGTACTAAGCCGTGGCATTAGCTAGCATGTACCATAGTTTAACATAACTATCAATCAAACAAGCCCTTCTCGAGGAAAAACCGAGAACAAGTTACCTTAAAACCATCGTATAACCAAAGAAAATCCTCCCTAGATTAAACTCAAACATTATGAAACTCCAACTTAAGGCCTCGTTGGCCTTATAGTAGGGACTAATCCCTCATTGGCTCTATCATAGTTATGTTTCAGGGAAAACGTCAAACTCTTAGGATTAACTCGAGTTGGAAGTCGTCGAGTTGATAAGATAACTGTTGGCTTCATGTTGTTTTTCTCTATATTTGGTATAAGTCCAACATTGATGCGCTCGATCTTTTTATATATATATAAATTTGAACAATAATACTTATGTTCAAATATGAATATATGTTGAAAAGAAATAAAAATTTAGGTAATATAAAGGGTTAAATTAAATTTTGAGATCTGAACTTGACGAATTCTCCCATATTGTAGAACCCTAGATCTTAAATTTGACAATTGATTCTACTTTGGGGCTTGGAGTTTTTTTATCTAAATTAAACCTTGAATTTTGTTGTTGTTCTCACAATGGGGTTTGAATTTTTTTTGGTTCAAGTTAGTCCGTAAAAAACCTAGAGTTTAGGCCCCAATGTGGGAACAATTGTCAAGTTCAAGGACTAACTAGGACAAAAAAAAAGTTTAAGCCCTAAAGTGGGAACGATTACGTAATTCAAGTCTCAATCTGAGAACAATTTACTATGCTCAAAACCTAACTTTGGAAAATAAAGTTCAGACTCGAACGTAAAAGAGTTACTAAATTAGATCCAAATAGTAATTTAATCTTAACATATATGATATTTTGTGTGGGAAAATTTGGAGCAAAGTTTACATCCGTATCTTTCCCCATCTTTGCAGCACTTTATTGTATACTTTTCTACTTGCCTTGTAGGTATGTATTAATTTTAACCATACCTACCCATTTTTATCCCAACCTTAGATCGTCAATCCTAGAAACCAGACCGATGGTATTGACATTAAATTATAGATTAAAAATAGAGTAAATAGAAATCACGTTAGTAATTAGGACTAAATAGGAATAATAGCAAAGTAGAGAACTTAAATAGGTAAATTAGGACTAATGGTTAGTCGGGGATTTATTAAAACAAGGGTAGAATTTGGAGGGATCTATAGGATAAATGAACCAAGTTTATAAATGAATTTGGCTATATAAGCTGTCACTGCTCATTTCCTTTTCATGTTTTAATTTCCATTTTTATTAATTTCTTTCTTTTTACACTTCCTTCATTTCAAAAGATGTTGCATTTTGTAGTTAAATTTCCTTCAAAATTTTATTGAGCATTACATTTCTAAGCAACCAAGCACCATTTTCTTTTTTAAATTCTCAAGTAAAGCACCAACTTTTTCTTCTTAAACTTTGGTTCGATTATTGAGCGGACCACTCGAATGTCATGAAGGAATGTAAGACAGAAGGTAAACAATCTATTTTCATATCAAATATGCATCAAATGCTTTTGACTGAAGTTTCAACGGTTTAGATAGAAAATATAAATATATAAATAATCTTTGTTTTTTTATGATTTGGCTTCATGAAAATGGTGGATTGAAGTCATGAAAGCTAAGAAATGTTGTTTAAAATGGTTTTTTTCTCGAGGAAGACGACGAACAGTAGCTGATTCCTTAAAGGAAAGAGTTAGGTGAGATTAACATTTAATTAACAGTCTAGATCTACAAATATATGTATGTTAGGAGGGTTAAAAGTTATGAAATGGGGTAAGTATTAGAATAATAAAAATCATAAGAGATAATGGAAGTAGTGGGCCGTTGTTGAATAGAGAATGAATTAAATTGTTGTAGACAATATGTGATGTGTATTTTTTCATACGAAGCTAAAAATACTAGAGGAGCATCGACTAGCAAAGACAAAGGGAAGGAAAATATCACATAATCGACATTGTGGTGAACAAGGTGAGTACATTATATACTGCATTTGAAAATGAGGTCGCACTCTACTGAAAGCAAGTATGACTTGCGAACCCTATCTTCATGTTGTGAATTGAACATGTGCATGTACGAACCTCTTCCATGCATTGTGCAAACCGCATCTATACGTTGAGCGAACTCTTAGCATGAGTCTATGTCTGTGTGTTTTTACATGCTATGCGAACCTTGAGAAAAATATTACATGCATCTAGGGTTAGGTTAAATATATGATATATATAGGCCTTTAAATTTTGCTGTATAATATAATTTGTGTGTACTGTTATATATTATATATAGGTTTGTGGCTTTTAATTTCTGTAATATATATGCATTGATGTAAAAGGGAATTGTTATATATAATGAATGCATGCGCAAAGGTTATTATAAATAATATATGTACATAACTTTGCATTAAAAGGGTTTTGTATTATATGTATGGATGCGTGGGTTTTAATATAAAAAATATATTTACAAACCTTTGCACTAAAATTTTTTGTTCTCTCTATTATATATAAATGTATATATATGCGGTGTACGAACCTTAAGTCCACTATGCTGTTGTTTTATGCTTAATTTTCTGTTTTGCAGGCTATTCAATGATGTGTTGTGGTACTGTGAGCTCTATTAAAAATTGTGAGCCTAAAATGACGTGATCTGTAAATGTGTATTACTACGATATGTTGGCATTGTGAATTTTTTGAACCATTAGATATAGTTGGCATACCATAGGATCGTGAGTGCTCACCTATGTAATGTGATAGGGCATTATGGCCCAATGACTTGATGGAGAAATAAGGGAATGTCGAGTAATTCTTCATTCACCGGGGATCGTGTGGGTGTGCTTTTCGGAGACTGTGAGCATTCGTGCTACACTTGTATGGCGATTTGAGTGACTCTATGAGTCTTAGGGTGTGTTTTAGGAGAACCGTTTATCCAATGAGAATATTATTTAATTATGTCTCATTTTCACGAATTGCTAATATATCACTAAACTAAACGGGGTTGATTATATGTGAATTAAAGACACGCGAACCGATTGTATGCAAACCACCTACATGTAGAACTATTTATGTGCAAACTGTTTTATGCGATCTGTCTAGAGGTGAGTTATTTAGTTTGTGAATTTTTGATGTGTTTTCTTCTATTGTGTACATGTGTATTCACTGAGCCTTCACAAGCTCATCTCTTTTAGCAGTGGAAAAGTGATAATAGAATGTATTTTTAATAAAAATCGGGGGTTTATACTTAACTATATAGTGGCATCCTTAAATTCTATTTATGTGACATGGAACATAAAAAACAAAGCCCCAACCCAAAATCCCATGCCGTAGTTCAAAATAAAATATATTCAAACTTTGAATAATTAAATAAATTGAATAATAAGCCTAAATAATTCAATAAGTAAAAACTGAGGCGATACCCTCTGGATGTCGTGTCCACGTTTTAACGTGGTGGGTTATCTATAAGGATGGAAATAAATGGGGGATTCAGCTATGACGCTTAGTGTGAGTTACTTCAAAAGAAAATCATAGCAAACAGTTCTTAAGACATATTAAATAATAACACATAGAATAATCGCATTCAACTAACAATTCCAAGTATTGATTTTTCAAATTAACCATCAATAGTGCCTCACATTTAACATTACCAATTTCAAAATATCAATATCACAGTTTACTCATCCATATATATATGTACTTAAGTCATCTCAGACATTCCAGTTGAGTATGCCCATGCTTTCATAAATGTCATACATTTTTGGTTTTAACATAAAAGATCCTACCAGATCACTACACACGACAACCGGAGTTCCCAAAACTCCAACCACCAACACACTGGATTGTGGATTAACCACCAATGGTTTGCAAAATAATTGCCAATGGTCACATGGAGACATTGCAAAAACATAGCAGATGGAATCGCCATGGCTGTGGGTAGATAGCAAAATGATACAGTAAAATCTACCAATGGCCATGGACGCACAACATGTTTGCAGGTAATAGTTGCCAAAGGGTTGTGGATGCACGTAAAAAAACATTGCAGTGAAATCATCTATGGTCGTGAGTACGCAGCAAAATAAATACAGATAAATTGTCAATACTTCCTCTGTTCATTATGTCTCACCCCATGCAATGCAAGTTTATTGGCAATTTATATATAGAAACCTTAAATAGTTATATTAAGTCACGTGTTAGTTAATTATTTTTACTATATCCAGTTTGTTGGCAAATTGAGGAGTTAATTCCTTCCAAAAAGAAAAAGAAGTGCTAATTATAGTAAGTAAAACTTGGTCATATGATTTACCCACGCTAATTAAAATAGAAAATGTTTAGTTGGTTGTAATTTGGCCTTACTCTATCTATATAAGATGGTTTGAAACAAAACAAAAGACACAAATAATTCTCTCTTTGAAGTAAATAAAAATAAAGTATGGCTATTCAATTTAATTTTGTTTCATCCATGTTAATACTAGTACTTCTGTCCATATCATCCGTTGAAGGTCAAGGAGGAGGAGGAGGAGGTGGTGGTGTTATTGATGTTGTTGCAAAGTTTGGTGCAAAGGCAGACGAGAAAACAGATTTGAGTAAGGTAAGCAAAATATCATATAACTTTATAGTCATCAGATAAAAGTATGCATAACTATTTCCAAATCTCTTATCTTTATGTGTATGTTTTTTATTTTTTTATTTGGTTTTAGCCATTGTTGGATGCTTGGAAAGAAGCATGTGCCTCGACATCTCCGTCAAAAATTGTGATTCCTAAAGGGATATATTTTTTAAGTACAGCTACCTTAGATGGTCCTTGCAAGGCTCCTATTGAGCTTCAAGTTGAAGGCACTGTGAAGGCTCCGGCAGACCCTGGTGCTTTCAAGGAGCCTAAATGGATTTCCTTCAATAGGATTGAAAATTTCAAATTGTCTGGCGGAGGAGTTTTCGATGGCCAGGGAACCACTGCTTATAAAAGGGAAGGTTGCAAAGGTCATGATTACTGTGGTTCACTTCCTATTGTAAGTTATTTTCTTATTGATAAGTTCTGACTTTTTTTTTTATAAATAGAATTAAGTAATAATTATTTTTTGTTTCATTCTGGAATTAAACAGAACCTAAGGTTTGATTTTTTAACCAACGCAATGATACAAGATATAACTACCAAGGATAGCAAGCAGTTCCAGGCTAATGTTCTAGGATGCAAAAACATTACTTTCGAACATTTCACCGTATCTGCACCTGACGAAAGCCCAAACACAGATGGGATACACATTGGGAGATCAGATGGGGTCAATGTTCTTAACTCGTAGATAAAAATTGGTGATGATTGTGTTTCAATTGGGGACGGCTCCAAAAATTTGGTTATCAATGGAGTAACTTGTGGACCAGACATGGTATCGATATTGGCGCCTCGGATTGTTTAAAAACGAAGAACCCGTTGATGGAGTTACAAGAAAAAACTGCACCATGACTAATACTTCCAATGGTGTTAGAATCAAAACTTGGCCAGGTGCTGAACCTGGCACTTGTTCGAACATTCACTTTGAGGATATTACCGTGACCAATGTCACTTCTCCTATTATAATTGATCAGAAATATTGCCCATGGAACAAATGCAAAATAAATGTATGTACATATTTATCAAAATAGTAAGAGAGCAAAAAGAGTTAATCGGTCATTGAATCATTATTTTGTTGATGCAGGAAGAATCAAAAGTTAAACTAAGCAACATTAGTTTCAAAAACATTCACGGCACTTCAAGCGCGTCGTGTCGTCAAGATTATTTGTAGTGCTACTTTGCCTTGTGAAAATGTGGAACTTGCAGACATTGAAATTACGCACGATGGGACCGACCGGACCTACAAAGATCACAATGTTCGAATGTGAAGCCTAAAGTTAGTGGCAAACAAAATCCAGCTGCATGTTCCGCCCCTATCCCAGCAAAACCTACCCCGACCGCTTAATCAATAGCATAGGTACAAATTTTTTTGATGACATTGTAACTGCTATAATTATATTTATTTTGCAAACAAATTTTGTTTTGTTTTACATTCTATGTTATTAATAATATTTTTCTTAAACTTAATTATTTTTAGAAATACACTTCAACAAAAACTATTGCAATGTGATAACATTTTGTGCATTTAGGCTTACGATATAATTATTTTTAGAATACTGCTGAACCAGATACTATTTAATTAATTTTTATTTATTTATATAAATTTTTTGTTTTTAATTTATAAAATTGGCATAATAAAAATTTTAATAATTAATATCTATACATTGTATCAATTTAGTTTTGATTCTAAAAATAACCATTAACTCTTACACCTTGTATAATTTGATTTTCTTTTTAGTTTTGTTTTTTTATGACTCTTTCACCTTACGAGATAAAAAAAAAATTTATCAATTAAATTTGATCCAAAATATATTAAAATTAAAAATATAAAAATTTAATATAAAAATTTTATCTTTTTCTTATTGTTTTAAATTTAACTTTGAATGTTACACATAAAAGCAAAACTGTAAAAAATACAAAATTGCACTATATATATGTTAGGGAATTGAACTTTTTATGATAAAGATTAAATTGATACAATGTATAAACGATGAGAGCTACAATTTTTATTATGTCAATATTAAAAGCTGTCAAAGTTTTATAAAATGTTCGGCGATGGAAAACATCAAACTAGTTGAATCAAAAAATGATGGTTTAACCCAATAGCCTATATACTAAACGACCCGTCATTGCAACAAATTAGTGACTCCTCTTTCGGCTTACGTACTAAGTCGTGGCATTAGCTAGCATGTACCATAGTTTAACATAACTATCAATCAAACAAGCCCTTCTCGAGGAAAAACCGAGAACAAGTTACCTTAAAACCATCGTATAACCGAAGAAAATCCTCCCTAGATTAAACTCAAACATTATGAAACTCCAACTTAAGGCCTCGTTGGCCTTATAGTAGGGACTAATCCCTCATTGGCTCTATCATAGTTATGTTTCAGGGAAAACGTCAAACTCTTAGGATTAACTCGAGTTGGAAGTCATCGAGTTGATAAGATAACTGTTGGCTTCATGTTGTTTTTCTCTATATTTGGAATAAGTCCAACATTGATATGCTCGATCTTTTTATATTTATATAAATTTGAAAAATCATACTTATGTTCAAATTTGAATATATGTTGAAAAGAAATAAAAATTTAGGTAATATAAAGGGTTAAATTAAATTTTGAGATCTGAACTTGACGAATTTTCCCATATTGTAGAACCCTAGACCTTAAATTTGACAATTGATTCTACTTTGGGGCTTGGAGTTTTTTATCTAAATTAAACCTTGAATTTTGTTGTTGTTCTCACAATGGGGTTTGAATTTTTTTTGGTTCAAGTTAGTCCGTAAAAAACCTAGAGTTTAGGCCCCAATGTGGGAACAATTGTCAAGTTCAAGGACTAACTTGGACAAAAAAAAAGTTTAAGCCCTAAAGTGGGAACGATTCCCTAATTCAAGTCTCAATCTGAGAACAATTTACTATGCTCAAAACCTAACTTTGGAAAATAAAGTTCAGACTCGAATGTAAAAGAGTTACTAAATTAGATCCAAATAGTAATTTAATCTTAACATATATGATATTTTGTGTGGGAAAATTTGGAGCAAGTGTTTACATCCGTATCTTTCCCCATCTTTGCAAAGACTTTATTGTATACTTTTCTACCTTGTAGGTATGTATTAATTTTAACCATACCTACCCATTTTTATCCCAACCTTAGATCGTCAATCCTAGAAACCGGACCGATGGTATTGACATTAAATTATAGATTAAAAATAGAGTAAATAGAAATCACGTTAGTAATTAGGACTAAATAGGAATAATAGCAAAGTAGAGAACTTAAATAGGTAAATTAGGACTAATGGTTAGTCGGGGATTTATTAAAACAAGGGTAGAATTTGGAGGAATCTATAGGATAAATGAACCAAGTTTATAAATGAATTTGGCTATATAAGCTGTCACTGCTTATTTCCTTTTCATGTTTTAATTTCCATTTTTATTATTTTCTTTCTTTTTACACTTCCTTCATTTCAAAAGATGTTGCATTTTGTAGTTAAATTTCCTTCAAAATTTTATTGAGCATTACATTTCTAAGCAACCAAGCACCATTTTCTTTTTTAAATTCTCAAGTAAAGCACCAACTTTTTCTTCTTAAACTTTGGTTCGGTTATTGAGCGGACCACTCGAAAGTCATGAAGGAATGTAAGACAGAAGGTAAACAATCTATTTTCATATCAAATATGCATCAAATGCTTTTGACTGAAGTTTCAACGGTTTAGATAGAAAATATAAATATATAAATAATCTTTGTTTTTTTATGATTTGGCTTCATGAAAATGGTGGATTGAAGCTGGCGAAGCTAAGAAATGTTGTTTAAAATGGTTTTGTTCTCGAGGAAGACGACGAACAGTAGCTGATTCCTTAAAGGAAAGAGTTAGGTGAGATTAACATTTAATTAACAGTCTAGATCTACAAATATATGTATGTTAGGAGGGTTAAAAGTTATGAAATGGGGTAAGTATTAGAATAATAAAAATCTGCAAGAGATAATGGAAGTAGTGGGCCGTTGTTGAATAGAGAATGAATTAAATTGTTGTAGACAATATGTGATGTGAATTTTTTCATACGAAGCTGAAAATACCGGAGGAGCATCGACTAGCAAAGACAAAGGGAAGGAAAATATCACATAATCGACATTGTGGTGAACAAGGTGAGTACATTATATACTGCATCTGAAAATGAGGTCGCACTCTACTGAAAGCAAGTATGACTTGCGAACCCTATCTTCATGTTGTGAATTGAACATGTGCATGTACGAACCTCTTCCATGCATTGTGCAAACCGCATCTATACGTTGAGCGAACTCTTAGCATGAATCTATGTCTGTGTGTTTTTACATGCTATGCGAACCTTGAGAAAAATACTACATGCATCCAGGGTTAGGTTAAATATATGATATATATAGGCCTTTAAATTTTGCTGTATAATATAATTTGTGTGTACTGTTAAATATTATATATAGGATTGTGGCTTTTAATTTCTGTAATATATATGCATTGATGTAAAAGGGAATTGTTATATATAATGAATGCATGCGCAAAGGTTATTATAAATAATATATGTACATAACTTTCCATTAAAAGGGTTTTGTATTATATGTATGCATGCGTGGGTTTTAATATAAAAAATATATTTACAAACCTTTGCACAAAAATTTTTTGTTCTCTCTATTATATATAAATGTATATATATGCGGTGTACGAACCTTAAGTCTACTATGATGTTGTTTTATGCTTAATTTTCTGTTTTGCAGGCTATTCAATGATGTGTTGTGGTACTGTGAGCTCTATTAAAAATTGTGAGCCTAAAATGACGTGATCTGTAAATGTGTATTACTACGAAATGTTGGCATTGTGAATTTTTGGAACCATTAGATATAGTTGGCATGCCATAGGATCGTGAGTGCTCACCTATGTAATGTGATAGGGGCATTATGGCCCAATGACTTGATGGAGAAATAAGGGAATGTCGAGTAATTCTTCATTCACCGGGGATCGTGTGGGTGTGTTTTTCGGAGACTGTGAGCATTCGTGCTACACTTGTATGGCGATTTGAGTGACTCTATGAGTCTTAGGGTGTGTTTTCGGAGAACCGTTTATCCAATGAGAATATTATTTAATTATGTCTCATTTTCACGAATTGCTAATATATCACTAAACTAAACGGGGTTGATTATATGTGAATTAAAGACACGCGAACCGATTGTATGCAAACCACCTACATGTAAAACTGTTTATGTGCAAACTGTTTTATGCGATCTGTCTAGAGGTGAGTTATTTAGTTTGTGAATTTTTGATGTGTTTTCTTCTATTGTGTACATGTGTATTCACTGAGCCTTCACAAGCTCATCTCTTTTAGCAGTGGAAAAGTGATAATAGAATGTATTTTTAATAAAAATCGAGGGTTTATACTTAACTATATAGTGGCATCCTTAAATTCTATTTACGTGACATGGAACATAAAAAACTGAGGCGATACCCTCTGGATGTCGCGTCCACGTTTTAACGTGGTGGGTTATCTATAAGGATGGAAATAAATGGGGGATTCAGCTATGACGCTTAGTGTGAGTTACTTCAAAAGAAAATCATAGCAAACAGTTCTTAAGACATATTAAATAATAACACATAGAATAATCGCATTCAACTAACAATTCCAAGTATCGATTTTTCAAATTAACCATCAATAGTACCTCACATTTAACATTACCAATTTCAAAATATCAATATCACAGTTTACTCATCCATATATATATGTACTTAAGTCATCTCAGACATTCTAGTTGAGTATGCCCATGCTTTGTTTTTGGTTTTAACATAAAAGATCCTACCCCACCGCTACACACGACAGTTGGAGTTCCCCAAAACACTAACCACCAACACACTGGATTGTGGATTAAGCACCAATGGTTTGCAAAATAATTGCCAATGGCTGTGGAGACACTGCAAAAACATAGCAGATGCAATCTGCCATGGCTGTGGGTAGATAGCAAAATGATATAGGTAAAATCTACCAATGGCCGTGGACGCACAACATGTTTGCAGGTAATAGTTTCCAAAGGGTTGTGGATGCAAAAAAAAGAAAACGTTGCAGGTGTAAACGTTGCAGGTAATAGTTATATTAAGTCACGTGTTAGTTAATTATTTTTACTATATCAAGTTTGTTGGCAAATTAACGAGTTAATTCCTTCCAAAAAGAAAAAGAAGTGCTAATTATAGTAAGTAAAACTTGGTCATATTATTTACCCACCCTAATTAAAATAGAAAATGTTTAGTTGGTTGTAATTTGGCCTTACTCTATCTATATAAGATGGTTTGAAACAAAACAAAAGACACAAATCATTCTCTCTTTGAAGTAAATAAAAATAAAGTATGGCTATTCAATTTAATTTTGTTTCATCCATGTTAATACTAGTACTTCTGTCCATATCATCCGTTGAAGGTCAAGGAGGAGGAGGTGGTGGTGTTATTGATGTTGTTGCAAAGTTTGGTGCAAAGGTAGATGAGAAAACAAATTTGAGTAAGGTAAGCAAAATATCATATAACTTTATAGTCAGCTGATAAAAGTATGCATAACTATTTCCAAATCCCTTATCTTTATATGTATATTTTTTATTTTTTATTTGGTTTTAGCCATTGTTGGATGCTTGGAAAGAAGCATGTGCCTCGACATCTCCGTCAAAAATTGTAATTCCTAAAGGGATATATTTTTTAAGTACAGCTACCTTAGATGGTCCTTGCAAGGCTCCTATTGAGCTTCAAGTTGAAGGCACTGTGAAGGCTCCTGAGACTCTCGGTGCTTTCAAGGAGCCTAAATGGATTGCCTTCAATAGGATTGAAAATTTCAAATTGTCTCATGGAGGAGTTTTCGACGGCCGAGGAAACCACCGCTATAAAAGGGAAGGTTGCAAAGGTCATGATTATTGTGGTTCACTTCCTATTGTAAGTTATTTTCTTTTTGAGAAGTTATGACTTTTTTTTATAAATAGAATTAAGTAATAATTATTTTTTGTTTCATTCTGGAATTACACAGAACCTAAGGTTTGATTTTTTAACCAACGCAATGATACAAGATATAACTACCAAAGACAAAGCAAGCGCCTCAGCTAATGTTCTAGGATGCAAAAACATTACTTTCGAACATTTCACAAAGATTCGCACTTTTGTGAAAGCCCAAACACAGATGGGATACATATTGGGAGATCAGATGGAGTCAATGTTCTTAACTCAGAGATAAAAACTGGTGATGATTGTGTTTCAATTGGGGATGGCTCCAAAAATTTGGTTATCAATGGAGTAACTTGTGGACCAGGACATGGTATTAGTATTGGCAGTCTCGGATTGTTTAAAAATGAAGAACCCGTTGATGGAGTTACAGTAAAAAACTGCACCATGACAAATACTTCCAATGGTGTTAGAATCAAAACTTGGCCAGGTGCTGAACCTGGCACTTGTTCGAACATTCACTTTGAGGATATTACCGTGACCAATGTCACTTCTCCTATTATAATTGATCAGAAATATTGCCCATGGAACAAATGCAAAATAAATGTATGTACATATTTATCAAAATCGTAAGAGAGCAAAAAGAGTTAATCGGTCATTGAATCATTATTTTGTTGATGCAGAAGAATCAAAAGTTAAACTAAGCAACATTAGTTTCAAAAACATTCACGGCACTTCAAGCGCCCGTAGTCACAAGATTATTTGTAGTGCTACTTTGCCTTGTGAAAATGTAGAACTTGCGGACATTGAAATTACGCACAAATGGACCAACTGGACTGCGCAGATCACAATGTTCGAATGTGAAGCCTAAAGTTAGTGGCAAACAAAATCCAAATGCATGTTCCGCCCCTATCCCAAAGAAACCTACCCCGACCGCTTAATCAATAGCATAGGTATAAATTTTTTTGATGACGTTGTAACTCCTATAATTATATTTATTTTGCAAAAAAATTTTGTTTTGTTTTACATTCTATGTTATTAAGAATATTCATCCTAAACTTAATTATTTTTAAAAATACACTTCAACAAAAACTATTGCAATGTGATAACATTTTATGCATTTAGGCTTACGATATAATTATTTTTAGAATACTGTTGAACCAGATACTATTTAATTATTTTGTTTCTTATTTATATAAATTTGTTTTTTAATTTTAAAATTGACATAACAATAATTTTAATAAGTAATATTTACACATTGTATCAATTTAGTTTTGATTCTAAAAGTAACCTTTAACTCTTACACCTTGTATAATTTGATTTTTTTTTTTTAGTTTTGTTTCCTTATGACTCTTTCACCTTACAACATAAAAAAATAAATTTATCAATTAAATTTTATCCAAAATATATTAAAATTAAAAATATAAAAATTTAATATAAAAATTTTATCTTTTTTTTATTGTTTTAAATTTAACTTTGAATGTTACACATAAAAGCAAAACTGTAAAAAATACAAAATTGCACTATATATATGTTAAGGAATTGAACTTTTTATGATAAAGATTAAATTGACACAATGTATAAACGATGAGAACTAAAATTACTATTATGTCAATATTAAAAGCTGTCAAAGTTTTATAAAATGTTCGGCGATGGAAAACATCAAATTGGTTGAATAAAAAAACGATGGTTTAACCTAATAGCCTATATACTAAACGACCCGTCTTTGCAATGAATTAGTGACTCCTCCTTCGGCTTACGTACTAAGCCGTGGCATTAGCTAGCATGTACGATAGTTTAAGATAACTATCAATCAAACAAGCCCTTCTCGATGAAAAACTGAGAACAAGTTACCTAAAAACCATTGTATAATCGAAGAAAATCCTCCCTAGATTAAACTCAAACATTATGAAACTCCAACTTAAGGCCGCATTGGCTTTATAATAAGGACCAATGCCTTATTGGCCCTATCATAGTTATGTTTTAGGGAAAACGTCAGACTCCTAGGATTGACCCGAGTTGGAAGTCGCCGAGTTGATAAGATAATTGCTGGCTTCATATTGTTTTTCTCTATATTTGGTATAAGTCCAACATTGATACGCTCGATCTTTTTATATATATATTTGAACAATCATACTTATGTTCAAATATGAATATATGTTGAAAAGAAATAAAAATTTAGGTAATATAAAGGGTTAAATTACTTTTTGAGATTTGAACTTGACAAGTTTTCCCAGATTTTGGAACCTTAAACCTATGAATTAAAAGGGTGTTTTTAAACTAAGATTAACTATTTAATTAAATAAGAACACAACAAAGGTAAAAGTTGGAAAATACTATTGGAAAACCGATGGTGAAGACAATACCTAAGGAAGAATTCACCTAGACTTCACTTGTTACTCCTGAATTAGACGATTTATTCACTTGACTTAATCCATAGAAATCCCTGATTTATGTTAATATCTCTCTCGAGACTGAGAACTATTGACTCTAGTTTGATTAATTGAAATCTCTTTCTTATTAAAACCCCTATTGTCGCATTAACTAAATCTATGGATTCCCTTATTAGATTTGACTCTAATCCGGCAGATTTACGTCGTCCTATGTCTAAGATTACATTCAAGTCCGCTTAATTACGCTAGGTCTACTTTTAAATAAGGACTTTTGCTCCACTGAATAAGCACATCAGACTTGAATTAATATCCTGAAATATTAAAGCAAGATTTAAGAGCACATAATTAAGAATAAGAAAAAGTATTTATCATATATTTCAAATAGTAATAAGATCTGTCTTAGGTTTCATCTCCCTTAGGTATTTGGGGAGTTTAGTTCATAACGATGGGGGAAAACATCTCAAAATTGAGAAAACAACAAAACATAAAGAAACCCAAAGAACTTCCATGGAAATTGAATGGAGATCTTCAGTCTTGAAGTAGGTCTTACTTCTGAGCTAATTTCGATGGCTGTCTTCGAGTATTCTCTACCTTCTACTCTTTACGTCCCCTTTTGATCCTCTTCTTGGGTGTTTATATAGACTTTGGAATGCCCAAAATAGCCCAAAAGTGGCCTTTTCCGAATAGAATTAAACTTGAGCTCGACAGGGACACGGCCGTGTGGCACAGCCGTGTGATGGTGCTTAGGCCGTGTGTAATTCTGACATGGCTTTAAGTTGACATGGCCATGACACATGGGCGTGTGGCCTACCCGTGTGTCCAACACGGTCGTGTGAATTACCCATATGGAAATGCCTAGGCCGTGTGGAACACTGAAATCAGCCTATTTTATTTGTTGTTGTGCTTGTTTCTTACTCTTTTCACTTTGCCATTCTCTCCTGAGTATAAAACATGAAATCAAAGAATTAGGAGCAACGGATTCAATAGAACTAATGATAAATCATCCAAAAATATGCCAAGAATGAGATATAAATATGTATATATTATGGTTTATCAATATCCCCACACTTAAGCAAAAATCCTTAATTCACAATTAAAATAAATTATTCTCAACTTATAATTCTCATAAAAATGTTTTGAAGTAATCCACAAGTGATCATACATTGAGAATTCAACTAAAAGAACATTAAAGTTTCATACATTCCAAGTTGAGCTTTTAATCATAGGATTATAGGCATCCCTCTTTATTTAAGTAATTACCTTTTATTCCAAATTGATAAGGGTTGACATCCTTCCTAAAGAGTCACTCAAATCACTCAATGTGTTTAAGGTTCAATAACTAAGCACTCAATAGTCAAACTTGAAAAGTTATTACCATAGGCTTGCATGAAAATCAAATCTCCGCCACTATAAATGAGATGATACACAAATCAAAAGGTCTTTAACAAGGTTGTAATGGGGCTTGCGTTAAAGGTGTGGATAAAGGCTGAAAAAGAGGGTTAGAATCGAGATTAATTTAATAAATTACCAAACCTAGAAAAATAAAGCCAATTACTGAATTACAAACAAGTGCCATAATTAAAACTATACAAAACTAATGGCGTGAGCTTTATTCTCAATATAATAACTTAAACTTATCCAAGCTTATTATAACAATATGTAAAAATATAATTATACGGTTTCTCCTATTTTTTTACTTTTATTTTTATTTTTTTAAGAATAAAAACAAGTATAGAAAGTACATAATAACAAATAATTCAGCAACTGAAATGGACGAAAATAGTTAGGTAACTAATCAAATCAAATCTCGATAAAAAGGGATTAAAAAAAGGAAAAAAATTCTTAATGAATCAAAAATGGTTAAGTTGTGGGTTAACATTTAATGGGAAAAATATCAAGAAATGGTTTTTAAGGCTCAAAGGGGTTCACTAAGGGTTAGTTATGTGGGTAGGATTTTTATGGGGTGAATGGGTTAAAACCTAGATGCCTTTATCACTTCAGTATATCAAATCAAAGGTGTGGCCTTGACATGTATAATCGATGCAAGTTCTAGAATAACAAATCAGTGTTGACTCACTCATAACTAGTAATAAAAGTGAGCAAGAAAGGTATATTTTCTTAAAAGGCTCAAAATCTCACAAAAATTATGAGTTTTTTATGTCAATCCTGTAAATTTAGAACTTCAAGATAAAGCCTCATTTCAAGGAAACAACCTATAAATTTTATTTCTCAAAAATTCAACTTATCATACTCGATTCTTTATTGTTCTAAAGTTTAAATAATCAATGCACAATTACCTATGTTTTAATCCAAAACATATCAATAAAAATCATAAATCAATCAAAATTTATTATAATAGTGATATGAGAGAATTAATTGAGAATAAGATGAAATTTAGGGATTTTCTGATCATCATATAAATAACCTCCCCACACTTAAGATGTACATTGTCCTCAATGTACAAAGATAAAGAATAATAATATAGGCATAATATCATAAAAGAGGGAAAGAAGTGAAACTACCCTGAATTTGGATGTAATCCTTGGAATAGCGAAAGCGAATTTATAGACATTGGAAATGAAGTGTATGCGTAACTAGGCAGAGGTGAAGGTGGGGCAGGATACTCTGGTGGTGATAGAGGTTGGGTTCCACAATCACAGTGCTGAGAGAAGAGGTTATCGTGGTGGTCGATGTGGTGGCTATGGTCGCGGTTGAGCAGGACATGGCAGTCATGGAATATCTTTCCCCAGAGGATTGTTTGTATATTCCTGAGTAGCACCAATCGACTGAACCTTTTGAAACTTTGACAGCACCAGTAATGTTTTAAGGAGTTACATCAATGGGGTTGTTATGGTTACTCATAAAGAAACAACCATAATTAAGGGGTTCGAAATATACTAATAAAAGTATTTTAGAACTTGAAAAATAAAAATAAAAACAAAAACAAAAGGAAAGGAAAGGAAAAACAAAGTGAAAATAAATGGACTCAAAAGTCCTCATCGGTAGTTGGATCTTGAGGTGATGGTGTTGGAGGTGAAATGTGGAAATGCTGGAAAATCTACTACAGCGTCGCCTCTATACTATCAAATCGCTGAGCAGAGTTGTTGAACTGCTGAGTGCAATATTCCTCGAAGTAAGTCAAGTGGTCAGAAATTTCTGTCAATGAAGCAGCTGCATGAACTAGTCTATGACTTGGCTGTGGCAGAGAAGGTGGATTCTCATGAAAGGAAGGGATATCGTCAGTAATATCATCGGGGTCATCCTGATCTATGGCTCGTGCTAGTCTGTACTAAGGAGGACCGAACCCACGACGACGCTCTATCATCCTCATGTTGAGCATTTTTTAGATGCCCTGTGGGGACATCTGGCTGATGAGTGTGAGGGATGAGGATTGCGGCAATGTGTTCAGGAGCCTAAAGTGTCGAGCTAGACGAGTCATGTAAGGGCCTATGCTGATGACTCCCTTTCTATGTCGCTCGGTCTGATGGTGAAAGGTGAGGGCTATGAAGTATGAGAGATCGAAAACATGCCCTTGCCTCATGCTCCATAAGAAGTATGTGTCGTAAGTATTAACGAAGCCAGTGCTCTCTTGTCGCCCAATTAAGGTGTGAGCTAAAAGGGCGTGGAGATATCGTAATGCTGGAGGGAGAGCCGATGCCTTGGAGCGGCTGGGGTTGTAGACGCCTGTAGCAAGAGCGAGGTCTGCCCAATAGGAGGAAGGTGTGTAATGAATGTGACGGTGGAGATGGGGAAAATCATCGACCTGCATAAATTCTTCTGTATAAAGTCCCAAGGCAACTCTGAACTCTGGGACACTTAATTGACGCACTAAACCGCCAAGATAGAACTAGACTATGCTTGGGTCATCGAATTCTGACATAACCATCTATAACTGAAAGGTGGAACAAAGTTCCAAAGTGAACTCTAAGTATGTCGGTTTAATAATGTCGAAGAAACAGTCCCAAGGAGCGATAGCAAGGAGGGCCCAAACTGAGTCAACCAAGTGGACCTGCTCTAATGCGACCCAATTGATGCACCGGCCCACACCAAGGGGTCGTGCATGTAGAATCTAAAATAACTCCTCCTGAGGTCCTGGTGGGAATTGGAGAAAAGGATGGCGCAGCTTAGTGGTCGCACTGGAGGAGGTCACTCTTGACCCCTTTCGCTTTTTAGAAGCTGAGACTACGGAATTTTTTCCACGAGTATTTTTCATCGTGTCCCTAAGAGAAAAGCAAAGAAATATTACCCAAGATGCACTAAGTCACAAGACGATAGAACAAAATGACGAAATGTATGCACACTTAAGTATGCTAAATACCCATAGTAGCAAATAGCAGCAAAAATACTGAAATAATATGGTCAATCATGACATAGTTAGGTATCTGAAAATCTATTAAAGAATGCCTAAACACCAAAATAAAATAAAAGCATCAATAGTTAACTATGAAGCATGTCGTTTAGAAATAGAGCAACAAGCTATGTGAATCACAGTATTCATGAATCAGTACTCATTTTAAACTTAAGTTGTGCAAATAAATAAAGAAAAACTAGTGATAACGAAATAAAAAAACAAAGAATGAATTAGAGAGTTATAAATTAATAAAATAGGGAAAAATGAGCGAACCGGTGGTGTTTCTTGTAGGAGGGACGATGGTAGTGCTGTCAATAGCGGTGAACAGTGGAGGTGAACTCGTCGTAGGCATGTAATGGTGGTTGAGTAGTTGGGGTTGGTGGCCGGAGTTGATTTGGGAGTGAGTGAAAACTCTTGTGAAGAAGAGGAAAGAAAATAGTGAAAGGGTTGAAGAGTGGTGAATGGGAAGATGGGATTTTGTGGGGAATCACTCACCGAAGGCTCGTCAGAGGATACTTGCCGGAGTAGGGTGAATAGTGAAAAAGGGGTGTGATGGGTGAATAGTGGAGTTTAAATAGGAATGGGGGATTTTAGGGCTAGTGTTTGAGTTAAAAAGGGGGGCCACGGTCGTGCAGACCCTGTTTTGGACCACATGGCCGTGTCCCACGCTTGTGTGCCTCGCTCCTAGCCTATGTTTTTCGTGAAATTTTAAGTCAGTATCACATACAACCTTTTAGACACACCCGTGTACCTAGGTGATGTGCTCGTGACAAGTCTTAAAATTATAATTGATCGTACTTGAAAACTAACTATTATCACGATAAAAGCAAGCGCACCTATCGAAAAGTAGTATAGCTTATAGCAAGACCGGAATGTCGAACCCACAAGAACTAAAAGTACTAGTTTTAACCTTCTTTTTATTATCTAGCCTAAAAATAAGAGGATTTACTTTTTCTAAACTAATCAACTAAACTAAAAATGCACAGGAAGTAAATTGGGGAAATACTTTTGGGAAAACTGGTTGATTAAGATAATACCCAAGGAAAAATCCACCTAGACTTCACTTGTTATTTGACTCTGAATTAGACGATTTATAAACTTGGCTTGATCTATAGAAATCCCTAATTTATATTATTATCTCTCTCGAGACTAACAACGTCTAACCCTAGGTTGATTAATTGAAATATCTTTCTAATTAAAACCCCTAGTGTTGTATTAACTCGATCTATGGATTCCCTTATTAGGTTTGACCCTAATCCGATAGATTTATGTCGTCCTATGTCTAGATTGCATGCAACTCCGCTTAATTATGCTAGATCTTCTCTTAAGCAGGGAGTTCTGCTCCTCTGAATAAGCACATCAATACTTGAATCAATTTCCTGTAATATTAAAATAAGAATTAAGAACATATAATTAAGAACAAATCAAGTATTTATCGTATAATTCTGAAAATAATAACAAGATCCATCTTAGGTTTCATTCCCCTTAGGTATTTAGGGGATTTAGTTCATATTTATAAAAGAAAACATCTCAGAAGAATAATGATAACAAAACATAAAGAAAACCCAAAACTCCTGAAGGAAAATTAAGGGAGATCTTCCATCTTGAAGGAGAATCCAGCTTCTGAGATGGATCAATCAGCTTTCTTCGAGTAATTCCTTGTGTCCCTTTTCTCCTCTTCTAGGGTGTTAATATATGCTTTTAGAATGCTTTAGAACCCTCCAAAGTGCCCTTTTTCAAATAGAACTAGTCTTGGGCCCGACAATGACATGGCCGTGTGCCATGCCCATGTGGGGCAGCTTAAGTCGTGCACAAGTCTATTAAAATGGCACAGCCGTGTGGTCTACCCGTGTGAGGAGGTCCAGGCCATGTTAGTGTCTATAAATTCGACACGGGCGTGTGGTCTATCCGTGTGAGGAAGTCCAAGCCGTGTTGATTTCCCATGTTGACCCATTTTCACCGTTTTTGGCCCGTTTCTTGTTCTTTTTACTCTCTTATGCTCACCTAAGTATAAAATACGAAATTAAAGGATTAGGAGCATAAAATTATTCAAATATAATGATAATTCATCCAAAAAATGTGCTAAACATGAGATAAAAATATGTATAAATTACGACTTATCACCAGGCCATGTGGCCCACACGACCGAATCGCACGGCCGTGTGCTCTATCGTTCGCTTCTCCCATGCCTGTGTGTCTTCCAACACGGATGTCGAAACCTCCTTTTTTTAAAAGGGGAATTTTGAAAAACGGGAGTCGCCACCAACCTTTTAGGTGTGATTGGATCATCTTATAAAACATTTTGGTCTACGAAAAAATGTGAGAAAACAAGTTCGAGAGTCGGTTACGCACGAGGAAGGATTAGCACCCTAGCAATGCCGAAAATTGATACCAAATTGAATAATTTTCTATCTTAATATCAAAAATTTGAAAGAATTTAAAAATAGGATCCTTATTTGAAGCCAGAATAATGTGAGCTGAAAATTGAGATTCTTTCACTCCCAAAAGAGTACAAACATCACATCCAGCATGATTGGACACGATATTCTTAAACTTTCGTAACTAAAATCATCTCGTGATTTACAAAATCTATTTAAAAGGATACTTTAGACATTTAGATAAACTGGAAATCACAACCCAACATATTAGGGCACTACTTCCCGAATTCCTAAATATAAAAACATTACCTCATTCTTTAAAATTCTTTTGGATGAAATGAAACATAATTTTTTTAAAAAAAGCAATGATGTATTTAGCATATTACAAAAGATCAATATTAAATAAATTAAACGACATGATTCATATTTTAACATTTCATGCAAACATAGTATAGAAAATGATAAATAACGACATAAATTACACAATATACGTTAACATTTCATGCATATATATAATCTTAAATAATACAAATATACATACATTATCATTTCATGCAAAATACAACATTGAGAATGATGAATATAACAATATAAATTACATAATATATATAATAACATTTCATGCAAATATAACTTAAAATAACAACATAAATAATCAATTTTCATGCAAATATATAGAATAATAAATAAAATAAGAATAACAAGTAATTCATAAGATACAATTAACATATTAAAAATAGTATTAGATAAACGCAGAATGATAAAAATAAATAAAATAGGAATATATAACTAAAAAAATTTAAATATAAATAAAAATTAAAAACAATATATAAATAAAGGATAATTCTTTAAAAACTATATCATATAATCTAATAGCTTAATATATATTTATGCAAATAATATGTTGAATAGGAACAAAATTTTATAATAAATTTTAGAATATTAAATACTAAATATTTAATAATGATATATATTATTTAATAATAGTTAAAAATAAAATTTAGAAAAAGAGTACATAATAATAAATAATATATAATATATAATAAAAATGATATAATGAATAAAATATATATTAAAATAACATAATATATGATAAAATGTCTAATAGAATATAAATAATACTTAGATAAAAAATATACAATAATTTTTATATAAATAATATTTGTAGTAAATATAAATAATATAAAGATATTTAAAGTAAATAAATTATATAATTTTTTTTAAAAAGGACTAAAATGAGATAAGAATAAAATTCTAGGGTTAATGTTAAAATAATAAAAGAATTTTAGACCCAATTAAAACACGCGCTAAAACCAAGGGACTCACTAGGCAATTTATCCCTAATCCCAAAATGACGTCGTTCCAAAATAGGCTTTATTACAACAGCTAGGACCAAATTAAAACAAGAATAAAAAAACAAGGCCAAATTATAATAAAGTAAAATAAAATTATAAATATTGAAAATGCGGAAGGACCAATTGGGCAATTTGCCCATTTACTAAAAACATGCGGATCCTCCCTGGGTCACGAGTCAACGCGCGGATCCTAAGTTTAAACGGCACCGTTTTGGTACTTATTAGACTAATCAAAAACGACACCGTTTCTATTATACTATTTAAGTGAGTTTTTTGGCCCAGAATTCATTTTTAGAAATTGTTTTTAAAAAAAATCTTTGAAATTCTCTGAAAGAGGAGAGGAGAAGGCTATCCGGGCTTCGGTTACTGGGCAGCGCGCGCCCACGCGCCACACGCGCCATCGTACACGGTGGTCAGAAGGTCAAAAGCCTTCATTTTTCCAGCTGAAGCACATGTAATCTCTTCCTTTTAAATACTAACAGCCTTTTTTGTAAAAATAATTCATAAGCATTTAAAAAGAATTAAATTAACAGAAACGAAGGAATAATTAAATCACCTCAAAAAAATAAAATGCTTTTATTTCTTTCTTGTCTGTATATGCGTGTATCTGTTTGTATCTCTCTTTTGTAATATCTATTTTCGTATGTATCTCCAAAAAAAGGTCCTTGTTATAGTGAAATCATTCGGCTTTTATAGCCTCTATTTACAAGTTTGGTGTATCCCCTGCTCGATTCCTTGCCATGTTTGCTGTGTTCTTCTTTCTCTTTTTGCAGGTAATGACAAGAAAGTAGGCGACAATCATGCACTGATGACGCGGATCTACCGGTGGTGAGATTGGCATGTCGATTACGGCATGAATTCTGGAACATTCCTCTAGCGTTTGCGGCGCCTAGGGTTTCAGAAACATTCCTCTGTTTGTAGTTTGGGCCACCTTGGGCCGTGTCCATTTGTGGGTTGGGTGTAACCGGGTATTGGGTAGTTTAGGTATTCTGGTTTAGACCAATTGGGCTACAAGTGTAACCAAGCTTGGGCTATCGGGCCTTTAGGCCTGTTTATTGTAAGTTTAACATGGACTTTTATTTTTAGTTTATAAATTAGTTTATCTCATTTCACGGGCCCGGGCAAATTTGGGCTATTACAGCTGCCCCTTTTTGCTCATTACTGTGTAACAGGAATAGAGAAAAGATTATAAAAGGACCAAATTTGCCCCTGGTATTATCGGATCCTAACCTCATGGTCCTTAATCTGCTTCCACAAACTCAGGGACGCCATGCTGATATCTTTGATTTGCACCCGACCTAATACAGAGATGCCAAATCAACTATCTTCGATCTACTCTCTGTCAATACAGAGATGCCAGACGTGCTTTCTCCAATCTGCTCTCCGTCAATACAGAGATGCCAAATATGCTTCTTCGATCTGCTCCCTGTCTAATATAGAGACGCCAAATCTTCGATCTGTTCCGATGTAAACATATGAATGTCAGATCTTCTGTCTTCGATCTGCTCTCCGTCAATACAGAGACGCCAAATCTGTCATCTTCGATCTGCTCTCTAACAATATAGAGACGCCAAATCTATTATCTTCGATCTACTCTTTGACAGTACAGAGATGCCAAATCTGTTATCTTCGATCTGCTCTCTGACAATATAGAGACGCCAAATCTGTCATCTTCGATCTGCTCTCTGACAATACAAAGACGCCAAATCTGTTATCTTCGATCTACTCTCTGATAGTACAGAGACGCCAAATCTATTATCTTCGATCCGCTCTCTGACAATACAGAGACGCCAAATCTGTCATCTTCGATCTGCTCTCTAAAAATACAGAGACGCCAAATCTGTCATCTTTGATCTCCTCTCTATCAATACAGAGACGCCAAATCTACTATCTTTGATCTCCTCTCTGTCAATACAGAGACGCCAAATCTACTATCTTTGATCTATATTGTCCTTTAAAAGGCGTAACCTGTAGAATGCATATGTGCTTATGCCTGATGATTAAGATGCCATGCTCAAAATGAATCAAATGGTCCTAATTATGATGCAAAATGTTATGAAAATGGCTCCTATTTCGGATGCCTTTATCATTCATCCCTCCGAGTTTCATCTTTTTTCGAAATATCAATCATACTCCACTCGTATGCTTTGAATCAAATTGGTCCTATTGTACCATTCTTCGAATGTTACGACCTACTGGAGATAATCCTCTCCTAGGATTGAATCATTTGAATTGTCCAATCATCCTTTGGACTAAAGAAGAAATTTCCTCGAGTACTTCCGACCTTTACTCGTAGGAATTCTTCAAACAATTGTTCTATTTTAGTTTCTTGTATTATCTAGAGATTTCCAGAGTAATATGCAAAACTTCATTTGTAAAAATATTTAGTTCATCAATCCTATTTCAATGCAACACACTTTATGAATAATGGAAGACAAATAATTTGATCTTGAAAATAGTTAGATATATCCCCAGAATACAATAAGAAATTAATCTAAAAACATATCTTTGAGAAGAAAAAGAATCCAAAGATAGTAATCAGAACAAAAATTCGATGTCCAACATATCATAGCTTGAGCTTCTGCATACCAATTCCATGAAGACTGTTTTGAGTTTAACATGTGTTTAGAAGATCCACAGTACTTTGTTGATGCCCCGGTATGTAACACACTCCACTTCTCGTCAAATTCGATATAGCAAGGTCACTGCATGTTTTTCGAAATTTGAGCAGCCCTTTCGGGTTTTCAACTAAAAACCCCTTCGGTCTCAAGGCTCCCTTTGCGGGTTTTCATCTTGGCCTCTCCATTTTTGTATTTTTTTTATTTTTATTATGTTTTTTAGAAGTCTCAAAGCACCCTTTGTGGGTTTTCACCTTGGTTTCCCTTTTTCTTAGACAAAGTACTTCTTGACTGAGTCTAAATTCATTAAATTGGGTAAACTTTTCCCATCCATTTCTGTCAAAGTCAGAGCACCACCAGAGAAAGCCTTCTTCACAACATACGGCCCTTCCCAGTTCGGCATCCATTTTCCTCTAAAGTCCTTTTGTATGCGAAGGATCCTTTTCAACACAAGGTCCCCTTCATAAAATTCTCTTGGATGAACTTTCTTGTCATAAGCTCGTATCATTCGCTTCTGATACATCTGACCATGGTGAATAGCTCTTAGCCTCTTTCTTCAATCAAGTTCAATTGGTCATACCGCGATTGAATCCATTCTGCTTCATCCAACTTTATCTTTGACAAGATTCGAAGAGAAGGTACTTCTACTTCAATGGGTAACACTACCTCCATCCCATAAACCAACGAGAAAGGAGTTGCCCCAGTAGAGGTTCTGACAGACGTTCGATATCTAAAGAGTGCAAATGGTAATTTCTCATGCCAATCTCTGTAGGTCTCAGTCATTTTCCCCACTATCTTCTTGATATTTTTGTTGGTCGCTTCCACTGCTCCATTCATTTTTGGGCGATATGGAGATGAATTATGATGTTTGATTTTGAATTGGCTGCAAACTTTCGCAATCATGATGTTATTCAAGTTCAATGCATTATCTGATATAATCCTCTCAGGCATTCCATACCGACAAATAATCTCATTTTTCAAGAATCGACTTACTGTCGACTTGGTAACACTAGCATATGAAGCTACCTCTACCCATTTCGTGAAGTAATCGATGACCACGAAAATGAAACGATGCCCATTCGAAGCTTTTGGTGATATTGGCCCAATGACATCCATGCCCCACATGGAAAAGGGCCATGGAGAAGTCATAACATGTAAGGGTAAAGGTGGCACATGAATCTTATCCCCATATATCTGACATTTATGAAATTTCTTAGCATAGTTGATACAATCTCTTTCCATAGTAGACCAATAGTATCCAAACCTCATGATTTGCCTTACCATCGTAAAGCCATTAGCATGTGCCCCACAAACACCTTCATGTACTTCTTCCAGGATTTGTCTAGCTTCCACAGCATCGACGCATCTCAAAAGTACCTGATCTTTCCTTCTTTTATAAAGGATGTCTCCATCTAGTACATATTCACAGGCTAACCTTCTCAAAGTTCTTTTATCATTCTCAGTCGCCTGTTCAGGATATTCACGATCCCTTACATATCATAATATATCTTGATACTAAAGATGGTCATCCTTTTCCTCTTCTTCGATGTTATAGCAATTAGCTGGAACCTTAGAAATACTCATTTGAATTGGTCTAACATCCTCTTGTTTATTTGCTTTAATCATGGAAGCCAGTGTTGCTAAAGCATCTGCCATCTGATTTTCATCTCGTGGGAGATAATTGAAGGTGATATTATCAAACTCCTCAAGTAACTCCAAAACTACCTTTCGATAATGAATCAATTTGGGTCTCTTGTCTCCCATTCACCCCTAAGCTGATATATTACCAACGCAGAGTCTCCATACACTTCCAGGGTTCTAATTTTCTGCTCTTTGGCAACTCAAATCCCCATGATACATGCTTCATACTCGGCCATATTGGTCGTGCAGTCAAAATCCAATTTACATGTAAATGGATAATGATCAGCATTTGAGGATACCAAGACTGTCCCAATTCCATTTCCTGCCGCGTTGGAGGCACCATCGAAGTTCAGCTTCCATGGATGTTCTTCAATAGTTGCCACATACATCAACTCCTCATTAGGGAAATCAAAGCTCAATGGCTCATAATCTTCTAGAGCTCTGCTAGCCAGAAATTCTACTATCCCGCTCCCTTTTATAGCCTTTTGACTCACATAGACTATATTAAACTCTGAAAGTAGTATTTGCCACCTTGCCATTCTTCCATTTAGGGCTGTTGACTCCATCATGTACTTTAATGGATCAAGTTTTGAAATTAGCCAAGTCTTATGATATAACGTATATTGCCTCAACCTTCGAGTCGTCCAAATTAAAGCACAACACAATTTCTCAATTGGCGAGTATCTCATCTCACACTCTGTGAATTTCTTGCTGAGGTAATATATCGCCTTCTCTTTTCTTCCCGACTCTTCATGTTGGCCAAGAACACATCCCATAGAATTACTAAACACTGATAAGTACAAAATTAATGGTCTATCTGGACTAGGCGGAGATAACACTAGAGCGTTTAACAAGTATTGCTTAACCTTATCAAAAGCATTCTGGCATTCCTCATCCCAAGTACCTTGGTTGTGTTTTCTAAGGAGGCGAAATATAGGGTCCAATTTCTAGGTTAATTGTGAAATAAACCGAGCAATATAATTCAATCTTCCAAGAAAACCTCAAACTTCCTTCTGAGTACGTGGTGGAGGCAATTCTCGTATGGCTCCAACCTTGTCTGAGTACGTGCTACTTTGCCTTGTGAAAATGTGGAACTTGCAGACATTGAAATTACGCACAGTGGACCGATTGGACCTGCAGTATCACAATGTTCGAATGTGAAGCCTAAATTTAGTGGCAAACAAAATCCAGCTGCATGTTCCGCCCTTATCCCAGCAAAACCTACCCCGATCGCTTAATCAATAGCATAGGAATAAATTTTTTTGATGACGTTGTAACTCCTATAATTATATTTATTTTGCAAACAAATTTTGTTTTGTTTTACATTCTATGTTATTAATAATATTTTTCTTAAACTTAATTATTTTTAGAAATACACTTCAACAAAAAATTTTGTAAGGTGATAACATTTTATGCTTTTAGGTTTACGATATAATTATTTTTAGAATACTGCTGAACCAGATACTTTTCAATTGTTTTGTTTTTTATTTATATAAATTTGTGGTTTTTTATTTATAATATTGGCAGAATAAAATTTTTAATAATCAATATTTATATATTGTATCAATTTAGTTTTGATTCTAAAAATAACCTTTAACTCTTACACCTTGTATAATTTGATTTTCTTTTTAGTTTTGTTTTTTTATGACTCTTTCACCTTAAAAGCTAAAAAAAATAAAGTTATCAATTAAATTTGATCCAAAATATATTAAAATTTAAAATATAAAATTTTTATCTTTTTTTTATTGTTTTAAATTTAACTTTGAATGTTACAAATCAAAGCAAAACTGTAAAAATACAAAATTGCACTATATATATGTTAGGGAGTTGAATTTGTTAGAATAAACGTTAAATTGAAACAACGTATAAACGATGAGAGCTAAAATTACTATTATGTCAATATTAAAAGCTGTCAAAGTTTTATAAAATGTTCGGCGAAGGAATCCATCAAACTGGTTGAATCAAAAAACGATGGTTTAACCCAATAGCCTATATACTAAAAGACCCGTCATTGCAACGGATTAGTGACTCCTCCTTCGTCTTACGTACTATGCCATGGCATTAGCTAGCAGGTACGATAGTTTAACATAACTATCAATCAAACAAGCCCTTCTCGAGGAAAAACTGAGAACAAGTTACCTAAAAACCATCGTATAACCAAAGAAAGTCGTCCCTAGGTTAAACTCAAACATTATGAAACTCCAACTTAAGGCCTCATTGGCCTTACAATAAGGACCAATCCATCATTGGCCCTATCATAGTTATGTTTCAGGGAAAACGTCAGACTCCTAGGATTAACCCGAGTTGGAAGTTGTCGAGTTGATAAGATAACTGCTGGCTTCATGTTGTTTTTCTCTATATTTGGTATAAGTCCAACATTGATAGGCTCGATATTTATATATATATATATATATTTGAACAATCATAATTATGTTTAAATATGAATATATGTTGAAAAGAAATAAAATTTAGGTAATATAAAGGGTTAAATTACTTTTTGAGATCTGAACTTGACAAAATTTTCCCATATTGTGGAACCTTAAACCTTAAATTTGACAATTGATTCTACTTTAGGGCTTGGATTTTTTATCTAAATTAAACCTTGAATTTTTTAGTTGTTCTCACAATGGGGTTTGAAAATTTTTTTGGTTCGAGTTAGTCCTTAAAAACCCTAGAGTTTAGGCCCCAATGTAGGAACAATTGTCAAGTTCAAGGACTAACTTGAAAAAAAAGGTTCAAGCCCCAAAGTGGGAACGAGTACCTAATTCAAGTTTTAACTTGAGAACAATTTACTAAGCTCAAAACCTAACTTTGGCAAAAAAAAGTTCAGACTCCAACGTAAAAAAGTTACTAAATTAGATCCAAATAGTGATTTAATTTTAACATATATGATATTTTGTGTAGGAAAATTTGGAGAAATGTTTGCATCCATACCTTTCCCCATTGATGGTCGCTAAACTAACTAAAAATTTGACTAAGGCAAGCGTACCTATCGAACAGTAGTACAGTTATGGTGAGACCGGAAATATCGTATCCATAAGTACTAAAATTATTAGTAATTACTATATTTTTATTATCTAACCTAAGAATTAAAGGGGTGTTTTTAAACTAAGATTAACTATTTAATTAACTAAGAACACGACAAAGCTAAAAGTTGGAAAATACTGTTGGAAAACCGATGGTGAAGACAATACCCAAGGAAGAATTCACCTAGACTTCACTTATTACTCCTAAATTAGACGATTTATTCACTTGACTTAATCCGTAGAAATCCTTGATTTATGTTAATATCTCTCTCGAGACTGAGAACAAGTGACTCTATGTGGATTAATTGAAATATCTTTCTTATTAAAACCCTTATTGTCGAATTAACTCGATCTATGGATTCCCTTTTTAGATTTAACTCTAATCCGGCAGATTTACGTCGTCCTATGTCTAGGATTGCATTCAAGTCCGCTTAATTATGCTAGATCTACTCTTAAACAGGGACTTTTGCTCCACTGAATAAGCACATCGGACTTGAATTAATATCTTGAAATATTAAAGAAAGATTTAGAAACACATATTTAAGAATAAGAAAAAGTATTTATCAGATAATTCAAATAGTAATAAGATCTATCTTAGGTTTCATCTCCCTTAGGTATTTGGGGAGTTTAGTTCATAACAATAGGGGAAAACATCTCAAAATTGAGAAAACAACAAAACATAAAGAAACCCAAAGAACTTCTATGGAAATTGAATGGAGATCTTCAGTCTTGAAGTAGATCTTGCTTTCGAGCTGATTCTGATAGCTGTCTTCGAGTATTCTCTACCTTCTACTCTCTGTGTCCCCTTTTGATCCTCTTCTTAGGTGTTTATATAGACTTTGGAATGCCCAAAATAGCCCAAAAGTAGTCTTTTCTGAATAAAATTAGACTTGAGCTTGACAGGGACACGACCGTGTGGCACACCTGTGTGATGGTGCTTAGGCCGTGTGTAATTCTGACATGGTTTTAAGTTGACATGACCATGACACATGAGTGTGTGGCCTACCTGTGTGTCTAACACGGGCGTGTGAATTACCCGTGTGGAAATACCTAGGTCGTGTGGAACACTGAAATCAGCCTATTTTATCCGTTTTTGGCTTGTTTCTTACTCTTTTCACTTTCCTATGCTCTCCTGAGTATAAAACATGAAATTAAAGAATTAAGAGCATTGAATTCAATAAAACTAATGATAAATCATCCATAAATATGCCAAGCATAGGATATAAATATGTATATATTATGGTTTATCAAATATCCCCACACTTAAGCATTTGCTTGTCCTCAAGCAAAAATCCTTAATTCACAATTAAAACAAATTCTTCTAAACTTATAATTCTCATAAAATGTTTCGAAGTAATCCACAAGTGATCATACATTGAGAATTCAACTAAAAGAACATTAAAGTTTCATACATTCCAAGTTGAGTGTATTAATCATAAGATTATAGGCATCCCCCTTTATTTAAGTAATTATCTTTTATTCCAAATTGACAAGGGTTGACATCCTTCCTAAAGATTCACTCATAAATGAGATGATACACAAATCAAAAGGTCTTTAACAGGGCTGTAATGATGCTTGGGTTAAATGTGTGAATAAAGGCTGAAAAAGAAAGTTAGAATCGAGATTAATTTAACAAATTACCAAACCTAGAAAAATAAAGCCAATTACTGGAGTGAGCGTTATTCTCAATATAATAACTTAAACTTATCCAAGCTCGTTATAACAATATGTAAAAATATAATTATATGGTTTCTCCTATTTTTACTTTTATTTTTATTTTTTTAAGAATAAGAACAAGTATAGAAAGTACATAATAAGAAATAATTCAGCAACTGAAATGGACGAAAATAGTTAGGTAACTAATCAAATCAAATCTCGATAAAAAGGGATTAACTAAAAAGGAAAAAAATTCTTAATGAATCAAAAAGGGTTAAGTTATGGGTTAACATTTAATGGAAAAATATCAAGAAATGGTTTTTAAGGCTCAAAGGGGTTCACTAAGGGTTAGTTATGTGGGTAGGCTTTTCATGGGGTGAGTGAGTTAAAACCTAGATACCCTTATCATTTCAGTATATCAAATCAAAGCTGTGGCCTTGACATGTATAATTGATGCAAGTTCGAGAATAACAAATCAGTGTTGACTCACTCATAACTATCAATAAAAGTGAGCAAGAAAGATATATGCTCTTAAAAGGCTCAAAATCTCACAAAAATTATGGGTTTTTGATGTCAATCCTGTAAATTTAGAACTTCAAGAAAATGCCTCATTTTAGGGAGACAACCTATAAATTTTATTTCTTAAAAATTCAACTTATCATACTCGATTCTCTATTTTCCTAAAGTTTAAATAATCAATGCACAATTACCTATGTTTTAATCCAAAACATATCAATAAAAATCATAAATCAATCAAAATTTATTCTAATAGTGATATGAGAGAATTAATTGAGAATAAGATAAAATTTAGGGATTTTCTAATCATCATATAAATAACCCCCCCACATTCAAGATGTACGTTGTCCTCAATGCACAAAGATAAAGAATAATAATATAGGCATAATATCATAAAAAAGGGAAAGAAGTGAAACTGCCCTGAATTTGGGTGTAATCCTTAGAATAGCGAAAGCAGATTTATAGACATTGGAAATGAAATGTATGTGTAACTAGGCAGAGGTGAAGGTGGGGCAGGTTACTCTGGTGGTGGTAGAGGTTGGGTTCCACAATCACAGTGCCGAGCGAGGAGGATTATCGTGGTGGTCGATGTCGTGGTGGCTATGGTCGCGGTCGAGCAGGACATGGCAGTCGTGGAATATCTTTCCCCAGAGGATTGTTTGTATATTCCTGAGTAGCACCAATCGACTGAACCTTTTGAAACTGTGATAGCACCAGAAATGTTTTAAGGAGTTATATCGATGGGGTTGTTATGGTTACTCATAAAGAAACAGCCATAATTACGGGGTTCGAAATATGCTAATAAAAGTCTTTTAGAACTTGAAAAATAAAAATGAAAATAAAAACAAATGGAAAGGATAAACAAAGTGAAAATAAATGGACTCAAAAGTCCTCATCAGTAGCTGGATCTTGAGGTGATGGTGCTAGAGGCGAAATGTGGAAATGCTGGAAAATCTACTACAGCGTTGCCTCTAACTATCAAATCGCTCAGCAGAGTTGTTGAACTGCTGAGTGCAATATTGCTTGAAGCGAGTCAAGTGGTTAGAAATTTCTGTCAATGAAGCAGCTACATGAACTGGTCTATGACTTGGTGGTGGCAGAGAAGGTGGATTCTCATGAAAGGAAGGGATATCGTCAGCAATATTTTCGAGGTCATCCTGATCTGTGGCTCGTGCTAGTTTGTACTGAGGAGGATTGAACCCACAACGACACTCTATCATACTCATATAGAGCATACTTGAGATGCCCTGTAGGGACATCTGGCCGATGAGTGAGAGTGATGAGGATTGCGGCAATGTGTTCAGGATCCCAAATTGTCGTGCTAAACGAGTCATGTAAGGGCCTATGCTGATGACTCCCATTCTATGTCGCTCAGTCTGATGGCGAAAGGCGAGGGCTATGAAGTATGCGAGATTGAAAACATGCCCTTGCCTCATGCTCCATCAGAAGTATGAGTCATGAGTATTGATGACGCCAGTGCTCTCTCGTCGCCTAGTTAAGGTGTGAGCTAAAAGGGCATGGAGATATCGTAATGCTGGAGGGAGAGCCGATGTCTTGGAGCGGCTGGGGTCATAGACGCCTGTAGCAGAAGCAAGGTCTACCCAACAGGAGGAAGGTGTGCAATGAATGAGACGGTGGAGATAGGGAAAATTATCAACCTCTGTAAATTCTTTTGTATAAAGTCCCAATGCAACTTCGAACTTTGGGACACTCAATTGACGCACTAGACCGCCAAGACGGAACTAGACATGCCTGGGTCATCAAATTCTAACATAACGATCTGTAACTAAAAGGTCGAACAAAGTTCCAAAGTGAACTCCAGGTATGTCGGCTCAATAATGTCGAAGAAACAGTCCCAAGGAGTGGTAGCGAGGAGGGCCCGAACTGAGTCAGCCAAGTGGACCTGTTCTAATACGACCCAATCGATGCACCGGCCGACACCAAGGGGTCGTGCGCATAGAATCTGAAATAACTCCTCCTAAGGTCCTGGTGGGAATTGAAGAAAAGGATGGCGCAACTAAGTGGTCGCACTAGAGGACATTGCTCCTGACCCCTTTCGCTTTTTAGAAGCTGAGACTGCGGATTTTTTTCCACGAGTATTTTTCATCGTGTCCCTAAGAGAAAAGCAAAGAAATATTACCCAAGATGCACTAAGTCACAAGACAATAGAATAAAATGACGAAATGTATGCACACTCAAGTATGCTAAATACCCATAGTAGCAAATAGCAGCAAAAATACTGAAATAATATGGTCAATCATGACATAGTTAGGTATCTGAAAATCTATTGAAGAATGCCTAAACACCAAAATAAAATAAAAGTATCAATAGTTAACTATGAATCATGTCGTTTAGAAACAGAGCAACAAGCTATATGAATCATAGTATTCATGAATCAATACTCATTTTAAAGTTAAGTTGTGCAAATAAATAAAGGAAAACTAGTGATAACAAAATAAAAAAAAACAAAGAATGAATTAGAGAGTTATAAAATAATAAAATAGGGGAAAAAATAAGGGAACCAGTGGTGTTTCTTGTAGGAAGGACGATGGTAGTGCTGTCAACGGCGGTGAACGGTGGAGGTGAACTCGTCGTGGGCATGTAATGGTGGCTGAGTAGTTGGGGTTGGTGGCCGGAGTTGATTTGGGAGTGAGTGAAAACTCTTGTGAGGAAGAGGAAGGAAAATAGTGAAAGGGTTGAAGAGTGGTGAA
Organism: Gossypium longicalyx; assembly: GCA_025698465.1. NCBI lineage: Eukaryota > Viridiplantae > Streptophyta > Magnoliopsida > Malvales > Malvaceae > Gossypium > Gossypium longicalyx. The sequence continues at coordinate 55,757,063 of CM046996.1, forward strand.
TGGGAAGATGGGATTTTGTGGGGAATCAATCGCCGAAGGCTCGTCGGAGGATGGTGGCCGGAGTAGGGTGAATAGTGAAAAGGGGGTATGATGGGTGAATAGTGGAGTTTAAATAGGAATTGGGGATTTTAGGGTTAGGGTTTGAGTTAAAAAAGGGGGCCACGGTCGTACAGGCCTCGTTTTGGACCACACGGCCGTGTCCCACGCTTGTGTGCCTCGCTCCTAGACTGTGTTTTTCGTGAAATTTTACGTCAGTATCACACATAACCTTTTAGACACGCCCGTGTACCCAGGTGATGTGCTCGTGACATGTCTTAAATTTATAGTTGATCGTACTTGAAATCTAACTCTTATCACAATAAAGGCAAGCGCACCTATCGAACAGTAGTATAGCTTATAACAAGACCGAAATGTCAAACCCACAGGAACTAAAAGTACTAGTATTAACCTTCTTTTTATTATCTAGCCTAAAAATAAAAGTATTTGCTTTTTCTAAATTAATTAACTAAACTAAAAATGCACAGAAAGTAAATTGGGGAAATACTTTTGGGAAAACTGGTTGATTAAGACAATACTCAAGGAAAAATCCACCTAGACTTCACTTGTTATTTGACTCTGAATTAGACGATTTATTCACTTGGCTTGATCCAAAGAAATCCCTAATTTATATTATTATCTCTCTCGAGACTAACAATGTCTAGCCCTAGGTTGATTAATTGAAGTATTTTTCTAATTAAAAACCCTAGTGTTGCATTAACTTGATCTATGGTTCCCTTATTAGGTTTGACCCTAATCTAGCAGATTTATGTCGTCCTATGACTAGGATTACATGCAACTCTGCTTAATTATGCTAGATCTTCTCTTAAGGAGGGACTTTTGATCCTCTGAATAAGCACATCAATACTTGATTCAATATCCTAGAATATTAAAACAAGAATTAAGAACACATAGTTAAGAACAAATCAAGTATTTATCATATAATTCAGAATATAACAACAAGATCCATCTTAGGTTTCATTCCCCTTAGGTATTTATGGGATTTAGTTCATATTTATAAAAGAAAACATCTCAGAAGAATAATGATAACAAAACATAAAGAAAACCCAAAACTCCAGAAGGAAAATTAAGGGAGATCTTCCGTCTTGAAGGAGAATCCGGCTTTTTAGATGGATCAATCGGCTTTCTTCGAGTAATTCCTTGCCTCCTACTCCATGTATCCCTTTTCTCCTCTTGTAGTGTGTTAATATAGGCTTTTAGAATGCCTTATAACTCTCTAAAGTGCCCTTTTTCCGAATAGAACTAGTCTTGAGCCCGATAGGGACACAACCGTGTGCCACGCCCGTGTGGGGCAGCTTAAGTCGTGCACAAGTCTGTTAAAAAGGCATGGTCGTGTGGTCTACACGTGTGAGGAAGTCCAGGCTGTGTTAGAGTTTTTAAATTCGACACAACCGTGTGGTCTATTCGTGTGAGGTAGTCTAGGCCGTGTTGCTCTCCCATGTTGACCCATTTTCGCCGTTTTTGGCCCGTTTCTTGCTCTTTTTACTCTCCTATGCTCACCTAAGTATAAAATACGAAATTAAAGGATTAGGAGCATCAAATTCCTCAAATCTAATGATAATTCGTCCAAAAAATGTGCTAAGCATGGGATAAAAATATGTATAAATTACGACTTATCACCAGGTCGTGTGGCCCACACGGCCGAATCGCACGGTCGTGTGCTCTATGTTCGCTTCTCCCACGCTCGTGTGTCTTCCAACATGGCCATGTCGTAATTTGTGCTTGTGGTCTAATGACTTAAGTCAGTGTCACCCACGGCTTCTTAGACACGCCCGTGTACAAATGTCGTGTGGCCCACACGCCTGAATCGCATGGCCGTGTGCTTTATCGTTCGCTTCTCCCACGCCCGTGTCATACTCTTCACGCCCGTGTTTTGTAGTCAGGATTGCCCACGACTTCTTGGCATGATCGTGGGGCATGCTCGTTCTCCATTCTGACTTGAAAGATTTTAAACTATACACTTAGGTTTCCACACAGCTGAAGGCACACCCGTGTTCGTGACCGTGTGGGTTACACGATCGTATCGCACGATCGTGGTAATTTAACACTTCCCGTGTCACTGCCCATTTTTTGGGAAGTTGAAGTGCAGTTTTACAACGGTCTAAGGCACGCCCGTTTCCCTCAGTCGTGTGGTTCGCACGGTTGTCTCGCACTGTCGTGGCTAGTTGTCACAGCCTGTGTGTCACTTTGATTTGGGAAAATGTATGTCCTATTTTAGCACGGCCATGGACTTGCCCATGTGTCCAGGCCGTGTTTGCTATTTTTGAATGTCAACACCAAGGCTTTAAGGGTTTACACGGCTCAAGGAAAGCCTATGTCTTTGACCTGTGGTGCGCACACGGCCTAGGACATGCCCATGTGTCAGGCCGTGTGTGTCAAAGATACCTGCCTCAAAGCTATGAAAAATGAAAGAAAAATATACTTAGTTAGTAGGGTTAGTGCTCGGCTTGCCTCTCGAGAACTGATTATTTAAAGTTTAAGATCGACTTTACCTTGTGGGCATATTTAGGCAGGTTTGCGGAGCCGTAGCTCCTCTCTATAGTTTTTAAAATCCTTACCGTTATAGAGGTTAAGATGATTTCCATTTACCTTGTAAGTGTCGTGGGTTGGATGACTTACCTCTACTGAGCCATATGGAAAAACGGTTTGGACTACGAATGGACCTGACCATAGTGATTTTAGCTTCCCAGGAAACAATTTGAGCCTTGAGTTGTATAGCAGGACAAGATCTCCAACTTCAAATTGCTTGTGTTTCTTTAGACGAGCATTATGGCGGCACTTCGCTGCTTCCTTGTATAATCGTGAATTCTCATATGCATTAGCTCACCACTCATTTAGCTCATTCAATTGCATCAACCTTTTCTCACATGAAAGTTTGATATCAAAGTTTAGAAATTTTATAGCCCAGAATGCCTTGTGTTCTAGTTCAAACGGTAAATGAAAACTTTTCCTATAAACAAGTCTATAAGGAGATGTTCCTATAGGGGTCTTAAAAGCAGTTCTATAGGCCCATAAACCATCATCTACTTTCATTTCCCAGTCCTTCCTATTTGACTCTACAATCTTTTCTAAGATACGTTTAAGCTTTCGGTTTGCTACTTCGACTTGTCCACTAGTTTGAGGATGGTAAGGGGTAGTTGTTCTGTGGTAAAATCCATATTTCTTAAGGGTTTTATGAAATTGAGCATTAAAAAAATGAGTACCCCTATCACTGATAATTGCTCTAGGTGTTCCAAATCGGGAGAAGAGTTTCTTAAGGAAACTCACCATTACTCTAGCATCGTTAGTAGGTAAAGCTTGGGCTTCCACCCCTTTGGACATATAATCCACGGCTACTAAGATGTATTTATTCCCAAACGAGCTAGGGAATAGACCCATAAAATCAATACCCCATACGTCAAATATTTCACATGAGAGCATATATGTTTGAGGCATTTCATCATATTTGGAGATATTACCTGTTCATTGACATTTATCACAAGAAGTAACATACCTGTTGGCGTCTTTGAATAGTGTGGGCCAATAAAAACCTAATTCAAGCGTTTTATGTGCGATTCTAGTCCCACTGTAATGACCTCCAGTCGGTCCTAAGTGGCAATGTTTCAAGATTTTCATTGCTTCTGACTTTGTAACGCATCTTTTAATGACTTGATATGAACATATACAAAAAAGAAAAGGATCTTCCCAAAAGTAGTTTTTCACATCAGAAAAGAATCACTTCTTTTGCTGATCTGTCAACCCTTTTGGTGTAGCGTTAGTAGCTAAATGATTCGCAATGTCTGCAAACCAAGTTACCTCAGAGTCAGATATAGGAAAGAGTTATTCTTCAGGGAACGAGTCATTCATTTCAACTTCATCAAGCTCCTTAAGATATGGATTTTCTAATCTGGACAGATGATCTACTGTAAGATTTTATGCTCCCTTCTTATCTTGAATTTCTAAATCGAACTCCTGTAATAATAAAATTCATCTTATTAGTCGAGGTTTTGCATCTGATTTAGTAAGAAGATATCGAAGAGCTGAATGGTCAGTGTAAATGAAAACTTTAGATAATATTAAATATGACCTAAATTTATCAAATGCAAAAACAACAGCCAACAATTCTTTCTCAGTTGTCGTATAATTTTCTTGTGCGACTGTCAACGTCTTGCTAGCATAGTAGATTGGTTGAAAATGCTTGTCTATTCACTAGCCAAGGACCGCACCTACTGCAAAACCACTCGCATCACACATTAGTTCAAAGGGTAGATTCCAATCAGGTGCAACTACAATTGGAGCATTAATTAATTTATCCTTAACAGTATCAAATGCTTCTAAAAATTCCTGATTGAAATCGAAAGGCACATCTTTTTCTAGTAAATTCGTTAGAGGCTGAGCTATTTTAGAAAAATCCTTGATAAATCTTCTATAAAATCTAGCATGTCCTAAAAAGCTTCGAACAGCCTTAACTGAACTAGGGGGAGGTAATTTTTCAATAGTTTCAATTTTCGCTTTGTCTACCTCAATCCCTTTGCTAGAAAATTTATGGCCTAACACAATCCCTTCATGAACCATGAAGTTACATTTTTCCCAATTCAACACAAGGTTCGTTTCCTAACATCTCATTAGAACTCGTTTTAAATTTTTAAGGCAAATATGAAAAGAGTTACTGAATACCGAGAAGTCATCCATAAATACCTCCACAATGTCTTCTACGAGTTCATAAAAAATGGCCAACATGCATCGCTGAAAAGTAGCAGGAGCATTACATAATCCAAAAGGCATTAGTCAATAAACAAACGTATCGTATGGACATGTAAATGTTGTATTTTCTTGATCTTCGGGAGCTGTTGGGATTTGGAAGTAACCAGAGAGTCCGTCTAGGAAGCAGTAGTACATATGCCCCGATAACCTTTCCAACATTTGGTCAATGAATGGCAAGGGGAAGTGGTCTTTTCTCATGGCATCATTTAGCTTCCTATAATTAATGCAAACTCTCCAACCTGTAACTATTCTTGTTGGAATTAATTTATTCTTCTCGTTGGGTACAACAGTCATGCCTCCCTTCTTAGGAACAACCTGCACCGGACTTACCCAACAGTTGTCAGAAATAGGATAAATAATTTCAGCATCTAGAAGTTTAATTACCTTAGCTTTAACAACTTCTTTCATGTTAGGATTCAATCATCTTTGAGCTTGCACACACGGTTTATATTCATCCTCCATTAAAATTTTGTGGGTGCAAAGAAAAGGGCTGATCCCTTTAATGTCAAAAATTTTCCAAGCCATAGCCCTTTTATGTTCTCTTAATACTTGGATTAACTCTTTTTTCTCCTTGGGTTGCAAGTTAGAAGCAATAATCACAGGTAATGTAGAATTATCTCCAAGGAATACGTATTCCAAGTGATTTGGCAATTGCTTTAGTTCCAATTTGGGATGTTCTTCGATAGAGGGTTTTTGTTTAAGTTCATTGTTCACCTCAATACCCTCATATTTTGCTTGTCTTGGAGAGGGTTCATCCATTTGTATCTTCCCTAACTTAGTGGTAACGTTATCTTCCCTCTCTCCTTAAACAAGACACAGTTCCAACATGCCCTTAAGATCTATTTCCTGAAAAGAATCTTCAATAGCATGATCAATAGAATCAATAAAATAGCAGGAGTCATCTTGTTCTCTAGAAAATCTCATACCATCATAAATTTTGAAAATAATCTCTTTGTCACCTACCCTAAGCACAAGTTTACCGTCACCTACATTAATAACAGCCCTAGCAGTGGCTAAAAATGGGAGACCTGAAATTAAAAGCACTTCAACATCATCATCCATGTCAAGCACCACAAAATCAATAGAGAATGTGAATTTATCTATTTAACGAGTACATCTTCAATAATATCCAAGGATATTTAACAGATCTATCAGCTAGTTGGATACTCATCCTAGTAGGTTTTGGTTCCCTAAGGCAAAGTTGCTTGAACATTTTGTAAGGCATCAAATTAATGCTAGCGCCTAAACCAGTTAGTGGCTTCTCAATATTTAAACTACCAATTAAATAAGGAATATTAAAACCTCCTGGATCTTTCAATTTGGTTGATAGTTTATTTTGGAGTATGGCCGAGCACTCTTCGTTGAGTTCTACTGTAGACAATTCTTCAAACTTCCTTTTATTTGTTAGAAGCTCCTTCAAAAATTTTGCATATGTAGGCATCTGCGAGATAGCTTCAACAAAAGGTAAGTTAATATGCAACTGTTTAAAAAGGTCAAGAACTTTACCAAATTGTGCATCCATGCAGTCTTTCTTCAACTTTACTAGATAAGGGATTGGTGGTTTATATTCCCTCAGCACCGATTTTTCACTGTTTTCAGGTTTTACCTCCTCATCCTCTTTCCTATCAATTTCTTATGGCAGCTTCTTTTCAGATTCAGTCAACACTTTCCCACTCCTTAAGGTAACTGCTTTCACATGCTCTTTTGGGTTGGGCTCAGTGTTACTAGGCAGGCTTCCTTGTGGTTTTTCTGAAATCATCTTAGCCAGCTGTCCTATTTGATTTTTGAGCCCTTGAATTGATGCTTGTTGATTTTTAAGTGCAGTTTTCGTGTTTTGGAAACTGGTTTCCGTTACTGAAATAAACTTCGTCATCATCTCTTCAAGGTTCAGCTTTTTCTCTTGTTGGTAAGGTTGTTGTTGGAAGCTTGGAGGGGGTGGTGGTCTCTGATTTCCTTGGCCTCCCTATGAGAAATTTGGGTAGTTCCTCCAACCTGCATTGTAAGTGTTACTGTAAGGATTATTTTGAGGTCGAGAATTATTACCCATATAATTTATTTCTTCGTTCTCCATGCTAGGGTTGAAGGGTAAATATTCTGAGTTGCCCATTCCACCTCCACTCGTGTCACACTGCATCACCGGATGTACCTATGTAGAACCACACAGACCATCAATCTTTTTATTAAAAGTTCCACCTGGTTTGATAAAATCGTGACTACATCTAAGTTGAAAACTCCGGCTGATTTCGTTGGCATTGTTCTCATGACTTGCCACAGATAGTTTTTTAGTGACATCTCCTCTATAAATTTGTAAGCCTCTTCAGGTGTTTTATTGTTCAAGGTTCCACCGGAGGCTGTATCGACCATTTGCCTAGTTGAGGGGTTCAAACCATTGTGAAAAGTTTGAACCTGTAGCCATAGAGGTAACCCATGATGAGGGCACCTTCTCAATAAATCCTTATATCTCTCTGATACATCATAAAGTGTTTCTAAATCCACCTGCACAAAAGAAGATATATCATTCCTTAATTTAGCCATTTTGGCCGGAAGAAAATATTTAAGCAAAAATTTTTCGGTCATTTGTTCCCAAGTAGTAATGGACCCTCGTGGTAAGGAGTTCAACCACTATCTAGCCTTATTCCGTAACAAAAAGGGAAACAACCGAATGCGAATGGAATAGTTAGAAATGCCATTTATTTTAAATGTATCACAAAATTCCAAAAAGTTTGCTAAATACGTATTAGGGTCCTCTCCTGCAAACCATCAAACTGAACAAACTGTTGTATCATTTGAATAGTGTTAAGTTTCAGTTCAAAATTATTTGCAGCAACAGCAGGTCGAACAATACTCGATTCAGTTCCTGTTAAAGGAGGCTTAGCATAATCATACATAGTACGAGGAGCAGGATTTTGATTTACTGGATTTACAGCAACCACAGGAGGTAGCGGATTGTTTTGATTTTCAGCCATCTCCTCGGTCGTATTGGTATCGTCCTTGTGCCCTTCCTCTATATACTGTAGACTTCGTCTTATTTCTCTACAGTTTCTGCGAGCTATGCTTTCAATTTCACTATAAAAAAGTAGAGGCCCTGACGGGTTTCTTCTAGTCATAAACTATAAAAACCTACTAGAAGCAAAAGAAAAGAAAAATTAGTAATTAAAAATAAAAACTAAAAAAAATAAATGCAATAAAATAAAAAATGGCTAAATTAATAAAAATTAAGCATTCCTAATATCTTAGTCCCCAGCAATGGTGCCAAAAACTTGATGGTCGCTAAACTAACTAAAAATTTGACTAAGGCAAGCACACCTATCGAATAGTAGTATAGTTATGGTGAGACCGGAAATATCGTATCCACAAGGACAAAAAGTACTAGTAATTACTATCTTTTTATTATCTAACCTAAGCATTAAAGGGGTGTTTTTAAACTAAGATTAACTATTTAATTAACTAAGAACGCGACAAAGCTAAAAGTTGGAAAATACTGTTGGAAAACCGATGGTGAAGACAATACCCAAGGAAGAATTCACCTAGACTTCACTTATTACTCCTGAATTAGACGATTTATTCACTTGACTTAATCCATAGAAATCCCTGATTTAGGTTAATATCTCTCTCGAGACTGAGAACAACTGACTCTAGGTTGATTAGTTGAAATCTCTTTCTTATTAAAACCCTTATTGTCGCATTAACTCGATCTATGGATTCCCTTATTAGATTTAACTCTAATCCAGCAGATTTATGTCATCTTATGTCTAGGATTGCATTCAAATTCGCTTAATTATGCTAGATCTACTCTAAAACAGGGACTTTTACTCCACTAAATAAGCACATCAGACTTGAATTAATATCCTGAAATATTAAAGCAAGATTTAAGAACACATAATTAAGAATAAGAACAAGTATTTATCATATAATTCAAATAGTAATAAGATCTATCCTAGGTTTTATCTCCCTTAGTTATTTGGGGAGTTTAGTTCATAACGATGGGGGAAAACATCTCAAAATTGAGAAAAAAAACAAAACATAAAGAAACCCAAAGAACTTCTATGGAAATTGAGTGGAGATCTTCAGTCTTGAAGTAGATCCTACTTCCGAGCTAATTCCAATGGTTGTCTTCGTGTATTCTCTGCCTTCTACTCTCTGCGTCCCCCTTAGATCCTCTTCTCGGGTTTTTATATAGACTTTGGATTGCCCTAAATAGCCCAAAAGTAGCCTTTTCCGAATAGAATTAAACTTGAGCTCGACAGGGACACGGCCGCGTGGCACGCCCGTGTGATAGTGCTCAGGCCCTGTGTAATTCTGACGTGGTTTTAAGTCGACATGGCCATGACACACGGGCGCGTGGCCTACCCGTGTGTCTAACACGGGCGTGTGAATTACCCGTGTGTAAATGCCTAGGCCGTATGGAACACTGAAATCAGCCTATTTTATCTGTTTTTGGCTTGTTTCTTACTCTTTTCACTTTCTTATGCTCTCCTGAGTATAAAACATGAAATTAAAGAATTAGGAGCATCGAATTCAATAAAACTAATGAGAAATCATCCATAAATATGCCAAGCATGGGATATAAATATGTATATATTATGATTTATCACCTATCTTTAAAGCACTTTATTTTATACTTTTCGGCATTGTAGGTATGTATTAATTTTAACCATGCCTACCTATTTTTATCCCAACCGTAGATTGCCAATCCTAGAAACAAAACCAATGGTATTGACATTAAAATATAGATTAAAAATAGAGTAAATAGAGATCACGTTAGTAATTAGGACTAAATAGGAATAATAACAAAGTAGATAACTTAAATAGGTAAATTAGGACAAATGGTTAGTGGGGGATTTATTAAAACAAGGGTAGAATTAGGAGGGATCTACAGGATAAATAAACCAAGTTTATAAATGAATTTGGCTATATAAGCTGTCACTGCTCATTTGCTTATCGTGTTTTAAATTCCTTTTTTATTATTTTCTTTCTTTTTACACTTTCTTCATTTCAAAAGTTGTTGCATTTGGTAGTTAATTTTCCTTCAAATTTTTATTGCGCATTACATTTCTAAGCAACCAAGCACCATTTTCTTTTTTAAATTTTCAAGTAAAACACCAACTTTTTCTTCTTAAACTTTGGTTCGGTAATTAAGCGAACCACTCGAAAGTCATGAAGGATAGCAAGACCGAAGGTAAACAATCTATTTTCATATCAAATATGCATGAAATGCTTTTGACTAAAGTATCAACGGTTTAGTTAGAAAATATAAATAATCTTTGTTATTTTATGATTTGGCTTAATGAAAATGGTGGATTGAAGCTAGCGAAGCTAAGAAATGTTGTTTAAAATGGTTTTTTTCTTGAGGAAGACGATGAACAGTGACTGATTCTTAAAGGAAAGAGTTAGGTGAGATTAACATTTAATTAACAGTTTAGATCTACAAACATTTGTACGTTAGGAGGGTTAAAAGTTAGGAAATAGGGTAAGTATTAGAATAATAGAAATCTGCAAGAGATAACGTAAGTAGTGAGCTATTGTTGAATAGATAATGAATTAAATTGTTTTAGATAATATGTGATGTGTATTTTTGCATGCGAAGAAATAAGTTTTATCTTTTCTCCCACCTTCAGAAAAATAAAGCATAGGCATTTCGAGGCTGTCGTCCGTTAGATTTTTCTGAGAGGTAACTATCTCGGTTTCATATCATATAGAAATTTATATAGAGTCCTCGAAAAAGACTTCTTCCCCATAAAAGAAGACTTAATGTCTTTGGGATTTGATGCTACACTGTTGCTCAATAACTTAGGGGATCGGCTCTATTACATAAGTCAATTCCTTATTTTTATCTCATATCATGAAATAAAAAAGCAGTTCGTATTTACTGTATCGGCTCAAAACCTGTCTTGAATTGAATATGTGCATGTGTGAACCTTTTCCTTGCATTGTGCAAACTTCATCTATGCATTAAGCGAACTCTTAGCATGAATCTATGTCTATGTGTTTTTACATGCCATAGGAACCTTGAGTAAAATGTATACATGCATCCAAGGTTAGGTTAAATATATGATATAAATAGGCCTTTAAATTTTGCTATATAATATAATTTGTGTGTATTGTTATATATTATAAATAGGTTTCTGGCCTTAAATTTATGTAATATATATACATTGATGTAAAATGGAATTGTTATATATAATGAATGCATGCGCAAAGGTTATTATAAATAATATATGTACATAACTTTGCCTTAAAAGGGTTTTGTATTATATGTATGTATGCGTGGGTTTTAATATAAAAAATATATTTACATACCTTTCCACTAAAAATTTTTGTACTATCTATTATATATAAATGTATATATATGCAGTGTGTGAACCCTAAGTCTACTATGCTGTTGTTTTATGCTTAATTTTCTGTTTTGCAAGCTATTCTATGATGTGTTGTGGTACTGTAAGCTCTATTAAAAATTGTGAGCCTAAAATGACTTGATCTGTAAATGTGTTTTACTACGAGATGTTGGCATTGTGAATTTTTAGAACCATTAGATATAGTTGGCATGCCATAGGATCGTGAGTACTCACCTATGTAATGTGATAGAGAATTATGGCCCAATGATTTGATGGAGAAATAAGGGAATGTCGAGTAATGCTTCATTCACCGGGGATCGTAAGGGTGTGTTTTTCAGAGAGTGTGAGCATTCGTGCTACACTTATATGGCAATTTGAGTGACTCTATGAGTCTTAGGGTGTGCAGGAGAACCGTTTATCCAATGAGTATATTATTTAATTATGTTTCATTTTCACGAATTGCTAATATATCACTAAACTAAACGGGGTTGATTATATGTGAATTAATGACATGATTGTATGCAAACCACCTACGTGTAGAACTGTTTATGTGCGAACTATTTTATGCAATCTGTCTAGAGGTGAGTTATTTAGTTTGTGAATTATTGATGAGTTTTCTTCTGTTGTGTACATGTGTATTCATTGAGCCTTCGCAAGCTCATCTCTTTTAGGAGTGGAAAAGTGATAATAGTATGTATTTTTAATAAAAATAGGGGGTTTATACTTAACTATATAGTGGCAATCTTAAATTTTATTTACGTGTCCTACAATATAAAAAACAAAACCTCAACCCTAAATTCCATGCCATAGTTCAAAATAAAATATATTGAAACTTTGAATAATTAAATAAATTGAATAATAAGCCTAAATAATTCAATAAATAAAACTGAGTCGAGACTCTCTGGATGTCGCGTCCACGTTTTAACTTGGTGGATTATCTATAAGGATGGAAATAAATGGGGGATTGAGCTACGACGCTTAGTGTGAGTCACTTCATAAGAAAATCAGAGCACACATTCGTTAAGACATATTAAATAATCACTTATATACTATGCAATTTATATTGTTGTATTCATTATGCTCTATGTTATATTTAGTATGTAACGATAATGCATGTATATTTTATACCACATATGCATAAAATGATGACGTATATTGTGTAGTTTATGTTATTACTCATCATCTTTATTATATTGGCATGGAATGTTAAAATAGGTATCATGTAGGTTAGTATTGATCCTTGGTAGTATGTTAAATGCAACATCACTGTAAAGATTTTTTTCTTTTGATCCAAAAAGAATTTTTTTTTAAAAAAAAGGGGATAAGGCAATGTTTTCTGGTAGTTAGGAATTCGGGAAGTAGTGCCCTAACATGCTGGGTTGCAATTTCCCGTTTGTCCTAATGCCTAAAATACCCTTTTAAACGATTTTATAAATTACAAGGTGACTTCAGTTACAAGAGTCTTAGAATATTGTGTCCTATCATGTAGGATGTGAGATTCGTATTCTTTTGGAATGAAGAAATCTCCGTTTTCAACTCGAATTATTTTAATTTCAAAAGGTATCATATTTTTAAATACTTTTAAAATTCTAGCACTAAAGGTAGAAAGTTATTCAATTTGGTACCAATTTTTTGGGCATTACGAGGGTGCTAACCCTTCTTCGTATGTAACTGACTGCCGAACCCGTTTTCTTGATTTCGTAGACCAAAACAAATGATTTCAAACAAAAGTGGTTTGAAGGTGGTTCACTCACACTTAAACTGATTGGTGGCGACTCTCATTTTCGTTTTTTTTTAAAAAAACTCATTTTTCAAAATGGTTTCGACAGCTTGGCGACTCCATTGGGGACAATAAGAGAGTCAAGCCAAAAAAATTGATAACTTTCTGTCTTAATGCTAAAAATTTGAAAGGATTTAAAGATAAAGATCCTTTTCATGTGTTCGCTGCATATGTTTGTTATGTTATCTTGCACACATTGCATTTGCATGACCGTTGGTCGCACCTTTAAGTGGGAGTGAGAAGCTAAGCTTTCGTGAGGTTTTCACCTTCGTATGAGCTAGTGGATTGCTTCTGGGATACTGTACCTATGTCTTCGTGAGATTTTCATCTCCACATGACCATAGGGAAATGTGTCCCCCTGAACTGAACTTGGTCTATATGAGCATATAATGGGTGAGGATTGAGGAATCTGCTGGTTCAGGTACCCTCGCTTTAGAACTGAAACTCATATAGTGAACTTTAAGCGCTTACCCTAGGGATTATGGTGATAGCTTTTAGTAAACTACCCTTATAAGTGTTTGTTTGTTATACTTTTATACGATACTAATCTATTATGTTTTGCTATCATTGCATGTCATTCAACATTCAAAGGTATCGATTCACGGTTCGATTTCTGGGCTAGAAAGTTTTGTAATGGGGAACGAATATCTTGATAAAGTGGAGGATAATGCATCTGTCTGTACCTGGTCAGAGAAAACCCAGTTAGAGAAAGGAGATAGTGTCACTGAGGGGTAAACATCAGAGTTATGGGACTTCACTCGTATTAATTCGATACAGAATGAGTTTCAGGAGTTGAGAGACATTTGGGCTCAATGGGATGACGAGGTTAAGCAACTTTTCTATCAGAATTATGGAGACCTTCCCTATTCGTCAAACTAGATAGGCACTTGTTTCGAGCTATGGTACAGTTCTGGAATCCTGCTTATAGTTTCTTTACATTTGACGATGTTGATCTTGTACCAACTTTGGAGGAGTATACGACTTTACTGCGTTGCCCGAGGATTCAGGGTCACAAGGCTTATGTTAGGCCTGCTAGCCTTCCAACTTTCACGAAGAAGTTGGTGATGATTACTGGGATGAGTGAACAATGGGTTGTAGCTCGTGTGCAGCAAAAGGGTGATAGTAAGTGCGTTCCATGGTCCGTTTTGAGGGATTTGATATCGACACATCCAGATGTAAAGAAAAGGATCGACGTTCTAGCTTTGAGTATTTACGGCATGGTGATTTTCCCAAAGGCATTGGGACACATAGATGAGGAAGTAGCAGATTTGTTTGATAGTGCTGGTAAGCAAAATACACCGGTACCAGCAATCCTAACTGAGACATTTAGATCTTTGAGTGCATGTCGAAGGGCCAACGAGGGTAGATTTATTGGATGTGCGTAATTGTTGCTAGTCTGGTTCCATAGCCACTTCTAGAAGCTTGATAAGGTTCCTTGCCGAGTATTCTTTGAGGGTTATTCTCCCTTAAAGAAAGCAGTAGACACGCCTAAGAGAGATGACATTTCAAAGGAGAGGTGGATAGACATTCTTCAGAATCTTCGAGAAGAAGATGTTATGTGGAAGGCTCCTTGGTTGGTTCCTAGTGAAGTCCTTTACCGCTGTGGTAGTTTTGATTGGGTCCCTTTGCCAGGAATTTGGAGAGTTGTTGGATATGCACCATTGCTTGTTATAAGGCAATATCGAGCGAGGTAGTTCATACCGACTACACAGGGTTTAGCTTAGAGAGATTTCTCTTATAAAGGAGATCACTATAAGAAGAGGATGCGAGAGATTTCTGAGGCTTGGAAGAAGCCTTTTTGTATGAAGATCTTGACCGAAGGCTCGACGTTAACCCTTGAGTATAAAGGATGGTTTAGTGGGAGAATTAACGATAATATCCCTAGGCCGATTTTGGGGCTGGTTCGATCATTAGAGGAGAGCTTACGAGTGATTCCATCAGAGTTGAAGGTTATGAAGTAAGAGTTCAAGAAAAAGAATTCAGAGCTTGAAAAGAGGATTGAGAAGCTTGAAGAGGAAAAAATGTGTTTGAGTCTCGATGTCGATGTTCAAAAGATGGAAGTCGAGAAGGTGAGAAAGGAAAAGAGAAAGATCGAGGAAGATCGAGATGATTTAAAGACGCACTACAAGAAGGCCTAACATTGAAAAGGGTCAGATTAGGGAGATCTTCAGAGCAGTGGCAGCAATAGATTCAAGAAGAAAAAGCCAAAGCCGAGTATTGGGAGAAAAAGTTCCAAGAGATATAGTCTTGAAATCAAGCCCTAGAGAAGGAAAATCAGGGATTAAAAACTAAGGTAGCTGAGCTTGGACGATCTCTTTATCATCACCGAAGTCGTAACTCTGCGATTGAGTTAAAGGCAAGCTTGGATAAGATCGAGGAAATGAAGCATAATATTAAAGGGTTGGAAGCAGCACTACAGGACTGTGAGCTACGAATTGAGCAGCTCGAGGCAAGAGAAGAGCAGTGGAAGGGAGAACTTCACCATCTTCAGGATCAAGTTGGAGATAGGGATTATCTCATGGGAGAAGCTATAGCCCAGATTCGAGAGGTTGCTGATCATTTACAAGACCTAGGGGCACAAGCTAATGTATTGAGTACAAAATATGAGCTAGTGTCAGATAGAGGTTTAGAGTTAGCGTTATTGTTGGATAGGGTTAAAATCTTGGGGCTGAGGGCAAAGGCATATTTGTAATCCGTTTTGTGTAAAGATTTTTGTTTCTTAAATAGCGTTTTCTAAAAAGAAACTGAATCAGAATCGATATCTTTTAGCATTCATGCATTTGCATCTCATCACATCATATGCATTCAGTTTATAGAAAGACCTTAATTAGTTAAAATTATTAGGGAGAAAGAGAGAGTGAGAGAAAGAAAATCTGGAAGCAACACATCACTACGGAATTCGTGCAAAAACTAAGAACATGGACCAAAGATTTGAGCAGCTACAGAAGGACATGCAGGACCAATTGTAAGAGCAATTGGCAAAAATGCAAAAAGACATGAGGGAGCAAATGTTAGAGGCTCAAAGGAATATGATGGCTGAGATGACTCAACTACTGAGGGCCACTGATAAGGGAAAGGCTCCCATGGCAATTACTGGCGAGGATGGCAAGGATCATTCTCCAGGTTTCACCCCACAAGCCGAAGCACTTCCTAGGAGGCCATCTGTCACTATAAGGCCTCAACAAGGGCCGGCCAATGCTGGGATCCCCATAAATTTCCCAACCGGCTCAGGGTTCAATTTGGGTGACAATCCTACAAATCCTATCATTCTTGACTTAGATATGGCTGAAAAAGAGAATTTAAGAAATGAGGCTACAAGACAGTTGGAAGAACGCTACAAATGGTTGGAGGAAAAATTCAAATCTTTAGAGAATGTTGATGGGCATCATAGAGTTGATGCCAAAGATCTAAGCTTGGTCCCAGACTTGGTGCTTCCTCACAAATTCAAGATGCCAGATTTTGAAAAGTACAACGAGACTACTTGCCCAGAAGCCTACATTACAATGTTCTGTAGGAGAATGACTGGGTATGTGAATAATGATCAACTGTTGATCCACTATTTCTAGGACAATTTAATTGGAGCAGCAGCCAAATGGTATAATCAACTAAGTCGGGCCAAAATAAGTTCATGGAGGGATCTTGCACAAGCCTTCATGCAGCAGTACAACCATGTGACTGACATGACTCCGGATAGGATCTCGCTGCAAAACATGGAGAAAAAGCCTAATAAAAATTTTAGGCAATATGCACAAAGATGGTGAGAGGTGGCAATGCAAGTTCAACCACCGTTATTGGAGAAGGAAACTACCATGTTGTTCATCAACACTCTAAAGGCTCCATTCATCACTCACATGATTGGGAGCACCACTAAAAGCTTTACGGATATAGTCATGGCGGGAGAGATGATCGAGAATGCCATAAGGGGTGGCAAAATTGAGGGGGAAGCGACCAAAAGATTGGCCCCAAGGAGAAAGGATAGTGAAGTAAATAACAGAAGCACCTTCAACACGAAGGCAATCACAGTTGGTCAACCTAAAATAAACCGCGGTTGAGCAACGAGTTCTCAAAGGCGTGAGTCGGGTACAAGGCGCACTGCGAAAGGATGCAGTTCACACCTATCCCTGTGATGTATCGTGAGCTTTATCAAAGCGTATACAATGCACATGCTATTGCTTCTTTTCACTTGAAGCACTGCAGCCCCCAAATCCCAAATGGTATGATGCAAACGCCAGATGCGAATACCATGCTAGAATACCAGGGCATTCGATCAAAACTGTACCGGTTTTAAGAAGGCCGTAGAGAGACTTATTAAGTTGGGGGTAGTGAAGTTCGACAATACCCCTAATATTGAAAACCCGTTGCCAAATCATAGCGATCAAGGAGTGAATGCCATTGGCGAGCCCAGTGAGAGGAGAATGAAGGAAGATGTTGCTGAGGTGACGATGCCTATGAAGGTGATTTGGGAGGAGATGATGAAGAGAGGTATGTTAACCTTTGAAAGCGGAAGAAGAAAAACAAGGAACTATGGTGAGTTCCATGAGAAAAAAGGACATGAAGTTCAAAAGTGTGAAGAATTCAAGGCCTTGGTGCAAGGCTTTATGGATAGCAAAGAGCTACAAATTTTTGAAGATAGCTCTTGTGAAAAACAAGTATGTGTGCTGGAGAATGATCAGAAAGGAACTAACCGGCCAAAGATTATTATTTCCCTGCTGGGGAATAATGAAGTGGGGCCACAAATGGCACAAACGGTACCTAAGGTCATTATCCATAAACCTACACCTTTCCCTTATAAAAATAGCAAGAGAGTACCATAGAGTTATGACTGCAGCGTGACAGTGCCGGAGGAGGAGAGTATAGCCAGTACATCTAAAGATGTACAAGATGAGGGTTCCCGTACAAGGAGTGGGAAGAGGTATGATACAATAGGCGTCAGAGAGGAGCCCACAAAAACAAGGAATGTTAGTGCGGAGAAGGAGAAAGAGGCTGAAGTGTCTGTCAAAGAGCCAGTAAAGGAGGAGGAGGCTAAGGAATTTCTAAAGTTCCTTAAGCATAGCGAGTATAGCGTGGTTGAGCAGTTGCGTAGGCAGTCGGCTCGCATATCAGTATTGGCCTTACTTTTGAGTTCTAAGGTGCATCTTGATGCATTGATGAAGGTGCTCAACGAAACATATGTCACCCATGACATATCCGTTAACAAGCTGGACCGGTTGGTGAATAACATAGGTGCGGATAATTTCATCTACTTTAATGATGATGAAATTCCACCGGGGGGCAGGAGGTCAACTAAGGCCTTGCACATCACCACTCGATGCAAGGGGTACACACTCCCAAGCATGCTCGTTGATAATGGATCGGCCTTGAATGTTCTACCGTTGTCTACATTGAACAGATTACCCATTGACGGTTCTCACATGAAGACATGTCAAATTGTGGTAAGAGCCTTCGACGGTACAGAAAGGAAGGTGATGGGAAGGATTGACATCCCCTTAGAAATTGGGCCGAGTATATACGAAGTAGACTTCTTGGTGATGGATATCAAGCCC
The DNA here is from genome assembly GCA_025698465.1 of Gossypium longicalyx. Lineage (NCBI taxonomy): Eukaryota > Viridiplantae > Streptophyta > Magnoliopsida > Malvales > Malvaceae > Gossypium > Gossypium longicalyx. Next base: position 55,775,521 of record CM046996.1, read on the forward strand.
TCCTACAATTGCTTATTAGGGAGGCCATGGATACACTCAGCGGGAGCGGTGCCCTCATCGTTGCACCAGAAATTAAAGTTAGTGACGGATGGACGGTTAGTAACCATCAATACGGAGGAGGACATTATAGCTGCAGTCATTAGCAAGGCCCCTTATGTCGAGACGAACGAAGAGTCTATTGAGTGTTCCTTTCGCTTTTTAGAATTTGTGAATGCAACCTTCATTTCAGAAGGGAGTGAGCTACCTGTGCCAAAGATAGTAAGAGCCACGAGGATAGCTCTACAAATGATGGTGGGAAAGGGAGCCTTACTAGGAAGAGGGTTAGGGAAATACCTGCAAGGAGGGACTCAAATCCTAGAACCGAAGGAGAAGAGAGATTGATTTGGTCTAGGCTTCAAGCCAGATTATAAGCAAAGGAGGAAGGAAGTTGAGAAGCGCCAAGAGGGAAGAAGTGCACGTCTTAATGGAAGAGAAGTGGAGTGGGGGCCGATGATATTCCTTCCAATATCCCAAACCTTCATATAAGGAGGGTTACTTATAGAAGAAAGTCATCAGATTAATGCTATACACGGTGAAGGATTGGAGCAAGGAAACCTAGAGGGTATTCGTCCTTACGAACCGGGAAGCTCTCTGAACAATTGGACTGCGGAGGAACTTCCTATAGTCTTTAGGAATTTTTCAAAGTAATTCTCAAAACATCCTTGTTACTCTAGGGCCTAGGAGTAATAGGATTACATTTGTGGAATGGGCTTACGATCATCTATTTTTTTTTAATAAAACATAACTTTTATCAATTTGAACGAGTATTGTTTCATTTTTATCAACCAATATTCTGTTAAACTTTTGCAATTCTTATTCTTTCATAGCACATAAATAATCATTCTTAAATTCATTCATTCTTTGTATATTCTTTATACTTCACAGATCCCTAGATATCAATGACATGAGCACTGATATTACAAATCCTGATTTCTCTCGCGAGCAAGACATGTGTTTAGAGGAATCTCAGGATTTTGAGGATGCCCAGGATTGTGATGTGTCTCTGGATCTGTTGAGGATGGTAAAACAGGAGAAGAAACAAATCATGCCCCATGAGAAAGAGGCAATAGAGAATGTAACCCTAGAGGAAGGGAAAGAGGTGAAAATCGGCACGCATATTGCCAAAGACATAAGGCAAAGACTGATTGAGTTGCTATGTGAGTTCAAGGATATCTTCGCATGGCCCTATCAAGATATGCCAGGGCTAAATACTGATATTGTGGTGCATCGTCTTCCAATAAGACAGGATTGTAAGCCAGTCCAATAGAAGTTACGAAGAATGAGGCCAGATATCGTATTGAAGATAAAGGAGGAAGTCAAGAAGTAGTTCGATGCAGGATTCTTACAAGAGGTGAAGTATTCTGAATGGGTAGCTAACATTGTAGCAGTCCCTAAGAAGGATGGGAAGGTACGAATGTGTGTTGATTACAGAGATCTGAACAAAGCTAGCCCAAAAGATAATTTCCCTTTGCCACACATAGACACTTTGGTAGACAACACAGTGGGGTATTCATTGTTCTCCTTCATGGATGGTTTCTCGGGGTACAACCAGATAAATATGCATCCGGAAGACATGGATAAAACCACCTTCATAACATTGTGGGGCACCTTTTGTTATAAGGTAATGCCCTTTGGGTTGAAGAATGCAGGGGCAACATACCAAAGGGCTATGGTGACTTTATTCCACGATATGATGCACAAAGAAATTGAGGTGTATGTTGATGACATGATTGCTAAATCTCGAACAGAGAAGGAACATATTGAAGTTTTGAGGAAGTTGTTCTTGAGATTAAGAAAATTTCAGTTGAAACTTAATCCGGCAAAGTGCATCTTCGGAGCTAGGTTGGGGAAGTTATTGGGCTTTGTGGTCAGTGAAAAGGGAATATAAGTCGACTCAGATAAAGTTAGAGCCATACGAGAATTGCCCCCACCATGTACTCAGAAGGAATTTCGGGGTTTTCTTGGAAGATTGAATTATATTGCTCGGTTTATTTCACAATTAACCGAGAAATGTGATCCCATATTTCGCCTCCTTAGAAAACACAACCAAGGTACTTGGGATGAGGAATGCCAGAATGCTTTTGATAAGGTTAAGCAATACTTGTTAAATGCTCCAGTGTTATCTCCGCCTAGTCTAGATAGACCATTAATTTTGTACTTATCAGTGTTTAGTAATTCTATGGGATGTGTGCTTGGCCAACATGACGAGTCGGGAAGAAAAGAGAAGGCGATATACTACCTCAGCAAGAAATTCATAGAGTGTGAGATGAGATATTCGCCAATTGAGAAATTGTGTTGTGCTTTAATCTGGACGACTTGAAGGTTGAGGCATTATATGTTATATCATACGACTTGGCTAATTTCAAAATTTGATCCATTAAAGTATATGATGGAGTCAACAACACTAAATGGAAGAATGGCAAGGTGGCAAATTCTGCTTTCAGAATTTGACATAGTCTATGTGAGTCAAAAGGCTATAAAAGGAAGCGCGATAGCGGAATTTCTGGCTAGTAGAGCTCTAGAGGACTATGAGCCGTTGAATTTTGGTTTCCCAAATGAGGAGTTGATGTGTGTAGCAACTACAGAGGATTATCCTTGGAAGTTGAGCTTTGATGGGGCATCCAATGCGGTGGGAAATAGAATTGGGGCAGTCTTGGTATCCCCAAATGGTGATTATTATCCATTCACGTGCAAGTTGGATTTTGATTGCACAAACAATATGGCCGAGTATGAAGCGTGCATCATGGGACTCCGAGCGGCTATAGAGCGAGGAATAAGAACCTTGGAAGTATATGGAGACTCTGCGTTGGTAATTTACCAGCTTAAAGGTGAATGGGAGACAAGGGATCTTAAATTGACCAATTATCGAAAGGTAGTTTTGGGGTTACTTGAGGAGTTCGATGGTATCACTTTTAATTATATCCCACGAGATGAAAACCAGATGGCAGATGCTCTAGTAACCTTAGCTTCAATGATTAAAGCGAATAAAGAGGAGGAGATGAGACCCATTCAGATGAGTATCTTTAAGGCTCCAGCTCACTGTTGTAACATTGAGGAAGAAGAAAAGGATGATAACCCTTGGTATCAGAATATATTGCGATATGTGAAAGATCGTAAATACCCAGAACAAACAACTGAAAATAATAAGCGAACTTTAAAGAGGTTAGCCTGCGAATATGTGCTAGATGAGGATATCCTTTACAAAAGAAGAAAGGACCAAGTACTGTTGAGATGTGTTGACGTCGTGGAAGCTAAGTTAATCTTGGAAGAAGTTCACGAGGGCGTTTATGGGACGCACACTAATGGTTTCATGATGGCTAGACAAATCATGAGGTTTGGATATTATTGGTCTACTAGCCAAGAAATGCCATAAATGTCAGATTTATGGAGACAAGATTCATTTACCACCTTCACCTCTACATGTTATGACTTCTCCATGGCCTTTTTCCATGTGGGGCATGGATGTCATTTGGCCAATATCACCTAAAGCTTCAAATGGGCATCGCTTTATCTTTGTGGTCATTGATTACTTCACGAAGTAGGTAGAGGCTGATTCTTATGCGAATGTTACTAAGTCGGCTGTGAGTCGATTCTTGAAGAAAGAGATCATTTGTCGGTATGGGATGTAGTAGCCCAAATTTGACCGGGCTCAAATAAAACAAAAGAAAATAAATAAATAAATAAATAAATATTTATTTATTCAACAGTCTATTAAAAAGTCCAGATTACAAAGCCCAAACATTGGGGCCCAATGTCTAAACATAACAGACCGACCCAAACCCCACATCGTGCCTAAATTTTAAAATCGATTACACAGCAGACCCTTAAAAACACTCAGACCCATCTACACCGGATGACCCAATATCCTTGACCCAAGGATACACAGGGCCGAAAAGGCCCAAAGTAGTAAACGGATTAGGAAACCCTAGGGTTTCCTGAGAAGTTAGGCGCCGCAAAGGGGGACTTTAGATGCTTCGAGGTTCCAAACGTCACGATTTTTCAAGTCCAAGGGCCTAATCATCGCCTTTATCAGTGCGCCGTGACTCCTCGACTTCGCCACCATGCATCGCGCCACCATCGGCGCGCGAATCACGCCATAATGGTCATGCGCTACAATCCAGCACTGGCCCCATCAGGGCGCAGTCATTGGTGCTCGAACGAAATCCTCACGATTCGTCTGCAAGAAAAGGAAAGAAAAATCACAGCAGACATGCAAAGTGAATACGGAAAGAAATCAGAGATTTCTTTCAAGCGAATACGGAAAGAAATCAGAGATTTCTTTCCAAAACTTGTAGTGGTTTATCGAGGCTATAAAGCCTTCTTTTCAATCTGTAAAAAGGGGGGGAAAACTGACACACGAATAAAAAACACTAGAGAGATATACCAAAACATTGTTCACAGAATATTTTTGCAATAATACACCAGAGATTTTTACAAGAAACGAAGGAGATATATTTTTTTTTCTGTTTCATTCTCTTTATCACAAGTTCATGCATATAATACATTGAAAAACAGAGGAGAAAGAAGTACCTTTAGATTCGTCGCGAAAAGTGAAGCTTTTCGGATCCTGACCGCCGTGTGTGGCGGAGTTGGTGATGTACATGGGGCTGAACAAGGAGGTCCGATGAACGGAGCGGACCGGCCCAGGGCCAGAGCTCAGAGGACTGGGGAAATTTCAGATGGTTTTTTTTTAGGGGGTTTAAAATGTTTTTTTGAAGCTGAAGTTCGGATTATATAGGAGAAAGATACGACGTCGTTTTGGGGTGACCGTTTAGTGACCAAAACGGTGTCGTTTCAAGGCCTAAGATCCGCGCGTTGACCCGTCACCCGGGAAGGATCCGCATGTTTTCGACAAAAGGGTTATTTGTGCAATTGATCCCTTTGCAATTCCAACATTTGCAATTTCATTTTATCGTATTTATAATTTGCTCCTAATATTTTATGCTTGTTTCAATTTAGTCCTAACAGCGTCTTTAAGGTTTATCCCAGGAACGATGTCGTTTTAAAGAGGATGGTTTAATTACCTTATGAGTCCCTCACATTTTGTGTGCGTTTCTTTGGGGTCCCTAATTTATTTTATTTTTTTAAAATTCTGCCCCTGTAGATTCTTACAATTTAAAATTGGCCTTCTGATTTATCTTTATTTATTTTATTTTCTTATATTATATGTTATAACTACTTTATTATATGTTATTTATTTTACATTATTATTACATATTATGTATTATACATTTTATATATTTTTATATTATTATTTATATACATATATTATTATCCTTAACTATTATATTTTATTAATTAATTACTTATATACTACATATTGTAATTTTAAACCTATATACATTTATATTATATATTATATAATTATTTTATTTACTATGTATATTATTTATTATATATATATATTTTTAAAATATTATATTTGTATTATATGTTTATTATATTATTAATTACTTATTTTTTATGTATTATCTTATTCTAAATTATTTTAAAAAAAAATTATTTTATTATATATTAATTATTTTATTTTTTTATTACTTAAATACCAAAGGTTGATTTAAAATTATTATTAAGTGACGTTTTCTTTATTTTAGAGTTAATATATACATATTGCTATTATTACTACTTTTTTATCATGATTTTTGTATGTACGTTTATATATTAAATTGTATATCATGCATCATTTTTGTTCAATAAATTTGTTTCAATATATGTTGAATCACCGTTTTGTATGATTATTTTGCTTATTTATTTTTTCTTGCAAGATATATATTTTTGTATATATATATATATATATTTTTTATTTTTAAGATTTGCCATGTCTATTAATTTATATATGATTCATGTATATCATTATGTTGTGTGTATTTATGCTCTTATTTGCCTATTATGTACTTTAGCTTAATTATTTTATTACATGCATAATTATTATATTATTTATTCTTCTTCTTATATATTATTCATGTTAAGCATGGAAATGATAGATCTTTTTTTTTGCATACTGCCTTAGTATTAATGTTCCATAATATTAAATATGACATGTTATCCTCATACATCGATTTAAAACAATATTCAAAAGTTTTATAAAAATAAAGGCAATACTTGATGTTCGGAAGCTTCGAGAAAGGTAGTGCCCTAACTTACTGGGTTGCGACTTTTCTCGATGAGTTCGAATAGTCAAGCAACCTCCTAAGTGTTTTTGAAGTTTTCAAAATACAAACAACTATTTTGGGATTTCTCCTAACTTACTGGATATAGCGTTTTGTTGATTCAAGATAGAAATTTCTGAAAGACGAACTTAGTTTCGAAGGTTTTAAAATGTTGCGCTCTAACTTATTGGATGTGACGTTTTGACTTGTTTGAAATAAGTGAACCTTAACTTTCAAAATTAAGACATTCTAATTAAAAGAGGATTACATCTTAAAACTTTCTAATTTTCGACATTTAAGACACTTGATAATCAATTAGGTACCAATTTTTGGGCGTTACGAGGGTGCTAACCCTTCCTCGTACGTAACCGACTCCCGAACCCATTTTCTTGATTTCGTAGACTAAAACTAATGATTTTAAACAAAATGATTTATTGGTGATCCAATCACACCTATACAGGTTGGTGGCGACTCCCGTTTTCATTTTTTTTATAGTCGATTTCCATTTTCCAAAACACGATTTACAGATGGTTTCAACAGCTTGGCGACTCTACTGGGGACTAATAAGAGAGTCAAGCCGTATAATTGACTACCTTTTGTCTTAATGTCGAAAATTTGAAAAATTTTAAAATTCAATCCTCTTTGCATTACATGTGTTCGTATTATTGCATATGTTATATATTCTGATACGCATTGCATTTGCATGACCGTTGTGGTCACACCTTTAAGTGGGAGTGAGAAACTACGCCTTCGTGAGGTTTTCGCCTTCGTGCAGGATAGTGGATCACTTTCGGGATACATCTGTCCCTATGGTTTCGTGAGATTTTCATCTCCGTGTAGCCATAGGGAAATGTATTCCCCTGAATTGATGTCGATTCAAATGAGCCTATAATGGGTGAGAATCGAGGAATCTTCTGGTTCAGGTACCTCAACTTTAGAACTAAAACCTCATATAGAAAAACCGTAAGAGCTCGACATAGTTAAAATTATACTTTAGATATTACCCTTACATATTATTCTTAAGTTTATTAATATTATGTGATACTGACTGTTTCCTTTTTTTTCATTGCAAGTCATTTCGCATTTAAAAGGTATCGATTCACGGTCAGTTTCTAAGTTAGAAAGTTTTATTATGGAGAACGGACTTCTTGATAGAGTGGAGGGCAGCGCTAACATCCATAAATGGTCTGAGCAAACTCAGCTAGGAAAAGGGGATAGCATAACTGTGGGATATATGTCGGAGCTGTCAGACTACACTCGCATTAGTGTCACACATAATAATCTGCAAGAGCTTAAGGCGATTTGGGATCAGTGGGGCAATGAGACCAAGCAATCATTCTACGGTAATTACGAAGATTTTCCCTATTTGTTTGATATTCAGGTTGATGAGCACTTGTTTCGAGCTCTCACTCAGTTTTGGAACCCAACATACAGTTGTTTTACCTTTGGGGAGGTAGATTTAGTGCCTACTGTGGAGGAGTACCTAGCCTTACTTTGGTGTCCTAGATTTCAGTGTGATAGGATTTATTCTCGAGCTACTTGTGTCCCAACCTTTTGTAAGAAGCTGATGACCATTATGGGGATGAGCAAGTAGTGGATCATGGCTAGAATTAAGGAAAAGGGTGAGAGTAAGTGCATTCCGTGGTGAGCTTTGAAAGATCTGATCCAGACACATCCAAACGAGGCGAAGAGGGTAGACATTTTTGCCTTAAGCTTATACGGATTGATGGTTTTCCCCAGGGCCTTGGGATATGTAGACGAGGCGACCACGGATCTCTTCCATTGACTTAGCAAACGGGTCACTTCTATTCTTGCAATTTTGGAGGAGACATTCAGGTCCTTGAATGCATGTAGGAGGGCCAGTGCAAGCAGGTTTGTTGGTTGTGCTCAGTTACTTTTAGCTTGGTTCTACAGTCACTTCCGATTGATAGATAGGGTGGTTTGTCGGGTCTTCTTTGAGGATTACTCCCCGTTGAAGGACATAGCAGCTTCAACTAGGAGAATTGATGTTCCCGAAAAAAATTGGATAGCGCTACTTCAGAACCTGCATTCAAAGGATGTGGAGCGGAGGGCTCCATGGATGATTCCTGGTGAGATTCTTTACCGATGCAGCAGTTTTGATTGGGTTCCTTTATTGGGAATTTGGGGTGCCATTGGTTATGCCCCTTTGCTTGTGTTGAGGCAACATGGATTGAGACAGTTCATACCAACAACTTACGGGTTGGTTCAGAGTGAGTTCGAGTATATAGGAGCCGACTACAAGAGGAAGGTCAGTGAGATCTCTAGTGCTTGGAACAAAACTTGTCGATTTAAGGGAGTAGCTATTAGCCCTGCTACGACTCCGGAGTACGTCGAGTGGATAGGTAGAAGGATTAATGATAACATCCCTAAGCCAAGCATGGAAGGAGCTCGACCGATGGAGGAATATTTGCAAGTGACGCCCTCGGAGTTAGAAATTATGAAGCAAGAGTTCGAGAGAAAGAACTTAGAGCTCGAGAAGAGGATAGCAAAGCTTGAGGAAGAAAAGATATACTTGAGCCTAAACGTCGACGTTCAAAATATGGAGGTCGAGAAGGTAAGGAAGGAAAAGAGAAAGATTGAGGAAGATTGAGGAAGATTGAGATGATTTAAAGATGCACTACAAAAAGGCCCAGGTAATGTTGAAAAGGGTTGGATTAAGGAGATCTTCAGAGCAGTGGCAGCAAGAGATTTAAGAAGAAAGGGCCAAAGCCGAGTATTGGGAGAAGAAGTTTCAAGAGAAGCAGTCGCGTAATCAGACCCTAGAAAAGGAAAATCAAGGATTACAAACTAAGGTGGCTGAGCTTGGACGATCTCTTCATTATCACCAAAGTCATAACTCTGCGATCGAGTTAAAGGCAAGCTTGAATAAGATCGAGGAAATGAAGAACGATATTGGAAGGTTGGAGACAGCACTATAGAACTGTGAGCTACGGATTGAGCAGCTCGAGGCAAGAGAAAAATAGTGGAAGGGAGAACTTCACCATCTTCAGAATCAAGTTGGAAATAGGGATTATCTCATAGGAGAGGCCATAATTCAGATCCGAGAGGTAGCTAAACATGTTCGAGACTTGGCAGTACGAGCTGACGTATTAAGTATGATGCATGAGTTATTAGATAGAGTTAAAACTTTGGGCATTAGGGCAAAAGCGTATTTGTAATCCTCTTATATGTAATGATATTCTTTTTCTAAATAAAGTTTTCTAAATGAGATTGAATTGAGATCGATACCTTTTGCATTCATTTGCATCTTATAGCATTTCATTGCATCATTTGCATTCAAAATTATAAAAAGACCCTAATTAGTTAAAGTTATTAAAAAGAGAAAGAAAAAGAGAGAGAGAGAAGATGGTCACAGCTTAGTGAAAAAGAAGTTGAATGGGAATTAACGACATTCCCTTACATATCCCCGACTTTTGTGTCAGGAGGGATAACTTACCCGGAGAAGGGGGTGTTTGGAAATGAAAATCATCCCATCAATGTCATACATGAGGAAGGGACTGAACAAAGAAACCTTGAGGGCATTCTCCCTTACGAACTGAGAAGTTCTTTAAATAATTGGACTACAGAAGAACTTCCTGTAATCTTTAGGAATTTTACGGAGTAATATTCAGAACACTCTTGTTGCTCTAAAGCCTAAGAGTAATAAGATTTCTTTTGAGAAGTGGGCTCATGTTCAGACATTTTTATTTTCAATAAAACATACTTTTATTATTTATCCGAGTAAATATTCTTTCATTCTGATTCTTTTGACCTTTGACATTCTTTATAAATTTTCATTTCATGTAAATAGTGATTCTTGAATTCATTTATTCCTTGTATATTCTTTTGTGTACCTATCATAGATCCCTAGATATCAATGACACGGGCAACGATACTACAGATTTAGAGTTCCTTTTGAGTGCGATATGTGTTTAGAGGAATCTCAGTACTTTGAAGGTGACAGAAATTGTGACTTATTTCTGAATTTGTTGAAAATGGTTTTTACCCCATGAAGTGGTGGTAGGAAATATAGCCTTAGAGGAAGGAAAGATTGCGAAATTGGAATTAGCTGACGAGACAAAACAAGACCTTGTTGAGACTATTATGGGAATTCAAAAATGTGGTCCAAAGACGCATGCAGGAGGATTTGCAATTGCCAGGATAAACATGAGGTTTTGGGGCACTGTTGGTCCATCATGGAAAGGGATCACATCAGTTGTACAATGAATGCCAAATTTAAAGGAGTCAAGACTTCTGGGGCTGTATGTTATGGGCCCGAGCTCATCAAAAGTTTCAAGCTAACAATGACTCATCTTTGTGGACGTCAAATACTCCATTAAGAGGGGGAGATAGCTTCATATGCCAATATTACAAAGTCAAAAGCCATCCATTTCAAAAAAACCAAAAAAAAAAGATTATATATAACCGCACAATGCCAAAAGTTTGCAGTCTTTTCAAAGATAATGCGCCATACCACAATACAACAAAGGTTGCCAAAAGGAAAGAAAAAGAAGAAAAGAACAAATTACAAAAGATGACCGAGACTGGTAAAAATTGGCATAAGAAACTACTGCCTACTCTCTATGCTTACACTGGGGCAAACACCTTCAATTCCAGTTGTTTCAAAGGTTCCAACCATCATCCTTGGAATGGGTGCATTGTTTGGCTTTCCTGAGCAGTCTGATGTGCCGTCAATAGCTGCGATGGTTAGCTCCAGGCGGTGGCCATGGATTTCCAGCTATGGAGCATCAAGCTGTACAAAGCCTCTGAAGCTTAAAATGATAGATTCTTTCTTCAAAACCAGTTTCTGACAAAGTGGATGACGGTATCATGAAGGAAGCTCTCTTAGACTTCTATACAAGTTCAGGGAAGAGGAAACCTAATCAAATCATTATTTTCAAGGATGGGGTTAGCGAGTCTCAATTCAATCAAGTTTTGATCAAGTTATTGAGGCTTGCAAGTTCCTTGACGAGAAGTGGAACCCTAAAGATTGTGGTTATTGTTGTACGAAAAACCATCATACCAAGTTTTTTCAGCAGGGATCTCCTGACAATGTGCTACATGGTACTGTCATTGACAACAAAGTATGCCATCCAAAAAACAATGATTTTTACCTTGGTACCCATGCTGTAATGATTGGAATCATGAGGCAGACCCGCTATCATGTTCTCTTAGACCAGGCTGGGTTTTCGGCTGATGATCTGCAAGAGTTTGTTCATTCTCTATCCTATATGTATCAAAGGAGCACCACAGCCATATTTGTTGTGGCTCCTATTTGCTATGCTCATTTGGCAGCTTCGCAGTTGGGGGCAATTTATGAAGATTAGGGATGCTTCAGAAACATCATCGAGTCATGGTGGGATGTATGCTCCGGGAGTAATCTCTGTACCTCAGCTTTCCAGGTTGAAGGATAAAGTCAACAACTTCATTCTTGTCTGCTGAGAATCATTGAACCATCTTTTTGTAGGGTTTGACAAACAACAACCAGGACTGCTGCTGGGGCAATCCCTTTCTCATGGGTTTATGAATCAAGATTTTTCCTCCAAACTTTGATGGAGTCAAGAATTGAATACCTCTAGCAAACTTAACTTGAAAGTATTCATCCTAAGCAAATGTACCAAGAATGGATGACATAGACTTATGACAAAGAAGGTTCGTCCAAAAGAATTTCATAAAGGAAACCTTGTGCTGAAAGAGATCCTTCCCATGCAAAAGCATGTCGAATTGGGAAGGGCATATGTTGCGAACAGGGCTTTCTCTAGAGGTGCACTGATTTTGACAAGAAATGGATAGGAAGAATTTATCTCATCCAGTGAATTCGGACTCGGTCAAGGAGTACTTTGTCTAAAGGAGAAGGGAAGCCAAGGTGAAAACCTGCAAAGGGCACTTTGGGACTTCTATTTAAAAAAAAAAAAAAGAGAAAGAGAAAAAAAATAAAAAGAAAAAAGAGAAAAAAGAAAAAAGAAATAAAATGGAGAGGTCAAGGTGAAAACCCGCAAAGGACGCCTTGTGACCAAAGGGGTTTTTGAGTTGAAAACCCGACAGGGCAGCTCAAATTTTGAAGAGCACACGGTAATCTTGCTACATCTGATTCAACAAAAAGTGAAGCTCGCTGCATATCGAGGCATCAACAAAATACTTTGGATCTTTTAAACACATGTTGAACTCAAAAAAAAAAAAAAGACTTCATGAAGTTGGTGTATAGACGTTCAATCGGCGATATCTAGGGCATCTAACTTTGGTCCTGTATGCTATCTTTAGATTCTATTTCTTCTCCATAGGCTTTCAGATTAATTTCCCTTGTATTTTTGACAAATTCATTCAAATCTAATTATTCTCAAGATTAATTCATCTTTCATTATTCTTAAAGTATGTTGCATTGAAATAGTGATAAATGAACTAAATAATTTTCACAAATGAAATTTTGCGCATTACTCCGAAAATTTCTAGATGATACAAGAAACTAAAGCAGGACAATTGTTCAAGAAATTAACGTGAGTGAGGGTTGAAAGAACTTGAGGAATTTCTTTCTTCCAGTTCGAAGTGATGATTGAACAAATAAAACGATTCGATTCTAAGAAAAAGATCATCTTATAGATATTCTCAGTGGGTCGTAGCATTTGAAGAATGATACAAGCCTACAGGCTGAGCAGGAATAATACTTTGAGAGAAGTAAAGATAAATGAAGGAATGAGTGGTGACGTCTGGAATAGGAGTCATATTCATAACATTTTGCATTACAACATGTCTAATTAGGAGCATTTGACTCACTCCGATTATAGCATCCTAATCATCAGGCATGAGCACATATGCATTCCACAGGTTATGTAGATCAAAGATGATGTGCCTTAACCCCCTAAGCAGAAGGGTAACAGACCAAAGCATAGCAGATCTGGCCTTCACGTGTTTATACTGAAGCAGATCCAAGATAACAAGATTTGGCTTCTCTATCTTCGACGGAGAGCAAATCGAAGACATAGCAGATCAGACTTTCGGATGTTCTCACATCAAAGCAGATCCAATATAACAAATCTGGCATCTCCATATTCAAATGGAGAGCAGATACATAGCAGATCTAACCTTCAAATGTTTTTACTGAAGCAGATCCAAGTTGATTTGGCATTCTTGTGTTTACAAGGAGCAAATCGAAGACATAGCAGATCTGGCCTTCACGTGTTTACACTAAAGCAGATCCAAGATAACAAGATTTGGCTTCTCTATCTTCGACGGAGAGCAAATCGAAGACATAGCAGATTTGACTTTCAGATGTTTTCACATCAAAGTAGATCCAAGATAACAGATCTGGTGTCTCCATATTCGACGGAGAGCAGACACATAGCAGATCTAACCTTCAGATGTTTATATTGAAGTAGATCCAAGATGATTTGGCATCCTTTTGTTTACAAGGAACAAATCGAAGACATAGCAGATTTGGCTTTCACGTGATTACGCTAAAGCAAATCTAAGATGATTTGGCATGTAATATCCTAATTTTGGGCCTAGTCGAAATAGTGGTTTTGTGACCACAAAATCCAAGATAGAGATAATTATTTTATAATTATTTTGATGTTTCTGATATGATTGCATGATTGTGTGAAAATTTCGTGATGAAATCCTATGCCTAAAGTGCTTAAATTGAAATTAGGGACTAAATCGAATAATTTGCAAAACTTGCATTCTAGAAGTTTCTAGTATGAAATTGTTTTGAAATATTAATTAGGAGGTCTTAAATAGCAATTTTACCAATTTCTAAGTTTATGGACAAAAATTGGACATGGATGGAATTTTTGGAAAGTTTAGTAGTAAGGGCATTTTGGTCATTTAGGGGTAAAATGAATTAAAATACAAAATTAAAAGCCAATTTTGCTCATCTTCTTCACCATGGCCGAATATAGCAAGGAGAAACCATGGCTAGGGTTTTTCAAGCTTCCAATCTCGATTGTAAGTCCATTCTAGCCCCGTTTTTCAAGTTCTTTACATTTTTGGAGTCCCGGTAGCTCGATTTAGCTTATGCTAGCAATAATTTAACCTAGGGTTTATATTTGGAAAAATACCCATTGGTGAAATTTGTGTATTTTGGTGTTTTATGATAGAATATGAGGTTTTAAATTATGTTAGACAGCTTGTGCTACTCGGTTTTAAGTGAAAACGAGCAAAAGGGCTTAATCGGTAAAAATACCTAATAGTCATAAGTACATGTTAGAATGAGAATTTGATGTTGCCATAGAAGGAAAAAATGATCAGCATGTCATAAAACATAAGAAAATAGGCTGAAGTTTAATTTACGAGCTTTGGGGCAAAACTGTAAGTATGCAAAAGTTTAGGGGCAAAATTGTAATTTTTCCAAAATATGATTTTGGGTCAATTTGAATAATGTGAGTCCTAATTAGACTATATTTTAAATGATAGAGCAAGGAAAACTGAAATTCAGGCTAAAATGGGGAAAATACCAAGTTGTGGACGAAATGGTAAAAGTAGCCATTTTCGCATACTAGGTAAGTTCATGTGTAAATAATGTAGCATAATTGTTATTTTTAAGTTATTGATGTTAATTATATGATATGCTGATTTTTATCATGAAATATATGCTTTGTGGTTATTTTCGAATAAAATGCAAATTATGTGAGCTACTTGTTAAATATAAATTGTTACCGAGTGTTGGTTTCGGTATTCTACGGAAGACGGCAAGGATATGTGTTCGAGGAAAATCCCGTTTGAACCTTAGGAATAGATTAGGATACAAGTGACATGTCACTAGGATGGTTGAGCATCCGAACTCGTTGAGTTGAGTCCGAGTTCACTTATGGATGCGAATGTCCGAGCTCGTTGAGTTGAGTCCGAGTTCGTGAAATGTAACTAGGCATCCGAGCTCGTTGAGTTGAGTCTGAGTTCACTTATGGATGCGAACGCCCGAGCTCGTTGAGTTGAGTCCGAGTTCGCTTATGGGCGAGTTACATAGTAGCTTGGCTACATATGTGGCACTTATGTGCAAACTTTCCATGTATCCGAATTATATTCCGATGTGTTCAACGGATAAAGTTCTACTCAAATGGAGGAATACTCAAGATGAAAGGGACGTATTGGTAAGTGTTGTGAAATGGATACTTTGAACAGGTATGTACTTAACCCTCGGGTTGAAAAATCGATATAACAACAATATGGTAAGATGATAAATGAAAATATGATATGAATGCCTTGGTGATGATTATGCAAATGATGTTTTATGTTTGCTTATATGGTTATGTTACTTGCTATTTGCATGTGAACTTACTAAGCATTTATGCTTACTCCCTCCTTTTCATTCCTTGTAGTGTTGACAAGACAGCTCGGAAATCGGGAACGGTCGGAGGCACGCTCACACTATCCGTATACCATCTTGGCATAATGACTTGTATATTTTGAGTATGGCATGTATAGCATTATAATCATTTTGTATATATGGTCTTATGATATGGTTATTGAGTAGTATAAAAATGCTTGGTAATGATTAGCCATTGGAATGGCTAATTATGATCATATTTGGTGTTATGTATGTCAAATTGCTAGTTAATCCATGAAAACCATGAAATAGGTAAAATTTACCATAAAATAGATTCAGACAGCAGTAGTGACGTGAATTTGAAAAATCATTAAAAATAGTAGATATATAATTAGATGATGAATAAAATATGGAATTGAATAATTATGAGTCTATTTTCATATGGAAGAAACGAAACAGGTATATGAGTTATATTTTATGAGATGTTTAAATTTTTGTGAAACAGGGCCAGAGCGATTTCTGGATCCCCTGTTCTGATTTTGAAAATTCACCATAAATTATATAAAAATAATTAGAAGTAATAATTTATATTTACAGATTTCGTATTGAGTCTAGTTTTAATAGAAACAAACTTCATAGTCATTGAAATTCTGTACAGAGAGATATCTGATTCGTAATACACAGAGGTCAGAGCAGTCAAACCCTAAAACAGGGGAGAATTTAACTAATAAACTGTACTAATTGGCCTAGCCAAAAATTATAGAAAAAAATTAGTAAATAGATATATGAGTTTAATTTCAGGGAAAATTTACAGAATTAGATTTTGAGTTTCAAAACCCGAGATATGAATTTTTAAGCGATTATGACGCAGTTAGCCAGCTTGTCTGGAATTTCTAAAATTAAATTGTTTGAGCTGTTTAAGCAATGAATTAAGTCTGTTAACACCTCGTGTTTGACTCCGGCAACGGTTTCGGGTACGGGGCGTTACATGGCATCTCTGTATTGTCAGGGAACAAATCGAAGAAGCAGATTTGGCGTCTCTGTGTTCGACGGAGAGCAGATCGAAGATATCAACATGACAGTCTTGAGTTTGCAAGGAGCAGATTGAGGACCATGATTTGATGAGACCAGACAAATTTGGTCTTTCTATAAGTCTTTGCTCGATTCCCGTTACACAGTAATGAGCAAAGAGGGGCAGCTGTAGTAGCCCAAATTTGACCGGGCTCAAATAAAACAAAAGAAAATAAATAAATAAATATTTATTTATTTATTAAATAGTCCATTAAAAAGTCCAGATTACAAAGCCCAAACATTGGGGCCCAATGTCTAAACATAACAGACTGACCCAAACCCCACATCGTGCCCAAATTTTAAAACCTGTTACACAGCAGACCCCTAAAAACACTCAGACCCATCTACACCGGATGATCCAATATTCTTGACCCAAGGATACACGGGGCCCAAAAGGCTCAAAGCAGTAAACGAATCAGGAAACCCTAGGGTTTCCTGAGAAGTTAGGCGCCGCAAAGGAGGATTCTAGATGCTTCGAGGTTCCAAACGTCGCGATTTTACAAGTCCAAGGGCCTAATCGTCACCTTCATTAGTGCGCCGTGACTCGTCGACTTCGCCACCATGCATCGCGCCACCATTGGCGCGCGAGTCACGCCAGAATGGTCATGCGCTACAATCTAGCATTGGTCCCATCAACGCGCAGTCATTGGTGCTCGAACGAAATCCTCGCGATTCGCCTGCAAGAATAGAAAAGAAAAATCACAGCAGACATGCGAAGCGAATACGGAAAGAAATCTGAGATTTCTTTCCAAAACTTGTAGTGGTTTATCGAGGCTATAAAGCCTTCTTTTCAATCTGTAAAAAAGGGGGGGAACTGACACACGAATAAAAAACACCAGAGAGATATACCAACACATTGTACATAGAATATTTTTGCAATAATACACCAGAGATTTTTACAAGAAACGAAGGTGATATATATTTTTTTCTGTTTCATTCTCTTTATCACAAGTTCATGCATATAATACATTGAAAAACAGAGGAGAAAGAAGTGCCTTTAGATTCATCGCGAAAAGCGAAGCTTTTCAGATCCTGACCGCCATGTGTGGCGGAGTTGGTGATGCGCATGGGGCTGAACAAGGAGGTCCGATGACCGGAGCGGACCGGCCCAAAGCCGGAGCTCAGAGGACTGGGGAAATTTCAGAGGGTTTTTTTTTAGGGGGTTTAAAATGTTTTTTTGAAGCTGAAGTTCGGATTATATAGGAGAAAGATGCGACATCATTTTGGGGTGACTGTTTAGTGACCAAAACGGTGTCGTTTCAAGGCCTAAGATTCGCGCGTTGACCCGTGACTCGGGAAGGATCCACATGTTTTCGACAAAATGGTTATTTGTGCAATTGATCCCTTCGCAATTTCAACATTTGCAATTTCATTTTATCATATTTATAATTTGCTCCTAATATTTTATGCTTGTTTCAATCTAGTCCTAACAGCTTCTTTAAGGTTTATCCCAAGAACAACGTCGTTTTAAAGAGGTTGGTTTAATCACCTTATGAGTCCCTCACATTTTGTGTGCGTTTCTTTGGGGTCCCTAATTTATTTTATTTTTTTTAAAATTCCGCCCCTGTAGATTCTAACAATTTAAAATTGGCCTTATGATTTATCTTTATTTATTTTATTTTCTTATATTATATGTTATAACTACTTTATTATATGTTATTTATTTTACATTATTATTACATATTATGTATTATACTTTTTTATACTTTTATATTATTATTTATATACATATATTAGTATCCTTAACTATTATATTTTATTAATTAATTACTTATATACTATATATTGTAATTTTAAACCTATATACTTTTATATTATATATTATATAATTATTTTATTTACTATGTATATTATTTATTATATATATTTTTAAAATATTATATTTGTATTATATGTTTATTATATTATTAATTACTTATTTTTTATGTATTATCTTATTCTAAATTATTTTTTAAAAAATTATTTTATTATATATTAATTATTTTATTTTTTTTATTACTTAAATACCAAAGGTTGATTTAAAATTATTATTAAGTGACGTTTTCTTTATTTTAGAGTTAATATATACGTATTGCTATTATTACTACTTTTTATCACGATTTTTGTATGTACGCTTATATATTAAATTGTATATCATGCATAATTTTTATTCAATAAATTTATTTAAATATATGTTGAATCACCATTTTGTATGATTATTTTGCTTATTTATTTTTTCATGCAAGATATATATTTTTGTATATATATATTTTATGTTTAAGATTTGCCATGTCTATTAATTTATATATGATTCATGTATATCATTATGTTGTGTGTATTTATGCTCTTATTTGCCTATTATTTACTTTAGCTTAATTATTTTATTACATGCATAATTATTATATTATTTATTCTTCTTCTTATATATTATTCATGTTAAGCATGGAAATGATAGATCTTTTTTTTTGCATACTGCATTAGTATTAATGTTCCATAATATTAAATATGACATGTCATCCTCATACATCGATTTAAAACAATATTCAAAAGTTTTATAAAAATAAAGGCAATACTTGACGTTCGAAAGCTTCGAGAAAGGTAGTGCCCTAACTTACTGGGTTGCGACCTTTCTCGATGAGTTCGAATAGTCAAGCTGTGACAACCCGAATTAGGGCCTAATCAGAATAGTGGTTTCGTGACCACAAATTCGAGATAAAAATAATTGTTTTATAATTATTTTGGGGTTTATGATATGATTGCATGATTGTGTGAAAATTTCGTGATGAAATTCTATGCCTAAAGTGCTTAAATTGAAAATAGGGATTAAATTGAATAAGTTGCAAAATTTACATTTTAGAAGTTTTTAGTATGAAATTGCTTTAAAATATTAATTAGGAGGTCTTAAATAGCAATTTGACCAATTTTAAGTTCATGGACAAAATTAGGACATGGAAGGAATTTTTGAAAGTTTAGTAAGGAGGGGCATTTTGGTCATTTGGATATTAAATGAAATAAAATGGGAAAAATAACACAAAATTGGTCATCATCCTCCTTAGTTGCTGCCGAATTCTCCCTCTCTCCATAGCTAGGGTTTCTTCAACTTTCAAGCTCCATAATCAAGAAAGGCGTGGAATTGACCTCGAACGAGGGAAGGAAAAAGTTTTGGACTAAATCGCAAAATTTCCACATTTTTGCACCGAGGTAAGTTTGTATGTAAACATTACATTATTTTCATTTACATTCTTATATTTCAGCCTATTATATAAATATACTAGCCGATGTTAAAATATAAATCGACTATTGGAAGAATGGAAATAAATAATAGAGAGAGATCCCGGTTGAACATTCGGAGAGATCGAATAAAATAGTGGGAGCGTAGCTAGGTCACATGTATGATGCTGAGTGCACATCATGTGTACAAGAAACCTACGAAATACCATGTAGTAGCTAGGTCACATGTGTGATACGGGATGTATCCCATGTAGACAAGAGAGCTACGTAAGAGATAAATGTAGCTAGGTCACATGTGTGATACGGGATGTATCCCATGTAGACAAGAGAGCTACGTAAGAGATAAATGTAGCTAGGTCGTATGCGTGATTCCAAGTGAAGGACACCATGTAGACAAGAGAGCTACGAGACAAATCGGCTAGGTCGCATGAGTGGTACTAAGTGTTCACCATGTGTACAAGAGAGCCGAACTAAATGAAGTATGATGGTGGGGCTGTGTGCTAAAACCATTAAATATCGAGGATTGATCCGATTTGTTCAACGGGATGGTTTTGTGGTGACGTTGTGGTTATGGACTTATACTTGTGATGAATGAATTGTGGTGAAAATGATTTGTGGTATATCTATATATGTAAGATAAAATGAGGTTAGCATAAAGAATGTGTGAAAGAGTGAAATTAGCATTAAAACTGTTTTGGACGGTAGCAGTGATGTGATTTTGAAAAATCACCAAAAATAGGAGGAACATAATTAGAGGTTGAATGAGATGTGCAATTAAAGTTTGAATGAGTCTACTTTCATATAAAAGAAACAGAACAAGCAAAGGAATTTTATATTTTGAGATATTTACAATTGTGTGTGACTTGCTGAGGATGAATATTATGATCCCCTGTTTCAACTTTGAAAAATCATTAAAAATTGTACAAAGCTAATTAAGAAATATAGTTTACACACCTAAATTCCTTATTGAGTCTAGTTTTAAATGAAACAAATTTCAGGGTTATTTGAATTGTGTGCTGAGAGAAATTCAATTTGTAGTGAACAGAGGTCAGACTAGTCGAGCTGTGTAACAGGGGAAATTTTAACTAATAAACTGTACTAATCGGCTGAACCAAAAATTCTAGAAAAAAATTAGCAAGAAGATTTATGAGTCTAGATTCAGGGAAATTTCACGGATTTGAATTTTGAGTTTTGTAACTCGAATTATGATTTATTTAGTGAACATAACGCAGGAAAGACAACTTAATCAAAGTGGAGTGAATATTGAAATTAAAGTAGATATACTTGAGTTGTTGTGTAAACATATTAAACTCTTTAATTATTATTTACATACTTACTTACTAAGCTATAAGCTTACTTTGTTTTCTCTCTTTTGTCTTGTAGTATCCTCCAACTTGCTCAGGAGTTAAGGATCGTGAAGATCTGCCCGCACTATCAATACTTTAGGGTATTCGAACTAAACATTTTGAATTATGGCATGTATAGTAGGCTTAATTATTTTGTTACGTGTCATGATTGCCTAGGTTTAAAATATTGGTACAGTACTCGACCAACTACTTTGTACAAGCCATAGAAGTTGATTAATATTATTCAAAACATATGTTATAACGATGCACTATCAAATTGGATGACATATTTATATCTCGGTTTTGTTTAATGGTATGTATTATGTTCTAGTAATACCTCGTACCTGCTCCGCACGCGACAGTAGCACGGTAAGGGTGTTACATTTAGTGGTATCGAGCTATAGTTTAGTCGGTTCTCGGACTAATAAAGTGTGTGTAAAAGTCTAGCTATACATGCCATAAAAATATTGTGATAGTGTGGTGACTCGACCATTCTAAACGTGTTTTGTTTTAATATAGTAATGGATCCCAAGGAACTGCTGCGGTGATGATCTTTGCTAGTAATCGCCAAATTTCACACAAGGGACCGTACCTATGGATGGTAGACCGAGACATTGAGACAGGGAGATGAGGCTCGGGATGGCTTTCTTCAAAGGATGAACAATTGGTATACTCGAATTTATTCGAGCAAATCCAAATACTCAACCTCCTCCACCCCTCCTATACCTCGGATGATTCCTGTAGTGCTCAAGACATAAATTTGGTAAGGATGAACAAGCCTCCAGCTTGACAAGATTCAAAACAAAGGGTCAAGAGTTTAGAGCAAAGATCGATGATGATCCCGAGAAAGCGGAATTCGGCTTGAAAATTCTACCCGCATTTGATGAGCTCTCATGTACACCCGAGGAATGCTTAAAGTGTGTTTGTATCACTTTTGAGAGATTCGGCCTACCATTGGTGGAAGACTTTGGTATCGGTTGTGCCAAAAGAAAAAGTTACTTGGGATTTCTTCCAGAAGAATTTAGAAAGAAATACATAAGTCAACGATTTATGGATCAAAAGCGGAAGGAGTTCCTTGAATTGAAGCAAGGCAAGATGTCCGTGGCGAGAATATGAACGCGAATTTGTGGACTTAAGCAAGTATGCCCAGAATGTGTGTCAACCAAGGCCATTATGTGCGTAAGGTTTGAAGATGGGCTGAATGAGGACATTAAAGTGCTTGTAGGAATTTTGGAATTGAAAGAATTTGTTGTATTGGTTGATCGAGCTCTTAAAGTCAAGAATTGAACAAAGAAAAAGAAAGCTACTATTGAGGCTCGAGATGCCAGAAAAAGGCCGATAAGCAAGCCATTTCAATCTCAATCAAAGAGGTTCAAAGAGGCAAACCCTCGAATGATAGTTTCAATTGGGGAGTCACACAGAGATCGTGGTAGAGCGTATTCAGGGTCTAAAGCTCAAGCTACTTCGGTGGCAAGTGTGGGTAATGTGCAACCTAGAAAGCCCGAGTGTCAGCAATGTGGCGGCAACATTATGGTGAGTGTTGGGGAACCGAGCGAGTTTGTTTCAAAGCGGTTCTCGCGAGCATTTTATTAGAGATTGTCCGGAGAAAGTTAAAGAAGAAAGATTTCAGAGTGCTAGACAGAATACCACCGCTAGTAGAGGTAGACCACCAAGAAATACTGGAGGTGGGACTAGCAGTAAAGCTGCGATGAAAGACTCAGTGGCAAGATCAAAAGTTAGAGCACCTGCTAGAGCTTATGCTATACGTGCCCGAGAAGATGCATCATCTCCCGATGTCATTACTGGTACATTTTCTCTCTATGATACTATTGTTATTGCATTGATTGATCCCGAGTCCACTCATTCCTATATTTGCATGAATTTAGTATCTAATAAAAAGTTGCCTATTGAGTTTACTGAGTTTACGATTAAAGTGTCGAACCCCTTAGGCCAATATGTGCTAGTTGACAAGGTTTGCAAGAATTGCCCATTAATGATTCAAGGTCACTGTTTTCCGACCAATTTGATGCTGTTACCATTTGATGAGTTTGATGTTATCTTGGGAATGGACTGGTTGACATTGTATGATGCTAAGGTAGATTGTAAACAAAAGACACTAGAGTTGAAATGTGAAAATGGAGAAATTTCAGTGGTTGAAACAGATTTAATCAAATAAATTGCCTATGGTGATTTCGCATATGTCCGCATGTAAATACATGAGGAAAGGGTGTGAAGCTTATCTGGCTTATGTAATGAATACTGAGTTGCCTCAACTGAAGTTTGAATCAGTACCGATAGTTTGTGAGTTTCCAGATGTATTTCCAGAGGAATTGCCTGGGTTGCCTCCGAACAGAGAGATAGAGTTTGCCATTGATTTGTTGCCGGCATCGCATCGATCTCGATTGCTCTATATAGAATGGCTCATCGAATTAAAAGAATTGAAGGCTCGATTGCGGGAATTAACAGATAAGGGATTTGTGAGACCGAGTTTCTCTCCACAGGGTGCTCTCAGTATTATTCGTAAAAGAAGAAGGATGGTTCAATGAGACTTTGCATTGATTATCGTCACTCAATAAGGTGACTATAAAGAACAAGTACCCATTGCCGAGGATTGATGATTTATTCGATCGCTTAAAAGGGGCTACAAGTGTTTTCAAAGATTGATTTAAGGTCCGTTTACTACCAGCTTGAGAGTTAAGGAGTCGATGTGCCGAAAACCGCCTTTAGAACAAGGTATGGACATTATGAGTTTCTTGTAATGCCTTTCGGCTTAACAAATGCTCTAGCTATATTTATGGACTTAATGAATCGGATCTTTCGGCCATATTTGGATAAGTTTGTAGTAGTGTTCATAGATGACATTCTAATTTATTCTCGGGATGAGTTTGAACATGCCGAACACTTGAGAACCATATTGCGAGATCTTGAGAGAAAAGAAATTGTTTGCCAAGTTTAGTAAAAGTGAGTTCGGCTTCGTGAAGTCGGATTTTTGGGACATATAGTCTCAGGTGATGGTATTCGGGTGGATCCAAGCAAGATTTCTGCGATTGTTGATTGGAAACCGCCAAAGAATGTATTTGAGGTTAGAAGCTTTTTAGGCTTAGCCGGATATTATAGACGTTTTGTTGAGGATTTTCGATGATTGCCTCTCCTATGACTAAGTTGCTGCAAAAGAATGTTAAGTTTGAATGGACTGATAAATGTCGTGAGAGTTTTGAAAAGTTGAAAGCACGATTGATCAAGCACCAATTTTAGTACAAATTTGAGCCAGAAAAAGAGTTCGTAATTTATAGTGATGCATCGTTGATGTGCCTTGGATGTGTGTTGATGCAAGAGGGTAAAGTGGTAGCTTATCCTTCGAGACGCTTAAAACCGCATGAAAAGAATTATCCTACACATGATTTGGAATTGGCCGCTATTGTCTTTGCTTTGAAGATTTGGCGACATTATTTGTACGGTGAAAAATGCCGAATTTTTACCGATCACAAAAGTTTGAAGTATTTGATGAATCAAAAGGATCTGAATCTGCGATGAGTGAAGATGGCTTAAATTATTAAAGGATTATGATCTAGTGATTGATTATCATCCGGAAAAAGCAAATATAGTTCTTGATGCCCTTGAGTAGAAAATTTCTTTTTACTTTGAGAGCCATGAATACGGGGTTAGAATTGTCTGATGATGGGTCAATCTTAGCAGAGATGAGAGCTAAACCGTTATTTCTCCAGTTGATTTGTGATGCTCAAAAGAATGATAATGAGTTTGGACCAAAAGAACTCAATGCGAATCAAAGTTACGACTCGATTTTCGAGTTGGACCAGACGATCGCTTAATGTTTCGAGACAGAATATGTGTGCCGAAAAATAATAAATTGATTTAGAAAATATTACATGAGGCGCACAATGGTTGTTTATCACCACCCCGTAGCACAAAAATGTATAAAGATTTAAAGAAGTTGTATTGGTGGCCGTGTATGAAAAGGGACATTTCTGAATTTGTAACCAAGTGTTTGATCTCACAACAAGTAAAAGCTGAACATCAAGTGCCTTCGGACTACTTCAAACCGTAATGGTGCCCGAGTGGAAATGGGACAAGATTACCATGGATTTTGTAACCGGTTTGCCTTTGACTCCTAAAAGAAGGATGCTGTGCAGGTAGTGGTTGATAGATTAACAAAATCAGCCCACTTTATACCAATGACGTCTGATTACGCACTTGATAAATTAGCCGAATTATATATTGCTGAAATTGTGAGGTTGCACGGGGTACCTATGTCTATAATATCAGATAGAGATCCGAGATTTACCTCGAGATTTTGGAAAAAGTTACAAGAAGCTTTGGGTACAAAATTGAACTTTAGTACTGCGTTTCATCCACAAACAGATGGTCAATCGGAAAGAGTAATCCAGGTACTCAAAGATATGCTTAGATGTTGTGTTTTAGAATTTGGAGGTAGTTGGGAGAAATATCTATCTTTAATTGAGTTTGCCTACAATAACAGTTATCAGTCAAGTATACAAATGGCACCGTACGAAGCCTTGTATGGTCGTAAGTGTCGGACTCCTTTATATTGGACTGAACTTAGTGAGAAACAGATTCACGGAGTTGATCTAGTTAAAGAAACCGAAGAGAAAATAAAAGTAATTCGGGATTGCTTGAAAGCTGCTTCAGATCGACAAAAGTCATATGCAGATTTGAAAAGAAAAGAGATTGAATTTCAGGTGGGTGATAAAGTGTTCTTGAAGGTGTCACCATGGAAAAAGATTCTGAGATTTAGTCGAAAAGGCAAGTTGAGTCCGCGTTTTATTGGGCCGTACGAAATTACTGAGAGAATTGGACCTGTGGCATATCGGTTGGCCTTACCGGCAGAGTTAGAGAGAATTCATAACGTGTTTCACGTATCAATGTTACGACGTTATCGTTCTGATCCTTCACATGTGATCTCCCCAACAGAAATTGAGATTCGATCGGATATGACCTATGAGGAGGAACCAATAAAGATTTTGGCTCGAGAAATTAAACAGTTAAGAAATAAAAGTATAGCCTTAGTGAACGTGTTGTGGCACAGACATGGAATAGAAGAGGCTACGTGGGAACTGAGGAAGCTATGAGGAAACAAAGACCCAAACCTCTTTTATCTGTAAGATTTTCTGGGGACGAAAATCTCTAAAGGGGGGAGAATTGTGACAACCCGAATTAGGGCCTAATCGGAATAGTGGTTTCGTGACCACAAATCCGAGATAAAAATAATTGTTTTATAATTATTTTGGGGTTTATGATATGATTGCATGATTGTGTGAAAATTTCGTGATGAAATTCTATGCCTAAAGTGCTTAAATTGAAAATAGGGATTAAATCGAATAAGTTGCAAAATTTACATTTTAGAAGTTTTTAGTATGAAATTGCTTTAAAATATTAATTAGGAGGTCTTAAATAGCAATTTGACCAATTTTAAGTTCATGGACAAAATTAGGACATGGAAGGAATTTTTGAAAGTTTAGTAAGGAAGGGCATTTTGGTCATTTGGATATTAAATGAAATAAAATGGGAAAAATAACACAAAATTGGTCATCATTCTCCTTAGTTGCTGCCGAATTCTCCCTCTCTCCATAGCTAGGGTTTCTTCAACTTTCAAGCTCCATAATCAAGAAAGGCGTGGAATTGACCTCGAACGAGGGAAGGAAAAAGTTTTGGACTAAATCGCAAAATTTCCACATTTTTGCACCGAGGTAAGTTTGTATGTAAACATTACATTATTTTCATTTACATTCTTATATTTCAGCCTATTATATAAATATACTAGCTAATGTTGAAATATAAATCGACTATTGGAAGAATGGAAATAAATAATAGAGAGAGATCCCGGTTGAACATTCGGAGAGATCGAATAAAATAGTGGGAGCGTAGCTAGGTCACATGTATGATGCTGAGTGCACATCATGTGTACAAGAAAGCTACGAAATACCATGTAGTAGCTAGGTCACATGTGTGATACGGGATGTATCCCATGTAGACAAGAGAGCTACGTAAGAGATAAATGTAGCTAGGTCGTATGCGTGATTCCAAGTGAAGGACACCATGTAGACAAGAGAGCTACGAGACAAATCGGCTAGGTCGCATGAGTGGTACTAAGTGTTCACCATGTGTACAAGAGAGCCGAACTAAATGAAGTATGATGGTGGGGCTGTGTACTAAAACCATTAAATATCGAGGATTGATCCGATTTGTTCAACGGGATGGTTTTGTGGTGACGTTGTGGTTATGGACTTATACTTGTGATGAATGAATTGTGGTGAAAATGATTTGTGGTATATCTATATATGTAAGATAAAATGAGGTTAGCATAAAGAATGTGTGAAAGAGTGAAATTAGCATTAAAACTGTTTTGGATGGTAGCAGTGACGTGATTTTGAAAAATCACCAAAAATAGGAGGAACATAATTAGAGGTTGAATGAGATTTGCAATTAAATTTTGAATGATTCTACTTTCATATAAAAGAAACAGAACAAGCAAAGGAATTTTATATTTTGAGATATTTACAATTGTGTGTGACTTGCTCAGGATGAATATGTGATCCCCTGTTTCAACTTTGAAAAATCATTAAAAATTGTACAAAGAAAATTAAGAAATATAGTTTACATACCTAAATTCCTTATTGAGTATAGTTTTAAATGAAACAAATTTCAGGGTTATTTGAATTGTGTACTGAGAGAAATTGAATTCGTAGTGAACAGAGGTCAGACTAGTCGAGCTGTGTAACAGGGGAAAATTTAACTAATAAACTGTACTAATCGGCTGAACCAAAAATTCTAAAAAACAATTAGCAAGAAGATTTATGAGTCTAGATTCAGGGAAATTTTATGGATTTTAATTTCGAGTTTTGTAACTTGAATTATGATTTATTTAGTGAACATAACGCAGGAAAGACAGCTTAATCAAAGTGGAGTGAATATTGAAATTAAAGTAGATATACTTGAGTTGTTGTGTAAACATATTAAACTCTTTAATTATTATTTACATACTTACTTACTAAGCTATAAGCTTACTTTGTTTTCTCTCTTTTGTCTTGTAGTATCCTCCAACTTGCTCAGGAGTTAAGGATCGTGAAGATCTGCCCGCACTATCAATACTTTAGGGTATTCGAACTAAACATTTTGAATTATGGCATGTATAGTAGGCTTAATTATTTTGTTACGTGTCATGATTGCCTAGGTTTAAAATATTGGTATAGTACTCGACCAACTACTTTGTACAAGCCGTAGAAGTTGATTAATATTATTCAAAACATATGTTATAACGATGCACTATCAAATTGGATGACATATTTCTATCTCGGTTTTGTTTAATGGTATGTATTATGTTCTAGTAATACCTCGTACCCTGTTCCGGTGACGGTAACGGGTAAGGGGTGTTACACAAGCAACCTCCTAAGTGTTTTTGAAGTTTTCAAAATACAAACAACTATTTTGGGATTTCAAAGCGTTGTGTCCTAACTTACTGGATATAGCTTTTTGTTGATTCAAGATAGAAATTTCCGAAAGACGAACTTAGTTTCGAAGGTTTTAAAATTTGGCGTTCTAACTTATTGGATGTGACGTTTTGACTCTTTTGAAATAAGTGAACCTTAATTTTCAAAATTAAGACATTCTAATTAAAAGAGGATTACATCTTAAAACTTTCTAATTTCCATCATTTAAGACACTTGATAATCAATTAGGCATCAATTTTTGGGCGTTACGAGGGTGCTAACCCTTCCTCATACGTAACCGACTCCCGAACCCATTTTCTTGATTTCGTAGACTAAAACTAATGATTTTAAACAAAATGATTTATTGGTGATCCAATCACACCTAAACAGGTTGGTGGCGACTCCCGTTTTCATTTTTTTTAAAGTCGATTTCCATTTTCCAAAACATGATTTACAGATGGTTTCAACATGGGATGCCTGAAAGGATCATATCAGACAATGCATTGAACTTGAACAACAGAACGATAGCAGAAGTTTGCAGTCAGTTCAAGATTAAGCATCACAACTCTTCTCCGTACCGCCCAAAGATGAATGGGGCAGTAGAAGCTGTTAACAAAATCATCAAGAAGATAATGGGGAAAATGACTGAAACCTACAGAGATTGGCATGAGAAGTTACCATTTACACTCTTAGCTTATCGAACGTCCGTCAGAACCTCTACTGGGGCAACTCCTTTCTCGTTGGTTTATGGGATGGAAGCAATGTTACCCATTGAAGTGGAAATACCGTCTCTCTGAGTCTTGTCAGAGATAAAGTTGGATGAAGCTGAATGGATACAATCACGATATGATCAGTTGAACTTCATTGAGGAAAAGAGGCTAAGGGCTATTCGTCATGGTCAGATGTATCAGAAGCGAATGATACAAGCTTACGACAAGAAAGTGCAACCAAGAGAATTCCACGAGGGGGATCTTGTGCTGAAAAAGATCCTTCCCATTCAGAAGGACTTTAGAGGAAAATGGATGCCGAATTGGGAAGGGCCGTATGTCGTGAAGAAGGCCTTCTTTGGGGGTGCGTTCATCTTAACAGAAATGGATGGGAAGAGTTTACCCAATCCAATGAATTCAGACTCAGTCAAAAAGTACTTTGTCTAAGGAAGAGGAGAATCCAGGGTGAAAACCCGCAAAGGGCGCCTTGAGTTTTCGAACAAAAAAAAAATGGAGAGGCCAAGGTGAAAACCCGCAAAGGGTGCCTTGTGACCAAAGGGATTTTGAGTTGAAAACCCGAAAGGGCAGCTCAAATTTTGAAGAGCACATGGTAATCTTGCTATATCTGATTCAATAAAGAGCGAAGCGCGTTGCATATCAGGGCATCAACAAAGTACTTTGGATATTTTAAACACATGTTGACCTCAAGAAAGTCTTCATGGAGCTAGTGTATAAACGCTCAAGCGGCGATATCTGGGGCATCTAACTTTCGTCCTGTTTGCTATCTTTAGATTCTCTTTCTTCTCAAAGATAGGCTATCAGATTAATTTCCTTTGTATTTTTGACAAATTCATTCAAATCTAATTATTCTCAAGATTAAATCCATCTTCCATTATTCTTAAAGTATGTTGCATTAAAATAATGATAGATGAACTAAATAATTTTCACAAATGAAGTTTTGCTCATTACTCTGGAAATTTCTAGATAATACAAGAAACTAAAACAGAACAATTGTTCGAGGAATTCACGTAAGAGAGGTTTGAAAGAACTTGAAGAAATTCTTTCTTTGGTTCAAAATGATGATTGGACAAATCAAACGATTTGATCCTAAGAGGGGATCATCTTACAGACATTTTTGGTGGGTCATAGCATTTGAAGAATGGTACAAACCCACAGGCTGAGTGAGAAGGATACTTCGAGAGAAATAAGGATTAACTTTGACAAAGGAATGAGTGATGGTTTTTGGAATAGGAATCATTTTCATAACATTTTGCATAACTAGGAGCATTTGATTCATTTCAAGCATGGCATCTTAATCATTAGGCATGAACTCATACACATTATACAGGTTATGTCCTTCAAGGGACAATGAAGATTGATGCGCCTTAACCCTCTAAGCAGTAGGGTAACAGGCTAAGACATAGCGTATTTGGCTTTCACGTGTTTACGCTGAAGCAGATCTAAGATGATTTGGCATCTCTGTATTGTCAGAGAACAAATCGAAGAAATAGATTTGGCATCTCTATATTCGACGGGGAGCAGATCGAAGACATAGCAGATCTAATCTTTGGATGTTTTCACATTGAAGTAGATCCAAGATGATTTGGCATCCTCGCGTTTACAAGGAGCAGATCGAAGACATAGCAGATTTGGCTTTCACGTGTTTACGCTGAAGCAAATCTAAGACGATTTGGCATCTCTGTATTGTCAGAGAGCAGATCAAAGATAGCAGATTTGGCGTCTTTGTATTGTCAGAGAGCAGATCGAAGATAGTAGATTTGGTGTCTCTATATTGTCAGAGAACAAATTGAAGAAACATATTTGGCATCTCCATATTCAACGAAGAGAAGATCGAAGACATAGCAGATCTAACCTTCGGATGTTTTCATATCGAAGTAGATCTAAGATGATTTGGCAACCTTGCGTTTACAAGGAGTAGATCAAAGATATAGCAGATCTAACCTTCGGATGTTTTCATATCGAAGTAGATCTAAGATGATTTGGCATCCTAGCGTTTACAAGGAGCAGATCGAAGACATAGCAGATTTTGCTTTCACATGTTTACGCTGAAGCAGATATAGCAGATTTGGCGTCTCTGTATTGTCAGAGAGCAGATCAAAGATATCAACATGGCGTCCCTAAGGTTGCAAGGAGCAGGTTGAAGATAGCAGATATTGCATTCCTGAAGTTACAATGAAGCAAATTGAAGCTATCATATTTATGGACCAATACTTCTGAAGTTGTAGATAGGTTGAAGGCCATTTGAAGAAAAATCTCAAGATTGGGTCAGACCGGGCAAAATGGGTCCTTTTATAGTATTTGCTCTATTACCGTTACACAACAATGAGCAAAGAGGGGCAGCTGTAGTAGCCTATTTCTGCCCGGGCCCGTAATTGAATTGAAAAATAATAAAGTTTATATAGTCCATGTACAAAGCCCAAAATTCATTTACAATCCATTACCCGTTTACATTTGACCCAAATACCTAAATCCTATGCCCAGTTACAACCCAATAATCCTACACCCGGTTAGACTCTAACTCAACTCAGTGAAGCCCAAGAAGCCCAAACCACAAGCCGCAAACAATGTGTGTGTTCATTTCGCCTCGTTTCAGCTACCCACCATCGATGTCGTGATTCCAGGCTTTGAATCATGTTGTGATCGACGCCCGAATCAATGCCGGCGCCGTCGTCAGTGCCCAACCATTACTGGCTTCCTCACTGGTACCTGCAAAAGAAGAAGGAACCACAACAACCAAAGAAACAGATTTGGAAAGAAATCAAATGATTTTTTTTCTAAAATGTATCAAAGGGTTATAAAAACCCCTCTTTTGTCTAATTTGTAAGGACGTTTTTGGAGAGATACACATATACAAAAAAAGATCAGCATCTTATCAAAGAGAGAGGTGATATATCTTTACCTTTTATTTTTTTCTTCTCTAAATAACATGCAAGTATTATTAAAATAAATCAAGAAAGTTTACCATTGAAATCGCGTCGTAAAATCGAGATTTTTTGGTTTCTGACTGCCGTACATGGCGGCGTTGACGATGGTGCGTGGGCGCGTGTGCCCGATGACTGGGGCTTGGCCTGACGGAGGCCAGAGCCAGGAAGGCCTTTCCTCTCTCCTCTTGCAGAGGATTTTAAAGATTTTTTTTTTTTTTGAAATGGTTTCTAAAATGAATTTTGAAACAAAAATTGACTTAAATAGTGCAATGGATACGGTGTCGTTTTGCTTAATTTGATAAGCACTAAAACGGCACCGTTTAGGACAGGATCCGCGTGTTAACCCGTGACCCGAGGAGGATCCGCATGTTTTTGGAAAGTGGGCAAATTGCCCAATTGATCCTTCCGTGTTTTTAAATTTTTTTAATTTCATTTTTAATTTTATTTTAAATTAGCCCTAAATTTTTTCGCTTATTCCAATTTAGTCCCGACGGCCTTTAGATTCCATTCTGGAGAATGACATCGTTTTGGGATTAGGGTCGAATTACCCAATGAATCCCTTGACTTTTAGCGTGTGTTTCAATTAGGCCCAGATTTTTATTATTTTGCATTTAACCCCAGATTCTTTAATTAAATTCAATTTTAATCCTTTTATATACTTAATTTATTTTAAATACCTTATATATTATTTGTTTTTTTATAAATACCAGTTATAAAATAATACATATTTTTTTATTTTCATATTATCCAATATATAATTTATATTAGACGTTTTATATATAAATTTTATTATATATTATATTTTACTATATATATTATTCCTTGTATTTTTATTATGTATTATTATTCATTAATTGTGTAAATTTTAAATTTTTTTAAAAAAAATTATTATTAAATAATAGTATATATTATCCTTATTTATATGATAGTATCTATATTACATTATATTTTATTTATATTTTATTACATATCATATTTTATTATATATTATTCCTTATAGAATCTTCCTTTTATTATATATCATATTATATACATTTTATTATATATTTATTATATTATTTATCATATAGTTTGTCGAAACCATTTTCAAATCGAGTTTTGGAAAATGGGAATCGATTTTAAAAAACGAAAACGGGAGTCGCCACCAATCTTTTTAGGTGTGATTGGATCACCTTTAAAATATTTTGTTTTAAAATCATTAGTTTTGGTCCACGAAATAAAAGAACGGGTTCGGGAGTCGGTTACGTACGAGGAAGGATTAGCACCCTCGTAACGCCCAAAAATTGGTACCTAATTGATTATCAAATGTCTTTAATGTCGGAAATTTAAAAAAAATTTTAAGATGTAATCCTCTTTAGAATACTTTGATTTTGAAAATTTGGGTTCACTCGTATAAAAACATTGACACTAAGTTAACCTTTTGGAAATCCTTATCTCGAAACGACAAATCGCCACATCCAATAAGTTAGGACACAACGCTTTGAAATTCCAAGACAGTTGCTCGTATTTTGAAAATCTTAAAAACTTAGAAGGGTACTTGACTATTCGAACTCAATGAGAAAAGTTGCAACCCAATAAGTTAGGGCACTACTTTTCTCGAAGCTTTCAAATACTAAGCATTGCCTTTTTTATTTTTATAAAACTTTTAAATATTGTTTTAAATGACCTTTTAGAGTGACAATTCTATATTACGAAACATAGATATTCAAATAGCGTATATTACAAAGTATTATAACACTTTATATAAATGCAATCACTATATAGAGGGTAAAATAGAATAATAAAAATAATCATGCTAAGCAAATAGGAATATACCCAAAAGAAAGCATAATAAATGCACTAATTATATACAGTAGATCATAAATAAAACATTAAATAATATAAAAAATATGGTAAATATTAATGTGTAAAATATGTATGAATAGAAATAGATGACATGCATAGCAAATGGATAAATAGAATCTACATAAAATATAAAATATACAATCCAATAATTTAATGTACATATGAATGGATTAATAAATGAAATGATGCATATAATACAATATAGCAATGTACATATATAAAAATATGCATTTGAAAGTAAATTATAAAAGTCTAAGATATTACATAACATATGAAATACATAACATAACAATAATACATTAATTCTAAAGTAAAAACAAATATTGTATAATAAAAAAACATAAGTTTTTAAAAATACATGTATAATATAAACAATTGATAAATAGAATGAGCATATAAAAAATGTGATATTTAATAATAAATTTAAAATATAATATATAATAAAAATATATTTATAAGAATAATAATTATATAAAAAATATAAAATATATTGGTTTAGAAAAATAATTTATAAAATATCAAATATGTAAAAGAATTTATATTTATAATGAAATGATTATATAATATATATACATGCATAGAAAATATATATTTGAAAATAAACTATATAAAAAGGTTAAATATTATGATATATAAAATACATAATCAAATGTATAAAAGATAGGAAAAAATATACATATTTGAAAAATGAAGAAATTAAAATAAAAAAAAAGGGTTGAAAAACTAAGATAGACGAAGAATAAAATAAGAACAAACCATAGAGAGTAAGAACGCAAGAGGGAGAGAAATTTGAGTGAATGCTCTCAAGAATTCTTATTGCTTCCCAAAACTCAAGTCCTTTACAATGAAGGGAGAGGTCTCTATTTATAGTTGAGCCTCCCCAAATCTAACGGTACAGATCAATTACATCAACGGTTAAGATTAAAAGGTATCTACAAATTAAATCTCTAAGATTATAAAATCATATCTTCTAAGATTGCATATCATATCTAAGATTGCAATCATATCTAAGATTGTATCATATCTAAGATTGCAATCATATCTAAGATTGTATCATATCTAAGATTGCAATCATATCTAAGATTGCATATCATTGAAGATTATATTTCCATATGAGTCACGCTTGTAGATGGACCTTAAATCTTTTCAAGTAATGGGTCATTCCGATCGGGCCAAATTATATTTGTAATTTTGGACTGAACTTGGACTTCGTTTTTTTTTTGGGTTTATTATTTTAAATACTGAAATGGGCCGGGCAAAATTGAATGTCTACAGCTGCCCCTCTTTGCTCATTGCTGTGTAACAGGAATAGAGTAAAGACTATAAAAGGACCAATTTTGCTCAGGCTCGCCGAGTCTTGAGTTCTTGATCCTTGATCTTCTTTAAATAGCCTCTTGACGGATTCAATTTGCTTCACTGCAACTCAGGAAGGCGATATCTGCTATCTTTGACCTGCTCCTCGTCTAATACAGAGATGCCAAATCTATTATCTTTGATCTGCTCTCCGTCTAATACAGAGATGCCAAATTTGCTTCTTCAATCTGCTCCTTGCAAACTCATGACTGTCATGTTGATATCTTTGATCTGCTCTCCGTCGAGCACAGAAACGCCAAATCTGCTTCTTCGATTTGTTCCCTGACAATACAGAGATGCCAAATCATCTTAGATTTGTTTTAACGTAAGCACGTGAAAGCCAAATCAGCTATGTCTTCGATTTGCTCCTTGTAAGCACAAGGATGCCAAACCATCTTGGATCTATTTCAGTATAAACATCTGAAGGTTCGATCTGCTATGTGTCTGGCCTCCGTTGAGGTGGAGATGCCAGACTTCGATTTGTTCTCTGACAATACAGAGATGACAAATCATCTTAGATTTGCTTTATCGTAAACACGTGAAAGTCAAATCAGCTATATCTTTGATCTGCTCCCCGCCAAATACAGAGAGATAAGATCTGTCATCTTGGATCTGCTTCAGCGTAAACATCTGAAGGCAAGATCTACTGTGTGTGTGCCTTCCATCAAAGTGGAAATGCTAGACTTCGATTTGTTCTCTGACAATACAGAGACGACAGATCATCTTAGATTTGCTTCATCATAAGCACGTGAAAGCCAAATCAGCTATATCTTCGATTTGCTCCCCGCCGAATACAGAGAGATAAGATCTGTCATCTTGGATCTGCTTCAGCGTAAACATCTGAAGGTGAGATCTGCTATGTGTCTGCCTTCCATCAAAGTGGAAATGCCAGACTTCAATTTGTTCTCTGACAATACAGAGACGATAAATCATCTTAGATTTGCTTCATCATAAACACGTGAAAGCTAAATCAGCTATATCTTCGATCTGCTTCAGCGTAAACATCTGAAGGTGAGATCTGCTATGTGTCTGCCTTCCATCAAAGTGGAAATGCCAGACTTCGATTTGTTTTCTGACAATACAGAGATGAAAGGCTTTCATCGTAAACACGCGAAAGCCAAATCAGCTACATCTTCGATCTGCTCCCCGCCGAATACAGAGAGATAAGATCTGTCATCTTCGGTCTGTTCCCTATAAACACAGGGATGCCAAGTCTTGTTTCTTTGATCTACATTGTTCCATAACCTGTAGAATGCGTATGATTTCATGCCTAATAATTAGGATGCTATGATCAAAATGAGTCAAATTCTCCTAATTAGACATGTTATAATGCAAAATGTTATGAAAATGATTCCTATTTCGGATGTCATCACTCATTCCTTCATCAAAGTTTATCCTTACTTCTCTCGAAGTCTCATTCCAACTCAACTTGTGGGTTTGTACCATTCTTCAAATGCTATGACCCACTAAAAATGTCTGTAAGATGATCCTCTTCTAGGATCGAATCGTTTGATTTGTTCAATCATCATTTAGACTGAAGAAGAAATTTCAGTTTCCCCGAGTACATCTGACCCTCACATATGGGAATTCCTTAAACAATTGTCTTGTTTTAGTTTCTTGTATTATCTAGAAATTTTCAAAGTAATATGCAAAACTTCATTTGTGAAGATATTTTAGTTCATCTATCATTATTTCAATGCAACATACTTTATGAATAATGGGAGACAAATAAATTGATCCTGAGGATAGTTAGATTTGGACAAATTATTGGAAGGAATACAAAAAGATTAACTTGAGAACATATCTTTGCGAAGAAAAAGAATCCAAAGATAGTAAATAAGACAGAAATCAGATGCCCCAGATATCGCCGCTTGAGCGTCTATACACCAGCTCCATGAAGACTTTCTTGAGTTTAACATGTGTTTAAAAGATCCAAAGTAATTCGTTGATGCCTCGATATACTTCACTTCTCTTCGAATCCAGTATAGCAAGGTCACTACATGACTTTCCAAATTTGAGCTGCCCTTTCGGGTTTTCAACTCAAAACCCCTTTGGTCTCAAAGCGCCCTTTGCGGGTTTTCACCTTGTCCTCTCCATTTTTCTTTTTCTTTTTTCTCTTTTTTCTTTTTTCTTTTTATTTTTTTCTCTTTTTTCTTTTCTTTTTTTCTTTTTTTTTTGAAATAGAAGTGCCCTTTGCGGGTTTTCACCTTGGCTTCCCTTCTCCTTCAGATAAAGTACTCATTGACCGAGTCCGAATTCACTGGATCAGATAAATTCTTCCTATCCATTTCTTGTCAAAATCAGTGCACCTCTAGAGAAAGCCCTCTTTGCAACATATGGCCCTTCCCAATTCAGCATCCTTTTGTATGTGAAGGATCTCTTTCAGCACAAGGTTTCCTTTATGAAATTCTTTTGGACGAACCTTCTTTGTCATAAGTCTGTGTCATCCATTCTTGGTACATTTGCTTAGGATGAATACTTTTAAGTTAAGTTTACTAGAGGTATTCAATTCTTGACTCCATCAAAGCTTGGAGGAAAAATCTTGATTCATAAACCCATGAGAAAGGGATTGCCCCAACAGCAGTCCTGGCTGTTGTTTGTCAAACCCTACAAAAAGATGGTTCAATGATTCTCACCAGACAAGAATGAGGTTGCTGACTTTATCCTTCAACTTGGAAAGCTGAGGTACAGAGATTATTCCCGGAGCATACATCCCACCATGACTCGATGATGTTTCTGAAGCATCCCTAATCTTCATAAATTGCCCCCAACTATGAAGCTGCCAAATGAGCGTAGAAAATAGGAGCCACAAAAAATATGGCTGTGGTGCTCCTTTGATACATATAGGATAGAGAATGAACAAACTCTTGCAGATCATCAGCCGAAAACCCAGTTTGGTCTAAGAGAACATAATAGTGGGTCTGCCTCGTGATTCCAATCATTCTAGCATGGGTACCAAGGTAAAAATCATTGTTCTTTGGATGGCATACTTTGTTGTCAATGACAGTACCATGTAGCATATTGTCAGGAGATCCCTGCTGAAAAAACTTGGTATGATGGTTTTTCGTACAACAATAACCACAATCTTTAGGGTTTCACTTCTCATCAAGGAACTTGCAAGCCTCAATAACTTGATCAAAACCTGATTGAATTGAGACTCGCTAACCCCACCCCTGAAAATAATGATTTGATCAGGTTTCCTCTTCCCTGAACTTGTATAAAAGTCTAAGAGAGCTTCCTTCATGATACCGTCATCCACTTTGTCAGAAACTGGTTTTGAAGAAAGAATCTATCATTTTAAGCTTCAAAGACTGCGTACGGCCTGATGCCCCATAACTGGAAATCAATGGCCACCACCTGGAGCTAACCATCGCAGCTATTGGCAGCACATTAGACTGCTCAGGAAAGCCAAACAATGCACCCATTCCAAGGATGATGGTTGGAACCTTTGAAACAATTGGAATTGAAGGTGTTTGCCCCAGCGTAAGCATAGAGAGTAGGCAGTAGTTTCTTATGCCAATTTTACCAGTCTCGGTCATCTTCTGTAATTTGTTTTTTCTTCTTTTTCTTTTCTTTTGGCAACCTTTGTTGTACTATGGTATGGCGCATTATCTTTGAAAAGACTGCAAACTTTTGGCGTTGTGCAGTTATATAATCTTTTTTTTTAAATGGATGACTTTTGACTTTGTAATATTGGCATATGAAGCTATCTCCCCCTCTTAATGGAGTAGTTGACGTCCACAAAGATGAGTCATTGTCAGCTTGAAACTTTTGACAAGCTCGGGCCCATAACATACATGCCCCATAAGTCTTGACTCCTTTAAATTTGACATTCATTGTGCAACTGATGCGATCCCTTTCCATGGTGGACCAACAGTGCCCCAAAACCTCATGTTTATCCTGGCAATTGCAAATCCTTCTGCATGCGTCTTTGGACCACATTTTTGAATTCCCATAATAGTCTCAACAAGGTCTTGTTTTGTCTCGTCAGCTAATTCCAATTTCGCAATCTTTCCTTCCTCTAAGGCTATATTTCCTACCACCACTTCATGGGGTAAAAACCATTTTCAACAAATTTAGAAACAAGTCACAATTTCTGTCACTTTCAAAGTACTGAGATTCCTCTAAACACATATCACACTCAAAAGGAACTCTGAATCTGTAGTATCGTTGCCCGTGTCATTGATATCTAGGGATTTATGATAGGCACACAAAAGAATATACAAGGAATAAATGAATTCAAGAATGACTATTTACATGAAATGAAAATTTATGAAGAATGTCAAAGGTCAAAAGAATCAGAATGAAAGAATATTTACTCGGATAAATAATAAAAGTATGTTTTATTGAAAATAAAAATGTCTGAACATGAGCCCACTTCTCAAAAGAAATCTAATTA
This sequence comes from Gossypium longicalyx, assembly GCA_025698465.1. NCBI lineage: Eukaryota > Viridiplantae > Streptophyta > Magnoliopsida > Malvales > Malvaceae > Gossypium > Gossypium longicalyx. The sequence continues at coordinate 55,815,310 of CM046996.1, forward strand.
CTCCTAGGCTTTAGAGCAACAAGAGTGTTCTGAATATTACTCCGTAAAATTCATAAAGATTACAGGAAGTTCTTCTGCAGTCCAATTGTTTAAAGAACTTCCCGGTTCGTAAGGGCGAATGCCCTCAAGGTTTCTTTGTTCAGTCCCTTCCTCATGTATGACATTGATGGGATGATTTTTATTTCCAAACACCCCTTCTCTGGGTAAGCTATCCCTCCTGACACAATAGTCGGGGATATGTAAGGGAACGCCGTTAATTCCCATTCAACTTCTTTTTCACTCAGCCGTGACCCTCTTCTCTCTCTCTTTTTCTTTCTCTTAATAACTTTAACTAATTAGGGTTTTTTTTATGGATTTAAATGCATGTGATGTGATGCAATGCAAATGCATGAATGCAAAAGAAAAGGAGATGTTGATCTTGAATTCAATTCTATTAGAATAACTTTTCTAGAAAACAGATTTCTTTACATGAAAATAGATTACATATGTGGTCTTTCCCTTCATAGTCCAAGTAAAAGCTGATCTTTTCTTCATGGTCGAATCTTGTAAATTCTCTAAAAGATGCCTTTGCTAGCTCCTTGCTGCTTAATCTGAGCCTCGATCTCTTGCTCGCTTATCTCCATGATACTTATCAAAAAGTGTCGGCTCTTGGATAATCTTCATTGGCAATCAAGTCATGTATTCCTTCGTGGACTTTCGGCTTTCTCTCGTCGTGCTCTTGGATAACTTTTGTTGGCTTGAATCTCTGGCAATCACATCATGTATTCCTCCATGGACTATCAGCTTTCTCTAGTCGTTTATTTGGACTATATTCAGACGACCGCACTATAATCTATTTTATCAAGAAATTTGTTTCCTTATGACAAACTATTCTATTTAGGAATCAAATTTCAAATCAACACCTTCTTTTCTTTGATGTAATGTAATGCAAATGCATGAATGCAAAAAGGTATCGATCTCGATTCAATCTCATTTAGAAAACTTTATTTAGAAAAAGAATATCTTTACATATAAATGGATTACAAATACGCTTTCGCCCTAATGCCCAAAGTTTTAAAATAAACTCTTAGCCACGATCTGATTGTACCTCACATTGGTGCTCAATATGTCAGCCTGTACCGCCAATGTCTGTAAATAATCAGCTACCTCCTGAGTTTGAGCTACGACCTCACTTGTGGGGTAATCCATGCAGCTAGGGACACCTCCTCCAATACCTGTGAAATTGTTCTGATTATCCTGAGAGAGAAAATGGTGAACAAGCACGCCTCACTGTTCCGCAGTATGCTGCCTTAAAATGATATCCTGCTTCTTGAGAGTTTTCAGATTTCTACTCCCGCAGAGCATTGCTTGTATGGGTATCCTCGTAGCATAGCTAATCTCTACTTTAAAGGTCTTTAAATGATATGGTCTTCTTTAATCTCATTGTTTTGCGTCCATTTTGACAGACCATCAGGGCTTGTATTTCCATTGTCTCTGATAACTGCAACATAGTAAACTCATACTTGTTGTTTCGTAGCGATCCTACAGTAAACGAGCTTTTTACCATTATAGGCAAAATTCTTTCCATCCAACTCATTTTTGTAGGTCTCATGCACTCTATCAATCACTTTCCTTCCAATACCCTTACCATCCACATGGCAACCGTCTTCATATGAAAGAGAAATGCTATAATGGTAGAAGTGTCCATCAATACTCCCACACTCACTTTGAATTGCTCATCTATCCTCCTGTCAAGCAAATATTGCAAGTCCCCTTAGTTATTATAGAACAACTACTTGGCTTTATTACTCTATTGATCCTATATTTCCTTTAACTCCTGGAGATTATTTTGCGCCATGTTGATGCGAGTGTAACCCCATAATTCTGATGTATATCCTTTAGCGTTTCCTTTGACCATTTATGGACGTTAGCGTTGCCCCCCATTCTATCAAGAAGTTCGTTCTCCATAATAAAACATTCTAACTTAGAAACTGATCGTGAATCGATACCTTTTAAATGCAAAATGACATGCACAAAAGAAAGAAAATAGTCAGTATCATATGATATTAATAAACATAAAGATAACCTAAGTATAATTATATCTATATTGAGCTCTTACAGTTTTTCTATATGTGGTTTGTTTCTAAAGTTTGAGGTACCCGAACCAGCAGATTCCTCGATCCTCACCCATTATAGGCTTATTTGAATCGAGTTCAGTTCAGGGGAATACATTTCCCTATGGCTACACGGAGATGAAAATCTCACGAAACCATAGGTACGGATGTATCCCGAAAGTGATCCACTATCCTGCACGGAGGTGAAAACCTCACAAAGGCGTAGCTTCTCACTCCCACTTAAGGGTGTGACCACAACGGTCATGCAAATGCAATGCGTATCAGAATATAGCATCACATGCAATAATACAAACACATGTAATGCAAAGAGGATTAAATTTTAAAATTTTTAATTTCCGACATTAAGACAAGAGATAATCAATTACACGGCTTGACTCTCTTATTAGTTCCCAATGGAGTCGCCAAGCTGTCGAAACCATTTTCAAATCGAGTTTTGGAAAATGGGAATTGATTTTAAAAAAACGAAAACGGGAGTCGCCACCAATCTTTTTAGGTGTGATTGGATCACCTTTAAAACATTTTGTTTTAAAATCATTAGTTTTGGTCCACGAAATAAAAGAACGGGTTCGGGAGTCGGTTACGTACGAGGAAGGATTAGCACCCTCGTAACGCCTACAAATTGGTACCTAATTGATTATCAAATGTCTTTAATGTCGGAAATTTAAAAAAAAAATTAAGATGTAATCCTCTTTAAAATACTTTGATTTTGAAAATTTGGGTTCACTCGTATAAAAACATTGACACTAAGTTAACCTTTTGAAAACCCTTATCTCGAAACGACAAATCGCCACATCCAATAAGTTAGGACACAACGTTTTGAAATTCCAAGACAGTTGCTCGTATTTTGAAAATCTTAAAAACTTAGAAGGGTACTTGACTATTCGAACTCAACGAGAAAAGTTGCAACCCAATAAGTTAGGGCACTACTTTTCTCGAAGCTTTCAAATACTAAGCATTGCCTTTTTTATTTTTATAAAACTTTTAAATATTGTTTTAAATGACCTTTTAGAGTGACAATTCTATATTACGAAACATAGATATTCAAATAGCGTATATTACAAAGTATTATAACACTTTATATAAATGCAATCACTATATAGAGGGTAAAATAGAATAATAAAAATAATCATGCTAAGCAAATAGGAATATACCCAAAAGAAAGTATAATAAATGCACTAATTATATACAATATATCATAAATAAAACATTAAATAATATAAAAACATGGTAAATATTAATGTGTAAAATATGTATGAGTAAAAATAGATGACATGCATAGCAAATGGATAAATAGAATCTACATAAAATATAAAATATACAATCCAATAATTTAATGTACATATGAATGGATTAATAAATGAAATGATGCATATAATACAATATAGCAATGTACATATATAAAAATATGCATTTGAAAGTAAATTATAAAAGTCTAAGATATTACATAACATATGAAATACATAACATAACAATAATACATTAATTCTAAAGTAAAAACAAATATTGTATAATAATAAAAAAACATAAGTTTTTAAAAATACATGTATAATATAAACAATTGATAAATAGAATGAGCATATAAAAATTGTTGTGATATTTAATAATAAATTTAAAATATAATATATAATAAAAATATATTTATAAGAATAATAGTTATATAAAAAATATAAAATATATTGGTTTAGAAAAATAATTTATAAAATATCAAATATGTAAAAGAATTTATATTTATAATGAAATGATTATATAATATATATACATGCATAGAAAATATATATTTGAAAATAAAATATATAAAAAGGTTAAATATTATGATATATAAAATACATAATCAAATGTATAAAAGATAGGAAAAAATATACATATTTGAAAAATGAAGAAATTAAAATAAAAAAAAGGGTTGAAAAACTAAGATAGACGAAGAATAAAATAAGAACAAACCATAGAGAGTAAGAATGCAAGAGGGAGAGAAATTTGAGTGAATGCTCTCAAGAATTCTTATTGCTTCCCAAAACTCAAGTCCTTTACAATGAAGGGAAATGCCTCTATTTATAGTTGAGCCTCCCCAAATCCAACGGTACAGATCAATTACATCAACGGTTAAGATTAAAAGGTATCTACAAATTAAATCTCTAAGATTATAAAATCATATCTTCTAAGATTGCATATCATATCTAAGATTGCAATCATATCTAAGATTGTATCATATCTAAGATTGCAATCATATCTAAGATTGTATCATATCTAAGATTGCAATCATATCTAAGATTGCATATCATTGAAGATTATATTTCCATATGAGTCAAGCTTGTAGATGGACCTTAAATCTTTTCAAGTAATGGGCCATTCCGATCGGGCCAAATTATATTTGTAATTCTAAACTGAACTTGGACTTCGTTTTTTTTTGGGTTTATTATTTTAAATACGGAAATGGGCCAGGCAAAATTGAGTGTCTACATAGTTTATATTATTATATATTTTGTTTATAAATATTATTATACACTATATATTTTACCATATATTATTCTTTAAATCACTTTTATTTTATTATAAAATATACATTATTTTATTACTCATTAACTACATATTTTTTTATTAAATAAATATGTGTAATATTACTATTTAGTACATTTTTTTGTTAATATTAAGTTATTATATCCTATAGCATGATTTATATATTAATCATTTTTTAAAAATGGTTCTCATTCATCATTCTTATTATTCTAAATATTTTTATATCTTTATTTTTATTTTGTTTAATTTATATTTTATATGTTTATAATTTGCTTCTTTATTTTTGTTTTCTATTATTTTGATATAGTTTAGTAGGTTAAATTTTTATAGATTATTTATTATTTTATGTTATTGTTTTTTACATATTCGCATGAAATTTATGTTGGTCTAAGTTACATTTGCATAAAATATTATCACTTATATACTATGCAATTTATATTGTTGTATTCATTATGCTCTATGTTATATTTAGTATGTAACGATAATGCATGTATATTTTATACCACATATGCATAAAATGATGACGTATATTGTGTAATTTATGTTATTACTCATCATCTTTATTATATTGGCATGGAATGTTAAAATAGGTATCATGTAGGTTAGTATTGATCCTTGGTAGTATGTTAAATGCAACATCACTTTAAAGATTTTTTTCATTTGATCCAAAAAGATTTTTTTTTTTAAAAAAAAGGGGGATAAGGCAATGTTTTTTTGTAGTTAGGAATTCAGGAAGTAGTGCCCTTACATGCTGGGTTGCAATTTCCCGTTTGTCCTAATGCCTAAAATACCCTTTTAAACGATTTTATAAATTACAAGGTGACTTCAGTTACAAGAGTCTTAGAATATTGTGTCCTATCATGCTGGATGTGAGATTCGTATTCTTTTGGAACGAAGAAATCTCGATTTTCAACTTGAATTATTTTAATTTCAAAAGGGATCATATTTTTAAATACTTTTAAAATTCTAGCACTAAAGATAGAAAGTTATTCAATTTGGTACCAATATTTTGGGTGTTATGAGGGTGCTAACCCTTCTTCGTACGTAACTGACTCCCGAACCTGTTTTCTTGATTTCGTAGACCAAAACAAATGATTTAAAAAAAAATGGTTTGAAGGTAGTTCAATCACGCTTAAACTAATTGGTGGCGACTCCCGTTTTCATTTTTTTTTAAAAAAAACTCATTTTTGAAAATGGTTTCGACAGCTGTCAATGGCTGTGGACACACATCAAAAACACAGCAGATGGAATCTATCATGGCTATGGGTAGATAGCAAAATGATACAGGTAAAATCTGCCAATGGCCATGGACGCACAACATGTTTGCAGGTAATAGTTGCCAAAGGGTTGTGGGTACACAAAAAAACATTGCAGGTGAAATTTGTCTATGGCTGTAGGTACACAGTAACATAAATACAGATAAACTGTCAATACTTCCTCTGTTCATTATGTCCCACCCCATGCAATGCAAGTTTATTGGCAATTTATATATAGAAACCTTAAATAGTTATATTAAGTCACGTGTTAGTTAATTATTTTTCCTATTTCAAGTTTGTTGGAAAATTAATGAGTTAATTCCTTCCAAAAAGAAAAAGAAGTGCGAATTATAGTAAGTAAAACTTGGTCATATTATTTACCCACACTAATTAAAATAGAAAATGTTTAGTTGGTTGTAATTTGGCCTTACTATATCTATAAAATATGGTTTGAAACAAAACAAAAGACAGAAATCATTCTCTCTTTAAAGTAAATAAAAATAAAGTATAGCTATTCAATTTAATTTTGTTTCATCCATTTTAATACTAGTACTTCTGTCCATATCATCCGTTGAAGGTCAAGGAGGAGGAGGTGGTGGTGTTATTGATGTTGTTGCAAAGTTTGGTGCAAAGGCAGACGAGAAAACAAATTTGAGTAAGGTAAGACAAATATCGTATAACTTTATAGTCAGCAGATAAAAGTATGCATAACTATTTCCAAATCTCTTATCTTTATATGTATCATTTTTATTTGGTTTTAGCCATTGTTGGATGCTTGGAAAGAAGCATGTGCCTCGACATCTCCGTCAAAAATTGTGATTCCTAAAGGGATATATGTTTTAAGTACAGCTACCTTAGATGGTCCTTACAAGGCTCCTATTGAGCTTCAAGTTGAAGGCACTGTGAAGGTTCCGAAAGACCATAGTGCTTTCAAGGAGCCTAAATGGATTGCCTTCAATAGGATTGAAAATTTCAAATTTTCTGGCAGAGGAGTTTTTGACGGCCAGGGAACCACTGCTTATAAAAGGGAAGGTTGCAAAGGTCATGATTATTGTGGTTCACTTCCTATTGTAAGTTATTTTCTTATTGAAAAGTTATGACTTTTGTTTTCATAAATAGAATTAAGTAATAATTATTTTTTGTTTCATTCTGGAATTAAACAAAACCTAAAGTTTGATTTTTTAACCAACGCAATGGTAAAAGATATAACTACCAAAGACAGCAAGCAGTCCCAGGCTAATGTTCTAAGATGCAAAAACATTACTTTCGAACATTTCACCGTATCTGCACCTGACAAAAGCCCAAACAGAAATGGGATTCACATTGGGAGATCAGATGGGGTCAATGTTCTTAACTCAGAGATAAAAACTGGTGATGATTGTGTTTCAATTGGGGATGGTTCCAAAAATTTGGTTATCAATGGAGTAACTTGTGGACCAGGACATGGTATCAGTATTGGCAGTCTCGGATTATTTAAAAATGAAGAACCTGTTGATGGAGTTACAGTAAAAAACTGCACCATGACTAATACTTCCAATGGTGTTAGAATCAAAACTTGGCCAGGTGTTGAACCTGGCACTTGTTCGAACATTCACTTTGAGGATATTACCGTGACCAATGTCACTTCTATTATAATTGATCAGAAATATTGCCCATGGAACAAATGCAAAATAAATGCATGTACATATTTATCAAAATTGTAAGAGAGCAAAAAGAGTTAATCGGTCATTGAGTCATTATCTTGTTGATGTAGGAAGAATCAAAAGTTAAACTAAGCAACATTAGTTTCAAAAACATTCATGGCACTTCTGCACGTCCAAAAGCTGTCAAGATTATTTGTAGTGCTACTTTGCCTTGTGAAAATGTGGAACTTGCAGACATTAAAATTATGCACAGTGGACCGACTGGACCTACAGTATCACAATGTTCGAATGTGTAGCCTAAAGTTAGTGGAAAACAAAATTCAGTTGCATGTTCAGCCCCTATCCCAGCAAAACCTACCCCGACCGCTTAATCAATAGCATAGGTATAATTTTTTTGATGACGTTGTAACTCATATAATTATATTTATTTTGCAAAAAAATTTTGTTCTGTTTTACATTCTATGTTATTAAGAATATTTTTCTTAAACTTAATTATTTTTAAAAATACACTTCAACAAAAAAATATTTCAATGTGATAACATTTTATGCATTTAGGCTTACAATATAATTATTTTTAGAATACTACTGAACCAGATACTGTCAAAACCCTTTCTTAAAAGTGAGAATTTTGAAAACGGGAGTCGCCACCAACCTTTTTAGGTGTGATCGGATCACCTTATAAAACATTTTGGTCTACGAAAATGTAAGAAAATAGGTTCGGGAGTCAGTTACATACGAGGAAGGATTAGCACCCTCGCAATGCCCAAAATTGGTACCGAATTGAGTAATTACTATTTTAATGTCAAAAGTTTGAAGGAATTTAGAAATAAGATCCCTTTTTAAAACTGTAATAATTTGAGTAGAAAATCAAGATTCCTTCGCTCCAAAAGAATACAAACATCACATCCAGCATGATTGGACATGATATTCTTAAACTTTCGTAACTGAAATCATCTCGTGATTTACAAAATCTATTTAGAACGATATTTTTAGACATTTAGGAAAACGAGAAATCGCAACCCAGCATGTTAGGGCACTACTTCCCGAATTCCTAAATACCAAAACATTGCCTCATTTTTAAAATTCTTTTGGATTAAATGAAATATAATTTTTATAACAATGATGTATTTAATATATTACAAGATATTAATACTAAACAATATAAACCATATGATACATTCTTTAACATTTCATGCAAAATATACCATAGAAAACAATGAATATAACAATATAAATTATATAATGCATATAAAATAATATTTCATGCAAATATAACTTAAAATAACAACATAAATAGTCAATTTTCATGCAAATATATATAAAAACAATAAATAACATAAAAATAACAAATAATTTTTTGAGATAAAATTAACATATTAAAATGATACCAAATAAATCCAAAAAGGACGCAAAAATAAATAAACAAATTATAAACATATAAAAATAAGTCAAAAAAAGATAAAATCTAAATACAATTAAAATTAAATGAAGTATTAAAAAATAAAACAATAGATAAATAATTAAGGAGAAAATATTTTAAAATGGTTAATATATATAAAAATATACTATATGATGTAATAATTTAATATATATTTTATAAAATAATATTATATATAACAGAATAAAAAACTTTATAGTAAATTTTAGAGTATTACGTACTAAATTTTTAATAATGATATATAAAAATGCAATATTTACTAATAATTTACAATTTTTTAAAATTTTACATAATAATAAATAATAAATAATTATGTAATATATAATAAAATAAAAATAATATAATGAATAATATATATAATAAAATGATATATAATAAAATGTAAATAATATAACAAATAATGCACAAATAAAAATAAAAATAAAAATAATATATATAATAATTTTTTTACATATATAAATAATGTTTATAGTAAAAATAAATAATGTATATAATATTTAAAATAAATAAATTATATAAAAAAATTTCCAAAGGATTAAAATGAAATAAAAATAAAACTCTAGGGTTAATTTTAAAAAATTAGACCTAATTGAAATGCGTGCTAAAACCCGAAGGACTCACTGGGCAATTAGCCCTAATCCCAAAACGTCGTCATTCCCAAAATAAGTTTTATAATGGCCATTAGTACTAAATTGAAATAAAAATAAAAGGTTAGGGCCAAATTAAAATAAAAATAAAATGAAATTATAAATATTGAAAATGCGGAAGGATCAATTGGGCAATTAGCCCATCTATAAAAAACGCGCGGATCATTCACTTAAACGGCGCCATTTTGGTGCTTATTAACTAAGCAAAAATGACACCGTTTTCATAATACTATATAAATCAAATTTTGGCCCAAAATTTCATTTTAAGAGCTGGTTTTAAAAAAAAAAAACTTAAAATCCTCTGAAAGAGGAGAAGAGAAGAGCCTTCTGAGCTCTGGCCTCCGGCCAAGCTCCGGTCATCAGGCTGCACGTGCCACACACGCCGCCGTACACGGCGGTTGGAATGTTAAAAGCCTTCATTCTTTCAAGCGAATCACAGGTAATATTTTCTCTTTTTAAATACCGATAGTTTTTGTAAAAAACAATTCATATGTTTTGAACAAAAAGAAATAAACTATAGGGAACAAAATATATAACTAAAATCAACTTCTTCCAAAAAGAAACTGTTCGTATTTTTCTTGCATGCGTGTATCTATTTTTTTATTTTCTAAAAAAAAATCCCCCCATTACACTGAAGATATTTGGCTTTTATAGCCCCTGTTTTCTAAGTACAAATTTAGTGTATTCTTCTATTCGATTCCTTGCCATATTTGTTGTGTGTCTCTTTCCTTTTTTGCAGGTGACGACGAGAAAACCAGCGACGATCGGGCGCTGATGATGGCGCACTAGCGCGCCGATTGTGGCGCGAGATGAGGGGTCGCTGACTACGGCGTGATGATTGGGATCGTGCTTGCGGCGCGAAAGTTTCTGAAAACCCTAGGGTTTCCTGATTCAGTTTAGGCATTAGGCCTTCCTGGGCCTCGCTGATTTGGGTCTAGTTTGGGTATTTGGGCTAAAGGGTTTTAGGTGTAATGAGGTTCAAATGTGGGCTACCGGTGTGATTTGTAAATGGGCCATAAGTAGTGCTTCAATTGGGCTATGTAAATAGGCTAGTAATTTGGGTTTTGTAAATGGACTGTAAAAGAACTTTTATTATTTTTTTGTTCTTTGTTTATTTTACGGGCCGGGCAAATTTGGGCTATTATAGCTGCCCCTCTTTGCTCATTACTGTGTAACAGAAATAGAGCAAAGACTATAAAAGGACCAAATTTGCCTAGTTTTATCGGATTTTGACTTCATGGTCCTCAATCTGCTTTCCACAAACTCAATGACCCCATGCTGATATCTTTGATTTGCACCCCGTCTAATACAGAAACACCAAATCTGCTATCTTCGATCTGCCCTTTGTCAATACAGAGACGCCAAATCTGCTATCTTCGATTTGCTCCTCGTCCAATACAGAGACGCCAAATCTGCTATCTTCAATCTGCCCTCTGTTAATACAGAGACGCCAAATCTGCTATCTTCGATTTGCTCCCCGTCTAAAACAGAGACGCCAAATCTGCTATCTTCGATCTGCTCCCCGTCTAATACAGAGACGCCAAATCTGCTTTCTTCAATCTGTTCTTTGTCAATACAGAGACACCAAATCTACTATCTTCGATCTGCCCTCTGTCAATACAGAGACGCCAAATCTGCTATTTTCAATTTGCTCCTCGTCTAAAACAGAGACGCCAAATCTGCTATCTTCGATCTACTCCCCGTCTAATACAGAGACGTCAAATCTACTTTTTCGATCTGCTCTCCGTCAATATAGAGACGCCAAATCTTCTTTCTAGAGGATATAACTTGTAGAATGGGTATGTGCTTATGCCTAGTGATTAGGATGATATGATTGAAATGAGTCAAATGCTCTTAGTTAGACATATTATGATGCAAAATGAAAATGATTCCTACTTCGGATGTCATCACTTATTCACTCATCGAAGTTTCACTCGAAGTATCAATCATGCTCTGCTCATATGCTTTGAATCAAATTGGTCCTATTATACCATTCTTCGAATGTTTCGACCTGCTGGAGATGATCCTTTCCTAGGATTGAATCATTTGAATTGTCCACTCATTCTTTAGACTGAAGAAAAATTTTTTCGAGTACTTTCGACCGTCACTCATGGGAATTCTTCAAACAATTGTTCTGTTTTAGTTTCCCGTATTCTCTAGAGATTTCCAGAGTAATATGCAAAACTTCATTTGTAAAAATTTTAGTTCATCAATTATTATTTCAATGCAACACACTTTATGAATAATGGAAGACAAATAATTTGATCTTGAGAATAGTTAGATAAATAATCAAAAATACAAAAAGAAATTGATCTGAAAACATATCTTTGAGAAGAAAAAGAATCCAAAGATAGTAAACAGGACAAAAATCAGATGCCCCTCATATCACAGCTTGGGCTTCTGTATACAAACTCCATGAAGACTGTTTTGAGTTTAACATGTGTTTAGAAGATCCAAAGTACTTTGTTGATGCCCCAGTATGTAACACATTCCACTTCTTGTTGAATCTAGTATAGCAAGGTCACTGCATGCTTTTCAAATTTTGAGCTGCCCTTTTAGGTTTTCAACTCAAAAACCCCTTTGGTCTCAAGGCGCTCTTTGTGGGTTTTCACCTTAGCCTCTCCATTTTTTCTTTTTTTTTTTCTCTTTTTTTTTAGAAGTCTCAAAGCGCCCTTTGCGGGTTTTCACCTTAACTTCCCTTCTCTTTAAACAAAGTACTTCTTGAATGAGTCTAAATTCACTGGATTGGGTAAACTCTTCCCATCCATTTCTGTCAAAATCAATACACCACCAGAGAAAGCCTTCTTCACAACATACGACCCTTCCCAATTTGGCATCCATTTTCCTCTAAAATCCTTCTGTATGGGAAGAATCTGTTTTAGTACAAGCTCCCCTTCGTGAATTTTCTTGGACGAACTTTCTTATCATAAGCTTGCATCATTCGTTTCTGATACATCTGACCACGACGAATAGCCCTTAGCCTCTTTTCTTCAATCAAGTTCAATTGATCATATCGCGCTTCAATCCATTCTGCTTCATCCAGCTTTATCGCTCACAAAATTCGAAGAGAAGGTATTTTCACTTCAATAGGTAACACTGCCTCTATCCCATAAACCAATGAGAAAGGAGTTGCCCCAGTAGAGGTTCTGACGGATGTTCGATAGGCAAAGAGTGCAAATGGTAATTTCTCATACCAATCTCTGTAAGTCTCAGTCATTTTCCCCACTATCTTCTTAAAATTTTTGTTGGCAGCTTCCACTGCCCCATTCATTTTTGGGCGATATGGAGATGAATTATGATGTTTATTCTTGAATTGGCTGCAGACTTCTGCAATCATGCTATTACTCAAGTTCAATGCATTGTCTGATATAATCCTCTCAGGCATTCCATACAGACAAATAATCTATTTTTTCAAGAATCGACTTACTGCTGACTTGGTAACACTAGCATATGAAGCTGCCTCTACCCATTTTGTGAAGTAGTCAATGACCACGAAAATGAAACGATGCCCATTCGAAGCTTTTGGTGATATTGGCCCAATGACATCCATGCCGCACATGGAAAAGGGCCATGGAGAAGTCATAACATGCAAAGGTGAAGGTGGTACATGAATCTTGTCCCCATATATCTGGCATTTATGACATTTCTTTGCATAGCTAATACAATCTCCTTCCATAGTAGACCAATAGTATCCAAACCTCATGATTTGCCTTGCCATTGTAAAGCCATTAGCATGTGTCCCACAAACACCTTCATGTACTTCTTCCAAGATTTGTCTGGCTTCCACAGCGTCAACACATCTCAAAAGCACCTGATATTTCCTTCTTTTATAAAGGATGTCCCCATCTAGTACATATTCGCATGCTAACCTCCTCAAGGTTCTTTTGTCATTCTCAGTTGCTTGCTCAGGATATTCATGATTTCTCACATACCGTAATATATCTTGATACCAAGGATGGTCCTCCTTTTCCTCTTCTTCAATGTTACAACAATGAGCTGGGACCTCAGAAATACTCATCTGAATTGGTCTCACATCCTCTTTTTTATTCACTTTAATCATGGAAGCCAGTGTTGCTAAAGCATCTGCCATCTGATTTTCATCCTGTGGGAGATAATTGAAAGTGATGCTATCAAACTCTTCAAGTAACTCCAAAACTACCTTTCGATAATTAATCAATTTGGGGTCCCTTGTCTCCCATTCACCCCTAAGTTGGTAAATTACCAACACAGAGTCTCCATATACTTCCAGGGTTCTAATTTTTCACTCTTTGGCCGATCGGATCCCCATGATGCATGCTTCATACTCGGCCATATTGTTTGTACAGTCAAAATCCAATTTACATGTAAATGGATAATGATCACCATTTGAGGATACCAAGACTGCCCCAATTCCATTTCCTACCACGTTGGATGCGCCGTCAAAGTTCAGCTTCCATGGATATTCTTCAGTAGTTGCCATATACATCAATTCCTCATTAGGGAAATCAAAGCTCAATGGCTCATAATCTTCCAGAGCTCTGCTAGCCAGAAATTCTGCTATCATGCTTCCTTTTATAGCCTTTTAACTCACATAGACTATATCAAACTCTGAAAGCAGTACTTGCCACCTTGCCATTCTTCCATTTAGGGCTGTTGACTCCATCATGTACTTTAATGGATCAAGCTTCGAAATTAGCCAAGTCATATGATATAGCATATATTGCCTCAACCTTCGAGTCGTCTAGATTAAAGCACAACACAACTTCTCAATTGGCGAATATCTCATCTCACACTCTGTGAATTTATTACTGAGGTAATATATTGCCTTCTCTTTTCTTCCTGAATCATCATGTTGACCAAGCACACATCCCATAGAATTACTAAACACTGATAAGTACAGAATTAATGATCTATCTGGACTGGGCGGAGATGATACAGGAGTGTTTGACAAGTATTACTTAACTTTATCAAAAGCATTCTGGCATTCGTCATCCCAAGTACCTTGGTTGTGTTTTCTAAGAAGGCAAAATATAGGATCACATTTATCGGTTAATTGTGAAATAAACTGAGCAATATAATTCAGCCTTCTAAGAAAACCCCGAACTTCCTTCTGAGTACGTGGTGGAGGCAATTCTCGTATGGCTCTAACCTTGTCTGAGTCAACTTCTATTCCCTTTTTGCTGACCACAAAGCCCAATAACTTCCCCGACCTAGCTCCGAAGATGCACTTTGCCGGATTAAGTTTCAGCTGAAACTTCCTCAATCTCAGGACAACTTTCTCAAGACTTCAATATACTCCCTCTCTATTCGAGATTTAGCAATCATGTCATCAACATACACCTCAATCTCCCTATGCATCATATCGTGGAATAAAGTCACCATAGCCCTTTGGTATATCGCTCCTACATTCTTCAACCCAAAGGCCATTACCTTGTAACAAAAGGTGCCCCACAATGTTATGAAGGTGGTTCTATCCATGTCCTTAGGATGCATTTTTATCTGATTGTACCCTGAGAAGCCATCCATAAAGGAGAACAACAAATATCCTGCTGTATTGTCCACCAAAGTGTCGATGTACGGTAAAGGAAAATTGTCCTTTGGGCTAGCATTATTCAAATCTCTGTAATCAACACACATTCATACCTTCCCATCCTTCTTAGAGATGAGCACAATGTTAGCCACCCATTCTGAGTACTTAACCTCTTGTAGGAATCCAGCATCAAACTGTTTCTTAACTTCATCTTTTATTTTCAACACAATATCAGGCCTCATCTTTTGCAATTTTTGTTGGACTGGCTTACAATCCTGTCTTATGGGGAGACGAAGTACCACGATATCAGTATTCAACCCCGGCATATCCTGATATGACCATTCAAAGATATCTTTGAATTCATGTAGCAGCTCAACAAAACCTTGTCTCGTTTCCTTAGCAATGTGTGTCCCAATCTTCACCTCTTTTCCTTCCTCCAAGGCTACATTCTCTATTGCCTCTTTTTCACGGGGTAGGATTTGTTTCTCCTCTTGTTTCACCATTTTCAACAGATCTGGAGACACCTCACAATCCCTGTTATCTTCAAGATCCTAAGGTTCTTCTAAACACATGTCTTGCTCAAAAGAGAATTCAGAATTTGTAGTATCAGTGCTCATGTCATTGATATCTAGGGACTTGCGTGGTACTAAAGAATGTATAAAGAATGAATGAATTTTAAGAATGTTTATTTATGTGTTATGTATGAAATGAAAAAAAAATTTGAAAGAAAAAAAAGGTCAAAAGAATATTGATCAGTATAAAAGAATATTCACTCGGATTGATAACAAAAGTGTTTTATTGAAATGCAAATATCCGAACATGAGCCTATTTTACAAATGAAATCTTATTACTCCTAGGCTCTAGAGCAACAAGAGTGTTCCGAAAATTACTCTGAAAAATCTTTAAAAACTACAAGAAGTTCTTCTACAGTCCAATTGTTTAAAGGGCTTCCTGGTTCGTAAGGGTGAATGCCCTCAAGGTTTCTTCGTTCAGACTATTCATTATATACTGCATTGATATAATGACTTCCTTTTTCGAGCAGCCCTCTCTTAGGGTGAATTATCCCTCCTGATATAAAAGTCTGGGATATATGAGGGAATGTCATTGATCCCCACTCTACTTCTCTTCCATTTAAACGTGCCTTTCTTTCCTGACGCTTCTCTACTTCCTTCCTTCCTTCTATGCCTGTAATCTGGCCTGAAACCCAAGCTAAAATGATCTCTCTTTTCTTTTAGTTCTGGAACTTGAATTCCTCCTTGGAGATATCTTTCCAGTCCTTTTCCTGGTAAGGCTCCTTTCCCCACTGTCATCTGTAAACCTATTCTTGTGATCCTAGATATCTTAGGCACCGGCACCTCATTCCCCTCTAAAATGAATGTTGCATTAATGAATTCTAAGGAGCGAAGAGAACACTCAACAGCCTCCTCGTTTGCCTCTACATAGGGTGCGTCACTGGTGACTGCTACTATGATGTCTTCTTTCGCATTTATGGTGACCAGCCGTCCGTCTGTTACTAGCTTTAATTTCTGGTGCAAAGATGAGGGCACCGCTCCTGCCGAATGTATCCAAGGCC
This sequence comes from Gossypium longicalyx, assembly GCA_025698465.1. Classification (NCBI taxonomy): domain Eukaryota; kingdom Viridiplantae; phylum Streptophyta; class Magnoliopsida; order Malvales; family Malvaceae; genus Gossypium; species Gossypium longicalyx. The sequence goes on from CM046996.1 coordinate 55,832,004, forward strand.
TCTCCAACAAGCAATTATAAGAGGGCTTGATGTCCATCACTAAAAATTCTACCTCATAGGTGTTTGGCCCGATCATCAAAGGAATATCAACTCTTCCCATAACCTTTCTCTCTGTGACATCGAATGCTCTTACTACATTGTGGCATGTTTTCATATGAGAACTATCTATGGGTTATCTGTTCAATGTAGACAATTGTAGGACATTTAAGGTTGACCCATTATCAATAAGTAAACTCGGTAATGTATATCCTTTACAGCGAGTGGTGATGTGCAAAGCTTTAGCTGATCCCATGCCGCCAAGTGGAATTTCATCATCATTGAAATAAATGAAATTTTCAGCGCTTATGTTACTAATCAATCGATCCAACTTATTGATAGATATATCATTATTAACATAAGTCTCATTGAGCACCTTCATTAATGCCTCACGATGTACCTCTGAACGCAGAAGCAAAGCCAACACTAATATACGAGCTGGTTGTTTGCACAATTGTTCAACCACACTATACTCACTGTGTTTTAGGAATTTTAGAAACTCTCTAGCCTCTTTTTCCTTCACTGGTTCATTAACAAGTACCTCAGCCCTATTCTCCTTCTCAGCGTCAAAGGCTTTCACTTTTGTAGGCTCAACTCTGATGCCTTTTGCATCATAACGCTTCCCACTACGTGTGTAGGATCCTTTAATTTGAGCCTCCTTAGAAGTACTAGCTATATCTTCTCTCTCCGGTATTGTCACATTGCAGTTATAATTCCAAGGTACCCTCTTGTCACCCTTATAAAGAAAGGAAACGGGTTTGTGAATAATGACTTTTGGCACTGCTTGTGTCTCAACTTCATTATTCCTTGGTATAGAAATAATGATCCTTGGCCGGTTGATTCTTTGATTCTTTGGTTCACCTTCCAATGCGCATACATGTCCCTTATCTAAGCCAGCTTCATAAAATTTCAGGTCCTTATTATCTATAAGGCTTTGTATCAAAGCCTTAAACTCATCACATTCCTGGATCTCGTGTCCCTCTTCTTCATGGAACTCGCAGTAGTCCCTCACTCCTTTATTTCTTTCTCCAGAGATTATCATATCTCTTTTTACCATTTTTTCCCATATTACTTTCATCGGCATTCTTACCTCGGCCACGTCCTCTTTAATCCTTCTCATTCTAGTTTCCCCAATTGCATTTACCCCTTGATCACCATGGTTTGGAAACAGGTTCTCTGTACTAGGGGTGTCGTCAAATTTTAAGACCCCCATCTTGATCAGTCTTTCCACTGCTTTTTTAAAGCCAGTGCAATTTTCGATTGAATGCCCCGATATCCCTGCTTGGTATTCACATTTGGCGTTTGCATTGTACCATTTGGGATATGGGGGTTGCAGTGGTTTCAAATAAAAAGGAGCTATTGAATGCGCATTAAATAGACTTTGATAAAGCTCCCAATATGTCACCGGGATAAGCGTAAATGAGACCTTCTCAGAATTTTGTCTCGAACTAGATCCCTGCTTTTAGGAATCCTATTGCCCAACTGTAGTTGCTCTAGGCTGACTAACCGTAATCACTTTTGAATTATAACTACTCGTATTGTTCACCTCATTATCTTTCCTTTTTGGGGTCAATCTTTTAGTAGTTTCCCCCTCTATCTTACCACCCCTTATAGCGTTCTCAATCATTTCTCCTGCCATAACTATATCTGCAAAGCTCTTGGTGGTACTTGCAATCATATGAGTAATGTATGGAACCTTCAAGGTGTTAATAAACAGCATGGTAGTTTCTTTCTCCAAAAGCAGTGGTTGAACTTGCATGGCAACCTCCCTCCACCTCTGTGCATATTACCTAAAGCTCTCATTGGGCTTCTTTTCCATGTTCTGCAAAGTGATTCTGTCAGGAGTCATATCAGTCACATGATTATATTGCTGCATAAAGGCTTACGCTAAGTCTCTCCAAGAACCAATCCTTGCGCGACTCAATTGATTGTACCACCTAGCCGCCGCCCCAACAAAATTATCCTGAAAATAATGGATCAATAATTGATCATTGTTTACATAGCCAGTCATCCGCCTACAGAAGATGGTGATATGGGCCTCAGGGCAAGTAGTCCCGTTGTATTTCTCAAATTCTGGCATCTTGAACTTATGAGGAAGCACCAAATCTGGGACCAAACTCAAGTCCTTGGCATCAATTCCCTGACGATTATCAGCGCTTTCTAATGCCTTAAATTTCTCCTCCAACCATCTACAACGTTCCTCTAATTGCCTTGATGATTCGAGTCTCATCTCTTCCCTCTCAGCTGCATCTAAATCAGGAATGACTGGATTGGTAGGGTTATCTCCCGGGTTGAATCCCGAGCCAGTTTGAAAGTTCATGGGTATTTCAGCATCGACTTGCCCATGTTGAGGCCTTATTGTGATAGACGGCCTTCGGGGGTATGCCTCAGGTTGAGTTTGCACATGAGGTGAAGTAAAACTAGGAGGATGATCCTCATTATCCTCTTCAGTGATAGTCATAGGGGCCTTTCCTTTATCCGTTGCCTCCTTCAGCAACTGAGCCATTTCAGCCATCATATTTCTTTGGGCCTCCAACATTTGATCCTTCATCTCTTATTGGATTTTTTTCAATTATTCCTGCAATTGCTCTTGCATTTCTTTCTGGATCTGCTCAAGTCTTTGATCCATATTCTTTGTTTTAGTGCGTGTACCGTAAGGATGTGTTGCTTCCAGGTTTTCTTTCTCTCTCTCTCTCTCTCTCTCTCTCACTCTCTCTATCTCTCTCTCTCTGTAATTTTAACTAATTAGGGTCCTTCTATAAATTGGAATACATATGATGCGATGAGATGCAAATACATGAATGCAAAAAAAAGATATCGATTCTGATTCAGTTTCTTTTAGAAAATGTTATTTAAGAAACAAAAATCTTTACACAAAATGAATTACAAATACGCTTTCGCCCTCAGGCCTAGAGTTTTAACCCTATCCAATAACAAAGCTAACTCTCGACCTCTATCTAACACTAACTCATACTTTGCACTCAATACATTAGCTTGCATTGCCAGGTCTTGCAAATGATCAGCAACCCCTCGAATCTGGTCTATGCCTTCTCCCATGAGATAGTCCCTATCTCTGACTTGATCTTGAAAATGGTGAAGCTCTCCCTTCCAATGTCCTTCTCTTGCCTCGAGCTGTTCAATCTGAAGTTCACAGTTCTACAATGCTGCTTCCAACCCTCCAATATTGTGCTTCATTTCCTCGATCTTGTTTAGACTTGCCTTTAATTCGACCGCAGAGTTACGACTTCGATGATGATGAAGAGATCGTCCAAGCTTAGTCACCTTAGCTTTTGATCCTTGATTCTCCCTCTCTAGGGCCTGATTCTGTGCCTGCATCTCTTGAAACTTCTTCTCCCAATACTCGGCTTTGGATTTTTCTTCTTGAACCTCTTGTTGCCACTGCTTTGAAGACTTCCCCAATCCAGCTTTCTTCATTGATAGTTGTATCCTCTTATATTGCGTCTTCAAGTCATCTCGGTCTTCCTCAATCTTCCTCTTTTCTTTCCTTACTTTTTTGCCTCAATTTTCTGAACGTCGACGTCTAAGCTTAGGTACATCTTCTCCTCTTCAAGCCTTTCTATCTTTCTCCTAAGCTCTAAATTATTCCTTTCGAACTCTTGATTTATGACCTCTAACTCCGATGGAATCACTCATAAATTCTCTTCCATTGATCGAGCAGCCCCCAAATTCGGCCTAGGGATGTTATCATTGATCCTCTTGCTAAACCACCCTGTGTACTCAAGAGTTGTAGTCGGGCCTTCAGTCAGAATCTTCACACAGCAAATCTTCTTCCAAGCCTCGGAAATCTCTCGCATCTTCTTCTTATAATGATCCCCCTTATATGAGAAATCACTCTGAGCTAACCCCTGTGTTGTCGGTATAAACTACCCTGCTTAGTATTGTCTTAGGACGAGTAATGGCTTATAACCAACAACTCCCCAAATTCCAGGAAGAGGTACCCAATCAAAGTTTTCGCAACGGTAAAGGACTTCATTAGGAGCCATCCAAGGGGCTTTCCACATAACATCTTCCTCTCGGAGATTTTGAAGTATTTCCATCCTCCTTTCCTCTGTAATGTCGTCCCTCCTTGGAGTAACTGCTGCTTCTTTTAAGGGAGAATAATCGTCAAAGAACACTCGGCAATGAACCTTATCAACCTTTCAAAAGTGACTGTGAAACCATACTAACAACAACTGTGCACATCCAATAAATCTACCTTCACCAGCTCTCCGACATGCACTCAAGGATCTAAATGTCTCGGCTAGGATTGCAGGCACAGGTGTGTTCTGTTTACCAAGTCTATCGAATAAATCTGCAACTGCTTCATCTATGTGCCCTCTAGCTTTTGGGAAAATCACCAAACCATATATACTTAAGGCCAAGACATCAACCCTCTTCTTCACATCTGGGTGTGCCGATATCAGATCCCTCAAACTTGCCCACGGAATGCATTTACCATCACCCTTTTGTTGGATTCGAGCTGCGGCCCACTGTTCACTTATCCCTGTGACCATCATTAATTTCTTCACGAAAGTTGGGAGATTAGCAGCCCTAACATAAGGTTTGTTACCTTGAATTTTTGGACAGCGAAGCAAGGTCGTATACTCCTCCAAAGTAGGTACTAAATCTACCTCTCCAAATGTAAAACAACTATAAGCAGGGTTCCAAAACTGTACCATAGCTAGAAATAGAAGCTTATCCACCTTGATGTCTAACAAATAGGGAAGATCTCCATAATTCTGGTAGAACAGCTGCTTAACCTCGTCATCCCATTGGGCCCAAATGTCCTTCGACTCCTGAAACTCATTCTGTGTTGAACTAATATGAGTGAAGTCCCACAAATCTGACGTATACCCTTCGGTGACACTATCTCCCTTCTCTAACTGGGTTTTCTCTAACAACGCACAAACAGAAGCGTTGTCCTCCACTTTATCAAGATATTCGTTCCTTATTACAAAACTTTCTAATCTAGAAATCAAACCGTGAATCGATACCTTTAAATGTTGAGTGACATGCAATGATAGCAAAATAAAATAAGTCAGTATCATATATAAAAGGTATAATAAACAAACACTTATAAGGGTAGCTTACTAAAGGCTATCACTATACTCCCTAGGGTAAGTGCTTAAAGTTCACTATATGTGTTTCAATTCTAAAGCGAGGGTACCTGAACCAGCAGATTCCTCGGTCCTCACCCATTATAGGCTCATATGGACCAAGTTCGGTTCAAGGGGACACATTTCCCTATGGCTATGCAGAGATGAAAATCTCACGAAGACATAGGTACGGATGTATCCCGGAAGTAATCCGCTAGCCCATGCGGAGGTGAAAACCTCACGAAAGCGTAGCTTCTCACTCCCACTTAAGGGTACGACCACAGCGGTTATGCAAATACAATGTGTGCGAAATTAAAATAACAAACATATGCAACAAACACATGTGAAAAGATCGATATTTTAAAAATTTCCAAACTTTTGACATTAAGAAAAAAAATAACCAATTTCTTGGCTTGACTCTCTTATGACGTCCCCAGTGGAGTTGCCAAGCTGTCGCAACCCTTTCTTAAAAGTGAGAATTTTGAAAACGGGAGTCGCCCCCCAACCTTTTTAGGTGTGATCGGATCATCTTATAAAACATTTTGCTCTACGAAAATGTGAGAAAATAGGTTCGGGAGTCGGTAACATACGAGGAAGGATTAGCACCCTCACAATGCCCAAAATTGGTACCGAATTGAATAATTTTTGTTTTAATGTCAAAAGTTTGAAGGAATTTAGAAATAAGATCCCTTTTTTAAAACGGTAATAATTTGAGTTGAAAATCAAGATTCCTTCGCTCCAAAAGAACACAAACATCACATCCAGCATGATTGGACACGATATTCTTAAACTTTCGTAACTGAAATCATCTCGTGATTTACAAAATCTATTTAGAAGGATATTTTTAGACATTTAGACGAACGAGAAATCACAACCCAGCATTTTAGGGCACTACTTCCCGAATTCCTAAATACCAAAACATTGCCTCATTTTTAAAATTCTTTTGGATTAAATGAAATATAAATTTTATAATAATGATGTATTTAACATATTACAAGATACTACTAAACAATATAAACTATATGATACATTCTTTAACATTTCATGCAAAATATACCTTAGAAAACAATGAATATAACAATATAAATTATATAATGCATATAAAATAATATTTCATGCAAATATAACTTAAAATAACAACATAAATAGTCAATTTTCATGCAAATATATAAAAACAATAAATAACATAAAAATAACAAATAATTTTTTGAGATAAAATTAACATATTAAAATGATACTAAATAAATCCAAAAAGGACACAAAAATAAATAAACAAATTATAAACATATAAAAATAAGTAAAAAAAAAAGATAAAAACTAAATACAATTAAAATTAAATGAAGTATTAAAAATAAAACAATAGATAAATAATAAAGGAGAAAATATTTTAAAATGGTTAATATATATAAAAATATACTATATGATGTAATAATTTAATATATATTTTATAAAATAATATTATATATAATAGGAATAAAACTTTATAGTAAATTTTAGAGTATTACATACTAAATTTTTAATAATGATATATAAAAAGTAATATTTACTAATAATTTACAAATATTTTTAAAAATTTTACATAATAATAAATAATAAATAATTATGTAATATATAATAAAATAAAAATAATATAATGAATAATATATATAATAAAATGATATATAATAAAATGTATAAATCAAAATATATAATAAAATGTAAATAATATAACAAATAATGCACAAATAAAAATAAAAATAATATATATAATAAATTTTTTACATATATAAATAATGTTTATAGTAAAAATAAATAATGCATATAATATTTAAAATAAATAAATTATATAAAAAAAATTTCCAAAGGATTAAAATGAAATAAAAATAAAACTATAGGGTTAATTTTAAAATTTTGGACCTAATTGAAATGCGTGCTAAAATCCGAATGACTAACTAGGCAATTAGCCCTAATCTCAAAATGACGTCGTTCCCAAAATAAGTTTTATAATGGCCATTAGTACTAAATTGAAACAAAAATAAAAGGTTAAGGCCAAATTAAAATAAAAATAAAATGAAATTATAAATATTGAAAATGCGGAAGGATCAATTGGGCAATTAGCCCATCTACCAAAAACACGTGGATGCTCCCCGGATCACGGTTCAACGCGCGGATCCTTCACTTAAACGGCGCCGTTTTGGTGCTTATTAAACTAAGCAAAAACGACACCGTTTTCATAATACTATATAAATCAAAATTTGGCCCAAAATTTCATTTTAAGAGCTAGTTTAAAAAAAATACTTAAAATCCTCTGAAAGAGGAGAAGAGAAGAGCCTTCTGAGCTCTGGCCTCCGGCCAAGCTCCGGTCATCAGGCTGCACGTGCCACACGCACTACACGTGCCGCCGTACACGGCGGTTGGAAGGTTAAAAGCCTTCATTCTTTCAGGCGAATCACAGGTTGTAACACCCTGAATTTGGGCCTAGAAGTTTTGGGCCTTGACCATGGAAGCGGTTGAAGGCAGCTTATAATATTTTCTTGTGCATGTAAATTTCGTTAACGAAGGCTTGTTTTAGTGGTTAGGTGTGCTGAGAAGTGTTGGAGAAGTCCTAGGTTCAAACTTAGACTCTAGCAGAAATTTTGGTTTAAGGTGAATCAAACCCTGGGTGTAGTAGGTAGGCCTTAAGAATATTGTTGGAGAAATTGTGCCACAAAAAGCCTTGTGGTCTAGTGGCAAAGGAGCGCCACATAAGAGGTAGGAAGGTGGCGTCATAGAGTTGGCAAAGAGGTCCAGGGTTCGAAACTCATGGCAATCAAAGAGTATTTATTTTGCTAACAGGGAGGCGACAAGAGTTGGTGTTGAATTTAAACTCTGATGATGGAGGGATCCCACATCGGGAGGCTAACATAAGAGTGGATGTGAAGATGGCTTTAAATAGAGAGAACCATGAGGAGAGTAAAGGAACCTTTCTTGGCTGATCCCTTTCGCTTTATGGCGTGCTCGTTTGGGTTGGGCGTCGGCTAAGAGTTCTCGGAGCGCGGATTAACTCCAGTCTCCTATCAGGTGTGTATTTCTCACTACTCTAGTTGTAGGATGGCTACTTCGGGCCGCGATGGGCCGAAAGAGGCCATGTTGGCCCAATGGGCCTACGGGCCCAATTGGATAAGTTGTTCGATTGTGTACTAAATATTGGACTAGGCTAGGTGAATCTCATATTTGTGGCTAGATTTGGGCTAAAAGGGCCACACGAGCATGTGGGCCCATTTGGTTCGAGAATGGGCTTTAGGCCCATTCGTATTGTTATCCCTGTTTAGAATACTTTAGTTTACTGAAAGACCCCTGTAGGGTAGAATTACTGAAATACCCCTGTAGGGTAGAATTACCAAAATACCCTTGTAGGGTAAAAATACTGAAATACCCCTGTAGGGTAGAATTACTGAAATACCCCTGTAGGGTAAAATTACTAAAATACCCCTGTAGGGTAGAATTACCGAAATACCCCTATAGGGTAGAATTACTGAAATACCCTTGTAGGGTAGAATTACCAAAATACCCTTGTAGGGTAGAATTACCGAAATACCCTTGTAAGGTAGAAATATCGAAATACCCTTGTAGGGTAGAATTACTAAAATACCCCTATAGGGGAGAATTACTAAAATACCCCTGTAGGGTAGAATTACTGAAATACCCTTGTAGGGTAGAAATACCGAAATACCCCTGTAGGGTAGAATTATCGAGATACCCTTATGGTGTAAAATTACCATTTTGCCCCTAAGGTGTTAAATGACTGTTTTGCCCTTGTGGGCAAGTGACTGACTTGGACAGGGTGGTTGACGAATTTGATTGTGAATATATGTTGGTGATATGAATGACTTGACTGTGATTGTTTGATTCAAATATGGGCATGACATTCTACATACATGACATGTTGCATTGGTTGGATTATATTGATGGAGGAAGCGTTCTAGCAGCCTCGCTGCAATCTGGTGGCCTCACCACATATATCTGTTCTAGTGACTTCATCACAATATCTGGCAGCCTCGCTGCAATGTGGTGGCTTTGCCACATATATAAATAGATATCTATTTTGGTAGCCTCGCAACAATATTTGTATCTGGTGACTTCGTCACAATATCTGGCAGCCTCGCTGCAATTTCATTGATGTGTAGCGGTTGGGTGGGTCGAGTAGTCTCCTTACATGGTGTAAGGCTGGTACGGGGGTGTATACGGTTGGATATGGGTTGGGATTGCATTCACATTCGATTCTCGATTCATTTACATTCGACATCGATTCTCGATTCTCATTACCTAATTCGATTCGATTCTTATTCGATTCGATTCGATTCTCACACCGATTCTAATTCTAATTCTCATTTTGATTATAGTTCGATAATGTTTCTTATTCTCAGAATGGGCTAAGGCCCATCCGCACTCGTCATATAATGGGCTAAGGCCCAATTGATACCGAAACCGTAAGTAGGGTCAGCCGACTTTTAATTCTTTTATATGATGGCTGTTCCTTTTATATAGTAGGGATTTCACATCGAGTTTTTCGTAAACTCACCCCGCTTATTAACCTTTCGTAATTTCCAGCCTTAGACGGATCGGAGTCATGCGGGGCTCGAGGAAGCCACACACACCGCTTTATGTTACGCTTTTGATTATTACTTTTAAATGTTTTTATGATGGTTGTAGTAAAGCCGTTGTAATTTTCTGGATTTCAAATTTGGAATTTTATTTATTGATCTTATAATTGCTAGTATTAGAACACGGTTTTCCAAAGCAATTACTGTTGTTCAAAACATCCCGTATCCGTAATTATTTTTAAATTAAGCTTCTGCAACTGCCAAGATTTTTACAAAGTTGCTAAGAATGTTATTCAGTTGAGGTTTTCTAACAAGGTTTAAAAAGGGTATAAGTTTTTAATTATTAAGAAGAGTTTTTAATGGAAACATGGTTTTCGAAAAACACTTCAATGTGGCACGCCAGATTCGAGCCAAACTTCTAGGCCAGGTTTGGGGTGTTACATTTAGTGGTATCAGAGCCACGTTGCAACAATGCGGCTGTGGATTGGGTTTTCGAAGGTTGAATTTTAGAAAATTATTTTCAACCACGTGGTCTGTTTGAAGTATTTCTCTTCAAAAGTGTGGCACACAGAGTCTCTGGCGTCGAATCCGTAAGTCTTCTGAATACTTTTGTCTGTTTAGAAATTGAAATACTGTGTATTCCTTAGACATTGGTCTGAATTTAAATTTGGTATTTATTTGATGTGGATGTGATGTTTGGATATAGAAATTGTATATATGTGTGATAAATATGTGTCTCCTTCAGTGAATAAGTGTTGTATGTATGAGATATTTCCAGTTCTAGTTGAAGTGTGATAGTGATAGTAGGATCAGAGTGCGTAGTGGTAGCATAGTAGGGTAGATGTTACACGACTACCCGGTTAGATGGAAATTTCGGGGACGAAATTTCTTTAAGGGAGGTAGAGTTGTAACACCCTGAATTTGAGCCTAGAAGTTTTGGGCCTTGACCATGGAAGCTGTTGAAGGCAGCTTATAATATTTTCTTGTGCATGTAAATTTCGTTAATAAAGGCTTGTTTTAGTGGTTAGGTGTGCTGAGAAGTGTTGGAGAAGTCCTAGGTTCAAACTTGGACTCTAGCAGAAATTTTGGTTTAAGGTGAATCAAACCCTGGGTGTAGTAGGTAGGCCTTAAGAATATTGTTGGAGAAATTGTGCCACAAAAAGCCTTGTGGTCTAGTGGCAAAGGAGCGCCACATAAGAGGCAGGAAGGTGGCGTCATAGAGTTGGCAAAGAGGTCTAGGGTTCGAAACTCATGGCAATCAAAGAGCATTTATTTTGCTAACAGGGGGGCGACAAGAGTTGGTTTTGAATTTAAACTATGATGATGGAGGGATCCCACATCGAGTGGCTAACATAAGAGTGGATGTGAAGCTGGCTTTAAATAGAGAGAACCATGAGAAGAGTAAAGGTACCTTTCTTGGCTGATCCCTTTCGCTTTATGGTGTGCTCGTTTGGGTTGGGCGTCGGCTAAGAGTTCTCGGAGCGTGGATTAACTCCAGTCTCCAATCAGGTGTGTATTTCTCCCTACTCTAGCTGTAGGATGGCTACTTCGGGCCGCGATGGGCCGAAAGGGGCCATGTTGGCCCAATGGGCCTACGGGCCCAATTGGATAAGTTGTTTGATTGTGTAGTAAATATTGGACTAGGCTAGGTGAATCTCATATCTGTGGTTAGATTTGGGCTAAAAGGGCCACACGAGCGTGTGGGCCCATTTGGACTGAGAATGGGCTTTAGGCCCATTCGTATTGTTATCCCTGTTTAGAATACTTTAATTTACTGAAAGACCCCTGTAGGGTAGAATTACTAAAATACCCCAGTAGGGTAGAATTACTGAAATACCCCTGTAGGGTCGAATTACCAAAATACCCTTGTAGGGTAAAAATACAGAAATACCCCTGTAGGGTAGAATTACTGAAATACCCCTGTAAGGTAAAATTACTGAAATACCCCTGTAGGGTAGAATTACCGAAATACCCATGTAAGGTAGAATTACTGAAATACCCCTGTAGGGTAGAATTACCAAAATACCCTTGTAGGGTAGAATTGCCGAAATACCCTTGTAAGGTAGAAATACCAAAATACCCTTGTAGGGTAGAATTACTGAAATACCCCTATAGGGTAGAATTACTAAAATACCCCTGTGGGGTAGAATTACTGAAATACCCTTGTAGGGTAGAAATACTGAAATACCCCTGTAGGGTAGAATTATCGAGATACCCTTGTGGTGTAAAATTACCATTTTGCCCCTAGGGTGTTAAATGACTGTTTTGCCCTTGTGGGCAAGTGACTGACTTGGACAGGGTGGTTGACGAATTTGATTGTGAATATATGTTGGTGATATGAATGACTTGACTGTGATTGTTTGATTCAAATATGGGCATGACATTCTACATACATGACATGTTGCATGGGTTGGTTTATATTGATGGAGGAAGCGCTCGCACCTCGCCGCAAATCCGTGGCCTCGCCACATATATCCGTTTCTAGTGACTTCATCATAATATCCGCACCCTCATTTTGCATCCTCCGTGGCTTCGCCACATATATAAATATATATCTATTCTGGTGGCCTCGCCACAATATTTGTATCTGGTGACTTCGTCACAATATCTGGCAGCCTCGTTGCAATTTCTGTGGTGTGTAGCGGTTGGGTGGGTCGAGTAGTCTCCCCACATGGTGTAAGGCTAGTACGGGGGTGTATATGGTTGGATATGGGTTGGGATTGCATTCACATTCTGATTCTGATTCTGTTACCTAATACTGATTCTGATTCTGTCACCTAATTCTGATTTTGGTTCTGATTCTGATTCTGTCACCTGATTCTAATTCTAATTCTCATTTTGATTCTAGTTCTGATAATGTTTCTTATTCTTTAATGGGCTAAGGCCCATCTGGTACTGTCTGTTATAATGGGCTAAGGCCCAATTGATACTGAAATCGTAAGTAGGGTCAGCCGACTTTTAATTCTTTTATATGACTCGATCGTTCCTTTTATATAGTAGGGGATTCCACACTCGAGTTTCGTAAACTCACCCCGCTTATTAACCTTTCGTAATTTCCAGCCTTAGACGGATCGGAGTGCGAGGGGCTCTGAGGAAGCCACACACACACCGCTTATGTTACGCTTTTGATTATTACTTTTAAATGTTTTTATGTTGGTCGTAGTAAAGCCGTTGTAATTTTCTGGATTTCAAATTTGGAATTTTATTTATTGATCTTATAATTGCTAGTATTAGAACACGGTTTTCCAAAGCAACTACTGTTGTTCAAAACATCCCGTATCCGCAATTATTTTTAAATTAAGCTTCTGCAACTGCCAAGATTTTTACAAAGTTGCTAAGAATGTTATTCAGTTGAGGTTTTCTAACAAGGTTTAAAAAGGGTATAAGTTTTTAATTATTAAGAAGAGTTTTTAATGGAAACATGGTTTTCGAAAAACACTTCAATGTGGCACGCCAGATTCGAGCCAAACTTCTAGGCCGGGTTTGGAGTGTTACACAGGTAATCTTTTCTCTTTTTAGATACCGATAGTTTTTGTAAAAAACAATTCAAATGTTTTGAAGAAAAAGAAATAAACTATAGGGAACAAAATATATAACTAAAATCACCTTCTTCCAAAAAGAAATTGTTCGTATTTTTCTTGTATGCATGTATCTGTTTTTGTATTTTCTAAAAAAAAATCCCCCCATTACAGTGAAGATATTTGGCTTTTATAGCCTCTGTTTTCTAAGTACAAATTTGGTGTATTCTTCTGTTCGATTCCTTGCCATATTTGCTGTGTGTCTCTTTCCCTTTTTGCAGGTGACGACGAGAAAACCAGCGACGATCTGGTGCTGATGATGGTGCACTAGCGTGCCGATTGTGGCGCGAGATAAGGGGTCGCTGACTACGGCGTGATGATTGGGATCGTGCTTGCGGCGCGAAAGTTTATGGAAACCCTAGGGTTTCCTGATTCAGTTTAGGCATTCGGCCTTCCTGGGCCTCGCTGATTTGGGTCTAGTTTGGGTATTTGGGCTAAAGGGTTTTAGGTGTAATGAGGTTCAAATGTAGGCTACCGGTGTAATTTGTAAATGGGCCATAAGTAGTGCTTCAATTGGGCTATGTAAATAGGCTAGTAATTTGGGTTTTGTAACTGGACTGTAAAAGAACTTTTATTATTTTTTTGTTCTTTTTTTATTTTACGGGCTGGGCAAATTTGGGCTATTACAGATACTATTTAATCATTTTTTTTTATTTATATAAATTTTTTGTTTATTATTTATAAAATTGGCATAATAAAAATTTTAATAATCAATATTTATACATTGTATCAATTTAGTTTTGATTCTAAAAGTAACCTCTAACTTTTACACCTTGTATAATTTGATTTTATTTTTAGTTTTGTTTTTTTTATGACTCTTTCACCTTAAAAGCTAAAAAAATAAATTTATCAATTAAATTTGATCCAAAATATATTAAAATTAAAAATATAAAAATTTTATCTTTTTTTTTTTGATGTTTTAAATTTAACTTTGAATGTTACACAAAAAAACAAAACTGTAAAAAATACAAAATTGCACTATATTTATGTTAGGGAGTTGAATTTTTTAGAATAAAGATTAAATTGACACAATGTATAAACGATGAGAGCTAAAATTACTATTATGTCAATATTAAAAGCTGTCAAAGTTTTATAAAATGTTCGGCGATGGAATCCATCAAACTGGTTGAATCAAAAAATGATGGTTTAACCCAATATCCTATATACTAAACGACCCGTCATTGCAATGGATTAGTGACTCCTCCTTCGACATACGTACTAAGTCGTGGCATTAGCTAGCATGTACGATAGTTTAACATAACTATCAATCAAACAAGCCCTTCTTGAGGAAAAACCGAGAAAAGGTTACCTAAAAGCCATCGTATAACCGAAGAAAATCCTCCCTAGATTAAACTCAAACATTATGACGCGTCCAACTTAAGGCCTCGTTGGCTTTATAATAAGGACCAATCCCACAATCGTAGTTATGTTTTAGGGAAAACGTTAAACTCCTAGGATTAACCCGAGTTGGAAGTCGCTGAGTTGATAAGATAATTGCTGGCTTCATGTTGTTTTTCTTTATATTTGGTATAAGTCCAACATTGATACGCTCGATCTTTTTATATATATATTTGAACAATCATGCTTATGTTCAAAAATTAATATATGCTGAAAAGAAATAAAAATTAAGGCAATATAAAGGGTTAAATTACTTTTTGAGATCTGAACTTGACAAATTTTCCCATATTGTGGAATCCTAAACCTTAAATTTGACAATTGATTCTACTTTGGGGCTTGGATATTTTTATCTAAATTAAACCTTGAATTTTGTAGTTGTTCTCACAATGGGGTTTGGAATTTTTTTTGGTTCAAGTTAGTCCCTAAAAACCCTAGAGTTTAGGCCCCTAAAAACCCTAGAGTTTAGGCCCCAATGTGGGAACAATTCTCAAGTTCAGGGACTAACTTGGAAAAAAAGTTCAAGCCCCAAAGTGGGAACGATAACCTAATTCAAGTCTCAACGTAAGAACAATTTACCAAGCTCAAAACCTAACTTTGGCAAAAAAAAGTTCAGACTCGAATGTAAAAAAGTTACTAAATTAGATCCAAATAGTGATTTAATCTTAACATATATGATATTTTGTGTAGGAAAATTTAGAGCAGTGTTTGCATCCATACCTTTCCCCATCTTTGCAGCACTTTATTTTATACTTTTCAGCCTTGTAGGTATGTATTAATTTTAACCATACCTACCCATTTTTATCCCAACCTTAGATTGTCAATCCTAGAAACCGGACCGATGGTATTGAAGTTAAATTATAGATTAGAAATAGAGTAAATAGAAACCACGTTAGTAATTAGGACTAAATAGGAATAATAGCGAAGTAGAGAAGTTAAATAGGTAAATTAGGACTAATGTTTAGAGGGGGATTTATTAAAACAAGGGTAGAATTAGGAGGGATCTATAGGATAAATAAACCAAGTTTATAAATGAATTTGGCTATATAAGCTGTCACTGCTCATTTGCTTCTCGTGTTTTAATTTTCTTTTTTATTATTTTCTTTCTTTTTACACTTTCTTCATTTCAAAAGCTGTTGCATTCGGTAGTTAATTTTCCCTCAAAATTTTATTGCGCATTAGATTCACTTATTTCTTCCATGCATTGTGTGAATCTCATCTATGCGTTGAACGAACTCTTAGCATGAATATATGTCTGTGTGTTTTTACATGCTATGCGAACCTTGGGTAAAATGTATACATACATCCAGGGTTAGGTTAAATATATGATATATATAGCCCTTTAAATTTTGCTATATAATATAATTTGTGTGTATTTTTATATATTATATACATGTTGTTTTATGCTTAATTTTTTGTTTTGCAAGCTATTCTATGATGCGTTACGGTACTATGAGCTCTATTAAAAATTGTGAGCCTAAAATGACGTGATTTTTAAATGTGTATTACTACGAGATGTTGGCATTGTGAATTTTTGGAACCATTAGATATAGTTGGCATGCCAAAGGATCGTGAGTGCTCACCTATGTAATGTGATAGGGCATTATGGCCCAATGATTTGATGGAGAAATAAGGGAATGTCGAGTAATGCTTCATTCATTAGGGATCGTAAGAGTGTGTTTTTGGAGAGTGTGAGCATTCGTGCTACACTTATATGGCAATTTGAGTGACTCTATGAGTCTTAGGGTGTGTTTTAGGAGAATCGTTTATCCAATGAGTATATTATTTAATTATGTTCCATTTTCACGAATTGCTAATATATCACTAAACTAAAAGGGGTTGATTATATGTGAATTAATGACAGGCAAACCGATTGTATGCAAACCGCCTACGTGTAGAACTGTTCATGTGTGAACTGTTTTATGCAATCTGTCTAGAGGTGAGTTATTTAGTTTGTGAATTATTGAAGTGTTTTCTTCTGTTGTGTACATGTGTATTCACTGAGCCTTCGCAAGCTCATCTTTTTTAGCAGTGGAAAAGTGATAATAGTATGTATTTTAAATAAAAATCGGGTGTTTATACTTAACTATATAGTGGTATCCTTAAATTCTATTTACATGTTGTAGACACTCAATTTTGCCCGGGCCCAGAAATAAGTCCAAAAATAAAAATAATAAACCCAAAAAAAAACGAAGTCCAAGTTCAGTCCAGAATTACAAGTCCCATTACTTGAAAAGATTTAAGGTCCATCTACAAGCTTGACTCATATGGAAATATAATCTTCAATGATATACAATCTTAGATATGATTACAATCATAGATATGATATGCAATCTTAGATATGATACAATCTTAGATATGATTGCAATATTAGATATGATATGCAATCTTAGAAGATATGATTTTGTAATCTTAGAGATTTAATTTGTAGATACCTTTTAATCTTAGCCGTTGATGTAATTGATCTGTACCGTTGGATTTGAGGAAGTTCAACTATAAATAGAGGCCTCTCCCCTCATTGTAAAAAAGACTGGACTTCACTGGAGTTTTGGGAAGCAATAAGAATTCTTAAGAACATTCACTCAAATTTCTCTCCCTCTTGCGTTCTTATTTTATACAGTTTGCTCTTATTTATTCTTAAGAACATTCACTCAAATTTCTCTCCCTATTTCTATTTTATTTTTTAAATAATTTTAGTATTATATCAAACTATTTTTTTATTAAATTCTATATTATTCATTGTTTTAAAATATATATTTCATTTAATTGAAAAAGTTTTTCTTAAATAAGGCAATGTTTGGTGTTTAGAAATTCGGAAAATAGTGCCCTAACATGCTGGGTTGAGATTTTTCGTTTGACTAAATAACCAACTATCCTTTTAATAAATTTTCAAAATCATGAGATAATTTTAGTTATGAGGATTTAAAACATCGCGTCCTAACATGCTGGATGTAATGTTTGTATACTTTTGGAACAAATGAATCTCAAGTTTCAACTTTAAATTGTTCAAGTTTTAAAATCTTTTCAAATTTTCAACATTAGGACAATAAATAATAAATTCGGTACCAATTTTGGGCGTTACGAGGGTGCTAATCCTTCCTTGTGCGTAACCGACTCCCGAACCTATTTTCTTGAATTTCGTAGACCAAAATGTTTTATAAAGGTGATCCAATCACACCTAAAAAGGTTGGTGGCGACTCCCATTTTCATTTTTCAAAAAGTCGAACCCCGTTTTTTGAACAATCCTTTAAAGAACGGTTTTGACAGCTTGGTGACTCCACTGGGGACCTATAAGAGAGTCAAGCCAAAAATTGATTATTTTCTGTCTTAATGTCAGAAATTTGGAAAAGTTTTACAATACGTCATTTTTACATGTGTTTGTTGCATATGTTTGTTATTATTTACGCACGCATTGCATTTGCATGACCGTTGTGGTCACACCCTTAAGTGGGAGTGATAAGCTATGCTTTCGTGAGGTTTTCACCTCCGCATGGGCTAGTGGATTGCTTCCGGGATACATCCATACCTATGTCTTCGTGAGATTTTCATCTCTGCTGGTTTAGGTACCCTTGCTTTAGAACCGAACTACATATAGTGAACTTTAAGTGCTTGCCCCAGGTATTATGATGATGACCTTTAGTGCCTACCTTTATAAGTTCTTATTTATTATATTTTTTTTATATATGTGACACTAACTTGTTTTTCTTATTTTGCTATCATTGCATGTCAATTATCATTAAAAGGTGTCAATTCAAGGTTCGATTTCTGAGTTAGAAAGTTTTGTAATGGGGAACGAATATCTTAATAAAGTGGAGGACAACTCTTTTGTTTGTGCTTGGTCAGAGAAAACCCAGATAGAAAAAGGAAATAGTGTCACCGAAGAATACACATCAGAATTATGGGACTACACTCTCATTAGTGTGATGCAAAATAACCTCCAAGAGTTAAAGGAAATATGGGATTAATGGAGTAATGAAGCCAAGCAGTTGTTCTACAATAGTTATGGGGAATTGCAGTATTTGCTTGACATGAAGATAGATGAACAATTCAAAGTAAGCTTGGGGAATACCGATGGACACTTCTACCATTACAGATGAAGATAGTCACCTCGTGGATGTTAAGGGTATAAGACCTACAAAATTGAATTGGATGGAAAGAATTTTGCTTATGATGGTAGAAAGGCTCACTTACTATAGGACCGCTACCAAACAACAAGCTGGAATTTACTGTGGTACTTTAGGATGTTGTACCTATCAGAAATAATGGAAATGCAAGCCCTAATGGCCGGGACAGCCCAAATGAGCATGAAAGAAAGAGATTAAAGAAGATCGTATCGTTTAAAGACCTTTAAAGTGGAGATTAGCTATGCTGCGAAGATACTCATGCAAGCAATTCAAAATGTTCTATGGGGCAGAAATTTGAAGACTCTCAAGAAGCACTGAGGATGTTTGATATCATTTTAAGGCAGTATGCTGCAAAGTTGGAATGCCTACTTGTTCGCCAATCTTTCTTTCAAGGTAATCAGAGCAACTTCACAGGCATTGGATGAGGTGTCTTTGGCTGTAGAGCTTACTTCATAGGTGAAGTCGTAATTCAAATTCAAGAGAAAGCTGATCATTTACAGATACTGGTAGAAAGGGCGAGCACGTTGAGCACCAATATGAGCTACAGTCAGATCGTGGTCGAAAGTTAGCTTGTTATTAGATAGGGTTAAGACTCTGGGCCTACGAGCGAAAGCGTATTTGTAATCCATTTTATGAAAAGATTTTTGTTCTTTAAATAACGTTTTCTAAAATGAAACTGAATCGA
This sequence comes from Gossypium longicalyx, assembly GCA_025698465.1. Classification (NCBI taxonomy): domain Eukaryota; kingdom Viridiplantae; phylum Streptophyta; class Magnoliopsida; order Malvales; family Malvaceae; genus Gossypium; species Gossypium longicalyx. Next base: position 55,851,480 of record CM046996.1, read on the forward strand.
GATCGATACCTTTTTGCATTCATGCATTTTCATTACATTACATCAAAGAAAAGAAGGTGTTGATTCGAAATTCGATTCCTAAATAGAATAGTTTGTCATAAGGAAACGAATTTCTTGATAAAGTGGATTATAGTGCGGTCGTCTGAATATAGTCCAAGTAAACACAATGAGAGAAAGCTGGTAGTTCACGGAGGAATACATGATGTAATTGCCAGAGATTCAAGCCAACAAAGGCATGACGAGAGAAAGCCGGAAGTCCACGAAGGAATACGTTACTTGATTTAACTACCAACGAAGATTATCCAAGAGCTGGCACTTTTTGATGAGTATCATGGAGATAAGCGAGTAAGAGATTGAGGCTCAGATTAAGCAGCAAGGAGCTAGCAAAGGCATCTTTTGGAGAATTTATAGAATTCGACCATGAAGAAAAGATCAGCGTTTACTTGGACTATGAAGGGCAAGACCGCATATGTAATTTATTTTCATGTAAAGAAATTTGTTTTCTAGAAAAGTTATTCTAATGGAATTGGATTCAAGATCAACATCTCCTTTTCTTTTGCATTTGCATTGCATCACATCACATGCATTTAAAATTATAAAAAGACCCTAATTAGTTAAAGTTATTAAAAAGAGAAAGAAAAGAGAGAGAGAGAGAGAAGAGGGTCGTGGCTGAGTGAAAAAGAAGTTGAATGGGAATTAACGATGTTCCTTTACATATCCTCGACTTTTGTGTCAGGAGGAATAGCTTACCCAGAGAAGGGGGTGTTTGGAAATGAAAATCATCCCATCAATGTCATACATTAGGAAGGGACTGAACAAAGAAACCTTGAGGGCATTCGCCCTTACGAACCGGGAAGTTCTTTAAGCAATTGGACTGCAGAAGAACTTCCTATAATCTTTAGGAATTTTACGGAGTAATATTCAGAACACTCTTGTTGCTCTAAAGCCTAGGAGTAATGAGATTTCTTTTGAGAAGTGGGCTCATGTTCAGACATTTTTATTTTCAATAAAACATACTTTTATTATTTATCCGAGTAAATATTCTTCCGTTCTGATTCTTTATAAATTTTCATTTCATCTAAATAGTCATTCTTGAATTCATTTATTTCTTATATATTCTTTTGTGTGCCTATCATAGATCCCTAGATATCAATGACACGGGCAACGATACTACAGATTCAGAGTTCCTTTTGAGTGCGATATGTGTTTAGAGGAATCTCAATGATTTTGAAGGTGATGAAAATTGTGACTTGTTTCGAATTTGTTGAAAATGTTTTTTACCCCATGAAGTGGTGGTAGGAAATATAGCCTTAGAGGAAGGAAAGATTGCGAAATTGGAATTAGCTGAAGAGAAAAAACAAGACCTTGTTGAGACTATTACGGGAATTCAAAAATATGGTCCAAAGACGCATGCAGGAGGATTTGCAATTTCCAGGATAAACATGAGGTTTTGGGGCACTGTTGGTCCACCATGGAAAGGGATCGCATCAGTTGTACAATGAATGCCAAATTTAAAGGAGTCAAGACTTATGGGGCATGTATGTTATGGGCCCGAGCTCACAAAAGTTTCAAGCTGACAATGACTCATATTTGTGGACGTCGACTACTGCATTAAGAGGGGGAGATAGCTTCATATGCCAATATTACAAAGTCAAAAGTCATCTATTTAAAAAAAAAAAGATTATATAACTGCACAATGCCAAAAGTTTGCAATCTTTTCAAAGATAATGCGCCATACCACAGTACAACAAAGGTTGCCAAAAGAAAAGAAAAAGAAGAAAGCAAACACCTTCAATTCCAGTTGTTTCAAAGGTTCCAACCATCATCCTTGGAATGGGTGCATTGTTTGGCTTTCCTGAACAGTCTGATGTGCCATTAATAGCTGGATGGTTAGCTTCAGGCGGTGGCCATTGATTTCTAGCTATGGGGCATTAGGCTGTACACAGTCTCTAAAGCTTAAAATGATAGATTCTTTCTTCAAAACCAGTTTCTGACAAAGTGGATGACGGTATCATGAAGGAAGCTCTCTTAGACTTCTATACAAGTCCAGGGAAGAGGAAACCTGATCAAATCATTATTTTCAGGGATGGGGTTAGTGAGTCTCAATTCAATCAAGTTTTGATCAAGTTATTGAGGCTTGCAAGTTCCTTGACGAGAAGTGGAACCTTAAAGATTGTGGTTATTGTTGTACGAAAAACCATTATACCAAGTTTTTTCAGCAGGGATCTCCTGACAATGTGCTACATGGTACAATCATTGACAACAAAGTATGCCATCCAAAGAACAATGATTTTTACCTTGGTACCCATGCTGGAATGATTGGAATCACGAGGCAGACCCACTATCATGTTCTCTTAGACCAAGCTGGGTTTTCGGCTGATGATCTGCAAGGGTTTGTTCATTCTCTATCTTATATGTATCAAAGGAGCACCACAACCATATTTGTTGTGGCTTCTATTTGCTACGCTCATTTGGCAGCTTCACAGTTGGGGGCAATTTATGAAGATTAGGGATGCTTCAGAAACATCATCGAGTCATGGTGGGATGTGTGCTCCAGGAGTAATCTCTGTACCTCAGCTTTCCAGGTTAAAGGATAAAGTTAGCAACTTCATTCTTCTCTGCTGAGAATCATTGAACCATCTTTTTTTAGGGTTTGACAAACAACAGCCAGGACTGCTACTGGGGCAGTCCCTTTCTCACGGGTTTATGAATCAAGATTTTTCCTCCAAGCTTTGATGGAGTCAAGAATTGAATACCTCTAGTAAACTTAACTTGAAAGTATTCATCCTAAGCAAGTGTACCAAGAATGGATGACACAGACTTATGACAAAGAAGGATTTCATAAAGGAAACCTTGTGCTGAAAGAGATCCTTCCCATGCAAAAGGATGCCGAATTGGGAAGGGCCATATGTTGTGAAGAGGGCTTTCTCTAGAGGTGCACTGATTTTGACAAGAAATGGATAGGAAGAATTTATCTGATCCAGTGAATTCGGACTCGATCAAGGAGTACTTTGTCTAAAGGAGAAGGGAAGCCAAGGTGAAAACCCGCAAAGGGCACTTTGGGACTTCTATTTCAAAAAAACAAAACAAAAAAAACAAAACAAAAAAAAGGAAAAAAGAAAATAAAAAGAGAAAAAATAAAAAAGGAAAAAGAAAAAAAGAAAAAAAGAAAAATGGAGACGCCAAGGTGAAAACCTGCAAAGGGCGTCTTGAGACCAAAGGGGTTTTGAGTTGAAAACCCGAAAGGGCAGCTCAAATTTGGAAAGTCATGCAGTGACCTTGCTATACCGGATTCAACGAGAAGTGAAGTATGTTACATATCTAGGCATCAACAAACTACTTTGGATCTTTTAAACACATGTTGAACTCAAGAAAGTCTTCATGGAGCTGGCGTATAAACGCTCAAGTGGCGATATCTAGGGCATCTAACTTTTGTCTTGTTTGCTATCTTTAGATTCTCTTTCTTCTCAAAGATAGGATTTCAGATTAATTTCCTTTGTATTTTTTTGACAAATTCGTTCCAATATAATTATTCTCAAGATTAAATTCATCTTCCATTATTCTTAAAGTATGTTGCATTAAAATAATGATGGATGAACTAAATAATTTTCACAAATGAAGTTTTGCTTATTACTCTGGAAATTTCTAGATAATACAAGAAACTAAAACAAAACAATTGTTCGAAGAATTCACGTAAGTGAGGTTTGAAAGAACTCGAGGAAATTCTTTCTTTAGTCCAAAATAATGATTGGACAAATCAAACGATTCGATCCTAAGAGAGGATAATCTTACAGACATTTTTGGTAGGTCATAGCATTTGAAGAATGGTACAAACCTACAGGCTGAGTAGGAATGATATTTCGAGAGAAATAAGGATAAACTTCGACGAAAGAGTGAATGGTGACGTCTGAAAAAGGGGTCATGTTCATAAACATTTTGCATTATAACAGGTTTAATTAGGAGCATTTGATTCACTTCGATCATAGCATCCTAATCATCAAGCATAATCATTCTACGGTTATCAAAGATGACCTGCCTTAATCCCCTAAGCAGTAGGGTAATAGGCCGCAACATAGCAGATCTAACCTTTAGATGTTTATACTGAAGCAAGATCCAAGATGGTTTGGCATTCTTGTGCTTACAAGGAACAAATCGAAGACATAGTTGATTTGGCTTTCACGTGCTTACGATGAAGCAAATCTAAGATGATTTGGCATCTCTGTATTGTCAGAGAACAAATCGAAGTTTGGTGTCTCCATATTCGATGGAGAGCAGACACATAGTAGATCTAACCTTCAGATGTTTATACTGAAGCAAGATCCAAGATGGTTTGGCATCCTTGTGCTTACAAGGAACAAATCGAAGACATAGTTGATTTGGCTTTCACGTGCTTACGATGAAACAAATCTAAGATGATTTGACATCTCTGTATTGTCAGAGAACAAATCGAAGTTTGGCATCTCCATATTCGACAAAGAGTAGACACATAGCAGATCTAATATTCAGATGTTTATACTGAAGCAAGATCCAAGATGGTTTGGCATCCTTGTGCTTACAAGGAACAAATCGAAGACATAGCGGATTTGGCTTTCACGTGCTTACGATGAAGCAAATCTAAGATGATTTGGCATCTCTGTATTGTCAGAGAACAAATCGAAGTTTGGTGTCTCCATATTCGACGAAGAGCAGACACATAGCAGATCTAACCTTTAGATGTTTATACTGAAGCAAGATCCAAGATGGTTTGGCATCCTTGTGCTTACAAGGAACAAATCAAAGACATAGCTGATTTGGCTTTCTCGTGCTTACTATGATCTAAGATGATTTGCCATCTTTGTATTGTCAGAGAAAAAATTGAAGTTTGGCGTCTCCATATTCGACGGAGAGCAGACACATAGCAGATCTAACCTTCAGATGTTTATAGTGAAGCAAGATCCAAGATGGTTTGGCATCCTTGTGCTTACAAGGAACAAATTGAAGACATAGCTGATTTGGCTTTCACGTGCTTACGATGAAGCAAATCTAAGATGATTTGGCATCTCTGTATTATCATCTAACAAATCGAAGTTTGGTGTCTCCATATTTGACGGAGAGCAGACACATAGTAGATCTAACCTTTAGATGTTTATACTGAAGCAAGATCCAAGATGGTTTGGCATCCTTGTGCTTACAAGGAACAAATCGAAGACATAGCGGATTTGGCTTTCACGTGCTTATGATGAAGCAAATCTAAGATGATTTGGCATCTCTGTATTGTCAGAGAAAAAATCAAAGTTTGGCGTCTCCATATTCGACGAAGAGCAGACACATAGCAGATATAACCTTCAGATGTTTATACTGAAGCAAGATCCAAGATGGTTTGGCATCCTTGTGCTTACAAGGAACAAATCAAAGATATAGCTGATTTGGCTTTCACGTGCTTACAATGAAGCAAATCTAAGATGATTTGGCATCTCTGTATTGTCAAAGAACAAATCGAAGTTTGGCATCTCCATATTCGATGGAGAGCAGACACATAGCAGATCTAACCTTCAGATGTTTATACTGAAGCAAGATCCAAGATGGTTTGGCATCCTTGTGCTTACAAGGAACAAATCGAAGACACAGCAGATTTGGCTTTCACGTATTTACGCTGAAGCAGATCTAAGATGATTTGGCATCTCTGTATTGTCAAAGAATAAATCAAAGTTTGGCGTCTCCATATTCGACGGAGAGCAGATACATAGCAGATCTGACCTTTGGATGTTTTCACATCGAAGTAGATCCAAGATGATTTGGAATTCTTGTGTTTACAAGGAGCAAATGGAAGACATAGCAGATCTGACCTTCAGGTGTTTACACTGAAGCAGATCCAAGGTGATTTGGCATCTCTGTATTGTCAGAGAACAAATTGAAGAAACAGATTTAGGCATCTCCATGTTCGACGGAGAGCAGATTGAAGACATAGTAGATCTAACCTTCGGATGTTTTCGCATCGAAGCAGATCCAAGATGATTTGGCATCCCTGTGTTTACAGGGAACAGATCGAAGACATAGCAGATCTGACATTCCTGTGCTTATAGCGAAGCAGATCAAAGATTTTAGCATGGCATCCCTGTGTTTATAGGGAACAAGTTGAAGATAGCAGATATCGCCTTCCTGAGTTGCGATGAAAGCGATTGAAGCCGCCAAGAGGCCATTTAAAGAAGATCAAGGATCAAGAACTCAAGACTCGCGAGCCCGGCAAAATTGGTCCTTTTATAGTCTTTGCTCTATTCCTCATACACAAAGAATGAGCAAAGAGGGGCAAATATGAGACACTCAATTTTGCCCGGGCCCAGAAATAAGTCCAAAAATAAAAATAATAAACCCAAAAAAAACGAAGTCCAAGTTCAGTCCAGAATTACAAGTCCCATTACTTGAAAAGATTTAAGGTCCATCTACAAGCTTGACTCATATGGAAATATAATCTTCAATGATATACAATCTTAGATATGATTACAATCATAGATATGATATGCACTCTTAGATATGATACAATCTTAGATATGATTACAATCTTAGATATGATATGCAATCTTAGATATGATACAATCTTAGATATGATTGCAATCTTATATATGATATGCAATCTTAGAAGATATGATTTTGTAATCTTAGAGATTTAATTTGTAGATACCTTTTAATCTTAACCGTTGATGTAATTGATCTGTACCGTTGGATTTGAGGAAGTTCAACTATAAATAGAGGCCTCTCCCCTCATTGTAAAAAAGACTAGACTTCACTGGAGTTTTGGGAAGCAATAAGAATTCTTAAGAACATTCACTCAAATTTCTCTCCCTCTTGCGTTCTTATTTTCTACAGTTTGTTCTTATTTATTCTTTGTTCATTTTCGTTTTCAACCTTTTTTTATTTTGATTTAATCCCTATTTCTATTTTATTTTTTTAAATAATTTTAGTATTATATCAAACTATTTTTTTATTAAATTCTATATTATTCATTGTTTTAAAAAATATATTTCATTTAATTGAAAAAGTTTTTCTTAAATAAGGCAATGTTTGGTGTTTAGAAATTCGGGAAATAGTGCCCTAACATGCTGGGTTGCGATTTTTCGTTTGACTAAATAACCAAATATTCTTTTAATAAATTTTCAAAATCATGAGATAATTTTAGTTACGAGGATTTAAAACATCGTGTCCTAACATGCTGGATGTAATGTTTGTATACTTTCGGAACAAATGAATCTCAAGTTTCAACTTTAAATTGTTCAAGTTGTAAAATCTTTTCAAATTTTCGACATTAGGACAATAAATAATCAATTCAGTACCAATTTCGGGCGTTACGAGGGTGCTAATCCTTCCTTGTGCGTAATTGACTCCCGAACCTATTTTCTTGAATTTCGTAGACCAAAATGTTTTATAAAGGTGATCCAATCACACCTAAAAAGGTTGGTGGCGACTCCCATTTTTATTTTTCAAAAAGTCGAACCCCATTTTTTGAACAATCTTTTAAAAAATGGTTTCGACACATGTCATGCAATATAAAAAACAAAACCTCAACCCTAAATTTCATGCCATGGTTCAAAATAAAATATATTGAAACTTTGAATAATTAAATAAATTGAATAATAAGCCTAAATAATTCAATAAATAAAAACTAAGTCGAGACCCTCTGGATGTCGAGTCCACGTTTTAACTTGGTGGATTATCTATAAGGATAGAAATAAATGGGGGATTGAGCTATGACGCTTAGTGTGAGACACTTCATAAGAAAATCAGAGTAATCATTCGTAAAGACATATTAAATAATAACACATTGAATAATCGCATTCAACTAACAATTCCAATTATCGATTTTTCAAATTAACCATCAATAGTACCACACATTTCACATTAGCAATATCACAGTTTACTCATCCATATATATATATATATGTATTTAGGTCATCTCAGACATTCCAGTTGAGTATACGCATGCTTTCATAAAAGATACTACCCCACCGCTACACACGACAATTGGAGTTCCCCAAAACTCCAACCACCAACACACTGGATTGTGGAGTAACCACCAATGGTTTTCAAAATAACTACCAATGGCTGTGGACACACATCAAAAACACAACAGATGGAATCTGCCATGGCTGTGGGTAGATAGCAAAATGATACAGGTAAAATCTGCCAATGGCCATGGACGCATAACAAGTTTGCAAGTAATAGTTGCCATAGGGTTGTGGATGCACAAAAAAAAAAGTTGCAGGTGAAATTTGTCTATGGCTGTGAGTACATAGCAAAATAAAGATAGATAAACTGTCAATACTTCCTCTGTTCATTACGTCCCACCCCATGCAATGCAAGTTTATTGGTAATTTATATATAGAAACCTTAAATAGTTATAATAAGTCACGTGTTAGTTAATTATTTTTACTATATCAAGCTTGTTGGCCAAATAAAGAGTTAATTCCTTCCAAAAAGAAAAAAGAAGTGCTAATTATAGTAAGTAAAACTTGGTCATATTATTTACCCATGCTAATTAAAATAGAAAATGTTTACTTGGTTGTAATTTGGCCTTACTATATCTATAAAAGATGGTTTGAAACAAAACAAAAGACAGAAATCATTCTCTCTTTGAAGTAAATAAAAATAAAGTATGCCTATTCAAATTAAATTTGTTTCATCCATGTCAATACTACTACTTCTGTCCATGTCATCCTTTGAAGGTCAGGGAGGAGGAGGTGGTGGTGTTATTGATGTTGTTGCAAAGTTTGGTGCAAAGGCAGACTAGAAAACAGATTTGAGTAAGGTAAGAAAAATATCGTATAACTTTATAGTCAGGAGATAAAAGTATGCATAACTATTTCCAAAGCTTTTATCTTTATATGTAACTTTTTTTTTTTTTTTTTGTTTTTAGCCATTGTTGGATGCTTGGAAAGAAGCATGTGCCTCGACATCTCCGTCAAAAATTGTGATTCCTAAATGGATATATTTTTTAACCTTAGATGGTCCTTGCAAGGCTCCTATTGAGCTTCAAGTTGAAGGCACTGTGAAGGCTCCGGCAGACCCTGATGCTTTCAAGGAGCCTAAATGGATTGCCTTCAATAGGATTGAAAATTTCAAATTGTCTGGCGGAGGAGTTTTCGACGGCCAGGGAACCACTACTTATAAAAGGGAAGGTTGCAAAGGTCATGATTATTGTGGTTCACTTCCTATTGTAAGTTATTTTCTTATTGAGAAGTTATGACTTTTGTATTCATTAAGTAATAATTATTTTTTGTTTCATTCTGGAATTAAACAGAACCTAAGGTTTGATATTTTAACCAACGCAATGATACAAGATATAACTACCAAAGACAGCAAGCAGTTCCAGGCTAATGTTCTAGGATGCAAAAAATTACTTTCGAACATTTCACCGTATCTGCACCTGACGAAAGCCCAAACACCGATTGGATTCACATTGGGAGATCAGATGGGGTCAATGTTCTTAACTCAGAGATAAAAACTGGAGATGATTGTGTTCCAATTGGGGATGGTTCCAAAAATTTGGTTATCAATGGAGTAACTTGTGGACCAGGACATGGTATCAGTATGGCAGTCTCGGATTATTTAAAAATGAAGAACCTGTTGATGGAGTTATAGTAAAAAACTGCACCATGACTAATACTTCCAATGGTGTTAGAATCAAAACTTGGCCAGGTGCTGAACCTGGCACATGTTCGAACATTCACTTTGAGGATATTACCGTGACCAATGTCACTTCTCCTATTATAATTGATCAGAAATATTGACCATGGAACAAATGCAAAATAAATGTATGTACATATTTACCAAAATAGTAAGAGATCAAAAAGGTTTAATCGGTCATTGAATCATTATTTTGTTGATGCAGGAAGAATCAAAAGTTAAACTAAGCAACATTAGTTTCAAAAACATTCATGGCACTTCTGCACGTCCAGAAGCTGTCAAGATTATTTGTAGTGCTACTTTGCCTTGTGAAAATGTGGAACTTGCAGACATTGAAATTACGCACCAACTGGACCTGCAGTATCACAATGTTCGAATGTGAAGCCTAAAGTTAGTGGAAAACAAAATCCAGCTGCATGTTCCGCCCCTATCCCAGTAAAACCTACCCCGACCGCTTAAGCAATATCATAGGTATAAATTTTTTTGATGATGTTGCAACTCCTATAATTATATTTATTTTGCAAACAAATTTTGTTTTGTTTTACATTCTATGTTATTAAGAATATTTTTCTTAAACTTAATTATTTTTAAAAATACACTTCAACAAAAAATATTGCAATGTGATAACATTTTATGCATTTAGGCTTATGATATAATTATTTTTAGAATACTGTTGAACCAGATACTATTTAATTATTTTTTATTTATATAAATTTGTTGTTTTTTATTTATAAAATTGGCATAATAAAAATTTTAATAATCAATATTTATACATTGTATCAATTTAGTTTTGATTCTAAAAGTAACCTTTAACTTTTACACCTTGTATAATTTGATTTTCTTTTTAGTTTTGTTTTTTTATGACTCTTTCACCTTAAAAGCTACAAAAATAAATTTATCAATTAAATTTGTTCCAAAATATATTAAAATTAAAAATATAAAAATTTAATATAAAAAATTTAGCTTTTTTTATTCTTTTAAATTTAACTTTGAATGTTACACATAAAAGCAAAACTGTAAAAAATAAAAAAATTGCACTATATTTATGTTAGGGAGTTGAATTTTTTAGAATAAAGATTAAATTGACACAATGTATAAACGATGAGAGCTAAAATTACTATTATGTCAATATTAAAAGCTGTCAAAGTTTTATAAAATGTTCGGCGATGGAATCCATCAAACTGGTTGAATCAAAAAATGATAGTTTAACCCAATATCCTATATACTAAACGACCCGTCATTGCAACGGATTAGTGACTCCTCCTTCGACTTATGTACTAAGCTATGGCATTAGCTAGCAGGTACGATAGTTTAACATAACTATCAATCAAACAAGCCCTTCGCGAGGAAAAATCGAGAAAAGGTTACCTAAAAACCATCGTATAAACGAAGAAAATCCTCCCTAGATTAAACTAAAACATTATGAAACTCCAACTTAAGGCCTTATTGGCTTTACAATAAGGACCAATCCCTCATTGGCACTATCATAATTATTTTTCAGGGAAAACTTCAGACTCCTAGGATTAACCCGAGTTGGAAGTCGCTGAGTTGATAAGATAACTGATTGCTTCATATTGTTTTTCTTTATATCTGCTATAAGTCCAACATTGATACGCTCGATCTTTTTATATATATACTTGAACAATCATACTTATGTTCAAATATGAATATATGTTGAAAAGAAATAAAAATTTAGGTAATATAAAGGGTTAAATTACTTTTTGAGATCTAAACTTGACAAATTTTCCCATATTGTGGAATCCTGAACCTTAAATTTGACAATTGATTCTACTTTGGGGCTTGGATTTTTTTATCTAAATTAAACCTTGAATTTTGTAGTTGTTCTCACAATGGGGTTTGAAGTTTTTTTTTGTTCAAGTTGGTCCTTAAAAACCCTAGAGTTTAGGCCCCAATGTGGGAACAATTGTCAAGTTCAAGGACTAACTTGGAAAAAAAAAGTTCAAGCCCCAAAGTGGGAATGATAACCTAATTTAAGTCTCAACATGAGAACAATTTACTAAGCTCAAAACCTAACTTTGGCAAAAAAGAGTTCAGACTCCAATGTAAAAAAGTTACTAAATTAGATCTAAATAGTGATTTAATCTTAACATATATGATCTTTTGTGTAGGAAAATTTGGAGCAATGTTTGCATCCATACCTTTCTCCATCTTTGCAGCACTTTGTTTTATAGTTTTCGGCCTTGTAGGTATGTATTAATTTTAACCATACCTACCCATTTTTATCCCAACCTTAGATTGTCAATCCTAGAAACCGGGCCAATGGTATTGACATTAAATTATAGATTAAAAATAGAGTAAATAGAAATCACGTTAGTAATTAGGACTAAATAGGAATAATAGCAAAATAGAGAACTTAAATAGGTAAATTAGGACTAATGGTTAGAGGGGGATTTATTAAAACAAGGGTAGAATTAGGAGGGATCTATAGGATAAATAAACCAAGTTTATAAATGAATTTGGCTATATAAGCTGTCACTGCTCATTTGCTTCTCATGTTTTAATTTCCTTTTTTTATTATTTTCTTTCTTTTTACACTTTCTTCCTTTCAAAAGCTATTGCATTCGGTAGTTAATTTTCCTTCAAAATTTTATTGCGTATTAGATTCCCTTATTTCTTTCATGCATTGTGCAAACCTCATCTATGCGTTTAGTGAACTCTTAGCATGAATATATGTCTGTGTGTTTTTACATGCTATGTGAACCTTGAGTAAAATGTATACATACGTCCCGAGTTAGGTTAAATATATGATATATAGGCCTTTAAATTTTGCTATATAATATAATTTGTTTTGTAATAGCCATGTGATATGGCTTATATTTGATCATTGGGTTGTAATTCTAATTACTCATGCATGCACGTGGTAATGCCTTGTGATATGATATGTTATTGTTTGATGGATGCATAATATTGAAGTTTTTGGTAGCAAGTACAACAATGTATGAAATTGGTGTGGAATGATTCTAAGTAGTATAATAAAATATGCCATGTTTCATGTTATGACTTATGTCTAAGTGTATGAATGAATGAGGGTGACTAATGGCTTGGAAAATAGTCTTAAAATAGTCCACACGGGTAGACACACAAGCATGTGTCTAAACCATGTGTGACACACGGTCTGCCCCACGGGCGTGCTGAGTAGCCATGTGTCCCATGCACCTTAATTTTTGCAAGTCAGTATGAATGGTAGTACACGCATGGGCAGAGACATGGCTGTGTGTCTCAACCATGTGGAGGACACGACCTAGTACACGGGCGTGTGCCCTAGCCGTGTACCTCAAAATGGATGATGATGTCATAAACATAATGTCCAGGTTTTTAAACACGGGCGATCACACAGGCGTGTCGAGGCCGTGTGAGGGACACGGGCCAGGGACATGGGCGTGTGCTCGGCTATGTGAAAACCCCTGTAGGTTCAAAATGAAAAATAATTCCTCATAGGTATCGAACATGGGCGTGTCCAAAGCACACGGGTGTGTGCAATACCTTCACACAAGCGTGTGAGGTTTAAATATAGAAAATAATCTAAACTTTCCTTAAGTTTTCGGTTTAGTCCCGGACGAACCCGAGGTATGTTTCAAGCCTCGAAGGCCTATATAAGGGACGATATGCATGTGTTTGAAAATTTTTAATTTGGATGAAATTTTATGGCCCAGTTTTGCATGTTCGTGCACATTTAAGTCCGGTAATGCCTCGTACCCTGTTCCGGTGTTGGATATGGGTAAGGGGTGTTACAGCAACGATCACAAAAACATAGAAATTATCAAAAACCAAACAAAATCCATACCTTAATTAAGGAAATCAATGGCCGAATGAAATGAAGCTTAAAACCCTTTCTTCTCTTCTATTTTCGGTAGAAAAAGATGAATAAAATGGCTACATTTTGATTTGTTTTGATTAATATTAACATATTAATCAATTTCCCATTTTGCCCTTATTTTAAAACATAATTAAACCATTACCAAATGTCCATTTACGTCCATTAATCTTGTCAATAGGCTAATAACCACATAAGGACCCTTGCTTTAGTAAGGCATGACAAATAGATACCTTTACAATATAGAAAGCTACTTTTGCATTTTATACGATTAGGTCCTTTTTATCTAATTAAGCACACAAACATATAAATTTTCATACGAAACTTTCATACATGCGAATTCACATACCATAAGCATATAAAATAATATTTAAAATATTTTCTGACTCGGATTTGTGGTTCGGAAACTACTTTTTGACTAGGGTCTAAACCAGGCTGTTACATAGTAGACTTAGGGTTCGCACACCGCATATATATACATTTATATATAATAGATAGAACAAAAAATTTTAATGCAAAGGTATGTAAATATATTTTTTATATTAAAACCCACGCATGCATACATATAATACAAAACCCTTTCAATGCAATGTTATGTACATATATCATTTTTAATAACCTTTGCGCATGCATTCATTTTATATAACAATTCCCTTTTACATCAATGTATATATATTACATAAATTAAAAGCCACAAACCTATATATAATATATAACAATACACACAAATTATATTATATAACAAAATTTAGAGGCCTATATATAGCATATATTTAACCTAACCTTGGACACATGTATACATTTTACTCAAGGTTCGCATAGTATGTAAAAACACACAGACATAGATTCATGCTAAGAGTTCACACAACTCTTAGATGAGGTTTTCACAATGCATGGAAGAGGTTCGCACATGCACATGTTCAATTAATGACATGAAGACATCTTACTTGCTTTCATTAGAGTGCAACCTCGTTTTCAAATGAAGTATATAGTGACTCACCTTGTTCACCACAATGTCAATTATGTGACCTTTTCCTTCCCTTTGTCTCTGCTAGTTGATGCTCCTCCTGTATTTTCAGCTTCACATGAAAAAATACACATCACATATTGTCTAAAACAATTTAATTCATTCTCTATTCAATAACAACCCACTACTTACGTTATCTCTTGTAGATTTTTATTATTCTAATACTTACCCTATTTCCTAACTTTTAACCCTCCTAACGTAGATATATTTGTAGATCTAGACTGCCAATTAAATGTTAATCTCACCTAACTCTTTCCTTTAAGAATCAGTCACTGTTCATCGCCTTCCTCAAGAACAAAACCATTTTAAACAACATTTCTTAGCTTCGCCAGCTTCAATCCACCATTTTCATGAAGACAAATCATAAAAAAACAAAGATTATTTATATTTTCTAAACCATTGATACTTTAGTCAAAAGCATTTCATGCATATTTGATATGAAAATAGATTGTTTACCTTCAGTCTTGCTATCCTTCGTGACTTTCGAGTGGTCCTCTCTATAACATCCCAAATTTAGCACCATAAAATTTAGAAATATATAAAAAATAGGGAATTGATATATTGGCTATTCATTAAATGTGAAAGTTTGAAAGTTGGTTGGAGGTTCCAAGTTCAAGTATTAACTCTTACAAAATCAATTATTATTTTTTAATTCCCTTGTTTTTTTTTTTATGTGTTGGCATCCAAGCTTAGTAAACCTAGGTATAAATACATGTTTTTATCAAAATAATCAGTCTTTTAACCTATGTTCTTCTACCTTAGCCATCCCTAACCCCCTCTCCCTCTCTTCACCTTTATTTTTTTTCTTTTCCCTTTTTCCTCCATTGTTGTCGTTGCCTACACCTCCCATTTTATCATCATCATCTTCTTCTTTTTGCATCAATATTGTGCACCATCTCCTTTACTATATTGATGAAATTTTTTCTCAATTAAATCAGCCCCAAATTTTGAATTTTTAACTCCAAAGTCGATCCCAAACGTCGCCTAGAAAGTGCCATTGTCGTTTCTCTCGACTAGCTTGTGTAAGGCCTCTTCTCTCTTCAATTTCTTCATTGGTCTTGTCCATTAAAAACCTAAATTTCAAGATCTGGAATTTAGGGGATTTTAAATGTTTTTAAATGTATTTTTCCAGATTTTAATGAGGTTTCAAATCATTTTTAAGTTCAGCCACAATTTTGGCCACCATGGATGGTGTTGCGTGCACATATGTGTAGAATAAGGGGCTGTTTTGTTTCTTTAATCTTGCCCAATTAATTCCAGCCTTAATTTGAGTTCTTTAACCCTCCTAATCATCTATTAAACCCATGTCAATTAGGGAAAAACGTTCTTGATCATTTGGGCATTCGAATCTCACAAGCCGGGAAGCGTAAGTACGGTTAAGTGTAAAAATTAATTGTTACTTCGACATAGTTGTAGGGTAAACGTTATGGATTGATTAAATGAAAGAATTGAATAATTATTAGCTACTGACTTTCTAGTATATTATGGAATTAGGTGCTGATCCAAATGCCTCAAGTCAACCGTAAAGCCGAAGAACGATCGTATGTACGGTTAGCATCGATACACGGTAAGGAATAGAACTAGTTGAATTCGTAAAATAGTTATTAATCTGAAAATTGGTTTGAACCCATAAGTGGGTAATTGGGAGTTGATTAAGTGATAAATTGATTTAGTTTATACTGAATTTTGGCTTAGGATCGGATAAAGGTTTATTAAGAGAAATTGTGTAACACCCATTACCCGTATCCGACGCGGGGACACGGTTCGAGGCGTTATCGGACTTAAACATTCACAAACATGCAAAACCGAGCCATAAAATTTTTTTCAAAATTAAAAATTTTCAAATACGTGCATAATGTCCCTTACATGAGCTATCGAGGCTCTAAACATGCATTAAAGGTAGTTTGGGACTAAATTGAGAACTTTAAAAAGTTCTGGGAAACTTAGAAAAGTTTTCCTAAAACAGGGTCACATGCCTGTGTGGACACAGGGACACGCCCGTGTGTCTCCAACACGCCAGTGTCCTTAGGCCGTGTAACTCTCTGTTTATGACGTCAACAAAACAAATTGAACCACATGGCCAAGTCAGACGCCCGTGTGCTAGGTCGTGTCCTCCACACGGCTGAGACACATGGCCGTGTCTCTGCCCATGTGGCTAGCACTTAAGCTATTTTCCAAGCCTTTTTGTTACCATTAATACCTCACATACTTAAATACATTATAGACACATACAATATAGCATCAAGTAAATGTTTAAACATCCTCCATTAAAACTCAATTGTAATATTCCTATATCATCATACATGTGTTTTGCTTACTCATTTTATACCAAGTCTAAACACACCAATTCACAATCAATTGAACATGTCATTTTGATTATTACTTATACATTTATACCATGCTTGCCTAAGTCATTCCACTCCAATTTCATGCTCAAGCATTATTGACTTAGTGTCATATCACACTTTTATTTTCTAATTATGACCACTTCGTTTGGTCATAAGACAGTCATCAAGCATACATGTCGTAATACTAACCATTCCTATCAAACAAATATCATCACATGACCACATCACCAGGCATCAATACATAACTTGGATAAATAGGCTTACAAGCCATAACCATCATAAGCCACATCTCATGGCTATATATAACGTACTAATATAAGCCAACATCATGGCCAAAACATAAGAGCACATATCAATAATTAAGTCCCTATACATGCCACTCACTTGAAGACATTAAGATTCATCAATTCTCTAAAGGAGGTAGCTTGATAGTGTGAGGTTGCCTCCGACGATCTCCAACCCCGAGCTAACCTGTCAATACTAAAAAATTGGAAAGGAGGGAGTAAGCTTAAAGCTTAGTAAGTCCATATGAAAATAATAAGCAAATTATCAACATGATTCCATGGTAATATAACTATAATTATACTTTTACTTATATTATGGTCATGTTATTTTCTCGAGTCATAGTTGCTAATTTATTTATATCTAGAGCTACGAGACTCCAAATTAAGATCCGTAAATTTTTCCTGAAACTAGACTCATATATCTTTTTACCATAAATTTTCCAGAATTTTTGGTCTAGCCAATAAGTATAGATTATTCTTTAAAATTACCCTTATTCCGTTGCTTGACAGCTTTGACCTTTCTCTACTAAAAATCGATTATCTCATAGTACGGGTTTCGATTAATGTTCCCGTCTATTTCTCTTAAAGGATTTAATCATATAAATTGTAACCCATAATCATTTTTTTTCAATTTTTAGTGATTTTCCAAATATGAGACAGGGGAGCCCAAAAGCACTCTGACTCTGTCTCACAAAAGTTCAAATATCTCATAATATGAAACTCTTTTGCTTACACATTTTCTTCTGTATGAAACTAGATTCAATAAGATTTAATCTCATATCCTATTCAGTCTCTAATTCAATTTTCACAATTTTTGGTGGATTTTCAAAGTCACACAATAGCTAATGTCCAACATTGTCTTAGTGCAATATAATGGTAACTATCATAAATTAATTTTCAACTAATTATGAACTTACCATTTCATAGATTTCATGTTCAATTTCACAAAGACATAATAACATAACCATAAAGATTATTCATCATTCAAACCTTTTTGGCTTACTTATCATATACACATATATAATTACTCATCATAAATCGATCTTTGCCAAGGCATTATTCATAAGTTTAGCATACGTACCTGTACTCATCGTAGTATATCATATAACCATACCTCTTTAACATGACCTCCTCGGGACTTTCATCACATGCATTACATTATCCGTTGAACGCTAGGAATACTATTGGATACGCGAAAACCTTGCACATAAATGCCACATATACAAACGTAGCCAAAGCTACCTCATAACATGTATACATCCATAATGAATTCGGACCGCTCAATAAGCTCGGATGTTACATGTATCGCATCCATTATGAACTCAGGCCACTTAACGAGCCTGGATGCTCGTATTCATAATGAATTCAAATCACTCAACGAGCTTGGATGCCACATATCTCACGAACTTGGACCACTCAACAAGTTTAGATTAATCATATGTTCCACGAACTCGGACCGCTCAACGAGTTTGGATATCATATACGTGACGAATTTGGACCGCTCAACAAGTTCAGACTTCTTAATTTCCTAGTGACATGTCACTTGTATCCTAAACTATTCCTAAGGTCTAGACGAGATTTCTTCTTCACTTGTACTTTGCATACTTTGTCGTACTTGCTCGTGATGTCGTATGTAATGACCATAATATCATTCATACTTACAATAGTACCAATTGCCCATTCATAGCATAATAAGGCATAACTCAAATAGCAATTAAGCTTTTAAGAATTTACATAACATATATCACATATTTCATATATCACTTGTCATGTATCATCATTTCCTTGTATTTCATGTAACATTCTTCCATGTTATATTTCCACATCATATTCACTATTCCATCAACCTTTCCAATATATTAATTCATACAATATATGAAATAATAGTAAGGAATATAATTCAAACATAGCATTGCATTATTATTAATGTCGAAACCTCTTTAAAAAAGAGTTTTTTTTTTTATTTAAAAAAACGAAAACGGGAGTCGCCACCAATCTTTTAAAGTGTGATTGGATCACTTTATAAAATGTTTTGGTCTACGAAACTATGAGAAAATAGGTTCGAGTCGATTACGCATTTGAGGAAGGATTAGCACCCTCGTAACGCCCAAAATTGGTACCAAATTGAATAATTTTGTCTTAGTGTCAGAAGTTTGAAAGATTTTAGAAATGAGATTCCCTTAAAACCGTAATGTTTTAAATTTAAAAGAATCAAGATTCTTTTGTTTTAAAAGAGTACAAATATCATATCCAGCATGATTGGATACGATATCTTTAATCTTTTATAACTAAAATCATCTTGTGATTTGTAAAACCCATTTAAAAGGATGTTTTAGGTATTTAGACAAACGGGAAATCGCAACCCAGCATGTTAGGGCACTAATTCCCGAATTCCTAAATATCAAAACATTGCCTCACCATTTAAAAATCTTTTTGAATTAAATGATATATTCTTGTTTTGAAGATAATGATGTATTCTACATATTACAAGAAATTAAATAAACCTAGCTACATAATGCATGTTTTATCATTTTATAGTATAGAGAATAATAAATAATAACATAAATTACACAATATACGTTATCACCTTATGCATGGCCATAAATGACATATATATACATGCATTATCGTTACATGCAACATACGCAAAAATGACAAAATAAATCAATACAAATTAAACATACATAATAATATTTCATGCAAATATAACAATATAAAAAATTCAATTAAAGATAAAACAAATTATATGTAAAATTTAACCTATTAAGCAACGAAAGAAAACCAAAAACTAAGCAAATTAAAATGCATAAAATATAAGTTGAATAAAAATAAGCTAATTAGTAATATAAGGATAATAAAAGAGAACCCCCTTTTTTTAAAAAATGATATATACATATATAGATTATACTATAAAATATAATAACTCAATATGTAAGAGAAATAATGTACTAAATATTGCTATTATACTTATAAAAAAAATAATTTAAGAATGCACATAATTAATAAATAATAAAATAGTGTATATTTTATAATAAAATAAAGATAATGTAAAGAAATATGATAAATTATATAGTGTATAATATAATTTACAAACAATACAAATCATATGATAAATAAAGTAAATATATATGATAAAATGTATAAAATATATAAAAATATCATATGGAGTAAAATATAATATGTAATAAAATAATATGAAAACAAATAATATATAAATATAGTGAAATATATAAAATGTATATAAGATTTATAAGAAACATATATAATAATATAATATACATAAAAAAATTATTGTTTTTATACATAATTAACATTTTTAAAAATATATATATAATACATATGTTTTAAAAATATTTTAATTAATACAATATAAATAATACATATGCCATATAAAACAATATAATAATATATAATATAATGGATTTTCCATATTTAATAATAATATAACATACAATTTTAATATAAAATAATAATATATATTAAATAAATAATAAAATTCAAAATAAATAAATTTATAAGTGAAAGGGGACTAAAATTAAAAGTAATTAAAAATTTTGGGCAAAATTAAAAAATAAAAGAAAATTTTAGGCCTATTTAAAAAATGCATTAAAACCGAGGGACTCATTGGGCAATTTGCCCTAATCCCAGAACAACACCGTTTCCACGAATTCAGTTTTAAAGCTACAGTGAGGACCAAATTTAATCACAATTAAAATACTAGGGATAAATTAAAAAATGAAATTATAAAGATTAAAATTGCGAGAGGACCAGTTGGGCAATTACCCCACTTTACGAAAACACGCGGATCCTCCCCGGGTAATCGGGTCAACACGCAGATCTTGAGCCTTGAAACGACGTCGTTTTAAGCTTATTGGATTAAACCAAAACGACACCGTTTCGTTAGGGCTATATAAACCAAAATTTAAGCCCAAAATTCATTTTACACTGGGTTTAAAAAAAAAATTGAAACTCTCTGCAGAGGGGAAGAGAGGGGTTCCGGTCTCGGCCTTCGGCCTCCGAGCAACTCAGGCTCACGCGCCTCACGCGCCACCCTACACGGTGGTCGGGTGGTTAAAACCATCGCCCTTTCAAGCGAAAAACAGGTAACCCTCTTCCCTTTTAATATCTCGGTAGTTTATTCGATGTATGCATGTCTCCGTAAAAAGAAGAAAAATAAATAATCACCTTTACTCTCAATCGATCACAGGTATTGTAAGTTTGTGTAAATCAGTGCCTTTTTTGAATCTCTATTTTTTTATATCCCAAAAACCGTGCTTTACAGATTAAAAAGAAAGGCTTTTATAGCCCTTTGTAAATGATTTACAATCTTGGAAAGAAATCTTTTGATTTCTTTCCATATTTTGCTCCTATTTTCTGCTGTCATCCTTTCCATTTTTTTATACGTGACAACAAAAAATCCGGCGGTGATGAAGGCTTAATGATGGTGGCAGCGTTGATTCGGGTCACTACGAGACGAACGGTCACATGATTGCGGCGCCTAGGGTTTCTGAAACCCTAGGTCTCCCATGTTCTGCTAACCATTTGGGCCATCCAGGCCTCTCTGCTTTAGGTCTGCTTGGGCCATTGAGTTTTGGGTTAAGGGTGTAATGGGTATAGTGTAGTTTAGCTGGGTTATAGGTTAATGGGTTAGTAGGCTATAGTATTGGGTTGTAACCGGTCCGTTTGGGTTTGGGTTTAGTATTCGGTTAGGCTAAAATGTAACTTTGGGCTTTGTACATGGACTGTAATAAATAAACATTTATTTATTTATTTTTTATTTTTAGTTTTAAAGCTCGGGCAGAAATGGGTTACTACAGCTACCCCTCTTTGCTCATTTTCGTGTAACGGTAATAGAGCAAAGACTATAAAAGGACCCATTTTGCCCGGTCTGGCCCAATCTTGAGATTTTTCTTCAAACGACCTTCAACCTATCTGCAACTTCAGAGGTTTTGGACCATAAATGTGATTGCTTCAATTTGCTTCATTGTAACTTCAGGAATGCAATATCTGCTATCTTTGATCTGCTCCCCGTCTAATACAGAGATGCCAAATCTGTTA
This sequence comes from Gossypium longicalyx, assembly GCA_025698465.1. Taxonomy (NCBI): domain Eukaryota; kingdom Viridiplantae; phylum Streptophyta; class Magnoliopsida; order Malvales; family Malvaceae; genus Gossypium; species Gossypium longicalyx. The sequence goes on from CM046996.1 coordinate 55,873,689, forward strand.
TCTCCGATTTGCTCCCCATCTAATACAGAGACGCCATATATGTTTCTTCAATCTGCTCCCCGTCTAATACAGAGATGCCAAATCTATTTTCTTGGATCTACTTCGATGTAAACATATGAAGGTCAAATCTGTTATGTCTTTGATCTGCTCCCCGTCTAATACAGAGATGCCAAATCTGTTATCTCTGATTTGCTCCCCGTCTAATACAAAGATGCCAAATCTGTCATCTTGGATCTGCTTCGATGTAAACACATGAAGGTCGGATCTGTTATGTCTTCGATCTGCTCCCCGTCTAATACAGAGATGCCAAATCATCTTGGATCTGCGTCAATGAAGGTCAGATCTGCTATATTTTCGATCTGCTCCCCGTCTAATACAGAGATGCCAAATCTTCTTGGATCTGCTTCAATGAAGGTCAGATCTGCTATGTCTTTGATCTGCTCCCCGTCTAATACAGAGATGCCAAATCATCTTGGATCTGCTTCAATAAAGGTCAGATCTGCTGTGTCTTCGATCTGATCCCCGTCTAATATAGAGATGCCAAATCATCTTGGATCTGCTTCAATGAAGGTCAAATCTACTGTGTCTTCGATCTGATCCCCGTCTAATACAGAGATGCCAAATCATCTTGGGTCTGCTTCAATGAAGGTCAAATCTATTATATTTTCGATCTGCTCCCTGTCTAATACAGAGATGCCAAATCATCTTGGATCTGCTTCAATGAAGGTCAGATCTTCTGTGTTTTAGCCTGTTACCCTACTGCTTAGGGGGTTAAGGCACATCAATCTTCATTGTCCCTTGAAGAACATAACCTGTATAATGTGTATGAGTTCATGCCTAATGATTAGGATGCTATGATCAAAGTGAGTCAAATGCTCCTAACTAAACATGTTATAATGCAAAATGTTTATGAATATGACCCCTATTCCAGACATCACTACTCATTCCTTCGTCGTAGCTCATCCTTGTTTCTCTCAAAATATCATTCTTACTCAACCTTCAAATGTTACGACCCACCGAAAATGCCTATAAGATGATCCTCTGATCGAATCGTTTGATTTGTCCAATCATCATTTTGGACTTAAAGAAAGAATTCCCTCGAGTTCTTTCGAACCTTACTCACGTGAATTACTTGAACAATTGTTCTGTTTTAGCTTCTTATGTTATCTAAAAACTTACAGAGTAATGAGCAAAACTTCATTTGTGAAAATTATTTAGTTCATCTATTATCATTTAATGCAACACACTTTAAGAATAATGGAAGATGAATTTAATCTTGAGAATAATGAATTTGTCAAAAATAAAAAGGAAGTTAATCTGATAGCTTATCCTTGAGAAGAAAGAGAATCTAAAGATAGCAAAGAAGACAAAAGTAAGATGTCCTAGATATCGCCGCTTGAGTGTCTATACACCAGCTCTATGAAGACTTTCTTGAGTTCAACATGTGTTTAAAAGATCCAAAGTACTTTGTTGATTCCCTGATATGCAACGCGCTTCGCTCTTCGTTGAATAGCAAGATTACCGTGTGCTCTTCAAAATTTGAGCTGCCCTTTCGGGTTTTCAACTCAAAACCCCTTTGGTCACAAGGCGCCCTTTGCGGGTTTTCACCTTGGCCTCTCCATTTTTCTTTTTTCTTTCTTTTTTTTTTTCAAAAACTCAAGGCACCCTTTGCAGGTTTTCACCTTGGGTTCTCCTCTTCTTTAGACAAAGTACTTTTTGACTGAGTCTGAATTCACTGGGTTGGGTAAACTCTTCCCATCCATTTCTGTCAAGATCAATGCACCCCCAGAGAAAGCCTTTTTCACAACATACAGCCCTTCCTAATTCGACATCCATTTTTCTCTAAAGTCCTTCTGAATAGTAAGGATCTTTTTCAACACAAGATCCCCCACATGGAATTCTCTTGGTCGCACTTTCTTGTCATAAGCCTGCATCATTCGTTTATGATACATTTGACCATGACGAATAGCCCTTAACCTCTTTTCCTCAATCAAGTTCAACTGATCATATCGCGATTGTATCCATTCAGCCTCATCCAACTTTATTTTTGACAAGACCTGGAGAGACGGTATCTCTACTTCAATGGGTAACACTGCTTCCATCCCATAAACCAATGAGAAAGGAGTTGCCCCTGTAGAAGTTCTGACGGACGTTTGATAAGCTAAGAGTGCAAACGGTAATTTCTTATACCAATCTCTGTAGGTTTCAGTCATTTTTCCCACTATCTTCTTGATGTTTTTGTTGGCTGCTTCTACTGCCCCATTCATTTTTGGGTGATACGGGGAAGAGTTATGATGCTTAATCTTGAACTGACTACAAACTTCTGCTATCGTTCTGTTATTCAAGTTCAATGCATTGTCTGATATGATCCTTTCAGGCATCCCATACCGACAAATAATCTCTTTCTTCAAGAATCGACTTACAGCCGACTTAGTAACATTCGCATAAGAAGCAGCCTCTACCCACTTCGTGAAGTAATCAATGACCACAAAAATAAAACGATGCCCATTTGAAGCTTTTGGTGATATTGGCCCGATGACATCCATGCCCCACATGGAAAAAGGCTATAGAGAAATCATAACATGTAAAGATGAAGGTGGTACATGAATCTTTTCTCCATAAATCTGAAATTTATGGCATTTCTTGGCGTAGTTGATACAATCCCTTTCCATGGTAGACCAATAATATCCAAACCTCATGATTTGTCTAGCCATCGTAAAACCATTAGCGTGCGTCCCACGAACACCCTCGTGAACTTCTTCCAATATTAACTTAGCTTCCACGGCGTCAACACATCTCAACAGTACTTGGTCCTTTCTTCTTTTGTACAAGATGTCCCCATCCAAAATGTAATCGTAGGCTAATCTCCTTAAAGTTCGTTTATCATTTTCAGTTGCTTGTTCTGGGTATTTACGATCTCTCACATATCGCAATATATCCTGATACCAAGGGTTATCATCCTTTTCTTCTTCCTTAATGTTACAACAGTGAGCTGGAGCCTTAAAGATACTCATCTGAATGGGTCTCATCTCTTCCTCTTTATTCACTTTAATCATTGAAGCCAAGGTTGCTAGAGCATCTGCCATTTGGTTTTCGTCTCGCGGGATATAGTTGAAAGTGATGTCATCGAACTCCTCAAGTAACCCCAAAACTATCTTTCGATAAGTGATCAATTTAGGATCTCTTGTCTCCCATTCACCTCTAAGTTGATAAATTACCAACGCAGAGTCTCCATATACCTCGAGGGTTCTTATTCCTCGCTCTATAGCCGCTCAGAGTCCCGTGATGCATGCTTCATACTCAGACATATTGTTTGTGCAATCAAAATTCAAGTTGCATGTGAACGGATAATAATCGCCATTTGGAGATATGAGGACTGCCCCAATTCCATTTCCCACTGCATTGGATGCCCCATCAAAGCTCAACTTCCAAGGACAATCCTTTGTAGTTGCTACACACATTAACTCCTCATTTGGGAAGTCGAAATTCAACGGCTCATAGTCCTCTAGAGCTCTACTAGTCAGAAATTTCGCTATCGTACTTCCTTTTATAGCCTTCTGGCTCACATAGACTATGTCGAACTCTAAAAGCAAAATTTGCCACCTCGCCATTCTCCCATTCGAAGCTGTTGACTCCATCATATACTTCAAAGAATCAAGTTTTGAAATAATCCAAGTAGTATGATATAGCATGTACTGTCTTAACCTTCGAGTCGTCCAGATTAAAGCACAACACAATTTCTCAATTGGCGAATATCTCATCTCACAGTCTATAAATTTCTTATTGAGGTAGTATATCGCCTTCTCCTTTCTTCCCGACTCGTCATGTTGACCAAGCACACACCCCATGGAATTACTAAACACCGACAAGTATAGAATTAATGGCTTATCTAGACAAGGTGGAGATAGTACTGGAGTGTTTAACAAGTATTGCTTGACTTTATCAAAGGCATTCTGGCATTCCTCATTCCAAGTACCTTGGTTGTGTTTTCTAAGGAGGCGAAATATAGGGTCACATTTCTCAGTTAATTGTGAAATAAACCGAGCAATATAATTCAACCTTCTAAGAAAACCTCGAACTTCTTTCTGAGTACGTGGCAAAGGCGAATCTCGTATGGCTTTAACTTTGTCTTAGTCAACTTCTATTCCTTTTTCACTGACCACAAAGCCTAATAATTTCCCGACCTAGCTCTAAAGGTGCATTTTGCTGGATTAAGTTTTAACTGAAAATTCCTTAATCTCAAGAACAGTTTCCTTAAAACTTCAATATGTTCCTCCTCCGTTCGAGACTTCGCAATCATTTCATCGACATACACCTCAATTTCTTTGTGCATCATATCGTGAAACAAGGTTACCATAGCCCTCTGGTATGTTGCCCCTGCGTTCTTCAACCCAAAAGGCATTACCTTGTAACAGGAGGTACCCCACAATGTTATGAAGGTGGTTTTGTCCATGCCTTCAGGATGCATCTTTATCTGATTATACCTCGAGAAACCATCCATAAAGGAGAACAACGAATATCCCGCTGTATTGTCTACCAAAGTGTCTATGTGTGGCAGAGGAAAATTATCTTTTGGGCTAGCTTTGTTCAAATCTCTGTAATCAACGCACATTCGTACCTTCCCATCCTTCTTAGGAACTGGTACAATGTTAGCTACCCATTTAGAGTACTTCACCTCTTGTAAGAATCCTGCATCAAACTGCTTCTTGACTTCGTCCTTTATTTTCATCACGATATCTGGCCTCATTCTTCGCAACTTCTGTCGTACTGGCTTACATTCCTACCTTATTGGAAGACGATGCACCATAATATTGGTATTTAAACCTGGCATATCTTGATAGGACCATGCAAAGATATCCTTGAACTCACGTAGCAACTCAATCAGTCCTTGCCTTGTGTCTTCTGCAATATGCGTGCCAATTTCCACTTCTTTCCCCTCCTCTAGGGCTACATTTTCTATTGCCTCTTTCTCATACGGCATGATTTGTTTCTCCTCCTGTTTTACCATCCTCAAAAGATCTAAAGACACATCGCAGTCCTGGACATCTTCAAAATCCAGAGATTCCTTCAAACACATGTCTTGCTCACGAGAGAAATCAGGATTTGTAATATCAGTGCTCAGGTCATTGATATCTAGAGATCTGTGAAGTATAAAGAATATACAAAGAATGAATGAATTTAAGAATGATTATTTATGTACTATGAATGAAAGAATAAGAATTGTCAAAATTTTAACGGAATATTGGTTGATAAAAATGAAACAATACTCGCTGAATTGATAAAAGTTATGTTTTATTAAAAAGATAATAGATGATCATAAGCCTATTTCACAAATGTAATTCTATTACTCCTAGGCTCTAGAATAACAAGAATGTTTCGAGAATTACTCTGAAAAATTCCTAAAGACTACAGGAAGTTCCTCCGCAGTCCAATTGTTCAGAGAGCTTCCCGATTCGTAAGGGCGAATGCCCTCAAGGTTTCCTTGCTTTGATCCTTCCTCTTGTATAGCACTAACTTGATGACTTCCTTCTATGAGTAACCATCTCAATATGAAGGTTTGGGATATTGGAGGGAATGTCATCGGCTCCCACTCCACTTCTCTTCTATTAAGGCGTGCCCTTCTTCTCTCTTGGCGCTTCTCAATTTCCTTCCTCCTTTGCTTATAATCTGGTTTGAAACCTAGACCAAAGTGATCTCTTCTCTCTTTAAGTTTTGGGATTTGAGTTCCTCCTTGTAGGTATTTCCCTAATCCTTTTCCTGGTAAGGCTCCCTTTCCCGTCATCATTTGTAGAGCCATCCTCGTAGCTCTTGCTATCTTGGGCCCCAGTAGCTCACTCCCTTCTAAAATGAAGGTTGCATTTACGAATTCTAAAGAGCGAAAGAAACACTCAATAGATTCTTCGTTTGTCTCGACATAAGGGGCCTTGCTAGTAACTACGGCTATAATATCCTTCTCCGCATTGATAGTTACTAACCATCCATCCGTCACTAACTTCAGTTTCTGGTGCAACGATGAGGGTACCGCTCCTGCTGAATGTATCCATGGCCTCTCTAATAAACAATTGTAGGAAGGCTTGATATCCATTACCAAGAAGTCTACTTCGTATATACTCGGCCCAATTTCCAAGGGGATGTTAATCCTTCCTATCACCTTCCTTTCTGTACCGTCGAAGGCTCTTACCACATTTTGACATGTCTTCATGTAAGAACCGTCAATGGGTAATCTATTCAAAGTAGACAACGGTAGAACATTCAAGGCTGATCCATTATCAACAAGCACGCTTGGGAGTGCGTAACCCTTGCATCGGGTGGTGATGTGCAAGGCCTTTGTTGACCCCCTACCCTCCGGTGGGATTTCATCATCATTAAAATAGATGAAATTATCCATACTTATGTTATTCACCAACCGGTCCAGCTTGTTAACAGATATGTCTTGGGTGACATATGTTTTGTTAAGCACCTTCATCAATGCATCCCGATGCACCTCAGAACTCAGAAGTAAAGCCAATACTGATATGCGAGCTGGCTGCTTATGCAACTGCTCGACCACACTATACTCGCTATACTTAAGGAACTTTAGAAATTCCTTAGCCTCCTCTTCCTTTACTGGCTCTTTGACAGTCATTTCTACCCCTTTCTCCTTCTTCGTACTAATACCTTTTGCTTTTGTGGGCTCCTCTCTGACGCCCACCGTATCATACCGCTTCCCACTCCGTGTATAGGAACCCTCAACTTGTACATCCTTAGACGTACTGGCTATATCCTCCTTCTCTGGCATTGACACTTGACAGTTATAACTCCATGGTACCCTCTTGTTATCCTTATAAGGAAAGGACACAGGTTTATGGATTATGATCTTAGGCACCGTTTGTGCCCCTACCTCATTATTCTTCTGCAAGGAAATAATAATCCTTGGCCGACTAATTCTTTGTTGTTCATCCTCCAGCACACATACTTGTTTTTTACTAGAGCTACCTTCAAAAATCTGTAGCTCTTTATTGTCTATAAAGCCTTGTACCAAGGTCTTGAATTCTTCACAATCTTGAGTTTCATATCCTTCTTTCTCATGGAACTCACCATAGCTCCTTATTTCTCCTTTCTCGTTTTTAGAGGTTAACTTACCTCTCTTCATCATCTCCTCTCAGATCACCTTCATAGGCATCCTCACCTTAGTAACATCTTCCTTTATTCTTCTCTCAACGACTTCGCTAATAGCATTCACTCCTTGATCGCCATGATTTGGCAAAGGGTTTTCAGTATTTGGGGTACTATCAAATTTCACAACCCCTATCTTGATCAACCTCTCCACGGCCTTCTTGAATCCGGTACAATTTTCAATCGAGTGCCCCGATATTCCAGCGTGGTACTCGCATCTGGCGTTTGCATCTTACCATTTAGGATATGGGGGCTGTAGTTGTTTCAATTGGAAAGGAGCAATAGCATGCGCATCGTATAAACTTTGATAAAGCTAACGATACATCACAGGAATAGGTGTGAATTGCATCCTCTCGTGCTTTGTGCCAGATTCCTGTCCTTGAGAACCCTGTTGCCCAACCGCAGCTGCTTAGGGTTGACCTACTGTGACTGCCTTCGAGTTAAAGCTACTTGTGTTGTTCACCTCGTTATCTTTTCTCCTTGGGGCCGATCTTTTGGCCGCTTCCCCTTTAATTTTTCCACTTCTTATGGCGTTTTCAATCATCTCTCCCGCCATGACTATGTCCGCAAAACTTTTGGTAGTGCTTCCAATCATGTGAGTAATGAATGGAGCTTTCAGAGTGTTGATGAATAACATGGTGGTCTCTTTCTCCAGTAGTAGTGGTTGAATCTGCATTGCCATCTCTCTCCACCTCTGCGCATATTGCCTAAAATTCTTATTAGGCTTCTTCTCCATGTTTTGCAGAGTGATGCTATCAGGAGTCATGTCAGTCACATGATTATACTGCTGCATGAAGGCTTGCGCCAGATCCCTCCATGAATTTATTCTAGCCCGGCTTAACTAATTGTACTACCTGGCTGCCGCTCCCACTAAACTATCTTGGAAACAATGGATCAATAGCTGGTCATTATTTACGTATCCGATCATCCTTCTACAGAACATCGTGATGTGGGTCTCTAGGCAAGTAGTACCATTGTACTTCTCGAACTCTGGCATCTTGAATTTGTGAGGAAGCACTAAGTCTGGGACCAAACTTAGATCTTTGGCATCAACTCCATGATGCCCATCAGCACTCTCTAAAGCTTTAAATTTCTCCTCTAACCATCGGCAACGTTCCTCTAACTGTCTTGTAGCTTCGGCTCTCAAATCTTCTTTTTCAGCTACATCCAAGTCAAGAATGAGAGGATTGATAAGGTTATCACCCAAATTGAATCCCGAGACAGTTGGGAAATTTATGGGGATCTCAGCATCAACTGGCCCTTGTTGAGGCCTTATAGTGACAGATGGCCTCCTAGGAAGTGCCTCGGTTTGTGTAGGCACGTGGGGTGGGGTGAAACCAGAAGGATGACCCTCGTTATCCTATTCAGTGATTGCCATGGGAGCCTTTCCCTTATCTGTGGCCCTCAGTAGCTGAGCCATCTCAGCCATCATGTTCCTTTGAGCTTCCAACATTTGCTCCCTCATATCATTTTGCATTTTTGCCAATTGTTCTTGCAATTGGTCCTGCATATCCTTCTGTAGCTGTTCAAATCTTTGGTCCATATTCTTTGACTTAGCGCGTGTACCGTAAGGATATGTTGCTTTCAGATTTTCTTTCTCTTACTTTCTTTCTTCCTAATAATTTTAACTAATTAGGGTCTTTCTATAAACTTGAATGCATATGATATGATGAAATGTAAATGCATGAATGCAAAAAGATGTCGATTATGGTTCAGTTTCATTTTAGAAAACATTATTTAAGGAACAAAAATCTTTTCATAAAACGGATTACAAATATACTTTCGCCCGTAGGCCTAGAGTTTTAACCCTATCCAATAATAATGCTAACTCTCGTCCTTTGTCTGACGATGACTCATACATTGTACTCAGCGTTCTAGCTTGTATTGCCAAATCCTGCAAGTGTTCCGCAACCTCTCGAATCTGAACTAGGGCCTGTTCCATGACATGATCTCTATCTCTCACTTGATCTTGAAGATGGTGGAATTCTCCCTTCCACTGTTCTTCTCTTGCCTCGAGTTGCTCAATCCGTAGCTCACAGTCCTGTAGTGCTATTTCTAACCCTCCAATATTGTGCTTCATTTCCTTGATCTTGTTTAGACTTGTTTTTAACTCAGCTGGGGAATTACAGCTTCTATAATGATGAAGAGATCGTCCAAGCTCTGTCACCTTAACCTTTAACCCTTGATTTTTCTTTTCTAAGGCCTGATTTCGTGACTGCATCTCTTGGAACTTCTTCTTCCAATACTCAGTTTTGGCTTTTTCCTCCTGAATTTCATGCTGCCACTGCTCTGAAGATCTCCCTAATCCGACCCTTTTCAACGTTACTTGGGCTTTCTTGTAATGTGTCTTTAAATCATCTCGATCTTCCTTAATCTTTCTATTTTCCTTTTTCACCTTTTCGACTTCCATTTTTTGAACATCGACGTCGAGACTCAAATACATTTTTTCCTCTTCGAGCTTCTCCATCCTCTTTTCAAGCTCTAAATTCTTTCTTTCAAACTCTTGCTTCATAACTTTCACCTCTGATGGAATCACTCATAAGCTCTCCTCTAATGATCGAGCTACTCCCAAGATTGGCCTAGGGACATTATCATTGACTCTCCTACTAAACCATCCTTTATACTCAGGGGTTGACGTCGATCCTTCAGTCAAGATCTTCATACAGAAAGGCTTCTTCTAAGCCTCAGAAATTTCTCGCATCCTCTTCTTGTAGTGATCTCCTTTATAAGAGAAATCACTCTGAGCTAGACCCTGTGTAGCCGGTATGAACTGCCTCGCTCGATATTGCCATAGAACAAGCAATGGTGTATATCCGATAACTCCCAAAATTCCTGGCAAAGGGACCCAATCAAAACTGCCACATCAGTAAAGGACTTCACTAGGAACCAACCAAGGAGCCTTCCACATAACATCCTCCTCTCGAAGATTTTGAAAAATGTCTATCCATCTCTCCTCTGAAATGTCATCTCTCCTAGGCATGTCCACTGCTTCCTTTAAGGAAGAATAACCCTCAAAGAATACTCGGCAAGGAACCTTATCAAGCTTCCAGAAGTGGCTATGAAACCAAACCAACAGCAATTGTGCACATCCAATGAACCTTCCTTCACCAGCTCTTCGACATGCGTTCAAGGATCTTATCGTCTCAGCTAGGATTGCTGGCACAGGAGTGTTCTTACCCGTCGATCGAATAAATCTACAACTGCCTCATCTATGTGCCCCAACGCCTTTGGGAAGATCACCATGCCGTAAATACTCAAAGCCAGGACGTCGACCCTTTTCTTCACGTCTGGATGCATCGATATCAAGTCCTTCAGAATAGCCAATGAAATGCACTTACTATCACCCTTTTGCTGCACACGAGCTACAGCCCACTGCTCACTCACCGCAGTAATCGTTACCAACTTCTTCGTAAAAGTTGGAAGGCTAGCAGGCCTAACATAAGCCTTGTAACCTTGAATCCTCGGGCAACGCAGTAAAGTCGTATACTCCTCTAAGGTGGGTACAAGATCAACATTACCAAATGTAAAGCAACTATAAGCAGGGTTCCAGAATTGTACCATGACTCGAAACAAGTGCCTATTTACCTTGACGTCTAGTAAATAGGGAAGATCTCTGTAATTCTGATAGAAGAGTTGCTTAGCCTCGTCATCCCATTGGGCCTAAATATTTCTCAACTCCTGCAACTCATTCTGCATCGAATTAACATGGGTGAAGTCCCATAACTCTGATGCATACCCCTCGGTGACACTATCTCCTTTCTGTAATTGGGTTTTCTCTGACCAGGTACAGACAGAAGCATTGTCCTCCACTTTATTAAGGTATTCATTCCTCATTACAAAACAACAAAATAAAAAAATAGGTCAGTATTATATATATAAGAAAATGATAAACAAATACTTACAAGGGTAATTTTCTAAAGGTATCACTATTTCCCTAGGGTAAGCACTTAAAGGTTCACTATATGAGTTTTAGCTCTAAAGAAAGGGTACCTGAACTAGCAGATTCCTCGGTCTTCACCCATTATAGGCTTATTTAGACCAAGTTCAGTTCAGGGGGACACATCTCCCTATGGCCATATGGAGATGAAAATCTCACGAAGACATAGGTACAGTATCCTGGAAGCAATCCACTAGCTCATATGAAGTTGAAAACCTCACGAAAGCGTAGCTTCTCACTCCCACTTAAGGGTGCGACCACAACGGTCATGCAAATGCAATGTACGGCCATAAGATAACAAACATATGCGGCAAACACATGTAAAAATAGGATCACATTTTAAATTTTCCAAACTTCCGACATTAAGACATAAAATAATCAATTTCTTAGCTTGACTCTCTTAAGTCCCTAGCGGAGTCACCAAGCTGTCGAAACCTCTTTAAAAACGAGTTGTTTTTAAAAAAAAAATAAAAACGGGAGTTGCCACCAATCTTTTAAAGTGCGATTGGATCACTTTATAAAATGTTTTGGTCCACGAAACTATGAGAAAATAGGTTCGAGAGTCGATTACGTACGAGGAAGGATTAGCACCCTCGTAACGCCCAAAATTGGTACCAAATTGAATAATTTTGTCTTAGCATCAAAAGTTTGAAAGATTTTAGAAATGAGATTCCCATAAAGCCGTAATGTTTTAAATTTAAAAGAATCAAGATTCTTTCGTTTTAAAAGAGTAAATATCATATCCAGCATGATTGGATACGATATCTTTAATCTTTTATAACTAAAATCATCTTGTGATTTGTAAAACCCGTTTAAAAGGATGTTTTAGGTATTTAGAGAAACGGGAAATTGCAACCCAGTATGTTAGGACACTAATTCCTGAATTCTTAAATATCAAAACATTGCCTCACCTTTTAAAAATCTTTTTGAATTAAATGAGATATTCTTGTTTTGAAGATAATGATGTATTCTACATATTACAAGAAATTAAATAAACCTAGCTACATAATGCATGTTTTATCATTTTATAGTATAGAGAATAATAAATAATAACATAAATTACACAATATACGTTATCACCTTATGCATGGCCATAAATGACATATATATACATGCATTATCGTTACATGCAACATACGCAAAAATGGCAAAATAAATCAATACAAATTAAACATACATAATAATATTTCATGCAAATATAACAATATAAAATATTCAATTAAAGATAAAACAAATGATATGTAAAATTTAACCTATTAAGCAACGAAAGAAAACCAAAAACTAAGCAAATTAAAATGCATAAAATATAAGTTGAATAAAAATAAGCTAATTAGTAATATAAGGATAATAAAAGAGAACCCCCTTTTTTTAAAAATGATATATACATATATAGATTAAACTATAAAATATAATAACTCAATATGTAAGAGAAATAATGTACTAAATATTGCTATTATACTTATAAAAAAATAATTTAAGAATGCACATAATTAATAAATAATAAAATAGTGTATATTTTATAATAAAATAAAGATAATGTAAAGAAATATGATAAAATATATAGTGTATAATATAATTTACAAACAATACAAATCATATGATAAATAAAGTAAATATATATGATAAAATGTATAAAATATATAAAAATATCATATGGAAAAAAATATAATATGTAATAAAATAATATGAAAACAAATAATATATAAATATAGTGAAATATATAAAATGTATATAAGACTTATAAGAAACATATATAATAATATAATATACATAAAAAAATTATTGTTTTTATACATAATTAACATTTTTAAAAATATATATATAATATATATGTTTTAAAAATATTTTAATTAATACAATATGTAGTAGCCCAAATTTGTCCGGGCCTTAAAACCAAAAATGATAAATTGATAAATAAAGTCCATTTATACAAGTCCATTTACAATAAACGGGCTTCAAAGCTTGATAAGCCCAGATACCTAAGACCTATACCACTACCTAGTTACAAACTAGCCCAATAACCCAGCAGACCCATTACACCCGGGGCCCAAGAGGACCAAATGTTAAACAGAACATGGAAAGCTCTAGGGTTTCAGAAACCTTAGGCGCTGCAAATGGAAGGCTCTAGAAGACAAGCACCCCAACAGACGCGTCCGTTCGTCTCGCAGTGACCCACCATCAGCGCCATGATTCCTGGCCTTGAATTTGGCCGTAGTTGAAGCCGAATGAAAGCAGATCAGCGCCAGCACCGTCGCCATCAGGGCCTAATCATCCTGGTTCACTGATTTTTCACGTGAGACATCTGCAAAATGAAAAAACCACAGCAGAAAACAGAGGCAAAATATGGAAAGAAATCAAAAGATTTCTTTCCCAGATTGTAAATCACTTACAAAGGGTTATAAAAACCCATCTTTTTTTGATTTGTAACACACGATTTTCCAGAAAGAAATATACAAATAGATTCAACAGAGCACAGTATTACCAACTTACAATACCAGTAGCCAATCGCGTACAAAGGTGAATATTTTTAATATATATTAGAAATAGTAAAAGGGGAAAGGGATTACCTGTATTTTACCCAGAGGAATGAAGGTTTTTAGCCTTCTGAGCTACCGTATGTGGTGGCGCGTGAGTGCGTGAGAGGTCAGAGACGGAAGCTCAACGGAGTGCTGAGAGCCTCTTCCCTATTCCTCTTTCAGAGGATTCTCATTTTTTTTTTTTTTTGAAACCAGGTTAAAAGTTTTTTTTAGCTGAAAATTGGCTTATATAGCCTTTTTAAAACGATGTCGTTAAGCTTAAAACAATAAGCTTTAAAACGGCATCGTTCCAAGGAGGATCCGCGCGTTGACCCGATGACCCGGGGAGGATCTGCGCTTTTTGGAGAATCGGCAAATTTCCCAATTAATCCTTCTGTTTTTTGCAAATTTTTTCAATTGAATTTTATTTTTATTTTAATTTGGTCTTAATCTTTTATATTTGTTCTAATTTAGTCCAAACAGCCTTTAAAATTCATTCTAGAAATAGTGCCATTTTGGGGATTAGGGTTTAATTACCCAATGAGTCCCTCTGTTCCAGCTTGTTCTTTTATTAGGTCCAAATGTTTTTATTATTTTACAATTAACCCCGGAATTTTCAATTGAATTTAATTTTTTTATTTTTAATATTAAATAGTATATATCATTTTTTATATATTCAATATATTGCTATTTTTATATTTGCATTTTACTATATGTTGTATGTATTTTCATTATATATATTATTTATTTTTCTATATTTTATTTATTATATTATTATATATGTTTAATTTTTATTATATATTATATATATTATTTATATCTATATTATATGTTTTAGCACATGTTATTTTATATATTATGTATTATATTATTCATATTATTACATATTTATTTATAAAGTTAGTAAATACTATGTATTTTCTATATATATATCAATTATTTTATTATATTTTTATATGAAATACCTACTAGATTATTATTTTATAAATTCTTCTTATATTATATTATATATTTTATTACTTATATTTTATTACTATATGATTTATATTATTTTTATTTGTAAATCATATTTTATTATATTTCTTTACTACTTTTATTTTATCCTAAAATATACATTACTTATTAATTACATACATTTTTAAAAAGAATAAACAACATCTATTATACTATTTTTCTCATATATTAAGTTATTATACCTTATCATATAATTTATATATGTATACATATTTTTTTTAAAAAAAAAGGGGTTTCTTTTACTGTTCTTACATCGTTTAATATATTTCTAAATAGCTAACTTTTATATTTCATACACTTAACTTGTTATTTATTTTTAAATTTTCTTTTATTTTAATATTTTTTTAATGGGTTAGATTTTACATATCATTATATTCTTCTATTTATTTATTTTCGTAAAATTAGTTTATTTATGATAACTTAGATATATTTGTATAAAATGTTGTTATGTATGTGTTATACAATTTATACTATTGAATTCACTATATTCTATACTTTGTATGTAATGATACTATTTATGACCATGCATGAAATAATAGCATATTAGATAATTTAGATCCTTGTTCGTCACCTTTACTATATTTGCATGAAGTGATAAAACATATATATATTGAAATTAGGTCATTTTAAAACATATCATTTTTTTTAAACCAAAAATCATATCTTATTTAATTAAAAAGAAACTGTTTTTTAAAAAAAGAGTAAGGCAATGTTTTGAATACTTAGAAATTCGAGAAATAGTGCCCTAACATGCTGGGTTGCAATTTCTCGTTTGACTAAATATTTAAAATATCCTTTTAAACAAGTTTTATAAATCATGAGATGATTTTAGTTACGAAAGATGAAAGATATCATGTTCAATCATGCTGGATGTGATGTTCGTACTCTTTTAAAACGAATGAATCTTGATTCTTCTCTCAAAACATCACGGTTTAAAGGAAATATCATTTTTTTTAAATTCTTTCAAATTTCTGACACTAAGACAAGAATTACTCAATTTGGTACCGATTATGGGCGTTACGAGGGTGCTAATCCTTCCTCGTACATAACCGACTCCCGAACCTATTTTCTCATAATTTCGTAGACCAAAACATTTTATAAAGTGATCCAATCACACTTTAAAAGATTGGTAGCGACTCCCGTTTTTGTTTTTCAAAAGTCGATCCCCGTTTTTCAAAACTCCCTTTTAAAAGATGGTTTCGATAGCTTGGAGACTCCACTGGGGACATTAAGAGAGTCAAGCCAAGAAAATGAGTATTTTTGTCTTAATGTCAGAAGTTTAGAACACTTAAATCCTTTTACATGTGTTTGCTGCATATGTTTGTTACTTTATTGCTTTACATTACATTTGCACGACCGTTGTGGTCATACCTTTAAGTGGGAGTGAGAAGCTACGCTTTCGTAAGGTTTTCACCTTCGTATGAGCTAGTGGATTGCTTCTGGGATACTCTACCTATGTCTTCGTGAGATTTTCATCTCCCTATGGCCATAGGGAAAAGTGTCCCCCTGAACTGAACTCGGTCTATATGAGCCTATAGTGGGTGAAGACCGAGGAATCTGCTGGTTCAGGTACCTTGGCTTTAGAACTAAAACTCATATAGTGAACTTTTAAGTGCTTATCCTAGGGATAATAGTGATAACCTTTAGAAAATTACCCTTATAAGGATTTATTTATCGCTTTCCTATATATATTTGATACTGACTTATTGTTTTATTTTATTGTCATTGCATGTCATTCCGCATTTAAAGGTGTCGATTCAAGGCTCGATTTCTAGATTAGAAAGTTTTATAATGAGGAACGAATACCTTAATAAAGTGGAGGACAATGCTTCTATTTGTACCTGGTTAAAGAAAACCCAGTTAGAGAAAGGAGATAGTGTCACCGAGGGGTATACGTCACAGTTACGAGACTTCACTCTTGTTAATTCGACGCAGAATGAGTTGCAGGAGCTGAGAAACATTTGGGCCCAGTGGGATGATAATGCTAAGCAGCTTTTCTATCAGAGTTATGGAGACCTCCCCTATTTGCTGGATGTCAAGGTAGATAAACACGTGTTTTGAGATATGGTACAGTACTGGAACCCTTGTTATAGTTGCTTTACGTTTGGTGATGTTGATCTTATACCTACTTTAGAGGAGTATACGACTTTACTGCGTTGTTCAAGGATTGATGGTTACAAGGCTTATGTTAGGCCTGCTAGCCTTCCAACTTTTGCGAAGAAATTGGTAATGATTACTGGGATGAGTGAGCAGTGGGCTATGGCTCGTGTATAGCAAAAAGGTGATAGAAAGTGCATCCCGTGGGCCATTTTGAAGGATTTGATATTGACGCATCCAGATGTGAAGAAGAGGGTCGACGTCCTGGCTTTGAACATTTATGGCATGGTGATTTTCCCGAAGGCGTTGGGGCACATAGATGAGTCAGTCGCAGATTTGTTTGATGGACTTGGTAAACAGAACACGCCTGTGCCTGCGATCCTAGCTGAAACGATAAGGTCCTTGAGTGCATGTCGAAGAGCTGGTGAAGGAAGATTCATTGGATGTGCACAGTTGCTGTTAGTTTGGTTTCATAGTCACTTTTGGAAGCTAGATAGGGTTCATTGCCGAGTTTTCTTTAAGGGTTATTCTCTCTTAAAGGAAGCAGTGGACATGCCTAGGAGAGATGGTTAAACATTCTTCAGAATCTTCGAGAGGAGGATGTTATGTGGAAGGCTCCTTGGTTGGTTCCTAGTGAAGTCCTTTACCGATGCGGCAGTTTTGATTGGGTCCCTTTGCCAGGAATTTGGGGAGTTGTGGAATATACACCGTTACTTGTTTTAAGGCAATATAGAGCAAGGTAGTTCGTACCGGCTACACAGGGTCTAGCTCAGAGTGATTTCTCTTACAAAGGAGATCACTATATGAAGAGGATGCTAGAGATTTTTGAGGCTTGGAAGAAGCCTTTCTGTATGAAGATCTTGACTAAAGGTTCGACGTCAACCCTCGAGTATAAGGGTTGGTTTAGTAAGAGATTCAACGATAATATCCCTAGGCCGATTTTAGGAGAGGCTCGATCATTGGAGGAGAATTTGCGAGTGATCCCATCGGAGTTGGAGGTTATGAAGCAAGAGTTCGAGAGGAAGAATTCAGAGCTAGAAAAGAGGATTGAGAAGCTTGAAGAGGAGAAAATATGCTTAAGTCTCGATGTTGACGTTCAAAAGATGGAAGTCGAGAAGATGAAAAAGGAAAAGAGAAAGGTTGAGGAAGATCGAGATGACCTAAAGACACATTATAAGAAAGCTCAAATGACATTGAAAAGGGTCGGACTAGGGAGATCTTCAGAGCAATGGCAGCAGGAGATTCAAGAGAAGCGATCCAAGGCCGAGTATTGGGAGAAAAAGTTCCAAGAAATGCAGTCTCGTAATCAGGCCCTAGAGAAGGAAAATCAAGGGTTAAAAGTTAAGGTGTCAGAGTTTGGACGATCCCTTCATCATTACCGAAGTCGTAACTCTGCAATCGAGTTAAAGGCAAGCTTGGACAAGATTGAGAATATGAAGCATAACATTAGAGAGTTAGAAGCAAACACTACTGGTGGTGTGAGTCACTGATTGAGCAAAGCTCGAGGCGAGAGAAGAATGGGAAGGAGAACTTCACCATCTTCAGAGTCAAGTGGGAGATAGAGATCATATCATGGGAGAGGCCTTAGTTCAGATTCGAGAGGTCGCTGAACACTTGCAGGAGTTGTCAACACAAGCTAGAACGCTGAGTATGATGTATGAGTCATCGTCAGACAAGGGATGAGAGTTAGCATTGTTATTAGATAGGGTTAAAACTTTATGCCTAAGGGAAAAAGTGTATTTGTAATTTGTTTTATGAAAATATTTTTGTTCCTTAAATAATGTTTTTTAAAATGAAACTGAGTCAGAATCGACATCTTTTTGGCATTCATGCATTTGTATTTCATTACATCATATGCATTCAAGTTTATAGAAAGACCCTAATTAAGTTAAAATTATAAAGAAAGAAAGAGAGTAAGAAAAAGAAATCTGGAAGCAACACATCCCTACGATACACGTGCTAAATCGAAGAATATGGACCAAAGATTTGAGCAGCTACAGAAGGACATGTAGGACCAATTGCAAGAACAATTGGCCAAGATGCAGACTGACATGAGAGAGCATATGCTAGAGGCTCAGAGAAATATGATGGCCGAAATGGCTCAACTACTGAGGGCCACTGATAAGGGAAAGGCTCCCATGGCAATTGCTGGAGAAGAGAATGAGGGTCCTCCTCCTGGTTTCACTCCACCTCACATACAAACTCAACCTGAGGCATATCCTCGTGGGCCGTCTGTCACAATAAGGCCTCAACAGGGTCAAGTTGATACTGGGATTCCTATAAATTTCCCAACTGGCTCGGGATTCAATTTAGGTGATAACCCTACCAATCCTCTCATTCCCGATTTGGATATAGCTGAAAAGGAACATTTGAGAGCCGAAGCTACAAAACAGTTAGAAGAACGTTGCCGATGGTTGGAGGAGAAATTTAAGGTCTTAGAAAGTGCTGAAGGGCATCAGGGAGTCGATGCCAAAGATCTAAGTTTGGTCCCAGACTTGGTGCTTCCTCACAAATTCAAGATGCCGGAGTTTGAAAAATACAACGGGACTACTTGCCTAGTGGCTCACGTTACGATGTTCTGTAGAAGAATGACCGGGTACGTAAATAATGATCAGCTATTGATCCGTTGTTTCCAGGACAGCTTAGTAGGAGTGGCAGCCAGGTGGTACAATAAGTTGAGCCGGGCTAGAATAAGTTCATGGAGGGACCTCGCACAAGCCTTCATGCAGCAGTACAATCATATGACTGACATGACCCCTGATAGGATCACTATGCAAAACATAGAAAAGAAGCCTAATGAAAATTTTAGGCAATACGCACAGAGATAGAGAGAGGTGGCAATGCAAGTTCAACCACCACTGTTGGAGAAAGAAACCACCATATTGTTCATTTACACTTTGAAGGCTCCATTCATTACTCACATGATTGGAAGCACTACCAAAAGTTTTGCAGACATAGTTATGGACGGAGAAATGATTGAGAATACCACAAGGGGTGGCAAAATTGAAGGGGAAGCAGTCAAAAGATCGGCCCCAAGAAGAAAAGATAATGAAGTGAACAACACAAGTAGCTTCAATTCAAAGGCAATCACAGTTAGTCAGCCCAAAGTGGCTACGAGTGGCCAACAAAGTACTCAAAGACAGGAATCGTGATCAAGACAAAATTCGAAGAGGATGCAATTCACACCTATCCCTGTGACGTATCGTGAGCTTTATCAAAGCTTATATGATGTACATGCTATTGCTGCATTTCACTTGAAACCGTTACAGCCACCGTACCCTAAGTGGTATGATGCAAATGCTAAATGCGAATATCATGCAGGAATACCAGGACATTCAATTGAGAATTGCACTGGATTCAAGAAGGCCGTGGAGAGGCTTATCAAGATGGGGGTCGTGAGATTCGACAATACCCCTGACACTGAAAATCTGCTACCAGATCATGGCAATCAAGGAGTTAATGCCATTGATGAAACTAGGGAAGGAATAATTAAGGAAAATGTTGCTGAGGTGAGAATGCCTTTGAGGGAAATTTGGAAAGAGATGGTGAAGAGAGGGATGATAACCTTTGAGAAAGAAGGAGAATAAATGAGGAACTACTGCGAGTTCAATGGAAAAGAGGGTCATGAGACCCAAAATTGTGAAGAATTCAAAGCCTTGGTGCAAGGCTTCATTGATAATAAAGAGCTGCAAGTTTTTGAAGGTAGCTCTTATATAAAATAAATAAATGCGTCGGAAGATAAACAACAAGAAATTAGCCGGCCAAGAATTATTATTTCCTTACCGAGGAATAATGAAGCGGGGACGCAAACTAGGCCCAGGGTTGTAATCCATAAACCTGTATCCTTTTCTTATAAGGATAACAAAAGGGTACAATGGAGTTATAACTGCCATGTGTCGTTACCGGAGGAAGAAGATGAAGCCGTTGCATCTAAGGATGGACAAATTGAGGGTTCCCATACGCGGAGTGGGAAGCGGTATGATATTGTAGGCATCAGAGAGGAGTCTAAAAAA
The DNA here is from genome assembly GCA_025698465.1 of Gossypium longicalyx. NCBI lineage: Eukaryota > Viridiplantae > Streptophyta > Magnoliopsida > Malvales > Malvaceae > Gossypium > Gossypium longicalyx. Next base: position 55,894,421 of record CM046996.1, read on the forward strand.
ACAAGGAATGCTAATGTGGAGAAAGAAAAAGAAGTTGAAATGCCCGTCAAGGAGCCGGTAAAGGAGGAGGAGGCTAAGGAATTTCTGAAGTTCCTCAAGCATAGTGAGTATAGTGTGGTCGAGCAGTTGCGCAAGCAACCAGCTCGTATATCAGTATTGGCTCTACTTCTAAGTTTTGAGGTGCATAGGGAAGCATTGATGAAGGTGCTTAATGAGACATACGTCACCCATGAAATATCCGTTAACAAGCTAGATCGGTTGGTGAATAATATTAGGGCAGACAATTTCATCTATTTCAATGATGATGAAATCCCACCTGGGGGTATAGGATCAACCAAGGCCTTGCACATCACTACTCGGTGCAAGGGATACACGCTTCCAAGTGTACTCATTGATAATGGGCCGGCTTTAAACGTCCTTTCATTATCCACGTTAAATAGATTACCCATTAATAGTTCACATATGAAAACGTGTTGCAATGTGGTAAGAGCCTTCGATGATGGGACGAATAGACATCCCTTTGGAAATTGGGCCAAATACATATGAAGTTGATTTCTTGGTGATGGATATCAAGCCCTCCTATAATTGTTTATTAGGGAGGCCATGGATACACTCGGCAGGAGCGGTGCCTTCCTCATTGCACCAAAAATTGAAGTTAGCGATAGATGGACGGTTAATAACTATCAATACGGAGGAGGATATTATAGCAGCAGTCACTAGCAAGGCCCCCTATGTTGAGGCAAATGAAGAATCTATTGAGTGTTCATTTCGCTCTTTAGAGTTTGTAAATGCCACTTTTATTTCAGAAGGAAGTGAGTTACTGGTGCCAAGGATGGCAAGAGCCACAGAGATGGCTCTATAAATGATGGCAAGAAGAGGAGCCTTACCATGAAGAGGTTTAGGAAAGTATCTGCAAGGGGGGATTTAGATCCCAAAGGTGATTGAGAAAAAGGACCGCTTTGGTTTGGGCTTCAAACCAGACTATAAGTAAAAAAGGAAGGACATTGAGAAACGCCAAGAAAGGATAAGGGCGCATTTAGATGGAAGAGAAGTGGGGTGGGAATCGATGACATTCCCTCTTATATCTAAAACCTTCATATCAGGAGGATTGCTTGAAGAGGAGAGCCATCAAATTATTGCTGTGCGTGAAGAAGGGCCGGAGCAAAGGAACCTTGAGGGCATTCGCCCTTATGAATCGGGAAGCTCTTTGAACAATTGGACTGCGGAAGAACTTCCTGTAGTCTTTAGAAATTTTTCAGAGTGATTCCCGAACATTTTTGTTACTCTAAAGCCTAGGAGTAATAAGATTACATTTGTGAAATAGGCTTATGATCATTTATCATTTTTTTTAATAAGACATAACTTTTATTAATTCAAACGAGTATTGCTTCATTTTTATCAATCAATATTCCATTAAATTTTTGACAATTCTTATTCTTTCATTCATAGTACATAAATAATTATTCTTAAATTCATTCATTCTTTGTATATTCTTTATACTTCTCAGATCCCTAAATATCAATGATATGAGCATTGATACGACAATTCATGATTTCTCTTGCGAGCAAGACATGTGTTTAGAAGAACCTCAGGATTTTGAAGGTGTTCAAGATTGTGATGTATCTGTTGATTTGTTAAGAATGGTAAAGCAGGAAGAGAAACAAATCATGCCTCATGAGAAAGAAGCAGTAGAAAATATAACCCTAGAGGAGGGAAAGAAGTTGAAAATTGGAACACTGATTACCGAAGACACAAGGCATGGTCTGGTTAAGTTGCTTCGAGAATTCAAGGATATCTTTGCCTGGTCATATCAGGATATGCCCAGATTGAGTACTGATATTGTAGTGCATCGTCTTCCGATAAGACAAGATTGTAAGCCAGTCCAACAGAAGTTGCGCAGAATGAGGCCAGAATTGTTCTGAAAATAAAGGATGAAGTCAAAAAGTAGTTCGATGCACGATTCTTGCAAGAAGTGAAATACTCCGAATGGATAGCTAACATTGTACCAGTTCCTAAGAAAGATGGGAAGGTACGAATGTGTGTTGATTATAGAGATTTAAATAAAGCTAGCCCTAAAGATAATTTCCCTCTGACACACATAGACACTTTAGTGGACAACACAGTAGGATATTCGTTGTTTTCCTTCATGGATGGCTTCTCGGGATACAATCAGATAAAGATGCATCCAGAGGACATGGATAAAACCACCTTCATAACCTTATGGGGTACCTTTTGCTACAAAGTAATGCCATTTAGACTGAAGAATGCAGGAGCAACATACCAACGGGCTATGGTAAACCTATTCCATGACATGATGCATAAGGATATTGAGGTATATGTTGATGATACGATTGCCAAGTCGCATACAGAAAAAGAGCACATTGAGGTCTTGAGAAGATTGTTCTTGAGGTTGAGAAAATTTTAGTTGAGGCTCAATCCAGCAAAGTGTACCTTTGGAGCCAGATCGGGAAAGTTATTAGGCTTTGTAGTCAGTGAAAAGGGAATTGAAGTCGACTCAGACAAAGTCAGAGCCATACGAGAGTTACCTCCACCACGTACTCAGAAGGAAGTTTGAGGATTCCTAGGACGGTTGAATTACATCGCTCGGTTCATTTCACAACTATCCGAGAAATGTGATCCCATCTTTCGCCTCATTAGAAAGCACAATCAAGGTACTTGGGATGAGGAATGCCGGAATGCTTTTGAATAGGGCAAGCAATATTTGTTAAATGCTCCAGTATTATCTCCACCTAGCCCAAATAAACCATTAATACTGTACTTGTCAGTGTTCAGTAATTTTATGGGATGTGTGCTTGGTCAGCATGACGAGTCAGGAAAAAAGGCAATTTATTATCTCAGTAAGAAATTCACTGACTGTGAGATGAGATATTCACCAATTGAAAAGTTGTGTTGTGCGCTGATTTGGACCACTCGGAGATTAAGACAGTACATACTATACCATACCACTTGGCTCATCTCAAAGCTTGATCCGTTTAAATACGTGATGGAGTCAACGGCTTTAAATGGGAGAATGGCGAGATGGCAAATTTTGCTTTCAAAATTTGATATAGTCTACATAAGTCAAAAGGCCACAAAAGGAAGTGCGATAGCGAATTTTTTGGCCAGTAGGGCTCTAGAGGATTATGAGCCATTGAACTTTGATTTTCCAAATGAGGAGTTGATGTGTATAGCAACAACTGAAGATTCTTCTTGGAAACTCAATTTTGATGGGGCTTCCAATGCAGTTGGAACTGGAATTAGGGCAGTTTTGGTATCCCCGAATGGCGATCATTACCCTTTTACGTGCAAGTTGAACTTTGATTGCACAAATAATATGGCTGAGTATGAAGCATGCATTATGGGACTTCAAGCAGCTATAGAGCGAGGTATAAAAACCTTAAAAGCATATGGAGATTCTGCGTTGGTAATTTATTAGCTTAGAGGCGAATGGGAGACAAGGGACCCTAAATTGATCAATTATCGAAAGGTAGTTTTGGGGTTATTTGAGGAGTTTGATGACATCACCTTTAATTATCTCCCACGGGACGAAAATTAGATGGCAGATGCTTTAGCAACCTTGGCTTCAATGATTAAGGCGAATAAAAAAGAAGAGATTAGACCAATTTAAATGAGTGTCTACGAGGCTCCCGCTCATTGTTACAACTTTGAGAATGAAGAAAAGGATGATAATCCTTGGTATCAGGATATATTACGATATGTAAGGGATCGTAAATATCCTGAACAGGCCAATGAAAATGATAAACGAACTTTGAGAAGGTTAGCTTGTGACTATGTATTGGACGGAGATATCCTATACAAGAGAAGGAAAGACCAAGTACTTTTGAGATGTGTCGATGTTGCGGAAGCTATGCTAATTTTAGAAGAAGTTCATGAAGGTGTATGTGGGATGCATGCAAATGGGTTCATGATGGCAAGGCAAATTATGAGGTTTGGTTATTATTGGGCCACTATGGAAGGAGACTGTATCAACTATGCCAAGAAATGCCATAAGTGTCAGATTTATGGGGACAAAATTCATATACCACCTTTACCTTTGCATTTCATGACTTCTCCATGGCCCTTCTCCATGTGGGGCATGGATGTCATTGGACCAATATCACCGAAAGCTTCAAATGGACATCGGTTTATCTTCGTGATAATTGACTACTTTACAAAATGGGTAGAGGCCGCTTCTTATACGAATGTTACTAAGACAGCTGTGAGCTGATTCTTGAAGAAGGAGATCATTTGTCGGTATGGAATGCCTGAGAAGATCATATCTGATAATGCATTGAACTTGAACAACAAAACGATAGCAGAGGTTTGCGACCAGTTCAAGATTAAACATCACAATTCTTCTCCCTGTCGTCCAAAAATGAATGAGGTAGTGGAGGCCGCCAATAAGAACATTAAGAAAATAGTGGGGAAGATGACTGAGACCTATAGAGATTGGCATGAGAAGTTACCGTTTGCACTACTGGTCTATCGAACATCTGTTAGAACCACTACTGGGGCAACCCCATTCTCGTTAGTTTATGGGATGGAAGCAGTGTTACCTATTGAAGTAGAAATACCTTCTCTTCGAGTTTTGACAGAGATAAGGTTAGATGAAGCTGAATGGGTTCAATCCCGATATGACCAGTTGAACCTGATTGAGGAAAAAAGGCTAAAAGCCATTTGACATGGTCAGATGTATCAGAAGCGAATGATGCGAGCTTACAATAAGAAAGTTCAACCCAGAGAGTTCCGCGAGGGAGACCTTGTACTAAAAAGATTCTTCCCATTCAAAAGGACTTTAGGGGGAAATGGATGCCGAATTGGGAAGGGCCATATGTCGTGGAGAAAGCTTTCTCTGGTGGTGCATTGATCTTAACGGAAATGAATGGGAAAAGTTTACCCAACCCAGTGAACTCAGACTCGGTGAAAAAATACTTTGTCTGAAGGAGAAGGGAAGCCAAGGTGAAAACCCGCAAAGGGCACTTTGGGACTTCTATTTAAAAAAAAAGAAAAGAAAAGAAAAAGAAAAAACAAAATGGAGAGGCCAAGGTGAAAACTCGCAAAGGGTGCCTTGAGACCAAATGGGTTTTGAGTTGAAAACCCGAAAGGGCAGCTCAAATTTTGAAAGTCATGCAGTGACCTTGCTATACCAGATTCGACGAGAAGTGAAGTATGTTACATATCGAGGCATCAACAAACTACTTTGGATCTTTTAAACACATGTTGAACTCGATAAAGTCTTCATAGAGCTGGCGTATAAACGCTTAAGCGGCGATATCTAGGGCATCTAACTTTTGTCCTGTTTGCTATCTTTAGATTCTCTTTCTTCTCAAAGATAGGTTTTCAGATTAATTTCCTTTGTATTTTTTTTGACAAATTCGTTCCAATCTAATTATTCTCAAGATTAAATTCATCTTCCATTATTCTTAAAGTATGTTGCATTAAAATAATGATGGATGAACTAAATAATTTTCACAAATGAAGTTTTGCTCATTACTCTGAAAATTTCTAGATAATACAAGAAACTAAAACAGAACAATTGTTCGAAGAATTCACGTAAGTGAGGTTTGAAAGAACTCGAGGAAATTCTTTCTTTAGTCCAAAATGATGATTGGACAAATCAAATGATTCGATCCTAAGAGAGGATTATCTTACAGACATTTTTGGTGGGTCATAGCATTTGAACAATGGTACAAACCCACAGGCTGAGTAGGAATGATATTTCGAGAGAAATAAAGATAAACTTCAACGAAAGAATGAGTGGTGACGTCTAGAATAGGGGTCATGTTCATAAGCATTTTGCATTATAAAGGTTTAATTAGGAGCATTTGATTCTCTTCGATCATAGCATCCTAATCATGAACTCATACACATTATACAGGTTGTGCCCTTCAAGGGACAATGAAGATTGATGTGCCTTAACCCCCTAAGCAGTAGGGTAACAGGCTAAGACATAGCTGATTTGGCTTTCACGTGCTTACGATGAAGCAAATCAAAGATGATTTGGCATCTCTGTATTGTCAGAGAACAAATCGAAGTTTGGCGTCTCCATATTCGACGGAGAGCGACACACATAGCGAGTCGGCCTTGGATGTTTATCTCAAGCAAGATCCAAGATGGTTTGGCATCCTTGTGCTTACAAGGAACAAATCAAAGACATAGCGGATTTGGCTTTCACGTGCTTACGATGAAGAAAATCTAAGATGATTTGGCATTTCTGTATTGTCAAGGAGCAAATCGAAGTTTGGCGTCTCCATATTCGACAGAGAGCAGACACATAGCAGATCTGGCCTTCAGATGTTTATACTGAAGCAAGATCCAAGATGGTTTGGCATCCTTGTGCTTACAAGGAACAAATCGAAGACATAGCGGATTTGGCTTTCACGTGCTTACGATGAAGCAAATCTAAGATGATTTGGCATTTCTGTATTGTCAGAGAGCAAATCAAAGTTTGGCATCTCCATATTCGACGGAGAGCAGACACATAGCAGATCTAACCTTCAGATGTTTATACTGAAGCAAGATCCAAGATGGTTTGGCATCCTTATGCTTACAAGGAACAAATCGAAGATATAGCTGATTTGGCTTTCACGTGTTTACGATGAAGCAAAACTAAGATGATTTGTCGTATCTGTATTGTCAGAGAACAAATCGAAGTCTGGCATTTCCACTTTGATGGAAGGCAGACACATGGAAGATCTCACCTTCAGATGTTTACGCTGAAGCAGATCCAAGATGACAGATCTTATCTCTCTGTATTCGGCGGGGAGCAGATCGAAGATATAGCTGATTTGGCTTTTGTGTGCTTACGATGAAGCAAATCTAAGATGATTTGGCATCTCTGTATTGTCAGAGAATAAATTGAAGTTTGGCATCTCCATATTCGACGGAGAGCAGACACATAGCAGATCTAACCTTCAGACGGTTAAGAATGAAGCAGATCCAAGATGGTTTGATATCCTTATGCTTATAAGGAGCAAATCGAAGACATAGCTGATTTGGTTTTCGTGTACTTATGTCGAAGGAAATCTAAGATGGTTTGGCATCTTTGTATTGTCCGGAAATAAATTGAAGAAGCAGATTTGACGTCTTTTTGTTCGACGGAGAGCAGATCGAAGATATTAACATGACAGTCATGAGTTTGCAACTAGCAGATTGAAGACCAGGACCCGATAAGACCGGGCAAATTTGGTCTACTTTTATAATCTTTGCTTGATTCCAATTACATAGCAATGAGCAAAGAGGGGTAGCTGTAATAGCCCAAATTTGTCCGGGCCTTAAAACCAAAAATGATAAATTGATAAATAAAGTCCATTTATACAAGTCCATTTACAATAAACGGGCTTCAAAGCTTGATAAGCCCAGATACCTAAGACCTATACCACTACCTAGTTACAAACTAGCCCAATAACCCAGCAGACCCATTACACTCGGGGCCCAAGAGGCCCAAATGTTAAACAGAACACGGAAAGCTCTAGGATTTCAGAAACCCTAGGCGCCGCAAATGGAAGGCTGCAGAAGACAAGCACCCCAACAGACGCGTACGTTCGTCTCGCAGTGACCCACCATCAGCGCCGTGATTCCTGGCCTCGAATTTGGCCATAGTTGAAGCCGAATGAAAGCAGATCAGCGCTAGCACCGTCGCCATCAAGGCCTAATCATCCTGGTTCACTGATTTTTCTCGCGAGACATCTGCAAAATGAAAAAACCACAATAGAAAACAGAGGCAAAATATGGAAAGAAATCAAAAGATTTCTCTCCTAGATTGTAAATCACTCACAAAGGGTTATAAAAACCCATCTTTTCCTGATTTGTAACACACGATTTTCCAGAAAGAAATATACAAATAGATTCAACAGAGCACAGTATTACCAACTTACAATACTAGTAGCCAATCGAGTACAAAGGTGAATATTTTTAATATATATTACAAATAGTAAAAAGGGAAAGGGATTACCTGTATTTTACCCGGAGGAATGAAGGTTTTTAGCCTTCTGAGCCACCGTATGTGGCGGCGCGTGAGCGTGTGAGAGGTCAGAGACAGAAACTCAACGGAGCGCTGAGAGCCTCTTCCTTATTCCTCTTTCAGAGGATTCTCATATTTTTTTTTGAAACCAGGTTAAAAGTTTTTTTTTAGCTGAAAATTGGCTTATATAGCCTTTTTAAAACGATGTCGTTTAGCTTAAAACAATAAGCTTTAAAATGGCGTCGTTCCAAGGAGGATCCGCGTTGACCCGATGACTCGGGGAGGATCCGCGCTTTTTGAAGAATGGGCAAATTTCCTAATTAATCCTTCTGTTTTTTACAAATTTTTTCAATTGAATTTTATTTTTATTTTAATTTGGTCTTAATCTTTTATATTTGTTTTAATTTAGTCCAAACAGCCTTTAAAATTCATTCTAGAAACGGTGCCGTTTTGGGGATTAGGGTTTAATTACCCAATGAGTCCCTCTGTTCCAGCTTGTTCTTTTATTAGGTCCAAATGTTTTTATTATTTTACAATTAACCCCGGAATTTTCAATTGAATTTAAATTTTTTTTTATTTTTAATATTAAATAGTATATATCATTTTTTTATATATTCAATATATTGCTATTTTTATATTTGCATTTTACTATATGTTGTATGTATTTTCATTATATATATTATTTATTTTTCTATATTTTATTTATTATATTATTATATATGTTTAATTTTTATTATATATTATATATATTATTTATATCTATATTATATGTTTTAGCACATGTTATTTTATATATTATGTATTATATTATTCATATTATTACATATTTATTTATAAAGTTAGTAAATACTATGTATTTTCTATATATATATAAATTATTTTATTATATATTTATATGAAATACCTACTAGATTATTATTATTTTATACATTCTTCTTATATTATATTATATTATATATTTTATTACATATATTTTATTACTATATGATTTATATTATTTTTATTTGTAAATCATATTTTATTATATTTCTTTACTACCTTTATTTTATCCTAAAGTATACATTACTTATTAATTATATACATATTTAAAAAGAATAAACAACATCTATTATACTATTTTTCTCATATATTAAGTTATTATACCTTATCATATAATTTATATATGTATACATATTTTTTTTAAAAAAAAGGGGTTTCTTTTACTGTTCTTACATCGTTTAATATATTTCTAAACAACTAACTTTTATATTTAATACACTTAACTTGTTATGTATTTTTAAATTCTCTTTTATTTTAATATTTTTTAATGGGTTAGATTTTACATATCATTATATTATTCTATTTATTTATTTTCGTAAAATTAGTTTATTTATGATAACTTAGATATATTTGTATAAAATGTTGTTATGTATGTGTTATACAATTTATACTATTGAATTCACTATATTCTATACTTTGTATGTAACGATACTATTTATGACTATGCATGAAATAATAGCATATTAGATAATTTAGATCCTTGTTCGTCACCTTTACTATATTTGCATGAAGTGATAAAACATATATATATTGAAATTAGGTCATTTTAAAACATATCATTTTTTAAACCAAAAGTCATATCTTATTTAATTAAAAAGAAATTGTTTTTTAAAAAAAGAGTAAGGCAATGTTTTGAATACTTAGAAATTCGAGAAATAATGACCTAACATGCTGGGTTGCAATTTCTCGTTTGACTAAATATTTAAAATATTCTTTTAAACAAGTTTTATAAATCATGAGATGATTTTAGTTGCGAAAGATTAAAGATATCATGTTCAATCATGCTGGATGTGATGTTTGTACTCTTTTAAAACGAATGAATCTTAATTCTTCTCTCAAAACATCACGGTTTAAAGGAAATATCATTTTTTAAAATTCTTTCAAATTTCTGACACTAAGACAAGAATTACTCAATTTGGTACCGATTATGGGCGTTACGAGGGTGCTAATCCTTCCTCGTACGTAACCGACTCCCGAACCTATTTTCTCATAATTTCGTAGACCAAAACGTTTTATAAAGTGATCCAATCACACTTTAAAAGATTGGTGGCGACTCCCGTTTTCATTTTTCAAAAGTCGATCCCCGTTTTTCAAAACTCCCTTTTAAAAGATGGTTTCGACACAATATAAGTAATACATATGCCATATAAAATAATATAATAATATATAATATAATGGATTTTCCATATTTAATAATAATATAACATACAATTTTAATATAAAATAATAATATATATTAAATAAATAATAAAATTCAAAATAAATAAATTTATAAGTGAAAGGGGACTGAAATTAAAAGTAATTCAAAATTTTGGGCAAAATTAAAAAATAAAAGAAAATTTTAGGCCTATTTAAAAAACGCATTAAAATCGAGGGACTCATTAGGCAGTTTGCTCTAATCCCAGAATGACATCGTTTCCACGAATTCAGTTTTAAAGCAACTGTGAGGACCAAATTGAATCACAATTAAAATACTAGGGCTAAATTAAAAAAATGAAATTATAAAGATTAAAATTTTACGAAAACACGCGGATCCTCCCCGGGTAATCGGGTCAACACGCGGATCCTGAGCCTTGAAACGACGTCGTTTTAAGCTTATTGGATTAAACCAAAACGGCACCGTTTCGTTAGGGCTATATAAACCAAAACTTAAGCCCAAAATTCATTTTACACCGGGTTTTAAAAAAAAATTGAAACTCTCTGCAGAGGGGAAGAGAGGGGTTCCGGTCTCGGCCTTCGGCCTCCGAGCAACTCAGGCTCACGCGCCTCACGCGCCTCACGTGCCACCCTACACGGTGGTCGGGGGGTTAAAACCCTCGCCCTTTCAAGCGAAAAACAAGTAACCCTTTTCCCTTTTAATATCTCGGTAGTTTATTCGATGTATGCATGTCTCCGTAAAAAGAAGAAAAATAAATAATCACCTTTACTCTCAATCGACTGTTGGTATTGTAAGTTTGTGTAAACTGTGCCTTTTTTTGAATCTCTACTTTTTTTATATCCCAAAAACCGTGCTTTACAGATTAAAAAGAAAGGCTTTTATAGCCCATTGTAAATGATTTACAATCTTGGAAAGAAATCTTTTGATTTCTTTCCATATTTTGCTCCTATTTTCTGCTGCCGTCCTTTCCATTTTTTTGCAGGTGACAACAAAAAATCCGGCGGTGATGAAGGCTTAACGATGGTGGCAGCGTTGATTCGGGTCACTGCGAGACGAACGGTCACATGATTGCGGCGCCTAGGGTTTCTGAAACCCTAGGTCTCCCATGTTCTGCTAACCATTTGGGCCATCCGGACCTCTCTACTTTAGGTCTGCTTGGGCCATTGAGTTTTGGGTTAAGGGTGTAACAGTATATAGGTAGTTTAGTCAAGGTTCTGAGTTAATAGGTTAGTAGGCTATAGTATTGGGTTGTAACCGGTCCGTTTGGGTTTGGGTTTAGTATTTGGTTGGGCTAAAATGTAACTTTGGGCTTTGTACATGGACTGTAATAAATAAACATTTATTTATTTTTTACTTTTAGTTTTAAAGCCCGGGCAGAAATGGGTTACTATAGCTGCCCCTCTTTGCTCATTGTCGTGTAACGGTAATAGAGCAAAGACTATAAAAGGACCTATTTTGCCCGGTCTGGCCCAATCTTGAGATCTTTCTTCAAACGACCTTCAACCTATCTGCAACTTCAGAGGTTTTGGACCATAAATGTGATAGCTTCAATTTGCTTCATTGTAACTTCAGGAATGCAATATCTGCTATCTTTGATCTGCTTCCCGTCTAATACAGAGATGCCAAATCTGTTATCTTCGATTTGCTCCCCATCTAATATAGAGACGCCAAATCTGTTTCTTCAATCTGCTCCCCGTCTAATACAGAGATGCCAAATCTGTTATCTTAGATCTGCTTCAATGTAAACACATGAAGGTCAAATCTATTATGTCTTTGATCTGCTCCCCGTCTAATACAGAGATGCCAAATCTGTTATCTCCGATTTGCTCCCCGTCTAATACAAAGATGCCAAATCTGTCATCTTGGATCTGCTTTGATGTAAACACATGAAGGTCGGATCTGTTATGTCTTCGATCTGCTCCCCGTCTAATACAGAGATGCCAAATCATCTTGGATCTACTTCAATGAAGGTCCGATCTGCTATATTTTCGATCTGCTCCCCGTCTAATACAAAGATGCCAAATCATCTTGGATCTGCTTCAATGAAGGTCAGATCTGCTACGTCTTCGATCTGCTCCCCGTCTAATACAGAGATGCCAAATCATCTTGGATCTGCTTCAATGAAGGTCAGATCTGCTGTGTCTACGATCTGCTCCCCGTCTAATATAGAGATGCCAAATCATCTTGGGTCTGCTTCAATGAAGGTCAGATCTGCTATATTTTCGATCTGCTCCCCGTCTAATACAGAGATGCCAAATCATCTTGGATCTGCTTCAATGAAGGTCAGATCTGCTGTGTTTTAGCCTGTTACCCTACTGCTTAGGGGGTTAAGGCACATCAATCTTCATTGTCCCTTGAAGGACATAACCTGTATAATGTGTATGAGTTCATGCCTAATGATTAGGATGCTATGATCAAAGTGAGTCAAATGCTCCTAACTAAACCTATTATAATGCAAAATGTTTATGAATATGACCCCTATTCCAGACGTCACTACTTATTCCTTCGTCGTAGCTCATCCTTGTTTCTCTCAAAATATCATTCTTACTCAACCTTCAAATGTTACGACCCACCGAAAATGCCTGTAAGATGATCCTCTGATCAAACCGTTTGATTTGTCCAATCATCATTTTGGACTTAAAGAAAGAATTCCCTCGAGTTCTTTCAAACCTTACTTACGTGAATTCCTCGAACAATTGTTTTGTTTTAGCTTCTTATGTTATATAAAAATTTACAGAGTAATGAGCAAAACTTTATTTGTGAAAATTATTTAGTTCATCTATTATCATTTAATGCAACACACTTTAAGAATAATGGAAGATGAATTTAATCTTGAGAATAATGAATTTGTCAAAAATACAATAGAAGTTAATCTGATAGCCTATCCTTGAGAAAAAAGAGAATCTAAAGATAGCAAACAAGACAAAAGTTAGATGCCCTAGATATCGCCGCTTGAGCGTCTATACACCAACTCCATGAAGACTTTCTTGAGTTCAACATGTGTTTAAAAGATCCAAAGTACTTTGTTGATGCCCCAATATGCAACGCGCTTCGCTCTTCGTTGAATATTAAGATTACCGTGTGCTTTTCAAAATTTGAGCCGCCCTTTCGGGTTTTCAACTCAAAAGCCCTTTGGTCACAAGGAGCCCTTTGCGGGTTTTCACCTTAGCCTCTCCATTTTTCTTTTTTCTTTTTTCTTTCTTTTTTTTTCGAAAACTCAAGGCGCCCTTTACAGGTTTTCACCTTGGGTTCTCCTCTCCTTTAGACAAAGTACTTTTTGACTGAGTCTAAATTCACTGGGTTGGGTAAACTCTTCCCATCCATTTTTTTCAAGATCAATGCACCCCCAGAGGAAGCCTTTTTCATGACATACGACCCTTCCCAATTCGGCATCCATTTTCCTCTAAAGTCCTTCTGAATGGGAAGGATATTTTTCAACACAAGATCCCGTACATGGAATTCTCTTGGTTGCACTTTCTTGTCATAAGCCTGCATCATTCGCTTCTGATACATCTGACCATGATTTGTAGAGCCATCCTCGTAGAGCCATCCTAACACAAGATCCCGTACATGGAATTCCCTTTCCTACCATCATTTGTAGAGCCATCCTCGTAGCTCTTGCTATCTTGGGCCCCAGTAGCTCACTCCCTTCTGAAATGAAGGTTGCATTTACGAATTCTAAAGAGCAAAAGGAACACTCAATAGATTCTTCGTTTGTCTCGACATAAGGGGCCTTCCTAGTAACTGTGGCTATAATATCCTCCTCCGCATTGATAGTTACTAACCGTCCATCCGTCACTAACTTTAGTTTCTGGTGCAACAATGAGGGTACCGCTCCTGCTAAATGTATCCATGGCCTCCCTAATAAACAATTGTAGGAAGGATTGATATCCATTACCAAGAAGTCTACTCAGTACATACTCGGCCCAATTTCCAAGGGGATGTCAATCCTTCCTATCACCTTCCTTTTCTGTACCGTCGAAGGCTCTTACCACATTTGACATGTCTTCATGTGAGAACCGTCAATGGGTAATCTATTCAAAGTAGACAACGGTAGAACATTCAAGGCCGATCCATTATCAACAAGCACGCTTGGGAGTGTGTAGCCCTTGCATCGGGTGGTGATGTGCAAGGCCTTTGTTGACCCCCTACCCCCCGGTGGGATTTCATCATCATTAAAATAGATGAAATTATCTGTACTTATGTTATTCACCAACCGATCTAGCTTGTTAACAGATATGTCTTGGGTGACATATGTTTTGTTAAGCACCTTCATCAATGCATCTCGATGAACCTCGGAACTCAGAAGTAAAGCCAATACTGATATGCGAGCCGGCTGCTTACGTAACTGCTCGACCACGCTATGCTTAAGGAACTTTAGAAATTCCTTAGCCTCTTCTTCCTTTACTGGCTCCTTGACAGTCATTTCTGCCCCTTTCTCCTTCTCCGTACTAATACCTTTTGCTTTTGTGGGCTCCTCTCTGACGCCCACCGTATCATACCGCTTCCCACTCCGTGTATGGGAAACCTCAACTTGTACATCCTTAGACGTATTGGCTATATTCTCCTTCTCCAGCATTGACACTTGACAGTTATAACTCCATGGTACCCTCTTGTTATCCTCATAAGGAAAGGACACAGGTTTATGGATTATGATCTTAGGCACCGTTTGTGCCCCTACCTCATTATTCCTCTGCAAGGAATAATAATCCTTGGCCGACTAATTCTTTACTGTTCATCCTCCTGCACAGATACTTGTTTTTTACTAGAGCTACCTTCAAAAATCTGTAGCTCTTTATTGTCTATAAAGCGTTGCACCAAGGCCTTGAATTCTTCACAATCTTGAGTTTAATATCCTTCTTTCTCATGGAACTCACCGTAGCTCCTTATTTCTCCTTTCTCGTTTTTAGAGGTTAACATACCTCTCTTCATCATCTCCTCCCAGATCACCTTCATAGGCATCCTCACCTTAGTAACATCTTCCTTTATATCTCTCTCAACGGCTTCGCTAATAGCATTCACTCCTTGATCGCCATGATTTGGAAAAGGGTTTTCAGTATTTGGGGTACTATCAAATTTCACAACCCCTATCTTGATCAACCTCTCCACGGCCTTCTTGAATCCAGTACAATTTTCAATTGAGTGCCCCGATATTCCAGCGTGGTACTCGCATCTGGCATTTGCATCATACCATTTAGGATATCAGGACTGTAATGGTTTCAAGTGGAAAGGAGCAATAGCATGCGCATCGTATAAACTTTGGTAAAGCTCATGATACGTCACAGGAATATGTGTGAATTGCATCCTCTCATGCTTTGTGCCAGATTCTTGTCCTTGAGAACCCTATTGCCTAACTACAGCTGCTTTGGGTTGACCCACTGTGGCTGCCTTCGAGTTAAAGCTACTTGTGTTGTTCACCTTGTTATCTTTTCTCCTTGGGCCCGATCTTTTGGCTGCTTCTCCTTCAATTTTTCCACCTCTTATGGCGTTCTCAATCATCTCTCCCGCCATGACTATGTCCGCAAAACTTTTGGTAGTGCTTCGAATCATGTGAGTAATGAATGGAGCTTTCAGAGTGTTGATGAATAACATGGTGCTCTCTTTCTCCAGTAGTGGTGGTTGAACCTGCATTGCCACCTCTCTCCACCTCTGCGCATATTGCCTAAAATTCTCATTAGGCTTCTTCTCCATGTTTTGCAGAGTGATCCTATCAGGAGTCATGTCAGTCACATGATTGTACTGCTGCATGAAGGCTTGTGCCAAATCCCTCCATGAATTTATTCTAGCCCAGCTCAACTGATTGTACCTCCTGGCTGCCGCTCCCACTAAACTATCTTAGAAATAATGGATCAACAGCTGATCATTGTTTAAGTATTCGGTCATCCTTCTACAGAACATCGTGACGTGGGTTTCTGGGCAAGTAGTACCATTGTACTTCTCGAACTCCGACATCTTGAATTTGTGAGAAAGCACTAAGTCTTGGACCAAGCTTAGATCTTTGGCATCAACTCCATGATGCCCATCAGCACTCTCTAAAGCTTTAAATTTCTCCTCCAACCATCGGCAACATTACTCCAACTGTCTTGTAGCTTCGGCTCTCAAATCTTCTTTTTCAGCTACATCTAAGTCAGGAATGAGAGGATTGATAGTGTTATCACCCAAATTGAATCCTAAGCCAGTTGGGAAATTTATGGGGATCCCAGCATCGACTGGCCCTTGTTGAGGCCTTATAGTGACAGATGGCCTCCTAAGAAGTGCCTCAGTTTGTATAGGCACGTGGGGTGGGGTGAAACCAGAAGAATGACCCTCGTTATCCTCTTCAGTGATTGCCATGGAAGCCTTTCCCTTATCTGTGGCCCTCAGTAGCTGAGCCATCTCAGCCATCATGTTCCTTTGAGCTTCCAACATTTGCTCCCTCATATCATTTTGCATTTTTTCCAATTGCTCTTGCAATTGGTCCTGCATATCCTTCTGTAGCTGTTCAAATCTTTGGTTCATATTCTTTGACTTAGCGCGTGTACCATAAGGATGTGTTGCTTCCAGATTTTCCTTCTCTTACTTTCTTTCTTCCTAATAATTTTAACTAATTAGGGTCTTTTTATAAACTTGAATGCATATGATATGATGAAATGCAAATGCATGAATGCAAAAAGATGTCGATTTTGGTTCAGTTTCATTTTAGAAAACATTATTTAAGGAACAAAAATTGTGCTTCATTTCCTCGATCTTGTTTAAACTTACTACTCAATCCGTAGCTCACAATCCTGTAGTGCTGTTTTGAACCCGCCAATATTGTGCTTCATTTCCTTGATCTTGTTTAGACTTGCTTTTAACTCAGCTGCGGAATTACAGCTTCTATAATGATGAAGAGATCGTCCAAGCTCTGTCACCTTAACCTTTAACCCTTGATTTTCCTTTTCTAAGGCCTGATTTCGTGACTACATCTCTTGGAACTTCTTCTCCCAATACTCAGTTTTGGCTTTTTCCTCTTGAATTTCATGCTGCCACTGCTCTGAAGATCTCCCTAATCCGACCCTTTTCAATGTTACTTGGGCTTTCTTGTAATGTGTCTTTAAATCATCTCGATCTTCCTCAATCTTTCTCTTTTCCTTTTTCACCTTTTCGACTTCCCTTTTTTGAACATCAACGTCGAGACTCAAACACATTTTTTTCCTCTTCGAGCTTCTCTATCCTCTTTTCAAGCTCTAAATTCTTTCTTTCAAACTCTTGCTTCATAGCTTCCACCTCTGATGGAATCACTCGTAAGCTCTCCTCTAATGATTGAGCTGCTCCCAAGATTGGCCTAGGGACATTATCGTTGACTCTCCTACTAAACATCCTTTATACTCAGGGGTTGACGTCGATCCTTCAGTCAAGATCTTCATACAGAAAGGCTTCTTCCTAGCCTCAGAAATTTCTCGCATCCTCTTCTTGTAGTGATCTCCTTTATAAGAGAAATCACTCTAAGCTAGACCCTGTGTAGCCAGTATGAACTGTCACGCTCGATATTGCCATAGAACAAGCAATGGTGTATATCCGATAACTCCCAAAATTCCTGGCAAAGGGACCCAATAAAAACTGCCACATCGGTAAAGGACTTCACTAGGAACCAACCAATGAGCCTTCCACATAACATCCTCCTCTCGAAGATTCTGAAGAATGTCTATCCATCTCTCCTCTGAAATGTCATCTCTCCTAGGCATGTCCACTGCTTCCTTTAAGGAAGAATAACCCTCAAAGAATACTCGGCAAGGAACCTTATCAAGCTTCCAGAAGTGGCTATGAAACCAAACCAACAGAAACTGTGCACATCCAATGAACCTTCCTTCACCAGCTCTTCGACATGCATTCAAGGATCTTATCGTCTCAGCTAGGATTGCGGGCACAGGTGTGTTCTTACCCAGTCGATCGAATAAATCTGCAACTGCCTCATCTATGTGCCCCAACGCCTTTGGGAAGATCACCATGCCGTAAATACTCAAAGCTAGGACGTCGACCCTTTTCTTCACGTCTGGATGCATCGATATCAAATCCCTCAGAATAGCCTATGGAATGCACTTACTATCACCCTTTTGCTGCACATGAGCTACAGCCCACTGCTCACTCATCCCAGTAATCATTACCAACTTCTTCGTAAAAGTTGGAAGGCTAGCAGGCCTAACATAAGCCTTGTAACCTTGAATCCTCAGGCAATGCAGTAAAGTCGTATACTCCTCTAAGGTGGGTACAAGATCAACATTACCAAATGTAAAGCAACTATAAGCAGGGTTCCAGAATTGTACCATGGCTCAAAACAAGTGCCTATTTACCTTGATGTCTAGCAAATAGGGAAGGTCTCCGTAATTCTGATAGAAGAGCTGCTTAGCCTCGTCATCCCATTGGGCCCAAATATTTCTCAACTCCTGCAACTCATTCTGCGTCGAATTAACACGGGTGAAGTCCCATAACTCTGATGCATACCTCTCGGTGACACTATCTCCTTTCTGTAACTGGGTTTTCTCTGACTAGGTACAGACAGAAGCATTGTCCTCCACTTTATTAAGGTATTCGTTCCTCATTATAAAACTTTCTAATCTAGAAATCGAGCCTTGAATCGACACCTTTAAATGCGAAATGACATGCAATAACAGTAAAATAAAAAAATAGGTCACTATTATATATATAAGAAAATGATAAACAAATACTTACAAGGGTAATTTTGTAAAGGTATCACTATTTCCCTAGGGTAAGCACTTAAAGGTTCACTATATGAGTTTTAGCTCTAAAGCAAGGGTACCTGAACCAGCAGATTCCTCGGTATTCACCCATTATAGGCTCATTTAGACCAAGTTCAGTTCAGAGGGACACATCTCGCTATGGCCATATGAAGATGAAAATCTCACGAAGACATAGGTACAGTATCCCGGAAGCAATCCACTAGCTCATACGAAGGTGAAAACCTCACGAAAGCGTAGCTTCTCACTCCCACTTAAGGGTGCAACCACAACGGTCATGCAAATGCAATGTACGGCCATAAGATAACAAACATATGCGGCAAACACATGTAAAAATAAGATCACATTTTAAATTTTCCAAACTTCCGACATTAAGACATAAAATAATCAATTTCTTGGCTTGACTCTCTTAAGTCCCCAGCGGAGTCGCCAAGCTGTCGAAACCTCTTTAAAAATGAGTTTTTTTTAAAAAAAATGAAAACGGGAGTCGCCACCAATCTTTTAAAGTGTGATTGGATCACTTTATAAATTGTTTTGGTCTACGAAACTATGAGAAAATAGGTTCGGGAGTCGATTACGTACGAGGAGGGATTAGCACCCTCGTAACGCCCAAAATTGGTACCAAATTGAATAATTTTATCTTAGAGTCAAAAGTTTGAAAGATTTTAGAAATGAGATTCCCTTAAAACCGTAATGTTTTAAATTTAAAAGAATCAAGATTCTTTCATTTTAAAAGAGTAAATATCATATCCAGCGTGATTGGATACGATATCTTTAATCTTTTATAACTAAAATCATCTTGTGATTTGTAAAACCCGTTTAAAAGGATGTTTTAGGTATTTAGAGAAACGAGAAATCGCAACCCAGCATGTTAGGGCACTAATTCCTGAATTCCTAAATATCAAAACATTGCCTCACCTTTTAAAAATCTTTTTGAATTAAATGAGATACTCTTGTTTTGAAGATAATGATGTATTCTACATATTACAAGAAATTAAATAAACCTAGCTACATAATGCATGTTTTATCATTTTATAGTATAGAGAATAATAAATAATAACATAAATTACACAATATACGTTATCACCTTATGCATGGCCATAAATGACATATATATACATGCATTATCGTTACATGCAACATACGCAAAAATAGCAAAATAAATCAATACAAATTAAACATACATAATAATATTTCATGCAAATATAACAATATAAAATATTCAATTAAAGATAAAACAAATGATATGTAAAATTTAACCTATTAAGCAACAAAAGAAAACCAAAAACTAAGCAAATTAAAATGCATAAAATATAAGTTGAATAAAAATAAGCTAATTAGTAATATAAGGATAATAAAAGAGAACCCCTTTTTTTAAAATGATATATACATATATAGATTATACTATAAAATATAATAACTCAATATGTAAGAGAAATAATGTACTAAATATTGCTATTATACTTATAAAAAAATAATTTAAGAATGCACATAATTAATAAATAATAAAATAGTGTATATTTTATAATAAAATAAAGATAATGTAAAGAAATATGATAAAATATATAGTGTATAATATAATTTACAAACAATACAAATCATATGATAAATAAAGTAAATATATATGATAAAATGTATAAAATATATAAAAATATCATATGGAGTAAAATATAATATGTAATAAAATAATATGAAAACAAATAATATATAAATATAGTGAAATATATAAAATGTATATAAGATTCATAAGAAACATATATAATAATATAATATACATAAAAAAATTATTGTTTTTATACATAATTAACATTTTTTTAAAAATATATAATACATATGTTTTAAAAATATTTTAATTAATACAATATAAATAATACATATGCCATATAAAACAATATAATAATATATAATATAATGGATTTTCCATATTTAATAATAATATAACATACAATTATA
Source organism: Gossypium longicalyx (assembly GCA_025698465.1). Lineage (NCBI taxonomy): Eukaryota > Viridiplantae > Streptophyta > Magnoliopsida > Malvales > Malvaceae > Gossypium > Gossypium longicalyx. The sequence goes on from CM046996.1 coordinate 55,915,248, forward strand.
ATATAAAATAATAATATATATTAAATATATAATAAAATTTAAAATAAATAAATTTATAAGTGAAAAGGGACTAAAATTAAAAGTAATTAAAAATTTTGGGAAAAATTAAAAAATAAAAGAAAATTTTAGGCCTATTTAAAAAATGCATTAAAACCGAGGGACTCATTGGGCAATTTGCCCTAATCCCAGAACGACACCGTTTCCACAAATTCAGTTTTAAAGCTACTGTGAGGACCAAATTGAATCATAATTAAAATACTAGGGCTAAAATAAAAAATGAAATTATAAAGATTAAAATTGCGAGAGGACCAGTTGGGAAATTACACCACTTTACGAAAACACGCGGATCCTCCCCGAGTAATCGGGTCAACACACGGATCCTGAGCCTTGAAACGACGTCGTTTTTAAGCTTATTGGATTAAACCAAAACGGCACCGTTTCGTTAGGGCTATATAAACCAAAACTTAAGCCCAAAATTCATTTTACACCGGGTTTTAAAAAAAAATTTTAAAACTCTCTGCAGAGGGGAAGAGATGGGTTCCGGTCTCGGCCTTCGGCCTCCGACCAACTCAGGCTCACGCGCCTCACGCGCCACCCTACACGGTGGTCAGGGGGTTAAAACCCTCGCCCTTTCAAGCAAAAAACAGGTAACCCTCTTCCCTTTTAATATCTCGGTAGTTTATTCGATGTATGCATGTTTCCGTAAAAAGAAGAAAAATAAATAATCACCTTTACTCTCAATCGACTGTTGGTATTGTAAGTTTGTGTAAACTGTGCCTTTTTTTGAATCTTTATTTTTTTTATATCCCAAAAACCGTGCTTTACAGATTAAAAAGAAAGGCTTTTATAGCCCTTTGTAAATGATTTACAATCTTGGAAAGAAATCTTTTGATTTCTTTCCATATTTTGCTCCTATTTTCTGCTACTGTCCTTTCCATTTTTTTGCAGGTGACAACAAAAAATTCGGCGGTGATGAAGGCTTAACGATGGTGGCAGCATTGATTCGGATCACTGCAAAACGAACGGCCACATGATTGCGGCGCCTAGGGTTTTTGAAACCCTAGGTCTCCCATGTTCTGCTAACCATTTGGGCCATCCGGGCCTCTCTGCTTTAGGTCTGCTTGGGCCATTGAGTTTTGGGTTAAGGGTGTAACAGGTATAGGGTAGTTTAGCTGGGTTACAGGTTAATGGGTTAGTAGACTATAGTATTGGGTTGTAACCGGTCCGTTTGGGTTGGGTTTAGTATTCGGTTGGGCTAAAATGTAACTTTGGGCTTTGTACATGGACTGTAATAAAAAAACATTTATTTATTTGTTTATTTATTTTTAGTTTTAAAGCCCGGGCAGAAATGGGTTACTACAATTGACATACGAACTTACCTCGAATGCGAGCACAGCTATTTATTCTGATTTAGTCCATAATCTCATTCATTCCTAATCTATTTCGAAATATCATTTTCCTTGATCTATAATATCACATTTAGCTTACTAATTAGTCACATTATTCATATGAGTCCAAAAATCATATTTTTACAAATTTTCATTTTGACCCTTAAACTTTCACAGATTTACACTTTTGCCCCATGGCTCGTAAAATGACTTTTATTCAATTTCCTTGAATTTTAAGCCTATCTGAATCATTTTCGTAACTATAGCAGCCCCTAATTTCCACTAAATCACACTTCTATGACAAATTTTATAACTTTTACAAAAAAAGGTCCTTTTAAGCATTTTCACCGAAAATCACTTAGCAAAAGTAATTTATTTAACACCCAACATTCATTTTCTACCCTTAGACATCAAAAAACATGTATATCATTCATGGGTAAATTTTTAAACATGATCCCTAGCTCAAAATAATGGTAGAAATAGATAGATCGAGTTACCGGGACTTCAAAAATGTAAAGAACATTAAAAGCGGGTCTCGGGATCACTTAAAAATGAGCTTGAAAGCTTGAACCAAACCCTATTCATGACTTCCATGCAAAATTTTGGCCAAAGGTTGAAGATGGAAAAAATTGGCTTATTTTGGCTTTTTAATTCCTTTAATTATTAGATTACCAAAATGCCCTTAACTTAAAAATATTTTATTTCACCCATTTCATGTCTATTTTTGTCCAAAAATTAACCAATGGTCTAATTACCATTTAAGGACTACCAATTTAAAATTTCATAACAATTTGACACCTCTAACATGTAGAACTCAACTTTTACACTTTTTACAATTTAGTCCTTTTGACTAAATTGAGTGCCCAACGTTAAAATTTTCGAACGAGATTTTCATGAAATCATTTCGTGAAATAATAGACCATAAAAATATAATAAAAATAAATTTTCTTACGTCAAATTTGTCGTCTCGAAACCACTGTTCCGACTAAGCCCTAATTCGAGATGTTACAAATTGAATGATTCACTAAGGTGCTGTGAGAAAGCAAAAAAAAAATAAGGTGTTGGTCGTAAACTTGTAAAATTTGTTTGATAATGATAAATGTTATGTTATATTTGATAATTAGCCTGCTGATTGGTTTGGCATAGTAGCCAAAATATTAGTTTTGTGAGTGGCCGAACCAGGTTCGTTTCGAGCCTTAAAAGATTGGTGTGTTGGCAAATTACTAGTTTGATTGTATGCATGTGTAATTGAGATTGTTATGCATAGTTATATTATGTGGTATGAGAATGTTTCATGTAATGGTAAGAAATGTTGAAATATTAGTTTTATGTGTGAAATATTTACTATGATATATATATATATATATATATATATATACGTGAGGTTGCTAATGATGCACAATGAAATTCGTAAAGCATATGAATTGAGCGATATTGATAAATACCATCTTAATGGTAATTTGACAATCTGAAACGTTGTTTCCTTCTCCTGAAAGTATGTGATTATTGAGGACGTGTTGAGCATGTTGAATAAAAGTGAAAAGGATTGAAATGTGATTGCGTATGAATTTGTATGACATATTTCATGTGAATTGGGATGGGATTTTGGGATTAACGGATGAGTTCTATGGAGTACAAGCGACATATTAAGTTCGCATATATTGTTAGTCAGTGCACTGCGTTTAGAGTACCGAGGGGATTGGCGATTATATCGCATTATATATTTGGCAGTTTTATTGCATTATTGATAATTGGTGGTTTTACCACATCGAGCATTGCTCATATACGTTGGAGTTTGGCAGACAGGTTCTGGGGAACTCGTGGTGTGTAGTGGATGGTATGGGTAGGATCTCACATGTGCATTTTTCACGATCATGTGCATTTGAAAATTTTTATTGTTAATGTTTGATTGTGCTTTTGGTACCTCTATGAAATTGTATGTATGAATGCTTAATACTGGTTTAGTCTTACACTGAGCTATTTAAGCTCACCCCATTACCTCAACTTCTCAGGTAATGATCGAACTTAGGATCAGAATTGGCATGCGGACGTACGGCGGACTTCAGACTTTACTTTGTCATATTATTTTAATTTAATCATATTTTTAGGTTATTTTATTATTATTATTCGATTTTGGATTGTAAAGTTCCTTTAAATTGTGGTTGGGGACTGTTCAAGATTTTGGGGTTTTTCATGCATGCATGACACACATCTTTGGTATAGACACATGATTTTTATAATATGTTGAAATGGACTATGCATGATACATGACTAAATTAATAATTTGACTAGTAATGGTACATTTCTACTGCTAAGAAGATAACAAAATGATTTTTCGAAGGCAACACCATTAGTAAGGTTTTACAAAAACTCACCTAATTCACTAATTTGACCTAAACAAGGTTGGACTAAGTAGATGGACGTTTTCCAAAGATAACAATAGAACCACGGTTTTATAAAAAAAGTACTGGAAGATTTTTAACTATCATTAGGGTAAGTTCGGCACTAAGGTGTCCAAAGTTTAAGAAGAAAAAGTTGGTGTTTTACTTGAGAATTTAAAAAAGAAAATGGTGCTTGGTTGCTTAGAAATGTAATGCGCAATAAAATTTTGAAGGAAAAACTACCAAATGTAACAACTTTTGAAATGAAGAAAGTATAAAAAGAAAGAAAATAATAAAAAAGGAAATTAAAACATGAGAAGCAAATGAGCAGTGATAGCTTATATAGCCAAATTCATTTGTAGACACTCAATTTTGCCCGGGCCCAGAAATAAGTCCAAAAACAAAAATAATAAACAAAAAAAAAAAGAAGTCCAAGTTTAGTCCAGAATTACAAATATAATTTGGCCTGATCAGAATGGCCCATTACTTGAAAAGATTTAAGGTCCATCTACAAGCTTGACTCATATGGAAATATAATCTTCAATGATATACAATCTTAGATATGATTGCAATCTTAGATATTATATGCAATCTTAGATATGATACAATCTTAGATATGATTGCAATCTTAGATATGATTGCAATCTTAGATATGATATGCAATCTTAGATATGATATAATCTTAGATATGATTGCAATCTTAGATATGATTGCAATCTTAGATATGATATGCAATCTTGAAGATATGATCTTGTAATCTTGGAGATTTAATTTGTAGATATCCTTTAATCTTAACCGTTGATGTAATTGATGCATGCCGTTGGATTTGGGAAGGCTCAACTATAAATAGAGGCCTCTCCCTTCATTGTAAAGGACTTGAGTTTTGGGAAGCAATAAGAATTCTTGAAAGCATTCACTCAAATTTCTCTTCCTCTTGCGTTCTTACTTTCTGTGGTTTGTTCTTATTTTATTCTTCGTCTATCTTAGTTTTTCAACCTTTTTTTTATTTTAATTTCTTCATTTTTCAAATATGTATATTTATTCCTATCTTTTATACATTTGATTATGTATTTTATATATTATAATATTTAACCTTTTTATATAGTTTATTTTCAAATATATATTTTGTATGCATGTATATATATTATATTATCATTTCATGTATTTTGAACTATTGCATTATATTTTTATAATTTGTAAATGTTCTAAATTTTTTTTAGTATATGTCATTTATCTTATTTGTGCATAGTTTCAGTTTTTTATATGCTATGTTTAATTATTTCTTTTATGTGCTATTTTATGATATATATTGTTGTATAATTTTTGCATGTATTACGTTTTTCTTTTAGTTTACTCATGTTTTTATTTGTTTATTATCTTATATTTACCCTAGTATGATTTTTTTCATTAAACGTATGTTCATGCTATTTAGTTTTGTCTTAATGATATTATTTATGTTTGTATGGAAATGTTAGAATATTTTGTACATCTATGCTTCATGATGCATTAATATGTCATCCTAAAACATCATTTAAAATAATATTCCAAGGTTTTTTTAAAAAAATAAAAGGCAATGCTTGATGTTTGGAAACTTGAGAAAGGTAGTGCCTAAACTTACTTTGGTTTGCGACTTTTCTCGTTGAATTTGAATAGTCAAGCACCCTTCTAAGTGATTTTGAGTTTTCAAAACTTAAACAATTATTTCGAGATTTCAAAAACATAGTGTCCTAACTTACTGGATATGGCGTTTCGTTGTTTCGAGATAGAAATTTTTGAAAGACGAGCTTAGTTTCGAAGGTTTTAAAATGTTGCGTCCTAACTTACTGGATGTGATGTTTTGACTCGTTTGAAATAAGTGAGCCTTAATTTTCAAAATTGAGACATTCTAATTAAAAGAGGTTTGCATCTTAAAACTTTCAAATTTTCGACATTAAAGACACTTGATAATCAATTAGGTACCAATTTTTGGGCGTTACGAGGGTGCTAACCCTTCCTCGTACGTAACCGACTCTCGAATCCGTTTTCTCGACTTTCGTAGACCAAAATTAATGTTTTAAAACAAAACATTTTATAAGGTGATCCAATCACACCTAAAAAGATTGGTGCCGACTCCTGTTTTCGTTTTTCTTAAAGTCGAACCCCATTTTCCAAAACCCGATTTAAAAATTGTCTCGACATCATTTATAAACTTGGTTTATTTATCCTATAGATCCCTCCTAATTCTACCCTTGTTTTAATAAATCCCCCACTAACCATTAGTCCTAATTTCCCTATTTAAGTTCTCTACTTTGCTATTATTTCTATTTAGTCCTAATTACTAACATGATTTCTATTTACTCTATTTTTAATCTATAATTTAATGTCAATACCATCATTTTGATTTCCAGGATGTGACAATCTAAGGTTGGGATAAAAATGGGTAGGTACGGATAAAATTTAATACATACCTACAAGGCTGAAAAGTATAAAATAAAGTGTTGCAAAGATGGGGAGAGGTATGGATGCAAACACTGCTCCAAATTTTCCTGCACAAAATATCATATATGTTAAGATTAAATCACTATTTGGATCTAATTTAGTAAGCTTTTTACATTGGAGTTTGAACTTTTTTTTGCCAAAGCTAGGTTTTGAGCTTAGTAAATTGTTCTCACATTGAGACTTGAATTAGGTAATCATTACCACTTTGGGGCTTGAACTTTTTTTGTCCAAGTTAGTCCTTGAACTTGACAATTGTTCCCACATTGAGGCCTAAACTCTAGGGTTTTTATGGACTAACTTGAACCAAAAAAATTTCAAACCCCATTGTGAGAACAACTACAAAATTCAAGGTTTAATTTAGATAAAAAAAATTCTAGCCCCAAAGTAGAATCAATTGTCAAATTTAAGGTTTAGGGTTCCACAATATGGGAATTTTTGTCAAGTTTAGATCTCAAAAAGTAATTTAACCCTTTATATTACCTAAATTTCTATTTCTTTTCAACATATATTCATATATGAATATAAGTATGATTGTTCAAATATATATATAAAAAGATCGAGCATATCAATGCTGGACTTATACCAAATATAGAGAAAAACAACATGAAGCCAACAGTTATCTTATCAACTCGGCGACTTCCAACTCGGGTTAATCCTAGGAGTCTGACGTTTTCCCTAAAACATAACTATGATAGTGCCAGCAGTTATCCTAGGACTTATACGATGGTTTTTGGGTAACTTGTTCTCGGTTTTTCCTTGAGAAGGGCTTGTTTGATTGATAGTTATGTTAAACTATCGTACCTGCTAGCTAATGCCACAGCTTAGTACGTAAGCCGAAGGAGGAGTCACTAATTCGTTGCAATGACGGGTCGTTTAGTATATAGGCTATTGGGTTAAACCATCATTTTTTGATTCAACCAGTTTGATGGATTCCATCGCCGAACATTTTATAAAACTTTGACAGCTTTTAATATTGACATAATAGTAATTTTAGCTCTTATCGTTTATACATTGTGTCAATTTAATCTTTATTCTAAAAAATTCAACTCCCTAACATATATATAGTGCAATTTTGTATTTTTTACAGTTTTGCTTTTATTTGTAACATTCAAGTTTAAATTTAAAACAATAAAAAGATAAATTTTTTATATTAAATTTTTATATTTTTAATTTTAATATATTTTGGATCAAATTTAATTGATAAATTTAATTTGTTAGCTTTTAAGGTTAAAGAGTCATAAAAAACAAAACTAAAAAGAAAATTCAAATTATACAAGGTGTAAAATTAAAGGTTATTTTTAGAATCAAAACTAAATTGATACAATGTATAAATATTGATTATTAAAATTTTGATTATGCCAATTTTATAAATAAAAAATTTATATAAATAAAAAAATAATTAAATAGTATATGGTTCATCAGTATTCTAAAAATAATTATATCGTAAGCCTAAATGCATAAAATGTTATCACATTGGAATATTTTTTGTTGAAGTGTATTTTTAAAAATAATTAAGTTTAAGAAAAATATTCTTAATAACATAGAATGTAAAACAAAATAAAATTTGTTTGCAAAATAAATATAATTATAGGAGTTACAACGTCATCAAAAAAAAAATTATACCTATGCTATTGATTAAGTGGTCGGGGTAGGTTTTGCTGGGATAGGGGCGAAACATGAAGCTGGATTTTGTTTGCCACTAACTTTAGGCTTCACATTCGAACATTGTGATACTGCAGGTCCAATCGGTCCACTATGCGTAATTTCAATGTCTGGAAGCTCCACATTTTCACAAGGCAAAGTAGCACTACAAATAATCTTGACAGCTTCTGGACGCGCATAAGTGCCGTGAATGTTTTTGAAACTAATGTTGCTTAGTTTAACTTTTGATTCTTCCTGCATCAACAAAATAACGATTCAATGGTCGGTTAACTCTTTTTGCTCTCTTACGATTTTGATAAATATGTACATACATTTATTTTGCATTTGTTTCATGGGCAATATTTCTGATCAATTATAATAGGATAACTGACATTGGTCACGATAATATCCTCAAAGTGAATGTTTCAACAAGTTCCAGGTTCAGCACCTGGCCAAATTTTGATTCTAACACCATTGGAAGTATTAGTCATGGTGCAGTTTTTTTACTATAACTCCATCAAAGGGTTCTTCATTTTTAAATAATCTGAGACTGCCAATATAGATACCATGTCCTGGTCCACAAGTTACTCCATTGATAACCAAATTTTTGGAGCCATCCCTAATTGAAAGACAATCATCACCAGTTTTTATCTCTGAGTTAAGAACATTGACCCCATCTAATCTCCCAATGTGAATCCCATCTGTGTTTGGGCTTTTATCAGGTGCAGATACGGTGAAATGTTTGAAAGTAATGTTTTTGCATCCTAGAACATTAACGTGGAACTGCTTGCTGTCTTTGGTAGTTATATATTGTATCATTACGTTGGTAAAAAAATCAAACCTTAAGTTCTGTTTAATTCTAGAATGAAACAAAAAAATAATTATTACTTAATTCTATTTATAGAAACAAAAGTCATAACTTCTCAATAAGAAAATAACTTACAATAGGAAGTGAACCACAATAATCATGACCTTTGCAACCTTCCCTTTTATAAGCAGTGGTTCCCTGGCCTTCGAAAACTCCTCCGCCAGACAATTTGAAATTTTCAATTCTATTGAAGGCAATCCATTTAGGCTCCTTGAAAGCAGCAGGGTCTGTCGGAGCCTTCACTGTGGCTTCAACTTGATGCTCAATAGGAGCCTTGCAAGGACCATCTAAGGTAGTTGTACTTAAAAAAATATATCACTTTAGGAATCACAATTTTTGATGGAGATGTCAAGGCACATGCTTCTTTCCAAGCATCCAACAATGGCTAAAACCAAATAAAAAAATAAAAAAGATACATATATAGATAAGAGATTTGGAAAATAGTTATGCATACTTTTATCTGCTGACTATAAAGTTATATGATATTTTGCTTACCTTACTCAAATCTATTTTCTCGTCTACCTTTGCACCAAACTTTGCAACAACATCAATAACACCACCACCTCCTCCTCCTTGACCTTCAACGGATGATATGGATAGAAGTACTAGTATTAACATGGATGAAACAAAATTAAACTGAATAGCCATACTTTATTTTTATTTACTTCAAAGAGAGAATGATTTCTATCTTTTGTTTTGTTTCAAACCATCTTATATAGATAGAGTAAGGCCAAATTACAACCAACTAAACATTTTCTATTTTAATTAGCGTAGGTAAATAATATGACCAAGTTTTACTTAGTATAATTAGCACTTAATTTTCTTTTTGGAAGGAATTAACTCGTTAATTTGCCAACAAACTTGATATAGTAAAAATAATTAACAAACACATGACTTAATATAACTATTTAAGGTTTCTATATATAAATGAAAATGATGAATAAAATTGTCGACTAAGCTCGATTGGCATCGACCTTGTTGCACGTGCAAGAGACTGTGGGTTTGAGCATGTTGAAGGGTATTAATGCTCTCCTATATTAAGGGTTAGGGAGGAGTTATGAGTACTTCTAGGCATTGTATAAAAAAACGATGAATAGAATTATCCATTATTAATTTCTTTTCTATATTATATTAATAATTTATTATATGGTTAGATATAGATAATTAAATATGTATGTTTAATAATATTGAAAATTATAATATTTTATTAATTTTAAATATTTTAAAAATAAAAATTTATTAATAATATAATAATATTAAGCTTGACTTAAGTTAAGTTTTATATAAAAATAAAATCACCTATAAAAGGTAAGTCATTCTAAAGGAAAAGAAAAAAGGGCTTATTTTTCGTTGACTTGTAAGTTAATTTTTCATCGACCAAACTGTTTTCCATGAAACAAACACAAGAAAATGTAGAAAATATTTTTCGAAAACCATTTTCAATGAAACAAATAGAGCCAACCTTGATTAAGTTGGTATCACAAGCCAAGGGGCACCAACTCGGTTGGGTAGATTACTTGAATTCAAAGTCTCATTGCAATTTCATATAATTATTTCATGTATCAGTAATGGTACACAAGTGTAGTTATAATGCTACTAAGTATCTTTGTTTTTTTTTGTTTTTTAAAGAATAAGCATAATATGCAAGTATGCTTTTATTTTATTTCAATTTAATGGTAAGGTTTTTTTTAAAAAAAAATAATATCCATTCAACGAAAAAAAATTACAAGTGAGGATCAAATCTTGGATAAATGTACAAAATAAGATGTAAATACAAAATGAATACAAAAGAAAATCATACTTTGTTTGAATCAAGTTGAAAACTCTATCATATGTTGGTGTTTAGCCATTAGGGCTAAGAAGGTTAGACCTTGATGTGTAGAGTTTTGCCATGCCTTCACTGTTGTTACAATGGACACACCTCAAGCACCCAATAAATGCGAAAAGCTGGAGCAAAAATAGGCAAACTAAAGCTGCTCGAGAGCTCCCAAAAATGGGAAATTGAACCCTTAGCAGAGGAGCCAAGCAATGCATTATTATGTCGGAAAAGAGGATGCTCATTCGCATCTCATTGGCGTCCACAAGTAGGTACTATGTCAGCTAATACAAAATTCAATGAGAAGGAAGATAAAGGGGGAAGGGAGGGTTGATCTTCAGCCATATAATCCTCAACAACCACACTGCCAACTGAAGGGTTAAGGCCTTACTTTAATAGCAAAGTTGACAACTTTAAAAATTCATATTTAAATTACTCTTGCCACTAATACAAAAATATTTATAATAAAATAATAATTTAAATAATATAAATTAATAAATTATTCATAAATTATTTTTAAAAATTGCACAAATTGTCGTCTCCTACTACCTATATTTATCAAAGGAGATACGGGTAAAATATATGCAATTACCAAGCTTAATTTTGGGAAATTTAGGTTGGTGGAAAAACCTATTAAGATTAAAAGGAAAAGTATAAAATTCTTCAATCCTATTATCTCCTCTAAATGATCTAAACTTAACCCACCAAGGCATCCCTCTATCTTTCTTCGATTTCTCCACTTCTATCGTGTTGTCTAATATCATTGCCACTGTAACATCCCAAATTAAGGTCTAGTCAGAACAGTGGTTTTGAGACCACAAATTTGAGATAGAAATAATTATTTTATTATTATGAGGTCCATGATATGTATGCATGCTTGTGTGAAAATTTCATGAAGAAATTTTATGCATAAAATGTCTAATTGAACTTTAGGGACCAAATTGAATAAGTTGCAAAATATGAGTTCTAGAAGATTTTAGCATGAAATTGCTTTAGATTATAAATTAGAAGGTCCTAACTAGCAATTTGACCAATTTCTATAATTTTGGACTGAAATGGACATGCATAGGAAAATTTGAAACAAAAGGCCTTAAGGGCATTTTATCATTCGGTAATTAAAAGAATAAAAAGGGAAAACCAAGGTAAAAAAAATTGGCTCATCTTCTTCATGTAGGTGCTGAAATTTCTAAGCTCTCCATAGCTAGGGTTTTTGACATTTTCAAGCTCAATAGTAAGTGCTCCTTAGCCCCTTTTTAATGTTCCTTACATTTTTGAAGTCCTCGTAGCTTGATTTACCTATTTCTACCATAATTTTGAAGTAGGGTTTATGTTTAAAAATTTACCCATGCATGACATGCATGTATTTTGATTTTTAAGGGAGGAATATGAAAGTTTGGTGTGTGATAAACATCGTTTACAAAGTGATTTTCCATGAAAACACCTAAAAAGGACCATTTTGTAAAAGGTGTAAAATAAGTGATAAAATTTAATTTTTATGAAAAATATGGGCTGTTACGAGTATAAGGGAAATTTGGCTAGGCTTGGGTAACAAAGAAACTGCATGCATTCCATTTTACGAACCTAGGGACTAAAATGTAAATAAGTGAAAAGTTAGGGGTAAAAAGGTAATTTTACTAAAGTATGAATTTTGGTTCGATTTGAAAAATGAGATTATTAGAGAAGTTAAATTTGGCATTATAGATCAAGAAAAACATGGTTCGGGTCTTGATCGGGGGAAAATAAAGTTTACGACGAATATGCTCGTTTCTCATCATTTTTACCGAGGTAAGTACATGTGTGAATAATGTGGTATTATAGCATGTTTTTGATATTTTGATATTATGTGATAAATATTTTATTATTATACATGTTATGCCTAATGGTTTTTATGAAAGTATAAGTGATATTATGTTTGTTATCCACGACATCCCGAACAAATACGACAAAGATGCTACGTGCAAGTGAGAAAAATCTCTTTGAACCTTAGGAATGGTTTAGGATACAAGTGACATGTCACTAGGAATTATGTGTTATGAGCTCATGAGATATGATATGTGATACATGTAATTTGGTTCCCGGTGCTGGTTTTGTGTGTCCTATCGGTGGCTAGGTAGTCTTGAGTGTGTCGGATACCTGACAGCTTGTGTGAGCAGCCCGTGTAGTTACGCCCTAACCGGTAGCTTATGTGAGCAGGCCTGTGAGTAGCTCTATTACGAGTGTTACATGTTATGAGGTAGCTTTGGCTACGTATGTATAAGTGGCACTTAGGTTCAACGTTTTTTCCACGCATCCAATATTATTCCAGGTGTTCAACAGGTAATTCAAGGAATGATGTGATGAAAGTCCCAAAAAGGGTACGTTAAAGAAAGTATGGTTATAAGCTAAGTTACGAGTTGGTACAGGTATGTACACTAAACTCATGAGTAATGCCTTGGTATATGATGGCTAATGACAAAGAGGTATATATATATATATGATAAGTAAGTTTAAAAGGTTTGAATGATGAAAAAAATTTATGTTTATTATGTCATTGTATGATATATGCTTGTTTACATTGCACAATATTTGCATATGGACTTACTAAGCTTTAAAGCTTACCCCCTTCTTTTCCTTTTCTTATAGTGTCACCAACCTAGCTCAAGGATCGGAGGACATCGGAGTTTTCGATCACACTATCAATTGGATATTTTGGGTATTGCTAGTCTCAACATTTTGAATATGGCATGTATAGGGACTTGATCTTTTTGTTATATGTCATGTTGGTTAGCCAAATGTGTTGGCTCATGATAGTATTGTGGTTAGCCAAATGTGTTGGCTCATGATAGTATTGTGATTCATTTTGTATATGGCCATGAGAGGTGGCTCATATTGATTATTTGGGTTGTAACCCTAATTATTTGTGCGTGCATACAAATGTGTTATGCTTGATGTGGTTGCTTGATGGATATGTGGTGAAGTGTGATTTACATGCTAAAAGTATGTGTTTAAAGAGGCTTGTGGTTGTTTTTGTTGATGAGTGTGATGGATGGCATGTTTGTTTAATGTATGAAATATGATTTATGTGTATGACAATAATTGTGGTATAATGATGAATAGATACGAAATTGGTGTGGAATGCCATATGAAAGCTTAAGGGTTTAAGTGTCTGATATGTTGACACTATTAAGGCATAAATTAACCATGCATATGAATGTTTGAGTAACCGAAGGTACCATGTTGCATGCCATGAAGATAGTGTAGGTTGGTGAATGTTCAAGGGTGGCAAATGGCTTGGAAAATAGCCTAAGAATTGTCCACACGATTAGACACACAGGCATGTGTATAGGCCGTGTGTGACACACGGTCTACCCCATGGGCGTGTGATCCGGCCGTGTGTCCCCTGCGCCCTAATTATGCAAAATAGAATGCCCAGTAGTAATCACACGGGTAGAGACACGGTCGTGTGTCTCATTCGTGTGAAGGATATGGCTTTAAGACATGGGCGTGTTCCCAGGCCGTGTGAAGTCTGTACTTAATTTTTGGAATTTAATTCGCCACATGGCCTAAGCACATGGACATGTAACTTGGCCGTGTGACCTTATTAGGATGATGATGTCATAAACAGAGAGTTACACGGGCTGAGGACACGGGCGTGTCCCAAGCCACACGAGCGTGTGCGACCACACGACCTAACCACACGGGCTTGTGACTCTCCAAATCAAGAAAATTTTCTAAGTAAGGTAAAATTTCGGTGAGTTCTCAGTTTAGTCCTGAAATGTTTCTGATGTATGTTTGGCTTCGTAGGCCCATATAAGGGACAATATGTAAATGAATGGATTTTTTTAATTTGGCCGAAATTTTATGGCCCAAATTAGAATGTTGTGTTTAAGTCCAGTAATGCCTCGAACCCAATCCCGGCGTCAGATACGGGTAAGGGGTGTTACAGCCACCGTTAATCCCACCATTATCAGTAGTGAGAACACGGTGTTCACGAATGCATTGAACTGCAAAAATCATTCACCTTGTTTTACCCTCTTTTATCATTGAAGATTATGGGATTGGAGATTTAAAAAAAAATAGAAACACTTACTCAGGCTGCATCGGTGTGAGCGAGGCCATGATGGGATGGGTTCCAATATTGGTTGAAGAATTGAGGGATAGAAATCCATAAGAAGAGTGATAATCCTGTTATAATAAGGTTTCTCGTGCAATTCATGTTTTTGAATTGTAGACATGATAATCTAACGAAAACTGCAATCAACAAAGAAACAATATTTTCATTAAGGTTACTAAGATTGGATAAACCAATATTTAGTCCTAAATGAAATAAATTTTTTTCATCTTGGTCCACATTTATCTTTGACAAAATTGGGAAATTTTGTCATGAACATGGATTCAGATGATGTAACACTTTTAATTTACGATGCCATCACCTAAAATTTTAAAATCTAAAAAATATAAGAAATATATTAAAATATTAATAAAAAAATTAGGTGATGGCATAGCAGAATTTAATAATATCATTCTAGAATACTTTAATGGAATCTAAATTTAAGGATTAAATTGTGAAAATTTATCAAGTTCTTAAACTAATATGACCTTTTATGGTAAAAAAATCTTTAAATCGGGCTCGAATTTGGATTAGTCAAGTAAAGATCTATATGACACCTCAAACTCGGTCGGGATGGTCTGACCCGAATTTCGAGTGACATATTAGCCACCGGGGTGATTCTCCAAAAAACTACCACAAATCACACCAACCATCCATACTCACCATACATATACAAAATATTTCATACAAGCATTTACTCCTAAGGGCATGCTTTTCTAAATCAAACTATAAGTCAGATAATAAGCAGAATAAGGCGTACCTAGATTTCAACAAGCTCTACTAGCTGCAAAATGTCTCGTTAGTTCATATAGGTAGTATCATATAATTCAAACAACAAATTCAGTTGATAAGCCATAAAAGTAACATGTTTTTAATCCTACTCTTGATGAGTTTTTGGATGATTTATTATATGAATTAGTGAATTTGATGCTCTTAATATTTTAAATTCATGTTTCTATACTTAGGTGAGCATAGGGGAGTGAAAGGAGCGAAAAATGAGCCAAAATTGGGCAAAAAGAGCTATTTCCAAGATCCACACGGCCTGGGCATTTCCACATGTGCTGGCCACATGCCCATGTGCCAGTCCGTGTCGATTTCGCACTTGCTTCCCTGTTACATGGAAAAACCTAATTTTTAGGGTTTTTGAGCATTCTAAAGTCTATAAATACACACTAGAAGAGGACCTAAAGGGGGCACACAGAGTAGAACACAAGAATTACTCGAAGAATATCAACGGATTCAATTTCTCTCGAAGTTTTTGGGTTTCTTTATGTTTTGTTGTTTTCCTATTTTTGAGATGTTTTCCGATTACATTATGAACTAAACTCCCTAAATACCTAAGAAGGATGAAACCTACAATGGATCTTATTATTTAATTATCTAAATTACATGATAAATACTTGTTCTTGTTCTTAATTATGTGTTCTTAATTCTTGCCTTAATTTTTTTAGGATATTAATCCAAGTTTGATGTGCACATTCAGTGGAGCAAAAGTCCCTATTTAAGAGTAGATCTAGCATAGTTAAGTAGAGTTGCATGCAATCTTAGAGATAAGACGACATAAATCTACCGGATTAGAGTCAAATCTAATAAGGTAATCCATAGATCGAGTTAATGCGATGATAGGGGTTTTAATTAGAAAGAGATTTCAATTAATCAACCTAGAGTCAGTTATTCTTAGTCTCGAAAGAGATATTAACATAATTTAGGGATTTCTACGGATCAGGACAAGTGAATAAATCGTTTAATTCAGAGTCAAAATAATAAGTGAAGTCTAGGTGGATTCTTCCTTGGGTATTGTCTTTATCATTGGTTTATTTGATTATTTCATTCACTCTCTGTCGCGTCCATTAGTTAAGTAGTTTAGTTAATTCTAGATTATAATAAATCCCTTTTATTTTAGGCTAAATAATAGAAAGATAGTTAATACTAGTACTTTTAGTCCTTGTGGATACGATATTCTGGACTCACCATAGCTATACTATCATTCGATAGGTGCGCTTGCCTTAGTCGTGATCATTGTCTAGTTTAGTGATTCATAAAATGACCATCATCGGCCAAACAAGCAAACACGGAGATTAAAAAATCCCAAAACTTAAAATAGACCAAAAAATCCAATTACAACTCTCTAAAAAATTATTTTTAAATTGTCTAAAATTATCTAAGTCCCATTCCAAGCCTCTAGCCTGGAAATGTCCCACATCCCTTTCTTGGGGTTTTATAAGCTCAGCACACATATTGTAGAAAGAAAGTTTGTGCGATGGATCATTGAACTGTTGCCCTCCTTGTTATCCCGTGCACTACTTATCGTGAAGGGAGAAGAAAGTAAAGAGATGAGCTCAGGAAAGCTCAGTGAATACACATGTACACAACACAAGAAGACACAAATAAATAATTCACATGCTAAACAATACTAAAATTTTGAGTAATAAATAAATCAATAATAAACTAAGTTCTCTTCTAAATTTAAACAAATGTTAAAAAAAATTGTTTTCAAAACTTCGATAGCTTACTAGGCCATTTTGGTGGCTAATGTAATCTTCCAAATTCAAGTCTAACATCTAGGCCGGGTTGGGGACGATACATTTCGTGGCATCAGTGCCTAGCTTTTTTAAATTTGCACCGTGAAATTTTGAAATATGTTTGCATTCATGCATCGAAAAGGGGTATTTTGGGAAAAACCATGCCATAAGATTTTTGAAATTTTTATTTTTCTGTAGGAAATTAAATCCAAGATTACTGTTAAAAATTAGATAAATTGTAAACTTTAGATTGTGAACATTTAGGAGGATAAATATTGCTTCAACTTTTGTTTGAAAATTATAGATATACTTTAGATTTAAAACTTTCGAAAGATCACTATGAACACCCAAGGTAGACGTGGTAGGGATAGGCCACGTAGGGTTGCACCTATAGAGTTACCCATTGTCTAGGGAGAAAACCCAATAAGAGAGGAAGACTATGTTGAGAAAAAAAATGGTGACAACACAATGACCCAGGTGATGTTGAGGGTTTTACAAAGGGTTGTTGGAGCACAAATTGGATCGGGGAGCCAAGGATCCATTACGGAGAGGCTCTGAATGAATGGGTTAGAAATGTTTGAAGGCGTTGCTGGAACAAATCTAATGGTGCCTAAGTACTGGATGGAGTCGATGGAAAGAATTGTAAAGGATTTAGACTATATTTTAGAGCAGAAGTTGAAGAGCACTATGTCCTCACTAAGAGAGAAGGCATATCGTTGGTGGCAATTTGCTGTAAGAGGTATGCAAGTTGACCGCATAAATTGAGAATACTTTCAAGAGGCCTTCCAGAAAAAGTACGTGGCCACTAGGTATGTGGAGGCTCGTAGGCTCAAATTTACCTTGGTAAAATAATGAGACAAGTCTGTGGCAGAATACGAGGCTGAATTCTTGAGGATCAGCGGATATGCTCAAGGTATGGTCACCATGAAGCAGAATAATGCTTGAGGCTTGAAAATGGGATGTGTTTTGACCTCAAGATTCAAGTTTCTCCACACTAAGAATGCATGTTTTAAAACCTAGTGGAGAAATCCAAAATAGTGGAAGAGATTAAACTAGTGAATCACGAACAACGAGAGAAAAGTAAGGTCTTGGTTAAAAGAGATTTGGGTTCCACTAGTTCAAACTCTCATCCTTTAAAACAAGCTAGAGAGGGTAGACTGCAGACAAGGGGCGCGATAACTAACTCTAGGTGTAAGGTTTACCACTGTAAATATTGTGGAAAGTGCCACCTAGAAAATTGTAACACCCCAAACCCAGCCCAGAAGTTAAACCGAATCTGGCATGTCACATTGAAGTGTTTTTCGAAAACCATGTTTTCATTAGAAACCCTTCTTATTTAAAACTTAATACATTGAAAACATCTTAATTTTATTTCCAAAACTCCTTTTCACCTTGCAGAAGCTAATTCTAAAAGTAACCGATTTACGAAAACATGATGTTAAAAAGTTAAGTTGCAAAAACGTAATGTTCTGAAAACATTTATTGTTTTGGAAAACCGCGATCTACTTCAAACCATTATAAAACATAGTAAATAAAATTCCAAAGTAAAATAAAAGCCATAATTAAGAAAGAGGCCTTATTACAATAACATTTGGAAGAAATACACAACAGTAAATAAACAAATCTGAAAACATAAGCAGTGTGTGGCCATCTTCGAGTCCCTCACAGCACCGAACCACCTAACGCTGGGGATTACTTGTACAGTTAATAAACGGGGTGAGTTTATGAAAACTCAATGTGTAATCCCCTCCTAAACTAAAATAGGTAACATCGAGTAAGATGACGATTGAAAATGAGAATCAAATCGGGCTAGAGCCCGTTAACGAATAACGATCTTGTCCCGGGTCGAGAGCATACGTGGGTCAAAGCCTATCACAATATCATTTGGGTCACAGCCCATAACAAAATCAATTGGGTCTAGCCCAAACCAATAAACAGAACAGAATGTGTGAATGCATGGATGCATGCTATCCCATTCCAATAATCCAACCAATACACATCAACTCCGTTCGCTGGTACACATCATGTGGGGATATAAATATTGACCCACCTATCCGATACACATCAATGGTAGCCCGGTTGTGATACTACCTTCATTGCAGCAAAATTGCTAATCATATATTGGGCTTAAAAAGCCTTCAATAGTGGTATTATAATTGGCATAAAGCCATCGGTAACTGTATTATGTTTGGCACATAGCCATTAGCGACGGTAATATAATCGGCACACAGCCTTCGGTAAATATGATCGACACAGAGTCATCAATAAATATGTTAGTCACATAGTCACAGGTAAATACGATTAGCACAAAGCCATAATCAAGATGGCACAAAGCCATATTTAGGTTGGCATAGAGCCATAATCAGAATAATTAGCTTTAAGCCATCGGTAGCATATAGTTGGAACACAGCCTCGGGTAAATATGATCGACATAAAGTCGTCAATAATCATATATTGGGCTTAAAAGCCACCGGTGGATCCACGATCGTCAAGCAACCATGCGATCCTCATATACTTCCTCCGTTCCATAATTCCAACCCCATCCAATATGTCATGTATGTCATGCTCAATCATCACACGTGTTTGCAAAATGGCCATACTCAGTAACAATCATTTAAACATATATTAAAAGCATACCAGTTTTACAACCACAGTCAAGTCAGTTAAAACACAATCATACAATCATAGTCAATCAGTCAAATTCATAGTCCAAGTCAGTCATTTACCCACAAGGGCAAAACAGTCATTTTACCCTATAGGGGTATTTCAGTAATTTTACACTACAAGGGTAATCTGATAATTTTACAAACTGGGGGTATTTTGGTAATTTTACAAATTAGAGGTATTTCGATAATTTTACAAATCAAGGGTATTTCGATAATTTTACAAACTGAGGGTATTTCGATAATTTTACAAATCGATGGTATTTTAGTAATTTTACAAAACGAGGGTATTTCAGTAATTTTACAAATCGGGGGTATTTCGATAATTTTACAAATCGGGGATATTTTGGTAATTTTACAAACTTGGGGTATTTTGATAATTTTACAAATCGAGGGTATTTCAGTAATTTTACAAATTGAGGGTATTTTGATAATTTTACAAATCGAGGGTATTTCAGTAATTTTACAAATCGAGGGTATTTCGATAATTATACAAATCGAGGGTATTTTGGTAATTTTACAAATCAAGGGTATTTCGATAATTTTACAAATCGGGGGTATTTCGATAATTTTACAATCCGGGGTCTTAATGGCCCAACAGAAAGTCCACCGTCGCCTCGAGCGACTTAAATAACCTAAACAGACCTAACGGTGCAAATAGGCCTAAGGCCCATTACTCAGCCCAAGTGGGGCCCACACACTAGTGTGGCCCATTTAGCCTAATTACTTCCCACCGAACAATTAGATTTACACAAGCGGGCCCACGGGCCTATTGGGCCCGTCAAGGCCCAGTACACAAGAACGCTCGTGGCGGCCTCTACAGTCTATCGCCCATAGATTGTGGGCTTGATTACCACACGAGCGATCGCACGCTCGTGAAGCTTCAAATGCCGAAGTTTCGGCTTTTCGGCTTTTGCCGACTCCTAACAAAGAAGGGCGTGAATACTCACCTGTCTATGAGAACGCGCCGAAGTCCACGATCACCAACCTTGGCACATCCTACATTGAGTCTTCCCCCTCAACTCATCTGGTTCGCTCTTTTTAAAGCCAGCTTCTCACCAATTCTCATGTTAGCTTCTCGATATGGGACTGCTTTCAACCATTAGGAAAAATTCCTCATTCTTATGACCACTTCAACCACAGAGTTCCAGTCCAACTCCACCTCCTACACAACTCAAATAGCAAAATAAATACTCCACTGCGCATCCCAAGACTTGAACCTCAGACCTCACAGTTGCATAACACTCCACCTTGCCACTCCACCACAATCTCTTTCTATGTCATATTTTACCCTCAATTAAATATAAGGTCTATAGGCCAAAGTCCAGGTTCCTTTAAAAGAAAAACCAAAATGAATTGTAAGAGCCAAGACTTGAACCCAAGCTCCTTTGCAACCTTAATGACGCCACAACCAGTAGATCACATGCTTCATTGTGTCATTTATTTAACACAATAATTTAAAAGGCCATCCTCCAAGAATCTAGGGTTTTATTCACTTAATACCAAAATTTTTGCTAAAGCCCAGGTTTGAACCCAAGATTTCTCCAACACTTCTCAGGGCCATTAACCACCAAAGTAGACATTTAATTGTGTCATTTCCTTGCACAATTAAATACTTATATTCAACCTCCTTACGGACCCATACTCAAGGCCAAATACTTCTAGGCCCAAATTCGGGGCGTTACAGAGATTGTTGGAAGAAATTGGGTGCTTGTTAGAAATGCGAATTAATAGAACATTTGATGAAAGATTGTTCTCACTCGAGTAATCAAGCACAAACTTTGACCCAAAATCAGGGAGCAGGCTGGCTACCTCCGAGGGGCCATTGGAAAAATAGGTCTACAAATACTATAGCAATAGGCACGATTAGAGCCGAGGCTAGGCAACCAACCCTTGTTTAACGTCGTTAGGGGTCGTGAGGAGAGGGATGCGTCTAATGTCATCACTAGTATTTTTACCATTAATTCAATGTCATACTTTGTCTTAATTGAAATATGATCCACCCATTCGTATGTTGCATGTAATATGTCTGTTAAATTAGGTGTTGTGGTAGAGGAAACCATTATTGATGTAACCATAGTAGGCCCCTTAGGATAGTCAATTATTGTAAATAAAGTCTATAGGAGATGTCCATTGGAGGTTTAAGGGGTAGTGTTTCTAATAGACCTTATGGAGTTACCTTTTGGAGTTACCTTTTGGGGAGTTTGACTTAATTATAGGTATGGATTGTTTATCAGAACACTAGTTCCCTTCTTAGTTGCTACAACCTATCAAAATACCTTAGTGGAAGTAGGAACGAATAACAATGGACTTTGTTAATAGATTACCCTTAACACCCACTAAGAATGATTCAATTTGGGTAATAGTAGACCGATTGACTAAGTCAACACACTTCTTTCTTGTTCGTAAAGATTACTCATTGAAAAACCTAGTTAAGTTCTATATTTCTGAGATAGTGAGGTTACATGGGGTGCCCATATCGATTATCTTTGATCGAGATCCCTATTTTACTTCTCGATTCTTGAATAAGCTATAAGAGTCACTAGGTACTCATTTGGATTTTAGTACCGCTTTCCACTCGAAAATGATAGGAATTTGAATGGGTTATACAAATATTTGAAGATATGTTAAAAGGCTACATTATTGAATTTCGAGGCAATTAAGAAGAGCATTTGACTTTAGCCCAATTTTCCTACAATAATAGCTTCCAATCGAGTATCCTTATGGCACCTTATGAGGTCATATATGGTCGTAAATGCCGAACACCTTTGTGATGGACCGAACTGGGTGAAAGGAAAGTTTTGGGTCCTGAGTTAGTGCAAGAGTCTGAGGGGAAAATCAAATTGATTCAGGATAGACTAAAAGTGGTTTAAGATAGACAAAAGTCATATGCAGATTTAAAAGGAAAGACATTGAGTACAGTGTCGGCGATCAAGTCTTCTTGAAAGTGGCCCCATGGAAAAAGGTGCTAAGATTCTAAAGAAAGGGAATGTTAAGTCCTAGGTTCATAGAACCTTATCAAATCCTTAAAAGAGTCGATTCAATTGCATATCATTTAGAATTACCTCCAGAGCTCGATCAAATTCATGAAGTCTTCCATGTCTTCATGTTGAGACAATACAGATCCGACCCTTCCCACATTATTCCAACCGATGAGAATGAGGAATGACCAAATTTTTCATTTCAGGAGGAACCTTTTGAAATTCTAGATCGTGATGTAAAGATTCTAGGAAGGAAACAAATCCCTCTAGAGAAAGTACTGTGACGAAACCATAACACGGAGGACACCACATGAGAATCGGAAGACGTATTTCATCAATAATATCCTCACCTATTCCAACCAGGTAAAATTTGAGGACTATAACACCCCAAAATATATAAGGTTGGATGAAATAAATAAGTAAGAAATGACTTAGTCTTGGTGGTTATGCAGTTAATGCACTCTCTAGAAATCCTCAGTTCTATCCACTCCTCTCTCATTTCTTTTCTTTTTATTTTTAGCAAACTAGGATGAAAGCCACTCTAAAATTAATATTAATTGGAGCAAAAACTTAACAAGTATGGGTATAAGCCCAATGGTTAAGCCTTTGCATTTCCCCCTTATATTCCTAAGCTCAAGTCACGCCAATCTTTATTTTTTTTTTAATTTGGGTAGCATAGGTAAATTACCATGCGGCCTCTTTAAGGTTTGTAAAACCTAGCTACTTAGTTCAATCTTTCTTAATTAGACATAGTTTTTTTTATTTCTTTTCAAACCCTAATTGGAATTCTTTTTCCCTTCCCCTGTTTCTATCCCCTTTCTTTTCCATTATCTTCTTTACAAATATTTTTCCCCATTGTTGAAATTTACTTTTGCTCTCGAATCAAGATTAGTCCATGATTTCAACTTGTTTATTGGAATCGTAATCGTTGTTAGAAACCCCCCAATCTTCGCCAAGAAGCGGTAAGTATGCTTTAAATCCTGAAGTTGATCTGCAAACTTTATAGATTTTCTATCAAACGATAATCTTGCGATCTATTAAATGATCATGCTCAATTTTTCCTCAAAACTCTTGATAATATTGAAGAATCTTGAAATTCATTATTAGTTACTGCATAAATTTTGTTTGAAGGACCCATTTAGATACCTCGGATCAGATTCAAACATGAGGAACATTGCTCGAGATCTTGGTGACAAGTGTGTGTTATTTTACAAGTGAATCAGGGTAGAAACATGCCTAGGATAGGGCACACGGGTTTCCTTACTAGCGTGTGGGCCATATGTATGGACCACACGGCCTTCCACATTGTTGTGTCTCCCCTGTAGGTTGATTTTGCAATTACCAGACGACCACAGTTTGTCACATGGCCTAGCCACATGGTCTGTGTCCCTTGTTTCTCAAGTTCTACTATTTTGCCCAAAAATTTTAAGGTTTGATCAATTTAGTCCCTGAATTGTTTTTGAACTATTTTTAGTACTTTAATTTATTCAATTGAGCCCCTAATAGTATGAATTATGTTAGAATCAATTATTTGATGGACTGATTTAATATGATATCTATATATATTTGCATGAATTGTGAACAATACATATATTTATTGTTTCAGAGTTTGTGATTGTATGTATAGTATGACATATGTCACCTTTAAACAAACACATAAATATCATAATTTTTGCTACCAAATTGATCTGTCTCAAGCATATTAATTACTACTAAATCGAATCATTATGAGCATATTGTTTGCTACTGTATTGTTATGCTAAAAGCATATTAAATGATATTGTATTGATTATTAGAGTATGTCATATTGCATTGCATGGGGTGGGACATTATGAACAGAGGAAGTATTGACAATGTATCTATATTTATTTTGCTGTGTACTCACTACCATAGACAAATTCCACGTACAATGTTTTTGTTGTGCATCCATAACCCTTTGGCAATTATTACTTGCAAACATGTTGTGCGCCCATGGCCATTGGCAGATTTTATCTGTATCGTTTTGCTGTCTACCCACAGCCATAGGCAGATTCCATCATCTCTTTTTTGTTATGTGTCCACAGCCATTGGCAGTTATTCTACAAACCATTGGTGGTTAATCCATAGTCCAGTGTGTTGGTGGTGGAGTTTCGGGGAACTCTCATTGTGGTATGTAGCGGTGGGGTAGGATCTTTTATGTTAAAATCGAAAATGTATGACATTTATGAACGCATGTGCATACTCAACTGGAATGTCTAAGAAGACTAAAATACATATATATATGGATGAGTAAACTGTGATATTGATATTTCGAAATTGTTAATGTGAAATCTATGGTACTATTGATGGTTAATTTGAAAAATCTATAATTGGAATTGTTAGCTGAATGCAATTATTCTATGTGTTATTATTTAGTATGTCTTAATGACTGTTTGCATTAATTTTCTTATGAAGTGACTCACACTAAGCGTCATAGCTCAATCCTCGATTTATTTCCATCCTTATAGATAACCCACCAAGTTAAAACGCGGACGATACATCCAGAGGGTCTTGGCTTGGATTTTATTTATTGAATTATTTAGGCTTATTATTCAATTTATTTAATCATTCAAAGTTTGAATATATTTTATTTTGAACTATGGCATGGAATTTAGGGTTTAGGTTTTTTTTTATATTGCATGACACATAAATAGAATTTAAGGATGTCACTATATAGTTAAATATAAACCCAAAATTTTTTTTCAAAATACATACTATTATCACTTTTCCACTGCTAAAAGAGATGATGTAACACCCCCTACCTGTATCCGTTGCCGGAATAGAGTACGAGGCATTATCGAGAAGCACGAAACACTTACAGATAATTTAAATACATTTTCACAACAATTTGTTTCGATTTCATACTATTTCATATTTAAGCTTTTTGCACCAAAATATTTAAGATATCATCTTTATGCAAATAGCACACATGAGGTACATAAATTCCATAATTATGAATGAACACATTTATCAAACATATTCCATATTTTTATATATATCATACTTTCATATTTCCATGTATCAATTACCATCACTTCCTCGTATTTCAGACAAATACGTGTAACAATTCATAAATATGCAATTCATTAACTCTTCCTACCAATCACGATTTTAAATTGCCAAATCACTTATTGAGCGCAATTTCAATGTTCACTAAAATCTATCATATAAATCTGGATGTACGTATTCATCAATAAATTCCATGTACAGATATCATCATCTCATATTTCCACATACATTTACTTTCCACATTTATGAATTCAAATAGCATATACAAGACATACCAATGTATTTCAAGTACGTTTTCATGATATTTTGTTTCGAACTCAGATTATTTCATACTAGAAGTTTTCTCATTAACTCATTTGGAATACCAATTCATACGGATAATACACTCAAGGCGTAGAAATATATAATCACAAATGAACTCATTCATCAACCAAGTTTTATGCTCATGTCTCATCAACTCGTATTTCCTTATATCACATAATTCCATGTAATACTTACCAAACTTCTTCAAATTAGTGAACATCTTACGGAATTGAGTACTTCATTTTCTCAATGCCATAGTTCAACTATGGTCTTACACATCTTCACATAATGATGCCATAGCCCAGCTATGGTCTTACACATATTCATATATCGATGCCATAGCCCAGCTATGGTCTTACACGAATCACATATCTCACTGACGCCATATCCCAGATATGGTCTTATACAGTAGCATATATCACACTGATGTCATATCCCAGATATGGTATTATACGGAAATCACTTGTCACTTGTCACTTGTAGCCGAAGCTACCACTATTCATCGATCGGTGCAGCGAGCTACCATTTTTCACCGATCGGTAGCCGAGCTACCACTTTTCATCGATCGGTGCGAAGCTACCACTTTTCACTGATCAGGTAGCAGAAACTACCACTTTTCATTTTTCATTTGCCATTGATCAGATAAGTGTAGCCGAAACTATCACTTATCACTTTCGCTTGTCCTTCATCAGATAAGTGTAGCCGAAGCTATCACTTATCACTTGTTGCCATGGTCCAACCATGATCTTTTCCTTCAATTCATCTTGTCATTGAACTGAAATGCTCAATTTGATCATTTATTCAATTTTCATGCTTTTACATTATTCACGATTTTATCATCAATACATATGAAATAACACATCATGAAATTCATAAAATTAACAAATAATCACTAAAATTTAGCCATATAAACTCACAAGTTCAATTTTTCTATTATAACGATAATCATAATTTCATAATAAATATTTCAAATAAAACATTATATCATTTCTAATCCAACACTTATCGATTATAATCGGGCATGTGATCAATTTATACATGGGTCATTCATATATTTTTCCTCCTCCTCCTCTCCATCCACATCCTTGGTATAAATAACACACTTGTAAGTAACCTTATCCATAATTTTCACTAATTACTTATGTGAATATTCAAGCTATCCACCCGTGTCATAGTCACTAAATTATTTATATATAAAGCTACGGAACTCCAAATTAAGATCCGCTAATTTTCCCTGAAACTAGACTCACATATCTTCTTACCATAAAGATTTCATAATTTTTAGTTGGGCCAATTAATACAGTTTATTCATTGAAGTCTACCCTATTTTGCTGTCTGATAGTTCCGACCCTTCTTTACTAAAAATTAATTATCTCCTCGTACATGATTCGAATGATGTTCCTATTTGTTTCTCTTAAAAATATACTCATTCAGGATTATAAAAATATAAATTTAAGCCCCTAATTATTTTTATTCAATTTTTTAATAATTTTCAAATTCAGAACAGGGGAACCCGAATTCATTCTGACATTGTCTTACAAAATCTATTATATCTCATGATTTACAATTCCATTGCTTACACCGTTTCTTCTATAAGAAACTAGACTCAATAAGCTTTAATTTCATATTTTATTAATTCTATAATTCGATTTCTATAATTTTTGGTGATTTTTCAAAATTAGACTACTGCTGCTGTCCAAAACAATTGTAGTGCAAAATGTTGATTTCCATTTTGCCCCAAATTTCACAATTCATACAATTCAGTCCTTGCTCAATTAACCCCTAAACTAAGATAATTTTCTCAATTAATACTTTTACTAGACATTATAAGTTATTTCATAACTATTGAAATTCATAATTTCCCCATAAAACTCTAACTCCAAACTCTTTTACACTTAGGTCCCAAACATTTACTTTCTATCCAATTCTTTCAATAAAATCAACATATATAAACAATTTAAAGCTCTAATTCCATGCTAAATCATCATATACTTCCAGCACATATTCGTAGCAACTTCCAATTTCGTTCATAAAATCAAAAACTAATGAATTCAACAACTGGACCTAGTTGTAAAAGTCATAAAAACACAAAAATTTCATGAAATAATCAAGAATTGAACTTACTTGCAGTAAAAATATGAAAAACCAGCTTAAGAAAACCCTTCTACGGTGTTTTTTGCTGATGAGAATGCAGAAAAATAATGAGAAATCTAGATAATTCCACTTTAGTCCTAGCTTTATTAAGTAAATTTTACAATATTCCAATTTTGCCCTTAATTCATCAATTTTCCTGCTGATTTCAAGCCCTTGCCGTCCAGCCCAAATAGACCTTGGGTCTATTTCCCTTTTAAACCCTCCTTCTTTTATCATTTAAGCTATTTAATCATTTCCCATAATTTTACTTTTGTTACAATTTAGTCCTTTTTATTCAATTAATTATCGAAACTTTAAAATTTCTTGACGAAACTTTAATACTAACTTATTAACACTCCATATTTCTTGACGAAACTTTAATACTAACTTATTAACACTCCATAAATATTTATAAAAATATTTATGGCTCAATTTAAAATTCCCGAGGTCTCGATACCTCGTTTTCGATTCTAATTATTTTAGTATTTATTTTTAGTACACTATTCACTATTTCAAAAATTTTCCTAAGTTCACATTTAACTTATAATTACTAAATTAATAATATTTCCTACTCATTTGTCGGATTTAGTGATCTTGAATCACTGTTCCGACACCACTAAAAATTAGGTTGTTACAGATGAGCTTACAAAAGCTCAGTGAATACACATGTACACAACATAAGAAAACAAATCAATAATTCACATACTAAATAACTCGCTTATAGACAAATCGCATAAAATAGTTCGCCCATAAACAGTTCTACATGTAAGTGGTTTGCATACAATCGGTTTGCATGTCATTAATTCACATATGATCAACCCTGTTTCGTTTAGTGGTATATTAGCAATTTGTGAAAATGAAACATAATTATATAATATACTCATTGGATAAACGGTTCTCCAAAAACACACCCTAAGACTCATAGAGTGTAACATCCCTATCCCGTAATCGTCGCTGAAATAGGTAAGGGGCATTACCAGACAGATAGAACATTTCAGACCGATTCAAAATCACAGATATCACATAACATTAATACATAAGCAATCATCAACAATTCATCCCTTATGATGGTCTACGAGACCTAAAACATGCTTTTAAGGACAGTTGAGACTAAACCGAACACATTCATAAATTTCAGAACTCAAAAATTTTTTCAATTTTGTTGAGGTCACACACCCGTGTGACCAGGCCGTGTGCCTCACATGGGCACCAGACATGCCCATATGACCCAACCGTGCCAAAACAGAGTATATATATTGACTTTTACCCACGGTTAACAGACACGCCAGTGTGCTATGGCCGTATGATACTTAGCTAGCTACTGACTTGAGCCCACGACCATATGACATGCCCATGTGTCTTAACCGTGTGATCTTAAGAGGTTACTGCTTTGCATACACGGCCACAAGGTATGCCCGTGTTCCTTGACTGTGTGGCACAATGCAGGCTTGGTTTTAGCCAACTTGCCACCCCTTTGTGGGTCATTCCTATAAGCAATACTAAACAACTTTTATACCAAAAATTTCAGCCAATTCATGCTCAAAACATGCTTCATTATAACTAAATCATCATTCAATATCCTATTCAAATCCATATCAAAACACATTAAAATCTTATTACAACAACATGCCATAATGCTCATTTCATAGCTCACTTATGACACTATCTAA
This sequence comes from Gossypium longicalyx, assembly GCA_025698465.1. Taxonomy (NCBI): domain Eukaryota; kingdom Viridiplantae; phylum Streptophyta; class Magnoliopsida; order Malvales; family Malvaceae; genus Gossypium; species Gossypium longicalyx. The sequence continues at coordinate 55,945,209 of CM046996.1, forward strand.
CTCATGCTTAAACTTACCATTTCCTCAACTTGGAATATTTCAAAATGACCACCGCATACAAGGCTATATAACCATTACAAGCATACACAATTTGGCATCACAATCCATTTACCAAAACTATGTACAAACATATCATTTGCTAGCCAACTCTCATGGCATAACATATTTACATATCAAAGCTTAAATACATAAACAGTTTAGCCTATACATGTCATACTTCAAAAATTTACACTTTCAAAAGTACCAAAATGAGTTCGATATTGTGGTGACAATCCTCGACTATCCCCGAGCCTTCAGTAGCTAAGATAACTGTAAAACAGACAAAAATCACATAGAGTAAGCTACAAAGAGCTTAGTAAGCCAAATACAACTAGTCTAACTATTAAAGCATATAAAGTAAAAGTCAATAGTAAAAATTCATATCCATTTCACAGAGTAATTCATGAGCCTAACCATGCTCATTTGCTTGTATATATGTCATGTTTCATCTCTATGATTTCGTACATACTTCGCATTCATTATTTAACAGAAATAGAGTCTTTCATATTCAAAAATTTAGTACGATACAAATATATCTGTATAGATTATACATTTCATATATTCATTCCCATATCTCGTACTCAATCATCAGACGGTTCAGAAACGATACAGATACTCATAGACGGGTACAATGCCGACGTCCCGGATGTGTCATACGTGTAATTCAACATCAATGCCTCTGTCCTAGACAGGGTCTTACATGAAATCAGATACGATGTCGATGTCCCAGACATGGTCTTACACATAAATCTCAAATCGAGGCCTGTGTCCCAGACAAGGTCTTACACGATATCTCAGATTAATGTCAACATTCTTTTAGAAACATACAGAGCTTTTTAGATACTAGCATATTATCAGAGTTTACTCAAAATTTATTCATCAGGCTCTCAAGGCTGTCCAATACAGATTACAGTTTGTATGCACAAAATTTAGTTAATTTAACACGTAAATGTAATTTGACTTACATCGTACGGATTTCGGACGAAAACGAGTCGACTATTCAACTATTTTGGACTTTCCTCGATCTAAGTCTGATTTTCTTTGTTCTTGATCTAATACAATTCAAATTCAACCATTCAACCATTCATTTCATTCAAAATAATCCATGAACACATTTTTAGGGCACTTTGCATTTTAGCCCTTACATTTTCACACTTTGACAATTTAGTCCAATTTTCACAAAATCACAAATATGCAAAATTCACCAAGACTATAGTTTGGTCGAATATACATAGCTTCCATACAAGCCCAAATAACATATTTAATTCACAATTTAGTCCTTTAAAACCCCATTTCACAAATTAGCCCAAATAGCTCTATTCCATCAAAAATTCAAGAACAAAGCATGATAATCTTACGTATATCTTTCATAATCCATATAAAAACATTACAAAACTCATATAATCATCAATGGCACATTTCATAATCTTCAACAGAAACAGAAATTCAGACATGGGTTTTGAAGAACACGAAGCAACGATCACAAAAATGTAGAAATTATAAAAAACAGAAAAAAAATCATACATTAATCAAGGATTAAGCTAGCTGAAACCTAAAATGGCTTTCTTTTTTTTATTTTCTTTGATATAATTGACTATATCAATGATAATAATGGTCACTTTCATGTTTTCATTTTATTAAAAAAATATTTATTTAATCTTTTACTAAAATACCCTTGCATTTAAACATTAATAAACCATTTACTAATGTCCAACAAAGTCATTTAATACATTACATGGTCAAATAACCACATAAGGACCTATTAGTCCAAAGCCATTTCAAAAACATACATTAAACATGTAGCATGCTAATTTCACCTTTTATGCGATTAAATCCTTTTTCAATATTCAGTATGGAAATAGACAAATTAAATCACAAAAATTTCACAGATGCAAATTCATTCATCATGGACACAAAAAAAAAAATTAAACTATTTTTCAAAATCGATTACGTGGTCTCGAAACCACTGTTCCGGCTAGGGTCTAAATTGGATTGTTACAATTCTCCCCTTAGGGATTATCGTCCCTGAAAATCTTACCATTAAACAGATTTGGATATTGTTGTCTCATTGAATCTTCAGGCTCCCACGTAGCTTCTTCAATACCATGTCGATGCCACATCACTTTGACTAATGAAATTTTCCTATTTTGTAATTCTTTAACCTCACGAGCTAAAATACAGATCGACTTTTCTTCATAAGTCATATCAGATTGGATTTCAATATCAGACAGAGAAATTATATACGAAGGATCAGATCTGTATCGTCGAAGCATCGATACATGAAACACATTATGTATCTTTTCTAACTTAAATGGTAGCCTCAATTTATAAGCAACCGGCCCAACTCGTTCAATGATTTCATACGGTCTGATGAATCTCGAACTCAACTTGCCCTTCTTACCAAATCGGAATAGTTTCTTCCACGGAGATACTTTCAGAAACACTTTATCACCGATCTCAAATTCGATATCTTTTCGTTTTAAATCTGCATAAGATTTCTAACGAATAGAGGCAGCTTTCAGACTATCTCGGATTACTTTCACTTTCTGTTCTGTTTCATTTATCAGATCAATATCGTAAATCTTATTCTCACTGAGCTCAGACTAGTATAACGGAGTTCTACACTTTCTACCGTATAAGGCTTCCTACGGTGCCATTTTAATGCTCGATTGAAAGCTATTATTATAAGTGAATTCAATCAAAGGTAGATATTGTTCCCATGTACCTTCAAACTCAAGAATGCAACATGTCAACATATCCTCGAGTATCTGAATAATCTGTTCAGATTGACCATCTGTTTGTGGATGAAAAGCAGTGCTAAAATGCAATTTAGTACCCAGAGCATCTTGCAATTTCTTCCAAAAACACGATGTAAATCTCGGGTTTCTATCTGACACTATCGACAATAGCACACCATGCAATCTCACGATATCAGAAATATATAACTCAGCTAATTTATTGAGTGAGTAATCAAATCGAATTGGAATAAAATGAGCTGATTTCATTAAACAATCAACTACAACCCAAATTGCGTCTTTCTTTCTCGGAGATAGGGGCAAACTTGAAACAAAATCCACGGTCACTCGATCCAATTTCCACTCCGGAATCATAATCGGTTGTAATAACCCAGATGGCACCTGATGTTCAGCTTTAACTTGCTGACAGGTTAAACATTTAGAAACAAAATCAGAGATATCTTTTTTCATTCTGGACCACCATTAATGTTGCTTCAGATCATTATAAATTTTCGTACTACCTGGATGTACAGATAACAACTACTGTGAGCTTCACTCAGAATCATCTGAATCAACTCTGGATTTCTTGGAATACAAATTCGATCTCTAAATCTCAAGCAATCATTTTTATCCACTCTAAAATCTAAATCAGACTTTACATCACACTAAGCTCGTTTAGCTAAAATCTCATTATCAATCTTCTAAGCTTCGATAATCTGCTATAAGAATAAGGGTCTCGCTTTTAATTCAGCTAAAACTGAACCATCATCAGACAGAACAAAATAAGCATTCATTGCACGCACTGCAAACAACGATTTCTGACTTAAGGCATCGGCAATAACATTTGCTTTTCCTGGATGATAATCAATCACAAGTTCGTAGTCTTTTAGTAGTTCTAACCATCTTCTCTATTGCAGATTCAAATCTTTTTGTGTCATTAAATACTTCAGACTTTTATGATCAGAAAACACGTGACATTTCTCACCAAACAGATAGTGACGCCAGATCTTCAAGGCAAACACAATAGCAGCTAACTCGAGGTTGTGAGTCGGATAGATCTTTTCATGTTGCTTTAGTTGTCTCGAGGCATAAGCTATAAATTTTCCTTCTTGCAATAGAACACATCCCAGACCAGTCAACGAAGCATCACTATAAATCACAAATTCTTTACTCGATTTAGGTTGCACAATTACCGGAGCTTTAGTTAACAAAGCTTTTAACCGATCAAAACAGTTCTAACACTTTTCAAACCACTCAAACTTCACATCTTTTTAGAGCAGTTTTGTCAACGAAGTTGCAATCATCGAGAAACCTTTGACGAATCTTTTATAATAACCACTAAGCCCCAGAAAACTATGGACTTAGATTGTAATATCCCGAATTAGGGCCTAATAGAAATAATGGTTTCGTGACCACAAAATTCGAGATAGAAATAATTATTTTATAATTATTTTGATGTTTATGATATGATTTCATGATTGTGTGAAATTTTCGTGAAGAAATTTTATGCATAAAGTGCTTAAATTGAAATTAGGGACTAAATCGAATAATTTGCAAAACTTGCATTCTAGAAGTTTCTAGTATGAAATTGTTTTGAAATATTAATTAGGAGGTCTTAAATATCAATTTTACCAATTTCTAAGTTTATGGACAAAAATTGGACATGGATGGAATTTTTGGAAAGTTTAGTAGTAAGGGCATTTTGGTCATTTAGGGGTAAAATGAATTAAAATACAAAATTAAAAGCCAATTTTGCTCATCTTCTTCACCATGGCCGAATATAGCAAGGAGAAACCATGGCTAGGGTTTTTCAAGCTTACAAGCTCAATTGTAAGTCCATTCTAGTCCTGTTTTTCAAGTTCTTTACGTTTTTGGAGTCCCGGTAGCTCGATTTAGCTTATGCTAGCAATATTTTAACCTAGGGTTTATATTTGGAAAAATACCCATAGGTGAAATTTGTGTATTTTGGTGTTTTATGATAGAATATGATGTTTTAAATTATGTTAGACAACTTGTGCTACTCGGTTTTAAGTGAAAACGAGCAAAAGGGCTTAATCGGTAAAAATATCTAATAGTCACAAGTACATGTTAGAGTGAGAATTTGATGTTGCCATAGAAGGGAAAAATGATCATCATGTCATAAAACATAAGAAAATAGGCTGAAGTTTAATTTACGAGCTTTGGGGCAAAAGTGTAAATATGCAAAAGTTTAGGGGCAAAATTGTAATTTTTCCAAAATATGATTTGGGTCAATTTGAATAATGTGAGTCCTAATTAGACTATATTTTAAATGATAGAGCAAGGAAAACTGAAATTTGGGCTAAAATGGGGAAAATACCAAGTTGTGGACGAAATGGTAAAAGTAGCCATTTTTGCATACTAGGTAAGTTCATATGTAAATGTTGGTAACATCGTTATTATTTTAAATGTTTTTATGTTATTTAAATGATATGATAATTATTATGAAATATTATACTCGTGATAATTGTTTGATAATATGTCAAATTATGTGATATACTTGGAAAATGTGAAATACTACCGAGTATCGGTATCGGTATTCCGTAGAAGATGGTTGAGACACATGATTGGGAAAAAGGTCCCGTTGAACCTTAGGAAAGGATTAGGATACAAGTGACATGTCACTGGGATATTTGGGCATCCAAACTCGTTGAGTTGAGTCCGAGTTCACTTATGGATGCGAATGTCCGAACTCATTGAGTTGAGTCCGAGTTCGTGAAATGTAACTAGGCATCCGAGCTCGTTGAGTTGAGTCCGAGTTCACTTATGGATGCGAACGCCCGAGCTCGTTGAGTTGAGTCCGAGTTCGCTTATGGGCGGGTTACATAGTAGCTTGGCTACATATGTGGCACTTATGTGCAAACTTTCCATGTATCCGAATTATATTCCGATGTGTTCAACGAGTAAAGTTCCACTCAAATGGAGGAATACTCAAGATGAAAGGGACGTATTGGTAAGTGTTGTGAAATGGATACTTTGAACAGGTATGTACTTAACCCTCGGGTTGAAAAATCGATATAACAACAATATGGTGAGATGATAAATGAAAATATGATATGAATGTCTTGGTGATGATTATGCAAATGATGTTTTATGTTTGCTTATATGGTTATGTTACTTGCTATTTGCATGTGAACTTACTAAGCATTTATAGTTACTCCCTCCTTTTCATTCCTTGTAGTGTTGACAAGCCAGCTCGGAAATCGGGAACGGTCGGAGGCACGCTCACACTATCCGTATACCATCTTGGCATAATGGCTTGTATATTTTGAGTATGGCATGTATAGCATTATAATCATTTTGTATATATGGTTTTATGATATGGTTATTGAGTAGTATAAAAATGCTTGGTAATGATTAGCCATTGGAATGGCTAATTATGATCATATTTGGTGTTATGTATGTCAAATTGTAAGTTAATCCATGGAAACCATGGAATAGGTAAAATTTACCATAAAATAGATTCAGACAGCAGTTGTAATATCCCGAATTAGGGCCTAATCGGAATAGTGGTATCGTGACCACAAATCCGAGATAGAAATAATTATTTTATAATTATTTTGAGGTTTATGATATGATTGCATGATTGTGTGAAAACTTTGTGAAGAAATTCTATGCATAAAATGCTTAATTTGAAGTTAGGGACTAAATCGAATAAGTTGTAAAACTTGCATTTTAGAAGTTTTTAGTATGAAATTGCTTTGAAATATTAATTAGAAGGTCTTAAATAGAAATTTGACCAATTTCTAAAATTTTGGAAAAAAATGGGCTTGTATATGAAAATTTTCAAAGAAAGGTATTAAGGGCATTTTGGTCATTTGGATAATTAATGAAATAAAATGGGAAAAATGACACAAAATAGTCATCTTCCCCATTTAGTTGCTGCCGAATGCTCTATCTCACCATAGCTAGGGTTTCTTCAACTTTCAAGCTTCATAGTAAGTGATTCTAAGCCCTGCTTTTAATGATTTTTACGTTTTTGAGATCCCTTGAGCTCGATTAAGCTTATGTTAGCAATAATTTAACCTAGGGTTTATATTTGGAAAAATACCCATAGGTAAAATTTGTGTATTTTGATGTTTTATGATAGAATATGAGGTTTTAAATTATGTTAGACAACTTGCACTACTCAATTTTAAGCAAAAACGAGTAAAAGGGCTTAATCGGTAAAAATACCTAATAGTCACAAGTACATGTTAGAGTGAGAATTTCATGTTGCCATAGAAGGGAAAAGTGATCAGCATGTTGTAAAACATAAGAATAAGGAATAAAGTTTAATCCCGAGCCTAGGGGCAAAAATGTAAATATGCAAAAGTTTAGGGGTAAAATTGTAATTTTTCCAAAATTTGAATTAAGGATTAATTTGATAATGTGAGTATTAAATAAGCTAAATGTGTTATTTTAGATCAAGAAAGACGTGGAAACGACCCCAATCGAGGAAAAGAAAAGATTGTGGACTAAATTGCAAAATCTTTGTATTTTGGTACCAAGGTAAGTTCATGTGTAAATAATGTAGCATAATTGTTATTTTTAAGTCATTGATGTCAATTATGTGATATGCTGATTTTTATCATGAAATATATGCTTTGTGGTTAATTTCGAATAAAATGCAAATTATGTGAATTACTTGTTAAACATAATTGTTACTGAGAGTAATGGTTCCTGCATTCTACTAAGACGGCAAGGATATGTGTTCGAGGAAAATCCCGTTTGAACCTTAGGAATAGATTAGGATACAAGTGACATGTCACTAGGATGGTTGAGCATTCGAACTCGTTGAGTTGAGTCCGAGTTCACTTATGGATGCAAATGTCCGAACTCGTTGAGTTGAGTCTGAGTTCGTGAGATGTAACTAGGCATCCGAGCTCGTTGAGTTGAGTCTGAGTTCACTTATGAATGCGAACGCCCGAGCTCATTGAGTTGAGTCCGAGTTCGCTTATGGGCGGGTTACATAGTAGCTTGGCTACATATGTGGCACTTATGTGCGAAGTTTCCATGTATCCGAATTATATTCCGATGTGTTCAACAGGTAAAGTTCTACTCAAATGGAGGAATATTCGAGATGTAAAGAGACGTATTGGTAAGTGATGTGAAATGAATATTTTGGATAGGTATGTATTTAACCCTCGGGTTGAGTATTGATACAATCACGATAAGGTAACAAGATGATGAAAAATGGTTAGAAATGTGATATGTGTTTTGGTGATGCATGCTAATGTTGTTTGGTATGATTGCTTTGTTATGTTACTTATTATTTGCATATAAACTTACTAAGAATTTATGCTTACTCCTCCTTCTTACTCATTGTAGTTTTGGACAAGCCACCAGAGAGTCGGGATAGGTCGAAGGATCACCACACTATCCTAAGAACTTTTCGGTAAATGGATTGTAAATTTAAGTATGGCATGTATAGCAATATACCTATTTTGTGTAAATGATCTTATGATATGGTGATGGAATGGTTGAGAAAATGTTTGATGTTATGGAAAGTTATTAAGATACTTAGTGCATGAAAACTCATAAAAAGTGATGAAATTTGCCATAACCAGAATATTGCAGCAACACTAATGTGAGTTTGAAAATTTACTAAAAATCATAGAAATTGAATTTGGTGATGGATTAAATATCAAATTGAAGCTTAATATGTCTAGTTTCACATAAAATAAATGAAACAGGTAAAGGAATTATATGTTAGAAGATATTTTAATTTTAGTGAAACAGGGTCAGAGCAGTTTCTGGATCCCCTGTTTCAACTTTATAAATTCACCATAAATTGTAAAGATATAACTAGGTGGTATATTTTATATTCTCAGAATCCTTATCGAGTCTAGTTTCAGGAGAAAGAAACCTCATAGTCATATAAATTTTATACAGAGAGAAATATGGTTCGTAGTAAACAGAGGTAAGACCAGTCAAGTCCTGAAACAGGGGTAACTTTAACTAATAAAATGTACTAATTTGCCCAACCAAAAATTCTAGAAAAAAATTAGTAGATAGGTATATGAGTCTAGATTCAGGGAAAATTTACGGATCTTGATTTCGAGTTTCGTAACTTGAGATATGATTTTTCTTGTGACTGTGACGCAAGTAGCTTGAAAGCTGTGAATGTAGAAACAAATATTTCAAAATTCTAAAAATGTTAAATTAAGCTTAGTAACACCTCATACTCGACTCCGGCGACGGTCTCGGGTGTGGGGACGTTACATTTAGTGATATCAGAGCAGGTTTAGTCGGTTCTAGGACTACGTGTTGTATGTACGGATTTTGCTATACATGCCATATGTATAAATTGTGATAGTGTGACGACTTCTGACGTTTTTAAATGATTTTTTTATAGTAAATGGATCCTGATCCAGCTGTGGTAGATGAAGTAGAGAGTAACGCGCCAGCTCCAGCTGAAGGAGCAGCGCCGCCTGAAAATCCACCTCTTACTATTGGTCAGGGAGGAGGAGAAAGGGGTCGGGAAGCCTTTCTCCAAATGATGAGTGCATGGTACACTGAGTTCGTTCGTACGAACCCAAATGTACAACCTCCCCCACCTCCCCCAATTCCTCAACCTATACCCCCGATGCCTCAAGGTATGGATTTGATGAAATTTCATAGAACTCCAGTTGATAGAATCCGCAAGCAAGGGGCCGAAGAATTTAAAGCAAATATTGATGATGATGCCGAGAAAGCAGAGTTTTGGCTTGAAAATTCTATCCGGGTATTTGATGAATTATCTTGTACACCTGAAGAATGTTTGAAATGCGCTATATCTTTGTTGAGGGATTCAGCTTATAATTGGTGGAAGACTTTGATTTGGTGGTACCGAAAGAGAAAATAACACAGGAATTCTTTCAAGAAGAGTTTGGAAGAAATATATTATTGAAAGATTTATTGATCGAAGCGTAAAGAATTTCTTGAGTGAAGCAAGGCAATATGACGATTCTGAGAATATGAAAGAGAGTTTGTTCGATTAAGTAAATATGCCGAGAGAGTACGTTCCTCTGAGGCGAAGATGTGCCGACAATTTGAAGATGGGCTCAACGAAGATATAAAGGTATTTGTTGGAATTCTTGAATTAAAAGAAATGGTAGTATTGGTTGATCGAGCTTGCAAGGCTGAAGAACTACTTAAAGAGAAGAAAAAGGCAGAGACTGAGACTAGAAACTGGAAGAAAAGACCGATGAGCAGTTCATTTTCACAACAACCTGGAAAATCAAGAAATATGAATCCTCGTTCCCAAACTTCAGCTAGGCAATCATATGGGAATTATAAGAAGCAAAATGTGGGTCCTAAGTCCCAGACTACTTCGGCAGCCAGTGTAGGGAATTCGAGATTTGTTAAACCTGAGTGTCAGCTATGTGGTAGGAATCATTTTGGTCCGTGCAGAGCAAATGAATGTTTTCGATGTGGTTCTCCTGGATCATTTTATTATAGATCGCCTAGAGAGAGTGAAAAGAAAAATTTGAGAATACAAAAACAAGTGGGGCGATTCGAGAGGAAGATATCCAAGAAAAGTGGAAGTGAAACAAGCGATAAGAATGTAGCCGAGGATGCACCAGTTAGACTGAAGGAAGGGCTCTGCTAGAACTTATGCTATTAAAGCGCGAAGATGCTTCCTCGCTTTGATGTGATTACTCGGTACATTTTCTCTTTATAATGTTAATGTTATTGCTTTGATTGATCCCGGTTCTACTCATTCATATGTGTGCATGAAATTTGTGTCTGATATGAATATACCTGTTGAGAACACAGAATTTATGATTAGAGTGTCGAATCCGTTAGGCAAATGTGTGATTGTTGATAAAGTATGTAAGAAATGTCCTTTAATGGTTCGGGGTCATTACTTTTCGGCTGACTTGATGTTGTTGCCGTTTGATGAGTTTGATGTTATTTTGGGTATGGATTGGTTGACATTGCATGATGCTAAAATAAATTGCAAAGAAAAGGCTATAGAATTAAAGTGTGAAAGTGGTGAAATTCTGCGGGTTGAATCAGACAAATTAGAGGCATTATCTAGCGTGATTTCTTCAATGTCGGCTCAAAGATATTTGAGAAAGGGTTATGAAGCTTATTTGGCGTATGTAATTAATACAAAAAAAGTTGAAAAGAAAGTTAAATCGGTCTTTGCCAGTGTGTGAATTTGCGGACGTATTTCGGAAGAATTGCCGGGTTTGCCTCCATCGAAAGTAGAATTTGGTATTGATTTGATACCGGAACAACTCCAATTTCGATTGCTCCATATAGAATGGCACCAGTGATTTGAAAGAATTAAAGTCGCGATTGCAAGAGTTGGTGATAAAGGCTTTGTGAGACCGAGTTTTTCACCTTGGGGTACTCCGTGTTATTTGTGAAAAGAAGGATGGTTCTATGAGGTTGTGTGTTGATTATCGGCAATTAAACAAGGTGACAATCAAAAACAGTATCCGTTGCCAAGAATTGATGATTTGTTTGATCAGCTAAAAGGAGCGACATGGTTTTCAAAGATTGACTTGAGATCCGGGTATTACCAATCGGGTAAAAGAGTCGGATGTGCCTAAAACGCTTTTAGAATAAGGTACGGTCATTATGAATTTTTAGTTACGCCATTCGGGTTGACAAATGCTCTATTTGTGTTTATGGATTTAATAAATCGTATATTCCACCATACTTGGACAAATTTGTTGTGGTGTTTATAGATGATATTTTAATTTATTCAAAAGATGAGACAGAGCATGCTTGAGCATTTGAGGATAGTTTTGCAAACTTTGAGAGTTAAGCAAATTGTATGCTAAGTTTAGTAAAAGTGAATTTTGGCTCAGGAAGTTGGATTTTTGGGTCATATTGTTTCAGTGATGGTATACGGGTTGATCCTAGTAAAATTTCAGCCATTGTTGATTGGAAACCACCAAAAATGTAACCGAAGTTAGAAGTTTCTTGGGGTTAGCTGGGTATTATCGGCGGTTTGTAAATGGATTTTCTATAATTACTGCTCCTATAACTAGACTACTCCGAAAGGATGTTAAATTTGAATGGACGAAAGAATGTCAACAGAGCTTTGAAGAATTGAAAAAGTTATTAACAGAGGCACCAGTGTTAGTACAGCCCGAATCAGGTAAAGAATTTATGGTGTATAGTGATGCTTCATTAAATGGTTTGGGGTGTGTGCTCATGCAAGAAGGAAAAGTGGTGGCTTATGCTTCGAGGTAGTTAAAACCTCATGAGAGGAATTATCCTACTCACGATTTGGAGTTGGCTGCGGCGGTGTTTGCTTTGAAGATTTGGCGACATTATTTGTATGGTGAAAAGTGCCGGGTATATACCGACCATAAAAGTCTTAAGTACTTGATGTCACAAAAAGACTTGAATTTAAGACAGCGAAGATGGTTGGAGTTATTGAAAGATTATGAGCTTGTTATTGATTATCATCCGGGAAAAGTGAATGTGGTTGCCGATGCTTTAAGCAGAAAGTTGTTGTTTGCTTTGAGAGTTATGAACACTCAGTTGAAAGTGTCAGATGATGGTTCGATTCTAGCAGAGCTAAGAGTAAAACCGATGTTTTTACAAGAAATTTCTGAAGCTCAGAAAGATGATCAAGATTTACAAGCCAAGAGAAAGCAGTGTGAAGTTGATACAGAGTCAGATTTCAGAAAGATCGGATTTGTGTACCGAAGAATGAGGAATTGATTCAAAAGATCCTACAGGAAGCACATAGTAGTTGTTTCTCAATTCATCCAGGTAGTACGAAAATGTATAATGACTTGAAGAAAATGTATTGGTGGAATGGAATGAAAAGAGATATATTAGAGTTTGTGTCCAAATGCTTAATTTGTCAACAGGTAAAAGCTGAACACCAAGTGCCTTCGGGATTACTTCAGCCTATTATGGTTCCTGAATGGAAATGGGATCGGATTACTATGGATTTTGTATCAGGATTGCCATTGACTCTAGGAAAGAAAGATGCCATCTGGGTAATAGTTGATGATTAACTAAGTCGGCTCATTTTATCCCTGATGCGTGCGGATTATTCTCTTAACAAGTTGGCTGAATTGTATATTAGAGAAATTGTTGGACTACATGGAATACCATTGTCAATTATTTCAGATAGAGATCCAAGGTTTACCTCGCGGTTTTGGCAAAAGTTGCAAGATGCGTTAGGTACGAAGTTAAATTTCAGTACTGCTTTTCATCCACAAACTGATGGACAATCAGAGAGAGTAATTCAGATTCTTGAAGATATGCTCAGATGTTGTGTATTGGAATTTCAAGGAAGTTGGGAAAAATATTTACCGTTGGTAGAATTTGCTTACAATAATAGTTATCAGACGAGCTTGAAAATGGCACCTTATGAAGCATTGTATGGTCGTAAGTGTGGAACGCCTTTGTATTGGACTGAACTCAAGGAAAATCAGATTTATGGAGTTGATCTAATAAAAGAAATTGAAGAAAAAGTGAAGGTAATTCGAGACTGTTTGAAAGTTGCTTCAGATAGAGCGTAAATCTTATGCAGATTTAAAACGAAGGGACATTGAATTTCAAGTTGGTGATAAAGTATTTTTAAAGGTGTCTCCGTGGAAGAAAGTTCTCAGATTTGGACGGAAGGGCAAATTAAGTCAGCGTTTTATCGGGCCGTATGAAGTAATTGAAAAAGTTGGACCGGTAGCATATCGCTAGCATTACCACCTGAATTAGAAAAGATTCATGATGTGTTCCACGTATCTATGTTACGTCGGTATCGTTCGGATCCTTCACATGTAGTTTCACCGACATAAATTGAACTACAACCAGATATGACCTACGAAGAAGAACCGATTAAGATTTTAGCTCGAGAGGTCAAACAACTAAGGAATAAAAAGATTGCACTTGTGAAGGTGTTGTGGCAAAGGCATGGAGTAGAAGAAGCTACATGGGAATCCGAAGAAACTATGAGAAATCAATACCCACATCTGTTTACCGGTAAGATTTTCGAGGACAAAAATCCTTAAAGGGGGGAGAGTTGTAATATCCCGAATTAGGGCCTAATCGGAATAGTGGTTTTGTGACCACAAATCCGAGATAGAAATAATTATTTTATAATTATTTTGAGGTTTATGATATGATTGCATGATTGTGTGAAAATTTTGTGAAGAAATTCTATGCATAAAATGCTTAATTTGAAGTTAGGGACTAAATCGAATAAGTTACAAAACTTGCATTTTAGAAGTTTTTAGTATGAAATTGCTTTGAAATATTAATTAGGAGGTCTTAAATAGCAATTTGACCAATTTCTAAAATTTTGGACAAAAATGGGCTTGTATATGAAAATTTTCAAAGAAAGGTATTAAGGGCATTTTGGTCATTTGGATAATTAATGAAATAAAATGGGAAAAATGACACAAAATAGTCATCTTCCCCATTTAGTTGCTGCCGAATGCTCTATCTCACCATAGCTAGGGTTTCTTCAACTTTCAAGCTTCATAGTAAGTGATTCTAAGCCCCGTTTCTAATGATTTTTACGTTTTTGAGATCCCTGCTTTCGATTAAGCTTATGTTAGCAATAATTTAACCTAGGGTTTATATTTGGAAAAATACCCATAGGTGAAATTTGTGTATTTTGATGTTTTATAATAGAATATGAGGTTTTAAATTATGTTAGACAACTTGCACTACTCGATTTTAAGCAAAAACGAGTAAAAGGGCTTAATCGGTAAAAATACCTAATAGTCACAAGTACATGTTAGAGTGAGAATTTGATGTTGTCATAGAAGGGAAAAGTGACCAGCATGTTGTAAAACATAAGAATAAGGAATAAAGTTTAATCCCGAGCCTAGGGGCAAAAATGTAAATATGCAAAAGTTTAGGGGTAAAATTGTAATTTTGCCAAAATTTGAATTAAAGATTAATTTGATAATGTGAGTATTAAATAAGCTAAATGTGTTATTTTAGATCAAGAAAGACGTGGAAACAACCCCAATCGAGGAAAAGAAAAGATTGTGGACTAAATTGCAAAATCTTTGTATTTTGGTACCAAGGTAAGTTCATGTGTAAATAATGTAGCATAATTGTTATTTTTAAGTCATTGATTTCAATTATGTGATATGCTGATTTTTATCATGAAATATATGCTTTGTGGTTAATTTCGAATAAAATGCAAATTATGTGAATTACTTGTTAAACATAATTGTTACCGAGTATTGGTTCCGGCATTCTACGGAAGACGACAAGGATATGTGTTCGAGGAAAATCCCGTTTGAACTTTAGGAATAGATTAGGATACAAGTGACATGTCACTAGGATGGTTGAGCATCCGAACTCGTTGAGTTGAGTCTGAGTTCGTGAGATGTAACTAGGCATCCGAGCTCGTTGAGTTGAGTCCGAGTTCACTTATGGATGCGAACGCCCGAGCTCGTTGAGTTGAGTCCGAGTTCGCTTATGGGCGGGTTACATAGTAGTTTGGCTACATATGTGGCACTTATGTGCGAAGTTTCCATGTATCCGAATTATATTCCGATGTGTTCAACGGGTAAAGTTCTACTCAAATGGAGGAATATTCGAGATGTAAAGAGACGTATTGGTAAGTGATGTGAAATGGATATTTTGGACAGGTATGTATTTAACCCTCGGGTTGAGTATTGATACAATCACGATAAGGTAACAAGATGATGAAAAATGGTTAGAAATGTGATATGTGTTTTGGTGATGCATGCTAATGTTGTTTGGTATGATTGCTTTGTTATGTTACTTATTATTTGCATATGAACTTACTAAGCATTTATGCTTACTCCTCCTTCTTACTCATTGTAGTTTTGGACAAGCCACATTTCGAGAGTCGGGATAGGTCGAAGGATCAGTCACACTATCCGGAAGAACTTTTCGGTAAATGGATTGTAAATTTAAGTATGGCATGTATAGCAATATACCTATTTTGTGTAAATGATCTTATAATATGGTGATGGAATGGTTGAGAAAATGTTTGATGTTATGGAAAGTTATTAAGATACTTAGTGCATGAAAACTCATAAAAAGGGATGAAATTTGCCATAAACAGAATATTGCAGCAACACTGATGTGAGTTTGAAAATTTACTAAAAATCATAGAAATTGAATTTGGTGATGGATTAAATATCAAATTGAAGCTTAATATGTATAGTTTCACATAAAACAAATGAAACAGGTAAAGGAATTATATGTTAGAAGATATTTGAATTTTAGTGAAACAGGGTCAGAGCAGTTTCTGGATCCCCTGTTTCAACTTTATAAATTCACCATAAATTGTAAAGATATAAATAGGTGGTATATTTTATATTCTCAGAATCCTTATCGAGTCTAGTTTCAGGAGAAACAAACCTCATAGTCATATGAATTTTATACAGAGAGAAATGTGGTTTGTAGTAAACAGAGGTCAGACCAGTCAAGTCCTGAAACAGGGGTAACTTTAACTAATAAACTGTACTAATTGGCCCAACCAAAAATTCTAGAAAAAAATTATTAGATAGGTATATGAGTCTAGATTCAGGGAAAATTTACGGATCTTGATTTCGAGTTTCGTAACTCGAGATATGATTTTTCTTGTGACTGTGACGCAAGTAGCTTGAAAGCTGTGAATGTAGAAACAAATATTTCAAAATTCTAAAAATGTTAAATTAAGCTTAGTAACACCTCATACTCGACTCCGGCGACGGTCTCGGGCGTGGGGGCGTTACAGCAGTAGTGACGTGAATTTAAAAAATCATTAAAAATAGTAGAGATATAATTAGATGATGAATAAAATTTGGAATTGAATAATTATGAGTCTATTTTCATATGGAAGAAACGAAACAGGTATATGAGTTGTATTTTATGAGATGTTTAAATTTTTGTGAAACAGGGACAGAGCAATTTCTGGATCGCCTGTTCTGATTTTGGAAATCCACTATAAATTTTATAAAAATAATTAGAAGTCATACTTTATATGTATAGATTTCTTATTGAGTCTAGTTTTAAGATAAAGAAACTTCATAGTCATTGAAATTCTGTACAGAGAGATAACTGATTCGTAATACACAGAGGTCAGAGCAGTCAAACCCTAAAATAGGGGAGACTTTAACTAATAAACTGTACTAATTGGCCTAGCCAAAAATTCTAGAAAAAAATTAGTAAATAGATATATGAGTCTAGTTTCAGGAAAAATTTACGGAAGTGGATTTTGAGTTTCAGAACTCGAGATATGAATTTTTAAGCGACTATGACGCAGTTAGCCAGCTTGTCTGGAATTTCTAAAATTAAATTGTTTGAGCTGTTTAAGTAATGAATTAAATCTGTTAACACCTCGTATTCAACTCCAGCGACGGTCTCGGGTATGGGGCATTACATTTTGTGGTATCAGAGCAGGTTTAGTCGGTTCTCGGACTAACCTAGCATGTGTAAAAGTTTAGCTATACATGCCACTGATCTGTGATAGTGTGATGTCTTCCGACGCATATGAGTACCGTCTTATTTAGACAGGGTACTCTCCAACCGAGCTGCGCCGACCATGTTCAATGTTATGTGAAGGTATTTGAGTAAAATTATGATTATGATAAGTATCGGTTCAGAAAAGTATGAATAAAGGTTTATGATACATATGTGATAATATGTGAGATGAAAGTTCATGTTGTGATAAATATCCATATTTGCTTAATGCTCATATGATGTAGTGTATATGGCTTACTTGATAAGATGAACGGAATAAATAGAAAGTAGTAGAGGTATGATTAAAAGTCATAATATTATGATACGAATGAAAATGTCATTGTTTTGATTTGGACGTCGAATGTTGATGAATGCTAATGATATATAATTTTTATGAGATAAAGGATTATAATGAAATGAACTTATCTATGTTAAATTGTTGGACTGAATTATATGATTGTAATGATATGTACATGATGATGCACGAAATGAAAGTTATGATTGTGGTGCAAATATCTATGTTTGTTTGGCCTTATATGATGTCATGAGCATGACTTAATTTAATTAAATGTAAGTAAAGCTATCTAGAAAACATAGAATGTATGCATAAGTATATTGTCTAAATGGGACAATAGGAAAATTGGTGTAAGCCAACATGAATGAATGACATGATTTTGATGATGTTGCTATGATGATGGAAGTTGTGTCATATGTGTATGTATAAGAAAGTCGAGTCAGAGGTCCTACAACCCCTCCCCTTACCGAAATGGTACTTATAATGGAATTTCATGAGATTTGTATTGAATAAGTTTCTGGTTGAGAACCCAAAGAGTTCAGTGATAGAATAATTATAAGTATGATCAGAGATTGAAAATGAGCTGATAAGTAAAGTCAGAGCCAGTAAAGTATCGGATTGACGTAAAGATTATTGGAATTATGCACTGTTCCAGTTAGAAAAGGAATTCTCCTTGGTAAACCGAATTACTCAGGTACGAGGTCGAAAAAAGTGTAAATCGAAATTTATTCAGAACTGGCCTTCTTTAGTGAATGGTTTAATATGAAATTTGTGACGGCAGAACTAGTTGGGGAAATGATATTTGAAATGTGAACTATCTGAGTGTGATAGTTATGATTGGACAGATTTAGCAATCTCTTTTGAGATGTTCTATGTGTTTACCCATTCTCAGAAATATTTCTATGGCTATTGATCTTCTGAAGAAATTCTTGTTATATGGGAATGTCTTTTAATCACAGTGTTGGATGAAAGCATTGGTAGTCCGACTGGTTTATAATTTATATTGCTCTATTTCATCGGGTATTCTATTTCATTTAAATCGATAAGAATTGATGAGAGAATACATATGATATTATGATTCTGCTTTCTTCTACTTGATGCTTCATTTGATATATATGTATGGGAAGATATATTGTTCTTGTTATATTTGATTCTAGTGGGATTAAATGATGTTTTCTTTTGGACTTTCTTTCTTTGAAGAATTATCGGGTATTCCGTATTTTCTCTATGAGTTTGGTTTTCGATTCTCCGGCTTGGTTTTCGATTCTCCAAATATAGTATCATATCTTGGGTTTCTTTATTCTGGATTTCTTTATTCGGATTTCTCTATTTTGGATTTCTTTATTCGGTTTTCTTGTTATCTTTGTTCCATAATTTGTCAATTATGACTCGTGTTCGAAGTGCGTTCTTCAGCTCGTGATAATCATGTCAAATATGACTATACTTCTAATTTGATCTTGGTAATGTGGTGATTTTAGTATTGGGGTTTTTTTTCTAATTTCTGTGTAAGGATTTGACATCAGTAAAGGCATAAGTGATAAAAACGCGAATTTCAGTTGGTATGGTGAATTATCTATTTGAAAGATTTCATGCTATCTATTTGAAAGATTTCATGCGACAATTATTTTAGGATTATTTTTCCCAAGTCTAATAATAGAATTTCATTTTGTACGGATAAAAGAGTAAATAGTCTGAACGAGAAGTGTATATTTATTAGAAAAAGTTTGATATTAGTTAAAGTCACTACGAATGATAAGGTTTTCATTTTGTAAAAGCTGAAAAGTTTATTACATGTTGACAAAGTTCGGATAGATGAGAATATTGGTAACTGAAGCGTCTGAACTAGACTAGTCTACATTGAGTAAAGACTTCCTGACTTTCAGTAATGTACTGTTGTATGAATTGTGATGTGTTTCAAGACAGTGAGGTAATGTGATAGTTTAGAGCACTCGATGTTACATAAAATCGGAGTTGTTAAAGGGGTTAAAGCCGAGCATTGGGATCTATCAAAATTATCCTTGTCAGTGTTGATATTGGGATGGAAATGAGTAGGATTATTCTTGAGGCCATATCAGAATTATTTCCATGGCAGAAAGAGGAAAATGTGATGTATCCTATTGTTAAATGTTTGGCGAGATCTATAAATCATATATGTATTGAATGAATTCCTACTCATCAGATTCATGGAAATTTAGGTCTCTTTGATTGTTGGATTTCTTGGAATTCCAGTCTCCATTAATCAAGTTAAGATCCGGGTTTTATGTCATGATATCATGGGAAACTGAGAAGGGTTGAAAATTGAAGAACAGTTGAGAGTTGAGACTGTAAGCTTTCAGATCATATGAGAAATTAAAGAGATGTATTGGAGGTACAGTCTAAGTGAAAGTTCTTCGGCACCGAATATGAGATTAAAAGTGAAGACCACTTTTCTGGTAAGATTTTCGGGGACGAAAATCCCTAAAGGGGGGGAGAGTTGTAATATCCCGAATTAGGGCCTAATCGAAATAGTGGTTTCGTGACCAAAAAATTCGAGATAGAAATAATTATTTTATAATTATTTTGATGTTTATGATATGATTTCATGATTGTGTGAAATTTTCGTGAAGAAATTTTATGCATAAAGTGCTTAAATTGAAATTAGGGACTAAATAGAATAATTTGCAAAACTTGCATTCTAGAAGTTTCTAGTATGAAATTGTTTTGAAATATTAATTAGGAGGTCTTAAATAGCAATTTTACCAATTTCTAAGTTTATGGACAAAAATTGGACATGGATGGAATTTTTGGAAAGTTTAGTAGTAAGGGAATTTTGGTCATTTAGGGGTAAAATGAATTAAAATACAAAATTAAAAGCCAATTTTGCTCATCTTCTTCACCATGGACGAATATAGTAAGGAGAAACCATGGCTAGGGTTTTTCAAGCTTCCAAGCTCGATTGTAAGTCCATTCTAGTCATGTTTTTCAAGTTCTTTACGTTTTTGGAGTCCCGGTAGCTCGATTTAGTTTATGCTAGCAATAATTTAACCTAGGATTTATATTTGGAAAAATACCCATAGGTGAAATTTTTGTATTTTGGTGTTTTATGATAGAATATGAGGTTTTAAATTATGTTAGACAACTTGTGCTACTCGGTTTTAAGTGAAAACGAGCAAAAGGGCTTAATCGGTAAAAATACATAATAGTCACAAGTGGATGTTAGAGTGAGAATTTGATGTTGCCATAGAAGGGAAAAATGATCAGCATGTCATAAAACATAAGAAAATAGGCTGAAGTTTAATTTACGAGCTTTGGGGCAAAAGTGTAAATATGCAAAAATTTAGGGGCAAAATTGTAATTTTCCAAAATATGATTTGGGTCAATTTGAATAATGTGAGTCCTAATTAGACTATATTTTAAATGATAGAGCAAGGAAAACTGAAATTCGGGCTAAAATGGGGAAAATACCAAGTTGTGGACGAAATGGTAAAAGTAGCCATTTTCGCATACTAGGTAAGTTCATATGTAAATGTTGGTAACATAGTTATTATTTTAAATGTTTTTATGTTATTTAAATGATATGATAATTATTATGAAATATTATACTCGTGATAATTGTTTGATAATATGTCAAATTATATGATATACTTGGAAAATGTGAAATACTACCGAGTACCGGTATCGGTATTCCGTAGAAGATGGTTGAGACACATGATTGGGAAAAAGGTCCCGTTGAACCTTAGGAATGGATTGGGATACAAATGACATGTCGCTGGGATATTTGGGCATCCGAACTCGTTGAGTTGAGTCTGAGTTCACTTATGGATGCGAATGTCCGAACTCGTTGAGTTGAGTCTGAGTTCGTGAAATGTAACTAGGCATCCGAGCTCGTTGAGTTGAGTCAGAGTTCACTTATGGATGCGAACGCCCGAGCTCGTTGATTTGAGTCCGAGTTCGCTTATGGGCGGGTTACATAGTAGCTTGGCTACATATGTGGCACTTATGTGCAAACTTTCCATGTATCCGAATTATATTCCGATGTGTTCAACGGGTAAAGTTCCACTCAAATGGAGGAATACTCAAGATGACAGGGACGTATTGGTAAGTGTTGTGAAATGGATACTTTGAACAGGTATGTACTTAACCCTCGGGTTGAAAAATCGATATAACAACAATATGGTGAGATGATAAATGAAAATATGATATGAATGTCTTGGTGATGATTATGCAAATGATGTTTTATGTTTGCTTATATGGTTATGTTACTTGCTATTTGCATGTGAACTTACTAAGCATTTATACTTACTCCCTCCTTTTCATTCCTTATAGTGTTGACAAGCCAGCTCGGAAATCAGGAACGGTCGGAGGCACGCTCACACTATCCGTACACCATCTTGGCATAATGGCTTGTATATTTTGAGTATGGCATGTATAGCATTATAATTATTTTGTATATATGATTTTATGATATGGTTATTGAGTAGTATAAAAATGCTTGGTAATGATTAGCCATTGGAATGGCTAATTATGATCATATTTGGTGTTATGTATGTCAAATTGTTAGTTAATCCATGGAAACCATGAAATAGGTAAAATTTACCATAAAATAGATTCAGACAGCAGTAGTGACGTGAATTTAAAAAATCATTAAAAATAGTAGAGATATAATTAGATGATGAATAAAATATGGAATTGAATAATTATGAGTCTATTTTCATATGGAAGAAACGAAACAGGTATATGAGTTATATTTTATGAGATGCTTAAATTTTTGTGAAACAGGGCCAGAGCGATTTCTGGATCCCCTGTTCTGATTTTGGAAATCCACTATAAATTTTATAAAAATAATTAGAAGTCATACTTTATATGTATAGATTTCTTATTGAGTCTAGTTTTAAGATAAAGAAACTTCATAGTCATTGAAATTCTGTACAGAGAGATAACTGATTCGTAATACACAGAGGTCAGAGCAGTCGAACCCTAAAATAGGGGAGACTTTAACTAATAAACTGTACTAATTGGCCTAACCAAAAATTCTAGAAAAAAATTAGTAAATAGATATATGAGTCTAGATTTAGGGAAAATTTACGGAATTGGATTTTTAGTTTCAGAACTCGAGATATGAATTTTTAAGCGACTGTGACGCAGTTAGCCAGCTTGTCTGGAATTTCTAAAATTAAATTGTTTGAGCTGTTTAAGTAATGAATTAAGTCTGTTAACACCTCGTATTCGACTCGAGCGACGGTCTCGGGTACGGGGTGTTACATAGACACATTCCTCGGAGGTTTCCAATCCAAAATAGCTTTAATTTTGCTCGGATCAACTCGGATATGGGAGACTGATACAATATGACCCAGGAAACCAACTTCTCGCAACCAGAATTCACATTTACTGAACTTTGCATATAACTATTTATCTTGCAGAGTCTGTTGCACTATTCTCAAATGCTCGGCATGTTCAGATTCATCACATGAATAAATCTATATGTCATCAATGAATAGCACAACAAATTGATTTAAATACGGTCTGAAAATTCTATTCATTAAATCCATAAAGGTAGCAGGTGCATTCGTTAATCCAAAAGGCATAACTAAAACTTCATAATGCCCGTACCTCGTTCTAAAAGTAGTTTTTAGAATGTCAGAGTCCTTTACTCGCAACTGATAGTAACCCGATCTCAGATCTATCTTTGAAAACATAGTAGCACTTTTCAACTAATCGAATAAATCATAAATTCTGGGTAGAGGATATTTGTTCTTTATAGTCACTTTGTTAAACTGTCAGTAATCAATACACATTCTCATTGTACCATCTTTCTTTTTCACAAACAGAATAAGAGCACCCCATGGTGAAAAGCTCGGTCTAGCAAATCCTCAATCGGTCAATTCTTGCAACTGAGATTTTAATTCCTTTAACTCGGTTGGAGCCATTCTATACGGAGCTATCAAAATCGGAATAGTACCAGGTACTAATTCAATACCAAACTCGACTTCTTGAATCAGAGGCAAACCCGGTAGTTCTTCAAGAAACACATCAGAGAATTCACAGACAACAGGCATAGATTCAACTTTCTTTTCATTCACTTTCGAGTCTAATACATAAGCTAAGTAGGCTTCACAACCTTTCTTCACATATTTTCATGCTTTCATTGTAGATATCACAGCTGGTAGTCCATTCAGATCACTAGACTTAATTCGAGTTATCTCATCATTCTTACACCTTAAATCAATGACTTTTCGTTTGCAATTCACAATAGCATTGTACAAAGTTAACCAGTCCATTCCTAGAATTATATCAAATTCAACAAAAGGTAAAAGCATCAAATCAACAGGAAAATAGATATCTCGAATCAATAACAGGCAATTCTTGCAGACTTTTTAACCATGACACTTTTGCCTAAGGGGTTCGATACTCTAATTACGAATTCAGTAGACTCTATAGGCAAAGTATTACTGTGCACTAAATTCATACAGATATAAGAATGCTTTGATCTAGGGTCTATCAATGCAATCACAGAAGTATCATAAAGAGTAAAAGTACCAGTAATCACGTCTGGAGAGGAGGCTTCCTCACGAGCTCAGATAGCATAGGCTCTAGCAGGTGCCCTGGCCTCAAATCTAATAGTAGTATCCCTAGTAGCTCTTTGACCACCACTTGCATTTCCCGTATTTTTGGAAGGTCTACCTCCAGCTGAGGTGTTGCCCGGTCTTGGATTCTGTACATTCTCTTGCTCAGCAGGTTCAGAACAATCTCTTACAAAATGGTCCAGAGATCCACATCGAAAATAGGCTCGGTAATTCAATCTACAATTTCCTGGATGTCTTTTACCACAGTATTTACATTCAGGTTTCTCAGATTGGACATTCCCGACACTTGCAATAGAAGTAGCAGGAGCTCTGAAATTCGAATGCGATCTAGCTCGATCTCGATTCAAATGTCTTACATCAGCCTTTGAACGGCTATGATCATCTCAGAATTTCTTTGACACAAACTGAAATGATCTATTCGAAGATCGCTTTCTAACATCTCTAGCTTCAGAATCAACTTTTCTTTTCTCTTTACTTAATTCTTCAGCTTTACAAGCTCGCTCAACGAGCACTACCATTTCTTTAATCTCCAAAATCCCAACTAACAGACGGATATCTTCGTTTAGTCCATCTTCAAACCTTTTGCACATTATTGCTTCATTCGATACACATTCCCAAGCATACTGGCTCAATCTCACAAATTCACATTCGTATTCAGTAACAGACATACAACCTTATTTAAGCTCGAGAAACTCTTTACGTTTCTGATCGATGAATCTCTGACTAATGTATTTCTTTTGCAATTCAGCTTGGAAAAAATCCCAAGTAACTCGTTCACTTGGAACCACAAATATTAAAGTTTTCCACCAATGGTATGTCGTATCTCTCAGAAGTGAAACGTCACATTTTACACATTCCTCAGGATTCAGAGACATTTCATCAAATACTCTTATTGTATTCTCTAACCAGAATTTGGATCTTTTAGCATCATCATTCGTTGTAGCTCAGAACTCTTCAGCCTTATACTTTCTAATCTTATCAACTGGTGGTCTACTTAACTGAACCTGATTCACTGAGGGCATAACAGGAATTTGAGAAGGATTAACCAGGGGTGGAGGTTGTTGTACAGCCAGATTGGATCTAATGTATTGGGTGAACCAATCATTTATCATCTGATAGAAGGCTTGCTTAGCCTCACCATCACGGCTACTCGTAGCCGGTTGAGAATTAGCTTGCACCGTCCCTTGCACGGGAACAGGTGCATTACTTTCTACATCATCATCTACAGCTCTATCGGGATCCATTTGCTATATAAAAGAACATTTCAATGTCAGGGTTCATCACACTATCGCAGTTTCAGATATATAGCATGTATAGTAGGACTCACATACACTATGGTAGTCCTAGAACTGACTAAATCATAGCTCTGATACCAATAAAATTGTAACACCCATATCCCGTAACTGTCGTCGGAATAGGTAAGGGGCATTACCAGATAGACAGAATATTTCAGACCGATTCAGAATCACAGATATCACATAACATTAATACACAAGCAATAATCAACAACTCATCCCTTATGATGGTCTACGAGACCTAAAACATACTTTTAAGGACAGCCAGGACTAAACCGATGTGACCAGGCCGTGTGCCTCACATGGGCACCAGACACGCCCATGTGATCCAACCGTGCCAAAATAGAGTATATATATTGACTTTCACCAACGACCAACAGACACGCCCGTGTGCTATGGCCGTGTGATACTTAGCTAGCTACTGACTTGAGCCCACGGCCATATGGCACGTCCATGTGTCTTAACCGTGTGATCTTAAGAGGTTACCGCTTTGCATATATGGCCACAAGGCACACCCGTGTTCCCTAGCCGTGTGGCACAATATAGGCTTGGTTTAAGCCAACTTACCACCCCTTTGTGGGTCATTCCTATAAGCAATACTAAACAACTTTTATACTAAAATTTTCAGCCAATTCCATGCTCAAAACATGCTTCATTATAACTAAATCATCATCATTCAATATCCTATTCAAATCCATATCAAAACACATTAAAATCTTTTTACAACAACATGCCATAATGCTCATTTCATAGCTCACTTATGACACTATCTAACTCATGCTTAAACTTACCATTTCCGCAACTTGGCATATTTCAAAGTGACCACCACATACAAGGCTATATAACCATTACAAGCATACATAATTTGGCATCACAATCCATTTACCAAAACTAAGTACAAACATATCATTTGCTAGCCAACTCTCATGGCATAACATATTTACATATCAAACTTAAATACATAAACATTTCAGCCTATACATGCCATATTTAAAAAATTTACACTTTCAAAAGTACCAAAATGAGTTCAATAGTGTGGTGAAAATCCTCGACTATCCCCGAGCCTTCAGTAGCTATGATAACTGTGGTGAAAATTCATACCTTAATCAAGGATTAAGCTAGCCGAAACCTAAAATGGCTTTCTTCTTTTTATTTTCTTTGATATAATCGGCTATATCAATGATAATAATGGCCACTTTCATGTTTTCATTTTATTAAACAACATTTATTTAACCTTTTACTAAAATACCCTTATATTTAAATATTAATAAACCATTTACTAATGTCCAACAAAGTCATTTAATACATTACATGGTCAAATAACAACATAAGGACCTATTAGTCCAAAGCCATTTCAAAAACATACATTAAACATGTAGCATGCTAATTTCACCTTTTATGCGATTAAATCATTTTTCAATATTCAGTACGGAAACAGACAAATTAAATCACAGAAATTTCATAGATGCAAATTCATTCGTCATGGACATAGAAAAAATATTAAAATATTTTTCAGAATTGGTTACGTGGTCTCGAAACCACTGTTCCTATCATTTTTCAATATTCAGTACAGAAACAAACAAATTAAATCACAGAAATTTCAGAGATGCAAATTCATTCGTCATGGACATAGAAAAAATATTAAAATATTTTTCAGAATCGGTTACGTGGTCTAGAAACCACTATTCCGACTAGGGTCTAAATCAGACTGTTACATAGAGTCACTCAAATTGCCATATAAGTGTAGCACAAATGCTCACACTCTCCAAAAAGCACACCCTTACGATCCCTAGTGAATGAAGCATTACTTGACATTCCTTTATTTCTCTATCAAATCATTGGGCCACAATGCCCTATCACATTATAGAGGTGAGCACTCATAACCCTATGGCATGCCAACTATATCTAATGGTTCCAAAAATTCACAATACCAACATATCATAGTAATACACATTTACATATCACGTCATTTTAGGCTCACAATTTTTAATAGGGCTCACAGTACTACAACACATCATAGAATAGCTTGAAAAATAGAACATTAAGCATAAAACAACAGCATAGTAGACTTAGGGTTCACACACCGCGTATATATACATTTATATATAATAGATAGATAAAAAAAATTTAATGCAAAGGTATGTAAATATATTTTTTATATTAAAACCAACGCATGGATACATATAATACAAAACCCTTTTTGTAACAACCCGGATTTAGCTTAATCGGAACAGTGGTTTTGAGAGCACAAATTTAAGGTAAAAAATTATTATAATAATATTTTTTAGCATGTTATTTTATATGTGTGAAAGTTTCGTGAAATAATTTTATCGTTTGGATGCTTAATTTGAGAAAAAGACTAAATCGCATAAAAGACAAAAGTTGTACTCTATTTGAGTGCCTAATTGCTATGATTTATTAAATGAAAGGTCCTTATGTTGATATTAGACCATTGATAGTGGAATTTGACATAAATTTCCATTAAATGAACGTTTGAAATGGTTTTTAATTAAGGTTGAATTAGTAATTTGGTTATTAAGGTTAACTAAATAAAACAAAGTGAAAAACTAGCCTTATTATCATCTTTCATAACTGAATATTGAAGAAGAAGAAGAAGAAGAAGAAGCCACTTTTTGGTGTTTTAGGGTTTGGCTAGCATATAGCTTCGTTAAGGTACGACTTTTGCAAAGTTTTTGATGATTTCTATGTTTTTTTTATCGTTGCTTCGTGTTCTAGCTAGCCCATGCTTTAATTTTTGAAAGTGTTAATGATTTTGTTAAGTGCCATTGATGAATGCTTGAGATTTTGATTGTTTGATGATGAAAAATGAATATTTGTTGATAGTTTTACATGTTTGGAAAAGTTATTTTTGATGAAAATGCCTAAATAGGATTAAATTGTGAAAAGCGTAGATTGAGGGGTTGAAATGTAAAATAAATGAAAGTTTTGGGGTTCTAGGGACCTACATAAAATTTAGCTAGGCTTGGGTGCAATGAAATTGTATGAATTTTGAGTATTTTTGAAATAGAGACTAAATTGTAAAAATGTGAATCTTTAGGGGCTAAAGTGTAAAAATGCCCAAATATGTGTATGTGGATTGGATTGAATGATTTGATGAATAAATGAGTTAATTTTGAATGTATATAGATCAAGAAAGAAAGATATCGGATTTAGATCGGGGAAAATCAAAGGTTATTGAATAGTCGATCCAGTCCTTCTATTCTGACTATGAGGTAAGTTCATATGCAAATAAATGCCTTTAAATTGAATTATATATGTTTATATGTTGTTGAACTGTTATAATTGTTGAATGAGCAAATACGAGCAAGAATTGATAGAGTTGTGATATCCAAAATTCCCGTACGAACCTTAGGAATCGTATAGGATACAAATGTCCTGACATTAGGATTACTAAGATGTGATTACATGTAAGACCATGTTTGGGACATTGACAATGTATTGTGATTACATGTAAGACCATGTCTGGACATTGGCATCGTTATATGATTTCGTGTAATACCATAGCTGGGCTATTAGCATCGATATGAGATAACATGTAAGACCATATCTGGGATATGGCATTGTATGAGCTAAATGAGATTTTCAAGTATCCTTGTCAATTCTGAGAGGTTCAATAGGCAAAGTCAAGACGAGAAAGAATATGAGATTGAATTAAGTGACACAGGTACGTACGAGATTCATACGAGTATTGAAAAGGGAAGTATTTGATGAAATTACATGTGTATTTGAATAGGTATTCATTGAGAAAGGTTTGTGTATCAATATGTGCTTATTCATAATTTGCTTATTGATGGAAATGATATTGATTCATGAGGCAGTTTTATTTGTATGTGGCTTACTAAGCTTTTAAAGCTTACTTTGTGTGTTCTTTCTCTGTTTTATAGATTATAGAAGCTAGCTCAGACATCGAGGATCATTAGGAACCGTCATCACACTATCAACCACTTGTTGGTATTTTTTTATGCTTGTAAATATGGTATATGGCATGTATAGGCTAGTGAGTTGGTGACATATTTTGAGCTATGATTTTAACCATGAGAGTTGGCTTGTGAAATGTTGTAATGTTGGTGTGCATGTCCATTTAAGTTGGCTTGAATTATGTGTTTGATAAATGATATATGTGATGTATAAGTTTCCTTGTGTTTTGGCATGCTTGGTATGGTTGTTGATATGGTTATGGTTGCTCAAGTAGCTAGTTGTCATTTGGTGAGTTATTGATTGGAAGATGGCGTGTTGTGGCTTGGTTTGGAAATGATGAAATGGTATGTTTTGAGGCTTGAAGTAGTAATTAGGATGATGAGGAAATGCATTTGAAAGTTATATGAGTTTGATGATTTTGGCATATTGAATTGATATGTTTTGACTATGGATTTGGGTAGTTGAAAGGATGGTTTATAAATGGCATGATATGTGTATGAAATAACATGTTTTGGTTACTTTTGAATGTAAGGAAATGGTGCAAATTATTGTGTTTTAGGTATGCTTGAGGTGGGTGTAACACCCCTAACTCGTATCCGTCGTTGGAACAGGGTTACGAGGCATTACCAGATAATATACATCATTCACTTACATTTATGCAATCATAAACAAAATCCATTCAACACATCCACATTTTCCCTGATAAGGTCCTAGGAGACCTTAAAACATGCTTAGAACTGGTTCGGGACTAAACCGATGACATTTACAAACTTTGAGAAACTTAAAAAATTTTCTAGCATCTAGGGGTTACATACCCGTGTGAACAGACCGTGTGCCTCACAAGGCCACCAAACACGTCTGTGTCACAAGCCGTGTGAAAACAGGGCATACATTCTAACTTATACCACATGGCTGAAGACACACCCGTGTGCCATGGCCGTGGCAAAATTGGGGAGGTTACTAACTTGGGTCACATGGCCAGCCACATGCCTATGTGCCAGCCTGCGTGCCATATACGGCCAGTAGACACGCCCATGTGTCTAGGCCGTGCCAAACCTATGGGGTTTACTGACTTAATTCGAAAGGGTACCTAGGGGACACTCAGCTGTGTAACATGACTGTGTGTCGCATACGACTGAGACACATGCCTGTGTGGACAAAAATAGGCCATTTACAAAGCCAAATTGCCACCTTTTTCTCATGCACACCTAGTAACCAAAATGACATCATTTCAATACATATATAAGCAACCAAATCATGCTTTTCCACTCACATATCATTCCATCTAACCACAACCATTTCAACTACTCAATTCCATATTCAAAAACATTTTAGGCCAAAATCACCAAAACTTATATAATATCTAAATGCATTTTTATCACCTTTTCATCAACTAAATCATGCCTCTCAAACATATCAATTCCTCATTTATAAATCATACCATAATATACCATTCCTCAGGCACTAATAACTAACCAAATGAACAACCTTTAGTCATATCAACAACTATGGCAAACATACCAAAGCAAGCCAACATATAAGGAATTATAAACATCACATATATCACTTATCAAACATATAACTTAAACCAACTAAAATAGCTATACACACCAACATTTACAAGCCAAATCTCATGGCTAAAATTATAACTCAAAACATACCAAGATAACACTAGCCTATACATACCATATACCATATATACAAAGCGTCAAAAGTACCAACGAGATGATCGATAAGGCGATGACGTTTTCCTGACAATCTTTGAGTCCTAGCTAGCTTCGATAATCTATAAAATAGTGAAAAATAAACATAGTAAGCTTTAAAAGCTTAGTAAGCTAAATTAAAATAAAATCATCACATGAACATTTGCATATCAATTCAAATATGCTAAGCATGGCTAATCACATAAAAGTTCACAAACCTTTCTCATTAAACACATATTCAATGTCTTAATCAAATTCCACAATTACATCACCTTTTCAATACTTCGTATGAAACTTGTACGTACCTGAGTCACTTAACTCATTCACATACTCTTTCTTGACTTGACTTTGCCCGTTGAACCATGTGGAATCGTTAAGGATACTCGAAAATCACATAAGCTCATACAATGCCTGTAACATCCTGAAATAGGGCCTAGTCGGAATAGTGTTAAAGTTTCATGAAGAAACTCTTTGAGTAAAGTGTCCAATTGTAAAATAGGGACCAAATTGAATAAATTGTAAAACTTGGATTCTAGAAGCAATTGCTATGAAATTCCTTTAGATTATAAAATAGAAGGTCTTGGAGAGCAATTTTCCCAATTTATAAGTTTTTGGACAAAAATGGGCTTATATGGATGGGATCTAAAAGAAAGGGCCTGAGGGCATTTTGGTTATTTGGCATTTTAATGAAATAAAATGGGAAAAATAAGCCAAAATCAGCTCATTTTCCTTCTTCTTGCTGCCAAAATTCTAAGGTTCTCCATAGCTAGGGTTTCCAAGCTTTTCAATCTCAATAATAAGTGCTCTCAAGCCCCGTTTTTCATGTTCTATGTATTTTTGAAATCCCAATAGCTTATTCTCTCTATTTCTACACATATTTCATGCTAGGGTTCATGTTTAGAAATTTACCCATGCATGAGTTACTTTTATTTCGATGATTTATGGAGGGATATGAAAGTTGGATGTGTGTTAAACATCTTTTCCAAGGTGATTTTCATGAAAAACCCTTATAAGGACCTTTTTTGTAAAAGGTGTAAAATGTGTGGTAGAAATGAGAAATAATGGAAAAATGTGGTCTACCATAGGAGGGAAAAATACTCGGCTAGGCTTGGGTAAGGTAGAAATTGCATGTGTTTCAGTATACGAGCCTAGGGACTAAATCATAAAAATGTGAAAGGTTAGGGGCAAAACGATCATTTGGACCGAGGGTGAAATTTAAGCTTGAAAAGGTACAATGTGAGTTATTAATTATTTATCTTTATTATTATAGACCTCGAGGAACAAATTCCAGAGGTCGATTGAGGAAAACGAAAGGTTTTAGAATAACCGAAACACAATACCGAGACTAGTACCAGATAAGTTCAGATAACTTAAAGTAAACTCATAATATGCCTAATTGCATGATTTATGAATGTATGATAATTTCATTTGATGATGGCATGAAAATCCATGAAAGGCATCCTTAATAATGACATGTTGATAAATGTCCCGATTAAGGTTAAAAAGGGAAATTCGATGGATAAACCAAGATTTATATGTGACTTGAGATCCTGCATGTGTTGCAGAAAGGATTTAGCCCAGACGGATAATCCGTTGATCTCAAATATAGACAGGATCTAGCCCGAACGGGTGTTCCTTGAATGATCTAGCCTCCCGAAGAATATATGTTCATTTGGGATTTAACCCGGACGGGTAATCCGATTAGGGTTTGACTTTAACCTGGACTGGCAATTTGGATCCAAACTCAGTAAGGATGTTTGTTGCTCTAAGGGATTTAGCCTGGACTGGTAATCCCGACATCACCTTATGAGTTTATGCTACAGGGGATTTAGCCTGGACTAGTAATTCGGCCGTAAGACGTGAGGTTCACGGAAGCTCACACCTGAAATGATCATTCTTACGAATTGACGGTAAATGGATAATTCATCGAAAATTCCTAAAAATTCAATGGGATTAATATGGTGAACGTAGATGAAATGATAAATGATGAGCTCATTTAATACAAATTACATGGTACCTTATTATTGTGACTAACTCGTTAATTGAGTGCATGTGTTAGGAATATCAATCCCATGCTTGTTGATTCTAATGCATAATATGGCTTTATGCTAATTACTGGTAAGTTTACTTTCCAGTTATTCGGGATTACCAAGCATGTAAATGCTTACCCTTCTCTTTTCCCTATCTTTCAGAGCTCGAGGACTCGTAAAGGTTGGAAGATGGTTGGAGAATCAACACACTATCCACTAGCTCAGCTTTGGTATATATATACTTATGTTTTTTTCAATGGCATGTATAGAACTTTTGTGTATTTGGTCACATGTGTCATTTGAATTTCCAAGATGGAGGGATGTAAAAAATATACATATCTTTTTGTATATGGCCATGGAAAGTGGCTCATTTTGAAGTAGGCTATGACCTACAAATCTATGCATGTTTATGTTATTATGCGATGGCTTGGTTTTTAATTGGCAATGAGTTGTAAGAACAAGCCAATCTCAAATATTTCAAGGAGGAATGGAAATCCCTAAATGCAAGATGGGAATTAACCTATCATGTATGAAACCAATGACACGAGGTTTACATGAAATAAGGTTAATCAAAGTTTTGTATAAGTTTATAATTTGGCCTTAACTTGTATTAAAGTAACCTATAAGTATGTTTAGTTGATAGAGGGTGATCAAAGGCTTGGAAAGTAGCCTAACAAGGTCCACACGGGTAGACACACGGGCGTGTGTCTAGGCTGTGTGTGACACACGGCTTGCCCCCATGGGTGTGTGGTATGGCCGTGCGTCCCCTGCACCTAAAGATTTAAGTCAGTATGTGTGTCTAGGCTATGTGTGGCACACGGCTTGCCCCCATGGGTGTGTGGTATGGCCATGCGTCCCCTGCACCTAAAGATTTAAGTCAGTATAGAACACAAGCTAGACACACGGGCGTGTGTCTTCGTCGTGTTTCCCTAGATGCATATTGATGTTATAAACAAAGAGCCACACGGGCTGAGGGCATGGGTGTGTCCTAAGACACTGGGGCGTGTGTGACCACACAGCCCCACCCCCACGGGCGTGTGACTCTCCAAGGCAAGACAATCATTAAGTCGTACAAAATTTATCAAATGTTTTCTGTTTTGTCCCAAACCTTTCTGACGTATGTTTTAGGCCTCAAGGGCCTGTATAAGGGACAGTACGCATGAGTGTGCGAAGTTTTAAATTTTAGGCGAAATTTGGTAAACTGAATTTCTATGTCGTGAAAGTTTAAACCCAGTAACGCCTTGGGCCTTATCCCGATGTCGAATACAGGTGAGGGGTGTTACATTTAGTGGTATCAGAGCTACGATTTAGTCGGTTCTAAGACTACAGTAGAGAGTATTGAGGTTCGCTATACACGCCATTATAAGAACGTTGATAGTGTGATATCTCCTAACTATTTAAATTATTTTTGAATATAGTTAATGTCTTCCAATCAAGCACAAGATGAGTCTGAGGGAGCTGAAAGCCATGATCCAGCTTCCGTACAAGCTGTATCTAGTAGTAGTAGAAGGTTTATGTCTGAAGATCGGGGTGAGGCCCGAGCCGCCTTCTTTAACATGATGGATAAATGGTTTGGGCATTATCTGAGGAATCGACCCAACTTACCACAACCTCCCCCGCCCCCTAACCAACCCAATGAGGAATTGCCACGAGGTATGGCACCAGTAAGAATCGGTAAGGCCCCCGTAGATAAGCTTAGGAAGTATGAGGCTGAGGAATCCAGAGCTAAAATCGATGATGATGCTGAAAGAGATGAGTTCTGGCTCGAGAATACTACACGGGTATTAGATGAATTGTCCTGCACACCTGAGGAGTGCTTAAAGTGTGTCGTGTCCCTCTTGAAGGATACTGCATACCACTGGTGGAAGACCAAATATTTGGTGGTGCCAAAGGAAAATATCACTTGGGAATTCTTCCAAGCAGAGTTTAGGAAGAAATATATCAGTTAAAGGTTCTTAGACTTGAAGCGAAAGGAGTTCTTGGAACTCAAATAAGGGAACAAGACTGTGCCAGAATACGAAAAGAAGTTTGTTAGGCTAAGTCAGTATGCAGCTGAATGGGTTCAAACTGAGTCAAAAATGTGTAAAAGCTTCAAGGAAGGTCTGAATGAGGAAATCAACTTGTTTATTGGGATTCTTAAAATATGGGAGTTCGCTGCACTAGCTGATCAGGCCAAGAAGGCCGAGGAGCTTAATAGTGAAAGAAACCAAGCAAAGAGAGAGGCTCAAGTTTCGAGCAAGAGATCCAGCGGTAAGACACTCCTATTTCCTACAAAGAAATCAATGAGCCAACATGAACGCTCCACTTCATCGGTAGGATATTCAAGTAAAGCGAGAGGCTCCAAACGACGTAATCAGAAGTCTTCCTCCCCGATGGTGACTAGTGTGGGGAGTGTGGATGACCAAAAGTTGAAGTGCAAGAGCTGCAACAAATTTCACTTCAGAGAGTACCGAATGAAGAGCGGTGCATGCTTTAGATGTGGTTCTCTTCACCACTTTCTCAGGGACTGCCCAGAGCGAATTGAAAAAGAAGTGGAAGTAGCCCCAAAGTCGAGTGCTCCCATTTCACGAGGTAGACCTTCAAGATACCCTGGAAGTGCTAGTGGCAGTCAAGTTGTGGCTAAAGATGCTGCAAAATCAAAGGCTCGAGCCCCGAAAAGAACGTATGCAATACGCACTCGAGAGGAAGCCTCTGCTCCTGACGTCATCACGGGTACTTTTTCTCTTTTCAATATGTGTGTTATTGGCTCAATTGATCCGGGGTCGACGCATTCATACATTTGCATGAGATTGGTGTCTAGTATGAACATACCCATTGAACCTACGAAATTCATTATTAGAGTGTCGAACCCACTAGGAAAATCAATTCTAGTTGATAAATTCTATAAGAATTGTCCTTTGAAAATTCATGGTCAATGCTTTCCGACTAACCTTATGTTGTTGCCTTTTGATGAGTTTGATGTAATACTTGGTATGGATTGGTTAGCCCTGCATGATGTAATTGTAAATTGTGGTAGCAAGTATGTTAAATTAAAATATCTAGATGGTAAGATTTTACAGGTTGATTCAAGAAAATTGGCTACGCAGCC
The DNA here is from genome assembly GCA_025698465.1 of Gossypium longicalyx. Taxonomy (NCBI): domain Eukaryota; kingdom Viridiplantae; phylum Streptophyta; class Magnoliopsida; order Malvales; family Malvaceae; genus Gossypium; species Gossypium longicalyx. The sequence goes on from CM046996.1 coordinate 55,981,287, forward strand.
GGTTGTAATCACAGCGATGGTTGCTCAGAGGTATATGAGAAAAGGGTACGAAGCCTACCTTACTTTTGTATTGAACACTAAAGAAATAGAGTTAAATATTGAGTCTGTGCCAATAGTATGTGAATATCCAAACGTATTCTCGGAAGAATTACCCGGATTACCTCCTGAAAGAGAGATCGAGTTTGGTATTGAACTAATGCCAAGAACAGCTCCCATTTCTATTGCCCCGTACTGGATGGCACTAACCGAGCTAAAAGAATTAAAAACACAGTTGCAAGAGCTGACAGATAAAGGTTTTGCTAGGCCAAGCTTTTCACCTTGGGGTGCCCCCATATTGTTTGTAAAGAAGAAAGATGGTTCGATAAGGTTATGTATAGATTATCGCCAACTGAACAAGGTGACTATCAAGAATAAGTATCCTTTGCCAAGGATCGGTGATTGTTCGACCAGTTGAGAGGAGCCACCGTATTTTCCAAGATAGATCTAAGGTTTGGCTATTATCAGTTACGAGTTAAAGAATTGGATGTACTTAAGACAGCTTTCAGAACGAGGTACGGTCATTATGAATTTCTTGTTATGCCGTTTGGGTTAACGAACGCACCGGCCGTATTTATGGACCTAATGAATAGGATCTTTTGGCCATACTTGGACAAGTTCGTCGTTGTGTTCATTGACGACATCTTGATTTATTCTAAAGATGAAACAGAGCATGCGAAGCACCTGAGAACTATGTTGCAGACCTTACGGGAAAAACAACTATATGCTAAATTTAGCAAGAGTGAGTTTTGGCTCCAAGAAGTTGGATTCATGGGTCATATTATTTTGAGTGAAGGTATCCGAGTGGATCCAAGTAAGATTTCTGCCATTGTTAAATGGAAACCGCCTAAAAATGTAACCGAGGTTAGAAGCTTTTTGGGTTTAGGTGGCTACTATCGAAGATCTATAAAAGGATTCTCCATGATAGCAACTCCAATGACGAGGTTGCTACAGAAAGACGTTAAGTTTGAGTGGACAGAGAAGTGTCAGCATAGTTTCAAGAAGTTAAAGACATTGCTGACTGAAGCTCCTATTTTAGTATTGCCTGAGCCGGAAAAAGAGTTTGTGGTCTACAGTGATGCATCCTTGAATGGTCTGGGTTGTGTACTTATGCAAGATGTCAAGGTGATAGACTATGCTTGACGACAGTTGAAGCCACACGAGAAAAACTATCCGACACATGACTTAGAACTCGCAACCATTGTTTTTGCCTTGAAAATCTAGAGGCATTATTTATATGGTGAGAGCTGTCGTGTATTTACCGATCACAAGAGTTTGAAGTATTTGATGACTCAAAAAGAATTGAATCTGAGACAGCAAAGGTGGTTATAATTAATTAAAGATTATGACTTGATCATTAACTATCACCCGGGAAAGGCGAATGTGGTCGCCAACGCGTTAAGCAGAAAATCTTTGTTTGCACAGAGAGCCATGGATGCTCGATTAACACTGCTTGATGATGGTTCAGTCTTGGTAGAGCTAGAGGCTAGGCCAACATTTCTTCAGGAAATCTATGATGCTTAAATTAACGATAATGACCTGCAGGCTAAAAGAACTCAATGTGAGTCAGGCATTGAATTAAACTATCAGATCGGTCCTGATGGATGTTTGATGTTCAAGAATAGGGTTTGTGTACCCAAATATGATGAGCTTATTCGAAAAATCTTGCAGGAAGCACATAATAGCCATTTGTCTATTCATCCGGAAAGTACCAAGATGTACAACGATTTGAAAAAAATGTACTGGTGGAATGGTATGAAAAGAGACATCTCCGAATTTGTATCAAAGTGGCTGATATGTCAGCACGTTAAAGCTGAACATCAAGTACCTTCAGGTTTGTTACAGCCTGTAATGGTCCGCGAATGGAAGTGGGACAAAGTTACTATGGATTTCGTGACGGGATTGTCATTGTCTCCGAAAAAGAGAGATGCCATATGGGTTGTGATGGATAAGTTGACGAAGTCAACTCATTTTATTCCAGTAAGAATTGATTTCTCTCTTGATAAGTTGGCCGACTTGTACATATCTGAGTTGTGAGATTACACGGGGTACAACTGCCGATTATTTCAGATAGAGTCTCTAGGTTTACTTTGAGATTCTGAAAGAAGTTACTAGAAGCTTTGGGTACAAAGCTAAATTTTAGTACGGCTTTTCACCCACAGACCGATGGTCAGTTTGAGCGGATGATTCAAATTCTTGAGGATATGTTGTGATGTTGCATCCTCAAATTTCAGGGTAGCTAGGAAAAGTACTTGCCATTGGTAGAATTTGCCTACAACAACAGTTTTCAAACGAGTTTGAAGATGGTGCCTTATAAAGCCTTGTACGGTAGAAAGTACCGAGCTCCATTGTACTGGACAGAACTCAGAGAGAGTCAGATTCATGGGTTTGGCCTAATCAAGGAGACTGAAGAAAAGGTTAAAGTAATACGAGACTATTTAAAAGCAACATCGGATATGCAAAAGTCATATGCTGATCTGAAAAGAAAATAGATTGAGTTCCAAGTTGGAGATAAAGTATTCTTGAAAGTATCTCCATGGAAAAAGGTGTTGAGATTTGGTCGTAAAGGCAAATTTAGTCCGTGATTTATCGGACCATACGAGATCACCGAAAGAGTTGGACCATTACCTTATCGGATGACATTACCACCCGAACTGGAAATGATTCATGATGTGTTTCACGTATCTATGTTAAGAAGTTATCGATCAGACCCCTCTCATGTGATTTCACCAGCAGATATTGAGATTAGACCAGACATGACCTATGGAGAGGAACCGGTCAAGATTTTGGCTCATGAGGTTAAGTAGTTGAGAAATAAAAATGTGGCTTTGGTAAAGGTTTTATGGCATCGACATAGTGTGGAAGAGGCTACTTGGGAGCCAAAAGAAACCATGAGAAGCCAATATCCAAACATGTTTACTGGTAAGACTTTCGAGGAAGGAAGTCCTTAAAGGGGGGAGAAATGTAACAACCCGAAATAAGGCCTAGTCGGAATAGTGGTTTTAGGATCACAAATCCGACATCAAAATACTTATTTTATGATTATTATGAGGTTTAGAATATGAGTATACGCATGTGTTAAAGTTTCGTGAAGAAACTCTTTGAGTAAGGTGTCCAATTGTAAAATAGGGACCAAATTGAATAAATTGTAAAACTTGGATTCTAGAAGCAATTTGTATGAAATTTCTTTAGATTATAAAATATAAGGTCTTGGAGAACAATTTCCCAATTTCTAAGTTTTTGGACAAAAATAGGCTTGTATGGATGGAATTTAAAAGAAAGGGCTTGAGGGCATTTTGGTCATTTGTCATTTTAATGAAATAAAATGGGAAAAATAAGCCAAAATCAGCTTATTTTCCTTCTTGTTGTTGCTGAAATTCTTGGGTTTTCCATAGCTAGGGTTTCCAAGCTTTTCAAGCTCAATAGTAAGTGCTCCCAAGCCCCGTTTTTAATGTTCTATGTATTTTTGAAATGCCGGTATTCTCTCTATTTCTACCTATATTTCATGCTAGGGTTCATGTTTAGAAATTTACCCATGCATGAGTTACTTGTATTTTGATGATTTATGGAGGGATATGAAAGTTGGATGTGTGTTAAACATCTTTTCCAAGGTGATTTTCATGAAAAACCCTTATAAGGACCTTTTTGTAAAAAGTGTAAAATATGCAGTAGAAATGAGAAATAATGGAAAAAATGGGCTACCATAGGAGGGAAAATATTCGGCTAGGCTTGGGTAAGGTAGAAAATGCATGTGTTTCATTACACGAGCCTAGGGACTAAATCGTAAAATGTGAAAGGTTTGGGGCAAAACGGTATTTGGATCGGGGGTGAACTTTAAGCTCAAAAAGGTACAATGTGAGTTATTAACGATTTATCTTTATTGTTATAGACCCCGAGGAACAAATTTTAGAGGTCAATTGAGGAAAATGAAAGGTTTCGGAATAACCGAAACACAATACCGAAACTAGTACCAGGTAAGTTCGGATAACTTAAAGTAAATTCATAATATGCCTAATTGCATGATTTATGAATGTATGATAATTGCATTTGATGATGGCATGAAAATCCATGAAATGCATCCTTAATAATGACATGTTGATAAATGTACCGATTGAGGTTAAAAAGGGAAATTCGATGGATAAACCATGATTTATATGTGACTTGAGATCCTGCATGTGTTGCAGAAAGGATTTAGCCCGGACGGGTAATCCGTTGATCTCAAATATAGACAGGATCTAGCCCGGACAGGTGTTTCTTGAGTGATCTAACCTCCCGAAGAATATATATACATTAAGGATTTAGCCCGGACGGGTAATCCGATTAGGGTCTGAATTTAGCCTGGACTGGCAATTCGGATCCAAACTTAGTAAGGGTGTTTGTCGCTATAAGGGATTTAGCTTGGACTGGTAATCCCAACATCACCTTATGAGTTTATGTTACAAGGGATTTAGTCTGGACTGGTAATCTCGCTGTAAAACGTGAGGTTCGAGGAAGCATACACTTGAAATGATCATTCTTACGAATTGGTGGTAAATGGATAATCCATCAAAAATTCCTAGAAATTCAACGGGATTAATATGGTGAACATAGATGAAATGATAAATGATGAGCTCATTTAAGACAAATTACATGGTACTTTATTATTGTGACTAACTCGTTAACTTAGTGCATGTGTTAGGAATATCATTCCCATGCTTGTTGATTCTAATGCATAATATGGCTTTATGCTAATTAACCGGTAAGTTTAATTTCCAGTTATTCGGGCTTACTAAGCATGTAAATACTTACTCTTCTCTTTTTCCAGTCTTACAGAGCTCGAGGACTCGTAAAGGTTGGAAGACGATTGGAGAATCAACACACTATCAATTAGCTCAGCTTTGGTATATATATACTTATGTTTTGTTCAATGGCATGTATAGAACTTTTGAGTATTTGGTCACATGTGTCATTTGATTTGCCAAGATGAAGGCATGTAAAAAATATACATATCTTTTTGTATATGGCCATTGGAAGTGGCTCATTTTGAAGTAGGCTATGACCTACAAATCTATGCATGTTTATGTTATTATGCGATGGCTTGGTTTTTAATTGGCAATGAGTTGTAAGAATGAGCCAATCTCAAATATGTCAAGGAGGCATGGAAATCCCTAAATGCAAGATGGGTATTAACCTAGCATGTATGAAACCAATGACACTAGGTTTACATGCAATAAGGTTAATCAAAATTTTGTATAAGTTTATAATTTGCCATAACTTGTATTAAAGCAACCTATAAGTATGTTTGGTTGATAGAGGGTGATCAAAGGCTTGGAAAATAGCCTAACAAGGTCTACACGGGTAGACACACGGGCGTGTGTCTAGGCCGTGTATGACACACGGCTTGCCCCCATGGGTGTGTGGTATGGTCGTGCGTCCCCTGCACCTAAAGATTTAAGTCAGTATAGAACATGGGCTAGACACACGGGCATGTGTCTTGGCCGTGTGTCCCTAGATGCATATTGATGTTATAAACAGAGAGCCACATGGCCCAAGGGCACGGGCATGTGTTACCACACGGCCCCACCCCTGCGAGCGTGTGACACTCCAAGGCAAGACAATCATTAAGTTGTCCGGAATTTATCAAATGTTTTCGGTTTTGTCCTGAACCTTTCCGACATATGTTTTAGGCCTCAAGGGCCTGTATAAAGGACAGTACGCATGAGTGTGTGAAATTTTAAATTTTGGGCGAAATTTGGTAAACCAGATTTGTATGTCATGAAATTTTAAACCCGGTAATGCCTCAAGCCTTGTCCCGATGTCAGATATGGGTGAGGGGTGTTACAATGCCATATCCCATATATGGCCTTACATGTTACCACATATCGATGCCACTGTCCCGGAGAGGATCTTACACGAAATCATAATATGATGCCAATGTCCCAGACATGGTCTTACACGTAATCACAATACAATTCCAATATCCCAGACATGGTGTTACATGTAATCACAATACAATGCCAATGTCCCAGACATGGTCTTACATGTAATCACATCTCGTTAACCTAATGTCATGACATTCGTATCCTATACTATTCCTAAGGTTCGTACGAGACTTTCGAAAGTCGTAACTTCGTTGATTCTTGCTCGTATTTGCTCATTCAACATTCATAGCAATTCAATGACAATTAAGCATATATAATCTAATTTAAAGACATTTATTTGCATATGAACTTACCTCGTACAAAAACGAACGGATCAGAACAACTATTCAACAACTTTGTACTTCCCCTGATCCAAATCCGACTTCTTTCTTTCTTGATCTAAATAAATTCAAAATTAACTTATTTAATCACACATTCTTTCAATTTCACCCAAAAACACATAAATGGGCATTTTGCACTTTAGCCCCTAACATTTCACATTTTCACAATTTAGTCCCTATTTCAAAACAACACAAAATCCACAAAATTTCAATATACAAAAGCTTAGTTGAATTTTCTATAGTTCCCTAGCAGCCCATATTTCACATTTATTTCACATTTCAACCACATAATTTACACATTTCACAATTTAATCCCTAATAGGCATTTTTACTCAAAATCACTTAACAAAACATTTACATCTATCAACCAATATTCATTTTCCATTATCAAACATTCAAAAGCTCAAGCATTCATCAATGGCATTTTACAAAATCACCAACAAACTCAAAAATTAGGGCACGGGCTAGCTAGTACTCAAAGCAACGATCACAAAAATGTAAAAATCATCAAAAATCGAGTCAAAATGGACTTACAAATGAAGCATGCACTAGCCAAACCTTAACTAGCATTCATGGAGGTCTTCTTCTTGCAACATTTGGTGGATAAAGATGAACAAAATAACACCTTTTTGTTTATTTTTTAATTTACCTAACATATTTTATGGTTTACTAAAATAACCTTAATGAAACTATTATAAAATCACTTAATATAAGCCCATTAATGTCCATCCATCATTCAAATGGTCTAATTACATCATAAGAACCTTTCATTTAATAAGCCATAGCAATTAAACACTTTTAACTTATACCATGCCACTTTTGAATATTATGTGATTTAGTCCTTTTATCAAATTAGGCATCCAAACGATAAAATTATCTCACAAAATTTTCACACATATCAAAATTCATGTTTTAAACACAAAATATAATATTAAAATAAACTTTTGACCTCAGATTTATGGTTTTGAAACCACTATTTTGATTAGGCTAAAGTCGGGTTGTTATAGTGGGTGAGAAATGTGGCTTAAACCAAACCTAATTTCACCCCATACGGTTGAGCACACAGGCATGTGAATTGACTGTGTGTCTGTTGTAACCTTGTTAAAACAAGTTTGTAAGTTACACGGCTTAGACATACGGGCGTGTCCACTGGCCGTGTATGGCACACGAGCTGGCGCATAGGCGTGTGGCCGGTTGTGTGACCCAAGTCAGTATACCATCCAGTTTTTATATGGCCATGGCACACGAGTGTGTCTTCAGCCGTGTGATACAAGTCAGAATGCATGCCCTGTTTCCATACGGTTGAAGACATAGGCATGTTTGGTAACCGTGTGAGGCACACGGCCTGTTCACACGAACGTGTGACCCTTATATGCATGAAAATTTTGTATGTTTCCCAAAGTTTCAATTTTTATCAGTTTAGTCTCAAACCTCTTTTAAGCATGTTTTAAGGTCTCGTAGAGCCTTATAAGGGGACAATGTGAATGTGTTGGATGGATTTTGATTATGAATGCTTAAATGTATGTGTTATGTATTTGAATAATGTGTATTGATTGATAATGCCTCGTAACCCTATTCTAGTGATGGATACGGGTTAGTGGTGTTACAATTATTGGTATCAGAGCTACGATTTGGCCGATTCTAGGACTAACATAGCGTGTGAGCGTCTAGCTATACATGCCATATATATAAACTGTGATAGTGTGATGATTTCTAACAGGTAAAGTGTGTTTTCGTATACTAAATGAATCCCAATCGAGCTCTAGCTGATGATGTGGAAAGTAACGCACCTGCTCCTACCCAAGGGACAGTGCCAACTGATTCTAGGCCGAATGCTAGTAGTTATGAGGAAAGGCTAAGCAAGTCTTCTTTCAGATGATGAATGAATGGTTTGCGGAGTTTGTACGAATGAATCCGGCTCCTCAACAACCTCCACCCTCGCAAATTCTTGTTGTGACACAAGTTGTTGATCTGATGAGATTGAATAAGCCACTAGTTGACAAAATTAGAAAGTATGGGGCGAAAGAGTTTAGGGCTACTATGGATGATAATGTTGAACGAGCTGAGTTTGGCTTGATAATACAATCTGGATGTTTGATAAGTTATCATGTACTCCAGATGAATGCATTAAATGTGTTGTTTTACTCCAGAGGGATGCAGCGTATCAATGGTGGAACACATTAATATCTGTGGTTCTGAGAGAATAGGTTACATGGGAATTCTTTCAGACGGAGTTCTAAAAGAAATTTATAAGACAAAGATTCATTGACCAGAAACGTAAAGAGTTTCTTGAGCTGAAAAAGGGTCGTATGTCTATTACAAAATACGAGCATGAATTTGTGAGACTGAGTAGATATGCACGAGAATGTGTATCAACAGAAGCTATTATGTGTAAGAGGTTTGAAGACGGGTTAAATGAAGACATCAAACTTCTAGTCGGGATTCTTGAAATTAAAGAATTTGTGGTACTCGTTGAATGAGCATGTAAAGCTAAAGAACTCGGGAAAGAAAAGATAAAAGCTGACTCTGAAGCTAGAGACTCCAAAAAGAGATGGACGAGTAAATCTTATTAGTCTACAACAAAGAAATTTTGAGTTTCATTTAATCATTCTAATATGTCAGTGGGATATTCACACAGAGATCTTGAAAGGTAATATTCGAGTTTTAAAACTCTTGCTACCTTGATAGCTAGTGTAGGAAGTGCTAGACCAAACTGACCTGAATGTAGAATGTGTGGAAAATGACATTTCAATGACTATAGAATGAATGATTAGGCTTGTTTTAAATATGGATCACCGGATCATTTTATTAGAGATTGCCCAGAGTTAGCTGAAAATGATAATGCTCAGAGTATGAGACCCAATAATACTACAGTCAGAGGGAGACCACCTAGAAATGTTGGTAATGTGAGTGGTAGTTAGAAAGCGACAAAAGACTCTACTGTGAGGTTAGAGGCCAGAGCACCTACACGAGCCTATGCTATACACGCTCGCCAAGAGGCATCATCTCCAGATGTTATTACTGGTACTTTCACTCTCTATGATACTAATGTGATTGCATTGATAGATCCAGGATCAACTCATTTTTATATATATGTGAACTTAGTATCCAGTAAAACTTTGCCTATAGAGTCTACTGAATTTTTTATTAGAGTACCAAACCCCTTAGGCACGCGTGTTTTGGTTGATAAAGTGTGCAAGAATTGTCTGTTGATGATTCAGGAATTTTGTTTTCTAGCTGATCTAATGTTGTTACCATTTGATGAATTTGATATAATTCTGGGTATGGATTGGTTAACAATGCACAGTGCTATAGTGAATTGTAGACGAAAGACAATTGAACTGAAATATCAGAATAATGAGACTATTAGAATTGAATCTGATGATCTGAACAGTTTGCCAGTAGTGATCTCGTCTGTGTTAGCTCGGAAATTTGTGAGAAAGGGTTGTGAAGCCCATCTTGCTTATGTACTTTTTACGAAAGTGACAGAAAAGAAGATTGAATCAGCACCAGTTGAATGTAAGTATTTAGATGTATTTCCTGAAGAGTTACCAGGTTTACCACTTGTCAAAGAAGTTGAATTTAGTATAGAATTGGTACCGGGAACAACACCGATATCGATAGCTCCATACAAAATGGCTCTGATAGAGTTAAAAGTGTTGAAAGCTCAGTTGCAAGAGTTAACAGGTAGAGGTTTTGTTAGACCGAGTTTCTCTCCTTGGGGTGCTCCGGTGTTGTTTGTGAAAAAGGAATATGGCAGAATGAGAATGTGTATAGACTACCGACAACTTAACAAAGTGACTATCAAGAATAAATATCCTTTGTCGCGAATAGATGACTTGTTTGATCAGTTAAAAGGGGCAACAGTGTTTTCAAAAATTGACTTGAGATCGGGCTATTACCAGTTGAGAGTTAAAGACTTAGATGTGCCAAGGACTGCATTTAAAACAATGTATGGACACTATGAATTTTTGGTTTTGCCTTTTGGACTAACAAATGCACTAGCTATTTTTATGGATTTGATGAATCGGATATTCAGACCATATCTAAATCGATTTGGTGTTGTTTTCATAGATGATATTTTGATTTACTCTCGTGATAAATCTGAGCATGCCAAGCATTTGAGAATTGTGTTACAAACTTTAAGAGATAAGCAGTTGCTTGCAAAGTTTAGTAAATGTGAGTTTTGACTTCGTGAAGTTAGTTTTCTGGGAGATATAGTTTCAGCCGATGGTATCCGAGTTGACCCGAGTAAGATATTTGCGATGATTGATTGGAAACCTCCGAGAAATATTTCTGGAGTTTGCAGTTTCGTAGGATTAGCTGGCTAATATTGACAGTTTGTGAAAGACTTTTCGATGATTGCAACTCCAATGATAAGGTTACTTCAAAAAGATGTTAAGTTTGAATAGTCCGATAAATGCCAGAAAAGTTTCAAATAGTTGAAAGTTTTATTGACTGAAGCTCTAGTACTAGTTTAGCCTAAGTCGGGTAAAGAATTTGTAATTTTCAGCGATGCCTCGTTAAATGGTCTGGGTTGTGTTTTTATGCAGGAAGGTAAAGTTGTAGCTTATGCTTCGAGACAGTTAAAGCCGCACGAAAAGAATTATCCAACGCATGATTTAGAGCTATGAAAATTTTGTCTGGGTTGTGTTTTTATGCAGGAAGGTAAGGTTGTGTTTGCATTGAAAATTTGGCGTCATTATTTGTTCGGTGAGAAATGTCATATTTATACTGATCATAAAGGCTTGAAATATCTGATGACTCAGAAAGATTTGAATTTGTGACAACGGAGATGGTTAGAATTGCTAAAACACTATGAATTGGTGATTGATTATCATCCAGAGAAAGCAAATGTTGTTGCTGATGCTTTAAGTCAAATGTAACGCCCCGTACCCGAGACCGTTGCCGGAGTCGAACACGAGGTGTTAACAGACTTAATTCATTGCTTAAACAGCTCAAACAATTTAATTTTAGAAATTCCAAACAAGCTGGCTAACTGCATCACAGTCGCTTAAAAATTCATATCTCGAGTTCTGAAACTCAAAATCCAATTCCGTAAATTTTTCCTGAAACCAGACTCATATATCTATTTACTAATTTTTTTTATAGAATTTTTGGCTAGGCCAATTAGTACAGTTTATTAGTTAAAATCTCCCCTATTTCAGGGTTCGACTGCTCTGACCTCTGTGTATTACGAATCAGTTATCTCTCTGTACCAAATTTCAATGACTATGCCATTTATTCCTCATAAAACTAGACTCAATAAGGATTTCATATATGTAATGCAAAAATCCTAATTGTTATTTTACAGTTTATGGTGAATTTTTAAAATCAGAATAGGGGATTCAGAGATCGCTCTGACCCTGTTCCACCAAAACTTAAATATCTCATAAAATATAACTCATTTACCGTTTCGTTTCTTCCATATGAAAGTAGACTCATCAAGCTTCGATTTCATAACTTATTCATTATTTAATTCCATTTCTACTATTTTTAGTGATTTTTCAAATTCACGTCACTACTGCTGTCTGAATCTATTTTATGATAAATTTTACCTATTTCATGGTTTCCATGGATTAACTAGCAATTTGACATACATAACACCAAATATGATCATAATTAGCCATTCCAATGGCTAATCATTACCAAGCATTTTTATACTACTCAATAACCATATCATAAGACCATATATACAAAATGATTATAATGCTATACATGCCATACTCAAAATATACAAGCCATTATGCCAAGATGGTATACGGATAGTGTGAGCGTGCCTCCGACCGTTCGATTTACGAGCTGGCTTGTTAACACTACAAGGAATGAAAAGGAGGAGTAAGCATAAATGCTTAGTAAGTTCACATGCAAATAGCAAGTAACATAACCATATAAGCAAACATAAAACATCATTTGCATAATCATCACCAAGTCATTCATATCATATTTTCATTTATCATCTTACCATATTGTTGTTATATCGATTTTTCAACCTGAGGGTTAAGTACATACCTGTTCAAAGTATCCATTTCACAACACTTACCAATACGTCCCTTTCATCTTGAGTATTCCTCCATTTGAGTAGAACTTTACCCGTTGAACACATCGGAATATAATTCAGATACATGGAAAGTTTGCACATAAGTGCCACATATGTAGCCAAGCTACTATGTAACCCGCCCATAAGCGAACTCGGACTCAACTCAATGAGCCCAGGCATTCGCATCCATAAGTGAACTCGGACTCAACTCAACGAGCTCGGATGCCTAGTTACATCTCACAAACTCGGACTCAACTCAACGAGTTCGGACATTCGCATCCATAGGTGAACTCGGACTCAACTCAACGAGTTCGGATGCCCAAATATCCCAGTGACATGTCACTTGTATCCTAATCCATTCCTAAGGTTCAACGGGACCTTTTTCCCAATCATGTGTCTCAACCATCTTCTACGGAATGCCGATACCGATACTCGGTAGTATTTCACATTTTCCAACTATATCACATAATTTGACATATTATCAAAAAATTATCACGAGTATAATATTTCATAATAATTATCATATCATTTAAATAATATAAAAACATTTAAAATAATAACTATGTTACCAACATTTACATAGGAACTTACCTCGTATGCGAAAATGGCTACTTTTACCATTTCGTCCACAACTTGGTATTTTCCCCATTTTATCCCGAATTTCAGTTTTCCTTGCTCTATCATTTAAAACATAGTCTAATTAGGACTCACATTATTCAAATTGACTCAAAATCATATTTTGGAAAAATTACAATTTTGCCCCTAAACTTTTGCATATTTACACTTTTGCCCCAAAGCTCGTAAATTAAACTTCAGCCTATTTTCTTATGTTTTATGACATGATGATCATTTTTCCCTTCTATGGCAACATCAAATTCTCACTCTAACATGTACTTATGACTATTAGGTATTTTTACCGATTAAGCCCTTTTGCTCGTTTCCACTTAAAACCGAGTAGCACAAGTTGTCTAACATAATTTAAAACCTCATATTCTATCATAAAACACCAAAATACACAAATTGCACCTATGGGTATTTTTCCAAATATGAACCCTAGGTTAAATTATTGCTAGCATAAGCTAAATCGAGCTACCAGGACTCCAAAAACGTAAAGAACTTGAAAAGCGGGGCTAGAATGGACTTACAATCGAGCTTGGAAGCTTGAAAAACCCTATCCATGGTTTCTCCTTGCTATATTCGGCCATGGGGTTGAAGATGAGCAAAATTGGCTTTTAATTTTGTATTTTAATTCATTTTACCCCTAAATGACCAAAATGCCCTTACTACTAAACTTTCCAAAAATTCCATCCATGTCCAATTTTTGTCCATAAACTTAGAAATTGGTAAAATTTCTATTTAAGACCTCCTAATTAATATTTCAAAACAATTTCATACTAGAAACTTCTAGAATGCAAGTTTTGCAAATTATTCGATTTAGTCCCTAATTTCAATTTAAGCACTTTAGGCATAGGATTTCATCATGAAATTTTTACACAATCATGCAATCATATCATAAACATAAAAATAATTATAAAATAATTATTTTGATCTCGGATTTTGTGGTCACAAAACCACTATTCCGATTAGGCCCTAATTCGGGATATTACATCAAAAGTCCTTATTTGTTTTACGTGCTTTGAATACTCAATTGACTATGTCTGACGATGGTTCGATATTAGCTAAGTTAAAAGTGAAACCGTTATTTCTACAGTAGATTTGTGAAGCTTAGAAGTTTGATAATAAATTGCAAGCAAAATGGATTTAGTGTGGCTCGATTTTTGATTCATAGTTTCAAGTTGATTCTGATGATTGTTTGAGATTCAGAGACCAAATATGTGTTCTAAGAAATTCAGAGTTGATTCAGATGATTTTGATTGAAGAACATAATAGTTGTCTATCAGTACATCCAAGAAGCAAAAAAATGTATAATGATTTAAAATATTTTTATTGGTGGCATGGCATGAAATAAGATATCTCAGATTTTGTTTCAAAATGTTTGATTTGTCAGCAAGTCAAAGCTAAGCATCAAGTGCCGTCGGGTTTATTACAGCCTATTATGATTCTCAAGTGGAAATGGGATAGGGTGACTATGGATTTTGTTTTGGGTTTGCCCCTAACTCCGAGAAAGAAAGATGCAATCAGGGTTGTTGTTGACAAATTAATGAAATCCGCGCATTTCATTCCAGTGCATACAGATTATTCACTTGATAGACTTATTGAGTTATATATTTCTGAAGTTGTAAGATTGCACGGGGGTGCCTACTTCTATTGTTTCGAATAGAGATCCGAGATTTACATCAAGATTTTGAAGAAATTACAAGAAGCACTGGGTACAAAGTTACATTTCAGTACCACATTTCACCCGCAAACGAATGGCCAATCCGAGCGAGTTATACAGATACTCGAGGATATGTTACGATGTTGCATTCTTAAGTTTGAAGGTACCTGGGAAAAATATCTACTGTTGATTAAATTCGCCTATAATAATAGTTTCCAATCGAGTATAAAGATGGCATCGTATGAAGCTCTATATGGTCGTAAATGTAGAACACCGTTGTACTGGACAGAGCTTAGCAAGAATAAGATTCACGGGGTTGATCTGATCAGAGAAACAAAAGAGAAAGTGAAAGTGATTCGTGATAGTCTAAAAGCAGCCTCAGATAGACAGAAGTCGTATACAGACTTGAAATAAAAAGATATTGAGTTTCAGATCAGGGATAAAGTTTTTTGAAAGTTTCACAATGGAAGAAAATACTCAGATTTGGCAGAAAAGGAAACTTGAACCCGAGATTCATCAGACCTTATGAAATTATTGAGCGAGTTGGACCAGTGGCATATCGGTTAGCATTACCATTTGAGTTAGAAAATATTCATAACGTATTTCATGTATCGATGCTACGAAGATATAGATCTGATCCTTCGCATGTTATTTCCCGACCGAACTTGAAATTCAGTTACAATTATCGTACAGTGAAGAACCGATCCGAATTCTTGCTCGTGAGGTCAAAGAGCTGAAAAATAAAAGAATAGCATTAGTGAAAGTATTGTTGCATTGGCACGGGGTGGAATAAGCTACATGGGAACCCAAGGATGCTATGAGAAAGCAATACCCAAACTTATTCATTGGTAAGATTTTCGGGGACGAAAATCCCTAAGGAGGGAGAGTTGTAACAACCCGATTTTAGCTTAATCAGAACAATGGTTTTGGGACCACAAATTCGAGGTCAAAAAATTGTTATAAAATATTTTTGGTGTTTTTAGCATGTGATTTTATATGTGCGAAAGTTTCGTGAAATAATTTTATCATTTAGATGCTTAATTTGAGAAAATGACTAAATCGCGTGAAATGCAAAAGTTGCATTCTATTTTATAAAGGTGTCTAATTGCTATGATTTATTAAATGAAAGGTCCTTATGTTGATATTAGACCATTGATAGTGAAATTTGACATAAATGGACATTAAATGAATGTTTTAAATGGTTTTTAATTAAGGTTAAATTGGTAATTTGGTTATTAAGGTTAATTAAATAAAATAGTGAAAAATTAGTCTTATTATCATCTTTCATAACCGAATATTGAAGAAGAAGAAGCCACTTTCTAGTGTTTTAGGGTTCGGCTAGTATATAGCTTGATTAAGGTACGATTTTTGCTCGGTTTTTTATGATTTCTATGTTTTTGTGATCGTTGCTTCGTGTTCTAGCTAGCCCATGCTTTAATTTTTGAAAGTGTTGATGATTTTGGGAAGTGCCATTGATGAATGCTTGAGCTTTTGATTGTTTGATGATGAAAAATGAGTATTTGTTGATAGTTTTACATGTTTGGTAAAGTGATCTTTGATGAAAATGCCTAAATAAGATTAAATTATGAAAAGTGTAGATTGAGGGGTTGAAATGTGAAATAAATAAAAGTTTGGGCCTACTAGGTACCTACATGAAATTCGGCTAGGCTTGGGTGCAATGAAATTGTATGAATTTTGTGTATTTTTGAAATAGGGACTAAATAGTAAAAATATAAAACTTTAGGGGTTAAAGTGTAAAAATTCTCAAATATGTGTTTGTGGATTGAATTGAATGATTTTATGAATCAATGAGTTAATTTTGAATGTATATAAATCAAGAAAGAAAGAAATCAAATTTAGATCGGGGAAAATCAAAGGTTATCGAATAGTCGATTCAGTCCCTCTATTCTGACTATGAGGTAAGTTCATATGCAAATAAATGCCTTTAAATTGAATTATATATGTTTATATATTGTTGAATTATTATGAATTTGAAAGAGCAAATACGAGTAAGAATCGATAGAGTTGTGATATCCGAAAGTCCCGTACGAACCTTAGGAATAGTATAGGATACAAATGTAATAACATTAGGATTATTGAGATGTGATTACATGCAAGACCATGTCTGGGAATTGGCATTGTATTGGGATTACGTGTAGGACCATGTCTGGGACATTGGCATCATTATATGATTTCGTGTAAGACCATAGTTGGCTATTGGCATCGATATGAGATAACATGTAAGGTCATATCTGGGATATGGCATTGTATGAGCTATATGAGATTTCCAAGTATCCTTGTCAATTTCGAAAGGTTCAACAGGCAAAGTCAAGACGAGAAAGAATATGAGATTGAATTAAGTGACACAAGTACATACAAGATTCATACGAGTATTGAAAAGGGAAGTGTTTGATGAAATTGCATGTGAATTTGAATAGGTATTCATTGAGAAAGGTTTGTGTATCTATATGTGCTTATTCATAGTTTGCTTATTGATGGAAATGATATTGATTCATGAGAATTTTAAAGCTTACTTTGTGTGTTCTTTCTCTGTTTTATAGATTATCGAAGCTAGCTCAAACATCGGGGATCATCAGGAACTGTCATCACACTATCAACCACTTGTTGTTTTTTTTATACTTGTAAATATGGTATATGGCATGTATAGGCTTGTGAGTTAGTGACATATTTTGAGCTATGATTTTAGGCATAAAAGTTGTCTTGTGAAATGTTGTAATGTTGGTGTGTATGGCCATTTAATTTGGCTTGAATTATGTGTTTGATAAATGATATATGTGATGTATAAGTTGCCTTGTGTCCTGGCATGCTTGGAATGGTTGTTGATATGGTTATGGTTGCTCAAGTAGCTTGTTGTCATTTGGTGAGTTATTGATTGGAAGATGACATGTTGTGGCTTGGTTTGGAAATGATGAAATGGTATGTTTTTAGGCTTGAAATAGTTGTTGAGATGATGAGGAAATGCATTTAGAAGTTATGTGAGTTTGATGATTTTGGCATATTGAATTGGTATGTTTTGACTATGGATTTGGGTAGTTGAAAGGATGGTTTATAAATGGCATGATATGTGTATGAAATAACATGTTTTGGTTACTTTTGAATGTAAGAAAATGGTGCAAATTATTGTGTTTTAGGTATGCTTAAGGTGGGTGAGAAATATGGCTTAAACCAAACCTAATTTCACCCTACACGGTCGAGCACACGGGTGAGAAATATTGCTGTAACCTTGTTAAAACAAGTCAGTGAGTTACATGGCTTTGAGACACGGGTGTGTCTACTGGCTGTGTGTGGCACACGGGCTGGCACATGGGCGTGTAGCCGACCGTGTGACCCAATTCAGTATACCATCCAATTTTCATACGGCCATGGCACATGGGCGTGTCTTCGACCGTGTGATGCAAGTCAGAATGTATGCCCAGTTTCAACACGGCTGAAGATACTGGCGTGTCTGGTAACCGTGTAAGGCACACGGCCTGTTCAGACGGGTGAGTGACCCTTATATGCATGAAAATTTTGTATGTTTCTGAAAGTTTCAATTTTGATCGGTTTAGTCCTAAACCTCTTTTAAGCACGTTTTAAGGTCTCGTAGAGCCTTATAACGGGACAATGTGAATGTGTTAGATGGATTTTGACTATGAATACTTAAATGTATGTGTTATGTATGTGAATGATGTGTATTGATTGAAAATGCCTCATAACCCTATTCTGGTGATGTATACGGGTTAGGGGTGTTACATTTTTAATGTAAATTTATGTACATATATTATTTATAATAACCTTTGCCCATGCATTCATTATATATAACAATTCCCTTTTACATCAATGTATATATATTACATAAATTAAAAGTCACAAACCTATATATAATATATAACAGTCCACACAAATTATATTATATAACGAACTTTAGGGGCCTATATATATGTATTATATTTAACCTAACCCTGGACACATTTATATATTTTCCTCAAGGTTCACATAGCATGTAAAAACACACAGACATAGATTCATGCTAAGAGTTTGCACAACGCATAAATGATTTTTGCACAATGCATGGAAGAGGTTCACACATGCACATGTTTAATTCACGACATGAAAATATGATTCGCATGCCTTAATTGCTTTTGGTAGAGCGCAACCTCATTTTCAAATGCAGTATATATTGTACTCACCCTGTTCACCACAATGTCTATTATGTGATATTTTCCTTCCCTTTGTCTTTGCTAGTCGATGCTCGCTCGGTATTTTTAGCTTCACATGAAAAAATACACATCACATATTGTCTAAAACAATTTAATTCATTCTCTATTCAACAATAGCCCACTACTTATGTTATCTCTTGCAGATTTTTATTATTCTAATACTTACCACATTTCCTAACTTTTAGCCTTCCTAACGTACATATATTTGTAGATCTAGAATATTAATTAAATGTTAATCTCACCTAACTCTTTCCTTTAAGAATCAGTCACTATTCATCATCTTTCTCAAGAACAAAACCATTTTAAACAACATTTCTTAGCTTTGCCAGCTTCAATCCACCATTTTCATGAAGCCAAATCATAAAAAACCAAGATTATTATTTTCTAACTAAATCGTAGATACTTTAGTCAAAAGCATTTCATGCATATTTGAGATGAAAATAGATTGTTTACCTTCGGTCTTGCTATCCTTCGTGACCTTCAAGTGGTCCGCTCAATAACCAAACCAAAGTTTAAGAAGAAAAAGTTGGTGTTTTACTTGAGAATTCAAAGAAGAAAATGGTGCTTGGTTGTTTAGAAAATGTAATGCGCAATAAAATTTTGAAGGAAAATTAACTACCAAATGCAATTGCTTTTGGAATGAAGAAAGTGTAAAAAGAAAGAAAATAATAAAAAAAGGAAATTAAAACATGAGAAGCAAATGAAAAGTGATAGCTTATAAAGCCAAATTCATTTATAAACTTGGTTTATTTATCCTATAGATCCCTCGTAACTCTACCCTTGTTTTAATAAATCCCCCACTAACCATTAGTCCTAATTTACCTATTTAAGTTCTCTACTTTGCTATTATTCCTATTTAATCCTAATTACTAACGTGATTTCTATTTGCTCTAGTTTTAATCTATAATTTAATGTCAATACCATCAGTTTGGTTTCCAGGATGTGACAATCTAAGGTTGGGATAAAAATAGGTAAGTGTGGTTAAATTTAATACATACCTACAAGGCCGAAAAGTATAAAATAAAGTGCTGCTAAGATGGGGAAAGGTATGGATGCAAACACTGCTCCAAATTTTCCTGCACAAAATATCATATATGTTAAGATTAAATCACTATTTGGATCTAATTTAACAACTTTTTTACATTGGAGTCTGAACTTTTTTTTGCCAAAGTTTGGTTCTGAGTTTAGTAAATTGTTCTTACATTGAGACTTGAATTAGGTAACCGTTCCCACTTTGGGGCTTGAACTTTTTTTTGTCCAGGTTAGCCCTTGAACTTGACAATTGTTCCCACATTAGGGCCCAAACTCTAGGGTTTTTAAGGACTAACTTGAACAGAAAAAATTTCAAACCCTATTGTGAGAACAACTACAAAATTCAAGGTTTAATCTAGATAAAAAAATCCAAGCCCCAAAGTAGAATCAATTGTCAAATTTAAGGTGTAGGGTTCCACAATATGATAAAATTTGTAAAGTTCAGATCTCAAAAAGTAATTTAACCCTTTATATTACCTATTTTTTTTTCTTTTCAACACATATTCAGATATGAATATATGTAACAACCTGATTTTGACCTTAGTCAGAATGGTGGTTTCGGAACACGTATCTGAGTTAGAAAAATATTTAAAAATTATTTCCAATTTTTAATATGTGTGAATTTGTGTGTGTGAAATTTTCATGATTTAATTTTATCGTTTAGGCGTCCGATTAAATAAAAGGACTTAATCGCGTAAAATGTAAAAGTGGCTAGTTAATTGTGTAAGTGCTTATTTGAATTTTTATTTATAATATGAAGCATTTAAGATGCAATTTAACCATAATATATAGTGATGGACGGTTGTGGACAACCATTATAAGGATTATATATTAAATTATAAAGGTTATTTAAGTAAAATGATTAAAATGTTATATAAAACATAAAATAAAACCAAGTGTTCATATATTCTTTGCATGACCGAAATTGAAGAAAAGAAAAAGAAGATAAAAGGTTTAAGGGTTCGGCACTTTAGAAGCTTGATTAAGGTAAGTGTTTAGCTCAGTTTTTTTATAATTTCTACATTTTTGAGATCGTTGCTTCGAGTACTACAAAACCCATGCTTGAATTTTTTATTTTGATGAATATTTTGAGTTATGCCATTGATGAGAGCTTGTGGTTTTTGTTGTTTGATGATGAAATATGAAAGATATGTTTTAGATTAACATGTTTTGTATTGGTGTTTTTGATGATTTTGAGTAATTAGGACTAAATTCCAAAAATAATAATTTGAGGGACTAAAATGTGAAATAAATTAAATATATGGATTTCTTTGAGAGTGGGTAAAATTCGACTCAACATGGGTGTAATAGCACAAATTCACCCGGGCCCGTAAAATAAATAAAATATAAAAACAAAAAATAGCAAAGTTTTACAGTTCTTTTACAAAACCAAAAAAAAAACGGCTAGCCCATTTACCTAGGCCCAAATGCCTAAATTACCCAAATGCCCAATTACACCCAAGCACGCACCAGATGCCCAAATACTGCCCAAAATTTGTTAAACCCAAAATACACAGGGCCCAAGTGGCCCAATTCATTAATAGAAGACAGAAAGCCTAGGGTTTTCTGAAAGCCTAGGCGCCGCAAGCACCCCAACCGTCACGCCGTTTCATCTTGCGTTGGCGCCGTGACTCCGGCCTCGTTTTACTCCATAATCAGTGTGCCAATCCCACCACCGGCAGATACGCATCATCAGTACATGATCGTCGCCAGATATCTCGTCGTCACACACAAAAAGAAGGAAAGAAACCACAAAGAGACAAAAGAGGCAAACTTGGAAAGAAATCAAAAGATTCTTTCCCTAAAATGTAACAGAGGGTTATAAAAACCCTTTTTTTTAATTTGAGAGGACGACTTTTTTAGATCAGATATATATAAAAAATAGAAGAAACAGAAAAAACTTTGGAGCCTTGTCAAAGAACAGAGGTGATATTTCTTATTTTTCTTTTCATTATTTCTTTCTTGGATACAGCATATAGTAAAAACAATACGTTATAAAGATAATAAAAAGGTTACCCTTTCGATTCACTGCGAAAATTGGCACTTTGAGAGTCCCGACCGCCGAATAAGGTGGGTCTGACGGTGGCGCATGGGCGCGTGGGCACCTGGAGACGGAGGCTCGCCGGAGTCCGGACTGCCTTCTCCTCTCCCATTTCAAAGAATTTCAGAGCTTTTTTTTTTAAAACAGATTCTAAAATGAGTTTTGGGCCAAAAAACTGACTTAAATAGCATAATAGACACGGTGTCATTTTTGCTTAATCAGATAAGTACCAAAACGACGCCGTTTAAGTCCAAAATCTGCGTGTTGACCCGTGACCCGGATGAGATCCGCGTGTTTTAATTTAAAGGGAAAATTACTCGATCGATCCTTCTGCATTTTTTAAATTGGAATTTTATTTTATTTTTATTTTAAATTGACCCCAATCTTTTAAGATTAATTCAATCTAGTCCTCATGGCTATTAAAGTCTATTCTGGGAACGACGTCATTTTCTGAGATTAGGGCTAATTGCCCAGTGAGTCCCTCTGATTTAACGCACATTTCAATTAGGCCCAAAAGTCTGCATTCATTTGTAATTAACCCTTTTTTATTAATTTTTTTATATAAATTCAATTTATTTTTAAATACTATATATTTTTTTATAAATATTAGTTATATATAAAAAGTATATATAGTATTTTTTCTTTGTATATTATTTATACATTATTATATATTATACCTACATTTTACTATATATATTATTTTATATATATTATTTATCATATTGTTTATATCATTATATATTTTGCTTATAAATTTTATTATACGTTGCATATTTTACTATATATTATTCCTTACATTACTTTTATTTTATTATAAACATATATTATTTTTATTACTCATTAATTACATATGTTTTAGATGAGGCTCCGACCTCACTTGTGGCTGGGAATGGACCGTATGATCGGGTCGCGGGAGAAGATGTATTGTCGCAGAAAATGTTGAGGATTTTAGAAAGGGTCGCTAGGCCCAGTAATGGCACTGGTAATCAGTGGTCCATTCCAGAGTGACTTCGATCGAACGGGGCAGAAATCTTTAAGGGCGTGGCTAGTGTGGCTCCTAACGTGGCTGAATATTGGTTGGAGGCCAAAGGATAATGGAGGACCTGGACTGTTCACTGGAACAAAAGTTGAAAGGAGCAGTGTCACTGCTTAGGGAAGAAGCTTACTAGTGGTGGCTGCCAATAAAAGAGGGAACCCAACTGGAGCAGGTCACTTGGGAGTTTTTCAAAGCTGCATTCCAAGGGACGTATATAGGTGCAAGTTATGTGGATGCTAGAAGGAAGGAGTTCCTGAACTTGACCCAAGGAAACAAATCTGTGGCGAAGTATGAGGCGAAATTTCTACGCCTTAGTAGGTATGCAAGAGTTATGGTGGCAACGGACTATGAGAGTTGCATTAGGTTTGAGGATGGACTTAGAGATAGCCTCAAGGTATTGATAGTTGCACAAAGGGAGCGAGTTTTCTCGGAGTTGGTGGAGAAAGCAAAGATAGCGGAAAAGGTAAAGCGCATTGAGCACCTAAATCGGGAAAAAGAAAGGAGTAAGAATAAAAGGGAAGCTGAGACTCCCGGTGTTGGACAAAGGCCTAGGGCTAGGGCCAGAAATAATGGGCCAGTTAGAGCAGGGCCCCCTGCTGTTAATCCAGGGGTGCCACCTTGTGCTGATTGTGGGAGAGGTCATGTAGGCGAGTTTTGGAAAAGGACGTGAGCTTGTCTAGCCTATGGATCCATTGAGCATAGGATCAAGAATTGCCCTAGAATGCCAGCTTAGGTGGTCATGGGTCGAGGTGGTGCTCTGCCACCAAGGGGTGGTCAACTGCCGCCAAGGGGTCGTGGGCAAGCCAGGGGCGGTAATGGCAATGGACGTGGACATGGAGCATTGATTGATATTGGTTTATGCTACTCGTCGCCGAGAAGACGGGGATGCCCTAGATGTGATAACGGGTATGTTCTTTATATATCAGTTACCTTACACAGCATTGATTGATATTGGATCGACGCATTCATATCTTGCATGCAATAAGACTGAACCTTTGGGTGGTACGTTTGAAATTACTATGAATGAGATGACTGTGATAAGTCCGTTAGGTCAGCTAGTAGGAGTGAATAAATTGTTTAGGGAGGTACCTTTAGTAGTCCAAGGGGTTACCTTTTTAGCAGATTTGATAGAGCTGTCATTTAGTGAGTTCGATTTAATCTTGAGTATGGATTGGAAGGTGAAACACTGAGCCACCTTAGATTACGTGTTAAGATCGGCAGAGGATAAGGTAGTGGTGATTGGTGAACGCCGGAATTATCTGTCGAACGTGATTTCAGCATTAAGGGCTGAGAAGTTAGTACGAAGGGATGTGAAGCCTTTTTGGCTTATATTAATGATACAGAGGTTAAGAGCCCTATTGTGGAGGCATTATTTATATGGGGAAAAGTGCATAATTTATTCGGACCATAAGATTTTGAAGTACCTCCTTACCCAAAAGGAGCTAAACCTTAGGCAGCGTAGGTGGGTGGAATTATTGAAGGATTATGATTGCACGATTGAATACCACCCTGGTAAAGTAAATGTGGTAGCCGACGCGTTGAGTCGTAGGGTTGAGTCAGATTTGAGGTCTATGCTCACCCATGTAAGTTTGTTGAATGATGGTAGCTTGTTAGCTGAGCTTCAAGTGAAGCCGAGGTGGATTGAGCAGATAAGGAGTAAGCAATTGATGGATGAGACCTTAGGTGCTCATTTTAGACAAGTAGAGAGTAAGGAGATATCAGAATTTGGGTTGAATAGTGAGGGAGTGTTGTGTTTCCGTGGGAGAATGTGTATGCCTAAGGACGATGAGCTAAGGCAGTCTATTTTGCGGGAAGCACATAGCAGTCTCTATGCTATGCTTCCTGGCGAAAATAAGATGTATCGGAATTTGTGTGAGCACTATTTGTAATGCCCTTCAACCGTAAACCGTCGCCGGAACAGAGTTACGGGGAATTACCAGACAAATCAGACAAATCAGACAAATTACAGATAATTCTTAATAAATGGATAATTAAACAATTAATTATTTAACAAACATATTATAGTATAATCATAAATTCATATAAATTATATTTTTATTTCTAATTGACTTCATTCATTCAAATTTTTTTGATGAAAATTTCGACAACAATTCTTCTTATTTTTACATAAAATCCCCTATAAGTTCAAACCAGAAACCAACTAATCCAAAACCAATGACATAATCAAAAACAATTTAAACCTGAATACACCTAAATCATAACCAATTCATTAACAATGTAATTTAATAACTAAACATTCATATTATTAATCAAAATTAACTAATAACTTCATTCATTTTTCATTCTAACTTAATACCAAATTATATTATATAATCTTTACCATTTTATCAAACTAATAACAAAATGTGGTATACCATTCTTACAACCAACATTACAAGCATATCTATATAACCTGTACAACACCTAGTACATGCCACTTTCAATTAAGAAAAGAAAACATCACCAAAAATCTTTTTGCTGGAGTCGGGATCATTCGGATTCTAGACCGGGACACGGACTCCTATTAACCTACGCACGAAAACAACCGCACACTGAGTATTCCATACTCAGTGGTATTACCATAATTTAAATTATAATAGCAGTAATAAAAAAATTATACTAACTAAGCATCAAATAGCGTTTCATTTTCAAATTTTTTTTATATATTCACTAGTACATTCGATCGAATTCATTTGATTTTCTCATTTCACTTATTCACCCTATTAACAATTCAGACTTTGACGGATACATGGATTCCAACCCAAACACACCAGTACGGCACATTGTGCCTAAAACGGTACATAGTACCTGATCAATATACGACACATAAAGTGTTTAAAACGACACACGAAGTGCCTGATACGGCACACGAGGTGCCTGAAACACGACACATAAAGTGCCTGATCAGTAAAGCCGGCAAATCCCGTACACTTCCAGATCCTATGGCATGCCAATTATATCCGACTCAGCCCGACTAGTTAATAGAGTATTCCAATTCTCAATTCACTTTCATTTCCAATCCAAGATCACTTTTCAATTACAGTTTCACATTCAAATCAATTTACAATTCAATTATACATACACATTCTCCATTCAATACAATTCTCATTCAACTCAAACATCAATACTTACCTTATAACTCACTTATTAAATATAGAATTTATATAAAACATTTAATAAAAAGTAATTTGAATTATAGTAATACAAACCGTAAACTTCTCGTTTTAATCCTCGATAGCTTTCTCCTTTCCTTTGTGCGCCGATGTCTTGGGTTCTTTGTTAACTACAAAAATAATAATAATTTATAATCATCAATACAATACAATTCACTTTAATCCATGAGCCTAAACATGCAAATTTAACCCTTTTTTTTTTTACATATAATTCCACTATTTACTTATATGTTCAGTCAAAGCTACCTACTTGAGTCATTGTTACTAAATCATTTATATCTTGAGCTAAGAAACTCCAAGTTAAGATCTGCTAATTTTTCCTGAAACTAGACTCACATATATTCTTAGCATAAATTTTTTAGAATTTTTGGTTTAGCCAATAAGTACATTTTATTCTTTAAAGTTTCCCTTGTTCTACTGTCAAATAGTTCCGACCATTCTTCACTAAAAATTAATTATCTCCTTATACAAGAATCGGATGATGTTCCTATTTGATTATATTGAAAATAGGTTCATTAAGGATTTTAAAATTATATATTCCAACCCATAATTATTTTTATACCATTTTTAATGATTTTTCAAATCAGAATAGGGGAACCCCAATTCATTCTAACCTTGTCTCATAAAACTTATAATATCTCATGATCTACAATTTCGTTGCTTACACCATTTATTCTATGAGAAAATAGACTCAATAAGCTTTAATTCCATTTTTTTTCATTCTCTAGTTCGACTTCTACAATTTTCGGTGAATTTTCAAAGTCAGAACACTATTACTGCCCAAAACTGTTTTGGTGTAAAATGTTAATAACCAAATTTACAACACCAATTCACACTTTATTTCTATTCAAATTTCATTAAAACTCAAATTTAACTATTAAATTTTCAACATATTTTCGTAATTTTGAATTTTTCTCAATTTAGTCCCTAAAACACAAAACTTATAGCTTACTTTACATTTAAATCCCTTTATCTATTCTAACTTAATTTTCATTCAATTAAACCCCTATTTCATCATTTTATTCAACATGAACTTTGTTTAAAAACCTAAGAACTTCTAAACTACCAACTTAGAAAAGGATTTGATTGAGCTTACCAATTAAACTCCAAGCTTCAAAAACCCTATTCCCCCCTATTTTTTTCTTTCCTTCCCCTGTTCGAATGCTTTCTGTTTTCTTTTCTTTGTTCTTTTGTTTCTTTTCTTTATTGTATTTCTTTTATTTGTTTTAGTTACTAATAATATATTATAATAATTTAATTATATAATATATAAATATCTTCTACTTAATTAATAAGAAAACATGTAATCATGTTACAAGTGTATATTCATGTATTATTACACATGTCTATTTTCTTTTTCAAACATTTGTTTTTACTTAATTTAATTCTAAATATAATATTATTTAATATAATTTATAACTTAAATAAAATAATAGTAATAATAACTAATTAATTAATCAATATACAATTATCTAAGAAAAGCCTTAGATCTTTAACAGCTTATGCCGCCTTATCTATGCTAATTGGTACAATTGCCAGTTTGGTCCTTTTTATTTTCTATTGATCTATAATTGAACCTTTGCCCTTTATTCAATTTAGTCATTTTTCTTAATTACTCTTAATTAAGCTAAGTTCACCTAATTAAAACTTAATTAGACACACTACTAGACTCATAATTATTCTTAATAATTATTTATGAACTCGATTTACTAAGACGGAGGCCCGATAATGTACTTTTTCGGTGCCCGTGAATTTTGGGTCATTACATTTCTCCCCCCTTAATAAATTTCATCCTCGAAATTTACCTGAGAAGAGATGATAATACTGTGCTCTCATTGTTTCTTTCGGTTCCCAAGTCGCTTCCTATACCTTATGATTTCTCCATAACACATTCACTAGGGGAACCCGTTTATTTCTCAGCTCTTTTACTTCTCGAACCAATATCTGAACTGAATCTTCTTCATAAGTCAAATCAGACTGAATTTTAATGTTTTCAATGGGAATAACATGAGAAGGATCTGATCTATATCTCTGAAGCATCGAAACATGAAAAACATCATGAATTTTCTTTAATTCTGGACTTCTTCCAGGATTTTCTTGGCCTCAACAGCATCTACACACCTTAGTAGCACCTAATCCTTTCTTATTTTGTATAAGATCTCCCCATCTAGGACGTACTCATTGGCTAGTCTTCTTAGTGTCCTTTTATCATCCTCGGATGCCTACTTAGGATATTCACGGTTTTTTACATATTGCAGTATGTTGTCGTACCAAGGGTGATCATTTTTTTCTTTTCATTCGATGTTGTAACAATGGGCTAAAGCCTCATAAATACTCATCTGGATAGGTTTTACATCCTCTTGTTCACTTTGACCATGAAAGCTAAGGTAGCCAAGGCATCGGGCATTTGATTTTCATCTTGCGGGAGGTAGCAGAAGGTGATGTCATCAAACTCTTTAATTAACTCAAGGACCAGCTTTTGATAATCAACAAACTTTGGGTCTCTCGTTTCCTATTCACCTCTGATTTGATAGATCAATAGTGCAGAATACTTATATACCTCTAGTACCTTAATCTTGCATTCTATGGCTGCACGAATACCTTTGATGCATGCTTCATATTCTACCATGTTATTTGTGCAATCAAAATCAAGTTTATTGGTAAAAGGATAATGATCTCTGCCTAGGGATAGCTGGACTGCCCCAATTCCGTTACCCATGGTGTTTGAGGCACTGTCAAAATTTAGTTTCTAGGGATATTCTCTTTGAACGCATTCTTCAGTGGTTGCAATATACATTAGATCCTCATTTTGGGAAATAAAAATATAAAGGTTCGTATTCCTTTAGAGCTCTACTAGCTAGGAAATCTGTTATTGCACTCCCCTTTACTGCTTTCTAGTTTACATAGATTATATCAAATTTAGATAGCAGAATTTGCCAACCTGGCCATTCTTCCATTCAATACGGTTGACTCCATCATGTACTTTAAAGGATCCATCTTGGAGATGAGCCTCCGGGTAGTCCAGATTAAGGCACACTTTCCTCCCTAACTCATCATGTTGGCTAAGTACGCATCCCATAGAATTTCCAAATACTGCCAAGTACATTATCAATGGCTTATCTGGGCTAGGTGGCATCAGCACTAAGGCATTGGACAAGTAATGTTTCACCTTGTCGAATGCCTTCTGGCATTACTCATCCCATACACCTAGATTATGTTTCTTAAGGAGAGAAATATGGGGTCGTATTTCTTGGTTAGTTGTGAAATGAACTGGGCAATGTAATTTAATCTCCCTAGGAAACCTCGGACCTCTTTTTGGGTACGCGGCGAAGGCAACTCCTGTATAGCCATGACTTTATCCGGGTCAATCTTGACCCCTTTCTCGCTAACTACAACTCCTAGCAATTTACCCGACGTGGCCACGAAAGTACATTTTGCTAGATTTAGCTGGAATTTTCTCAACCTCAAAAATAATTTCCTCAAGACTTTTAGATGTTCCTTTTCTGTTCAGGATTTTGCGATCATATCATCAACATAAACCTCAATTTCTTTGTGCATCATATCATGAAACAAAGTTACTATGGATCTTTGATATGTTTCTTCTGCATTTTTTAGTCTGAATGGCATCACTTTATAGCAAAATGTTCCCCACATGGTTACGAATGTGGTCTTTTCCATATCTTCAGGATGCATCTTTATCTAATCGTATCCGAAGAAATCGTCCATGAAGGAGAACATTGAATAACCTATTGTGTTGTCCTCTAAGGTATCGATGTAAGGCAACGGGAAATTGTCCTTCGAGCTACCTTTGTTGGAATCCCTATAGTCTACACACATTCATACTTTGCCATCTTTATTAGGGACAGAGACTATATTGGCTACCCACTCCATGTATTTAACCACTTGTAGGAAACTAGTGTTGAATTATTTCTTGATCTCTTCTTTTATTTTCAATAGGACGTCGGGCCTCATCCTACAAAGTTTCTATTGAATCAGCTTGCATTCTTCCTTTATGAGAAGCCGGTGTACCATGATATCTATATTTAAACCAGGCATGTCT
This sequence comes from Gossypium longicalyx, assembly GCA_025698465.1. Lineage (NCBI taxonomy): Eukaryota > Viridiplantae > Streptophyta > Magnoliopsida > Malvales > Malvaceae > Gossypium > Gossypium longicalyx. The sequence continues at coordinate 56,011,444 of CM046996.1, forward strand.
TGATACGACCATACGAAGACATCTTTGAATTCTTGGAATAACTCAATGAGGTCTCACTTTGTCTCCGCAGTGATGCATTCTCCGATTTCACCTCTTTTTTTTTCTTGTTTGTCTCCTAAGCTCACAATTTCCACTAACTCCTTGTGAGGTAAGATTTGTTTCTCATCTTGTTCTACCATCCTTAACAAATCAGGAGATAAGTTGCAGTTTCGATCATCCTCAAAGTCCTGTAGTTCCTCTGGACACATATCTTGCCCAAAAGGAAACTCTAAGTGAGCAGCAGCGTTGCTCGTATCATTAATATCTGGAGATTTGTTATAAGAATAAAAGAAGATCCAAAGAACAAATAAATTTAAGAATAATTATTTGTTTGGTATGAGTATGAATGAAATGAAAAAATAGAAGAATATTTGTCAAATGGGGCATAAAGATACATTATTTTTTATTGAAATAAAGATAATGGACATGCGCCTATTTCACAAAAGGATCTTTATTGCACCCAGGCTTAGAGCCATAGGTATTTTCTGAGTATTACTCTAAAATAGTCCTGAAAACTATAGATATCTCATTTTCAGTCTAGTTGTTCAGAACACTTCCAAGGGTGTAGAGACAAATTCTTGATAGGTTCCCTTCTTTGGTTCCCTTTTTAGAGACATAAACATTTTTTTCCCTCCAAACCCTTGATATCTTCAAAGAATTCCAACTTTTTTTTGTCTTTCAGGCTCTGTACTAGAGTTCTAAACTCGACGCACTTTTGGATTTTATGAAATTTATTGCATGCAATGCAATGTAATGTTAATTAATGGAAAAGGCACATGCAAAAAGGTGTTGATTCTAGTTCAATTCTATTAGAACAACTTTACTAGAAAACAAGTTTCTTTACATAAAACAGATACTTCCATTTTATCAAGAAACCCCCTTTCCATGACAAACTCTCTATTTAACAATTGAACACGAATCAACACCTTTCCTCTAAGATGAAAATGAAATGCAACCAAATCCAAAACAAAACGAAACACGTCAGTACATTTTGTATAAATCTCAAATATAAAGCATAGAATAAAAATCAAAACATTCCTTCTTTGTAATCTATTTAGGTAAACACTTAAAGTTTGACATGGTTCTTCCTAGGGCTAGCTCTTAGGGTTTACTACATGCGATTTGGTTCTAAAGTAAAGGTACCTGAACTTGAAGATTCCTTGATTCTCACCAATTAGAGGCTCATATAGACAGATTTTAGTTTAGGGGAATACATTTCCCTATGTCTGTGCGAAGGTGAAGACCTCACAAAGACAAAGGTATAGATGTATGTAACAACCTATTTTTTAGTGGTGTTAGAAATAGCGATTTTGGGGCCACCAAATCCGACGAGTAAGTTTGTAAATATTATTATTTAATAATTATGAGTCAAATATGTTTTTAAAAAGGGTTTTTTTATTTGATAATTTATGTTATAAGCGATTTATTAAGTTCAAGTGGTAAGACCCTAAAGTCAAGTTGTTTTAGAAAATGAGGTATCGGGACCTTGTTTATAAAAAATGAGCCGTAAATATTTTTATAAATATTTATGAAATGTCATTAAGGTTTTATTAAATTTTTTTTTTGAAAAATTTTAATGTTTCGATAGTTAATTAACTGAAAAGGACTAAATCGTAAAAGTTGAAAAAGTCAATCGCTATTAGTTTCAAGGTGTTAATTGATTAAAGAATCATAATTGGATGGCCTTAATGGGTAAATTACCCATTCTTAAGATGGTGGATGATTTAGGTTTCAATTTCCTTTAATTTTATATATGTTTTATACATTATTTATAATATTAAAATAATATAATAATGTTAAAATAAGGAAACATAAAGTTTTCTTCTTCATTTCAGTTGTTCACCACCGAATTCACCATGGGAAAAGCTATGGTAAGGCATTTTTCATCCATTTCTTTTAAATTTTATGTTTTTGAGATCGTTGCAATTAGGTCTAGCTAGCCCGCACCTTCGATTTTGAAACTGTTAAAGATTTTGAATGTTGACATTGATGAAACTTATGATTTTAGGTGTAAATTGATGAATTTGAGATATTAGTTTTTATTTAAAAGTATTTTATTAAGTGATTTTTGATTAATTTTTTGATTAGGGATTAAATTGTTAAAATAGTAAAAATTCAAGGATTTAATGTGAAATTGTTGCATGAATGGGCTATTTTGGATACCATGAGTATTCGCCTAGGTCAATTTTGAGTAGAAATGATTAATTTGCATGTTTTGGGGTCAGAGACTAAATTGAATAAAAGTAAAACTTTAGGGGAAATTTTATAAAAAAGTAAAAATGACTAAATTGCATAAAATATATTATTTTACTGTCTAAATTAATAAATTGAATGAAATTATTAATTTAGGTAAAGATCAGGAGGAAAATCAAGAAAAGTGGAAATTTACCAAAATGCCCCTAAACTTTGGTATTTTTGCAATTTAGCCAGGTAAGTTCGTATGAACTGTACTATGTATATTTTTTATTAAATTGAATGTTATTATATGAATTTTATTGAAAATGAATTGATATATATGTTATTATACAATTTATCCTATAATGAAACGAGGGAAATTCAACGATGTACGACAGCTATCGAGTCTCGTTTGAACCTTAGAAATATGTAGGATACAAGTAATATGTCATTAAAGTTACCATGTTTCGGGTGCTGGTCCTGAACGTCCTACTGGTGGCTGAGTTTCCAGAATGTGTTGCGGTTACTTGACAGCTTGTGTGAGCAGCACCATGTAGCTACGTTTCAACTGATCGCTTATGTGAGTAGACCTAGGTTACCATGTTTTGGGTGCTGGTCTTGAATGTCCTACCAATGGCTAAGGTCCAGTATTAGTTGCGGATACTTGACAACTCGTGTGAGCAGCATCATGTAGCTTACATTCTGACCAATAGCTTATCTGAGCAGACCCATTTTGCAGCTCATGTAAGCTACGACTGTATGTTTAGCACACTTTGTGTGAGCTTTCCCGCGTATGCGGTATTATTCTAAGTGGTTCAACAAGCATGAAAAGGGATGAACCAGTAAGGGTTCCGATTGAATTCACTATGACAATTATGGAAATTTATGATGTATCTATGATTCAAGTAAGAACATTCATGATTATGAAAAGTGTGATTTAAGTGATGCTATGTTTATGTCTTATGTGTTATGCAAATGAAATGGTAAAGAAAACAATATGAATTAAGACATGAAACTATATGAATATGCTTGATATGGTGATACATGGAAATTATCTAAGTTAAGATGAGTAATAGATTCAAGTGATACATGTTGAGATTAAATGGCTATACATGTTAATGTGCTTATGATTTGATTGTGTATGCAAACATGTTTGGTGTGAATGCTTAAACATTAACCAAGCTTTGGTTAGATCTTGCCATGTTAATTTATAGGTTATGCATTGTAATGGTAAGTGCCCAAATGGAAATATGCTTGTGTTCATGAAAAAGTGGTAAGGTTTAAATTATGTAATTTCTTATGAAATGGTTTATCATGTGGTTAATTCCAAAAGAGCTATGTTTAAATGCACTAGCTTGTGGCTATGGTTGATGATATGCTTATGTCTTATGTGTTATGCATAAGGAACTGGTATGGAAAGGTAATGAAATAGTAAGTTCATATTTAAAACGTTAAATAATGAAAAAGGGAATGATGATTTGAATTGATGTTGTTATTTAAGTTAAAAAAAGTACATGCAATGGAAAGTAATGAAATGCAAATGAAAATAAGAAAATCTGAAAGGGTTTAAAGTTTTATAAAATCCTATTATGTTAGGGATGATATGTATATGTGATGCTGTGGATTTATTCACTTTATGAGTTGTTGAATATGGTTTCATGAATCATGTGGTATCGATATAGGATTATTCTTGACATGTATAAATTTTATATTTGAAATGGATTGTTATGACTAAAGTTTATTCGAGCTTACTAAGCATTCATTACTTACGTAGTTGTCTTTCCTTTACTTTTCAGATTATCGGAAGCTTGATCGGGTTGGAAGCTCATCGAAAATCTATCACACTATCCAGTAGTTATATCGGTAGTTTTCGATGTCTTGATTAAGGTTATAATGGCATGTATAGGTGGACCATGTCTAATGTTTAATTTAAGAGTTTGGTATATGTCATCTTGGTTGATGATTATGGCATGAAATGTTGCCTTGGATTGAGGTATTTAAGGTACTATTGATATCTTGTTGGTATGTGTTAATGTATATTTAAATGGCCAAATTGGTATGGTTGTTATGTACCAATTATGTTATATTTTGGCACGAAAACAAGTTAAGTGAAAATTGTTTAAATATGCACATGTGTTGGTGTTTTGGTTGATATTATAGCCATTATGTTTTGGCTTGTAATTATGGCATTTTGAGTGATTGAAATGGTTGTTAGGTTGATACAGGTTTGTGGCCTTATGGTGGTTGATTTTGTAATCTTTATGATGCTTAAATGATGAAAGCTGAAATGGTATTTAAAATGTATGTAATGGTATGTTCTTTGACTCAGTTAAATGTGGTCATTTTGGTATATGGAATGTAGTTGACATATATAGCTAATGGTGCTAATTGTTAAATGATAAATTTGGTATATATGACTGTGGATTTGATATGTGTACAAAATGGTAAGTTTGGATAAACTAAGCATTTAGTTATACATGTATGATTGTTGTGATTTGAGGTGCCCATTGGCTATATTGGTTGTGTGGGTATATATACCTTATTGATTTAGCTTGTTGATGCATTATTTGATGCATTTTGAATGCTTGATTACATGTGGAAAATTAGTTGTAGGTGTGTGCATGATAGGGGAAGAAAAATGGCTTAGAAATGACCTATTTTTCGTCCATGTGGCCAGAGACACGGGCGTGTGTCTCAGCCGTGTGTCACAGGCGACACTGCCGTGTGTACCCTGTAGCTTACTAAGGGTTGCAAGCCAGGCAGTTACACGGCCTAGCCACACGACCGTGTGACCCCTGCAATTTGAAAATTTTCATCTTTTCCCAAAAAATTCTAAATGTTTTTTATTTAGTCCCGATTTGTTTCTAATGTGTTTTTATAGCCTCGAGGGCTTGTATAAATGACAATATGTATGTTATTGATGGAGTTTGCTATGATTAATGTTGTGAAGTAAATGATTTATATTTTTGATAGTTTTGAAATGTAAACTCCGGTAATGCTCCGTAACCCTATTCCAGTAACGGATACGGGTTAGGGGTGTTACAATGTACCCCGAAAGCAATCGACTATCCTATGTAGAGGTGAAGACCTCATGAAGGAATAGCTTCTCACTCCCACTTAAGAAGGGTAAAATAGAACGATTATGTCATGCAATTTATATGTGGAAATATACAAAGAGAAGCTCTCGAACCAATAAAACAGATGTATGTAACCCGAGATAATAAAGACATTATTTACCACTAAAATAAAACATGAAGAATGAAATACAATAAGGGGATCGTCAATTTAAATCGAATTATTAATTTTCAACAAAAAGACCAAAAAGTAATCAACTCGTGGTTTGACTCTCTTATTTTCTCCCCTTTGGAGTTGCCAAGCTGTTGAAACCTTTTTTGAAATCGACTTTTTATTTTTTTTTAAATGAAAATGGAGTCACCACCAATCCTTTTTATTAGGTGTGATCGGATCACCTTGAAAATTAATCATTTTAATAAGTATTTTATTAAAACGATAATTTCGGGCCACAAAATCCAAGAAATAGGTTTGAGAGTCAATTAGCACCCTCATAACGCCCAAAATTGGTACCTAGTTGATTATTTGATGTCTTAGTGTCGTAAATTAAAAATTCGAAGAGAATTTAAAATACGATACCTCTTTGCATGATGTTATTAAAATATTGCTAGCTAAAAATTAAATTTTGTAAAAAAGGCTTTATTTTGGGTTAATCGAAAAGAAAAGATCATGCCCCATAAGTTAGGTCACGATGTCTCGAAATCCCGAAAGCAAGAATACTCATCATTTCATTATTACCTAAATCTTATACATCTTGAATTTTAAAAATGATGTTCGATTATTTAGGTTCAAAGAGAAAATTGAACCCCGTAAGTTAGGGCACAACTTCTCGAATCCCTAAATAAAGAACATTGCCTTAGTTTTAATTATTTCCTATGCGTCGAGTTAAAATGAATATAACATTTAAAGCAATATGCAATTAATTTATTTGGGCATAGTATGAAAGTGGATAAATATATTTAAACATGATACATGATATGCTGATAACAAAATAAAATAAAATAGCCATGCGGGTAAAAAAATGAAATGATGATATTATAATAATAAATAATAAAAATTTACCATGCTAGTAAATAATAATAATGCAACTATAATAGTAATAAGAACATCAATTCATAATAATAATAGCAATAGTCATGTCATAGTTACTACCATAATACCAATATAAATAATAAAAAAATAATAATAAGGATAAAACTAAAAATTTATAGCAAAAAATAAATATAAATAATATAAATTTCAAGTGCTAAAATAAAAGAAACAGTAAGTAAAGAGGCAAAATTAAATAAACAGGGGACTGAACTAAAAGTGCATTAAAATTTAAAATAAAAAATTAAAAAAACAGAACATAAAGGATCAAATTAAAATAAAATAAAAAAGTTTAGGGACTCAAAGTGAAATTATTCCAACCCCATGTCATCTCCTTAGTTCAACAGTGGGTCAAAGGACTGATGTGCAAGGAAATTAAAATTATGGGGTAAAAATTTTAAAAAATAAAATAGGAATAGGACGAAATTAAAAAAGGGCAAAAAAAAGGACCAAAAAGGCAATTAGACCCTCCTCTTGAAAACACATGGATCCTGGATGGATCCGGATTAGGTCATTGGGCCGCCCCTAAACCGGCATCGTTTTGGGACATTTGGAGCCACTATGAAATGACGTCGTTTTACTAAGCCTATATAAATTAAAAATATTAAAAAATCATTCCAAAACCTTTTTTCTTAAAATTCTTCCTTTTCTCTCCCAAGTCACCCCCTCATTTGGCCAAGGAGCCGTCGCACGTCCACCATGGCCACCAGTCACCGGCGACGGCTATAACACCCCTTACCCGTATCCGAAGCCGAGATAGGGTTCGAGGCATTACCGGACTTAAACACAGTCACACATACAAAACCAAGCCATAAAATTTTTATTCAATTTAAAATCATTCATACATATGCAAATTTTCCCTTATATGGGCCTACAAGGCTCGAAACATACAACGGGAGTGGTTCGAGACTAAATCGAGAACTTTGAAAAAACTTAAAAAAATTTCTCAAGAAACAGGAGCACATGCCCGTGTGGAAACAGGGGACACTCCCGTGTAGAGATAGGGGACGTGTCCGTGACTGTGTGGTCGATTATAATTCTATAATTTTTCATAAAATGGTGCAGACTCCACACAGCCTAGGCACATGCCCATGTCTCCAGACCGTGTCCCTCATACGGCCAAGACACACGCCCGTCTCTTAACCCGTGTGTTTACTACTGGGCATTCTGTTTTGTAAAACTAAGGTGCAGGAGACACACGGCATGCCCATGGAGGTTGACCGTGTGTCACACACGGCCTAGAAAAATGCTTGAGTGTCTACTCGTGTGGACAATTTTGAGGCTATTTTCCAAGCCAATTGCCACCCTCATTTGTACACATATAATCATGGTTTCAATGGTTTACAGCATGGCTTAAGTGTCACTCAAAACATGATTGATTTATGACTTTATAAAGTCCACATATCACATACTCAAATTAGCAAGTTTACTTAAGGCATTCCACACCAATTTCATAACTAATCAACATCATTTACCTACATTCGATTTGCACACTTATGCCATAGTTAAAGCTATGCCTATTAATTCCAATTCATCCATCAAAGAAGTATACCATATCACACATTTATCATGCAACCACATCAAAGTATTTCCAATGTATGTAATAATGATTAGGGTTACAACCCAAGGAGCAAATATAAGCCACATCTCATGGCCTTATACAAAATGAATTGAATATCATCATAAGCCAACACATTTGGCTAAACCACTATGATAGGTAACAAAAAGACCAAGTCCCTATACATACCATACTCAAAATGTTGAGACTAACTATACCAAAATATTCCAATTGATAGTGTGAACGAAAACTCCGACGTCCTTCGATTCCCGACCTAGCTTAGCGATGCTATAAGAAAATGGAAAGAAAAGGGAGTAAGCATAAAGCTTAGTAGGTTTGCATGTAAATAATTAACAACATTAACCATGCAATAATATACACAAAACATAATATAATTCACCACAATGTCATCAAGTATTATAAGCATATTATAAATCATGTCATTAACATAGTGTACAATTAAGTCTCATGATCATGATTCATTCATTCATATCTTACCAAGGTTTCATAATTATAACTTTCTCATATGCAACCTTACCACATGTCCATCACATACTAAACTCATTACTCGTGAGTTCTGAGCACGTACCTGTACTATTTCATAACATAATCGCTTACTTTCTCGTCTTTGACATACTCAATGGCTTACCCATTAAACCACTTGGAATACTAATGATACTTGGGAAATCTCATACATATCATGCGATGCAAATGCCATATCTCAGGTATGGTCTTACATGGGATCTCATTTCAATGCCAATAGCCCAGCTATGGTCTTACACGAATTCTCATGCAATGTCGATGTCCCAGACATGGTCTTACACGTAAATCTCATTTCGATGCCATATCTCAGATATGGTCTTACACGAATACACATACTGATGTCAATGGCCCAGCCATGGTCTTATACGAAGTCCCATATTGATGTCGATACCATATCCCAGATATGGTCTTATACGGGATCTCAATAACCCTAATGTCATGACATTTGTATCCTATCTATTCCTAAGGTTCAACCGGGCTTTTGAGGTACCAAATCTTCGTCGAAACATCATCAAGCCATCATTAACCAAATCCATAGGGACAAATATACATTTCATGCAATATCAAAGCATTAAATACATAATAACAAAAAGTAGAATTATTTACACACAAACTTACTTCGGTACTAAAATATAGCTATCTATTCGATTTAGTCCACAACCTTGTTATTCCTTAGTTTAGGTCAGGACTCCATTTTTCTTGATCTATAATAGCAAATTTCACTTATTTAATTCACACATTATTCAAATAAGTCCATAATTCATACTTTGAAAAAATTACAATTTTGCCCCTAAACTTTCACATATTTACACTTTAGTCTCTAGGCTCGTAAAATGAAATGCATGCATTTTATTTGTTACCCAAGCGTAGCCGATTCATATTCTAACTCATATCAGCCCACATTTCTCATTAAATCACATTTCTAGTATCCATTTTTACATCTTTTACAAATAAGCCCTTTCTAGGTGTTTTCATGAAAAATCACATTGTAAAAGATGTTATACACACATCAAAAATTCATATTCCTCCATTAAATATCAAAATACAAGCATGTCACACATGGGTTAAATTTCAAACATGAACCCTACTTCAAAAGATGGCTAGAAATAGGTAGATAATGCTTCAAGGATCTCAAAAATGTAAAGAACATTAAAAACGGGGCTTGGATGCACTTACAATCAAGCTTGAAAAGTTGGAAAACCCTAGCTATGGAGAGTCCCTAAATTTTGGTAATGGCTTAGAGAATATAAACAATTTTTTCTTGATTTTTCCCTTTTTATTCTTTTATTAACCAAATGACAAAAATGCCCTTAAGGGCCTTTCTTTCAAATTTCACCTATTCATGCCCATTTTTGTCCAAAATTTTAGAATTTGGTCAAATTACTATTTAAGGATCTCTAACTAAGATTCCAATGCAATTTCATACTAAAATATTCTAGAACACAAGTTTTAAAACTTATTCAATTTATCCCCTAACATCAAATTAAACACCTTAAGCATAGAATTTCTTCATGAAACTTTCACACAATCATACAAACATATCATAAGCCTCATAGTAATCATAAAATAATTATTTCTACTTTGGATTTATGGTCTCGAAACCATTTTTTTAACTAGACCCTAAATTGGGATGTTACAACGGTGATAGCCGCCTTCGGTGGCTAAAAATCCCTAAAAAGATCCCTTTTGATCTTTTAAATGCGTAAAACTCAGATCTTAGGTTAGAACCCCCAAAAAACTCGACAAAAATTTGATAAAATGCGAAGGGACCTTTCGATTTCTCCCTTTTAGAATGGGGACCTTCGACGAATCTCAAGGGATTCGGAGCCCTCTCAAGTCGGAGAAAGGGGCCTTCACGATAGAGGCGCGACGAAATGGGTAAAAAGAAAAAAAAATCCTTTTTGTTTTTTATATTTTTTTATATTTTCTTAAAAAAAATATAAAAGTAATACATTTTTTCAAGAAATTTTATTTTTTGATTCTTTGTTCGATTGATTCTTTTTTTTTTTTGTTACAGATTGCTTTTAGCTTTTATAGCCAAAATATAATACATCATATTATTTGTTTTTTCTTTTCTTTCTTCTATTTCTACTTCTGTCCTTTTCTTTTGTTTCTCTGTTGTTTTGCAGGTGGTGGTGGCAGAGGGATGAAGTCAATGGCACACCTGCCGATGTGGTGAGGCTGTTGTGGGAAAAGGGGGCTAGTGTTTTTATTTTTTTTTAAAGTTTTGGGCTATTGGGCTTTTAGGATTTTTTTGTATTTGGGCTATTATATTTAAAAATGGACTTTGATATTAATGGACTTTTTATTTATTTTTATTTGTTTATTTTTTCTTGGGCCGGACGAAATTGGGTCCCTACACTTCTGTTGGAAAAATATTTGGTTTGAAAACAGTTTTCTTGCATAGTAAAAATTTAAAATTTTGAAAGTTGACTCAGTTTGTGATATTTATAGCAATAAACCCTAAGCGAATTCATACATGTGTTTTCGGCTTAGCAGATGTTCGCTGTTCCCGACTTTCAACCAAATGATCTTCTCTGTTATTCTCGTACCACGAACTACTTTGAGTGTGGGCTCAAACTAGTTTAATTGAAATAGAAAAATAGAGAAAGTTTTCTCTCTTTTAATAAATTCTTTTTTCTTTAATAGAAACTGGTAAAATTGTTATTTTGGAAAAATATATCTAATAGTTGAGAATAAATTCTCTCTATTTTTTAGTAGAGTAATGTAAACTGGAAAATATATAGGGTTTTTCTATATGTTTTTACCACCTTTTAAATTAACTATTATGTTTATCTCGAGTAATTATTATTGCAATAAGTGAAATTTACTTAATTAGTAATTTTAGACATGAATTTAGAAAGTATGTGAAATTATGCTTAATTACATTATTTTCATGCATATTTTGTATTTATTCATGTTACTTTATTAATGTATGTACTTTATTAATGTATGTACTTTTCACTATGTAGGAAGTCTATCGGAGACATGATTTAAATAAATAAAAGATGGTCATGCACAAATTATCAATGTGGACGGCAAGACCATGCAATTTTAGGCTTGGGGTTGACTACTTGACCTAGTAAAAAAGGTGATAAAAGATCGACATGTTTGCTAAGTTATTGGTCTAAAAAAACTATCCAACAAGGGGAATTAAAAGCCCAATTTTGGCACTTGATTGAAGGACCCTACAATTGGAAAATAAACAGAATTTAGCCCAACAACTTTCCTGTTGAAACCTTCCACTCTATAGCTATTTTTAGCTTGAAATTCAAATTCAAATTGAAAAGACTTGGTAATCCATTTTCCTTGAAGCATGGCTAGCCACATGAGAGAGGGAAGGAAGGAAATTTAAACCTATTTTTAGTAAACTCAAACCCTTACCTTTACCTATAAATACCTTGCCATTCCTCACTTTTCCATTATCCCTCATTTCTCAACACTCCTCTCTCACTCACTCTAGTTTTTCGTTTATCCCCTCTCCCTTCTTTAGCCTTAAAAGCTTTGTCAAAAGAACTCTTTAGTCGACTATTTTCTAAACCCTTAGCAAAAGAAGCTTCAATCAGAATAGAGGAGCACTTCAGTTAGAATAGATCCGAAAGCCTGCTGAACTGAGTCTACTTTTTCCTCTTGATTATTTATTTTAACATGTTTGCTTTGAGTTTTATGCGTTTGACATAAACTATGAAGTTTTAAAAATCCTATTTGCTAGGATAATTATATTAATTTAATAAGATTTATCTAATTCATGTTAACATGTCTTGTACCTCAGTCGATTATGTTTTGAATTAATATCATGATGTTTTTCATTCATACGTGATTTGGTGCACTCAATTAGCTAAGTGATCCTAACCAGACAACGACTAGTAGGCGCATAATTGAAAAGTACAATGCTTAATTTAGGTCATTAAAACCGACTAAGTTAAGGCTCATAATATCTTTAGTTAGCTTTATTATCTTGCATGGTTTTTAGATTTATGTAATTAAACGATTGCAAACGTAAATGTCCCTGTGACCTTACATAAATTCTAAGAAACCCTTAGTCTAATATGATCAGTAACATGCATCAGTAACATGCATATTTAACTAAGTAAAAGATCCGAAAGGGCTTAATTTGGTTTCCAAATCCATAAGAGATCGAGTTGCCATGGAAGTAATTCTGAACATGTTATCATGATGAAAGTAAGTAGATTTGATTAATATAATTATCCTACCCCATTTAATGTCGATTGTTATTGTTGCTAAAGCCTTCATTCATACATTTAGGTAAATTGCATTTAGATTAGAAATTGCATTAGGGATCACTCTTGCATTTAATTAATGTAATCATCACTATCCAGATTTATTGAGTTTTTTTTACATCAAATTGTTAATTATAATTTTGCAATTAATTGTTTAAGCTTATATAGTCCCTGTGGAGACAATAACTCATTTTTACTTATTACTTGAACGACTATGTACATTTGCGTAAACACGTTACAATTCATTACAAGTAATAATCTCTCAAAATTGTATATCATGCCCTACTTGTGCCATCTATTTATAAGAAGATAAGGTAGAACCCTTTTTGAGTTATTGTGGTTTATTTCAAATAGAAAAATAACTTCCTACTTAGAGTAGGAGTGGGGTGGATGACACACCCTAGTATTCTTACTAGGGTTGTGTAACACGCCAAACGTGATCATTTAGAAAGATCCAAATATGACGTGTTACTACTTAGTAAACATCTATCTTTAAAATTGTTTCTGACATAAACGTTGTAAAACTATAGTGTTTGAGTTATCTTTAATACAATGGAAGAAATAAAGAATAAGCCAAATGGCGAACAAGTTATTATAAGATATCTTTATCAACCAAAATATGATACTTTAAAATTGTTCCATAACTTTAATAAAACTTTCGTAGTTTTTCAAACATAGGTTTATATACAAATCCTTCTCAAAATACAACTATTATCACCCCCATTTATCATGCATAGTACTAATAAGTAGATATCTCACAACAGCAGATGTCCTCTGGCGTAGTCTTACAGAAAGTCTTCATTCAACAACAAGCTTGAGAAAGAAAGGGTAACTGAGGAAGTTCAAAAAAACTTTGTGAGTTCCACGGAAATCTTAAATAAAAATACTAATAACACATTTCAATCTTGCAAAGGAATCACTCATAACTACAGAGTATGCCTATTGGCAAACATAGAACTTAAACAGGCTCAGTACGCCAATGGCATGTCACATGGGCGAATTCTATACGCCAAATCAATCATAACATAGACATTCCATTTTTGTGCTAGCCATATACCTAGAATTTTAGAGTCAGATTCGTATCAGATGTTTCTATTTCATTCATATAAATTCTCTCCTTATATCTCCCCATTCCAGAATCATTCAGTAGCATGTTTAATTATGTTATGTCAATCCATTTTGCAATATATATCTGCCCTATCGAAGGCTACACAACATATTTCTTTTAACTCTACTCCATATATCAGTTCATCCCATATCATTCATATTAAAAGCAAATGGTAGTGAATTAACATGCAAATGGTCCATAGTTCTTATCTCGGACATACAGAACTCAGACTAATGACTCTGGACAGACAACCATTATTCACACACACAGACATTAGTCATCCTTTATAGAATAAGAATACTTACCTTACAATATTATAAAGTAAAGATAATCACAACAGATAAAAGTAAGAAGGAACTCACTAGAAAAATAGCAAAGTTTAATTAGTATGTTTTTTGCCTTTGTCACTCGGACATTCGATAGTGTCTTAAGCTAAAAATAAGGGTATTTAAACATATCAGATTACTACATCGAATCTAAACATGCATACACGAAACATTAACACTTAACCCAGAACAAGGAAGTTTCTTTCCTTATACACCAGTCTAACACTTAAGCATGCATAGTTTTTCCTTTATCCATATGAACTCCACATCCTTCTATAGTTGCTTTGTCAAGGGTGTTGTTATGGTGGCGAACCCTTCTACGAACCTACAATAGTACCATGCGAGCCCCAGAAAGCTTTGCATTTCAATAACACTCTTTGGCGATCTCCACTCTAGAATTGCCTCGATCTTTTTTGGTTCTATACAAACCCCCTATACTGAGACCGCATGACCAAGATTGCTGCCTCCCTTAGCCAAAATTCACACTTCCTAAGTTTCATGAAAAATTGCTTCTTTCGCAGAATTTGTAACACAGTCCGTAGGTGAGCATCATGTTTTTCTTTGGTTCGAAAGTGCACCAAAATTTCATCTATGAAGACCACCACACACCGATCCAAATACTCATGGAACACTCAATTCATCAAGTCCATGAATGAAGCAGGTGCATTTGATAAACCAATGGACATGACCAAAATTTCATAGTGCTCATACCTTGTTCCAAATGTTATCTTTAAAACATATGATTCATTCACCTTTAATTGGATCTATATTGCAAGTCTATGTTGGAGAACATTGTGGCACCTCGTAGTTGGTCTAACAGATCATCAGTTCGTGTCAGTGGGTACTTGTTCTTACTAGTCAATTTGTAAATGTCAAATCTGTAATAAATAGAATGTATGGGAACAAATAATAGCCCTTACAGCCATAAGCTTAAACTAAAGTTTAATTTTCTCCAGTATACTACCCTTAAGCGGACTATTTGTTTACAACAAGTCACTTAAAGTTTAGCTAAGGGCTAACTATTTTGAACATCCAGACCCTAAATACGTCATCTAGTTACACCATGATTTATCTTGAGGTGTAACAGCCTATTTCTCAATGTTGACGAAAATAGTGATTTTGGGGCCACAAAATTGGCAAGTGAATTTGTTAATATTATTATTTAATATTTACTAGTCAAATAAAGTATTATAATAAATTTTGATTTGATAATTTATGTTATTTGAATGAATAATTAGGTTCAAGTGGTAAATC
Source organism: Gossypium longicalyx (assembly GCA_025698465.1). NCBI lineage: Eukaryota > Viridiplantae > Streptophyta > Magnoliopsida > Malvales > Malvaceae > Gossypium > Gossypium longicalyx. Next base: position 56,026,849 of record CM046996.1, read on the forward strand.
ATTAAAGTCAAGTGGTTTTGAAAAATGAGATTTTGAGACCCCGTTTCTATAAATCGAGCCCACAAATATTTTATTAAATATTTACAGAGTGTTATTAAGGTTATATTAAAATTTGGTTAAGAAATTTTAACATTTAAATGGTTAATTGTACCATTTAACATTTAAAGATGCAAAAGTTGAATTCTATATGTTAAAGGGGTTAAATGGCCATGAAATCTTAAATTAAAGGGCTTGGTGGATAATTGTACCATTTAACATTATAGTGGATGGTTTTGATGGCAAATTCCATGAAATTTAATTAGTTATTAAAGGATAAAATCGTAATTAACAAGTTTATAACATAATTAAAAACAAAACAATTGTTGTCATCTTCTCCAATTGTGTTTTTCACAACTAAAAACCATTGGAGAAGAATGAAGCTTTCGGTCAAGCATGGTTGATTTGCATGGTTGGAGATTTTTTCTCGGTTTTAGTAATTTTTATGTTTTTGAGCTTGTATTAGCTTAATTTAGCTAACCCGAGGGTCAATTTATAAAGCTATTAAAATTTTAAGGACTTTCCATGAATGATTTAAGTGTGTTTATGGATTTAATTGATAGATTATTAAGTTTGGTTGTTAAATAGAAGTATTTTGTTAAGTGATTTTTAGTAATTTTAATGTTAAAGGATTAAATTGTTAAACAGTAAAACTTATGGGATTTAGTGTAAAGCTTTGATGATTATGGGCTCATATATCAATAAGAGCTTCTAGCTTGGTTGATAGTAAAAAAAATGGTACAAAATTTCAAGTTTCGGGTTTAAGGGCTAAATTGAATAAAAGGTAAATTGGGGGTAATTTTGTAATTTCACAATAATATGGATTATAAGTTTGAATTAGATATTTTAAGTTATTTTAATTGTTTAATTGAAATAAATTACTATTTAGATCAAGAAACGACTCAAACAAATACCAATCATAGAAAAGCTAAAATAGCGGGCTATTGTTGGTTCACATTAGGGTATCGTTTTGGTACAGGTAAGTTTGTACTATATGTAATATGTTAAGTTAAATTTCTTAATAATCGTGCTATTTCAATAATTGTGGTGTTTGTTATTTTGAATTTTGATTGATGAAAAATTAATAATGAGATTGGATTGAATTGAATTAGAGATAACGATTTAGGCTTTGTGTGTAACACCCCTAACCCGTCTCCATCACTGGATTAGGGTTATGGAGCATTATCGAACATTTGGAATAAAATTTAACATTCTAATTGTTAAAAACCAATCAAACATATGCACTTGGTCCCTAAATCAAGCCTTCGAGGCCTTAAAAATAGCTTAGAAGCAATTCGGGACTAATTTGAAACAAAACAAAAGATTTGGGAAAAGTTACAAAATTTTGAAAATAGAGGTCACACGGCTGTGTGACATACCCTAAGCCATGTTACAATTGAACAAAGGGACACACGGCCGTGTCCCAGCCCGTATCTCCACCCGGCAACTCACTGAGTTGGGTCACACGGTCGTGTCGCAAGCCGTGTGCCAGATCGTGTAACTCTCTAACTTGTTACACACGGCCATGTCGCAGGCCGTGTGCTAGGCCTTGTAACATAATGACTTGATACATTAGGAATTTACAAATGACACACAGATGTGTGCGTCACACGGCCATGTGACAGCTCATGTCCTAGGCTGTGTGATTCACATTTTGACACTAAAAACATGTCATTTAAAAGCCAAAACACACCTAACCATTCCTTCCATTTGTGCACATATTCAATTGACCTCAACATTATTCAAACACTCATAAACATACTATTTCAAACATCCTATTTTGTCTAACCAATATGCCACTCAAAAGCACCACATGTATATATCAAAACATCATTAATCAACAAATCAATATGACTATGCTTCAAGCACAAAACCTAGTTCATTTATCTACCAAATGATATCATCAATGACCATTTACATGCCATTACAACATACCAAAAATAGTCTTATAAACAAGCACTTAAGAATTACCAAAATGACCTAACTTTTCAAAGTTCCAAATCTCATCAAACCAAACATAAACTTCAAAAGCATATACATACCTAATCAACCATTAAACATTCAAGAACTACCATAACAAAAGGGTCCTATACATGCCATTTATAACCTTGGCCAAAACACACAAAAACTACCAAAATGGTTGTTGGATAGTGTGATTGATCCCCGACAAGCTTTCAACTGATTGAGCTTCTGATAATCTATAAAATAAAGGAAAGTAACTACGTAAGCAGCAAGTGCATAGTAAGCTCATATAAACTCAAACAAAACTTACAATTTCCTTAGTACAAACTATAAAATATGCATAATGTCATTACCAAGACCATAAGCTTAGCAAAAGCCTATACAAGCACCATCAAACTCACAAGTTAGTATATTCATCCATGATACATATGAGTTCAATCATATAGTAAGTAAATTTCATATACACATCATTTAACTCATTAACCTTTTCATAATATCATGAACCATTTCAATTGTATGCTTACCATACCATTTCCTTTACTTACCCATTGAACCATCTAGAATTGTATCGGATATTCAGGAGTGATCACACACATAGTGTGCCTTTCCATATAACCGTAATCTTTCCTTTACAATAGTGCTCACATGAGCTGTGGATCGAAATGTTAGCTACACGATGCTACTCACATGAGCTGTGGAGAATCCCGCAACAAATAAAATGCCTCAACCACCGGTAGGACATTCAAGACTAGCACCCGAAACATGAAATCCCTAATGACATGTCATTCGTATCCTAAGAATTCTTAAGGTTCAAACGGGATTCATTATCCATCAATTATTCAAAACATCGATTCATAAGCATTTTCAAGTGCGTTTATATTGACACAATATAGTACATAATCAATTTAGCTATCATTAATATAATTATAATTCATACGAACTTACCTCGATAATTATGGTCGTAGGAGTAGAATTTGAAACTAATTCGAAACTTTTGCCTTCTCTCAATTTAAGTCCGATCGTGGTTTATCTTGATTTAAATAGATAATTTCATTCAATTAAGTACTTCAAGTATCCAATTCAATCCATAACTCATATTTATGTAAAATTACAAAATTATCCCTAATACTTTAACTTTTCACAATTTAATCATTAAGCTCATAACTTAAAATTTAAAAAATTTAATCCTTCATACAAGCTAGTCGAATTTCTTATGTACTCATATCATGTAACACCCCTAACCCATAACTGTTGCCGGAATAGGTTAAGAGGCATTACCAGACTTGCAACTCAATTCAAAACATACACTTTACAAATTTCATTACCTTTCAATAACCATCAATCATTCACATTCAAAATATACTTAAATCAATCAAACAAAGTCTTAATTATGCATTTGGGGCTAAATTACTAACATACAAAAATTTCAGAAACTTATAAAATTTTCAACATTTCAAGTACCACACGCCCGTGTGTCTAAGCGGTGGCAAAATAGGGCATACATACTGACTTGCATCACACGGCCAGAGACACGCCCGTGTGCCTTGGCCGTGGTCAAAACTGACTTGGGTCACACGGCCGACCACATGCCCGTGTGCCAGCCAGTGTGCCACACACAACCAATAGACACCCCCGTGTGTCTAGGCCGAGTCAAAAATGTAAGGTATACTGACTTTAATTCGTAGGGTACCCCAGGGGACACACGGCCGTGTAACATGACCGTGTGTCACACACAGCTGAGACACACGACCGTGTCCCTACCTGTGTGGACAAAAATAGGCCATTTGTGCCACCCTAAAACATAAACATTTACAATCCCATTTGGCCACAAATATGCAACTCAATTGGCAACCAAATTAACCAATTCAATATACATTATAAGCCATATCCAAGCTTACCATTTACACATCCAAATACCAACATAACCACATATACAACTCATTCTTCTAATACCTATATATCAAGACTTCTTTTGCATAATTTCATTCAAATATTACCATATCAAAACATACTATCATTAAGCACATATATGCAATCCAAATATGATACCAAAATAAGCCAATTCATATGGATTAACTTATATACAAGTTCATTCTCCAACCATAATACCAAAACATAACTATTACAATCAAACTAGCCTATACATGCCATATTTACATAAGTTCACAAGTTCAAAATACCAATCGGAAATTGAATAGTGTGACGTGCATCTCTGACTTGTCTGAAACGAGCGAGCTAACAAACCCTATAAGACATAGAAAACGAAACAGAGTAAGCTTATAGCTTAGTAAGCCCGTATAATATAGAATATAAACTTACCATTTATAAACTATCAAGCAATAATAAAAATTCCAACAATTCAATTTAACCATCACCTAATCACAAATATCCATCACATGTCAGTTATCTAACAAATACATAAATCCAGCTACTAGTACTATACTTTATATCAATACTAAAATCACAAATCAAGTATTTAACTCTTATAACCTGTAACTTACCCGAATAACCAATATTGAAGCCCGTGGAACCTATTAGAACTTCAAAGGATAATCAAGTGAACAATGTCAATAATCCGTCTATTCATCATCATACATGCTCTTTCGAGTCATGGTTGGTAAGCTCTTTCGAGCTGAACAGTAATAATGAGCTGAAATGGTAAGCTCCAATGAGCTAAAACGGTAAGCTCTAATGAGCTGAAACGGTAAGCTCCAATGAGCTGTGGTGAATCCGCAACAAATGCAGGAGCTCAACCAATATGGTAATCTCAGTAACACGTCACTCGTATCCAATGAATTCACATAGTTCAAACGGGGATCGGTAACCAATTCAATATAGTAATAAGACATTTATAATTTATTTATCACAAATATACATACTCCATTCAATAATCACAAGTATAGAAAATCTCAATTCTAATTATAGGAACTTACCTCGTATTTGCTCATATAACTGTCGTCTTACTCGTCTATCTTTCGTTTCCCCCGATCTAATTCCGGTATTTGTTTATCTTGATCTAGATGAGCAAAAATAACTTGGCCGCACCTTGCCCTAATAATGGTGACTCTTTCTTGCTAAAATCAGCATGAAGAATATGAATGAACCATAATATGATTTTTGTTTTAATTAATCTATACTTATTAAGCCATTTACAAAATTAACCTTTATTAAAACATATAAAAATCATTAAAATTATGGACATAATTGTCCACTAACATTGACAAGGGTATATTTAAAACATAAGGACTTCTAATATTAATTTCATAGCCATTTGAGTCATTTAACTAATAGATCTCATATTTTACGCGTTACGCGATTTAGTCCTTTTTACTGAATTAATCATTTAAACAGCAAAATTTCTGAATGAAACTTTCACGTAATTAATCTATCATGCTGTAAACCTTATAAAAATAATAAAATAGATATTTTGACTTCGAATTTGTGGTCTCGAATCACTATTCTGATTTAACCTAAAAATGGGTTCTTACTACTCTCCCCCTTAAGGATTTTTGTCCCTGAAAATCTTACCGGTAAAGAGGTTAGGGTACTATTTTTGCATAGCTTCCTCGAGTTCCCACGTAGCTTCCTCAATTACATGTTTATGCCAAAGAACCTTCACAAGAGCTATATGTTTATTCCTCAATTCTTTAATCTCCCACGCCAAAATCCTGATCGGTTCTTCGTTATACAATAAATCAAACTCTATCTCTACATCAACGGAAGAAATCGCATGTGACAGATCCGATCTATATCGATGTAGCATCGAAACATGAAAAACATTATGTACCTTTTCTAGTTCAAATGGTAACGATAGTCGATAAGCTATAGGCCCTATTCTTTCAACAATTTCATACTGCCTGATAAATCGCAAACTCAATTTTCTTTTACAGCCGAAACGGAGAATATTTTTCCATGGTGACACTTTTAAAAACACTCTATCTCCGACTTGAAATTCAAACTCTTTATGTTTCAAATCCACATAGGATTTCTTTCGATCTAAAGTTTCTTTTAAGCTGTCATGAATTATTTTCACTTTTTCTTTAGTCTCTTTGGTCAATTCAACCCCGTGAATCTTTTTCTCACTCAATTAAGTCTAATATAACGGTGTTCGACACTTGCGACCATATAAATATTTGTATGGTGCCGTCTTTATACTCGTTTGGAAATTTTTGTTATAAGAAAAATCAATCAAAGGCAAGTATTTCTCCCAGCTACCTTCAAACTCAAGAATGCAACCTCAAGTATCTGTATAACTCTTTCAGACTGACCGTCTGTTTAGGGATGAAAAGTTGTGCTGAACTTCAATTTTGTTCCAAGAGCTTCTTGTAATTTCTTCCAGAATCTTGACGTCAATCTCAAATCTCTATCGGAGATAATAGACAGTGGTACACCATGTAATCGTACAATTTCAGACACGTACAATTCAACTAATCTACCCAGAGAGTAATCCGTACGTACCGGTATGAAATGAGTAGATTTTGTTAGTCGATCAATGACAACCCAGATAACATCTTTCTTTTTCAGAGTTAGGGGTAGTCCCGATACGAAATCCATAGTGACTCTATCCTATTTCCATTTTGGAATCATCACTGGCTGTAATAAAACTAACGGTACTTGATGTCCGGCTTTTACTTGCTGACAAATTAAACATCTCGATACAAACTCTGATATATCTCATTTCATTTCTGACCATCAGTACAACTGTTTCAGATCGTTATACATCTTGGTACTACCCGGATGAACAGAAAAACGACTACTGTGTGCTTCATGTAGAATTTTCTGAATAAGCTTTGTATTTTTTGGTACACAAATACTACTTTGGAACATTAAACCATCATCGGTTCCAATATGAAATCCTGAATCAGAATTTAACTCACATTGAATTCGTTTAGCTTGTAGTTCACGATCATTTTTCTGAGCTTCAAATATTTGTTGCAGGTATACCGATTTAACTTTCAATTCAGCTAAAATAGACCCGTCATCACAAATCATCAACTGAGTATTCATAGATCGTAACGAAAACAATGATTCTCGGCTCAGGGCATCAGCAACTACATTAGCTTTTTCCGGGTGATAATCAATCACAAAATCATAATCTTTCAATAACTCGAGTCATCTTCGTTGTCGCAAATTCAAATCCTTCTGTGACATTAGATATGTCAAGCTTTTATGATCCGTATAAATATGGCACTTTTCACCATATAAATAGTGTTGCCAAATCTTCAATGCAAATACAATTGCAGCCAACTTTAAATCATGCGTCAGATAGTTCTTTTCATGCAATTTTAGCTGTCGAGAAGCATAAGCAATAACTTTTCCATCTTGCATCAAAACACACCCCAATCTATTTAATGACACATCACTATAAATCACGTACTCTTTACCCAATTCAGGTTGAACCAAAACCGGTGCTTCTGTTACCAGTGCTTTCAACTGTTTAAAACTCTGTTGACACTTTTCTGACCATTCAAACTTTACATATTTTTGTAGCAGTCGAGTGATTAGCGTCGCAATCATTGAAAATCCTTTCACAAATCTTCGATAATATCCCGCTAAGCCTAGAAAACTACGAACTTCAGACACATTTTTTAAAGGTTTCCAATCAACAATAGTAGAAATCTTACTCGGATCAACTCTAATACCGTCGGCTGAAACAATATGCCCCAAAAATCCAACCTTTTTAAGCCAGAACACACATTTACTAAACTTTGCAAACAACTACTTATCACATAGAGTTTGTAACACAATTCTCAAGTGCTCAGTATGCTCAATTTCATTTCATGAATAGATCAGAATATCGTCAATGAATACCACAACAAATCTATCTAAAAACGGTCTGAATATACGATTCATCAAGTCCATAAAAATGGCAGGAGCATTAGTTACACCAAAAGGCATAACAAGGAATTCATAATGGCCATACATTGTTCTAAAAGCGGTTTTCGGCACATCCAACTCTTTAACTCGTAACTGATAGTAATCTGATCTCAGATCAATCTTTCAGAATACTGTAGCCCCTTTCAGCTGATCAAATAAGTCATCAATCTGCGATAGATGGTATTTGTTCTTTATTGTCACTTTATTCAACTATCTATAGTTAATACACATGCGCATCGTGCCATCTTTCTTTTTCACAAACAAAACTGGTGCACCCTAAGGAGAATAACTCGATTGTACAAAACCTCTGTCTGTCAATTCTTGCAACTAAGCTTTCGACTCTTTAATTTTGTTGGAGCCATTCTGTACGGAGCTATCGATATCGGAGTTGTTCCCGGTATTAACTCAATACCAAATTCGACTTATTTGATCAGGGGCAATCCTGGTAATTCTTTTGGAAATACATCCGAGAACTCACAAACAACAGGTACTGATTCAATCTTTGATTCTGACACTTTCGTATCCGGTACGTATGCAAGATATACATCATAGCCCTTTTTAAAATATTTCTGAGCTAAAATAGATTATATCACCACTGGTAATTCACTCGAATCATTAGACTCAATCCAAAGAATCTCAGCATTTTGACTTTTCAATTCGATAGTCTTTTGTCTACAATTCACAACAGCATTGTGCATAATCAGCCAGTCCATACCCAGAATCACATCAAACTCATCGAATGGTAAAAGCATCAAGTCAGCTCAAAAACAGTAACTCCAGATCATCAGAGGACAATTCTTACAAATTTTGTCAACTAAAACAAACTTGCCTAAGGGGTTCAATACTTTAATTACAAACTCTGTAGACTCAACATGTAAACTCCTTTTAAATACTAAATTCATACAGATATATGAATTGGTTGATCCAGGATCTATCAACGCAACTATATCAGTATCAAAAAGAGAAAAAGTACTGGTACTAATGATGCTTCCTCTCGTGCATGTATAGCATAAGCCCTGGCAGGTGCTCGTGCCTCGGATCTCACATCCAAATCTCTCGTAGTACCTCGATTACCACTCACATTTTCGGTGTTTCAAAGTTGCCTCCCTCTAGTAGTCTTATTGCTTTTTTTTTATTGGTTGTTCTCTTTCAGCTGTGAACTTTTCTAGACAATCATGGAGAAAATGATCAAAAGATCTACATTTAAAACAAGCTCTGCTCACTAATCTGCATTCACCGTAATGTCACTTATTGCAATATTTACATTTAGATCCAATGTGTCTAACACTTCCCACACTGGCCACAGATGTCGCCTGAGGTTTTGAACTTGCTTGTCTCGCATTTCTATCTCTAATAGAAATTCCCGCAGGGGCTGTAGAACGAGGATGATATTCTCTAAATTTCTTTGATGTTGGCTAATGTGATTTGCCTGTAAATCTTTTTCTAGACTTTCTAGCTTCAGTATCGGCTTTTCTTTTCTCTTTACAAAGCTCTTCAACTTTACAGGCTCGGTCAAACAGAACAACAAACTCTTTAAGCTCAAGAATTCCAACCAACACTCTAATTTCTTCATCCAATCCATCCTCGAATCTTTGACACATTATAGCTTCAGAAGAAACACATTCAAGAGAATATTTTCTAAGTCGTACAAAATCTCATTCATATTCTGTAACTAATATACGACCCTGCTTCAATTCAAGGAATTCTTTTCTCTTCTGATCAATGAACCTTTGACTAATATATTTCTTTCTAAATTCAACTTAAAAGAAATCCCAAGTGACTTGCTCCGGCAGAACTATGGATATCAAGGTATTCCACCACTAATATGCAGAATTTCTCAACAATGATACAACACACTTCATACATTCTTCGGGTGTGTAGGACAATTCATCAAACACCCAAATTGTGTTCTCAAGCCAAAATTTTGGCCCTCTCAGGGTCATCATTAGTAGTGGCTCTAAATTCCTCAGCTCCATGTTTCTGAATTCTATCAACAGGTGGTCTATTTAATCGCAAATGATCGATACCTTAAGGAACTACTAGGATCGATTAGGGAACAGGTGAGGGTGGAGATTGCAAAACAGCCAAATTCGTTTAAATGTACTATGCAAACCATTCATTTAATATCTGAAAGAAGGCTTCTTTAGCCTCACCCTCGTGACTACTTGTCACAGGTCTAGATTCAGTAGGCGCTGTTCTTTGAGCGGAAGCCGGCGCGTTACTTTTTACATCATCTGCTACAGCTCATTCGGGATTCATTACAATATGAAAACACATTTAAGAACGTCAGGAGTCATCACACTATCACAGTTTTAAATATGGCATGTATAGCTAGACTCACATACGCTACGTTAGTCCTAGAATCGACTAAACCGTAGCTCTCATACCAATATATGTAACACTTCTAACCCGTAACTGCCGCCAGAATAGGTTAAGAGGCATTACCAGACTTGTAACTCAATTCAAAACATCCATTTTACAAATTTCATTACCTTTCAATAACCATCAATCATTCACATTCAAAATATACTTAAATCAATCATACAAAGTCTTAATTATGCATTTGGGGCTAAATTGTTAACATACAAAAATTTCAGAAACTTATAAAATTTTCAACATTTCAAGTACCACACACCTGTGTGAATAGGCCATGTACCTCACACGACATTAGACACGCTCGTGTGTTTAAATCGTGACAAAACAGGGCATACATACAGACTTTCATCACACGGCCAGAGACACGCTCATGTGCCTTGGCCGTGGTCGAAACTGACTTGGGTCACACAGCCGACCACATGCTCGTGTGCCAGCCCATGTGCCATACACGACCAATAGACACGCCCGTGTACCTTGGCCGTGGTCGAAACTAACTTGGATCACACGGCCGACCACATGCCCCTGTGCCAGCCCGTGTGCCACACACGACCAATAGACAAGCCCGTGTGTCTAGGCCGTGTCAAAATTGTAGGTTATACTGACTTTAATTCGTAGGGAACCCCAGGGGACACACGGCCATGTAACATGACCATGTGTCACACACAGCTGAGACACATGCCCGTGTCCCGGCCCGTGTGGACAAAAATAAGCAATTTGAAAAGCCAAATTTGCCACCCTAAAACATAAGCATTTACAATCACATTTGACCACAAATATGCAACTCAATTGGCAACCAAATTAACCAATTCAATATACATTATAAGCCATATCCAAGCTTACCATTTACACATCCAAATACCAACATAACCACATATACAACTCATTCTTCTAATACCTATATATCAAGACTTCTTTTGCATAATTTCATTCAAATATTACCATACCAAAACATACTATCATTAAGCACATATATGCAATCCAAATATGATACCAAAATAAGTCAATTCATATGGTTTAAATTATATACAAGTTCATTCTCTAACCATAATACCAAAACATAACTATTACTATCAAACTAGCCTATACATGCCATATTTACATAAGTTCATAAGTTCAAAATACCAATTGGAAATTGGATAGTGTGGCGTGCAACTCCGACTTGTTTGAAACGAGCGAGCTAATAAACCCTATAACACATAGAAAACGAAACAGAATAAGCTTATAGCTTAGCAAGCCCGTATAATTTAGAATATAAACTTACCATTTATAAACTATCAAGCAACAATAAAAATTCCAACAATTCAATTTAACCATACCTAATCACAAATATCCATCACATGTTAGTCATCTAGCAAATACATAAAGCCATCTACTAGTACTATACTTTACATCAATACTAAAATCACAAATCAAGTATTTAACTCGTATAACCTGTAACTTACCCGAATAACCAATATTTAAGCCCGTTGAACCTATTAGAACTTCAAAGGATAATCGAGTGAACAATGTCAATAATCCGTTAATTCATCATTATACATGCTCTTTCGAGTCATGGTTGGTAAGCTTTTTCGAGCTGAACAGTAAGCTCTATTGAGCTAAAACGGTAAGCTCTAATGAGCTGAAATGGTAAGCTCCAATGGGCTGTGGTGAGTCCGCAACAAATGCTGGAGCTCGACCAATATGGTAATCTCAGTAACATGTCACTCGTATCCAATGAATTCACGCAGTTCAAACGGGGCTCGGTAACCAATTCAATATAGTAATAAGACATTTATACTTTATTTATCACAAATATACATACTCCATTCAATAATCACAAGTATAGAAAATCTCAATTCTAATTATACGAACTTACCTCGTATTTGCTCGTATAACCGTCGTCTTACTCATCTATCTTTCGTTTCCCCCGATCTAATTTCGGTATTTTTTTATCTTGATCTAGATGAGCACAAATAGCTTGGCCGAACCTTGCCCTAATAATGGTAACTCTTTCTTGCTAAAATCAGCATGAAGAAGATGAATGAACCATAATATGATTTTTGTTTTAATTAATCTATACTTATTAAGCCATTTACAAAATTAACCTTCATTAAAACATATAAAAATCATGCAAATTATGGACATAATTGTCCACTAACATTGACAAGGGTATATTTTAAACATAAGGACTTCTAATATTAATTTCATAGCCATTTGAGTTATTTAACTAATAGATCTCATATTTTACGCGTTACGCGATTTAGTCCTTTTTACCGAATTAATCATTTAAACAGTAAAATTTCTTAACGAAACTTTCACGTAATTAATCTATCATGTTGTAAACCTTATAAAAATAATAAAATAGATATTTTGACTTTGGATTTGTGGTCTCGAACCACTATTCTAATTTAACCTAAAAACGGGTTGTTACATATCAACCCACTTAAATCATCATTTCATAATATTACCATGAAATTTTACTATTTTCACAAATAACTCCCTAAGCACAATTTCACCAGGAAGTATTTAACAAAACATGTTTGTTTAACAAATAATGTTAATAATCTATCAACTAACATCAAAACCTATTCAAAAACAACCATGGAAAGTCCCTCAACTTTTAACAGTTTTGCAAATTAACCCCGGAGCTAGCTAGATTAAGCTAATACGATCGCAAAAACATAAAAATAATTAAAAACAGGATCAAAATCACATACCATGCAAGGTAAAAGCTTCGCCAAACTTTAAAGCCCTAAAAATAGTGTTTTCTCTTCAATTTTCAATGGAGAAGACAACTAGAGAAGATGGTATCAGTTTTATTTTATTTTATTTTAAGATTATTTATTAAATTACCACTTTACCCTTAGTTATTAAATTATAAATTAACAAAATCTTACCCATAATTGCCCACTAAATTAAAGAATGGTATAATGGCTTACTAGATCTTTTAGATTTCCTTTCCATAGTCATTTAGCCCTTTAAACTAATAGATACTCACTTTTGCAACCTTTACAATTTAGTCATTTTTACCTAATTAACCATTTAGACATTAAATTTTATTAACGAAACTTTAATATGACCTTAATATAATCTCGTATACATTAAATTAATAATAAAATAACCACACACTCACCGAAATTATGGTCCCAAAACCACTGTTTCTGACACCACTAAAAATGGGTTGTTACATTGTGCCTAACAGGCTTCATGCTGGTGTACTAATTCAGGCTTTATGCCTAGCAAGCTTCAAGCCGATGAATTGAATCAGGTCTTGGACCTAGTAGGCTTCGTGCCAGTGTATTGAATTAGGTAATTTATACTAAAAATGTTATGACAAGTATCCGGTGATATGAGTTTAAGTTCAATGGGTAATTAAAGCTTTAATAAGTAATTGGATATGTGAGATGGACCATGATTTGGATTAATGATATGAATTATAGTGATATGTGCATTTGCAAGGAAAAGATGAATCATGATATACATAAGAGTAATGAGTTATGAAATTGAAATGTTTGATATGTTATACGCCTTGTTTGGTTGAATTTTTATATACACTGCTTCACGTATTAACCTTGTGAGGTGTTGAAAATATGCTATGCTATGCAACTCCAACAGGCTCAAAGGGATTGAGTGGAACTGCCTTTGTTTAATTTAATGCATTTGATAAATTTAAGTTGTTTATACAAAGTTACTAAGCATTAATTGCTTACGTAGTTGATTTTCTCTATTTCTGTAGGTCATTGGAATTGCGTCAAAGCACGATCACACTATCCATTGATCCATTTTGATAGATTTTGATTATTTTCGCAATGTTTATAAATGGCATGTAATAGGGTTATAAGTGTTGTCTTGGTGATTGGTTTGTTTTCAAATAGTGCCAAGTTCATTTATGTTTTTGCCTTTTATGAAGGCCTGGAAATGATTTGTATTCATATGAGATGATAGTAACTATACATACCCTAATGTGAGTAGGAAGAAGATGGTTGTGTGTTATGTTGTGATATGGTTATTTGGAATGTAAAAATCTAGATGTTGATTTGGTAGAATTTGAGTTGAGCCTAGCTTAGGCATGTTTTTTCTTTTTTTAAAAACTTATGTTATGATTTGTAAATGCATAGGTAAGTGTTTGCTTGTGAGATATATATTATGTGACAATTAATTAGGTGACTTATAACTACCTATAACAATGAGTAAAACCAATAATGTATATGTTTGTATGGTGAAGGTTTCAAGTATGTGAGAGGTTTGACATATTTTGAATTGATGATTTAGTAGTGATGCTTTTGAATGGCATATTGGTTAGAACATACAGGATGATTGAAATGGCATGTTTTGCATGTGTTTGATGCGTGTTTTGGTTATGTGTTTGTGTGGAAGAAAGATGTATTTTGGTATGTAGGCATAGGTCTTGAAATGCTTTGTTTTAGGGGCTCAATTTGGAGCACACGAGGTGTCACACGATCGTCTGCCACACATGGCGACTCTAATAGTCGTGTTACTTTACGACCATGTGTCCCATAGTTTTATTGCCCATACGGCTTGGGCTATGTCACACAGTCATGTGACCCTTGTTTCACATTTCATGTTTTGTTTGAACTTTCTGATTTGTTTCAAATTGGTCTCTAATTATTTCCAAACTATTTTTAGGGCCATTCAAGCTCGATTTAAGGCCTGTAAAAGTATTTATTTCATAACTAAATTATTTTATCGAATATAATTATGGGTTTAAGGTTTTATTTTGCATTGTAATGCTCTGTAACCCTAATCTAGTGCTGAAGACGGGTTAACGGTGTTACATGAGGTGAATCCTCCACTAGTACCCCCTTCTTATGTGCATCACTCTAACTGCCCGTGATCCTTGATCTTATCCCTATTTGGCTAGGTCCCTCCTCTAAGTCCTTAATCATCCTTGCAATTCCTGTAGACATCATACAACCCTTTTAAGTTCAAAAGAACTTAGTGAGTTCCTTTGTTGCACCATAATTAAACCCTATCACACGAAGGTAACAAATGTAAAGTAAACTAAACATAAATTACCCCTTGCTTGCTAAAGGTCAATGTTCTTTATTAGGATGGTAGTCTCTACCCGATCCTACAAGCTACTCGGCTTACTATAAGACCTTTCTCTGCTAGGACTCTACACAAGACTATATCCCAAATACTTTGCCATATCAGTGAAACCTATCCTTACTTCTTGTCTTTCCTTCATTACACTTTTCCCTCACTCTGGGTGTTTGTTATTCTCTATCTTACTTAATGGTACATTTGTTTACCGTCATGTACTCTTTTGTGGCTTTCTCATCTTTTTGCCCACGAGTTTTTAGGAAAAACTTTCATTGGCAAACTTCTATCTTTTTACACACTAGTCTTGAAGGACTTGTTGACATTTTCGTATTATGCTAACCTTCCACAGGCTTGGCACTCTAGCGAACCCATTCTCGTTTCACTTTATTGTTCGACGTGGTATAATTAATTCCAGTTACCCACCCATAACCTAAACATTTCCTGGGGACTCAATCATTCCATAAATGAAGGTCAGTCTGACTTGCTAAACCAATAGGTTATCGTCTATGCGACCATACAAGTCTATTATCTCACTTGCTTATCTCCTCCGTACGAGGCTATCATCTTGGTGGTAGACTTGCAATAGACTTTTCTCAAGGAGAAATTATCTTGATGACATACTGCCTCTTCTTACTTTTCCATAATTAGGCTGGCTCTCGCATGACTTATCATTCTCTAATTATTGTTGGGTATTCTCCCATGCCTTGTCAACTTCCACATCTATCCTTACCACTTTCATCATTTTTGGAAAATTCCTCAAGTTCCGCTCGCCACTACTTACACTTTCTTTCAACTCTTCTTCCATCTGCATGGTTTCTCATATTTGTCATAATGGCAGTGTACCCCTTACTTAAGGCCTTTTTAGATTTTCTACATTTTTTTCCTAGCAAGATCTATGGGTTGTCGTAGCTGAGCTATAGTCTTACACCCTTCTTACCTCATTTCCCTTGTTCTAAAAGATTTACCTCGTGCTTACTATCCCAGTGGACTCTATCTATGTTTACGGTCCCAACAGGATATCTCTTCTATGTTTACTATCCCAACAGACTATCTCTTCTATCTTTACTATCCCAACGGACTATCTCTTCTATGTTTACTATCCCAGCGAATTATCTCTTATGTATTTACTGTCCCAGCGGACTATCTCTTCTGTGTTTACTATCCCAACGGACTATCTCTGAGGATGCTATGGAGTCTCTTATCCATTGTCTTACACCGAGCTGTCATCCTAGCGTACTACCATATGATGTCATAGAGTCTTTCATCCATGATCTTACTCATTATACCTGGCTGCCATAGCATCTTTCATCTATAGTATTACACCGTATACCTTATACCTAGTACCATGTTGTCATGGCATTTTTCATCCATGGTCTTACATTACGTACCTCATACTAGACTGTCATAGCTTCTTCCATCTATGGTCGTACGTCATATATCGTCGTCACAGTGTCCCCCCAAAGGACCAGTCAATACTGTCGTCCCAGAAAATACTTTTCCATGATACTCATTTTTTGAATCCTATTCTCATTACCTCTTTTACACCACCTAACATTGATGCTCAAACACCATAGTATTCCTTTCATAAGGCCCAGAGCTTCACCCATGGAGATAACTAACAAGGTCACTCCTCATTTCCTTCCTAACTTCATCTATCCCATAGAGGTTTTTCCCACAGTTATCATGCATTCATGCACATATCATCATATTTCATGGCTACGTTGTGTACACCATACTATGACCATTTCATGCTTACTAACATGCATCTATGAATATTCATGTGATCATGCATTTCATGGCACACTCAGTCAACAGAGATCATTTTAGCAGATTTGGTGTAATACCCCTAACCCGTATCCATCGCCGGGATAGGGTTACAGAGCATCACCGTGCAAATTAGACATTACACATACATTTCATTCATTGGTATAAACATGATATAAACCATTCATTCATATACATATAGTCCCTAAATCGAGCTCTCGAGGCCCTAGAATTACACTAGAAATAATTAGGGACCAAATTGGAAATAATTGGAAAGTATAAGAAAAAGTTAGAAAAATTTGACTGTAAGGGTCACACAGCCGTATGGCCAGGCCGTGTGCCTTACACAGCTAAGACACACGCCCATGTCTTAGGCTGTGTAACAATCAAAATAGGGACACATGATTGTGTCCCAACCCGTGTCATTACCCGTGTAACTCTCTGAGTAGAGTCACACGGCCGTCTCACACGCCCGTATGCTAGACCGTGTAACTCTCGAAATAGCTTCACACGCCCATGTGCCAGGCCGTGTAACAGCCTGACTTGCATGCAAATAAACCTATAAGGGACACACGGTCGTGTCGCCAAGCCGTGTGTCACACACAGTTGAGTCACACGCCCGTGTCTCATGCCGTGTAGACATAAATTTGGCCAAAATCAAGCCATTTTCAACACCAACTCATGCAACCACCTAAAGGCATTTGGTACACATAATCAAGGTATCAAAACATGGCCAAAACCTACATGAAATGACCAATTTAATATTCCAAGATCATTCAACCAATATACCATACAAGGCACCTCAAATGCAAACATTCAAACTTACCTAAACATGTTTACTTTACCACATTTCAAACATACACAACTAGTTCATTACCATCTCAAAACATACGATATCTTAGCCATATTGAAACCATTTCAAACATAGAATTTTCACCATTCAAACATGCATCATAACATAGCCACATTACCCCATACTAATAAGGCACCAAAAGTGTACCAATACAAGCTGGATAGTGTGATAGATCTCCGACAAGCTTTTGATAATCTATAAAACGTAGGAAAGAAAACTACGTAAGCACATAATGCTTAGTAAGCTCATATAAACTTAAACATATTTTACCACTTCATTAATATAGTTTAGAGATTAAGCATGAACCATTATCAATTGTCATAAACTTGTTATAGGCCTATTGAAACACCATCAATCTCATAAATTAGTAAGTTCATTAACATTATATATTTATCAACCTTTTCATAAAATTATGAAACATTCATTACTTGCTTACCATTCCATTCCAAAAGCTTAGTCTGAGCCTAACAACATCATCAATTCACAAGTTAGTGTGCTTGTCCATGACATAATTGGTTTCATCCATAAAAGTAAGTAAACTTACACATTTGTTTATCTCATTTAGGTCATTATTTTCTTTTCGTAAATACATGATACATTCCATTTGAACACTTACCATTTCCTTCCTTTTCATACCCATTGAACCATCTACAATATCATCGGATACTTGAGAAAGCTCACATGAAATGTGCTTAAACATATAATCGTAACCTTTCATTTACATCATTGCTCACACGAGCTGTGAAATAGGCTTGCTTACATGAGTTGTGGGTTAGAATGTAAGCTACACAATGTTTCTCACACGAGTTGTGAGTATCCGCAACAAATGTAAGACCTCAGCCATTGGTAAGACTGTAACACCCATCACCCATATTCAAAGCTAGAATAGGGTTACTGCACATTACCAAACTTATCACACATTTAAACGTATATTTCTCATATAACTAGTCAATTCAAATATAATTCATTCATAACCAATCATATTGTCCCTAATACAATATTACAAGGCTCCAAACATGCATTCGGAGTGGTTCGGGACTAAACTGATAATTTGAAAACATTTTGAACACTTAGAAAATTTTTTTCAAAACAGGGGACACACGCCAGTATGGCCCGGCCGTGTGTCTCACACGGCTAAAGACACGCTCGTGTCACAAGCCGTGTGGAAATTTGAAATGGAAGCACATGGTCGTGTCTCAGCTTGTGTCTCAGCCCGTGTCTAACCCTGTGTAACTCTCTGACTTGGGTCACACGGGCAACACATACACTCGTGTGGCTAGCCTGTGTGCCCTAAAAATGGCTACACATGCCCATGTGTTAGGCCGTGCGGAGCATACTGACTTGATTTTTAAATCAACACCAGGGGACACATGGCCGTGTAACATAATCGTGTGTCACACATGGCTGAGACACATGCCCATGTCTCTACCCGTGTAGACAAAAATAGGCTATTTACCAAGCCAATTTACCACCCAAACTTAGGCTCACCTACAACAAGCTCAAAGGCACCAAAACAAGGCATAAATGGGCATCCAATTCAATCATAATCAAGGATAAAACATGCCATTTCAATACCAACAATCAACATGCTTATAATCTTATGTTTTACTTATTCAAATCATATTAACTTCACATTCACAAAGCATTTATAATTACTATTTCATCTAAACATTTCATACCTAAAATCCAAAAACTTACTAAATTCAATCCTCAACCATTTAGTACCCCTAAATACCATATACTAACTATCATCACTTATCCATAATCAAACACATAATATGAGCCATTTGCACAATTAAAAACACAACCAAATCAACCAAAATAGGCCAACTCTCATGGCTATATATACAAACCAAACCATAGATATTTACAAGTCAATTCAAATGGCTAAACTCATTACCAAAATACTTATCAAAATGACCAAAGTCCCTATACATGCCATATGACCCAAAACTTAATTTCAAAAGTACCAAGTTATAATTGGATAGTGTGACGAAGTCTCTGATAGTCCCTGAATCCGAGCTAGCTTGATATCTCTATAAAACACGAAAAATAAACAAAGTAAGCTATAAAGCTTAGTAAGTTCGTATAGCAATTAAATCAACTCATCATATATGCTCAAATTAAACCAAGAAATAACATAACATAACATATCTTATATTGAATCATCAACCTACCACATTTGCATTCACAGTGTCAAACGTAATTACCATAATTTTCATCATCTCAGTGCATTACTCGGTTCATGTACATACCTGTTCCATTCCGTATTTAATTCATGCTCAATCACATCTTTGACATATCCATTAAACCATTTGGAATATTATTGGATACTCAGGAAACTCGCACACTAAGTGCCAAATAAATAGCCGAAACTATATCGATCTAGCACACTAAGTGCCAATATATATATATATAGCCAAAGCCATCTCGATCTCACACACTAAGTGCCAATATACAACCGAAACTATCACGATCTCCCACACTAAATGCCAAAACATAACCGAATCATCGTCAAACATATTCGTAATCTCGTATTCACAATTTATGCAATATCAAAGCATTTAAAACATAATTATAACAATACTTATTACATACGAACTTACCTCAGATGTAAAAATGGCTAAATTGATCAATTAGTCGAGAACTTTGTCTTTCCTCGATCTAGATCTGAGTTTTGCTTTTCTTGATCTAATTGTAATCAAAATTAACTTATGTAATTATCTTTCTATTCAATTTAATCCAAAATACACTTTGAAACACATTTACACTTTTGCCCCTAAAATTTCACAACTTTTACAATTTAGTCATTATTTCATAAAATCAAAAAATTCATAAAATTCAATCATAACCCATGCTAGCCAAATTTCAATTAGGTCCCTATTAGTCCATATTTTTCATTTATTTCACATTTTAGCCACAAAGTTTCCACATTTCACAATTTAATCCCTAACTTGCATTTTCACTAAAAATCACTTAACGAAACTTGTATATCTATCATCAAACATTCATAATCTAACATTAAGCATCAAAACACATGCTTATTAATCAATGAAAACTTCTTAAATCTTTAATAGTTTTGTAAATTAGTCCCTGGGCTAGCTAGACTAAGCTGCAACGATCTCAAAAACGTAGAAATCATTAAAAGCGGGACAAAAATCATACCTTAATTAGCTATAAAAGCTTGACCGAATGAAAACCTAAGTTTGGCTTTTCTTCTCTTCACAATTCGGCTAAGGAAGAAGATGAAAGCACCAAAATTTTGTTTGTTTTATTTTATAAACCTTAATACATAAATTACTAAATTAACCTTAATAATAAACCATTAATATCATCCAAATGATGTCCATCTATGTCCACTTATATTTCAAATGGTCTATTTACAACATAAGGACCTCTAGTTTAAGATTCCATAGCTATTTAATACCTTTGATTATTAGAACATCACTTTTGCACTTTACACGATTTAGTCCTTTTATTAAATTAAGCAACCAAACGCTAAAATTTCTTAAAAAAAATTACACACAATCATATTATCATGCCAAAGACATTAAAATAACAATAAAATAAATATTTTGACCTTAGATTTGTGGTCCCAAAACTACTGTTCTGATTTGACCAAAAATGGGTTGTTACAACTCTCCCTCCTTAGGGATTTTCGTCCCTGAAAATCTTATCAGCAAAAAGGTTAGGGCACTGTTTTCTCATAGCTTCCTCGGGTTCCCACGTAGCTTCTTCAATCCCGTGACATTGCCATAAAATTTTCACCAATGCTATGTTCTTATTTCTCAACTCTTTGATCTCTTGAGCCAGAATTCTAATCGGTTCTTTGCTATATGACATATTAGGTTGAATTTCAACATCTGAAGGAGAAATTACATGTGAAGGATCTGATCTATATCGATGCAAAATTGACACATGAAACACGTTGTGGATCTTTTCTAATTTAGACGGTAAAGCTAGCCGATATGCCACTAGTCCTATTCTTTCGATGATCTCATACAACCCGATAAATCTATGATCTACACTTTCATTCAGATTCGGTTAAGCTTCAAGTTAGTGGTTACTTATACGTCTATAGCTACTACTACTTCTATGTCAATTAGATCGTGACACTTTCAGCCATATTCAACTCGTCCTCTTAGTCTCCGGTTCCAAGATCTTGCTGAATTTTACAATCTAATTCAGGATGGTTGACGATAATATAGTGATCCTTCTAATCAGAATCAGGAATATCATGAAGACCTCTTCCATTGGAGTCAGTGCTTCGGATTGATTTCGTAAAAAAATCCTCTAACCGGTCCAACTATTTTTGGATTCTCTCTTATTTAGCTTGGAATTATTGGTCGAGGAAAAGAGACCTATATTCATACTACTCATACGGGGGTTGTATGAATACTCGTTTTCTCCACATTCGCTATCATAACTCTATTGGTTCGTTGAGGCTCCGTTCGACTGACTTGATCTTTGTTTGCTCCGATGTTGCTCGTACAAATACATTTATGTATTATCATCCATGATTAAGTCCAATTCTTGCTGAGCTGAATATTCAGGCATATTGTATTCTCTATCATAACTCCACTAGCTTGTCAAAGCTCCGTTTGGCCAACCCAATTTTTTGTTAATGTACCATTCATCACACCACTTGAAATCATCGTCAAATTCACACATAATTAAATTTGATAGTCAACAAGGCAAGTAAAATAAAAATAACAAAAATAATGAAAACAAAAAATAATTACACAAACATTTAGTACATTGTTTAGCTCGTTTGTCTTTTGACTAGTATTATTTTACAAGTAATTAAATTAATAACAATTTTCACCATCGCAATCCCCGGCCATCGCAATCCCCGGCAATGATGTCAACAACTTGACCACCACCAACCGTGCGAACGATTAGACTGAAAATACTACAACAAAAATATATATAATAAAGAAGCAATGTCCGCAAGTATACGGGTCAAATTGTAATATAGTTTATTTACAACGAAACACCTGGGTTAAGTATACGGGTCAAATTATATACAAGTCAAGTATACAGTGTCCGCAAGTATTCTTAGGATTGTACATGAGCAATTGTCAATTGGAGAAAAGCACTATTAATTTAATTATAGAAAATAAATATTAATCTAGTTCAGTTACAAATTAGTAGTGTAAATCCAAAAAGAAAATAAAATTAATTAATTACTTTAACCTAAACTAAAACTAACCCTGCATAAAATTACTGAAAAGAAATTAATAATCAATTAAAGATCGGATAGAAGGCAGGAGATTAACTCGTTTCAATCTTTGTAATTAACTTCAGAACTTGGGTTTTTGTGAATTAGCCAATAACCAACCAATTATTACCTTTCACCATCTAACTGATTAATTAATCGATAAATAGTCACTTATATTTCGACCTCGCTTTCTAAACCAAGATCATTTACGATGTACTCGGCAAACTTATTTTTCAACCTCATTTTACCTAGATCACTTCCTAAGATTGTCAATCCTAGGGTTTAAGCATACATAATTTAAGCCAACTAATTCTATAGGGAACCCTGTTTTTTCGTTAATTACTCCCACATTCGCTAGTTAACCTTCTAAAAGGATTTAGATACTCATGAATCTCAAGAATTAATTTAATTATGCAAAAACAAAAATTAAACTAAAACTAAAGGAATGTAATACCCCTTACCCATATCCGAGGCCGGGACAGGGTACGAGGCATTACCAGACATGTACACAATACAGAACCGGAAAATAAAATTTCATTCAATTCAAATTCATCAGCATCCATTCATAACGTTCCTATTATGAGCCTATGAGGCCAAAAACATACATTGGAAGCGGTTCGGGACTAAACCAAGAACTTTAGAAAAACTTAGAAAAGTTTAGCTTTAAGGCTGCACATGCCAGTGTGGATGCAGGGCACACACCCGTGTGTCTTCGACACATCAGTGTCCTCAGGCCGTGTTACTTTCTGTTTATGACATCAGCACCAAAATAAGGTCACACGCCCGTGTCACATGCCCGTGTGGCCAGACCATGTGGTCGATTAAAAATACATGATTTTTCATCAAATAGGTGCAAACTTCACACGACCAAGGCACACGACAATGTCTCCAGGCCGTGTCCCTCACACAGCCCAGACACACGCCCGTGTGTTCACTACGAAGCATTCTGACTTGTAAAACTAAGGTGCAAGAGACACAAGGCCAGACAACAGACCCATGGAGGTAGACCGTGTATCACACACAGTCTAGACACATGCCCGTGTGTCTAACCTGTGGACAAATTTAAGGCTTTTTTCCAAGCCATTTGCCACCCTTAAGCTCTCACTCGTACTATTACATCTTATTGACGTTTAACAAGGCATAATTGATCATTAAAACATCCACAATCATGGCTAAATCATGTCTTTATAATGACATTCTATCACATACCCAAATTATCTTACCTCTTTAAATTATTCCACACCAATTTCATATTTAATCTTCATAATTAACCTACTTCCAATTTATACCATTTTATCAAGATTGTGGCCACACCTATTGATCATAATTCATCCATCTTACATGCACATCATATCACATATCAGCAAGGCATTGGCATATACATACATAAGCAATTAGGTTTACAATCCAATGATCACATATTAGCCATATCTTATGGCCATATACAAAATGAATTATCAATCATCAAAAGCCATCACACTTGGCCAAATCAAATGACACATATGACAAAAAGACTATTTACCCTATACATGCCATTATATCAAAATGAATAATTCTTTTATACCCAAAACGAGATTGTTGATAGTGTGATCAAAGCTCCAATCATCCTTTAACTTTCACAAGACCACAAACACTATAAGAGAAGGAAAAATGAAACAGGGTAAGCATTATATGCTTAGTAAGCTCGTATAACGGAAAGTAAACTTACCGGTAATTTTAAATACATAATCACAATAAGCCATACTATCCATCAATTAGATAATTTTTCCTAAATACATACACTCAATCAACAAGTTAGTCACATGTTAACAAGTAATATTAAATAATCATAGATGAGCTCATCATAGAATTCTATTCTACTTCCCTTTCCATAACCATAACCACTTCCCATGAACTATTAGAATTTCGATAGCTACAATATCATATACAATTTTCTTATCACTTTCCATTATCACATTTTCAGAGGTACTCAATCAACGCATATCCATATAGCACACTCTCAAACCACTCATCGTATGGTAGGATTACTAGTCCAGGCTAAATCTCGTTAACCATACATTCTTTAAGCTTATTCCGGATTGCCAGTCCAGGTTAAATCCCTTTCGGTTTGAAATGCTCTAAAGAGCTGAAGTTGGATTACCCGTCTGGGCTAAATCCACTTCACTTCAATTATTCATGAGAGCTTATTTAGGATTACCCGTCTGGGCTAAATCCTTTCATTTCAAGGGTTCGAGAGGGTTTATTTAGGATTACCCGTCCGGGATAAATCCTTTTTGGTTTTATGTTAGCTTTACACCATTCCTTTATTTCACAATTTACCTTAAACCATCAAAACTTAACGTTCAACCGGGAATATGGCATTTTGCTAACATTTCACTACATGATATTATTTTTTTGCATACATCATTTCCCATCCAATATCAAAATTAAATATTCAATTAATTCATTTCAATAAACATGTTTAAATTACACGAACTTACCTGAATGATGTTTCGGGTTTAAATTCCAACTATTTCAAAACCTTTTATTTTCCACGGTCTACTTCCAGGATTGGTCTTTTCGGGTTTATATAAGCAAATTAAATCATTAACTTATCACCTTACTCAATTTCAGCCCAAAAATTCACTCTATGGCAAAATTACCTTTTTTACCTCTAACTTTACATATTTTTACACTTTGGTCCTTAGGCTCGTAAAATGAAATGCATGCATTTTCTTGGCTACCCAAGCCTAGCCGAACCTACACCATACTCGTATCAGTCCACATTTTTCTTTATTTCACATTTCAACTACCCACTTTTTCATCTTTTACAATAAGGTCCTTTTTATGCATTTCTATGAAAAACCACTTAGCAAAAGTTGTTTACTATACATCAAACTCACCTATTTTTCCATTAAACATCAAAATACAAGCATGCCACACATGGGTAAATTTTTTAACATAAACCCTACTTCAAAATAAGGGTAGAAATGGATAGATTATGCTTCAAGGATCTCAAAAATACAAAGAACATTAAAAACTAGGCTTGGGTGCACTTGCTATCAAGCTCAAAAGTTGAAGAAACCCTAGCTATGTCCTCCTTCAAAGTTTCAGCCAGCCCTTGGAGAAGATGAGTAAATTTTTGACTTATTTTTCCCTTTTTATTCATTTATTAACCAAATTACTACAATGCCCTTATGACCCTTCTTTCAAATTTTTCCTATTCATGTCCATTTTTGTCCAAAATTATAGAAATTGGTCAAATTGCTATTTAGGACCTCCTAAATTATAATCCAAGGCAATTTCATTCTTCAAGCTTCTAGAACACAAGTTTTGCAGCTTATTCAATTTGGTCGCTAAAATCAAATTGGACACTTAAGGCATAAAATTTCATCATGAAATTTTTACACAAGCATGCATTCACATCATAGACCTCATACTAATCATAAAATAATTATTTCTACTTCAAATTTGTGGTCTTGAAACCATTATTCTTACTAGGCCCTGAATCGGAATGTTACAACTCTCCCCCTTAGGGATTTTCGTCCTCGAAAATCTTACCAGTAAAAAGGTTCGGGTATTGGTTTCTCATGGCCTCTTCAGGCTCTCATGTAGCTCTTCAACCCCATGTCTTTGCCATAATACTTTCCCAAGGGCAATATTTTTATTTCAAAATTGTCTGACCTCCCGAGATAAAATCTTAATCGGTTCCTCACCATAAGTCATGTTCGGTCGAATTTCGACCTCTATCGGGGAAACCACATGTGAGGGATCAGATTGGTAATGGCATAACATAGATAATCATGAATCCTTTCCAACTTTGATGGCAAGGCCAATTGATATGCTATCGGTCATATTCTTTCAGTAATCTCATACGGGCCTATAAAACGAGGACTTAATTTGCCTTTCTTACCAAATCTCAGAACCTTTTTCCATCGATACACTTTTAAAAATACCTTATCACCAACTTGATACTCAATTTCCTTTCGTTTTAAATTTGCGTAGGGTTTCTGTCTGTCAAAAGAAACTTTCAAGCTATCATGAATAATCCTTACCTTTTTCTTAGTCTCCTTAATCAAGTTGACCCCATGAATCTTATTTTTCTTGAGTTCAGTCCAATATAAGGGTGTCCGACACTTACGCCCATATAATGCCTCATAAGGTGCCATTTTCTAACTCGTCTGGTAATTTCTTTTATAGGCGAATTCTACCAACGGTAAGTTCTTTTCCCAACTGCCTTGAAATTCAAGAACACAACATCTAACCATATCTTCCAAGGTCTGAATTATTCTCTCAGACTGACTTTCCATTTGTAGATGGAAAGTAGTACTAAAATTTAGTTTTGTGCCCAAAGCCTCTTGTAACTTTTTCCAAAATCGAGAAGTGAACCTCGAATCTCTATCTGAAATAATCGACAAGGGTACTCTGTGAAGTCTCACAATTTCAGCAATGTCCAACTCGGCTAACTTATCAAGCGAGAAGTCAATTTGTACTGGTATAAAATGAGCTGATTTGGTCAATTTGTCAACTACAACCCAAACAATATCTTTCTTCTTTGGAGTCAATGGCAACCCTGTTACAAAGTTCATAGTAATACGGTCCCATTTTCACTAGGGAACCATGATAGGCTAAAGCAACCTCGAGGGTACTTGATGTTTAGCCTTTACCTGTTGACAAATTAGACATTTCTATATGAACTTTGAAATATCTCTTTTCATACCATTCCACCGGTATATTTTCTTCAAGTTATTGTACATTTTCGTATTACCTGGGTGAACAGACAAACAACTGTGGTGCACCTCATGTAAAATATTTCGAATCAACTTGGCATCTTTCAAAACGCAAATCCTGCCATAGAACCTTAAGCAACCATTGGAGTCATCTGAAAATCCGGTTCACTGCTAGACTCACATTGAACTCTCTTAGCTTGGAACTCTTTATCAGCTTTCTGGCCATCACAAATATGTTGAAGAAAAGTCGGTCTAGCCCTCAACTCAACTAGGATTGAGCCATCATCGGACAAAGCAAGCCATGTATTCATGGCCCTCAAGGCAAATAATGATTTTCTACTCAAAGCGTCGGCGACCACATTCGCCTTACCTGGATGGTAATCAATCACAAGCTCATAATCTTTTAATAATTCAAGCCATCTTCATTGCCTTAGGTTCAAATCCTTTTGAGTCATCAAGTATTTTAAACTTTTATGATTAGTGAACACCTGACACTTCTCACCATACAGATAGTGTCTCCAAATCTTTAACACAAATACAATGGCGGCCAATTCCAAGTTATATGCCGGGTAGTTCTTCTCGTGAGGCTTCAACTGTCTCAAAGTGTAGGATACTACCTTACCCTCTTGCATAAGTCCACATCCCAAACAATTCAAGGATGCATCACTATAAATCACGATTTCTTTACCGGCTCAGGTTATACCAAAACCTGTGCTTCGGTGAATAACTTCTTTAGCTTCTCGAAGCATTGCTGACACTTTTCAGACCACTCAAACTTAACATTTTTTTGGAGCAATCTTGTCATAGGAGTGGTGATCATAGAAAACCCTTTAACAAATCGTCTGTAGTAGCCAGCTAAGCCTAAAAAGCTTCTAACTTCTATCACATTTCTTGGAGGTTTCCATTCAACGATAGCCGAGATCTTACTCAGGTCAACTCTAATGCTATCACCCAAAACAATGTGTCCCAAAAATTCGACTTCTCTAAGCCAAAATTTACTTTTGCTAAACTTAGCATACAATTGCTTATCTCTCAAAGTTTGCAAAATTGTTCTCAAGTGTTCAACATGCTCAGATTCATCACGTGAATAAATCAGTCTGTCATCAATAAACTTATAACAAATTTATCCAAGTATGGTTGGAAAATTCGGTTCATCAAGTCCATAAATATGGCGGCAGCATTCGTTAGCCCAAACGGCATAACAAGAAATTTATAGTGACCATACCTTGTTCGGAAAGTAGCTTTGGGCACATCCGACTCTTTAACTCTCAATTGATAATAGTCGAACCTTAAATCTATCTTTGAAAATATCGTTGCTCCTTTCAACTGATCAAACAAATCATCAATCCTCGGCAACGGGTATTTGTTCTTAATTGTCACGTTGTTAAGTTGACGGTAGTCGATGCAAAGTCTCATAGAACCATCCTTCTTTTTCACAAATAATACCGGTGCACCCTAGGGAGAGAAACTAGGCCTTTGCAAAAACTTTATTCATCAATTCTTGCAACTAAGACTTTAATTCTTTTAATTCTATCAGAGTCATCCGATACAGAGCAATCGAAATAGATGTTATTCCCAGCATTAGGTCAATACTAAATTCAATTTCTCTAATAGGAGGCAATCCCGACAGCACTTTCGGAAACACATCCGGGTACTCACATACAACTGGCACCGATTCAACATTCAATTCGAATTCTTAGTATTCATCACATAGGCTAGATAGGCTCCACAACCCTTTCTCATACATTTCTGAGCCAACATGGAGGAAATCAAAACAGGTAACATGTTTAACTTATCTAGTTCAACCCGAAGAGTTTCACCATTTTCACATTTCAATTCAATGACCTTCTATCTACAATTTACTATAGCGTCATGAAGTCTCAACCAATCCATACCCAATATAACATTGAACTCATCAAATGGAAACAACATCAAATCAGCCAGAAAACAATGACCTATAATCATCAAAGGGCATTTCTTGCATACTTTGTCAACTAATATGTGTTTGCCTAATGGGTTCGACACCTTTATCACGTATTCAGTAAACTCTACAGGTAATTTCTTACTAGACACCAATTTCATACAAACATATGAATGGGTTGATCTCGGGTCAATCAAAGCAACAACATAAATATCATAAAGAGAGAAAGTACCTATAATGACATCAGGAGCTGATCCTTCTTCTCTAGTACATATAGCATAAGTTCTTGTCAGGGCTCAAGTCTCTGATTTTGTAGTGGAGTCCTTTGTAACACTACGACCACCACTGAAACTTTTAGGATATCATGGAGGCCTACCTCAAGAGAGAGGAGCACTCAATTTTGGGTTTGGGCTCAATCTCTTTGTCAACTCGTTTTGGGCAATCCTTAAGAAAGTGCTCAAGAGAACCTGTAACACCCCTAACCTGTAACCGTTGCCGGAATAGGTTAAGAGGTATTACCAAACTTATAACTCAATTTCAAACCACCATACATCATATATTATCTCATTACTAATAAAAGTCATACAATATTCACATGAAATCAAGTATACAAGGCTGAAACATGCATTCGAGCTCAAATTGATAACATATGAAAATTTTAAACTTGTAAGAAATTTTCCACTTTTAAAAGGTCACACGTCCGTATGAACAGGTGTGTGCCTCACACGGCCTAGACACACCCGTGTGTCAAAGCCTAGCAAAACAGAGTATGCATACTGACTTTTCCCCACGGCCAACAGACACGCCCGTGTGCTATGGCCGTGTGATACTTAGCTAGGTACTGACTTAAGCCCACGGCCACATGACACGCCCATGTGTTATGGTCGTGTGATCTTAAGAAGATATTGCTTTACATACACGGCCACAAGGCACGCCCGTGTTCTCTGACCGTGTGGCACAATGCAGGCTTGGTTTAAGCCAACTTGCCACCCCATTATGGGTCAACCTATAAGTAAGGAATCAAGCATATATGTACAACCCAATCAACCATTCTTTATGCTAAAACGTACATCATTCATGCCATAATATTATCAACCATTTACATACTTATAAACCTTACCTATTTATACCAAAACATAAGGTAGGTTTATATCAAAAACATCATTCAATCTCATACCATGAACTCACCAACTTACCATTTCTTTTATCCATCTAAAACATACTACCACTGCATATAACTTCACATTCTATAAACCATTCACAACCATGAATTCAAACACAAAATTTGCCAAATCACATGGCGAAATATATACATCACAAAACATACTTCCTAACTACTAGCTTATACATGCCATACTTCAAATATATACATTTTCAAAAGTACCAAAATGAGGTTCGATAGTGTGGTGTCAATCTTTGACGATCCTAGAGCTTAGTAGCTTTGATATCTACAAAACAATTCAAACACACACATAAAGTAAGCTTTCAAAAGCTTAGTAAGCTCGTACTCAAATCAATTATAGTATATGAAACATAAAATAACAACATATAAGTATTTGCACAATTTCAATCCATAAATCTATATCAACTCAATGAAATTCATATACATAACATCATCTACCACTTAGGTATTTTACATACCTAAATTTTCCCGTACTTATTCACTTTCATACTCACCTCTTGTTGAATGTTATATGACTTTCCATAACTTATTCGTAATTTAGACATCCGCACACTTAGTGCTATATGGTTAGCCCAAACTAAATATTTTCACACACTTAGTACCATCTCAAATAACCGAAACTAAGTCGGTATCGCACACTTAGTGCTTCAAATAGCCGAAGCTAGTTTAAATCACACACTTAGTGCCAAGCTAGTTTAAATCGCACACTTAGTGCCAAAACTTCCAATTCATCATCATATTGTCCAATTCAATTATATACAAACCATGTATAATAAAGGCATCAAAGCTTACTTAACATCATATTTTAAGTACGAACTTACCTCGTACTCAGAATTTGTCGACTTAGACTATCTACTCGATAACCTTCGAATTTCCTCGATCTAAGTCTGAATCCCTCCTTTTTTGATCTATATGTTTTCAAAATTAACCCTTTTATTCACCAATTAATTCAATTTAATCCATAAACACATATTTAGGGCAATTTGCAAACTAGCCCTTACATTTTTACATTTTGACACTTTAGTCCCTATTTCACAAAATCACAAAATACACATAAATTGCATACACACAAGTTTAGCCGAATTCTTCTAGCTCTCAAACAAGTCCATACATTTCATTTATTTCACATTTTAGTCCTTCAAAATAACATTTTTTACGATTTAGCCCATAATACTCAATTTCATCAAAAATCCAAAGACAAAACATTTAAACCCAACACCAAGCTTCCATAATTCATCAACTAACATCACAAAACTCATATTTTCATCAATGGCACATTTCAAAATCATCACCAAAATTAGAAATTAAGGCATGGGTTTTATAAAACACGAAGCAACGATCTCAAAAACATAGAAATTATTAAAAACCAAAGTAAAAACATACCCAAATTAAGCTTCCAATGTGCCGAAACCCTAAAAGCTTTTATTCTTTCTTCTTGTTCTTCAATTTCGATAGATGAACACATATTATGACATGATTTTCTAATTTGTTTTCATATAATTTACTTTAATAAATATTTTCCTCTTTTGCCCTTTTATAAGCAATTATAAAACCATTTAATGAATGGTTGTTTTAGTCCATTAACATTCCCAATGGACAAATAACAACATAATGACCCTTACTTTAGAAATCCAACTCAAATAGGTACTTTAACATCTAGCACACAACTTTTACATTTTACGCGATTAGGTCCTTTTTGCAAATTAAGCACACAAACAGTTAAATTTTAACGCGAGACTTTCACACATGTCAATTCACTTATCATAGACATGGAAATTAATATTAAAATATTTTTCTAACTCAGATTTGTTGTCCTGAAACTACTATTCTGATTAGGTTCAAAATCAAATTATTACAGAACCACACCTGTAGCATGCCCCGCTCCTCATCCGGTACTCTCCAAAGTGAAACTTATTACAACTATTACATTGCGGTTTATGATTTTCCACACTCTCCACACTAGTTGCCACGGGAGATGAAGACCTCAGGTTAAGGCACTTGGAGCTTCTTGCTCTACCCGAATATCCCACTGATGAAGTGGTGCATTTCTAATGACTTCTCGACTTTTTTGTGGGAGATGTATATGTCTTGCCCATGAATCTCTTACTCATAACCTGAGCTTCCCTCTTCCCTTATTTCTTTTCATTACTTAGCTCTTCAGCTTTCTTGGCCGGATCGGCTAATATAGTAAACTCCCTTATCTCGAGAATCCCGATCAACAGTTTAATCTCTTCGTTCAGCCTCTCTTCAAAGCGCTTACACATCTCTGCTTCGGTTTGGACCCATTCTTTTGCATACTGACTCAACCGAATGAATTCTCTTTCATATTCCAATACTGTTCTATTCCCTTGTTTAAGTTCCAAAAATTTTTTTTCGCTTCTGATATAGAAACCTTTGGTTGATATACTTCTTTTTAAATTCAGCTTGGAAGAACTCCCATGTAATATTTTCTCTCGGTGCTACTGAGGATATAGTTTTCCACCAGTTGTATGCAGTGTCTTTCAATAGAGATACCGCGAACTTCAAGCATTCTCTGGGGGTACATGACAATTTGTTGAGAGCTCGTACAGTGTTCTCAAGCCAGAACTCAGCCCATTCCAGATCATCGTCAACTGTAGCCCTAAACTCTTTAACCCTATATTTTCTAAGTTTACTAATTCTTACCAGTTCAATACCTTCTAGTACTCCTTCAGATAGTGTAGTAGGTGGGAGAGGTCGTGGTATAGCAGGGTTCGTTCT
Source organism: Gossypium longicalyx (assembly GCA_025698465.1). Lineage (NCBI taxonomy): Eukaryota > Viridiplantae > Streptophyta > Magnoliopsida > Malvales > Malvaceae > Gossypium > Gossypium longicalyx. Next base: position 56,060,533 of record CM046996.1, read on the forward strand.
CATATACTCACTAAACCAATCATCCATCATTTTGAAAAAGTTGCCTTTGCCTCTTCCCGGCCCCCAGACATGGGCCTCCTACTACAACTAGACGTGGCTCACTCCACGGAAGCTTGAACATGGCTCTCAGCTTTTTCAGGCTTATCTCGGGCTTGGTTGGAAGATATTTACTATATACAAATACATTTGAAACAGTTAGGACATGTCACACTATCATGACTTGTATAATGGCATGTATAGCTAGACTCGATACATGCTACGTTAGTCCAAGAATCGGCTAAACTGTAGCTCTGATGCCACTAAATGTAACACCCTTTACCTGTATTTGAGGCCGAGACAGGGTATGAGGCATTACCGGACACATACATAATTATTCATGCAGAATCAGACCATAAAATTTCATTCAATTCAAATTTATCAACATCCATTCATGACGTCCCTATTATGAGCTTACAAGGCCCAAAACATGCATTGAAAGAGGTCCGAGACTAAACCGAGAACTTTAAAAAAACTTAAAAAATTTTAGCTTTAAGGCTCCACACGTCCGTGTGGATGCAAGCCACACACCTGTGTGTCTTCGACACACCTGTGTCCTCAGGCCATGTAACTCTTTGTTTATGACATCAGCACCAAAATAAGGTCACACGGTCATGTCACACACCCGTGTGGCCAGACAGTGTGGTCAATTAAAAATACATGATTTTTCATAAAATAGGTGTAGATTTTACACGGCCAAAGCACACGACATGTTGCCAGGCTGTGTCCCTCACACGGCTAAGACACAAACTCGTGTCTCAGCCCGTGTGTTCACTACGAAGCATTCTAACTTGTAAAAATAAGGTGCAAGAGACACACGGCCGGACAACACACCCATGGGGGCAGACCATGTGTCACACATAGTCTAGACACATGCCTGTATGTCTAACCGTATGGACAAATTTAAGGCTATTTTCCTAGCCATTTGCCACCCTTTAGCTCTCACTCGTACTATTACATCTTATTGACATTTAAAAAGGCATAATTGATCATTAAAACGTCCACAATCATGGCTAAATCATGTCTTTATAATGACATCCTATCACATACCCAAATTACCTTACCTCTTTAAAGTATTCCACACCAATTTCATATTTAATCTTCATAATTAACCTACTTCCAATTTATACCATTTTATCAAGATTGTGACCACACCTATTGATCATAATTCATCCATCTCACATGCACATCATATCACATATCATCAAGGCATTGGCATATGCATACATAAGCAATTAGGTTTGCAACCCAATGATCACGTATTAGCCATATCTCACGGTCATATACAAAATGAATTATCAATCATCAAAAGCCATCACACTTGGCCAAATCAAATGACACATATGACAAAAAGACTAATTACCTTATACATGTCATTATATCAAAGTAAATAATTCTTTTATACCCAAAACGAAATTGTTGATAGTGTGATCAAAGCTCCAACCGTCCTCCAAATTTTACAAGATCGCAAGCACTATAAGACAGGGAAAAATGAAACGGGGTAAGCATTATATGCTTAGTAAGCTTGTATAACGGAAAGTAAACTTACCGGTCATTTTAAATACATAATCACAATAAGCCATACTATCCATCAATTAGATAATTTTTCCTAAAGACATACACTCAATCAACAAGTTAGTCACATGATTACAAGTAATATTAAATAATCATAGATGAGCTCATCATAACATAGAATTCTATTCTACTTCTCTTTCCATAACCATAACCATTTCCCGTTGAACTATTAGAATTTCGATGGCTACAATATCATATACAAGTTGTTTATCACTTTCCATTATCATATTTTCAAAGGTACTCAATCAACTCATATCCATATAGCACACTCTTGAACCACTCATCGTATGGTAGGATTAGCAGTCCAGGCTAAATCCCGTTAACCATACACTTATTAAGCTTATTCTGGATTGCCAGTCCAAGTTAAATCCCTTTCGGTTTGAAATGCTCTAAAGAGCTGAAGTTGGATTACCCATCCGGGCTAAATCCACTTCATTTCAATTATTCATGAGAGCTTATTTAGGATTACCCGTCCGGGCTAAATCCTTTTTGGTTTCATGTTAGCTTTACACCATTCTTTTATTTCACAATTTACCTTAAATCATTGAAACTTAACGTTCAACCGGGAATATGGCATTTTGCTAACATTTCACTACATGATATTATTTTTTTGCATACATCATTTTCCATCCAATATCAAAATTAAATATTGAATTAATACATTTCAATAAACATTTTTAAATTACACGAACTTACCTGAATGATGTTTCGGGTTTGAATTCCAACTATTTTGAAACCTTTTATTTTCCACGGTCTACTTCTGAAACTGGTCTTTTCGGGTCTATATAAGCAAATTAAATTATTAATTTATCACCTTACTCAATTTCAACCCAAAAATTCACTCTATGGCAAAATTACATATTTTTACACTTTGGTCCCTAGGCTCGTAAAATGAAATGCATGCATTTTCTTGGTTACCCAAGCCTAGTCGAACCTACACCATACTCATATCAGTCCACATTTTTCTTTGTTTCACATTTATACTACCCACTTTTTCTTCTTTTATAATAAGGTCCTTTTTAGTATTTCCATGAAAAACCACTTAGCAAAAGTTGTTTACTATACATCAAACTTACCTATTCTTCCATTAAATCAAAATAAAAGCATGTCACACATGGGTAAATTTTTTAACATAAACCCTACTTCAAAAAGAGGGTAGAAATGGATAGATTATGTTTTAAGGATCTCAAAAAATGCAAAGAACATTAAAAACGAGGCTTGGATGTATTTACTATCAAGCTCAAAAGTTGAAGAAACCCTAACTATGTCCTCCTTCTTCAGCCAGCCCTTGGAGAAGATGAGTAAATTTTTGACTTATTTTTCCCTTTTTATTCATTTATTAACCAAATGACCAAAATGCCCTTAAGGCCTTTCTTTCAAATTTTTCCTACTCATGTCCATTTTTATCCAAAATTATAAAAATTAGTCAAATTGCTATTTAGGACCTCCTATATTATAATCGAAGGCAATTTCTATAACACCCCTAACCCGTAACCGCCATCAGATTAGGGTTACGAGGCATTACTAAACAAACAGAACATTTCAGAACAATTCAGAATCACAGATATCACATAACATTAATACATAAGCATTCATCAACAATTTATTCCTTATGATGGTCTATGAGACCTAAAACATACTTTTAAGTACATTCGAGTCTAAACCGAATACATTCATAAATTTCAGAACTTAGAAAATTTTTCAATTCTGTTAAGGTCACACGTCTGTGTGATCAGGCCGTGTGCCTCACATGGGCACCAGACACGCCCACATGATCCAACTGTGCCAAAGCAGAGTATATATACTGACTTTCAACAATAGCCAACAGACACGCCCGTGTGCTACTTAGCTAGCTACTGACTTAAGCCCACGGCCATATGACACGCCCGTGTGTCTTAACCGTGTGATCTTAAGAGGTTACTGCTTTGCATACACAGCCATAAGGCACGCCCGTGTTCCCTGACCGTGTTGCACAATGTAGGCTTGGTTTAAGCCAAATTGCCACCCCTTTTTGGGTCATTCCTACAAGCAATATTAAACAACATTTATACCAAAATTTGCAGTCAATTTCATACTCAAAACATGCTTCATTATAACTAAATCATCATCATTCAATAACCTATTCAAATCCATGCCAAAACATATTAAAAATCTTATTACAAGAACATGCCAAAATGCTCATTTCATAGCTCACATATGGCACCTTGTATCTCATGCTTAAACTTACTATTTCCTCAACTTGGTATATTTCAAAATGTTCACCACATACAAGGCTATATAACCATTACAAGCATACACAATTTGACATCACAAACTATTTACCAAAACTAAGCACAAACATATCATTTGTTAGCCAACTCTCATGGCATAACATATATACATTTCAAAGCTTAAATACATAGACATTCTTGCCTATACATGTCATACTTAAATATATTTACACTTTCAAAATTACCAAATTAAGGTCCGATAGTGTGGTGACGATCCTTGACAGTCCCCGAGCTTACAGTAGCTTCAATATCTATAAAACAATGCAAACACACACAAAGTAAGCTTTCAAAAGCTTAGTAGGCTCGTACTATAATCATTAACAATATATAAAACATAAAACATCAACACATAAGTATTTACAAATTCTCAAATCATCTATCAAATCTATACCAACCCAATCCATATATTCATAACCATTCAATGAACTTCACTTAGATAATATCATCTACCACTAGGTATTATACATACCTAGATCTTCATACTTATTCACTTTCATTCTCACCTCTTACTTAAGTATTTCAAGACTCTCTATAAATTATTCATACTTTAACATCCGCACACTTAGTGCTGTAAAGGTTAGCCGAACCTAAAATGATTCCGCACACTTAGTGCCATTTCAATTAACCGAAGCTAAGTCGGTATCACACACTTAGTGCCTTATATAGCCGAAGTTATTCCAACTCGCACACTTAGTGCCATTTGTAGCCAAAGCTATATGTATTAAACCGCACACTTAGTGCTAAGCATAGTCGAATATCATCGTACTCAATCTGTAATCAAATATCTATACAATTTATGCATTGTAATCACATTAAAACATAAATTTAACATCATTTATCATGTACGAACTTACCTCGTACTCGGAACTGTCGATTTGAATTATTTACTCGATAGCCTTCGACTTCCCTCGATCTAAATCTGAATTCCTCCTTTCTTGATCTATATGTATTCAAAATTAACCCTTTTTATTCACCAATTAATTCAATTCAATCCATAAACACATATTTAGGGCATTTTGCAAACTTGCCCTCGCATTTTCACATTTCGACACTTTAGTCCCTATTTCATAAAATCCCAAAATACACATAATTTGCATATACACAAGCTTAGCCAAATTCTCCTAGCTCTCATACAAGTCCAAACATTTAATTTATTTCACATTTTAGTCTCTCAAAAATAACATCTTTACAATTTAGCCTAAATTACTCAATTTCATCAAAAATCCAAAGCCAAAACATGTAAACCCAACATTAAGCTTTCATATTTCAACATATTACATCACCAAGCTCATGAATTCATCCATGGCACATTTCTAAATCATCAACAATTCCATTAATTTAAGCATGGGCTAGCGATAGCACTTAACAACAATCATAAAAACGTAGAAATTATCAAAAACTGATCAAAAATCATACCTCAATTGAGCTTTAACCTAGCCGAACCCTTAAAGCTTCTTTATCTTTTATTTTCTTTGTATTTTCGGCAAGAACAAGGATTATAATAGCCATTTTCATGTATATTAAGTTAATATTAACATGAATTATAAATTTCCCTTTTTAACCTTAATAAAAACATTATCAAAACACATATTTTAAGGCCATTAATGTCCATTAACCATGTTAATGGTCCAATTGCAACATAAGGACTTCACAATTATAAAGCCAAGTCAAAAAGGCACTTTTAACATCTAGCACATAGCTTTTACATTTTACACGATTAAATCCTTTTTGCAAGTTAAACACAAAAACAGTTAAATTTTCACACGAGACTTTCACACATGTCAATGCACTTATAAAAGGCACAGAAAATAATATTAAAATATTTTTCTAACCCGGATATATGGTCCCAAAACCACTATTCTGACTAGGGTCAAAACCGGATTGTTACAATTTCATTCTTAAAGCTTCTAGAACACAAGTTTTGCAACTTATTCAACTTGGTCCCTAAAATCAAATTGGACACTTTAGGCATAAAATTTCATCATGAAATTTTTACACAAGAATGCATTCACATCATAGACCTCATAATAATCATAAAATAATTATTTCTACTTCAAATTTGTGGTCTCAAAACCACTATTCTGACTAGGCCCTAAATTGAGATGTTACAAGAAAAATAGAAATTGATCGTTTGACAAACTTGATGTGATTGGTTCTGTAAAACCCTTTAACAACTATTGAAATATCGATGTTGACAAGTAAGAAGTGAAAGAAAAATATAAAAATACTTAATAACGATGTCTTGGACTAAAATTGAATCCAAGTTAGAACAAGAACTAAAAACTATTTTGAAAATAAAATAAAACCTAATTAAAAATCCTAATCAAAACTAAGTCTACTAATTAAAACCCAAAGGAAGGCCTTCTAACGACCTCCTATAGCTTAGCCTAAGCTTTGATATTTATAAGCAAAGTTAGCTGCTCAATTAGGTCAATTACAAGCCTTAATTATGCTAAATATGAATTGAGCGGATGAAAACACCTTTAATTAACTTTTGCCCTCCGTCAAACCTGTGGTGCGACACTCAAGTTCAAATCTCACATCTGAAGTTCATTCCGTTGTATTGCGACTCTAGAAGCTCGTGTTGTGACCCGGTTGTCGTTTTTTATGCTTTTGGGCTTGAAAATAGGTGTCTTGTCTTACACACTCAATTAACTCGTTAAAATAACTTAAGGCCCGTATTGGCATAATAGCTTAATTAACTCAAATTTATTTCGTATAAAAGCTTATTTTGCAAAAAAAAAAAATCTAAGCTTCTGAAACTGAAAATGCAATAAAATAACCTAAAATGACTTAAAAACAAGCTCGCTAAGTGCTGAAAAAGTACTTAATTTGCCACTACAAATTGTGGTAGGTCATGGAGGTACTGCCTTATCATGGTATTCAACAAAGCATACATTAGTTGCCGCCTCTTCAAATCATGCAGAAATAATTGCAATGCATGAGGCAAGCCGAGAGTGTGTTTGACTAAGGTTATTGACTCAACATATCCAGAAGGCATGTAATTTGCCTTTACAAGAAAAGATGTCAACTATCTTATATGAAGATAATGCAACATGTATAGCTCAATTTAAGGGTGGGTACATCAAAGGTGATAGAACGAAACATATTTCACCAAAATTATTCTTCACTCATGATCTTGAGAAAAAAGGTGATATAGAAGTTCAACAAATTCATTCTAGTGATAATTTAACAAATCTTTTTACCAAGGCATTGTCAACTTTAATGTTTGAAAGACGACTACATAAGATTGGAATGCGTCGACTCAAAGATGTAATGTGATGTTGCCATTAAGGGGAGTCAAAAACACGTTACACTCTTTTCCTTTAATCAAGGTTTTGTCCCATTGGGTTTTCTTGGTAAATGTTTTTAACGAGGCACCTTGTAATAATAGATTATGTACTATTTTTCTTCATTAAGTTTTTACCCCATAGGGTTTTGTCTAATGAAGTTTTTTTACGAGACATTTTCATTGATAGGCATCCAAAGGGGAGTGTTGTAAATCCATTGATAAATGGATGCCCATAACCCTCTTAAATTTATCCTATTGTAACCCATAAATAATGAATGTCCATAACCCCTAAATTCATTATCTTGTAACTCTTAAATCATTTATAGGTACCTTAATGTTGGTCATTAATGCTTTATAACTTGTGGTACTTAAACCCTATAAATAGAGGGCATGAACAAGCTTATTGTATCCTAAGTAGGAGTTGAATCATCATTTCATTTCTTTATCTTTCTTTCTCTCTTAATTTTTTTATTCTTCTCTTATTTTTATAATAAAATTAATTAATTTTTTTTACTTGAAATGATATTTAATTGTCTAATTTTAAGAAAACTACCTATCTTTTTCACTTAGAAAAGCCTACTCACTTTTTTTACTAAAATGTACCCACTAACTCTTAAAAAAAAAAGTACCCACTTTTAAAAAAAAATGCTAAAACTTTTAATACATTTTTTAAAGAAAAACAATTGAAAAATTTTCACGCACATATTGGGTTGGTCAAACTGATAATAACAATTTACAGACAAATATAGACATTCAAAAACAGCAAATACGTGTTTTTGGAAAAAAAAAAAAATACGTGCTTCAATTGCAAACCTGAAACAGGCATTTAACATACAGAATGTTCGCGTTAAATGAAACGCAATGCCTAAACCCTTCTTTGTTTTTCCAGGGAAAGATCGAACCTAGAGACTAAACAACAGAAGAAAAAAAAAAAGTTAAATAAAATGATAATAGCGATGATGTATAGGCCTAAAAAATTGAAGCAATTTTATATTACACCAGCTTTGTTTCTTATTTTATCAACACTGTTTTCTGTTTCTCATGGTAGACAAAATGAGAATGTTGATTTGCAATCCGATGGTAATTAACAGATCCTCTAGTTTTTTTTGTTTTTTTTTTTTTTTATTCTTTCATATTTCTTCATCAAAAAACTGGACTTAATGTAAAAATATTCGTTCATTTACATGCAGGAATTATGAGGTTGGAGAAGCGAAAAATGGAAGAAACTGAATCAAGAAATTCGTCTATTATATTAGCTAAGGAAGAGACAGAGAGGCCTGATCCTTTGAATAAATTTAAAGATTACAAAGGAGGATGGGATATAACAAGCAAACATTACCTTGCTGTATGATTTCTAAAACCCTATATATTTCTTACTTATTTTTCATGATTATTATTTTTAATTATTTAAAATATTAGGGTTGAAAAATTAATATAATTATGTAGAAGAAAATTCCAGGAGAGTTGAATTTAATTTAATTTAATTTCACTTGTTATGGTTAGTAATTAATGGAATCTGATTATGGTCAATTTGGTTGATTGAAAACAGATAAAAATGTTGAGACATTTAGTTTTTAAAAAAGGTCAATAGAAGTCAATTCCAAAATTGCCTTCCTATCTCAATGGAAACTGGATTTCACAAATCCTTCATTAATTTAGTAAACGTATTTTCATCTTAGTTATATAGTTTTGCCACTTTTATTTAAATAAAATCATATATAAAAAATCAATTCAATAGTATAATTCAAGTAATTTTAATTTATGAAATAAATCATTTTTTCACAAAGCAACGTGTATTATTTTTTTCATGTTCCAAGCAATTAAAAGTACCAACTCCACCTTTTTGTATGCAGTCTGTTGGTTATAGTTCAGCTCCTTTCGCCCTCATGGCTATAGTCTGGTTTATGTTGTTCGGTATTTTTCTACTTTGTGCTTGCATCTGTTGCTGCTGTTGCCACCGCAACAAGCCCTACGGCTATTCTCGACTTGCTTATGCATGTTCTCTCATCTTTCTCATACTTTTCACCATTGCGACTGTGTAAGTTCTCTTCCACTATTTCATTCAACTCAGTCATTTCCAACCCTCGAATTTTTTGTTTTCATTTGGGTTGTTTTGAAAAAGAAAATTATGTTTCGAATGCCACATTTTAAATATTATTTGTTCATTTATTTTGATTTTTTTACTCAATCCTAAAATTAAGGGTGAGATATATATATATATATGTTTCACATAGATGCGTTCAAAGTTTTTAATTCAATGCATAGAAAGAATCATATAACGTACTTATTCCCAAATATATGTGTCAGGATACTTACTTTTTGATTACTTATTTAATGAAGTACTTGTTTGGTTTTCAGTGCTGGATGTGCTTTAATGTTCACTGGAGAAGGAAAGTTCCTGGCCAGTGTAAATGATGTATCACATTACATTGTGAATCAAGGATTAAGCATCTACGATAATATTATAGGCATACAAAATTTTCTTATATCTGCCAAGAATGTTGTTCTGAACAATAAGTTTGTACCCGATGATCTTATAGGCGAGGTTGACAAGGCCAACAAGTTAATCGACTCCGTAGGAAGCCTTCCTCGTATCAAATCGCAAGACATCACAGATGAAATAAGAAAGTTACTCAAACAAATGTATGTTAATTAACTTGCTTTTTCATCGACATTTTGATTATATGATCGTTGTTATGCAATTTAGAAGCAATTCAGACAAGAGAAATATGGTATATTAACAGGTTTGTTTAACCAATTCATTGCTCTTTTATTGCAGCAACACTGCTCTTATCACTATTACTGTTTTCATGCTCCTCTTGGCATTTCTTGGATTCTGTGAGTTTTTGTTTTGTTCCCAGATGTAGATTAAGTGATATTAATATATGTGTTTAAATTTTTAAATTTTTAACTCCTTCAAATATTGGGTCAACCTTTATAACCAGACCCAAAATTAATTATTTCTTTTTCATTTTAACAAATAATAGGCTATCATTCTTATTTCATAAACCAAGTTTTTATCGTATATTAGCTATCTCCTCAAGTTCTTTTGTTGTTGATGGATTGCAGTGTTTTCCGTTCTTGGCATGAAAACTTGTGTGTATATGTAAGTAACATAGAACCATCATGGCTTCTGTCTTTCAGTCTTAATTTTCCATGTTTTAACGAAAAATCTACACTTTTGCAATTGTAGGTTCGTGGTCATTGGGTGGATTGTGATCACACTCACATTTTTGTTGTGCGGCCTGTTTCTCGTTTTTCACAAGTAAGTCTTTAAAAATGCTAAGCTTTCAACCCCTAATTCTAATTCATCCGGTGTAGTAATAAGTCAATAAGAATACAAATTTAAATTGTGAAAATAATATTGTTGGAAGATGAATAGTAAATCAAACATGTAAAATATATTTCAATCTGGTTAGACTTTAGCCGATCCATATCATCTGATTTATGTAATCTCTGTTTTTGTTCCAATACTGTTGACTATAATTCAGCATAGTGTCAGATACATGCATTGCAATGGACGAATGGATTCAAGACCCGATGGCCGATTCAGCAATGGGGGAAGTTCTCCCTTGTTTTGACATGGGATTCGGCGAAGAGATCAAGGAAGCAGGGAAAGGAGTAACCACAAATGTTAACGATTTACTGAACCAATTCATTACCGTTTTAGCCAACAACAATACCGCAAACAATCAATCCGGTCCATTAGTGCCTTTAATCTGCGACCCATACAAACATGGCGACTCTCAGGAGAGTTGCGGTGATGAAGTTCCCTTGAAAAATGCAACAGAGGTAAGAAAATGAAAATTTGATAGTAAAAGTTTGGCTTGGATTGATTTTAAAAATTCGAATTTTGGTTTTTAAAATTAAATGTACCCCAACTTCAGTTCATTCAGGCAAAAAAATATATATATTTAGTTCATTAGATTTTTTTAAACTTTAGATATTAATTTAAAATTTAAAATATTTAATTTTTAGGGATAAATTTAAGAACTATATATGAATTTTGATGTAATGTACAATTTGATACATTAACTTTGATTTGATGTAATTATATAGATAAATTTTGGTTGTGGATAAGATGAGTACATGAAAATTTAATTTTGGTTTGGTTAAATAAATTTAAATAAATACACTAATTTATTTTTATGTTGGATAAATACAATTATTTTGGTATATAATATATAAACCTAAAATGATGTTATATTTGGTCATTAACGAAAACTGAATCAAATCAAAATTGGATATATATATATATATATATATATATATATATATATATATGCATTTATTAGAATAAAGTTCACATGTAGTCCTTATTTTTATGTTATAAAAGTTAAAAATTATTTTTAAATAAAATAAAAATGAAATTCAATTATTTTGATTAGAATTACTATTGTTTTTAACTTGCAAACTGAATTCACAATACTAATCAAAATTGAAATAAATTGGAATTTAAATCCAACGTTATGAATCAAAAGGATTTTAAAATTTTCAAAGCTGTATTTGTTTTTCATCTTCAGAACTTGTTCAATTCCAATCTTTCATTTTTGATTTAACATGTTTTCAATTTCATGCAGGAGTGGAAGAAATATGTATGTCAAGTTTCAGAAGATGGCGATTGCACCACACCAGGCCGTCTAACACCAGACATGTATACTGAGATGATTAAAGCAGTGAATATAAGCAACGGGTTATATGACTATAATCCCTTCATTGCTGGCGTTGCTGACTGCAGCATAATCCAAGACACTTTGAGAAATATAACCACAAACCATTGTCCAGGTCTGAAGAAATACAGCGAATGGGTTTACAGTGGCTTAGTCGCCGCCACTGGTTCTGTGATGTTTTCGTTGTTCTTTTGGGTGTTATACGCTAGAGAAAGGCGGCATCGGAAGTATACGAAAAGGATCAATAAAGGATACGATGAGTCGCCTCTTGTTGGAGGGAAGAAGCTGTAAGGAAACCTTTCTTAAACATTTTTCACATCATCAATGGCTAGAAAAAATTTATTTTCTGTTTATGTCTACCTCTAGATGTGCAACCCTTTCTTTGGTATAAGAAGAAATGGAAAATACAGTAGAACGAAAGAGTTTTAGAATGACATCAAATATGTGGTACATGTCATTTTGCTTAAACTAACGAGAGTTTCTTTAGATTCAGCCGCAAATCCTATGAGAAAATGGGAGAAGTCATAACACTTGTATTGCACCGTGCATTTGGATTTTGGAATGTACCCTACCGTGCGATAAGCCTCCGGAAAACCCATATTTCCTTTTAATCTAGTAGTGGTAAAGTTACAACATTATCCTTTCTTTTTTTCTTTTCAAATTTTTAATTATTTTTACAATATTTTTAATTTATTAATATTTTAATCTAAAATTTTGAAATTATTCAAATATATTCATATTTGTTTAATATGACATAACAAGTATTTTTTTATAAAATTATAAAATAATTGAATAACTAATTAAAGTATTAAAATTATATGTACTATTAAAATTAAGGATTTACCTATAAACTGTTAGCTAAATTATGTTTTTCTTTTTTTTTTTAATATCTAAACATTTTTTTATCAAGAGTATCTCCTTTTTTTTCAATCCTTAGTCAAAATTGTTAAGCTTATTTAAAAAATATAACCAATTAAAATTCTGATATGACAAAAAAGTAATATTTTTCTCTTTATATATATATATATATATATATTCCTTTTACTTTATATTTTCTTTCTTTCTTTCTTCTTTCTTTCTTTTTGGGTTTCTTCTACAACTGTGAATACTTTGGGTTTCTATGTTCTGATCAATATTTTCAGAGCCGGATTGATGGTTGAATCGGTAAGCCACAAATTCTAAATTTGATCAAGTTATGTGGTTCAATCAAATATATTAGTAAAAAATTATTATAATAAAAAATAAAATATATATTTAAAATATAGAGAAAATCGGTTCAAATAGTTTTTTTGCTCGATTTCAACCAGTCTGTTGTTGGGATCTAGTGCCAATGGTGTTGTTATTTATATATGTGTGTGTGTGCACTTGTACCAAATTGGTTTAATCAATTTCATCATTTACATTATTAACTGTTGTATGTCATTAATGATTTTACAAGCGAAGAAAAATGTACAAGCAAATATGGCTCACTAATAACCTAACGTTTAAGTAATATTAAGTTGCATCGTATGGTCAGGTCATGATGCGAGAGGACAACTTATATTAGTAGGTAATCTAAAAGATTCGTAGTCTGAAGAATCAAATTTGAGCAAATCAATTAATGGACTATTACGTCATCTATTAAAGCCAATTAAGGAGATACCTTATATTGGGTATTGAAATAGATGACTCTCAAAAGATAGAGATATAAGTGTGATGGTCTGGACTAATGATACATTGGATAGGACCCAAGTTGAATTTATCATAGATTCGTTTATGGATTTATTCACTAGTGACATTCATAGTGGGACTTACCTCAATCTTAAGTAAGTGACTAACTATACATGTGTGACTCGAATACTTTTATCTATTGAAAGCCTAAGTTTAATTGGTAATAGAACCAAAGTTTGTATGTTAGGTATACGACTCCTATAACACCCCTTACCCGTGTCCAACTCTGGAACAGGGTACGAAGCATTACCAGACTTAAACATACACAAACATGCAAAAATTGGGCCACAAAATTTCTTTCAAATCAGAACTATTCATACATATGCATATCATCCCTTACAAGGACCTTCGAAGCCCAAAACATACATCGGGGGTGGTTCAAGACTAAACCGAGAACTTTAAAAAATCTTGGAAAATTTTTCATAAAATAGGGTCACAAGCCCATGTGGACACAGGGACACGCCCGTGTCTTCAGGCCATGTAACTCTCTGTTTATGACGTCATCAAACAAAATGAACCACACGGCCAAGCCACACGCTCGTGTGCTAGGCCATGTGACGAATTAAATTCTCGCAAATTTAGTACAGACTTCACACGCCCTAGACACACTCCCATGTCTCCAGGTCGTGTCCTTCACACGGCTGAGATACACGACCGTGTCTCTGCTCGTGTGGCCAATACTTAGGCTATTTTCCAAGCCTTTTGGCACCCTCAACATCACACACATACTTATACATCTCAATGACATTCAACATGGAAATATTTGGCAAACAAATATCCACAAACATAGCTTAAACATGGCATTCCCATATCAACATGTACATTCATGAAAATGTCATTCTTTAACAAGTCTAAGCTTACCAATTTACCAACAATAATTATCACCCTTATCGTACTTCCTTTCATATACTTTTGTCGTGATTTATCCTCATACCCATTTATGACGCATTTCAATCAGCAATCATCCATATCACACACCATATTTTATGATTATTAGGCAAACACATTCCATATCATCAAAGGCATTGGCACATTTCATGGATAAATAGGCTTACAAACCATAATAAACATAAGCCACATCTCATGGCCTTATACAAGTAAATCATTATAAGCCAATACTTTTGGCCAAATCATAAGAACATATAATGCAAAGACTAAGTCCCTATACATGCCATAAACTTAAAATACTTGTATTTACTTATACCCCAAATGATAGCTTGATAATATGATAGAATCTCCGATGATCTCTAACCCGAGCTAGCTTAGTGACCCTATAAAATGAGAAAAAGGAAGAGGGTAAGCTATATAGCTTAGTAAGCCCGTACGAAAATGATAAGTAATTTATTAACATGCTTTTACTAATTCTGACAATATGTTCTCAAGGCAATACAATCATAATTCCACATAATTCCACTATTTACTCATGTTCATGTCAAGCTGTCTACTAGAGTCATAGTCACTAAATTGTTTATATCTTGAGCTACAGAATTCTAAATTAAGATCCGCTAAATGTTTTTGAAACTACACTCATATATCTTTCTACCATAAAATTTTCAGAATTTATGGATTAGCCAATAAGTACAGTAAAATCTTTATATTTACCCATGTTTTGTTGTTTGACAGCTTCGACCTTTCTTTATTAAAATTTAATTATCTCTTCGTACGGGATTTGGATGATGTTCCCGTCTTTAATCATATAAATTCTAACCCATAATTATTTTTATTCAATTTTTAATGATTTTCTAAAGTCAGAACAGAGGACTCCAAAATTATTCTGACCTTGTCTCACAAAAATTCAAATATCTCACAATATGAAATTCTTTTGCTTACACTGTTTCTTTTATGTGAAACTAGACTCAATAATATTTAATTTCATATTTTATTCAAGCTATAATTCGATTTCCACAAGCTTTGGTGCATTTTCAAAGTTGGACTACAACTGCTGTCTAAAACTGTTTTAGTTCAAAAATGATGATAACTAAGTTTATAACACTTTCATTTCTTTTCAATTAAAACCTATACATTTATAAATGTAAATTGACATGTCTTGACACTAGACAAGCAACCATAGTCTCTTCATTATAAATCATTACAACATTCAACAAATCATTTCTACCATAGCCATATTTACTAGACAATCATACCAATCTATTCTTTTTACTCATATCCAATGACTCACATTCGAGTAAAATACAACTTACCACATCTCAATTTCGATTGGCCCAAATGCCAACTCACTACATCAACAATGTTACCATACAACTATATAAACATATATCATTGTTCACCAAGTTAACACAAAATTATTTCACAATGCTCATGGACTTACCATTCATGGATTTCATATTCAATTGAGTTTCTGTACATACCCGTACCCTTTCAACATGATCACATACTCATCTTTCACTTTCTTGTCATAAGCTTTGAATTACCCATTGAACCACTTGGAATACTAAAGGATACTCAAGATATCTCATACATATCATACGATGCCAATGCCATATCCCAGATATGGTCTTACATGGGATTTCAACTCGATACCAATGCCATATCCCAGATATGGTCTTATATGGGATCTCATACAATGCCGATGCCATGTCTCAGACATAGTCTTATACGGGATCTCATAATGATGCTAATGCCATGTCCCAGATATGGTCTTATACAGGATCTCATATCGATGCCGACGCCATGTCCCAGAAATGGTCTTATACGGGATCACAATAACCCTAATGTCATGACATTTGTATCCTACCTATTCCTAAGGTCCAACAGGGATTTTGTCACTTATCACATTATTGTCAACAAAATATTAAAGCATATAATTAATGATGCAACAATAAAAAGGATGCTTATATTTACATACGAACTTACCTTGACACAAAAAGGGCGAATGGACATAATCGTCATATTCTTTGATTTCCCTCGTTCTAAGTCAGAATCTCGTTTTTTTATCTAAAACATCACATTTAACTTATTTAATCATTATGCTACTCAAACTAGCCCAAATTCATATTTTGGAAAAATTACATTTTTGCCCCTAAATTTTGTCCTATTTACATTTTTGCCCCAAGGCTTGTAAAATAATTTTCATTCAATATCTTTGTTCTTTAAGCCTAATCGAACCATTTTCATAACTATAGCAGCCCACATTTTCCATTAGAACACACTTTTACTACACATTTTCAACTTTTACAAATAAGTCCTTTTAGACGTTTTCACCGAAAATCACTTAGTAAAAGTCATTTATTTAATGCCCAACATTCATTTTCTACCATTAGACATCAAAATACATGCATGAAACATATGGGTAAATTTTTAAACATCAACCCTAGCTCAAATAAATGGTAGAAATAGCTAGATCTTGTTACGAGGATTTTAAAAACGTAAAAATCATTAAAAACGGGGCTAGAACAGACTTAAAATCGAGCTTGGAAGCTTGAAAAACCCTAAATATGTCTTCTCCATTTAAGTTTCGGCCATGGGGTAGAAGATGGACAAAAATTGGCTTTTAATTTGGTTATTAATTCATTTTAATTACTAAATGACCAAAATGCCCCTAACTTAAAAATATTCTATTTCACCTATTTCATGTTCATTTTTGTCCAAAAATTTAACCAATGGTCTAATTACCATTTAAGGATCTCCAATTTAAAAACTTATAATAATTGGACACCTCTAACATATAGAACTCAACTTTTGCACTTTTTACAATTTAGTTCTTTTGACCAAATTGAGTGTTTCGTAAGAAATTTTCACAGAATAATTCCATAAAATTTTAGACCATAAAAATATAATAAAAATAAAATTTTTCTTGTCGAATTTGTGGTCTTAAAACCACTGTTCCGACTAGACCCAAAATCGAGTTGTTACAACTCCTACTTCATATACAATAGTGAAATACATAGCCCAAAAAAGGGTAAATGGTATCCTCTCATAGGCATTATATGGTTTATGGCCACAAGTCATTAGTTTAGGACAAATGATATATTTATTATGTGTTAGTATTTGGCTTTTTCATTGTGGAAGATGTAATTTACCATGACATAAAATATGATCATGTTGGGTAAATGGATTTAACCCAAAGAGATTATGAATATCCTATGGGGTAACACACATAAAAAAAGGTCTATGGATGAGCATAAATTAAGTTGTTTTTATATATGTCCAATTAGTTCCTACGCTAGCTTTGTGGATTGCATTTGAAGTTATTTAAGCTTGTTTGAAGTTATTTAAGTCATTCAGGACATTTTTAGAGCAAATATGGGTAAAGAGGATCAATATTGTGACATTGGTAAGTGAATGTCAAAACATTGGCGGTAGAATACCCTAAGGTCACGACAATCGCTAGTGGTGTCGTAACATTGATACCAGAATTGCCTATTATTGTAACCTTGGCTAGTGAATATCGTAACATAGGGGACAATTTGCCCAAAATATGACTAAAACACCTAAAACTAAGACAAAATTATCTCTAATTGTTCCATAACATTTCTAAACATTTTTAGGCCTCAACAAATATCAAAATTCATATTCAAAAACATTTTTAGGAACTTCTGTTGTTTGGAGTCCTTTATTAAGTCTTCGCTACTTAGGTTATGGGCATTCATTTTCTTCAACAATTGAAATATTTTCACTTACTCTAAGCCTCTTTTGATACTTCTTAGTAACTGATTTCTTAGAAGAAGAAGCAATAGATCTCTCCTTAACACGTGCGTCTCTCAAAATAACATTAATGTCCATATCTGGTGCTTGATTAGGCGAAGTATGAGATTTTGAAAGAAATCTTGCACCATCAATGTGAGTATTAGCTTGGGTCGAAGAAGAAGAAGAATGAATAATATCGTGAGTAATAAGCTAATTACGAGGACGAGTTTCACAAACTTCATAGAAATATAAAGGGAGCTCCCCTATTCGCCCAGTTAAAACTTGGGCTAGGATACTGGTAGCATTAAAAGGCTAAGCCTCAAAAGCTAATGATACGTTAAAGTTATTCAACCAATTGATGGAATCATTCACTCAACAACCATTTGGGATCAGATTCTGTAAACAATATTGGAAGACATTTCTAACTGTAATTGTTTCTACTAGCTTCAATGTGCGCCCCCTACTTTTATATTGTTTCACTGCAACTTCTGAATCAACTTACTGATAATGAGCACAAATAGATTCACAAGGAAGAGACCAACATGTGGGAAAACCAAAACCAATTTCAAGTCTATAAATGACTCTTACAAATTTTTCTTTCTTTAGGTGTAAATTTGAAATACTATTTTGAATTATGGGGTCACAATCTTATGAAACACTGAAGTGAGCATTTCTAATACTAGACCCTTACCTTCTAATATTTAATTGATAAAACTTCTGGAAAACACTAAAAATAGGCGGTCCATTATACATGTAGTAATCAATAAAGGCAACCAAGGTCCACTACTGATAGATGTCCAAGTACAATGCCATATTCTAATAGTACTGAGCAAAAGAATGGATGTAATAATAGCTGAAAGCTAACTTCCAATAGAATTAAAGGAAGGATAAATCCTCAAGTATTAGCACACAGACGACACCATGGCGGCTATCTCAAATCATAAGCAAAATTTGGGTAATGAATACCCCGAGCTCCTAAGTACTTATGTATTTCTTCTTGGGTGGTGGTACATTCATATGAAGGAGTTTTAACGCTTAGTAGGGTATCTTGGGGCCCTTAAGGTCTGAAGGTGAAAGGGTTCTTAGGAATGGTGTTTCTGTTATTTTGGCTACGGACTCTTCCTATAGCATTTGTTCTAACCGTTTTCATATATAAGTACAATAAAAAAATGAAATGAAGAAAAGAAAAGATTACCTTTGAGAAATCGAAGACTGGAATTGATGAAGGTAGAAAGATTTTGTAAAAACAAGTTAGGGTTTCAATTGATTAAGCAAAAGTGTTTGAAGAGGGATGGAATGTATGTTTTATAGAAACAAACATGTGCAAGAAGTCTATTTTGTGGAAACTGTTCAGGTTCTCTAATTTAATTTTTGAAATCTATCAAAAGGGTAAGTGTGTAACGTTTAAATTTATGGGAGAAATCGCCAAATTTTGAATTCGCCCAATGAAATAGACTGATGGTATTCTATGTAAAAGAAATTCCCAAAGTGTAAGTTTCTAAGAGAGAAGTTCTTTCGAATATATAAAGAAGTTCACCAAACTCATAATATGTATTTAGCACGAAATAGTTAGTTTTTAGTTATGTATTGAAAATTTTCAAAGTTAAAAATTTCGAGGATGAAATTTTGTTAAGGGAAGGAGAGTTGTAACACTCCAAGGCTAATAAGTCTAAGGTTTTGGCATATAATAGTTAAATAGTATGTCTAGCGAAGTGTAATCTGCCCAATTGCTCATTTTGGCATATACACATGGGCATATAGTAACCGCCATAAAAGTATAGTAAGGATTTATTTTATGATATATTGTTATATTAAGGAGAAGTTTGTGTAGCGATAAAAGGGTAAGTATGGTACAAGTTAAAGCCAAAGGTATAAAACGCCTTATTTGTCTAGAGTACTATGTTAATTAGATTATAAGTAATCTGGTTAGAAATCAGCTGGATACCTAGCCTGATAGTTATAAATACAAAGTATTTATTTATGTTTTCATCGGTAATTGTAGCACATTAAGAAGGGAAATTTTGAAACATGTAACACTTTTTGAATTCCACTAAGTATATTGGGTCATATATATATATCTGATATGGGTTTTGAACGGGTTCTTTCATTGGAAAATGTTATTCTCTAGTTTATCTGCTATAAACCAATGGTAATTCCTTCTTTCTAAGCTGAAAGCTAAATATCTTAAACTAATCAGTGGTTATTTCATCTTCGAATAAGTATGACAGTTCTACATGTTAGATTTTGATTGAGTAAGTCTATAAGAAGCATATGAACAATAAGACAATAAGTACAAGGTATTGAATGAAGGTTGTCAGCATTTGAGATGATAGTATATAGTATGAGAATAAATTGTAATGGTGAATTTGTGTTCTGTAAGCAGTTGTTGCTGCTGGATCATGTTGGATGTCCAAGCTTGGAGCTTCAAAATACAGTTTAGGTAAGTTAAGGTGAGTATTCATCCCAACTCTTTATTACGAACTATTCTTTAAAAAAAAGTATGTCTTTTTAATCTTACATAAATAGACAATTATGCCTACAAGAAATGGTAAGAATATGAAGTATAGTAAAGATGAGAGATGTACTGTAAAAAAATGTATAAGGTTTTTTTAAAAGAATGATGTTTGATAAGCATGTAGGTAAGATATGGTATACAAGGTGTATGAGTTAGCAAGATAGTGACTATTTGGGTAAGAAAATGCCAAGTAAACGTATCTTTGTGAAGCCTCTAGTATGGCATCTATACTGCTAACCAGATTGGCATATCATGGATTAGAAATGAATGTAAGACCATGAGGTAGAGGCCCATGGAAGTTACGGTATGATTTGGAATCATTCATGGTGTAGCCTTTGAAGTATATAAATCGAATTGGCAGATCACGATACATGAATTTATGTAAAAGTCCACCTGGACAATAAGCACGAGATTTTGTATGAAGCCTCCATGGCGTATTTTGTGTAAAGCTTTATAGCATATTTTGTTTGGCCCTTGTTGCGTGATCTTCCATATATGTCTAGTATATATTTGTCTTTGCGGTAATTATGAATAAATTCTGTTAGTTTTGTATGAAGTATGAATAAGATACGTTATTGATGCACTCAGGAGTAAGGGTCGAGTAAGATCAACGTAATAAATGAATAAGTTCTATAAGTGTTGTTGAAAAGAAATGTGTATTTGGATGTTAATAAAGGTCTTCGTCGTGATGATATGATAATGTTGGAGTTGGACATATTTGTAACTATGTATCACCTAAGATATTGTTAATGTAGATTCGTTATGGTATGATTTAATCAAAGTTATTTGGAATCTACCATATCTGAATTGAATAATGACTTCACCTGAATCCTATGAAATCTAAATATTGATTATTACGAACATCTAGGGTTCTGAAATAATGTTGTGGATGTCATTGGATTGATTTATGAAGTACATTATCGATATGAGTTGTATGGTAATAGTTTAGGGTATGATTGGTTTAATAGTTTGATGGTGCTCAGATCTGTGTAAGTATTCATCAAATATGTATGTATCCGTCTATGTTTAATGTTGTGAATAACTATTTTGAGATAAGAGTAAGTAATAGAATATGATCTGTACGAAACAAATTCTAAAGATAAGTTCTGTTGAGAAGCATATATATAAACGAGAGAATTAAGTAATATATGGAAAAAAAATCTTCAATTAGTCAGGTGAGAAAGAATTGGTATATTAAGAATATATCAGTTGGCACATACGTGAATAAAATTGTATTAGTATCCACCTGATAAGTAGTTCAAAAGGTTGGTGGGCACATAAATGATAATCAAAGAATATAAAGTAATCACCAAGGTACAATGAAATAACGCTCACTAAGTATTCATGTACTTACAAGACTTATTATTTGTTTCAAGTTTTGGTGCCAAGAGACTACGCTTGGAGGGGCGATGCCAAGACTACGCCAAGGAAGAGGCGTATAGGGATATTATGCATATAGACCTGACGAGGTGGTGTATTGTAGAAGTTTACTTTAATGAATATGTAACTATTAGATAGTTTTCTTAAGAATGATATGTGTAAAATTTTGTAATATTTTAGGTTTGAGTTCCATATTTGTTTTCTTGAAATTTAATCTTTGAATGTAATTAAAAGAGAGTATGTCTTAAATATGATGATATCTGATACGATTTAGTGAGTTTGTCTAAGTGTTTTGTATAGTAACACAATAGTGAGTGTTACATGTAAATAGGGGTGTTCAATCGGTTAGCCTATCGATTAACCAACCTGAACTACCATTAACCAAATTAACCGATCCTTATAGACCCTTAACCATTAACTGAATCGAATTTTTTTCAAAAAAATAATCGAACCGAACTTTTTCGATTAATTCAGTCGGTTAACCGAATTAACCAAAATTTATATATATATATATATATTATTTTTGGTTAAAATAAGTATAAAACATATTAAAAATTAACCGACTTAACCGACCGATTAATTTATATTTCTAAAAAATTAATCAAATACTTATATATTATAATATTATTTATTAAATTCGGTTAAGCAACCGATTTTGAACCGAATTAACCGTTAATCGAACTTTCAAAAAATTATTAACTGACCCCTGACCGAATTAATTCGGTTAACCTACCGATTAACTGAATTCGGTCGATTAACCGAATTAATTCGGTTTTACCCGAAATTTGCACACCCCTACAAGTAAATACCATGACCTCTTCACTTCATGTTTTCTTGATAACCTCTTTAACACAATCATAGTTATAAAATTCATTTACCTTGTTTGTTCCATGCCTCACGATTTAATCACATCTTGTTCTCTCTTGTAATCAAATCATCCCATTCTTGTAGTTCTTTTCTCATGCTTTCCAATCTGTTTCGCAATTTGCATCGTAATTCTTTCATTCAATTAATTCTATAGCTACTATCTCATCTATATTACATCACTACACATTCACTATAACGAATTCAAGTTCTATCTCTTTCTATTTTATATTTCACATCTATCACAACATTTCACTTCAATATCCATTACCTTCAATATTTTAAATCTTGAACCACATCTCATTTTCACAATCATTTTCTTATGTGGCATGTACTTCTATACTTGAAAAGTGTCGCATTTCAAGACTTATACATCACTTAAACATAACTTGTTCTCAAAGCATTTCATTAACTACTTAATACCTTCATTACCTAAGTACATGCCACATTATTGCCCATAAATTGACACTCATACTTTACCATCTTGCTTTGTTGATAATTTTTCATTCAGTAAGACACACGCGAGCACTTTCCATGCGACCACTTTTTGCATACTACACATATGAAACAACGCGTGGAAGGTGGTCAATAAATACTCATGTGAATCCTACACTTAACTAAGTATCTAATATAAATTTCATTACATCACATTAATTTAAATTATGTCTTATTATAAAAATTCATTATGTCACAAAATTAAATATTTACTTACTATGAACTGCACATGTTTAATTCACTTCATATGCTACCTATTTCACTTTACATTATTATTAATAAAAAACTTTATCACACGCATCAATGTATGAAAATCACATATTTAAACCATATCAATTGGTTTTAAAATAATATTTAATAAATAATGAAAATAACTGATGCAGGAAGATTAAGAATGAAAAAAAAAAAAAAGAACAAACATTATAGTTTATTCATAAAAATTGCTTTTCAACATTAAACAGGTAGCATTATTTTCATTGAAATTGTAGTTGCATAAACCTCAAAAAATCTTCTCGGTATGATGGTTTTCTACAGTTCAAGAGTAGAAAACATCCAACTTGAATATTAAATGAAAAACAACCATGTAAATCGCATACATTTCTTGATGTTGAAAGAGAAAGGATGGAACCCTGAAACTGAAAGATCCCATCCATACAGCCTTTCTAATATACACATTTCTTAATTAAAACTACATCTTTCTTCACCTGAAGATTATCAATTGGTTTCCTTTTCAGAGATCAGTGCATAGAATAAAACCCCGGATTGAATGTTAAAATGGTGATATCTCCACTCACCAGTGGTTCAATAAAAAGTAAATTAAATACCATATAAACGGTTCTTTAAAACTAATGGAACAAGAAGGGCCTCTGATTCTTGGTTGAGCTGTTCCTGCTGATCCAGTTTTTCCAATACTCTGCATTCATGTAGGCGCATAAGAAATCGACAAAGCAATATATTATTCTACTATTCACCAGCACTTCATGTAGACCACAGCTTTCATCAAAGACATCACAACCTAAGTTACCAGGACTCAAGGGTTACTGTCGTATATAGGAATACATACAATACACGTATGCTCAATTATTTTTAATTTTTGTTCATATATATGAAGTATTATATCCCATGTGCCCTCCCATGTTTGAATATATATCCTACGTCAAAGTTTTAGAGAAATGAAGAATTTGGATAACATAAACAACTAAACAATGTAAAAAAGAGTGTCAACAAATGAGAAGGGTGGGACTAGAACGGGAAACTAGATGGTTATCTTTCAAAGTTCATATCATGAATTTTATTAGAAATTCCAAAGGCAAAAGACCATCCCGGAGCTGTTTTCTTTATGTCATTATATAACTTAGCCTAGAGAGACAGGAACCATCATCTTTCTTTAATTAACACAAATTTTATATTAAAAATGGTAACAAAGAGATGAACAATTTGAAAGACGTGCAGCGTTCTGTGTCATTTTCTTAAACAAACATAAAACACAACAGTGCAGATTTAAGTTTTACAGTACAATTATATTGAATATTCTCAAATTGATAATTAGTTTTATTTTCAAGATTCAAATATAGATTTCAAAACATATAGGCATAAATCAGCGATATCAGATTTGCATGATGAAATCCATATCGTCTAATAAATCTCATACGGATTTCAAGAAGGAAGCAATTCTAGTTTTTGTATTTGAAAAGAAGCAGCTACATGGCAGCATAAGCATCATAAAAATTGTAACAGTCAAGTAGCAAAATAACTCTTCCTCCAAATAAAAATGGAAAGTATTATTAAATCAATTGTAATATTTTTCCTACAGCAGATAGTTATACTCTAATCTTTTGCGCAAGAAGAAACATGTAACTAAGCATATCCCTTACATGGTTCAATTTGTAAACTCCCAGTAACTTACAAGACATAAGGGTCCATTCTTCATATGCCGGGTAACCTGCCACAGTTGCTCTGTAAAGCATTAAAAAGGCAATGCATTAATACATGATCAAAGCGTCACAGACTTCCAGTGTACTAGCACCTCAGAAAAAAATGCATCACTGTAGCGATCATCTCAAACATCTGATTGTCTATTAAGCAAGCAAAGCAACATAGGAATATATTAAAAGTCTTCAAGGCTTCAAGCAAGATTATCAAAACGATACCTTCTGAAAACAGGTCTGAAACTCTTTAAGAGGAATCATTCAGAACTACTTTGGATGGTATAAATATTCCCGATTATCCCGGCAATGCTAACTATCACAGCCAGTATTAACATTAACCACGACAAAAAATTTTCTACTCTGCTCAAGCTCATGCTCTCTTCTTGCTGACTTATCCTCAATGCAATTAGAGCAGGGAACGTAAAACCTAAGGAAACAGCTGTTGTTGCTCCAGTAAATTTGAAAGCTGTCCATATATTTGGGATCATAGTAGATCCAATATATATAAGCACTAACAATATTACTGTTAATGCCAAAGACCTTTTTTTACTCTCCGTGAGAGGAGCTGATCCCTCAAACACCAAGTTATCCACAGTTTGCCGTAGGGAAAAGTGAATAACAGGGAAAACCAGAACCAAATGAAGAATGTAGCCGACCCGGACAATATAATTCAATGCAGTGCTAAAACGAATTCCCAGATTCCTATCAAAATTGGTCAAAACATCACCTTCAGTGTCCTTTCCGAAGAGCAAATACCCTGATATTGCTGTTGAGGCATAGACCACAACACAAAGAACAGTTGTAATCCTTCCCACCTGATTCATCTTTTGAGGAGATCGCCCTTCGAGCTCATTGTATATTGGTTGAACATTGAAATGGCAAACATATGCATTGGTCATAATAGGGATAACTACTAGTAAATCCAAAATTGCCATTTTCGATCCAAAATCTGGGCTCATCCTTGGAGCCTCTATCTTCCCTTCAATAAGCTTAATGAATGCAACAGCAAAGCAAACCACAACGAAAACAACAGCGAGAGCTACCGAAGCAGCCGAAGTCATGCTCAATGAATCAATCCTATCTAACACGCAAAGTGGAGCAAGAAAAACAACCATAACAACCAAAACCAATAACTTCCTATGATCCCAAAAACCATGTCCTAACCACTGATCGAAAACCCCAATATGACGAACCGAACCAGACATAACATCACCCATAATAATCAAATAAACTATCAGGACACCTGCATTGTTGACAATTATGCAAATCTCAGACAAAACCCTAGCAGTTCTCCCCATTGCAATTTGCACAACTTCCCCATAAGATCTAGCTTTACAAGAAACCGCAAACCTAATCAACATCTCGACACTAATTTCAGACAAAATCCCAATCAGGATTATCAAAAAAATTCCTAAAACAAGCCCAAGAACCTTCATAGTAGCAGGTAAAGCCATGATTCCAGCACCAATAATTGTGGTGGTTAAGTTAAAAACAGCACCAGAAACACCAGACCCGGTATTATAATCATCGAGATCAACATCAACATCAGTATCAACATCATCATCATCATTAAGATCATCAAAATCATCAATAACCTTGGGATGATTTACCTGGTTCCCATCATCAGAGAGGAGCGATGTTTGTTGGGATCTAAAGTCGTGGGGTTCATTTTGCATTTGTAATTCTACAAATGAGCCTTTGGGTATAGCTGAATAATTACTATCCATTCTAGATCAAAGAAATGATTAAGAAGCTTGAAACTTTGTGAAGATCTCTCAGGAAAAAATCGAATGTAAAGATTAAAAAACTTACAAAGAATTGAGAGGAATTGAATGGAATGGAATGGAATGGATTTCGAAAGGGTCAAGAAAAAGCAGCAGATCCGTGGTGGGTCAACGTTTTTGGATGCTTTATTGGAAGGGGAGAGGGAAAGAGCAATTTGTTTGGAAATAAAGGAAAAGGTTTCCAGTGGTGCTATTGGAGGATATAATTTTATAGAAATGTAGATTTAATCTTTCGATGTTGCCATGTTAGATTAGATGAATGACATAGATCTAAACCATCATATTTATCACTTTGCCTTATTCTGCCCTTATTATTATTAGAAATGGTTTTTCCCTACATACTTAAATTATCTTCTCTTACATAAATTAGTTTATAAGGTTTAACACGTAACACTATTAGAAATCGCCAGATCTTTTTTTTTTAATGTGTTATATATATTATATTGGTTCAAAAGATAAAAAGTTATATATATATATATAAATATTTCAAAAAAATTAAAATTAAAAAATATAAATACAAATTTTAAATTAATAATAATATACAAAATTTGAAAATTTTATAAAAATTAAAAAATATATATTCTATAAAAGTTGTAATAAATTTTATTATTTTTTCAAAAATGCTAAATTCTAAACATTCAAAACAATCAATAAAAAAATAGAAAAAAGTTTAACTTAAAAAAAAAAAAAAAGCTTAATCTCTAGAAATTGAAAAAGGTTAATTTAAAACTTGAATAATTGAATATATAGATTTTAGAACATTTTTAATTTTTTAAAAAATTGCAAAAAAAAAGTATATCTTTTAAAAATATATGAAAATTACTTAAAAGTAAAAATAAAAAAACACCAACATCGATTAATAGTGGTCAATGCTAGTCAATGATCAATGTTGGTAAATGGTTGGTCAAAGTCAATGTATTTTTTAAATATTCTCTTTTTTCTATTTTTAAATTTTAATAAATCTATTGCCACGTGGCACATTCTAATTAGCTAGATGTGTCAAGTGACAAGTTCTAATTGATGTCACATGTCAATCGATTTTTTAACGTCATTATAAAAAAATAGGATGAGATGAAAAAAAGTTTAAATACCTAAGTGGGAAAACAAGTATAGCTCGGGGGTCAAAATGAGTATTAAGCCTTGTTTAAAATTATCTTATGGTCTTTTGACTTTCAAAAGTTATATAATAATCACTAACACTATCAAAATATTATATTCTAGTCACTTATTCATTAACTTTCATTAGCCCATTAA
This sequence comes from Gossypium longicalyx, assembly GCA_025698465.1. Lineage (NCBI taxonomy): Eukaryota > Viridiplantae > Streptophyta > Magnoliopsida > Malvales > Malvaceae > Gossypium > Gossypium longicalyx. The sequence goes on from CM046996.1 coordinate 56,088,953, forward strand.
CGAAATAATGAGGTGACATATTAATTCTAAAAAATATTGGTTTTGTATTTTTAATTTAATTATGGTTGATATATTTAATTTAATTACTAAAATATGGTTGAAATATTAGTTTTATATTTTTAGAATTTTTTTAAAAATAATTATAAAAAATAAAAAATTATGAAAATTATGAAAATTGATAATTTATTTTCTAAAATTATAATTATATATATTTTAAAAAAAAAACAGCAACAAATGAAGAAGAGAAAACAAACCCACCAGTTGATTGGTAAAATAAAACATCAATTACAATTATCATTCCCTTTTATGTTATTACTATCAAGATTTTGAGGATGATCCAAAGCATCTGGTTTTGGATAAAGCATCACTCTATGAACAAAAAACCTAATTAACTCTCAAGATGAAATTTTCAATTGAATTTTAGTAAATAATTGCATTACAAAAAAACAGAGACAATAAAATATTTAAGGGTACACTACATCAAATGACATTCAACTCTGTTTATTTTTCAATCTTTCCACTAACCTTTTAAATTTTATAAAAATGTCACTAACATTTTCAAGTTATTTCAAAAAAGTCATTTCATTGTTTATTGTCGTTACTCAGTTAACGTGCGTTTGACGTGGTGTGTTAAATATGCCACGTGTTTTAAAAAATTTATTTTCTTTCTTTTTCAATATTAAATTATCTATCTTTTTTATTTCTTTATTTATTTTCTTTTTTTACTCTCTTTTCGTTTTTTTTTGTGACATAGAAGAATAAATAAATTAACTACATAAATTAATTCATCCCCCCAACAGGGAGACCTCGAACAATCGTAATCTGTTACTTCTATCATGTACCAACTTGACCAGGCTACAACATCCTAGTTATCCTCTCTATATATGTGCCAAATACTCCAATGATCGATCTAGGACAGCAACTGATGAATTCTCCTAATCAAAGCATAGTTTGAACTATTTGAAGGCCTCTCCTGAATGGTTTTAGTTGCCTCAAGAGTATCAGTCTCATTTAACACATTATCATACCCCTGATCAGTTAAAAGAACCAGCCCATCCAAGATGCCTCACAATTCGGCATCAAAAACTGAACAACTCCCCAAGTACCTATTAAAACCACGAATCCACCCTCTATTTTCGTCTCGCACAATTCTTCTCTGCTGTAGCAAAGCTACCTTCATACCTGACAGATCCATCAGTATTCAAACAAATCAAATTTCTGATTAAATATGAGCCAGGAATCGGTTCCCAGGGCTTAGTGGCTAATCCTTTACTCGAAGAGACATATTGTTTAGCCTAACTATAAGAAGCCTTGATAGCATCACTGCTACTCTAGGATACGCTTTGAAAAATGAAGAGATTTTGATTCTTCCAAATGCACCAAGTGATAAACATTGCCAATCAACATTACCCAGGCACTAGTTATGACGGTTCTGTAAGTTTGAGACAAGTCATTCCTGTAAATTTCCAGAAAAGTGAGTTATGTTGGTCAACAGGAATTAATTGACTCCAAATATTTCTTGCTACAGGACAATATCTAATGACATGTAGCATATCTTTTGAGATATGCCCACAAACCCCATAGGTCATATTGTGCCCAGGACCCCAATGAACTCTTTCTATATTAGTAAGCAACTGCTGCTTGAAAGCAAGTCAAATAAAGAATCTAACTTATTAAGGCCCTTGATATTTCCAAGGGAATCTGCCACACCACTTTCTTTGGATTCCATGAACTTTTCTGAAGTTTCCCATAGGCACTTTTGATAGAAAAGAAACTTGTTAAAGTACCACCCCAAATAATCCTATCAACCCCAACTACCGAATGGGGTGAAGGAATCCTTACAATCCTCCTAATTACCTCATCTAATAGCCAAATATGAAAGAGATCAAGATTCTAAGTGCCATCATCTGTAACCATGTCGCTCAAAAGGCAGTCCAAATCAAGACTAGAATGATCGGGAATCAAGCTAATTAGAGGCCTCATATTTGGAACCCATAGGTCACGCCAACATCTGATATTTTTTCTATCCTCTATTGACCAAAGAAAATTCTCTCGAATAAATGGTCAAGCCTTTGTGAAGGCTCTCCATAAGAAAAAAAAAATCTACCACGTGATAATGTTTTGGCAGACCATTTGCAACCCCATATTTGGCTCGAAGGACCCAGACCTAAAGAGCCTTAAAGTAATACACAAGATTAAAACCCAACTTCATCATGAAGGAAGTATTGTGTTCCTGCAACTTTCAAAAACCAAGACCACCATGTTCCCAAGGTTGACATACAATATCCCAACTAACCAAAGCCAATTTTTTCCCACTATTAGAAGACCCCCAAAAAAGCTGTCTGATCATACGATCAATTTCATCACATAGCTCTTTAGGAATCATCATTGATCGCATGAAATAACTAGGGATGGTTAGCAAAACCAACTATGCCAGAGCGGACCTTCCAACTAAAGATAGTTGCCTAACATCCCAACTCTATAATTTACTAGGAATCTTATCCACTACAAACAACAAAGTACTATTGGTTACTCTATCAAGAAAAAGTGGCACCCCAAATAGCTCCCAAGGTTATGTACTCTATGAAAACTAAGAATATTGCAAAGGCTTCCCCCTAAATCATCACTCACTCCTTCTAAATTGCATATATTAGTCTTGTGGGCATTAATCCTATGACCAGAATAATCACAAAAATTGTCCAAAACTCTTTTCAGAACTCTGTCTTGATTCTCTCCCGCTTGGCCAAAAAGAATCAGACCATCTGCAAAGAAAAAATAAGAAAAAGGTGGACTTGAACGAGACAGACGAATATGAACCTATCACCCGGAGTTGATAGCCGAATGAATATTGTTCCCGAGCCATTCCCTACACATGAAAAAAAGATAGGGAGACTGTGGACACCCCTGATGAACACTCTTTGCTGGCCGAAATTTTTATGTTGCAGTTCCATTACATAGAATCTGCTTAGTGGAATTTGTGATGGCAAACATAATGACATTACGGAGAAAACTCGGAATACCTACAGCCTGGAGGGATGCATTAATAAACTCCAAGCGCACTCGATCATAGGTATCCTCAAGGTCAATCATGAAAGGCAACCAATTCCTATTCTTCTACTTAATTTTCATGTAGAGAATCACTTCCTGAGTAATAATAATGTTATCCATAGTGCTTATTCTTGCAATAAACCTAGTCTGCTCGTGCCCAATAATTCTTCGAAAGACCACTTTAAACCGATTAGCAATGACCTTCATAACCAACTTGTAGAGAACCAAACACAAACTAATAGGTTGAAACTGTGAAAATGTAATAGTTCGTTTTTCATTGGTGTCGAAAACAATAGTTTTAATACCACAATTTCGACGAGTGAGTACGTAAATATGAGGTATTTAGATCTCCTTTTCATAAATCAAACTCATAAATATTTTTATTAAATATTTACAGAGTTGTTATATAGGTGTATTAAATTTTGGTCCGAAAATTTTAACGTTTGGATAGTTAGTTACGGAAAAAGGACTAAATCATAAAAAATATAAAAATGAGTGGCTATTGAATTTTAATGATTAAATGGATTAATTAATATAAGTAGAAGGACTTATAAGTCAATAATACATTAATGTACATATAATGGACGGTTGGTGATGTATTTTCATTAATTTTTTATGTTAATTATATGTTATTAATATTTATAATAATAAAAAGTAAAAAAAAAAATAATAATAATACATTTTCATCTTTCTTTTTCAACTTAAGAAACCCAAAAATTCATGGATGAAAATTCAAAAGCTTTAGTCATCTTCTTTACTTTGCATGATCAATAATCTCATCGACCGGAGGACGTACGAGGAAAAGGAAAAATTTATGAATTTGTCCCTGATAGTCAAATTACTTTGACAAGTAAGTTCATACTACTTTCTCTGGTTACAATTTGTTATTAAATGTTAATTATTTATATATATAAACTATTGAAATGGAAATCAGACTATATGGTAATAAATTGAATTCTGAAATAATTCTGATGGACTGAGAAAAAGTCTCATACACGAGATTTCTGAATGATTTCATTTTGGACCGAGCTCCAGCATTTGTTGTGGACTTGTATATACATGTGACACAGATTTAGCTTGGACTGGTAATCTGTTGTCGTTTTAAAGGTTTAGCTTGGACTTGTAACCTTACATGTATTTATAGCTCTGGCCAGGCTATTTTTCTGTGTTGTAAATGGTTTAGCCCGGATGGGTAACCTGACGCATCTATTTATGTATACAATTAGCTCAAACGAGCATCATATGTTTCCCATACTCATGTATTGAGTTATTTTACAAAGTTTCATAAAAATAAAGAAGCAAAGGATATACAATGTGAAATTGTATTGTTTATGTGGACAAAATATGAACTCTGAATATTCGTATATTCGTTATTTATTGACCCGAAAATGTTAAACTATGTCATGACATGAATAAATATGATAAGGATATATGATGCAATTTTTAAGGATGAAAGTGATGCAAAGTGATAAATTGGAAAATGGATTCATGATAAATTTTGAGTTAAACTTGGTATTTTACCATTTGATTTTATATATGTAGTTTGGACTAAATCTAATATGGTTGATGTTTTGAATACTATGATAGGTGAATTTGTTTCATAATGATTCATGTAATTATTAAATGGTTAAGGTAAGCTATTTATTTATAGTGTATGAGCTTACTAAGATTTTATATACTTACTTGGGTTACTACTTTTCTGTAGATTTTGGACGTCTAGAATGTATTAATCGGATTAGTGAGAAGCTTACACCTACCGTCACTTGATTTAGTAGACTTTCAAATTTTGAAAATTGGTTACTTGTGGCATGTATATAGGATGTTTACTTTGCAAGTATTGATTATGTTTTGGTACCTTGGTTATAGATGTACTTATCTGCAAACTTGATGTATGTAATTGTAACACTCCAAACCTGGCCTAGACGTTATGGCCGCATCTGGCGGTGTCACATTGGAGTGTTTTTAAAAAAACTTGCTCTTGCTAATGAAAACCCGTTTGGAAATTTTAAGCCTCTTTGTTAGAACCCAAATCATTCTAGCTATTCGTTACTCATTTTAAGTTGTCATTACTTTTAAAACTCTATTTTTTGCAAAAGTATTTCAAAAGTGTTGCGAAAATGTAGTGTTCTGAAAACAGTTATTGTTTTGGAAAAATCGCGTTCTACTCTTAACAGATATAAATCATAATAAACAAAAATCCCAAATTAAAAGCTGGAAAATTAGAGAGGCCTTATTACATAATTTAAAACCCAAAACGAAGTCTAATAGAAAATAAACGCCAAATAAAAGAAAACAGGAGCAGTAGTGTGGCCATCTCTGAGTCCCTCGCAGCACCAAATCGCCTAAAGCTGGGAATTATCTGCACAGTCAAAAAGAAAGGGTGAGTTTACGAAAACTTAGTGTGTAATCCCTTATTAGTCGATCAGTTATAGTATATAGTAACAGCCTGGGCCTGAGCCCTACTTAGAAATAGTACAGAGTGGGCCTTAGCCCAATACAGTAACAATACAGTACAATAATGCGACCCATCCCAATCCAACCAACACACCACTCTGTCCCACCAACACACCATGTGCGGACAAAGTCAACCCACCCAGCCAACTCACCAATATCACAGGAAAGCTACCAGTAATAATATAGCCGCAAGGCTGCCAGTAACAGTAATGCAGCAAAGCTACCAGTATCAGTATATGTGGCAAAGCCACCAATAACAGTATATGTGGCAAGGCCACCAGTATAGTACACTTCCTCCATAATAGTATCCCAACCCCATGCAGAATGTCATGTCATAAATCATACAAGTATGCAGAATGTCATGCTCAGTACAGATAAATCATAGCACAAATCAGTCATTTACCTTCGAGGGATAAAATAGTCATTTTACCCTATAGGGGTATTTTGGTCATTTTACCTGTCTTGGGATCTAAGTACTCTTCTCGACCCATCAGAAGGTCTACAGTCGCCTCGAGTGACTCGTGTAACCTTAACAATCCTAATAGTGTAAATGGGCCCAAGACCCATTATGTGGCCCAAGTAGGCCTATACGCCCGTGTGGCCTATCGATCTCAAAAATTACCACAGCCATGAGAACTAAGTCCAGTATTAGCCATGTACCCCTGATTTTATTCGTGTGGAGCCCACGAGCCTATTGGGCCTACACGGCCTATTTCAGCCCATCGAGGCCCAAAATAGCCTAAGCCTATGAGAACGCCTATAGTGGCCTCTACAGTCTTATGCTCACGATTCATGGGCTCGGTTTACCATATGTGTGATCGCACACCCATGTGGCCAAAAGGTCATTCTTTTGGCTTTTCGGCTTTTTGGCTTTTGCCGTTCTACAGTCTATTTAGTGTGTCCATACACACCTGTTTGCGAAATCGAGTGAACCGCTTGCGAGCCCAAAGCCTATATTCCAATAAAACATATTGTTAGCCTTCCAATCATTACGGTTCACAACATTAAATCCCCAGACTTTCAATTAAACCTTGATTGACAGTAATACAGCCTATTACCCTAAGATCGCTAGCTAGAACCAAACAGACGCTCCTTGCTGACTAGATGCATAATGACAGATCCTGTTAGATAGGATTGATCACAAATGTGGCTTATATCCACAACATCAACTTACAATCTACAGGGATATTCGGCCTAACCCAATAGTAAGGTAGCATTCTTGCCTTATTCGATTAATAAGAGGAATGGGGTAAGTTGCTTCAAGGCCACCGCACTACTCCATTCCTCGAGGGACCTGACAACCCAACGAGCCACATATCATGGGGAAAAGATTATCATTCGGCAATCAAGAATAGAAAGGAGGCATTTGGTTTAAAGAAAAAGGATGAGAAAGAACAGATTGAATGAGAAGAGCCAATATGAACACTTACTGTTCTAATCAGGAACTCTCGCTGAAAAAGAATTAATAAACCAACAGCAACGTATGGAAGCAATCGATCAAGAATAGGGAGAGAAAAGAAGGCCGAGTACAATCGGTATTCCAACTCAAAAAGGAATAAAAGAGGGAAGAAAAGAATGGGTAAAGAACAATCGACTTACCTCACCAAGAAGAGAAAAAAGAAATGAAGGAATAGATGATACCGAAATAAAAGAGTATATTCGGCCCAAAAGAGATAAAAAATAAAGCAAAACAGAAACTGAAAACCAAAGTCCCAAGTGGTAATCGGTATATTAGTAGAAGACAACCAAGGTGTTAACAAAACCGAAAAAGAAGAGAAGAATAGAAAAACCCCAAACCCCAAAATATGCATAGCCCCCTATAGTTCCCCAAAGCCAAATTTCTCAAAGCTAGAGACCAAATTTGGCACACACTTCCTTTCCCACTCAAACTCCTTAATTTTCTCCAAATATTTCTCCCTTTATCCCTCCACAATCCTCTTCATGAAATCCTCCTTGATTTTCTCCATGGCCCATTCAAATTCCAACCTGTAGAGTTCTAGTCAGACTCCACTTCTCATGCAACAAAGAAGTAAAATAAATACTCCTTTATGCACAGAGTGACTCGAACTCCCAAACTCCCAAGAAGCACAACACGCCACTGCCATTACACCACAACTCTCTTTATATCATATATTACCTAATTTAATTAAAGAAGCCTACTATCTAGAACCAAGGGCCCTATTCACTTAAAATTAAAATTTTTGCTAAATACCAGGTTTGAAGCTAGGACTTCTCCAACACTTCACAGGACACTTAACCACTGAAGGAGATACACATTGTGTGTCATTTTCTTGCACAACTAAATACTTACGTACAATTTCCTAATTGTTCCCATGCTCAAGGCTTATTCCTTCTGGGCCCAAATTTGGGGCGTTACAGTAATGTCTAATGCATATTTAGTATTTTGGTAATGTGTTGGTTTAAGTCAAGTTGAATGGCACTTTAGGTGTTTATCTGATAGTAGGTTTTGGTATGAATATTGCTATTTTTTATGCTAGAATGAATGAGTTGAATGATTTGGATGATTGTTGTTTTATGATTGTAATGTGGTGCCATTGAGAGTGTTGGTTAGGGTTAGATTGAATGTTTAATTAGCATGTTTTGGCATGTTTTAATGAGTTTTGAGTTTGTATAAGTAGATGCAAATGGTATAGCTTGAATTCTAAGAAAAGGTATATGTCATTGCTTGAGTTTAATGATGTTTTAGGTACACACTACTTGTGACACGGTTTTCCATACGGTTATGAGCCCCACAAGGTTGTGTACAGGGTTGTTAACATGGTCATTTGCTCTATTTAAAATTTGCAATTTTAGTTCCACACGACATCAATTAGTTACACAATCTAGAGACACGACTATGTGTCTCCTTTCACACGATCTGAGCTCTATCACACGGTTGAGCCACACGACCATGTCTCTAACCACACAATCCCTACCTTGGCACAAGGCTTGGGCACATGACTGTGTGACCCCTGTTTTCATTATTTGCCTATATTTTGTAAAAGTTTTGTTTTAATCCAGAATCATTCCCGATTTGTTTTAAATGTTCCGTAAGTTCGATTTAGGTCCTGATATGATTGAATAACATGGAAATGATTTTAATTTATTATGAATTGATCTTTTTGGCTTTGTTTGAGTGGTTGGTAGCCCCTGTTTTGTATTTTACTTGCTATTTTGTAAATGTTTCAGATTGGTCCCGATTTAGTTCTAAACTTGTTCAAAGGTTTTCGTAAGCCCGACTAAGACTCAGTTTTTATCGTAATGCATGTTTAAAATTGAATTAATTTGTATTTATTGATTATTGAATAATAATGAATAAATTGTTTGTGAATGTTTTGATTTTCTTTTGTAGCATCCTATAGCTCGAGTTCCGCTACCAGACCAAGTAGAGGGTGTTACAGAAAAGCTCTCAGGATTTTGAAACTTATGAATAAGGGAAATTAATGTGTTGTTTAGTTCTGGATCAATATACTTCCTGCAAAGATCTTTTTAACCCAAGCACAAACATAGACCCCAACTCAATCCCATGACTCTAAAAGAAAAGAGCATGAAACCCGTCGCTACTAGGAGCTTTTAATGGCTCCATATCGAACATAGCAGTCTTTATTTCCACATCAAAGATTGGTTTATTTAAAAACTGGAGCTTTCCATGCTCTCACGGATACGAACTAGAAGGAAGACCCCTCATCAGACCCGGATCCTTACCATACAAATTCTGAAAGAAACTAATTGTCTCATGTCACAATTCTTCCTCATAAAAAATCCACTCCCCTACCTCATTTTTCAATATTGTGATTCGATTTTGCTTTCTCCTTTGGAGTGCACCTATGAAAAAAAATTAGAATTACAGTATCCCAAAGAAAGCCAATTACATCTCGTCTTTTTTTTCCCACAAAAGTTCCTCATGATAAAGAAACATTTTCCAACTCCTTTTATACCTCCAGTTCCAACTAAAGTAAATAGTTCGGGTGAGAATAATCCAGACCTTTTTGAATATTAGTGAGCTTCTGAATCAACATTCTTTTAAGAGCCTCGATATGACCATATACTTTCTTATTCCAATCCTTGAGTTGACTCGTAAAATGAGAAAGCGTGGTGAACATATAACCATTAAAACTCTACTTTTCCTTGACAAAGTTAGAAAAATTTGGATGCTCAACCCATCTAGCCAAAAAACAAAAAAGCCAACCTTTAAAAGAGTGAAATAATGGCCTAAAGGACAACAAAATAGGCCTGTGATTAGATTTGAGCCTTGGAAGGTGAGTCATCAAAGAATTTGGAAAGAAAGTAATCCATGCATCATTTTTGATAGCTTTGTCAAGATGCTCAAAAACCCCACCTCTATACCACATAAAGGGAGAAACTCTAAACCCTAAATAATGTAATTATGTCGAATCCATAAAATCCCCAAAAGAGGATCATCTTTTCCCATTAACTCGCCTGCCTTTCTTTTCACTAGAATATAAAAAAAGTCAAAATCCCCTATTGTCAACCAAGGAGAATCGTGACCTAAAATAATCACCTTCAAAGCATCCTAAAGCCACCTCTGTTTGTTACTATCAGGACTACCATAAACAAAGATGACAAAAAATAGGCCGCTAGAAAAAGTTGTCAAAAATCCAAATCAAACCAAATACCTCAAGAAAAACCAATTGCCTCCAACCGATGGGAGCATTGAAATCTGAGACTAGAGATAATAGATTTTGTTTTACCACCACTAACTCTCATCCCTAAAACACTTACAATGTTAGGCTTGTATTCTTGGTTGTACTCATGAAAGATCTGTGAAAACTTGCTATTGGCATAGCCTTGGCAATTCTAGGAAAATATAGATAAACTCATAAAATTAAAAGAAGAATATAAGCTAACCTTAACAACTCAAACTAGCAACTTCCTTCATGACACTTCCCATCACAACTTATCATCACATGCTTAGCCTCATTCTTGATTTGGGAGTTGATAAGTTTGGCCATGGAATTCATGGTGTCTGACAGAGGAAAACCCTCACAATACTAGAATTTTTAAGCTGACCCCTACGATCTCGAATGATTTTGCTGATTACTCTATTACTTCAGACAACCCCACCTTTTCCCCTCGAACCTCCCTTTAGAGGCCAGATGCCCTTTACAAAGTTTGACCGAATCACTAATTCTCGAGGGATTAATTTATTGGGAACATCACTTTTCTTAAAAGATACAACTGAATGTCTCCTAGGATGAAGAACATCCTTATCAAGTTTCACCATCGACTCTACCAGGCCCTCAAAAGTAGGACTAAAATAGGAACTAATGCTCGACGGAGCTGTTATATCCTTACCAACCAACAAAGTTCTGGAAGCATTTAATCCAAAAAAATCTAAATTCGAAACTAATTCCACATCATCCACGTGTGCCTTCATAAAAATTTTCAAAAGGGTCGGTGCCACCAACACCCTACCAGGAAATAGTCGAGCAAGCCCTGCTGATTCGAGGATAATAGTTTTTTTAGAAGCTCCAAACTCCAAATCAAGCCATTCCATTGAAAACCTATGTTGATTACCGCTTCTCCCCAAACTAGGCCCATTACCCTTAATAGCTTTGGTCCCACATAAAACCCCAAATCCAGCTGTAATATCCTGGCCTAGTTCACTTCAACTTTGAGAGCCCTGCACTGATGGCCTCAAACCCTGAATTTTAATCCTAGGGCCATTTTTCCGACCCTTTCTCTTTAAGAACTCCCTTCTTTGAAACTTCACTCCTAATAAGTCAACAATCGCCGTGCCATTTTCGGTCCCCTTCTCCCTTAATGGAATCAAAGAGTTAAACTTCAAACCTATACCCTTTAAAACCATTTTTTGTGTTATTACTTTGGTGAGCTCTCATATTACACTAGGATTTCTTCTCAACAAGCATCTACGGTCCAAATGATTTCGTTGGCTCGACCACCTTCTCTTTCTTTTGTAAAGCCACTGATGTTGAATCATTTCCTACACCACAACCCGTAACTGATCCGAGGATAGTGCACAAGTCTTGTACATGGAAAAACTGGCCATAAGAAAAGTAGATTGTCGGTAATGACTCAAACTTGACCCTTTGCACCTGCCATTAACTAAGTTTTAGGAGACAAATAGTTTTTCCAGGTCAATATACACTGCCATCCTGGCAAACTTTCCCCTCGAGCCACTGTCTGTCTAGAAATAGAGCTTAGCTACATTGCCAAATAGTCCACCAATTTCCTCCAAAATTCATCGTAGTAAAAAAATCCCGACAATCTAGGTAATTGAACCCAAACCATATCATTACTTGGGAAGGGATGTAGAGGATTAAAGTTTGGAGTCTACGACTAAACCGTGAGATACTGTAAAGAACGATCCACAGCCCCTAAGTAAGCACCTTCTCGTAGTCCTCTCTATATTGAAATTTGACCAAAAAAATAAAACATCCATGAGGTAGAACTGCTGCGAACATTTCAAAAGGCTATAGATCCTATTGTGCAAAAGATTATATGACAGATTCTGACACAATAGTTTTACCACCATGGTGGTCTCCATATCTCTTACTAGAATTTGTTGGATCCTTTCAGAGAAGTTTATCCCAGGTACTCCATTAATAGTAGTCCTTATGATATCTCCCTCTATAACCTCAAAATACTATTCACAACCAGTTTCAGATAAATCTCTTCCCAACACTTTATCCCTCCAAGACACCACTAGTGCTGGGGATAAATCTATAGCCATAGCGCTTCTCGTATCTGTGTCTAAACCCTGGAGTAGAACTTTTTTGGTGTTATGATCACACTATTCGAGGTGTTTTCACCGCCACCCTCAGCCATTCAAAAAATTTCTAATTGGAAATTATTATTATTATTTCCCTTCCCCAACAAACCATAGCCACCACTGATTCCACCATCAGTTGCTTTCCCTAGACATCAAACCCACGAAAATTACCCTCTATTTTAATCAGTCCAACACCATAACGTACCACTATGCTCACTGATTCTCTCCATCACTAGAATACAGCTACCATCCAACATCATCTCCACTCTTCATCATCTCATCCTCATTGATTAAAAAAACCACCAAACTCATACCTCTACTTCACCATTTGAGCTTCACTAAACCTACACCACCACCACTAAAAGCTATTGCCAAATATCTAAAGAATCATCACCATCCTCCCTCTCATTACCCATTAAACCCTAAACCATTCACTTATTGCTTTTACCTTAATTAGACTCACAAGCCCCATTTACAACATCATTGTTACCTACTTAAATCGAGACAACACTCATCATTATATGATTACCACCATCACTCAATCTCCTAAACAACAACATTATCTTAAACCCTACGATAACTAAAACAAAAATGTCAAATACCAGCAACCAAAACACAACCAAAAGCATAAACTCAAATAGAGAAGCAAACCAAACAAAAAAGAAATAAAGGAATACTCTTTGTTTCAAGGCCAAGCTAGAACTTGTGCTACAAATAATAGAATTAGAGAACTGTATAGTGGATGGTGTAGATTCAGAGGGACTTTTTTCGAGGCTCTGGGCGCAAGACATTCAATTTTCAACTATTTTATGGAAATTTAAATCGTTGGATGAAAGTCAGTGAGAAAGAGAGGGGATTGGCAGTGACCATTTTATGTCGGCAGAATAGATGGAAGATAAATTTTGCTAGGGAAGGGAAACAAGAAGAAAAAGACGAAGGCTAAATTTTACTGGGGAAGGGAAACATGAAAAAGAGGAGGAGGAAGAAGAACAAGAACAAGAACAAGAACAAGGACAAGAAGAAGATGAAGAGAAAGAGGAAGATGAAGATGAAGATGAAGGGAAAAAAGAATTTTTTTCAACACGTCACATATTTAACATGCCATGTCAAACTCTCATTAACTTAGCAGTGATAGTAAACAATGGAATGACATTTTTGTAATAACCTAAAAACGTTAGTGACATCATTGTAAGTTTTAACAAGTTGGTGGAAAAAATGAAAAATTAAAAAAATTTGAGTGGCATCTAGTGTAGTTTACCTAATATATTTTAAAAAATTAATTGTAATCCCATAACAAAAGCAGAAAAAGTGTAATAACCCGTTTTGGTCAAATCAGAACAGTGGTTTCGGGACAACAAATCCAAAGTAAAATTTTTTATTTTATTATAATTTTAATGTTTATAACATGGTATGATGATTTTTTAAAAATTTCGTTAATAAATTTTATCGTTTAAATGGTCAATTTGAGAAAAAGGACTAAATCGCGTAATGTGTAAAAGTGGAGTTCTATTAGCTAAAAGTATCTAATAGCTATAGAAACTTAAATTAAAGGTCTTGATGTTGTAATTAGACCATTAATATCATGATTGGACATATATGGACATATATTAAGGTGTTTTAAATGGTTTTATATAAGGTTAATATAGTAATTTAATTAAGGTTGATTAATTAAAACAAAAATCAATTTTTTTTCATTCATCTTTCTCCCAAACGAAATTAAGAAAGAAAGGAAGCCATTGATGAGTTTTGAAGGTTCGAATAATGCATGCTTCAATCGTAAGTGATCTTTGACCCGGTTTTTAGTGATTTCTATGTTTTTGAATTCGTTGTAGCTCAATCTATCTAGCACGTACCTTCGACTTCAAAAATGTTAAAATTTGTGAGAGTTTCCATTGATGCATATATGTGTTCTTTGATGATTTATGATGAATTGTGAATATTTGATGATAGTTATACAAGTTTGGTAAAGTGACTTTGAGTAAAAATGCAAAATAGGGATTAAATTGAGAAATGTTGAAAATTTGTGGTTAAAATGTGAAATAAATGAAAAATATGGGTTTTTAGGGTTATAATGGTAATTCGGATAAGCATGGGTGTTTTGAAATTTGCATGAATTTGTGATTTTGTGTAATAAGGACTAAATTGTAAAAATGTAAAAGTTTAGGGGCTAATGTGTAAAATAGCTCAAATGTATATTTTGGATTGAATTGAATAAATAGATGATTAAATAAGTTAATTTTAAATATATTTAGATCAAGAAAAGTGAAATTCGGATCTAGATCGGGGAAAAACTAAAGTTATCGACTAATCGACTTATTTCGTCGTTTCCACATTCGAGGTAAGTTCGTATGTGGTAAATTTCATTTTAAACATATATTAAATGCTTTTTTATTGTATATGTTGTGAATATGAGACTTCAGATAAGTTTGACATTGACTCGACGATAATTCGGCATTCGAAATCTCGGTTGTACCTTAGGAATAGTTTAGAATACTAGTGACATGTCATTAGGGAATACATTGAGTTGGCTTCGGGCCATATATTAGCACTTTGGGTGTGAGATATACCGATTTGGCTTCAGGCCATGAATATCAGCTGATTTGGCTTCGGGCCATGATATTAGTACTTCGAATATAAGTTACCTTGATTTAGTTTCGGGCCATGGTATAGATACTTATCGTGTGAGACCCTTGAGTATCCGACTTCTATTCTGAATGGTTTAACGGGTAAATGAAAGAGGTGGATGAGTATGAGGTTGATGTTGAATGACACAGGTACGTACTTGAATTATATAAGTTTCAAATCGAAGAAACTTGTGAAGGTAGTGTATAATCTCACAATTGAGTATTTGAAAGGTTTGTTAGCTAATGTAAGCTACTTATTGGTGTAATCAAATTATTGAATTATATTTAGGTGATTGCATTAAGTTTATTTCATATGAGCTTACTAAGCTATAAAGCTTACTTTGTGTATTTCTCTGTGTTTTATAATTTTCAAAGCTAGCTCGGACTTGGGGATCGTCGGAGATCGCATCACACTATCCATCTATCTTTTGGTACCTATGAACTTTGGTGTTTTTAGTATATGGCATGTATAGGAACTTGGTCTTTTTGGTATTGGTGTTGTTATGAACTTGGCCATTTGTGTTGGCTTATAAAATTTGTGTTTATAATGTTGTATATGGCTATGTAAGTTGACCTATTTGGCTTGGTTGGTGATGTATGTATATAGGTGTGCTAATGTCATTTTGTGATGTGATTATATTGCTTGTGGAAGGGTTGATTGTGGATTATTAGTTGGAGTAGCTATTGGTTGAATTTGAGATTTGGTATGTTTGTGGTTCTAGGCAAATGAATGGTTGAAATGCTTGAGAGTATATATCAAATAATGCATATTTGTTAATGGTTATTTTGTTGATTTGGGAAGATAAGGTTTGGTATGGATTTGGATAGCATAATGTGGTATTTATGTTTTGTATTGGTTGGTGTTTGAAATGGTATAAGTTATGCTTGATTTGGAATTGGAATATATGTCTATTGATGCTATGTTGTGTGCCATATGAGTTGTGTAGGTATGCCTAAGTTTGGGTGGCAAATTCGCTTGGTAAATAGCCTATTTTTGTCCACACGGGCAGATACACGGGCGTATGTCTCAGTCGTGTGTGACACATGGTTAAGTACACGGCTGTGTGTTCCCTGGTGTTGAATTTCAAATCAAGTCAATATGCTCCACATGGCCTCACACACAGGCATGTGACTTGGCTGTGTGGCATAAGTCAGTATACCCTACAGGTTTGGCACGGACTAGCACACAGTTTGGCAGACGGGCGTGTATGGCAATTTTTAAGGCACACGGGCTAGCCACACGAGCATGTGTGTTGGCCGTGTAACCCAAGTCAGTAAGCTCGCTTGTTTGGACATGGGGTAGGACACAGGCTGGGTGTCACACCCCATACCCGTAACCCACACTGGGGTGGAGTACAAGGTGTTACCTAACTTGGTCTCATGCATTCAAACAACTTCAAGTCACCGAGACTCGGTCCAAAATAAAACTTTTTCAATTTCTACCTTAAACTTCTATTTATAAGCCTACGAGCCCCAAATCAACCATTGAAAATTATTCGGGACCATTTAGGGTCCTTAAACCAATCTTAGGAAATTTGCCTTTAAAACAGGGCATACGCCCGTATGGAAGGGTGACATGCACGTGTGATCCTTTTCGACATGGTCGTGCTGATGACTTGTGTGGTTCACACGGCCTAAGCACTCTGGGACACGCCCGTGTCCCACACCCGTATGGAATTAAATTCTAATTCACACCTACAGAGTTTTCACAAGGCCAGACACACGCCCGTGTCTATGGCTCATGTCCCTTACACGGCCACGACACGCCCGTGTCTTAGCCCGTGTACAAAAATTTGGGTATTTTGTTTCTGACGTCAACATCCCCAAAAGGTCACACGGCCATGGCACACGCTCGTGTACTAGGCCGTGCCCTCCATACGGCTGAGACACACGGCCGTGTTTCTGCCTGTGTATTTATTACCATACATACTGATTTGAAATTTTTACGTGCAGGGGACACACGGCCGGGCCATAAGCCCATGGGGCTGACCGTGTGTCACAGACGGCCTAGACATACGCCCGTGTGTCTACCTGTGTGGAAAATATAAGGCTATTTACCAAGCCTCATTGCCACCCTTGCATACCTACTGTCATACAAATACCAACCAATACCAAAACGAACATAATTTCTATAATCAAATCAACCACAATAGACACTCATTCAACCGTGAAGATACATCTTCTATTAACTCAAAATGAATGATAGCCGTAATTCAAGGCTTCCTGCAATGTGTGGGATCTATCCCAAGTTAACACCTTTGGCCAATTCTCAAAGACACAAAATAATGAAATCTAAGCCCTATACATGCCATATCCAAAAATATAAATCTAACTATACCGAATGTTTTGGCTAATAGTGTGATCGATATCTCTGACTTCCGGTGATCCTTGAGCTAATTAGACGACACTGTAAGGAAATGGAAAGGAAGGGGAGTAAGCATAAAGCTTAGTAAGTTGCATATAAATGAATATACCACAATAATACATCGATAATCAACATGCTCATAATACCAAGGTAAGTATAGATATAACTTACTCAATACCATCCATACAAGTCACATATTATACAATGAGCTCACATCTCATACGTACCAATTAGGTACATGTGCCACTCACAACACGGTTATACTTTCCTCATTAGATTAAGAATATAACTTTCACCGTTGAACCATTCAGAACACTACCGGATATTCTATAAGCCTCACACATGGGTAAATGTGCTGATGTCATGTCCCAGACATGGTCTTACACTAGCTCTCGCATATCTGTGCCAATGCCATGTCCCAGACATGGTCTTACATTGACACGCCTCGTAGCCGATGCATGTGCCAGACATGTCTTATATTGGCTTACGTCCCGAGGCCGATGCATGTCCCAAACATGTCTTACACTAGCACCCGTCTCAGTGCCGATGCCATGTCCCAGACATGGTCTTACACTGGCTCTCTTAATTTGGCCGATGCATGTCCCAGACATGTCTTACACTAGCTCACATAAGTGACCCAAATGTCACGGCATGAATATCCGGTTTATTTCTTAGGTTCCACGGGATTTCTACTATCACAATTATCATTATGCATTCTCAATTCACAATCAACCAATTCATGTCATATCAATAAAATGACAATTCAAACACATATAGTAGCAATGTAGTTGTATTATTTATATACAACTTACCTCGTATTACAAAATGTACACGACTAGTCAGTTTAGTCGATTTGCTTGGCCTTCCCCTGGTCTAGGTTTGAATTTGGCAATTCTTAATTTGTATTAGCAAAATGCACTCATTTAGTCACTAAACACGATTAGGCAATTTAAAATTGACATCTTGGGTAAAATGACCATTTTGCCCCTAGACCTTGGCAAAATGACCATTTTGCCCCTATGCTCAAAAATCAATTTTTATCGAATTTCTTCGTATCTCAAGCCTAGCCAAAACTCTTTTTACTCTTATAGCAACCCCAAATTTTCACTATTTCACACACTTATCTCTTATTTTGCAACTTATGCAAAATAATCCCTTTAGGTGTTTTCATGCTAACGCCTTTCACAAAAATTGTTTATAACACAACTAGGACTCATATTCTTCCATAAAAAATCAGCAACTATCACAAATACATTCATGGAAAAACCCTAAACTCTTGTATATTAAGCACAATAATCCTCTAATTTGAAAGCCTATGCTTCAAGGAGTCCAAAAATGTAGAAATCATTAAGAGAAACTATCAAAATCACTTACTTGAAAGGGCTTAAAGTTGCTGAATTTTTGAAGCTTTCAAACCCCAACAATGGCGATAATTTCAGCTAAGAAGAGAGAAAGATGATAGCTTCTATTTTTTATTTTATTAAATATCACACTAGTCAAAATTGATGACCTAAGCTTCACCTAATTTTGACCTTCTCCAAAATTTTGTCCCCTATGGTCGGCCATGCTATAGAAAAAGGGTTTAATTACCCTTTAAAGACCCCTAATTTGGTTCTCTATCTATTTGACACATTTAGCTATTAATCTAGGACTTTCACATTTATACGATTTAGTCCTTTTTCGCAATTGGGCTCACAAACGTCAAAATTAACTCACCAAAATTTTCATGCACTAATATACATGCTAGATTATCAAAATAATAATAGTAAAAATCTTTTTAACCTCGGATTTGTGGTCCTGAGACCACTGTTCCCACTAGGCCATAAATCGAGTTGTTACATTTCTCCCCCCTTTGGGATTTTCGTCCTCAAAAATCTTACCGGTGCATAAGTTCGGGTACTGCTCTCTCATAGACTCCTCGGGTTCCCATGTGGCTTCCTTAACTCCATGTCTATGCCACAAAACTTTTACAAGTGCTATACTCTTATTCCTCAATTTTTTGGCTTTCTGGGCTAAAATCTTGACCGGTTCTTCGCCAAAAGTCATGTCCGAAAGAATCTCAACCTCTGTCGGCTCAATCACATTCGAAGGGTCTAATATATATCGACGTAGCATGAACACATGAAACTCATCATGAATCCTTTCCAACTCCAGTGGCAAATCCAATCGGTAGGCAACTAGCCCTACTCTCTCAATAATCACATAAGGTCCTATAAAGCGAGGACTCAACGTGCCTTTTCTACCAAATCTGGGAACTTTTCTCCATGGAGACACTTTCAAAAATACCTTATCACCAACTTGAAACTAAATTTCCTTTCGTTTCAAATCCGCATATGATTTCTATTTATCTAAGGCAACCTTCAAGCAGCCACGAATCACTTTAACTTTCTCTTCAGTCTCTTTTACTAAATCGACCCCGTGAATCTAGTTCTCTCTCAACTCAGTCAAGTATAAGGGTGTTCGACACTTTTGCCCATACAAAGCCTCATAAGGCGCCATTTTCAGACTTGTCTGATAACTGTTATTATAGGCGAATTCAACCAATGGTAGATATTTTTCCCAACTGCCTTGGAACTCAATGATACAACATCGTAACATGTCTTCTAATATCTGAATTACTCTCTCTAACTGACCGTCGATTTGTAGATGAAAAGTTGTGCTAAAACTCAACTTTGTTCCCAATGCCTCTTATAACTTTTTCTAAAACCTCGAGGTAAATCTCGGGTCTCTGTCTAAAATAATCAATATGGGTAGCACGTGTAGTCTCACAATCTCGGAGATATATAAGTCGACTAATCTCTTAAGGGAGTAGTTGGTACGCACCGGTATGAAGTGTGCCGACTTTGTTAGCCTATCCACAACAACCCATACTGCATCTTTCTTTTTCGAGGTTACCGCCAAACCCGTCACAAAATCCATAGTGACCCAATCCTACTTCCACTCAGGGACCATGATAGGCTGAAGTAGACCCGAAGGTACTTGGTGTTTAGCCTTCACTTGCTGACACACTAAGCACTTAGACACAAACTCTGAAATGTCTCTTTTTCATACCTGACCACCAATACATTTTCTTAAGGCCGTTATACATTTTCACACTACCTGGGTGGACAGACAAACAACCACTATGCGCCTCTCTCAGAATCTTCTGAATAAGCTCATTGCTCTTGGGTACAAAAACTCTATCTTTAAACATTATACATTCATTCGTACTGATACAAAAATCTGATTCAATTCCCGACTCACATTGAGTTCTCTTGGCTTGCAATTTCTCATCGTCGTTCTGAGCTTCTCGAATCTCTTGAAGAAACATCGGTGTAGCTCTCAGCTCTGATAGAATTGATCCATCATCAGACAAAGCCATATTTACATTCATTGCTCTCAGTGTGAATAACGATTTTCTACTTAATGTATCAGCAACGACGTTCGCTTTTCCTAGATGGTAATCTATTACCAACTCATAATCCTTTAATAGCTCTAACCATCAGCGTTGCCGCAAATTCAACTCCTTTTGAGTCATCAAGTACTTTAAACTCTTATGGTTGGTGAATACCCGACATTTCTCTCCATACAATTGGTGTCTCCAAATCTTCAACATGAACACTACAGCCGCTAGTTCCAAGTCATAGGTTGGGTAATTTATCTCATGTGGCTTTAGTTGTCTTGAGCTATAGGCAACAACCTTGCCTTCTTGAATAAGCACACACCCTAAGCTATTCAAGGAGGCGTCGCTATATATCACGAATTCCTTGCCCAACTCCAGTTGCACTAACACTGGTGCTTCGGTCAATAAAGCCTTCAATTTCTCAAAACTTTGTTGACACCTTTCTTTCCATTTGAACTTAGCATCTTTTTGCAGCAATCTTGTCATCGGTGTAGCTATTATAGGGAACCCGTTTACAAACCATCTGTAGTATCCAGCCAAACCCAAAAAGTTTCGAACTTCAGTTACATTCCTCAGTGGTTTCCACTCTACAATAGCCGAGATCTTGCTTGGGTTGACTCGAATTCCGTCACCCGACACAATATGTCTTAGGAACCCGACCTCTTTAAGCCAAAATTCACTCTTACTGAACTTGGTGTAAAGCCGCTTATCTCTCAAAGTTTGCAACACCATTCTCAGATGCTACACGTGCTCGCCTTCATCACTTGAATAAACCAATATGTCATCGATAAAGACGATGACAAACTTATCTAGATACGGTTGAAAAATGTAGTTCATCAAGTCCATAAACATCGCCGGGGCATTAGTCAAACCAAAGGGCATGACAAGGAACTCATAATGCTCATATCTTGTCCGAAACGCAGTTTTCGACACATCTTGCTCTTTAACCCTTAGCTAATAATAGCCAGACCTCAAATCAATCTTAGAAAATACAATGGCTCCCTTTAATTGATCAAACGAATCATCGATTCTTGGCAAAGGATATTTGTTCTTCACTGTTACCTTGTTGAGCTGCCTGTAGTCGACGCATAACCTCATCGACCCGTCTTTTTTCTTCACAAAGAGTACCGAAGCACCCCACGGTGAAAAACTCAGTCTCGTGAAGCCCTTATCTGTTAGCTCTTGCAACTGTGCTTTCAACTCTTTCAACTCTGTTGGAGCCATCCTATACAGAGCAATCGAGATGGGTGTTGTACCGGGGACCAACTCAATTCCAAACTCTACTTCCCTCACCGGAGGTAATCCGGGTAATTCTTCTGGAAACACGTCTGTAAACTCACAAACTACCGGCACTGATTCAATCTTCGACTCAGATACTTGAGCATTCAACACAAAAGCTAGATAAGCATCACATCATTTCCTCAAACATTTCTCGGTAATTAAAGACAATATTACTACAGGCAAATTATCTGACTCATCTGATCCAGCTTGAAGAACACTCCCGTCTTCACATTTTAACCTAATTATCTTTTTCCTACAGTCTATTACAATACTATAAGTAGTCAACCAATCCATCCCTAGGATTACATCAAACTGATTAAACGGAAACAATATCAGGTTGGCCAGAAAACAATGACCCCTAATTGTCAAAGGACAATTTCTGCATACTTGGTCCACAAATACATGCCTGCCTAAAGGATTGGAAACTTTTATTACAAACTCCGTGGATCTACTGGCATACTCATACGAGACATCAATTCTATACAAATATAAGAGTGGGTAGATCCCGGGTCAATTAAAGCAATAACAGATATTGCATAGATAGAAAAGGTACCCGTGATCACATTGGGAGACTCTGCCTCTTCCCGGGCTCGTATAGCATAAGTCCTTGCAGGTGCTCTACCCTCAGATCTCACTGCGATATCTCTTGTTGCACCCTTATTACTAGCCCCACTCCCGGGGTTCTTCTGCAGTGTGGAACCACACACCCATGTGCTTTGGCTGTGTGGAAACGCCTAGGTCATGTGGGAGGTCAAAAGCCCATGTATAAAGGGGCACACGATCATGTAGCTAAGGCAAACGCCCGTATGAAGAGAGGCACACGACCGTGTAACTAAGGCAAACGCCCGTATAGACTAGGGACATGGCTGTAGGAGCAGGTCGCATAACTCTCTGTCTATTTGCACTAAAATAGAGTACAGGCTAACATAACCGTGTGAGGGACTCACACGCCCGAGTGGGATCCCTAAATCCCTAAATTAGCCACACGATAGTGTGGCACAAAATCACTCAAACTCTAATCCCCAAACACATATTCTCGTGTGCCCGAGAGGCACGATCGTGTGAAAATCGACAAAAATATCCAAATCAGCCACACGGCCGTGTGACACCCAAATCAGCCCAGAAACCCTAATTCTCAAAAGCACACGACCGTGTGTATTGGCACACGCTCGTGTGACTACCCGTGTAGTCACAAAACCACTCTAAAATAGCCTCAAAAAACGTGCTATTAGCCACAAAACACTCTCCAGGCCTCGATAGATAAAAAATAAACCAATTTATGCAACTTCTAAGCATAAGACAACAAAAAAACATCGGTATTAATAGGTTTGTGAACACTCACACACACAATGATGACTTTT
The DNA here is from genome assembly GCA_025698465.1 of Gossypium longicalyx. NCBI lineage: Eukaryota > Viridiplantae > Streptophyta > Magnoliopsida > Malvales > Malvaceae > Gossypium > Gossypium longicalyx. The sequence goes on from CM046996.1 coordinate 56,112,222, forward strand.
CATAAAGTCGAAATAGAATTTGCAAATAAGACAGAAAAGGATACGAAACCCACACTTGATTCGACAATGGCAGAGCAAAATTCTTCGTTATACTCGCAATGAAACCCGCTTCCCAGAAGAAAGAAAGGAAAATCGATGAAAAAACTACTACCACAGTAAAAAGAAAATAAAATAAAACCAAGAGAAGAGCAAAAGAACGTCCCAACCAAAAGAAGAAAAATAAAAACCCAAAAACAAAATAAAAATAAAAATGAATAAGTAAATAATTAAACAATTATATATTAAATTAAAACAAAATAAAAATATTCCTCTCAAAAAGCACACACAAGGACTCGAACTAGGGACCTTGAGACAAACTAACACACATTCAACCACTAGACCAGCAGGCCCAATTTGTCATTTAAACACACAACCAAACACAATAGCGCAATATTCTCACTAACCCTAACCATAAAAGTCAAAACTCCTAACACTAAAATTCAGGGTGTTACAACTCACCCCTCCTTAAAGACCTCATAAACTAAAATTCAGGGTGGTATAACATAAACTATACCACCACACTCCCACTGCACATTCTAGCTCGAGTAGGACCGAATCAAACTTAAGACCTCATACACACCCAGAACACTTAACTACTGAAGCAGATACACAATATCATATCACACGTAATTTTCAATACTCTAATCTAAACTTTGAATCATTCACATCTATACCTATCCCAAAATCTTTGATGACACTCTCAAATTCGATGTTCTATGGACCCACATTGAACACATGCTCCCGCCTTTTTCCAGCAATCGCCCGGATGGCACTTCTTACAGTCCTCACAAAACAAAGTGCTTGCACCACTACCAGCACCCTCCGCACAACTGTTATTGCCACTCAAATGCGTTCTAACACGCTTCACAGAACGAGGCTCCAACCTCGGAGAACTGTGATCTCTTTTCTTCCCACAATCTACGCTCCTAGCTTGAAGAGTTTCACTAGTCCCCCTTACCCTAGCCTTAAACACCTTCTCTAGCACTTCCCTCACTACCTAAGTCAATGTCTCAATACCAAGCTCCGGGTTATCCCAACCAGAAATTGGCAGAATCATACTGACCCTTGACTCTTGAATAGCCTCATGCCCTAGAGAGGTAGATGACTCCTTGCGATCTTACTTACCCTCGGAATCCATATCAGTCTTGTCTCTAACTTAGAATATCTACATTTTCAGAGAACGAACACAATTTTAAATACAGAAACCTATATTTTCAATCTTACAGTTTTGAATTTCTAAGTAGACCAGCATCGGAGTCTCAGACAGTTCTTTTTGGTAAAACTTTTCCCAAAACACAAATCGTTTCAGCTTACGGTGGTAAAGTTTTCTTAAAAATTCTTTTTTTAAAAACAACCACGTGCGCACTTGGATACGTAAAAGCACAGGCCAAGTTTTTACAAACCTGGCTCTGATACCACTAAATGTAATACCCTAAATCTGGCCTAAAAGTTTAGAATGAATTTCAGATGTCATATTGATTACCGAAGTGATCGTAGGTAAATTTTTACAAAACACGTTGACACGTCAAATCGTAACATTTAATCATTTAAAATCCAGTCAGTAAAATTACAATTAAGATAATATATATGAGTGGAATAAAATTAAATCAGAATTTGTGCCACAGTTTTATAAAACCTTACTTTTCAAAACCAAATAATAAAGTAGAAACTGAAAACACAAACTGATAGTTTATTTTTCACTGAGACTGTCTGAGACCTCCGCATACCGAGCCTAGCATCAGAAATCAGAAAAGGTAACTGAAAGGGAGACACTAAGAAGAGGTGAGCTACTCGAGCTCAGTGTGAGTCCGAATCAAGACTAAAAAGAGAAATACAGAACAAAATTCAATATCGAACAACTACAGATATATATACAGAAACAAAAGGTGATTTCGAGATCGTCCCAACGGAATGTAACATTTCAAACACACACCAAATCACGCACAGCCATTCAACCATATGTGTTTTCAGTCAGACGGAATACAGTCAGATCATCTAACACCCAGAATGCTCAAACAGATGCGTATGAAAAGCAGTAATGCAATAAAACCCACCCAACCAGCCAACACACCTCTCCTTCCCCCGATTACACCCCATAAGAGTTTATTAAGCTCATCTAACCAAAACACACCACATAGGACCTCGAAGGCTCATCCAACCCTACACACCATATATGTGGACTAAGCCACTCAGATATTAATACGCAATAGGGCTGACGTATATATAGTACAATGCAATGCGGTAGTCCGTTATACTGTCATGTTGCAGTTTAAACTGCCAGATCAGATAATAGTGTGTAGTAAAGCTAATGCACTTGTGGTATAGTGTGATAAATCGCTGTATGAATAAATTGCAGTAGAACTGCCAGATCAGATCAGAACCAGACTCCCTTCTCTTCGCAATCCTGCCCAAAACTTAACTTTATGTAAGTGTATGTATGTTTACATTATCACAAGAAACAATGAGCACATCCAAGTCAGTTAGACAGAAACATATATGCACACACATACCCAGCTAACCGGGTTCAGAGTTAGGCATCTCACACAACAATTACCAATATCACATAAGCCGCATCCCAAAACAAAGTTTTAATTACCCTTCCTAAGGCTTAGCCAAGGGCTGAAGCACACGAACACATAATAAGATCAGAAACGTACACAAAACTAATATAAGTGTCTTAGAACCATATGCCCATGTGCTTTGGCCATGTGGAAACACCTAGGCCATGTGGGAGGTCAAAAGCCCATGTAAAAAGGGGCACATAGCCGTGTGGACCAGGGACATGGCCATGGGAACAGGCCGTGTAACTCTCTGTCCATTTGTACTAAAATAGAGTACAGGCTAACATGACTGTGTGAGGGACTCACACCTTCATGTGGGATCCTTAAATCCCTAAATTAGCCACATGGCCGTGTGGCACTAAATCACTCAAACCCTAATCCCTAAACACACACGCCCGTGTGCTCGAGGGACACGACAGTGTGAAAAATGACAAAAATCCTCAAATCAGCCACATAGCCATATGGCCAGGCCGTGTGACACCAAAATCAGCTCAAAAACCCTAGTTCCTAAAAACACACGGTCGTGTGTATCAGCACACGCCCGTGTAGCCACCCGTATGGTCACGAAACCACCCTAAAATAGCCCTCGAAAAATGTGCTATTAGCCACGAAGCACTCCTCAACCCTTGATAATCGAAAATAAACCAAATTATGCAACTTCTAAGCATAAGATAGCAAAACAACATCGGTATTAATAGGTTTGCGAACACTCACACACACGATGATGACTTTTCATAAAGTCGAAACAGAATTCACAAATAAGACAAAAAAAGATACGAAACCCATACCTGATTTGACGACGGCAGAGCGAAATTCTTTGTTATACGCGCAGCAAAACCCGCTTCCCAAAGAAAAGAAAGGAAAATCGAAGAAAAAACCACAACCACAATAAAAAGAAAATAACATAAAACTAAGAGAGGAGCAAAAGAACGTCCCAGCCAAAAGAAGAAAAATAAAAGCCCAAAAACAAAATAAAAATAAATAATTAAATAATTAAACAATTATATATTAAATTAAAATAAAACAAAAATATTCCTCCCAAAAGCACACACAAGGACTTGAACCAGGGACCCTGAGACAAACTAACACACACTCAACCACTAGACCAACAAACCAATTTTGTCACTTAAACACACAACCAAACATAATAGCGCAACCTTCTCACTGACCCTAACCACAAAATTCAAAACTCCTAGCCCCAAAATTCGGGGTGTTACAATAACAACGAAAATATATAATGAATATAGTTTTTTTTAATAATTTCATTATAGATTCTGATCATATTTGCTCTTTAATGATAATTTTCACTATGGTTTATATTAAATTAATATGGATGATATATTAGGATTTAAATATTTAAATATTTTATTATAATATTAATCCACCTTAAATATATAATTCATAAAAATAAACTTGCTTCATTACATAGTGCTATTAAAAAATATTTCAATTAATTTTAAAATATTTGATTTATGAAATATTATGTATAAATCTCTTTACAATATTTCATAAAAAAATTTGTACAAAAACTATTAAATAATTTAATATATTTAATTAGTACATTTAATTAACTCATGCATTGCAACAGAAAAAACTTAATATATATTGTATAATAAGGTACATGCTTAAATGTATAGTTGCATTTAATGACATGTGGATGCTCTCTTTAATTGACATGTAATTAAGTAATTTAAAAAGTAAAAAAATAAAAAAATTATAAATCTATTATGAATATCTTATTAAGTGGATATCCATCAAAATTAAGATAAGTTTTGATTTACTTTAAATTCTAATAGTTATTAAAAGTAGAGTTCTATTTCATTTATACTTCTTATGTCTATAAATATAAACTTTGGAGAAGTATTATAAATATTTCGATTGATCAATAAAATACGTTATTTCTTCGCTCTCTCATTCTCTTTATTCTTTACTTTCTATCTTTTTATTTTATAACACGTTATCAGCACGATTCTCTTTTAATTATCTTAACTATGGATTAAATCAGCAGCAACTTTGCGACCATTAAGTCTCATCCATAATACCAAAATTCAACCTCTGACCATTAAAATTACTTTTGTTTTTCTGTTTCGTTGGCTCTTTTGCTTCTTCAAATGGCTATTTATTATTGTTAGTTGCTATTCAAATTGAGCGGTTACTTCCCTGATTCTCCATTACTTGTTGCTTTTCGCCTGTTTCTGTTTGCAACTCTTTGCATGAAGTCTTTTATCTATTTAGTGTTTTATATCTAGATTAATTTTTAATTAAATTAAATTAATTTTAGATTATTTTAATTAACTTGTTTTACTTCTTATTAAAGTTGGTAAAGTTAAAAGAGTATTACTCCGAATGGAAGGTTTGAGTATACACTAAGAGGTTCAATACCAAGATGGACTCTACAGTCCGTTGCTTTGAATGGTGAAAAAAAATTTGATCTCAGTATGGATTTTAGATTTATAGATCACAATTTAAATTGGTAAGGAGCTTCAATTTTTTTGTTGAGGTATTATTATTATTTTATTTATTTTAAGTCTGATCAAATTATTAAGTTACATTATTAAATATCGATGGGTTCATAAGGTTTACTAGTAAAATTTTAAAATATATTATTTTTAAATGATTGTTTAAATATATATCAATTGTCAACGCAAAATATAAGTTTTTCTGATATTGGTCCCCTTTAAAGAGAATTTTCTTTTTTTCTTGTTATTGATGAATGATTTGATTATACCTTTTAGATTGAATTATAAAGTACGAATAATTTATTAGAATATCATAAGATTCTACAAGTTATATGTAGTATGTTCTTATGAAAGCATAGTTATTTTAGTAATTGTAATAGTGCTCGTGATAATAACCAAGGTGACGACGATGGTGTTAAAGATCTTCAGGTATATTTTACTATAACTGATTTATTATATCATGTTTATTATAATTAGAGACTAACCATGGCAACATGAATAAATTGAAATATACGTATGTTTGCGATGGTGATTATGAAATAAAGAATCAATAGAGGCGCTTAGAAGTTTGTCCTACTAGATCTGTTGCATTCTCTGAAGTGAATGCAAACATAAAGAAAATAAAATATATAATCATGAACCACTAAAAGTGGGAACATAGTAATAAATAAGAAAACAATGAGAGTTCTCAAGATAACTCTTCAAAGGGTAAAAATAACTTATGTTATCAATGTGATATGAAAGATTATTAGCCACATATGTAGCGTATGCCTAAATATTTTGTTTCTGTTATTATTCTTTGAGGAATGATATGAGAATATAGTAATGAATTCTATCAATACAGATAGAAAATATTTATAGTAATGAATTTTATCATTACAGATAGAAAATATTTATCTTATTTGGTACTGAAACAAATAAATATTATTCAAATATTTGATAGTACAAAATTAGTTGAAAGCTCCAGAATAACTAATATATCAGTATCTAAAAAGCACAAAATTTGTGATGGTTAATGCATTAGTTTTAAAAGATATTCATTATAATGAATATCATATTGAGATTGTGAATGAAGAAAAGATCATATTTCATATGAGTCACTATTGCTATAAATATTTATTTTAAAAGCATGAAAATAAAGGGAGGATTGAGTTATTGATTACTATTGTTGTTAAATTGAATTAACTGTGACTATTTTTGTGATTTTTTTTGTTATCATCCCCATTAAGGGGTTGAAAGCAAAATATTTGACTGTGAAAGATCTACTTATGAGAAATAGAATATGGTAATTCCATTTAAAGCTCGTTATGGTTGGATGCAACTGAAGTTACAAGTTTTTTTTTTAAAACTGTGAGTATAACTCTATAGTATTCAGAATAAGTTCTCAATTAAAATTATATGGAAAAATATTACTGATGAGAACTTGCAAGAGAGAAAAATTATGTATGAAAAGTCATTGTTTATGTACCTGTTGTAAACCTAGAAAATAAGATTCACTCTCAAAGTTTGCTATTAATAGATTTTGATTGGATTCAGAGTATACTACTGGAGTTTAGTTTGCTTACTTCAAGACTCAACGCAAAAAAAAAGTACACCTTTAAATATTAAATCGACTTGATATATGGTTGAAATATTTGAGATGGTCTTCTTTTTAAGTTTTGATTACATGAGTTACATATTGTTTTAAGCGTCTCATTTTGTTCATGAAAATGAATATTAACTGATTTATGTACCTGTTATAATCAATGAATTTTATGATTAATCGGATTTGATTTAATTCAAAAAATTGTTAAAGGTAGTAGTTCATACGTTTTATATTATTCCATGTGTTAATTATTTAGAGAAATGACATGAGCAATTGTAAATGAAAAGTTCTATGAGCATGAATGGTTGTATTTTGAATTAAATTCCATGCATGTTTATGATGATGGTTATGAAAGAAAAAAAAATTGTTGGTTTTTCATTATGTCATATTTTTATGTTTGAAATGCGACTTTTATTGATATATTTAATTTAGGCTTGTTTCTATACATGACCTAGCCAGTTATTCTTGGTAGTTAATTGATTATACAAAACTCTTGTTAAAAGGGCTTTAAAAGTATTTTGAATTGATCTCATATCTCCTTATGGCTAAACAAAATAATGAGTTATTCACTCCATTGGCTTTGTTTCATTCCCTGAAGTGAACGTAGCAATACATAATTATTATTGTCATTATTGGCAGACAGATAAGAAGATTGACGATTTGAAATGTTGCTAAATGTTATTCTTAGAATAGAATGATCAATAGTTTATACTAATTAATCATTGTTTGAATCAGATGATATGATCTTAATGGTAAGGAATATGATATATGCTTACATTATTGTCCAAATTATTTTTTACACATTCTTTAGAGTGAATGTATGCGATAAATCTTTTATAATCACTTTTGATCATTAAATTTAATTTGGACATTTGAATATTTTGGTATATTCCCTGAAGTGAATATTGCATATAATTGTTTGAAAATTATATTTCTTTTATTACGTTAATGGCATTATGGACTTCACATTGATTTAGACATTTTTAGAAGTAAATGTCAAAATATTGCTTATATGTGGATACAAAATAAAAGGAATGATAGTAAAATTATCAATTTCTCACAATTTATATTGACATTATAAGTAAAATTGAAATGCATTGTAACACCCTAAACTCGGCCTAGACGTTATGGCCGTATCTGGTAATGTCACATGATAGTGTTTTTGAAACCTCGTTGTTACGATGAAAACATTCCATGTTATTATTTTTAGTAAACCTTTATTAGAACTTAGGAAGTCGTCTTTTTTCATTTAAAACATTTGTTTTGAAACATCCCTCATTGCGGAAGCTTTAATAAAATAGCCTAAGTGATCATGCGTTTAGAAAATACTTTAACTTTTTGAAAATCAAATTTCCTACGACCAACAGGTATAAATCCATAAAGTAAAATAAATAAACAAAAACTCAAATTTAAAACCAAAGTCCCAGAGGGTCCTTAAATTACAATCCAAATAATCAATAACAATCAAATTATAAATCGTAAACTGAAAACCATGAAGTCCAAAGATTATTGTGGTCACCACTGAGTCCTCAGTCGCACCGATCTGTCTAATTCTAGGGATTACCTGTGCACATTAAACAAAAAAGGGTGAGTTTACGTAAACTCCTCAGTGACAGTGCACAATTGAACAGTCTTGGGCCTAAGCCCTTTTCAGTATCAGTGATAGTTTGGGCCTTAGCCCATCTCATTATAGTGTCAAAAATGCAGTAGGGCCTTAGCCCATCACGATGTCGATGCGATACTTGATTATGCAAAGAGCAAAATCCTACCCAATCAGCCTCTACATACCATCTCCGTCCAACCCTACACTCCATGTGGGGATATAATCAACCCACCCATCCCTACACTCCAAGTAGTACCGAATGCGGCACAAAACAGTAGTTTGCAACTGAGCTGCCAGTAAATTAGGCTTAAAGCCTTTCAGTACACTTACTCCGAATAACAACCCCTAACCCAACGAAATGCAACATACAATTGATGATATGCTATTATGCAATTTCAATACATATATTCAGTTCAGATATTAATATGCTCAGTACAGATATCATTCAGTCAATTTCATACATTTAGGGGTCTAAGTAGTGCTTACCGACCTTACAGTTGGTTTACAATTGACTTGGGCGACTCGTGCAACCTTAGAAATATTCAGTAAAAATGGGCTCACACGCCCATGTGATTTGCCTGTGTGGGCCCACATGCCCGTGTGGCCCACTCGGCCCAAATTGGCCTTGGCTGTGTGATCCATTTTTAATGTAACCCATGCTAGCTAAATATTCATATATGTTTTCACTATTTACTTATATGTTCATTCAAAGCTGTCTACTTGAGTCATTATCACTAAATTATTTATATCTTGAGCTACAGAATTCCAAATTAAGATTCGCTTGATGTTTTTGAAACTAGACTCAAATATCTTTCTACCATAAAATTTTTAGAATTTATATTTTATCAAGTAAGTATAGTAAAATCTTCAAATTTATTCCTATTCTAATGTTTGACAGCTTCAACCTTTCCTTACTAAAAATTATTTATCTCTTAGTATAGAATTTGGATGATTTTCTGTATTTCTCTTGAAAATAGACTCACTAAGGATTAAACATATAAATTTAAGCCCCTAATTATTTTTTTACAATTTTTTATGATTTTCCAAAGTTAGAACAAGGGAACCCCAAATCATTCTGACCTTATCTCACAAAATTTATTATATCTATAATTTACAATTCCATTACTTACATTGTTTCTTCCATGAAAAACTAGACTCAATAAAATTTAATTTCATATTTTATTCAACCTCTAACTCAATTTCCACTATTATTGATGAATTTTCAAAGTTAGACTACTGCTGCTGCCCAAAACTATTTTAGTGCAAAATGTTAATTTCCAAGTTTCTAACACCCTTGTTTCCTTTCTCTACAATTTTTTTTGCATCATTTTCTCTTATTTCTCTTATTTCTCGATAGTAAGCAATTTCAGCTTTTCGCCGAATCTGGTTTTTTGCATTTTGAGTACACACCTAGTATTGTTTCTTATGCATAAGCACTCCTAAGCCTCCAAAATCAAAAATCGACCAACATATCTCCAGATTAATCACTTAATTCATTTTTTAATCAACCAATTTCAGAAGGAACTCGACTAAAAACCTAACAAAACCCTTACCTCACTTGAGTAACCACGACTTCGCACAATCACGGCATCGATTCAAAACCACCAGCACCTTGATTAACTCCTAAACACCAAAAAGGAATCCCCCTTTTAGAGATTAACCAAGAACGATTAACAATAGACAAAATCGTTACTTACCGAACATGTGCAACCAATGATGAACAACCGAATCAATTGGAAAAAAAGAAAGAAACGGAAGAGGAAAAAATAATGGAAATTTCGGCAACAACTAGGGGAAAGAATCAGCAGATGAGGGAAAAAAAAGAAGAAGAAAAAAAGTCAAAAAATTTTTGGGGAATTGGAGAAAAAATCGAAACACTATTATTATTATTTTTTTGCAACAAAAAGATAATCAGATTATTTTCTGATAACCTCTCCCCAATTATCTTCTAAAATCACTCCTTATTAATCCACTAAAACATAACTACTCAGAATTTTGCCCCAACACAACTCTTAGCCAAAATTGGAGCAAAAATACTGTCTCCATGCCATTACAGAGAATTAAACATAGGACCTCCAACACTCCACTTAACCACCAGACTAGCAGGCCCATTCTGATATTAACTTACCAACAATTAAACTTAAGCCCTTTGCACAAGGTTAAGGCTTTATTTATAAAAAATACCAAAAATTGCCCAAGTAAGGCATGAACTTGGGACCTCTCGCACACACCCAGAACACTTAACCACTGAAGCAGATACACATTTGTGTGTCACACATACACGAAATCAAAAATTAAAATTTTGGGGTGTTACATGCATGTTAAAGTAAACCAGAAGTTTACTGATGCAAATACATTTACTACTTGGCATGACCAGTTAGATCATCCTAGATCATATATGATGTGAAAACTAATTGAGAATTCATATAGACATTTATTAAAGAACTAGAAAATTCTTTAATTTCAATAATTCTCATTTGTTGCTTGTTTTCAATGAAAACTGATTATTAGAAACTCAGTAGCTAAAGTTGAGACTTAATGTATTGCATTTCTGAAATGAATATGGGTCTATTCATCCATTCTGTGGATGGTTTTGATATTATATAATTTTGGTGGATGCATCTACAAAATAATCGCGTATGTGTTATCAACTTGCAACCTGTCGTTTGCAAGATTGCTTATTTAAATAATTAATTTCAGATCATACAATTAAAACAATTTATCTTGTTAATACCGATGAGTTTATATCTCAGTCTTTTATTGATTGAGTTTGAAAAACTTTTGTAAAAGTTTGTCATTTATATGCATAATGGTTTAGAGAAATTATTATATGTTTTAAATGTGTTTTGGGATTCAATATGACATGATTTGTGATTACTATTTTGATTCGATAGTTTTCCCAACATTAGGGGGAGAGAAATAATAACATGTAATGAGTTAGGGGAAGGTAATTTGAACCAGAAGTTTAACAAGGATAACTCATTACAAGTTCCAAATATGAAAATTCTCATAAAAGAAAACAATAAATTTAGATGGTCATATAGTGAAGGCAGGTGGTCTAAAAGAGACCCAAGATACAACTAATAAGTAAAACTCTAGAAGAGATTCAGGTACGTGAAACTGAAGATTAAAATAGTGAAAATAAGAGATCTCGATAAGTTATGTCAATTCGAGAAAATTTTGAACCGATAATAAAAATAGTTGACAATGGTTTTGCATGCAATATTATTGTTGAAATAATTAAATAAAAGGAGGATCTTGAATAAATCTATTGAGAAATATAGATATAGAATAAATTGGTCAAAGTAGAAAGATGCAACTCAAGTACAATTAAATTCGTAGAGTTTTTGGACCAGTAGTCTAAATATCTAAAGGTATAAAGCCAATAAGGGTGCAAATGAAGTAGTTTTGCAAAAGCGGAATAAAAATATGAAGTTTTTTTGCTAAGTCCTGGCATTGATTATGAACAGATATAATATTCTTTTGTGGTGGATGTAATAACTTTTAGATATATTATTTTGACAATTCATAAAAGATTTAACTTGCGTCTAATGGTTGTTGTTACAACCTTTTATGAATCACTATATACTAAAGTTTATATTAAAATCCTTGAAGGATTTAGAATGCTAGAAGCATATTGAAATTCTCAAGAAATTGTTCATTTATATGAATTGAAATAATTTGAACATATGTGGTAAATTTGACTTAGTGAATAGTAGTTGAAGGGGGATAATAAAATGATCCAAAATATCTATTTGTATTTTTATAAAGGGATCATGATTAAAGTTTGCTATGATTATTGTTGAAACTCCTGAAGAAATCAAAATATATTTCCCTCAAATTTCCCCTTACTCATGACTTTCAAAAGAATGGCAATATAAATGCTTAGTTAATACATTCAAATAGTCATTTGAAAGCTAGTATTCAAGATTGAATACTAGAATATGAGAAAGTATGTGATGTTTTCATGAGAGGGAGTAAATACGTGCTGTAGTCTTTTTCCCTTAACCGAGGTTTTGTCCCATTGGGTTTTCCTGGTAAGGTTTTTAACGAGGTAGCACATTATGTGTATTATAGATATGTGTACTCTTTGTCCTTCACTAGGAATTTTTTTTCTCACAAGGTTTTTGTAACACCCCCAAACCCGACCTTGATGTTATGGTTGAATCTAGAAGAGTTACATTAGTTTGTTAAAAAAAAATTTGTTTTAACCAAACTTGGTTGAGCGTTTCAAAAACTTAAAACCTAGCAGAACTCTCACAAACGTTCAAAAAAACTTAAGTTCGAAAACACTTATTTCAAACGTCGAAATCTATTTCAAATTTGTTTGCCTAAAAAAATACTAATTTTGAACAAATATTTCTCAGTTAATGCAAAAATTAGTTTAAAATTGTTTATTTGTTTATATAAAAACAATTAAAGATTTATTTAATTCGCAGTGGAAGAATTTCAAGGCTTTAAATTTTGAAAAACCGAATTCTAATTTGTAAGCTTATATAATTTGTAGTTTTACGTTAAAACTTCCAAAAACTGGCGAACAAAGCGAAAAACAAAACACAACCCAAAAACAAAATACAGTTCTAAAAATCCAAGATGCCCAGTGATTAATTTGAAGGTTCACCAGAAACATATACACAAACAAGTGAGCAAGAAGCCCAATGTGCGACCCGGCGCACAAAAAGAAATTTTACTATGCTTTTACATAAACAATAAGCAACTCGTAATTTCATATCATACTACATACTAGAGCATATCATAAATTATAACAAAGCTCAACATATATTGGAACATATCTTATCATACCAGAGCATATCATAAATCATACCATATCGATTCATATCATATCATATCATATCATATCATACAAAGTCCTACCCCCATCCACTATACACCATCTCCGACCAGCTAATCACACCAAATAGGACTACAAGAGTCCATCCATCCAATCACACCAATATGTGGCGATGCGTTACTCACATAATTGCAGCTGAGCTGCCATATATATAAATTTATGGCCTAACCGCTATAATTGCAGTATAAACTACCAATAACACTTCCTCCATCATATCATAACCCACCTCAACGCATATGCAAAGTCACGTTAACATACATATCACATAGGTTGTATGGCATGCACACATAAATAGATGTTATACGAAGCGTAACATAACACATAACTTATACAGATTATAACAACCCGTTTTCAGTGGTTTCGGGGCTACAATTCTAATAAGTGAGTTATTATTTTAATATTTATTTAATGTTTACGAGATTATATTAAGGTTGTATTAAAATTTCATTAAGAAATTTTGAAGTTTGAATGGTCAATTAGGTAAAAAAGACTAAATTGTAAAACATGTAAAAGTTGAATTCTATTAGTTAAAGGGGTCAAATGGCTATGCAATTTTATACTAATGGATTAAGATAGTAATTATACCATTTAAAGAGTTAATGGATGTGCATGGACAAGGTTTTATTGAAATATTTGATTAATGATAAGGCTAAAGTAGTAATTTAGTAATTAAAAAGAAAATTAAGTAAAGAAAAGATGAAACAAAGTTATAATTTCCATTCTTTTGCCTATTTGGAACCGAAATTAGCCATTGTAGGGGTGAGAGCTTTAGTTTTATTTTCTTCTTGCATGGTAGGTTTTCAAGCCCCGTTTTTAATTATTTTTATTTTTTTAGTTTGTTTTAGCTTAGTCTAGCTAGCCTGGGGGTTAATTTGTAAAATTTTTAAAGGTTGAGGGACTTTCCATGGTTGTTTTTTAATAGGTTTTAAAGTTATTTGATAGATTATTAATCTTGGTTGTGAAATAAACATGTCCTGTTAAGTGATTTTTGATGAAATTGCACCTAGGGATTTAGTTATGAAAACAGCAAAATTTCATGTTAAAATTATGAAATGATGGTTTAAGTGGGTAGGTATGAGTCCCTAAGAAATTTGGCTAGCTTGTATGAAGGATTAAAATGGTTAAATTTCAAATTATGAGCTTAAGAACTAAATTGTGAAAAGTTAAAATGTTAAGGGTAATTTGGTAATTTTGCATAAATATGAATTATGGGTTAAATTGAATACTAGAAGTACTTAATTGAATGAAATTATTTATTTAGATCAAGATAAACCACAATCGGACTTAAATCGAGGAAATGTTAAAGCTTTGGATTAGTGTTTGATTCTACTTCTACAACCCTAGTTATCGAGGTAAGTTCATATGAACTATGATCATATTAATGTTAGTTAAATTGATTATTTGCTATGTTGTGTTAATATAAATAGACTTGAAATTATAAATGTATCAATGTATGACTAATTGACGGATATTGAATCTCGTTTGAACCTTAAGATTTCTTAGGATACAAATGACATGTCATTAGGGATTTCATGTTTCGGGTGCTGGTCTTGAATGTCCTACCGATGGCTAAGATCCTGCATTTGTTGTGGATTCTCTATAGCTTATGTGAGTAGCATCATGTAGCTAATATTCTAACCCACAGCTCGTGTGAGCAGGCCCATTCCACAGCTCGTGTGAGCAGTCCCATTCCACAGCTCATGTGAGCACTATTAAAAAGGAAAGGTTATTGTTATATGGAAGGGCACACTATGTGTGTGATTATTCCCGAGTATCCGATGCAATTCTCGATGGTTTAACGAGTAAGAAAAGGAAATAGCATGGTAAGTATTCAAATCAAACAGTTCATGATCATATGAAAAGGTTGATGAATCAAATTATATTTATAAGAAACTTACTTACTATATGATTGAATTCATTTGTATCATGGATAAACTTACTAACTTGTGAGTTTGATGGTGCTTGTATAGGCTTTTACTAAGCCTATGGTCTTGGTAATGACATTATGCTATTTCTATAAATTGTGTTAATGAAATGGTAAGTTTTGTTTAAGTTTATGCGAGCTTACTAAACACTAGTTGCTTACTTAGTTACTTTCCTTTGTTTTATAGATTATCAGAAGCTCGATCGGTTGGAAGCTCGTCGGAGACCTATCACACTATCCAGCAACCATTTCAGTAGTTTTTGAGTAACTTGGCCAAGTTTATATATGGCATGTATAGGATTTTTGTAATGGTATTTCTTGGATGTGTAATGGATGTTCTGGTATGTTTATGCTTTTGAAGTTATGTTTGGTTTGATGAACTTTAATGCCTTAAGAAGTTGTGTCATTTTGGTCACTTTTAAGTGCTTGTATATAAGACTCTTTTGGTATGTTTGTGATGGTTTGGAAATGGTCATTTGTGATATGATTTGGTAGATAATTGAACTAGGTTATATGCTTGAAAAGTAGCTATGTTGCTTTTGTTTAATCCATGATGTTTTAATACAACTGTGGTGCATTTGAATGGCATATTAGTCAGATAAATTAGGATGTTTGAAATGGTATGTTTAAGTGTGTTTGAATGATATTTAAATCCCTTGAATGTGTGCTCAAATGGAATGGTTGGTTGGAGTTGGTTTGGCCCTGAAATGGGATGAATTTAGGATAAATTTATGGATCACATAGCTTGAGACACGGGCTGTCACATGGCACACGGCCGTGTGACACACACGGCCTGTCTACACGACCATGTGTCATTTGTAAAATCCAAGTGTTTTAAGTCAATGAGTTACTCAGCCTAGCACATGGCCTATGACACAGCCGTGTGTGGCAAGTCAGATAGTTACATGGCCTGGCACACGGTCGTGTGTCCCTTGTTCTATTGTTACACGGTCGTGTGACCCCTGGTTTCCAATTTTTGTAACTTTGCCTTAAAACTTTTGTTTTGTTTCAAATTAGTCTTGAATTATTCTAAGATATTTTTAGGGCCTCGAAGGCTCGATTTAGGGACAAAATGCATATGTTTGATATGATTCTGATTGAGACATATTTATTAGATGTTATGATGATAAATGTTTTTTTGATTAATTAGTAATACTCTGTAACCTTAATCTGGTGACCAAGATGGAGACGGGTTTGGAGTGTTACATAGATCATAGCATAACATATTACATAGTCGAATTGGATAGCTTATCAGAACAGATAATAGAATACATATAACACACAAGCTTAACTCACATACCTACTTATAGCATATCATAACACATTATTATACTTATTGGAACTTATTTAACATACCTCTAACACTTATTCATGTTTGTTTACTGAGACTTACGCTTTTCTGGGTCTACATAATGCCTACGAACCTAATTTCCAAGTCCCGTGACCAGTTCTTAATTGGGCCTCAAAATTGGTCCAAAAGGCCCATACGGCCCAAAAAGCTAGCTCGTGTGGTCTACACGGTCTACCTACATGGTCTACAAAATCTCACATGATCGTGTGCCTCTCATAGCCAAGCCACACGGGCTGCATGATTTCACATGGTCGTGTGCCCCACACGGCCTACCACACGACTTTATGGTACACAAGGTCTACCACACGGTCATGTAGTCACTAGGCAATTTCAAAAACAACACTTGTTTCGTGAATTTCTCAAATTTTGAGCGATGACTCGGGTTAGAATCACACACCTGATAGTAGAATTGATTGAGTACACAACAAATGCACTATGAATCCTACATATAACGTTTAAATAAACTGATTATAACGAAATCCCAAAAAACCTACTCGAAGACACTTCCTTTTCTTACAAAAATTATCCCAAACAACATTCAAATACTTACCCACTCCATAATAGTGAACTCACGACAATTACACTGCTGAAGATTTTTTATTCAGAACCCCCTCGCATAAAAAGAAAACCAATAATTGTTCATCAACCAACCTATAAGGATAATACAAACGAATTCATCCTTTTATGACGAACAACATAAAACCAAAACACACAACCAAAATAACTGAAACTTACACTTACCTTGGATATAATTGAATCTAGAGAACCAAAATCCCACTAAAGAGAACAGTAGCAAGGAATGTCCAATGGAAAAAGAAAAAGAAGTCTCAAAAGATTCAAAAGAAGAAAAGTATGAGGAAACCCAAAGAAAGAGAAAGAAAATATTGAGAAAAAGGAAAGTGGGAGAGAGGAATGTGAAAGTAGGAGAGACAATTGGGATAATTTCTTAACCACCCACATTCTACTAAGTCCCATAATTAACCATCCACACCCCACTAAATCCCACAATTAACCACCCACCAAATTCCCTCATAGTTCAAAACAAAAACAATTTCCACTTCTCCACACAAAATCAAAAGGTAAGCTAACAATCACCTTACCACCAAACCAACAGGCTCATTCTTATCAATAAATGCATTCAAATATTTCTTAAACCAAATACCAAAAACTATGGATTTAGACAGAAATGGAAAAAATACAAGTGAAAAGATTTGAACCCAAAACTTTCCTCAGACAAGCACAACTCCTAACCACTTAAATAGAACAATTTACTTAGTATAATTTCAGAATCTTAACTCAAAAATCACAATGTGACCCTTCTAGGTTTTACCAACCCAATTTCTTCCAACCTGGTTTTTTGGATGTGATAGTTTTTATATTAGTAAGGTTTTAACAAGACACAATATCTACCAATGGACATCTAAGGGGGAGTGTTATGAATATCTTATTAAGTGGATATCCATCAAGATCAAAATAAGTTTTGATATATTTTAAATTCTAATAGTCATTAGAAGTATAGTTCTATTTCATTTATACTTCTTATGTCTACAAATATAGACTTCGGAGAAGCATTGTAAATATTTCAATTTATCAATAAAATATGTCTTCTCTTTGCTCTCCCATTCTTTTTGTCTTTACTTTCTGTATTTTTATTTTATAATAAAATCATAAATTTTATAAAAATTTTAAGTAAAATCTTTTTTTTTAAAAATCAATTTTAGCTTAAATTTTCATATTACAAATTTTTAAAATAAATCCACAATAATAGATTACAATTTTTTTAAATATTGCAACATATATTATTAGTAGGTTAAAAGGTTTATCCATTAATTTTATTTTAAAATTACATATTACAAATTGGAAATTGGAAATTAGTTTTACAATTCAATATATAAAAGATATTTTTATAAAACCGCAAATTTTTATTGAGTTAAATTTTTTCAAGAAAGAAATTTACAATGATCAAATTTATTTCTTAAAAAGAATTTGTAAGCATAATATTATAATATAATAATAGTAGTCATGAGTTAATTTTATAAAAATAATATCATTAATGGGTTAAAATTTAATTGAAAAATATAAAACAGTCTATCCTACTTCATCTATATTATCAAATTTCAATATTGAAAGTTATCAAACTTTCGTATCTACTTAATTTTATTCTTAACTCTTAACAAAATATAAAACTTTTCAAAGTTTGGATGAGAGATTTGGACAACTTTTACTTTTTAGTAGAATTTTTAAAATTTTAAAAAGAAAATTATTTATTTGGATAAATATAATAGAATTTTTTTAAATTTTTTAATAAATTTATTTTTTTGGTAAAAAATAAGGTATCCATCGCATATAGTTGTGGTTAATTCTCTCGTCGCAAATGCTCTCTGAAGAAATAAAAAATTGACCATGAAATATGTTACATTCTCATGAGTGATGATCGAATCCCCTACCATATGACCAAGAGATAAGGTTAGCGACCATCATATAGCACCTCATAATTAATTTTTTTTAAAAATTCAAAACTCAACTTCCACCTGGTGGTTTTTAATTTTTCAAAATCTCTTTTCGTTTAAATAATAATAATAATAACTTTAAATTTTAATTTTTATTTAATCTCAATATATATTTTTATACTTTATGTTATTAAAAATATTTATGTATTTTTACTAGTGTAATAATATTCATATTACATAGTTTTATATTATTTAATTTTAATATCATCAGTTTTCTTTTATAATTATTTTTTAATTTACTAAACTTCACTGACTTAATTTTTCTTAAAAAAAATTATTTATCCAAATGAAATAATCACAAATATTACCCTAATGTTAGCATTATCAAAATTTTCAAAATTTTAATATTCTTTAGGTAAACGCATCTCAAGGAATTTAAAAATATAAATATTTATTCATTCACGAAATCTTTAAGGTGAAATCATAAATTTTGTTAAGTATATAATATTTTTAAAAATTAATTTAAATAAATTATATGTAGTTTTTAAAAGAAAGTAATTGATTTACATATTTCAGGCTAACATATAAAGATTTATATATTAATATATACTAATTACATAAATATATTTTAAAGAGTAACTTTTAAATTTAGGTAGTCCAAGTACCCAAAGTCCTAGATAATTTAGTCCAATAATTAAAAATACAAACTAAATTGAATCAAGAGAGATAACTTTGTTGATTACATGCAAATGACCAACTTCATCTCTCTCTAACCATCAATCCATTTCTTGTTTACTTCTTTTTGAATCATTTGATATATTTTTTTATTTTTGTGAGTTTTTATATTTTTAAATCTTTTTTATTTTTTTATCGAAAAATGATTTTTTTAATATTTTTTCTTTGTTTTTGAAACTTTTAGAATTAAAATTAAATTGACAAAATTTTTAAATGTTGAGGACTAAGCTTATTGATTTTTTTAGATTAAAACTAAAATGTCCAGTTTTATAAACATTAAGGGTTAAATTTGTTAAATTTTTTAGATTTAAGATTAAATTGATAGAATGTGTAAATATTGAAGAGCTAAATTTGTTATCAGGTTAATAAAAAAAAGCCCACATCAACTTTTCATCACTCACCTAACAACAACTAACGAGGAGAGTGATTAAATCAAAAAATATATTATTAATTGAGTGACCAAAATAGAATCAAAGGCATAATTGGTAGGCTATTCTTGTGATTTACCACTCTTTTTTTTTTTCAAACTTCTCAACTTCGCATGTTTGTCTTTATCATCTTAAGTGGCCTTATATAATTGGTTGTTTGTAGCTATAGACAGCTTTAAAAACTATTAAAAGTTTAGACACAACATAATTGAATGATTTTTTTTTTTTAAAAAGGCTCATGTTTGACTTAACATTCTGATAGTGAATTTACCAATAGTAGTTTACAATTAAGCTGAATCCACTTTTTCCATTCACCTTGTTTGTTTATTGGGTTTGAACAACTTCTCATTTCTCAAATTTAACCGCAGAATCCAACAATATCTTAGTATTCATCCTGTAAATTGGTATTAGAGCTTAGTGTAATGATTTCTGAAGAAATAATATATTAGTATTTATTATAAGTTCTATCATTTATTCTCACTTTTATTTATTTTATTGTTATTTATCTTAAAACCTATATATATATATATATTATTTTGTCTTATTGTTGTCTGTTTTTGTCCTGGTTGAGACAACTGGCTTTTTATAATAAGAGAAATTTAATAGATAATAGATGGTTTTAGGTACCTAAAATAAATTTTATGGAAGAAACAAATTGTCTGTATAGGGATCAAGTTGTAATCATACTATGCATATTGACTCTAAAAACGAAAATAATATTTCATCAATTAGTAAAGGTTTTAATGGTTTAATAGATATTACTTCTATATATAGTTATATAAAAAATTAATAAAATAGAACAACAAATAAATAATTTAAGAGAAGTAACTGAATTAGATTTGAATAACGAGTCTAAAAATATCTTATCTGAAGTTGATAAATTAGAACAAGTTCTTATTAATAAAAATATAAAATAAAAAATAGATTTAGGACATTTGTATTATGGTAATAGCAATATAATATTAGCTTTGTTAGAAAAAGAAGACATTTCCTCTAAAGAATCATCTACAAAAGATGAAAAGCATAAAAATTCTGAAAAACAAAAAAGAAATTTTACATATCAACAAAAATATGACTTTCAATCTTATAAAGAATTTATAGAACATTAAAAAAATAAATTTACTCAAACATTTGATAAAAATGAAAAAAAAATAGAATATTTAAAACTTATTGAACAACTTTATGAAAAACATAAAGAGTTATATATGTTATTTAATTATTATTATATCCTAAATTATTATTCTACATAAAGTAGTAGTAGTTCTAATAATTCTATAAACCTAGAAGATATAAAAGTTACAAGTTATAAATCTGATGGAGAAAATTCTTCAACAGATGATGAAATTATAGATATACCCGGACCAATAGAAATTGATCAAACAGATCAAAATCCTAATGAAAAAATAATTAGATTTGGATATTTTAAAATATGATTATTTATGATCCTTTAATAGAAATTGTGAACTAAGTTGAAAATATAACTAGAATGTTTGGTAATCAAACTGAAAATATTGTTACTAATGAAATAAAATATGAAAATTTAGGAGAGTCGTCTACCCAACCTATCTCACATAGGATAAACTATCTAAACAAAAGAAATGTTGCTCAATGAAGAATATATTTAGATCTTACAAATATTCCTATAGTAGATTATAAAAAAAACCATAGATGATTGGGCATAGTCTATGACTCTAGTTGTAAACAACAATAATTGGTCAAAAAAAATTAATTATTTTGTTGGAACATTTTAAGGAGATGTTTTACAATTTTTAAGAAGATGAGAAGAATCAGAAAAAGGAAGTTAACAAAAAAGGTAGTTAATCAATCATATTTAAACTCTTAAAGATGTATTAAAAGGACTAACCTATATTCTAAAAACAGAATTTTGTAGTTATACTGATAAAAAAGATCAAACTAGTCTATATAGTTATATGTTGCCAAAAATTAAATTACGTGATATTAGATATTTAGAAGATTTTTCTAAAAAAATTCTTCATGAATATCAAAAATTAAAAAAAATAAAAATATAGAATTTTGAAAAAAAATATTTTCATAAACTATCACCACCATTGAATGAGATTTGTATAAAAAAAAATATGATTCTTATTTAAAAAAACATAGCAAAATATCTGGTGTATATACAAATACTATAGATTCTATGGGAAATAGACTTAATTTTACAAAAGAAAGAATAATCAATTATTTCTTACAAAGTAAGGTTTCTAAACAAGTTAAGCATAAATAAAATAACAAACAAATCAGTAGTACCTAATATTTATAAAAATAACATAAAAAGAAAAATAGAATATATAAGCTAGTTAGATGGAAACCTTGGAAACAAATAAAAAATCTAAATAATAATAATAAAAGATTTTTTAGAAGAAAAAATTTTAAAAATCCTAAAAAGCAAAAATATAAATATTTTATATGTGATGAAAAAGGCTATATAGCATCAAATTGTCCTAATAAAGGAAAAAGTACAAGAAAAACTATTAAAATACTTGAAGGAAAAAAATTAGAAATTTTCTCCGGAGAGGAAATAAATCCGAAGGAAATATTATACGAATGAATATCATAAACAAATTATGATACAGATAGTGAAGAATATATATTTATATTTAGTCTTAATAATAAATTTAGCCACTAACGTTTGCATGTTTTGTCAAAATCACCCTAATTATATTTTTGAGGCCTTTTTTGTCATCAACCTTTGTTCTTTTATTTCAATCTGCTTTTTCTAATAGATTTAATGAAAATACCGTTAAAAAAGTTAACGGGGATGATGTGGAATTTCATATGTGGAATATTTTTAATGAGATGTAATTTATTACTTAGATAACCTAATAAGATAATTACATGTGGAAAATAATAAAATAAATAAATAATACATTAAATTAAAAAAACAACTCTTAATTTAAAGAAAATAAACGTAATTATCTAAAAAAATTAACTTACGAAAAATTAAAACCTTTTGAAAGAAAAGAAAAATTGAAACCCTAAATTTATTCATTAAATATGTTAGAAAAAACATATAAAAAAAAGAACAAAGGTTGCTTGCCAAAAAAGGCTCAAAAATACAATTAGGGTCATTTTGATAAAAACATGCAAACGTTAGTGGCCAAATTTATCATTAAACCTTATATTTAATATATGAAGTAGTTCAAATAATCAATTAGAAGAAATTCCTAATAATGAACAATAAGATATAAAATTAAAAAATATAATAGGAGAAGAAAAAAATTTTCAGATGAAATGATAGAAAAGATTAATAAAATCATATTTCTAAAGAGGAAATTTATAAAATATCTAAATACAAAATTTGGTTTCAAAGACATATAGAAAAAATAAGTGGTAATACAGTTGCCGAAGATACTAAAAGTGGATTAACAAAAATTCCGTTATTCACTAAAGAGAAAATTAAGAGGATTAAAAAGAAATATCCCCGAATTAGATACATCCATTTAGGCAATATAATGATAACTATAAGAGTTTTATTTAGAAGATGACATGATATACCAATAATAGCAGTATTATTAGATAAAAGATTTGAAAATCCAGTAAAAGCACTTATTGGAAGAATTCAATCAAATTTACATTCGGGAGTAATAGAATTTAAAGTTAGATCTAATTACTTTATTACAGATCCATTGATAGAAGAATGTTTTTGTCTCAAAATTCAAACAAAAAATTATGAAATTAATGATTTAATTAGCTGAAGATCTAGCAATCAGTTGGACTTCTATTAATGAATATACTAATACAGCAAAAGTAGAAATCAAATAAATCAATAGCAAAATTATTGAACTCTTTGAACTTAATAAAATTACTACTGAAATACAACCAAAATTATTATATCTAAGTGATCTATCAATTCCAAGAGATTGGATGATGAAAACAATTAATAGTCCAACTACATCTAAACCAATTAGTACAATAGAATATGTAGTGTCTAGAGATAAATTATATTTTAAAAATACAACAGTGGCAAATACTAACAATAATTTGATTTTACCCTCAAATACACAAATAGATGAAGATGAGGAAACTCCAAATTCTTCAACACCAATAGAAATGAAAAAAGTTTATATTTCTATTTTTTCTACAGAACTAAGTAGAAGTTCTATATCTTCTAGAAACACTAGAATGAAAAAAATACAAACTTTAATAATACTCCAACAAATGAAACTTGGAACGAGAGATGTAATTACATTCTCAAATTTCCAATCCACAAAATATTATCCATATATTAAAATAACATTTCAATTTAGAGAATATAAAACATATTATTTACATACTTTACTAGATATTAGAACTATGACTAGTAATTGCAGAAAAATGTTATTCCTTTACAAAAGTGGGACCTATGAAGCATCTAATAAGAGCTATAAGAATGGGTGGTAATAAAACCATTATTCAATATAAAGCTAGAAACATACCAATTTATATAAATAATGTAATATTTGTAATACCCAAATTATTATGCTTCTCAGAAATGCATGGAGACTTATTATTAGGTAATAATTTTATATATCAACATTTGTCATTTTCTATTGATAAAAATTTAATTATGTTATTTGTAGAAAAAAATTTCTATAGAAATACCATTAGTAGAAAACCATAAATTTATATGTGACAGAAAATTTACACCACTAAGAAAGGAACAAATTAAATAACTAAAAACAAACCATTGGTTGTTTAATATATTAGATAATAATTTTAGTGATGAACCACTAAAGTTATGGCAAAATAGCCCTAGATATTGTAGTATAAAATTAGAAAATCCCAGTAAAATTATTAGAGTTAAACCATTTATTTATACTAAACAAGATATAGAAGAATTTGATATACAAATTAAGGAGTTATTAGATAAATGATTGATAAAAAAAAAAAACTAATAGTCCACATTCTAGTCTAGCCTTTATGGTTAGAAATCATGCAAAAATAAAAAGAGGTAAAGCTAGGATGTTCATTAATTATAAAAGATTAAATCAAAATATTATTCTTTATGTTTATTCCATTCCAAGAAAAGATGTATTAATTAATCAGGCTAAACAAGCAAAATACTTTAGTAAGTTTGACTGTAAATCAGATTTCTAGCAAATCATGCTAACAGAATAATCTAAACCTTTAACAACCTTCAGTTTACCCAATGGACATTCCCAATAGAAAGTGATGCCATTTGAAATATGCAATGCATCACAAATATTTCAAAGATGGATGGATTCTATTTTTAATAAATATAAGATATTCTGTGTAGTTTATATAGATGACATTTGATATTTTCAAATACTCTAGAGTTACATAGAAAACATTTAAATATTATTTCTTAAGAATTCATAAAACATGGGATAATATTAAGCCCAAAAAAATAGAGCTAGAAAAAATAGAAATAAAATTTTTAAGATTAAAATTATTTACAGATGGTCTTAAATTACAATATAATATTATAGTAAAAATAAAAGAGTTTCCTGAAAAGATTAAAGATAAGAAGCAGCTTTAACAACTTTTAGGAATTATAAATTATGAAAGAAATTTCTTTCCAAACCTATCAGAAAAAAATAGGTATGTTATATGAAAAATTAAAAAATGATAAATCCTTTACCTAGTCTAAAAAAACTCAAAAATTATAAAAAAATTTAAAATATGAAAAAGTTTAGATTCCAAAAGTTTATTTACCTAAACAAGGCGATAAATTAATTTTTGAAACAGATGCCTCACAAATTTATTAGGGATGTATTTTAAAAGCTAGAACAAAAATAACGAAAAATTAATATGTGGATATAGTTCAGGAAAATTTAAACCAAATGAAATTAATTATGTCATATTTGAAAATTTATTAGCTATAAAAAAGGAATAAAAAATTTTCTTATATATTTAGCACTGGAAAATTTTATGTAACACCATAAACTTGGCCAAGTCGTTATAATAGGATTTTGAAGAATTACATCAACTTGTTTAAAAACTTTTGTTTTAATCAAATTCAGAGTGTGTTTCGTAAACATAAAATTTGACAAAACTCTCACAAATGTTTAGAAATACTTAAGTCTGGAATAATTTATTTCAAATCCAGAATTTGTATCTAAAACCATATTTTGAAAGTTATAATTTTGGCAAATCTTTTCCAGCTTTAAGGCAAACATACGTTAGAACTATTTGTTTATTTTCAAAAAAACACTTAAGAGGTTACTTAATTTTACAACAGAAAATTTTTGGAGTTTTAATTTTGAAAACCAAATTTTAAATTGTTAAGCCGTGTAATTTGCAATTTCATGTTAGATTACTCAAAAACAAACAAACAAAACAAAAACAAAAAATGAAGTCCAAACAAATTTACAGTCCAAAATAACTAAAAAAAGGTAAATATAGGGATGAGCAATAAAGCTCAGTGTATAACTAAAACTCAAACTGAGATCACACACAATACAATATACAAATAAGAGAACCACAAAAAATTTCATAACAATCAATTAAACATAATTGAGAATGCATGATTATGCAAATACGGTATATTTCAGAAAATCATAATGCGAATTTTTCAGAAAACATCCTACCCAACTCCGCTACACACTGAAATAGAATTTTCCAGAACTCATCCAACCAAATCACACCAACCGAATAGTTCTGGTTCTATATATATATACGGATATATATGGTCAAGCCACTATATTGCAGCCCTACTGCTAGAACAAACATATGTGGTCGAGCCACCATAATAGCGACAAGCTACGAAATAGAAATGTGGATAAACTTCCAGAATGTGCAGATCATTAAACTACCAGAATTTTCCTCCTTTCAACATCATCCCAAACGTCATGCAATGTGTCATGGCATGTATATAGAGAACCAGAATGACAAGCATGTAAGACATGCTGACGTACAATAACAAAAAAAAAGGCACGGGAGTTCGCACTTTGTAGAACAGATTTACCAAACCTTATTGAAACACATCAGTTTTGCCATGAAGTCACATACATGGTTATATAACTGATTCAGAGATATACAAATTAACATATTCTAACATCACATGCTCACATCCAAACATAGTAACACGGAAACATACTGTCAAAATTAACAGAACATGAATCATATATGTATAAATCACACACCTTAAATACATCCCATACAAAAGAATATTAACAAATACATTGTTTTCAAGTCTTATTTAAGCAGTATAGACTCTACGGAGAGTCTAATTACGATTCATGGATCAAATCAGGCTTAAGTGGAAATTTTTAGAAACTGGGCCCACATAGCCCAATTAGCCAACCCATGTGGCCCACATGGCCCAATTGACCTAGGCCGTGTGGTTTACACAATCTAGCACACGACTTGTCACACAACTATATGACGCATATAGCCTAGCACACGACCGTGTAGCATCGACAATCCACTTTTCTACTTTGCGTCGATCACTATTATTCGGGTTTTTCATTACACATCTTGACTGTTTTTTATGCAAAACACCCATGAGACTTCCAAAACCCTTGTACGTAAACAGCAACGCACGAATTCAAATCGTTGGAGGATCGTCGAATGTTAATCATTCCTCTCCCGATAGGAGCACACGTCGAGTATGTAAAGAAAGGGAATCAAACAAAAAGGAAACAAAAGCAAAAAGGAAGGAACACAAAATAAAAAAGAATTAACGTAGCCAAAGAATGAAAAATAAATAAATAAATAAAACAAAAGATGAAGAAATGGGTAAGGGAAAAAGAGGAGAAAATTTTGGGATTTTCCAAATAAAAATATATATTTTAAAAACAACCAATTATTGCCCCCCACTAAACTAGGTACCTTATTCCATCCAACCACTACTACATAAACGACACACACATGGAGAAGCAAATATTACCATTCTGCTCACGTAATGACTTGAACGCAAGATTAAAAGATAAACTAACACCTTACCACTAAACCAGTAAGCTCATTCTGATACAAATTGAGCAAAAAATATATTTAAGCCAAAATTAACAAAATTCCAAGGGAAGAATTCGAACCCAGCATCTCACACACATCACCCCAACACCTATCCACTAAACCAGATTAACTCACTCAACAAAATTTTCACAATCTTAACTCAAAAACAAGACGTGACCATTCTTGGTTTCACTAACCCAATTTTTTTTAACCCGATTTTTAGATGTAATAATTTATCATAAAAATTAATAATCAGTCAGTTAAACATTTTCTTACTAATTAAAGTTTAGAAATTGTACCAAGAAGAATTAGATGGTATAATGAATTATGTACTTTTAATTTTGAGGTTTTATATGTCAAAGGCATTGACAATATTATTGCTGATTATCTTAGCAAGCCTTATGGATAGAAGTAAACAATCTCTAGAAAAAGTTGGTGAATGGACTATCATTAATAAAAGGCCCAACAGATGGAACTCATTCAAATCAAAATATCCTAATCAAGGATTTGTGTCAATACCTTCCCAGGTATCATTTTATCCTAATCAATGATATTATGTTTCATATCTAATGGTAAGATAACCAGTTGGAATTTCAACTCAATTCTCAATTACATCATAGTTGGTAAGTCAACTACCATGGTCTTAAGATCCAAATTCAATATACCAAGCTAGTTATGCTGAAATTATTCGAGGGGAGAAAAAATTTTGTGAGACAGAAAATTTGTTGAAACCACAACAAGTATAAGAAATAAAATATTTTTATAATTCAAGTTTACATTTAGAATTATATAGTTTTATAAATGAAATATGAAAAACCCATATTATTGGACAAAGAGCAAACTTTAGAAAAACTCTTACTAAGCTTTCACAATTGTCAGTTGAAAAAATAACTAAAGAACAATAAGCTCATGATTTATTATTAAAGTCTATTTTATATCGTGATTGGGAAGAACTAGAAATTAGTTTTTTAGATATTAAGGAGATAAACAATCTTCTTGATATATCCCAGTATTTTATTAACAAGGGAACAATTAATCTGGATATAAATAAAAAAATTTAGATTATGTTTATATAATAAGGCTAGGATTATTTTACCTATAGAAATATTTTCTAAAATAAATAAAGCTATTTGCAACCATCAAGCTTAATTTCTAAAAGTTTTTTCTAAACATTTTTTACAAGCTTATGTTTTTACTAATTATTTTAGATGAAAAATTTTTTACTATAAAATTTAGACTTGATCATGAACCTTTTGATATTAGTTATATTGAATGGGGTTTTGTTAAAGAAATAACAATTCAAATTTTTTCTTTTCATTTATTAAAAGATTTTCCAGCATTTATTAAATCTATGTTATTGCATATGGTAAATGAAGATGACTTCTTTTACTATTTTCATCTTGAAATCTATAGTCTTATTGGTATAGCTGACCGTGAAATTTTATCAGCCATACCAGATTTGGACTATCTCAAAAATGATTTCAGGAAGAAACAAAAATTTTATCAACCATACCAAATTTGGACTATCTCAAAAATGATTACAAGAAGAAACATATCTGCAGCTTTAGAAGAAAAAGAGCACTTGACAAAATATCTTGACAAGTGTTATAATAATCATGTTTATTATCAAATCCAAGCAGGAATAGATCTGATCGCCAAATCTTAGAACCTACTTCAACAAAAAAAACATATAGATTTTGGACTGATGGTCGAAGATTACTAGCGTATAATACTAGAAATCACCATGATGATATAAATGAAGAATCCATTCAACTACTAAAAAAGATAGATAAAATAGAGATTGATGATTTTTCATCCCATACAATTGAAGACATCAAAAACACATGAGAAAATTGAAACTCACCAGAAATGTCAATTGATTCATTAAATCTAGATAAAATTGAAGAAATGAATTTGAACAATATCCAAGAAAACTGACATAAAAGACAAAGGAAGCAACGTGCAAAAAAACGACTAAGAAACAAGAAAAAAAAAGAGCAACGTGAACACAACCACAACAAAAAACGACAAAAAAGGAAGCAACGTGGAAGCAACACAACTAGACAAAAGATACCAGCCTTATCCAAAGAAAATATGTCATCTTTATCAAGAAATTGTGCGGAATTCTAATTTTTAAAATTGAGTTATGATCCTATAAAATGAGGTGGAAGACCCTAATGAAGGCATTCAAGTTATTTCTCAGTTTTTCTTAAACAAAGAAGAAATCCTTCTTCTCCCTTTTGTAAATTTTAGTCCCTATATTATCAGTTTTTCATACTGTAATTTTACCTTCATCCCTCATCCTGTGTCGGCTTCCAGTGAAGACAGCTGTACGCTTCAAAGCGTAGCCAAGTCATGGGATTGCCTCGTAGATGACCCACATTTTGCCAAACTCCATCTCGACCATTCCTTGACAACCAACACCAATCTCAAACTCTTCCTTGATAATTGTCTTGAACACGATGACAACGCTTACTCCGTGGATTTCGACTCTCTCAACAACCTTGTTCAATTTCCTCGCCCTTTAACAGCTGAAACCAAGAATATTTGGTTCTTGCAATGGTTTACTTGCCGTTTATCACCGTGAAGAAACCGTTGGATAATGATATAACCATGGATCATGATAGCAATCCAATACTTGGATTTGGGTATGATGGTGTAATCTTTGTTCTGGACCTCGGCACCGAGGAATACTATGAAGTCCCAGAAGGTGACACAAGCTTCAAAGTGAAAAAATGTGGGAGCGACTGTTCACATTTTGAGTATATGAATGCTGTACTGGGGGAATGTTTGTGTTTCTCGAGACCACTCAACTTGTCCAGTGGAGGATCATATAAATCTATGGGTGATGAAACAATATGGAGTGAAACAGTCACGGACGGAGTTACTTTATCTGTCTCGAGATCAATGGCTGACCAGTATATTTCACACCACTGCCGTTGGAATAGAATATTGCTTGATGATGGCGGAGGTTGTCAGCCAGCTTGGTTCAATCTGGGAATGAAACAGGGGAAACCCTGCGTATTACAGGTGCTCTGCAACTTTTCTCGACTGTGATTTATGTGGAAAGCCATGTTTCTGTTCAGTAATTACGTATCTACTTTTTGATTCAATTGGTAACAAGATAAAAGCATTATATTTGAAGCTTGTTGCCAAGTTTCTTTTATTTCTCTGTTACCAAATTGCTTTTACACGACGAGTATTATTTGGAGCTCGTATCTTCATCCGTTTCAGTAGTCACTTCCCAAGCCTGACGTGATAACTAATTGCTACGTACACCGCATTTGGATTCCGAATCAATGACGTAAATCTATTAGATATTGATATAAGACATGGCCTCGACTTTCCCAGAATTTTAACAGCATCTACCAACCTTAAACAAAGCCAAAACGTTCATTGATTTTAAGATCAAAACTTCCAACTTTACTTGAAAGATAAAAGGAAGTTTGGCAGTTCATTTTATTTCGATAGAAAAGACGAACAGGAAAGGTGCGGAAAGACACCATAATCCTATAAACCTGGCACGCAAGCTGAAACAAACACTCGTTGAATGCACTAAACAATTTTAATACCATGTCAGGCATCGGTTGCCTTATCCGTATCTCCAGTTTTACCTTCCCCGCCAATATGGAGGCCACTCTCAATCTTACGGGCAACCTCATCAGCGACAGCCTTCACTTTCCCACTTGGTTCGCTTCCAAGTAGATCACTCTCATCATGAGTCACTGGACTTGTCTGCCATATTCTAATGGTACCATCTTCAGATCCTGATGCAAAGGACCCCCCTCCTGGTGAGAAACGAACACAGTGGACAGGACCATGGTGACCCTTGTTGCAACCTACAAAGATTAAGCACAAGATTAGTTAAAACTCTCAAACATTGACAAAAACCCGTATAGACATCATCCAATCAGTCCCACACGATAACGCAGCTCATCCAACGCAGTGAGGATCCAGCATTATATTTCTCAGATTGTTTTATATTACTTGCAGCATTTGCACAATACAAGAACATGAGACCTAGGTATTCTTTTAAAATATTGCCATGTAATAATGGAGGTGTTTATGCGGCCATTCAAAGACAATGCAAAAATGGATCCACTTTAGGCATTAAGGAATATGAAATTCAAAAGAATAGTCTTCATAAATATTCAGTGTTCATCTGACAATCTCGAGGCACATACCAAGCTCTTCTCCGGTATGAAAATCAAAGACATGGACCCACATGTCTTCCCCTCCAGCAATGAACTTATTACCATGCTTTGGTTCCAATGAAGCTGATTCTACATTGCATGGCATGTCATAGCTTTTCACCAATCCAAAACTAAAAAGAGCGAATACAAATGTCAGCAGCCATGGTGGCAAAGAATAGATCTTGCACAAACAATCAAGTGACATGAACTTACTGATTTGCATCCCAAAACTTAACAGTAGATCCATCAGCAGTAGTTATATAGCGACCATCCTGACTCACTTCTGCGCTGGTGACGGGTGATTTGGTCTCAAGTGTTTGAACAATTTTGCCACTTCTCAGATCCCACAACCTACAAGTAGACAACGTAACAAAGGTTTAGGAAGTCACATACTCAAACATATAATCATGTGAACACATAAAGGGTTTGAGAATGCACCAAGAAATAGAAGACAATTTCCAATATATAATACTCCACCAATAATTTAAACTGAAATCTCTCTCTTTGTTTTTATTTTCATAAATTCCATCAGGCATCCAAGAGATTGAGATTTTACAACTTCCCATTTTGCCTGATACTAAGAATCAATTTATGAAGTCAACCAGCAATACTGGCACCAGCATTTTATTCAGTTAAGTAAAGTGAACCCAAAGGAACATTTTGCATAAACTGCAAAATGCCCTAAAACTTCCATGCTTAACTTTTAACCTTGACAAACAATATGCATCCAATACAGAAGAAGAGAATAGTCTACCTATTACTCACCCTTGTTTCAAAGTCCTGGAGTGACACAAAATCAATTCAAGTCATATATGATACTTTGTTACAAATAAAATATCTTATGGCAAACAATGGGAGAAAAAGGAAAGTAAACGTGCTATCATTTGAATAAAGTTGTACCTAACACCATTAGTATCAGTGCAAGAACTTAAGATCATCTGGTCACTATGGAGCCACGCAACAGTTCTAATTGAACCAGGAGAATTATCCACTTGTCTTGGCTGCGCATCTAGACGATTCAAATCAAATATTCGAAGAATTTTCTCAACTCCACCAGTGAGTAGAAAGTGTGTGTCCTGTAAATAAAACAATTTACTCAGATGCTGCTGCAAACAGATAACAAGTGGGCAACGCATAGATCGATAAACTCCCATATATTAAATAAAAATACATTTTTTATTTCTGAAGGTTTCAGAAAGAAAAAAATTGCACCAGAGGCCACTTAAACTGACCCAACTTCAGTCCATCAAAGAGGATATGTGATTATTATCTAGCAAACCATTCAAATGCTGAATAAAAGAACGCAGAATACAAATAGAGAAACCAAAAGATTAATCAATGAAAAAGATATGCTAAAACTCCTCTAACGGTAATAAGAAAATGTAAACACAAGGTTCAAAAAAGAATATCCAAGCCATTAATTTAACGCAGTTTTTTTCACCGATATTTGCACGGGACTTTATTAACTGGGTCAAAACACATGCTACTCTGAAAAAAGAACTATACTGGCATTTCAAGATATAAAGTTCTTGCAATAAAATCTACATAGAAAGCAGTAGTGCCTGGCTATTATCAGGATAACCTGCTCAGAATAAAAAAAAGAAGAAAAAATACTTGTTATCCAGGCAGCACCATCAAGAACAACTTTTCAATATGCATTACACAAGCATTAGATGCAGGTCTATGGTTCAAATTATAAGATAAATTCAAAAGAAGAATTCCAATAGAAAGGCAATTAAGCCCTACATCTGAAAATGCACATGCTCGAACAATATGCTTGTGCTCAAAAGAGTGCAATTCATCTCCGGTCAATGCATCCCACAGTTTCCTGTAAATATCAGACGAGAATGATAAATCCACTTATCAATTGACCATCATCATTAACAATGAGTCAATAACACTATGATATATATATCATATATAAATGTATACAGAGAGAGAGGGGCAAGAGAAACAATAAGAAGAAAAGCAGTTTCTATTAGTTAACACACAGGTGATTCCCGAACCTAAATACTAAGAAAGGTGGACACATCTGACTCTCGAAAGAAAAAGAAAGGTGGAACATTGGTAATTATGCAAGATCTTTAAAGACAGCCCATAGAAGATATCTTTCAATCATTAATATGATTAGAACAAGTATCAGCTGAATTTATCAAGTAACAAAAATTCTAACACCAGAATAACCATTCACATAAAGCATGTATTTCACATGCTGCATGAATGTATATTATTGTTGCATCTTGGGAAAGATCAATAATACAACACATAAAACAAATAAACAGCATCCAACCCATGTTATCGTGCAGTGCTCTTTACAAAATCAACATAGTGGAGAAAAAGACTACTTCCCAAGCTAAGATTCATGATCATACACCATCCTAAAGCTTGCCCACTAAAGAATAGTTTTGGAGTCTCATCAACAATACTTCTTCTCAGAACGAGCTAATGAGGAACAAAGAGCCAGTAGCCCACAAGGATGCGGTCCATTTTTTCCAGGGGAGTGTTTGATAGAAAATAAATCCAAATGGAGAACAAAAACGGATGCAGAGGAGTAATTGGGTATGTACAAGAACGCACAGAACAAATCATTCCCCCAAAAAAGTGATTTCATAGCTGAATAAAATTACATACGCAGAAAAGTCAGCCGAGGCAGATGCTGCACGTAATGCTTTGGTATCCAGGCAGGAGCTCCATATTGCACCTTTATGCCCTTCAAATGTACCAATCCAATCTCCAGTTTCCCCATTTCTTAACATTGGACTGGAGTCTGAATTTCCAACGCATCATTAGAAATAGAGTTGATTAACATTAAAACAAATCCCATTGACAATCCGATCAACCACAAATCAGATTTCCTGCTCCGAAACTACTATTCCATTTCAAGTTACAGAACAACAATAACTTACAGTTTTTTACAACAAAACAATAGCTAAAGTCCTGCTCAACGCAATCTACATCAACACTGGAATCGAATTCACACAACTACAAGTCTACTTAAGAGTCTGCAATTCAATCTAATGAGACTAAAATCATTACTATATAACTAATAAAAGAAAAAAAAACTGGCAGTTAAAAAGCCAGTTTAAAACAGTAAATATATAAATAAAATTCAAAACAGAAAATCAATATGATCGGGAAGAGCAGAACAGACTAACTCAAAAGAAAAACCCAAACCCAATTCAACATTAGAGTAACTGGACAGAGATACATAGCTGATTATACCTAAATGATCACTAAAATAAAATTCAAAAGAAGCCCAGATTTTAAATTGGCGTGAATCAATAATGAAAACTGAAACCCATACCTTTACTGGCACTAATAAGAAAAAATCCATCAGGAGTTATAGGACTGTAGAACAAATCAACCACCGGCCTTGAATGCCCATGGCACACTAATGGCACAGTCACCTTTTTCTTCTCCATTTCTCCAATTTAACAACAAAAATAGTAAAAATTAAAAATTAAAAAAACCCAATAAAACAAATACTTAATCCTTTTCGATCAATCTCGTTTAACAGCAAAAAAGAAGATTTTTTTTTCTTAATCTCAACAAAGTGGGTCAATATTACATAACTGAAATTGTCAAAAATTATGATACTTAAAAAGAAATGTTTTTCCTTCTCTTTTTCTAAGAGAAGGGGATAGAGAGGAAACCCTAAGAGTAGGGTTTGATTTCTTTATGACGCTGGAAATTTTATAAATTACTAGATAATAAGAAGTGTTTGGATATGAAAATCAACACAATTTTTTATTGATAAGAATATTTTTCAAAAAAAAAAGAAAAGAAAAATATATAATATATAAGGGCTTTGAGAGCAAGGAAGAACATGGGAAAGAGGGGTTTATATAATAGTGTGAGATTGTGGCATTTTGTTAGTATTTGCAAAGAAGGGCTGCTGTGTTTGTGTAATTTTTATATATCTACCCACTTCCATTCAAACTTACCCACCATATCTAACCCAAATTACGAAATTAAGCAATGAAATTTTTGTATAAGTTTCTTACTCTGTTCATCCAATCGTGATCACAATAAAATTAAATCATCCACCATCTATTAGCGATGGAAAAATATTTGTTACACAAAGTAGATTACAAGGTTGATAAGTATTATATAATATTATAAAAAATATTTAAAAATATGTATATAATAATTTTTTAAGATTATCTGTGGTATAAAAAAAGTACACCATCAGTGTATTAAATATTAGCTCGTATTATCTATATCATATCATATATATATATATAGAATAACAATCACATTTGGTACTTGTAGTTTTATAAAATATTTAATATGGAATATTTTAAAAATGTCCAATGTGGCATTTGAACTATGTGTTTTATTATGATATTTATACTTTCATAAAATGTTTAATATGGTAATTGTATTTTGAAAATGTCCTATATAATACTTGAACTATTTATATGTGTTCTATTATAGTACTTGGTGTTAACATTGTTAGTGAAATTATAAACCAAGCAAGGAAAATTCGACACATAAATTTTTTTTTCAAATTATCAAGTCCACATAGATAATATAACATGATGTGATAAATAAAAAAATTAAATTAAATTAAAAAAATAACTATATATATGGTTAATTAAAAAAGTAGATAATAAACTTAAATAAGAAAAAATATATTTTTCTCCATTTAAGTAAATGACCATCTAACCAATAGCGAAGCCACCATGGAATTGACCCCACCAAAAAATATAAAAAAAATATTACTTAGATTTTTTTAAAATTTTTTATATAATTGGTGCATTAACTCTATAAAATATTTGAAAATGATATGATAAAAATATATTTTCATAAAAATTTAAAAAATCTTCGCAAAAATTTTTTGAAAAATAATTATTTTATAAAATAAATTATTTTTAAATAAAAATAAATGAATTTCTCCCCACCCATAAACCCAAAAATCTTCATTTTTTTTTATTTTTCTCCCAACACAAGTTACTTTTCTCTCAAATTTCTCTTATTCTCTCGGTGTTTAAAATTTTTAAGGATAAGTGTTCAATATTTTGATACTTTCAAATGAGTCTCCCTAATTTGGTAACAACTCTTCTTTTCTTTTCAAACTTTATTGATTAATCTCTAAAAAATTAAAATTGTAGCTTTTCTTGTGATAAATTAAGATTTTTATGTAATATTTATACTTTTATGTACTTAATTATTTTGGGATATTGATTTGTTTGAGGTTCCTAACATTGTGATTGAGTAATAATTTTTAGAGGTTGATTAATATAAATCATTAATGAGAGATCCACCCATCCTTCACGTATCATGGTCCTATAGTCATTAATGAGAGATCCAAACGGATGACTCTCCTCAGACAGTCCTCTTAGAAAATGAACCACTAATAAAGCATCGACCTTGACTATCAATCGTTGGATGCCCATCGACTTTGCAAACCGCAAGCCTTCAGGAACACCCCATAACTCAGATTGTACACTATCTGAGAGACTAATCTTCATAGTGAAACCTCGCAACCAATCACCAAACTTATCCCGCATCAGTCCTCCTATTGGTGCAACCTGAGTATAGGTTGTTACAAGCCCATTAGTGTTGAGCAAACACGTCCCCGTTGATGGTCAATTCTATTGGTCCCAACAAGGTCCCTTAGCAATAATAGTAAAAGTTGATTGGATGGCTTGTTCAATGTCTTTAGAAAACTTCTTTGCATTTTCTAAAATGTGTAAGGTTAGGAAAGTTTTATCCTGAAAACCTCTCCCATTATGGGCCTTCCATAACCCTCAAATAATAATGACAAAGAGCGTGCCTTATGGTATACCAAATACCTTCACCGTAGACAACCCGCAATTCATCTTTAACCAATCGAGAAAAGGTTGATGGTACACCATATCTACTCTACGATAAAT
This sequence comes from Gossypium longicalyx, assembly GCA_025698465.1. Taxonomy (NCBI): domain Eukaryota; kingdom Viridiplantae; phylum Streptophyta; class Magnoliopsida; order Malvales; family Malvaceae; genus Gossypium; species Gossypium longicalyx. The sequence continues at coordinate 56,150,198 of CM046996.1, forward strand.
CTATATCTCCTTAATACATTGATAATCACGTAGAATATGATTAATAGATTCAATTGAAGCTCCACACATGACACAAGAAGTTGAAACCGACATATTCTTCCTTATATAAATCTCATTGGTACTCAAACAATCAAAAAATGCAAGCCAAACAGAAAAACAAACACACTCGGGATATTTAATATGCCAAATCCACTCTATTTTTGGTGTATTCACCGTATTCCCATCAGTACAAACCAACTAATTGTAAGCCAATGAAACATATAATTAACCTATACTTTTTAATCCCAAAAAACAACTATCAGGTCACAAAGAGAGATCCCCCGTTGTTAGTGGCACTACCACAATAGAAAGGGTAATGGACAGCGGCATTTCAAACTTAATATTATCTGAGTTTTTTTTTTTTGATAAAACAATACTATCTGAGTTTTAAATACATAGATAAGGGCATCAAATTTATGTTGGCCCCTAAGTCACAAAGGGCCTTGCTAAATTTTTTGTTCCCTATCTCCACGAAAATTGTAAAACTTCCCCGATCTTTTAGCTTCAGAGGTATTTTACGAGCAATTATTGCACTATAAGAAGCGTCAATTTTTATTTGCTCACCTTTCTTTAACTTCTTATGCCTAGACATAATCTCTTTTAAGTATTTGGCATACTTTGGTATTTTATCAATTAGCTCATGTAGTGGAAAATTTACGTTAAGGGATTTAAAAAGATTTAGAAAACTTACGATTTCTTCTTCATCCCTTCTTCAACCTCGATGGGAATGGTACATTTTTTCACTCTAGTTCAAAATGTGGAGTGCCGGTTTGTATCTTTTCTCCATTTGGACTTCAATTTTTGGTTCATCAAGATTTGGGTCCTTCACTTCGACCTCATCATTCTCCTTATTCGCGTGTTTTTTCGAGTTTACTAGAGATTTACCTGAACAAAGTGGATCGTATTTACATGCTTATTTCTGTCTTTTTGGGGATTATTTTCGGTATTACTCAAAATACCCGTGCTCATTTGCCTCTGTATCTCATTCAACACACTCACGATATCGCACATTTCTTCCTTTAATTCGGCAACATCTATGTGAGTTTGTGCGCATTCAGTCTTCACGTGTTGAATGTTGGACCTCATAAGATGCAGCTCATTCTCAATCCAATCCAAGCGTTGACCACCACCAACGTAGTTGTTACCCATGGATCTCTCTTGAGATCTTTGCAAATACGGTGGTTGATATGGAGGGTTTGGTCGATTAGGAGCTGGGTTTCCACTACATTGATTGCCTCCCCACTTTAGATTTGGATGGTCTTTCCAACCGGGGTTATATGTGTTTGAATAGGGATTTCCACGCTTATTTCCCAAATAATTTACCTCATCTGATTGGGTCTTCGGGTATGATGTGTAGCTTTAAGCGGCATCATTCATTGATGGCTTGATAGTGGTCTCTAGACAATGTAATTTTTCTAGAATTTGTTGATACTTATCGTCTTCCTTGACCACCTTAGCCGTTGACGACTGCTGGCTATAAGAAAAGTGCTCATTAGGCCACATGTACAAGTTCATCGCCCTGTCCTTGATCAATTGACTGGCTTGCTCGTATGTATTATTCATGAAATCCCGACTGATGCGCCAACTAAGCTGACTATTAAGCTCTCATCCAATCTATTACAAAACATTTACAATTGTAAGCAGTCTTGCATACCATGGTGTGGACACTTCCTAAAAAGTGACTTGAAACATTCCCAAGCTTCATATAAATTCTCACCTTCAAATTGCTTAAAATTAGCAATATCACGCCTCAATGGGATGGTTCGACTAATAGGGAAAATTTTGTGTAAAAATTTCCCACTAAGTTGTCCCATGTCATGATGGAACCTGGCTCTTGGGAATCGAGTCATTCGTTGGCATTATCGTAAAGCAAGAATGGGAACAACCGTAAATGGATCACATCATCAGTCACTCTGTTATATTTAAATGTGTCGCACAACTATAGGAATCTCTTTAAGTGTCGGTTCAGGTCTTCCATCATGTTACGCCGAAATTGCAAGTTGTTTTGTATCATTTGGATGATGGCCATCTTAATTCCAAATTTTTTTGCGTTTATCGTAGGCCTCTCGATACTACCTTGGACAATATTTAAAGTGGGTAACACATATTCGCACAGCGTCCTATCCAGTTGAGCCATTAGTGGCTTCCTTTGTATTGGTGCGAGTTAGCCACTACAAGTGGATTATTTTGCATATGCTGATGGTCTATCCTTAAAATTCTCTTCGGTTCAAGATCTGACTCGGTTGGAAGAGTTCCATTTTGAGTCATACACTGAATCAAAGAGAAGTTGAAATAAATTAAAATCAAATAAATAAATAAAATAAAATAAATTTGTATTTATAATTCCAAAATTTCCTATTTATCTTATCAAGTGCAGAAAATTAAATTCAAGTCTAATGCCAAAACCTCCCTGCCAATGGCGCCAACAACTTGACTGCCGCCAGACATGCGAACGTTTGGACTAGAAATATTGCAGCAAAATAGATAAAATATTAAACACTAGTGTTCGCAAGTATATGAGTCAAATTGTAATATAAAAGGATATTTCAACGAAACATTCTAGAAAGTATTTGAGGATCGTACTTAAGGGAGGTTGAATTAAACCAAAATTAATTCTCTACACTAATAAGTCTAAATAGTATCAATTTAAAATTATATTACGAAAACTCAAATCAACATCAATTAATCTAATTAACCTAAAAATTAATTAAACTAAAAATCAACCAATTAAACAACCAAAAGTAATCCAATAAAACAAACAGGATCTTAACTCACTTCAGTGATCCTAATTAACTTCAAAACTCAGGTTTTATCGAGTTAGCTATTAATTAATAGCTACAACCTCTCAACCTCTAACTAATTAACTAATCAACCAATACAGGCTTACCTCTCGATCTCACTTTCTTAACCGGGATAAATTATGAGGTATTCGGTAAACTCATCTCTTGATCTTGTTTATCATAAATTACATCTTAGGGTTTAATTGCACATAATTTAAACCAACTAACTTGGATTTCAACCCTCGTTCATTTGTTAATTATTCACACATCCGTTTGTTAAACTCTAAAGAATTTAGCTACTCATGGATCGAAATACAATAATTCTTAAACTCATACTTAACATGCAAAACAACAAATTAAATAAAAGTAAAGAGTATAGAAATAAATTCACTTTCGATATCGTTTGGAGCTCAGAAGTGAAATCTCCTTTAACATTCGTGAGATCACCTCGATTGCAATTGGAATCAATACCAAAATAATGAAAAACTAATATATTAAGGCATTTTATTAAAATTGAATTCAAGTTAAAACAGTAACAAAAATACAAAAAGACTAACTTAAAAATGAAATAAAACTAAACTAAAAACCCTAAAATACTAAAACAGCTCACTTGGCCAAAGCTCCCCAAAGTGAGACTTAATATGCCTATTTAGAGAGTTTATGCTTAGACCTAATTAGGGTTGCTAAACAACCCAAAATTCTGATTAAGATACATTGTGCGGACTAAAATACCCTTAATTAAAAATTCATGTTCGTCACTCGATGTTGCAACACCACAGGACCGATGTCATAACCCTACCTTCATTTCCTGTGTATTTTGGCTTCAAAGTTCAGTGTTGTGACACCACTTCTCGATGTTGTGATGCTGTAGATGTCCATTGTCTTCTAAGTCCGAATATAGTGTCTTACACACTACATAGAGCCATTAGATCATCCCTAGGGCCATACTAGCTTATTAAGTCATAACATTACTCAAAATTGTGTAAAAACGCTTATTTTGCATAAATTAAACATAAAGAAATAAAAACGAAAAAAAACACATAAAAATGCTATAAAACAAGCTAGTTAAATGTCGTAAAGACCTTAATTTTCCCTAACAAATTGTGGCAGATCACCCACCAATTCGACCAAAAGTTCACTTGGGCACCAACACTTATGCACCATTAACAACAAATGTAACACCCCTACCCGGTCTGATCATCGGGCTAGAGCTACATGATGCTACAATAATTAACGGAGCAAATCACATACAATTCCAACTTTAAACATTTAATTAAACAGTCAAAACAAATTATAATCTATGCATAATATGATTTACAAACAAATCCGAGTTTCAATTGAGCTTACAAAAGCTCTTAAGTTGACCCAAATACAATTAAAAGACCATAAAAAAAGCTTTTAAAAAAGTATGACAATTTTTCAAAATTTTGGGTCACACGGCCGTGTATCCGAGTCGTGTAGATTAAAAACATAAATTTTCCATTAAAAGTAACACAATCGTATAGCTAGGATGTGTAACAAGCTAAAACTGCGTGAAAATTAATAACCAAAACTAAAGTACTCAAACAGGCGTGTGGCCAGCCCGTGTGACAATCAAGAATTGTGTATTACTCATTCTTCCTATTATTTAGTTGACACACTGCCGTGTTACCAACCCATGTGGCACACAACCGTGTGGACAGACCATGTGGTACAAAAATAGGTCATTAATTACGTGCTTCAATTTCCAACCCTAAAAGACAACTCTAAACACAATTTGGCCAATTAGTAACCTATTCAAATCAATTCAAAACAAATCAAAACATACATATATCAACCTCCTAAATCACTAACCAATATACCTCAATGGCACCATCACAAATCAAGGATTTCCAAAACATTTCAAGTTATTCAACTAAATTGGTACCATTCATGTTGTTCATGTTATGCATAAAACAACATACCATTTTCAAGTTCCATATACCTATATTACCATTTCACATTCCAAGTCATCGAAAACAAGTTTCATTCTTGATTCAATTCTATGAATCCCATAAGTAAACACATTTATGATACAAGTTCTATATGCATATCGCCAAAACATTCAAAGTAACATTTCATGTGTATATATACTATTTATTTAACCAACAAAGTATACACTTTGACATATCAAAACCTATTTACATATTATACACATTCAAATGAGCATTATATAGGGACCATTTCATCAACTTTTAAATTCAACACTTAACCATATTAAACCATATTGGCATGCCATATAATCGGGTCTAAAACGGTTCAAAAGTCTAATGAAACTAAAGATGGATTGTGTGAACTCTGAGTTGATCAGATCTTCACGTTCCATAAAATGTCATCTACAAGATAGGAAAACATAATAGGGTAAGCATATATATGCTTAGTAAGCTCATAGTTGTTAAAACAATAAATTTACCTTATTTCATAATTAAATAATTCAAAACAACAAGTTTAGCTAAGTTTCTTATCACAACATATCACAACCAAAGATAAGTATTTCATATACAATCATATAATCCATCCACTCATTAGTAAAAATCAATTCAGTATTGGTTCATCAGAACTATCAATCGAAATACGTCATTTGCACAATCAATGCATATGAACAAATTCATTTCCAACCATTATACTGAATTTGTAACACCCTTTACCCATCTTCGTCACTAGATTAGGGTTACGAGATGCTACAGCATTTAAACAAGTCAATATACACAATTTCCATACAAGGTTTAACTTAAAATAATCATAAATTGACAATCAATCAATAATAATTTCATTTGTACAACAACGAGGTTTAAATTGAGCCTATGAAGCTCCAAAATCAATTTAGAATCAATTAGAGACTAATTCGAAACAAAACAAAAAAAGTATGGTAAAAACAAAAAACAAGGGTCACACGACTGTGTGGCTAGGCTGTGTGACAACCTATGTGAACCAAAATGTACCTTGAAATGAAAGTATACCATTTCATGTTTACTTAGGTTATAAGTATACCATTTACCAAACTTTTAACTTGTCCAAAACACATCAAAACATGTCATTTACCTAATTCTAACTAACATGCTATAAGGCACCTTCACAAATAACAAACAAATTCAATATTTAACTTCATTTCTAACCAATTCAAACTTGCCTAAACAATGTTATACCAAATGTCAAGTGCCACAAATTCTTTAACAACTAACAAGCTATATATCAATATATATATATATATATATATATATATATAGGCATGTATTCAATAATATATACCAATTCATTTAATCAACTTAAACCTCCAAATCAACAATCAAAGTACATCACCACCACCAAGTATTCAATGGCAAAATATGTGCATGTATAACTTAAACAAGTAACCATTTAATCTACCATGCTATTAACCTTTTAAACAACTTCCAACCATTATATCATCATATACCAAATCGACCATAATGGACCACATCATTATATTAACAAGTTCATATAGCTATGAAATTTCAAAATACACTTTAGTTACAACAAAAACAAATACTACATATCTTTTATACATGCCACAAAACCAAAACATAATGATTTCAAAGTCTACCAAAAGAGTCTAGATAGTGTGATCTTCTCATTGATCCGATCGACTGATTCTGCAAAACAATATCTACAAGGAAATATGAAAAATGACACGAGTAAGCTTCAATAGAGCTTAGTAAGTTCATAAGTTGAAACAATAAAACTTACCGTATAAAAATAGCATAACATTTAAAAAAATCCTTAGTATATATTAACCCTGTCAACCACAATCATTCAATAGGTGAGTTCTATATACACGAGTTGCATAATCAATTCAACCATACAAGGTCATTCAATACCAAGTCACGATATAATATCAAAAATCATGTAAACATTTATATAAATCATTATCAAGTCATTAGAACCGACTACCAAGTACATATCACCATCATCATGTCATTTAACCATTAGATTTTAGCTTGATGAACTAAATAAACTAATACAGATATGCGACTATCCACCCAAAACATGCCAAAATACTCAACCGAGCTAACCCAACCAAGAACACATCTGGGCACCAGATGCATAGCCTGTAGGCTAACATCCCTCTAGAAACACGCCTTGACACCAAGTGCCAAGCTTGCAGGCTTACATCCGCCTCTAGAAACACGTCAGAATCACTGTAATATAACTCGGTAATCTACAACAAATGTTGGATTCCAGTATATTCAACATATAATATCAAGTCAAGTACAGTCACCTCATCATTTATCAATCTCATACGATGCGCAAAATAACCTATTGGCATGCCAATTGTATCATATCCTATGTTTATCCAGGCTTGATACAAGTAATCGTATAACACTTTTCAATTCAATCTACTTTCTCAAACTGTACCAATTTGTAATAATTCAAATATATATTTATTAAACATACCACAATTCAAAAATTAATATAATATTACAAGTTATACCAAATTAAATCGTATGAACTTACCAGGGCTAAACAACAAAAATGACAATATTAGGGACTAATCAATAATTTTCTCTCTTCCACGATTATCTACTAGTTCTTGATCTATATAGTAATTTATTTCAATTATCAGCCTCAATTACTTTATAAAAGTTCATTTGATGCATATGACTTCTTTAATGAAATTTTTATAATTTCCCTAAACATTTGCATTTCATTCAATTTAGTCCTTAAAACTTAAACAAGCGTATTTTTCATAATTAAGCCCAAAACTATTATGAAGAATTCATTTTCATCCTAAAACAACCTTCAAATTCTAAAATTTACAAGAAATTCATACCATTTTCCACAATTTAATAGCTTAGTCCTTGACCCAAAACTAACCAAAATTACTTTACAAATTAGTTCAAATCCATCATCAAGCTTCAAACCAAAACATTAACATCAAGAAAGCTTCAAGAACATCAATGAAAAGTTTTAAAAACTTTAACAAAATCACAAATTAGTTTCTAGGCTTGATAGATTAAGCTACAATAATCTCAAAAATATAAAATTTACAAAAAAAATTGATAGCTGGAGGACTTACATGCGTGAGTAAAAGCAAGACCGAAGCTTGAAGAATTTGAAACTATGGAGTTTCAGTGGGGAGACCTCAAAATCGGGAAGATGACAACATTAGCTTATGTTTTCACTTTTATTATTATTTTAACATTTTAATATATAAAAAAATAACATGTAATTTAATTAATTTCAATTCATAAATCATCCATCACTAAATTATGGTCAAATTATCATGTTAATCCTCCCACTTTGACTATATAAGCCATTTAATTAATAAAATACAATAGTGATTAAGTTTTACGACTTTTACGATTTATTTCTTTTTCTTTAATTAACTAGCAAATAACTAAAATTTCTAGACCAAACTTCAATAAACCTATATATTAACTCTATAAATATTTAATAAAAATATTTACAAGCTCGATTTACAAAAACGAGATCCTGAAACCTTATTTTCCAAAACCTTATTAACTTAGCTATTCGTTCAATTAGCAAAAACTATCAAATAAAAATGCAATATAATACTATATTTTACTCGTAAATATTAAATAATAACATTTTCAAGTTCACTCGTTGGATTTGTGGTCCCGAAACTATTGTTTTTTACACCACAACAAATGGGTTGTTATAGAATTAGACATTACATTTCCTTCTTAAATCATTAGCCCGATGAACTATAATAACAGATAGAGATATATTGTTAACTATACCACACCAATAGGCACCGAAGTACTTTAATAGTAGGCATAGAAGTGTTGAACAGTAGGCACCGAGGTGCAAATTAGTATGCATTGAATGCAAAGCAGTAACCACTGTAGTGCAAATTATTAGGCACCATAGTGCAAAGTAGTAGGCATCGAAGTGCAGAACAATAATGTAACATGCCATTTTTCAGTGGTGCTAGAAACAATAATTTCAGGGCCATAATTTTGATGAGTGAGTTCATAAATATTATTTAATAATATTTATGAGTTTATAATAGTGTTTTATTGAATTTTAATATGATAATTTTTGTTAATTGGTCAGTTAGTCAAGGTACAAGTGGTACGTACCAAAAGTCAGTGGTTTTGGAAAATCAACTATCGAGACCTCGTTTTCATAAATCAAGTTCATAAATATTATTTTTGAATATTTTCAGAGCTATTATATAAGTGGATTGAAGTTTGGTTAGGTAATTTTGGTGATTTGATAGTTAATTAAGGAAAAAGAACTAAATTGTAAAAGTTGTAAAAGTTAATCCTTATAGATTTCAAATAGCTAAGGGAAAAAAATGGTGAATAGACCATTTTAAAAAGTCTAGCGATGGTGGATGTCATCAAATCCCATTAACTTTTGGGTTAATTCTTATTAGGCCCTAACTAATTAAAGTTTAATTTAATAAAGCTTGATTAATTAATTAAATGACCAATTGAGAAATTTGACCAATTGTATAAGTCTAAACAATGGTGGATGCCAATTTTATCCCACCAAATTTTCTAATCATGTTTAAATTTTAATTAGTAATAGATTAATTAAAGTTTAAAGTTTAATTTAAAAGATCATAATATTTACAATTTTACCGAACTATAAGTTAATTAAAGAAAAAAATGACATTTTTATCATTATCTTCTTCAACTTTCTCTTCCATAGCCGAATGTGAGAAAAAGAAAACAAGGTTTTGGGTTTCAAGCATTAACTCATCAATTGGTAAGCCAATGCTAGCCTATTTTTTGTAATTTTTATGTTTTTGAGATCGTTCCAATTAGGTTCAACTATCCTGTATCTCCATTTTCAAAATGCTTAAAGATTTCTAAAGTTTTAACTGATGTTAATTGAAGTTTTTTAATGTTTATGGTAGAGTTTGAAGCTTTGATGGAAAATAGGACTATTTTATAAAGTGGTTTTTGTTAGTTTTGTACATAATAAATAAATTGTTAATATCTTGAAATTGACATGTAATTTCTGTTATTTTTTATAATAAGAGGCTGTTATTGGATATATTTGAAGTTGGTTTAAAATTTGGAGTCCAAATTTGGAAGTTATGATAAGTTTGATTTCAGGGACTAAATGAAATAAAACATAAAATTTGAAGAAATAATTGAAAGATGAAATTGAGCTTACATATATTTATAACAGATTTTTATATGATATTTGAATGATTAAATTGAAATAAATTTATATTTTTGATCAAGATTTGAACAAGATGGTTGATAGTTGAGGAAAAATGAAATTTACAGACTAGTTCCTGACACTTCTTCTTTTGATGTTAGCCCTGGTAAGTTCATATAGTATAACTAAATTTAAGTTACTAAATTTTTATACATGTATTTATGTTCTAAACAAAGATGAATTCGTTTTGAATTAGTAGTCCAATTGAAAACTTAGTTAAATTGAAATGGAATGGTATATAATGGTGAATGTGAACAACGGAATAGATTAAAAAATGAGTGTATATGATAAAGGTGTATAGTGCCAATTGAATGGTGATTATGAATTGTCATATAATGTGATCTTAAACTTTGATGAAATTAGTAAAAGTCTCGTATACAAGGTTACGGGTTATTTCTCGCAAGTTTCGAGCTCCAGCATGTGTTGCAGACTCGAGAATACAGGTATATTATGCCCTAACCATGTTATTTGTTGTGTAGGCTCAACCCTAACGGGTGACCAGACGCTATTATCCAATTTGTATAGGTTCAACCCTTATTGGTGACCAAGCACTATGACTCATTATTCGTGTAGGTTTAACCCAAATGGGTAATTAGGCACTACTACTTTCACCTATGTACGGAGTTCTTTTACGAAGTTTCATCAGGTAATATTGTGAATGAAATGTGACGATATGCCATTTGATGTTGCCAAACTAACGAATATGTAACAGCCCAATTTAAGTGAAATCGGAACAGTGATTTCGTAACCATAAATTCGAGCCGAAAAGCTAAATTATTTTAATGTTATGAAATGATTGGCAATGTGATTGAAAGCTTGCATGAAAATTTTGATAAGAAAATTTTATTAATTATGTGCTTAATTGTAGAAAGGACTAAATTGAATAAAATGTTAAATTTGAATTCTAATAGCTATATGGGTTAAATAGCTATGGAATTCAAAACTTGAGGTCCTTAAATGGTAATTAGACCATTGATGAAAAATATGTAGATATTTTTGATGAATCATCCATGGAAAAATTGAAAAAGGTAAGGACTAAAGTGGAAAGTGGAAAGTTATTAGATGATAATTAAATTAAATAAGAAAGAAAACATTTTATTCATCTTCATCCCCAAATATTTGCATGGAAACCCTAGGAGAGAGAGACGAAACTAATCAAGCTTAAAAATGTATGAATTCATGTCCCGTTTTTAGTAATTTTGATATTTTTTAGATCGAGAAAGTTTAATTTCTCTATTTGGGGGATTAATTTGAAAAGATATCAAAGTATATAAAATTTTCCATGGATGAATATGCTGAAATTTAGAAGTTTATGGTAGAAAATGAAAGGTTGTTGATAGATAAACAACTTTTTGAAAGTTGAATTTACATGAAAACATGATTTAGGGACTAAATTGAAAAATAGTGAAAATCCATGATAAAATTCTAATTTTTATGGAATTCATGGGCTGCTATTATGGTATATGAAATTTAGCTAGGCTGGAAATAAGGATTAAATTGCATGAATTTCATTTTCCAAGCCTAGGGACAAAATTGGAATTTATGAAAAGTAGGGGGCAAAATGGTAATTTTGCCTAGGGTGTAAATTGAGTTTAATAGAATATGAAATGTGTTAAATTAATGATTAAATTCAATTATATAGATTCGAAAAGATCGAACAAAGAGTTAGATCATAGAAAGGAAAAGATTTCGGATTAGTAGATTTCAGTTTCGAACAAATATCGAGGTAAGTTCGTATAACTTAAATGAGCTTAGAAATGTGTTGTTTTAAATGCTATATTACATTGAATATGTTATATGAGATTGTATATATGAAATGTATGGAAATTGAAATGGAATTGGAAATATATTGAAAAGGGTTAAATTCCATGTGAATATTAAATTATGATGTATAAAGGTGATTTCCCTGATAAAATTACATGTGTTGCAGAATGGATTTAGTCCAGATAGCTAATCCGAAATGAGCCTCTTAAGCATATGTTTCAATTAGGATTTAGCCTAGACTGGTAATCCTAATTGACTGGATTTAGCCTGGACTGGTAATCCAGATCAGACTCTATAGGGAATTCTTTATCACTGAAAGGATTTAGCCTGGACTGGTAATCCTGACAAAGCCCTTAGAGTATATGTGTTACAGCTAGAATTTAGCCTGGACTGGTAATTCTGCTGTATGATTTGCGGCTTGAGAGTGTACCTACAAGGTACTACTGGATATGAATTAATGGGTAATAGAATTGTACATTTTGAATGTACTATCGGAAATATCCATAAAAAAATTCAATAATTCAAGGATTAAATGATTAATGAGACATGAGGAAGATGAAATGGAAAGAGGAAAAGTTGATGGAATATGGCATGATGTGCTCATCAATGCATTATGATATATTGGTGATTAACATGTTTGATTGAATGTATGTGGATAGGTAAAATGCCAAATTGAAAGGAAAATATGCTTATGAATGGTTTAAATGTTTAATATGATTGGTAAGTTAAATTCTGGTCATACGAGCTTACTAAGCATATAATGCTTATTAGGTTATTTTCTCTATTTTATAATGCTCAAAGCTCGTGAAGGTTGGAAAACGGTCGGAGCATTCATCACACTATCCTCCTATTATTTTGGTATAAATGAAAAATCTTGTTTTGGTATAATGGCATGAATAGGTTAAATTGACTAAATTATGGTTTGTATATGTTACACTTATTCTAGCTATTAGAATGGCTAGAAAATCATGTTTTGATGTTATGGATGGATGTGGTATAACTTAAGTTCATGTGTTTAAATAAGATTGTATGAAATCATAATGAAAAACTCAATTTACATAAGAGATAAGTAAAGTAAATAATTTAGATTGAAGGTAAGTGATTTTATACAATAACATATGGTATAATGACTTTGTATTTATGCTTGAATTGGTTGGAAAATATTTGTAAGTGTTAGTGCAGGAAAATGGTAAAGTTTGGGTGAGAAATAAGGCTAAGAAATGGTCTTATTTCATTTACACGAGTAGACACACGGGCATATGTCTATACTGTGTGTGACACACTGCCTAGTATATGGGCAGGTGGTCTGGCTGTGTGTCCTCTGTTGTAACGCCCCAAAAATCTCTTATATTTATTTTTGTGTGTTTGTGACACAAATGTGTATTTACTTTAATGTTTAAGTGTTCTAGGTGTATTTGAGAAGTCTTGGGTTCAAGCCTTGACTTGGGCAAATTTTGGTATTTTTATGAATAAAGCCCTATCGTTGATCAGTAGGCTTATAATTAAATGTGGGTAAATATGTCAGAATGGGTCTGCTGGTCTGGTGGCTAAGTGGAGAGTAAAGGAGCAAGAGGTCTGGAGTTTGAGTCTTTGCGCAAACAAGGGATTTATTTTGCTACTGTGCCGTGTGGGTGTTTTGGTTTAGCTGAAATACTGTAGAGTTTGAGTGAGGGATGAATTCGGTTGTTGAAAGGAAGTGGTGGATGGTTTTGGGGAGTGGAATTAGGGATATAGGGAGAAAAACATGGATTGAGGAGTTTGAAAATATCCGAAATTAGGTGGTTTCAAGTCTGGCTCTTCTTTTTCACTCTCTCAATTTTCTGACGGTTTTCCTCTTTTGTTTTTGGTTTTTCCTCTACCAAATTTCTTCATTCATTCTTTCCCCACTTACTGCCGTTTTTGCTCTCCCCAAATCCCCTTGCTGTCGAAATTTACTTTTCTCTCTGTTGGCATTTTACTTCCCCATTTCCTGCCGAAACTCTCTATTTTTTTCCTTTTCTCCGCATTTTCCCCCATTTCCCTGTCGACCGAATTTTCAACTCTCCCATATCCTTTCTTTTTCTTCGATTTTTCCCTAATTTGTCTTCCTTTTGTTTAACGTTGGCTGCGTGCAATTGGTAAGTTGGTAGGTAAAAGGGTTATGCCTCGTTTGAATTGGATAAGTCTTTTTTTATTAATTTGAGAAGTCCCTAACTCTCCATTAGTGTCAAATTCTAGTTTTCGCAACAACAAACTGCAAGGAACGTGGTTTTCTGCAGAATCGTAATTAAAATCTTTCGGAGCATTAGGGGTAAGCAACGAATTTGGAGATTGATTGTTGTCGACAATGGTTGGTTTAATCCTGAATCGTGACTAATTTTGAACTTGGGATTGCTGTTTTTAGGTGCTAGTTATCTCAGAAGCATTTGCATACCAAGTGTGTAACCGAAACGCAGAAAACGCGACTTGACGAAAAGTCAAAAAAGCTCTCTGTCGACACCACATAGGCGTGTGGTTACCCATATAGTAGGCCGTGTGACGGAACACGGGCGTGTGCTCGATGAGCCAGGCCTTGTGCGCATGACACGGGCTTGTGTTCGACGAGCCAGGCTGTGCACACATGACACGGGCGTATGACATGGCCGTGTAATGGCCTGGCGAGGCCATGTGTGACACACGAGCTCGCCTATTGGGTCGTGAGGGACCACACAGGTAAATCACACGTGCATGTGGGATTTTGGGCCAGGCCATGTAATCCACAGGGCCAAGGCCAATTTAGGCCGTATGGGCCACACGGGGGTATGGGCCTACACGGGCATACAACAAGGGCGTGTAAGCCTATTTTCACTGATTTGTAGCTAATGTTGCACGGGTCACCTGAGACAACTGTGAACCTTCTGTAGGGTCGGTAAGCTTACCAAAACCCTAATTGAATAAAACAACTGAGTGACTGTAATATCCATATATGATATGTATATATATGTATGATTGTATACTGAGCATGCTGTTAATACGATACTGAATATATACACGATACCATGATTTGGCATGACATGATTGTTTGATGCATTGCATGGCGATGGGTTGGTATTGATTGGAGGAAGTGTACTGAAAGGCTTCGAGCCTAAATTACTGGCAGCACAGCTGCAAATTTCTGTCTAGTGTCGCATTCGGTACTTTTTGGAGTGTAGGGAGGGGTGAGTTGATTTTATCCCCACATGGAGTGTAGGGTTAGACAGAGATGGTGTGTAGAGGTTGGCTGGGTAAGACTTTGTGATTGCATATTTGTTCTGTACTGATTACTTATACTGTAGAGGGCCCTAATGCATGACTGCTTCTATACTGAGATGGGCTAAGGCGCTAACCGAAACTGAATCTGATACTGAAAATGGCTTAGGCCCCTACTGTGATTGCTTTCTGTCTGGCTGTTTAATATGGGATTACACACTGATTTTTCGTAAACTCACCCTTTTGATTTATCTGTGCAAGTAATCCCCAGATATAGGCAGATCAGTGTGGCAGAGGACTCAACGGTGGCCACACGATCTATTCCATTCTATTTAGTACTTAATTATGATTTTGGTTTTATTTTGGGGTATTTTACTGTATCACGACCTCTTTGGATTTTTAATTTTAATATGGTATTTTTATTGTTTTGGTTTATAATGCTAGTGGTAGGAATAATTGAGTTTTCAAAAAGAAATAATCATTTTAACAAAATACACACAAATACGCAAACTATTTTAAAAGCTTCCACATAGAATAAACATTTTGAAAACTTTCGACTGAGTAATTAACACGACTTTAGAATTAATAAGTAATGATGAAAAATTTCTAAGTGGAAAATGTTTTAAGCAGAGTTACGATTTTCTAACACAGGCTACGATTTTCAAACACATTATCATGTGACATCGTCATATTCGACCATAACGTCCAGGCCAGGTTTGGGGTGTTACATTTAGTGGTATCAGAGCCAGGTTACAAAACTTGACTGTGGATTTAGGTTAAAAGATTTGATTTTCTAAGAACTGATTTCTAATGATTTGAAATGTTTTTACTGAATGTGTGGTACACGGAGTCTTCAGCGCCGATGCCGTAAGTTTTCTGAACTGTTATCTGTTTATAAACTGAAAATGCTAGAGGTAGTATGTACCGAAACTACTATAGATAGACTGTACTGAAAACACTCAAGATAGTGTATACTGATGTTGTAGTAAGACTGATAGACATTGATTGACACTATGATGTACGAAACAAACTTTACACTTCTGATATTGTTTTCATAAAATATCTGTTAATAAACACTGGAACTGTAAACTGATGCATAAATCTGTTAATATAGATAAAACAAAATTAGACAATGAGCACCAGAGGTACTCGTAGACGGGGTACAAGAGGCCGTGGTAGAGGCCGTAGAGGTGCTCGAGCTAGGTCCTCATCATCTGACAACTTACCTAATTTGGATACTAGTGAGACGCTGGCTTTACCTGTGACTGAGACTGGGTCTCATGATAGAGCGAGTGGGGACGACGCATTGTCCCAGGCCATGTTAAGGATCTTAGAGAGGGTCGTTAGGCCCAATATTGGAGCTGGAGGCTACAGGTCGATTACGAACGACTTCGGTCTAACAGAGCTGAGCTTTTTAGGGGTATTGCTAGAGTTGCCCCTAATGTGGCTGAGTATCGGATAGAGGCCACAAAAAGGATTATGAACGATTTGGACTGCACCACTGAGCAAAAATTAAAGGGTGTTGTATCGTTGCTGCATGATGAGGCATATTAGTGGTGACTCACTGTTAAGGAGGGCACTCAGCCCGATCGACTGACCTGAGAGTTCTTTAAGACCACTACCACTTTCCAAGGGAAATATGTGAGGGCCAGTTATGTGTATGTACGTAGGAAAGAGTTTCTAAATCTGACTTAGAAAGATAGATAGGTGGCCGAGTATGAGGCTAAATTTCTAAGACTAAGCCGCTATACGAGAGGTATGATGGTGACTGAGTACGAACGATGTGTTCGCTTCGAGGATGGCCTCAGGGATAATTTGAGGGTTCTGATAGCTCCACAGAAGGAGCGAGACTTTACTGCACTGGTTGATAAGGCGAAGATCACCGAGGAAGTGAAGCGCACTGAGCGCTAGAACCGAGAGAGATGTAAGAGCAAGAGGGATTCGTAGCCCTCGAGTTCTGTTCAGAGGCCTTAGACAAAGGTCAGAGTTGATGGACCGATTAGAGTTGAGGCTCTTATCGCTGTTACTGGACAGCCGTCGTGTATTGACTGTGGTAGACGCCATCGGGCAAGTATTGGAAAAGGACTGGGGCTTGTTTGAGGTGCAGTCCATTAGAGCACTACATTAGAGAGTGTCTGTGGATGTCCGATCAAATGCAAGCTCCAGGTACTAGTACTGCACCACCACTGAGAGCAGTTCAACAGCCACTGAGAGGCTATGGTCAGGCCAGAGGTGGTAATGGGTTGAGCCGTGGTCAGAGAGCACTGGGGAGAGGTGCTAGTCATACTAAGGTGAGGCAACCAACTCTAGTTTATGTTACACGTCGCCGAGAGGATGGAGATGCTCCAGACATTATCATAGGTACGTTCTTTATTTATAATGTACCTTATACTGTATTGATAGATATAGGATCTACTTACTCCTATATAGCCTATACTGTGTCTAAAAACTTGGGTATCTAGATTGAGAGCACTACGAGTGAGGTGACTGTACTGAGTCCTCTAGGACAATCAGTAAGGGTAAATAAGTTGTTTATAGATGTTCCTTTAGAGGTCCAAGGGGCTACTTTTCTGGCTGATCTGATAGAACTGCCTTTTGGAGAGTTTGATCTGATACTGGGAATAGATTGGTTGGTTAAACACCAACTGAGCTTGGATTGTGCCACGAAAAGGGTTGTATTGATAACTGAGGAGGACAGCGAGGTAGTCGTGAATGGGGAACGTCAGAACTACTTGTTGAATGTAATTTCTGCATTGAAGGTAGAAAAGTTAGTATGTAAGGGATGTGCGTATCTGGCCTACATTAGTGTTTTAGATTCTGGAGATTCTTTCGTTAAGAATATCAGGACGGTTAAGGACTTTTTAGACATTTTTCCTAAAGAGTTACCTAGGTTACCTCCGAATAGTGAAGTAGAGTTCGAGATTGAGCTCCTTCCTGGTATAGCTTCGGTGTCCATCGCCCCTTATAGAATGGAACCAAAGGAGCTGGTGGAGCTTAAGGCTCAAATTTAAGAGTTACTGGATCGTGGGTTCATCCGTCCTAGTATGTCTCCATGAGGAGCACCAGTTCTGTTCGTGAAAAAGACGGATGGATCCATACGTATGTGTATTGACTGCCGATAATTGAACAAGTTGACAATCAAGAATAAACATCCCTTACAGAGGATAGATAATCTGTTTAACCAGTTCCGAGGGGCTTCAGTTTTCACTAAGATTAACCTCCGATCAGGGTATCACCAGTCGAGAGTTAAGGAGACTAACGTACATAAGATGGCATTTAGGACTCGCTATAGTCATTACGAGTTCCTAGTAATGCCATTTGGACTGACTAATACACCAGCAGCTTTCATAGATTTGATGAACCGAGTGTTCCAGCCCTATCTGGATCGGTTCGTGGTAGCATTTATTGATGACATACTGGTGTATTCGAGGACTTAGGATGAGCACGATAAACACCTCAGAATAGTTCTACAGATTCTGCGAGAGAAACAACTGTATGCCAAGTTCAGTAAATGTGAGTTCTGGTTATGTGAAGTAACGTTTCTAGGACATGTAGTTTCTGCTGAAGGGATTAGAGTCAATCCTCGAAAGATTGAGGCTGTCTTGGATTGGAAGTAGCATAAGACTGCATCTAAGATCCGTAGTTTTCTAGGACTGGCAGGGTATTATCGATGCTTTGTTGAGGGGTTTTCACTGATTGCTGTACCCTTAACTAAGCTGTTACGTAAGGGTGCGCCATTTAACTGGACTGATGCGCAGTAAAAGAGCTTTGAGAAGCTCAAAACTATACTGACTAAGGCCCCTATTCTGATACAACCAGAGTCTGGGAAAGAGTTTACTGTTTACAGTGATGTATCACATGTCGGTGTGGGATGTATATTGATACAGGATGGTAATATGGTAGCGTATGCATCTCGTTAACTTAATACCCACGAGGTGAATTATTCGATGCATGACTTGGAGTTGGCTGTGTTGGTATTTGTACTAAAAATCTGGAGGCATTATCTATACGGTGAAAAGTGTATCATCTACACTGATCACAAGAGCCTCAAGTACCTCATCACTCAGAAGGAGTTAAATCCTAGGTAGCGTAAATGGATTGAGCTGCTTAAAGACTACAATTGTACGATTGAATACCACCCTGGTAAGGCCAATGTGGTGGCCGACGCATTGAGCCTTTGGGCTATGACTGATCTGAAGGCAATGTTTGCTCGCCTCAGTTTATTTAATAATGGTAGTCTATTGGCAGAACTTCAGGTTAAACCAACGTGGATAGAGCAGATTAAGGGTAAATAGATGGAGGACGAGTCTTTGGGTCTTCGCATCCGACAGGTTGAGAGTGGAAATACTATAGATTTTAGACTGAATAGCAAAGGGGTACTCTGTTTCTGTGAAAGAATCTGTGTACCGAAAGATATTTAATTAAGGCAAAATATATTAAGAGAGGCACATAGTAGCCCTTATGCTATGCATCCTGGCAGAAATAAGATGTACCGTGACATATGTAAGTTATACTGGTGGCCAGGACTTAAACTAGAGGTTACCGAGTTTATGGCTAAGTGTCTAACGTGTTAGCAGGTTAAAGGCTAAACATCAGTTACCTTTGGGTTTGTTGCAACTAGTTAAGATTCCACTTTGGAAGTGAGAGCGAGTGATTATAGACTTCATTAGTGGGTTGCCCTTAATGCCCACTAAGAAGGATTCAGTATGAGTTATCGTGGATCAATTGACCAAATCCGCCCACTTCATACTGATTCATACTGACTACTCTCTGTAGAAGCTGGCTAAATTGTATGTATCTGAAATAGTGAGACTGCATGGGGTACCAACTTTGATCATTTCTGATAGGAATCCTCCTTCACGTCCTAGTTCTGAAAGAAGCTACATGAAGCTCTAGGTACAAGGTTGGACTTCAGTACTGCGTTCCATTCTCAGATCGATGGTCAAACTAAGAGGGTGATCCAGATATTGGAGGACATGTTGAGGAGTTGTGTGATTAATTTTTGAGGCAGTTGGGAGAATTACATGCCATTAGCAGAGTTTGCTTATAACAACAGCTATAAGTTTAGCATTCAGATGGCATCTTACGAGGCATTATGTGGTCGTAGGTGTTGCACAACTTCATGTTGGACTGAGTTGGGTGAGCGACGTGTTCTGGGCCCTGAACTGGTTTTTGATACCGAGGATAAAGTTAGAGTGATTCGAGACCGACTGAAAGTGGCATCTAATAGACATAATTCCTAGGCAGACCTGAAGTGTCGTGAAATCGAGTATTCTGTGAGAGACTTCATTTTTCTTAAAGTCTCACCATGGAAGAAAATACTGAGGTTTAGTCGCAAGGGTAAGTTGAGCCCTAAGTTTATTGGGCCTTACCGTATTTTGAAGCGAGTGAGACTGGTTGCCTACCAATTGGAGCTACCTCTAGAGTTGGATCCAATTCATCACGTATTCCATGTCTTGATGTTGAAGCGCTATCGCTCCAATCCCTCGTATATCGTTCCTGTTAAGGAGTTTGAGATTAGGCCAGATCTAACTTTTGAGGAGGAGCCAGTTCAAATTCTGGAACATAACGTAAAGATTTTGAGGAGAAAGTCTATCCCACAAGTTAAAGTTTTATGGTGTCATCATAGTACTGAGGAGGCCACATGGGAGCCTGAGGATGCGATGCGTTAGCAGTATCTACATCTATTCTGATCAGGTAAATTTCGAGGCCAAAATTTTCTTTTAGGGGTTAGAACTGTAACGCCCCAAAAATCTCTTATATTTATTTTTGTGTGTTTGTGACACATGTGTGTATCTGCTTCAGTGTTTGAGTGTTCTAGGTGTGTTTGAAAAGTCTTGGGCTTAATCCTTAACTTGGGCATATTTTGGTATTTTTATGAATAAAGCCCTATCACTAATCAGTAGGCTTATAATTAAATGGGGGTAAAATATGTCAGAATGGGCCTGCTGGTCTGGTGGTTAAGTGGAGAGTAAATGAGTAGGAGGTCTGGAGTTCAAGTCTTTGTGCAAACAAGGGATTTATTTTGCTGCTGTGTCGTGTGGGTGTTTCGATTTAGCCGAAATACTGCAGAGTTTGAGTGGGGGTTGAATTCGGTTGTTGAGAGGAAGTGGTGGATGGTTTTGGGGAGTGGAATTAGGGATATGAGGAGAAAAACATGGATTGAGGTGTTTGAAAATATTCAAAATTAGGTGGTTGCAAGTTTGGCTCTTCTTTCTCACTCTCTCAATTTTCTAAAGGTTTCCCTCTTTTGTTTTTGGATTGTCCTCTACCAAATTTCTTTATTCATTCTTTCCCCACCTGCTGCCATTTTTTCTCTTCCTAAATCCCTTTGCTGCTGAACTTTACTTTTCTCTCTGTTGGCATTTTACTTCCCCATTTCCTGCCAAAACTCTATATTCTTTTTCCTTTTCTTTACATTTTCCCTATTTCCCTGTCGATCAAATTCTTGACTCTCCCACATCCTTTCTTTTTCTTTGATTTCTCCCCCAATTTGTCTTCTTTATGTTCAACGTTGGCTGCGTGCGATTGGTAAGTTGGTAGGTAAGAGGGTTATGCCTCGTTTGAATTGGAGAAGTCTTTCTTTTATAAATTTGAGAAGTTTCTAACTCCCCGTTAGTGTCAAGTTCTTGTTTTGGCAGCAACAAACTATAAGGAACCTGGTTTTCCGTGGAATCGTAGTTAAGATCTTTCGGAGCGTTAGGGGTAAGTAACGAATTTGGAGATTGATTGTTGTCAGTAATGGTTGGTTTAATCTTGAATTGTGACTGATTTTAAACTTGGGATTGTTGTTTTTAGGTGCTAGTTATCTCAGAAGTGTTTGTGTACCAAATAGTACCAGGTGTGTAACTAAAACGCAGAAAACGTGACTCAGTGAAAAGTCGAAAAGCTCTCTATCGACGCCACTCAAGCGTGTGGTCGCCCATGTAGTAGGCTGTGTGACAGAACACGGGCGTGTGTTCGATGAGCCAGGCCGTGCGCGCATGACACGACCGTGTAATGGCCTGGCGAGGCTGTGTGCAACACACGGACTCCACCTATTGGGCCGTGTGAGCCCATACGAGTAAATCACACGGACGTGTGGTAGGCCATGTGACCGAACACGGGCGTGTGGGCCCATACGGGCATACAACAAGGGTGTGTGAACCCATTTCTACTGATTTGTAGCTAAGGTTGCACAGGTCGTCCGAGATGACTGTGAACCTTCTATAGGGTCGATAAGCTTACCAAAACCCCTAATTGAATGAAATAAATAAGTGACTGTAATATCCATATATGATATGTATATATATGTATAACTGTATACTGAGTATGATGTTAATACGGTACTGAATATATGCACGAAACCATGATTTGGCATGACATGACTGTTTGATACATTGCATGGGGATAGGTTGGTATTGATCGGAGGAAGTGTACTGAAAGGTTTCAAGCCTAAATTACTGGCAGCACAGCTGCAAATATCTATCTAGTGTCGCGTTCGATACTTTTTGGAGTGTAGGGATGGATGAGTTGATTTTTATCCCCAGATGTAGTGTAGGGTTAGACGGAGATAGTGTGTAGAGGCAGGCTGGGTAGGACTTTGTGATTGCATATTTGTTCTGTATTGATTACTGATACTGTAGTGGGCCAAGGCCCTAAGGCATGACTGCTTCTGTACTAAGATGGGCTAAGGCCCTAACCGAAACTGCATCTGATACTAAAAAGGGCTTTGGCCCAAACTGTAATTACTTTCTATCTGGTTGTTTAATATAGGATTACACACTGAGTTTTCGTAAACTCACCCTTTTGATTTACTTGTACAGGTAATCTCAAGATATAGGCAGATCAGTGCGGCGGAGGACTAAGCGGTGGCCACACGACCTATTCTATTCTATTTAGTACTTAATTATGATTATGATTTTATTTTGGGGTATTTTACTGTATCATAGCCCCTTTGGATTTTTAATTTTAATTTAGGATTTTTATTGTTTTGGTTTATAACTGCTAGTGGTAGGAATAATTGATTTTTCAAAAAGAAACAATCGTTTTAACAAAATACACACAAATACGCAAACTATTTTAAAAGCTTCTGCATAAAATAAACATTTTGAAAATTTTCGACTGAGTAATTAATACGACTTTAGAATTAATAAGTAATGATGAAAAGTTTTTAAGTGAAAAATGTTTTAAGCAGAGTTACAGTTTTCCAACATAGGCTACGATTTTCAAACATACTACCATGTGACATCGTCAGATTCGGCCATAACGTCCAGGCCAGGTTTGGGTGTTACATGTAATATCCCGAATTAGGGCCTAATCAGAATAGTGATTTTGTGACCACAAATCTGAGATAGAAATAGTTATTTTATAATTATTTTGAGGTTTATGATATGATTGCATGATTGTGTGAAAATTTCGTGACGAAATTCTATGCATAAAGTACTTAAGTTGAAATTAGGGACTAAATCGAATAAGTTGCAAAACTTGCATTCTAGAAGTTTTTAGTATGAAATTACTTTGGAATATTAATGAGGAGGTCTTAAATAGAAATTTGATCAATTTCTAAATTTTTGGACAAAAATGGACTTCTACATGAAAATTTTCAAAGAAAGGTATTAAGGGTATTTTGGTCATTTGGTAATTAAAAGATTAAAAAAAGGAAAAAGATGGCAAAATATGTCCATCTTCTTCATTAGGACGAAAATTAAAGGGTTCTCCATAGCTAGGGTTTGTTTCAAGCTTTCAAGCTCCATAATCAAGAGAAACGAGATTCAAGTCGTGATCGAGAGAAAAACAAAGTTTATGAGGAATAGGCTTGATTGCTAATATTTTATATCGAGGTAAGTTCATGTGTAAATGTAGTAACATAATTGTCATTCTAAGTAATTTAATAGTATTTATGTGATATGATGATTAATATCATGAAATATTATGCTTTATGGTTATTATTGAATAATATGTAAATTATGAATTGCTATCGAGTATCGGTTTCGATGTTCCGTGGAAGACGGCAAAGATGTGTAATCGAGGAAAAAGCCCGTTTTAACCTTGGGAAAAGGTTAGAATACAAGTGACATGTCACTAGGATGCTTGGGCATCCGAACTCGTTGAGTTGAGTCCGAGTTCACTTATGGATGCAAATGTCCGAACTCGTTGAGTTGAGTCCAAGTTCGTGAGATGTAACTAGACATCCGAGCTCGTTGAGTTGAGTCCGAGTTCACTTATGGATGCGAATGCCCGAGCTCGTTGAGTTGAGTCCGAGTTCGCTTATGGGCGGGTTACATGGTAGCTTGGCTACATATGTGGCACTTATGTACAAACTTTCTGTGTATTCGAATTATATTCCGATATGTTCAACGGGTGAATCTTAAGAGAATAAGGAGAATGCCTAAAACGAAGGTGACATGTTGGTAAGTATTGTAAATGAGAAAATTTGACAGGTATGTGCTTAAATCTTCGGATTGAGAACTTGGTATGATGAAATCGTGGCATGATATTAAATGCAAATGTAACATGAATGTCTTGGTGTTGTTTATGCAAATGATGTTTTTATGTGGAATTGCATGATTATGTTACTTACTATTTGCATGTGAACTTACTAAGCATTTATGCTTACTCCTTCCTTTTCCTTCATTATAGTTTTGACAAACCGGCTTGAGAATCGGGATAGGTCGAAGACTCGTTCACACTATCCGAAGGCCTAAATTGGTAAAATGGCTTGTGTATCTTGAATGTGGCATGTATGGCAAAATACTCACTTTGTGTAAATGATCTTATGATATGAATATACTTTGGCAAGAAAAGAGTTTGTGAATGATTAGCCATTGGAATGGCCAATCTAAATCATATTTGATACCATGTATGTTTAAAATGCTATTTAGTCCATGAAAATTTATAGTAAAGTAAAATTTGCTATAAAACAGAATATTGCCGCAGTAATGACATGAATTTGAAAAATCACTAAAAATAGTAGAAATGGACTTAAATGATGAATAAGTTATAGAATCGAAGCTTAATGAGTCTAATTTCATATCGATGGAACAAAATAGGTATATGAATGATATTCTATGATATATTTAAATTTTTGTAAAATAGGGCCAGAGCGATTTCTGGATCCCCTATTCTGACTTTGGAAATTCACCATAAATTTCATAAAATTAATTAGAAGTCATGATTTATATGTACAGATTCCTTATAGAGTCTAGTTTTAATATAAACAAATGGCATAGTTATTGAAACTCTGTACAGGGAGATATCTGATTCGTAATACACAGAGGTCAGAGCAGTCGTACCCTGAAATAGGGGAGAATTTAACTAATAAACTGTACTAATTGGCCTGACCAAAAATTCTAGAAAAAAATTAGTAAATATATATATGAGTCTAGTTTTAGGAAAAATTTACGAAATTGGATTTCGAGTTTCAGAACTCGAGATATGAATTTTTAAATGACTGTGATGTAGTTTGCCAGCTTGTCTGGAAATTTTAAAAAAATAAATTGTTTAAGCTATTTAATTGATGAAATTAAGATTAGTAACACCTCGTGCTCGACTCCGGCGACAGTCTCGGGTACGGGGCGTTACATTTGGTGGTATCAAAACAGGTTTAGTCGGTTCTCGGACTAACGTATTGTATGTACGGATTTTGCTATACATGCCATATATATATATTGTGATAGTGTGACGACTTCTGACATTTTAAATGATTTTTTTTATAGTAAATGGATCCCGATCCAACTGTGACTGATGATGTAGAAAGTAATGCACCGGCTTCGGCTGAAGGGGCGGTACCAACCGAAAATCCACCTCCTACTGTTGGTCAAGTAGGAGGAGGAGGGGCTCGGGAAGCCTTTCTCCAAATGATGAATGCTTGGTATACAGAGTTCGTTCGTATGAACCCGAATGCACAACCTCCCCCACCTCCCCCGATTCCTTAACCTGTACCCCCGATGCCTCAAGGTATGGATCTGATGAAATTTCACAGAACTCCAGTTGACAGAATCCGCAAGCAAGGGCCGAAGAATTTAGGGCAAATGTTGATGATGATGCTGAGAAAGCAGAGTTTTGACTTGAGAATTCTATTCAGGTATTTGATGAATTGTCTTGTACACCTGAGGAATACTTGAAATGTGCTATATCATTGTTGAGGGATTCGGCTTATCATTGGTGGAAAACATTAATTTCAGTGGTACCGAAAGAGAAGGTGACTTGGGAATTCTTTCAAGAAGAATTTCGGAAGAAATACATCAGTGAAAGATTTGTTGACCAAAAGCGTAAAGAGTTTCTTGAGTTGAAGCAGGGGAACATGACAGTTACTGAATACGAAAGGGAGTTCATCAGGTTGAGTAAGTATGCTAGAGAATACATTCCTACAGAGGCTAAAATGTGCAGACGATTTGAAGACGGACTCAATGAAGATATCAAAGTATTTGTTGGGATTCTTGAATTAAAAGAAATGGTAGTACTTGTTGATCGAGCTTGCAAGGCTGAAGAACTACTTAAAGAGAAGAAAAAAATAGAGGCTGAGACTAGAAGTTGGAAGAAAAGATCGACGAGCAGTTCATTCTCACAGCAATCTAGAAAATCTAGAAATATGAATCCTCATTCTCAGGTTTCAGCCGGACAATCATATGGAAATTCTAAGAAACAAAATGTGGGTCTTAAATCTCAGATTACTTCTGTGGCTAGTGTGGGGAAATCGAGATTTGTTAAGCTCGAGTGCTAGCGGTGTGGTAAAAATCATTTTGGCCCATGTAGAGTGAATGAATGTTTTCGGTGTGGTTCTTCGGATCATTTTATTAGAGACTGCCTAGAGAGAGTTGAGAAAGAAAAATTTCAGAGTGTAAAAGCTAGTGGTACAGACTCGAGGGGAAGATATTTGAGAAAAGCTGGAAATGAAGCAAGCAACAAGAATGTAGTCAGAGATTCAAAGAGCTAAACTCAAGCAAGGGCTCCAAATAGAACTTATGCCATAAAGGCACGTGAAGATGCTTCATCACCCGACGTGATTACTGGTATATTTTCTCTTTATGATGTTAATGTTAATGCTTTGATTGATCCCGATTCTACTCATTCATATGTGTGCATGAAACTGGTGTCTGGTATGAATATACCTGTTGAGAACACAGAATTTATGATTAGAGTGTCGAATCCATTAGGTAAATGTGTGATAGTTAATAAAGTAGGCAAGAAATACCCTTTAATGATTCGGGGTCATTACTTTCCGGCCGACTTGATGCTGTTGCCGTTTGATGAATTTGATGTTATTTTGGGTATGGATTGGTTGACATTGCATGATGTTATAGTAAATTGCAAAGAAAAGGTTATAGAATTAAAGTGTGAAAGTGGTGAAATTCTACGAGTTGAACCAGGCAAATCAGAGGCACTATCTAGTGTGATTTTTTCTTTGTCGGCTCAGAGATATTTGAGGAAGGGTTATGAAGCTTATTTGGCGTATGTAATTAATACAAAAGAAATTGAAAAGAAAGTTGAATCAGTGCCGATTGTGTGTGAGTTCACGGATGTATTTCCAGAAGAATTGTCGGGTTTGCCTCCAGTCAGAGAAGTAGAATTTGGTATTTGTTTAATACCGGGAACAGCTACAATCTCGATTGCTCCGTATAGAATGGCACCAGCAGAGTTGAAGGAATGAAAGTCACAATTGCAAGAATTGACTGACAAAGGCTTTATGAGACCGAGTTTTTCACCTTGGGGTGCTCCCGTGTTATTTGTGAAAAAGAAGGATGGTTTTATGAGATTGTGTATTGACTATCGGCAATTAAACAAGGTGACAATCAATAACAAGTATCCGTTACCGAGAATTGATGATTTGTTTGACCAGCTAAAAGGAGCAACATGGTTTTCAAAGATTCACTTGAGATCTGGGTATTACCAGCTGCGAGTAAAAGAGTCGGATGTGCCTAAAACTGCTTTTAGAATAAGGTACGGTCATTATGACTTTTTGGTCATGCCATTCGGATTAACAAATACTCCTGCTGTGTTTATAGATTTGATGAATCGTATATTTTGGCCATACTTGGACAAATTTGTTGTGGTGTTTATTGATGATATCTTAATTTATTCAAAAGATGAGACAGAGCATGCTGAGTATTTAAGGATAGTTTTGCAAACTTTGAGAGATAAGCAATTATATGCCAAGTTTAGTAAAAGTGAATTTTAGCTTCGGGAAGTTGGATTTTTGGGTCATATTGTTTCAGGTGATGGTATACGGGTTGATCCTAGTAAAATTTCGGCCATTGTTGATTGGAAACCATCGAAAAATGTAACCGAGGTTAGAAGTTTCTTGGGGCTAGCTGGGTATTATCGGCGGTTTGTAAATGGATTTTCTATAATTGCTGCTCCTATGACTAGACTACTTCGAAAGGATGTTAAGTTTGAGTGGACGGAAGAACATCAACAGAGTTTTGAAGAATTGAAAAAGTTCTTAACTAAAGTACCAGTGTTAGTACAACCCGAATCAGGTAAAAATTTTGTGGTGTCTAGTGATGCTTCTCGAAATGGCTTAGGATGTGTACTTATGCAAGAAGGAAAAGTGGTGGCTTATGCTTCGAGGCAGTTAAAATCTCATGAAAGAAATTATCTGACTCATGATTTGGAATTGGCTGCTATAGTATTTGCTTTGAAGATTTGGCGACATTATCTGTATGGTGAAAAATGCCGAGTATATACCGACCATAAAAGTCTTAAGTACTTGATGTCACAAAAAGACTTGAATTTGAGACAGCGAAGATGGTTGGAGTTATTGAAATATTACGAGCTTGTTATTGATTACCATCCGGGAAAAGTGAATGTGGTTGCCGATGCTTTGAGCAGAAAGTTGCTATTTGCTTTGAGAGCTATGAATACTCAGTTAAAGGTATCAGATGATGGTTCGATTTTAGCAGAGTTAAGAGCAAGACCGATGTTTTTACAAGAGATTTGTGAAGCTCAGAAAAGCAATGAAGATTTGCAAGCCAAAAGAAAACAATGTGAGGTTGATACAAGGTCAGATTTCAGAATCGGTTCTGATGGTTTCTTGATGTTTAACGATCGGATCTGTGTACTGAAAAATGATGAGTTGATTCAAAAGATTTTGCATGAAGCACATAATGGTTGTTTGGCGGTTCACCCGGGCAGTATGAAAATGTATAATGACTTGAAGAAAATGTATTGGTGGATTGGAATGAAAAGAGATATCTCCGAGTTTGTATCAAAGTGCTTAATTTGCCAACAAGTGAAAGCTGAACAACAAGTACCTTCGGGACTACTCCAGCCTATCATGGTTCCTGAATGGAAATGGGATCGGATTACTATGGATTTTGTATCAGGGTTGTCGTTAACCCCGGGGAAGAAAGATGCCATCTGGGTAATAGTTGACAGACTGACTAAATCGGCTCATTTTATTCCGGTACATACGGATTATTCTCTTAATAAGTTGGTCGAATTGTATATCAGTGAGATTGTTAGACTTCACGGAATACCTTTGTCAATCATTTCGGATAGAGATCCGAGATTTACTTCGCGGTTTTGGCAAAAGTTGCAAGAGGCATTAGGTACGAAGTTAAATTTCAGCACTGCCTTTCATCCACAAACTGATGGACAATCAGAGAGAGTGATTCAGATTCTTGAAGACATGCTCAGATGTTGTGTATTGGAATTTCAAGGTAGTTGGGAAAGATACTTACCGTTGGTAGAATTTGCTTATAATAATAGTTATCAGACGAGTTTGAAGATGGAACCTTATGAAGCATTGTATGGTCGTAAATGTCGGACACCATTATATTGGACTGAACTCAAGGAAAATTAGATTTATGGAGTTGATCTAATAAAAGAAACCGAAGAAAAAGTGAAAGTGATTCGAGATTATTTGAAAGCTGCTACGGATAGACAGAAATCTTATGCGGATTTGAAACGAAAGGAAATCGAGTTTCAAGTTGGTGATAAGGTATTTTTAAAAGTGTCTCCGTGGAAGAAAGTTCTTAAATTTGGACGGAAGGGCAAGTTAAGTCCGCGTTTTATTGGACCGTATGAAATAATTGAAAAAGTTGGACCAGTAGCTTATCGGTTAGCATTGCCATCTGAATTACAGAAGATGCATGATGTGTTCCACGTACGTCAGTATCGTTCGGACCCTTCACATATAATTTCACTGATAGAAATTGAGCTACGACCGGATATGACTTATGAAGAAGAACTTATTAAGATTTTAGCTCGAGAGGTCAAGCAACTAAGAAATAAGAGTGTCGTTCTCGTGAAAGTATTGTGGCAAAAGCACGGGGTAGAAGAGACTACATGGGAACCTGAGAAAACTATGAGAAATCAATACCCACATCAGTTTACCGGTAAGATTTTCGAGGACGAAAATCCTTAAAGGGGGGAGAGTTGTAATATCCTGAATTAGAGCCTAATCAGAATAGTGGTTTCATGACCACAAATCTGGGATAGAAATAATTATTTTATAATTATTTTGAGGTTTATGATATGATTGCATGATTGTGTGAAAATTTCGTGACGAAATTCTATGCATAAAGTGCTTAAGTTGAAATTAGGGACTAAATCAAATAAGTTGCAAAACTTGCATTCTAGAAGTTTTTAGTATGAAATTACTTTGGAATATTAATGAGGAGGTCTTAAATAGAAATTTGACCAATTTCTAAATTTTTGGACAAAAATGGACTTGTACATGAAAATTTTCAAAGAAAGGTATTAAGGGTATTTTGGTCATTTGGTAATTAAAAGATTAAAAAAAGGAAAAAGATGGCAAAATATGTCCATCTTCTTCATTAGGACGAAAATTAAAGGGTTCTCCATAGCTAGGGTTTGTTTCAAGCTTCCAAGCTCCACAATCAAGAGAAACGAGATTCAAGTCGTGATCGAGGGAAAAACAAAGTTTACGAGGAATACGCTTGATTGCTAATATTTTATATCGAGGTAAGTTCATGTGTAAATGTAGTAACATAATTGTCATTCTAAGTAATTTAATAGTATTTATGTGATATGATGATTAATATCATGAAATATTATGCTTTATGGTTATTATTGAATAATATGTAAATTATGAATTGCTACCGAGTATCGGTTTCGATGTTCCGTGGAAGACGGCAAAGATGTGTAATCGAGGAAAAAGCTCGTTTGAACCTTGGGGATAGATTAGAATACAAGTGACATGTCATTAGGATGGTTGGGCATCCGAACTCGTTGAGTTGAGTCCGAGTTCACTTATGGATGCAAATGTCCGAACTCATTGAGTTGAGTCCGAGTTCACTTATGGATGCGAACGCCCGAGCTCGTTGAGTTGAGTCCGAGTTCGCTTATGGGCGGGTTACATGGTAGCTTGGCTACATATGTGGCACTTATGTACAAACTTTCTGTGTATTCGAATTATATTCCGATGTGTTCAACGGGTGAATCTTAAGAGAATAAGGAGAATGCCTAAAACGAAGGTGACATGTTGGTAAGTATGGTAAATGAGAAAATTTGACAAGTATGTGCTTAAATCTTCGAGTTGAGAACTTGGTATGATGAAATCGTAGCATGATATTAAATGCAAATGTAACATGAATGTCTTGGTGTTGTTTATGCAAATGATGTTTTTATGTGGAATTGCATGATTATGTTACTTACTATTTGCATGTGAACTTACTAAGCATTTTTGCTTACTCCTTCCTTTTCCTTCATTGTAGTTTTGACAAACCGGCTTGAGAGTCGGGATAGGTCAAAGACTCGTTCACACTATCTGAAGGCCTAAATTGGTAAAATGGCTTGTGTATCTTGAATGTGGCATGTATGACAAAATACTCACTTTGTGTAAATGATCTTATGATATGATTATGCTTTGGCAAGAAAAGAGTTTGTGAATGATTAGCCATTGGAATGGCCAATCTAAATCATATTTGATACCATGTATGTTTAAAATGCTATTTAGTCCATGAAAATTTATAGTAAAGTAAAATTTGCAATAAAACAGAATATTGCCGCAGCAATGACGTGAATTTGAAAAATCACTAAAAATAGTAGAAATGAACTTAAATGATGAATAAGTTATAGAATCGAAGCTTAATGAGTCTATTTTCATATTGATGGAACAAAATAGGTATATGAATAATATTCTATGAGATATTTAAATTTTTGTAAAATAGGGCCAGAGCGATTTCTAGATCCCCTGTTCTGACTTTGGAAATTCACCATAAATTTCATAAAATTAATTATGAGTCATGATTTATATGTACAGATTCCTTGTAGAGTCTAGTTTTAATAGAAACAAATGGCATAGTCATTGAAACTCTGTACAGGGAGATATCTGATTCGTAATACACAGAGGTCAGAGCAGTTGTACCCTGAAACAGGGGAGAATTTAACTAATAAACTGTAATAATTTGCCTGAACAAAAATTCTAGAAAAAAATTAGTGAATAGATATATGAGTCTAGTTTTATGGAAAATTTACAGAATTGGATTTCGAGTTTTGAAACTTGAGATATGAATTTTTAAGAGACTGTGACGCAGTTTGCCAACTTGTCTGGAAATTTTAAAAAAATAAATTGTTTAAGTTGTTTAATTGATGAAATTAAGTTTAGTAACACCTCGTGCTCGACTCCGGTGACAGTATCGGGTACGGGGCATTACATTACACCTGTATTTCAAATTTGTAGAATAGAATGCTCAGAATTGAGCACACGGGTAGAGACACAGGCGTATGTCTCAGCTGTGTGGATGACACAGCCTTGAACACGGGCGTGCAATACTGCCGTATGAAACCTACACCTATTTTCAAAAAGAATTAATTAACCATACGGCCTAGCACACGGGCTCGTGGCTGGAAATGTGACGCAAGTCAAAGAGCAACCTAAATCGAACACGGGCGTGTCCCTTGGACCACACGGGCGTGTGAGCCCTGTAACTTGGAAAATTTTTGAAATTTCGCAAAAAATTTTTAGAGGTTCCAATTAAGTCCCGACTATGAATGATTTCGGTATTTGAATAGTAACTTGCATGAATTATTTGTAAATGTTTTTTAATGTTCCGGTAATGCTCCGTAACCTTGTTTCAGCAACAGATACGGGTTAAGAGTGTTAGGGAATATGATTTGAATACAAGGTATAAGTTGATTTGAAATGAAGTTGTAACCAATTGAGGTTATATATGTGATTGAGCTCAAACCTTATATGTTAATGATGTGGTTTGAATCTTGATAGGTATACTTGTATTACACAGTGATTTTCCATGTGATAAGTGATTGAGGTAAGTAAATGTTTATATTGTATGAGCTTACTAAGTATTTTAAATACCTACTCCTGTTATTACTTTTTTTGTAGATTTTGGACATCCGGAACGTGTCAATCAAATCAGCGAGAAGCACACACCAATCGTCTCTCGAATCAGTAGAATTTTGATGTTTTGAAGTTGGTTACTTGTGGCATGTACATAGGATGGTTAATCTTTGCAATAATAATGATCATGTTTTGACATTTTAGTTTTGGATACAAGCTTATATATATGTAACTTAGTTGTGTTATTTTGTTGGTACCAATTTGACAATTAGAAGGTTTATGATAATGACAAAGCTTGAATGGTATTATGGGTATGACATGGTGTAAGGCTTGGTTTGAATTGTATAATTTTGAGTTAATGAATTATTAGTGTCAATGAGGGCATATTGGTTGTATGTTTAAATGATTAGGTGAATTAGTGTTTTGGCTATGAAATATGTATGTTTTGGTGTTGGTTTGAATAGCACAAAATGGCATTATAGGTTACTTTGAATGATTGTTATGAAAGCTTGCTCAAATAGGTCTTTTGTTACACATAGGCTACCACACGACCTTGTGTCACATGGTTGGATGACACAACCACGTGTTAAACACGCTCAGGTTGGTTGTCAGTTCACACGGCCACAGTGAGTTACACGGCTTGGTGACATGGTCGTGTGACCCTGGATACACGGTCTAGGTTATTTTACAAGGTTGGCTATACGGGTGTGTGTTTCTCTTCCACTCGGGCACAACCTTTCACACAGCCGTGTGACCCCTATTTTACTATTTTAACTATTTTTTTTTGTAAAAACTTCAAAATGGTTCTGATTTAGTTCCAAGCTTGTTTAAGGGCTTTCGTAAGCTCGATTGAGACTTGGTTTTGTTTGTAATGCATGTTTAACATAGAGTTAACTTATTTATATTGAATTATTAAATATTATTGAGTAATTTTATACGAATATTTTATTTACTATTGTGACATCCTGTAGCTCGGATCCGACAACTGGACCGGGTATGGGGTATTTGATCTTCCACAAATCAACGTAGAAAATTAGGCTTTTTCAACACACTTAATGAGCTTTTTCTCAAGTAAAATAGATTTTTTAGCATAGTTTTTCATTATTTTCATATTTTCGGATAATAAGTGAAAATATCTCAATTTTTTCTATTTTTTTACCCAAATTGGCCACTAGTGCCATTTGGAGGCCTAACGTGTGTTTGAGTGCTATAGGGATGTGTCGAAGGTCGAAAACAAGCAAGAATGGCATCAAGGGAAGAGGTATCGCGATATCTAACCATTGGAATCGCGACACCCCAAACAGTATAGAAGACCAAGGATTCTCTTCAGTAGTATTGCAATATCCCCTTGGGTATCGCAATATCCACCTCCCAAAAAAGACCCCAAGTTTCAACACTACTCGAGATATTGCAATATCCTCTTTTAGGTATCGCGATATCACCTTCGTCAGGGGGACAAACTTGGACAAAAAGGGAAACCTTTGTCTACCCTTCCTGTAACATCTCGAATTAGGGCTTAGTCAGAATAATGGTTTTGAAACCACAAATCTGAAGTAGAAATAATTATTTTATGATTATTATAAGGTTTACGATATGTTTTCATGCTTGTGTGAAAATTTCATGAAGAAATTTTATGTGAAAAGTGTCCAATTTGACTTTAAGGACTAAATTGAATAAATTGCAAAATATGAGTTCTAGAAGTTTTTAGTATGAAATTGAATTGGATTTTTAATTAGAGGGTCTTAAATAGAAATTTTTCCAAGTTTTAAAATTTTGGACAAAAATGGACATGGATGGATGAAATTTCAAAGAAAGGCTAAAATGGCATTTTGGTCATTTGGTCATTAAATGGACTAAAAGACAAAATAAAAGCCAAATTTCTTGTCCATCTTCTACCTATGGCCAAATATTGCATGAGAGAAGACATGGTTAGGGTTTTCAAGCTTTCAAGCTCAATAGTAAGTGCATTCAAGCCCCATTTTTAATGTTCTTTACATTTTTAAAATCCCGGTAACATGTTCCACTCATTTCTACCATTATTTTGAGCTAGGGTTTGTGTTTTAAAATTTACCCATGAATTATATGCATGTATTATGATGTTTAATGGTAGAATGTGAAGGCTCAGTGTGTAATAAACGACTTTTACTAAGTGATTTTAGGTGAAAATGCTTAAAAGGATTAAATCGTAAAAGTTATAAAGTTAGTCATAAAAGGGTGATTTAGTGGAAATTCAGGGCTACCATAGTTATGAAAATGATTCGGCTAGGCTTCAAATGCAAGGAAATTGAATAAAAATCATTTTACGAGTCTTAGGGCAAAAGTGCTAATATGTGAAAGTTTAGGGGTCAAAATGCAAATTTTTAAAAATATGATTTTTGGACCCATATAAATAATGTGAGTAATTAATAAGTTATATTTGAAATCTTAGATCAAGAAAACAAGATTCAGGCTTAGAATAAGGTTGAACAAGGTTAAGCACAAACTCGAAATAAATAGTCGTACTCGAACCCGAGGTAAGTTCATATGTCAATGATAATGCAATGATATTATTGTTCATACTTGAACTTAAATTGATGTGTTAACATTATGTGATGGATATTTATTTAGTTGATATGAAGATTATATATAGTAACAAATGCCTAAATATAATTATATGCAATACCATGTTTATTTCATGGACTAATGTCTAAATAAACATGGAAATGTGTTCAATTGGATGTACATTGCATGATCAACTATGCATAATGAGATACTTTATGAAAGGATAAAAATCCCGGTTGAATAAAAAAGGAAATTCGATGGATAAACCATGGCTTACATGACTTGAGATCCTGCATGTGTTGCAAAAAAGGATTTAGCCCGGACGGGTAATTCGTTGATCTCAATATAGAAAGGATCTAGCCCGGGCAGGTGTTCCTTGAGTAATCGAGTCTCCTGAAGAATATATGTGCATTAAAGATTTAGCCTGGACGAGTAATCCGATTAGGGTCTGAATTTAGCCTGGACTAGTAATTCAGATCCGAGCTCATTGAGAGTGTTTGTCGTTACAAGGGATTTAGCCTGGACTGGTAATCTTGACATCACTCCATGAGTTTATATTATGGGGGATTCAACCTGGATGGGTAATCCCGTTGTAAGATGTGAGGTTCGCGGGAGTGCATACTTGAGATGATCACTTGTACGACTTGACGGTAAATGGATTATCCATCGAGATTCTTGAGGAATTCAACGGGTATTATAATGAATAATGCGATGAAAGTCCCGAGATGTGTGTGGTGATAAAGGTAAAGTTAATTTTTATGTTATGGATATGTACAGGTACGTACATTATACTCATAAGTGATACCTTATTGAAATGTGATAAATGATGAGTAAGCAAATTCATGCATATGTATGTGTATACATGATGAACAAGTGAAAGGATTTGAAAGATGAACCATCCTTATGCTTATGATTATGAATTGTGTTACAATATCATGTTAACTTACATTGTGTGATTGAATATGGGATTTATGAAATAATGAGTCCATGATCAAAGTGACAATGAATTTATGATAGCTATTATGATTTTGCACCAAAACAGTGTTGAACAGCAGTAGTAATCCGACTTTGAAAACCCACCATAAATGGTGAAAGTCGAATTAGAGGCTGAATAATATATGAAATTAAATCTTAATGAGTCTAGTTTCACATAAAGGAAATGGTGTAAGCAAAATAATTTTGTATTATGAGATATTTGAATTCTTGTGAGATAGAGTCAGAATGACTCCAGACTTCCCTATCTTAACTTTGGAAAATCACTAGAAATTTTACAAAAAAAGTTATGAGTTAAAATTCATATGAATGAAATCTTTAATAGGTATATTTTTAAGAGAAAGAAATGGGAACATTATCCGAGTCTCGTACTATGATATATTTGATTTTTAGTAAATAGAGGTTGAAGCTATCGGACAGCAAAACAGAGGAGAGTTTAAAGAATAAACTGTACTTATTGGCTAGACCAAAAATTCTGGAAATTTTATGGTAAGAAGATATATGAGTCTAGTTTCAGGTAAAATTAACGGATCTTAATTTAGAGTCTTGTACCTTGAGTTATAAATAATTTATCGATTATGAGTCGAGTAGACAGCTTGACCAGAACATGAGTAAAAAGTGTAATTATAGTTGTTCTACCTAAGGAAACATGTTGTTATAATGCTTATTATGTTGGAAAATTTGGACATCACATATATAATAAAGATAATTACATGTTATTATTTACTATCATGATAGGTTAGCCCAAATTAAAAGTGATCTAATTTGGTTAGAATTTTATTGGGGTTTTAATTATTAAATAAAGTATGGGTCAAATATGTGTAGATACTCTTCTAATCAAATTCTAATTAATGATGGGCTAATTAGAATTTGAATGCTAAGGTTATAAATTTTAGGGTTATGGTCCCCAAATTATACACAATATAGCTTTTCTAATATCCCATCATTAGGAAAGAGAGAGCAGATATTCTCTGAATTTCTTGTGTGCTAATTTGGAAGATCAAATCCCCAAGTTTCAGAAAGTTTCAAGGAATCCATGGATTCAGGTACGCTTCCGCATCTAGTTTTGTTCTTGATTTATTCTTAATGATTTGACATGACAGATCCTGGTTTATTAAGTTATATTGTAGATTTATTTTATAAAATCTAACAAGTGGCATCCGAGCTTTATCATGTTGAATCATTGAAAATGAATTGATTATTTATTAATTTTGGATTGATTCGTTTTTTTTTTAATTTTATGAATTTGATATTTTAATTATATATTATGTTAAATCTTTGAGATTCTTGATAAATTTTTGGGTTTTGATTCTTTAAATAAAGTTTTAAAGTTTTATAAATATAATCTAGTTTAATATTTGCATATGCTATTCGAAAGATGAAGGTTTATGTATTTATTTATAATCAATTGATAAAAATTGATTTGTGAGATTTCTTTCTCTTCTTTTCACACAATTATTTTATAAGTTTTGGTAAAGTCATTATTAAATTAAAATTATAGACTTACAACTTTTTTGCAATTGAAGAATTCCAATTGGGTTGTATAATTGGTTTTGAAAGTTGTTCACTTGATAAGATATATTTTTTTTCGTACTATTTGTTTTAAATTTTCTGTTTGTAGTTGAATATATATGAAATCATCATCTTTTATCTTTTTTTTTTTATGATGAATTATATTCATCATTGAATTCAATTCATATATACAAATGATTACTACACCAAGATATCACTTACAAATTAATATTTTGTCCAAAGATGAAATATTAATGGAGTGTCCGATATCTTAAGATGAGGTTTACCTTTATTCAAATTATTTTGGTTTAAATTTGAAGTCTGATGTGAAGTTGTTTATGGTTTATGATTTATTCAACTATTATTATATTTGCCAACATCATTGTATGTTGTTTTGGGATAAATATATATATTTATTATTATCTTTTAATTTGATTGAAAGATGAAATTAAGGTAAATATTTTGAAACAAATAAATTTAGATTTTGGCTTTTAATTAAGGATGTCTAATATTTTAAATAAATTAGTTGAAACAAAATGCCGCCAAAGTGACCTCTTTTGTGTAGATGTTTATTTGAAATATTAAGATGATTATATGTTTTTGTGATTCATGCGTTTATTAATTTACCCAAAGGTAAGTTAATATTTGGCAGA
This sequence comes from Gossypium longicalyx, assembly GCA_025698465.1. NCBI lineage: Eukaryota > Viridiplantae > Streptophyta > Magnoliopsida > Malvales > Malvaceae > Gossypium > Gossypium longicalyx. The sequence continues at coordinate 56,189,110 of CM046996.1, forward strand.
ATTACAACGACATCTGTGGTGATAAATGTGTGACAATTATAAGGTATTTTATGTGAGCAATAAGTTAGTCCAAAGATTAATTCATTGTTTGACATAGTTTATTGTCAATGTTTGATTGCTACATCAAGAGTACCACTTACTGTTAGTATTACTATCCAAAGATTTGATATTAATGTTGTGTTTGGTATCTTGAGATGGGATTAGCCATTATCCTGAATTTATTGTTTACTATGAATATTGATGTGAGCTTATTTATATTTATTTTTTGTTCTATATTCAGCTAATTCATATTCTACTGCCACAATATCTGCTAATATAAATTCTATACCCATACTTAATCGGGCTAATTTCAATGAATGGAAAAGGCACTTACTTATAGTGCTTGGCTATATGAACATAGACCTTGCACTAAAGGAAGAACTACTCGCACCTCTCACTGCGGAAAGCACCCCCTATGTTAAAAGGGATTTTGAAAGGTGGAATCGTTCAAATTGCATGAGTCTAATGATCATGAAGCACAACATTTTAGAAGCCTTTAAGGGCATAGAATCTGAAAAGATTACTCAGGCCAAGGTTTCCTTGATGAAATTGATAAACGTTTTGCTAAAAACGATAAGGTTGAAATGACATCACTTATGACTTCTTTGATGTCTGTAAAGTTAAGGGTTAAGGAAATTCTGAGCAATCTAAGGGCTATGAATTTTATGATCCCACAATTAGGAAAATTTTTGAGACAAGAATTGCAACATTCTTTGAGGATGTTGAGTTTGGGAGGAGAAATAAGGTTAGAAACATTACTTTTGAGGAGGAATTGGATTATAACTCAGTTTCTACTATCACTTTTGATGATGTTTAGACTCTCATACCTATCATTGATTAAGAAGTGAATCTAGAACCTCAATAAGACAATGTTAAACAATTCTCTATTCAAGATGAGGTAATTGTTCCAGAAGAACAAACTCAACAACCTCAAGAATGAATGTCATTAAAAATTCCACTAGAGAAAGGGTTATAATAGCTTTAGTGGAATATTTTGACATTAAGCTACATCAGATGAATATTAAGTTAATGGTTTCTCAATGGTAACATTGATCATACATTTATATGGTGCAATTAGAAAACTTTGTGTCTGATGATACAAAAGTAATGATTTACAAATTAAAGAACTTCATCTATGGGCTTAAGTAGACTTCTCGTCAATAATATTACAAAATTTACCAAATGATTATCTCATTCGGTTTAGGGATGAATTTTGTTGATAATCGTTTATACCATAAGTTTAGTGGGAGTAAAGTTTTATATTTGGTTTTATATGTTAAAGTTTTATATTTGGTTTTATAAGTTAATGACATACTGCTTGTCAATAATAAGTATAGCCTCAATCAATGCCCTAAGAATGATATTAAGATTACAAAAATGCATTGGATTTTTTTATTTTTTTTTACATTTTAGCAGTGGAAAATCTGATGTATGTTCAGGTTTGTATACATTGGAATCTTGTATACACTATTGGGTTGTTAGGCAGATATTTTAAGCAACCCTGGTTTGGACCATTAGATAGCATCCAAGAGGGTTATAAGGTATTTTCAGAGAACAAAAGATTACATGCTCACATATTGGAGGTCTAATAAGTTAGATATCATCAGGTATATAGACTCTGATTTTGATGGAATATGGATACAAGATTTTGTCACTAAGGTGCAAATTGTGAAAACAAATTGCAGTCTTTTATTCCAATAGCAACATGAGCACATTAAAGTCAAAACACATAGACTTTAAGTTCCTGGTTGTTAAAGTAAAAGTTCAGAGTGGTTAAATGCTTATAAAGCATATTAGGACAAACTCCATGATTGCGGATCCACTTACTAAGGAACTACACCTAAGGTTTTATAAGAGCACATTGCTTATATGGGTGTAATGTTATTTAAAGGATATTTGGTTTTAGTGAGAGTTTGTATTTTAAATGCTTTTATGTTATAGACACATTTTTAGTTATTTCAGTTTAAAGATAATAAGTTTATTTTCTACAGAAATAAAGTTTATTTGGTTTATTCACACTCTGATTTTGGTAAGATTTGATCTCACTAAGGAGGACCAGTTGGAAATAGACATGTTTAGATCATATTGCATGTAATTTCCGTGCTACACGTCCATACTTGATCTATGTCATTTGGTTGTGTTAATATACGTGATCATGGATGGATTTAGTTACGATATTTGTAACGAAAGTCGCCTTGGTTCTATGTTAACATAATTAATGGACGAGATTGTACGAAATGCCTTTTGGATATGATAGTAAAATTTTGAGCTCATAAGGTTATATAATGACATGTAATTATAAAGTAATTAGTATATATATGTGGTCCAAGTGGGAGATTGTTGGAAAATTTGGACATCACATATATCATAAGGATAATTACATGTTATTATTTACTATCATGATAGGTTAACCCAAATTAAAAGTGATCTAATTTGGTTAGAATTTTATTGGCTTTTAATTATTAAATAAAGTATGGGTCAAATATTTGTAGATACTCTTCTAATCAAATTCTAATTAATGATGGGCTAATTAGAATTTGAATGCTAAGGTTATAAATATTAGGGTTATGGTCCCCAAATTATACACAAGATATCTTTTCTAATATCTCATCATTAGGAAAGAGAGAGCAGATATTCTCTGAATTTCTTGTGTGCTAATTTGGAAGATCAAATCCTCAAGTTCCAGAAAGTTTCAAGGAATCCATGGATTCAGGTACGCTTCCGCATCTAGTTTTGTTCTTGATTTATTCTTAATGATTTGACATGACAGATCCTGGTTTATTAAGTTATATTGTAGATTTATTTTATAAAATCTAACATATTATTTTCATATGGACTTACTAAGCATAAAGCTTAGTCCCCCTTCCATTTCTTCTAGTGTCCTCAGGTCGGCTCAGGGTTGGAGATCGTCGGAGGAAACCTCACACTATCAAGCTACCATCTTTGGAGTATTGTTGAAACTTAATTTCTTCAAGTGAGTGGTATGTATAGGGACTTAATTATTGACATGTGTTTTTATGTTTTGGCCAAGATGTTGGCTTATATTGATTCATTGTATATAGCCATGAGATGTGGCTTATAATGATTTTGGCTTGTAAGCCTATTTATCCATGGTATGTGTTAATGTCTTGTGATGTGGTTATGTGATTATACTTGTTCACTATGTATGAGAAGTATATGGCACATGTACATGATGAATGCCCTAGGACCATTCGAGATGGTCGTGGCCATGGAGTGAATGTGTGGCATGGTAGTAAGATGACAATGATTGAACATGGACATTTGTAGAATGTGTAGAGATTAAGTATTGGGTAATAAACACATGTATGACAACATGCAAATTATTTAATTGAATTTCACCAAAGGTTGATTAAACATAAAATTGATGTTATAATTTGTGTCTATGATATGTATAAGTATGGGGGAGAAATAAGGTCAATATAAGACTTGGAAAATAGCCTAAGTGTTAGCTACACGGACAGAGACACGGCCATGTGTCTCAACCGTGTAGAGGACACAGCCTAGTACACGGGCGTGTGGCTTGGCCGTGTGGTATAAATTATTTTAATGATGTCATAAACAGAAAGTTACACGGGCATGTGTGACCACACAGCCCCACCCACACGGGCGTGTGACTTTCCAAAGCTAGAAAATTTTTAAGTTGCCCAAAGATTTTCGAAAGTTCTCGGTTTAGTCCTGAACCACCCCGATGTATGTTATAGGCTTCGAAGGCCTGTATAAGAGACGATATACATGTGTTTGAAAAGTTTTAAATTTTGGGCAAAATTTCATGGCCCGATTTTGCATGTTTGTGAATGTTTAAGTCCGGTAACGCCTCGAACCCTGTCTTGGTGTCGAATACGGGTAAGGGGTGTTACACTTCCCACTGATCACACAAGGCCCATGTAGGGGCATTTTTTTCATTGAAAAGTCATTAGAATACACTTCAAAACAACCAAAAATTGTTGAGGAGGATAGACACACACATTAGCTTAGTTTAGGTTTAGGTTTCTCTAGTTTTTCTTTAGTTTTCTCTACACTTTTTCTAGTGTTTTTATTTTCTCTTATTCAACCTTAGATTAGAGTTTATTTTTCTGCATTTACTTATTTATTTTTCTGCATTTGCTTATTATTGTTGTTGTTCTTTATGTTATTTAAGTTGGTTAACATTATAGCTAAGGTTTATTTACATTTCTAGTACCTTTACTTTGCTTTCAATACTATCTAAGCTTTAGTTTAATGTATTTCAATTTATTTTACTTTAAATCTGTCAAAGCTTGTTCCTTGTAAGTTTCTTTCTTTAGATTTCTCTGTTAAATCTTTTGGTTTAATGCTCTTTAAGTTTTCTTGCATAAAAATCTCAACTTTTATATTTTTCTCAATCTTTACTTTCATGGTTGCCTTGTTTTCCATTTCCATGTTTATTCCCTTCACTTTGAGCATGTGTAACTAAACCTTCAAGGAGTTTTGTTAATGGACGTGTGGGTAAACTAACCTCTTTGGACAAAGGACTAAATCGTAACAAATTGGGCTAATTTGAATAGAACTAAAAACTTAGGTAGTGGTGCCCCTAAGGGAATATCAAGATAAAGTGAGACTGGAAGGTAATCTTGTCGCGCACCCGTTTGTTAGTCCCGGATTAACCGGTGAGGTCGGAAGATAAGCCAAATCTAATTCGTCTAAGTCGATAAAAATATGATCGGAAGATAAAATGGAGTCATTTAGTAATTTCAACGATTTATGTTCCGAGTCCAAAATTTGGTGAACCACATCAAAGTCAACAAACTTCCATTGGTTATTTCCTGAATAGTCCCTTTAGTTTACATTTCTCGCAATTTAGTGCTGAAGGTAGAATATTTAATTTTCTTGCAAAAATAATCTTTTATGGACTGTCGTACTATAAAATAATATTAATAGCCACTTAGACTCTATTAGATATGCTAGTTATTGCTCAATCGCCTCTTCCTTTGGTTCAATCCGTAGAATACTTCAGTGTTTTGTTGGAACACTATAAATATTACAACTGACCTGTATGCTTTCAGTAAAATCGAGCTTTAAAAATTATTATATAAATTCAGTGTTTGAATGCGTACGCGCGCAGCCAGTCAATGTTACAAGTAGGCACCGAAGTGCAGAACAGTTAATATGATAACTAAATTATTCATTTCATTTATAAGTTTGATTTCCTTTTTATCAATGTCAACATCGTCAATTTTTTCATCAAATATCATTATATAAATAAAATAACAAGATTCATCTCAATCCCAAGTCGATTTTACAATTTCACCAATTTATACAATTTTCAATTTAATTCAAGTTAATCATCTATCTCAATAATCAATCAAATTCACACTAATATGATTTGATTAATCATAAGAAACTATCAATTCACTTGTCAACATTTCTTACAAATTCATCGATTTGTATAACAATTTACATGCATTCGATGTTACATATCTTCTCATATTTATCATACATTTCAAGTCTTATCAAATTAATCTTTTTGATACTGAGACAATATATATACCTAGAAATTCAAACTAAAAAGCAAATCAGAGTATTACAAGTATATTATGAATTAACAAAGTAGTCACATATGAACTTACTTGGAAAACGACAACTACAAAGTGTCATAGGGGCTAATCTTCAACTTCTCTTATTTCTCGATTAACTTTTGATTGGTTTAAATATCTATCTATAATAATTCATCAACAATTATCAGTGCCAATTACCTTATAACATCCTATTCAAAGCATATGACAACTTAATTTCATTTTACACAATTTCTCTAATGTTTCACATTTTATTCAATTTAGTCCTCAAAACCTAACTAGCTATATCTTTAAATTTTAAGCTTCGTTTTTCAATCTGATTCCAATTTTATTCCTATTTATCCCTCTAAATTCAAAAATTATAGAAATTTCATGTCAATTTCAAAATATTTTTATTTTAGTCCCTAAGTTCAAAACTAACAAAATTCACTTTAAAATTTAGCCCATAATCAAATCTAAGCTTATAACCAAGCTATTTAAAAACAAAAACATCAAAAATCATCAATAGAAACATTTCAAAACTTTAAAAATTTTACAATTTAGTACCTAGGCCTACTATGTAACATACTCGTTTTTAGTAAAAATCGAAACAATGGTTTCGAAACCACAAATCCGAGTCCGGAAGGAAAATTATTTTAATATTATTTTGTGGTTTGCATTATGATAGGAATACCGTAAGAAATTTTTGTTAAGAAATTTTATTGGTTACATGTCTAATTAGATGTAAAGGACCAAATTGCATAAAATGCAAAAGTAAAGTTCTAATAGCTAAAGGTATCAAATAGCTATGAAATTCAAAATTTGGGGTCCTTATATGAAAAAATAGACCATTAAGATGAGTTAGAAGATAAGTATGATGATTCATCCTTGGAAAATTAAATAAAGAAAAGGACTAAATTGGAAAGTAAATAAATAAAAGATAATAAATAAAATAAAAATCTAATATCATCATTTTATATCATCTTTCCCAAATAAAAGACATGGAAACCCTAGATAGAAGAGCTTGAAGTTATCAAATTTATTTGGCTCAATTGGGTAAGTATTCTCGTCCCGTTTTTAGTAATTTTTATGTTTTCGAGATTGTAATAACTTAATCTAACTATCTCGGGGATTAATTTGTAAAGTTATCAAAGTAATAGGGTTTTACCATGGATGATTATGCATGAATTATAAAGTTTTATGGTAGAAAATGAATTGATAGATAAACAACTTTTGTAAAGTGAATTTTGATGAAATTGTGGTTTAGGGACTAAATTGAAAAGATATAAAATTCATGGAAAAATTTTGAATTTTATGAAATACATGGGCTGCTAATGTTACATGTAAAAATTATCTAGGCTTGGAATAAGGATTAAATTGCATGAATTTCATTTTCCGAGCCTAGGGACAAAATTGTAATTAATCAAAAGTATACGAGCAAAATAGTAATTTTTCCTAAGATGTGAATTTGATTGAATTGAACATGAACTTTATTAAATTGAGCTAAATTTACTCGTATAGATCTGGATAGACCAAATACGGAGTTAGATCGTGGAAAAGAAAAAGTGTCGAATTAGTAGATTTTGCGTACACGAACACTTGTCGAAGTAAGTTCGTGTAACTAAATTGTATAATTATATGTTTAAATTGAATGTTATGTATATGAATTGTGTAGTTGTCATGCATATGAAATTAATCACATATCCGACGATGACTGACAAGAATTAAGTCTCGTTTGAACAAATGAAATTCGATGGATACAAGGTTGTCGAATTGGTTGTGGTCCTGCATGTGTTGCGAACACACAACTCGAAAGAGCGTCCGTTATTAGCCCTCATGAACATCATGATATTTGGCTCTCACGAGTTTCCCGTTATATGGTTCTTGCGAGCTTCCCGTTAATAGCTATTCAGAGCATCCCGATTAGTTATGATCCTGCATGTGTTGTGGACACACCACAGCTCTTATGAACGTCCCAATATATGGCTCTTCGGAGCTTCCCGATTAAAGGCTTTTTCATGAGCTTCCCAATTAATGTCTCTCTAGAGCTTCCCGATATTGGCTTGCTTGAACTTCTCGATATTGGCTTGCTTGAACTTCCCGTTACATGGCTTACATAAGCTTCCCGTTATATGGCTCGAAAGAGCTTCCCGTTTATGTGCTCTTATGAGCATTCCCGAACATGAATTGACAAATTACAGATTTGTACACTTCGTGTGTACTTACTATGTATCCATTGATATTTTAAATAATTCAACGGGATTTGTTCTAATATATGAAAAATGTGAATCTGATACGAAATGTTACCTGAATATACATGAAAATTTCATGGAAATGATAGTACATGATATATGAAAATTATAAGATGAGTGATACATGCATGAGACTTGTTTGGTGAACTTTTTCATTCATGATTATGGATTATTATATGAAATTATTTGGCTAACATGTTAAGGATATATGCTTAGGCTTTTGACCAAGTTGTTGGAATATATTTTGTATGCTTACCTTATATGTGAAATAATGGTAAGTTAAATTCCTGTTATACGAACTTACTAAGCTTTAAAGCTTACTATGTTTTATTTTCCCCTAATTTATAGTAATTCGGAAGCTCATTGGGTTGGAAGCTTGGCGGAGATATCTTACACTATCCATCAGCTCATTTCGGTATATATATAACAAACTAAATTTTGGTTATAATGGCATGTATAGACTAAAGTTAGCCAATGATGACATGTATGTATTTGGTTGAAATTAGCCATTGGTATGGCTTGTAATTGGTATATTTTGATATGTAAAAATGACCTTAATATATTTTATGTGTGTTTGAAATAGATAAATGATGGCAATCATATAGGCATATTAGTGATTGGTTTGTGATAGTATAATTAGTAAAATATGCCTATATGTATGTATGGTTATTTTGGTAAGTTGGATAGTTGAACATATGTATTGATATGTCATGCATAAGACTTATATTTGGCTTGATTTAAATGTCTTGTAGTGGCTTGAGAATATGTTTAAGTGTTTATATAGGTGGAAGGCAAATTTGAGGGAGAAATATAGCTTGGAAATGGCATTATTTTGTCCACACAGGCAGAGACACAAGCATATGTCTCAGTCCTAGCACATGGGCGTGTGTTTTGGCCGTGTGTCCCCTGCATCTTTAAAATTGCAAAACAGAATGCTCAAAATTGTTTACATGGCCTGGCACACAGACTTGTGGCTTGGCCGTGTGACCCCTGCACTTATTTAATGCAAGTCATTATGTTCACACGGCCTAGCACACGGGCGTGTGACTTGGCCGTGTAACCCAAGTCAGAGAGTTACACAGGTACGGACACGGGCTGGACACGGTCGTGTGCCCCTATTTCTAATACCCACATGGCCTGAGACACGGACGTGCCTCTTGGCCATGTGAGCCACACGGCCTGACCACACGGGCATGTATTCCTTGCACCTAGGTAAAATTTTAATATTTTCTGAAAAATTTTCTGAGTACCCGGTTTAGTCCCGACTTGATTCAAATGTGTATTTTGGCCCTTGAGGGCTCATATAAAGGACAATATGTTTGATTTTGATTAGTTTCTGATAAGAATATTAAATGAGATGAAATGTATGTAATTGATCTGTAAATTTCGGTAATACTCCGTAACCCTATTCCGGCGACAGATATAGGTTAAGGGTGTTACATACTAGATTAAGCTACAACAATCTCAAAAACATAAAAATTACGAGAAACCGATTAGGAAACACTTACATGCAAAGGCCGACTATTTTCAATTCTTGAAACCCTATTCTCTCTTTTTGGTACGGTTGAAGGAGAAAATGAATAGGAAATGTTTTTGGTTTCCTCTTTCTACCTTATTTTATGTTATAAATTTATGCATATTATATTTTAATTATAATTTTATTATTATAGCAAAATATATGCCACCGACCCTTCCACTTAATTAAAAAATGGCCTAATTATCAATTTATGCCTTGCAATAATACCTTTTTAGCTCATTAACTAATAAAAATAAATAGTGATTAACTTTTACGGTTTTTATGATTTGGTCCTTATGTCTTAATTAACCACTAATTCTGTAAAATTATCTATTAAAAATTTAATTTACCTAGACAAAAATTCAAGAAATATTTAATAAAAATATTTACAAGTTTGATTTACAAAATTGAGGTCTTGAGACTTCAATTTTCAAAACTATTGTACTTTTGAACCAATACACTTGTACCTTGACTAACTTTTCACATAATTAAATTATTAGACCAGAATTTAATATACTACTATACTAACCTTGTAAATATTTAATAAATAATATTTACGAACTCGATCATCAGAAAACGAAATTTCAAAACTATTATTTTCGATACACTTGAAAATCGAGCTGTTACAACCAAGTTGAATAACCATCCTTGAGTTCAACAAACCCCTCCAAGTCAACGAGATTTACTCTTTAACTCAGCTTGTAGGAAATTACAATAAGCCAAATATTTTGACCATAATACATGACACCAAGAGAATCATGTTGATTAAAAATCCTCTAACTAGATTCAGTAAGCATGGCCGTGTTATTTAAGCGAGCTTTAGGCAGTCCAAAATCCCCCACTCACTTTCATACGAAAACAAATTAAGCCCCAACTCACCAAGTGATTATGAGAATAATCTATAGACCTTCCTTCAAGAAAATTGCGATTGAGCCTATCCAAGTGGTCACAGACAGAAGTGAAAAGCAAGGCTGTTTGCATAGAATACAAAGGAATAAAAGGCGTAGACTGAATAAGAACTTTACAACCTGCCAGAGATAAAACATTCCCTTTCTAATCGTCAAGACGTTTAATGACACGATCAATTAACAGGGCATACAAGTCTTTATTAGCTCGTCATGATGGGAACCCCCAAATATGTACCCAAATCATCAGTGAGGGGGATACCACATCAACTACTCAACAAAACTGCCACACTACTATGAATATTCAGCAACACAAACAACTTTGACTTGTCTAAATTAGCAACCAACCCAGAGGCATCCCCAAACTCCTTGAGACAAGCTCGAACCAAATCAACTTGATCAATGGACACATGCACAAATAACATGAGATTGTCGGTAAAGAATAAATGAGTCAAAGTCGAGCCATTACGAGAAACCTTAAGAGGTTTCCAAAGGCGATTCGCTTGTCTTTGACAATCCCAGAGGCATCCCCAAACTCCTTAAGACAAGCTCAAACCAAATCAACTTGATCAATAGAAACATGCATAAATAACGTGAGATTGTCAGTTTGGAATAAATGAGTCAAAGTCGAGCCATTACGAGAAACGTTAAAAGGTTTCCAAAGTCCATGCGCTTGTTTTTCAAGGATCATATGTGAAAGTTTTTCCATAACTAAAATGAAACGGTAAGGCGAAAATGGATCCCCTTGCCTTAATCCTCCTTTGGGAGTCAATGATCTGTAAGGACCTGACCATTCCAAAGAGGCAAAATTTTGCTCAAAGAAACACAAAAATGATAAGGTCAATCAAGGTATGAGGGAAACCAAACTCCAAAAGAACCAAACAAAAAATTCCCAGTTAAGACTATTATATGCCTTGTGTAGGCCGATAGAAGAAGTTGATAAAAAAAGTTATTTCAATAACGGGATTGATAAACCTTTTTTCAATTAGAACAAGCTTAATCTAGGAAGATGACGAGCTTTCTTCTTTACATGGTTTTTATTAAAATTTTTAATTTCATTTTTCTCATTTATTATAATTTTATGTATTTTTTAATGTATAGAATTTTAAAAAATTAATTTTTAAAAAGCTGAACAAATTAATAGAATATGTAAACTTTGAGGGCCAAATTAGTTAAGTTTTTTAGAATTAGTACTAAATTGATAAAATGTATAAAATGTTAAGTGCTAAATTTGTTATTATACCAATCAAAAGAAGACCATGTTAGCTTTTATTTTGGTGACCAAATACATTTTACCTAAGGATGGAAATGGAGCAAGGCAGAAACAAATGTCGTTAAATCCACCACCACTCCATAGTTGGTACGCTCTACTCCACCATTCGCCCCGCTCCATTATGGATGTATAATCTTGAAAATCACTATCTCCTCTATGGATGTTAGATGTATCTATACTCGCCCCACCCCACCCCACCCTGCTTCAATTTAATTTTTACTACTTATTTTTAATATTTTTAAAGGCAAGTAATTATTTCAATATAATTCTTCAAAAAATATTGAATCATAAAACATATAAGTTTTTTTTTTCCTATAACATATTTTTACATTTCTATCCTTTTAATAGTTATATGTATATACAAGGATAAAATGGTAATTTTGTTAGGAAATGTGTCCATATTATAGTAAACATTAATTGTTTTCTATGTATTTGAATGATGAATAAATAAATTTCATATTTCACTGTTATGTCTTTTGTATTTCTGTCTTTCATTTGCATGCATAGCAAAATTATGGCAAGTAGGGGTGAGCAAAACTCGATTCGACTCGAAAAAATCAAAAAAAAATTTGAATTTCGAGTTAATCGAATCGAGTTATTCGAGTCAACTCGAATTTTTTTTTGAATTTCGAGTTCGAATCGAGTTGAGTTTTCGAATTCGAATAACTCGAATAATTTGAATAATTCGGATATCAAACTATAATATTTTACATTTTTACCCTCAACTTTCAAACCTTTTTACTTTTCCCTCAAAACTTTTATTCCTTTCCACTTTCCCCCCAAAACTTTTATTCCCCTTCCATCCCAACCCCCCAATCTACCCAAAATTCATTTCCTTCTAAAATTTGACTATCGCATTTACTTTTTCTCAAAATTTTACTCCCAAAAACCATCAAAACTTTTTATTTTCCCCCAAAAATTTTACTCCCTCCCACTTTTCCCCTAAAATTTTTACTTCCTTCCCATCCCATCTCCCATCTACCCCAAACCCATCCCCCCCTACCCAATTTTTTTTTATATTTTCCCTCCAAAATTTTACTCCCCCCTATTTTACTTTCCTTCAAACTTTTATTCCCCAAAATTTTTTATTTTCCCCCTAAACTTTTATTTCTCACCCTTTACTCTCAAATAAAAAATCTAAATTATCCAAAAAAAATCACTAAACATAAATAGTAATGATTTTATTTATATCTACTATTTATATTATTAAATTAAATTTAACATTTTATATTATTTATATTATTGAATTGTTTAGTCATATTGAATATTTATATTAAAATTGAATTATTAATTATGCCATTAAATATTCATGTTAAAATTTTATATTGGTATCAATTTCACATTTTATCTTTAAAATAACTTTTATTAAAAAATCACATTTTTACACTTAATATATTTTTTAATTCCAAAATACATAGTGACAAGAATTTGAAGATAATGGAAACAACTAAGCAAGCAAAAAAGCTAACTCGTATATAAAAGTTTAATAAATAAATTATGAGGTGATGAAAGTTAATAAAAATTTTGATTAATGTGGACAAATTTTATTACGATAGGTAAGAGTGGTTATAAGGACCTAAAATTATTTTTTAAAATTTAACTCGAACAAATATATTCGATTCGATTCGATTCGATTCGAATTCCATCTCACTCGACTCGATTCGAAAAAATTTCAAATCAAATTAGGATGATAAAATAAGATTCGTCAACTCGATTAACTCGAAATTTTTTCATTCAATTCGATTCGATTCGATTGAATGCTCACCCCTAATGACAAGCAAATATTAGTTCATTGATTGTCTAAGTTCAAACTATTGATAAGTGGCATTGTATGAACGTTTACATTGCAAGAAAGACAACTTACTTCAGTAGATAATTTAAACAAGTCTGTAATCCCATAAAAGAATCGAAGTGAGCATTTGATTCAAATACTGAGAAGGATTATCATGTTATCTACAATTCCAATTTGAGAGATGACTAGTCTTGGCTATCGGAGCAGTTGACTCCATGGGTAGAGACATAGATGTATTCATTGGCAGAATGATACATTGGACTAGACCCAAAATGAATTAATTTTGAATCCATTTGTGAATTAATTCACTTGTGACATTCATGGTGTGATTTAACTAAATCCTGAGTTAGTCACTGACCATACGTATGTAACTCATGTGCTTTGATATAAGTGGAGGCTTATGCTCTAAAGATGATTGAATCGATAGCCGGTATGTTGGGTACATGACTTGTGTATGGCATGACTTTACTAGCAACAGTGGAATTCATAGCTCAATTAAAGAGTTAACGGTATCCTCTCATTAGTATTGTGTGGATTGATAAATATGGAACGTGGCCACAGGTTGCTTGTTCTCGAATGAGCAATTTATCATAGTCATTTTTTGATAGTGATCATATTAATCATTAAGTAGATACAATAGTGACAATGAGATAAAATAGGCTTTTATTGAGTGAACGGATTTAACTCAAAGGAATCAATGATATCATATGATGGTAACATACACATGACGAGGTCATTGGACAAAATATTGGATGAATTGTTTTCATAAAGAGTATACAATAAGGAGTTTTCAATCATGGTACTTCTTGTGAACTGACTCCATGATTAAGTAATTGCAAATTATCGAAACGGTGCTTCTGGACATAATTGTAATTACTAGAGCTTAATTGTATATGTCCAATTGGTTCCTCCACTAGCTCAACAAAAGCTTGATCGGACTGCATTTGAATCAGAAGAAAATTCTGGAACTTTGGAAATAATTTAATTGAGTCGATTTATTCGATGTGAAATTAAATTAGGCGATTGTAAGAATTGTTCAACTAGAGAATTTGATCAAATAATTTTCTTGAAAAATTAATTTGGAAAATCTAAGTGATTTTTGGGAAAATTAATTTTGATCAAATAAAATTAAATTAATAAAATTAATTAAAATTAATATGATATTTTTATAATTAATTTTCAAGTCAGACAATTGGCCCAATGGGTAATTGAACTTGAAGATCGGACTTGAGATCATAAATTAGGCTTAGAAGCCCAAAAACTGGTCAAACCGGCCATGGTATATGAAATTGGATTGCAGTCTAATCGGTGGCTGGACCAGACCGGTCGAATCGTCATTGGCTAGGATAAACCGGTAGAAATCAAACCAACTCGGGGTGTCAGCGGTTGTGACGGTGGCATTCTGGTGGCCGGCAAATGGTCAGGGGCGATGGTTCTTCAGTGGTTGAGTAGTGGAAGAATTACAATATTAGGACTCTACCAGAGAATTTGATTTCAGATTAACTATTCCAAAAATAATATTATTTTAATAGATTTAATATTTAATTTAATTTAATGTTTATCTTGTAGATAAATATTCTATTAATTTAATAAAATTTAATATTAAATTTAATCTAATATTTATCTTGATAAATATTATATTAATTTAATATTAAAGTGATTAAGTTTTATCATCGTTGAACTCTCTAAACTCTCATTATATAAAGAGAGTCTTGGGTCATTATTTACACACACTTAAATTCAAGAGAAAGTTGTAGAGAGAAAATTCTCTAAAGAAATTATTTCAAAAAATTTCTGGAGATATTTTTCTTATTTACAACTTGGCCCAAAAGTTTGGAGAAATTATGAAATTACCCCACAGGTAATTTTTGTGAAAATTTTTTTGATTCGAAGCGAGCCCACACTCGACAAACGTGAGCTTGAGGATAGCGGAGAAGACTACTCAATCGAAGCGTTCATCCTAGACGAATCGAAAAGGTACAATTTTTATTAAGTGTTTATTACTTTAGATATCACAACCAAGTTCTTGTTTTGGAAAAAAATAAAACTCTTGTTTTTCTCTAAATATATTTTCCGCTGCATTTTCTAAACCTAATTTTCCAACAAATTTCATATAGTGGGGCGAGGTGGGTTGGGGCAAGTATATTTGTTTTTATAATTGGGGTATCATAACAAAAATTGTTGAAATTGGGCCGAACTGATCAGGTTGGAAATTGATCAGTATACTAGTCCAAAATATGGGGAAAACAGTTGAGGCACAAACTGCTACAAATTAGAATAACCAATGTTGTTGAAATCGAACAGAACCAATCAAGCTAGAAACTAGTTGATATACTTGTCAAAAGTAAAAACAGAACAAGTTGAGCCACAAATTGCAACGAAACGTGATTGGACCACAAAACCAGATAAACCGATTTTTCTATTTTTGAGCCAAACCAAAAATAGAAGTCTACCTTTTCCAACCCAAATCCATTAGAAACAAGCCTAAACCCTTAAAAATTTAATAAATCCAACCCAAGCATTCAACTCAAAATAATTAAATGAATAAAAAATATATATTTTAAAAAACAACCCTAGTGTACTCAATCTCACTATCAGACAACTACCTACACCAAAAGAAAAGTCCCCCCTCTCAAAAAAAAAAAACGATTTGTTGCTCATTACTTTGGCCTTTACTACCTCTCTACTTCTCTTCAACTCCTCTTTCATCTCAAGTTTTAACCTTTGTTGTTGCCGGTTGTCGTCTCCAGTTGTCATATGTTATCGTTCCTTGCTTTGAAAATTACTTTGGAGAGTCAAAGATAAGATTTTTATTGTCTTTTGCTTTCCTTTCTCCATGTTTTTCAAGACCGATGCTTTGACTTTGGGAATAGTTTAGATATTTATTTCTTTATTTGCTTTCAAGACTAATGGTTTGGAGATTTGCTTTCCAATTGGATCACTTTTCTTTTGTAACATTAACTATTTCTCATTAATGAAAGTCTTAACTTCAAAAAATAATTGTTATTAATATCAGGGTAAAGTATACCAATAGTCACTCAAATTTGATCTCGATAACAAAATGGTCACTCAACTTTCAGCTCAGTCACTTAACTTTCAAAAAATAACAAATTATTTACTAACATTATCAAAAAGTAACAAATTAGTCATCCACTAACATTTTCCGTTACAAGCCTAACGGGACAAGTGACGTGGTCAATTAACTTGTCATGGTGGAAACCCAATTTAAGAACCAAATAAAACATTAAAAGAAGAAGAAGAAGAAGAAGAAGAAGAGAGGAAATGGAGATGCAGAAATAAGAAAAAAAATCAGAGATCCAAACTTTTCCTTTCTCATCGTTTATTCACCACCTCCTAACTTCCTGTCGCTTAACCCAATGAAGAAGAGCTTCCAACGATTTTTAAATTTCCTTAATGATTTTATAGATTTCCTTAGCGATGTTTCGTTTGTGAATCAACCTCAATATTATAGATTTTTTTTAACGATTTCTAGATCTAGGGTTAGGTTCTATTGGGAATTGGGGCTTTTATAGACTTCCTCTGTCTGTTTTTGGGTTAAGTCTTTACAAGCAGTTGAAAAAGGGTGGAGATGAAGAGGTAGAGACCCTTGTTTTCGTGGGGATGAACCTTGGTTATTACAGGAGAAGAAGGCCTAAACTTCTCTTTCCTTTTACTTTCTTTTCTTTCTTGTACCTTCATATTGGCTCCTCACTTCTTTAGCATATCTTTTGCTTTATCTCATCTCTGTTGGCTCTTTTTTTTCCTTTCCTTGGTTTCGATTAGTTGCCTCTATTTTTTCTGCTCTATGTTTATGCGTTTTGACTTCTTTTACATGTTTTTTAGCAAATTCTTTTGGTATAAAAAATGACGACCTTGTTGGTGATATGGATGTAAATGCTCCTCTTTGTTCTTCAATCTCTAATGGTTAGTAGTTAGTACTCTCTTTTTTTTTCTTCTGCTTTACACCTTCTTGGTATAATTGAATGGCCTTTGATATCAAGAAATTGGCTTCTCGTCCTCCTCTTCTTCTACCCAGCTAGGGTTCTTAAATGAGACTGTTTAAATGACAACAAACCCTCCAACATGATCGATTAAACGATAGCAAGGACTCCAACGTGGCCAATTAAATGATAGGTCACTTTTCCATTACTTTTGTAACGAAAAATGGTTAGTAGGACTAATTTGTTATTTTTTGAAACTTGAGTAACCGAGTTGAAAGTTGAGCGACTATTGGTGCACTTTACTCTTGGTTTTCTCAATTTTTTTTAATATTAGGAGAATGATAAAGTGGGTTATTTATTACAATTAGAATACAACTAAGCAACAACTAGTAATTTAGTAAAATTGTGTTGTGAAAGACAAAAAGTGTAAAATCTATTTTTTTTATAAATTTTTACTTATTTTTAAAAAAAATCATAATTTTTATTTTGATATTTAAAACAGTTAAACTAGAAATCAGTGGCTTGACCAGTTCGACCATATCATTGATATGGTTTTAAAAACATTGACCATAATTATTTTATACCCACTATAAAAAAAAATCTACCTTACCCCATATCCATTTTAAAAAAAAAAAATTCACTCGAGCAAATCAATTTGAAATCATTTAGCAATTTAAAATTTTCCACCACTAATTTTAACAATGAAATGACTACAAATTTCAATTGATTAAACATTTTTTTCTATGACTAAAATAAAAATGCTTTAGAACTTGGATGAGGAGTTTACATTTAGGCTATGCTTTGTTTCACAAAAATAGCTTTTGAAAAATGGACTGATTTTCTATAAAAGTTTATGTTTTTTAGTGTTTGGATGATTTTGAGTAAAATGGTTTCATTATTTGACAAATTTTTAAAATTTTTTTTCTAAAATATATTGTTAGTGAAATAAATACAACATAAATATATTTGTTACAAGATATTATAATAACATTTCTTTTTGACAATCGAATTTTATTTATAATAAGATAATATTTTATAACAATTAATATCACCTATAAACTTAATAAAAAATGTCTAATTAAAACTTAATTTAAATTATGTATATTACATATACGAGAGTGGATATTGACATTAGAATTTGCAAGGATAAATGAAGATGAGAACAATTTAAACAAATACACATATTGATATAATTAAAATAATATTTTATATTATAAAAAAATTATTATTAAATATTTATAAATTGTAATATATATATATATTTTATAAAAATATTAATATAAATATTTTTCAATAATATATTAAGAATATTATTAAAATTCAAATTTATTATTAAAATAAAATTTTAATATTAAAATTTTAAAATAATTAATTGTTTAATTATATCAATAATTTATTATATTATTAAATATAAATAATTAAATATGTATCTTTAATAATATTAAATATTATAATATTTGATATCAATATTTTAATATTTTAGCTTTGTGTCATTAACCTTTTTTTTTTAATTGACACCCTCAATATTACGATTTTTTCAAAAATCAACTTAATTTTAATAGTAAACATGAGTTGACCGTCAGTCAAAAGATAGGTCAACGAAATAGTTTATGTAGCATGCCACATAAGCACGATGTCAGAGATGATGTCATCAAAATAAATTTTTTTTTCCATCTTTTTTCTTTTTCTTCTTCTCTCGTTCTCTCTCTCTTCCCCTCTAAAACATTTTCTTTCTCAATGTTTTACTAGATTTTCTCTCTTTCCAAACACCCAAATTCGGATTATCTTATTTAAAAACATGATTCAGAATTGAGAAACATGTGACTAACCAAGAAAGCACAATATTATAGTCTTACAACAAAGAAAACATGATTTACAACAAAGAAAACATGATTCGGATTATCTACCCTGTCAAACCAGCTAACCAAGAAAACACAATATTACAACAATAGCCCAATATTCTCTAAGCTTTACAAGAAACTAACTTCTCTAATCTTTGGATAAGTTGCAGGCAATCAAGACTTCACAATAACATAAGACCAACTTCTTCGACTTGCCAAGGAGCAGATTTGACGAATTGTAATGGTTTCAGCAAAGGTGTAAGGGTGTTATCACCATTAGAGGCAGAGAAATCCCTGTTCACACAACTCAAAAAAACTCCTGAGAATGTTCTAAAAAACAGAATAGTTTCTGGCCTTCCATAGAGGCCAACCGCACAAACCAAACAAGCTCCTTCAAATCAATAAAGACAAACATAGCGAGAAGGTTCGCAACATCATCCCCAACATTTCTTAAAAACTAGATAAGCCTTCTCGTCTTATTCTGTAATTGAACTTCAAATCGAGAAAGAAAAATATGTGTTCCAACAATTTCGAATCATGCTCACATTTTTTTCTCAATGCTTTCTCAGATTTTCTCAATGCTGAATTTGGAGGTTAAAGTTGGTAGATCTAGCTTAATTAGTATAAAATGGGATGTAGGATTTGCTGGGTTTTTGTTAAAACACTAGAAAGTTAGTTTCTTTTTATTGTATGGATTCGTTTTATTTTGTTTGGTTGGTGAGAAAACTAAAGAAAATGGTGAGAAAACTGAAGAAAATGGGTTTCATTAGTTAGCATGCCCTCTTGGATGTTTGTTATATGTCATTTTATTAACAAAGATGTGTTGATTAGAAAAAACTAATAACTCATGAAGGCATTGAGAAAATTTGGAAAGAGAAAAAAAATAAAGGTGTGTTTGGAAAGAGAAAATCTAGGAAAGCGTTGAGAAAAAAATGTTTTTGAGGTGAAGAAAGAAAGAGAGAAGAGGAAAGAAGATGGAAAAAAATGAAAAAAAATTATTTTGATGATGTATCTATGAATCGTGCTTATGTGGCATGCCACATAAGCTATTCGTTGACCTAGCATTTGACTGAGAGTCAACTTAGGTTTAGCGTTAAAATTGAGCTGATTTCTTAAAAAATTTATAACTCAATGGCACAAAACCAAAAACTCTCAAACATTGAGGATATTTTTTAATTATGCCATTTAAAAATTCCAAAGTAATTTAACAGAGATAAGGAGGGTAATATCGTAAAAGAAAGAGACTGCGGAAGTGGATACTAAAAAAGATCGAAGATGTCGAACTCAGCACGAAAATCAAAACCTTGTTCGTTCATAAAAATTAAAAGCCTCTTTTTTCTCTCTGTTCTTCGCCTTTTTTTCAATCCTAAACCAATCCCAGATTTTCTGCTGAAAAACGAAAACACCCTCTAAGTAATTTTCCGGGAAAATGTCGGGGAAAGGAGCAAAAGGATTGATTACGGCTGGAAAATCCACCAAGGACAAAGATAAGGACAAGAAGAAACCCATCTCTCGCTCTTCTCGTGCTGGTCTCCAGGTTCGTCTCTTTCCTTTGCCCGTAACTACGGCTTGAATTAGCTTCTTTTTTTTTTGGCATTTTGTATTCATGAAGCATTCTTTAGTTGTAGGGGAAAAAAAGTAGAGTTTCATATCAAGAAAGGGATATTTCTTTTTGTCAAATTTGTTCTTATCCTTTTCTTTTAGTTACTGTGGAAGTTGCATTAATGTTGATCTATTTCTTCTGGAAATCTGCCTGAGTTATTGCATCAAATCAAAGTAACCAAAGTTTCGGTAGGGGTGTGGATTAATAACTTGGCCTAATAATGGCATTTGAAGATTTGGTTTTAATGCGAATCCAATGTCTTAACTTGTTTCAGTTCATTTGACTTGTTTTATGTTCAAATGTTAGCTGAATGAGCTTGAGGTATCTTATCTGCATAAAAAAAAGGGCCATGAAATGATTCCCAATCATGAAGGGTTTACTTGTTGTTCATGCAATTTGTATGACATGCTTTCATCTTGCACTGTTTTGAGGTATCTTATTTGTACAAAAAAAAAAAAAAAGTGGACTTATTTGTCTGCGCTGATAAATCTCGTTACATTAGTAAAAGTATGTGTGAGTGCGAATCTGTAGGTAAAAGAACTATTTTCACAGGGAAAGATAGTACTCATTTCTTTCTAGTCTACTGTTCCTTTCTTTCAACTCCCATTGACTATTTTATACCAAAATGTAATTAGGAATGGGATGGAATTTATGGATTGACTATTATATGCTCTGTTCCTCACTTTCTAGTCTGCAGTGACTATTTTATACCAAAATGTAATTAAGAATAGGATGGAATTTGCGGATTGACTATTAATTCAAACATATGCATATTAGTAAAATCAAACAACATTTCATTAATCTGGACTGTATGTTGAGAGCTTTCTTGACCCTTACTAAATTTTCTGATTTCTTCCAAGGGTTATTCAACTACAAATATAACTTCTACTATGGAATTGTTACGTGTTTGACATTAAAAGAACTAAGCAATGATGATGGACCAAGTTTGGCATTTGATAACTAGCAGTATTTATCTGTTTTGATGTTTTTAACTATTAACTGTATTTGTTAACATCTCATAACCTGCTTGCACATTTCCTGTTAAGGCTACATTACAAGTCATTCTGTGCATATACATATTATAAAAGCCTTATCGAAAATATAGAAGATGATGTAGTTGTCGAAGAACATTACATGGATGTCTGTTAAGGACTTGTCAATTATGATACTGCTATGTATGTTTCTTTTATATATTCCACTGGCATTTGAGTTGGATATACTCTAGTCAAGTAGGAGACTTCATATAAGGAGTTTCAGTGTGAAATCGCTATTTCTGTGGCGTTTAATTCTTTTTTTATACTTGGCTCTCTAATGCATCCTGTGGAGCCTTCATTGACTTATGAAAAGCAAAGAGTTTGTACGATTAATCTTATTTGTTTAATGTTTGAAAGCTGTCAACTTGCTCCACCTCCCTAACCTTATGTATTAGTTTTTCTATCTTTTTGGACTCCTTGCCTTGATTCTTGATCACCATGTCTTCACCTACTACCCTGAACTTGTGCCATTTGGCAGAAATTTTCTGAACGTGTTAAGGCATACTAGCAGCATATAATCATCTGTAGGATTATATGATATGACCATACAGACACACACACTATATTGGGTTAATTCTTCTAAATTACAATCAGTTGCTTCTTATTGTTTTTTATGTGCACCCTTCAGTTCCCTGTGGGTCGAGTCCACCGGCTGCTGAAGACAAGGGTTAGTGCTAATGGAAGGGTTGGAGCTACGGCTGCAGTCTACACAGCTGCCATACTGGAATACCTGACCGCAGAAGTCCTAGAACTGGCAGGTAATGCAAGCAAGGATTTGAAGGTTAAGCGTATTACACCTAGGCATTTGCAGCTCGCCATCCGTGGTGATGAAGAACTTGACACCTTGATCAAAGGAACCATCGCAGGCGGAGGTGTCATTCCACACATTCACAAATCACTTATCAACAAATCCTCTAAGGAGTAGTTTATATGCATTTCATCTCTATTTGTTTTTGTTTGTACCCTTAAACCTCAGAAAAATGTTCGTGACTTCGCTTGTTTATGGACAAAGGTAGATGCTTTTCAATAGCTAATTATGGAGATTCGAGATTTGAACTAGAAAGGTGCCTTCCAGTTGCAATTCTAGTACAAAATACTTATTTTTACCGTTGATGACACTGTTTAAGGATAGATAGTATATTATTGAATAATAATTTATCATTTCTAATTAGCTTTAAAGAATGTTTACTCAAGTTGGCATCAAAATTCCAGAGTTGCATCTCCATGATTTTTTTTCAAAACATTGAATCATGAAAAAGGATGACTAAAATATCCTCAAGAGTTTTGATAGCTCAAATGCATTCATTGCCAATTTTAATAAATTTACAATTACATGCCATTTTGCCACTACTTTAAACAACTGTTAAGTGTCGGTGAAATTCAAACCCTAACAACAAAAATCACTAGGAAAAAAAAGTGAGAGCTCTACAAACACCCCAGAGAATTAGGGTTAAGGAAGGGAACACGTCAAAAACACCCAAATGAAGAGGTTGAACTTGTACCTCTTCATTTTCAGGGTAAAATGGGAAAACTCAAAATAAAAAGATAAAAGAAAGAGACTCCTACAAGAGATAAAAACCATGTTACTTGGACAGAATTCGGATTAGTTGGATATGAATACTTTCATTTTCAGGATTGTACCCATAACCATGTTCGAAGATGTGTCCAATACGGATACTTGCAGGGAAATGAAAAATTGGGAGTACCGCAGGATAAGAACCTAAGTATGTAAGTTGGAAAGAGGTGTCCTACCGCCGTTGCAATTCTGGTTTGAGTAGCAATCTGCTTAAGAAATGTGAAATAGCTGCAAGTAAAGCCTTGGGGCATTCCTCATGTGGAAGATGGCCACACCCAGATATTGCAACCAGTCTCTGCATGCCAATAAATGTAGCGACATCAGAAAAAACCTGGACAATAGTTGTTTGTAAACAAGTTAAAATAAATATTCAAGAAAGTTCAGTTTGAGATGTGGCAGAAAAACCCAGAAAGGGTAAAACATTCTTTCAAGGCATGAACACTTTTCAAGTGGTGAACAGTTGACAAGGAAATTGTGTAGGGTTTCTATGTGACATCTCTCAATTTCTTGAAGACTAACATTTCAGAAGAAAGGATGATTTGGCAAAGAAGATTAACCATCGATATTAAATTCGTACTTTGAATAGAGAGGCTAAGTTGAAGCATACTCACAGAATTTATAAGTTTCGAAGCCATGGCCTGGGAAGATTTAAGAGAAATATGGGCATCTTCAGCACCAGTAATGACCAATACTGGCATCTCTTCAACAGCCTTTAGCAGTGATGTCGCATTCTGCGGTGAAAGGATTGTTTCATTTGACAACCTGCCTATTTCATGAAGTGCTTCATCCCAACCTTCTACACAAAGTGGAGCCTGATTGGAGCAAGATTAATCAGTAGATTGATTTCGTTAAACAAACTGAACTTCAAACTTGCAATGCTATCATGCAGTTTGAGAAGCTTAAGTAACAAAAAATTGAACTTTACAGATTATGCCGTGCGGATTAAAGATTTATCCTAAATTTAGCTCACAGTATCTAGAACTGCATCTTATCTCATATGCTACAACAACAATATAGAACTGCATCAATAAAGAAGGAAACTGCTACCTTTCCCCTTCTTTTTCTTTCAAAATTAGTGTCTACAACTATTAGCATTTATGGAGACTCACAAAATCAATCCATCCAAATGCAGAAACTTTTCTCAATGCTGTTGTCGTGCCTAATGCACTAACCGTGATACTTTTATGCTTTAGGATCTTAAGTTTGTCTACTTTTCAACACAACCCTTTTTTTCTTAAATTTTGCAATATAAACCCAGAGCTCCAAAGAACCTACATCTCCAGACTTATGGAGACTCTTAAAATCAGTCTGTCAAAATGCAGAAACTGTTGTCAATGTTATAGTTGTGCATAAGTGCACTAACCCTGTTATTTTAATGCTTTTGGATCTTTGTCTCTTTTTTACAACACCCTTTTTAATTTTGCAATATAAACCATAGTTCCAAAGAACCTACATATCCAGATTTCATAAAATATAGTACAGCTCGGACTCCAATGCACTGAGTCCGTAGTACCTCCTCAAAGTTTCTCCATTCACAGGAAACATAAATAATCTATGTTCTAACTTACAGCAAATATACCTTATAGAGGCTCAAAACATCTGTTGTTAACTTGGTTGCATCATACCATGCACGCCTATTCACCACTTGTGTAATTTCTGTTCGCAGAAGCGGGCGAACTAAGTGCTTCTTCCCAAGTGACGTGCGCAAGAGTATCCTTGCAAAGGCAGGAACAACCTCTCTTGACAAGCTAACACTTAGCAAAACCACCGCTTTGATCGTAATCTGAATAAATCACCAAATACAACAAAAGAAAGACAATAAGAACCAAGCTCAAAGATTTTTAAGCAATGCTGACAAACAGATATGTAAGTGGGTCATTAACCATTATCCGTTCAAAAAGAAATTGCGGCATAATATTCTATTAGTTAAATCCACAAATAAATTGTTAAGAAGTCAAGAACTAGTCAATTGAAAAAGTAAAGCTGACATAAGTAAAAAACAAACCCAACCCTTTCTTTAGGGTAATCTTAATTTAGTATCTTCCAACAAGTAAAAACCTTATAACTTACAGATTTTGGATATCAGGAACCAGTCAATTAAAAGAGGAAAGTTGACATGAATAACATATATAACCCCCCCCCCTAGCTGTTTTATTCTTTAATTCTGCTATATTGCCCATGTCAAACGCCAGTCGCTTCGCTGACTGTAGATTCTCTTAACTTAGTAGTACCAAAATTTCATCCTTTTTTGTAACGGCTTCTGTTGTAAACATTTAATAACAGTTATATGCATGAGGTTACTAATTGATATAAAATTGAAAATAGAAGATCAAATTTGCAAAATGACAAGTAGAGCTTATGGAGAAAAGTGATATCCCCTAAAAATTCAACACTAATGCCTCTAGATTAGCCACTTCTCTGAAGAATTTTTCTATTCTCAATGTAAATGAATTTCATTTATGTTTATTAGATAATCAACTCTGTTACAAAACATAATTTGTTATAGGCAACCCTCAGATTTTTTTCCTTCATGTTTATTTGACAATAAACTCAGACAAAACATAATTTATTATAGGCAACCCTCAGATTTTTCTTGTTTCACCACATCAATATAACGCTAAATCAGAATACTGGATATAACTAAAGATGCTATTTTTGTTGTCTAAAATATGCGAAGCGTCATAGAAAAATCATAACAGCTTACTCACATTGTAAGATTTCATCGAGGCTTGAACTTTTTGTGCAGCCTTCAAAGCAAGGATGCCTCCATCATCATGTCCAACAAGCACCACCGAAGAAAACCCCACCTCAGAGCAAAAGGAAAGAAGCAAGTCAACCTGAAACATCAGGTAATAAGACTTATTCAGAACTAATTCAAAATGCTGGAAACAAACAAACAGACAGATCATTCAAGGAATGATTATAAAAACTCAATAAAGGATTGAATTTCAATTATTTATGAGAGATAAACCATTCTGAAAGAATTGATTATAAGTCACATGACATATATTAGAATGACAAATGACACCCATTAATCTTGCCTGCCACAAAAGCACATCTCTCGTGAATAACCAAATAACATCCAAAAGAGTGTCAAACCTAACCTGAGTTTCAAGTTTGTAAGGATTGGGCAACTGTTTTCCCTCCCAATCTTTCCTGCTTGGCCTAGAAGTCAATCCCCAACCCGGCCGATCAAAAGCAGCAACTGGACAACCAACATGGCAAGCAAGCACCCCCATCACATGCCTCCAAGAAAAGACTCCCCCTCCAAACCCATGGACTAAAATAATACCAAACTGGCCATTCGCCTCTATATCTTTCTCTAGAGTTCCAGATTTCAAATTACTTGTCTCAACCTGTGCAACGGAATCATCAAGGCTGAAAACAGGAACATCTTTAGAAATAACAGGAGATGTTGGGGAAACATCCAACAGTGGAGCATAAAGTGAAGAGCTATGAAATTGGTTGCTATAACTCCTCTGAAGATGGTGATATTGCGTTTTTGACAACACACTTACTGCTTGCCTATCAAGCTTTAGCTTTCCAGGTGCAACTTGTGGTGCGCAACTAACTTCAGGTTCTAGAAAGGTAGTAGATGACAAAGCCCTAGGGGGGGAACCAGGAAAGCAAAGCTTGTAATGAACGGTAAGCCCTTGCAATGTAATGAACAAGCTATCAACGTCAGCAAGCAATCTAATAGGAACCTCCCCATCGTCGCCAGATTGCCCAAAAGGCTTTCGTCTTGTTTCCCCTTCACTTTTTGGAGTTTTCCCTATGGGGGGAGTGGGAGATCGTGGAACCTTCTGGAAGCTAGAGAAAACATTTTTGCACAAAAGAACCTGCAATAACATGAATGTTACTACCCAAAAGAAAATACCATACTTCTAATATAGAACCAAAAGTTATGAAAAGCTCAGAATTGCTTGAGTTTACACTGTGCTAGAATAAAAATACTGACATCTTATGCAATGGAAACACATGCAATTATAATTACAGAAACAATAAACCATTACTTCACTCATCACATTTTTTTTTTTTTAAACAAAAATGAATAGCTAAAACCACTGAATTTCAGTTTGTTAATCCATGAACTTTAGGGGAGAAAAGTCTACAAAAATAGAATGTCTATGTAACATTTAACAAACACCAAGGACCCTAACATAATTGCTAAAAACAAAAGAAAATGATAGAAAGCAAGACCACAATTGACTACAAAGAAACAAACAACTAACATGCAAAATCAGTTCTAACATAATCATTTCATAAAAACAGTTACAAATCAAACTTATAATATTTTTTAAAATCCAACATAATTATGGTAATATTGAGTAAAATCATGCATGTGTTCTCCAGAAAATTCCACCTTTAAACTTATTTGTTTGGCTTTGGCTCTGAACAAAGTGATAAGTAGCAAAAACAATAACCAACTGCTTATTAATGAAAACCCCAAACCCCACATATGGAATTGACCCATAAAACTTACTGCTTCAGGATCAACTCGATGAAACAAAAGCTTTCTCCTTGCTCTGCAACATGTTCTATAAGCAACTACAATGTGACCAAGTGCGAAAACAACTGACGAAAGGAACAAAACTGGCATTCCCCATGATTTCTTGAAATGAAGCCTTTGCCTTGCCAATGAATAACCCGACGATGCCTCCGCCACTATTTGCGAATTCACCGTAAAAACACAAGCTTTGACCGATAGTACAAGAATCGAAACGAATGAACATAAAGCAACCGTTCCTAGGTAAGGTCCATGGGATAATGCTGGGCCATCGCACATCGAATATACACCTGCATGTTATAACCAAAAAAAAAGAAAAAAAAAAGAAAGAGAATTTTATGTTAATTTCTGTCTTTATTTTCAGGAAATTGTTATAAATAAAAAAAATGGAAATACGAATCGTACAAATGATGATGATAGATCTGAGGATGGAAACAAGAGGTATATCGGTTAAGGAGTTTTTGAAAGCGTAACGACGAAAGTGTTCCTTTAAACCATAGCAGGTGACGCATGTGAAGCTTGAGAGTAAAAGGAAAGGGATCATGATGTCGCCTATCCCCGCCAGCAACGGCAGAGACGATGCCAGAAGCGACGTCAACATCGCCACCATGAAAAACGCCGTCCGTACAATCCTCCTCCCTTTTTCCACCACCATCCATCCTTTCATCACCATTATCGAAATCGAATCGGACGTCCACAATGCTCCCTTGTATCTTCCAGATTCAAATACAAAAACCAAAAGAAAAGCTTCTTCTCCCTTCTTTTTTATCTAAAAGATAAAAATAATAAACTATATTGGAGTTGAAACCATACAGAAAACAAATCGGAATGCCATATGCGGCGGCCTCACGGCCATCCTCCAACTAAGGAAAAGAGTAAAACTGTAATTTCACCGTCGCCGGAATTCGAACGGCGTGTTGTCGTCGTTTCCGCTAATTTTCTTTTAAAAAAGGTAAAACTAGGAAGAGAAAAGCAAAATCAAAGTTTCCTCCTTTGTCCTTTCTTTCTAAAAAGAGAAAAAATAAAAAGCTTCTTCAAGTATCGACTACTGAGTTGTCGTCGTCTCTGTTTTTCAGGCTTTGTTGCCGTTTTTCTCTCTGCCCTTTTCATTTTACATCACTTTATTATATTTAAAAACAAAATTCCGATTTTTTAATTAGTTACTGTAATCGAATCTTCGACTCACCTATATATATATATTATTACGTACGTTTATATAAATTTAATATCTCCATTTTAGGATTAAAGTCTTCACCTGAGATCAAACCCTAAAAAAATAATTTATAATCGCTTAAAATATGTATTTAAAAAGTTAAAATTAACTTTTTTTTTCATTTAAAAATTTCAATCCAATTATTAATATTGTTTGTAAATAGGGTTAGAATTGATTAATTTATTAAGAATTGAGTTTTAATCTAGGCGGAAGATAGGCTCTTTTTACTAATGTCTCTTGAGATCTAAGGTTCAAGTCTTTCTCTTGCTAGTACGTAGATTTAATATGGTAGAAAATAATTAAAAATGAGTTTGTTGATTTAGTGGTAAATTAAGAATTTTGGCTTAGAATGGGTTCGAAAATCTTGAATTATGGTAATCCAAAATTATTTTCAACTATAGCTTTTTGAAAATCAAATAAGGTAGGAAAGATCTTCAATTTTGAAAAGAGGATTGTTTTGTAAAAAGGTTTAAATTAGTAGTGGTTTTAAAAATACCCTATTTTCCCATCTACATTAAACTCACATAGTTTCTTTCCTCACCCTTTTTGTTGCTATCCCTTGATTTTCCCAAGTACCCTTCACTTATTTTATTTTTCAAGCATCAATTCCTTTTATTTCTATCATCTCCCAAGCATTAAACTTTCCTAGAATTTCATAAAAGGCTTCAAAAAACAGTATTGATCATTTCACCATTGCTCAACTTCTAGGTTTTTCAGATTTTTAATTAAAAGTTTGTTTCTCTTTCAACTAAGGTAATATTTCGTTTTCTTATTAGTTTTTAATAATATTTACCCTTTTAAATTGAGTTTTTATCTATTGAATCAAGAGTTTTGAATAAATGTTCAAATGTGGCTTGTTAATGTTGGAATTTGGGATTTTGTATGAAATCAATATTTTAAAATGTATTTCAACTCGTTTTGATATGATTAGAAGGTTTTTAAACTTTCCATAAGAGATTCTAAGGTATTAATGAGTTTTCATGAAAAATGGCTACTTTACATCGAAATTTTGGAACCTCGAATTTGTGTAATTTTGTGTAGTTTGAAGGTTGAGAATCAGTCGTAACGAATAATTAGATGTTTGGAATCAGTTTTAGGCAAAGGGAATGAGTAGAGGTTGAGATATTTAAGTTTCAAGTTGAAAGTTTCAGTTTTAAGAGGAACTAGTGTAGGTCTGCATTTTGGGTTGATTTAGGAGTATCTATGGCTAAATATTAATTATGTTTATAAACTATTTTAGTTAAAATATTTGCTTTTCCATAATTCTTTGCATTAACTTTCAATTGGATGTATATAATCATTACGCTTTTTATTATTATTCAATTTAGTCATATAAATTCATATATTAGTAGCATATTCATTTCTTTATCTTAACATTTCTCACGATACAAATCATATTTGTCTTTTTCTCATAAAAAGTTAATATCTTTATATATCATTCATTTTAAAGTTATTTTCTATCTCTACTGTTTTGATTAAGTTCACACATCATACATTCCAATCATAATATATCTAATTCAATTCTTTGAAATACAAATGAAAACTTACCTCTTTTATCAATAATTTCCTCCCCTTTGCTTCTTTTTTCCTTTTCTTCTTGAACTTCATAACTATCATTCTCTTTTCTTTTAGTTTTCTTCACTTCCATCTACTAATTTCTTGCTTATAAATAGGAACATACTCTCTAGGATCGCCACTTCATTTTTTTTCTCTTTGGCGCTTATGGAAATTTCCATGAAATTTGGAAGAAATAGTGAGATTACATGACAATGGACCAAATTGTAACAAAATGAAAACCTTTTCTTCATATATATAGAGTAACGTGAAAAGCATGGAAAGACGAGAGAAATATCTACATTTTTCCATGAAAATATCTCATTAATTTAATTAATTAAAATATAATATAAAATATCTTATAATAAAATATTTCACTAATCACATTTCGACACCAAATATTCATCAATTATTATCATGATAATTCTTGATAATCATATTGGTTGAGAAATGACCATTTTACCCTTGTAATATCTCAATATTCACTTTTGTGTCATTTTTCACTTTTGGTAAAATTGCAATTTAGTCTCTCTTATTTTCCACCTATTCAATTTGGTCATTATTCACCAATTTATTTTACTCTTTAGTCTTTTTTCTCCTTTAGGATATTTGTATTTTTGGGTCATTCAACTTTTCATATTTATATTTTGACCCCATACATTTTTGAATATTTATACTAAGGCCATAACATTTTCATATTTTTTAAAATTTAGTCCCTACCTAAATTTAATATGCCAAGTCATACTTCTTGGTTCAACTTCTTTTTGTATCCTATGACCTTCACTTTCATGATTTTATACCTTATTTTGCTTTATCGAGAAATCCACTACACGCGATTTTGACTTAATGCCACTTTTATGGCATAGTGCTTTTTGAGGTGTTACATGACATGTTTGGCCAACCTCTTTTTAATTCCATTAGTTGTTAGGTACCAAAATGGATAACTATTGGGAAAGCTATTGCCGCTCGTTCCATATCCTATTATAACAAAACTATTTATCTACATGAGCCATTGGCTTAGGCCTTAAATAGGTTTCGTTTGTGTTGAGTTCAGTCCACTTGAATGTGGTATATTTAACAAAACAAAAACATAGGTCGACTTGGATACTAAGTCCTCCAATCGACTTCCTTGAGGTGGTTTGGTTAGTATGGAAGTCTTATTATATATTGATGATTAAAGAGTTATTTTTTAGAGATAAATATAAAATTTATTTAAAACAGTTTTTGAAGGATTTATATGCTAGTTTAAAGGAGTTTATTTTGTTGCTATAATAGCCTATAAATAGGCTTCATTCTCCCTTGGTAAATCACGGTAGAGAGAGCTAGAAGATCTTCACTTTCTTGAGTTTTTCTCATTACCAACCTTTGTTTCTTTCTTGTGTTGAGAACAATTTTTGAAGTATCTTTTGTCGACAATTTTGTTGTGTTCTTGTGGTAATTTTGTGACACTCTTTTTGGTTTTTTTTTTTGGAGAGTTTATTGATTGTATTGTGAGATATTTGGGTGAGTGATTTGTGACAATTGGGGTTGCTATTGAAGCTACAATTATTTCTTTGTGTAAGGGTAGACTGGGCTTAAGCTAATAAGTGATTTGGGCGATTGTTGAATAAAATCATTTACTGAGCAAGCCTCCGCAACCATAAGACCATTATATTTGAATTGTGTTAACAAAGATCGGTTGTGTTGATTCTTTTCTACTATTATTTTTTACGCTGCCTATTTTCATTCCAACTATCATTACAACAAATCCTTAAGCAAAGTTGATTTATCATATCAACAAACTAATTATTTTTTAATAACATTGCAAAATTCAAGTACCAAAATAAAACAAAAAAAATTAAATATCAAAATGGAAAAACATGAATAGTTTAAAGATTATGTCGTGAATAAATCCTATATAAAAAGATAAAAGTATTTATAATTAAACCTTTGTGAATCACGAATTCATCTCTAAATATATATGTTTTAAATCTTTTATATAAAATTAGTGAAATATAAAAATATAATTATATCAATATTTGTTTCTTTCTTAAAATTTAACTTTCCAAATAATTTTCTGATTGAATTGATATTAACTTATAATATTAATTTAACCATTCAAATTTTATATGGTGTAGATTCTGTGATATTTTTATATGTGAATTTTTAGTATATAATGTTTTTTGGATTTAGTTATTATATTTTTTTAAAAAAATTATTGAAATAGTATTGTTTTATATATTTTTCTCGTAACAGGGTAGAGTGTAATAATTAATTAAAATAACTTTGTTTTCATTTAAAAAAAAAAAATGGGAAAAATCTTTGGTTTTTTACTCTGACAGCTTGATTCTCGCCTGGTTTTATTAATCTTTAAAATAATTTAATTTTGATTATAGTTATACAAATATATTAATTGTGCATTCTACTTGTAATTGCTATTTGTAATTATATTGTACCTTCAAAAAGTCATTAATTAATTTTCTTTTAAATCATTTTTTTTTTGGAAATTTAATACTCTTAACTTTAATCATGAGATTACTTAGGATCTCATTTAAGTACTAATAATATAAAATATCGTAAAAAATTTACTACAAATTAATATACGAAAAACCTCAAACAACTGAAAAATCTTCTCTTTTTTTCTTTTTTTTTTACTAATTTTGCTATTTCATCAGCTTTTTCATTATCCTCCTTAGGAATATATTGATTGGTCCAATGTTTTATACTTGATAGCAGATTCTTCTAACCAAGGTCGAATCTAAGTTGTTGAATAACCAGCCTTGGATAGCTTGGACGGCCTCCATTTTATCTATTTGAAAAATTAATATACTTTTTTATTTGATATTTGTAACACTCCACTTTTGACAAAATTTTGTTATTTTAGACCCAAGCTTTACCCTTGTTGAGTGGGCTTGTATAAAACTATCTGTTAATTCATATTAGAATGAGCCTCCTGGTTCAAGTGGTAAAGGAGTTAGAGCGTTAGAGGTCTTGTGTTTGAATTCTTGCGTGAGTGTGGATGTTATCTTTGCTCGATTGTGTGTTAGAGTTTCGGTGGAGTTGGGGTTTTGAGGTAGTTGAGATTATGTTGTTAGTGGGGAGTTGTGGGGGTTTTATTTTGATTACATTTTTATTTTGATTCTTTTTTTTTTTCAAATCTTTTCTCTCTTTCCAAAATTTTCCTCTGACATTTTTTTTCTATTTTCAGTAAATCTTTATTTCATTCTTTTTCTTCAATTCTGTTCGTGAATCTATCGTTTAATCGTGACTTTGGTTTGTCAGGTTCTTTAATCGGCTGGTAAGTAAGCTTTGCGTTTCTATAACTTTTGGTTTGGGATTTTGGCGATGACAATCTATAGTGATTGATTAATGGTAATTCGTGTTTAGGAGCAAATTGAGGAGCAGGAAATTGCACTTCAACGGTTTAGTGCGCGTTAGAGGTGTTTTGTCATCGGTGGAAGTCAGTTCCGTGTTGATTCTTGTGTTGAATTCGTTAATCAATTTGCTAAATCGATGTTGGGTACTCTATTTTTAGGTTTCAGAAGGCTTGAGATTGTTTTCGCATCAAAATCGTATCAGGTGTGTACCCAAAACACGAAAAATCGAGCTTCGGCGAAAGTCGAAAGTGCATTTTGTCGACGCCACAAGGGCAAAGCCACACAGGCGTGTGGGTCCATAACAATGAAATTTTCCCTAAGGTCGCACGGGTCATTCCAATCGACTGTGGGCCTACCGTAAAGTGGGTAAAGGCTAACCAAATTCTAAAATTATGTGATTTGATAGTCTAATAATCTGCTCTAAGTATGACACTGTTATGTATGTCTGATTATTTTGTTAAATATATATATTTGATATATGTATATGAACATGTAAGCATGATATTTCTGTATATATGATTGGGATGGGAATTGTATATGTGGAGGAAGTACTCTATATAGCGACCATCGCCTATATTCTAGGAACTTGGCTGCATATTACCTAATATGTGTCATAATGGCATGATATGGTGTGTAGGGATGAGTGGATATTTTTAACCTTACATGGTGTGATGGGATGGCTGGAGTTGGTGTGTAGAGGATGGGGGTAGGATTCTGTATATCTATTCTGCATATCTGATTCTGTTATTTGTATCTATAAAGGACTTAAGTCTGAATTTGAATTTGAATTTGACTGTGTATGTGATATTTGTATAAATAGCATGTCTAATTCTGTTTAGGGGTGAGCAAAACTCGATTCGACTTGAAAAGATTGAAAAAAATTCAAATTTTGAGATAAACGAATCAAGTTATTTGAGTTAATCGAGTTATTCGAGTCAACTCGAATTTTTTTCGAATTTCGAGTTCGAATCGAGTTAAGTTTTCGAATTTGAATAACTCGAATAATTCGAATAATTCGAATATCAAACTATAATATTTTATATTTTTACCCCAAACTCTCAAACCTTTTTATTTTTCCCTCAAAACCTTTACTCCTTCTCACTTTCCTCCCTAAACATTTACTCCCCTTCTATCCCAACCCCCATCTACCCAAAATCCATTTCCCACCAAAATTTTACTCTCTTATTTTTTTTTCCTCAAAATTTTACTCCAAAAAACCCTCAAAACTTTTTTTCCCCCAAAATTTTACTCATTTCCCATCCCACCCCCCATCTACTCCAAACTCATCCCCCTAATTTTTTTTAAATATTTTCCCTTCAAAATTTAACTCCTCCTATTTACTTTCCCTCAAACTTTTACTCTCCAAAATTTTTTATTTCCCCCCTAAACTTTTATTTCTCACCCTTTACTCCCAAATGAAAAATCAAAATTATCCAAAAAAATCCTTAAACATAAATAGTAATAATTTTATTTATATCACTATTTATATTATTAAATTAAATTTTACATTTTATATTATTTATATTATTGAATTGTTTAGTCATATTGAATATTTATATTAAAATTGAGTTATTAATGATGCCATAAAATATTCGTAATAAAATTTTATATTGGTATCAATTTCACATTTTATCTTTAAAATAACTTTTATTAAAAAATCACATTTTTACATTTAATATTTTTTTAATTCTAAAATATATAGTGACAAGAATATGAAGATAATTGAAAAAAAAACTAACCAAGCAAAGAAGCTAACCCGTATATAAAAGATTAATAAATAAATTATGAGGTGATGAAAGTTAATAAAAAATTGATTACGGTAGACAAATTTTATTACGATGGGTGACAGTAGTTACAAGGATCCAAAATTATTTTTTAAAATTTAACTCGAACAAATATATTCGATTCGATTTGATTCGATTCAAATTCCATCTCACTCAACTTGATTCGAGAAAATTTCAAATCAAATTTGGATGATAAAATATGATTCGTCAACTCGACTAACTCGAAATTTTTTCATTCGATTTGATCGAACGCTCAACCCTAATTCTGTTGGGTTGCACACTGAGTTTACGAAAACTCATATATGTTTGTCTGTTTTGTTCAGGTAATCCATGGACTTAGGTGGATTGGTGTGACGGAGCCTCACGGTGACCACGAGTTCGTAACTGTTTAAGATTTTGATTGTTTTTATTTAATTAAGGATTATTTCTGAGAATTTTCTAATTAATGGACTCTCTGGACTGTTGGTTTTATTTTGGATTTGGGTTTTTGATTTAACACTTTATCTGAGACGATTAAAAATATAATTTTCATTAAAACAAAGGTTTTCTGAAAATACGAACAAGATTTCCAAATATAACGCTTTTATGACTTCCGCTGTAGTTTATGCTTTGGCATATAAATTAATTAAATAACACTTTCGATAATGGTTATAAACGAATAAGAGTTACTGGTAGAATTAAGTGACCCGAATAATTATTTAAATAAAATACAGTGGTAAAATAAAATAAAAGAAGAATCCATATAGAATTACACTTCTTTTATTTTATTTTTAGAATAAGGTTTTTTAAACCTTATTAAATTCCATCTATTTGATATTGATTAGAATAAGGTGTTTCAGTCTTTCTAGAATATGGCTTTATAAGCCTATAAATAGACATAGTCTACTCCTCTTGTATAAATTTGAACTCGACATAGTGAATTTTCTTCTCCTCTGCCCGAGGTTTGTTTCCCGAAAGGGTTTCCACGTAAAAATCTATGTGTTCTTTATTTTATTTTATTTTATTTTTCACAAATTGGTATTAGAGCTTCCGGGTTTTTCATCTCGATCACAGTAATGGCGTATTTGAAGTATGAAATTCCGCTGTTGGATCGCAACACTAGATTTGCGTTGTGGCAGATTAAGATGCAAGCAATTCTTGCACAGATGGATCTGGAGGATGCCCTGTTAGTGATAGATAAGATGCCTTCGACTTTAACAGATGAAGAGAAGAAGCGTAAAGATCGAAAGGCTTTAACACAATTACATCTGTATTTGTCCAACGAAATTTTACAGGATGTGATGAAAGAAAAGACCGCCGCTGCATTATGGAAGATGCTAGAACAAATATGTATGTCGAAAACTCTAACAAGCAAGTTACATATGAAACAGCATCTTTATACTCATCGTTTGGAGAAAAGTACGTCTGTGCACGAACACTTAACAGTGTTTAAAGAAACTCTCTCAAACTTGGAGGCCATGGAGATTCAATATGATAAGGAAGATCTAGGGTTGATTCTACTTTGTTCGTTGCCCCCGTCTTATTCAACCTTTAGAGACACGATTTTATATAGTCGCAAGTCTCTCACAATTGATGAGGTTTATGATTCTTTGACCTCGTATGATAAGATGAAGCATCTTGTGGTTAAACCCGACTCTCAGGGAGAGAGTCTCATTGCTCATGGGAGACAAGATCGGAATACTAATAATGATCATGGAAGAACACAGGAACGGAATCCTCACAGTAAATCTAAGAGTAGATCGAAGTCTTCAAACAAAGGTAAAACTTGTAACTTCTGCAAGAAGAAAGGGCACATTAAATCTGAGTGCTATAAGCTACAGAACAAGACTAAAAGGGAGGCTGCGAATCAAAAGAGAAAACAACCAGAAAATTCTGGTGAAGCTGATGTTGTAGAAGACTACAACGATGGTGAACTTCTAGTTGCTTCTGTCAATGATACTAAAGTAAGCGAAGAGTAGATACTTGATTCAGGCTGCACCTTCCACATGAGTCTCAATCGAAATTGGTTTACAACTTACGAAACAGTGTCTGAAGGTGTTGTTTTGATGGGAAATAATGCTTCGTTTAAAATCACAGGTGTTGAAACAATTAAAGTTAAGATGTTTGATGTAGTTGTCAGAACACTTAGTGACGTGCGACATGTTTCAGAATTGAAGAGAAATTTAATTTCATTGAGTACTCTTGATTCAAAAGGGTACAGATACACAGCTGAAAGTGAGGTTTTAAAGATTTCCAAAGGTTTTCTTGTTGTGATGAAAGGGTAAAGAAAGACTGCCAAGTTATATGTTTTGTAGGGTTCTACTATTATTGGTGATACAGCTGTCACTTCCTCTTCCTTGTCAGATGATGATATTACTAAACTTTGGCATATGCGCCTAGGGCTTATGAGTGAGAATGGCATAGTAAAATTGAGCAAAAGAGGACTTCTTGATGGGTAAGGAATTTGTAAATTAAATTTCTGTAAACATTGTGTTTTTGGGAAGCAAAAGAGAGTTTGATTCACTAGAGGAATCCATAACACAAAGGGAACGTTGGAGTATATTCATTCTGATCTGTGGGGGGCATCCAGAGTGCGTTCGAGAGGTGGAGCTAATTATATGCTAACCTTTATTGATGATTTTTCTAGAAAAGTTTGAGCGTTCTTCCTGAAGCAGAAAAATGATGTGTTTTCTGTATTTAAGTCTTGAAAAATTATGATTTAAAAACAGACGAGAAAACAAATAAAATACCTCCGCATAGGCAATGGCTTAGAGTTCTGTTCTGATGAGTTTAAT
Source organism: Gossypium longicalyx (assembly GCA_025698465.1). Taxonomy (NCBI): domain Eukaryota; kingdom Viridiplantae; phylum Streptophyta; class Magnoliopsida; order Malvales; family Malvaceae; genus Gossypium; species Gossypium longicalyx. Next base: position 56,227,601 of record CM046996.1, read on the forward strand.
AAATTGTGCAAGTCAGAAAGAATCTTGAGACACTTGACAGTTCGTCATACTCTACAGCAAAACGATGTTGCAGAACGAATGAACAGAACGATCATGGAAAAAGTTCGATGTATGTTGTCAAATGCCAACTTAACGAAGTCGTTTTGGGCAGAAGCAGCCTCTACTGTATGTTTTTTGATCAACTGATCTCCATCAGTTGCCATTGAGAAAAAGACTCCACAAGAGGTATAGTCTGGTAATCCTGCTAATTATTCTGATTTAAATATCTTTGGGTGTCCTGCGTATGCTCATGTTGATAATGGAAAATTGGAACCGAGATCCATTAAATGTGTTTTTCTTGGTTATAAAGCTGGTGTAAAAGGGTATAAGTTATGGTGTCCTGAAAATAGAAAAATTGTGATTAGTAGAGATGTTGTTTTTGATAAAACTGCTATGCTACCTAACTTATCTCTTAAAGACTCTTCCAATAAAGAAAATCAAAAGCAGGTGGAGCATCAGATTAGTACAGAGTCGACTCTTCAAGCCAGTACAAAAATTGAGAATAGAGTTGCTTCTTCACCACAATACTCTATCGCCAAAAACAGAACTAGAAGAGAAATTAAACCTCCAAAGAAGTATGCCAAGGCTGATCTAGTTGCTTATGCTTTAAATGTGGCTGAAGATATATATGCGAATCAAGAGCCATCTAATTATTCTGAGGCGGTTAGTTGTGAAGACTTAGAAAAGTGGATGTTTGCTATGCAAGAAGAGATGGAATCACTCCACAAAATAGAACATGGGATCTTGTGAAACTTTCTAGAGGTAAAAAGGCTGTTCGTTGTAAATGGGTGTTTAAAAAGAAAGAAGGGACTCCAGGAGTTGAAGAACCCAGATATAAAACAAGGCTTGTTGCAAAGGGTTACAGTCAAATTCCAGGAGTGGACTTCACAGATGTGTTCTCCCTAGTTGTTAAGCATAGTTCGATTTGAGCTTTGCTTGGTATTGTGGCCATGCATGATTTGGAGCTTGAGTAGTTAGATGTAAAAAATTACATTTTTGCATGGAGAACTTGAGGAGGCCATTTACATGCAACAACCAGAGGGTTTTACAGTCTTAGAAAAAGAGGACTATGTTTGCTTGCTGAAAAAGTCCCTTTACGGTTTGAAACAGTCACTAAGACAGTGGTACAAGAGGTTTGATTCCTTTATGACTTCTCTTGATTTCAAAAGAAGTAGTTTTGATAGCTGTGTTTACTTTAAGAAAAACAGTGATGATTCTTTTGTGTATCTACTTCTTTATGTTGATGACATGTTGATAGCAACAAAAGATAAAAGAGAGATAAGAAAGGTCAAAGCCCAACTAAGTAAAGAATTTGAGATGAAAGATTTAGGACCAGCAAAGAAGATACTTGGAATAGAGATTCTTAGAGATAGAAAGGCAAGTAAATTGTACCTAAGTCAGAAGGGGTACATTGAGAAAGTTCTTTGCAGGTTCAATATGCAGAGTGCTAAGCCTGTTAGATCTCATTTAGCAGCCCATTTCAGACTTTCATCAATTTTGTCTCCACAAACAGATAATGAGATTGAGTACATGTCATATGTTCCATACTCTAGTGCAGTGGGATCTCTCATGTATGCTATGGTTTGTTCACGTCCAGATTTATCATATGCAGTTAGTGCAGTTAGCAGATACATGGCGAATCCCGATAAAGAACACTGGAAAGTAGTTCAGTGGATTTTAAGATACTTACGAGGTACTACTGATGTTTGATTACAGTTTGGAAGAACTAGAGATAGAGTCATTGGGTATGTTGATGTTGATTTTGCTGGAGACCTTGATAGAAGAAGATCTCTCACAGGTTATGTCTTTACAATCGGAGGTTGTGCAATTAGTTGGAAAGCCACGTTGCAAACTACAGTCGCTTTGTCTACCACTGAAGCTGAGTACATGGCGATTACTGAGGCTTGTAAAGAAGCTATTTGGTTGAAGGGACTCTTTAGTGAACTCAATGAAGACCTTCAAATCAGCACAGTATTTTGTGATAGTCAGAGTGCCATATTTCTTACAAAAGATTAAATGTTTCATGAGAGAACAAAACACATTGATGTTCGATATCATTTTGTTCGTGATATTATTGCTCGTGGTGATATCGTTGTGAGCAAAATTAGTACTCATGAAAATTCTGCAGATATGATGACTAAGTCACTTCCTATAACCAAGTTTGAGCATTGCTTAAACTTGGTTGGTGTTCATTGTTAAAGTTAAACCCTTAAGGGGTTTTATGGAAGAGGTGGAGAACTTGTTCGTTGAGAGTTCGCGAAGAAGAACTTGTTCATTGAGAATTCGTGTCAAGGTGGAGATTGTTAGAATTAAGTGACTTGAATCCTTATTTAAATAAAATACAGTGGTAAAATAAAATAAAAGAAGAATCCATATAGAATTACACTTCTTTTATTTTATTTTTAGAATAAGGTTTTTTAAATCTTATTAAATTCCATCTATTTGATATTGATTAGAATAAGGTGTTTCAGTCTTACTAGAATATGGCTTTATAAGCCTATAAATAGACATAGTCTACTCCTCTTGTATAAATTTGAATTTGACATAGTGAATTTTCTTCTCCTCTGCCCGTGATTTTTTTCCCAAAAGGGTTTCCACGTAAAAATCTGTGTGTTCTTTATTTTATTTTATTTTTCACAGTTACAAAATTTGAATGTTTTATCGAACGACTCAATTTTTAGAAAAACCCTTCTTTGTGACATCTCCAGATACGACCATAACGTCTAGGCCTAGTTTGGAGTGTTGCAATATTAATTTATAAAAAAAAAAACTAATTGAGTGTTATTATTATTTTTATTGTTGATAGAGTCTTAGTTCAGTTAGCATTAATCTTGTTGTCAGTATAAGAGAATATACATTCGAGCATATTAAAACGTGTTTACCACATATTTAATAGTTGGGAAGGAATTATGAATAATTCCATTCTAATATAATTACAAATCCTTATCAAAATAAAGAAGTAATTACTATTGTTTTAAAATGGTTGAATATTTAATTTGAGCATGATGATTTAATAAATTTAAATCTTGGATTAAAAATAACAAAACAAATATTAGATCACATATAGAAAATTTGTTAGATAAAAATGGAAATATTTTTTGTTATGATTGTGAATAGGTGAAAAATAGAATTTCGTTTATTAGAGTATGCCATAATTGGTAAGCAAAAAATTGAAAAATTAATATTTAATTATAATTACGTATTTATACAAAATTCAAAACTCAAGTTGTAATCTACGTCAAATTATGACAATTATTTAAATATCAAGGTGTAATATTATTTAATTTTATTGTTTTACATTGTTTAATTTTAATATTATAAATTATTAAAAACGAAATATTGGTGCAACAAATTATTTTTTTTATCAAATATTATATCATTATTTATTTTTATTTAAAATGAGGTAAAGTAATATATTATTTGCTCAAAAAAATCAAATGTAAATTAAAAAAATATTTAATTTATTGTAGTTATTAATTAATATAATTTATTATTAAAACTTAATTCAAAAAATAGGACTCATTTTGACGAAATCTAAAACTAATTGTTTTCATTTTTGTTTGTTTTCTTCTTTTACATTTTATATATAATGAGCTTCTTTTTTTCTAATTAAAATTTTATTATACATTACATAACTATATATATATTTTAAATTCACTATAAGTATTATTATTTAATAAAAATATGGATATTGTTCTTTATTGTTATACAATTATAATTAAAATGATCCGATCCGAAGTTTGACTCAGTATAATAAAAAGTGACAGACATCCTAAAGGGAAGGGGGTTTTTGCTTCTTCTTATCTATTTTCCTCTGGACCAGAACACCATCTTCTCTCATTCTTAACTTCCATCATGACTTCCGTTGATACCTTGTATCAACATTTATCTATCTAATACATATAAAAGAGAAAAATAAACTTACAATTAAAATCTCCATAAAAATATTTCAACATGAATCCAAAAATATGATTTGATAAAAGAAACTCAAAGATATATCAATAATTTTGATTTTTTTTTAAAGAGGAAGATAATAAATTATTAACCTTTTTCTCATAAACTTTTATTGCCTTTAAAATAAAAATTGTTACAATTGTTTTCAAGCCACTTAATTTAATCATTTATTTATTTATTTTTATAATTATTGTCACTCATAATCGTTTTATGTGTTAAGTGATATCGAATTTCAACATCGTTAAAGAGAAAGACGAAATAAAATTTTAGGTACCAAAATCAATATTTTAAAGGGTATATAAATAGTCACCCAACTATTAGTGTGATTTTATTTTAGTCACTCAAGTTTAAATTATTTTACTTTAGTCACTAATGTTATTGAAATTCAATATTTTGGTTACTCTTCCGTTAATCACTACTAGAAGCTTTTTTATTGGCATAATAATAAATTTAATCCCTCCAATGTTTATAGATTTTATCAATTTGATTTTAATTCTAAAAAAAACTCAACAAATTTATTCATCAACTTTACACATTTGGCAATTTAGTATTGATTCTTAAAAATTAAACTTTAAATAAATTATTTAAAAGCTTAATTTTCGATAAAAATACATATAAAATTATAAAAAAATTATTTATAAATAAATACTTTTTTTTCCTCATTTCCTAACATGAAATTTATTTATTAAAATAATAATTTTATGAATAAAACAATTCAAGGGAAATGTAGATTCAACTTTTCCCTTTTTTCAATATTAACAACCTATGTTTAGGTTGAGTCAAGAAATATCGTATGAGGTTGAAAAGGGTAAGAATCAAAGTCTTTAGGTTGTTGTTCAAAACAAGTTTATTGTATTTGAGGTTGTGCTTGAGGGCAGGTATTATTGAAGATATATAGATGAGGATGAGGTCTTAGAGACCCGGTAGTTGGAAGGTTGTGTTGATATCTCACCACAAGTTAGCGGCGTTTGGACAAAAAACGCCTCAAAAGTTATATATTAGTGGCGCTTGAATGAAAACGCCGCTAAAGGTCAGAGCTATAATGGCATTTGTTAAATAAACGCTGCAAAAGATCACTATTAGCGGCTCTTATGTAACAAACGCCGCAAATAATCAAGTATTAACGCCGCAAAAGTGTTGAGAGAAATGACAACGTATGTTAAAGAGCTATAGAGGCATTAGTGGCGTTTTACGTAAAACGCTGCAATATATCAGAATTAGCGACGCTTCCTTAAAAACGTTGCAAAAGTCTTGAGAGAAACGACAACGTAGCTATAGAGGCATTAGTGGCGTTTTACCAAAAACGCCGCAATATATCAAAATTATCGGCGCTTTTATAAAAACGCTGCAAAAGTCTTGAGAGAAACGACGACGTAGCTATAGAGACATTAGTGGCGTTTTACTAAAAACGCCGCAATATATAAGAATTAGCGGCGCTTCTATAAAAATGCCGCAAAAGTGGCTATAGAGGCATTAGTGGTGTTTTATGTAAAACACCGCAATATATCAGAATTAACGGTGTTTGTTTCAAAACGCTGCAAAATTGTTGAGGAAAACGACATCGTCTTTTGTTGAGCTATATATACGCATTAGTGGCATTTTTTGTAAAACGCCGCAAAAAATTATGTTATTTTAAGGTTTAGGGTTATGAATTTTAGGTTTAATGTCTACGGTTAATTTAGTGTTTTAGGGTTTATGATATAATGTTTATTATTTTGGGGTATGGGTTTATGTTTTAGAGCTTGAGTTTTAGGGTTTATTATTTTAGGGTTTAGGGTTTTAATATTAATATTTATAGTTTTAGGGGTTAGGCTATTAGGGATTAGGGGTTATGATTAATGATAAAAATTAATTTATTTTAGGATTTTGGTAAGCATTAATATTCTATTTTAATTACTTTTGTCCCTTGTAATATATATATATATATATATATATATATTAGAACTTGTATTATATATTAAGATTCTATTTAGACCGTGTAAGTCTAGGTGTAGGGTTCAAGGAAAGGATACTATTAGAACTGAAGAACATTTGGATTTTACTGAGATTCATGCCATTTTGTACTATACCCATATTATTTAATATAAGAATATAAAATATATGTTTTTTATTACACTTGCATTGGCCACACGAATTCCCAAAAATATGTCTAGGATTATGGTTTAGGGTTAACGATTTTTAGAGTTTATAGTTTGGGCTTTATGGTGATCTAGGATTTATGGTTGGTTTAGGAGTTACAGTGTATATATGATTTTGGGGTTTAAAGTTTGGGGTTTAGGGTTTGGTGTTTGGTGTTTGGTGTTCATGGTTTAGTGTTTATGATTTTGGGTTTAGGGTTTAGAGTTTCGAGTTTAGGTTATAATTTTGGATTTTAATTTAGAAGATAAATATAAATAAGATAAATATATATAAATTATTATTTTAAAAGAATATATATCAAAATGGGTTAAATCCCAAAAGCATACATGAAAAGTGGTTTAGTGTTCAATTGTGTACATGAACTATATTTTGATCTAAATCTTGTAAAATATTAACGTAATTATTGATATAATTAACATCATTTTTTTTATTTAATTAATTTATATATATAAAATAATGCTTTTATATTTAAAAATATTTAATATAAACCATTTGATATATTAAAATATTAGATTTAAAAAAATTGATAAACAAAGAAAGGCACTAAAATGTATTAAAATTTGGACAAACGGCACCATTTTTGTAAAAAAATTTAGTGGCGCTTAGCCTGAAAACGCCGCTAATTTGTTTTTATTCGGCTAAAACGATGCAGTTTTAGTTTATAGTATTAAACATTTAGTGGCACTTCTAAAAATGCCGCAAAAACGCATTACCATTTGGCCTAAACGACGTTGTTTCAGAACAAGGTATAAAATTTTTAGCGGCGCTTTCACAAACGCCGCAAATTTTCAATACCAATTCGCCCAGGGCGACGCCGTTTCGCGTCGGTGAATTAAGTTTTAGTGGCGTTTTTAGAAAATGCCGCAAAAGTTCAATAACTGTTAGCCTTGTATGACGTCGTTTCACTACACGCAATTATACTTTTAGTGGCGTTTTTTATATAAACGCGGCAAATTTGCAACCCCAAATCGAACGACGCCGTTTCATTACAAACAAATTAAACTTACACTTTTTCGTCTTGTTTGCCCCGATTCTGAAATCCCAATTTCCCTAAATTCAGAAATCCCCAATTTCCCCAAATCGGTAAGTTTTCCCCCAAATTGCCCTGTGCATTGCAACCCATCTCCTCCGTCGCCTTCTCCCCGTGCATCGCAACCCATCCCCTCCATTGCCTTCGCCCCGTGCATCACAACCCATCTCTTCCATCGCCTTCGTCCCGTGCATCTACTGCATAGTCGTCGAGTGTCCCCTCTGCTGCGTCGCCGTCCTCTACCGCAACCAACCGGTAAGTATTTTTCGTTGTAAATCCTCTGCTGCATATTTTTGGACTGAGAAGTTTAATTTAACTGTGATAATAGTAGGCTGAGAAGTTTATAATACCCTCTTGCAAAGTAAAAAAAATATAGTAGGCTGTACTTTAATCCAAAGCTACAACCATCTAAACTAATTTTAGCTTAGTTCACGTGGCTAATCTTTGCTTTCTTTAAAAATCTATGAGTCTAACAGCAATTGCACTACTTCCATTGCTAGTTGACATGCGATTACATTTTATTTGATGACCTTTTCTAACATGTTACAGACTATAATAGGGTAGAATGTAATATAACTTACACTTCCCTTTTCAGTGGCTAGAATATACTTTCTAAATTCATTTTTCCCTGCTTTGAGATTGTTATATATTTATATGAAATAATCTAGCAGTAAATCAGCCATCAATTGACGCCAATTCTAGCATCTATTTCGTTTACTGTCATCATTGGCTAATCCTTTTGTTCGATTAAATATGATCCAGGCAGGAGCTGTAAATATATATTTTTTTGATAGCATCATTACTGATTCACTTGTTCTGCTTTCACCAACTAGTTTTACTCCTATGTCGAGGCAAAACCGACATGAAGTTTTACTGAGGAAATGTCATTGTCTTTCAATTCTCCATCACTTGATCTTGAACATTGACTGGATTACTCACATTATGCCTTATATCAATTTTCAATTTAGATGGTTGTAGTTTGAAGATGATCTATTTTGGTACAAATCAGTTGGATTTTGCTGACATTTAATTTTTAAACTTTTTCAGGGTCATTCTTCTCTATCTGTTTCTAAGACGCAAGTAAGTTTTTTTACTTAATTACTTTTATATTTATGTTCTGTGTATTGAATCTAATTTGATAAAGCAATGCATTCCAGGGAGCAATTGAAAAAATGATCAGCCATTCAGATTGATAATTTTTGTATCAGTTTGTTAGCATCCTTATCAAGTATCAAATGCCTATCTGTTACTTCTTGTACATTGCAGGTTGGTTATATAATTCCTTCTTGTTTGGGTTATTCTGTCAAGATTTACTTAGAAACTGTTCAATTTTACAATATTAACTAATGTACTAAACTTCATGATACCGATTACCTGTTACCAAATTAATATATCATAGTATTTGAATTAATTTTGTACAAAAATATTTTTTAGACTGCTTTTAACCAAAACCTAATTATTTCTACCCTATTTTTGTACTATGACGATTGTTAATAAATTTAATTATTAGTATAATAATTATATGAAGTAAAATTATATTGTATACTAAATATGGTACATATACTTTAATTCCTTATGTTTTGACTTTTAGGATATAGTTCCATGTGTGTTCTCCATTTCATCTGTCTAGTTTCTGTCTGTCAGTTATGTATCAATTAATGTTGTATGATATTTATATTTATTTTTTATTTTTTATTTATAAATTAAAGTATTAGTGAATTAATGTTGTCTGTATTTCAGTTACTGTTTCCTGCTCCTCCTACAACTATTGGTTCAACTGAAGCTACCATTTAATCTTCAAATTAATATTTGGTACTGATATAGATAAAGTTTTTATATTTGCTTAAACTGAAATATATTTGCTACTACTCTTATAATCTTACATCTGTTCTAGGTCGAGGACGTATGCTACTTAAAGATTTATACGAGTTAAATCCTGTCGAGCGTGTCAAAGTAGCGGCTTGATCATGGATGGTCACCGTTGGATCTGAAGCTCGACTTTTAGCAGGCTATTTGGGCATTATAGCACGAAATGCCAATATGTTACCCATCAACTACGAATCATGGCATCACATGCCTGATAGCAACAAAAATTAGGCTCTCGATAATATTAAGGTAACAAAATGTGAATGTAATTTATAATACTTTGGTTTAAGTTTCATTTATATTTACATTCTAAACTTGTGTTTTTTTTTTAGGAGAGATTTGCTTTAGAGGTCTCGGATGACTATATCAAGAAGGCATTGGGTAAAAAATGGAGAGACCATAAAAGCACTTTGAAAAAACAATATTTTAAGAAAGACATAATCCTCGAAGAAAAATTGCAAAATGTCCCGCCGGGAATGCTGAGGTACCAATGGGAAGATGCGGTTAGATTCTGGAATTCAAAGAAAGGAGAGGTATTACGTACTTCCAAGCTCTTATATATAGTGTTTACTATATACGTAATAATAATTTCATTATGTAGGACCGTGAGCGAGATGGAACAAGCAGCAGGCAAAAACAAAAATTCACGCACACGTTAGGGTCGAGAAGTTTTGCTTCTGTAGCTAAGGCCGAGGTATTATGAATTTATAAATTCTGTCAAATATTAATGACTTTCTACTATTAAATAATATTTTTACTACTATATTGTAGGAAGTCTCGTCTGGTCAAAAATTTGGATGCCTTCGACTTTTTGAGATTACCTATAGGAAGAAAGATGGATCTCCTATGACATCCGAAGTTGGAGAAATTATGGTATATTTACTTAATAAAATTTGATTTATTATAAATATTTATAATGTTTAATTATAATGGTTTAATTCGTCGTTAGTAGTTTTAAATAATGTTAGGTTATGTTGCATTCTTTTTTATTATATATTTCGTTTCTAACTCTTTGATTGATTTATTAGGAGAAACTAAAGGAGAAGAAAGTGGAGTATGAAGCGATTGCTTCGACTGATAGTTCTGTTAATCTTGAGAACATTGATAACAGAATTATCACTGAAGTTTTGGGTCCTGAAAGATACGGTCGGGTTCAATTTCAAGGATCTGGTGTTACTCCGACCCAATATTTTGGATCTGGCTCCCAGCAATACATACCTTCTAAGAGTCAAGCTCAAGCTAAAATTTAGAGGTTAAGAGACCAGATAGCTCAGATGCAAGCGAGCACAATTGAGCAAATTTTCGAGGTTCAAAGAAAATATGAAGAACTCCAGCAACAACTTAGAGCGGAGGCGAGCGAGAGGAGGCAGCGGGCATGAGTGAGGAGCGAGAGGCAAGAATGATGGCAAAGAGAGCGAAAAAATACGATGAGCTCCAGCTATAGCTTCAGCAAATGATGCAAATGTTTTAACAGTCGCAAAAGTCGCCATCTTAGACATTAGTTTTCTCGTTGTAAGAATTTGTTTAACATTGTCACATTTAACATTATTGTAAGAATATCTTGAGTTATACTTAATTTATTAATTTACATCATATATCTTTTGTTGAATTTGAAGTATCATTTAGGTTTGATGTTTTTGATTGTATTTTTTATGCTACATTTGCTGTTTTTGGTTGGATTTCATGGTATATTTGCTATTTTTGGTTGGATTTAATGCAGGAGGGGTTGGATATTGGTAAAAAATGTACATTGCAAATCTGCCAAAATTAGCGACGTTTGTGAAAAAAGCGCCGCTAAAAGTCATGGCTTTTAGCGTCGCTTTTCTCACAAACGCAACTAAAAGCCAAGACTTTTAGCGGCTCTTTTATCACAAACGCCGCTAAAAATCTTGATATTTTATGGTGTTTTTTTTTCAGATAAACGCCGCAAATAGTTTTAGCGGCGCCTTAAAACTCTGTTAAAGGCTAAAAAAAGGCCGCTAAAAGTCTGTTTTCTTGTAGTGTCTTCTCAACCTATTCCTAGTTTGATGGCGCAACATTGGAGGATGTGAATATTGATGAGTTCAAAATAAGAGTTATTGGTGTCGATGGTTGTGGGTAAAGGCAATGCCCAATACTCGATAATTTTTGCGAGAACTAAAAATTAAGACTAGATGTATAATAAATAAATTATTATTTATAAAATAAAATAAAAAGAGAAAAGTTTGAATATGATTTAAGTTTTACTTGTAAATTTTTTTAAAAATAATTTCTTTATATAAAAAAATATTTTAATAAATAAATTTCATGTTAGAAAATGAGAAAACGAGTATTTATTTATTTACAATTTTGTCTGTGATTTTATAAAATCTTAGGTATTTTTTATTTTATAAAAATTTAAAATTTTAATTTTTAAGAATCAATGTTAAATTGACAAAATTTGCAAAGTTGAGAGCTAAAATTGTTGAATTTTTTAGAAATAGGACTAAATGGATAGAATTTGTAAACATTAGAAGGTAAAATTTATTATTATGCCAATAAAAAAGCTATTGTTGGTGATTTAACGTAGGAGTGATCAAAATATTAAATTTCAATAACATTAATGATTAAAATAAAAGAAATTAAACTTGAGTGACCAATATAGAGACAAATTAATAATTAGGTGACAATTTATGCAAAATTACACTATTTTAAATAGACGTATCACATTATGGGTGATTTATGCAATTATCTAAATGTAAATGTATTTTTGGATTTTGACCAGAATAAAAAAAAAGAAAAAAGGAAAAGGAAAAGAAAGCAATCCACTTGAAAGCAATTAAAAAGCCACAAGGAGCGAGAGCCCCAAGAAAAATGACCGTTTTATAGGTGGAGTGGGCCCCCCTTGGAACGGTCGGGACCAAATATTTGAAAACCAATTTTGGTGTATCATGAAGAAACATCATTATCAAATTAGAAATGTTATGAGTTGTTTGCATTTGTGATTTTGGTTCTCACAATTCAACAAGCAAAAAATAAAAAAATTATACTTCAGAATCAAGACATTTCAATTGATTTTGCAGCATAATGCTCCAAGATAAAATTATGACACATCTCATTTTGTTTACTCTTCTCATCCTCTATTCTTAATATGTTATCACCTCATTAGTAGCTCCATGGGAACACCAACCCCATGCATCCCACGAAACCAAAAAAAAAAAGAAAAAAAAAGGAAAAAAAAGAAGAAAACTCTGCACGTGCATATAATATCTCAGTCAAACATGTATCATGAATTTCCAGATACGCAGGGGCAGAACTAGCATTTCATTAAGGGGATCAAAATAGTATAAAAATATTTTTGGAATTAGCTCAACTTTTAACATTAAAATTCACAAAAAAAAAAAAAAACAAGAGATAGTGTAGCAAAATCATATCACAAAATTTACATATCTCTAAATATATATATATATATATATACTTTATTGGGTTTCATTTAAGTTGTGCTCGCCTCTCTTTTATCATGTAAAACATATCAATGATGGCATATGCACTAAGTGTTTCTACCATCTCCTTTTCTATATACACCACCAGATATTCCCTCAAAAAATCATCTTCAATTCCGCTACGAAGGTTCATTTTCACAATTTTCATGGCTGAAAAAGCTCGTTCTCTTGTTGCGGTAGATGTAAAAAGAGTTAATTCAAGGCGTAATAGTCTATCAACCAAATGATACATTTCTATTTTCCTTGTAGTTACCAATCCTCAGCATAAATCACCAAGAGTAGACAAGTCCTTCAAATCTGGATGAATAGAAAACATCAACCCCATAATGTTGCAGCTCATACTTCAGATGATCTTTTTCTTGCTTTGAAAAATCTTCAGGATAGAGTTTCTCGACTAGATTACAAATATGCTCCACATTGAATGCGTAACACCCCTAACCCGAATCCATCCTCAGAACAGGGTTATAGAGCATTACCGGGGTTTACAAATCAAACAAACGAAAAATGCAAACATTTCATATCATATAACATTCATGTCAAAAACTAATCAAAATCATACATATTGTCCCTTAAACGAGTCTTCGAGGCCCAAAATACGCATTAAAAACAAATCGTGACTAAATTGGAAACCCAAAATTTTTTTCGAAAACATTTAAAATATTCAACACTGCAGAGGTCACAAGGCCGTGTGACTCACATGGGCGTGCACACGGTCAAAAGACATACCCGTGTCTCAGGCCGTGTGGACATTCGAAATAGGAGCACTCAGCCGTGTCCCAGTCCGTGTTCGTGCCCATGTAACTCACTAACTTGTGCCACACAGCCAAGCCACACGGGCCTATGTGTCAGGCTGTGTGAGCATACTAACTTGCTCTCTTTAAAAGATATAGGGGACACACGGCCGTGTCACCTGGCCGTGTGTCACACATGACTGAGACACACGCTCGAGTGGACGAAAATAGGCCATTTTATAAGCCATATATCTCACCCAATTTGGTATCAACCTACAACCAACATTATGCATATCAACAAGCCATAATTAGACATCTAAAACAAGCCAAAATCAAGCTTTAAACATATAATAGCTTCACATACAACCAATGTGCCTTTAAGCACCTCAAATGATAGCTTATTGTTGGAACGCCGGTACCCCCATGGCACAGTAGAAAAATATATATATTCCGGCGATCCAAACCATGGATCGTGCGAGGAACGAATCGGGGTGAAAAAGGTTTCGAAATTACTGAAACTTTAATTTGAGTAGACAGTGAAGCCTCGGCAATGAGAATACTGTTTTGCTTTCGAATCCAAGCCGCAATCTTTATGATCCCGACCTCTACGTAATCCACCCAGTTAACAATGAACGGTAGAAATCCCCAAAACTATTTTCAGAGATATTTTGCTTGACGGCTGCTAGACCTAGTAGCAAAGCTTCGGGTTTGTATATATATTCACTTTTTAGGGTTTTTTTTCCCTTTATATATATATAACTCCCCTTATAATTGGTATGTATATAACGAATTCTTAATTTATTAAATTTTAATCCGAACATAATAATCATAATTAAAATAAATAAATATAATAATGTTTTAACCGAAAATTATAATTACATTAATTATAATAAAGATTTTAGTAAACTATATTTATTTAAATTTATATACGAATCAAATTCATATATTAATAGAATTACGTTCTCCTTATGTGTACAACATCCTTGTACATATAATATGTTCGATATTTGATTGCCCAATTAAATTAATTCTATAATTAATTTAATTCATGTGACAACCAAACACATACCAACTATGTTTTATTCCGTTCATATCAGCCATAGGGTGTGACCCTATAGGTTCTTGTAACGTTAGCAGTAATACTAGAACGATTCTAATGTTACAAACAATGAGTGACAGCTAGCAATACATCATTGCTACCTAAGTTACAAGAAGTCATGATTCAACATAACCTTTTGTGATTAACCTTTCATGCATTAATCCTTAAGTCCTTTATCTCTAGAATGGACACAAGTCATGGAATAATCACACTTGCATAGTCCATCCCATGTTTCTTGATACCTTGAGTAGACTATGATACACAAGTAAGTATGACATCTCATATCAACTTATTTGAGCATGGCCATGCATTTCTAGTCTCACTCAATCAAGTGGCCTAAGATATTACTCCCATTATGTAGGAGGGACTTATCCTATATTGATAAACCATATCCCTCTACATAGATTGTGGTATATCCAATATCAGCCTTTATAAAATAACCAATTACTGTATACGTTTGACTGTATCAAAATATACAGCTCACGATATTGGGATAATGATGATCTCAAGTCTGAGGATCATATACATATTAATCACTATGAGTAATGTTGTGACAATTACATAATAATCCAAGAAACATAGACAATTACATAATAATCCAAGAAACATACTCATAGTGGGCCAGTCCAATATGTTGTTTTCTAACACACATATTCATGCATTGATTCTAACACTCCATATCAATGACAACTCTTTATCATCAATCAACTACACGTTAGTCTTAATGCATTATTGTTGTCCTAGTCAACAATAATACTTGACTAAGGACCTTTTAAGAATAATCATATTATTCTCAAGACATTATTATAACATAGTTTATTTATACACATAGAAAAGAAACTGAAATAATAATGGCAACGTCTTATATTAATAAACATGGTAAATCAAGTATGTTATTACAACCATCTCATGATTTATCTTTGGGCATACTCTTACAATCTCCCACTAGCGCTAATATTAATCACTCATATATCTAATACCAAGTGACTTAGTGTGACGATCATGCTTCTGCTGTGTCAGAGGCTTTGTTAGGGGATCAGCAATGTTATCATCTGTAGGTATTCTACATATCTCTACATCCCTTCGATCGATGATCTCTCGAATAAGATGGTAGTGCCTAAGTATATGTTTGGATTGCTAGTGAGATCTGGGTTCTTTAGCTTGTGCAATGGCTCCAATGTTATCACATTGGAGTTCAATAGCATCTGATATGCTAGGCACAACCCCTAGTCCAGTAATGAAATTCTTGATCCAAACTGTTTCTTTTGCTGTCTCACTGGCTGCAATATACTCGGCCTTTGTTGTAGAATCAGCTACTGTACTTTGCTTTGAACTCTTCTAGCTCACAGCACCACCATTAAGGCAAAACACAAAACCTGATTGCGATCAAGAATCATCCTTGTCGGTTTGGAAGCTAGCATCAGTGTAACCTTTTACACTTAACTCTTCCTCACCTTCATATATTAGGAACGTATCCTTAGTCCTTCTCAAGTACTTAAGGATATTCTTGACTGTGGTCCAGTGACCTTCACTAGGATCTACTTGGTACCCGCTCATCATACTTAATCATATGAGACATCTGGACGGGTACATAACATGGCATACATGATAGATCTAATAGCAGAAGCATATGGAATTTTACTCATGCGTTCTCTCTCTTATAGAGTTGAAGGACACATTTCCTTCGAGAGTGAAATACCATGTCTCATAGGTAGGAATCCTCTCTTAGATTCTTCCATGTTGAACCTTTTCAATACTTTATCTATGTATGTACTTTGGCTTAGACCTAGTAGTCGTCTTGATCTATCTCTATAGATCTTGACTCCTAATATGTAAGTGGTTTCGCCCAAGTCCTTCATAGAAAAACAACTTCCTAATCAAGTATTAATAGATTGCAAGGTAGGTATGTCATTTCCCATGATAAGTATGTCATCCACATACAGTACCAAGAATGTGATAGTGCTCCCACTAACTTTCTTGTAAACACATGACTCATTTTCATTTTTGATAAAACCAAACTCTTTGATTGCATCGTTAAAACGAAGATTCCAACTTCGAGAAGCTTGCTTTAATCCATAAATGGATCTTTGTAGCTTACATATCTTTCTAGCATTCTTTGGATTGACAAAATCTTTAGGTTGTGTCATGTACACATCCTCTTCAAGTTTCTCGTTAAGGAAAGCTGTTTTGACGTCCATCTTCCAGATTTCATAATCATGAAATGCAACTATGGCGACCAAGATCCTGATGGATTTAAACATAGCTACAGGAGAAAAGGTTTCATCATAGTCAATACCATGAATTGGCAAAAACCTTTAGCGACTAATCGCCCCTTGTATGTTTGTATATTACCATCCATGTCGATTTTCTTTTTGAAAACCCATTTGTACCCTATGGGTTTAACCCTTTCGGGTGGGTCAATCAATACATGGAATCCATCTCAGGTCTCATGGCCTCAAGCCATTTTTCAGAGTCTGGGCTCGTCACCACTTCTTGATAAGTTCTAAGCTCATCTTGATCTATAAGAAGTACGTCACCATGCGTTGTAAAGAGAAATCCATATCTCTCAAGTGTATGGCGTTCTCTTAAAGATCTGTGCAGTGGTTGTGTTTCTACAGCAGTTACTTGTTCCTCAATTTCTTGTGGAATTTGCTGTTGTTCTATCTCTGGTTCAGTGGTATCTTGTGATTCTCGAATTTCTTCAAGTTCAATCTTTCTCCCACTTCCTTTTTTAGAAACAAATTCCCTCTCTAGGAAGACACTAGTCCGAGCAACAAACATTTTGCTCTCAATGGGATTAAAGAAATAATATCCTTTGGTTTCTTTCGGATACCCCACAAAAATACACCTTTAAGATTTGGGTTCAAGCTTAGTAGATGCTTGACGTTTAACATAAGCTTCGCAAACCCAAATTTTCATAAAAGACATACTGGGACGTTTCCCAGTCCATATCTTATATGGCGTCTTTTGAATCGATTTAGATGGAACACGATTTAGTGTGAAAGCAACTATTTCAAGTACATGTCCTCAAAAGGAAGTCGGTAGATCAGCATGACTCATCATGGATCGAACCATGTCTAACAGAGTTTGATTTCTTCTCTTAGAAACTCCATTCCATTGAGGAGTACCAGAAGGAGTAAGTTGTGAGACAATCAAACTCTAGGCTCAAATACTCTCCACCTCGATCAGATCGAAGTGTCTTGATAATTTTACCTAGTTGATTTTGTAGTTCATTTTTGAATTCCTTGAACTTTTCAAGGGCCTCAAACTTATGGCGCATGAGATAAACATACCCATATCTACTGAAATCATCAGTGAAAGTAATGAAGTAGTGAAATCCACCTCTGGCCTGTGTATTTATTGGTCCACATACATCAGAATGTGTTAAGCCCAATAAATCACTAGCTCGTTCACTTTTACCAGTAAAATGAGATTTAGTCATTTTTCCCAATAAGCAAGATTCACATACTTCAAATTGTTCAAAAACAAATGAATCCAAGAGACCATCTTTATGGAGTTTGGATATACGTTTCTCACTTATGTGGCCCAAACGACAATGCCAAAGATAAGTTTGATTTGAGTCATTTATTTTAAATCTTTTAGTATTTATGTTGTAAATGGGATTCATTTGATCTAAAATATAGAGGCCATTAATCAATTGTGTCGAACCATAGAAAAAATTATTGAGATAAAAGGAACAACAATTATTCTTAATAATTATCTCAAAACCAATTTTGTCTAAACAAGAAATTGAAATAATGTTTTTAGTCAAACTGGGCATAAAATAACAATCCTTTGAACATAAATAAAGTCCACTAGGCAAAGATAAAGTATATGTTGCCACAGCTAATGCAGCAACTCTTACTTCATTTCCAACTCCTAGGTTCACATCTCCTTTAGCCAAAGTCCAACTCCTTTGTAGTCCCTGTACAGAAGTACAAATATGAGAACCACAACTAGTATCTAATACCCAATAAGTAGTAGTTGATAAATTAATATCAATAACATAAATATCTGAAGCAAAAGTTCCACTTGCCTTGGCCTTCTTGATTTCCTCAAGATAGACAGGGCAGTTCCGCTTTCAATGTCCAGTCACACCACAATGAAAATAGTTTCCTTCCTTAGACACCCCACCTTTAGGTTTCAGTGCAGCCTTTCCTTTTCTAGGATTGGGCCTACCTTTGCCCTTGGGCTTTGTCTGAACTTTGGCCTTTCCCTTGCCCTTGTTGTTACGGACCATCAATATGGGCTTGGGTCCAACCTTTTTCATGTTGCCTTGAAAGATTCAACGTCTTGAGCAATCTGTGGCGAGTCTTGTCAATTTCATTCATATTGAAATTGAGGACAAACTGGCTGTAGCTATCTGAGAACGATTGTAGAATAACATCAGTGGCCAACTCTTGGCTCAATGGAAACCCAAGCTTAAACAGGCTTTCAATATAACCAATCATCTTAAGGACATGAGGTCCTATTGGGCTTCCTTCAGCCAGCTTACATTGGAATAGGGCCTTAGAGATATCAAACCTCTCTTGCTGTGCTTGCCTCTGATAAAGTTCTTTCAGGTGCTCGATCATATCATAAGCAACCATGTCCTCATGTTGCTTTCGAAGCTCAAGATTCATAGTAGCAAGCATAAGACATCCAACGTCTACCATGTCATCGAGATGTTTCTTGTGAGCATCTCTATCAGCCCTCGAGGCATTAGCGGGTGGTTCATTAGGAAGTGGTTGTTCAATGACATATAATTTCCGTTCCTGTTTGAGGACAATCCTCAAGTTACGGAACCAGTCAAGAAAGTTCAAACCATTCAATTTGTCCTTCTCAAGGACCGATCGCAATGAGAGTGTATTATTGTTTGCAGCCATAATATATCTACAACAATAAAATATGCGTGTGAATAATTTTACCAAGTTTATATCAATCATTAAAGGGACTTTATTATATATTCCGGTGATCCAAACCATGGATCCATGTGTAAGGAACGAATCGGGGTGAAAAAGGTTTCGAAATTACCGAAACTTTAATCTGAGTAGACAGTGAAGCCTCGACAATGAGAATACTATTTTGCTTTCGAATCCAAGCCGCAATCTTTATGACCCGATCTCTACGTAATCCACCCAGTTGACAATGAACGTAAGAAATCCCCAAAACTATTTTCAGAGATATTTTGCTTGACGGCTACTAGACCTAGTAGCAAAGCTTCGGGTTTGTATATATATATTCACTTTTTAGGGGTTTTTTCCCTTTATATATATAACTCCCCTTATAATTGGTATGTATAAAACGAATTCTTAATTTATTAAATTTTAATCTGAGCATAATAATCATAATTAAAATAAATAAATATAATAATATTTTAACCGAAAATTATAATTACGTTAATTATAATAAAGATTTCGGTAAACTATATTTATTTAAATTTATATACGAACCAAATTCATATATTAATATAATTATGTTCTCCTTATGTGTACAACATCCTTGTACATATAATATGTTTGATATTTGATTGCCCAATTAATTTAATTCATGTGACAACCAAACACAATACCAACAATATTTTATTCTGTTCATTTCAACCATAGGGTGTGACCCTGTAAGTTCTTGTAATGTTAGCAGTAATACTAGAACGATTCTAATGTTACAAACAATGAGTGGCATCTAGCAATGCATCATTGCTACCTAAGTTATAAGAAGTCATGATTCAACATAACCTTTTGTGATTAACCTTTCATGCATTAATCCTTAAGCCTTTTATCTCTGGAATGGACACAAGTCATAGAATAGTCACACTTGCATAGTCCATCCCATGTTTCTTGATACCTTGAGTAGACTATGATACACAAGTAAGTATGAGATCTCATATCAATTTATTTGAGCATGGCCATGCATTTCTAGTCTCACTCAATCAAGTGGCCTAAGATATTACTCCCATTATGTAGGAGGGACTTATCCTATATTGATCAACCATATCCCTCTACATAGATTATGGTATATCCAATATCAACCTTTATAAAACAACCAGTTATGGTGTACGTTTGGCTGTATCAAAATATACAGCTTATGATGTTGGGATAATGATGATCTCAAGTCTGAGGATCATATACATATTAATCACTATGAGTAATGTTGTGACAATTACATAATAATCCAAGAAACATACTCATAGCGGGTCAGTCCAATATGTTGTTCTCTAACACACATATTCATGCATTGAGTCTGACACTCTATATCAATGACAACTTTTTATCATCAATCAACTACACGTTAGTCTTAATGCATTATTGTTGTCCTAGTCAACAATAATACTTGACTAAGGAATTTTTAAGAATAATCATATTATTCTCAGGACATTATTATAAAACAGTTTATTTATACACAGATAAGAAACTGAAATAATAATGGCAACGCTTTATATTAATAAAAATGGTAAATCAAGTATGTTATTACAACTATCTCATGATTGATCTTTGGGCATACTCTTACACTTATAACATATGCAATCATGTATTCAATATATCTAAATGTAAAACTAACTTATATGCATATTTGTACCCAAAGTTTACAAAGCTAATTTGCATCATTTCAAACCAAGTCACTTACCTACCAAAACATACCATTTGGTGCCAAAATGTATTTCAAATGCTAACATATTTAGATATTTAGCCCTTACATATCAAGGTACCAATTCATGATCAATTCATCACATCTCAAACACATGTATAAAATGCACATTTAGCTAACATTTTACCTTTCACTATACAACCATAGACCAAACCACACATCAACCATAGAAGGCAAATATGCACAAACCAAAATGTGCCAAAACATAAGCCAAATAAGTGGCTAATCTCAACAAAATACATATAGGCTAACAATAGCCAAAACAACCCATACTTGTCATTATAACCGAAAAATAACCAACCAAAAGTACCGAATGAGCCAATGGATAGTGTGATATAGCTCCGACAAGCTTCCAACCCGAACGACCTTTTGAATCACTATAAAACACGAAAAATAACACAGAGTAAGCATTTAAGCTTAGTAAGTTCGTAAAACACAGAATTTAACTTACCATTTAACCACAATTTAGGTAAGTAAACATAGCATATCCCAAACAATTTTTCCAAAAGCCTAAACACATGTTCACCAACATATTAGCCATGTAAATCACATATAAGATCCAATACACATGGATGAATTCGACAAGTAATCACATTTTATGTACATGTATTATACATTTCATATATTAATGTACCATGTAACATCACTTTCATGTATTTCATGTAAATACCTATAATAGTTCATATCGGACTCATATAATCTCGTAATAGAACTTGCCCATTGAACCATTTAAAATATTTTTGAATACGCGGTAGTACACACGAGGTGTACTAAACTGTAATCCGTCAATTCCTATACATGTACGCTTATACGAGCTCTAAATTGGTATGCTCTTACAAGATGTAAATGGTAAGCTTCTCTGAGCTGAATAATGGTAAGCTCATGTGAGCTAAGAATCGGTAAGCTCATACGAGCTGAAATCGATAACCTTAATGACATGTCATTTGTAACAACCTGATTTTGGTTCTAGTTGGAACAGTGGTTTCGGGACCACAAATCTGACATATAAAAATGTGTTTTTATTATATTTTTATGGTATACATTTTTATGGAATTATTTTGTAAAAAATTTGTTTGAAAATTTTGAAGTTTGGGCACTCAATTTAGTCAAAAGGACTAAATTGTAAAAAGTGCAAAAGTTGAGTTCTACATGCTAGAGGTGTCTAATTGTTATGAAAATTTAAATTGAAGGTCTTTATATGGTAATTAGACCATTGGTTAAGTTTTTGGATAAAAATGGACATGGTTAGGCATGTTTCCAAAGTTTTTCATTAAGGGTATTTTGGTCATTTAGTTATTAAAATGAATTAAAAACAAAATTAAAAGCCAATTTTTGTCCATCTTCAACACCTTGGTCGAATTTCACATGAGGAAGACATAGCTAGGGTTTTTCAAGCTTCCAAGCTCGATTGTAAGTCTATTTTAGCCCCGTTTTTAATGTTATTTACATTTTTAAGATCCTCGTAGCTCAGTTTACCTATTTCTAGCAATATTTTGAGCTAGGGTTTATATTTAAAAATTTACCCATGGATTAAATGCATGTATTTTGATGTTTTATCAAAGAATATGAATGTTTGGAGTGTGATAAACAACTTTTACTAAGTGATTTTTGATGAAATTGCATAAAAGGACTAGTTTGTACAAGTTGTAAAATGTGTGTAAGTGTGTGATTTAGTGTAAATTGTGGACTGCTATAGTTATGAAAATGGTTCGTCTAGGCCTAAAATACAAGTAAATTGAATAAAAATTATTTTTCAAGCCTAGGGGCAAAATCGTAATTTTGTGAAACTTTAGGGGCAAAATTATAAATTTTGCATAGGATGTTTTTGGGTTAATTTGAATAACGTGAGAATTTTAATAAGTCAAATGTGTTATTATAGACCAAGAAAGATGTGGAATCGACCTTGATTGTGGAAAGGAAAAGATTGTTGACTAAATTGCAAAATTTCTATATTTTGCACCGAGGTAAGTTTGTATGTAATTAATATTTTCATTATTTTTATGTTATTATATTTTGTTATTATATGAGATGTGACTACCTATAGAATGATCTATTGAAACTACAAATCGAAATTGACTAAGAACGAGTTTGTAAAATGTTGAAAGGTAAAGAATTTCCCGATTGAACCTTCAGAATAGAAAAGATACAAATGATCCATTGTGAGATCACGTGTGTAGTACTAAGTGCAGGCTACTACATGTACCAGAAGTTAAGTCACGTGTGTAGTACTAACTGCAGGCTACTACGTATACCAGATTGATAGGTCGCATGTGTAGTACTAAGTGCGGGCTACTATGCGTACCCATTAACTTCGATCACGTGTGTAGTATTAAGTGCAGAATTCTAAGTGTATAAGATGGTTAAGTCATGTGTGTAGTATTGAGTGCAGGCTACTACTGTACCAGATTGATAGGTCGCATGTGTAGTACTAAGTACAGGCTACTATGCGTACCAGAGAGTTTCAGTTACAAGGGTGGTATATGTACAGGCCACCGGGTATCTGTTATTATTCCAATGAGTTCAACGGGAAATTTACTAAGTGAAAATACATATGTACATGACCATGTGATGATTAAGTGCAGGTATATCGATGTGAAAAGTTGTGAGCAATGTGCTCGATAGTTGAGCGAATCTTTTGGTAAGATAAAATGGAGTAAGTGAAATTATGTAAAAGTGAAATTTTGTAATAAAACAGTTTTGGACAGAAACAGTTGTGCGAATTTGAAAAATCACCAAAAATGGTAGAACTTGAATTAGAGGTTGAATAAGATATGAAATTAAATCTTAATGAGTCTATTTTCTCATAAAAGAAACGGTGAAAGCAAAAGAATTTCATATTCTGTGATAATAGGATTTTTGTGAGACAGGGTTAGAATAATTTTGGAATCCCCTATTCTAACTTGGGAAAATAATTAAAAATTGTACAAACATAATTATGGGTCATAATTTGCATTATTAAAATCCTTAATGAGCCTATTTTCAAGAGAAATTGATAGGGACAACATCTGAGATCTGTACTATGAGATAAATAATTTTTAGTGAAGAGAGGTTGGAATTGTCAGATAGTGAAATAGGGGTAACTTCAATGAATAAAATGTACTAATTGGATAAACAAAAATTGTAAAAATTTTATGATAAGAAAATTTATGAGTCTAGTTTCTGGAAAAATTATCGGTTCTCAATTTGGAGTCTCGTACTATGAGATAAATAATTTTTAGTAAAGAGAGGTCAGAACTGTCAGACAGTGAAACTAGGGTAACTTCAATTTATAAACTGTACTAATTGGCTAAACAAAAAATTCTAAAAATTTTATGGTAAGAATATATGTGAGTCTAGTTTATATAAAAATTAACAGATCTTAAATTGGAGTTCCGTAGCTCTAGGTATAAATAATTTAGTGACTGTGACTCAAGAAAATAACTTAATCTGAAAATGAGTAATTGTACAAATATAATTGTTTTACTTTGAGAATCATGTTGACAAATTGTTTATTATTTACGTACGTACTTACTAAGCCTTATACTTACTCTCTTTTGTTTCCTTTGTCTTATAGTGTCACAAAGCTAGCTCGGGGTTCGAAGATCGTTGGAGATCCATTCACACTATCAACACTCTTTTGGTATTTTGAAAACAATATTTTGGGATTATGGCATGTATAGAGGACTTGGTTATTTTGTTATATGTCATAATTAGTTTGGCTTAAAATGTTGGTCTTCAATATTTAATAACTCCATTTGTATAAGGCCATTTGTATTGACTAATATTGTTCAAGTTATAGGGTATGGTGATGCATGATTACGTTTGAAAATCTAATTGTTTTAAAAAAAATTATGTCACGGTTTCGTTTGATTGCATGTGTCATTTTTCGGTAATGTCTTGTACCCTGTTTCGGCATGGAACATGGGTAAAGGACGTTACATCATTTGTATCCTACGAATTCTTAAGGTTCAAATGGGGCTCTGTAGTCGTATGTTGTCGGATATGCGATCAGTAATTATACATAGCAATTATACAATCTATATACATATATTTCAATTAAAGCATATAAATACATAATTTAATTACACGAACGTTTAAAATTATTTCAAATTACAAAATTGTCAAACCATTATCATCCACTAACTCATTAATGGAATAATTACCATATAAGGACCTCACTTTTAAGTTTCATAGCTATTTAATACCTTTGGCTATTAGAAATCAACTTTTGCACTTTAAGCGATTTAGTCTTTTTTATCAAATTGAACATGTAAATGGTAAAATTTCTTAACGAAATTTTTATACAGTATTTCTATCATTCTTTAGACCATGAATAATAAAATAATTTTTTTGACCTTAAATTTATGGTCTTAAAACCACTATTTTGATTTCACTAAAAATGAGTTGTTAAAGAATGACTAATTACCATCTCTAGGACTCAAGGCTGCACTCAAAATGAGAAGCTCTGTAGCTTGTTCACTAAATCCGCTGTCCAACTCTTACAATTGTTGATCCATTACAGCTGTAAATATTTCTACTCGGTAATGATGTACCGTTGTTACAATCTTTTTTTTTGTCTTTCTTGTTGCTATAGAGATTTAAGTACATCAAAATAAGGAGCGAGCTTGTCCGAAATCACAATGACATACTGCTCACAAAATTCTTTCACATTCTACAACAAAATCTCCCAACCATCATTTCTTAAATTCTAAAAAAAAGTATTTGTAGTGGAACCAAGTGCATAGCATTTACAATATCCTGGATTTTCTATTGTAGTGCTTGAAAACGTCCATTAGTAATGGCCATAATCTCCTTAACCTCATGTAAGGTAAACACAAATTCAAATGACATCAAAAATTTGATTGCATTAAGAGCATCTTTGTCTTAAGCAAGCATTGCTTCTTGAGCAGCTATGTCAGTAAGAACTTCTCGAGTAGCACCATACATCCTTAGTAAACTGCATATTGATTTGTAATAATAGCTCCATCTAGTATCCCCAAGCCATTGTAATGTTCCAATTTGATTAACACCTTTTCCTATCTCAAGCTCTTCAATCTTGATTAAATGCTCTAGTTCTGCAATTTGATTGGCTTGCAATTCATCATGATGTTTAGAAGAACTTGTAATAGCATTACAATAAAAAACAAATGTAACAACCCGATTTTTAGTGGTGACAGAATAGTAGTTTTAGGACCATAAATTTCTATCATGTTGACTCATAATTATTATTTTTAGAATATTTATGGAGTCATTAGAGTTGTATTAAAATTTGGTTAAGAAATTTTAATGTTTAGATAGTTAATTAAGGAAAAAGAACTAAATTGAAAAAGATACAAAACTTAGTAAATCTTGAATTCTGTTGATTTGATAGCACAATTATTAATGAAAAGGGACTAAAGCAACAATTAGTCTATAAATTTATTGATGGACAATAATAGGCTTTTAAATTGTTAGTTTATAATGTTATAATTAAGGGTAAATATGTAATTTAGTAAATTAATTAAAGTTTAATAAAACAAAAGGCAAATTTCTATAATCTTTTCCATGTTTCCACTGAAAATCAAAAGGAAACTTCCATTTTTGAAGCTTCAAACTCGGCTAAGCATAAAAGCTTTTCATGTAAGTGAAATTCATACCCGTTGCTTGTAATTTTTATGTTTTTGAGATTGTTGCAACTAGGTCTAGAAAGCCCTACCTTCGTTTTTTTAATCTGTTAAAAATTTTAGAAGTTTCCATTGATGAATCTTGAATTTTTTTATGATAACCATGTATTTGAAGCTTTGGTTGTATTATTTGATGATTTTGTGAAGTGATTTTTGTTAGATTTTGATTTTAGGATTAAACTGTAAAAATGTCAAATTTTAGGGTTTGATATTGAATTTTATATTTATTAGAGACTATTTTAGGGCCTAGTATATTCGACTAGGATATTGACTTGAGAAAAATGGTTAATTTGATGAATTTTGTGTTAAGGGAATAATTTACAAAAGTTGTAAAAGTTAGGGGTAATTGTGTAAATTTGAAAAATAAAAGGGTATATAATGTAAAGTGCATTGGAAGGTGAAATGTAAGCTAATAATTGAAGAATTTTATATTTTAGATCAAGATCCAGTTGATCCTCGTGGAAACGAAAAAATTACAGAATAGTCCCTAAGCTTCTTCAACTACTACAGTTCAGTCCACGTAAGTTCGTGTAGTTCAAAACTTAACATCTTTATGGAATGTTTGATGATAATATGTAATGTGAAAGTTATATTTGATTATCAATGATAAAATTTATTTGAGGAAAAATTGTTGAAATTCTATACTTGGATCGAATTAAACGGGGGATAGAGTATAATCGAGATATGGTGTGTTATGGGGGATTGGAGTGGAGACGATTGTGGAGTGATATATATATGTTTTCTGAGTAAACTGAGGTTCAACATTTGTTGTGAAATCTCATGTTATACTCTTTGTTTTGGTGTGTTTCATTGGACTAGCTATTTGGAGCCATTGCTGTGTTTCGGATGGATTAGCTCTTATGAGAAGTTGGTGTGTTTTGGTTGGATTGTCAATGTAGTTTATCCATAAGTCGTTCATCGAATTGTAAATCTTGGTAAGGTAACTTGTTCAGTGATTTTGATGGATTTGTTGTATATTTAAGTTTTGAATTGAATTTTTACGATTCACCAGATGAGATTGTGGATGACAGAGAACACATTTTATTGTATTATTTTTATTTGATTTTTTGTAAATACTTTGGTAAGATTTATCGTTTTAATATGTCAAACTTACTAAGCTTCATTGAGCTTACTTGTGTTATTTTCTATTCTTGTAGATATTTTGAAGGTTGGACAGTCAGATCGGCACTCAAGTCACACTATCCATATATTTCGGTAGTTTTTGGAATGTTCATTTTGGATTATATGGCATGTAATAGGATTTTGTGTCATTACTATTGTTTTGGATATGTAAAATTTAAGTATGACCTTAACTGCAAATAATTAATTTATATGATATATATGTGTGAATGAGGTAAGATGTTTTAATGCAAATATGAATGGTATGTGTTAATGTAATGTTGTGTTTGAGGTACTTATGATAGGTACATTAGTTAGGTGTTAGATTTGGTGAATTGATAAGCTGTGATTGATGTTTCATTTTGATGTATAATTGTATATACTTGTGGTATCAATAAGGATACATTGGTTAGGCACTTAGGATGTTGATTTGGCATGTTTTTGGCTTGTACAATGTCACTTTGAATAGGTCTTTTGGCTGGTAAGTGAATTACTTAGTGTCCAAGTAAGCTTGAAATGGTAAACTTATTGTTTAAGGTTCATTTTGGGCCCACACAGCTTGAGACACGGATGTGTGACTCAATCATGTAAGACACACGGCCTAGCGATACGGCTGTGTGTCATCTGATAAGTTCTTTGGGGTGCAAGTCAGTAAGTTACACGACCTAGCACACGACCTGGCACACGGGCATGTGACATGGCCGTGTGACCCTACTTAGAGAGTTACATGGGTGAGGACACGAGCTGGGACACGACCGTGTGACCTTACTTAGAGAGTTACACGGGTGAGGACACGAGCTGGGACACGGCCGTGTGTCCCTAGTTCAAAGGTTACATGGCCTGAGACATAGGTGTGTTCCTAGTCGTGTGAGGCACACGGCCTGGCCACACGGCCTTGTGACCCTTGTATTCAAATTTTTGTAACTTTTTCCTAGACTTTCCAAATGATTTCGATTTAGTCCCGAATTGTTTATAAGATGTTTCTTGGACCTCGAGGGATCAATATAGGGACGGTGTATGTATGTATGAATGGTTTATGTTATGTTTATGATATTGAATAAAATTAAGTTTAAATGTTTCGATTGTACGGTAATGCTTCGTAACCCTGATCCAGCGATTGTAACACCCTTTACTCGAATCTGATGTTGGAACAGGGTACGAGGCATTACCAGACTAAAATGTACTCAGCATTCAAATTCGGGCTAGAAAATTTCTTTCGAGTCAAAACTAATCATACACATGCATAATGTCCCTTATATGGGCCTACGAGGCCCAAAACATGCATTAGGGGATGGTTTGGGACCAAACCAGAAACTCTGGAAAACTTAGGAAATTTTTCTTCAAAACAAGGTCACATGTCTGTGTGAGACAGGGGACACGCCCGTGTCCTCAGACCATGTAACTCTCTATTTATGATGTCAGTACCAAAATAAGGTGTGGCCAGACCGTGTGGTCAAATAAAAATAAATGATTTTCATAAAAATGGTACAGACTTCACACGACCAAAATACACACCCGTATGGGTAACACGACCAAGAAACATACCCGTGTCTTAGCCCGTGTGTTTACTACTGAGCATTCTCTTTTTACATAATTAAGGTGCAGGGGACACATGGCTGGATTACACGCCCATGGGGCAGATCGTGTGTCATACACGGCCTAGACACATGCCTATGTGTCTAACCGTGTGGACAATTTTGAAGCTATTTTCCAAGCCAATTTCCACCCTTAAACACCCACTTACTTATAAATTTTCTTTTAGCAAGCAACCAGGCACATTTAGCTACTCAAACACTCATAATCATGATTAAATTATGGCCACAATGTTACCTAGCATAATCTCAAATTACATAATCCTTTCTAATCTTTCTACACCACATTTTATGTCTACTAGATTTAATATCCTCCTTTCCAATTTTACACATTTATGCTATGTTTATGGTCATACCAATTGGTTTCAAATTATTCATCAACTAAACATATCAATCATCACATCTACCATTCACAATCAACCATATCAACATAAACATATTGCATGCATGCATGATTTAAATAGGGTTACAACCCCATAATCAATATGAGTCACTTCTCATGGCCATATACAAATGATCAATCACTATCATAAGCCAACACATTTGGCTGACCCTATATAACATATAACAAAATAACCAAGTTCCTATAGATGCCATACTTAAGACGTTAAAACTAATAATACCCAAATATTTAGTTGATAGTGTGACTGAGATCTCCAACGTTCCATGATCCCTAAGTTAGCTTGGCAAATCTATAAGAAAAGGGAAAGGAAAAGGAGTAAGCATATAGCTTAGTAAGTTTGCATGTAATTAACAACAATATTACCCATACAATGATGCACTCAAAGCATGTTATAATTCACCACAATGTTTTCATGTATCATATTCATATTGTAAATCATGACTTTAACATAATAAGCTACAGGGTCCCATAATCATATCTTATTCTTTTTGTTTTATTAAAAATCTCTTGAGCATGATTTCACATATGCATCATACACTGAGCTTAATTCTCATTAGTTCCGAGTACATACTTGTACTTTTTCATAACAAAAGCACTTACTTACTCGTCTTTGACATGCGTCACTGGCTTACCCGTTGAACCACTTAGAATACCAAAGGATACTCGGGATATCTCATATATATCATGCGATGCCAATGCCATATCCCAAATATGGTCTTATACGGGACCTCATATGACACCGATGCTAGGTCCCAGACATGGTCTTATACAGGGTCTCATACAATGCCGATGCTAAGTCCCAGACGTGGTCTTATATGGGATCACATCATGGTGCTGATACCATGTCCCAGGCATGGTCTTCTACAGGACCTTGTATAGATGCCGATGCCATGTCCTAGATATGGTCTTATACGGGATCATAATAACCCTAATGTCATGAAATTTGTATCTTAATTATTCCTAAGGTTCAACCAGGATTTTCTCGTTAACACGTCTTCATCGAACTTGTCCAAAGGACCATACATATATCTCATTATGGCAAATAAGCCCATGCTTTCTCATAATATCATGGTAACAAAAATCACATTTAATTTATCAAAATAACATTTCATAAAATGTTAAGCATTAAATCACATAATGACCAAATATTGAATTAATTACACACAAACTTACCTCGGTACCAAAATGTGACTAATTATTCGATTTAGTCCTCGACCTTGTTCTTTCCTCGGTTTAGGTTCGAACTTCGTTTTACATGATCTATAATAGCAAATTCACTTATTTAATTATCACATTATTCAAATCATTCCATAATTCATACTTTGGAAAATTTATAGTTTTGCCTCTAATTTTCACATATTTGCAATTTAGTCCCTAGGCTCGTAAAATGAAATGTACTCATTTTCCTCAAGACCCAAGCCTAACCGAACCTTATACTAACTCATAACAGCCCACATTTTTCTTTAAATCACATTTCTACTACCAATTTTCCATCTTTTACAACTAAGTCCTCTTTAGGTATTTTCATGCAAAATCACTTTACAAAAGATGTTTATCACACATCATACTTTCATATTCTTTCATTAAACATAAAAAAACATGTATGTCATACATGGGTTAAATTTCATACATGAACCCTAGCTTAATTAAAGGGTAGAAATGGCTAAATCGGTTGATAGTAACTTCAAAAATACAAAAAAATTAAAAACCGGGCTTGGGAGCGCTTACTTTTGAGCTTGAAAGTGAAAAAAACCCTAGCTATGGAGGCTTGTAAATTTCAGAAATGGGAGAAGAAGATGGACACCAATTTTGACTTATTTTCCCCTTTTATTCTTTAATTTAATCAAATGACCAAAATGCCCTTTTTACTAAACTTTCAATTTTTCTCCATGTATGCCCATTTTTGTCCAAAATTTTAGAACTTGGTCAAATTTATATTTAGGGACCTCTAATTAATAATATAATTCAATTTCATGCTAAAAGCTTCTAGAACTCAAGTTTTGC
The DNA here is from genome assembly GCA_025698465.1 of Gossypium longicalyx. Classification (NCBI taxonomy): domain Eukaryota; kingdom Viridiplantae; phylum Streptophyta; class Magnoliopsida; order Malvales; family Malvaceae; genus Gossypium; species Gossypium longicalyx. The sequence continues at coordinate 56,259,304 of CM046996.1, forward strand.
AACTTATTCAATTTGGTCCCTAAAATCAAATTGGACACATTAGGCATAGAATTTCTTCATGAAATTTTTTTACACAAACATATAATCATGTCATGGACCATCAAACAATCATAAAATATTTATTTATATCTCGAATTTGTGGTCTCAAAACCACTGTTCCGACTAGACCCTAATTCGGGATGTTACAGCGATAGATACAGGTTAGGGGTGTTACAATAAATGTTGAAAGGAAGTATGAATCTAAGGCACTTCCCTTACTGCAAAAACAAGTGCTAGTTGTAATTGGTGAGTCAAGAAATGAATATAATAAGCATAAGACAACCTTGCAACCCATTCTATTCCTCACACATTTTACTAGCTCTATCATACCCTTGACCTCTTAGGTTATGGAGACTAAGATTATGATGGGACAAAACAACACAAATCTCAATTTTTAAAGTTAAGGAAGTTGTGTCCTTAACATGGACTAAATCCAAGAAACGCTCTCTTACAGACCCTTGTTTGTCAACATATCTCACCACTATTGCCATATGCACTTTTTAGAAATTTCTTTAGATTCATCCACAATTAGGCAAAACTTCACATAACCAATCTCTTTATGAATTAGACTTTGCACTTTCCTAGAAAATACTTGTAATGTCTCTTTATGGATTTTGGGTTATGTATATTTGACATTTTTGGTGCATTTTCCAAAATAACTGCATCTACAAATTTATTATATGATGCCAAAAGTTTCAACATCTCTAAAAAATTTCCTTTGTTTCTCGACTTGGAATGATTAGTATGCCCTCTAAATGCATATGATTGGAATGTTAACTACCTAACTGCATCTATTGATGTTTGAAGACATAACCTATTTCGTACAATTTCTTTTGCATTTTATTTCTGTAACAACCCAGTTTTAGCTAAATCGAAACAGTGGTTTCGGAACCATAAATTTGAGATCATACAATTGTTTTAATATTACTTTTGGTGTTTACAGCATGTTATTTGATATACATGAAAATTTCATGATTTAATTTTACCGATTGGTTAGTTAATTTAATTAAAAGACTGAATCGCGTAAAATAAAAACTGGCATACTAATCGTTTAAGTGCTTATTTGCAATGATTTATTTAATTAGATGTCTTTATAATGTTATTTGACTAAGATTAGAGTAAGTGGACATTAATGGACGACCATTAATTAATTTATAAGTTAAATAAACATGGGTAAAATGGTAAATTATGTATTAATGTTAATAAATTAAAATAAAAAAAAAGGTTAGTGGAGTGTTCATCTTTGTTTGTCGAAATTTGAAGAAGAAGGAAGACAACCATGGCTATTTAGGGTTCAGCCATTTGAAGCTTCAATTGGTATGTGATTTTTGTTCGGTTTTTGATGATTTTTACGTTTTTGAGATCGTTGCTTCATATATTAGCTAGCCCATGCTTTAATTTTTGGATTTGATGATGAATTTGTGAAATACCATTGATGAATATTCAAGCTTTTTGTTGTTTGATGATGAAAAATAAATATTTGTTGTTAGATTTTCATAGTTTATTAAGTGATTTTTGATAAAAATGCTTATTAAGGATTAAATTGTGAAATTTGTAAATTGAGGGGTTAAAATGTAAAATAAATGGAATTAATAGGCTGCTAGGGACCTAGGGAAGATTCAACCATGCTTGGATTTGATGAAATTTTGTGTATTTTGTGTTGTTTTGAAATAGGCACTAAATTGTGAAAATATGAAATGTTAGGGGCTAAAGTGAAAAATGCCCATTTATGTGTTTTTGGGTGAAATTGAATGAATGTGCGATTAAATAAGTTAAATTTGAATTTATTTAGATCAAGAAAGAAAGAAATTGGATTTGGATCGAGGGAAGTCGAAAGTTGTTGAATAGTTGTTTCGATCCATTCGTTTCCGTACGAGGTAAGTTCATATGCAAATAAATGTTTTTAAATTTAAATGTATATATTGCCAAATTGAATTGTAAATTTATATATGTTACCAAATTGAATTGAGCATTGGAGGACTTGTTTCGAGCATGAATTGATTGAGTTACGAAGTTGAAATCCCCGTATGAACCTTAGGAATAGTATAGGATACTGATGTCATGACATTAGGACTTCTGAGGTGTGATTTCCTGTAAGACCATGTCTAGGACATTGGCATCGATATGACATTATGTGTAAGATCCTATCTAGGACAGAAGCATTGATATGTGATAACATGGAAGACCATATCTGGGATATGGCATTGCATGTGATATATTTGTTTCCGAGTATCCTTAATGATTTTGAATGGTTCAACAGGCAATATCAAAATGAGACCGAATGTGAATTTGAGCTAAATGACTCAAGTACGTATGACGTTTGTATGTTCATTGAAAAATAAGGTAAGTGAAGTTACTTAACGTGGCAATATGGATTATATGAGAAAAATGATTGTATATGTGTATGAGATTAGTTAAATATGGCGTATTCGAATTGAATTATTAATGTTCTTGTGATGATTTATTTGTTTATGGCTTACTAAGCTTTCAAAGCTTACCTTGTATGTTCTTTCATTGTTTTATAGATATATAAAGCTAGCTCGAGCTGGGGATCGTCAAGAATCATCGTCACATTATCAATCGCTATTTCAGTACTTTGAAAGCTTGTACTTATTTTTGAGTTGTGTATAAATAGCCATGCAAAAATAGCTTGATAATGATGTTAATGTTTGTGAATAATCGGCCTTGTTAATTAGCTCATTTTGGGAAGTTTGTTTGATGGTATATTTTGCATTTATGGATAGTTACAATTTGGTTTGAGTGATGGTAATGTGGTTAATTATTCTGTTAGATGTTAATGTTGGTATGTGTTCATATTTGCTATGTAATGACTATGCTATGCCATGTGAATTTGGCTATTTGGTATGGCTTATTAATGACTTATGTTTTGATGTATAAATTGCCTTGTAAATTAGTTTGTGAATGATGAAAATTGCTTTGGTCATTTAGTGAGATAAATTATGATATATGATATATATTTATATTCGGGTAATGATAGGTAAAATAAATACATATGCCTATGACATGTTTGTTTATGGTTCGATATTTAAAGGTCAAGTTGTTGGTTTAATGCTTGAGTACGAAATGTGTTATATATGTGGTTGTATATTCAGTTACGGTATTTGGCTCATTTTGATAAGTATGAGATTTTGGTATATGGTATATATATATGTTTTGCTAAGGCCTTATGCATTTGGCCAAATTATTAGGGATGTCTTGTTGATTATATAATTGATTATGTGAAGAATGAAATTGGTATAATTGGTATAAGATTTAGTTACGATTTTGGTATAATTCGATTTGGCATTTTTGTTTAGTTTTAGTAGTTGCTAATTTTGTGAGATTAACATGTGAGTTTGGCATGTTCTGTTTAGGCGAAATGTATTTAGAAATGGTTAATGTTGTTATGGTGAGATGAGCACAGATTTGTAATGTACAAAAAAAAAATTTGAGTATTGGGTGATTTTTGCTAAGGTCTCATGTATGGATGATTATTAAGCCGTATAATATGGTTTGTTTTGTCTTAATATGCGGATGTGCATAGGTATATATAAATGGTACATTGGTAATTAGTTAATAAAATGGATGTATACAAATGGATGTCTTGATATATGCTCGGTATATGAAATGAAATATGTTTGATTATAATTTAGGTATTCGAATGCCATGAAATTGATGGACATATGCTTTGAACATTGAATTTATGAAGCGTAAGAAATATGGTATTAATCATCAAAGGGCATTTCTTGCATACTTTGTCAACTAATACATGTTTGCTTAATGGGTTCGACACCTTAATCACATATTCAGTAAACTCTATAGGTAATTCTTTACTAGATACCAATTCTATGCAAAATACGAATGGGTTGATCCTGGGTCAATCAAATCAACAACATGAATATCATAAAGAGAGAATGTACCCGTAATGACATCAGGAGCTGAGGCTTCTTCTCTAGCTCGTATGGCAAAAGTTCTTACCGGGGCTCAAGTCTCTAATTTTGCAGTGAAGTCCCTTGCAACACTACAGCCACCACTGGCACTTCCGGGATATCTTGGAAGCCTACCTCGAGAGATAGGAGCACCCAATTTTGGGGTTGGCTCAACCTCTTTGTCAACCGTTCCGGGCAATCCTTAAGAAAACGGTTAAGAGAACCAAATACATAGCATGCCCCGCTCCTCATCTGGCACTCTCCAAAGTGAAACTTATTACAACTATTACACCGTAGCTTTTGGTTTCCCACACTCCCCACACTAGTTGCCATGAGAGATGAAGACCGCGGATTGGGGCACTTAGAGCTTCTTACTTTACTCGAATGTCCCACTGATGAATTGGAGTGTTCTTGATGACTTCTCGACTTCTTTGTGGGAGATGTATATATCTTTCCCATGAATCTCTTACTCGGGACCCGTGCTTTCCTCTCCGCTTGTTTCTTTTCATTACCCAGCTCTTCAGCTTTCTTAGCTCTACCGACCAACACAGCGAACTCTTTTATCTCAAGGATCCCAATCAATAATTTAAGATCCTCATTTAATCCTTCTTCGAAGCGTTTGCACATTTTTGCTTTAGTCTGAACCCACTTTCGAGCATACTCGTTTAGCCGGACAAATTCCCGTTTGTATTCTGACACAATCCATTCCCCTTGCTTGAGCTCCAAAAATTCCTTTCTCTTCAGATCCAAGAACCTTTGGCTTACATATATATTTTTTTAAATTCAGCCTAAAAGAACTCTCATTTAATATTCTCTCTCGGTACCACTGAGGATATAGTTTTCCACCAGTTGTATGTAGTGTCTTTCAGTTGGGATACCACGCACTTCAAGCATTCCTCGAGAGTACACGACAACTCGTCGAGAACTCGCACAGTGTTCTCAAGCCAGAATTCAGCTCGTTCCGGATCATCGTCAATTATGGCCCTAAACTCTTTAGCCCCATATTTTCTAAGTTTATCCACTAGAGCTTTACTAATTCTTACCGATGCAATACCTTGTGGTACTTCTTCAGATTGTGTAGGAGGTGGGGGAGGTCGTGGTATAGCAGGGTTGGTTCTCAAGTACTCACCAAACCATTCATCTATTATTTCGAAAAAGGCTTCCTTTGCCTCTTCTTGACCCCTAGACATGGGCCTCCTACTACTAGACGTGGCTCGCTATACGGAAGCTTTAGCATGGCTTTTAACTTCCTCGGACTCATCTCGAGCTTGGCTGAAAGATATTCACTATATACAAATACATTTAAACAATTAGGAGGTATCACACTATCATAACTTGTATAATAGCATTTATAGCTAGACTTGATACATGCTACGTTAATTCGAGAATCGGCTAAACCGTAGTTCTGATACTACTAAATGTAACACCCCTTACCCGTATCCGAAGCCAGGACAGGGTACGAGGCATTACCAAAAACATACACAAATATTCATACAAAATCGGGCTATAAAATTTCTTTGAAATCAAAATTCAATCATACACAAGAATAATATCCCTTATATGGGCCTACGAGGCCCAAAACATGCATTGGGGATGATTCGAGACCCAACTGGAAACTTTGGAAAATTCTCTTTAATACAGAGTCACACGCCCATGTGAAATAGGGGACACGCCCGTGTACTCTGGACATTCCCGTGCCCTTAGGCCGTGTAACTCTCTGATTATGTCGTCATCACTAAAATAAGGTCACACGGTCGTATCACACGCCCGTGTGGCCAGACCGTGTGGTTAATTAAAAATTAAATGAAACGGGGTAAGCATTACATGCTTAGTAAGTTTGTACAACGGAAAGGAAACTTATTGGTCATTTTAAACACATAACCTCAATAAGCCATACTATCCATCAATCATAGATAATTTTCCCTAAACACATGCACTCAATCAACAAGTTAGTCACAATTATTCCAAAATGCATGGATGAACTCATCATAACATATACACATTCTATTCCATGTTTCTCATGTCTTTTATTTACATTTTAATTATTGAATTCCCGATGGATATTTCATCCCGTAGTACACTCTAGGTGTACTATTTTATTATCCATCAATTCATATACAATAGTACCTCTTTGGTACCTTCTCGAGCCAAATATCCTACAGTGGAATTACCAGTCTAGCCTAAATTCTAGCTGCACCATATACTCTAAGGGCTTTGTCGAATTACCAGTCCAGGCTTAATCTTTATGTGACAAAGAATTTCCTATAGTGTCTGATCTGGATTACCAGTCCAAGCTAAATCCAATCAATTAGGATTACCAGTCCAAGCTAAATCCTAATTGAAACATATACTCAAAAGGCTCATTTTAGGATTACTCGTCCGGTCTAAATCCTTTTCGTAACGAGATCAATGGATTACCCGTCCGGGCTAAATTCTTTCTACAACATATGCAGGATCCCGTTTCACATAAGAAATAACCTATCCATTGGAATTCGGTATTCAAACAGATTACAACCCTTTTTTAATCAATTCCGGGATTATGAACATTTTCAAACAATTTAATACTCTTACATTACATATTCAATTCAACACAACAATTAAAATCAACCTATTTACATATTCGATTTAGTTACACGAACTTACTTGAATGATGTTTCGGGTTTAAATTTCGACTATTCCAAAACCTTTTATTTTCCACGGTTTACTTTCGAGATTGGTCTTTCCGAGTATATATAAGCAAATTAAACTATTAATTTATCACATTTCTCAATTTTAGCCCAAAATTCACTTTATGGTAAAATTACCTTTTTACCCCTAACTTTACACATTTTTACATTTTGGTCCCTAGGCTCGTAAGATGAAATGTTTGCATTCTCTTATTTATCCAAGCCTAGCCGAACCTATGTCATGCTCATATCAGCCCACATTTTTCTTTATTTCATATTTCTACTACTCATCTTTACACCTTTTACAAACAAGTCTTTTTTAGGTGTTTTCACTAAAAACCACTTAGTAAAAGATGTTCATCACACCTCAAACTTTCATAATCTTCCATTAATCATCAAAGAACATGCATGTCACATATGGGTAAGTTTTTGAACATAAACCCTAGCTCAAAGTATGGGTAGAAATAGATAGATTAAGCTTCAAGGATCTCAAAAATGCAAAGAACATTAAAAACGGGGCTAGGGAGCACTTAGAATCAAGCTTGGAAATGTTGAAAACCCTAGATATGGAGACCCCTCAATTTTTGGCACCCTTAGAGAAGATGGACAACATTTTTGCTTGATTTTTCCCTTTTTATTCTTTATTAACCAAATGACCAAAATGCCCTTTTTACTAAACTTTAAAATTTTATCCACACATGCCCATTTTTGTCCAAAATTTTAGAACTTGGTAAAATTGATATTTAAGGACCTTTAATTAATAATCTGACTCAATTTCATGCTAAAAGCTTCTAGAACTCAAGTTTTGCGGCTTATTCAATTTAGTCCCTAAAATTAAATTAGGCATCTTAAGCATAGAATTTCTTCATGAAATTTTCACACAAGTATGCATTCACATCCTAGACCTCATGATAATCATAAAATAATTAGTTCTACTTCTAATTTGTGGTCTTATAACCACTTTTTTTATTAGGCCCTGAATCAGAATGTTACAAAGTTATACATTTTCGAGGTTGGGAGATTGTACGGAGTACCTATTTTTATTGTTTTGGATAGAAATCTGAGGTCACATCACAGTTTTGGAAGAAATTGCAAGATGCATTGGGTACAAAGCTACTCTTTAGTACTACTTTTCATCCGCAAACAGATGGTCAATCTGAGCGAATTATTCAAATACTCGAGGATATGTTGAGATGTTGCATTCTTGAGTTTGAAGGTACGTGGGAACGATACTTGCCATTGATTGAATTTGGGTATAATAATAGCTTTCAATCGAGTATAATAATGGCACCATATGAAGCTTTTTACGATTGCAAATGTCGAACACCTTTGTATTGGATAAAGCTTAGCGAGAATAAGATTCACGAAGTCCAGTTGATCAAAGAGACTGAACAGAAAGTGAAAGTGATTCATGATAGTCTGAAAGCAGCGTCAGATAGTCAAAAATCATACGCAGACTTGAAACAGAAAGATATTGAGTTTCAGATCGGGGATATAGTGTTTTTAAAAGTTTCTCCGTGGAAGAAAATACTTCGGTTCAGTCGTAAAGGCAAGTTAAGTCCGAGATTCATCAGACCGTATGAGATTATCGAGCGTATTGGGTCGGTTACTTATAGATTCTTGTTGCCACCTGAGTTAGAAAAGATTCATAATGTATTTCATGTATCAATGCTTTGAAGATATCGATCCGATCCCTTGCATGTGATTTCCCCGTCTGAGATTGAGATTCAGTCTGATATGACATACGAAGAAGAACCGATCTAAATTTTAGATCGCGAGGTCAAAGAACTGAGAAATAAGAAAATTTCATTAGTGAAAGTCTTATGGCACTGACACGGGATTGAAGAAGCTACGTGGGAGCTCGAGAATGCTACGAGAGAGCAATATCCAAACCTATTCACTGGTAAGATTTTCGAGGACGAAAATCCCTAAGGAGGGAGAGTTATAATACCCCGATTTTAGGTAAATCATAACAGTGGTTTTAGAACCAAAAATCTGAGGTCGTAAAATTATTTTAATATTATTTTTGGTGTTTACAGCATGTTATTTGATATGTTTGAAAATTTCATGATTTAATTTTATCGATTGGTTAGTTAATTTAACTAAAGGACTAAATCGCGTAAAATGCAAAAATGGCATACTAATTATTTAAGTGCTTATTTGCCATGATTTATTTAATTGGATGTCCTTATAATGTTATTTGACTAAGATTAGAGTAGGTGGACATTTATGGACAACCATTAATTAATTTATAAGTTAAATAGCCATGGGTAAAATGGTAAATTATGTATTAATGTTAATAAATTAAAATAAAACAAAAGGTTAGTGGAGTGTTCATCTTTGTTTACTAAATTTGAAGAAGAAAGAAGACAACCATGGCTATTTAGGGTTCGACCATTTGAAGCTTCAATTGGTATGTGATTTTTGTTCGGTTTTTGATGAGTTTTACATTTTTGAGATCGTTGCTTCATTTATGAGCTAGCCCATGCTTTAATTTTCGGATTTGATGATGAACTTGTGAAATTCCATTGATGAATATTCGAGCATTTTGTTGCTTGATGATGAAAAACAAATACTTGTTGTTAGATTTTCATAGTTTATTATGTGATTTTTGATAAAAAGGGTTATTAAGGATTAAATTATGAAATTTGTAAATTGAGGGGTTAAAATGTGAAATAAATGGAATTAATGGGCTTTTAGGGACCTAGGGAAGATTCGGCCATGCTTGGGTTTGATGAAATTTTGTGTATTTTGTGTTGTTTTGAAATAGGAACTAAATTGTGAAAATATGAAATGTTAGGGGCTAAAGTGCAAAATGCCCTTTTTGTGTTTTTGGGTGAAATTGAATGAATGTGTGATTAAATAAGTTAAATTTGAATTTATTTAGATCAAGAAAGAAAGAAATCAGATTTGGATCGGGGGAAGTCGAAAGTTGTTGAATAGTTGTTCCGATCCGTTCGATTTCGTATGAGGTAAGTTCATATGCAAATAAATGTTTTTAAATTTAAATGTATATATTGCTGAATTGAATTGTATATTTATATATGTTTCCCAATTGAATTGAGCATTGGATGACTTGTTTTGAGCATGAATTGATTGAGTTACAAAGTTGAAAGTCCTGTATGAACCTTAGGAATAGTATAAGATACTGATGTCATGACATTAGGACTTTCGAGGTGTGATTTCGTGTAAGACCATGTCTGAGACATTGACTTTGATATGAGGGCATCGATATGAGATTGTGTGTAAGACCTTATCTGGGACAGAGGTATCGATATGTGATAACATGTAAGACCATATCTAGGATATGGCATTGTATGTGATATATGTTTTTTCGAGTATCCTTAATGATTCTGAATCGTTCAACGGGTAATGTCAAAATGAGACCGAATATGAATTTGAGCTAAATGATTCATGTATGTATGAAGTTTATATGTTCATTGAAAAATAAGGTAAGTGAAGTTACTTAACGTGCTAATATAGATTATATGAAAAAAGTGATTGTATATGTGTATGAGATTTGTTAAATGTGGCCTATTCGAATTGAATTATTAATTTTCTTGTGATGATTTATTTGCTTATGGCTTACTAAGCTTTCAAAGCTTACCTTGTGTGTTCTTTCATTGTTTTATAAATATATAAAGCTAGCTTCAGCTCGGGGATCGTCAAGGATCATCGTCACACTATCAATCACTATTTCGATACTTTGAAAACTTGTACTTATAACATGTGGCATGTATAGGCTAGTTTTATTATGGTTAGTTTTGAATTGTGTATAAATAGCCATGCGAAAATGGCTTGATAATGATGTTAATGCTTGTGAATAATCGACCTTGTTAATTAGCTCATTTTGGGAAGTTTGTTTGATGGTATATTTTGCATTTGTGGATAGTTACAATTTGGTTTGAGTGATGGTAATATGGTTAATTATTCTGTTAGATGTTAATGTTGGTATGTGTTCATATTTGCTATGTAATGACTATGCTATGCCATGTGAATTTGGCTATTTGGTGTGGCTTATTAATGACCTATGTTTTGATGTATAAATTGCCTTGTAAATTGGTTTGTGAATGATGAAAATTGCTTTGGTCATTTACTGAGATAAATTATGATATATGATATATATTTATATTCGGGTAATGATAGGTAAAATAAATACATATGCCTATGACATGTTTGCTTGTGGTTCGATATTTAAAGGTCAAGTTGTTGGTTTAATGCTTGATTACGAAATGTGTTATATATGTGGTTGTATATTCAGTTACGGTATTTGGCTCATTTTGATAAGTATGAGATTTTGGTATATGGTATATATATATGTTTTGCTAAGGCCTTATGCATTTGGCCAAATTATTAGGGATGTCTTGTTGATTATATAATTGATTATGTGAAGAATGAAATTGGTATAATTGGTATAAGATTTAGTTGCGATTTTGGTATAATTCGATTTGGCATTTTTGTTTAGTTTTAGTAGTTGCTAATTTTGTGAGATTAACATGTGAGTTTGGCATGTTCTGTTTAGGCGAAATGTATTTAAAAATGGTTAATGTTGTTATGGTGAGATGAGCACAGATTTGTAATGTACAAAAAAAAAAAAATTTGAGTATTGGGTGATTTTTGCTAAGGTCTCATGTATGGATGATTATTAAGCCGTATAATATGGTTTGTTTTGTCTTAATATGCGGATATGCATAGGTATATATAAATGGTACATTGGTAATTAGTTAATAAAATGGATGTGTACAAATGGATGTCTTGATATATGCTCGGTATATGAAATGAAATATGTTTGATTATAATTTAGGTATTCGAATGCCATGAAATTGATGGACATATGCTTTGAACATTGAATTTATGAAGCGTAAGAAATATGGTATTGATGTATGTTAGTTTGGTTCGAAATTTGAACAGATAAATGAAATTGAAATAGTTAAGTTTTAAAGCATAGTTCGTACATGAGATGCGGTTAGTAATGTACGATTGTTTTAGGTTGGTTATGTACCTTAAATATGCGAATTTGTCTTATAAGAAATAAGAGGATGGTTGTTATTTGAGTTCGAAAATTTTATAAAGGTAATGATATTACTTTGTGCATAAATTATAATAAATGACTGTTCGGAACTGTATTTTGATCGGTAATGCCATGTAATTTTAATCCGACGACAGATACAGGTTAAAGGTGTTACAATTTCTCTACTATCTTCTCAATGTGACATGATTGGTTTTTGAGATTATAAAAACATTTGGCTGCAAAATTATGGGCCGAATTAGAATCATTCCCCATGTGACATAAAAGGCACCATTTATGCAATTATTAACTTTCTTCCAATTTTGAAAGCCCTTTACAGTGGACGTATCTGAACCACACCTCCCAACTGGTTTTCTTGCAAAAGGAAAGCAAAAAGCAAAAAGCAAAAAACAAAAAAAAAAAAAAAAAAAAAACGTCTTTTGTCGGAGAATATTCTAACCAAGGAAATTTGTCAACCCACGTTTTTGTTGGAACCGACGTGGATGTTTTGGTGGGCTGGAAAATGAATATTTTACATCTTTAGGCTAATATGGCCCAAGATTAATATATGCTCTCCTAACTATAAGTGTCAATTGATCTACGCAAACCAAGATCGCACACTAAAAAATTCAAACCAATACCTTCTATGGGTTTTCCAAAGTTCTGAGGAGGCTACTCATCATCTAAATCAAGTTTCTCATCATTAGCGGTGCCACCAGCAGTAACAGGTTCAGCTTCTTCAACAATTTCCTCTAATGGTTCAGAAGGTTGTCTGTTATCGTCAACAATCTTGTCTTTTTTTTCTTTTTCTTATTTTTTTTTTGTGGAAGGAAATATGAAGTAATTTTTTTTCTCTTTACCATTCTCTAATTGCCTAACATATAATAACAATAAGGAAGTTAAAATTAAGATTAAGTAAGTAAATTACACTGCTCTTAATTGTCATAAATCACAATTTTTTTTGTTGATTTTGTAATTTATGGCAACTAAGAGCTGCGTAATTTACTTATGTTAGAATTAAGTGACCCAAATTCTTATAGAATATGATGGAAAATAAAATAAAAGTAAAATTCATATAGAACTAGACTTCTTTTATTTTATTTTAGAATAAGGTTTTTTAAACCTTATTAAACTTCATCTATTTTATATTGATTAGGATAGGGTGTTTCAATCCTACTAGAATATGGCTTTACAAGCCTATAAATAGACATAGTCTATTCCTCTTGTATGGATACAAATTTTTCGACATAGTGAATTTTCTTCTCTCTCTGCGTGGTTTTTTCCCCAAAGGGTTTCACGTAAAATTTGTGTGTTCTTTATTTTATTTATTTTATTCTATTTTTTTCACAAATTGGTACCAGAGCTTCCGGTTATTCATCTCGATCACGGTAATGGCGTCTTTGAAATATGAAATTCATTGTTGGATCGCAACACTAGATTTGCGTTGTGGCAAATTAAGATGCAAGCGATTCTTGCAGATGGATCTGGAGGATGCCCCGCTAGGATAGATAAGATGCCTTCGACATTAACGGATGAAGAGAAAAAGCGTAAGGATCGAAAGGCATTAACACAATTACATCTGCATTTGTCCAACGAAATTTTGCAAGATGTGATGAAAGAGAAAACTCGCCACATTGCATTATGGAAGAGGCTAGAACAAATATGTATGTCGAAAACTCTAACAAGCAAGTTGCATATGAAGCGGCGTCTTTATGCTCATCGTTTGGAGGAAGGCGCGTCAGCACCTAACAACACTTAACAGATGTTTAAAGAAATTCTCTCAAACTTGAAGCCATGGAGGTTCGGTATGATAAGGAAGATCTAGGGTTGATTCTACTTTGTTCGTTGCCCCGTCTTATTCAACCTTTAGAGACACGATTTTATATAGCCGTGAGTCTCTAACAGATTGATGAGGTTTATGATTCTTTAACCTCGTATGATAAGATGAAGCATCTTGTGGTTAAACCCGACTCTCGGGGAGAGGGTCTCATTGTTCGTGGGAGACAAGATCGGAATGCGATGATGATCGTGGTAGGACACAGAACGGAATCCTCGTGGTAAATCTAAGGGTAGATCAAGTCTTCAAACAGAGGTAAAACTTGTAACTTCGCAAGAAGAAAGGGCACATTAAATCTGAGTGCTATAAGCTACAAAATAAGATTAAAAGGGAGGCTGCGAATCAAAGGGAAAACAACCGAGAAAATTCCGTGAAGTCGATGTTGTAGAAGACTACGGCGATGGTGAACTTCTAGTCGCTTCACAATGATTCTAAAGTAAGCGAGGAGTGGATACTTGATTCAGCTGCACCTTCCATATGAGTCCCAATCGGGATTGGTTTACAACTTACGAAACAAATTCTGCGAAGGTGTTGTTTTGATGGGAAATAATACTTAGTGTAAAATCGCAGTGTTGGAACAATTAAAGTTAAGATGTTTGATGGAGTTGTCGAACACTTAGTGACGTCGCCATGTTCCGAATTGAAAAGAAATTTAATTTCGTTGAGTACTCTTGATTCAAAAGTGGCACGATATACAAATGAAAGTGGGGTTTTAAAGATTTCCAAAGGGTCCATTGTTGTGATGAAAGGACAGAGAAAGATTGCCAAGTTATATGTTTTGCGAGTGGTTCTATCATTCTCGGTGATGCAATATCGCTTCCTCGTCCTTGTCGGATGATGATATTACTAAACTTTGGCATATGCGCCTAGGGCATATGAGTGAGAATGGCATGGCGAAATTGAGCAAAAGAGGACTTCTTAATGGGCAAGGAATTTGCAAACCGAATTTACTGTGAGCACTGTGTTTTGGAAAACAAAAGAGAGTTCGATTCACTAGAGGAATCCATAACACGAAGGGAACATTGGAGTATATTCATTCGACTGTGGGGCCATCTAGAGTGCCTTCTAGAGGTGGAGCTAATTATATGCTAACCTTTATTGATGATTTTTCCGAGAAAAGTTTGGGCGTTCTTCCGAAGCGAGAAAAGTGATGTGTTTTCCGCATTTAAGTCTTGGAAAATTATGATTGAAAAAGCAGACGGAAAAAGATAAAATACCTCCGCATGCATAAATGGCTTAGAGTTACGTTACGATGAGTTTAATAGATTGTGCAAGTCGAAGGAATCATAAGACACCGACGATTCGTCATACTCCACAACAAAACGGCGTTGCGAACGAATGAACGAAACGATCATGGAGAAGGTTCGATGTATGTTGTCAAATGCCAACTTACCGGTCATTTTAGGCGTAAGCGGCGTCATCGCATGTTTTTTGATCAACCGATCTCCATCCGTTGCCATTGAGAAAAAGACTCCACAAGAGGTATGGTCCGTAATCCTGCTAATTATTCTCGATTTAAAGATCTTTGGGTGTCCCGCATATGCTCATGTTGATAATGGAAAATTGGAACCGAGATCCATTAAATGTGTTTTTCTTGGTTATAAAGCGGTGTAAAAGGGTATAAGTTATGGTGTCCTGAAAATAGAAAAGTTGTGATTAGTAGAGATGTTGTTTTTGATGAAACTGCTATGCTACCTAACTTATCTCTTAAAGACTCTTCCAATAAAGAAAATCAAAAACAAGTAGAGCATCGAGTTAATACAGAGTCAACTCCTCAAGCCAAGTACAAAAATTGAGAATAGAGTTGCTTCTTCACCACAATACTCTATCGCCAAAAACAGAACTAGAAGAGAAATTAAACCTCCAAAGAAATATCTTTGAGGCTGATCTAGTTGCTTATGCTTTGAATGTGGTGAAGATATAGATGCGAATCAAGAGCCATCTAATTATTCTGAGGCGATTACTTACTGTGAAGGCTCGAGAAAAGTGGATGTCTGCTATGCAAGAAGAGATGGAATCACTCCACAAAAAGCAGAACATGGGACCTTGTGAAACTTCCTAAAGGTAAAAAGGTCATTCGTTGTAAATGGGTATTTAAAAAGAAAGAAGGGACTCCGGAGTTGAAGAACCCGGATATAAAGCAAGGCTTGTTGCAAAGGGTTCTGATCAAATTCCAGAGTGGACTTCATAGATGTGTTCTCCCTAGTTGTTAAGCATAGTTCGATTCGAGCTTTGCTTGGTATTGTGGCCATGCATGATTTGGAGCTTGAGCAGTTAGATGTAAAAACTGCATTTTTGCATGGAGAACTTGATGAGGATATTTACATGCAACAACCAGAAGGTTTTACAGTTTCAGAAAAAGAGAACTATGTTTGCTTGCTGAAAAAGTCCCTTTACGGTTTGAAACAGTCACCAAGACAGTGGTACAAGAGGTTTGATTCCTTTATGACTTCTCATGATTTCAAAAGAAGTAGTTTTGACAGTTGTGTTTACTTTAAGAAAAATAGTGATGGTTCTTTTGTGTATCTACTTCTTTATGTTGATGACATGTTGATAGCAAAGACAAAAGATAAAGAAGAGATAAGAAAGGTCAAAGCCCAACTAAGTAAAGAATTTGAGATGAAAGATTTAGGACCAAAGAAGAAGATACTTGGTATGGAGATTCTCGGAGATAGAAAATCAAGTAAATTGTACCTAAGTCGGAAGGGTACATTGAGAAAGTTCTTTGCAGTTTCAATATGCAGAGTGCTAAGCTGTTAGTACTCCTTTAGCAAAATTATTTCGACTTTCATCGATTTTGTCTCCACAATCGGATGATGAGATTGAGTACATGTCACATGTTCCATACTCTAGTGCAATGGGATCTCTCATGTATGCTATGGTTTGTTCACGCCCGGTTTATCATATGCGATCGGTCACGATTAGCGAGATACATGGTAAATCCCGGTAAAGAACATTGGAAAGCGATTCGATGGATTTTAAGATACTTACGAGGCACTCACCGATGTTTGCTTACGCTTTGGAAGAACTAAAGATGGAGTCATAGGGTATGTTGATGCTGATTTTGCTGGAGACCTTGATAGAAGAAGATCTCTCACGAGTTACGTCTTTACAATCGGAGGTTGTGCAATTAGTTGGAAAGCCACTTTGCAAACTACGATCGCTTTGTCTACCACCGGGCCGAGTACATGGCGATTACGAGGCTTGCAAAGAAGCTATGTGGTTGAAGGGACTATTTAGTGAACTCAATGAAGACCTTCGAATCAAAGCCATGATATTTTGTGACAATCGAGTGCTATATTTCTTACAAAAGATCAAATGTTTCATGAGAGAACAAAACACATTGATGTTCGTATCATTTTGTTCGTGATATTATTGCTCGTGGTGATATTGTTGTGAGCAAAATTAGTACTCATGAAAATCCTGCAGATATGATGACTAAGTCACTTCCTAAAACCAAGTTTGAGCATTGCTTAGACTTGGTTGGTGTTCATTGTTGAGTTAAACCCTTAAGGGGTTTATGGAAGAGGTGGAGAACTTGTTTATTGAAAGTTCGCAATGAAGAACTTGTTCATTGAGAATTTGTGTCAAGGTGGAGATTGTTAGAATTAAGTGACCCAAATTCTTATAGAATATGATGGAAAATAAAATAAAAGTAAAATCCATATAGAACTAGACTTCTTTTATTTTATTTTAGAATAAGGTTTTTTAAACCTTATTAAACTTCATCTATTTTATATTGATTAGGATAGGGTGTTTCAATCCTACTAGAATATGGCTTTACAAGCCTATAAATAGACATAGTCTATTCCTCTTGTATGGATACAAATTTTTCGACATAGTGAATTTTCTTCTCCTCTGCCCGTGGTTTTTTTCCCGAAAGGGTTTCCACGTAAAATTTGTGTGTTCTTTATTTTATTTATTTTATTCTATTTTTTTTTCACAACTTATTTAATTTTAATTTTAGTCTAATTTCTAATGGAACTTCCTTATTTTTATTATATGTTAGGCAGTCAGAGAATTTGTAAGAGAAAAAAAATTCAAATAGTTAAAACCCTAAATTATAATTTCTAAATTTTACTCCCTTTTCCCTTTTCCCTTTGAGAGTTAATCCTTACAATTAAAATCAGATTTGGTAAATAATAAAATAAAGAGGAATTGAAAAAGTAATAAATAATTGAATTACCAGTATTTAATTCGCTTGAATTTGTTGTTCTTCTTCCCTCTTGGTTCCTTGCGTTGAACTCTGGAGTTCTCTCTAGTTCATCTCCTTCTGTCGTTGTCTAGAGGAGTATTTGGGATAGTAAATTTTTCTTTTGTTTCTTATTTAATTGAGTTTGGTGGAGAAAGAGAAAAGTAAGTAACAAAATAAAAAACAAAGCTTCCTTAATACACCTTACATATAGGGGGATCACTAGAAGTTTCCTTGTTAGAATAGGAAAAGACACATATAAAATTATTTAATCTTTTCTGCAAAGTTTTTAAACAACTTTTAATATTTGCAAAAATGTTGGCAGGGTCCAAGCCATTCTGCCCCTGCAGAAACGACCACACATGTAAATTTTTATAGCAATTAATTTAAAAAAAAAAATGTGTTAAAGCTCTATCGACTAATTTGATCCTTTGCTATTTTTCAATGCAAATGACATTAATGGCCGTTGAGTTAATTAGAATAAGGAATTAAATTGTGGTGGTTTCTATTGTAATCTTTTGAAAATGAACACAAAAGGAAAAATAGACCAAATTTTGAAAGATTGATGATGGTATAGATACATGGTGAAAGGTATTGATACTTCTGACTAGGTAGGAAAGTGCGTTCAGTTGGACGCGTTTTCAGCTAACTGTGCACGAAAGCGCACCTAGTTGGGCGCGTTTTCACATTCTCTCTCGAAAATCAACCTATTCTCGTAAATATGCTAGAAATCATCCTAATCACTCAATTATTTTTATAAATCGACATTTTTACATAATTTAGCCTTGGTTAGCTAAGTGGTAAATTTAATATTTTACTAATTTAATTTATATGAGTTCAAATCTCACCATATGTATATTTTATTTATTTTTTTAAAATAAAAAAATTAAAATGCCCTCAAATAATATAAATTATTTTAATTACAGAAGGATATTTTCATAATTTTCCTAACCGAGTTGGGATTCGATTGATGGGGGACACCAACTCAGTAAAAGGCTTAATAAATAGTATAGGTTTTAGTATAACTTTATGGATAAACTACTTAGTTGGTCACTCAATTTTTAGGGCATTTTATTTTGGGTGACAAAATGGAATCATTGCAATTTTGTTACCTAACTTTTAAGGCGCTTTCATTTAATTACCCAAGTGTTAAATCTCTAAGTGTAGTTGATTGTACATGCCACATTATTATACACTTTCAATTTGGCCATCCAACTTATAGGTTGCTTTTATTTTGGTCACCCAAAAAAAATAAAATTTCAAAGTATTAATCAAGTTAAAAAATTAAGGATTGTTGGGGATAAACTTGTCTAAGCAACGAACAAGTAAACTAATGAAGAAATTGAAAAGATCAAATATAAATATTTTACATAGAAAAACCCCTTCGAAGAGGATAAAAAATAATGGGCAAATATAATTTTACTAAATCAAAAAAATTAAGGAGTACAAAGATGGAGATAAAAAATTAAATCCCAAAACCCAAAAACAAGAACCCTCAAAACTTAAACACAAAATTCCCTAAAAGCTTGTAAAAGCTAATACCTAAATGTGTTATGGTTTAAATCTTTCTAGGGTAGAAAAGTGCTTATTTATAGGCTAAATTTCGTGTACAAATTTGACTAAAATACCCCTAGAATAATCAGAGTTTAACTGGGAGAAAAAAACCAAAAAGCTTTGGGAACACGTCGTCACGTCATGACGTGGTTGCTGCCTCATCTAGACGCCTTTCATCGTATCGTCGAGAAGTGGCAAAACTTCTTGTCATGACGTTGGTGGTTGCGTCATCAGGATGACGCTCCTTCCTCGTCAGGATGTCAACTTTATTTCAATAAAAAATGGAAGACACACTACACAAATCTCCACCTTGACTCGTATTTCCACAATGCCATCTTTGTCAAAGCCCGCTATGGGCCTATTCCACAATGCCATCTTTGCCAAAGCCCGCTATGGGCCTATCTCGAACTTTGTATCGTATTAACTGAGTCCAAGCTGTGCTTGAAATTTGAAACTGGAAGAATCTAGTCTTCACTTATGCACTGCCAAATCAAACCAAACTCAGGTCTGTTTTCCATGAACGTAGTGCTTTATCTTTCCAAAACCTGCACCTAAAAGAGAACTTCTCTTATTCAAAATGGTCATACCTTTTGCCCTCTTATGACTAAGTTGCCTTTGCTTCAAACGATTTGACTTCGACTCCTTAACAGACGAGTGACATGTTGTTTCACCGGTCACCGTTGATCCTTGCAAAACATAAAGACTGCTTGTAACAACCCATTTTCATTGAAATTGAAACAGTGTTCTAGAACCACAAATCTGAGCCAGAAAGATAATTTATTTTAATATTATTGCATGATTCGTAATATGATAGAAAGGATATATGAAAATTTTGATAGGAAAATTTTACTAATTATGTGTCTAATTGTGGAAAGGACCAAATTGCTTAAAATGCAAAACTTAAGTTCTAGTAGCTATAAGGATCAAATAGCTATGGAATTCAAAACTTGAGATCCTTAAATGGTAATTAAACCATTAAAGAAAAGTTAGTAGATATTTTTGATGAATCATCCATGGAAAAATAGAAAAAGGTAAGGATTAAATTGGAAACAAAAATAATTAAAAGATTACAATTAAAATAAATAGAAATATCATTTTATTTTATATCATCTTTCCCAAAATTTGTATAAAAACCCTAGGAGAGAGAAAGGAAACTAATCAAGCTTAATTGAGTAAGTATTCAAGTCTCGTTTTAGTAATTTTTATATTTTTGAAATCAGGATAGTCAAATCTATCTATTTAGGGGATCAATTTGAAAAGTTATAAAGGTATGAAAATTTTTCCATGGATGTAAATGTTGAATTTTTGAAATTTATGGTAGAAAATGAAAGGTTGTTGAAAGATAAACAACTTTTACAAAGTGAATGTTGATGAAAACTTGATTTAAGGACTAAATTGAAAAGTGGTAAAACCCATGGAAAAATTCTAATTTTTGTGAAATTCATGGGTTATTATTATAGTATATAAAATTCGGTTAGCTGGAAATAAGGATTAAATTGCATGAATTTTATTTTTCGAGCCTAAGGACGAAATTATCATTTATGAAAAGTATAAGGGCAAAATGGTAATTTTGCCTAGGATGTAAATTGAATCCAATTGAGTATGAAATGTGATAAATTGATGATTAAATTCATTTAGATAGATCCGAAAAGACAAATACAGAATTGGATCGAGGAAAACAAAAAAATTTGGATTAGTAGATTTTTAATTACCGAACAAATATCGAGGTAAGTTCGTGTAACTTTACTATGCATGTAAATGTGTTTGAATTGATTGTGGTATATGTTTATGTGGATTATATGAATGTTATAAATGTAATAAATGATTACATGCTAAAAAATGTTCGTAAAAGGGTTAAGTTCTGTTTGAATATTGAATTTCGATGGATATATGTGATTTTCCATATTAATAAGGTGCAGCATTTGTTGTGGACGGGATTTAGCTCAGACGAGTAATCCTATTGACCTCATTATAGACAGGATTTAGCTCAGACAAGACATCCTATTATAGCCCTCTCGAGTATTCTGTTAAAAAGATCCTGTGAGCATTCTAATTGGTAGTGAACTTGCATGTATTGCACACTACTGTAGCTCTATGTGAGCATCCTGTTACATGATTCGACCGGTTGTGATCTAGCATTTGTTGCGGACACAAATGTAGCTCTATGTGAGCGTCTTGATGTGGCTCGCTTTAACTCTCTAAGGCATGGCTATTCGATGCTCCTATTACATAGCTCTTTGTGAGCAATCTTGATAAGCTCTTCATGAGTTTCCTGGTTAAAAGTTCTTTGTGAACTTCCTGATTGTGGCTCTAATGAGCACTCTTGAGATTTAGCCCGGATGAGCTTCCAGATACATGGTTCAAATGAGCATTCTGATATATGTGGCTCGAGAGTGTGCTATCTAATTTAGTTCCCTAATGGGTACCCCTGAACATGAATTGACGAGTTATTAATTTGTACATCTTAAGTGTATTATCTGAGTATCCATCGATATTTCAATAGTTCAACGGATAAAAACTCTTGGTATGAGAAATTAAAGGATCAAAGGAATAATGTCTTGAATGTTCCTGAAATACCCGAGAGTTTGTGGCATGATGAACTCATCTATGCTTATTTGATATATACGTGAATTATATAACTAACTTGTTTAATTGAGTGTGTATGTGATTAGGCAGTTTGCCAAAATTATAGGAAGCATGTTATTGTATGAATAATATTAATGAATGTGAATAGTATGTTTAATTCTTGTTATACGAACTTACTAAGCATTAAATGCTTACTAGGTTTACTTTTTCCTGTTTTATAGTGCTCGAAAGCTCACGAAGGTTGGAGATTGGTTGGAGAATCATCACACTATCCACCTACTTGTTTTGGTATAATTAATAAACTTATTTCAGTATAATGGCATGCATAGGCTAACTGTGCCAAGGTTGGCATGTAAATGGTTGTTTGTAACATAACCCTTGGAATGGATAATGATAATATATTTTGGTATGTTGTTATAAAGTATATTTTGTTTAATATATATATGTGTATAGTATGGTTTGATTTAATTAGGGTAAAATATATGTCTTCACAAAAAGGTAAGATTATAGACATGAATGCATAAGTGGATATACTATGTTAAATGATAGGATTGACTTGGTTATAATACTTGAATTGGTTGGTATATACTTGTAAACCTTGATGTAGGTTGTTGGCAAAAGACACATGCCCGTGTGTCTTGGCATGGTATATGGGCATGTGGTTTGGCCGTGTGTCCCCTACATCTAAAAAAATGGAGAAACAGAATGCTCAGAATTGAGCACACGGGCAGAGACACGGGTGTGTGTCACAGCCGTGTGTAGTGCACAGCCTAGAACACGAGCGTGTGTCTTGGCCGTGTGAAACCTGCACTTATTTTGTGAAAAATTAAATTGACCACACAGCCTAGCACAAGTGCGTGTGGCTGGCCGTGTGGCACAAGTCAGAGAGTTATACGGGGTAGGATACGGCCTGAAGCACAGGCATGTCAAAGGGTCAGACGAGCATGTCCCTTGGCCACATGAATGTGTGAGCCCTGTACTGAAGAAAAATTTTGAAATTTTGCAAAAAATTCTTAGGGATTCTGATTTAGTCCCGACTTGATTCCAATATTTATATTGGGCCTCGAGGGCCCATTCAAGGGATAATATGTTTGATTTTGGACATGAATATTAAATAACATGATTTATCTATAACTATTTTTAAACTCTAGTAACGCTCCGTAACCCTGTTATGGTGACGAATACGAGTTAGGGGTGTTACACTGCTAGCCTTTCTACCTTTCATCAAAATGAGAGCCCCATAAGATTCCTTAATACCGCTTGAATCGATGTTAATTCTACAACCCATCGAGTCCAAATTTTCTAAGGAGATGAGATTTCTCTTTAAATCAGGCATATGCTTGACTCTGATAGTGTCCTGATTGTCCTATTGTGTATCCTAATCTCAACAGTACCAAAACCAATTACCTTACAGAATGAACCATTCCCCATATGCACAACTCCACCTTCAATTGAACTGTACGTCGAGAACCAGCCTTTGTTGGGACACAAGTGGAAAGAACACCCCGAATCTAGGATCCACTTGGACGTAAGTTTAGAGCTTTTGTTCGTGGACACCAACAAGAAATCATCACCCTTGTTATCAGCCAAATTAGCATTAGCTAATTCTTTCTTGTTTCTCTTAACAACCTTTTTATCTTATAGTTTGTAACAATCTCCATTGACGTAGCCTAACTTCTTACAGTAGTGACATCTCTTGTCTCGATTCCTTGATACTACCAAAATCGAGGATTGCCTATTTGACTTGCTAACTTATCCAAACTCATTGTCGAATTTGTCTTTGCTCAATAAGTGACCATTCACATCCTTGAACGAGAGTTTATCTCTACCATAAATCAGGGTCTACCTGAAAGACTTGTATGAAGGGGTAAAGAGAACAATAATAACATAGCCTGATCTTTATCATCAATCTAAACCTCAACATTCTTTAAATCATTCAAAAGAGTAATAAATTGACTGATGTGACCTCTAACGTGCTCACATTCATCCATGCAGAACGTGTATAGCTATTGTTTCAACACTAATCGATTAGCCAGAGACTTTGTCGCGTAAAGGGTTTCTAACTTTTTCCACTAGGCGTATGCTATTTTCTTCATCAGCACCTCCTGCAATACACCATTCGAGAGGGACAACTAAATTTCAAACAAGGCCTTTTCATCAAGCTCTTTCTATTCTGACTGTTCTATATCCGCGGGCTTCTTCTCTGTAACGACCTTTTTTAGACTGCTCTGAATCAGTATTGTTGTCATTTGAACTTGTCATAGATTGAAATTTGTGATGCCATCGAACTTTTCAATGTTGAAACTAGTTGTTGCCATCTTTGATGGGTTGAATGCGAAAATCAAGCCAACTCTAATACTAGTTTGTTGGGGATAAACCCTTGTAAGCAATGAGCAAGTAAACTAGTTACGAAATTGAAAAGATCTAACACAAATATTTTACGTGGAAAAACCCTTCTGAAGAGGATAAAAAACCACGGGTAAAGATAATTTAACTAAATCAGAAAAAACAAAGAGTACAAAGATAGAGATAAAAGCTAAAACCCAAAACCCAAAAATAAAAACCTTCAAAACTTAAACACAAAATTGCCTGAAAGCTTGTAAAAGCTAAAACATAAATGTGCTATGGTTTAAATCTTTCTAGGTTAGAAAAGTGCCTATATATAGGCTAAATTTCGTGTACAAATTTGACTAAAACATCCCCAGAATAATCAAAGTTTAACCGGGAGAAGAAAACTAAAGAGCTTGGGGAATACGTTGCCATGTCATGACGTGATTGCTGCCTTATCTAAACGCCCTTCATCGCGTCGTCGAGACGTGACAAAACTTCTCATCGTGACATCGGTGGTCGTGTTGTTGGGACGACGCTTCTTCATCATCAGGATGTCAACTCTATTTTGGCAAAAAATGTGAGGCACACTCCACAAGGATTAAAGCGAAAATTAGTAGAAACTAAAATAATGCATTAAAAACATTATCAATTTGTACTTATTTATCCCATTGTCGAAAATTATAAATTTCCTTTTCTTTTTCAAAATTGAAAATTTAAATTTAAATACATCAAAATCAATTAATAAATGGTTGAAAATTTGTTATCCCTTGATAATGCCAACTAATTTGTTACTATAATATTGAAATTAATTATTTTAATCTATTTTTAAATTTTAATATTATATTTTATGTTTTTATATTATTATTAACGAAATCAACTTAAATAACTCATATTTAATACTTTCCTATGAAACTTAAACTTTTTTGTAACACCCCAAAATTTACAGGGTTAGAAGAAATAAATTACCAAGAAATGACTTAGTCTTGATGGTTATGTAGCTAGTGTATTCCCTTAGAGGTCTATGCTTCAAACCACACTCTTTTCATTTCTAGTTTTTTTTTTAGCAACCAAGGAACAAAATTAAAATAGGATATATATTAGTTTTGGTAAAAACATAACAAGTGTAGGTAGTAGCTCAATGGTTAAACATTCTTCTCTCCCCCTTGTAAACTCGAAATTATATAGGATTTTTGTGAAAATAGAATGTCAATAATGGCACTGTATCGCAAAGAAAAGAAAGAAAAATATAATACAGATTTTACATGGAAACCTGATAACGTCACTAAACTAACTAAAATTACAACAAAGGCAAGCGCACCTATCGAATAGTAATATAGCTATGGTGAGTTGGGAATATCGTATCCACGAAGACTAAAAGTACTAGTGATTACTATCTTTTTATTATCTAGCCGAGAAATCGAAGAATTTTTTTTAATCTAAAATTAACTAAACTAATTATTAAGAACGCAACAGAGAAAATAGTAAGAAAATAATCAAATAAACCAATGAGAGAGGCAATACCCAGGAGAGAATCCACCTAGACTTCACTTATTATTCTGAATCTGAATTAAACGATTTATTCACTTGCCTTGATCTGTAGAAATACCTAAATCATATTAATATCTCTTTCGAGAATAAAAATAACTAACTCTAAGTTGATTAATTGAAATCTCTTTCTAATTAAAACCCTTATTATTGTATTAACTCGATCTATGAATTCCCCTATTAGATTTGACTCTAATCCGATAGATTTATGTTGTCCTATTTCTATGATTGCATGCAACTCCACTCAATTATGCCAGATTTACTCTTAAATAAGGACTTTTGCTCCATTGAAATAAGCATATTAATCATGAATTAATATTCTAAAAACATTAAAACACAAAATAAATACACATAACTAAGAACAAGGATCAAGTATTTATCATGTAATTAAAAAAAATCAAATAATAAGATTTATCATAGGTTTCATCTTCCCTAGGTATTTAGGGAATTTAGTTCATAATTTGGAAGGAAAACATCTCAAAATTAGGAAAACGACAAGACATAAAGAAACCCAAAAACTTCTAGAGAAATTGAATGGAGATCTTTGATCTTGAAGGAGATCCTGCTTTTGAGTTGAATCCGTTTGCGTTCTTCGAGTCTTTTCTTCGTTCTTCTCTGTGTGTCCCCTTAGGTCCTCTTCTAGTGTGTATTTATAAACTTTAGAATGGTCAGAAACCCTAAAAATTAGCTTTTTTTATGTGTTAGGAAAATAGGGTTCGAAATCAACATGGGTTGGCACATAGGCATGTGGCTAGCCAGTGTGGCTCACACGGGCGTGTGCCCAGCCCATGTGGAAGTGCTCAGGCCGTGTGGATCTTGGAAATAGCTTGTTTTGTCTGATTTTGGCCCGTTTTCTTCTCCTTTTACTCCCCTATGCTCACCTAAGTATAGAAACAACAAATTAAAAAATTTAGGAGCATCAAATTCACTAAATTATATAATAAATCATCCGAAAACGCATCAAGATTGAGATTAAAATATGTTACTTTTATGGCTTATCAAATATCCCTACACTTAAGTGTTTGCTTATCCTCAAGCAAAATCCCCAACTCACAATTAAAATTAATCTTTTTCAACTCATAATTCTCATCAATGATGTTTCGTCATAATTCACAAATAATCATACATTGATAAATAAACTAAAAGAACACTAAAGATTCAAACAATCCAAGTCGAATATTTTTAAAGTATGAAAACTTAGGTATTTCCCTTTATCTAAGTAATTACCTTTAATTCAAAAATCATCAAGAATTGACATCCTCACTAAAGATTCACTTAAATCACTCAAAGTGTTTAAGGTTAAAAAATAAGCACTCAATTGTCAAACATGAAAAGTCATTACCATAAGCTTACATGAAAATCAAATCTCCATCACTATAAAATGAGATGATACACAAATCAAAAGGTCTTTAAAAGGGTGTAATGGGGCTTAGGTTAAAGGTGTGGATAAAAGCTGAAAAAGAGGGTTAGAATCAAGATCAAATTAATAAATTACCAAACTAGAAAAAGAAATAAATGCGAAATTAAAATAATTACATCAATCGAAAAAATTCAAGAATAATACGAGCTTCTTCTCAAAATATGAATTTAGCTATTCAAGCTCAATCAACATGGAACTACGTAATAATCAATAAAAATATGTATTTTTAAAAGTTTTTTCACTTTTTTTAGAACAAGAAGGAATAACTTATCAAATGAAACAAAAGAACATAGCTAGGCAACTAATCAAATCGAATCTCGAAAAAAAGGGAGTCAATAAAATGAGAAAAATTCTCAAAGAATCAAAAAGAATGAGTTATGAGTTAACATTAATGGGTAGATCAAGGCTCAAAAGGGGTTCACTAAAGGTTAATTATGTAGGTAGCTTTTATGGGATAAATGGGTTAAAACCTAAGTGTCTTTATCATCTCAGTATATCAAATCAAATGTGTGGTCTCAACATGCATAATCGAAGCAAGTTCTAGAATAACAAATCAATATCTAAAGGCTCAATATCTCACAAAAATTATGGTTTTTGATGTCAACTTTGCAAATATCAAACTTCAAGATAATACCTCAATTTAGGGAAATGACCTAAGAATTTTAAATTCTGAAAATAGACTTATCATGCTTGATTCTCTCATGTCTTAAAGTTTAAACAATCAATGAACAAATACCTATGAATTTAATCTAAAACTAATAAATAAAAATCACAAATTGATAAAAATTCATTCTAATAGAAATATGAGAAAATTACTTAAACACAAGATAAAATTCAGGGATTTTCTAATAATCATATAAATAACCTCCCCAAACTTAAGATGTACATTGTCCTCAATGTACAAACAAAATTAATCAGAGTAGAAATAGTATATCATAAGAGATGGAGAGAATTGAAACTGCCCTGAATCTTGGATAAAATCCTCAGAATAGTGAAAAGCGAAATTGTAGATAAATGTAGATGTAGTGCATGATTCTGAGCAACTGATAAGAAAGTAAACACAATGCTGAAGAAGATTAAAGGGGTACTAACCCGATTAGAACCAACCATAATAAATAAAAATATAGTTAAAAATATAAAAGCAAAAGAAGTCTAGAAAAATACAAATAAACAAAAAAATAAAAATAAAACTAAAACTAAAAATAAAAATAAGCGAAAATAAAATAAATAGACTTAATGGTTCTCATCATCAGACGCGTCAGTGTCGTGAGTTGTTGGTGCCAAAGAGGAGATATGGAGATGCTGACATGTAACAGCCCGTTTTTAGGTCAAATCAGAACAGTGGTTTTGGAACCATAAATCCAAAGTGAAAATATTTATTGTATTATTATTTTGAGGCCTACTATGTGTTTGAATGATTGTGTGAAAATTTCGTTCAAAAATTTTATCGATAGAGTGTCCAATTTGTTATGGACTAAATTGTAAAAGGTGCAAAATATGTGATCTAGAGATTAGAGGTGCTAAATAGAAATTAAATTTTAATTAGAGGTCCTTAAATGGTAATTAGACCATTATATTTGAATGTGGACAAAAA
The DNA here is from genome assembly GCA_025698465.1 of Gossypium longicalyx. Classification (NCBI taxonomy): domain Eukaryota; kingdom Viridiplantae; phylum Streptophyta; class Magnoliopsida; order Malvales; family Malvaceae; genus Gossypium; species Gossypium longicalyx. The sequence goes on from CM046996.1 coordinate 56,288,005, forward strand.
TGGACATGGTTAGGTGAATTTTCAAAGTTTGACATTAAGGACATTTTGGTCATTTGATAAATAAATGAATTAAAAAGAAAAAAAATGAATTTAAAATTTTGTTCATCTTCATCCCTAAGTGTCGAAAATTGGAGGAGACACCATAGCTAAGGTTTGGCCACTTTCAAGCTCGATTGTAAGTCCGTTCTTGCTCCGTTTTTAATGATTTTTATGATTTTGTGATTGTTTTGACTTGATCTAGTTATTTGAAGGACTAATTTGAAGAAAGAACAAAGTCTAAAATTTTACCCATGTAGAACATGCATGTATTTTTATGTTTAGTGGTAGGAAATGAAAGGTTGTTGATAGATAAACAACTTTTACAAAGTGACTTTTGATGAAAACATGATTTAGGGACTAAAATGTAAAGTAGTAAAATTCAAGGAAAATGCTAAAATTTTATGAATGCATGTGCTGCAATTTTTGTGTTGGGATTTTGGGTAGACTTGGAATGAGGAGCAATTTGTACAAATTTCATTTTCCGGGCTTAGGGATAGAAATGGAATTTTTGAAAAGTGTCGGGGCAAAATGGTAATTTTGCCTAGGATGTAGTAGAATACAAATGTATGTGAAATGTGATAAATTAATAGTTAAATTTGCATATATAGACCTAGAAAGACCAACCACGGAAGTTGACCGAGGGAAACAAAAGGTTTTGAAATAGTTGTCTCCCAAACCCGAAACATCATCCAGGTAAGTTCGTGTAACTTAAATATGTATATAAATATGTTTGAATTAGTTTGCATGTATGTTTTGATGTGTATGAGGTAATGGTTATAATAAAATAAATACAAGTTGTAAAATGATGTGAAAATGTCATTATTCCAGTTGAACTTTGTATTTCGATGGAATAAGGTAAACACTTGGAATAATTATGATGATGTATGCATATTACCGATAAGATTTAGCCCGGACGGGTAATCCTGAGCTAAGTTTCTCGAGCCTACGTTATAAAGAGGATTTAGCTTGAACGGGTAATACAACTTAAGCTCTTTGGAGCATACGTAATCGATAGGATTTAGCCTAGACTGGCAATCCTGAATAAGCTCTCATGAGCAAATAATGAAGATGGTATTTAGCCTAAACAGGTAATCCTGTTATATAAAATGTGGCTCGAGAGTATGCTATATGAATATGTGCCAAATGGGAACCTTTGCATACGAACTGATGAAAAGTGTATATAAAACCGGAAATCCATTGAAATTTCAATAGTTCAACAGAAGTTATTCTCGAAATGTGGAATGGTGAAATGGAATGGGAATTTATGTTGGGATGAGCTCATCTATGATTACTGTAATAGGCCCAATTTGCCTGGGCTATTAAAAGTCTAAAAACAGAATAAAACCAAATAAAAAAAATAAAGTTTTTTTAACAGTCCATTTTACAGGGCTTATAGATAATTAAACCCAATGTCCCAATTATACCCAAGCCCATACCGTAGCCCAAATACCTAAATGCTGCCCAAAAATTCATTAGACCCAAAATACACAGGGCCCAAATGGCCCAAATAGTTAACAGAAGATAGAAGGCCTAGGGTTTCAGAAACCCTAGGCGCCGCAAGCACTCCAATCGTCATGCCCTTTCGTCTCGCGCCGTTCTAGTGTCCCTTCATCGACGCCTCCATCGGCGCCGTGATTCCAGCTCCGTATCGCGCCATAATCGGCACACGAGTCAACGCCAGCGTACTCACCGCCGTGATATCCTCGCTGGTACCTACAAAAAGGAAAGAACCACAGTAGAAAAGAGAAGCAAGCATGGAAAGAAATCAAATATTTCTTTCCCAAAATGTAACAATTTACAGAAGGCTATAAAAGCCTCTTTTCTAATTTGTAAGGGGACGATTGATAAAATAAAAAACACTGAGAAATAGATTATAGATTTTTAGCTTTGCCAGAAAACAGAGGTGATTCTTCTTACTCTTTTTTATTTTTCTCTTGAATACCCACATTACATACATACAAAATACTATAAAAATAAATAAAAAGAGAATTACCTCTCGATTTGCTGAGGAAAATAAGGCTTTTCGAATCTCGACCGCCGTATGTGGTGGAGTCGACAGTGGCACGTGGGCGCGTAGGAGCCCGATGATGGAGGCTCAACGGAGCTCCGAGGGCCTACTCTCTGTCCCCTTTCAGAGATTTCTTTAGTTTTTTTTAAAAACAGGTTAAAAATGAATTGTTGGTACCAAAATTTGGCTTATATAGCCTCATGGAAGTGGCGTCGTTTTGCTTAAAACGATAAGCTTCAAAACGGCATAGTTTCAAAGGTAAGGATCCGCGCGTTAACCTGTGACCCGGGAAGGATCCGCGTGTTTTTGTTTAAAGGGCTAATTGCCCAATTGATCCTTCTGCATTTTTAATATTTATAATTTTATTTTATATTTATTTTAATTTGGCCCTAGCCTTTTATTTTTGTTTCAATTTAGTCCTTATGGCCATTATAAAATTTATTATGGGAACGACGTCGTTTTTGGGATTAGGGCTAATTGCCCAGGAAGTCTCTCGGATTTTAGCTCGCGTTTCAACTAGGTCCAATTTTTTTAAAAAACTAACTCTAAAGTTTTATTTTTATTTAAATTTTAATCCTTTTTAAAATTTTTATATATAATTTATTTATTTAAAATGTTTTATATATCATTTATTTTTATTATAAACATTATTTTTATATTTAAATTTATTATATATTTTTATTTATGTATTATTTGTTATATTATTTATATTTTATTATATATTTTATTTATATATTTTATTATATATTAAATCATTTTATTATATACATTATTCATTTCTTATTTTATCATATTTTATGTTATCTTATTATTTATTATTATATATATAATTTTAAAATTTATAAATTATTATTAAATATTATATTTTTATATATCATTATTAAGTATTTAGTATGTAATATTCTAAAATTTACTATGAAATTTTGTTCCTATTTAACATATTATTATTTTTATAAATATATATTAAGTTATTATATCATATAGTATATTTTTATATATATTAACCATTTTTAAGAATTCTCTTTTATTATTTTTTATATTTTATTCAATACCTCATTTATTTTTAATTGTATTTTAGTTTTTTTTATCTTTATTTTTTAACTTATACGTTCATAATTCGTTTATTTGTTTTTGTATCTTTTTGTATTTATTTAGTATTGTTTTAGTATAATAATTTTATCTCATAAATTATTTGTTATTTTTATGTTATTTATTGTTTTTATATATTTGCATGAAAATTGATTGTTTATGTTATTTATGATTATATCTGTATGAAATGTTAATGTATATTACATAATTTATGTCGTCATTTATCATTTTCTATATTATATTTGCATGAAATGTTAAAGTATGCATCATGAAGTTTATATTATTTAGTATTGATATCTTGTAATGTGTTAAATGCATCATTGTTTTAAAAATTTATATTTCATTTAATCCAAAAGAATTTTAAAAATGAGGCAATGTTTTATATTTATGAATTCGAGAAATAGTGCCCTAACATGCTGGGTTGCGATTTCCCGTTTTGTCTAAATGTCTAAGTATCCTTCTAAATAAATTTGGTAAATCACGAGATGATTACAGTTACGAAAGTTTAAGAATATCATGTCCAATCATGCTGAATGTGATGTTTGCACTCTTTTGGAGTGAAAGAATCTCGATTTTTAACTCAAATTATTCCGATTTAAAAAGGATCCTATTTTTAAATTCTTTCAAACTTTTATTAAGACAGAAAACTATTCAATTTGGTACCAATTTTGGGCGTTGCGAGGGTGCTAACCCTTCCTCGTACGTAATCGACTCCCGAACTTGTTTTTTCTCATTTTCGTAGACCAAAATGTTTTATAAGGTGATTCAATCACACATAAAAAGGTTGGTGGCGACTCCCATTTTCAAATTTCCCTACAAAAAAAAAGGGGTTCGACAATTACTTGATATTTGTTTATCGATGCGTAACTAACTAGTTTGATTGAGTGTATAGGTTTAGGTAAAATTGTACATAATTGATGGATTGTATGGTCACGTATGCTTATGATATTTAATGTGCCCAGTAAGTTTACTTTCTGTTATACGAACTTTGTAACACTCCTAGCTAGCATCTGTCACTAGTACAGGATTTCAGAGCATTATCGAAACTTTCAAAAAAATTTTAGATAATTCATGGAAATCACTATTCATTTACCAAGATCATTCACAACGTCCCTTAATTGGGCCCTCGAGGTCCAAAACGAGTGTTGAGATCAAATTGGGACTAAAATGGGAGCTCAGGAAATTTTTCACAAAATTCTAAAATTTTGCTTAATTGCAGGACTCACATGCTCGTGTGGCCTAGGGACACGTCCGTGAGACCATGCTGTGTGGCTTACACGGTCTTATGACATGCCCATCTCTAGGCTATGTGGTCACACACGCCTGTGTCCCTTAGTTGTGTAACTCTTTAACTTGTAAGGCATGAACAAATTAGGATCACATGGCCAAGTCACACGCCCATGTGGCGAATTTTATTTTCGTAAATTAGGTGCAATTTTTACATGACCGTGCAACACGGCCGTGTTCAAGGCCTTGTCAACCACACGGCTGAGACACACGCCCTTGTCTCTGCCCGTGTGCTGAATTCTGAGCATTCTGTTTCTCAAAACTTAGGTGCAGGGGACACACAGCCTAACTACATGCCCATGTACTCGGCTATATGGACAAAATAAAGCCACTTTCTAGCTTTATTTCTCACCCAAACCTTGCCAATGACCTACACCAAAACTCTCATTTATATACCAACCAATTCAAGCATTCAATTTATGCAAACTCTAGCAAATAACAAGGCATGTCGTTTCATTCACAGATGTATAAATCTTCCTTTTATAAGCATGCTCATTTAACCTTTCTCAATCAATCAATAACAAACACTTATATTATTTCCATAAATACACTTAAATACACATATACATGTAACTAAATATAATCATCACTAGCCATTCCAATGGTTAGATTATAATAATCATTTACACTTACATGCCAATAGGGCCAATATAACCTATACATGCCATTATAACCATAATTGATTTACCATACTATACCGACATGGGCCGATGGATAGTGTGAGTGATCTTCACCAAGCTTCCAATCCAACAAGCTCCTGATTTACTCTAAAACAGGATAAATAAAATGGAGTAAGCATAAAATGCTTAGTAAGTTCGTATAATATGGTACTCAACTTATCATTCATTCTATTTTAAGGTAACTGTGTAAGGCATGTTCAATCAATTTGACCTCAAGCCCTACATAAATCCTTACTTGCCCTTGTTAGTCATATATTCCATAATAGCATAATCAACAATCAAGTTTCCATGTACATATGCTTTCCACATCATGTATTCATTTAACATGTGAATATCATCTCTTTATATCTCGAGTATAATTTCATAATAGTTCATTTCGAGTTCAGATCATACATATCAGAACTTTACTTATAACATTCGATACACAAAGTCACATGAGTAGTAGTTCACTCAAGGTGTACAAGTCTATAATTCAAGGATGAGCATTCTCATCAAATATTTTTCATATACAACCATCATCATCTTATATTATCACGTATCACCTGTCATGTATCATCATTTTCTTGAATTCTAGACAGATACGTGTAATGACTCATTTCTTTTCATATCTGGATCATCACCTGTTGAATTTATCTGAAATATCGATGGATACACAAATAGTACACTCAAGGTGTACAAATCAGGATCCGTCAATTCATGTCTAATGGTACCCATAAGGTACTATTTCAGAGAGTACACTCTTGAGCCATACATATATACAACAAGATTACCAATCCAGGTTAAATCCTTTTTATGACATATGCTCTAAAGAGCTTGATCTGGATTACCTGACCGGGCTAAATCCATTCCATAACATATGCTCGAGAGGACTTATATCAGGATTACCCGTCCGGGCTAAATCCATTCAGAAATGAGGTCAATGGATTACTTCTCCGAGCTAAATCTCATCAACAACAAATGTAAGACCTCATTAATTTTGGAAAATTACATTTATCCATCGATATTCACTTATTTAAACGGGACTTAATATTTTCAAGCATTTTCCGGCATGTGATTATTTCATACATCTATAAATTCCATATAATTCAAATGATCACATTCCACATTAATTCTAAGCATAAAAGTAACATTTTCATCGTTTATATATTATTATCTATTGGGCATGTTCATTTAATTTAAGCATTTTTATTTATCGGGCTTGATCGGATATGTAATAATTTCACATATTCATAACATTTATACAATTTACATAAACACAATCAATGCAAGCATATAAATAAACACAATTTAGTTACACAAACTTACCTCGACAAAGGTTCATGTACAAACATCTACTAATTCGACATTTTCCTCTTTTCCTCGTTCTAACTCCAAATTTACAACATTACCATTTTGCCATTTTGCCCCTAACATTTTCATAAATTCCCATTTTGTCCCTAGGCTCGGAAAATGAAACTTGTGCAATTTACTCTCTACTCCAAGCCCAACTAAAATCCCATGATAGAATTTACAACACATGTATTCATAAAATTTCAGCATTTTTCTTCAATTTTACAACTTTACATTTTAGTCCCTAAATCATGTTTTCATCAAAAATCACTTTGTAAAAGTTGTTTATCTATCAACAAACTTTTATTTTCTTCCATAAATTTCATATTTCCATCATATTCATCCATGAGCCAAATTCATACTTTGATAAATTTTCAAATTAATCCCCCAAATAGATAGATTAGACTATCCCAGTTTCAAAAATATCAAAATTATTAAAAACGGGACAAGAAAACTTACCCAATTTGGCCAAGAAAGTTTCTTCTCTCTCTCCTAGGGTTTTCATATTTTATTTTTGGGAAGAAGATGAGAAAATATGATTTTTATTTTATTTTCATCTTTTTTATTAACTAATTTAGTTGAATTCCAATTTAGTCCCTACCATTTTCTAAAATTTCCATGGATGAGTCATCTCAAAATATCTACTAACTTTTAATGAATGGTGTAATTACCATATAAGGACCTCAATTTTTGAATCGCATAGCTATTTAATCCTTATAGCTACTAGAATTCAACTTTTACATTTATGCGATTTAGTCCTTTTCTTAATTTATCACATAATCAATAAAATTTTCGTATCAAAATTTTCTCATGAATTTTCTAAGATATTATGGACCACATAATAAAATAAAAATAATTTTTTTAATTTTTGGATCAAATTTGTGGTCCCGAAACTACTGTTTCGATTTTATTGAAAAATGGGCTGTTACAAACTTACTAAGTATAAAATGCTTAGTGTGTTTAATTTTCCCTATTTTATAGTGCCTGTGGACTCGTGAAGGTTGGAGGACGGTTGGAGTGTCTATCACACTATGAACTATCTCATTTTGGGTATAAAAGAAACTTTCATTTTGATATAATGGCATGTATAGGCCCATTTGGCCAATGATGGCTTGTTTTGTTGTTTTGTAACCTAGCCATTGTAGTGGCTAGTGATAGCTTGTATTAATGCATTTTGAGATGTATCCTATATGGCCTAACATGTTGATGTGTGGATGAAAGTGGTTAAGTATGGTAATAAAATGAATGAACAAATTGAAGATATTACTTTTGTCAAATGTACATGTGTGTAAACTTGGTCAAGTAGACAATTTCACCAACCTAAATTGTATGTACTATGTTACTATGGTAAATGTTCGATTTGGCTCAGTTTTAATACTTGGATTGGCTGGTATATGCATGCAAGTGTTGTAGTAGGTTTTGGAAAAAAATTGGGTGAGAAAATGGAGCTAATAAATGGTTTCATTTTGTCCACACTGGCAGACACACGGGCGTGTGTTTGGGTCATGTGTGACACACGGCTCGCACCATGGGCATGTGGTTAGGCCGTGTGTCCCCTGCACCTAAATTTTAAAAAATAGAATGCCTAGTATTGAGCACAAGGGCTAAGACACGGGGGCATCTATTTTATGAAAAATTATCAAAAATTTAATCGACCACACAGCCTAGCACATTGGCGTGTTGCTTGGTCGTGTAATTTTATTTTGCTCATGAGTTACAAGTCAGAGTGTCACACGGGTTAGGGACACGGGTGTGTGTGACCACACGGCCTAAAGCACGTGCGTGCTAAGAGCACACGGGCGTGCCCTTGTAACATCCCGAATTAGGGCCTAGTCGAAATAGTAGTTTTGAGACCATAAATATGAGATAGAAATAATTATTTCATGATTATTTTGAGGTCTATGATATGTTTTTATGATTGTTTGAAATTTTTATGAAGAAATTTTATGCATAAGGTGTCTAATTTGATTTTAGGGACCAAATTGAATACGTTGTAAAACTTGAGTTCTAGAAGCTTTTATCATGAAATTGAATTGGATTATTACTTAGAGGTCTTTAAATAGTAATTTGACAAAAGTTCTAAAAATTTGGACAAAAATAGGCTTGGATGGTAAAAATTTGAAAGTTTAGTAAAAAGGATATTTTTGTCATTTGGTAATTAAAAGATTAAAAAGGGAAAAATCAAGCCAAAACTTGTCCATCTTCTTCAAGCTAGGGCCGAAAGTCACAATAGACACCATGGATAGGGTTTTCAAGCTTCCAAGCTCAATAGTAAGTGCTCCTAAGCCCCATTTTTAATGTTCTTTGCATTTTTGAAGTCCTCGTAGCATGATCTACTCATTTCTACCCATATTTTGAAGTAGGGTTCTTGTTTAAAAATTGACCCATGCATGACATGTTAGTATTTTGATGTTTAATGGAAGAATATCAAAGATTGATGTGTGTTTAACATCTTTTACTAAGTGATCTTGCATGAAAATTTCTAAAAAGGACCAAATTGTAAAAGATGTAAAAGTAAGTAGTAAAAATGTGAAATAAAGAGAAATATGGACTGCTATAAGTATAAAAATGGTTCGGTTAGGCTTAAAGTACAAGGAAAACAAACACATTTCATTTTACGAGCCTAGGGATAAATTTGTAAATATGTGAAAGTTTAGGGGCAAAAATGTAAATTTTTCAAAGTATGATTTTTGGATCAATTTGAATAATGTGAGTCCTAAATAAGTTATATTTGATATGTTAGATCAAGAAAAATGAAATTTGGGCTTAGATTGGGAAAGAACGAGGTTATGGACTAAAGTGGGATAAATTCTACACTCGAGGTAAGTTCGTGTGATAATAATAATACAATGTTATTCTTGACTTGTAATGTTAAATTACTATTTCATGAATTGTATGATTTGTTATACGGATGTGCTCGACGAGGATCCGACAAGTAAGTTCTTGTAACTTAATTGAGTATGTACATTTGTTAATTTGATTGTTAGGTTAAATTGAATGTGTAACGTAAGAATATTGAATTATGTGAAAATGTTCATAAGCTCGAAATTGATTTAAAAATGGGTTGTAATCCATTTGAATACTCAATTCCAATGGGTAGGTTATTTCTTATGTGAAACGGGATCCTGCATGTGTTGCAGAAATGATTTAGCCCAGATGGGTAATCCATTGATCTCGTTACGGAAAGGATTTAGCTCAGACGAGTAATTCTGAAATGAGTCTTTCAAGTATATGTTTTAATTAGGATTTAGCCTGGACTGGTAATCTAGATTGGATTCTATAGGGAATTCTTTATCATATAAAGGATTTAGCCTGGACTGGTAATTCGACAAAGCTCTTAGAATATATGTTACAGCTAGAATTTAGCCTGGACTGATAATTCTGCTGTATGATATATGGCTCGAGAGTGTACCTAAAAGGTACTACTGGATATGAATTGATGGATAATGGAATTGTACACCTAGAGTGTACTACTTGCTGAAAAATCCATCGAGAATTCAATAATTCAATGGATAAAGTATATATGAAACATGAGAACTTGAAATAGAATGTGTATATGGTTTAATGAGCTCATCTACGTTTATATGATACCTTTGTAATGTATATGGCTGATATGTTTGAACGAGTGACTGTACTATGGGATAGTACAGGTATGTACTCAAAACTTATAATCATTCAGCTCGGTATGTGGTATGTGGTATGTGGTTGAATTGTGACAAGACTGCAAATGAATAAGGGATGCTTAGGATAATGAATTCTATAATGAACTTGTGATGATAGGCTTATATTCATGATGCATAGATATGGATATATTCGATTGATGAACATGTATAAGGCTTTCAAGCTAATATGACTTGGGATATGATATATTTATTCTTTAAAAGTTTTTGGGGTCATTATATGATGATGAGTTATATGACTTGAGAAATATGAATACACACTATTGATATGTACTTTTAAAATGAATGTTGAAATGATTATACAAGAGTAGAAATGTGTACTTGTGAGAAAATTATGATTTCTTGATTTAGGCCAAGATATGGCAAAGCATGGTGACGGTTTAAAAGGGATGAGCATTATGATTGATAAACTCGTAGTTATGAAAATATATGAATGAAGTTGATAAATGCTTATTATTTTCATACGGGCTTACTAAGCTATAAGCTTACTCCCTCATTTCCATTTCTTTTAGTATTGTCAGGTCAGCTCGGGGTTGGAGATCGTCAGAGGCAGTATCACACTATCAAGCTATCACCTTTGAGGTATCGATAAGTCTTAAAAGCTTTTGAGTGAGTGGCATGTATAGGGACTTAGTTGTTGTGATATGTGCTCTTATGATGTGGCCAAATGTATTGGTTTATGTTGATCTATTTGTAAATGGCCATGAGATATGACTCATATTGTTTATGGCTTGTAAGCCTATCCACCCATGCTATGTGCTATTGCCTTGTGATGTGATAATATGGTCATGCTTTTTTGCTATGAATGGTCGTGTTACGACATATGTGCAAGATGAGTGCTTTATGACCAATCGAAATGGTCATAGCCAATGAGAAATTGTTTGATATGGCAATAAGATGATGATGATTAAGTTAGGATTAATTGATAAGTTGATAATCATGGACTAATGGTAAAAGTAGTAACAAATGTCAAGTCCAATTAATTGTGAATTGATGCATTTTAAACTTGGTATAAAATGTGTACGTGACTCACATGTATATTGACTTGTAAATGTTATGTCTGAGTCTTAATAGAGGATGTTTAATATTTAAATCAATGCTATATTATGTGCCTATGATGTGTTCAATTATGTGAGGGATTAAGGGTAACAAGAGACTTCGAAAACAGCCTACGTGTTGGCCACACGGGTAGAGACACGGACGGGTGTCTCCGCCATGTGAAGGACACGGCTTGGAGACATGGGTGTGTGTCCAGGGCGTATGAAGTCTATAGCATTTTTATGAGAATTTAATTCGTCACATGGCCTAGAACACGAGTGTGTGGCTTGGCCGTGTGGTTCATTTGGTTTGCTGATGTTATAAACAGAGAGTTACACGGCTTGAGGACACTGATGTGTCAAGGGAACACGGGCGTGTCCCTGTGTCCACATGGGCGTGTGACCCTGTTTCATGGAAAATTTTCTAAGTTTTCCCAAAGTTTTCCAAAGTTCTTGGTTTAGTCCCTAATTACTTTCAATGCATGTTTAGGGCCTCGAAGGCCCGTGAAAGGAAAGTTATGCATATGTTTGAATAGTTTTGAATTGAAAGAAATTTTGTAGCCCGATTTTACATGTTTGTGTACATTTAGGTACAGTAATGCCTCGTACCCTGTTCTAGCGTCAAACACGGGTAAAAGGTGTTACATTTAGTGGTATCAGAGTTATGGTTTAGTCAGTTCTCGGACTAACCTAGCATGTATGTGAGTCTAGCTATACATGCCACTAATCGTGATAGTGTGATGTCTCCTGACATGAATGAAAACTATCTTGTTTGGACAAAAGGTACTCTCCAACCGAGCTACACCCGACCATGTTGAATGTGATACTAAAATAGTTGGGTAAAGTGCAGTTATGATGAGTTGAAACTCGAAAAGGTACGAATAAGGTTCATAATATCATGTTTCGGATAAAATGTCATTGTCCCAATTAGACATTAAATTTTGATGGACTGCAACAAATGCTTGAAATGAGATAAAGAATTATATTGTAATGAGTGTATCTATGTTTAATTGATAATTCTATGATGTATATGACTGATTTGCTCGAGTGAATGCATGTGTTTAGGTAACTTACCAAAAATATTGATGGAATGAATGTTCAAGTATGCTAATTTGAATAATTATGATTGGCAAGCTCGTATAGCTTGAATAAATGTGTTAAATTGACTGGATTGATTTGTGTGATGGTAATGGTATGTACATGATGATGTGCGAGATGAGAGTTTCAATTGTGGTATACTTATCCATTTTGATTGGCCCTCATATGATGTTATATGCTTGACATGTTTGATTATGTGAATGTGACGAGAAAAGAAATTCAAAATTCATGGAATGAATGCATGAGTGCACTTATTTGAATAAGATAATTGAAAAATTTGTGAAACATGGATATGCTTGAAAACTTGTTTGAAATGAATTGTATAATTGTGATGATACTATGATGATGAAAGTTGTGTCATATGTATATGTATATGAGAGTCGAGTCAGAGGCTTTATGACCTCACCCCCTTACTAGAGTGGTGCTTTGTAATGAAATTTCATGAAATTTGTATGTAATAAGTTCCCAAGTGTGAAACCAAGGAGTTTAGCGGTAGAATGATTATAAATATGATTAGAGATTGAGATGGGTTAACAAGTAAAGGCAGAGTTAGAAAGGTATCAGACTGACCTAAAGATCTCTCGGTTTATGCAATATCACAGTTAGTGAAGAGGTTAATTTCGGTAAATCGATCTATTTAGGTACGACGTCAAGAAATGTATTAACTGGAATTTCTTCTGAATCGATTTTCTTTAGTGAAAAGGAATAATTCGAAATTAGTGATGGCAGAAATAGTTGAAGGGATAATATTTGAAAAGTAATATATCAGAGTGCGGCAATTATAGCTGAATAGATTATGACAGTCTCTTCTGAAGTGTTCTATGTGTTTATTTGTTCTCAGAAATATTGCTATAGCTATTGATCTTCTGATAAAATTCTTGTGATATGGGAATGTTTTCTAATCTTTATGTTAGACGAAAGCACTGTCAGCCTGATTGGTTTATAATCTGTATTGCTTTATTTCTCTCTGGCATTCTATTACATTTTGTCTGTTGAGAATAGATGAGAAAATACGTATGATGCCATGATTCTGTCTCTAATAATTATTGCTCTGTCTGATATATATATGGGAAGTGTATTGTCCTTGTCGTATCTATTTCTAGTGGGTCTGAATGATGTTTTTCTGGACTTCTTTTCTTTGAGGGACCATCGAGATCTTCTATATTTTCTTCTGAGCTTTGTTCTCGGCCTTTCAATATGATATCGTATCATGGATTTCTTTGTTTTGGATTTCTCTTTCTTGGTTTTCTTATCATCTTTATTCTGTAAATTATTAATCATGACTTGTATCTAAAGTGTGTTCTTTAGCATGTGATAATTATGTCAAATATGATTATGCTTCTGGTTTGACCTTAGCAATATGGTGATTCTAGTATCTGGACCTCTTTAATATTTGTATAAAGAATTGACGTCAACAAAGGCATAAGTGGTGAAATTGCGAGTTCCACTTTGTAAGGTGGATTTCTTTTCTCAAGTAAGTTAATTAAAGTTAATGTATTCAATCGAGATATTCTTGTTATTTTGAGCTAAAACAATGGTAAAGGTTTTTGATTGGCATGATAAATGAATTTTGAAAGATTGTATGTTGAATTATTCTGTCAACTGGGAGAAATAGTTTCTTGAAGTGTTGTTAAGTGATAATTAAGACCGACTTGATTGTTCAATCTGTATGGGTTATTGTTTGAAAGATTAAATGAGATATTTATGTCCGATTCTATTCCAGGTCTGAGAATAAAATTTCATTTCTTTATGTGTAAAAGACGGATAGTCTGAATGAAAAGTGTATATTTCCTAGCAGACTTTGATATGATTTAAAGTTGCTATGAATGATAACGTTATCACAACGGTCTATTGCATGTTAGTAAAGTTTTGAATAGACGAGAACATAATTAATCAAAGCATTAGATTTGGTTTAGCCTACATCGGGCAAGGAATTCTTGATTTTTCAGTGATGTGTCATTAAACGAATTGTGATGCATTTTAAGACTGTAAGGCAATGTGATAGCTTAAAGTATCTGCTGTCATAGAAAGACTTGAGTTTGAGATAGCGTAGACGACTTGAATTATTAAAAGATGATGAGTTAGATATTGTATGATCTTTGAGAAAAACAAAATGTAGTTACAAGTATTTGGATAGAAAATCCAGAGCTTATACAGATATTTTGCAAGAAAACTCTCGGGAATAGTGTATTAGTGTCAAGTTTGGAACTCGACATTTATGATTTTTTTGTGTGAATACTTGGAATGTCAACAGGGTTAAAGCCGAATATCAAGTATCATCAGAACTATTTCCACCAATGTTGAAACTAGAATGGAAATGAGAAAGAGTTACAATGGATTTTATATTCGGATTACCCTCGTCTCTGAAAAAGAAAAGGCTATGTGGCTTGTGTTAGGTGTTTGATGAAATCTGCAAAACATTTTGGTATGCACTGAGATCATGCTTAAAATATTAATGGAGTTATGTATCTATGAGGTTTCCAGATTTCGTAGAATGCTAGTTTTCGTTAATCAGACTGAGATCCAAGTCCTATGCCGTGATTTCATGGAAAAGTTATAGGAAGCACTGAAATTTAAAGGCAACTGTGAGATTGAATCCACAAACTATGGGGCTGTATGAAATTATAATTTATAAAACCATGATGAACTGATTAACTTCACCATTCGAATATGAAAAGATTCAAATATGTTATGTGTATATGTATTATGACAGTATGGATCAAACCCTTATGTATATGAACTTCCCATTAGAGGTTGAGATTTAATTGATGCGTTGTATAGCAAAGAGCCGCTCTTGATTTTAGTATGAGAGATTAAAGAGCTAAGCATTAAAGGCATAGCCTAAGTGAAAACATCTTAGCGATGATTATGGGATAGAAGAGTTTATGTGAAAACCAAAACCACTTTTCTGGTAAGATTTTTGGGGACGAAAATCCCCAAAGGAGGGAGAGTTGTAACATCCCGAATTAAGTCATAGTCAAAATAATGGTTTCGAGACCACAAATCTAATATAGAAATAATTGTTTTATGATTATTTTGAGGTCTATGATATTTTTGTATGATTGTGTGAAAATTTTAGAAAGAAATTTTATGCCTAAGGTGTCTAATTTGATTTGAGGGACCAAATTGAATAAGTTGTAAAACTTGAGTTCTAGAAGCTTTTATCATGAAATTGAATTGGATTATTAATTAGAGGTCCTTAAATAGTAATTTGACCAAGTTCTTAAAATTTTCCAAAAATAGGCTTGGATGGTAAAAATTTGAAAGTTTAGTAAAAAGGGCATTTTTGTCATTTGGTAATTAAAAGATTAAAAAGGAAAAAATTAAGCCAAAACCTGTCCATCTTTTTCAAGCTAGGGCCGAAAATCACAATAGACACCATGGCTTGGGTTTTCAAGCTTCCAAGCTCAATAGTAAGTGCTCCCAGGCCCTGTTTTTAATGTTCTTTGCATTTTTGAAGTCCTCGTAACATGATCTACTCATTTCTACCCATATTTTGAAGTAGGGTTCTTGTTTAAAAATTGACCCATGCATGACATGTTAGTATTTTGATGTTTAATGGAAGAATATCAAAGATTGATGTGTGTTTAACATCTTTTACTAAGTGATTTTGCATGAAAATGTCTAAAAAGGACCAAATAGTAAAAGTTGTAAAAGTGAGTAGTAATAATGTAAAATAAATAGAAATATGGACTGCTATAAGGGTAAAAATGGTTTGGCTAGGCTTAAAGTACAAGGAAAATGAACACATTTCATTTTACGAGCCTAGGGACAAATTTGTAGATATGTGAAAGTTTAGGGGCAAAAATATAAATTTACCAAAGTATGATATTTGGACCAATTTGAATAATGTGAGTCCTAAATAAGTTATATTTGATATGTTAGATCAAGAAAAATGAAATTTGGGCTTAGATCGGGAAAGAACGAGGTTATGGACTAAATTGGGATAAATTGCCATTTCTACACTCGAGGTAAGTTCGTGTGATAATAGTAATGCAATGTTATTATTGACTTGTAATGTTAAATTACTATTACATAAATTGTATGGTTTGTTATACGGATGTGCTCGACGAGGGTCCGACAAGTAAGTTCGTGTAATTTAATTGAGTATGTACATTTGTTAATTTGATTGTTAGGTTAAATTGAATATGTAATGTAAGAAAATTGAATTATGTGAAAATGTTCATAAGCTCGAAATTGATTTAAAAAGGGGTTGTAATCCATTTGAATACTGAATTCTGATGGATAGGTTATTTCTTATGTGAAATGGGATCCTGCATGTGTTGCAAAGAGGATTTAGCCTGAATCGGTAATCCATTGATCTCGTTACGGAAAGGATTTAGCCCGAACGGGTAATCCTGAAATGAGCCTTTCGAGTATATGTTTCAATTAGGATTTAGCCTGGACTAGTAATCCTAATTAACTGGTGTAACACCCCAAACCCGGCCTGGATGTTATGGTCGAATATGGCGATGTCACATTGAAGTGTTTTTCGCAAAGTGTGATATCGTTGAAAAACCCTTTCCATAATTATCTTCGTTGTGTGATCTTAATGATGATTAGAAAAACGTGTCGCTCATTTTAAACTTGCATCCCAATCAAAAGGTATTACTTTAAAGACTCTTTGAATGTTAAGATATCATTTTATAGTGAAAGTTTTCCAAAACAATTACGTTTTTGAGTTTATTTTGTAAAAATGTTATTTCTTTTTAAAACTCGGGTTCCTAATACTAGTAGGTATAACCAAAGCAAATTAAAATCCCAAATTAAAAACAAAATCCAAAGAGGCCATATTACAAATAAAATACCCAAAATAAAATTATTTATAATTTGAAAATCCAATACGGAAGTACATGCGGTTGTGTGGCCACCTTTGAGTCCCTTGCGGCTTCGATCCACCTAAGTCTGGGGATTACCTATACAAATAAACAGATGGGTGAGTTATGAAAAACTCAGTGTGTAATCCCATATCAAATAATTAATTAGTGAGTAAACACAGCCTTGGCCTAAGCCCAATCTAATGACAGATTCAAGATGTCGGTCGGGGCCTTAGCCCATTACAAAGATGTCGGCATTAGTTTGGGTCGAGCCCATTTCGATGACAGATCAAGATGCATGATATGCAATCAAGAGATCCTACCCAACCAGCCTCTACACTGCATTTCCGTCCAACCCTACACTCCATGTGGGGATATAATCTACCTACCCATCCCTACACTCTAAGTAGTACCGGTTGCGACACTAAATAGTATTTGCAGCAGAGCTGCCAAAATAGTACACTTCCTCCAATCATAACAAAACTCATCCCCATGCAACATATCATGCATCTTGTCATGCCATGTCATAATATCATACGTGTATTCAATATGTTTAAAGTGCCATGCTCAAATGTAATCATACATCTCATAAGGGCATATCAGTCATTTTATCACACAGAGGCATGATAGTCATTTTATTGATTAGGGGTCCAGGTGCACTTATCGACCCAATAGTAGGCCCACAGTCGTCTCGGGTGACCCTTGCAACCTCTATAGTCAAACAATAAAAATGGGCCCAAGACCATAATGCGGGCCCATGTGGGCCCACACGTCCGTGTGGCTCACATAACTAGAAATGGGCTCGGATGTGTGGATTATACAGCCTGGCCCAATAATCACCACACATCTGTGTGGTTTGCCCGAATGGGGCTCACATTATTGTAGGGCCCACCCGGCCCAGTTCGGCCCAATATGGCCCAAAACGGCCTCTGCCGATGAATTCATTCATGGATGGCCTTAACAATCATACGTCCATGTTTAGTCACATGGACTACCACACAAGCGAGCGCACGCCCGTGTAGCATCGTCGTCCACTCATTTCGGCTTTTGCCGTTTTCCAAAGTTGGGTTTGTGTACACACCTTGAGTGCAAAAGTACGCGACTAGCCCACGCGTACTCCAACCTATTTCAATCAGAAGCTTCAGTTAATCGCCTACCAATCGAGTTGAAAAGAACCCTAGCCAAAACACTTGTTCAAGAGATTACCTATCACTCACCTTGATCGATCACACTGTGTAACAGCCCGATTTTGGGCCTAGTCGGAACATTGGTTTTGGAACCACTCTTTCGATGCTAGAGAAATTATTTTTAATATTATTTTATGAGTTATAGCATGATTATATAAGTACATGAAAATTTTGGTGAATTAATTTTAGCATTTAAGGGCTTAAATTACGAAAAAGGGCTAAATCGCATAAAGAGTAAAAGTTGTGTTTTAATGCCTAAATGTGTTAAATGGCTTGATAACTAAAATTGAAATCCTTTAAAGGGAAATTATACCCTTTTTATTTGTGTTGGCCGACCATAGGGTCATAAAGGTTGAATAGTCAAAGTTGGTGTGTGTATTAGGTGACTTTTGACCAAATAGATAATAAAATAAAAATAGGATGATATCATCCCTTTTCATCTTCTTCTTGACCAATTTTTCCAGAAAAAGAAAGGGGTTTTGAAGCTTTGAAATATCAGCCACTTACATCCCTTGCAAGTAAGTGATTTTAATGTCTTTTCTTGATGATTTTTGTGTTTTTGGAACTCCTAAAGCATGAGCTTTCAAAAGAGGGGACTATTTTGCAAAATGACTAAGAGTCTAGAGTTTTGCAATGAAATAATATGTGTTGTTTTCTGGGTTTTTATGGAAGAATATGAGTCTTGGTAGTGTTATAAACAACCTTTATGAAAGAAGTTTGCATGAAAACACCTAAAATGTGGTATTTTGCAAAGTTGTAAAACAAGTTATAAATGTGTGAAATAGTTGAATTATGAGTTGCTATAGTTCTGAAAATGGTTTATCTAGGCTTAAGGAGTAAAGAAATTGAATAAAAATCATTTTATGAGCCTAGGGGCAATTTGGTAATTATGGCAAAGTATAGGGGCAAAATTGTAATTTTTCCAAAATATGTCATTGGACTAATTTGATTAGTATATTGTTTTAATAAGTTAAATGTGATGTTATAGATGATGAAAAATGTGATTCAGGCTTAGAACGAGGAAAAACGAGAAATTGATGTTTAGGCCCCTTTTACCAATTTGGTGTTGAGGTAAGTTCGTATGGCAATAATAATGTAATATCATGCTTGAATTAAAATTATCTATTGTCATGGCATTAAGTGTATGATTTAATATATTGGAAGTTTGATGGAATATGATGTTTTTTTGAAACGAGTAAGTTTGTATGAAAGTAATTTATCAACTTCATTATCATGTGCTTAATACTTGATATTGTACAAATGTAGATATATGCCTTTATTGGGACTTACTTGTGATGATTCAATGAAAATGTGATGATATCTTTGTATAATCCCGGGTGACTCTGAGGAATGCTTAGGATTTCGGGTATCATGACACCATATTAAATGTGTGCCAGTGTAAGACCATGACTAGGACATGGTATCAACGATGATATGTGTGCTAGTATAAGACCATGTCTGGGACATGGCATCGACACTTACCCGAGACCTTGTATAAGACCATATCCGAGATATGGAAATGATATGTGGATCCATGTAAGACCATGTATGGGACATGAATTTGGTATTCTATTTGGTGTATGATAATTCCGAACATCCTTTAGCATCCTGGCTGTTCAACGGGTAATGAAATGGATGATGTGATGGAAGCCCTAAGGAGGGCATGTTAAAGAAGGTTTGATTATATACTTTATTACGAGTTGGTATAGGTATGTACACTAAACTCACGAGTAATACCATGATATATGATGGTTCATGATAAAGAGGTATATGGATGACAAGTAAGTCAAGGGTTCTGGATGATGAATAAGCTTATGTTTATGTTTATTATGTCATCATATGATAGTTATCATGATATTGCACTAAAATAGTTTTGGACTGCAATAGTAGTCCAACTTTGAAAATCCACCAAAATTGAATGCAATATGAAATTAAAGCTTATTGAAGCTAGTTTCACATAGAAAAAACGGTGTAAGCAAAAGAATTTCATGTTATGAAATATTTAAATTGTTGTAAGACAGAGTCAGAATGACTTTGAAATCCCCTATTCTGATTTGAGAAAATCATTATAAATTGTACAAAAATATTTATAAGTTATAATTTATATTTTTAGTATCATTAATGAGTCTATTTTGAATAGAAATAGACAGGAACATTATTCGAGTCCTTTGCTATGAGATAATTAAACTTTAGTGCAGAAGGGTCAGAATTGTCAGACCATGAATCAGAGGTAACTTTGAGGAATAAACTGTACTATTTGACTAAACCAAAAATTTTGGAAATTGTATGGTAGAAATGTACATAATAAAAATTAACAGAACTTAATTTGGAGCTTCGTAGCTCCAGATATAAATATTTTATTGACTGTTGTACAAGAAGACAACTTATCATGAACTTGAGAATATGTTGGGAACATTGATAAAAACATGTTAATGGGTTGCTTATTGTTTTCATGTGAACTTACTAAGTGTAAAGCTTACCCCCTTCCTTTCCCATGTTCTCTAGTGTTGCCAGGTTAGCTCGGGTTGGAGTTCGTCGGAGATATTTTCACACTGTCAAGCTATCACCATTGGTGTAAGTGATTTCAAGTACTTTAAGTCTATGGCATGTATAGGAGTTTAAATATTTGCGTGTGTGATATTTGTTTTAGCCAAATGTATTGGCTTACATTAGCTATTGAGGTTGTAAACCTATTTATATATGCATGCATGTGCTATGGTCTTATGTGATGAGTTTATAATGATTATGGCATGAATGTGGTAAAGATGTGAGTAAAATCTAAGATATCTATTGCATGAGAAATTGACATGATCATAACATGTTTATGGACGTTAAAGTGCCCATGTATGCCTTCTTGTATGCTATTGTATAAGTATGTGTGCGTATGTTGTGAGGGTGACAAAATGGTTTGGAAAATAGTCTTGTATTTGTTCACACGGGTAAATGCACTGGCGTGTGTCAAGGCTGTGTGTAACACAAGGTCTGCCCACATGGGCGTGTGACCCGGTTGTGTGTCCCCTGCACCTTGGAAATTCAAGTCAGTATGCATGGTAGTAAACACACAAGCAGAGACACGGCCGTGTGTCTCAACCGTGTGGTGGACACGGCCTAGCACACGGACGTGTGCCTTGGCCATGTGCCTTCTTTTGTTTATGACCAAATGGACAGAGAGTTACACGGGTGAGAGACACAGGCATGTCCCGATGAACACTAGGCCGTGTGGTGCACACGGGCAACCAACACGGCCATGTCAAAATGATCACACAGGCGTGTGCCCTATACCCACACAGGCGTGTAGAGCCTTAAAGCATGAATTTTCCAAGTTTTTCTTAAGTTCTCGGTTAGTTCCGAATCACCCCGAATGTATGTTTTGGGTCTTGTAAGCCTATTTAAGGGACAATATGCATGTGAAATGAAAAGTTTTAAATTCGAACAAAATTTCATGGCCGGTTTAGTATGAATGTGTTGGCTTAAATCCAGTAACACCTCGAACCCTATCCCGACGTCGGATACGGGTGAAGGGTGTTACACACTGAGACCGTCGTAAAAGATTGCTTACAACCCTTAAAGATTACCTGCATTCCAATCGAAACCTGTTAACTATTACCATAAACGCAAGTAATTTGAACCAAGTGTATAGCAACTTACCGAAAGTGTAAACTAAAAATTGGAGACAGAAGTAATCGGCCTACCCCCAAAAGCCCACACTTAGACCTAGGCACAAGATGTAACAATTACACCCCTAATAGTAATTGGCAAAGAAAAAGAGATGTTAAATGGAAAACTATAATGACAGAGAGAGAAAAAAGAGAAAGAGAACAACCGTGAGCTTGAACAGAGGTGGTGACAAAGCCAGGGTTCGGCTATAAGCCAAGGATTTGACGGCCAGAAGAAAACACCACAATAACAAGGGGGATTTTCCCAAAAACCGAAAGCATAGAGAAAAAGAGGAGAAGAAATATTCGACAAAAATACCAACGTGCAAGGAGAGGGAAATGTTGAAACCCGAAAGAGTTGAGAAGAGGGAAGAAAGGGTATTTGGCCAAAGAAGGAATCAATTGAGAGAGAAGAGAAGAAAAGGTAATCAGTCAACAAGAGGAGTAGGGAAGAACAAACTCGAACTAAGTCAAAACAAGAAAACTCGAATGATTCTTTGCTATAGTCGGCCCCAAGAAGAGAAAAACAAAAGAAACCGATGTAAAAAGAGTAAAACTAGAAGCAAAATTTGGCACCAAAGGAAAGAAAAGAACCAAAAAGGAAATGTCAAAAACCGAAAATTAGAAGGGAAAATCATACTAATCCCTAGCCGAATTCTTGAGTGGTTAGCATACCAATTCAGCACTAACTCTCCCACACTTCCCAATCCCATATTTTCCTCCTAAAATCCCTCCATCATAATCTCCTCAACCATCAAATTCAAACTCCACTCAACTCAGTAGTGTTTCGGTCAACCTCTACTATCCACACGGTAAGAGAAACAAAATAAAACACTCCCTTGCACAAAGTAGGACTCAAACTCCAGACCCTCAGTAATAATAACGCGCCACCTATCCCTTAGACCAGCGGACCCATTCTGTTATGGAATACCCATATTAATTTAAAAGCCTACTGACTAAGGAACAAAATTTTGCACAAGCCAAGGCTTGAAAGGAACAAAATTTTGCACAAGCCAAGGCTTGAACCCAAGACTTCTCAGACACTCCCAGAATGCATAACCACTGAAGCAGATATACAGTTGTGTCACACACATACAAGAATAAATACTTAGATTTTGGGGTGTTATAACTCTACCCCCTAAAAGAAAATTTTAGCCTCGAAATTTACTTGATCAAAATAGATGAGGGTATTATTGTCACATCACCTCCTTGGGTTCCCACGTGGCCTCCTCAGAGCTGTGATTACGCCAAAGAACCTTAACTAGTGGAATTGATTTCTTCCTTAAAACATTTACATCGCGATTCCTCAAAAGTCAGATCTGGCTTAACCTTAACCTCCTCAACTGAAATAACATGCGTGGGATCAGAGCGGTAGCAGTTCAGCATAGAGACGTGAAATACATCGTGAATCTGGTCTTACTCTGGAGGTAACTTCAACTGATATGCAACCGACCCCACATGTTTCAGTATGCGGTAAGGCCCAATAAACCTAGGGCTCAACTTGCCTTTCCGTCCAAACCTCAGTACCTTCTTCCATGTCGAGACCTTGAGAAAAAAAGAGTCCCCCACAGAATACTCAATCTCCTTACACTTCAGATCTGCATACGACTTCTGTCTGTCTGATGCTGCCTTCAGTCAATCTCGTATTAGTCTAACTTTATCCTCAGTATCAGAAACCAAAGGGCCCAGGACATGCCGCTCGCCCAACTCAGTCCAACAGGAAGGAGTACGACACCAACGACCATATAATGCCTCGTAAGGTGCCATCTGTATGCTAGACTGATAGCTATTGTTATAAGCAAACTCTGCTAGCGGTAAGTAATCCTCCCAATTGCCTCGGAAATCAATCACATAACTCCTTAACATGCCCTCCAGTATCTGAATCACCCTCTTTGACTGACCATCTGTCTGAGGATGGAATGCAGTACTGAAGTCCAACCTTGTACCCAGAGCTTCATGCAGCTTCTTCCAAAATCGAGACGTGAAGCGAGGATCCCTATTAGAAATTATGGAAACCGGTACCCCATGCAGTCTCACTATCTCAGACACATACAGTTTAGCCAGCTCCTGCAAGGAGTAATCAGTACGAACTGGTATAGATTTTTCAATCGATCCACGATGACCCATTCTGAATCTTTTTTAGTAGGCGTTAAGAGCAGCCCACTAATGAAGTCCATAATCACTCTCTCCTACTTCCAAAGCAGAATTTTAACTGGCTGAAGTAACCCTAAAGGTAACTGATGTTCAGCCTTAACCTGCTGACAAGTTAGACATTTACCCACAAAGTTGGTAACTTCACGCTTAAGACCCAGCCACCAATACAACTCACGAAGGTCACGGTACATCTTACTTCCATAAGGATGTATAGCATAAGGGCTACTATGCACCTCTTGCAATATAGACTGCCTCAAATCAGTATCCTTCAGTACGCAGACTCTCCCATGAAAACAAAGCACCCATTCACTATTTAGCCCAAAATCCACAGTATCCCCACTCTCAACCTGACGAAAACGATGACCCAGTGACTCATCTTCCAAATGTTTACCCTTAATCTGCTCAATCCAAATCGATTTAACCTAGAGCTCGACCAACAAGCTACCATCATCAAATAAACTGAGACGAGCAAACGTTACCCTCAGAATAGTCATAGCTTTACCATTCAGTGCATCTGCCACCACATTGGCCTTCCCAGGATGGTATTCGATCGCACAGTCATAGTCTTTTAGCAGCTCAATCCATCTACGCTGCCTAAGATTTAGCTTATTCTGAGTGAAGAGATACATGAGGCTCTTGTGATCAGTGTAAATGATACACTTCTCACCGTACAGGTAATGCCTCCAAATCTTTAGTGCGAATACCACCGCAACCAACTCCAAATCATGCGTCGGATAATTCACCTCATGAGTCTTAAGCTGACGAGACACATATGCCACCACCTTATCCTCTTGCATCAACACACATCCCAAACCAACATGTGATGCATCGCTGTAGACAGTGAACACTTTCCCAGACTCTGGTTGTATCAAGACAGGGGCCTCAGTCAGTACCTTCTTGAGCTTCTCAAAGCTCTCTTGCTACGTATCAGTCCAGTTAAAAGGCACACCCTTACGTAACAACTTAGTCAAAGGTGCTGCAATCACTGAAAACCCCTCTACAAAACGCCGATAATACCTTGCCAGTCCCAAAAAAATGCAGATCTCAGATATAGTCTTAGGTGATTTCCAATCCAGAATAGCTTCAATTTTTCAAGTATCAACCCTAATCCATTCAGCAGATACCACATGGCCAAGAAATGTTACCTCTCGTAACCAAAATTCACACTTACTAAACTTGGTGTACAGTTGTTTCTCCCTCAAAATCTACAGAACAACTCGGAGATGTTCATCATGTTCATCCTCAGTCCTTGAATACACCAAAGTGTCGTCTATAAAGACCACAACGAACCGATCTAGATAGGGCTGGAATACTTGGTTCATAAAATCCATAAAAGCCGCTGGTGCATTCGTCTGTCCAAACGGCATAACTAGAAACTTGTAATGACCATAACAAGTCCGAAACGCAGTTTTGTAAACATCAGTCTCTTTAACCTTCAATTGATGGTACCCCGATAGGAGATCAATCTTAGAGAAAATCGAATCTCTTGAAAACTGGTCGAACAGATCATCAATCTTCGGTAGGGGGTACTTATTATTAATTGTCAATTTATTCAGTTGCTGATAATCGATGCACATATGTATAGATCCATCCTTCTTTTTCACAAACAAAATCGGTGCTCCCCATGGAGACACACTAGGTCGGATGAACCCTCAATCCAATAATTCTTGAATCTACGCTGTAAGTTCCACAAGCTCCTTCAGTGCCATTATATAAGGGGAGATGGACACCGAAGCTGTACCAAGTAGAAGCTCAATCCCAAACTCAACTTCACAGTTTGGAGGTAACCCAGACAGCTCATTAGGAAAAACATTCGGAAAGTCTTTAACTGTTCTGATATCCTTCATAGTAGAAACCTTAGAATCTGGAACACTAATGTAGGCCAGGTATACTTCACAACCGTTACGAACCAATTTTTCAGCCCTTAATGCAGATATCACATTTGACAAGTTGTTCCGGCGCTCCTCAATTACCACTTCCTTGGCATCCTTCGCAGTTCTCAGTACCATCCATTTCGTAGCACAATCCAAGCTCACTCGATGCTTAACCAGCCAGTCCATTGCCAGAATTAAGTCAAATTGTCCAAAAGAAAGTTCCATCAAATCCGCCAAAAAGATGACCCCTTGAACTTTCAAAGGCACATATTTGAACAATTTATCTACCCTCCATTACAGGGAAATATGGCTTTAGCGGCGCTTTTAGTGGCGTTTTAACAAAAAACACCGCAAATAATATACATTAGCGGCGTTTGCAAAAAAACTAAACAATAGCGGCATTTTTTGCCAAAACGCCACTAAAAACTGATCAATAGTGGCGTTTTTATCCCAAACGCCACTAGAAACTGATCAATCGCGGCATTTTTATCCCAAACGCCACTAAAAACTGATCAATAGCGGCGTTTTTGGCCAAACGCCACTAAAAACTGATCAATAGCGGCGTTTTTTTGCCCAAGCACCACTAAAAACTGATTAATAGCGGCGTTTTTCTTCCAAACGCCACTAAAACTTGTGAATAGCGGCATTTTTGGTAAAACGCCACTAAAAACTGATCAATAGCGGCATTTTTATCTCAAACGCCACTAAAAACTGATCAATAGCGGCGTTTTTATTCTAAACGCCACTAAAAACTTATGAATAGCGGCGTTTTTGGTCCAAACGCCACTAAAACTGATCAATAGCGGCGTTTTTAGTCCAAACGCCGCAAAAAGTTGAGCAGCCATTTTTTGAGTAGGGTAACCGACACTCGTTTTGATTTGATCTGATTTAATTTTCATATTATTTTCTTATTTTTGTTTTGAATTCGATTTAATTATTTTGGTATTTGAAACTAACTTTATAAATAATATAAACTACACTATTCATCACTTAGCTATGAGAAAGTTTCATTTTTGTTACTTAATTATGAAAAGTTACAAATTGATAACTAAACTATTTAGAAGTTTTCATTTAAGTTACCAAGCTGTTAAAATCGACGTTGTATGGCTTTCTGTAAACCCTTAAATCTTAAACATTAAACCCTAAACCCTAAATTTTAAAACATAAACCATAAACACTAATCCATAAACTCTAAAACCCTAAACCCCCCCAAAAAATCATATGAATGTTGATGTGTAAATACATAGATGTTAATGTAAAAGCTTATGTTTATAATAAATTGTGGAAGCAGTACTTAATATTGATTAAATTTGTTTTTAGGTTTAGGGTTTAATATTTAAGGTTTAAGGCCTATGGTTTAGGGTTCAATGGTAGAATATATTTTAAGTTTATAGTTTAGGGTTCAATGGTATAGTATATATGTTAAGTTTATGGTATGGGCCGAGTTTGTTATCTTGGGTTTGGGGTATAGTGTTTTAAATTAGTTTGTTGTTTGGGGTTTGGTACTGTTTTAAAGTATTTAGGGTTTAGGGTCTTAATGTTTAAGGTTATAAGGGTTAGTGTTAGGGTTTAAGGGTTAATTGATTAAATGATGTTCTGGTTGAATCTAGGTTTTAGAGTGCTCGGAGTGTGGTTTAATTAAATACTTGATCTCATGTTTATACATATATTTACGATGTATATATGTTTATATTCCCAGATAATTACGCAAGATTTAGTATTATACGAAATTTGATGAGGTGGTTCATAAAATTATTGAATACGAAATGTTAACATGAAATTCTTAAACTTGAATCAATTTTAAAAATAAAATAAAATAAAATTAGTATTTTTATTTTTTAAATTAAATTCTAATTATAAAATTCGTGCACACTTTAAAATTTATAGTCTCATGATTAAATATTGAATTTGAATTTATAATTTCAAAATCTAAAAAATAATATGTGTTTAATAAGGTATCAATTTCCGAGTATTACAATATGCTATAACTTTCTTTGCATGTAATGGACTCACGAAATTAAACTCGTCTTACTTTAATTTTAAGATGCAGATAATAATGATCTCTTAAAAGAATTTTTTTAAAATTTTATTTTATGAAAGGTAATTTTATAAGTATTGGTCACACCTAGTTAAAAATATTTTTAATAAAACCCAATGTTTTAAAAATTTTCATTTTTTCTCAAGGTTGTCAAGTTCATTTTTATCAAAAATGGTTTTGAATATATAATTTTTTATTTGAATTCATTTCATGTTTTAAATAATTATTAGAATTTATTTTAAATTGATTTACTTAAAATTTAAATATTAAATATTTAAATAATAATTATTCAATATAATTAAATTTTTTTCAAATTAGATATATTGTTTGAAAGAAAACAAAATTAGTTTAAAAGGAATTTAAGAAATAATTAAACTATTAAAATTCAAATGCATTTGTGGCATTTTTGTCAAAAACGCCGCAAAAAAATTTCAATTCAGCCAAAACGACATCGTTTTATGATGTGTCTACAGAATTAGTGGCACTTTTGTAAAAACGCCGCAAAATATTGAGATTTAGCGACGCTTTTGTAAAATGCCACTAAATGTTTAATTGAAACGACGTCGTCCCAGGTGTGATTTAGTGACGTCATTATCTTTAGCAAAACAGTGTCGTTTTTGTTTCATCCCTTTCATCCCATGCATACCCGAAACCCCTAAATTTCCCCAAATCAAAATTTCCTTCTCCCCTAAATTAAAATTTCCCCTAAACCCTAAATTTCCCCCAAATCAAACCCATTTGTCGTCTCCCTTTCTATTTTCGTTCCATAGGTTTCATTTCATTTCTATTTCAAATCAAACTCGAAGCTCCTTGTTTCATTTCAATTTCATTTCTATTATTTTTATGTTACTAAAGAACAGGGCTTTAATGTTATAGAAACCACTTCCAAATTTCATTTGTTTGCTTTGCCCTCTGTCTATCACATTGTTGTTTGGTTTGGTGTATTTGCTTGTTTTGAGAGTGTTCATGGCTGCTGTTAATCACCATAAACATGGTACTTTAAGGTATGTATTCGTTAATCTTCATGTTATCTCATTTGGGTTTTTTTTGCTTTTTTTCTAATTTTTTTTTCATTTTCCTGATGTTTACTGAAATCTAGCATCTTGTTTGTTTTTTTTTTCTTCATGTTATTTCATATGGGTATGTTATAGAGAAGATTATTCCATGACCCAAGTTCCTGCTACTGTTTTTTAAGAGAAGCGTATTTGTTTTGAGAGTTTATGCGATTGGCTTATATGTAATCTGGGTTGTATGCATTACTTAACTTACTGAGAAGTGTTGGATCTGCAGATTTGATATGTAAATAGAAACTGTATTTTATAAACATGGAAGCCATGTCATTCATTTTTAAAGAAAGAAAATATATACATCTACGGATAATCTCTTGCCTAACTCATTTTGCTTTGTTAAATTATTTAAAAGATAAACAGTCAAAATTAGCAGAGATGATTCATTTCCTCTTGCAACTTAATTAAGTTTTTAAATAATTTAATTAAAGTTAAATTGAGTTAAGGAAGGGATTGTCTATGAATGTGTATTTTAATATTTTTAAATGAAATTTAGCATGAGTGTGATGATAAAAAAAACCAGCTAGTTATGTAAAGATAAATTAAGTGTAATAAAGAAATATAATAGGAAGGAGAAACGGACAATGTAGTACCTTTTTTTTTTTCCAGTTTTAAAGATAACTCCAATGGAGACCACAACTAACACTTATTTAAGTTGATTTAACATGAAAAATCTTAATGTAGTTATGTCATGGAACTTATATGATAGCAACAAAGTGCTTCAGAAAGATATTAATATTTACATAGGTGAAGCTACAAACAATTGAACTATAGAAGCATTTGCAGCACAACACTTAAAAGACTCTCCATAGTTTTAGTGCAACTCAAATTTCTAAAATAAACTGATGCCATTATCTGCAATACATAAAGAATGGTTCATATAACTGTCTGAGAACACCAATTCAGGGTACCCAAAAAAAATACCATTGTTACAATGCACACAAGACTATATGACAGAAGGTGAAACCAAATTTATTCAGTATTTTATACATATCATGATTGGATAATATGAGCGATATTAAGAAACATAAACATATATAAATAGGATGAGTGAAATTTCAAAATAAGAAAATGATAGGATAATGTTTCTAGTTTACTGCTCGAATAGAAGATGCATACCTGCTAAAATGATGGGCTACTCTCCTTCGAGCTTTAGTAGTTGTCATAGGTATGATGATGATTTCCATGTTGGCTTGTATTTTATTTTGTGTCATTCTAAGGAATTGTTTTTAAGCATCAATAATAAGAAAATGAAAATTTTGTTCCCAAAACTGACAAAAGCATGAAGCTCAGTATTATAAATTATACTAAATTATAGATAGGATCAGTAATGACTTTCGCATCTGTTTCTTTGGTGTTGTAGATGATTCAAGTACAGACATATCTTTTCTAGCATTTTGACATCAAATTATCAAATTAAGGTATGTACTGATGATGATAATCAAGCAAACCCAAATTTAAGTTCGCAAGCTAATTAGATAACCATGGGTTCCATAGCAAGACAGCCAACCCTTGAGTTATATTCAAAGTTTTAAATGGTAGGAGATTTTAGTATAATTATAATATAGTTTTTTTTTGTGAGACTGCAAAACATCTCCGCCTACCAACAAGTTTTAAATTGTGGAAACCTGGCTTACCAAAGAAGTAGAAGATGGATAAAAAGAGTCAAACAGGAGGAGAAATCTTTGCGTAAACATTTACCCCGGTGTACGCCTGTGATTGTCCCAAAAGAGAAAAGCTTTTTCATCCAAAGCCATTAGGGCATTGGTCCACAGGCCTTTTATTCTCTTCTTTTAATCTTCAAGTTATATTTTTATATCACCTTTTTTTTTTTAAATAATCTCAACTATGTATAAATAGAAAAATAATAATTTTTAAAGTTTAAATCTACGTATATAATAATAATCTCACCTTTTTTTCATGATTTCTTAACCTTTTATTTTATGTTTTTTTTTCTCTTATTCTAACTAAATGTTGCACAACATGAGTTATATTTTATTCATGAAAAAGGTACAAATTTAAAGAATGACTAAAATAATTTTTGCCAATAGGCATGTGATAATGCCAGATTACATACAACCCAGATTACATCAAATTATCATATTTTTTAATATGTTTGTGTTGTAATAATTTGATTATACTTATTCCATAATAGTTCGATTCTACTAATTCAATATTTTACTTTAATTTTACTATTACTGTAAACTTTAAAAAAATTAATTACCAATTTAGAACCAAAATCAGCATAAGCTATTTGTCAACTTGCAAACATTTTCTTGCTTAATTAATATAAAATTAATTAATATGTTCTAAACTCTAATCAATAGGTTTTAGAAAGACTATGCTTTGATTTTTTCTTTCGTAAAAAAATATTATTAAATTGAGACATTTGGTCTAAATGTTTAGGGTAAGGAAAAAATAAACAAATAATTGGCATCTTCCTTCTCCTCTGTGTTTTCTTTTACCTTTTTTGCTCATCACAAAATATTTGACTACTTCAGCCAATAAATGACAAGAATAATATCCAATGTGAAAACATTTCATTTTTATATATCTGCCTTCATTTTCCTCCCTTTTAATTGACAATAGTTTAAATCATATAGGTAATTATCAAATTATTAGTATTTTTTTCTTATAATTATAAAAGTTACAAACAAGTATCTAATCATTCGATTTTTTTTTGTTCATTTTCATTAACTATCACTAAGTAGTAATAAAAAGATAACGTAAAAAATTAACATGATTCTCAATATTTTGACTAAAACTATTAATTTATTATATGATTAAAGACTATCTTTTCGACTAAAAGTATATATTTAATACTTTATGATCATAAAGTTAGTGGGATTCGAATTTGGCTGGAGGGATTCCTGCTCAGCTGGCAAATTTGGTAGCTTTCATACACTAAAGCAATACACAGAAAGCCTAAATAGCCAAAAGGTTAGTTAATCTTTTATTTTCTCTTATTTTTTTCGTTTTTTAAATTACTATTCATGTTTATCCTTAGATTATTTTTCATGTGATTTTTTTTCCATGTGATTTTCCATGTGATTTTTTTTTTCCATGTGATTTCCCATAATCTCAAAATTTTATTTTTATTAGACTTAATTCAAACTTTTATAAATTAGACTTGATTCAAAATAACCATAATTGAGCAGACATGATAGATTTAATTCAAAATAAATAATTAACCTTAAATTTGTAAATTTAATCTAATAACCAATTCTTCACTTCCCTTGTGTTTTCCCATCAACACAATCACAATCCCATCAACGTAGATGTATATATCATATCTTACATAATTTACATAACTTACATTATACATAAATATATATCATATCTTACATAATTTACATAACTTACATAATACATAAATATATATCATATCATAACTTACATAACTTAATTATAGTTATAAATAAACAACTTGCCCGTGGAATTTGTTATCAACTTTAGATTTCAAGAAATACGAAATGGATAGGAGTTGGATGAATTTGTCAAGGGTAAGCAACGCCTATCAAAATGGAGTACAAACTTTTCTAAATTTTGCATTTCAAAATGCAAGCCAAGAGAATATGATTCTTTGCCCGTGTAAGAAGTGTGGCAACATCAATTGACATTTTCGTGAAGTTGTATACGGACATCTAATTATTGATGGTTTTATTCGGGGGTATAAAAAATGGATTTTCCATAGAGAGTGTACATCTAGTGGAACTTCTTCAATGATTAATTTGACTTATCCTGATACTGCTTACCATCATTATGTTAGACAAGATAACATGGAAGGTATGTTGCGGGATGCATTTAATATGCACAGTCATGGCGAGCAATCGTTTCCACCTGAATTTATTGCATCCGATGATTGCAATATTGGTGGAAATATTTTTTGCAAAATGGGAACAAGTGCACCAGATGAGGAGCCAAATGAAGAAGCGGCGAAGTTCTACAATTTACTTAATGAAATGAACGAAGAACTTTACGAGGGATCAAAATATTCAAAATTGTCCTTTTGCATTTGTTTATTCCACTTGAAATGTTTGGGAGGGTGGACTGGAAACTCTTTTACAATGCTGCTAGAGTTTCTGAGAGAGATGTTTCCGTTTGCAAAAACCCCCCAGTCTTGTCAAGATATGAAGAGACTAATAAAAGATTTGGGCCTTGGGTACGATAAAATTCATAGTTGCCCAAATGACTGCATGTTGTACTGGGGTGATCAGAGAAACCAACAGTCTTGTCATATTTGCGGTAAGTCTCGTTGGATGAATGGGAATACAGAAGATGTGAATGCGGATGAGGGTGGGGCACAGTTAAGAAAGAAGCCAGTTAAAGTTTTGCGATATTTTTCCCTAATACCAAGACTTTAAAGGTTTTTCATGTCGTCAAAGACGACCGATTCTATGAGGTGGCATAATGATCAGCGAATCAATGATGGATTATTAAGGCATCTTGTTGATTCTTTCGCTTGGAAAACGTTTGACAGTAAATTTCCAAGCTTTGCAAGCGATCCTCAGAATGTGAGGCTTAGGCTAGCAGCTGACGGCTTTAATCCTTTTAAAATCATGAGTACTTCATACAATACATAGCATGTAGTGCTTGTTCCTTACAATTTGCCTCCATGGATTTGCATGAAGCAATCTTCATTTATTTTATCAATGATTATCCCTAGAGAGAAAGGTCCCGGAAATGATATTGACATCTATTTGCAGCCACTTATTGAAGAGTTAAAACAGTTATGGTCGGGTGTTGAGACAGATGATGTATTGAGAAAGGAGAACTTTAATTTACGTGCAGCTTTGTTGTGGACAATTAATGATTTCCCGGCTTATGCTAATTTATCAGGTTGGAGTACTAAAGGACGTTATGCCTGTCCTTGTTGTGCTGCGCAAACTTGTTCGAAGTGGTTGTATAATGGGAAGAAGTTCTCTTACATGGGCCATCGTCGGTGGTTAGATGGAAATCATAAATTTAGATTTCAGAAGACTCTATTTGACGGTACTGAAGAGTATAGAGGAGCTCCTGAGTAGACCGTTGGATCTGAAATCTTGTTTATGTTAAAAAAATATCAACTTTAGTTATGGGAAGATGAATCAACCACCTAACACGCAAACAAAGAGAAGATCGAGGGATGAATCTGATGATGAATCTGACGAAGAGGATGATCCTAATGAGGCGGACTTGTGGAAAAAAAAAGGAGTATTTTTTTTGAGTTGCCTTATTGGGAACACAACATTTTATGCCACAATCTTGATGTCATGCATATTGAGAAGAATGTTTGCGAGAACATAATTAGGACAATTTTAAATGTCGATGGAAAATCAAAAGACAATCTTCAGAGTCGACTTGATTTACTTGACATGAGAATTTAGCGTGATCTTCATTCTCAAGTACTTCCGAATGGGAAATATCGGTTGCCACCTTCTATTTTTTCAATGTCAAAGAAAGAGAAAGAGGTGTTCTGCATGGTGTTGAAGGATATAAAGGTCCCAGATGCATATGCGTCAAATATATCTCAATGTGTGAGCCTTAAAGATCAAAGATTATATTCATTAAAATCACATGATTACCACATCTTGATGCAAGATTTACTCTCAGTTGCTTTACGGTGTTGTATGTCAAAAAATGTGACGTCCTGTATAATTGAACTATCCAATATAATGAAAGCTATTTGTGGCAAAGTTTTGGATGTTGAAGAACTTGAGAAAGTACAGGATCGAGCCGCTTTGACTTTATGCAATTTGGAGAAGATCTTTCCACCTTCCTTCTTCACTATTATGGTGCACTTGGTAATCCATCTCCCTCACGAAGCAATACTTGGTAGACTAGTTTTTTATCGATGGATGCATCCTATAGAAAGGTACTAATTTATTTGTCAAGTATTCATTCATTCGCCTCTATAAATTTAGTTACAGCTTTTGATAAATATTGTATATCGTGTTTAGGTTCCTAAGCAAATTGAAGTCTTATCGTCGCAATAAGCGTTATCCAGAAGGATCAATTGCTGAAGGCTACTTGGTAGAGGAGTGCATGACCTTCTGTTCTAGATATTTAGAAGATGTTGAAACACGATTGAATAGACCAAGTAGAAATGCTGGGCTCAATGATCATAACTTGGCCGAAACTTATTTATTCCAAAGTTATGGAGAACCAATCGGCAAAGTTGAAATTGCAGAATTAGATGATATATCGTGGGTACAAGCACATCGATATGTACTTTTTCACCACGATTCAATTGAACCATTACACAAGTAAGTTCTAAAATTTCCTCAGATATTCGTCGTTTTGATTTGTTTATCTTCTAACCAGTTGAACTTTTTTTAACATAGTGAGTACAAACAAATTTTGAGATCTCGTGCACGCTCTCAAAGATTACAATATTGAGAGATTAATAAGTTACTCACAGAATATTTTCATGAATGGTTAAGCCAAACGGTATGTAACTGAAGTTAATAAGTTACATATAATCGCGAAATTTAGTTAATTAAATAAGAAAGTATTTACATAATACATTTATAATTACTCAATTTACTTTCGATTCAATAGGTTTGGAGTGGGAAGGATGTCAATGACGAAGTTAAATGGCTTTTCCAAGGTCCAAACAGAGTAATAAAAAGATATAGTGTATTCCTCATCAATGGATACAGATTTCATACAAAATATCGCGAGAGAATGAAGAGAACTCAAAATTGTGGAACTGTTGTTAATTCTT
The DNA here is from genome assembly GCA_025698465.1 of Gossypium longicalyx. Lineage (NCBI taxonomy): Eukaryota > Viridiplantae > Streptophyta > Magnoliopsida > Malvales > Malvaceae > Gossypium > Gossypium longicalyx. The sequence goes on from CM046996.1 coordinate 56,323,751, forward strand.
CAATTAAAAGTTATGCTAGTGCTAGGGACAGTAATCCGGTTGAGGGTAATATGGAGTATTACGGACTTCTTACCGACATTATTGAGTTAGATTACTATGGTAGATCGAAAGTTATCTTATTTCGGTGTGATTGGACTGATGTTAATACTGCTCGCGGAATTAAAAAAGATCAATTTGGTTTTACAATGGTTAATTTCTCTTGCTTTATTCACACTGGACAACAATTGATGGACGAGCCATATGTATTTTCCTCTTAAGTGAAACAAGTTTTTATTCGAAAGATCCAACTCGATGAGGTTGGTATGTTGTACTTCTAACACCCCTAGAGACTTGTTTGACATGGGTAATGGAAGTAGAGATGACATCGTCGAAAGATCAGAAACATTACCTTTTCCAGAACAAAACTTAGATGAAAATATCCCTAGTACTAGTACACAACATCAATGAGTTCGACATGATGTGGATAAAGATATTTACGAATAATGATGTAGTAAGATTTTACGATTTTTTAAAAAGATCAGAAACATTACCTTTTCCAGAACAAAACTTAGATGAAAATATCCCTAGTACTAGTACACAACATCAATGAGTTCGACATGATGTGGATAAAGATATTTACGAATAATGATGTAGTAAGATTTTACGATTTTTTAATTATATGTAATATTATAATTTTAATCTTGGTCATGTTATATAATTTAACTATTTTATATGTACTATTATTGTTGTAATTTGTTACTAAAACTTCAACTATTTTATGTGTATTGCAGGAAAAATGCGTAGAAGAAGATTACAAGATTTAAGTATTGTCCAGAATACTCAAAATTCGGAAGAAGCAAATAGTGAACAGTAGACAGTTGTTGGATCTTCGAATGTGCCGGAGACACTTGACGAGCCTGGAGAATTTCAAAGTAATGTTAAGTTCATTTTACATGTGTTGACTTTTATTATTGATTTATTTCTCAATTTTAATATAATAATAGTATATCGTTTCTCAGCTGAAAGTGGTGCGACGTGCAAAGGTTGAGGACGTACGATGCTTAAAGATATTTATGACTTAGATCTTGTTGAGCGTGTCAAAGTAAGTAGAAACAGTCATGGTCAGCTTGTTGGATCTGAAGCTCGACTTTTAGCAGGCTATTTGGGCATTTTAGCACGAAATGCCAATAAGTTGCCCATCAATTACGAATCATGGCATCACTTGTCTGATAGCAACAAAAATTAGGCTCTCGCTAATATTAAGGTAACAAAATGTGAATGTAATTTATAATAATTTGGTTTAAGTTTCATTTATATTTACATTCTAAACTTGTGTTTTTTTAGGAGAGGTTTGCTTTAGAGGTCTCCGATGACCATATTAAGAAGGCATTTGGTAAAAAATAGAGAGACAATAAAAGCACTTTGAAAAAACTATATTTTAAGAAAGATATAAACCTCGAGGAAAAATTGCGAAATGTCTCGCCGGGAATGCTGAGGTACCAATGGGAAGATGCGGTTAGATTCTGAAATTCAAAGAAAGGAGAGGTATTACGTAATTCTAAACTCTTATAAATTTTTCGGTATATATTGTTTACTATATACATAATAATAATTTCATTATGTAGGACCGTGAGCGAGTTGGAACAAGCAGCAAACAAAAACAAAAATTCACGCACACGGCAGGGTCGAGAAGTTTTGCTTCTGTAGCTGAGGCCGAGGTATTATGAACTTATTAATTCTGTCAAATATTAATGACTTTCTACTATTAAATAATATTTTTACTACTATATTGTAGGAAGTCTCGTCCGGTCAAAAAGTTGGACGCCTTCATCTTTTTGAGATTACGCATAGGAAGAAAGATGGATCTCCTATAACATCCGAAGCTGGAGAAATTATGGTATATTTATTTAATAAAATTTGATTTATTATAAATATTTATAATGTTTAATTATAATGGTTTAATTCGTCGTTAGTACTTTTAAATAATGTTAAGTTATGTTGCATTCCTTTTTATAATATATTTCGTTTCTAACTTTTTAATTGATTTATTAGGAGAAACTAAATGAGAAGAAGGCGGAGTATGAATCGATTGCTTCGACTGATAGTTCTGTTAATCTTGAGAACATTGATAACAGAATTATCACTGAAGTTTTGGGTCCTGAAAGATACGGCCGGGTTCTATTTCAAGGATCTAGTGTTACCCCGACCCAATATTTTGGATCCGGCTCCCAGCAATACATGCCTTCCGGGAGTCAAGCTCAAGCTGAAGTTCAGAGGTTAAGAGACCAAATAGCTCAGATGCAAGCGAACACGGTTGAGCAAATTGCTGAGGTTCAAAGAAAATATGAAGAACTCCAGCAACAACTTAGAGCGGAGGCAGCAGATAGGGAGGCAGCGGCCGCAGCGAGGGAGGCAGCAGTAGCAGCGAGAGAGGCAGAGGCGAGAGGAAAGTATGATGAACTCCAGCTCCGGCTTTAGCAGATGATGCAGATGTTTCAGCAATCGCAAAAGCTGCCATCTTAGACATTAGTTTTCTCGTTGTAAGAATGTTTTTAACTTTGTCACATTTAACATTATTGTAAAAATATTTTAAGTTATACTTTATTTATTAATTACATCATATATCTTTTGTTAAATTTGAAGTATCATTTAGAATTAATGTTTTTGGCTATATTATTTATGCTAAATTTGCTGATTTTGGCTGCATTTCATGCTATATTTGTTGATTTTGATTGGATTCAATGCAGGAATGGTTAGATATTGGTAAAAAATATGCATATTAAATCTGCCAAAATTAGCGACGCTTTTCCCAAAAATGCCACAAAAACTTTGACTTTTAGCGGCACTTTTCACAAAAATGCCGCTAAAAACCCTGATTTTTAGCGGCGCTTATGACTTTTAGCGGCGATTTCCCCACAAACGCAGCTAAAAGTCATGACTTTTAGCAGCGTTTTTCTAGATAAGCGTCGCAAATTTTTACGGCGTTTCATATAGCGGCGTTTTTTGCGGCGCTTGTGAAAACGCCGCTAAAAGTCTGTTTTCATGTAGTGCTCACTGACTGCCCCAATGGACTCAACACAATCACCTCTCTCGTAGTACTCTCAACCATGATAACTAAAGTTTCAGACACATTACAAGCTATGTAGGAATGGGTAGATCCTATATCTATCAGTGCAGTATAAGGTACATTATAGATAAAAAACGTTCCTGTGATAACGTATAGAGCATCTCTATCCTCTCGGTGACGTCCAACATAAATTAGGGTTGGTTGCCTCGCCTCAGTGTATCCAGCACCTCTGTCCGGTGCCTTCTGACCACGGCCTAAACCATTTCCACCTCTGGCCTGACCACGACCTTTCGGTGGTTGCTAAACACCCCTCGGCGGATGTATAGTACCCATACCAGTAGCTTGCATCTGATCAAGCCTCCATGGACAATCTCTGATACGATGCTCCAATTATCTGCATCTCAAACATGCCCCAATCCTTTTTCAGCATTAGCCTTGATGGCATCTCCCACAATCAGCACAGGGCTACGGTCCAGTAGCAGCAACAGGGGCCCCAACTCTGACTGGCCCATCAACTCTGGCCTTTTTCTTAGGCCTCAGAAAGGAATTTGAGGGCTCCTAATCCTTCTTGTTCCTACCTCTTTCCTTCTCAGGGTTCTGGTGCTCAGTGCGCTTCACCTCCTTGGCGATCTTCACCTTATCAATCAAAGTAGCAAAATCTCGCTCCCTCTGTGGAGCTATCAAAACTCGAAGACTATCCCTGAGGCCATCCTCGAAACGAACACACTGCTCATACTTGGTTGCCACCATCCCTTGCACATAGCGGCTTAACCACAAAAATTCAACCTCATATTCAGCCACGGATCTATCCCTCTGAGTCAAATTTAGAAACTCTCTCCTTTGAGCATCCACATATTTAACACCCACATATTTACTCTAGAAAGCAGTCTTGAAAAATTCCCAAGTCAACCGATCGGGTCGATTACCCTCTTTAACCTTAAGCCACCACTGGTAGGCCTTATCTCGCAGCAGTGACACTGCACCCTTTAGTTTCTGCTCAGGGGTGCAGTTGAGATCATCCATGACCCTCTCTGTGGCTTCAATCCAATATTCAGCCACATTAGGTGAAAGTCTAGCAATACCCCTAAAAATCTCAGCTTTATTTGATCGGAGTCGTCAGCATGGCCACCCACGACCCAAAGACACGACGATGTATAGCCCAATGACCCTCTCCAGAATCCGTAACATAGCCTGGGATAGTGCGTCATCCCCAGCCGCACGATCATGAGACCCAATCTCAGTCGCAGGTGAAGCCGGTGCCTCTCTAGCTTCAACATTAGGCATATGGCCAGATGACGAAGACCCAGCTCGAGCACCTCCACAGCCTCTGCCGTGGCCTCTTGTACCCCTTCCACGAGTACCTCTGGTGCTTATTATCGAATTGCGTTTTATCTGTATTAACAGTTTTATGTATTAGTTTTACAGTTCCAATGTTTATTAACAGATATTTTATGGAAAATAGTATTAGTAATTCAAAGTTCATTTTCGCAGATCGCAGTCTTACTAAAGTTTTTAGTTTTACCCTAAATAGAGTATTTCAGTGCAATCTACTATCTATAGTAGTCTCAGTATTTCAATTTAAACATATAATAGTTTTAGAAGACTTACAGAATCGGTACCGGAGACTCGGTGTACCACACATTTAGTAAAAGCATTCCAAAGTACTTTCAAATCATTTGGAACAGTTCTTTTTGAAAATTCCAAGTTTTAGAAGAAACCCAAATCCACAGCCAAGTTTTGTAACCTGGCTCTGATACCACTAAATGTAACAGCCCAAACTTGACCTGGACGTTATGGCTGAATCTGGCGATGTCACATTAAAGTGTTTTTTTACAAAGTGTGATATCATTGAAAAACCCTTTCCATAATTATCTTCATTATGTGATCTTAATCATTATTAGAAAAACGAGTCGCTCATTTTAAACTTGCATCCCGATCAAAAGGTATTACTTTAAAGACTCTTTGAATGTCAAGATATCATTTTATAGAGGAAGTTTTCCAAAACAATTGTGTTTTTAAGTTTATTTTGTAAAAACGTTGTTTCTTTTTAGAACTCGGGTTCCTAATGCTAGCAGGTATAACCAAAGCAAATTAAAATCCCAAATTAAAAATAAAATCCAAAGAGGCCTTATTACAAATAAAATACTCAAATAAAATTACTTATAATTTAAAAATCCAATACAGAAGTACGTGCGGTGTGTGGCCACCATTGAGTCCCTCGCGGCTCTGGTCCACCTAAGTCTGGGGATTACCTGTACGGATAAACAGATAGGTGAGTTATGAAAAACTCAGTGTGTAATCCCATATCAAATAATTAAGCAGTGAGTAAACACAGTCTGGGCCTAAGCCCAATCCAATGACAGTTCAGTATCAGGCCTTAGCCCATTACAGTATTAGTATTAGTTTGTGTCAGAGCCCATTTCAGTGACAATACAATACAGATATGCAATCAAGAGATCCTACCCAACCAGCCTCTACACTCCATCTCTGCCAAACCCAGCACTCTATGTGGGGATATAATCTACCCACCCATCCCTATACTCCAAGTAGTACCAGTCGTGACACTAAACAGTATTTGCAGCAGAGCTGCCAGAATAGTACACTTCCTCCAATCATAACAAAACCTATCCCCATGCAACATATCATGCATCATGTCATGTCTTGTCATAATATCATACGTGTATTCAATATGTTTAAAATGACATACTCAAATGTAATCATACATCTCATAAGGGCATATCAGTCATTTTATCACATAGAGGCATGATAGTCATTTTATCGATTAGGGGTCCAGGTACACTTACCGACCCAACAATAGGTCCACTGTTGTCTCAAGGGACCCGTGCAACCTTCACAACGGGACAATAAAAATGGGCCCAAGGCCCATAATGCCTGCCCATGTGGACCCACACGTCCGTGTGGCCCACATAGCCAAAAATGGGCTTGGTCGTGTGGATTACACAGCCTGACCCAATATTCGCCACACATCCGTGTGGTTTACCCGAGTGAGGCCCTATTCCTGTGGGGCCAACTTGGCCCAGTTTGGCCCAATATGGCCTAAAACGGCCTCGGCCCATGAATTCGTTCATGGATGGCCTCGACGATCATACCACTATGTTTAGTCACACGGACTACCACACAAGCGAGCGCACACCCGTGTAGCATCGTCGTCCACTCATTCTGGCTTTTGTCGTTTTCCAAAGTTGGGATTGCGTACACACCTTGAGTGCGAAAGTGCGTGACTAGCCAACGAGTTCTCTAACCTATTTCAATCAGAATCTTTGGTTAACTGCCTACCAATCGAATTGAAAATAACCCTAGCCAAAACACTTGTTCAAGAGATTATCTATCACTTGCCGTGATCGATCACACTGAGACCGTCGCAAGAGATTGCTTACAACCCTTAAAGATTACCTGCATTCCAACCGAAACATGTTAACTATTACCATACACGCAAGTAATTTGAACCAAGTGTATAGCAACTTATCGAAAGTGTAAACTAAGAATTGGAGACAGCAGTAATCGACCTACCCCCAAAAGCCCACACTTAGACCGTGGCACAAAATGTAATAATCACACCCGTAGTAGTAATCGACGAAGAAAAAAAGATGTTAGATGGAAAATATAACAACAGAGAGAGAAAAAAAAAGAAAGAGAACAACCGTGAGCCTAAACAAAGGCGGCGACAAAGGCAGGGTTCGGCTATAAGCCAAGGATTTGATGGCCAGAAGAGAACACCATAATAACAAGAGGAAATTTCCCAAAAACTGAAAGCGTAGAGGAAAAGAGGAGAAGAAATATTCAACAAAAATACCAAGATGCAAGGAGAGGGAAATGTTGAAACCCGAAAGAGTTGAAAATGGGGAAGAAAATGGTATTCAACCAAAGAGGGAATAGATTGATCGAGAAGAGAAAAAGAGGTAATCAGTCAACAAGAGGACTAGGGAAGAACAAACTCGAACTAAGTCAAAACAAGAAAACCCAAATGATTCTTTATTATAGTCGGCCCCAAGAAGAGAAAAACGAAAGAAACCGATGCAAAAAGAGTAAAACTAGAAGCAAAATTCGGCACCAAAAAAAAGAAAAGAACCGAAAAGCAAATGTCAAAAACCGAAAATAAGAATGGAAAATCATACTAATTCCTAGCCTAATTCTTGAGTGGCTAGCATACCAATTCGACACTAACTCTCCCCCACTTTCCAATCCCATATTTTCCTCCTAAAATCCCTCCATCATAATCTCCTCAACCACTAAATTCAAACTCCACTCAACTCAGCAGTGTTTCGGTCAACCTCTACTATCCACATGATAAGAGCAGCAAAATAAAACACTCCCTTGCGCAAAGCAGAACTCGAACTCTAGACCCTCAGTAATAGTAACACGCCACCTGTCCTTTAGACCAGCAAGGCCATTCTGTCATGGAATACCCACATTGTGACATCCCGAATTAGGGCCTAGTCAGAATAGTGGTTTCGAGACCACAAATTCAAGATAGAAATAATTATTTTATGATTCTTATAAGGTTTATGTTATGAATTCATGCTTTTGTGAAAGTTTCATGAATAAATTCTATGCATAAAATGTCTAATTGCATTTTAGGGACCAAATTGAATAAAGTGTAAAACTTGCATTCTAGAAGCTTTAAGCATGAAATTGAACTATATTATAAATTAGAGGGTCTTAATTATCAATTTGACCAATTTCTAAAATTTTTGACAAAAATGGACATGCATAGGAAAAATTGGAAAGAGAAACCCTAAGGGCATTTTGGTCATTAGGTAATTAAAAGAATAAAAAGGGAAAATCAAACCAAAAATGTGTCCATCTTCCTCCTTGGCTACTGAAAATCACAAAACACCATAGCTAGGGTTTTGCTCAACATTTCCAAGCTCAATAGTAAGTGCTCCCTAGCCTTGTTTTTAATGTTCTCTGTATTTTTGAAGTCCCGATAACATGGTCTACCCATTTCTAGCTATATTTTGAGCTAGGGTTCATGTATAAAATTTGACCCATGAGTAACATGCATGTACTTTGATGATCAATGGAGGAATATGAATGCTTGATGCATGATAAACATCTTTTATTAGGTGATTTTTAGTGAAAACACCTAAATAAGGGACTTGATTGTAAAAGTGTAAAAGTGAGTAGTAATAATGTGGAATAAAAGAAAATATGGGCTGATATGAGCATAGTAAAGGTTCGGCTAAGCTTGGGTAAGCAAGAAAATGCATACATTTCATTTTACGAGTTTAGAGACTAAATTATAAATATGTGAAAGTTTAGGGGTCAAAATGTAAATTTGTAAAAGTATGATTTATGGGCCCATTTGAATAACTTAAATTTGGCATTATAGATCAAGAAAAATGTGAATCTAGATTTGATCAAGGAAAGAATAAAGTATACGACGACTAGGCTCGATTACCATCGTTTTGTACCGAGGACAATACATGTGCAAATAATGTGGTATTGTAGCATGTTTTTAATGCTTTAATGTATTGTGATAATTGTGTTATTATAATTACGAGTTATACGCTTATTGATTGTTATGAAAGCATGAATGTTATTATTGGTCGTTATCCACGACGATACGAGCATGTACGATAGGGATAATATATGTAAGTGAAGAAAATCCCCTTTGAACCCTAGGAATAGTTTAGGATACAAGTAACATGTCACTAGGAAATAAGAGATTCGAACTCATTGAGTTAGTCTGAGTTCGTGAGAAATCTGAACTTGTTGAGTTGGTCCAAGTTCGTAATATATGTAAAGCATCCAAGCTCGTTGAGTTGGTCCGAGTTCATTATGGATGTAAGCATTCGAGCTCGTTGAGTTGGTCCGAGTTCATTATGGATGCGATGCATGTGACATCTGAGCTTGTTGAGTTGGTCCGAGTTCACTATGGATGTCTACATGTTATGAGGTAGCTTTGGCTACGTATGTACATGAGACACTTATGTGCAAGTTTTTGGCGTATCCAATAGTATTCTGATGTGTTCAACGGGTAATGTAATGATTGTAATGAAAGTCTTGAGGAGGGCATATGAAAGAGGTATGGTTATCGATACTCTACATTAGTACAGGTACGTATGCTAAACCTATGAGTAATGCTTTGATAAAGATCGATTTAAGATGAGCAAGTATGTATGTGCATATGATGAGTAAGCAAAAAGGTATGAATGGAGAATAATCTTTATGTATATGTTACCATGTTTTTACATGTTGAATGTTTATTACTTTTGCATATTATTTGTATGTGGACTTTCTAAGCTTTAATGCTTACTCCCCTCTCTTTCCATCCTTTGTAGTTCTGTCAAGCTAGCTCAAGGATCAGAAGCTATCGGAGTATTCGATCACACTATCAAAAGGTTTGAGTATGGCATGTATAGGAACTCGGTCATTTTGTGATATATGTCATGCTATTTGGCCAAATTGTGAAGGCCTATGATGATGATGATTCTTTTTGTAATGGCCATGTGATATGGCTTATATTTGATCATTTGGGTTGCAATCTAATTACCCACGCATGCATGTGCTAGTGTTTTGATGATGGGATAGGTTATTGCTTGGTGAATGCGTGATAATGATGTGATATGTTGTTGATTGATGAATGTATGGCAAAGTTTGGATTAAGTGCTAAAGATTAAAGGATGACCTAATGTCTTTAAATGACTATATGCATGAATACGCAATTTGAAGTCATGGTAACAAGTTTAATAATGCATTAAATTGGTGTGGAATACCTCTAAATGGTGTAACAAATGAATGTACAATGGGATGACATTATGAAGATGTGAGAGTGCTATGGTGTGGAGTATTTGAGTGCATAAATATGTCATGCTACATGCTATAAAGTGTGTTTGAATGTATGAGTGATTAAGGGTGACCATTGGCTTGGAAATAGCCTCAAAAAACGGGCAGACGCACAGGCATATGTCTAGGCTATGTGTGACACACGGTCTGTCCCATGGGTATGTTGAATGGCCGTGTGTCCCCTGCACCTAAAATTTTTAAGTCAGTTTGTATGGAAGTAAACACACGGGTAGAGACACGACTGTGTGTCTCAACCGTGTTAAGGACACAACATAGCACACAGGCGTGTGCCATGGCCGTGTGCCCCTAAATGAGTGATGACATCATAAATAGAATGTCCAGGTTTTTAGACATGGGCGAGGACACGGGCGTGTCCAGGTTTTTAGACATGGGCGAGGACACGGGCGTGTCTAGGCCGTGTGAGGGACACGGGCGTGTGCTCGACCGTGTGAAAACCCCTGTAGGTTCGAAATAAAAAATAATTTCTAGAAATTCCACACAGGCAAGGGACATGTGCATGTCCCAAAGCACACGGGCGTGTGCATTACCTCCATACGGGTGTGTGAGGCTCAACCCTAGAAATTTTCTTAGAATTTTCTTAAGTTCTCAGTTTAGTCCCGGATTGTTTTTGATGTATGTTTTGAGCCTCGTAGGTCCATAATAAGGATAATATGATTTTGTTTGATTGATTTTAATTTGGAATGAAATTTGATGACCCATATGTTTCGGACATGCCCTGTCTATGTACGGTAACGCCTCGTACCTTGTCCCAGTCTCGGGTACGGGTTAGGGGTGTTACACGTATTAATTTAAAAGCCTACTGACTAGAGACAGAGTTTATTCAAGTAAGAAACAAAGTTTTGCACAAGCCAAGGCTTGAACCCAAGACTTCTCAAACACTCCCAGAACACATAACCACTGAAGCCGATACACAGTTGTGTCACACATATACAAAAAAAAAAAACTTAGATTTTGAGGCGTTACAACTGGATTTAGCCTAGACTGGTAATCTAGATTGGACTCTATAGGGAATTCTTTCTCATATAAAGGATTTAGCCTGGACTGGTTATCTGACAAAGCCCTTATAATATATGTTATAGCTAGAATTTACCATGGATTGGTAATTCTGCCGTATGATATATGGCTCGAGAGTGTACTTAAAAGGTACTACTAGATATGAATTGACTGGTAATGGAATTGTACACCTAGAGTGTACTACTTGCTAAAAAATCCATTAGGAATTCAATGATTCAATGGATAAAGTATATATGAAACATGAGAACACAAAATAGAATGTGTATATGGTTTAATGAGCTCATCTACATTTATATGATACCTCTATAATGTACATGGCTGATGTGTTTGAATGAGTGATTGTACTATGGGATAGTACAGGTATGTACTCAAAACTTATAATCATTCAGCTCGATATGTGTTATGTTGTATGTGGTTGAATTGTGACAAGACTGTAAATGAATAAGGGATGCTTAGGATAATGAAATCTATGATGAACTTGTGATGATAGGCTTATATTCATGATGCATAGATATGGATATATTCGATTGATGAACATGTATAAGGCTTTCAAGCCAATATGACTTAGGACATGATATATTTATTCTTTAAAAGTTTTTGAGGTCATTATATGATGATGAGTTATATGACTTGAGAAATATGAATACACACTATTGATATGTACTTTTAAAATGAATGTTGAAATGATTATACAAGAGTAGAAATGTGTACTTGTGAGAAAATTATGATTTCTTGATTTAGGTCAAGACATGGCAAAGTATGGTTATGGTTTAAAAGGGATGAGTATTATAATTGATAAACTCGTAGTTGTGAAATATATGAATGAAGTTGATAAATGCTTATTATTTTCATACGGGCTTACTAAGCTATAAGCTTACTCCCTCCTTTCCATTTCTTTTAGAATTGTTAGGTCAGCTCGGGGTTGGAGATCGTCGGAGGCAACATCACACTATCAAGCTATCACCATTGGGGTATCGATAAGTCTTAAAAGCTTTTGAGTGAATGGCATGTATAGGGACTTAGTTGTTGTGATATGTGCTCTCATGATGTGGCCAAATGTATTGGCTTATGTTGATCTATTTGTAAATGGCCATGAGATATGGCTCATATTGTTTATGGCTTGTAAGCCTATCCACCCATGCTATGTGCTATTGCCTTGTGATGTGATAATGTGGTCATGCTTGTTTGCTATGAATGGTCGTGTTACGACATATGTGAAAGATGAGTGCTTTATGACCAATCGAAATGGTCATAGCCAAGGGGAAATTGTGTGATATGGCAATAAGATGATGATGATTAAGTTAGGATTAATTGCTAAGTTGATAATCATGGAATAATGGTAAATATGGTAACAAATGTCAAGTCCAATTGATTGTGAATTGATGCATTTTAAACTTGGTATAAAATGTGTATGTGACTCACATGTATGGTGACTTGTAAATGTTATGTCTGAGTCTTAATAGAGGATGTTTAATCTTTAAATCAATGCTATACTATGTGCCTATGATGTGTTCAATTATGTGAGGGATTAAGGGTAACAAAAGGCTTGGAAAATAGTCTAAGTGTTGGCCACATAGGCAGGGACTCGGCCGTGTGTCTCAGCCATGTGAAGGACATGGCTTGGAGACATGGGCATGTGTCCAGGACATGTGAAGTCTGTAGCATTTTTACGAGAATTTAATTCGTCACACGGCCTAGTACACGGGTGTGTGGCTTAGCCGTTTCGTACATTTGGTTTGCTGACATCATAAAAAAAAGTTACACGGCTTGAGGACACGAACGTGTGAAGGGAACATGGGCATGTCCCTGTGTTCACACAGGCGTGTGACCCTGTTTCATGGAAAATTTTCTAAGTTTTCCCAAAGTTTTCCAAAGTTCTCGGTTTAGTCTTTAGTTACTTTCAATGCATGTTTAGGGCCTTGAAGGCTCGTGAAAGGGACGTTATGCATATGTTTGAATAGTTTTGAATTGAAAGAAATTTTGTACCCCGATTTTACATGTTTATGTTTGTTAAGGTATGGTAATGCCTCGTACCCTATTCTGGCGTCAGACACGGGTAAGGGGTGTTACACCCCTAACCCACACGGGCATGGTGCCTGAAACATGAAATTTTTTTTAAGTTTTGTAAAAATTTCTTGAGTTCTCAGTTTAGTCCCAAACTGCTTCCAATGCATGTTTTGGGCCTTGTAGGCTCGTTTTAGGGATGATATGTGTGAATGCTAATGGTTTTGATTTGGATGAAAATTTTATGCCTTGTTTTTGTATGTATACTCATGTTATATGTCCAGTAATGCCTTGTACCTTTTTTCGACGTTAAATACGGATAAAGGGTGTTACATTTAGTGGTATCAGAGCTATAGTTTAGTCGATTCTCGAACTAACGTATCGAGTTTAGCCATACATGGCATTATATAAATTATGATAGTGTGATATCTCCTAACCATTTATAAATGTATTTGTATTTAGTAAATGTCTTCCAACTAAGCTTGAGATGAGTCTGAGGAAGCCGAGAGCCATGCTCAAGCTTCCATGCATTGAGCCACGTCTAGTGGTAGTCGAAGGCCTGTGTTTGAGGGCCGTGAAGAGGCAAAAGCAACCTTCTTTGAAATAATGGATGAATGGTTCAGCGAATACATGAGAACTAATTTCGCTGTTCAACGACCTCCCCCACCTGCTTCACAACCTGAATAAATGCCACAGGGTATTAAACCATAGGAATTCGTAAGGCTCCAGTTGATAAACTTAGAAAGTATGGGGCTGAAGAGTTTAGAGCTACAGCCAACGATGATCCAAAAATGGCCGAGTTTTGGCTAGAGAATACTCTGCGAGTTCTCGATGAATTGTCATGGACTCATACAAAATGCTTGAAATGTGCGGTATCTTTACTGAAAGACACATCATACCACTAATGGAAAGCCATATCCTCAGTAGTACCGAGGGAAAATGTCATTTGGGAGTTTTTCCAAGCCGAATTAAAAAAGAAATATATTAGTCAGAGGTTCTTAGATCAAAAAACAAAAGAATTTCTAGAGCTTAAACAGAGGAATAGGACTGTGTCGGAATATGAATGAGAGTTTATTCGGTTGAGTCAGTATGCATGAGAATGGGTTCAAACTGAAGCTGAGATGTGCAAACAATTTGAGGAAGCGCTGAATAAGGAATTTAAACTGTTGATTGGAATTCTCGAAATAAGAGAGTTTGCAGTATTGGCTGATCGGGCTAAGAAAGCCGAAGAGATAAGCGTTCAAAAGAAACAAGCGAAAAAAGAAGCTCAGACTCCGAGTAAAAGATTTATGAATAAGACGTATTCATCTCCCTCAAAGAAATCGAGAAGTTATCATGAACGTATCACTTCACCTATGGGCCATTCGGGAAAAGAGAGATGTTTTAAGCGCTCTAACCCGAGATCTTCATCTCCCTTAGCAACCAGTGTTAGGAGTGTGGGAAAACCCAAACTGCAATGCAATATTTGTAAGAAGTTTCACTTTGGAGAGTGCCGGATGAGGAGTGGGGCATGTTACAAATGTGGTTCCCTTAATCATTTCCTTAAGGACTGCTAAGAAAGAATTGGGAAAGAGGTTGAACAGACCCCAAAGTTGAGTGCTCCAATCCCAAGAGGTAGACCTCTAAGTTATCCCAAAAATGTCAGTGGTGGTCGTAGTGCTGCAAATCGCTAAATCAGAGGATCAGACTCCAGCAAGAATGTAACAACCCGATTTTGGGCCTAGTTAGAACTGTGGTTTCGGGATCACAAATTTGATCTAATAAAATTTATTTTTGTTATATTTTTATGGTCTATGATTTCACGAAATGATTTCATGAAAATGTCATTCGAAAATTTTAACATTTGGCCACTCAATTTAGTCAAAAGGACTAAATTGTAAAAAGTGAAAAAGTTGAGTTCTACATGCTAGAGGTGTCCAATTGTTATGAAATTTTAAATTGGAGGTCCTTAAATGGTAATTAGACCATTGGATAGTTTTTTGGACAAAAATGGACATGAAATAGGTGAAATAGAATATTTTTAAGTTAGGAGCATTTTGGTCATTTTGTAATTAAAAGAATTGAAAAGCCAAAATCAAAGCAAAATTGTGTCCATATTCAAGCTATGGCTAAATTACACAAGGGGAAACCATGGCTAGGGTTATTCAAGCTTCCAAGCTCGATTATCAAGGAAAACGAGATTCAGACTTAGAACGGGAGGAAAATAAAGAATATGACGAATAAGTCCTTTTCACCGATTGTGCTACCGAGGTAAGTTTGTATATAAATAATATATCATTTTTACTTATGTTATAGTATTTTGTTATTAAATGAGAGGTGGTTGCATATTGAATGATCACTTGATGTAAATTATGAATTGAAATTGATTATGGATGAATTGGTAAAATGTTGAAAAGTGAGGAATTTCCTTGTTGAACCTTCGGAATAGAAAAGATACGAATGATCCATTGTGAGAACACATGTGTGGTACTATGTGGAGGTTACTATGTGTTTAAAATGGTTTTAGGTCACGTGTGTAGTACTAAGTGTAGGCTACTACGTGTACCAGATGGTTAGGTCGCATGTGTAGTACTTAGTGTAGGCTACTATGCGTATCCAATAGCTTCGATCACATGTGTGGTACTAAGTGCAGGCCACTATGTGTAAAAGATAGCTTTGGTTACAAGTGTGGTACTATGTGAAGGCCACTTTGTCAAGAAGGTAGCTTTGACTACAAGGGTGGTACTATGTGCAGGCCATTGGGCATCCATTATTATTCCGATGTGTTCAACGGGAAATGACTAGGTGCAATTGAATACGACTATGTGATGAATAAATGAAGGTTCGTGTGTGTAAACTGATGAGCAATGTGCTCGATATGTGATCAAACTTTGGTAAGATTGATATGGAGTAACTGTTAGAATGAAAGTTACTACAAAGAAAACATGAAAGAGTGAAATTTAGTAATAAAACAGTTTTGGACAGCAGTAGTTATGTGACTTTGAAAAATCACCAAAAATGGTGGAAATTGAATTAGAAGTTGAATAAGATATGAAATAAAATATTATTGAGACTATTTTCATATAAAGGAAACGGTGTAAGCAAAAGAATTTCATATTATGAGATATTTGAATTTTTGTGTGATAGTCAGAATGATTTTGGAATCCCCTATTCTGATTTGGGAAAATCATTAAAACTTTTAAAAAAAATTATGAGTTATAATTTATATGTTTAAAATCCTTAATAAGTCTATTTTCAAAAGAAACAAACGAGAACGTCATCCAAATCTTGTACAAAGAGATAATTAATTTTTAGTGCAAAGAGGTCGAAACTGTCAGACAGCAAAAAATGGGTGACTTTAAAGAATAAACTGTACTTATTAGATACAACAAAAATTTTGGAAATTTTATCGTAAGAAGATATATGAGCCTAGTTTCAGGGAAAATTATCGGATCTTAATTTAGAGTTCCATAGCTCAAGATATAAATAATTTAGTGACTGTGACTCGAGTAGACAGCTTGAGATGAACATGAATAAATAGTGGAACTATGTGCAATTATTATTGTATTATCTTGAGAACATATTGGGAAGATTTATAAAAGCATGCTAATAGATTTCTTATCATTTACATACCTACTTACTAAGCGATATGCTTACCCCCTTCCTTTCCATTTTCCTATGGTGTCACAGATGCTAGCTTGAGTTGGAGGTTGTCGGAGATTCTATCACACTAACAAGTTATTGATTGATATAGTATTAACGATCTTCAAGTATTTTTAAGTCTACGGCATGTATAGGACTTGATTATGTGTATATGTTATTATGAGTTGGCCTAAAATTTTGGCCTATAATATTTGATATTTCATTTTGTATAAGGCCATTGAGGATGGCTAATATTAGTTAAGTTATATGTTTATGATGTTGTATTTTGTGGATGTGCAAGCTTGCATGACTTGGTTGAATGAGTGTGTGATGATTAATTATGGAAAGTGAAGCATGTGAATGGTTGTGTGAAGAACATGACCTTGGACACGGGCGTATACCCCTATTTTCAAGAAATTTTCTAATGTTTTCCAAAGTTCACGGTTTAGTCCTGGACCACTTCCAAAGTATGTACTGGGCCTCGTAGGCCCGTATAAGGGATTATATGCATGTGTATGAATGATTTTAAATTGAATGAAATTTTATGACTAGGTTTAATATGTTTACAAGTGTATGTGTTCCGGTAATGCATCGTACCCTATTCCGGCGTCGAATACGGGTAATGAGTGTTACAAAAAACATATGCTATTTGTGCAAGAGAAGAGACTTCGGCTTCCTATGTTATCACTGGTATATTTTCTCTACTTGATATTGATGTTGTTGCTTTAATTAATTCTGGTTCAACGCATTCGTATATAGGCACGAATTTTTTGTCTGTTAAAAACATGCATGTGGAATTCACCGAATTTGTGGTTAAAGTTTCAAACCCCTTAGGTCAACATGTTATGGTTGATAAAATATGTAAGAATTTCCCATTGATAATTGAAGGTCATTGTTTTCTGGCTGATTTGATGTTGTTACCCTTTGATGATTTTGATGTGATATTGGGAATGGATTGGCTAACCCAACATGATGCAATATTAAATTGTAAACATAAATACATAGTGTTGAAGTGTCAGAATGGTAAATCACTTCGGGTAGAATCTGAGAAACTGGATGGGTCATTTAACGTGATTTCAGGGATGTTAGCTCAGAGATACATTAAAAAGGGGTATAAGGCTTATCTTGTTTTTGTATTGGATTCCAAAGTAATTAAGTCAGAAATATAGTCAGTACCGGTTGTGTGTGAGTTTCTTGAAGTATTTCCAAAGGAATTACCTGGTTTACCTTAAGGTAGACAGGTGGAATTTTCTCTAGATCTTGTATCAGGGACAACACCAATATCTATTGCACCTTATAGGATGGCTCCTACTAAATTGAAGAAGCTGAAGGTATAGTTGCAAGCATTAATTGACAAAGGGTTTGCTCGACCTAGTTTTTCACCATGGGGTGCTCCGGTGTTGTTTGTAAAGAAGAAAGATGGATCGTTGAGATTGTGCATTGATTATCGACAACTCACAAAATTCACAATAAAGAACAAGCATCCATTTCCCTGAATAGATGACTTATTTGTTAAATTAAAAGGTGCCATTGTATTTTCGAAGATTGATCTACGATCTGGATATTATCAGTTACAGGTAAAGGATTCAAATGTACCAAAGACGGCTTTCAGAACTAGATATAGACACTATGAGTTTTTGGTGATACCATTTGGATTGACTAATGCCTAGTAGTCTTTATGGATTTAATGAATAGAATTTTCAAACCCTACTTGGACATGTTCATCATTGTTTTTATTGATGATATCTTCGTTTTCTCCCACAATGAAGATGAGCATGCTGAACACTTAAGAACAATATTACAAACTCTGCGTGAGAAGCAACTTTATGCTAAATTCAGTAAATGCGAGTTCTAATTGCGAGAAGTTAGTTTCCTTGGTCATGTCACCTTACGGAAGGTATTCGGGTGGACTTGAATAAGATTTTAGCCATTATGAGTTGGAAGCCACCAAAGAATGTCTCAGAAGTCAGAAGTTTTCTAGGACTAGTGGGATATTATCAGAGATTTGTTAAAGGGTTTTCGATAATAGTTTCCCCAATGACTCGATTGCTACAAAAAAATGTGAAATTTGAGTGGTTTGACAAGTTCCAGTAGAGTTTTGACAGGTTGAAGACTTTATTGACGGAAGCATCGGTATTAGTCCAACCTGAATTGGGTAAAGAGTTTGTAGTCTATAGTGATGCCTCGTTGAATAGACTGGGTTGCGTACTGACGCAAGATGGTAAAGTTGTAGCATATGCATCTTGACAACTGAAACTGCATGAGAGAAATTACCTGGTACATGATCTTGAATTGCAAGCAATTGTATTTGCGTTGAAGATATGGAGGCATTATCTCTTTGGTGAAAAATGTCACATTTTTACAGATCACAAAAGCTTAAAGTACTTAATGACCCAAAAAGAACTGACCTTGGGACAACAGAGATGGTTGGAATTGTTAAAGGACTATGATGTCATTATTGATTACCATCTGGGGAAAGCTAATGTGGTTCCGAATGCCTTGAGCCAAAAATATTTATTTGCCCTAAGAGCATTGAACACTCAGTTGACCTTGTCTAATGATGATTCGATCATAGCTGGGTTAAAAGTTAGACCAACATTTTGGCAATAAATATGTGAAGCTCAGAAGGAGGATGACAAGTTACAGGCCAAACAAGCACAAAGTGAGTCAAATCCTGATTTGGAGTTTCAGATTGATTCAGATGGTTGTTTGTTATTTAGAGATAAAATATGTGTACCAAAGAATTCAAAATTGGTACAAAAATTTCTACATGAAGCACACAATGGTATAATGTTTGTACATCTTGGTTGCAACAAAATGTATAATAACTTGAAGAAAATGTATTGGTGGCCGGGAATGAAAAGAGATATTTCTAAATTTGTCTCTAGATGTTTAATCTGTCAGCAAGTAAAGGCTGAACACCAAGTGCCTTCAGGTTTATTCCAACCAATTACCATACCGGAGTGGAAATAGGAAAGAATCACTATGGATTTTGTATCGGGATTACCCTTGTCACCGAAAAAGAAAGATGCAGTTTGGGTTATTGCTGATCGCCTAACAAAGTTGGCACACTTTATCCCAGTACATATGGGTTTTTCATTGGATAAATTGGCTGAGTTATATGTCTCTGAGATAGTGAGACTAAAGGAGTGCCACTCTCTATTATTTCACACAGGGATCCTCAGTTTACATCCCGATTTTAGGGCAAGTTGCTAGAGGCATTGGGCACTCAATTGTGTTTTAGTGCTGCTTTTCACCCGCAAACGGATAGACAATCCAAAAGTGTTATTCAGATTTTGGAGGAAATGCTTCGATGTTGTGTACTTGAGTTTGGAAGTAACTGGGAAAAGTATTTGCCCTTAGTTGAATTTGCCTACAATAACAGTTACCAGTCCAGTATCAAAATGGCATCGTATGAGGCTCTTTATGGCCGCAAATGTAGAACTCCTTTGTATTGGACAGAGCTAAGTGAGTGAAAGATCCACAGAGTTGACTTAATCTGTGAAATTGAGGAGAAAGTAAAAGTAATTAGAGGCAGTTTGAAAGCAGCCTTTGACCGTCAAAAGTCCTACGCCGATTTAAAAAGAAAAGTGATAGAATTTCAAATTGGGTATAAAGTGTTTTTGCAAGTGTCGTCATGGAAGAAAATTCTCCGGTTTGGTCAAAAAGGGAAATTGAGTCAACGGTTCATCAGGCTGTATGAGATCATTGAAAGAGTAGCGTTGGTTGTATATCGGTTAACATTACCACCTAAGCTTGATAAGATTCATAATGTGTTCCATGTGTCCATGTTACGACGTTATCGTTCGGATCCTTCTCACATTATTCCTGCTACAGAAGTTGAGATTTGACCTGATATGACCTATAGTGAAGAACTGATCAAGATACTGGCATATGAGATGAAAGAGTTAAGAAATAAAAAGGTGGCATTAATGAAAGTGTTATGGCAACAACATGTGTTAGAGGAAGCCACCTGGGAATCGGAGGATGCCATGAGGAAGCAATACCCTAATCTTTTCTCTGGTAAGAATTTTTTAGGATGAAAATTTTTAAGGGGAAGAGTTGTAACAGCCCGTTTTTAGGTCAAATCAGAACAATGGTTTTGGAACCACAATTCTGAAATGAAAATATTTATTTTATTATTATTTTGAGGCCTACTATGTGTTTGAATGATTGTGTGAAAATTTCGTTAAGAAATTTTATTATAGAGTGTCCAATTTGGTATAAAGGACTAAATTGCAATAGGTGCAAAATATGTGATATAGAGATTAGAGGTGCTAAATAGCAATTGAATTTTAATTAGAGGTCTTTAAATGGTAATTAGACCATTATATTTAAATGTGGAAAAAAATGGACATGGTTAGGTGAATTTTCAAAGTTTGTCATTAAGGGAATTTTGGTTATTTGGTAAATAAATGAATTAAAAAGCAAAAATCAAGTTAAAATTTTGTTTATCTTCATCTCTAAGTGTCAAAAATTGGAGGAGACACCATAGCTAGGGTTTAGCCACTTTCAAGCTCGATTGTAAGTCTGTTCTTGTCCCGTTTTTGATGAATTTTATGATTTTGTGATTGTTTTGACTTGATCTAGTTATTTGAGGGACTAGTTTGAGGAAAGAACAAAGTCTAAAATTTTACCCATGTAGAACATGCACATATTTTGATGTTTAGTAGTAGGAAATGAAAGGTTGTTGATAGATAAACAACTTTTACAAAGTGATTTTTGATGAAAACATGATTTAGGGACTAAAATGTAAAGTAGTAAAATTCAAGGAAATTGCTAAAATTTTATGAATGCATGTGCTGTAATTTTTGTGATGGGATTTTGGGTAGACTTGGAATGAGGAGTAATTTGCACAAGTTTTATTTTCCGAGCCTAGGGATGAAAATGGAATTTTTGAAAAGTGTAGGGGCAAAATGGTAATTTTGCCTAGAATGTAGTAGAATACAAATGTATTTGAAATGTAATAAATTAATAGTTAAATTTGCTTATATAGACCCAAAAGACCAACAACGGAAGTTGACCAAGGAAAACAAAAGGTTTCAGAATAGTTGTCACCCAAACTCGAAACATCATCCAGGTAAGTTCGTGTAACTTAAATATGTATATAAATATGTTTGAATTAGTTTGCATGTATGTGTTAATCTGTATGAGGCAATGGTTATAATAAAATAAATACAGGTTGTAAAATGATGCGAAAATGTCATTATTTCAGTTGAACTTTGTGTTTTGATGGAATAAGGTAAACACTTGGAATAATTATGATGATGTATACATATTACTGATAGGATTTAGCCCGGACGGGTAATCCTGAGCTAAGTCTCTCGAGCCTACGTTATAAAGTGGATTTAGCCCGGACGGGTAATCTAGCTTAAGCTCTTTAGAGCATATGTAACCGAAAGGATTTAGCCTGGACTGACAATCTTGAATAAGTCTCATGAGCAAATGATAAAGATGAGATTTAGCCTCAATTGGTAATCTTGTTGTATAAAATGTGGCTTGACAGTATGCTACATGAATATGTGCCAAATGGGCACCTCTGCATACGAACTGATGAAAAGTGTATATAAAACCAGAAATCCATTGAAATTTCAATAGTTCAACGGAAGTTATTCTCGAAATGTGGAATGGTGAAATGAAATGGTAATTTATGTTGGGATGAGCTCATTTATGATTGCTTGATATTTGTTTATCGATGTGTGACTAACTGGTTTGATTGAGTGTGTGGGTTTAGGTAAAATTGTACATAATTGATGGATTGTATGGTCATGTATGCTTATGATATTTAATGTGTCTGGTAAGTTTACTTTTCGTTATACAAACTTACTAAGCATGTAACGCTTAGTCTGTTTAATTTTCCCTATTTTATAGTTCCCGTGGACTTGAGAAGGTTGGAGGACGGTTGGAGCGTCTATCACACTATCAACTATCTCATTTTGGGTAAAAAAGAAACTTTCATTTTGATATAATGGCATGTATAGGCTTATTTGGCCAATGATGGCTTGTTTTGTTGTTTTGTAACCTAGCCATTGGAGTGGCTAGTGATAGGTTGTATTAATGGATTTTGAGATGTATCCTATATTGCCTAACATGTTGATGTGTGTATGAAAGTGGTTAAGTATGGTAATAAAATGAATGAACAAATTGAAGATAATACTTTTGTCAAATGTACATGTGTGTAAACTTGGCCAAGTAGACAATTTCACCAACCTAAATTGTAGGTGATATGTTACTATGGTAAATGTTTGATTTGGCTCGGTTTTAATACTTGGATTGGCTGGTATATGCATGCAAGTGTTGTAGTAGGTTTTGGCAAAAATTGGGTGAGAAAATGAAGCTAATAAATGGTTTCATTTTGTCCACATGGGTAGACACACGGGTGTGTGTCTAGGCCATGTGTGACACACGGCTCGCCCCACGGGCATGTGGTTAGACTGTGTGTCCCCTGCACTTAAATTTTACAAAATAGATTGCCCAATATTGAGCACACAGGCTAATACACGGGGGTGTGTCTTTGCCCTGTTAGGGACACGACCTTGAACACGGGCGTGTGACACGACCGTGTGAAGTCTACACCTATTTTATTGAAAATTATGAAAATTTAATCGACCACACGGCCTAGCACACGGGCATGTGGCTTGGCCATATGATTTCATTTTGTTCATGAGTTACAAGTCAGAGAGTTTCACGGGGTTAGGGACATGGGCATGTGTGACCACACGGCCTGAAGCACGGGAGTGCTAAGGGTCACACGGGCGTGTCCTCTGACCCATACGGACGTATTGTGCCTGAAACATGAAAAATTTTCTAAGTTTTGTAAAAAAAATTTGAGTTCTTGGTTTAGTCCCGAATTGCTTCCAATACATGTTTTGGGCCTCGTAGGCTCGTTTTAGGGATGAAATGTGTGAATGCTAAGGGTTTTGATTTGGATGAAAATTTTATGTCTCATTTTTGTATGTATGCTCGTGTTATATGTTCGGTAATGCCTCATACCTTATTCCGGCATTGAATATGGGTAAAGGGTGTTACATGACATATTTACTACAATGTCGCCCTAAGTCAGTCAAATCTCTAAACACAATATTGCTCGAAGCGAACGAACCACTTAGGGAGGTCCACTAAAGTAGCAGTAGAAGGAAAAGGGCTGTAACTCAAAGGTGGAGGTTGAGGTGGATCCTCGTGATAGGGAGGAACATCATCAGGGAAGTCCTAGGGGTTATTCTGAGTGTAAGAATGAAACAATCAATATTGAGGGGGATCCACTCCATGACACCCGTTCGATTATCCTCATGTGTATCATGCTCGAGAATCCTTGAGGGGACATCTGGCCAACTAGTGTGGGTGTAGAGGATTGCTCCGGTGTGTCAAGGAGACCGAAGTGTCGAGCGAGGTAAGTCACATAAGGGCCTAAACAGATGGGGCCCTTCTCGTGGTGGTCAATCTGATGGCAGAAGGCTAGAGCGATGAAGTATGCCAAATCAAATATATGCCTGTGCGTCATGCTCCACAGAAAATAAGAGTCATGAGTGCTAACGACTCTGGTGCTATCTCTCTGACCTACCAAAGTGTGAGCTAAAAGTGCGTGAATGTATCGTAAGGCTAGAGAGAAAGAAGTTGCCTTCGAATGACTTGCATCATATGGTGTCTGGCTAGCTATAAGATTGGTCCAACAACGTGATGGTGAGTGATGCATATGCCGATGATGTCGAAGGAAGTCCTGGGTGCTCATAATTCCTGTGTATAGTCTCATAGCAGCACCGAACTCGGGGACACTCATCTAGCGCACCAAACTACCAAGGCGGAAAGTGATGGTGTCTGACTCATCATGCGTCATCATGACCTGCTGTACAAAAAACGTCACGCAGAACTCCAAAGTGAGCTCCATGTAGGTGGGCTCGATGATGTCGAAAAATCTGTTCCATAGAGTTGTGGCGATAATGGCGTGCACATCATCAGCTAGTTAGACCTGCTCCAACGCGGCCCAATCAATGCAGCGGTTTCGTACTCGATGGAGCTGATATAAATCCTTCTAGAGGCCCATCGTAAATCAGAGATAGGGGTGGTGGGCCTCGGCAGAAGCTCTCGAGGAGGAGGCCGCGTCGGGGGCCCTTTTACTTTTTCGAAACGGGGATAGCGACCTTAGACTTGCCTCGTGTGTTTGTCATGGTATGCCTAAAAAATAAAAGAGTTCAGTAAAAAATAAGGCATCACCAAATAAAATCCAAATAGTTCTAAATTACTCCTAATTGGTATGTTCTAATACTGAAGCATGCAAAAGCTAGAAAGTGAAACCATCCAAGTGAATCAGAGTGGTGAAAAAAAACTAAGGAAAATAATAAATTCTTAACTAAAAGATAAATCATGGAATTTTGAAAGCAAGAATAAGAACAAGCAGAAATAAATAAACAAACAATTCTAATATTAAGAACAAAGAATCAATAGTAATTAAAACTGTAGCAAGAAAGTCAACATAGAATAAGGATGAATCATACTAGTGATTATAAAAATAAACTTAAATAGTAGCATTGAGAATAAACATGAATGATAAATAAAGTGAATTAAAAATAATAAGGGCAGCATACATATATGATAAGAAAAATAAAAGACTAAAACTAAGAGTAGAAAAATAATAGATAATAAACAATAAATAAATAGAATAAAATAACTAATAAAATAATAACAAGAAATGAATAAAGAAATAAAAAAATAACTGATGGTGGTGGTTGGAGCTCGGAAAGTTGCGCATTGTGGCAGTGGTTGGCGCGAGCGTACACATGGGTGCTGGTGAGGGGAAGGAGATGGAAGGGGGGAGAAGAAGATGGGGAAGGAGGAAGGATAAAGGAGAGGAAGGGGAGGGGTGAAGGTTTGGGGGCTGGTCGGTGTGGCTGTTAGGAGGAGGGGGAAATGTGGGTGAAAGGAGGAGCGGGACAAGGAGGTGGCTCGGTTGGAAGGGAAAGAAAGAGGGAGGGGAATAGATGAAGAAAAGGAGAGGGCTGACGGGAACAACGGTTGGGAAAAAAAGGCTGGTGAGAGGGTCGGCGACTTGGGTTTGTGGGTGGGGTTTGAGTAGGAAGAAGTCAAACTAAAAAAATATAAAATATAGGTTAGGGGTTCTAAAAGGGTGAAACAATCATGTGAGGCTCGTGTTGGGCCACACGGTCATGTCACATGCCCGTGTGGTCTTTTTGTGGCTCGTGTAAGTTAAAAGTTTGTGCCTTATCTGCACACGGCCTCGGACACGCCTGTGTGTCCAGGCCGTATGGTGTACATGGCCGTGTGCAACATCTTTCGCTTCTCCCACACTCGTTTGACATCCACCACGCCCGTGTGGTTCAGCCGTGTCTCGCACATGGCCATGCATCTTACCCGCATAACTCTCTGACTTGTTTTAAAATCTAAAAATTTAGCTCCAGGTTTCACATGGCCTAGGACACACCCGTTTGTCTTGGCAATGTGGGTTACACAGCCATGTTGCCTGGCCGTGTTTCCTGGCCGTGTAACTCTCTGTCGGTTTCCTTAAAATTTAAAAACTAAGTCTCAAGGTCTACATGGCAAAGGACACGCCCGTGTGTCCAGGCCGTGTGGGTTACATGGCCATGTCGCCAGGCCGTGTAACTCACTGTCGAACCCCTGTTAGGTCACACGGCCAAGGACATGCCCGTGTGTCCAGGCCATGTGGGTCAAAAACCTGTATTTTTAATATTTAGTTAATTTTAAAGAAATAATATGAAATGAAAATAAGGAAATTATCGGTGTTAACACTCAGGTTGCCTCCCGAGAAGTGCTTATTTAAAGTTTAAGCTAGACTTGCCTTGTGCGCACAATTACGAAGGTTCGCGGAGCTGAAGCTCCTCTCTATCATTTCTATAATCCTCACCATTATAAAGTTTAAGTTGATGACTGTTTACCTTGAATGTGTCATATTCTGGATGAGTTATCTCTATCGTACTGTATGGGAAAACGGTTTATACTATGAGTGGCCCTGACCACCTTGATTTCAGCTTTCCAAGAAACAACCTAGGCTTTGAATAATATAAAATGACAAGATCACCAGCTGCGAATTATTTGGGCTGCTTCAAACGAGCACCATGGCGTCGCTTTGTCGCTTCTTTATATAATCACGAGTTCTTGTAGGCATTCGCTCACCATTCATCTAACTCGTTTAGCTGCATCAATCTCTTCTCACCTGTAAGTTTAAGATCATAGTTTAGGAATTTTATAGCCCAAAATGCTTTGTATCTAATTCAAACGGTAAATAACAGCTTTTTCCATAAACAAATTTTGTAAGGAGATGTTCCTATGGGAGTTTTAAAAGCAGTTTTATAGGACTATAAAGCTTCATATATAGTTTTATAGGCCTATAAAGCTTAATATACTTTTATCACCCAGTCCTTCCTATTTGACTCTACGAATTTCTCTAGGATATGTTTGAGCTCTCGGTTTGCAACTTCAACTTGTCCACTAGCTTGGGGGTGATAAGGGGTGACTGTCCTATGATGCACTCCATGCTTCTTAAGGACTTCTTCAAATTGAACGTTACAAAAATGCATACCTCTATCACTAATAATTGCTTTAGGTGTAACAAACTAATTTTGGGTCTAGTTGGAACAGTGGTTTCGAGACCACAAATCTGACGAGGAAAATTTAATATTCCTCTATTATTGTGGTCTACAATTTTACGTAATGATTTCTTGAAAATCTTATTCAAAAATTTTGACGTTTGGGCACTCAATTTAGTCAAAAGGACTAAGTTTTAAAAAGTGCAAAACTTGAGTTCTAGAAGCTAGAGGTGTCTAATTACTATGAAATTTTAAATTGGAAGTCATTAAATGGTAATTAGACCATTGGTTAATTTATTGGACAAAAATGGACATGAAATAGGTGAAATAGAATATTTTTTAGTTAGGGGCATTTTGGTCATTTAGTAATTAAAATGAATTAAAAAGAAAATTAAAAGCCAATTTTTGTCCATCTTCAGCCCCATGGCCGAAACTTGCATGGAGAAGACATAGCTAGGGTTTTTAAAGCTTCCAAGCTCGATTGTAAGTCTGTTCTAGCCCCATTTTTAATGATTTTTACGTTTTTGAAATCTTTGTATCAAGGTCTAGCTAGTTCTACCATTTGTTTGAGCTGGGTTGATGTTTAAAAATTTACCCATGTATGTCATGCATGTATTTTGATGTCTAATGGTAGAAAATGAATGTTGGGTATTAAATAAACGACTTTTACTAAGTGATTTTCGGTTGAAACGTCCAAAAAGGACTTATTTGTAAAAGTTGAAAATGTGTAGTAAAAGTGTGTTCTACCTCTGATTGAATTTGTGTACAATAATAGCTTTCAATCAAGTATCAAAATGGCAGCTTACGAGGCTTTATACGGTTGTAAATGTCATACACCATTGTATTGGACTGAACTCAGTGAGAACAAGATACACGGGGTTGATTTGATCAGAGAAACTGAACAGAAAGTTAAAGTGATCCCCGAAAGTCTGAAAATAGCGTCAGATCATCAGAAATCATATGCAGACTTGAAACGTAAAGATATAGAGTTTCAGATCAGGGATAGAGTGTTTTTGAAAGTCTTACCTGGAAGAAAATACTCAGTTTGGTCATAAAGGCAAATTGAGTCCGAAATTTATTGGGCCGTATGAGGTTATAGAGAGAATTGGGCCAGTTACGTATAGACTGCTGTTGCCACTTGAGCTAGAAAATATCCATAATGTATTCCATGTTTTGATGCTACGTCAATATAGGTCTGATCCTTCACATGTGTTAAATCCGAAAGAGATTGAGATTAAGTCCGATATGACTTATGAAGACGAACTGATTTGTATTCTGGCTCGTAAAGTGAAAGAATTGCGAAATAAAAAAAATTTCGTTAGTGAAAGTACTATGGCATAAACACGGTGTTGAAGAGGCAACTTCGGAACCAGAAGATGCAATGAAAGAACATTATCTGAACTTATTCACCGATAAGATTTTCAGGGACGAAAATCCCTAAGAGGGAGAGTTGTAATAGCCCGATTTTGACACTATTCAAAATGGTGGTTTCGGGACCACGAATTTGAGTTAGAAAAATATTTTTGGTGTTTATAATGTGTGAATCTGTGTGTGCTAAATTTTCGTTTTAAAATTTTATCGTTTGGATGCTCGATTTAAAAGAAGGGTTTAATCGCGTAAAATGAAAATTTGATGGTTTAATAGAAAATGGCCGAATTGAATATGTCTTTTTAATATGGAGTATTTATGTGGCAAATACACCATGGCTATTAATAATGGACGGCATTAACCTTGTTTTATAATGATTTCAAATTATTATATAAAGGTTATTTAGGTAATTTAATAAAATAATATAAGTTATAATATATTAAAACATTAAAGAAACCATGCATGTGGTCATCATTTTTTGACTGAAACTAGCAAAAGAAAAGAAAAAGAGAAAGCAAATGATATTTGACCATTGTTGATTCAAATTCAAGGTTAGTTTGGTTTCGATTTTTGATAATTTTTACGTTTTTGAGATCGTTGCTTCGAATACTATTTGACCCATGCTATAATTTCTGATTTTGATGAATATTTTGAGTAATTCCATTGATGAATATTTGTGTTTTATGATGTTTGATGATGAATTATGAAATATATGTTTTGGATTAATATGTTTTGTATTGGAATTTTTGATGAATTCGAGTAATTAAGGCTAAATTGTAAAAATAATAAATTAAGGGACTAAAATGTGAAATAAATGAAATGTCTGGACTTATATGAATATAAGGAATATTCGGCCTAAGCATGATATATTGAAAATTTTCATGTTCTGTGTTTTATGTAATTTGGACTAAATTGTAAAAAAGTGTAAAATGTCAGGGGTAAAATAGTAATTCACCCATTTATGTGTTTTTGGACTAAATTGAATGAAATTATAGTGAATTATTTTATTTTTAATATATTTAGATCAAGAACCAAAAAAATCAAACTTGGATTGGGGGAAAACAAAAATAGTTGAATAGTCGTTTTATACCGTTCGCCGATATCCGAGGTAAGTCTATAAGCAAATAAACGTCATTAATTTTGAATGTAAATTAACTTGATATGCTAATTTGAATATTATGGATTTATAATTGATATTGTTGAATGTGATTATGCATAGAAATAATGTGTTCAAGTTCGATTCGATCGAGTTACGACGTCCGAAAAGCCCCGTACAAACCTTAGGAATAGCTAGGATACATATGTCATGACATAGGATTTATGATATGTGTTCTCATGTAAGACCACATCTGAGCTGTTGGCATCACTATGTGATTGCGTGTAAGACCATGTTTGGGACATTGGCATCAAATAGGTGATTTGTGTAAGACCCTGTCTGGGACAGTGGCTTCGATATATGATTACATGTAAGACCACGTCTGGGACGTTGGCATTGTACGATATGTGTGATTATTCGAGTATCCTATTCTATTTCGAATGGTTCAATGGGCAATGATAAATTATGAACGAATGTGTTTAACGAGCTAAAATGATCAGATATGTGATGTTTGGTTACCTATTTCACAATAAGGTAAGTTAGTTAATTTATATGTAATAAAAATATAAGTTAGTTAATTTATATGTAATAAAAATAATTCAAAATGCTATTAAAAGTATATGTGTGAATATGAAATACATATTCAGTCTTAAGATAGGTATAAGTGTGTGATTTAAAAGCTTGATCTATGAGTATGTTTAGATGAATACATGTAAATAATCAGATATATATGCCAACATGACTTTGAAATTGGAGAATGTATTAGTAATGTATATACATGTGTATATTCGACTATGTTAAGTTGTTTATAAAAGTATATGTTATATATAAAATTATAAGCTTGAAATTATAAGTGATTATAATTGCATAAATTGGTTTGTTGATTGAGTTGATTATGTTATTAAATGTTTTATTTGCTTATGACTTACTAAGCTAAAATAGCTTACTGTGTAAATGTTTATTCTATGTTTTATAGATTTTGGAAGTTAGTTAAGGGCTCGAGGATCGTCAGCGAAGTCTATCACACTATCATTTGTTTTCGGTACTTATATAAAGTTGAACTTTAACCTATGGCATGTATAGGCTGATTTGTGTTATGTTTGATTTTGGAGTATATATATATATGATAGCAATGTGAAAATGGATTAATTATGAAATCAATGTTTTGTATATCTGGTTGTGTTTTAACTCATTTTAAAGGTATGTTTTATAATGATCATGCTTGTGATGTTTGGTTATGAAGATAGCTTAATTGAATAGATGATTATAAAGTTATGCTTGGTGTTATGTATAGATTTATAATTTGGCTTGGAAACAAGTTAATATTTGGATGTATGTTAGGTATTTCGTATGTGTTAAATAGGTTAAGTGATGCTTGTATCATTGCTAAAATTTGACCAATAGGTACGGCTAGAGATAGATAATTTGAAATTAGTTATAAAAATGCATTTGATATGTTTATATGAAGTTTGGTTTGAAATGGCTAAGTTAATGGTTGTGTATGTGTTTATTAAATTATGGTTTATGTCATGTTTGGAAGTATTTATTTATAAAATGTAATGAGTTGATATATTAAGTATGTTTTGTAGATGGATTTTAATTTCATAAACTTGGTTGATGAGAGCTACTTGTGGTAATGTATTGATTTAATTATTTTAGCCAAACCTGTACTGAATAGATTGGTTTTGAGTATGACATTTCGGTACATTACAAATAGGTGAAATAAACATGTATTGATTCGACACTTGTAATTTATATTAAGATAGATTGGTTGATTTTATATGATTATAAAATGAGTTTGAGATTTGGTGGTATAATCTTTGAAAGGCCATTTGATTTACCTTTGAAGTTATACATATTTGGATATGATATATATATGAATGATGCATTTGTTTTTCATATAAAGTGCAAATTATATTATGTTTATGTATTCTTCCATGTGTAATTGTATATTTGCTTAGTAATAAAATAAAGTTGGAAGTGATATGGTAAGAAGTAATTGCATATTCGGCTAAAGCAATTTAAAATGACCATATGAATGGTAGTTTTGCTTATGTTTAAATGGTTAATTGCATTTCGCAAATAGTAATTAACATGTCGATTTGAGTTATTTAAAATGTCATGTATGAATTTGTATGTTTAATAGGCCTCATGGATGAAATCTTTAATTGAGTTATTTGTATTAAATTTTACATGCACTCATACTATGTGTAATTGATATATGCGGCAATATTATTTGTGAACCTTGTGCTTGACCGAGTTTTTGAAATGGCTTATGATATGAAATGAAAAGCTAATAGTTATATTAGTTTTTTTATTTAAAATATGGTTGGTTTAAGAGTTTGAAAATGTGTATGGCTATGTCTTGTTCGGTAATGCCTCGTAACCCTAATCCGGCGATGGATACGGGTAGGGGTGTTACAGTTGCCATTGACACCAAAAAAGAAAGACGCTATTTGGGTTGTGGTTGATAGGCTAACGAAGTCGGCTCACTTTATTCCAGTATGAATTGACTACTCACTTGATAAATTGGCTGACTTGTATGTTTCTGAGATAGTGAGATTACACGGGGTACCGATGTAGATTATCTCAAATAGAGACCCGAGATTCACTTTAAGATTTTGGAAGAAACTACAAGAAGCTTTGGGTACAAAGTTGAGTTTTAGCATGACATTCCACCTGCAGACTGATGGTCAGTTTGAGAGGACAATTCATATTCTTGAGGATATGCTTAGATGTTGTGTTCTTGAGTTCTAGAGTAGCTGGGAAAAATACTTACTGTTGGTAGAGTTTGCCTACAACAATAGTTTTCAGACGAGTTTGAAAATGGAACCTTATGAGGCGTTGTATGGTCGGAAGTGCTGAACTCCATTGTATTGAATAGAACTTAAAGAACATCAGATTCACAGAGTCGACTTAATCAAGGAAACTAAAGAAATGGTTAAGGTGATGCGTGATTGCTTGAAAGCGGCATCGGATAGGCAAAAGTCATATGTTGATTTAAAAAGAAAAGAGATTGAGTTTCAAGTTGGAGATAAAGTATTCTTGAAAATGTCTCCATGGAAAAATGTTTTGAGATTTGGCCGGAAAGGCAAATTAAGTCCGCGGTTTATTGGACCATATGAGATTACTGAAAAAGTTGGACCATTAGCCTACCAATTAGCTTTACCATCTGAACTAGAAAAGATTCATAACGTATTCCATGTATCCATGTTGCAAAGATATAGATCAGACCCCTCCCACGTGATTTCACCCATAGAAGTTGATATTAGACCGGACATGACTTATGGTGAAGAATCGGTTAAGATTTTACCTCGAGAAGTCAAACAGATTAGGAACAAGTATATTACTTTGGTAAAAGTGTTATGGCATAGGCATGGAGTTAAAGAGGCTACATGGGAGCCCGAGGAGACCATAAGAAGCCAATATCCAAACTCATTTTCGGTAAGACTTTCGAGGATGAAAGTCCCAAGGGGGGAGAATTGTAACATCGTGAACTAGGGCCTAGTCGAAATAATGGTTTCAGGACCACAAATCCAACATAAAAATATTTGTTTTATGATTATTTTGAGGTCTAGGACATGAAAGCATGCATGTGTGGAAGTTTTATGAAGAAATTCTAGATATAAGGTGTCCAATTGGAAATTATGGACCAAATTGAGTAAATTACAAAACTTGTGTTCTAGAAGCAATTTGTATGGAATTGCTTTGGATTATTATTTAGGAGGTCTTAAATAGCAATTTTCCCAAATTCTATGTTTTTGGACAAATGTGGGCATGGATGGAAAAATTTCAAAGTTTAGTAAAAAGGGGCATTTTGGTTATTTGGTTAACTTAAGAATAAAAAGGGAAAAATAAGTCAAAATTGGTGTCCATCTTCTTCCCCCATTGCTGAAAATTGCAAGACACCATAGCTAGGGTTTTGGTTTAACATTTCAAGCTTGATAGTAAGTGTCTCCTAGCCCCGTTTTTAATGTTCTTTACATTTTTTAGATCCTCGTAACATGCTCTATCCATTTCTACCCATATTTTAAGCTAGAGTTTATGTTGAAAATTTGACCCATGCATGATATTTTTGTTCTTTGATGATTTATGGAGGATTATGAAAGTTAGATGTTAGATAAACATCTTTTACTAGGTGATTTTTCATGAAAACACCAAAATGGTACCTATTTGAAAAAGCAGTAAAATGTGTGGTAGAAATGTGAAATAGAGGAAAATCTGGGCTGGTATAAGCTTAGAATTGATTCAGCTAGGCTTGGGTAACCAAGTAAATACATGCATTTCGTTTTACGAACATTAAGACTAAATTGTAAAAATGTGAGAGGTTAGGGGTAAAATGGTCATTTTGCCCAAGAGAGAATTTTGGGCTGATTTTGAATAATATGATAGAATAATAATTTATTTTGTTTATATAGACCCCGAGAGACCGATTTTGAAGGTTGAATATGGAAAACAAAAGGTTTTAGAATAACTGAAATCCAAATCCGAAACATCTTCCAAGTAATTTCGTGTAACTTGAAAGTATACCTTGTAATATTTAAAATGCATATTCTTTGTTGTTATGAAATTTTGATGTTCATGTTATATGATTGTAATGATGAAAAGGGGACTAAAAGTCCCAGTTGAATGAAATGGATATTCGATGGATTTTTCCTAAGGAGGAATTGACAGTAAAAAGGATCTAGCCTGGATGGGTGTTCCTTAGGTGATCTAGCCTCCTGAAGAATAAATTTTTAAATGGATTTAGCCCAGACGGGTAATCCAAACTAGGATTTGAATTTAGCTTGGACTGGTAATTCAAATCCGAGCTCATTAGAGTAATTGTCGTTGTAGGGGATTTAGCCTGGACTGGTAATCCCGACATTGCTCTATGAGTTTATACTACGGGGGATTTAGCCTAGATTGGTAATCCCAGCGTAACGATTGAGGTTCGCGAGAGTGCGCACGTTGAAAAGGTCAATAATATGAATTGACGATAAATGATTTAGTATGCTATAAGTGTACTATGGAATATCCATCGAGAATCTGAGGAATTCAATGGGATTAACATGGGAAATGGAATTAAAATGCTTTTAATGATGAGCTCATCTAGGACCATTATTATCATGTATTGTTATGTGACTAACTAGATGTTTTGAG
Source organism: Gossypium longicalyx (assembly GCA_025698465.1). Lineage (NCBI taxonomy): Eukaryota > Viridiplantae > Streptophyta > Magnoliopsida > Malvales > Malvaceae > Gossypium > Gossypium longicalyx. The sequence goes on from CM046996.1 coordinate 56,358,432, forward strand.
TGCATGTGATAGGAACAATATTCTTTACTTGATGGATTGGTAAACTATGTAGTTGTATGTTAAATAACTGGTAAGTTGACTTTCCCGTTATATGAACTTACTAAGCATGTCAATTCTTACCCCGTTTTATTTTCCCTGTCTTCTAGAGCTTGTGGACTCGTGAAGATTGGAAGACGGTTGGAGTATTGGTCACACAATCAACAAGTTTTGCATTGGTATAAAGAACTTTTATTTTGTTAAAATGGCATGTATAGGGTCTTTGATTATTTTGTTATATGTGTCATTTGGTTAGCCAAAGTATTGGCTTATGAAAATATGCTAATTCTTTTTGTATATGGCCGTGAGATGTGGCTTATGTTGATATGGGTCATAACCCTACTAAATATACATGTTTAAGTTTAAATGTTTCATGTGATGTGAATGCATGGTCTAGCATGGATGGATGTGTAGAATGAGGCTTAATAACTTGAGAATGGTTATGGCATAAATGTGTAATGTGATAATAATAATCCTTAATGCAAAAAGGGTAACTTAGCATGTGCTAAACAAATGAGGTGAGGTTAACATGTAATAGACTATGCCAAGGTAGTTTAAGGGTACATTTAGGCCATGTCAAATACCTTTGAAGCTAATAAGAGTGTATGAATGTTAGAGGGTGACCAAAGGCTTGGAAAATAACCTTCAAATGGTCCACAAGGGTAGACACATGGTCATGTGTCTAGGCCGTGTGTGACACACGGTCGGCCCTCATGGGCGTGTTGTCCGGCCATGTATCCCCTACACCTTGAAATCTCAAGTCAGTATGCATGGTAGTAAACACACGGGCAGAGACAGGGCCGTGTGTCTCAGCTGTGTAGAGGAAAATGCCTCTAGCCACGGCCGTGTGCCTCTAAATGGTTGCTGATGTCATAAATAGAATGTCAAGGTTTTTAGACACGGGCGTGTTCATGGCCGTGTGAGGAACACGGGCTAGGGCCACTGGCGTTTGCTAGGCCATGTGAAAACCCTGTAGGTTTGAAATAAAAAATAAATCCATACAGGTAAGGTACACGGACGTGTTTCGAGTACACGGGCGTGTGACCCGCCTCTACACAGATGTCTGAGGCTAGGAGCATGAAATTTTCTTAAGTTTTTCTCAAGTTCTCGGTTTAGTCCCAGACCATTTTTAATGTCTATTTTGGGCCTTGTAGTCCCATAATAGAGACATTATGAAAATGTTTGATGGTTTTTGATTTGGAATGAAATTTTATGAATCGGTTTTATCTGAATACTTGTGAAGTTGTACAGTAATGCCTCGAACCTTGTCCAGGTCTCGGGTACGGGTAAGGGGTGTTACATGTTTCATCAATGTTAATACTACTTTTGTCCATATCATCCATTGAAGGTCAAGGAGGAGGAGATGGTGGTGTTATGTTGCAAAGTTTGGTGCAAAGGTAGACGAGAAAACAAATTTGAGTAGGGTAAGTAAAATATCATATAACTTTATAGTTTGCAGATAAAAGTATGCATAACTATTTTCCAAAACTCTTATCTTTATATGTATCTTTTTTATATTTTTTATTTGGTTTTAGCCATTTTTGGATGCTTGTAAAGAAGCATGTGCCTCGACATATCCGTCAAAAATTGTGATTCCTAAAGGCATATATTTTTTTAAGTACAACTACCTTAGATGGTCCTTGCAAGGCTCTTATTGAGCTTCAAGTTGAAGGCACTGTGAAGGCTCTAGCAGACCCTGGTGCTTTCAAGGAGCCTAAATGGATTGCCTTCAATAGAATTGAAAATTTCAAATTGTTTGGCAGAGGAGTTTTTGACGACTAGGGAACCACTGCTTATAAAAGGGAAGGTTGCAAAGGTCATGATTATTGTGGTTCACTTCCTATTGTAAGTTAATTTCTTATTAAGAAGTTATGACTTTTGTTTTTATATATTGAATTAAGTAATAATTATTTTTTGTTTCATTCTGGAATTAAATAGAACCTAAGCTTTGATTTTTTAACCAACGCAATGATACAAGATATAACTACCAAAGAAAGCAAACAATTCCACGTCAAAAAACATTACTTTCGAACATTTCACCGTATCTACACCTGACGAAAGCCCAAACACAGATGGGTTTCACATTGGGAGATCAGATAGGGTCAATGTTCTTAACTTGAAGATAAAAACTGGTGACGATTGTGTTTCAATTGGGGATGGTTCCAAAAATTTGGTTATCAATGGAGTAACTTGTGGACCAGGACATGGTATCAGTATTGGCAGTCTCGGATTTTTTAAAAATGAAGAACCCATTGATGGAGTTACAGTAAAAAACTGCATCATGACTAATACTTCCAATGGTGTTAGAATCAAAAGTTGTCCAGGTTCTGAACCTGACACTTGTTTGAACATTCACTTTGAGGATATTACCAAGACCAATGTCAGTTCTCCTATTATAATTGATAAAAAATATTTCCCCTAGAACAAATGCAAAATAAATGTATGTACATACTTATCAAAATCGTAAGAGAGCAAAAAGAGTTAACCGGTCATTGACTCATTATTTTGTTCATGCAAGAAGAATCAAAAGTTAAACTAAGCAACATTAGTTTAAAAAACATTCACGGCACTTCTGCGCGTCCAGAAGCTATCAAGATTATTTGTAGTGCTACTTTGCCTTGTGAAAATGTGGAACTTGCAGACATTGAAATTACGCACAATGGACCAACTGGACCTGCAGTATCTCAATGTTCGAATGTGAAGCTTAAAGTTAGCGGCAAACAAAATCCAACTGCATGTTCCCCCCCTATCCCAGCAAAACCTACCCCAGCCGCTTAATCAAAAGCATAGGTATAAACCTATAATTATATTTATTCTGCAAACAATTTTTTTTTACATTCTATGTTATTAAGAATATTTTTCTTAAACTTAATTATTTTTAAAAATACACTTCAACAAAAAATATTGCAATGTGATAACATTTTATGCATTTAGGCTTACGATATAATTATTTTTAGAATACTACTGAAGAACCAGGTACTATTTAATTATTTTGTTTTTTATTTATATAATTATTTTTTTATAAAATTGGCATAATAAAAATTTTAATAATCAATATTTATACATTGTATCAATTTAGTTTTGATTCTATAAATAACCTTTAACTTTTACACCTTGTATAATTGGATTTTTTTTTTGTTTTTTTTTTCTGACTCTTTCATCTTAAAAGCTAAAAAAATAAATTTATCAATTAAATTTGATCCAAAATATATTAAAATTAAAAATATAATAATTTAATATAATAATTTTATCTTTTTTTATTGTTTTAAAGTTAACCTTGAATGTTACAAAAAAAAGCAAAACTGTAAAAAATACAAAATTGCCCTATATAAATGTTAGGGAGTTGAATTTTTTAGAATCCGGATTAAATTGACACAATGTATAAACGATGAGAGCTAAAATTACTATTATGTCAATATTAAAAGCTGTCAAAGTTTTATAAAAAGTTTGGCGATGGAATCCATCAAATTGGTTGAATCAAAAAGTGATTGTTCAACCTGTTCAACCAGTTCTTCAATTATTGACACTGAATGTAATCATTGCTTGAAAATTTATATAAAATTTTTAAAATTTAAATGATAATACCTTAAATTCAAAGAACAAAAGGAATTTAATTATCAAATTCAAGTGACAAAGTGGATAAAAAAATAAACCTAACAGCCAAATTTTTAAATGATAACACGATTGTTCAAGCACTTTTTGGGACAAGGTTGCCATCAGTTATTAGAGGTCCTTATGCTTATGTTATTCGAATAGCTTATATAATAAACGACCCGTCATTGCAATGAATTAGTGGCTCCTCCTCCGGCTTACGTACTAAGCCGTGGCATTGGCTGGCAGGTATGACAGTTTAACATAACTATCAATCAAACAAGCCCTTCTTGAGGAAAAATCGAGAACAAGTTACCCAAAAACCATCGTATACCCGAAGAACATCCTCTCTAGATTAAACTCAAGAATTATGAAACTCCAACTTAAGGCCTCGTTGGCCTTACAATAAGGACCAATCCCTCATTGGCGATATCATAGTTACGTTCTAGAGAAAAAGTCAAACTCCTAGGAATAAACCGAGTTGGAAGTCGCTGAGTTGATTAGATAACTATTGGCTTAATGATGTTTTTCTCTATATTTGGTATATGTCCAACATTGATACGCTCGATATTTTTATATATATATTTGAACAATCATACTTATATTCATATCTGTATATGTGTTGAAAAGAAATAAAAATTTAGGTAATATAAGGGGTTAAATTACTTTTTGAGATCTAAACTTGAGAAATTTTCCTATATTGTGGAACCCTAAACCTTAAATTTGACAACTTATTCTACTTTTGGGCTTGGATTTTTTTATCTAAATTAAACCTTGAATTTTGTAGTTGTTCTCACAATGGGGTTTGAAATTTTCTTGGTTCAAGTTAGTCCTTAAAAACCCTAGAGTTTAGGCCCCAATATGGGTACAATTGTCAAGTTCAAGCCCCAAAGTGGGAACGATTACCTAATTCAAGTCTCAATGTGAGAACAATTTACTAAGCTCAGAACCTAACTTTGGCAAAAAAAAGTTCAGACTCCAATGTAAAAAAATTATTAAATTAGATCCACATAAGGATTTAATCTTAACATATATGATATTTTGTGCAGGAAAATTTGGAGCAGTGTTTGCATCCATACCTTTCCCCATCTTTGCGACACTTTATTTTATACTCTTCGGCCTTGTAGGTATGTATTAATTTTAACCATACCTACCCATTTTTATCCCAACCTTATATTGTCACATCCTGGAAACCGGACCGATGGTATTGACATTAAATTATAGATTAAAAATAGAGTAAATAGAAATCATATTAATAATTAGGACTAAATAGGAATAATAGCAAAGTAGATAACTTAAATAGGTAAATTAGGGCTAATGGTTAGTGGGGGATTTATTAAAACAAGGGTAGAATTAGGAAGGATCTATAGGATAAATAAACCAAGTTTATAAATGAATTTGGCTATATAAGTTGTCACTCCTCGCTTGCTTCTCATGTTTTAATTTCCTTTTTTATTGCTTTCTTTCTTTTTACACTTTCTTCATTTCAAAGGCTTTTGCATTTGGTAGTTAGTTTTCCTTCAAAATTTTATTGCGCGTTACATTTTCTAAGCAACCAAGAATCATTTTTTTTTTAAATTCTCAAGTAAAACACCAACTTTTTCTTCTTAAACTTTGGTTCGGTTATTAGGCGGACCATTTGAAAGTCATTAAGGATAGCAAGACCGAAGGTAAACAATCTATTTTCATATCAAATATGCATGAAATGCTTTGAGTAAAGTATCTACAGTTTAGTTAGAAAATATAAATAATCTTTGTTTTTTATGATTTGGCTTCATGAAAATGGTGGATAGAAGCTGGCGAAGCTAAGAAATTTTGTTTAAAATGGTTTTTTTCTTGAGGAAGACATTAAACAGTGACTGATTCTTAAAGGAAAGAGTTAGGTGAGATTATCATTTAATTTACAGTCTAGATCTACAAATATATGTACTTTAGGGGGTTAAAAGTTAGGAAATGGGGTAAGTATTAAAACAATAAAAATCTGCAAGAGATAACGTAAGTAGTGGGCTGTTGTTGAGTAGAGAATAAATTAAATTATTTTAGACAATATGTGATGTTATTTTTTCATGTGAAGCTGAAAATACTGGAGGAGCATCGACTAGCAGAGACAAAGGGAAGGAATAGGTCACATAATCAACATTGTGGTGAACAAGGTGAGTACACTATATACTGCATTTGAAAACGAGGTCGCACTCTACTGAAAGCAAGTAAGACGTGTGAACCCTATCTTCGTGTCGTGAATTGAACATGTGCATGTGCAAACCGCTTCTATGCATTGTGCAAACCTCATCTATGCATTGTGCAAATTCTTAGCATGAGTCTATGTCTGTATGTTTTTACATGTTATGCGAACCTTGAGTAAAATGTATACATGCGTCCAGGGTTAGGTTAAATATATAATATATATAGGCCTCTAAAGATTGTTATATAGTATAATTTGTGTGTACTGTTATATATTATATATAGGTTTGTGGCTTTTAATTAATGTAATATATATACATTGATGTAAAATTGAATTGTTATATACAATGAATGCATGCGCAAAGGTTATTATAAATAATATATGTACACATCTTTGCATTAAAAGGGTTTTGTATTATATGTATGCATGTGTGGGCTTTAATATAAAAAAAATATATACATATCTTTGCATTAAAAATTTTTGTTCTATCTATTATATATAAATGTATATATATGTGGTGTGCGAACCCTTAGTCTACTATGCTGTTGTTTTATGCTTAATGTTTTGTATATGCGAGCTTAATGCTTTGTAAGCTATTCTATGACGTGTTGTGGTACTGTGAGCTCTATTAAAAATTATAAGCCTAAAATGACGTGATCTGTAAATGTGTATTACTATGATATGTTTGCATTGTGAATTTTTGGAACCATTAGATATATTTGGCATGCCATAGGATTGTGAGTGCTCACCTATATAATGTGATAGGGCATTGTGGCCCAATGATTTGATGGAGAAATAAGGGAATGTCGAGCAATGCTTCATTCACTGGGGATCATAAGGGTGTGTTTTTCGGAGAGTGTGTAACACCCCTAACCCATATCCGTCACCGGAATAGGGTTACGAGGCATTACCGAACAATACACATCATTCACGTACATATCACATACATTTATGCATACATAATCAAAATCCATCCAACTCATTCACAGTTGTCCCTTATAGGGCTTTATGAGACCTTAAAACATGCTTAAAAGAGGTTCGGGACTAAACCGATAACAATTGAAAACTTTAGAAAATTTAAACAATTTTCACGCATATAAGGGTCACATGCCCGTGTGAACAAGCCGTGTGCCTCACACGGTTACCAGACACGCCCGTGTTTTCAGCCATGTGGAAACAGGGCATACATTCTGACTTGCATCACACAGCCAGAGACATGCCCGTGCGCAATGACCGTGTGAAATCTGGAGGGTATACTAACTCGGGTCACACGGCCGGCCACACACCCATACGCCAGTCCGTGTGCCACACATGGCCAATAGACACGCCCGTGTGTCTAAGCCGTGTAACTCACTGACTTGTTTAATTAGTGTTACAGCGGGCACATGGTCGAGTCACACGCCCGTGTACTCAACCGTGTGGGGCAAAATTAGGCTTGGTGTAAGCCACATTTCCCACCCTTCTCAAGCATACCTAAACCACATAAATTTAATCATTTTCATATATATATATATAAACAACCAAAACATGCCATTTAATACACAAAACATGCCATCTCATTCACAACCATTTCATTACACAAAACCATGATCAAAATCATATCAAAACAATATTCCAATACTATCATATTCACCAATCTCTTCTATGCATTTTCTTATCATCTTAACAACTATTTCATACCTCAAAACCTACCATTTCATCATCTCAAAATCAAGCCATAACATGCCATCTTCCAAGCAATCATACTCCATCTTACAACTATCTAATAGAGCAACCATAAAACCTTACCAAAATAACCATAGCAAACATACCAAAACATAAGGCAATATATACATCACATATATCACTTACCAAACACATAATTTAAGCCAACTAAAATGGCCAAATACACACCAACATATACATCATTTGCAACCCAAATCTCATGACTAAAATCATAGCTCAAAACATATCACCAACTCACTAGCCTATACATGCCATATACCATATTCACATTGTATCAAAAATAGCAACAAGTAAGCGATAGTGTGATAACGGTTCTTGATGATCCCTGAGTTCGAGCTAGCTTCTATAATCTATAAAATAGGAAAAGAACACACAAAGTAAGCTTTAAAAGATTAATAAGCCATATGCAAATAAATCATATCATGAAACAACATTATTCTTATCAATTAAAGAAATTATGAATAAGCACATCTAGATACACAAACCTTTCTTAACGAATACCTATTCAAATTCACATGTAGTTTCATCAAATACTTCACTTTTCAATACTCATATGAATTTCATACGTACTTGTATCACTTAATTCAAACTCATGTTCTTTCTCGTATTGAATTTACCCGTTGAACCCTTCAGAATTGCTAAGGATACTCGAAAATCACATAAAGGTCGTACAATGTCATATCCTAGATATGGTCTTACATGTTATCTCATATCGATGCCAACAACGCAGCTATGGTCTTACACTGAATCATATAACGATGCCAATGTCCCAGACATTGTTTTACACGTAATAAGAATACAATGCCAATGTCCCAAACATGGTCTTACATGTAATCTCATCTCGGTAATCCTAATGTCATGACATTTGTATCCTATACTATTCCTAAGGTTCGTACGGGACTTTCGGATATCGTAACTCTATCGATTCTTACTTATAGTGGCTTGTTCAACATTCATAGCAATTCAATGATAGATAAACATATATAAATCAATTTAAAGATATTTATTTGCATATGAACGTACCTCTTAGTTGGAATAGAGGGACTAGATCGACTATTCGATAATCTTCGATTTTCCCCGATCTAAATCCGATTTTATTCTTTCTTGATCTATATAGATTCAAAATTAAGTCTTTTATTCATCAAAACATTCTATTTAGTCCACAAACACATATTTGGGCATTTTTACACTTTATCCCCTAAAGTTCCATATTTTTACACATTGGCCCCTAAAGTTTCACATTTTTACAATTTAGTCCCTATTTCACAAATACACAAAATTCATACAATTTCATTACACCAAAGCCTAGCTGAATTTCATGTAAGTCCCTAGCAGCCTAAAACTTTCATTTATTTCACATTTCAACCTCTCAATTTACACTTTTCACAATTTAATCCCAATTAAGCATTTTCACCAAAAATACCTTTACCGAACATGAAAATCTATCAACAAATATTCATTTTTCATCATCAAACATTCAAAAGCTCAAGCATTCATCAATGGAATTTCATGAAATCATCAAAAATTTCAAAATTAGGGCATGAGCTAGCTAGAACACAAAGCAACGATCACAAAACCATAGAAATCATAAAAAATCAAGCTCGAAACATACTCCATTCAAGAACAATAAGAGCCGAAACTGAAATGCATAAAAATTTTCTTTTTCCTCTTTGTATTTTTGGTAATGAAGATAGATGGACACCAAAATTCCTTTTTTTTATTTAATATATCATTAATTAACCAATTACCATTTTAACCTTAATAAAACCATTTAAACAGATTCATTTAATGACCATTTATGTCAAATTCCATTATCAATGGTCTAATATCAACATAAAGACCTTTCATTTAGTAACTCATAGCAATTAGACACCTTTATCAAATAGAATGCAACTTTTGCATTTTACGCGATTTAGTCCTTTTCTCAAATTAAGCATCCAAACGATAAAATTACTTCACGAAACTTTCACACATATATAATCACATGTTGTAAACACCAAAAATAATATTAAAATAATTTTCCAACCTCAAATTTTTGGTTTTAAAACCATTGTTCTAATTTAGCTAAAATCGGGTTGTTACAACTCTCCCCTCTTAGGGATTTTCGTCCTCGAAAATCTTACCAGTGAATAGGTTTCGATATTGCTTTCTCATAGCATCCTTGTGTTCCCATATAGCTTCTTCTACCCCGTGCCGATGCCATAATACTTTCATTAATGTTATTCTTTTATTTCTTGGCTCTTTGATATCACGAGTCAAAATTCAAATCTATTCTTCACTATACGATAAATCTGACTGAATCTCAACTTTTGTCAGAGAGATGATATGCAAAGGATCAGTTCTGTATTTTTGTAGCATCGATACATGAAATACATTGTGAATCTTTTCTAACTCAGACGATAATGCTAACTGATATGCCATTGGTCCAACTCGCTCAATAATCTCATAAGGTCCGATGAATCTCGGGCTTAACTTTACTTTTTAGCCAAATCTGAGTATTTTCTTCCGTACTGAAACTTTTAAAAACACTTTATCCTCTATCTGAAACTCAATATCTTTCTGATTCAAGTTTTTATATGACTTCTGTCTATCTGAGGCTACTTTCAGACTATCACGAATCACTTACACTTTTTCTTCAGTCTCTCTGATCAAATTAACCCCGTGAATCTTATTCTCACTAAGCTCTTTCCAGTACAACGGTGTTATACTTTTATGACTGTATAGAGCTTCGTACGGTGCCATCTTTATACTCGATTGGAAGCTATTGTTATAAGCAAATTCAATCAACGGTAAATATTTTTCCCAGGTACCTTCAAACTCAAGTATGCAACACTGTAACATATCTTCGAGTATCTGTATAACTTGCTCGAATTGACCATCCATCTATGGGTGAAGTGCGGTACTGAAATGAAGCTTCGTACCCAATGCTTTTTGCAATTTTTTTCCAAAATCTCGATGTGAATCTCAGATCTCTATTCAAAATAATAAAAGTAGGCACCCCGTGTAATCTTACAACCTTGGAAATATATAACTCAGCTAATCTATCAAGTGAATAGCTCTATGCACTAGAATGAAATGGGTAGATTTCGTTAATCTGTCAACAACAACCTAGATCACATCTTTCTTTTTCAGAGTTAGAGGCAAACCCGAAACAAAATCCATAGTCACTCTACCCCATTTCCACTCAAGAATCGTGATAAGTTGTAGTAAACTTGATGGCACTTGATGCTCAGCTTTGACTTGCTGACAAATCAAACATTTTGAAACAAATTCTGAGATATCTCGCTTCATGCCATGCCACCAATAAAATTATTTCAACTTATTATACATTTTCGTGCTTCCCGGATGTATTGATAAATAACTACTATGTGCTTCATTCAAAATTATCTAAATCAAATTGAATTTCTCGGAACACATATCCGATCTCTGAATCTCAAACAATCATTAGAATGAACTTGAAATTCTGAATCAGAAATTGACTCACACTGAACCTGTTTTGCTTGCAATTCATTATCAAACTTCTGAGTTTCACATATCTACTATGGAAATAACGGTTTCACTTTCAACTCAGCTAATATCGAACCATAATTAGACAAAGCCAATTGAGTGTTCAAAGTATGAAAAGAAAATAAAGACTTTCAACTTAAAGCATCAGCAACAACATGTGCTTTCCCTAGATGATAATCAATCACTAATTCATAGTCTTTTAGCTATTCTAACCATTGTCGCTGTCGCAGATTCAAATCTTTCTAAGTCATCAGATATTGCACTCTTTTATAATCAGTATAAATATGGCATTGTCACTGAACAAGTAATGACACCAAATTTTCAATACAAACACAATTGCAGCTAACTCAAGATCATGCGTTGGATAATTCTTTTTATGTGGCTTTAACCATCTCGAAGCATAAGCTACAATTTTACCTTCCTGTATCAAAACACATCCCAGACCATTTAACGAGGCATCACTATAAATTATGAATTCTTTACCCAATTTAGGCTGAACTAACACTGGAGCTTCAGTTAATAAAGCTTTCAATTGCTCGAAACTTTTCTGGCATTTATCAGACCACTCAAACATAATATATTTTTGAAGTAATCTTGTCATCGGAGTTCCAATCATCGAAAAGCCTTTTACAAACCGTCTATAATAGCCAGCTAGTCCTAGAAAACTGTGAATATCTGAAACATTTCTCGGAGGCTTCTAATCTATAATCGCAGATATTTTACTCAGGTCAACTCGAATACCATCGACAGAAACAATATGCCCCAAAAAACTAACTTTACAAAGCAAAAACTCACATTTGCTGAACTTTGCAAACAACTGTTTATCTCTCAAAATTTGTAACACGATTCTCAAATGATCAGTATGTTCAGATTCATCACAAGAATAAATCAAGATATCATCTATAAACACAACAATGAATCGATCTAAATACGGTCTGAAAATCCTGTTCATCAAATCCATAAAAATAACTGGTGCATTAGTTAATCCAAATGGCATAACCATAAATTCATAGTGTCCATACCCCGTTCTAAATGCAGTCTTTATCACATCTGAGTCTTTAATTCATAACTGGTAATAACTCGATCTCAAGTCAATTTGCGAAAACACTGTTGCCCCTTTTAACTAATCAAACAAGTTGTCTATTCACGATAAAAGGATATTTATTCTTGATAGTCACTTTATTAATCTGCCGATAATCGATACACATTTTCATCGTACCATCTTTGTTTTTTACAAACAACACAGGAGCACCCTAGGGAGAGAAACTCGGCCTAGCAAAAACCTCTATCTGTCAACTCTTGCAATTGAGCTTTCAACTCTTTTAACTCCGTTGGAGCCATTCTATACGAATCTATCGATATCAACATTGTTCCCAGTACAATTTCTATTCCAAATTCAACTTCTCTAATAGGTGGTAAACCTAGTAACTCTTTAGGAAATACATCTGGATACTCACAAACAACTGGTACTTATTCTATAACAGTCCGGTTTTAACCCTAGTCAGAATAGTGGTTTTGAGACCACATATCCAAGTTATAAAATTATTTAAATATTATTTTTCGTGCTTATGATGTGTGAATTAGCATGTGAGAAAATCTCGTATAAAAATTTGACTGTTTGTGTGCTTAATTTGCAAAAAGGACCTAATCGTGTAAAATATAAAAGTTGTGTGCTAGATGTTAAAACTGCTTATTGGACTTGGCTTTATAATTCAGAGGTCCTTATGTGGTTATTATGCCATTTACAGAGTTAATGGACATATATGGCCTTATTTTAAATGATTTTTATATGTATAAATAAAGGGCAAAATGGGTAATTATTTAATAATTAGTAGTTAAATAAAACAAAGCATACAATAAAGCCATATTCATCTTTTCTTGCCGAAAATACAAAGCAAAAGAAAAGAGAAAGCTCACCTAGGGTTCAACACTTTGAATTGGTGAATTAGGTATGTATTTTGCTCGGTTTTTAATAAATTCTACGTTTTTGTAATTGTTACTTTGTATATTATCGAACCCATGCCTCAGTTTCTAATTTTGGTGATGATTTTGACATGTACCATTGATGAAACTATGAGTTTTGAGATGTTAGTAGATGAATTATAGAAGCTTGATGTTGGGTTTAAATGATTTGTCTTTGGATTTTTGATGAAATTGAGTAATTTGGGCTAAATTGTAAAGATGTTATTTTTGAGGGACTAAAATGTGAAATAAATAAAATTTTTGGACTTGTATGAGAGCTAGGAGAATTCGGCTAAGCTTGTGTATATGCAAATTATGTGTATTTTGTGATTTTGTGAAATAGGGACTAAAGTGTCGAAATGTGAAAATGTGAGGGCTAGTTTGCAAAATGCCCTAAAAATGTGTTTATGGATTGAATTGAATTAATTGGTGAATAAAAAGGGTTAATATTGAATACATATAGATCAAGAAAGGATGAATTCAGGTTTAGATCGAGGGAAGTTGAAGGCTATCGAGTAAACAATTCAAATCGACAATTCTGAGTACGAGGTAAGTTCGTACTTGATAAATGATGTTAAAGTTATGTTTTAATGTGATTACAATGCATCAATTGTATAGAAATTTGATTACGATTTGAGTACAATGATATTAGACTATTCTTAGCATTGAGTGTGCGGTTTAATACATATAGCTTTGGCTACAAATGGCACTAAGTGTGCGAGTTGGAATAGCTTTGGCTATATAAGGCACTAAGTGTGCGATACTAACATAGTTTCGGTTAATTGAAATGGCACTAAGTGTGCGAAATCATTTTTACCTTTGGCTAACCTTTACAACACTAAGTGTGCGAATGTTAAAGTATGAATAATTTATAGAGAGTCTTGAAATACTCAAGCAAGAGGTGAGAATGAAAGTGAATAAGTATGAAGATCCAGGTATGTATGATACCTAGTGGTAGATGATATTATCTAAGTGAATTTCATTTAATGGTTATGAACATATGGATTGGGTTGGTATAGATTTGATAGATGATTTGAAAATTTGTAAATACTTATGTGTTGATGTTTTATGTTTTATATATTGATAATGATTATAGTACAAGCTTACTAAGCTTTTGAAAGCTTACTTTGTGTGTGTTTACATTATTTTATAGATATTGAAGCTACTGCAAGCTTAGGGACTGTCAAGGATTGTCACCACACTATCGAACCTTAATTTGGTACTTTTGGAAGTGTAAATATTTAAGTATGGCATGTATAGGCTAGAATGTCTATGTATTTAAGCTTTGAAATGTATATATATTATGCCATAAGAGTTGGCTAACAAATGGTATGTTTGTGCATAGTTTTGGTAAATGGTTTGTGATGTCAAATTGTGTATGCTTGTAATGGTTATATAGCCTTGTATGTGGTGATCATTTGAAATATGCCAAGTTGAGGAAATGGTAAGTTTAAGCATGAGATACAAGGTGCCATATGTGAGTTATGAAATGAGCATTTTGGCATGTTGTTGTAATAAGGTTTTTAATGTGTTTTGGTATGGATTTGAATAGGTTATTGAATGATGATGATTTAGTTATAGTGAAGCATGTTTTGAGCATGAAATTGGCTGAAAATTTTGGTATAAATGTTGTTTAATATTGCTTGGAGGAATGACCCAAAAAGGGATGGCAATTTGGCTTAAACCAAGCCTGCATTGTTCCACACGATCAGGGAACATAGGTGTGCCTTATGGCCGTGTATGCAAAGTAGTAACCTCTTAAGATCACACAGTGAAGACACACAGGCGTGTCATATGGCTGTGGGTTTAAGTCAGTAGCTAGCTAAGTATCACATGGCCATAGCACACGGGCGTGCCTGTTGGCCATGTGTGAAAGTCAATATATATACTCTGTTTTGGCACGGTTGGATCACATGGGTGAGTCAGTGCCCATGTGAGGCACACGGCCTGATCACACGAGCATGTTACCTCAACAGAATTCAAAATTTTCTGAGTTCTGAAATTTATGAATTTGTTCGGTTTAGTCCTGAATGACCTTAAAAGTATATTTTAGGTCTCATAGACCATCATAAGGGTTAAATTGTTTATGAATGTTTATGTATTAATGTTATGTGATATCTATGATTCTAAAATGTTCTATCTATCTGGTAATGCCTCGTAACCCTAATATGGTGACGGTTACGGGTTAGGGTGTTACATTTTGTTGGTATTAGAGCTATGGTTTAGTCAGTTCTAGGACTACTATAGTGTATGTGAGTCTAGCTATACATGCCATAATATGAACTGCGATAGTGTGATGAATCTTGACATTGAAATGTGTTTTTATATAGCAATGGATCCTGATAGAGCTGTAGCAGACGATGTTGAAAGCAATACGCCTGCTCCCGCACAAGGGACGGTGCAAGCTGATCTTCAACTGCCTACGAGTAGGCGTGATGATGAGGCTAAACAAGCCTTCTATCAGATGATGAATGATTGGTTCACCCAATATATTAGAACCAATCCAGCTGTACAACAACCTCCACCCCCGGTTAATCCTCCTCAAGCTCCTGTTATGCCACCAGTAAATCTGGCACAGTTGAGTAGACCACCAGTTGATAAGATTAAAAAAGACGGGGCTGAAGAGTTCCGAGCTTGTAATGCCCCTAAAATCTCGAAATCCAAAAATCTAAAAATCCTGAATTTTCTTTATTTTTGATTTTGATAAAAATTGTGTTTAATATTCTTATCCAAGCGATAATTTTAGTAGGTCTTAGCTAAGGTTGAGTTTGAATTAAGGCATATAAGAAATTATAATTTAATTATTAGAAGAATCTGGGCTGATAAGTAGGTGGGCTTTTGAATAAATGAAGAAATAATTGGACACAAAAAGAGCCTGTGGTGGAGTGGCTAAGTGACGCCACATAAGGTGTAGTGAGGTGGCGCTAGTAGCTAGCAAGGGGGTCCAAGGTTCGAATCCTAGCTTAGTATTTTTAGAGTTTAATTTCGGCCTTCTAGAAGGATGGAAGTGGCGTGAAGATGGACTCCAAGGGGAGTGTTCAGAAGAGAAAATTAAGGAAAGGATCAATGGGTTATATGGGAGAAAAATGAGGAGATGAGAAGTGAGGAGTAAGTGGAGTCGAATTGGGAACTTGGGATTAAAGAATTCGGCTATATGGCTATAAATAGGTGCTGAATGGGAGGGTTGAAAAGCTAATGACGAATTTCCTTTCACTTTGTGCCAGAAACCCTTTTCTCTAAAAAGCCGAAAACCTTTTTTTCTTTTCCTTCTTTGTGCCGAATTCTTATCCCTCCTCTACTCAATATTTTATTTGCTTTAGCTGATTCTTCTTCTTCTCTTCTTTGGTTTTGAGTAATCAATTGTTGCCATTCAAATCTCTAAGAGTTGAATACCATTGGTGCTGCCACTACTCTTTCCACCCGGTCGATTCTAGTGTAAGTGTTCGCTCTCCCAATCTGTTTTTGATAAGTATCGAGTATTCAGTCCCTCACTTCTTTCTAATTGACTTTGGTAGGGAATTAGTGTCAGACCTCGATTTTGGATTCCTGTCGATTTGCTCTTCAGGTGTGAGAAATACGCGTGTTTAGTGATCAAAGTAAAAGCTAGTAAAGGCTTGGCATTCAGGTAAGGTTAAGGTGAGATTCTGACTTTTGGTAAAGTAATCGATAAGTACCTATGATTAATCTTTGAGTGATATCAATTGTAGGTTTGGGCTAAGTAGATCGTATCACGCTTGCTTACCAAGTGTGTACATACATTGCACACATACTATGAATCGGCAAAAGTCGAAATGCCAAAAAGCTAAAAGTTTGGCTATAGTAGTCTTGCGAGTGTGCGAGAAATTGTAAGGGGGAGACCGATAGGTTGCCTGAGGCCCACAGGCAATTCCATGGACTTGGGTTATGATTTGGCCATATGGGCTGGAATGGGCTAAATGGGCCCGATGGGTTGTTGGGCCCATAATAGGAAAAAACTGAATATTGATGCTATGTGATAGGAATCAGTATGTGAGCATGAATATGAATGTGACTGGGCCTAACGGGCCATATAAATGTGATTTGGGCTTAATGGGCCATATACAGGTGATTTGGGCCTAATGGGCCATACGAATATGATTGGGCTTAATGGGCCAGATCCAGGTATGTGAATTTTATTGGGCTCTGTAAGGGGTTTTGGGCCTAGTATATGATAACTACATAAAACTTAATTAATATATTTCGACCGTGGACAAGTCAAAGGGTTAAGGTGTGGCAACGGGTAAATGCATGTCTAGGATTAGATCTAGGGAGAGCTTGGTACTTAAGCGGTCTTAATGACCCACCTCCTCTTCTCTGGAATCTTACCTGGTGCATAGTATTCATTCATCTTAGCTCACGGGATTTGTTAACGGGCCAAGATAAGTGAAAATCGTAATAAAAGGAAAATTACCGAAATGCCCTAAGGGCGAAAATAACCAAAATACCCCTAGATGATGAACGTAAGTTTTATGGATGTGATATGTATACATATGATATTCTGCTTAGGTTGCATATGGGTTGGGAATTATGGAACGGAGGAAGTATATGAGGATCGCATGGTTGCTTGACAATTGTGGATCCACCGACGGCTTTTAAAGCCCAATATGTAAATGAAGGTAGTTCTGCAACCGGGCTACCATTGGTGTATCGGTTGGGTGGGTCGATATTTATATCCCCACATGGTGTGACGGGGGACGGAGCCAGTATGTAATGAATGGATAATTGGATGGGATTGCATTGCGTGAATGATGAACGATGAATGATTTTTTTTAATGCTTGTTTTCTTCGAGGGTTGAACACACTGAGTTTGCAAAAACTCACCCCTTATTTTATTTTATTTTCAGGTGATGCTCAGTAGAAGGTTCGATATTTGGAGGGACTTTGGGTGGCCAACTAGCAAGATAATTTGGACTTGTTTTTTTAAGCATATAAGTTTTTATTTAATTAAGTATGTTTCAGATCAGATTGTAATAAGGTTTTCATTATGTTATTATTACTTGAATTATTATTATTATTTTCATTTTAATTTAATAGAAGTTGAACATGGATTTCCCAAATTATAGTATGTTTTCTATGTTTTTGCAATTAAATTTTTAAATGATAAGTTTTCTTAAATCAAATGTTTCAAACAAGGTTTTCGCAACTGAAAGGTGTGTTTTTTTTAAAAATTAATTAAGGTTTCTTTTATTCTAAGAAGGGTTTTCAATGAAAACACGATTTTCACTAAAACACTTCAATGTGACACGCTAGATTCGGTTGCAATGTCCGGGCTGGGTTTGGGGTTTTACAGAGCTACAACAAAGGATGATGTTGAAGAAGCCGAGTTCTGGTTAGCGAACACAATAAGAGTGTTTGATGAGTTGTCTTTGAGTCTTGAGGAAAGCATAAAATGTGTTGTTTCTCTTTTGAGAGATACGGCATATCATTGGTGGAAGACTTTGACATCCGTGGTTCCGAGTGAATGAGCTACCTGGGATTTCTTCCAAGCTGAATTCCGGAAGAAATAGATCAGTTAGAGATTCATTGATCAGAAACACAAAGAGTTTCTTGAGCTTAAACAAGGCCAAATGTCTGTCACAAAATATGAGCGAGAATTTGTAAGGCTAAGTCAATATGCTCGTGAATGCGTATCTACAGAAGCTATAATGTGTAAGAGATTTGAAGACGGCTTGAATGAAGATATTCGTTTACTAGTTGGAATCCTGGAAATCAAAGGATTCGTAGTGCTTGTTGAACGAGCATGTAAAGCTGAAGATCTTGGGAAAGGGAAAAGAAAGGATTTTGAAGCTAGAGAGGTATGAAAGAGATCTTCGGGAAAATAGTTTCAATCTGGATCCAAAAAGTTTAGAGATGATAGCAGTTGTTTAAAGACTAGTATGGGACCTTCGACCAGGGATCGTGTTAGATCGCAATCGAATTTCAATTCTTCAGCTACATCTATTGCCAGGTTGATAATGTAAAGAATGAAAGCCTGAGTGTGATTAGTGTGGAAGATGACATTTCGGTGAATGCTGGGGAAAAAGTAATAACTGAGCTTGTTATAGTAGTGGCTCAAGAAATCATTTTATAAAAGATTGTCCAGATTTAGCTGAAAAAGATAATGTTCAGAATCCAAGGCAGAGTGGTAATGTTTCTCGAGGTAGACCTCCCAGAAATTTGGGAAACGTGAGCAATAGTCAGAGAGGAGCGAAAGATACAGCTGTGAGATTTGAGGCTCGTGCCTATGCTATCAGAGCTCGCGAGGAAGCTTCATCGCCATATGTGATTACCAGTACATTTACTTTCTATAATACTTCTGTGATTGCTTTGATAGATCCTGGATTGACACATTCATATATATGCATGAACTTAGTGAATAGTAAGACTTTGCCTGTAAAGCCTACTGAATTTGTAATTAGAGTTTCGATCCCCCTGGGCAGATGTGTTCTGGTTGATAAAGTCTACAAGAATTTTCCGTTAATGTTTCGAGACAATTGTTTTCCGGCTGATCTAATGTTATTACATTTTGATGAGTTTGATATAATTATGGGTATGGATTGGTTAACTTTGTATGATGCTGTGGTGAATTGCAAACGAAAAACTATTGATTTGAGATGCAAGAATGATGAAATAGTTAGAATTGAATCTAGTGATTTGAATGGATTATCTACTGTGATATCTTCGATGAAAGCTTTAAGTATTGTGAGAAAGGGTTGTGAAGCTTATTTTGCATATGTGATTGATTCGAGAGTATTAGAAAAGAAGGTTGAATCTGTGCCTGTTGTTTGTGAGTTCCCTGATGTGTTTCCTGAAGAACTTCCAGGGTTACCTCCGGTTAGAGAGGTAGAGTTTGGCATTGAATTGGTACCTAGTACTACTCCGATTTCAATACTTCCATACAGAATGGCTCCGACTGAATTGAAAGAATTAAAGTCTCAGTTGCAAGAGTTGACCAATTGAGGATTTACTAGATCGAGTTTCTCACCTTGGGGTGCTCCGGTTCTGTTTGTGAAAAAGAAAGATGGTATAATGAGAATGTGTATTGACTATCGTCAGTTGAATTAAGTGACTATCAAGAATCAATATCCCCTGCCCCGAATTGATGATTTGTTTGATCAGTTGAAAGGAGCTACTGTGTTTTCGAAAATAGATTTAAGATCAAGCTATTATCAGTTGCGAGTGAAAGATTCAAATATTCTGAAAACTGCATTCAGAACAAGGTACGATCACTATGAATTCTTAGTTATGCCTTTCGGATTGACTAACGCGCCTGTTATTTTCATGGATTTGATAAATAGAATTTTCAGACCGTATTTAGATCAATTTGTTGTGGTATTCATTGATGACATATTAATTTATTCACGTGATGAATCTGAACATGCCGAGCATCTGAGGTTAGTATTACAGATTTTGAGAGATAAACAGTTGTATGCAAAATTCAGTAAATGTGAGTTCTGGTTGTGAGAAGTTAGTTTCCTGGGTCATATTGTATCAGCCTCTGGAATTCGAGTTGATCTGAGTAAAATTTCTGCTATTTTGGATTGGAAACCTCCGAGGAATGTATCTGAAGTCCGTAGTTTTCTGAGACTTGCGGGTAATTATAGAAGATTCATGAAAGGTTTTTCAATGATCGCAACTCTGTAAACAAAACTGCTTCAGAAAGATGTGAAGTTTGAGTGGTCTGAAAAGTGTCAGAACAACTTTGATTAGTTGAAAACTTTGTTGACTGAAGCTCCGGTATTAGTACAACCTGAATCGGGTAAATAATTTGTAATTTACAGTGATGCTTCATTAATTGGTTTGGGATGTGTTCTAATGCAAGAAGGAAAAGTCATTACTTATGCTTCGAGACAGTTGAAACCGCACGAAAAGAACTATCCGACGCATGATCTTGAATTAGCTGCGATTGTGTTTGCTCTAAAGATTTTGCGCCATTACTTGTTTGGTGAAAAGTGTCATGTATACTCTGATCATAAAAGTTTGAAATATTTGATGACTCAAAAAGATTTGAATCTGCGATAAAGAAGATGGCTTGAACTACTAAAAGACTACGAACTTATGATAGTTTATCATCCGGGTAAAGTAAATGCTGTTGCTGATACCCTGAGTCGAAAATCGTTGTTTGCTTTGCATGCAATGAATGCTCATTTGGTTCTGTCTGATGATGGTTCAGTTTTAGCTGAATTAAAAGTAAGACCATTGTTCTTACAACAGATTATTGAAGCTCAGAAGATTGATAATGAGATTTTAGCTAAATGATGAGAAATGATTTCAGTTTATGATGCACATTTAGTGAAAATGAATTAATATGGTGTGATAAACTTAGTAACGTTAAATTACCCTAAAACAGTTTTGGGCAGCAACCATAGTCTGGCTTTGAAAATCCACCAAAAATTGTGGAAATTGAGTTAGAGGCTAAATAAAATATGAAATTAAATCCTAATGAGTCTAGTTTCACATAGAAGAAATGGTGTAAGCAAATGAGTTTCATATTATGAAATATTTAAATTGTTGTGAGATAGAGTCAGAATGACTTCGAAATCCCCTGTTCTGATTTGAGAAAATCATTGAAAATTGTACAAAAATAGTTATGGGTTATAATTTATATTCTTAGAATTCTTAGGGAGTCTATTCTCAATAGAAATATTACCCGAGTCCCATATTATGAGATAATTAATTTTTAGTGAAGAGGGGTCAGAACTATCAGACAACAAAAAAGGGTAACTTTAAGGAATAAACTGTACTAATTGGCTAAACCAAAAATTCTGAAAATTTTATGGTAAGAAGATATGTGAGTGTAGTTTCTGGGAAAATTAACAGAACTTAATTTGGAATTCCGTAGCTCCAGATATAAATAATATAGTGACTGTGACTCGAGAAAACAACTTGACTAGAACATGAGTAAAAATGCAAATAGAGTTGTATTACCATGAGAAGCAAGCTGATAAATTGCTTATTATTTTCATACGGTCTTACTAAGCTATAAAGCTTACTTCCTTCCTTTCCTTTCCTTTAGTGTTTTCAAGGTAGCTCGGGGTTGGAGATTGTCGGAGGCAGCATCACACTATCAAGTCACTACCTTTGGAATAATGAAGCATATATTAGAAATTTTAAGTGAGTGGCATGTATAGGGATCTAGTTGATTGACATGTATTATTTTTCTTTGGCCAAATGTGTTGGCTTATATTGAGTTATATGTATATGGCCATGAGATGTGGCTCATGTTGATTAGGGCTTGTAAGCCTAGCTATTCATGTCATGTCTAATGTTTTTAATGTGATTATGTTTGTTTGCCATGCATGGTTAGTAATATGACATGTGTGTTGAATGTATGCTCTATGAGCAATTGAGGTGGTCATAGCCATGTAGTAATTGCACGTTATAAACACAATGTGATAATGATTGAACAAGAGTGCTTGATGAATAAGTTGGTAACCATAGTATAATGGTAAAAGTGATCATCAAAATGACAAGTCTTATGAATGTGAAATGAGTCTAAACTTGGTATTGCATGAGTAGATGCATTACTTGTAAGAGGACATGTTAATGCTCAGGATATGTCTTAATAAAGAGTGTTTAATCACTAAAATGATGCCATGATTTGCGATTTTATGTGCATAAGGTTGTAAGAGATTATGGGTAACATGAAGGCTTGGAAAATAGCCTAAGTGTTGGCCACACGGGCTGAAAC
This sequence comes from Gossypium longicalyx, assembly GCA_025698465.1. NCBI lineage: Eukaryota > Viridiplantae > Streptophyta > Magnoliopsida > Malvales > Malvaceae > Gossypium > Gossypium longicalyx. The sequence goes on from CM046996.1 coordinate 56,381,123, forward strand.
ACGATCGTGTGTCTCAACCGTGTGAGGGACACGGCCTGGAGACACGGGCGTGTGGTTTGATGAGCATGTTGATGTCATAAATAGGGAGTTACACGGCCTGAGGACATAGGCGTGCCAAAGGCACACGGGCGTGTGACTCTGTGCCATGGAAAAATTTTCTATGTTTTCCCAAAATTTGCTAAGGTTATTGGTCTAGTCCCGAATCAATTCCGATGAATGTTTTGGGCTTCGTAGACCCAAATAAGAGATGACATGCATGTGTTTGAAAGGTTTTGAATTAAAAGAGATTTTATGACCAGGTTTTTACATGAATGTGTATGTTTAAGTTAGGTAATGCCTTGTACCCTGTTCCGGCATCGAACATGGGTAAGGGGTGTTACAAGTCAAATGCTATTCCTAATTGTCTTGAAATTTGATAATGTAGCCTCTTAACATATATTCGAATATTTGTATAACCCATTCGGATTGCTTGTCAGTTTGTGAGTGGAAAGCAGTACTAAAATCCAAATGAGTACCTAGTGAATCTTATAGCTTATTCTAGAGTCGAGATGTAAAATAGGGATCTCGATTAGAGATATTCGATATGGGCACCCCATGCAACCTCACTATCTCAAAAATATGGAACTTAACCAGGTTTTTCAATGAGTAATCTTTGTAGACAGGAAAGAAGTGTGTTGACTTAGTCAATCGGTCTACTGTTACCTAAAATTGAATCTTTCTTAGTGGTTGTTAAGGGTAACCCACTAACAAAGTCCATCGTTATTCACTCTCACTTCCACTAAGGTATTTTGATAGGTTGTAACAACCCAGAAGGGAACTGGTGTTCTAATAACCAATCCATACCTATAATTAAATCAAACTCCCGAAAAGGTAACTCCATAAGGTCTACTGGAAACACTACCCCTTAAACCTTCAATACACATCTCTTATAGACTTTATTTACAATAGCTGACTATCCTAAAAGGGCTTACTATGGTTACATCAATAATGGTTTCCTTTACCACAATATAACACCCCTCACCCGTATTCGACGCTGGAACAGGGTTACGAGGCATTACCGGTCTTATAACACAAATAATCAAACAATTCAAATCATAAGTTTCCAACCAAATTAAAACTATTTGCATTCAATCATAACGTCCCTAATACGAGCCTATGAGGCCCAAAACATGCATTAGAAGTGGTTCGGGACTAAACCAATAAATTTGGAAACTTTTAGGAAACTTAGAAAATTTTTACATATATAGAGGTTACATGCCCGTGTGGTTTAGGGACACGCCTATGTGGGCAAGCCATATGGTCACACACGCCCGTGTCCCAAACCTGTGTAACACTCTGTCTTGCAAGGCATGAACAAATTGAAGTCATACGACCAAGACACACGCACGTGTGCTAGGCCGTGTGGTTTATTTAATTTTCATAAAATAGGTTTAGACTTCACATGGCCAATACACATGCCAGTGTCCAAGATCGTGTCCTTCACACGGCCAAAACACACGCCCGTGTGCTTAATTTTGGGCATTCTATTTCTCAAAATTAAGGTACAGGGGACACACGGCTGAAACACATGCCCATGGGACAGGCTGTGTGTCACACACGGCCTAGACACACGCCCGTGTGCCTACTAGTGTGGACAAAATAAAAGCTATTTACCAAGTCATTTGTTACCCTCATTTGCACACATGCATTTACAATTTCAATTTCACAAATCATAAGATATTTAGGCAACCAAACATCCATAACCAAGGCTATAATATATCATTTGAAGCCAACATCTATCATGCTTATATTAACATACTTTGCCAAATTCAATCATATCAAATTCACATACAACAAGCTTTAATGTGCCTATTATTAACATGCACTGTTTTATCTTGATCTTCTAGTATATCAACCAAATTTCAACCATTTAACCACAAGCTATTTTGCCACAATCAATCATTTAACAAACCATTATAAACCACAGCACAAAAGACAATGGCACATATACATATATGTATAGGCTTACAATCAATTTAACCCAATAAGCCAATTCGCAAGGCTAAATACCAAATCAAACCCTTAACAATTACAAGCCAACATATTTGGCCAAAATCATAATGACACATATACCAAAATGACCAAGTTCTTATACATGGCTTATACTCAAAATGTTTAAGATCATCGATACTCAAAATGACAGTTCGATAGTGTGATGCGATCTCTGACGATCTCCAATCTGAGTTAGCTTGGTGACACTATAAAACATGGAAAATAAAATGGAGTAAGCTGTATAGCTTAGTAAGCTCGTACGAAAGAAATAAGAAAACCTTACAATACAGTTACCATTCAGGTAATACAATGAAAGATGATATAAATTACCATAATTCTTGTGACCATAATTCATTTAGTCACAACTTACCAAGAATTCATCATTTCATGAATTCAACAAATATAAGCTTTACGTACATACCTGTACCATCTTGTAATGATTTCATACTTACTCTCATCTTTGACATACCTGTTGAACCACTTGGAATATTATCGGATACCCAGGAATATCGCACATAAAGTGCCACATATATAGCCAATGGTACTTCTATCTTACAACACATATATGCTCGCTTTTGAGCCATTAAAGGGCCTGCTGCTCATACAAGTTGTCAGTTAAGACATAGCTACACAGTGCTACTCACACAAGCTGTCAAGTAACCACAACAAATGCTGGTATACTCAACCACTGGTAGACGTACAGGACCAGCACCCGAATCACATAATCACATAATCACGGTATCCCTAGTGACATGTCACTTGTATCCTAATCTATTCCCAAAGTTCAATCGGGATTTTTCGCTTGCCAATTTATCGTCAATCGTGTCCGTAGAGTCATTTATACAATTCATGAAATATTTAAGCATTCAAATACAATTATAATAATTCTTATTTAACATACGAACTTACCTCAGTTACAAAAACGATCAAAATGATCTATCCGTCAATTACTTTGTTTTTCCCCCGATCTAGATCCGAACTTCGTTTTTCTTTAACTATAATATCACATTTAACTTATTTAATCATCAAGCTTTTCAATTTAGCCCAAAATTACATTATGGAAAAAATTACATTTTTGCCCCTAATATTTCAACATTTTACAATTTAGTCCCTAGGCTCGTAAAATGAAATGTATTCAATTTCATCACAACCCAAGCTTAGCTAAATCTTTCTAGTTCATATATCAGCCCATATTTTCCATTTATTCACATTTTACCACAAAGTTTATAACATTTTACAAATGAGTCATTATTTGACATTTTCATAAAAAATCACTTTACAAATGTTGTTTATCTAACAACAAACATGCATTTTCTACAACCAACATCAAAATACATGCATATTCTACATGGGTAAAATTCTAGACTTTAACTTTTCTTCAAATTAGTCCTTGAAATAGCTAGATTATGTTAAAACGACCTTAAAATCATAGAAATCGTTAAAAACGGGATAAGAACAAACTTACAATAGAGCTTGAAAGCTTGGCCAAAACCCTAGCTATGGCTTCTCTTCAATTCTCGGCTATGGAGAATGAAATTAGAAAAGATGAAGACTTTTATTACGTTATTTTGTCTTTATTTACCAATTTACTAAATTACCCTTAATGTAAAACTTTAAAAATTCACCTAACGATGTCCATTTTTATCCACCTAATTAAACAATGGTCTACTTACCATTTAAGGACCTCCAATTAAAATTTCGTTGCTATTTAACACCCATAGCTTATAGAACTCAATTTTTGCACCTATTGCAATTTAGTCCTTTTAGCCAAATTGAGCACTCAATCGATAAAATTTCTTAACGAAATTTTCTCACAACTATTCTATCATACTGTAGACCTTAAATAAATAACAAAATAAATATTTGTACATTGGATTTGTGGTCCCAAAACCACTATTTTGATTTGACCCAAAAATGAGCTATTACAACTATCCCTTTTTTAGGGATTTTCGTCCCCGAAAATCTTACCAAAAAAGAGGTTTGGGTACTATTTTCTCATAGCTTCCTCAAGTTCCCATGTAGCCTCTTCGACCCCGTGTTGTTGCCACAGAACTTTCACTAGAGCTATGATTTTATTTAACGGTTTAACCTCTCGAGCTAACACTTTGATCTGTTCTTTGTCATACGAAAAATTAGGTCAAATCTCAATCTCTGATGGTGAAATTATGTGCGAAGGATCTGATTGATAACATCCCAACATCGATACATGAAACACATTATGGATCCTCTTTAATTTCAACGGCAAAACTAGCCGATATGCCACTGGCCCTATTCTTTTAATAATCTCATACAACCCAATGAAACGCGGATTCAAATTTACCTTTGCGACCAAATCTAAGAATTTTCTTCCACAGTGACACTTTCAGAAACACTTTATCACCTACCTGAAATTCAATATCCTTCCGTTTCAAATCTGCATACGATTTATGTCAATCCGAAGCTCTTTTCAAACAATCACGAGTTACTTTCACTTTCTCTTTGGTTTCTCTAACCAAATCAACCCGTGAATCTGTTTCTCACTAAGCTCGGTCCAATACAACGGAGTTCGACACTTACGACCATACAATGCTTCATATGGTGCCATCGTTATGCTCAATCGAAAACTGTTGTTCTAAGAACATTCATCCAACGATAGATATTTCTCCCAGCTACCTTTGAACTCTAAAACACAACAACGAAGAATATCTTCGAGAATTTGATTCACTTTCTCAGATTGTCCGTCAGTTTGCGGATGAAATGTAGTAATAAAGTTCAACTTCATACCCAAAGCTTCTTGCAATTTCTTCCAAAATCGTGATGTAAACCTCGGATCTCTATCTGAAATAATAGAAATAAGCACCCCGTGCAATCTGACAACCTCAGTAATGTACAATTTAGCTAGTTTATCAAGTGAATAATCGGTACGTACCGAAATGAAATAAGCTGATTTCATCAATCTATCAACAACAACCTAAACAACATCTTTCTTCTTCGAAGTTAGGGGTAATCTCGATATGAAATCCATCGTAACTCTGTCCCATTTCTACTCGGGGTATCATCACATGCTAAAGTAAACCTGAAGGCACTTGATGTTTAGCCTTTACTTGTTGACAAATCAAACATTTCGATACAAACTCTGAAATATCTTGTCTCATACACAACCACCCATACAATTATTTCAAATCATTATACATCTTTGTACTCCCAGGATAAACAGATAAACAAACAATGTGTACCTTGTGAAGAATTTTCTGAATAAGCTCAGAATTTCTCAGTACACAAATCCTCTCTCGAAGCATCAAGCAATCACTGGATCCAATCTGATAATCTGAATCACTATTCGATTTGCACTGAACTCTTTTAACTTGAAATTCACTATCAACTTTCTGAGCTTCGCAAATTTACTGAAGAAATACCGGTTTTGCCTTCAACTTGGCCAAAATTGATCCATCATCAGATAAAGTTAATCGCGTATTCATCGCTCTGAAAGCAAACAAAGACTTTCTACTTAAGGTGTCTGCGACTACATTCACTTTCCCTGGGTGATAATCAATCACTAACTCATAATCTTTCAATAGCTCGAGCCATCTCCATTGTCGCAAATTTAAATCTTTCTGAATCATCAAATACTTTAAACTCTTGTGATCGGTAAATATATGACACTTCTCACCATATAAATGGTTTTGCCAAATTTTTAAAGCAAACACTATAGCAGCTAATTTCAAGTCGTGTGTCGGATAATTCCTTTCATGCGGTTTCAACTGTCTTGAGGCATAAGCTATCACTTTACCCTCTTGCATCAACACACAACCTAGACCGTTCAAAGACGTATCACTGAAAATCACAAACTCTTTTCCCGACTCAGGTTGCACTAAAATTGGTGCCTCAGTTAACAATGCCTTCAACTGCTTAAAACTCTATTAACACTTCTTAGAGCACTCGAATTTCACATGTTTTTGTAACAATCTGGTCATAGGTGTAGCAATCATAGAAAATCCCTTCACAAAATGTCTATAATAACCGGCTAAGCCTAAAAAGCTTCTAACTTCAGACACATTCCTCGGTGGTTTCTAATAAAAAACTGTCAAAATCATACTCAGATTGACCCGTATACCTTCAGCTGAAACAATGTGTCCCAAAAATTCAACTTGTCAGATCCAAAACTCACTTTTACTGAATTTAGCAAACAATTTCTTATCTCTCAAAGTTTGCAATACAAATCTTAAATGTTCGGCATGCTCAGACTCATCTTGGGAATAAATTAGAATGTCATCAACAAACACAACCACAAATTTGTCCAAATACAGTCTAAAGATTCGATTCATCAAATCCATAAAAGGTGTAGGAGCATTTGTTAATCCAGATGACATAACAAGGAATTCATAATGCCCGTATCTCGTTCTGAACGTGATTTTTGGCACATCTAAATCTTTACCTCTTTGTTGATAATAGTCAGATCTCCAATCTATATTCGAGAATACTATTGCCCCTTTCAATTGATAGAACAAATCATCAATCCTCGGTAAAGGATACTTATTCTTTATTGTAACCTTTTTGAGCTGACGATAATCGATACAAAGTCTCACGGATCCATCTTTCTTCTTTTCAAATAACACAGGTGCACCCCAGGGTGAAAATGTAACACCCCTTACCTGAGTCTAAAGCCGAGACTAGACACGAGGCATTACCTGACTTAAACACATGCATACAATCATTTCGAGTTATAAAAACTCAAACAAATTTAAAACCTTTCAATCTTAATCTAGAATTTCTTACTATGGGCTTGCGAGCCCTAAATCACATTTTAAAAACTCTGGAAAAAAATGTCACTTGAAACAAGGGCACACGCCCGTGTGAAAGGGCAATACGCCAGTGTGGCCATTTTGACATGGCCGTGTTGATGGCCCGTGTGGTTCACACGACCTAAGCACAAGGGGACATGCCCGTGCCCCAAACCCGTGTGAATTTAATTTCAAATTTGAATCTACAAGGGTTTTCACACGTCCGGGCACACGCCCGTGTCTATAGCCCGTGTCCCTTACACGGCCATGACACGCCTGTGTCGCAGCCCGTGTGCAAAAACCTTGACATTTTGTTTCTAACGTCAGCAACCATTTAGGGGCACACGGCCAAGGCACACGCCCATGCCTAGAGGCTATGTCCTCTACACGGTTAAGACACACGATTCTGTCTCTACCTGTGTGTTTACTACGATGCATACTGACTTGAAATTTTAAGGTGCAGGGGACACACGGTCAAGCCACAGACCTATGGGGTAGATCGTGTGTCACAAACGACCTAGACACACGCTTGTGTGTCTACCCGTGTCGACAATATAAGGCTATCTACAAAGCCTTTTGCCACCCTGAAACACAATTTAACATCATCCATTATACCAAAGTCCAACATGACATGATTTCTCAACCAAACAACCACAACTAAGGCCTATACACATTTCACATATGCTTAATCAACCAATTTAAGAATTTAGCTATCCATGCACTAAGATTCACATGTTCAACCATGCCAACAATTTCACATTCATGAACGACCTTTTCATATTCATATATCAACTTTCAATATTAGCCATCATTCATGGCCTTATACAAAATGAGTCAAAATGTAAGGCAAGCCAACACATTTGGCTCCAAAATAATATGACACTAAATCAAAATAATAATGTCCTATACATGCCATATTCAGATTGTTAAGACTAACTGTACCAAGTGCTTCAAATGATAGTGTGAACAAGGCTTTCGATGTTCTTTGATCCACGGACTAACCTGGCGGCACTATAAGGAAATGGAAAGGAAAAAGGGGTAAGCATAAAGCTTAGTAAGTTGCATGTAAATGATGAAATTACTATGAGTTACCATAAGGGATTATACTTCCAACATATCTTAATTTGTACATTAAAGTGAGGATTCATAAATGCTACCTGCTCATATTCATTTCACATCTAACACACAATTAATTTAAATTCACATTTCATAATTCATGTAACATACACTTAATAGTCATAGGCATAACTTACTCGTTTTCACTCCTTACAACTCATACAACATAAATAGAGCTTGAATTTCATAAAGCTCATTTAGGTACCTGTACCACACAACATGGTCATAAATCTTCTCATTTTGATATAACCATAAATCTCTCATTGAACCATTTCGAATACTACCAGATATTCAATAGCCCCAAGCATGGGATAACATGTCGATGCCATATCCGAAACATGGTCTTACACTTGCTAGCAGATCAAAGTCGATGCCATGTCCTAGACAGGTCTTACACTGACTTTCATATATCGAGGCCAATGCCGTGTCCCAGATAGGTCTTACACTGGCTCTAATCTAATGGTGTCGATGCCATGTCCCAGACAGGTCTTACACTAACACGCAACAAGCTGACGCCATGTCCTAGACATGTTCTACACTATCTGGTATATCTCGAGGCCGTTGCATGTCCTAAACATGTCTTATACTAGCTCTCGTCTCAATGCCGATGCATGTCCCAGAAATGTCTTACATTGGCTTGTATATCTCGAGGCCGATGCATTTCCCAGACATGTCTTACACTAGCACACATATCACCCAATGTCATGGCATGAATATCCAAATCTATTCCAAATGTTCAACCGGAAGTCTTTATTGCATTAATTTCTCAACGTGCATACTTATATTCATAATCAAAATAATTTATGCAATATCAATTCAATCACACATCATAACAATATAGTTGCATTATTAACATACAACTTACCTCGGATGACAAAATGTAGGTGACTAGTCGATTTAATCTACTTGTTTGGCCTTCCCCTAGTCTAGGTTCGAATTTTGTATTTCTTGATCTAAAATAAGAAAAATTCACTCATTTAATCACTAAATAAATTTAGACAATCAACAATTCACATTTTTGGAAAAATGACCATTTTGCCCCTAGACTTTCACAAAATGACCATTTTACCCCTAGGCTCGAAAATTGATTTTTATCAAGTTTTTTCATGTTTTAAGCCTAGCAAGACCATTTTTACTCTTATAGCAAACCAAAATTTACATTTTTCACCACTTTACTACCTATTTTACAATTACTACAAACTAGTCCTTTTTAGGTGTTTTTCATGAACACCACTTCACAAAAGTTGTTTATTAAACAACTAAGAGTCAATTTCTTCCATAAAATTTCAGAAAATATCATAGATGCTCTCATGTTGAATCTCTAAACCTTCTACCATTTTGCAAGATAGTGCCCTAAATAGATAGCTCATGCAACAAAGGTTCCAAAAGTACCAAAATCATCAAAAATAACCATCTAAATCACTTACTTGACAGAGGAAAAGTGGCTGAAAGTTTCAAGCTCCCAAAACACTTAGAATGGCTGAAAATTTTGGAGGTGAAGAAGGTGAAAAAAAAAGATGATATCATACTTTGTTTATTTTATTTCCTTTTTAGTAAAATAATCCACCAAATTTCACCTAACATTAAAAATTGTCACATCTTTGTCTCTATGATCGGCTAGCCTATATTTAAGGGCTTAATTGCACTTTATAGACCCCCAATTTTGGTTCTCCAGCTATTTAACACCTTTGTCTATTAGAACAAAACTTTTGTCCTTTATGCGATTTATTCCTTTTTTGCAATTAGGCTCACAAACTCTAAAATCAATTCACCAAATTTTTTCATACAGTCACATAATCATACTATAACATCAAAATAATAATAAAAATAATTTCTCGGTCTTGAATTTGTGGTCCTAAAACCACTGTTCCGATTAAGCCCAAAATCGGGCTATTACAATTCTCCCCCTTAGGGATTTTCGTCCCCGAAAATCTTACCAGTGAAAAGGTTAGGGTATTGATCTCTTATAGTCTCCTCAGGTTCCCATGTGGCTTCCTCGACTCCATGTCTATGCCACAAAACTTTCACGAGTGCTATACTTTTATTTCTCAATTGTTTGACCTCCCGAGCCAAAATCTTAATCGACTCTTTACCATAAGTTATATCCGGTTGAATCTCAACTTCTGTTGGCGCAATCACATGCGAAGGGTCTGATCTATATCGACATAACATGGACACATGAAACATGTCGTGAATCTTTTCCAATTTTGATGGCAAAGCCAATCGATAGGCAACAGGCCCTACCCTCTCAATAACCTCATACGGTCCTATGAAACGAGGACTCAACTTGCCTCTTCTACCAAATATGAGGACTTTCCTCCACGGGGATACTTTCAAAAACACCCTATCACTGACTTGAAACTCAATTTCCTTTCCTTTCAATCCGTGTAGGATTTCTATCTATTTGAAGTGGTTTTTAAATGGTCATGAATCACCTTAACCTTCTCTTTGGTTTCCTTGACTAAGTCAACCTCGTGAATCTGGTTTTCCTTAAGTTTAGTCCAATATAAGGGCATCCGACACTTGAGTCCATATAAAGCCTCATAAGGCGCCATTTTCAGACTTGACTGATAACTATTGTTGTAGGCAAACTCCACCAGCGGTAAATGCCTTTCCCAACTGCCCTGAAGCTCGAGAACATAACACTGCAACATATCTTCTAAAATCTGGATCACTCTTTCTGACTGACTGTTGGTTTAAGGGTGAAATGCCATGCTAAAATTCAGTTTTGTTCCCAATGCCTCTTGTAATATTTTCCAAAACTACGAGGTAAATCTTGGATCTCTATCTGAAATAATCGACAAGGGTACTCTATGAAGTCTTACGATCTCAGAAACATACAGTTCAACCAATTTTTCAAGGGAATAGTCGATATGCACGGGTATAAAATGTGCCAACTTGGTAAGCCTATCAACAACAACCCAAACATAATCCTTTTTCTTAGGCGTCAAAGGCAACCCTGATACAAATTCCAAGGTTACACGATCCCATTTCCACTCGGGAACCATTACAGGTTGAAGCAAACCTGAAGGTACTTGGTGTTCAACCTTCACTTGCTGACGAACTAGACACTTAGAAACAAACTCAGAAATGTCCCTTTTCATTCTCGACCACCAGTACATTTTATTCAGGTTATTGTACATTTTCACACTACCCGGATGGATAGACAAGCAACCACTATGTGCTTCTCGTAGAATTCTCTGAATAAGTTTATTGTCCTTGGGTACACAAACCCTATCTTTGAACATTATACACCCATTGGTACCAATCCAAAAGTCTGATTCACCATCTGTCTTGCTCTGAGTCATCTTGGCTTCCAATTCCTTATCACCCTTCTAAGCTTCACAAATTTCTTGAAGGAACATAGGTCTTGCTCTTATTTTGGCTAGAATCAAACCATCATTAATCACGGTCAATTGAGTATTCGTAGCCCTCAAGGTAAATAATCAGTTTCTATTCACAGCGTCGGTGACTACATTTATTTTTACCGGGTGGTAGTCGATTATCAACTCGTAGTCTTTTATCAACTCCAGCCATCTCCATTGCCGTAGGTTCAACTCCTTCTAAGTCATCAAATACTTGAGGCTTTTATGTTCAGTGAACACTCGGTATTTCTCGCCATACAAATGGTGTCTCCATATTTTCAATGCGAAAACAATGGCGGCCAACTCTAAATCGTGCGTTGGGTAATTTTTCTCATGTGGCTTTAGCTGTCTCGAGGCATAAGCTATAACCTTACCTTCTTGCATGAGTACGCACCCCAATCCATTCAAGGAGGCGTCGCTATATTCCACAAATTCCTTTCTCGATTCCGGTTGCACTAAAACTGGGGCTTCGGTCAATAAAGCCTTTAATGTCTCAAAACTCTGTTGGCACTTATCATTCCACTCGAACTTGACCTCTTTTTGTAGCAGTCTAGTCATCGGAGTAGCTATCATCGAAAACCCTTTAACAAGTCGTCTATAGTACCCAACTAAGCCTAAAAAGCTTCTACTCTCCGATACATTGCTCAGTAGTTTCCACTCAACAATAGTCGAGATCTTACTCGGGTCAACTCTAATTCCATCACCCGACACGATGTGTCCTAAGAATCTGACCTCTCGGAGCCAAAACTCACTTTTACTAAACTTGGCATATAGTTTTTTATCTGTTAAATTCTACAAAATAGTTCTCAAGTGCTCCACATGATCACTCTCATCATGAGAATAAACTAATATATCATCAATAAAAACCACAACAAATTTATCCAAATACGATCGAAAAATGTGGTTCATCAAGTCCATAAATACCACAAGGGCATTCGTTAAACCAAAGGGTATAACAAGGAACTCATAGTGCCCATACCTCGTCCTAAACGCGATTTTTGGTACATCCTGCTCCTTTAATTTGAGCTGGTAATAACCAGACCTTAAGTCCATCTTGAAAAACACGGTGGCTACTTTCAATTGGTCAAATAGATCATCTATCCTTGGTAAAGGATACTTGTTCTTCACAGTCACCTTGTTGAGTTGTCTATGCTATATACATAACCTCATCGACACATCTTTCTTTTTCAAAAAGAGTATCAGAGCACCCCACGAAGAATAGCTCGGCCTCACAAAATCCTTATCCGTTAACTCTTGTAGCTGAATTTTCAACTCCTTTAATTCTGTAGGTGCCATCCTGTACGGAGCAATCGAGATGGGTGTCGTACCAGGGACAAACTCAATTCCAAATTCAACCTTCCTCACTGGAGGCAATCCAAGCAATTCCTTCAGAAATACATCTGTGAACTCACATACCACTGGTACTAACTCAATCTTCAATTCAGATGCTTGAGTATTTAACACAAAGGCGATGTAAGCTTCGCACCCTTTTCTCAAATGTCTCTCTGCAGCCATAGACGATATCACTACAGGTAAATTATCCAATCCACTTGATTCAACCCGAAGAACATCCCCGCTTCCACATTTCAACTCAATCACTTTTCATCCACAATCCACTACAACATCATGAGAAGTTAACCAATCTATCCCAAGGATTACATCAAATTCATTAAATAGCAATAACATCAAGTTAGCTGGAAAACAATGACCTCTAATTGTCAAAGGGTAATTTCTACATACTTGGTCAACTAACACATGTTTGCCTAACGGGTTGGACACTTTTACCACAAATTCAGTAGACTCAACTAGCATGTTCATATGGGGTATCAATTTCATACAAATATAAAAATGGGTAGACCCCGATTCAATCAAAGCAACGATAGATATATCATGGATAGAAAAGGTACCCGTGATCACATCAAGAGACGCTGCCTCCTTTCGGGCACGTATTACATAAGTCCTTGTAGGCGCTATACCCTAGGACCTCGCAACAGGATCTCTGGGTACACCTCTACTGCTAGCCCCACTTCCCCAATTCTTCTGTGGTTTACCCCTTTAAGGTGCATTACTTGATCTCACAACTTGCTCTCTACTTTTCTCGCCCATCTCAGGACAACTATGGATAAAATGATCAAGTGACCCACATTTTAAATAGCCTCTTTCATTTCCTCGGCATTCACCGAAATGGCGTCTACCGCACTGAGGACACTCTGGTCGATCTAGACTAGCACTACCAACACTCGCGATAGAAGTGGTTTTGGCTTTTGTCACCGCATACTGCTTATTCTTACTCTTGCTTGAGAACGCCACTGACGCATTCGATCGAGTAGAAAACTCTCTCGATCTCTTGGAAGAGGTCTGATAAGATTTCCCCATCCGTCTCTTCTTTGAGTCACGGAACTCAATGTCAGCTCTTCTCTTTTTCTTGGCAAATTATTCGGCCTTGCAAGCTCTCCCAACAAAGACTGCAAACACCCTCAACTCTAACATGCCAACTAATAGACGAATGTCTTTGTTCAGACCATCTTAAAACCTCTTGCACATGGTGGCTTCTGTAGATACGCACTCCCGCGCATATTTGTTGAGCCTCACAAACTCGCACTCGTACTCCGTCACTACCAAACGACCTTGCATCAATTCAAGGAATTCCTTCCTCTTTTGGTCTATAAACCTCTAGTTGATGTACTTTTTACGGAACTCTTCATTGAAGAATTCCCAGGTCACCCTCTCTCTCGGTACAACTGACACAAGAGTATTCCACCATTGGTAGGCCGAGTCCCGTAAGAGTGACACTATACATTTAATGCACTTCTCAGGTGTGCATGATAGTTCATCGAAGACCCTAATAGTATTCTCCAACCAAAACTTTGCTCTCTCCGGGTCATCATCTATGTTTGCCCGAAATTCCTCGGCCCCTTGCTTCCTAATTCTACCCACTAGAGGTTTCTCTCTTCTAACCATTTCTGCTCTTTTAGGAGCTATAGGGATGGGTTGAGGAATTGAGGGAGGTGGGGGGGGGGTGTAGTATTCGGATTCACATGAATAAACTCCGAGTACCATGCGTCCATCATATGGAGGGAGGCTTCTCTAGCCCCTCCGCCCTGACTCATTATCACGGGCCCACTATCTATCAGCGCAGTCCCTTCAGCGAGAGTCAATGTATTACTTTCCACATCATCTATCATAGCCATGTTAGGATTTGTTTACTATATATAAAAACACAATTTATCTAGTCAGGAGTCGTCACATTATCAATATACAACTATGGTATGTATAGATAGACTCACACTCATGCTAGGTTAGTCTTAGAATTGACTAAACTATAGCTCTGATACCAAAAATGTAACACCCCTTACTCGAGTCTGAAATTGGGACTGGGCACGAGGCATTACCTGACATGAACACATGCATAGAGTCATTTCGAGTTATAAAAACTAGATTGAATTTAAAAATTTTCAATCTTAATCTAGAGTTTCTTACTATGGATCTACAAGGCCTAAATCACATTTTAAAAACTTTGGAAAAAATGTCACTTGAAAAAGGGGCACACCCTTGCGTGAAAGGGCAACACGCCCGTGTGGCCACTGTGACATGGTTGTCCTGATGGCCTGTGTAGTTCACATGACCTAAGCACAAGAGGACACGCCCACGCCCTAAACACGTGTAAATTTAATTCCAAATTCGAACCTACAGGGGTTTTTACATGACCGGGCACACGCCCGTGTCTATAGCTCATGTCCCTCACACGAAAATGACACACTTATGTCGCAGCCCATCTGCAAAAACCTTGACATTCTATTTCTGACGTCAATAACCATTGAGGGGAACACGACCAAGGCACACGCCCGTGCCTAGAGGCTGTGTCCTCCACACGGCTGCGACACACAGCCGTATCTCTACCCGTGTGTTTACTACCATGCATACTGACTTGAAATTTTAAGGTGCAGAGGACCCACGGTCGAGCCACACACCCATGGGATAGACCGTGTGTCACACACGACCTAGACACACACTCGTGTGTCTACCCGTGTGGACAATATAAGGCTATCTACCAAGCCTTTTGCCACCCTAAAACACAATTTAACATCATCCATATACCAACGTCCAACATGACATGATTTCTCAACCAAACAACTACAACTAAGGCCTATACACATTTTACATATGCTTAAGCAACCAATTTATGCATTTAGCTATCCATGCACTAAAATTCACATGTTCAACCATGCCAACAATTTCACATTCATGAACGACCTTTTCATATTCATATATCAACTTTCAATATTAGCCATCATTTATGGCCTTATACAAAATGATTCAAAATCTAAGGCAAGCCAACACATTTGGCTCCAAAACAATATGACACTAAATCAAAATAATAATGTCCTATACATGCCATATTCAAATTGTTAAGACTAACTGTACCAAGTGCTTCAAATGATAGTATGAACAAGGCCTCCGATGTTCTTTGATCCACGGACTAACTTGGCGGCACTACATGGAAATGGTAAGGAAAAAAGGGTAAGCATAAAGCTTAGTAAGTCGTATGTAAATAATGAAATTACTACGAGTTACCATAAGGGATTATGCTCCCAACATATCTTAATTTGCACATTAAAGTGGGGATTCATAAATGCTACCTGCTCATATTCATTTCTCATCTATCACGCAACGTTGATTTGAATTCACACTTTATAATTCATGTAACATACACTTAATAGTCATAGGCATAACTTACTCGATTTCATTCCTTACAACTCATGCAACGTAAATAGAGCTTGAATTTCATAATGCTCATTTAGATACCTGTACCACTCACAACATGGTCATAAATCTTCTTATTTCGATATAAACCGTAAATCTCCGGT
The DNA here is from genome assembly GCA_025698465.1 of Gossypium longicalyx. Taxonomy (NCBI): domain Eukaryota; kingdom Viridiplantae; phylum Streptophyta; class Magnoliopsida; order Malvales; family Malvaceae; genus Gossypium; species Gossypium longicalyx. Next base: position 56,397,263 of record CM046996.1, read on the forward strand.
TGAACCTTTTGGAATACTACCAGATATTCAATAGCCCCAAACATGGGATAAAATGCTAACGCCATGACCCAGACATGGTCTCACACTGGCTAGCAGATCAAAGTCGATGCCATGTCCTAGACAGGTCTTACACTGACTTTTATATATCGAGGCCGATGCTGTGACCCAAACAGGTCTTACACTGGCTCTCATCTAACGGTGTCCATGCCATATCCCAGATAGGTCTTACACTGACACACAACAAGATGATGCCATGTCCTAGACAGGTCTTACACTAGCTTGTATATCTCTAGGCTGATACATGTCCCAAACATGTCTTACACTAGCTCTCGTCTCAATGCCGATGCATGTCCCAGACATGTCTTACACTAGCTTGTACATCTTGAGGCCGATGCATGTCTTAGACATGTCTTACACTAGCACACATATCACCTAATGTCATGGCACTAATATCCAAATCTATTTCAAATGTTCAACCGGAAGTCTTTGTTGCATTAATTTCTCAACATACATACTCATATTCACAATCAAAACAATTTATGCAATATCAATTCAATCACACATCATAACAATATAGTTGCATTATTAACATACAACTTACTTCAGATTACAAAATATAGGCGACTAGTCGATTTAATCTACTTGTTTGGCCTTCCTTCGATCTAAGTTCGGATTTTGTATTTCTTGATCTAAAATGATAAAATTTCACTCATTTAATCACTAAATAAATTTAGACAATCAACAATTCACATTTTTGGCAAAATGACCATTTTTCCCTAGACTTTCACAAAATGACCATTTTACTCCTAGGCTCGAAAATTGATTTTTATCAAATTTCTTCATGTCTTAAGCCTAGCCGAACCCTTTTTACTCTTATAGCAACCCAAATTTTCCATTATTTCACCACTTTACTATTTATTTTGCAATTACTACAAACTAGTCCTTTTTAGGTGTTTTTCATGAACATCGCTTCACAAAAGTTATTTTTTAAACAACTAAGATTTATTTTCTTCCATAAATTTCAGAAAATATCATAGATACACTCATGGTGAATCTTTAAACTTTCTACCATTTTGCAAGATAGTCCCCTAAATAGATAGCTCATGCAACAAGGGTTCCAAAAGTACCAAAATCATCAAAAATAACCATCTAAATCACTTACTTGACAGAGGAAACGTGGCTGAAAGTTTCAAGATTCAAAATCCTTAGAATGGCTGAAAATTTCGGTGCTGAAGACGGTGAAAAAAAGATGATATCATACTTTGTTTATTTTATTTTCTTTTTAGTCAAATAATCCACCAAATTTCACCTAACATTAAAAATTGTTTCATCTTTGTCTCTATGACCGGCCAGCCTATATTTAAGGGCTTAATTGCACTTTAAAGACCCCCAATTTTGGTTCTCTAGCTATTTAACACCTTTGGCTATTAAAACAAAACTTTTTCCCTTTATGCGATTTAGTTTTTTTTCGCAATTAGGCTCACAAACTCTAAAATCAATTCACCAATTTTTTTCATACACTCACATAATCATACTATGACACCAAAATAATAATAAAAATAATTTTTTTAGTCTCGAATTTGTGGTCCCAAAACCACTGTTCTGACTAAGCCTAAAATCGGGCTGTTACAGAAAAACTTGGTCTCGCAAAACCTTTATCTGTCAACTCTTGCAATTGAGTTTTCAATTCTTTCAATTCGGTCGAGCCATTTTATACTGAGATATCAATATCAATGAAGTTTTTGGTACTAAATCAATAGCAAGCTCAATCTCTGATCGATGGCAACCTAGACAACTCTTTTGAAAATACATCCAGATATTCACATACCACTGGCACTGATTCGATCTTCAATTCAGACATCTTTGTATTTAATACATACGCAAGATAAGCTTCGCAACCCTTTCTTACATATCTCTAAGCCGACATCGATGAAATCAAAATAGGAAACTCACCCAACTCTTCCAATTCAATTAAAATAATTTCACTATCTTGACATTTCAATTCAATAATCTTTCGTCTACAATTCACTACAACAGCATGTACAGTCAACCAATCCATTCTTAGAATTGCATCGAACTCATCAAACAGTAAAAGCATTAAGTCAGCTGAAAAACAGTAACCTCGAATCATCAAAGGACAGCTCTTGGAAACTTTATCAACTAAAACATACCTGCCTAAGGTGTTCGACACTTTAATCACAAACTCAATAGACTCAACAGGCAAATTCTTACTAGATACCAAATTTAAGAAAATATAAGAATGAGTCGATCCAGGATCAATCAATACAACTACATTAGTGTCATAAAGAGAAAATGTACTGGTAATAACATCAGGGGATGACGCATCTTCACGAGCGTGAATAGCGTAGGCTTTAGCAGGTGTGCTGGCCTCTGATCTCCCAGTTGAATCTTTAGTTATGCCTTTACTACTGGTTCCATTTCCTGCATTCCTTTGTGGCCTCCCTCTAGTGGCAGTGTTGCTCGGTCTCGCACTCCGAAACTTATCTTTTTTAGCCATCTCTGGGTAATCCCGAATAAAATGATCTTATGAGCCACATTTAAAACAAGTTCAGTCCTTCATTCTACATTCACCAGGATGTCGTCTACCACAGTGTTGACATTCAGGTCTATTAGAACTAACATTACCAACACTCACAATTGACGTATTTTGGGCTTTAGAACCCTAGTATTGATTCCCACGATCTTTATTGGGATACCCAGCTGAAGGATTCGAATGAGTATACAAATATCTAGATTTCTTTGACGAAGATTGAAATGACTTATTCATTGGTCTTTTCCTCGAATCTCTGGCCTTAAACTCAACCTTTCTCGTTTCTTTACTCAACCTATCAGCTTTGCAAGCTAAGTCAACTAGCACAACAAATTCTTTCAACTCTAGAATTCCAAATAACAATCTAATATCCTCATTCAACCCATCTTCGAATCTCTTACACATGATAGCCTTTGTTGAAACACATTCCCTAGTGTACTTACTAAGTTTAACAAACTTTCGCTCGTATTCGGTCACAGACATACGACCCTATTTCATCTCTAAAAACTCTTTGTGTTTCTGATCAATAAATTTTTGGCTTATATATTTCTTTATGAACTCATCTTGAAAGAATTCCCAGGTAACTCTTTCTCTCGGTACCCCTGATACTAGAGTATTCCACCACTGATATGCCGAGTCTCGCAAAAGTAATATTGCACATTTCAAACACTCATCCGGTGTGCAAGAAAGCTCATCAAATACCTTGATAGAGTTCTCAAGCCAAAACTCTGCTCTTTCAAGATCATCGTCAACATTAGCTCTAAATTCTTCAGCCCTTTATTTCGAATCTTACCAATCGAAAGTTTATTCAGTCTTAAACAATTCCACACCTTGAGGAGCTACGGGAACCGATTGGGGATTAGGTGGGGGTGGAGGATGTTGAGCAGTCAGGTTTGTTCGAATGAACTCCGAAAAGCACTCATTCATCATTTGGAAGAAGGCTTCCTAGCCTCTCCTACCTGACTAACCATTACGGGTTTCTTTTCGAACAGTGTTGCCCCAAGAGCGGGAGCCAGCACATTACTTTCAACTTCATTAGCTACAGTTTGATTGGGATCCATTTACTACATGAAAACACAATTTAGATTGTCAGGAGTTGTCACACTATCACAATTGATATATATGGCATACATAGCTAGACTCTCACAGATGCTATGTTAGTCCGAGAATCGACTAAACCGTAGCTCTACTACCACTAAATGTAATACCCCTCACCCGTATTCGACGCTGGAACAAGGTTACGAGGCATTACCGAACTTATAACACAAATAATCAAACAATTCGAATCATAAATTTCCAACCAAATTAAAACTATTTGCATTAAATCATAACGCCCCTAATATAAGCTTGTGAGGCCTAAAACATGCATTAGAAGTAGTTCGAGACTAAACTGATAAATTTTAAAACTTTTAGGAAACTTAGAAAATTTTTGCATATACAGGGGTCACATACCCGTGTGATTTAGGGACACGCCTGTGTGGTAAGGCTGTGTGGTCACACACGCCCATTTCCCGAACCCGTGTAACTCTCTGTCTTACAAGGCATAAACAAATTGAAGTCACACGGCCAAGACACACGCTGATGTGCTAGGCCGTGTGGTTTATTTAATTTTCATAAAATAGGTGCAGACTTCACACTGACAAGACAAATGCCCTGTCCAAGACCATGTCCCTCACACGGCCGCGACACACGCCCATAACTCTGCCCATGTGCTAAATTCTGAGCATTTTGTTTCTCAAAATTAAGGTGCAGGAGATACATGCCCATGTCTTTGCCCGTATGCTTAATTTCAACCATTTAACCACAAGCTATTTTGCCACAATCAATCATTTAACAAACCATTATAAACCACATCACAAAAGACATTGGCACATATACATATATGTATAGGCTTATAATCAATTTAACCCAATAAGCCAATTTGCATGGCTAAATACCAAATCAAACCCTTGACAATTAAAAGCCAACACATTTGGCCAAAATCATAATGACACATATACTAAAATGACCAAGTTTCTATACATGCCATATACTCAGAATGTTTAAGATCATCGATACCCAAAATTATAGTTTGATAGTGTGACACGATCTTCGACGATCTCCAATCTGAGCTAGCTTGGTAACACTATAAAACATGGAAAATAAAATGGAGTAAGCTATACAGCTTAGTAAGCTCGTATGAAAGAAATAAGCAAACCTTACCTTACATTTGCCATTCAAGTAATACAATGAAAGATGATATAAATTACCATAATTCTCATGACTATAATTCATTTAGTCACAACTTACCAATAATTCATCATTTCATGAATTCAACAAATATAAGCTTTACATACATACTTGTACCATCTTGTAATAATTTCATACTTATACTCATCTTTGACATACCCGTTGAACCACTTGGAATATTATCGAATACTCGGGAATCTCGTACATAAAGTGCCACATATGTAGCTAATGCTACTTCTATCTCACATCACATATATGCTCACTCTCGAGCCATTAACGGGCCTTTTTACATAAGCTGTCAGTCAAGATATAGCTATACGGCGCTGCTCACACAAGCTATCAAGTAACTGTAACACATGCCAATATACTCAGCCACCGGTAGACGTACAAGACCAGCACTCGAATAACATAATCACATAATCATAGTATCCCTACGGACATGTCAATTGTATCCTAATCTATTCTTAAGGTTCAATCGGGATTTCTCGCTTGCCAATCTATCATCAAACGTGTAACACCCCAAACCCAGCCTAGAAGTTAGGCTCGAATTCGGCGTGTCACATTTAAGCGTTATTAGAAAAGTCATGTTTTATCTAGAGTCTTTCTTAGTGTTTAAAGAATATCTTCGTTATAGATTAAAGTGAATGGAAGCTGTGCACCAGGTAGGATGCCAGAAAAGAGGAGGTGAGTCAATTAGACTGCTTAAGTACCTAACTCTCCACGGATCCAATCCTAGACATGCACACAACCATTGTCACACTTTAACTGAGTGATTGTTTAGGGAAAAACAATTCGTTTAAACCCATTTGAAAAGGTTATTAATTTTGAAAATGTTTTGGTTATGGAAGCTTTGCTTTGTTAATGCGATATTTTGAAAACAAGTAACATTTTTAAAACGTGCCCTAGAGCTGTTCAACTTCAAACAATCAAAACAATATCATCTCTAGGCTAACAAATATACTAAGAACAATTAAAAATAAATAAAGTGGCCTTGTTACAACTTAAAAACCCAAAACAATTAAAAGAAAAGTGAATTTGCAGAACATGTGGCCACTTCGAATCCCTCACGGCTCTAAGTCCCCAGTTCAACGCTTACCTGTAAAGGTAAAAAGAAAGGGCTGAGTTTGGAAAACCCAGTGTGTAAAGTAAACCCAACTAGAGCCTAAATCAGTTCAAGCTTTACTGGGCCTAAGCCCTACCAGAAATAGAATTAACTGGGCCTCAGCCCTATTCAGAAATCAGTGTGGCCCTTAAGCCCATTACAGTAACAGAACATATATTACGCATGTATGCAGAAACCCAACCCATATCCATCCGTATACACCCCCATACCAACCTTATACCATGTGGGGGGACAACTCGACCCACCCATCCGCTACATGCCACAGAATTTGCAAAGCATGGTCGCGCAATGCGACTATTGTGATAGAGTCACGGATCTGAGATATTGTGGCGAGCCACTGTATCAGATATTTGTGGCATAGCCACCAGAACACTTCCTCCATCAATAGATCCCAAATCCCATGCAACATATATGCATGTCATGGCATATAGCATACAAGAACAAAATATCATGCGTTTGAAACAGAATTAACCCAAGGGGTATAATGGTTATTTTACACCTAGAGGTATAATGGTAATTTTTATACTTAGGGGTATTCTAGTAAATTTATTATTTTAGGGTTTTCATGCATATTACAGCCATTAACGTATTAACAGAAACACTTACTGAGCGTTTTTACCGAATTGAGCCCGTTAGCCCATTAACTCGATTTCGGCCCATTAAGCCCAAATATACCGAAGTACACGAAATTGCGCACTCTACAATCTTACCGCTTGAGTTTACCAGGATTAAAAAACAAACTATCTCACGAGCGCTCGCACGCTCGCAAGTTCACAAAATGCCGGCTCTTTGGCAAGTTAGCTTTTCGGCTTTTGCCGATCTAGATTATAAGTGGGTGTCATTTACACACCTGATTTACGACAACTGCTACCGAAATCTCCCACGATATCCTACAATCGGTCAGTAGACATATCAGATACAAAATACAATGGCAACCATCATAAACTTACTTACCGTAATCGGCCATCAATACATATGGCCCTTGAGATCCTACCTTTTGCCAAAACTAGTGACTAGATTTAGATCTAGTCGTTCCACTTGTCCAAGCCTTCGATCAGCAGCCTCTAGGTCACTACAACAAACAAATCAATTGTTACAACCCTTAGAGCCTTAAACTCCAATCGTCAGCCTCCCTATGCCTTTAGGGATTTTTGCTTTTCTAAATCCTGAAATAAAGAATAGATATGAGTACCTACCACAGGTTCTTTCAACCAAAACGATTCCACTTCAGGTTCCACTCAGATCTGATGCAGAGCTAGCCCTTAAGCACTACCAGAAATCGAACCTTAGAGATCTAAAGATTCGGCTATATGTCCCTAAAACTATGGTGTTTCCAGCTTTTGGACTGTGAAGAGGAAGATGATTTGGTACAGTGGTTTTGCAGTGATATTGGCGACAGGGGTTAGGGTTTAGAGGATGTGGAAATCGGTCAAAAGAGATGAAGAAAATAGAAGGATTTTGGCTAGAAGAAATCGGCACAAGAAACAACTTTCGGGATTTCGGCTTTTATGGCAATCGGCTATAGAGGTTTAAAAAAGAATGGGAATGAAAGAGGAGATGAGTAGAATGGTAGGAATGTTTTGGCTAGAGAAGAAAAGAAAATAGAAGAAGAGAGGAGAAGAGAAGGAAGAATTCGACACTCAGGAGATCTAACTTTGCGTTTTCGGCTTTTTGCGGCACTGATAAAAGAATAGAATGAAAGTGAAGGCTCTAAGTGGCTAACCCTAATTCGAAAAAACAAAAAGAAACTAAAGCTTTCCCTAATTGCCATTCAGACCCACAGCCCAACCTTTTTAAAGCCCTAGCCGAACTTCCACTTAAGCTCTATCACCTGCCCGGCACATGCACACAAAAATAAAAGTAACCACACGCTTACCTTGTGATTTGAACTCTGGCTCCCCCCTAAACATCCACACGTCAGTCCCTAGACACCTAGGTGGCGTCACCTGCCACTTTACCATAGATCTTTCTGTGTCCTATTTACCACCTCAATCTTAAAAGCCCAAAATTAAAAGAACAATTTCGGCACAATTTCTTCCTGACTTATATTCCATGTTTTGCTCCTTAATTTCAGCCACCACCAATTTAAATCCCATCCAAATTCTTTGCACCATCAGCAGCAGTCCACCGCTTGACCAACTCAAGCCACTGCTAGGAGAGTTTCGGTCAAACTCTAACTCTCCCTCACATGAGCAGCAAAATTGGTCATTCGTGCGCACAGCAGCTCGAACTCCAGACATCCTCCTGTCCCTACGCTACCCATCCTGCTGCTGGCCACTGCACCAAGTTTCTTTCTTTACTAATATAGGGTCACAATTAATCATAATCTATTCCTGCTGAAGCCTCGGTTACTTGCGAAATAAAAAAGAAATTCCGCCTGCTATACATCTCGAACCTGCGACCTTCTAAACACACACATACGCTGCTTGCCACTGCACCGAAGTTCCTTTCATGACATAATCTTCTCACAATTAATTTTAAGGCTTAACTGCTGCAGTCACGGCTACTTAAAAATAAATCAAAATTTCGCCTTCCCCTAGGATCGAACCCACATCCTCTCGGCATGCCTAGCACGCTGCTGCCACTGTGCCACAGGTGCTCCTTATGGCATACTTCATTCGCAACTTCTTTTAAAGCCTATTTTAGTGCAACCCGTTTACTAAAAAAAATAACCATTTGCGCGCGCCGTGCCTTGAACCCAGGCAGCTCCCACGCCTTCCTAGCGTGCTTAGCCACTAGGCCAGGTGCTTGTTTGTGCTAAAACTCAGCCCAAATTATTAATAAGGCCTACCTGCGACATCCCTTAACTTAAAAACATGTTTGCGCACGCTGGGAATCGAACCCACCTTTCTTCCTCTTGACCAAAGATGCCTAACCACCTGGGCCAAAGCGCCCTTTATGCCCGTTTACGCCCAACTTATTTTTAAAGCCTTATGCCCAGATTTCCTTAAGAGGCAAAATTTAAGAATTTTGCTAAAGCTATAGGCCGAGCCCCGGACTTTTTCCCACACCATAAACCCTTCGTAATTTATTTAATTACTAAACTAAACATACTAAATAATAATAATTAAATCATCCCATTTATTCAGGCCGTCTTCTACCCGAACCCAGACTCAAGGCCCAATACTTCCAGGCCCAAAAAATTGGGGCGTTACAAAATGTGTCCATAGAGTCGTTTATATAATTCATGAAATATTAAAGCATTCAAATACAATTATAATAATTCTTATTTAACATACGAACTTAACTCGGTTACAAAAATGGGGAAAAGGATCTATTCGTCAATTACCTTGTTTTTTCCCCGATCTAGATCTAAACTTCATTTTTCTTTATCTATAATATTGGATTTAACTTATTTAATCATCAAGCTTTTCAATTTAGCCCAAAATTACATTATGGAAAAATTACATTTTTCCCCTAATATTTCAACATTTTACAATTTAGTCCCTAGGCTCGTAAAATGAAATGTATTCAATTTCATCACGACCCAAGCCTAGCCGAACCTTCCTAGTGCATATATCAACCCATATTTTCCATTTATTCACATTTTACCACACATTTTATTACATTTTACAAATGAGTCCTTATTTGATATTTTCATAAAAAATCACTTTACAAATGTTGTTTATCTAACAATAAACATGCATTTTCTACCATCAAACATAAAAATACATGCATATTCTACATAGGTAAAATTCTACACTTTAACTTTTTCTTCAAATTAGTCTTTGAAATAGCTAGATTAGGTTAAAACAACTTTAAAAACATAGAAATCATTAAAAACGGGACAAGAATAGACTTACAATCGAGCTTGAAAGCTTGGCCAAAACCCTAGCTATGGCTTCTCTTCAATTTTCGGCTGTAGGGGATGAAATTAGAAAAGATGAAGAATTTTTGTTAAGTTATTTTGTCTTTATTTACCAATTTACTAAATTACCCTTAATGTAAAACTTTAAAAATTCACCTAACCTTGTCCATTTCTGTCCACCTAATTAAAAAATGGTCTAATTACCATTTAAGGACCTCCAATTAAAATTTTATTGTTATTTAACACCTATAGCTTATAGAACTCATGTTTTACACCTATTGCAATTAAAGTCACACGGTCGTGTCACACGCCCGTGTGGCTTGACCGTGTGGTCGATTAAAATTTCATAATTTTTTATAAAATGGTGCAAACTTCACACGGCCTGGGCACATGCCCATGTCTCTAGACTGTGTCCCTCACACGGCCAAGACACATGCCCGTGTCTTAGCCCGTGTGTTTACTACTGGGTATTCTATTTTTGCAAAATTAAGGTGCAGGGGACACACGGCCAGAAAACACGCCTATCGGGGCAGACCATGTGTCACACACAACCTAGACACATGCCAGTGTGTCTAACCATGTGGACAAATTCTATGCTATTTTCCAAGCCATTTGCCACCCTTAAACACTCACATACTTAAACCCACTTCATGGCATGCAACATGGCACATTTGGCTACTCAAGCATTCACAATCATGGTTAAAATTATGACTATAATGTCACATAGCACATACTCAAATTGACATGCTTCTTTAAAGCCTTCCACACCAATTCCATATTCAATCAATATTAATAACCTACTTTCAAGTTACCCATTTATTCCATGGTTATGGTCACACTTATTGGTCATAATCCATCCATCAAGCACATATACCATTCATCCCACTCATCATCCACAAGCAACCACAAACCACATCAAAGCATAAACACATTTGTATTCATTCATAATTAATTAAGGTTACAACCCAATAATCAATAGGAGCCACATCTCATGGCCATATACAAAAAAATCATAATACCATCATGAGCCAACACATTTGGCTAATCAATATGACACATAATAAAATAACCAAGTCTCCTACACATGCCATACTCAAAATGTTGAGACTAACTATACCCAAATGTTTCAATTGATAGTGTGATCAAAATCTCCGACGTCCTTCGATCCCCGAGCTAGCTTGGCAACACTATAAAAGATGGAAAGGAAGAGGAGTAAACATAAAAGCCTAGTAAGTCCACATGCAAATAATATGCAACCTAAACGAGTACTTATCATACATTTAACATTATGAAAATAAACATGCTTATCATCAAGATTTTATAAACATACTCTTCACATATACATTCTTTCCACAATTTTATCATATACCAAAGCATTACTCATGAGTATAGTGTACGTACCTGTACCAACTTGTACCACAACTCATACTCACTTATCGTTGACTTACCCCTTGGGTTTTTTCGTCAAGTTACCCATCGTATCACAAACTTAACTTACATTTATCTTTCCCCATTGAATTTCCCCTTGAATTTTCCATTGAACTTCTCATTGAATACTTGGAATACTAACAGATACTCAGAATCTTGCACATAAATGCCACATATGTAGCCAAAGCTACCTCATATCACATAACACATAAAGGCTCACTCTCGACCTACTCACGGGTCTGCTCGCATAAGCTATCAGTCAGGACGTAGCTACACGGGCTGCTCACACAAGCTGTCAGGTATCCGCAACACATGCCAAACTACCCATCCACCGGTAGGACGTACAAGACCAGCACCCGAATCCACATAAACATATATCACATATCTCATGAGCTCAAATCATATAATTCCTAGTGACATGTCACTTGTATCCTAAACTATTTCTAAGGTTCAAAGGGGGTTTCCTTGATTATCGCATCACTGTCGAACTTGCTCATAATGTCGTTTACGATGTCCATAATACCAATCATATACTCATGGAATATCAAGGCATATAATTCATGATAGCAATAAAAGCATTTAAATTCACATAATATCAAAGTATTAAAATATGTTACAATATCACATTATTTATACGTGAACTTACCTCGATACAAAAATGATGAAAACGAGTCTAATTATCAATCAATTTGTTCTTCCCTCAGTCAAGGTCCAAACTTCATTTCTCTTGATCTATAATACCAAATTAACTCATTTAATACACACATTATTCAAATCGACCCAAAAATATACTTTGGTAAAATTACCATTTTACCCCTAACTTTTCACTTATTTACACTTTAGTCCCTAGGCTTGTAAAATGAAATGCATGCGTTTTCTTTGTTACCCAAGCCTAGCCGATTTATATTCCTACTCATAGCAGCCCTCATTTTTCTTTATTTCACATATTTACTACCCATTTTACAACTTTTACAAATAGGTCTCTTTTTAGGTGTTTTCATGCAAAATTACTTTGTAAAATATGTTTATCACACATCAAACTTTCATATCCCTCCATTAAACATCAAAATACAAGCATGCCACACATGGGTCAAATTTAAACATGAACCCTAGCTCAAATAAAGGGTAGAAATAGCTAGATCAGTTGATGAAAACTTCAAAAATACAAAGAACATTAAAAAGGGGGCTAGGATGCACTTACAATCAAGCTTGAAAAGTTGGAAATCCCTAGCTATGGAACCCTTGTAAATTTCGGCACCTACATGAGAAAGATGAACAAATTTTTCTTTATTTTTCCCTTTTGATTCTTTTATTAACCAAATGACAAAAATGCCCTTAAAGCCTTTCTTTCAAATTTTTCCTATTCGTGCCCATTTTTGTCCAAAATTTTAGAACTTCGTCAAATTTCTATTTAAGGACCTCTAATTAAAATTCCAAAGCAATTTCATACTAAAAGCTTCTAGAACATAAGTTTTTCAACTTATTCAATCTAGTCCCTAACATCAAATTGGACACTTTAGGCATAAAATTTCTTCATGAAAATTTCACACAAGCATGCAATCATATCATGGACCATCAAATAATCATAAAATAATTATTCCTACTTCAGATTTTTGGTCTTGAAACCACTATTCTGACTAGACCCAAAATTAAGATGTTAAACACGGTCATTCCCACGAGCATGTCTTCAGGTAGTGTGTCCCCTGCACTTTAATTTTGAGAAACAGAATGCTCAAAATTGAGCACACGGGTATGTGTCTCGACAGTGTAAGAGACACAGTCTGGAACACGAACATGTGTCTCAGTCGTGTGAAACCTACACCTAATTTATGAAAAATGCATGATTTTTAATTCGTCACACGGCCTAGCACACGAGCGTGTGTCAAGGCCGTGTGACTTCAATTTGTTCTTTGGTGACAAATAGAGAGTTACACAGGTTAGGGTCACGGGCGTGCGTGACCACATGGCTTGCCCACACAGGTGTGCCCCAAGCCACACGGGCGTTGACCCCTATTTTATAGCAAAATTTTTCTAAGTTTGTAAAATTTTTTCAAGTTCTCAGTTTAGTCCCGAACCACCTCCAATGTATGTTTTGGGCCTCGTAGGCTCGTTCTAGGAACATTTTGTATAAATGTGAATGGTTTTACTTTGGATGCATACTTTATGACTTGAAAACATTTATTTGTTGTGATGTAAATTCGATAACGACTCGTACTCTATTCCGGTGTCGAATATGGATAAAAGGTGTTACATTTAAGAGGTATCAGAGCTATGGTCTAGTCGATTCGCAGACTAATATAGCATGCATGGAAATTCATGTGCCCTATCCTAGGCATGTTTTCACCTCGATTCACTTGTAAAATAACACACACCTGTCACCAAGATCTCGAGCAACGTTCCTTATATTTGAATCTGATCCAAGGTACCTAAATGGGTTCTTCAAACAAAATTTATTTAGTAATTAGTAATGAATTTCAAGATTCTTTAATATTATCGAGAGTTTTGAAAAAAATTTGAGAAAGATCATTTAATAGATCGCGAGATTATCGTTAGATAGAAAATCTATAAAGTTTACAGATCAACTTCAGGATTTAAAGCATACTTATTGCTTCTTGGAAAAGATTAGGGGGTTTCTAATAATGATTACGATTCTGATTGAAAACAAGTTGAAATCAGGGGCTAATCTTGATTCGAAAGCAAAATAAAAATTCAACAATAGGGAAAAATATTTCCAAAGAAGAGAATGGAAAAGAAAGGGGATAGAAACAAGGGAAAGGGAAAAAGAAGTCCAATTAGGGTTTGAAAAGAAATAAAAAAACTACGTCTAATTAAGAAAGATTGAACTAAATAACTAGGTTTTACAAACGTTAAAGAGGCCGCATGGTAATTTACCCATGCTACTGAAAATAAAATAAAAATGAAGATTGGCGTGACTTGAACTTAGGAATATAATGGGGAAATGCAAAGGCTTAACCATTGGGCTTCTACCCATACTTGTTAAGTTTTTGCTCCAATTAATATTTATTTTAGAGTGGCTTTCATCATAGTTTGCTAAAAAGAAAAAGAAAAGAAATGTAAGAGGAGTGGATAGAACCGAGGATCTCTAGGGAGTGCATTAACTACATAACCACCAAGACTATGTCATTTCTTGCTTATTTATTTCATCCAACCCTATATATTTTGGGGTGTTACTGTCCTCAAATTTTACCTGGTTCGAATGGGTGAGGATATTATTGATGAAATACGTCTTCCGATTCTTATGTGGTGTCCTCCGTGTTATGATTCTGCCACAGTACTTTCTCAAGAGGGATTCGTTTCCTTCCTAGAATCTTTACATCATGATCTAGAATTTGCACAGGTTCCTCCTCAAATGAAAAATCTGGTCTTACCTTATTCTCATTGATTGGAATAATGCGGGAAGGGTTGGATTTGTATTGTCTCAACATGGAGACATGGAAGACGTCTTGAATTTGATCAAGCTCTAGAGATAATTCTAAATGATACGCAACTGAACCGACTCTTTTAAGGATTTTATAAAGTCTTATGAACCTAGGACTTCACTTGCCCTTTCTTTAGAATCTTAGCACTCTTTTCCATGGGGCCACTTTTAAGAAGACTTGATCACTGACATTGTACTCAATATCTTTCCTTTTAAATCTGCATATGACTTCTGTCTATCTTAAACCACTTTTAGTCTGACTTCTGTCTATCTTAAACCACTTTTAGTCTATCCTGAATCAGTTTGATTTTCCCCTCAGACTCTTGCACTAACTCAAGACCCAAAACTTTCCTTTCACCCAGTTCGGTCCAACACAAAGGTGTTTGGCATTTACAACCATACAAGGCCTCATAAGGTGCCATAAGGATACTCGATTGGAAGCTATTATTGTAGGAAAATTTGGCTAAAGTCAAATGCTCTTCCTAACTACCTCGAAATTTGATAATGTAGCATCTTAACATATCTTCAAATATTTGTATAACCCAATAGGATTGCCTATTAGTTTGCAAGAGGAAAGTAGTACTAAAATCCAAATGAGTACTTAGTGACTCTTATAGCTTATTCAAGAATCGAGATGTAAAATGGAGATCTTGATCAGAGATAATCGATATGGACACCCTATGCAACCTCACTATCTTAGAAATATAGAACTTAACCAGGTTTTTCAATTAGTAATCTTTATGGACAGGAATGAAGTGTGTTAACTTAGTCAATCGGTTTAGTATTACCCAGATTGAATCTTTCTTAGTGGGTGTTAATGGTAACCTACTAACAAAGTCCATCGTTATTCACTCCCATTTCCATTAAGGTATTTTGATAAGTTGTAACAATCCAAAAGGGAATTGGTGTTCTGATAACCAATCTATACCTATAATTAAATCAAACTCCCCAAAAGGTAACTTCATAAGGTCTACTGGAAACATTACCCCTTAAACCTCCAATAGACATCTCCTATAGACTTTATTTACAATAACTGACTATCCTAAGGGGCTTACTATGGTTACATCAATAATGGTTTCCTCTACCGCAACACCTAATTTATCAGACATATTACAAGCAACATACGAATGAGTGGATCCTATTTCAATTAAAGCAAAATATGAGATTGAATTAATGGTAAAAATACTGGTGATGACATCAGATGCATCCCTCTCCTCATGACCCCTAACGACTTTAAACAAGGGTTGGTTGCCTAGCCTTGGTTCTAATCGTGCCTGTTGCTACAAAGTTTGCAGCCCTATTTGACCAATAGCCCCTCAGAGGTAGCTAGCTCGCTGCTTGATTTTTGGTCGATGTTTGTGCTTGATTACTTGAGCGAGAACAATCTTTCATCAAATGCTCCATTAATCTGTATTTCAAACAAGCACCCATTTTCTTCCAACAACATCCCGGGTGGCACTTTCCACAATATTTATAGTGGTAAAACTTACCACTAAAGTTAGTTATCCTGGGTGGTAAAAATACTTACCGGGTGGCATTTTCTACCCTCTCTAACTCATTTTACAGGATTAGAGTTTGAACTAGTGGAGCTCAAATCTCTTTTAACCAGGACCTTACTTTTCTCTCGTTCTTCGTGATTCACTGATTTAATCTCTTCCACTATTTTGGCTTTCTCCATTAGGGTCTAAAATACCCATTCTTTGTGTGAAGCAACTTGAATATTAAGGTTGAAATGCATCTTATTTTCAAACCTCATACAATTATCTTGTTTCATGGTGACCATACCTTGAGCATATTCGCTAAGCCTCAGGAATACAACCTCATATTCTACCACGGACTTGTCTCCTTGTTTTAGCTCGATAAATTTGAGCCTACCAGCCTCTGCATACCTAGTGCCCACATAATTTTTTTGAAAGGTCTCTTCGAAGTATTGTAAAACCCCAAAATCTAAGTATTTATTTTTGTATGTTTGTGTCACACATATGCATGTCTACTCCAGTGGTTAAGTGTCCTGGGAAGAGTCCGAGAAGTCTTAGGTTCAAACTTTGGCTTGTGCAAAAATTTTGTTTCCTACTTGAATAAACCCTGTCTCTAGTCAGTAGCCTTTTAAATAAATGTGGTTAAAACATGACAGAATGAGCCTACTAGTCTAGTGGATAAGTGGCATCTTGTTGTTGCCTGGGGACTGAGGTTCGAGTCCTGGTGGGCGTAGAGGAGTGTTTATTTTGCTGTTGTGTCGTGGGAGTGTTGTGGTTTGACCGAAACACTGAGGTGTTTGAATGGATTTTGAATTGAGTGGTTAAGAGGGAAGTGGATGGCATAGAGGAATTGTAGGAGGAAAATATGGGGATTTGAAGTTGGGGAAGTGTTGTCCCGAATTTGAACTCTGGCATTCAAAATTGGGCTTTGGTTGGTATTGCTCCCAATTTCAGTTGCTATGAACTTTTTGATTGCGCTCTCTTCATTTTCAATTTCTTACATTGCTCTAAATTTGAACTCTTTCAATTTTTAGCCTTGGTTTTTGATCGATTCTTTCTTTCTTCTCCCTTTCTCTCAATCGACTTCCTCTTTGATCAACTACATCTTCTTCCCTCTCTTCTCATCTGGATACTTTGGCTAAATTCTGCATCTCTCCCTGTATTTTGTTTTAGTTTTTCCAATTGTTCTTTGAACAATCGGTAGGTGCTTGGTTCTTCTCTATTTTCTTTCTCTTTCTCTCTGTATAGTAATATTACTTTTAACTTCTTCCTTTGCTGTCGTTTATGGCTAGGGACATATTGGTGCTAGCCTTGCCTCTGTCGTATGGGTATTCTTTTTGGGGATAGTAGGCCGATTGCTTCCCTTACCTATAATCATTTTTGTAATTTTGGCAAGTGCTATATGTTGGTTCAAACTGCTTATACGAACAATATTGATTAAGGTTAATAGGTTTCTGTTGGAGTGCAGGTGACCTATGAAAGGCCTGTAACCAATCTTCTGCAACGATTGAAGTGTGCGGAGTCTCAATCATTCGATCAAGGCAATTGTTAAGTTATAGCTTGGTTAAGTGTTATTAAAGGGATTGTTAATCCTATTTATTAAAAGACTGATGGTGTATCGTGTTTGATATAAGTTCAGGGTACTATTGAGCTAGGCACCCATTTTCGGAAACAAGGTGTGAAAACACTACCTAAATCATAAATCGACAAAAGCTGGAATAAGTGACCGACGACACTACACGGGTGTGTGCTCGCTCGTGTGGTAGCTCGTATGCCTAAAGATGGACGTATGACCGTTGAGGCCGGCCATGAACGATTTCATGGGTCGAGGCCGTATTGGGCCATTTGGGGCCGAACTGGGTTGTGTGTCAGGCATGTGGGCCCCAAATGGGTAAACCACATGGACGTGTGGGGAACATTGGGCCAGGTTCTGTAATCCACACGGCCAAGGCCATTTCTAGGCTATTTGGGCCCATATGGGCCGCAATATGGGTCGTGGGCCCACTTTTACTATTTGACTATTAAGGTTGCACGGGTTGCCTGAGATAACTGTGGACCTACTGTTGGGTAGGTAAGATTACCTAGAACCCCTATTTGATAAAATGACTACTACGCCCCTATGTGGTAAAATTATTGTTATGCCCTTATGAGATGTATGATTAGATTTGAGCATGCCACTATATACATATTGATTGCACGTATGATATTATGACACGACATGACATGATGCATGATATATTGCATAAGGATGGGTTTATTATGATTGGAGAAAGTGTATTGTACTGGCAGCTTTGCTACAAATACTATTTAGTGCTGCAACCGGTGCTATTTTGGAGTGTAGGGATGTGTGGGTTGAGTTTATCCCCACATGGATTGTAGGGTTGGACAGAGATGAAGTGTAGAGGCTGGTTGGGTAGGATCTATTGATTTCATATTTGAACTGTACTATCAGTGAGATGGGCTCAGACCCACACCGATCGATCGATCATCGACATACTATAATGAATCGTTCTTGAATCGGGCTTATGCCCGCATCGTATATGCTCATTGATTGGTTATTTGATATAGGATTACACACTGAGTTTTCATAACTCACCCATCTGTTTATTTGTACAGGTAATCCCTAGGCTTAGACGGGTCGGTGCTGCGAAGGACTCGAAGGTGACCACACAACCGCACATGCTTTCTTATTTGACTTTTAATTTATAAGTAATTTAGTTTGGGTATTTTAATTTTAATAAAGCCTCTTTAAATTTTTAATCTTTAATTTGGGGTTTTGTTTATTCTGAATTATATATGTTAGCATTAGGACGCGGGTTTTCAAAAAGATAAATGCTTTTTAAAATACCACGTTTACGTAACATATTTTAAAAGCTTCTGCAAAAAATAATGTTTTAAAATTAATAACAATTTAATATGTTTAACCTTTGGACAACCGATGTACATTTTGGAAAAATAAATAACATGTTATAAAAATATCATTAAGAACCATGACAAAGGTAAATATGGAAAAGGGTTTTTCGACGTTGTCACCTTTTGCGAAAAACACTTCAATGTGACAACGCCAGATTCGGCCATAACGTCTAGGCGGGATTTGGGTTGTTACATTTAGTGGTATCAGAGCCAGGTTACAAAACTCGACTGTGGATTTGGGTTTCTTATAAAACTTAAATTTCAAAAAGAACTACTTCAAAATGATTTGAAGTATTTTGAAAAGTTTTACTGAATGTGTGGTACACCGAGTCTTTGGCGCCGATTCTGTAAGTCTTTTGAAACTGTTGTTTGATTAATTGAAATAGTGAGACTACTATAGGTAGTAACTGTATTGAAATACACTATTTAGGGTAAACTAAGACTGTAGTAAGACTACGATCCGCGAAAAGAAACTTTGAATTATTGATATTGTTTTCCATAAAATACCCGTTAATAGACACTAGAACTGTAACCTGATGCATAAAATTGTTAATACAGATAAAATGTAATTTGATAATGAGCACAAGAGGTACTCGTGGAAGGGTTACAAGAGGTCGCGGCGGAGGCCGTGGAGGTGTTCGAGCTGGGTCTTCGTCATCTGGCCACAGGCCTAACGTTGAAGCTAGAAAGACATAGACTTCACTTGTGACTGAGACTGGGCCTCATGATCACTGTCCCAAGCTATGTTACGGATTCTGGATAGGGTCACTGGGCCCAATACTGGTATTATGGGCTATGGATCAGTTACAGAATGACTCTAGTACAATGGAGCTGAGATTTTTAGGGGAATTGCTAAAGTTGCCCCTAATGTGGCTGAATATTGGATTAAGGCCACGAAAAGGATCATGGATGATCTCGACTGTACCCCCGAGTAGAAACTAAAGGGTACAGTATCACTGCTGAGAGATGAGGCTTACCAGTGCTGGCTTACAGTTAAAGAGGGCACTCAACCCGATCGGTTGACTTGGGAATTTTTCAAGACTGTGTTCCAGGGAAAATATGTGGGCACTAGTTATGTGGATGCCCAGAGGAGGGAGTTTCTAAACCTGGCACAAAGGGATAAATCAGTGGCCGAATATAAAACTGAATTTTTGTGACTTAGCTGCTATTTGCGTGGGATAGTGGCAACTAAGTACGAGCGGTGTGTCTATTTTGAGGATGGCCTCAGGGATAGCCTAAGGGTTTTGATAGCCTCACAGAGGGAGCGAGATTTTGCTACTTTAGTGGATAAGGCGAAGATCGTCGAGGATGTAAAGTGCACTGAGCACCAAAATCTTGAGAAGGATAGAGGCAGGAATAAGAGGGATTCGGAGCCCTCAGGTTCATTTTTGCGGCCTAAGAAAAAGGCCAGAGTTGTTGGGCCAGTCAGAGTTTGGGCCCCTGTTGCTGCTACTAGACCACAGCCCTGTACGGATTGTGGGAGACGCCATCAGGACGAGTGCTAGAAAAAGATTGGGGCATGTCTAAGATGCGGATCATTGGAGCATCGTATAAGAGATTATCCACGTAGGCTTGATCAGATGCAAGCTACTGGTATGGGTACTGTACAACTGCTGAGAGGTGTTCAGCAGCCACCGAGAGGCCGTGGTCAGGCTAGAGGTGGTAATGGTATGGGCCGTGGTCAGAGAGCAGCGGGTAAAGGTGCTGGTCACACTAAGGTGAGGCAGCCAACTCTGGTTTATGCTGCACGTCGCCGAGAGGATGAAGATGCTCTAGACGTTATCACAAGTACGTTCTTCATTTATAATGTACCTTATACTACACTGATAGATATAGGATCTACTTATTCCTATATAGCTTGTAATGTGTCTGAGACATTGGATATCTTTGTTGATGGTACTGCAAGTGAGGTTATTGTGTTGAGTCCATTGGGGCAGTCTGTAAGGGTAGATAAACGGTTCAGAGATGTGCCTTTGGAGGTTCAAGGAGTTATCTTTTTGGCAGATTTGATGGAACTTCCTTTTAGAGAATTCAACTTAATTATGGGAATGGACTGGCTGGTTAAGCATCGTGTGAGCTTGGACTGTGCTACTAAGCGGATGGTAGTGAGAACTGTGGAGGGTGACGAGGTAGTTGTAATTGGGGAGTGTCGAAACTACTTGTCAAATGTGATATCTGTATTAAAGGCTGAGAAATTGGTTCGTAAGGCTTATGAGGCTTATCTAGCCTACATCGGTGTTTCAGATTCTGAGGTTTCTTTTGTTAAGGATATCAAAACAATAAAAGATTTTTTGGATGTTTTTCCTGATGAGCTGCCTAGGTTACCTCCAAACCGTAAAGTTGAGTTTGGGATTGAGCTCTTGCCTGGTACAGCTCCGGTGTCAATCACCCCTTATAAAATGGCACCGAAGGAGCTTATGAAGCTTAAGGCTCAGATTCAAGACTTATTAGATCGAAGGTTCATCCGACCTAGTGTGTCTCCATAGAAAGTACTGGTTTTGCTTGTAAAAAAGAAGGATGGATCCATGCGCATGTGCATCGATTACCGGCAATTGAATAAATTGACTGTTAAGAATAAGTACCCCCTACCAAGGATTGATGATCTGTTCGACCAGTTTCGTGGAGCTTCGGCTTTCTCTAAGATTGATATCCGATCAGGGTACTATCAACTGAGGGTTAAAGAGACTGATGTTTATAAGACATCGTTTAGAACTCGTTATGGTCATTACGAGTTCCTAGTGATGCCTTTGGATTGACGAATGCACCGGCAGCTTTTATGGATCTGATGAACTGAGTGTTCTAGCCCTATCTAGATTGGTTCGTAGTGGTTTTTATTGATGACATTCTGGTGTATTCGAGAACTGAAGATGAACATGACGCACATCTCCGAGTGGTTCTACAGATTCTGAGGGAGAAATAATTGTACGCCAAGTTCGGTAACTGTGAATTCTAGTTGCGAGAGGTAGCATTTCTAGGCCATGTGGTATCTGCTGAAGGGATTAGGGTGGATCCTCGAAAAATTGAGATTGTTCTGGATTGGAAGCCGCCTAAGACTGTATCGAAAATTCATAGTTTTTTGGGACTGTCAGGGTATTACCGGTGATTTGTTGAAGGGTTTTCATTGATTGCTGTGCCTTTGACGAAGTTGTTGCGTAAGGGTGTGTTGTTTTACTGGACTGATGCATAGCAAGAAAGTTTTGAGAATCTTAAGAAAGTTCTAACTGAGGCCCCTGTCTTAATACAACCAGAGATTTGGAAAGAGTTCACTGTATACAGCGATGAATCACTTCTTGGGTTGGGATGTGTGTTGATACAAGAGGGTAAGGTAGTAGCCTATGCATCTCGTCAGCTTAAGACTCATGAGAAGAATTATCCAATGCATGACTTGGAGTTGGCCGTAATGGTATTCGCATTGAAAATTTAGAGGCATTATCTGTATGGTGAGAAGTGTATCATTTACACTGATCATAAGAGCCTCAAGTACCTCCTCACTTAGAAAGAGCTAAATCTTAGGCAGTGTAAATGGATCAGGCTGCTTAAGGATTATGACTATTCGATTGAATACCATCCTGGTAAGGCCAATGTGGTGGCCGACGCACTGAGCCATAGGGCAATGACTGATCTGAGGGCAATGTTGGCTCATCTCAGCTTGTTTCATGATGATAGTATATTGGCCGAACTTCAGGTTAAACCGACGTGGATTGAACAGATTAAGGGTAAATAGTTGGAATATAAGTCACTGGGTTCTCGATTCCGACAGATTGAGAGTGGTAGCACATCAGATTTTGGACTGAATAGTAAAGGGGTACTCTATTTCCGTGGGAGAATCTGTGTACCGAAGGATACTAATTTGAGGAAGTCTATACTGTGAGAGGCACAGAGTAGTCCCTATGCTATGCATCCTGGCAGAAATAAAATGTACCGGGACCTTCTTAAGTTGTATTGGTGGCTAGGTCTTAAGCTTGAAGTTATTAATTTTGTGAGTAAATGTCTGACTTGCCAAAAAGTTAAGGCTGAATATCAATTACCTTAAGGGTTGCCTCAGCCAGTTAAGATTCCACTTTGGAAGTGAGAGAGAGTGACTATGGAATTTGTTAGTGAGTGACTATGGAATTTGTTAGTGGGCTGCCCTTAACGCCTGCTAAAAAGGATTCAGTATGGGTCATCATGGATCGGTTGACCAAATCTGCCCATTTCATACCAGTTCTACTGATTATTCTTTGCAGAAGCTAGCTAAACTATATGTGGCCGAGATAGTGAGACTATATGGAGTACTGGTTTCTAAAATATTTGATAGAGATCCTCACTTCACGTCTCGGTTCTGGAAGAAGTTACACGAGGCTTTAGGTACAAGGTTAGACTTTAGTACTGCATTCCATCCTCAGACAGATGGTCAGTCAGAGAGGGTGATTCAGATACTGGAGGACATGTTAAGAAGTAGTGTGATAGATTTCTGAGGCTGTTGGGAAGACTACTTGCCGTTAGCAGAGTTTGTGTATAACAATAGCTATCAGTCTAGCATACAGATGGCACCTTACAAGGCATTATATGGTCATAGGTGTCGTACTTATTCATGTTGGACTGAGTTAGGTGAGCGGCATGTTCTGGGTTCGGAATTAGTTTCTAATATTGAGGATAAAGTTAGACTAATTCAGGATCGATTGAAAGCGGCATCTGACAGACAGAAGTCGTATGCGGATTTGAAGCGTAAGGAGATTGAGTATTCTGTGGGAGACTCTATTTTTCTCAAGGTCTCGCCATGGAAGAATGTACTGAGGTTTGGATGGAAGGGCAAGTTGAACCCTAGGTTTATTAGGCTTTACCGCATACTGAAACGTATGGGACCGATTGCATATCAGTTGGAGTTACCTTCAGAATTAGACTAGATTCACGATGTGTTTCACGTCTCTATGCTAAGGTGCTATCGTTTTGATCCCACACATGTTATTTCTGTTGAAGAGGTTGAGGTTAAACTAGATCTGACTTTTGAGGAAGAACCGATTCAGATATTAGAGCGTGATGTGAAGGTTCTAAGGAAGAAGTCTATCCCATTGGTGAAGGTTCTTTGGCGTAATCACAGTTCTAAGGAGGCCAAAATTTTCTTTTAGGGGGTAAAGTTGTAACACCCAAAAATCTAAGTATTTATTTTTGTATGTTCGTGTCACACATATGCATGTCTACTCCAGTGGTTAAGTGTCCTGGGAGGAGTGTGAGAAGTCTTTGGTTCAAGCTTTAGCTTGTGCAAAAATTTTGTTTCCTACTTGAATAAACCCTGTCTCTAGTCAGTAGGCTTTTAAATAAATGTTGTTAAAACATGACAGAATGGGCTTGTTGGTCTAGGGGATAAGCGGCATGTTGTTATTGCTTGGGGACTGAGGTTCGAATCCTGTTGGTGCAAGGGAGTGTTTATTTTGCTGCTATGACGTGGGAGTGTTGTGGTTTGACTGAAACACTGAAGTGTTTGAATGGATTTTGAATTGAGTGGTTGAGAGGGGAGTGCATGGCATGGAGGAATTGTAAGAGGAAAATATGGGGATTTGAAGTTGGGGAAGTGTTGTGCCGAAATTGAACTCTGGCATTCAGAATTAGGCTTTGGTTGGTATTGCTCCCCATTTCAGTTGCTGTGAACTTTCTTATTGCTCTCTCCTCATTTTCAGTTTCTGACATTGCTTTCAGGTTCTCTTCATTCTTTGTTTTGGGCAGCCGAATTTTGCTATTGACCATTCAGGTACTTTTCGTGTGGGTTTTGCTCTTCATCACTGCCCTACTAACTGATTTTCTCTTTTCCCTTTACTTCCTTAATAATCATCCTTTCCCTTGTTCTTTTTTGTTTTGGCCGAATACACTCCTTTCCCCTCTCTCAAACTCTTTCGGTTTTTAGCCTTGGTTTTTGATCGATTCTTTCTTTCTTCTCCCTTTCTCTCAATTGACTTCCTCTTTGATCGACTACATCTTCTTCCCTCTCTTCTCATCTGGATACTTTGGTCGAATTCTGCATCTCTCCCTATCTCTATTTTGTTTCGGTTTTTGTAATTGTTCTTTGAATAATCGGTGGGTGCTTGGTTCTTCTTTATTTTCTCTCTCTTTCTCTCTGTGTAGTAATATTACTTCTAACTTCTTCCTTTGCTGCCGTTTATGGCTAGGGACGTGTTGGTGCTAGCCTTGCCTCCGTCGTGTAGGTATTCTTTTTAGGGATAGTAGGCCGATTGCTTCCCTTCTCTATAATCGATTTTGCGATTTTGGTAACTGTTATATGTTGGTTCAAACTGTTTATACGAATAATATTGATTAAGTTTAATAGGTTTCGGTTGGAGTGCAAGTGATCTATAAAGGGCCAGTAATCAATCTTCTTCAATGATTGAAGTGTGCGGAGTTTCAATTGTTTGATCAAGGCAAGTGTTAAGTTATAGCTTGGTTAAGTGTTATTAAAGGGATTGTTAATCCTATTAATGGTGTATCGTGTTTGATATAGGTTTGGGGTACTCTTGAGCTAGACGCGCATTTTCACAAACAAGGTGTGTAAACACTGCCTAAATCGTAAATCGGCAAAAGTCGAAATAAGTGACCGACGACACTACACGGGTGTATGCTTCCTTGTGTGGTAGTCCGTATGCCTAAGCATGGACGTATGACTGTTGAGGCCAGCCATGAGCGATTTCATGGGCCGAGGCTGTATTGGGCCATTTTGGGCCGAACTAGGCTATGTGGGCCCACGGGCATGTGGGCTCCACATGGGTAAACCACACGAACATGTGGGGGACATTAGGCCAGGTTCTGTAATCCACACGGCCGAGGCCATTTCTGGGCTATATGGGCCCATATGGGCTGCAATATGGGTCGTGGGCCCGCTTTCACTGTTTGACTGTCAAGGTTGCACAGGTTGTTTGAGACGACTTTAGACCTACTGTTGGGTCGATAAGATTACCTAGAACCCCTGTTTGATAAAATGACTATTATGCCCTTGTATGGTAAACTTACTGTTATGCCCTTATGAGATGTACGACTAGATTTGAGCATGCCACTATATACATATTGATTGCACGTATGATATTATGACACGACATGACATGATGTATGATATATTGCATGGGGATGGGTTTATTATGATAGGAGGAAGTGTACTGTACTGGCAGCTTTGCTGCAAATACTGTTTAGTGCCACAACCAGTGTTATTTTGGAGTGTAGGGTTGGACGTAGATGGAGTACAGAGGCTGGTTGGGTAGGATTTATTGATTGCATATTTGTAATGTACTGTCACTGAGATGGGCTTAGACCCACAGTGATACTGATACTGATACTGTAGTGGGATAAGGCCATAACAGAAACTGAATCATTACTGAACCGGGCTTAAGCCCAGACTGTGTGTGCTCACTGATTGGTTATTTGATATGGGATTACACACTGAGTTTTCATAACTCACCCATCTGTTTATTTGTACAGGTAATCCCCAGGCTTAGGCAGGTCGATGCTGCGAGGGACTCGAAGGTGGCCACACAGCCGCACACGCTTTCTTATTTGTCTTTTAATTTATAAGTAATTTAGTTTGGGTATTTTAATTGTAATAAGGCCTTTTTAAATTTTTAATCTTTAATTTGTGGTTTTTTTTATTCTGAATTATATCTGTTAGCATTAGGACGTGGGTTTTCAAAAAGATAAATGCTTTTCAAAACACCACGTTTACGCAACAAGTTTTAAAAGCTTCTGCAAGAAACAATGCTTTAAAGTTAATAAAAATTTAATATGTTTAACCTTTCGACAACCGACGTACATTTTGGAAAAATAAATGACATATTATAAAATTATCATTAAGAACCATGACAAAGGTAAATATGGAAATGGGTTTTTCGACGATGTCACCTTTTGCAAAAAACACTTCAATGTGACATCGCCAGATTCGGCCATAATGTCTAGGCCGGGTTTAGGGTGTTACAAGTATTCTCAATTTATGGGGTCAACTTGCGTACCTCTAATGAAAAACTAGCACCAACGATATGTTTCCTCTCTTAGCGAGGATATAGTGCTCTTCAACTTCTGCTCCAGAGTATAGTCTAAATCCTTTACAATTCTCTCCATTGACTCCATCCAATACTCAGGCACAGTTGGATTTGTTCCAGCAACGCCTTTAAACATTTTTATCCCATTCGTTCAGAGCTTTTCCACAGCGGATTCTTGGCTTTCCGATACAGTTTAGGCTCTAGCAACCTTTTGGAAAACCCTCAACATCACCTGGGTCATCATGTCATCACCGTTTTCGTTCTCAACATAGTCCGCATCTGGTATTGGGTTTTCTCCCTGGACAATGGGTAACTCTATAGGTGCAGCCCTACGTGGCCTACCCTTACCATGTCTGCTATGGGTGTTCATAGTGATCTTTCGAAAGTTTTAAATCTAAAGTATATCTACAATTTTCAAACAAAAGTTGAAGCATTATTTATCCTCCTAAATGGTCACAATATAAAGATTACAATTTATCTAAATTTTTAAGAGTAATCTTAGGTTTAGTTCCCTACAAAAAAATAAAATATTCAAAAATCTTATGGCATGGTTTTTCCCAAAATACCCCTTTTTGATGCAGCATGGAAACATATTTTAAAATTTCACGGTGCAAATTTAGAAAAACTAGGCACTGATGCCACCAAATGTAATGTCCCCAACCTGGCCTAGATGTTAGACTTGAATTCGGAAGATTACATTAGCCACCAAAATGGCCTAGTAAGCTATCGAAGTTTTGAAAAAAAATATTTTTAAACATTTGTTTAGCTTTAGAAGAAAATTTAGTTTATTCTCTATTTATTTATTACTCAAAATTTTATTATTGTTTAGTATGTGAATTATTGATGTGTGTCTTCTTGTGTTGTGTACATGTGTATTCACTAGCTTTCCTGAACTCATATCTTTACTTTCTTCTCCCTTCACGATAAGTAGTGCGCAGGATAACGAGGAGGGTAGCAGTTTAATGATCCATCGCACAAACTTTCTTTCTACAGTATATGCACCAAGCTTATAAAACCCCAAGAAGGGAATGTGGGACATTTCCAGGCTAGAAACTTGGAATAGGACTTAGATAATTTTAGACAATTTGAAAATAATTTTTTAGAGGGTTGTAATTGGATTTTTTGGACTATTTTAAATTTAGGGATTTTTTAATCTTTGTGTTTGCTTGTTTGGTTGAATTTGTTGTTTGAATTATATGATACTACCAATATGAACTAACGAGACATTTTGCAATAGTAGAGCTTGCCGAAATCTAGGAATGCCTTATTCCGCTTATTATATGACTTATAATTTGTTTTAGAAAAGTATGCTCTTAGGAGTAAATGCTTGTATGAAATATTTTGTATATGTATGGTGAGTATGGATGGTTGGAATGATTTGTGGTAGTTTTTTGGAGAATCACCTCGGTGGCTAATGTGTCGCTCGAAATTCGGGTCAGACCGTCTCGACCGAGTTTGGGGTGTCATATATCTTTACTCGACTAATCCAAATTCGAGCCCGATTTAATTTTTTTTACCATAAAAGGTCTTATTAGTCTAAGAACTTGATAACTTTTCTCAATTTAATCCTTAAATTTAGATTCCGTTAAAGTATACTAAAATGATATTACTAAATTCTGCTATGCCATCACCTGATTTTTAATTAATATTTTAATATATTTCTTGTATTTTTTAGATTTTAAAATTTTAGGTGATGGCGTCGTAAATTAAACGTGTTACATCATCCGAATCCAAGTTCATGACAAAATTTCCCAATTTTGTAAAAGGCGAATGTGGACCAAGATGAAAAAAAAAATTCATTTCATTGAGGACTATATATTGGTTTACCCAATCTTAGTAACCTTAATGAGAATATTGTAGCTTTGTTGATTGCAGGTTTTGTTAGATTATCGTGTCTATAATTCAGAAACATGAATTGCACGAGAAACCTTATCATAATAGGATTATCACTCTTCTTAGGGATTTCCATCCCTCAATTCTTCAACCAATATTGGAACCCATCCCATCATGGCCTTGCTCACACCGATGCAGCTTGAGTAAGTGTTTTTATTTATTTTTTTTAAACTTCAATCCCATAGTCTTCAATGATAAAAGAGGGTAAAACAAAGTGAATGATTTTTGCAGTGTTAAATATGACTCCTATTTTTAGTCAAATTTAAGAAATAATCTTCTAGTTAAACTCTGTTGATTTGTTTCAATTAAACTCTAATTAGTCTAGATTATTTTATTATTATTTGACCTATGAATTTAGCCTATAAATAGGCTCTTTTACAACCTTAGAAAAACACCATTAGAGATTAGAACTCATAACACATTTAGAGAATTTTGTGTTTACGTTTTGAGGATTCTTTGTTTTCGAGTTTTCGAGGTTTAGTTTTTTATCTCCATCTTTTAAACTCTTCGTTCTTTTGCCATTATAGTAAAATTATCTTTTCCCGTGGTTTTTTATCCTCTTTGGAGGGGTTTTTCCACGTTAAATTTGTGTGTTCAATTTCTCAATTTATTTTGCTATTTTTTCTTGTTCGTTGCTTAATCAAGTTGATCCTAACAAGTGATATCAGAGCTAATTCAATTTTCATAGTTCAGCCCATTTAGAGATGGCAGCAACAAGATTTGAAATTGAGAAGTTCGATGGTGAGACAAATTTCAATCTGTGGCAAGTTAGGATGATAGCAATTCTAGTTCAATCCAGCTTGAAAAAGGTTGTTACCGAGAAAAAGCTTGAGAATCTGAATAAAACAGAATGGGAAGTGCTTAATGAAAAGGCTTTGTCTACAATCCAATTGTGCCTCGTGAATAAGGTATTGCAGGAGGTATTGATAGAGAAAACCTTATCCGTCTTGTGGAAAAGGTTAGAAACTCTTTATGCGAGTAAGTCTCTAGCTAACCATTTAGTGTTGAAACAACATCTATTTACGTTTTGCATGAACGAAGGTGAGCTTCTTATATATCACATCAATCAATTCATTACTCTTTTAAATGATTTAAAGAACGTTAAGGTTTATATTGATGATGAAGATCAAGCTATGCTATTATTGTGCTCTTTACCCCCTTTATACAAGTATTTCAGGGAGACCCTGATTTATGGCAGAGACAAACTCTCGTTCGAAGATGTGAAAGGTAATTTGTTGAGTAGAAACAAACTCGACAATGAGTTTCATTTGAATAGCAAGACAGATAGGCAAGCTTCCATTTTGGTAGCATCAAAGAAACGAGACAAAAGGTGTCACTATTGTAAAAAGTTAGGTCACGTCAAAGCAGATTGTTATAATCTATGAAATAAAAGAGCTGCTGAGAGTAATAAGGAAGATGTAGCTGGTGCTAATTTGGCCAAAGAAAACGGTGATGATTTCTTATTAGTGTCAATGAACGATAACTCCATCTCACGTTCGAGTGGATCCTAGATTCGGGAAGTTCTTTCCGTATGTGTCCCAATAGAGAATGGTTCTTCACATATAGTTCTATTGAAGGTGGAGTTGTGCGCATGAGAAATGATTCAACTAGTAAGATAATTGGTATTCGTACTATTAAAATTAGGATACACGATGGGACGATTATGACACTCTCAGATGTCAGTTATGTACCTGATTTACAATAAAATCTCATCTCATTGAGTATTTTAGACTTGAAAGGATGCAAAATCAACATCAAGTCGAGCGGCATTAAAGTATCACGTGGAGCTCTCGTTTTGTAAAAAGGTAAAAGAACCGGCAGTCTTTATATTCTGGAAGGTTCTACAGTGAGTGGTGAAATTGGACGTCCCTCGTCCATTATGGAGTCAAAGTCAACTCGTTTGGAGTGGAGGCAACTTAGTCATAGGAGGGAAAAAGGTATGACCATTTCGTTAAAGAGATGTTCTCTTTTGGATGCAGGTTTTGAAAAGTTAGGGCACTGTGTTCGTGAAAATCAGACTCGAGTAAGTTTTGATTTGGTAGTGTACAAGTCGAAGGCTAGAAGTCTTCCAGTTTCTAAGCACAAATTCGAATCAGTTAATTCCCTACGTAGTTCAAGATAGGCTCATGGTGGACTTTGGAAAAGATGGCATAGTGGAAATATGAGTAAAGGTGGAGATTTTCTTAAATATGACTCCTATTTTCAGTTAAATTTAAGAAATAATCTTCTAGTTAAACTCTGTTTATTTGTTTCAATTAAACTCTTATTAGTCTAGATTATTTTATTATTATTTGACCTATGAATTTAGCCTATAAATAGGCTCTTTTACAACCTTAGAAAAAACACTCATTAGAGATTAAAACTCATAACACATTTAGAGAATTTTGTGTTTACGTTTTGAGGGTTATTTGCTTTCGGGTTTTCGGGGTTTAGTTTTTTATCTCCATCTTTTGTACTCTTCGTTCTTTTGCCATTATAGTAAAATTATCTTTACCCGTGGTTTTTTATCCTCTTTGGAGGGGTTTTTCCACGTTAAATTTGTGTGTTCAATATCTCAATTTATTTCGCTATTTTTTCTTATTCATTTCTTAATTGGGTCGATCCTAACATGCCATTCAATGCATTCATGAACACCATGTTCTCACTACCGATAATGGTGGGATTGACGGTGGCGGTGATCTTAGCCAATACGATAGAAGTGGAGGAATCGAATAAAGATAGAAGGATGCCATGGTGTGTTAAGTTTAAATCATTTAGAAGAGATAATAGGATTGAAGAATTTCACACTTTGCCTTTTAATCTTAATAGGTTTTTTCCACCAAACGAAATTTCCCAAAATTAGGCTTGCTAATTGCATATAATTTGCCCCTTTTTCCTTTGATAAATATAGATAGTAGGACATGACAAATCGTGTAACACCCCTTACCTGAGTCCGAAGTCGGGACTAGGCACGAGCCATTACTTGACTTGAACACATGCATACAATCATTTAGAGTTATAAAAACTCGATCAAATTTAAAACTTTTCAATCTTAATCTAGAATTTTTTACTATGGGCCTATGAGGCCTAAATCACATTTTAAAAACTTTAGAAAAAAATGTCACTTGAAACAGAGGCACACACTCGTGTGAAAGGGCGACACGCCCGTGTGGCCATTTTGACATGGCTGTGCTGATAGGAACCACACGGCCTAAGCACAAGGGGACACGCCCGCGCCCTAAATCCATGTGAATTTAATTCTAAATTCGAACCTACAGGGGTTTTCACACGACTGGGCACACGCTCGTGTCTATAGCCCGTGTCTATAGCCCGTGTCCCTTACACGACCATGACACGCCCGTGTGCAAAAACCTTGACATTTTGTTTCTAACGTCAGCAACCATTTAGGGGCACACGGCTAAGGCACACGCCTATGCCTAGAGGCCGTGTCCTCCAAGCGGCTACGACACATGGCTGTGTGTTTACTACCATGCATACTGACTTGAAATTTTAAGGTGGAGGGAACACACGGTCGAGCGACACACTCATGGGGCAGACCGTGTGTCACATACGACCTAGACACATACCCTTGTGTCTACCCATGTGGACAATATAAGGC
Source organism: Gossypium longicalyx (assembly GCA_025698465.1). Lineage (NCBI taxonomy): Eukaryota > Viridiplantae > Streptophyta > Magnoliopsida > Malvales > Malvaceae > Gossypium > Gossypium longicalyx. The sequence continues at coordinate 56,429,717 of CM046996.1, forward strand.
TATCTACCATGCCTTTTGCCACCCTGAAACACAATTTAACATCATTCATCATACCAAAGTCCAACATGACTTGATTTCTCAACCAAACAACCACAACTAAGGCCTATACACATTTCACATATGCTTAAGCAACCAATTTATGCATTTAGCTATCCATGCACTAAAATTCACATGTTCAACCATGACAACAATTTCACATTCATGAACAACCTTTTCATTTCATATATCAACTTTCAATATTAGCCATCATTCATGGCCTTATACAAAATGAGTCAAAATGTAAGGTAAGCCAACACATTTGGCTCCCAAACAATATGACACTAAATAAAAATAACAAGGTCCTATACATGCCATATTCAGATTGTTAAGACTAACTATACCAAGTGATTCAAATGATAGTGTGAACAAGGCCCCCGATGTTCTTTAATCCATGGACTAACTTGGCGGCACTACAAGGAAATGGAAAGGAAAAAGAGGTAAGCATAAATTTTAGTAAGTCGCGTGTAAATAATGAAATTACTACGAGTTATCCTAAGGGATTATACTCCCAACATATCTTAATTTGCACATTAAAGTGAGGATTCATAAATGCTACCTGCTCATATTCATTTCTCATCTATCACACAACGTTGATTTGTATTCACATTTCAGAATTCATGTAACATACACATAATCGTCATAGGCATAACTTACTCTCTTTCATTCCTTACAATTCATACAATGTAAATAGAGCTTGAATTTCATAATGCTCATTTAGGTACCTGTACCACTCACAACATGGTTATAAATCTTCTCATTTCGATATAAACCATAAATCTTCCGTTGAACCATTTGGAATACTACCAGATATTCAATAGCCCCAAACATGGGATAAGATGTCGACGTCATGTCCCAGACATGGTTTTACACTGGCTAGCACATCAAAGTCGATGCCATGTCCTAGACAGGTCTTACATTGACTTTCATATATCGATGCCGATGCCGTGTCCCAGACAGGTCTTACATTGACTTTCATATATCGAGGTTGATGTCGTGTCCTAGACAGGTCTTAGACTGGCTATCATCTAACGGTGATGATGCCATGTCCCAGAAAGGTCTTACACTGACACACAATAAGCTGACGCCATGTCTCAGACAAGTCTTACACTAGCTTGTATATCTCGAGGCCGATGCATATCCCAAACATGACTTACACTAGCTCTCGTCTAAATGCTGATTCATGTCCCAGACATTTCTTACACTGGCAAGTATATCTCGAGGCCGATGCATGTCCCAGACATGTCTTACACTAGCACACATATCACCCAATGTCATGGCACGATTATCCAAATCTATTCCAAATGTTCAACTGAAAGTCTTTATTGCATTAATTTCTCAACATGCGTACTCATATTCACAATCAAAACAATTTATGCAATATCAATTCAATCACACATCATAACAATATAGTTGCATTATTAACATAGAACTTACCTCGAATTACAAAGTGTAGGCGACTAGTCGATTTAATCTACTTGCTTGGCCTTCCCCCGGTCTAGGTTAGAATTTTGTATTTCTTGATCTAAAATAATAAAAATTCATTTATTTAATCACTAAATAAATTTAGACAATCAACAATTCAAGTTTTTGGCAAAATGACCATTTTGCCCCTAGACTTTCACAATTTGACCATTTTTCCACTAGGCACAAAAATTGATTTTTATCAAATTTCTTCATGTCTTAAGCCTAACCGAACCCTTTTTACTCTTATGGCAACCCAAAATTTCCATTATTTCACCATATTACTATCTATTTTACAATTACTACAAACTAGTCCTTTTTAAGTGTTTTTCATGAACACCACTTCACAAAAGTTGTTTATTAAACAACTAAGATTCATTTTCTTCCATAAAATTTCAGAAAATACCATAGATGCTCTCATGGTGAATCTCTAAACTTTCTACCTGTAACATCCCAAAATAGGGCCTAAACGGAATAGTGGTTGCGAAACCACGAATCTAAGATCAAAAAAATTATTCCGATTAAGTTTTAAGGTTTATTCATTGATTGAATAATTGTGTGAAAATTTCGTGAAGAAATTTTATGTATAAGTGCCTAATTTGATAATTAGGACTAAATTGTAAAATTAGCAAAATGTGTGTTCTAGATAATAAAGGGGATTTAATTGAAATGGGTTCTTAAAGTGGAGGTCCTTATTTAGTAATTAGACCATTATATTTAAGTTTGGAAAAAAATGGGCAAGAATAGGACAAATTTGAAAGAAAAGCCTTTAAGGGCATTTTGGTCACAAATTTGAAAGAAAAGTCTTTAAGGGCATTTTGGTCATTTAGTAATTAAAAGAATTAAAAAGGGAAAATAAAGCCAAAATTGGTCCATCTTCTTCATGGAGGCCGAATATAGCTTGGGGGAAGCCCTGGTTAGGGTTTCCAAGCTTTCCAAGCTCAATAGTAAGTCTGTTCTAGCCTCGTTTTTAATTTTTTTACGTTTCTGGAGTCCCGGTAACTTGATTTAGCTTATTCTAGCAATAATTCATGCTAGGGTTCATATTTGGAAAAATAACCATAGGTTAAATGTGTTTATTTATATGTTTTATGGTAGAATATGAAGCTTGAAATTATGTTAAACAACTTTTGCTAAGCGATTTTAAGTGAAAACGAGTAAAACGACACAATCGGTAAAAATACCTAATGTTCATAAGTACATGATAGAGTGGGAATTTGATGTTGCCATAGAAGGGAAAAATTTACAGAGTGTCACAAAACATAAGAAAAATGGATAAATTTTTATATCTGATCCTAGGGGCAAAATCGTAATTCTACAAAGGTTTAGGGGCAAAATTGTAATTTTTTCAAAGTTTGAGTTAGGGAATGTTTTGAATATTAAATTAATTAAATAAGTGAAATATGATGTTTTAGATCCTGAGAAGTGAGATTTGGACCTAGAACGGGAGAAAAACTGAAAATTAGGAAAGTTGGTAAAATGGTCGTTTTGGTATCGAGGTAAGTTCATATGTTTAATAAGCATTTAATTATGCATATTTGAATGATAAATTGATATTTTGGCCATAAATACTTTAGTATTGAGTTTCAGATATAATGATTAATGTTCGATAATAATTCGATATGGGTAAGAGAACTTGTATAATTTATATGTAAGACCATATTTTGTATTATGGCTTTGTATGATAACAAGAAAGTATTGACTAACATAGTTTGATGAAAATAAGTTAAGTTGATGATATGATGAGATTGAGAATGTAAGTATGTAAGTTGAGTAGCATTTTATTATTATGCAATTATTGTTATTAGTATTGTTATTATTTAGTTATGCGACTAACCTTGAGAATTTGAGCAAGTATGTTTCAGCTATGACTTGACAAGGCATTGATATCTCAAAGTCCATGGTTGTACCATGGAAATTAAGAAAGAATTGATAGAAAAGTCCATGTTCATAACATGACATTTAAGGAGGAATTGACAGTTAAGGATACCATGTAAAACCATGTCAAGACATGGTAGTGGTAAGGCAAGGATCCCGTGTAAGACCATGTCAAGACATGGCATTAAAGAGTTACTATAAGGCAAAGGTCCCACGTAAGAAAATGCCAAGGCATGGCATTGGTGAGTTCATAAGGCAAGGATACCACGTAAGACCATGTCAAGACATGGCAATGGTAAGTTTAAAAAGGAAAAGGTTCTCGAGTAATCCAAAGAGTAAGTCAAAGAAATGACAAGCTGAGAACATGAATAAAGAGTGCAGGTATGCATTTAAGGCTTATTCAATATTGAGATTGTAAGTAATTGAGATTATCAAGTATTAAGTAAGTGATGAGTTTTCAGTTATGCTTGTGACACTTTATGACATGATTGGTAATATGCCTATATTATGAAAGAGTACACATGTGTTAAGTGAGATGTTTCAGGTATGTAAGCAAGCTATTAAGTAAGGTGCCTTTTGTATTCTAAGCCTTTTACCGATGAGTAAGATGGGAAATTAAGAACTAAACATTATTTTAGCAAATTATGACAGCATAGTAGTAAGCTAAATTGATTGCTAATGCTTATTATTTTACATGTGAACTTACTAAGTTTTATAAGCTTACTTCTTTCACTTTCCCATGTTTTAGAGTACTTAAAAGCAAGCTCGGGTTGGAGGTCGTCAGAGATCACTTCACACTATCGACTATCAAGTCACCAAATGGGTATCTTCGTTTACAAACGTTCTAGTTTATGGCATGTATAGAGACTTAGCCATTTTGCATGTATGTCCTTATGATATGGCTAAATAATGGTATGTAAATATTTGATAATGATTAGCTATTGAAATGTCTAATGAAGAACATGTTTCGGTGCTATGTATGCCTAAATGGTAGTTAATACAAAGAAATCATGAAAAAGTGAAATTAGCATTAAAACAGTATTGAATAGCAGCAGTGATGTGATCTTGAAAAATCACCAAGAATAGTAGAAATGAAATTAGATGATGAATGAGATATAAAATTAAAGCTTACTGAGTCTATTTTCATATGAAAGAAACAGAGTAAGAAAAACAAGTGTATATTAATAGATATTTGAATTTTAGTGAGATAGGGTCAGAGCAATTTCTGAATCCCCTATTCTGACTTTTTAAATTCAAAAAAAATTATACAAAAAGACTTAGGATATAGTTTATATTTCTAGATTCCTTAGTGAATCTACTTTCAATAGAAAAAAAACGGCATGGTTATTTGAATTCTGTATAGGGAGAAAATTAATTCGTAGTGAGGAGAGGTCAGAGTAGTCGAACAGTGCAACAAGGGAAACTTTAACTAATAAACTGTACTAATTGGCTAGACCAAAAATTCTGGAAAAAAAATAGTAAGAAGATATATGAGTATAGTTTTAGGGAAAATTCACGAATTTAAATTTTGAGTTTTGTGACTCGAGTTATGATTTATTTAGTGGCTATGACGCAGGTGGGTAGTTTTATAAGGAATAATGAAATAAATTGTTTTAATTTGTCTAAGTATTCGGTTCCTAGTTTGGTCCCGAACCGTTTCAATTGCATGTTTTAGGGTATCGAGGGCCCTTTTTAGGGACAATTGAATGAATGTAAATAAATTAATTTTAAAAGCAAATTTTATGCCCCGAATTAGTAAGTTAAGTCAGGTAACGCCTCGTGCTCGACTCTGGTGACGGTCTCGGGTAAGGGGTGTTACACTACCATTTTGCAAGATAGTCCCCTAAATAGATAGCTCATGCAACAAGGGTTATAAAAGTACCAAAATCATAAAAAATAACCATTTAAATCACTTACTTGAGAGAGGAAAAGTGGCTGAAAGTTTCAAGCTTCCAAAACCCTTAGAATGGCTAAAAATTTCGGTGGTGAAGAAGGTGAAAAAAAGATGATATCATACTTTGTTTATTTTATTTCCTTTTTAGTCAAATAATCCACCAAATTTCACCTAACATTAAAAATTGTCTCATTTTTGTCTCTTTGACTGGCCAGCCTATATTTAAGGGCTTAATTGCACTTTAAAGACCCCCAGTTTTGGTTCTCTAGCTATTTAACACCTTTGGATATTAAAACAAAACTTTCGCCCTTTATGCGATTTAGTACTTTTTCGCAATTAGGCTCACAAACTCTAAAATTAATTCACCAATTTTTTCATACACTCAAATAATCATACTGTGACACCAAAATAATAATAAAAATAATTTCTCGATCTCAAATTTGTGGTCCTGAAACCACTGTTCCGACTAAGCACAAAATTGGGCTGCTACAATTCTCCACCTTAGGAATTTTCATCCCCGAAAATCTTACCAGTGAAATGGTTAGGCTATTGATCTCTAATTGTAATGTCCCTTACCCGTGTTCCACATCGAAACAGGGTACGAGACATTACCGGAAAATAACACATGCAATCATACAAAATTGTGACATAAATGGTTAGGCTATTGATCTCTAATTTATTTTTTAAACAATTTGATTTTCAAACTTAATCATGCATCACCATACCCTATAACTTGAACAATATTAGTCAATATCAATGGTCTTATACAAAGGGAGTTATTAAATATTGAAGACCAACATTTTAAGCCAAATTAATTATGGCATATAACATGTAACATCTCGAAATAGGGCCTAAATGGAATAGTGGTTGCGAAACCACAAATCTGAGATAGAAAGTTTATTTCGACTAATTTTTATGATTTACCGAGTGATTAGATGCATGTGTTAGAGTATTGATAAGAAATTTTATAGATTGCATGTTTAATTTGCCTATTAGGGCTTAGTTGCAGAAGTTGCTATAACAGCTCGATTTAGGGCCTAAACGGAACGATGGTTTTAGAACCACGAATTCAAAGTTGAAAATTTTATTCCTATTAAGTTTTAAGGTTTATTTATTGATTAAAATATTGTGTAAAAAAATCGTTATGTAATTTTACTGATAAAGTGCTTAATTGGACTTTTAGGACTAAATTGCAAAAGTTGCAAAATATGTGTTCTAATTCATAAGTAATTGATTGAAATGGGGGTTTAAAGATGAGGTCCTTAAATGGAATTAGACCATTATATTTCGTTTGGACAAAAATAGGCATAAATAGGACAAAATTTTAAAGAAAGGCCTTAAGGGCATTTTAGTCATTTAGTAATTAAAAGAAATAAAAAGGGAAAATAAGGCCAAAATTAACTCAGTTTTTTCATGGAGGCCGAAATTAGCATGGGGGAAGCCATGGCTAGGGTTTTAAAGCTTTCCAAGCTCAATAGTAAGTCCGTTCTAGCCCCGTTTTTTAAGTTTTTTACTTTTTTGGAATCCCGGTAACTTGATTAAGCTTATTCTAGCAATAATTTAAGCTAGGGTTCATATTTGGAAAAATACCCAAAGGTGAAATTTGTTTATTTTGATGTTTTATGGTAGAATATGAAGGCTGAAATTATGTTAAACAACTTTTGTTAAGCGGTTTTAAGCAAAAATGAGTAAAACGGCTTAATCGGTAAAAGTTGTTATTGTTCATAACTATGTGTTAGAGTGAGAATTTGATGTTGCCATAGAAGAGAAAAATGATCAGCATGTCATAAAACATAAGAGCAAGGGATGAAGTTTAATTCCCGAGCCTAGGGGCAAAAGTGTAAATATGCAAAAGTTTAGGGGCAACATTGTAATTTTGCCAAAGTTTGAGTTAAGGACTGTTTCGAATATTAAATTAATTAAATAAGTAAAATATGATGTTTTAGATCCCAAAAAACGAGATTTGAACCTAGAATAGGAGAAAAATCGAAAATCGAGAAAGTTGGTAAAATGGTCGTTTTAGTATCGAGGTAAGTTCATATGTATAATAAGCATTAATTTATGCATGTTTCAATGTAAAATTGATATATTTACTATGATTGCCGAGGTGTTGAAAGTAAGTATAATTATGATGATTTAAATGTTCAATATTAATTCGACATGGAAATGAGAAAGTATGTAAGTTTGTATGTAAATAATACATTATCTTTATTATGTTTTTATATTTCAACATATTTTATGTATTGTAGCTGATTTTTGAATCATAATTGAATATTGGAAGCATGGAATCAAGTATTAGAAAGAGAGAGAAATCCCGGTTGAACCTTCGGAAAGATTGGATGATACAGATGGTATGTAGCTAGGTCACATGTATGGTGCTGAGCGCACATCATATGTACAAGAGAGTTACGAGACATTATGATGTAGCTAGGTCGCATGGGTGATACTATGTGTACACCATGTAGACAAGAGGGCTACGAGATATATGTAGCTAGGTCGCATGCGTGGTTCCAGATGAAGGACACCATGTAGACAAGAGAGCTACGAGATAAACTGGCTAGGTCACATGGGTGGTACTAAGTGCTCACCATGTGTACAAGAGAGCCAAATTTATATGTATAATCGAGCTAGGTCACATGAGTGGTGCTAAGTGAAGGCCACTATGTGTACAAGAGAGCTTCAATTTTAAAGGTGGGCTGTGTGCGATACCATCGCGTATCTGTTATTATTCTGAAGCGTTCAACTAGGAAATTGATTAAATGAAATTGAGTATGACTTTTTGATGATAAGTGTAAGTATATACGTGTGTAACTTATGAGCAATATGGTCGATATGTGATTGGAAATTAGAAAGATTGTTATGGGTAAGTGATGAATACAATTGAAGTGTGAAAGATCAAAATTGACAATAAAACTGTTATGGATAGTTGCAGTGACGTGAATCTAAAAATTTACCAAAAATAGTATAAATTGAATCAGAGACTGAATGAGATATCAAATTAAAGCTTAATGAGCCTATTTTTATATAACAGAAAAAGAGTAAGAAAAAGAAATTCTATATTATGAGATATTTATGTTTTTGAGAGACTGGTTCAGAATGACCATGTGATCCCCTATTCTGAATTGGAAAAATCATTAAAAATTGTAAAAAAATAATTATGGGATATAACTTATATGCTTGAAATACTTAATGAGTATAGTTTCAAATTAAATAAACTAGAACATGTTTTTAATTCTGTACGAGGAGAAAACGGATTCGTAGTGAAGAGTGGTCAGAACAGTTGAGCAGTGAAACATGGGTAACTTCAATGAATAAACTGTACTAATTTGCTAGACCAAAAAATTCTGAAAATTTTATGGTAAGAATATACGTGAATATAGTTTCAAGAAAAATTAACGGTTTGTAATTTGGAGTTCTGTAGCTCCATAAATAAATAATTTAGCTGCTGGTACTCTGCTAGACAACTTATTTTGAACCTGTTTATGATTGTAATAGTGAAAGTATGTGTGTGTTTGTGATGGTAATATTCTGGAAACATATTGTGACTTCATTTAAAGTATGATAATGTATTGTTTATTAATATTTACATACTTACTTACTAAGCTATAATGCTTACTCCCTTCCTTTCCTTTTTCCTATAGTGTGTCAGATGTTAACTCGAGTTGGAGGTCGCCGGAGGTTAAATCACACTATCAAACTATTGATCGATATATAAAGATTTTAAAGTATTTTTAAGTCTTTGGCATGTATGGAGACTCGTTTAATTGTTACTAAGTTGCTAGGAATTGACCTAAAATACTGACCTATGTTATTTGAAGGTCTCTATTGTATAAAGTCATTTAATGTAGATAGTTTTGATTATATTATTAATTAAATGATGCAATTTATGAATGTGCATGCTTGCCTATGTGTGTGGTTGAATTAAACCATGACATGGGCCGTGTAAGCTCTTTTAAAGGGACAGCTTGAATGTGTTTGAAAAAGTTTTAAATTAGAGTGAAATTATGAATCAGTTTTTATACGATGATTAGTGATTAAGTCCGATAATGCCTCATACCCTGTTCCGGCGTCGAACACGGGTAAGGGGTGTTACATAACAAAATAACCAAATCCTCTATATATGCCATAATCTCAAAATATTGTTTTCAAAATACCAAAAGAGTGTTGATAGTGTGAATGGATCTCTAACGATCTCCGAACCCCGAGCTAGCTTCGTGACACTATAAGACAAAGTAAAGAAAAGAGAGTAAGCATAAAACTTAGTAAGTAAGTACGTAAATAATAAACAATTTGTCAACATGATTCTCAAGGTCAAACAATCATAATTGTACAATTACTCATTTTCAGGTTAAGTTGTTTTCTTAAGTCACAGTCACTAAATTATTTATACCTGGAGCTACGGAACTCCAACTTAACATCCGTTAATTTTCCCAGAAACTAGACTCACATATATTTTTACCATAAATTTTTAGAATTTTTGGTTTAGCAAATTAGTACAGTTTATTCATTAAAATTACCCCTGTTTCACTATCTAACAGTTTCGACCTCTCTTCACTAAAAAATATTTATCTCCTAGTACAAATCAATTTCTCTTGAAAATAGACTCATTAATTATTTTAAGCATGCAAATTATGACCCATAATTTTATTTTAAAATTTTTAATGATTTTTCCAAATCAGAACAGGGGATTCCAAAATCATTCTGACCCTGTCTCAGAAAAATCCAATTATCACAAAATATGAATTTTTTTTTGCTTTCACCGTTTCTTTTATGAAAAAATAGACTCATTAAGATTTAATTTCGTATGTTATTCAACCTCTAGTTCAATTCATACCATTTTTGGTGATTTTTCAAAGTCACACAATTGCTGCTGTCCAAAACTATTTTATTACAAAATTTCACTTCTACATAATTTCACTTACTCCATTCTATCTTACTAAAAGATTCGCTCAATTATCGAGCACATTGCTCACAACTTTTCACATCGATATGCTTACACTTATTCATCACATAGTCATGTACTTATGTATTTTCACTTAGTAAATTTCCTGTTGAACTCATCGGAATAATAACAGATACCCGGCGACCTGTACATATACCACCCTTGTAACCGAAGCTCCCTGGTATGCATAGTAGCCTGTACTTAGTACTACACATGCTACCTATCAATCTGGTATATGTAGTATCTTGCACTTAGTACTACACACGTGACTTAACCATCTGATACACGTAGTAGCCTACACTTAGTACTACACACGTGATTGAAGTTAACGTGTACACAAAGTAGCCTGTACTTAGTACTACAGATGCGACCTATCAGTTTGGTACACGTAGTAGCCTAAACTTAGCACTACACACGTGACTTAACCATCTGATACACGTAGTAGCCTGCATTTAGTACTACACACGTGATCGAAGTTAACGGGTACGCATAGTAGCCTGCCTTTAGTACTACACATGCGACCTATCAATCTAGTACACGTAGTAGCCTGCACTTAGTACTATACACGTGACTTAACATCTGATACATGTAGTAGCCTGCACTTAGTACTACACACCTGATCTCACAACGAATCATTTGTATCTTTTCTATTCCAAAGGTTCAATCGGGAAATTCTTCACTTTTCAGCATTTTACTAACTTGTTCTTAGTCAATTCCGATTTATAATTTACATCAACTGACCATTCTATAGGCAACCACATCTCATATAATAACAAAATATAGTAACATAAAAAGAATCAAAATATTATTTACATACAAACTTACCTCGGTGTTAAATATAGAAATTTTATAATTTAGTCCACAATCTTTTCCTTTCCCTGATCAAGGTCAATTCCACATCTTTCTTGGTCTATAATAACACATTTGACTTATTAAAATGGTCACATTATTCAAATTAACCCAAAAACATCCTATGGCAAAATTTACAATTTTGCCCCTAAAGTTTCACAAAATTACGATTTTGCCTCTAGGTTTTGGGAAATAATTTTTATTCAATTTCCTTGTATTCCAAGCCTAGCAAAACCTTTTCATAACAATAGCAATCCACAATTTGCATTAAATCACACAGTTACATACATTTTACACTCTTTTACAAACTAGTCCTTTTATGCAATTCCATCAAAATCACTTAGTAAAAGTTGTTTATCACACTCCAAACATTCATATTCTTGCATAAAACATCAAAATACATGCATGTCATCCATGGTTAAAATTTTAAATATAAACCCTAGCTCAAAATATTGGTAGAAATAGGTAAACCGAGCTACGAAGATCTCAAAAATGTAAAGAACATTAAAAACGGGGCTAAGATGCACTTACTATTGAGCTTGAAAGTTGGAAAAACCCTAGCTATGGTACTCATGCAAGTTTCGGCCAAGATTGATGAAGATGAATAAAATTTTGTCTTGTTTTCCCATTTTATTCTTTTATTTACCAAATGACCAATTTGCCCTTCATTAAAAACTATGGTGTTTTATCCTTCTTTAGGTATTTTTGTCCAAACAAAGTATAATGGTCTAATTAATATCCAAGGACCTCCACTTTAAAAACCCATTACTCACAAGTACATAGTACCTTTGTGAACTAGAAAACACATTTTGCAACTTTTGCAATTTAATCCTAAATATCAAATTGGACCCTCTATCGATAAAATTTCTTAACGAAATTTTCACACAATCATGCATTCATACCATAAACCTTAGAATAATAATAAAATAAATTTTTCTACTTCAAATTTGTGGTTTCAAAACCACTATTCTGTTTAGACACTAAATCGAGCTGTTACAACTCTCCCCCATTTAAGGATTTTCGTCCCCAAAAATCTTATCGGTAAAGAGGTTTGGGTACTGTTTCCTCTTGGCTTCCTCTGGTTCCCACGTAGCCTCCTATACTCCATGCCTTTGCCACAATACTTTTACTAAGGCTATACTTTTATTTCTCAACTATTTAATTTCCCGATCCAAAATCTTATTCGGTTCCTCATCGTAGGTCATATCTGGTTGAATGTCAATCTCTATCAGAGGAATCACATGTGAAGGATCGGAGCGATAACGTCGCAGCATCGACACATGAAACACATTATGGATCTTTTCCAACTCTATCGGCAAAGCTAACCGATATGCCACTAGCACTGCTCTTTCAATAACCTCATACGGCCCAATAAAATGTGGACTCAACTTGCCTTTCTGGCAAAATCTGAGAACTTTCTTCCATGGAGACACTTTCAAAAATACTTTATCTCTGACCTGAAACTCAATCTCTTTTCTTTTCAAATCTGTATATGATTTCTATCTATCGGAAGTAGCTTTCAAACAATTTCGAATTACTTTCACTTTCTCTTTAGTTTCCTTAACCAAATCAACTCCGTGAATCTGTTTCTCACTAAGCTAGGTCCAATACAAAGTTGTTCGGCACTTGCGGCCATACAATGCCTCATAAGGTGCCATTTTTATACTCGACTGAAAACTGTTGTTGTAAGCAAATTCAACTAGTGGTAGGTATTTCTCCTAACTACTTTTGAATTCTAAAACACAACATCGAAGCATGTCTTTAAGAATTTGAATTAGCCTTTCGGATTAACCGTCAGTTTGCGGATGAAACGCAGTACCAAAATTTAATTTCGTACCCAAGACTTCTTGCAACTTTTTCCAAAACCTTGAAGTAAATCTCGGGTCTCTATCTAAAATAATAGACATAGTCACTCCATGCAATCTCACAATTTCAACAATATACAATTCAGCCAACTTATCAAGTGAGTAGTCGATACGTACTGGTATAAAGTGAGCTGATTTCGTCAATCTATCAACCACAACACGAATGACATCTTTCTTTTTCGGAGTCAAAGGCAAACCTATCACAAAATCCATCGTGATTTTGTCCCATTTCCACTCGGGAACCATCACTAGCTGAAGTAAACCCGAAGGCACTTGATGTTCAGCTTTCACTTGTTAACAGATCAAACACTTTGATACAAACTCAGAAATGTCTCTTTTCATACCCATCCACCAATATAATTTCTTCAAATCATTATACATTTTTATGTTGCCCGGATGAACTGACAAACTACCACTGTGTGCCTCATATAAAATCTTCTGAATCAAGTCAGTATCTTTCGGTACACAAACTCGATCATGGAACATTAAGCAATCATCTAGTCCGATTCGAAATTCTGAGTTACAACCCGATTTACATTGAGCTCACTTGGCTTGCAAATCACTATCATTCTTCTGAGCTTCACAAACTTGCTGAAGAAATAACGGCCTAGCCCTCAACTTGGCCAAAATCAAACCATAATCATACATAGCCAAACTTGTACTCATTGGTCTCAATGCAACTAAGGATTTTCTACTCAAGACATCTGTGACTACATTCGCTTTCCCCGAATGATAGTCAATCATTAGCTCATAATCTTTCAATAATTCGAGCCACCTCCGTTGTCGCAAATTCAAATCCCTTTGATTCATTAGATACTTCAAACTTTTGTAATTAGTAAAGATTCAATATTTCTCACTCTACAAATAATGACGCCAAATCTTCAAAGCAAAAACAATGGCGGCCAATTCCAAATCATGCGTCAGGTAATTCTTCTCGTGTTGTTTCAACTGTCTCGAGGCATAAGCTACCACTTTACCTTCTTGCATCAACACACAACAAAGACAAGTTAATGATGCATCACTATAGATCACAAACTCTTTACCAGACTAGGGTTGCACTAACACTGGTGCTTCTGTTAATCGCACTTTCAACTTCTCAAAACTTTGCTGACACTTTTTAGTCCAATCAAACTTAACACTCTTTTGCAGCAACTTAGTCATAGGATAGGCAATCATCAAGAATCCCTCGACAAAGCGTCGATAATATCCGGCTAAGCCTAAAAAGCTTCTAACCTCGGTTTCATTCTTTGGAGGTTCCCAATCAACAATCACCGAAACTTTGCTCGGATCAACCCGAATGCCATCACCCGAAACTAGATGTCCCAAAAATCCACCTTCATGAAGCCAAAATTCACTTTTACTGAATTTGGCGAATAATATCCTTTCTCTCAAAATCTGTAATACCGTTCTCAAGTGTTCGGAATGCTCAAACTTATCTTGAGAATAAATCAAAATGTCATCTATGAACACAACCATAAAATTATCCAAATATGGCCAAAAGATTCGGTTCATCAAATCCATAAAAATGGCCGGATCATTAGTTAAACTGAAAGGCATCACAAGAAATTAATAGTGTCCATACCTCGTTCTGAAAGCGATTTTTGGCATATCTGACTCTTTAACTCTCAACTGATAGTAACCGGATCTCAAATCTATCTTTGAAAACACTGTTGCCCCTTTCAACTGGTCGAACAAATCATCAATTCTCAGAAATAGATACTTGTTCTTTATAGTCACCTTGTTGAGCTGTCGGTAGTCAATACAAAGTCTCATAGATCCGTCTTTTTTCTTTACAAACAATACGGGAGCACCCCAGGGAGAGAAACTCGGTCTCACAAACCCCTTATCTGTTAACTCTCGCAACTAAGCCTTTAATTCTTTCAATTCAGTCGGAGCCATTCTATACAGAGAAATCGATGTAACATCCCGAATTAGGGCCTAGTCGGAACAGTTTTGAGACCACAAATCTGAAGTAGAAATAATTATTTTATGATTGTTGTAAGGTCTATGATATGTTTACATGCTTGTGTGAAAATTTCATGAGGAAATTTTATGTGAAAAGTGTCCAATTTGACTTTAGGGACTAAATTGAATAAATTGCAAAATATGAGTTCTAGAAGTTTTTAGTATGAAATTGAATTGAATTTTTAATTAGAGGGTCCTAAATAGAAATTTTTTCAATTTTTAAAATTTTGGACAAAAATGGGCTTGGATGGATAAAATTTCAAAGAAAGGCTAAAAGGGCATTTTGCTCATTTGGTCATTAAATGGACTAAAAGACAAAATATAAGCCAAATTTCTTGTTCATCTTCTACATATGGCCGAATATTGCATGGAAGAATACATGGTTATGGTTTTAAAGCTTCCAAGCTCAATAGTAAGTGCATTCAAGCCTGTTTTTAATTTTCTTTACATTTTTGAAATCCCGGTAACATGCTCTACTCATTTATACCATTATTTTGAGCTAGGGTTTGTGTTTAAAAATTTAACCATAAATGATATGCATGTATTTTGATTTTTAATGGTAGAATATGAAGGTTTGGTGTGTAATAAATGACTTTTGCTAATTGATTTTCGGTGAAAATGCTTAAAAGGACTAAATCGTAAAAGTTATAAAATTAGTCATAAAAGGGTGATCTAGTTGAAATTGAGGGCTGCCATAGTTATGAAAATGAATCGTCTAGGCTTGAAATGCAAGGAAATTGAATAAAAATCATTTTACGAGCTTTGGGGCAAAAGTGCAAATATGTGAAAGTTTAGGGGTCAAAATGCAAATTTGTAAAAATATAATTTTTGGACCCATATGAATAATGTGAGTAATTAATAAGTTATATTTGAAATTTTAGATCAAGAAAACAAGATTTGAGCTTAGAACGAGGTTGAACAAGGTTAAGCACAAACTCGAAATAAATAGTCGTACTCAAACCCGAGGTAAGTTCATATGTCAATGATAATGCAATGATATTATTGTTCATACTTGAAATTAAATTGATGTGTTAACATTGTGTGATGGATATTTATTTAGTTGATATGAAGATTATATATTGTAAGACATGCCTAAATATAATTATATGCAATACCATGTTTATTTCATTGAATAATGTCTAAATAAACATGGAAATGCATTGAGTTGGATGTACATTGCATGATCGACTATACATAATGAGGTACTTGATGAAAAGAGAAAATATTGATTAAATAAAAAGGGAAATTCGATGGATAAACCATGGCTTACATGACTTGAGATCCTGCATGTGTTGCAGAAAAAGATTTAGCCCAGACGGGTAATCTGTTGATCTCAATATAGAAAGGATCTATCCCGGATGGGTGTTCCTTGAGTGATCGAGCCTCTCGAAGAATATGTGTGCATTATGGATTTAGCCAAGACGGGTAATCTGATTAGGGTCTGAATTTAGCTTGGGCTGGTAATTCAGATCCAAGCTCATTAAGAGTGTTTGTATGACTTGAGATTTTTTAGGTGGGGCCGGATGAAATTTTAATTTTCTATAGTTTATATCTTTATAATTTGTAAAGGATTAAATCAAATTTTTATAATTTTAGGGGGCCAAAGTGCAATTTTACCTTTATTAATTTAAAATTTTTAAAAAATTTAAAGGGCCAAAAATATAATTTTATATTTTAGGGGGACCAGGGCCCATGCCAGCCCCCCTAGCTAAGCCCCTGCCTGGACTGGTAATCCCGACATCACTCTATGAGTTTATATTATGGGGATTTAGCCTGGATTGGTAATCCCACCATAAGATGTGAGGTTCACGGGAGTGCGTACTTGAGATGATCACTTGTATGACTTGATGGTAAATGGATTATCCATCGAGATTTTTGAGAAATTCAATGGGTATTATAATGAATAATGCGATAAAAGTCCCGAGATGGGTGTGGTGATAAAGATAAAGTTAATTGTTATGCTATGGATATGTACAGGTACGTACATTATACTCATAAGTGATACCTTATTGAAATGTGATAAATGATGAGTAAGCGGATTCATGCATATGTATGTGTATACATGATGAACAAGTGAAAGGATTTGAAAGATGAACCATCCTTATGCTTATGATTATGAATTATGTTGCTATATCATGTTAACTTACATTGTGCAATTGAATATGGGATTTATGAAATAATGTGCCTATGATCAAAGTGACAATGAATTTATGATAGCTATTGTGATTTTGCACCGAAACAGTGTTGAACAGCATTAGTAGCCAGATTTTGAAAAATCACCATAAATGGTGGATTTCGAAGTAGAGGCTGAATAATAATGAAATTAAATCTTAGTGAGTCTAGTTTCACATAAAGGAAACGGTGTAAGCAAAAGAATTTTTTATTATGAGATATTTGTATTCTTGTGAGACAGAGTTGGAGTGACTCTAGACTCCCCTGTCTTAACTTTGGAAATTCACTAGAAATTTTAAAAAAAATAACTATGAGTTAAAATTAATATTAATGAAATCATTAATGGGTCTATTTTTAAGAGAAAGAAATAGAAACATTATCCGAGTCTCGTACTATGATATATTTGATTTTTAGTAGATAAAGGTCGAAGCTGTCAGACAGTGAAACAGGGGAGAGTTTAAAGAATAAACTATACTTATTGGCTAGACCAAAAATTCTGGAAATTTTATGGTAAGAATATGTATGAGTCTAGTTTCAAGAAAAATTAACGGATCTTAATTTAGAGCCCTTTCGCACGAGTTATAAATAATTTATCGACTATGACTTGAGTAGACAGCTTGACCAGAAAATGAGTAAAAGTGTAATTATAGTTGTTCTACCTAAGAAAACATGTTATAATGCTTATTATTTTCATATGGAATTGCTAATCATAAAGCTTAATCATTTTTTCTAGTGTCCTCAGGTTAGCTCGGGGTTGGAGATTGTCAGAGGCAACCTCACACTATCAAGCTACCATCTTTGGAGTATTGTTGAAACTTAATTTCTTCAAGTGAGTGGCATGTATAGGGACTTAATTATTGACATGTGTTTTTATGTTTTGGCCAAGATGTTGGCTTATATTGATTCATTGTATATAGCCATGAGAAGTGGCTTATAATGATTTTGGCTTGTAAGCCTATTTATCCATGGTATATGTTAATGTCTTGTTATATGGTTATGTGATTATGCTTGTTCACTATGTATGAGAAGTATATGACACATGTACATGATGAATGCCCCAGGACCATTCGAGATGGTCGTGGCCATGGAGTGAATGTGTGGCATGGTAATAAGATGATAATGATTGAACATGGACATTTGTAGAATGTGTAGAGATTAAGTATTGGGTAATAAACATATGTATGACAACATGCAAATTATTTAATTGAATTTCACCAAAGATTGATTAAACATTAAATTGATGTTATAATTTGTGTCTATGATGTGTATAAGTATGGGGGAGAAATAAGGTCAACATAAGGCTTGGAAAATAGCCTAAGTGTTAGCTACATGGCCATGTGTCTCAACCGTGTGGACAGCATAGCCTAGTACACGGGCGTGTGGCCTGGCCATGTGGTATAAATTATTTTGTTGGTGGCATAAACAGAGAGTTACACGGGCTGAGGACACGGGCATGTCCCAAGCCACACGGGCGTGTGTGACCACACGGCCCCACCCACACGGGCGTGTAACTCTCCAAAGCTAGAAAATTGTTTAGTTGCCCAAAGATTTTCAAAAGTTCTTGGTTTAGTCCCGAACCACCCCGATGTATGATATAAACTTCGAAGGCCTGTATGAGGAACGATTTACATATGTTTGAAAGGTTTTAAATTTGGGTGAAATTTTGTGGCTTGGTATTGCATGTTTGTGAACGTTCAAGTCTGGTAATGCCTCGAACCCTATCCCGGTGTTGGATACGGGCAAAGGGTGTTACAATAGAAATCGATGCAGTCCTAGGCAACAAATCAATGGCAAACTCTATCTCCCTGATCGGAGGCAACCCAGGCAATTCTTCTAGAAATAAATTCAGGAATTCATAGACTACCAGCACTGATTTGAGCTTCGACTCTGACATCTCGATATTCAATACATATGCAAGATAAGCTTCACACCCCTTTCTCATGTATCTCTGAGCAGATATGTGTGAAATCACCATAGGCAATTCATTCGATTCATCTGTTTCAGCCCAAAGAATTTCACCATTTTCACATTTCAACTCAACGGTTTTCTGTCAACAATTTACCTTGGCATCATGTAATGTCAACCAATCCATACTCAGAATAACATCAAACTCATCAAATGGTAACAACATCAGGTTAGCTGGAAAACAGTGACCTTGAATCATCAAAGGACAATTCTTGCAAACCTTATTTACTAACACATATTTGCCTAAGGTGTTTGACACTTTAATAATTGACACTTTAATAATAAATTCAGTAAGCTCTACAGGCAAACTCTTACTAGATACTAAATTCTCACAAACATAGGAATAAGTAGATCCAAGACCAATCAATGCAATAACAGTAGTATCATAAAGAGAAAATGTACCAGTAATCACATTGGGAGATGACACCTCCTCACGAGCACGTATGGCATAAGCTCTAGCAGGTGCTCTAGCTTTTGATCTCTCAGTTGAATCCTTCATCACACTTTTACTACTTGCTCCACTTCTAGTATTTCTCGGAGGTCTACCTCTATTAGTAGTGCTAGTCTGTCTAACATTCTGAAATTTTTCTTCTTCAACCTTTTTTGGACAGTCCTTAATATAATGTTCTCGAGAACCACACCTGAAACAAGCTCGGCTAATCGCCCAACACTCACCTTGATGTTGCTTACCACAATGCTAACACTCAAGTCTATTAGGCCACACATTACCCACACTTGCCATTGAAGTAGCTTGAGCTTTAGAACCCGAATATGATATCCCACGGCCTCGGTGCGAATATCCAGCTAAAATCGTCAATTGAGGATTCATCTCTTTAGACTTCTTTGACTGAGATTGGTATGACTTACTCATTGGCCTCTTTCTTGCATCTCTAGCTTCAATCACAACTTTTCTCTTTTCTTTGTTCAGCTCTTTGGCTTTACCAGCTCGATCGACCAATACCACAAACTCTTTCAACTCTAAGATCCTAACTAATAGTTTGATGTCTTCTTTTAACCCATCCTCAAACCTCTTGAGCATAATAGCTTCGGTAGACACACACTCCTGGGCATACTTGCTAAGTCTAACAAAATCATGGTCATATTCTGCCACAGACATTTTACCTTGTTTCAACTCGAGAAACTCTTTCCGTTTTTGATTAATGAACCGCTGACTTATGTACTTCTTTCTGAATTCCTCTTGGAAGAAATCCCATGTAACCTTTTCTTTTAGAACCACGGATACCAGTGTCTTCCACCAATGATATGTTGAATCCCTCAGTAAAGATATAGCACATTTTAAACATTTTTCGGGAGTGCAAGAAAGCTCATCAAATACCTTGATAGAATTCTCAAGCCAAAACTCTGCTTTCTCGGGATCATCATCTATATTAGCCCTGAATTCTTCAGCCCCTTGCTTTCAAATTTTATCAATTGGAGGCTTGTTCAATCTTACCATTTCGGCACATTGAGGAACTACGGGAACTGATTGGGGAATAGGAGGGGGTGGAGGAGGTTGAGCATTCGGATTTGCTCGAACAAATTTTGTATACCAATTATTCATCATACAGAGAAAGGCTTCCCAAGCCCCATCTCCCTAATCAAATGTCTCAGGTCTACTCTCAGCTGGCGCGGTCCTTTGCGCCGGAGCCAGTGCATTACTTTCTACATTGTCAGCTACAGCTCGGTCGGGATCCATTTAGTATATGAAAACACAATTTAAATTGTCAGGAGTCATTACACTATCACAGTATATTTATGGCATGTATAGATAGACTTTCACACACGCTACGTAAATCCGAGAACTGACTAAACCATAGCTCTGATACTACTAAAATGTAACGTCCCTTACCTGTGTTCCACATTGAAATAGGGTACGAGACATTATCGGAAACAAACACATGCAATTGTACAAAACCGTGACATAATTTATTTTTTAAACAATTCGATTTTCAAACTTAATCATGCATCACCATACCCTATAACTTGAACAATATTAGTCAATATCAATGGTCTTATACAAATGGAGTTATTAAATATTGAAGACCAACATTTTAAGCCAAATTAATTATGATATATAACAAAATAACCAAGTCCTCTATACATGCCATAATCCCAAAATAATGTTTTCAAAATACCAAAAGAGTGTTGATAATGTGAATGGATCTCCAACGATCTCCGAACCTTGAGCTAGCTTCGTGACACTATAATACAAAGGAAAGAAAAGGGAATAAGCATAAATCTTAGTAAGGAAGTACGTAAATAATAAACAATTTGTCAACATGATTCTCAAGGTTAAACAATCATAATTGTACTGTAACGCCCCCACGCCCGAGACCGTCACCGGAGTCGAGTATGAGGTGTTACTAAACTTAATTTAACATTTTAAGAACTTTAGATTATTTGTTTCTACATTCAAAGCTTTTTAGCTACTTGCATTACAGTCACAAGAAAAATCATATCTCGAGTTACGAAACTCAAAATCAAGATCCGTAAATTTTCTCTGAATCTAGACTCATATGCCTATCTACTAATTTTTTTCTAGAATTTTTGGTTGGGCCAATTAGTACAGTTTATTAGTTAAAGTTACCCCTGTTTCAGGGCTTGACTGGTCTGACCTCTGTTTACTACGAACCACTTTTCTCTCTATATAAAATTCATATGAATATGAGGTTTATTTCTCCTGAAACTAGATTCAATAAGGATTCTGAGGATATAAAATAACCCACCTAATTATATCTGTACAATTTATGGTAAATTTATAAAGTTGGAACAATGGATTCAGAAACTGCTCTGACCCTGTTTCACTAAAATTCAAATATCTTCTAACATATAATTCTTTTACCAGTTTAGTTTGTTTCATGTGAAACTAGACATAATAAGCTTCAATTTGATATTTAATACATCACCAAATTCAATTTATATGATTTTTAGTAAATTTTCAAACTCACGTCAGTGTTGCTGTAATATTCTGTTTATGGCAAATTTCATCCTTTTTATGAATTTTCATGAACTAGGTAACTTATTAACTTTCCATAACATCAAACATATTCTAAACTAACCATTTCTATAATTTATCATTATCAAGCACTTCCTCAACCATTTCATCACCATACCATAAGATCATTTACACAAAATAAGTATTTTGCTATACATGCATACTTGAATTTACAAGCCATTTTACCGAAAAGTTCTTCCGGATAGTGTGATCGAGCTTCCACCAATCCCGACTCCTAAGCTGGCTTGTCCAAAACTAAAATGAGTAAGAAAGAGGGAGTAAGCATAAATGCGTAGTAAGTTCATATGCAAATAATAAGTAACATAACAAAGCAATCATACCAAACAACATTAGCATGGTATCACCAAAACATAAATCTCATTTCTAATCATCATTCATCATTTTACTACCTTATCGTTATTGTATCAATACTCAACCCGAGGGTTAAGTACATACCTGTCCAAGTATCCATTTCACATCACTTACCAATACGTCTCTTTTTTCATCTCAAGTATTCCTCCATTTGAGTAGAACTTTACCCGTTGAACTCATCGGAATATAATTCGGATACGTAGGAAGTTTGCACATAAGTGCCACATATGTAGCCAAGCTACCATGTAACCCGCCCATAAGCGAACTCGGACTCAACTCAACGAGCTCGGGCATTCGCATCCATAATGAACTCGGACTCAACTCAACGAGCTCGGATGCCTAGTTACATCTCACGAACTCGGACTCAACTCAACGAGTTCGAACATTCGCATCCATAAGTGAACTCCGGACTCAACTCAACGAGTTCGGATGCCCAAGTATCCCAGATGACATGTCACTTGTATCCTAATCTATTCCTAAGGTTCAAACGGGATTTTCCTTGAACACATATCCTTGACGTCTTCCGTAAAATGCCGTAACCAATACTCGGTAACAATTTATATTTTATTCAAAATAACCACAAAGCATTTATTTCATAATAAAAAAAATTCAGCATATCACATAATTGACATCAATGACTTAAAATAACAATTATGCTACATTATTTACATATGAACTTACCTTGGTACCAAAATACAAAGGTTTTGCAATTTAATCCACAATCTTTTCTTTTCCTCGATTGGAGTCGTTTCCACGTCTTTCTTGATCTAAAATAACACATTTAACTTATTTATCACTCACATTATCAAATTAACCCTTAATTCAAATTTTGACAAAATTACAATTTTACCCCTAAACTTTTGCATATTTACATTTTTGCCCCTAAGTTTGGGATTAAACTTTATTCCTTATTCTTATGTTTTACAACATGCTGATCACTTTTCCCTTCTATGGCAACATCAAATTCTCACTCTAACATGTACTTGTGACTATTAGGTATTTTTACCGATTAAGCCCTTTTACTCGTTTTTGCTTAAAATCGAGTAGTACAAGTTTTCTAACATAATTTAAAACCTCATATTCTATCATAAAACATCAAAATACACAAATTTCACCTATGGGTATTTTTCCAAATATAAACCCTAGGTTAAATTATTGCTAACATATAGCTAAATCGAGTTCACGGATCTCAAAAACGTAAAGAACTTGAAAACGGGGCTAGAATGGACTTACAATCGAGCTTGGAAGCTTGAAAAACCCTAGCCATGGTTTCTCCTTGCTATATTCGGCCATGGGGTTGAAGATGAGCAAAATTGGCTTTTAATTTTGTATTTTAATTCATTTTACCCCTAAATGACCAAAATGCCCTTACTACTAAACTTTCAAAAATTCCTTCCATGTCCTAATTTTGTCCATGAACTTCAAATTGGTCAAATTGCTATTTAAGACCTCCTAATTAATATTTCAAAGCAATTTCATACTAAAAACTTCTAGAATGCAAGTTTTGCAAATTATTCGATTTAGTCCCTAACTTCAAATTAAGCACTTTATGCATAAAATTTCTTCACGAAATTTTCACACAATCATGCAATCATATCATAAACCTCAAAATAATTCTAAAATAATTATTTCTATCTCGGATTTGTGGTCACGAAACCACTATTCCGATTAGGCCCTAATTCGGGATATTACATGTACAATTACTCATTTTCAGGTTAAGCTGTTTTCTTGAGTCACAGTCACTAAATTATTTATACCTGGAGCTACGAAACTCAAATTTTCCAAGAAAATAGACTCACATATATTCTTACCATAAAAGTTTTCAGAATTTTTAGTTTAGCCAATTAGTACAGTTTATTCATTAAAGTTACCCCTGTTTCACTGTTTGACAGTTCCAAACTCTCTTCACTAAAATTTATTTATCTCCTAGTACAGATCTCGGATGTTGTCCCCGTCAATTCCTCTTGAAAATAGACTCATTAAAGATTTTAAGCATGCAAATTATGACCAATAATTATTTTTGTACAATTTTTAATGATTTTCTCAAATCAGAATAGGTGATTCCAAAATCATTCTGACCCTGTCCCATAAAAATCCAATTATCATAGAATGTCAAATTCTTTTGCTTTCATCGTTTCTTTTATGAGAAACTAGACTCATTAATCTTTAATTTGATATCCTATTCATTCTCTAATTCAATTTCTACCATTTTTGGTGATTTTTCAAATTCACACAACTACTGCTGTCCAAAACTATTTTATTACAAAATTTCACTTTTACATAATTTCACTTACTACATTCTATCTTACCAAAAGATTAGCTCAACTATCGAGCACATTGCTCACAACTTTTCACATCGATATACCTGCACTTATTCATCACATAGTCATGTACTTATGTATTTTCACTTAGTAAATTTCCCGTTGAACTCATCGGGATAATAACAGATACCCGGTAGCCTAAACATATACCACCCTTGTAACCGAAGCTCTCTGGTACGCATAGTAGCCTGCACTTAGTACTACACATGTGACCTATCAATTTGGTACACGTAGTAGCTTGCACTTAGTACTACACACGTGACTTAACATCTGATACACGTAGTAGCTTGCACTTAGTACTACACACGTGATCTCACAATGAATCATTTGTATCTTTTCTATTCCGAAGGTTCAATCGGGAAATTTTTCACTTTTCAACATTTTACTAACTCGTTCTTAGTCAATTCTGATTCGTAGTTTACATCAATTGATCATTCTATAGGTAGCCACATCTCATATAATAACAAAAGATGATAACATAAAAAGAATTGAAATATTATTTAGATACAAACTTACCTCAGTGCAAAATATATAAATTTTGCAATTTAGTCCATAATCTTTTCCTTTCCCCGATCAAGTTCGATTCCACGTCTTTCTTGGTCTATAATAACACATTTGACTTATTAAAATTCTCACATTATTCAACTTAACCCAAAAACATCCTGTGGCAAAATTTACAATTTGCCTCTAAAGTTTCACAAAATTACAGTTTTGCCCCTAGGTTCAGGAAATAATTTTTATTCAATTTTCTTGTATTTCAGGCCTAGCCGAACCATTTTGATAACTATAGTAGTCCACAATTTGCATTAAATCACACACATACATTTTACACTTTTTTACAAACTAGTCCTTTTATGCAATTTCATCAAAATCACTTAGTAAAAGTTGTTTATCACACTCTAAACATTCATATTCTTCCATATGGTTAAAATTTTAAATATAAACCCTAGCTCAAAATATTGGTAGAAATAGGTAAACCAAGCTACGAAGATCTCAAAAATGTAAAGAACATTAAAAACGAGGCTAGGATGCACTTACTATTGAGCTTGAAAGTTGGCAAAACCCTAGCTATGGTACTCATGCAAGTTTCGGCCAAGCTTGATGAAGATGAATAAAATTTTGTCTTGTTTTCCCATTTTATTCTTTTATTTACCAAATGACCAATTTGCCCTTCATTAAAAACTATGGTGTTTTATCCTTCCTTGGGTATTTTTGTCCAAACAAAGTATAATGGTCTAATTACTATCCAAGGACCTCCACTTTAAAAATCCATTACTCACAAATACATAGTACCTTTGTGAACTAGAACACACATTTTGCAACTTTTGCAATTTAATCCTAAATATCAAATTGGACCCTCTATCGGTAAAATTTCTTAACGAAATTTTCACACCATCATGCATTCATAACATAGACCTTAGAATAGTAATAAAATAAATTTTTCTACTTCGAATTTGTGGTTTCAAAACCACTATTCAATTTAGACCCTAAATCGGGCTATTACACTCATAGTTTTCTCAGGTTGCCATGTGGCTTCCTCGACTCCATGTCGATGCCACAAAACTTTCACGAGTGTTATACTTTTATTTCTCAATTATTTGACCTCCCGAACCAAAATCTTACCCGACTTTTCGCCATAAGTCATATCTAGCTAAATCTCAACTTCTGTTGGCGCAATCACATACGAAGGGTCTAATCTATATCGACGTAACATGGACACATGAAACACGTCGTGAATCTTTTCCAATTCTGATGGCAAAGCCAATCAATAGGCAATAGGCCCTACCCTCTCAGTAACCTTATACGATCCTATGAAACGAGGACTCAAGTTGCCTTTTTTACCAAATCTGAGGACTTTCCTCCATGGGGATACTTTGAAAAACACCCTATCACCTACTTGAAACTCAATTTCCTTTCGTTTCATATCCACATAGGATTTCTATCTATCCGAAGCAGTTTTCAAATAGTCGCGAATCACCTTAACCTGCTCTTCAGTTTCCTTGACTAAGTCAACCCTGTGAATCTGGTTTTTCTTATGTTCAGTCCAATATAAAGGCGTCCGACACTTGCGTCCATATAAAGCCTTATAAAGCGCCATTTTCAAACTTGACTGATAACTATTGTTCTAGGCAAACTCTACCAGTGGTAAATACCTTTCCCAACTGCCTTGAAGCTCGAGAACACAACACCGCAACATATCTTCTAAAATTTGGATCACTCTTTCTAACTGACCGTCAGTTTACGGGTGAAATGCCGTGCTAAAATTTAGTTTTGTTTCTAATGCCTCTTGTAACTTTTTCCAAAATCGAGAGGTAAATCTCAGATCTCTATCTGAAATAATCAACAAGGGTACTCCATGAAGTCTTACGATCTCGAAAACATACAGTTCAACCAAGTTTTCAAAGGAATAGTCAGTATGCACCGGTATAAAATGTGCCAACTTGGTAAGCCTATTAATAACAACCCAAACGGAATCCTTTTTCTTAGGCGTCAAACGCAACCCTGATACAAAATCAATGGTTACAAGGTCCTATTTCCACTCGGGAACCATTACGGGTTGAAGCAAACCAGAAGGTACTTGGTGTTCAACCTTCACTTGCTGACAAACTAGACACTTAGAAACAAACTCAGAAATGTCGCTTTTCATTCTCGACCACTAGTACATTTTATTCAGGTCATTATACAATTTCACACTACCCGGATGGATAGACAAGCAACCATTATGTGCTTCTCATAGAATTCCCTGAATAAGTTCATTGTCCTTGTGTACACAAACCCTATCTTTGAACATTATACACCCATCGGTACCAATCCGAAAGTCTGATTCACCATCTGTCTTGCTCTGAGTCATCTTGGCTTGCAATTCTTTATCACCCTTCTGAGCTTCACAAATTTCTTGAAGGAACATAGGCCTTGTGCTTATTTCGGCTAGAATCGAACCATCATTAATCACGGTTAATTGAGTATTCATAGCCCTCAAGGCGAATAATGATTTTCTACCCAGAGCGTTGGTGACTACATTTGCTTTTCCTGGGTGGTAGTCAATTATCAACTCGTAGTCTTTTATCAACTCCAACCATCTCTGTTGCTGTAGGTTCAACTCCTTCTAAGTCATCAAATACTTGAGGCTTTTATGGTCTATGAACACTCAGCATTTCTCTTCATACAAATGGTGTCTCCATATTTTCAATGCGAAAACAATGGCGGCCAACTCTAAATCGTGCGCCAGGTAAATATTTTCATGTGGCTTTAGCTGTCTCGAGGCGTAAGCTATAACCTTACCTTCTTGCATGAGTACGCACCCCAATCCATTCAAGGAGGCGTCGCTATATACCACAAATTCCTTTCTCGGTTTCGGTTGCACTAAAACTGGGGCATCGATCAATAAAGCATTTAATGTCTCAAAACTCTGTTGGCATTTATCATTCCACTCAAACTTGACCTCTTTTTGTAGCAGTCTAATCATCGGAGTAGCTATCATCGAAAACCCTTTAGCAAACAATCTGTAGTAGCCAGCTAAGCCCAAAAAGCTTCTAATATCTGACACATTCCTTGGCAGTTTGCACTCAACAATAGCTGAGATCTTATTCAGGTCAACTCTAATTCCATCACTCGACACGATGTGTCCTAAGAATCCGACCTCTCAGAGCCAAAAAACACTTTTACTAAACTTGGTATACAGTTGTTTATCTCTTAAAGTCTACAAAACAGTTCTCAAGTGCTCCACATGATCACTCTCATCACGAGAATAAACTAATATATCATCAATAAAAACCACAACAAATTTATCCAAATACGGCCGAAAAATGTGGTTCATCAAGTCCATAAATACCGCAGGGGCATTTGTTAAACTAAAGGGCATAACAAGGAACTCATAGTTCCCATACCTCGTCCTAAATGCGATTTTCGGTACATCCATCCTGCTCCTTTACTCTGAGCTGGTAATAACTGGACCTTAAGTCTTTCTTGGAAAACACGATGGCTTATTTCAATTGGTCAAACAGATCATCTATCCTTCGCAATGGATACTTGTTCTTCATAGTCACCTTGTTGATCTATCTATAATCTAAACATAACCTCATTGACCTATCTTTCTTTTTCACAAAGAGTACCGGAGCACCCCACGGAGAATAGCTCAGTCTCACAAAACCCTTATCCGTTAACTCTTGTAGCTAAAATTTTAACTCCTTCAATTCTGTGGGTGCCATCCTATACGGAGCAATCGAGATGGGTGCCGTACCAGGGACTAACTAATTTCCAAATTCAACCTCCCTCACTGGAGGCAATCCGGGCAATTCCTCTGGAAATACATCTGTGAACTCACATACCACTAGTACTAACTCAATCTTCAATTCAGATGCTTGAGTATTTAACACAAAGGTGATGTAAGCTTCGCACCCTTTTCTTAAATATCTCTCTGCAGCCATAAACGATATCACTACAGGTAAATTATCCAATCCACCTGATTCAACTCGAAGAACATCCCTACTTCCACATTTCAACTTAATCACTTTTCGTCTACAATCCACTACAAAACCACGAGAAGTTAACCAATCCATCCCAAAGATTACATCAAATTCATTAAACAAAAATAACATCAAGTTAGCCAGAAAACAATAACCTCTGATTGTCAAAGGGCAAGTTCTACATACTTGGTCAACTAACAAATGTTTGCTTAACGGGTTGGACATTTTTACCACAAATTCAGTGGACTCGACTAGCATGTTCATACGGGGTATCAATTTCATACAAATATAAGAATGGGTAGACCCCAGATCAATCAAAGCAATGGCAGATATATCATGGATAGAAAAGGTACCCGTGATCACATCAGGAGATGCTACCTTCTCTCGCGCATGTATGGCATAAGTCCTTGTAGGCGCTCTACCCTCGAACCTCGCTGCAGGATCTCCGGATGCACCTCTACTACTAGCCCACTTTCTGAGTTCTTCTGTGGTTTACCCCTTTAAGGTGCATTACTCAATCTCACAACTTGCTCTCTACTTTTCTCGCCCATCTCGGGACAACTACAGATAAAATGATCAAGCTGCCCATATTTGAAATAGCCTCTTTCATTTCCTCGGCATTCACCAAAATGACGTCTACATTACTGAGGAGACTCTGGTCGATCCAAATGAGCACTACCAACACTCGCGATAGAAGTTGTTTGGCATTTTGTCAACAAATATTGCTTATTCTTACTCTTCTTCAAGAACCCCACTGACACATTCGATCGATTAGAAAACTCTCTCGATCTCTTGGATGAGGTCTGATGAGATTTCTCCATCTGTCTCTTCTTTGAGTCACAGGACCCAATGTCAGCTCGTCTCTTTTCTTTGGCCAATTCTTCAGCCTTGCAAGCTCTCTCAACAAGTACTACAAACTCCCTTAACTCTAAGATGCCAACTAATAGACGGATGTCTTCATTCAGACCATCTTCAAACCACTTGCACATGGTGGCTTCTGTTGATACGCACTCCTGCGCATATTTACTGAGCCTCACAAACTCGTGCTCGTACTCTATCACTGTCATACAGCCTTGCTTCAGTTTAAAGAATTCCTTCCTCTTCTGGTCTATAAACCTCTGGCTGATGTACTTTTTACGAAACTCCTCCAAGAAGAATTCCCAGGTCAGCCTCTCTCTCGATACAACTGACATAAGAGTATTCCACCATTGGTAGGCCGAGTCCTGTAAGAGTGACACTACACATTTCATGCACTCCTCAAGTGTGCAGGATAGTTCATCAAAGACCCTAATAGTATTCTCCAACCAAAACTCTGATCTCTTCGGATCATCATCTATGTTTGCCTAAAATTCCTCAGCCCTGTACTTCCTAACTCTATCCACTGGAGGTTTCTCTCTTCTAAACATTTTTGCTTCTTAAGGAGCTATAGGGATAGGTTGAGAAATCAGGGGAGGTGGAGTATTCGGATTCACACGAATAAACTCCAAGTACCATGCGTCCATCATATGGAGGTAGGCTTTTCTAGCCCCTTCGCCCTGACTCATTGTCACGGTCCTACTATCTACCGGTGCGGTCCCTTCAGCGAGAGCCGGTGCATTACTTTCCACATCATCCGCCGTAACCACGTTAGGATCCATTTACTATATATAAAAACATAATTTATCTCGTCAGGAATCGTCACACTATCAATATACAACTATGGCATGTATAGCTAGAATCATACTCACACTATGTTAGTCCTAGAATCCACTAAATTATAGCTCTGATACCACTAAATGTAACACCCCTTACCCGAGTTCGAAGTCGGGACTGGGCACGAGGCATTACCTGACTTGAACATATGCATACAATCATTTCGAGTTATAAAAACTCGATCGAATTTAAAAATTTTCAATCTTAATCTAGAATTTCTTACTATGGGCTTACATGGCCTAAATCACATTTTAAAAACTTTGGAAAAAAAATGTCACTTGAAACAGGGGCACACGCCCATGTGAAAAGGGTGACATGCCCATGTGGCCATTTTGACATGGCCGTGCTGATGGCCCGCGTGGTTCACACGGCCTAAGCACAAAGGGACACGCCTGCACCCCAAATTCGTGTGAATTTAATTTCAAATTCGAACCTACAGGGGTTTTCACATGGCCGGGCACATACCCATGTCCTTCACACGGCCATGACACGCCCATGTCGCAGTCCGTGTGTGTAATGCCCCAAAGATCCCAAAATTCAAAAATCCCGAAATCTTGAATTTTTCTTTTTGTGCTTAGCAATTCTGGTTAAGTGTTAATTACGCGATGGTAGGTCTTGGTCAAGGTTTGAATTTGAATCTTGGGGTAGAAGAAATTATAGTTTAATAATTAAAAGGACCTTGTTGGCAAGTAGTTGGGATTTTAAATAAAGATAAGGGAAAATGGCATCAAAAAGCCTTGTGGAAGAGTGGCTAAGTGACGCCACTTAGAGTGTAGGGAGGTGGCATTAGTAGCTAGCAAGGAGATCCAAGGTTCGAATCCTAGCTTAGTGTTTTTAGAAGTTTAATTTTGGCCTTCTAGAAGGTTGAAAGTGGCATAAACATGGACTCCAAGGGGAGTGTTTAGAAGAGAAATTTGAGGAAAGGATCAAGGGGTTATCAGGGAGAAAAACGAGGAGATAAGAAGTGAGGAGCAAGTGGAGCCAAAATGGGAAGTTGGGCTTGAGGAATTCAGCCATAAGGGTTATAAATAGGTGTCGAATGCAAGGATATCAGGCTAATGCCAAAATTATTTTCACCTTGCTACTGGAAACCCTTTTCACTTCAAGATCCAAAAAGCCGAAAACCCTTTTGTTTTTCTTTTCTTTCTACCGATTTCTATTCTTCTCTACACAATTTTCTTTATTTCACTTAGCCGATTTCTTCTTCTACTCTTTTTCTTTAATCTGTGCCAAATAAACCTTATTCACCATACTAAGTTTGGAAACTGAATCTCCCAAGGGCCGAATACTCTTTGAACGAATCTAGTGTAAGTGTTTTACAATCGATTTTCTTTGCTCAGTATTGATTATTGTCCCTCACTCTTTCTAATCAAATTTGGTAGGAAATTAGTATCGGATCTCGGATCTTAGCTCTCTGCCAAAATTTCTCCTTAGGTGTTGCGGTTTTGGTAAGTATTCCTCTCCCATTGGCTAAGGTTGGCTGAATAGTCATAGTTAAGGTAAGGGGACTTGTGTTGGATACAAGTCACCTATTATTCTGGTTTTAATAGTTAAGATTGGTGCAGATATAGGAGTTGGTCGTGGTTAGTGATTAAAGAAGGGGTTGTTATACTTGTCGCGCAAGATAAGTTAAGGTGAGGCTTTGGTTTTAGTAAAGATATGTATTAAGCATGCGATTAATTGAAGGGTGATATCGTTTTTAGGTTGGTGACTAAGGGACTCATCATAGCACGCTTGCTTACCAGGTGTGTACATACACTGCACACACACAATGAATCTACAAAAGCCGAAATGCCGAAAAGCCGAAAAGCTAAAATGTTGAAAAGCCGAAAGTTGGGCTAGGGTAGTCTTGCGAGTACGCGAACACTCGTGAGGAGGAAACTGATAGGTTGCCTGAGGCCTATGGGCAATTCCGTGGACTTGGGTTGTGAATTGGCTAAATGGGCCGAAATGGGCTAAATGGGCCCGATGGGCTGTTGGGCCCATAGTAGGAAAAAGTTGTTAATTGATGCTATGTGATGGAAAATCATATGTGAGCATGAATGTGCATGTGATCTGGGCCTAATGGGCAATAAGAATTTGAATTGGGCCTAATGGGCCATAAGAATGTGAATTGGGCCTGATAGGCCATATGAATATGATTGGGCCTAGTGGGCCATATACCGGTATGTGAATTTGTCTAGGCTTTGTAAGGGTTTTGGGCCTAGTATATGATAACTACATAAAACTTAATTAATACATTGCGACCGTGGACAAGTCATAGGGTTAAGGTGTGGCAACGGGTATATGCATGTCTAGGATTGGATCTAGGGAGAGCTTGGTACTTAAGCGGTCTTAATGACTCATCTCCTCTTCTCTGGAATCCTATTCATTCATCTTAGCTTACGGGATTTGTTAACGGGCCAAAGTAAGTGAAAATGTAACAAAGGGAAAATTACCGAAACGCTCCTAAGTGCGAAAATGACCAAAAGACCCCTAGGTGTTGAATGTAAGTTTTATGGATGTGACATGCATATCTGCTGCATTCATATGATATTCTGCTTAGGTTGCATATGGGTTTTAAGCCCAATATGTAAATAAAGGTAGTTCCGCAATCGGGCTACCATTGATGTGTCGGTTGGGTGGGTCGATATTTATATCCCCACATGATGTGACGGGGGATGGAGTTGGTGTGTAGCAGATGGACTATTGGGATGGAATTGCATTGCATGTTTGATGTATGATGATTTTTGAATGCATGTTTTTCGTCGAGGGTTGTACACACTGAGTTTGCGAGAACTTACCCCCTCTTTTATTTTATTTTCAGGTGATGCTTAGTAGGAGGTTCGATGTTTGGAGGGACTCTGGTTGGCCAGCTAGCAAGATAATTTAGACTTGGTTTTTTCATTTTAAAGTATATAAGTTTCTGATTATTAAGTGATTTCAGACTGGATTGTAATAAGGCCTTCCATTTTGTTATTATTTGGATTATTATTTTTGTGTGACGTAATTATAAGAAGTTGAGCATGGTTTTTTAAACTATAGTAATTCTCTTCTACGTTTCCGCAACTACATTTTAAAATGACATGTTTTCATAAATTCATATATTTTAAACAAGTGATTGAAAGGAGTTTTTTTTTAAAGATAGTTCAGGTTTCTATTATTTTAAGAAGGGTTTTCAATGAAAACACAATTTTCGCTAAAACACTTCAATGTGATGCGCCAGATTTGGCCATAACGTCTGGGCTGGGTTTGGGGTGTTATAGTGTGCAAAAACCTTAACATTCTGTTTCTAACGTCAGCAACCATTTAGGGGTACACGACTAAGGCACACGCCCGTGCCTAGAGGCCATGTCCTCCACACGGTCGTGTCTCTACCCGTGTGTTTACTACCATGCATACTGGCTTGAATTTTTAAGGTGCAAGGGACACATGGTCGAGCCACACACCCATGGGGCAGACCGTGTGTTACACACGCCCTAGACACATGCCCGTGTGTCTACCTGTATGGACAATATAAGGCTATCTACCAAGCCTTTTGCCACCCTGAAGCACAATTTAAGATCATCCATCATATCAAAGTCCAACATGACATGATTTCTCAACCAAACAACAACAACTAAGGCTTATAAACATTTCACATATGCTTAAGCAACCAATTTATGCATTTAGCTATCCATGCACTAAAATTCACATGTTCAACCATGCCAACAATTTCACATTCATGAACGACCTTTTCATATTCATATATCAACTTTCAATATTAGCCATTATTCATGGCCTTATACAAAATAAGTCAAAATCTAAGGCAAGCCAACACATTTGGCTCTAAAACAATATGACACTAAATCAAAATAATAAGGTCCTATACATGCCATATTCATATTGTTAAGACTAACTGTACCAAGTGCTTCAAATGATAGTGTGAACAAGGCCTCCGATGTTCTTTGATCCACAGACTAACTTGGTGGCACTACAAGGAAATGGAAAGGAAAAAGGAGTAAGCATAAAGCTTAGTAAGTCTCATGTAAATAATGAAATTACTACGAGTTACCATAAGGGATTATACTTCCAACATATCTTAATTTGCACATTAAAGTGAGGATTGATAAATGCTACCTGCTCATATTCATTTCTCATCTATCACACAACGTTGATTTGAATTCACATTTCATAATTTATGTAACATACACTTAATAGTCATAGGCATAACTTACTCGCTTTCATTCCTTACAACTCATACAACGTAAATAGAGCTTGAATTTCATAATGCTTATTTAGGTACCTGTACCACTCACAACATGGTCATAAAATTTCTCATTTCGATATAAACCATAAATCTCCCATTGAACCATTTGGAACACTATCAGATATTCAGTAGCCCCAAACATGGGATAAGATGCCGGCGCCATGTCCCAGACATGGTCTTACAGTGGCTAGCACATCAAAGTCGATGCCATGTCCCGACAGGTCTTACACTGACTTTCATATATCGAGGCGGTGTGTCGTGTCCCGCATGTGTCTTACACTGGCTCTCATCTAATGGTGTTGATGTCATGTCCCAAACAGGTCTTACACTGACACACAACATGCTGACGCCATTTCCTAAACAGGTTTTACACTAGCTTGTTTATTTCGAGGCCGATGCATGTCTCAGACATGTCTTACACTAGCTCTCGTCTCAATGTTGATGCATGTCCAAGACATGTCTTACACTAGCTCTCATAATGTGGCCGATGCATGTCCCAGACATGTCTTACACTAGCACACATATCACCCAATGTCATGGCACGAATATCCAAATCTATTCCAAATGTTCAACCGGAAGTCTTTATTGCATTAATTTCTCAACATGCATACTCATATTCAGAATCAAAAAAATTTATTCAATATCAATTCAATTACACATCATAACAATATAATTGCATTATTAACTTAGAACTTACCTCAGATTACAAAATGTAGGCGATTAGTCGATTTAATCTATTTCCTTGGCCTTACCCGGTCTAGGTTCAAATTTTGAATTTCTTGATCTAAAACAATAAAAATTCACTCATTTAATCACTAAATAAATTTAGACAATCAACAATTCACGTTTTTTTAAAATAACCATTTTGCCCCTAGACTTTCACAAAATGACCATTTTACTCCTAGGCTCGAAAATCAATTTTTATCAAATTTCTTCATGTCTTAAGCCTAGCCGAACCCTATTTACTCTTTTAGCAACCCAAAATTTCCATTATTTCACCACATTACTATCTATTTTACAATTACTACAAATTAGTCCTTTTTAGGTGTTTTTCATGAGCACCACTTCACAAAAGTTGTTTATTAAACAACTCAGATTCATTTTCTACCATAAAATTTCAGCAAATATCATAGATGCTCTCATGGTGAATCTCTAAACTTTCTACCATTTTGCAAGATAGTCCCCTAAATAGATAGCTCATGCAACAAGGGTTCCAAAAGTACCAAAATCATCAAAAATAACCATCTAAATCACTTACTTGAGAGAGAAAAAGTGGCTGAAATTTTTAAGCTTCCAAAACCCTTAGAATGGCTGAAAATTCTGGTGGTGAAGAATGTGAAAAAAAGATGATATCATACTTTGTTTATTTTATTTCCTTTTTAGTCAAATAATCTACCAAATTTCACCTAACAATAAAAATTGTCTCATTCTTGTCTCTACGACTGCCCAGCCTATATTTAAGGGCTTAATTCCACTTTAAAGACCCTCAATTTTGGTTCTCTAGCTATTTAACACCTTTGGCTATTAAAACAAAACTTTCACCCTTTATGCGATTTAGTCTTTTTTCGCAATTAGGTTCACAAACTCTAAAATCTATTTACCAATTTCTTCATACACTCACATAATCATACTATGACACCAAAATAATAATAAAAAATAATTTCTCAGTCTCGGTTGTGCTCCCGAAACCAATGTTTTGACTAAGCCCAAAATTGGACTGTTACAATTTGTGTAATTTTTAAAAAAAAAATTATGATTTTTTTATTAATTTATATTATTTAAATGATTATGTTTTTATAAATATTTTTGTATTAGTGGCAAGAGTAATTTAAATATGAATTTTTAAAGTTGTTAACATTGCTATTAAAGTAAGGCCTTAACCTTTCGGCTGGCAGTGTGGTTGTTGACGATTATATGGTTGAAAATCAACCCTCCCTTCCCCCTTTATGTTCCTCCTCACTGAATTTTGTATTAGCTGACATAGTACCGGCCTATGGACGCTAATGAGATGTGAATGAGCATCGTCTTTTTTGACATAATAATGCATTGCTTGGCTCCTCTGCTAAGGGTTCGATTTCCCATTTTTGGGAGCTCTTGAGCAGCTTTAGTTTGCCTATTTTATCTCAAGTTTTTCGCATTTATTGAGTGCTTGAGATGTGTCCATTGTAACAATAGTGAAGGCATGGCAAAACTCTACACATCAAGGTCTAACCTTCTCAGCCCTAATGGCTAAACACCAACATATGATAGAGTTTTCAATTTGATTCAAACAAAGTATGATTTTCTTTTTTAATTAATTTTGTATTTACATCTTATTTTGTACGTTTATTCGAGATTTGATCCTCACTTGCAATTTTTTTTCGTTGAATGGATATTATTTTTTTTAAAGAAAACCTTACCATTAAATTGAAATAAAATAAAAGCATACTTGCATATTATGTTTATTCTTTAAAAAACAAAAAAAAAACAAAGATATTTAGTAGCATTATAACTACACTTTTATACCATTGCTGATACATGAAATAATTATATGAAATTGCAATGAGACTTTGAAATCAAGTAATCTACCCAACAGAGCTGGTGCCCCTTGGCTTGTGATACCAAATCAGTCAAGGCAGGCTCTGTTTATTTCATTGAAAATGGTTTCCGGAAAATATTTTCTACATTTTCCTTTATTTGTTTCATGGAAAATAGTTTGGTCAATGAAAAAATAACTTACAAGTCAACGAAAAATAAGCTATTTTTTTTCCTCTAGAATAACTTACCATTTTATGGGCGATTTTATTTTTATATAAAAATTAGCTTAAGTCAAGCTTAATGATAATATATTATTAATAAATTTTATTTTTAAAAATATTTAAAATTAATAAAATATTATAATTTTTAATATTATTAAACATACATATTTAATTATCTATATCTAACCATATAATAAATTATTAATATAATATAGAAAAGAAATTAATAGTGAATAATTTTATTCATTGTTTTTTTTATAGAATGCCTAGAACTACTCATAACTTCTCCCCAACCCTTAATATAGGAAAGCGTTAATGCCCTTCAACATGCTCGAACCCACGGTCTCCTGCATGTGCAACAATGTCGATGCCAATCGAGCTAAGTCGACAATTTTATTCATCATTTTCATTTATATATAAAAACCTTAAATAGTTATATTAAGTCACGTGTTAGTTAATTATTTTTACTATATCAAGTTTGTTGACAAATTAATAAGTTAATTCCTTCCAAAAAGAAAAAAGAAGTGCTAATTATAGTAAGTAAAACTTGGTCATATTATTTACCCACGCTAATTAAAATTGAAAATGTTTAGTTGGTTGTAATTTGGCCTTACTCTCTTTATATAAGATGGTTTGAAACAAAACAAAAGAAAGAAATCATTCTCTCTTTGAAGTAAATAAAAATAAATTTTGGTGCAAAGTTTGTTTCATCCATGTTAATACTAGTACTTCTGTCCATATCATCCGTTGAAGGTCAATGAGGAAGAGGTGGTGGTGTTATTAATGTTGTTGCAAAGTTTGGTGCAAAGGCAGACTAGAAAACATTTTGAGTAAGGTAAGCAAAATATCATATAACTTTATAGTCATCAGATAAAAGTATGCATAACTATTTTTCAAATCTCTTATCTTTATACTTATCTTTTTTTTTTCTTTTTTTTCAGTTTTAGCCATTGTTGGATGCTTGGAAATAAGCATGTGCCTCGACATCTCCGTCAAAAGTTGTGATTCCTAAAGGGATATATTTTTTAAGTACAGCTACCTTAGATGGTCCTTGCAAGGCTCCTATTGAGCTTCAAGTTGAAGGCACTGTGAAGGCTCCGGTTGACCCTAGTGCTTTCAAGGAGCCTAGTTGGATTGCCTTCAATAGAATTTAAAATTTCAAATTGTCTAGCGGAGGAGTTTTCGATGGCCAGGGAACCATTGCTTATAAAAGGGAAGGTTGCGAAGGTCATGATTATTGTGGTTCACTTCCTATTGTAAGTTATTTTCTTATTGAGAAGTTATGACTTTTGTTTTTATAAATAGAATTAAGTAATAATTATTTTTTGTTTTATTCTGGAATTAAACAGAACCTAACATTTGATTTTTTAACCAACGCAATGATACGGGATATAACTACCAAAGACAACAAGCAGTTCCACGTTAATGTTCTAGGATGCAAAAACATTACTTTCGAACATTTCACCGTATCTGCACATGATGAAAGCCTAAACATAGATGGGATTCACATTGGGAGATCAGATGGGGTCAATGTTCTTAACTCAGAGATAAAAACTGGTGATGATTGTGTTTCAATTGGGGATGGTTCCAAAAATTTGGTTATCGATGGAGTAACTTGTGGACCAGGACATGGTATCAGTATTGGCAATCTCTGATTGTTTAAAAATGAAGAACCTGTTGATGCAGTTACAGTAAAAAACTACACCATGACTAATACTTCCAAAGGTGTTAGAATCAAAAGTTAGCCTGGTGCTGAACCTGGCACTTGTTCGAACATTCACTTTGAGGATATTACCGTGACGAATTTCAGTTCTCCTATTATAATTGCTCAAAAATATTGCCCATAGAAC
This sequence comes from Gossypium longicalyx, assembly GCA_025698465.1. Classification (NCBI taxonomy): domain Eukaryota; kingdom Viridiplantae; phylum Streptophyta; class Magnoliopsida; order Malvales; family Malvaceae; genus Gossypium; species Gossypium longicalyx. The sequence goes on from CM046996.1 coordinate 56,469,409, forward strand.
AAATGCAAAATAAATGTATGTACATCATAAGAGAGCAAAAAGAGTTAATTGGTCACTGAATCATTATTTTTTTGATGCAAGAAGAATCAAAAGTTAAACTAAGCAACATTAGTTTCAAAAACATTCACGGCACTTCTGTGCGTCCAAAAGCTATCGTGTTACTTTGCCTTGTGAAAATGTGGAACTTGTGTAACACCCCTAACCCGTATTCTTCGCCAAACTAAGGTTAAAGGCGTTACCGAACAAATCAGAATATTTTACAAACAATTTAATAACATTATCTACAGTATAGTCAACCATCATTATAAAGTCCCTTATATAGCTCTTCGAAACCTTAATCATACTTTAAAAAGGGGTCGAGACTAAACTGAGCTCACACAAAATTTTTAGAAATTTAAACATTTTTCAAAGTTACAGAGGTCACATGCCCACGTGAACAGGCCATGTGCCTCACACAGCATTAGACAGGCCCGTGTGTCTGAGCCATGGCCAAACAGAGCATAAGCATACATACTAACTTAACCACACGGCCCCATGACACACCCGTGTGTCTTGGCCGTGGTCGAAACTAACTTGGGTCACACGGCCGACCGTGCACCCGTGTGTCTAGCCCGTGTACCCTTCGAAATGGCGACACACGCCCATGTGCCAAGGCTGTGTGCCTCACATGACCACTAGACACGCCTGTGTGCCAAGGCTGTGCTCGAGACTGACTTACTTCTAAAAGAAACAATGAAGGATGCGGTCAAGACACACACCCGTGTGCTCAACCGTGTGGGCAAATATAGGCTACTTGCAAGGCCAATTTGCCACCCATTAAGGGTCAAACCTACAAGCATCCAAAATCACAACTTTTCATACCAAATTCATAACCAAAATATAAACCATTCATGCTATATCATTTCTAACCAATTCTATGCTTATAAACCTTACCAATTTATGCCATATCATAAGCCAAAATAATGCCTAAACATATGATTTGTAATCTTAATATACAACTTTCAATCTCATATTATGAACTTACCAAATTCTCAAATAAGCACATAACAAAACTTATCAAATTGTCCAACTCTCTTGGCTATCCAAAAACACATCGTAAACACAACATTGCATCACATAATTCATACTAAAAACTCCTTCACATACACAACCATAATCAAGCAAAATCACATGGCTATATATATACATTACCAAACATATCCAAAAACCTCTAGCATATACATGCCACCTAACCAAAACTCAAAGTTTTTATTTACCGAAGTGATAACTGGATAGTGTGATGATGTATCCAACAACTTCCAACTCGAGCAAGTCTCTGAAACTATATAGACATAGGAAAAACACACAGAGTAAGCTTTGAAAGCTTAGTAAGCCATAAGAAAATAAATCATTTCAATAATATTTATGAACCAATGTTATTAAACTGAATTTAACAATCTCAATCTCATATACATTCATTGTACTCATAAATTCATATAATCACATTACATACTCCACTTATCTTATTTATCAATGAACATATAATCATTCTTCCAAATTCAATTACAACTGTTAGATGAATCATATAAATTATGTTTGCACATAATCATTACATGACTAACCAAAACATGTAATGGTTCACTAACCACTTCACATATATCTTATCCATTTGGCTACATTTCAATTTCATATATAGAGCTCATATTCATATTTCATTTTCTTATAAATCACATATCATCTCTTACATATATACTACTTTCCATTTCTCAAAACCATGTTTCTCGTTTCATAATCTCCCATGCTCAAAACATAGGACCACAATTCATATAACAAACATATATGACACTTCATTCATTTCTATACATTCATATCATTCGATGTCATATATTTCACATATCGTCATTTGAAACATATTCACCTTTCATTTCTGAATTGCATAATCGAAACACACATACCTGAATCATATATGGAAAGATATAATTACCATTACACGTTTCTCATATAATTCATTAATCATAGTTCATTCGCTATTACCGCCTCTCATTTTCACATAGATCATATATCAACTGATCATAATCATACTCACTTTCATTACTCAACTTCATAAACTTTGCAACATACCTGAATCAGATGAACATTTATATACTCATTATTTCTCGGAATGTCTATTGACCCATTCGGAATTAAATAAGGCTACTCGGATAACTTTGAAAGCTCATACAATGCCAACGACCTAGATGTGGTCTTACGTGTAATCAATTATCTATGCCACTGTCCCAGACAAGGTCTTACATGAAATCATATACGATGCCAATGTCCTAGACATGGTCTTATACGTAATCTCTAATCGATGCCAGTGTCTCAGACACGGTCTTACACGATATCTCAAATCGATGCCAACGTCCCAAACATGGTCTTACATGTAAATCTCAAGTCGATGCCAACATCCCAGACGTGGTCTTACACAAAATTAAATACGATGCCAATGTCCAGACATGGTCTTATACGTAATCTCTAATCGATGCCAGTATTCTGTACAATTCTTAAAGTTTGATTGAGACTTTCAACTACATAACTAAATCAACTCATGCTCAAAATAAGTCATCAATTGCTTAATTCCATTTGGCCGTATACATATAAATACAAATTAATTCAGCACATATAATACATTTACATTTCAATTTAACAACATTTATTTACTTATGACTTACCTCCTGCAGACGTGAACGGACCAGAACGACTATTTAATAATTTTTGACTTTCCCCAATCTAGAGCCGATTTCTACTTTTCTTGACCGAATTCAATACAAATTTGTCTTGTTTAATAACATTTTCATTCAATTTCATTCAAAAACACATAAATGGGCAATTTGCACTTTATCCCCTAACATTTTACATTTTCTCAATTTAGTCCCTATTTCAAAATAACACAAATTACTCAAAATTTCCACAAATCCATGTTTGGCTAAATATTACTTATGTTCATAGCAACTCATTTATTTCATTCATTTCACATTTTAATCCCTCAATTTACAAAATTCATAATTTAATCCCAAATAGGCATTTTTACTAAAAATCATTTAATTAAACAAGATAATCTATCAACATATAATTATTTTTCATCATCAAACCACAAAAACAACAAGCTCTCATCAATGGCAAATCACAAAATACACAACTAATTCAAAAATTCAAGCATGGGTCAGCTAGTATTCGAAGCAACGATATCAAAAACATTAAAAATTTCGAAAACGGATAAAAAATCATACCTCAATTCTCCAAGATTAGTGCCAAACCCGTAAGTCTCTTTTTCTTTCTTTTTCCTTTGTATTTTGAGCCAAATAGGATGAACATCCATAATTTTTATGCATTGTTTTATTTAATATAACATTTATTAATCAATTTCCATTTTTAACCTTTAATTCCATTAAAAACTACTCCAAATGCCATGCCACTAACTCCCACTATCATAAAAATGGGTTAATATCAACATAAGTACCTTAACTTTAATAAACCATGACAATTTCGCACTTCTACAAGTAGAACGCAACTTTTACAACTTACACGATTTAGTCCTTTTCTCAAATTAACCACTTAAACGATTAAATTATCACACCAAATTTTCACACATATCAGTTCACATATAATAAGCATGAAAAATAATATTAAGATAATTTTATGACCTCGTATTTTTGGTTTCGAAACCACTATTCTGACTAGGGTCTAAATCAGGTTGTTACAACTTACAGACATTGAAATTACGCACAGTGGACCGACTAGACCTGTAGTATCACAATGTTCAAATGTGAAGCCTAAAGTTAGTGGCAAACAAAATCCAGCTGCATGTTCAGTCCTTATCCCAGCAAAACCTACCCCGGCCGCTTAATCAATAGCGTAGGTATAAATTTTTTTGATGACGTTGTAACTCCTATAATTATATTTATTTTGCAAACAAATTTTGTTTTGTTTTACATTCTATGTTATTAAGAATATTTTTCTTAAACTTAATTATTTTTAAAAATACACTTCAACAAAAAATATTGCAATGTGATAACATTTTTTTGCATTTAGGCTTACGATATAAATATTTTTAGAATACTACTGAACCAGATACTATTTAATTATTTTGTTTTTTATTTATATAAATTTGTTGTTTTTTATTTATAAAATTGGCATAATAAAAATTTTAATAATCAATATATAAACATTGTATCAATTTAGTTTTGATTATAAAAATAACCTTTAACTTTTACACCTTGTATAATTTGATTTTTTTTTTAGTTTTGATTTTTTATGACTCTTTCACCTTAAAAGCTAAAAAATTAAAATTATCAATTAAATTTGATCAAAAATATATTAAAATTAAAAATATAATAATTTAATATAATAATTTTATCTTTTTTTATTGTTTTAAATTTAACCTTGAATGTTACAAATAAAAGTAAAATTGTAAAAAATCCAAAATTGCATATAAAAACGATGAGAGCTAAAATTACTATTATGCCAATAGTAAAAGTTGTCAAAGTTTTATAAAATGTTTGGTGTTGGAATCTATTAAACTGGTTGAATCAAAAATCGGTGGTTTAACCTGTTCAACCAGTTCTTCAATTATTGACACTGAATGTAATCATCGCTTGAAAATTTATATAAAATTTTTAAATTTCAAATGATAACACCTTAAATTCAAAGACCAAAAGAATTTTAATTATCAAATTCAAGTGATAAAATGGATAAAAAAATAAACCTAGCAGCCAAATTTTTAAATGATAACACGATTGTCCAAGTACTTTTTGCAACAATGTTGCCAGCAGTTATTGGAGGTTCTTATGCTTATGTTATCCCAGTAGCCTATATAATAAATGACTCGTTATTACAACGAATTAGTGACCCCTCCTCTGGCTTATGTACTAAGCCGTGGCATTGGCTAGCAAGTATGACAGTTTAACATAACTATCAATCAAACAAGCCCTTCTCGAGGAAAAACTGAGAACAAGTTACCCAAAAACCATCGTATAACCAAAGAAAATCCTCCCTAGATTAGACACAAACGTTATGAAACTCCAAATTAAGGCCTCGTTGGCATTACAATAAGGACCTATCCCTCATTGGCAATATCATAGTTATGTTTCAAGGAAAATGTCTGACTCCTAGGATTAACCAGAGTTGGTAGTCACCAAGTTGATCAGATAACTGCTGGCTTCATGAGGTTTTTCTCTATATTTTGTATATGTCCAACATTGATACACTCGATCTTTATATATATATGAACAATCATACTTATATTCATATCTGAATATGTGTTGAAAAGAAATAAAAAAAATTAGCTAATATAAAGGGTTAAATTACTTTTTGAGATCTGAACTTGACAAAATTTCCCATATTATGGAACCCTAAACCTTAAATTTGACAATTGATTCTAATTTGAGGCTTGGATTTTTTTTATCTAAATTGAACCTTGAATTTTGTAGTTGTTCTCACAATGGGATTTGAAAATTTTTTAGTTCAAGTTAGTCCTTAAAAACCTTAGAGCTTATGCCCCAATATGGGAACAATTGTCAAGTACAAGGACTAACTTGGACAAAAAAAGTTCAAGCCCCAAAGTGGGAATGATTACCTAATTCAAGTCTCAATGCGAGAACAATTTACTAAGCTTAGAACCTAACTTTGGCAAAAAAAAAATTTAGACTCCAATGTAAAAAAGTTATTAAATTAGATCCAAATAGTGATTTAATCTTAACATATATGATATTTTGTGCAGGAAAATTTGGAGCAGTGTTTGCATCCATACCTTTCCTCATCTTTGCAACACTTTATTTTATACTTTTCAACCTTGTAGGTATGTATTAATTTTAACCATACCTACCCATTTTTATCCCAACCTTAGATTGCCACATCCTGGAAACTGGACCGATGGTATTGACATTAAATTATAGATTAAAAATAGAGTAAATAGAAATCACGTTAGTAATTAGGACTAAATAGGAATAATAGCAAAGTAGAGAACTTAAATAGGTAAATTAGGACTAATGGTTAGTGGGGGATTTATTAAAACAATGGTAGAATTAGGCAGGATCTATAGGATAAATAAACCATGTTTATAAATGAATTTCGCTATATAAGCTGTCATTGCTCATTTGCTTCTCATGTTTTAATTTCCTTTTTTATTATCTTCTTTCTTTTTACAGTTTCTTTATTTCAAAAGCTGTTGCATTTGGTAGTTAATTTTTCTTCAAAATTTTATTGCGCATTACATTTTCTAAGCAACCAAACACCATTTTCTTCTTTAAATTCTCAAGTAAAACACCAAATTTTTCTTCTTAAACTTTGGTTCAGTTATTAAACAGACCACTCGAAAGTCATGAAGGATAGCAAGACTGAAGGTAGACAATCTATTTTCATATCAAATATGCATGAAATGCTTTTGACTAAAGTATCTACGGTTTAGTTAGAAAATATAAATAATCTTTGTTTTTTTATGATTTGGCTTCATGAAATTGGTGGATTGAAGCTGCGAAGCTAAGAAATGTTATTTAAAATTGTTTTGTTCTTGAGGAAGATGATGAACAATGACGTAACATATGTACGTTAGAAGGGTTAAAAGGTATGAAATGGGGTAAGTATTAGAATAATAAAAATCAGCAAGAGATAACATAAGTAGTGGGCTGTTGTTGAATAGAGAATGAATTAAATTATTTTAGACAATATGTGATGTGTCTTTTTTCATGCGAAGCTTAAAATACTGGAGGAGCATCGACTAGCAGAGACAAAGGGTAGGGAAAGGTCACATAATCGACATTGTGGTGAACAAGGTAAGTACACTATATACTTCATTTGAAAATGAGGTCGCACTCTACTGAAAGCAACTAAGACGTGCGAACCCTATTTTCATGTCGTGACATCCTTAAATTCTATTTACGTGTCAGGCAATATAAAAAAACAAAACCTAAACCCTAAATTCCATGTCATAGTTCAAAATAAAATATATTTGAACTTTGAATAATTATATAAATTGAATAATAAGCATAAATAATTCAATAAATAAAATCTAAGCCGAGACCCTCTGGATGTCGCATCTGCGTTTTAACGTGGTGGGTTATCTCTAAGGATGGAAATAAATGTGAGATTGAGCTACGACGCTTAGTGTGAGTCACTTCATAAGAAAGTCAGTGCAAACAGTCATTAAGACATATTAAATAAAAATACATAGAATAATCGCAATCAACTAACAATTCCAAGTATCGATTTTTCAAATTAACCATTAATAGTACCATAGATTTCATATTAGCAATTTCAAAATATCAATATCACAGTTTACTCATCCTTTTATATATATGTATTTAAGTCATCTCAGACATTCCAGTTGAGTATGCACATGCTTTCATAAATGTCATACATTTTCGGTTTTAACACAAAAGATCCTACCCCACCGTTACACACCACAACGGGAGTTCCCCAAAACTCCACCACCAACACATTAGATTGTGGATTAACCGCCAATGGTTTGCAGAATAACCGCCAATGGCTGTGGACACACAGAAAAAACACAGCAGATGGAATCTGCCTATGGCTGTGGGTAGATAGCAAAATGATACATGTAAAATCTGCCAATGGCCATGGACGCACAACATGTTTGCAGGTAATAGTTGCCAAAGGGTTGTGGATGCACAACAAAAACGTTGCAGGTGGAATCTATCTATGGCTATGAGTACACAACAAAATAAATACAAATAAACTATCAATACTTCCTCTACTCATAACGTCGCACCCCATGCAATGTAATATGGCATACTCTAATAATCAATACAATATCATTTAATATGCTTTTAGCAGAACAATACAGTAGCAAACAATATGCTCATAATGATTTGATTTAGTAGTAATTAATATGCTTGTGACAGATCAATTCAGTAGTAAAAATTATAATATTTATGTGTTCATTTTAAAGGTGACATAGGTCATACTATAAATACAATCACAAACTCCAAAAAAAATAAACATATGTATTGTTCACAATTCATGCAAATATATATAGTTATCACATTAAATCAGTCCACCAAATCATTGATTCTAACATAATTCATACTATTAGGGGCTCAATTGAATAAATTAAAGTACTAAAAATAGTTTAAAAATAATTCAGGGACTAAATTGATCAAATCTTAAAATTTTTGGGCAAAACATTAGAATCTGAGAAACAAGGGACACACGACCATGTGGAAAGCCTTGGACCATGTGGCTAGGCCATGTGACAAACTGTGGTCATGTGGTATTTCCAAAATCAACCTACAGGGGAGACACAACAATGTGGAAGGTCATGTGGAAGGTCCTAAGCCATGTGAGAATCGAAATAACAAAGGGGATATGGCCATGTAGTCTACACATATGACCCATACACCAGTGTCGAAATTCATATGCCCTATCCTAGGCTTGGTTTTACCCTGATTCACTTGTAAAATATCACACACCTATTACCAAGATCTCGAGCAACGTTCCTCATGTTTGAATCTGATCCGAGGTACCTAAATGGGTCCTTTAAACAAAATTTATGCAGTAATTAATAATGAATTTCAAGATTCTACAATATTATCAAGAGTTTTGAAGAAAAATTAAGAAAGATCCTTTAATAGATCGCAAGAGTATTGTTAGATAGAAAATCTATAAGTTTTGTAGATCAACTTTGGGATTTAAAGCATACTTACCTCTTTTTGGTGAAGATTGGGGGTTTCTAACAATGATTACGATTCTGGTTGAAAACAAGTTGAAACTAGGGACTGATCTTGATTTAAGAGCAAAAGTAAATTTCAACAATGGGGAAAAATATTTACAAATAAGAGAATGGAAAGGAAAGATGATGGAAATAGGGGGAAGGGAAAAAGAATTCCAATTTGGGTTTGAAAAGTCAAAAAAAGCTATGTCTAATTAAGAAAGATTGAGCTAAATAGCTAGTTAGGCTTTACAAACCTTAAAGAGGTCGCATGGTAATTTACCTATGCTACCGAAATTAAAAGAAAAATGAAGATTGGTGTGACTTGAACTTAGGAATATAAGGGGGAAATGCAAAGGCTTAACCATTGGGCTTCTACCCATACTTGTTAAGATTTTGTTCCAATTAAAATTTATTTTAGAGTGGCTTTCATCCTATTGCTAAAAATAAAAAGAAAAGAAATGAGAGAGGAGTGGATAGAACCGAGGATCTCTAGGGAGTGCATTAACTACATAACCACCAAGACTAAGTCATTTCTTGCTTATTTATTTCATCCAACCCTATATATTTTGGTGTCCTCTGTGTTATGGTTCCGCCACAGTACTTTTTCAAGAGGGATTTGTTTCCTTCCTAGAATCTTTACATCACAATTTATAATTTGCACAGGTTCCTCCTCAAATGAAAAATCTGGTCATACCTCATTCTCATTGATTGGAATAAAGTGGGAAGGGTCAGATCTATATTGTCTCAACATGGAGACATGGAAGACGTCATGAATTTGATCCAGCTTTGGAGGTAATTCTAAATGATACGCAACTGAACTGACTCTTTTAAGGATTTTATAAGGTCCTATGAACCTAGGACTTAACTTGCCCTTTCTTTAGAATCTTAGCACCTTTTTCCATGGGGCCACTTCCAAGAAGACTTGATCGTCGACATCGTACTCAATGTCTTTCCTTTTAAATCTACATATGACTTTTTTCTATCTTAAATCACTTTTAGTCTATCCTGAATCAGTTCGATTTTCCCCTCAGACTCTTAACCTAACTCAGGACACAAAACTTTCCTTTCACCCAGTTCGGTCCAACACAGAGGTGTTTGGCATTTATGACCATACAAGGCCTTATAAGGTGCCATAAGGATACTTGATTGGAAGCTATTATTGTAGAAAAATTTGGCAAAAGTTAAATGCTCTTCCTAACTGCCTCTAAATTTTATAATATAGCCTCTTAACATATCTTCGAATATTTGTATAACCCATTTGAATTGCCTGTCAGTCTGCGAGTGGAGAGCAGTACTAAAATCCAAAAGAGTACCTAGTGACTCTTATAGCTTATTCAAGAATCGAGATGTAAAATAGGGCTCTCGATCAGAGATAATCGATATGGGTACCCCATGCAACCTCGATATCACAGAAATATAGAACTGAACCAGGTTTTTCAATGAGTAAACTTTACAGATAGGAAAGAAGTGTGTTGACTTAGTCAATCAGCCTACTATTACCCAAATTGAATCTTTCTTAGTGGGTGTTAAGGGTAACCCACTAACAAAATCCATCGTTATTCGCTTCCACTTCCGCTAAGGTATTTTGATAGGTTGTAACAACCCAGAAGGGAACTGGTGTTCCGATAACCAATCCACACCTATAACTAAATCAAACTCTCCAAAAGGTAACTCCATAAGGTCTACTAGAAACACTACCCCTTAAACCTCCAATGGACATCTCCTATAGACTTTATTTACAATAACTGACTATCCTAAGGGGCTTACTATGGTTACATCAATAATGGGTTCCTCTGCCACAACACCTAATTTATCAGACATATTATATACAACAAACGAATGGGTGGATCTTATTTCAATTAAGGTAAAGTATGAGATTGAATTAATGGTAAAAATAGTTGTGATGACATCAGACATATCCCTCTCCTCACGACCCCTAACGACATTAAACAAGTGTTGGTTGCCTAGCCTCGGTTCTAATCGTGCTTGTTGCTACAGTATTTGTAGCCCTATTTTGCCAACTACCCCTCAGAGGTGGCTAGCCCGCTCCCTGATTTTGGGTCGAAGTTTGTGCTCGATTACTTAAGCGAGAACAATCTTTCATCAAATGCTCCATTAATTCACATTTCGAACAAGCACCCATTTTCTTCCAACAATCTCTTAGGTGGCACTTTCCACAATATTTACAATGGTAAACCTTACCCTTAGAGTTAGTTATCGCGCCCCTTGTCTGCGGTCTACCCTGTAGCTCATTTTACAGGATGAGAGTTTGAACTAGTGGAACCCAAATCTCTTTTTACCAGGACCTTACTTTTCTCTCGTTGTTCGTGATTCACTAGTTTAATCTCTTCCACTATTTTGGCTTTCTCCACTAGGGTCTAAAACAACTGTTCTTAGTGTGGAGGAACTTGAATCTTGATGTTGAAACGCATCCCATTTTCGAACCTCAAGAATTTATCCTACTTCATGGTGACCATACCTTGAGCATATCCACTGAGCCTCAGGAATTCAGCCTCATATTCTACCACAGACTTGTCTCCAAGTTTTAGCTCGATAAATTTGAGCCTACGAGCCTCTGCATACCTAGTGCTCACATACTTTTTTCTGGAAAGCCTCTTAAAAGTATTCTCAATTATGGTCAACTTGCATACCAATTACGATAAACTACCACCAACAATATGCCTCCTCTCTTAGCGAGGACATGGTGCTCTTCAACTTTTGCTCTAAAGTACAGTGTAAATCCTTCACAATTCTCTCCATCGACTCCGTCCAGTGCTCAGCCACCGTTGGATTTGTTCAAACAATACCTTCGAACATTTCTAACCTATTCGTTCGGAGCCTCTTCGCAATGAATCCTCAGCTCCCCGATCTAGTTTGGGCTCCAGCAACCCTTTGTAAAACCCTTAACATCACTTGGGTCATCGTGTTGCCACCGTTTTCATTCTCAACATAGTCTTCCATTGGTATTGGGTTTTCTCCCTAGACAATGCATAACTCTGTAGGTGCGACCCTACATGGCCTACCTCTTCCACATCTACCTTGGGTGTTCATAGTGATCTTTCGAAAGTTTTTAATGTAAAGTATACCTACAATTTTCAAACAAAAGTTGAAGCATTATTTATCCTCTTAAATGTTCACAATCTAAAGTTTACAATTTATCTAAATTTTTAACAGTAATCTTGGATTTAATTTCGTATAAAAAAATAAAATTTTCAAAAATCTTGTGGCATGGTTTTTCCCAACATACCCTTTTTTAATGCATGCATGCAAACAGATTTCAAAATTTCACAGTGCAAATTTAGAAAAACTAGGCACTGATGCCACCAAATGTAACATCCCCAACACGGCCTAGACGTTAGACTTGAATTCGGAAGATTACATTAGCCACCAAAATGGCTAGTAAGCTATCGCAGTTTTGAAAACAAATATTTTTAAACATTTGTTTAGATTTAGAAGAAAACTTAGTTTATTATCTATTTATTTATTACTTAAAATTTTAGTATTGTTTAGTATGTTAATTATTGATGTGTGTCTTCCTATGTTGTGTACATGTGTCTTCTTGTGTTGTGTACATGTGTATTTATTGAGCTTTCCTGAGCTCATCTCTATACTTTCTTCTCCCTTCACAATAAGTAGTGCGCGAGATAACGAGGAGGGTAGAAGTTCAATGATCCATTGCACAAACTTTCTTTCTACAGTATGTGCACCGAGCTTATAAAAGTCCAAGAAGGAAATCTGGGACATTTCCAGGCTAGAGACCTGGAATGGGACTTAGATAATTTTAGACAATTTAAAAACAATTTTTTAGAGGGTTGTAATTGGATTTTTTGGTCTATTTCAAATTTTCAGATTTTTTTTCTCCGTTATAGACACTCAATTTTGCCCGGGCCCAGAAATAAGTCCAAAAACAAAAATAATAAACCCAAAAAGAAATGAAGTCCAAGTTCAGTCCAGAATTACAAATATAATTTGGCCCGATCGGAATGGCCCATTACTTGAAAAGATTTAAGGTTCATCTACAAGCTTGACTCATATGGAAATATAATCTTCAATGATATACAATCTTAGATATGATTACAATCTTAGATATGATATGCAATCTTAGATATGATACAATCTTAGATATGATATGCAATTTTAGATATGATACAATCTTAGATATGATTGCAATCTTAGATATGATATACAATCTTAGAAGATATGATTTTGTAATCTTAGAGATTTAATTTGTAGATACCTTTTAATCTTAACCGTTGATGTAATTGATCTGTACCGTTGGATTTGAGGAGGTTCAACTATAAATAGAGGCCTCTCCCTTCATTATAAAGACACTGGAGTTTTGGGAAACAATAAAATTTTTGAGAGCTTTCACTCAAATTTCTCTCCTTCTTACGTTCTTATTTTCTACGGTTTATTCTTATTTTATTCTTTGTTCATCTTCGTTTTTCAACCTTTTTTATTTTGATTTAATCCATGTTTCCTTGATTTTTTTATATATTTTAATTTTTTAATAATTTTAGTATCATATCAAACTATTTCATTTTTTAATAATTTTTTTAGTATTACTCTTAGTAATTTTTTTTAATTTTACTCAAATCATTATTTTAAAAAATATATTTTATTTAATTGTCATATTTTATCCAAAAGTTTTTCAAAAATGAGGCAATGTTTTTCGTATTTAGGAATTTGGGAAATAGTGCCCTAACATGCTGGGTTGCGATTTCTCGTTTGTCTAAATGCCTAAAGTATCCTTCTAAATAGATTTTGTAAATCACGAGATGATTTCAGTTACGAGAGTTTAAGAATATCGTGTCCTATCATGCTGGATGTGATGTTTGTATTCTTTCGGAGCTAAGGAATCTCGATTTTTCAACTTAAATAATTCCGATTTTAAAAAAAGGATCCTATTTTTAAATCCTTTCAAATTTTTGACATTAAGACAGAAAACTATTCAATTTGGTACCAATTTTGGGAGTTGCGAGAGTGCTAATCCTTCCTCGTACGTAACTGACTCCCGAACCTGTTTTCTTAATTTTCGTAGACCAAAAACGTTTTATAAGGTGATCCAATCACACCTAAAAAGGTTGGTGGCGACTCCCATTTTCGTTTTTTCAAAAGTCGATCCCCGTTTTTCAAACATCCCTTTAAAAAAATGGTTTCGACAGCTTGCCGACTCCTCTGGGGATGTTAAGAGAGTCAAGCCAAAAAATTTTTTTTGATAACTTTCTGTCTTAATGCTAAAAATTTGAAAAGATTTAAAGATCCCTTTTTATGTGTTTGCTGCATATGTTTGTTATTTTTCTCGCACACATTGCATTTGCATGACCGTTGTGGTCGCAACCTTAAGTGGGAGTGAGAAGCTACGCTTTTGTGAGGTTTTCACCTTCGTATGAGCTAGTGGATTGCTTTCAGAATACTGTACCTATGTCTTCATGATATTTTCATCTCCGCATGGCCATAAGGAAATGTGTCCCCCTGAACTGAACTTGGTCTATATGAGCCTATAATGGGTGAGGACCGAGGAATCTGCTGGTTCAGGTACCCTCACTTTAGAACCAAACTACATATAGTGAACTTTAAGTGCTTGCCCTAGGTAGTATGGTTATGACCTTTAGTACCTTCCTTTATAAGTGCTTGTTTATTACATCTTTTTATATGATACTGACTTGTTTTTTTTTTGTCATCATCGCATGTCATCCATCATTAAAAGGTGTCGATTCAAGGTTCGATTTCTGAGTTAGGAAGTTTTGTAATGAGGAATGAATATCTTAATAAAGTGGAGGACAACTCTTCTGTTTGTGCGTGGTCAGAGAAAACCTAGTTAGAGAAAGGAGATAGTGTCATCGAGGGATATACATTGGAGTTGTAGGACTTTACTCGTATCAGTTCGATACAGAATGATTTTCGGGAGATGAAGGGCATTTGGGCCCAGTGGGATGACAAGGTTAGGCAGTTGTTCTACCAGAACTATGGAGATCTTCCTTATTTGCTAGATCGTTGAAGGAAAGCTTACGAGTAGTTCCATCAGAATTAGACGTCATGAAACAAGAGTTCGAGAGAAAGAATTTGGAGCTTGGGAAGAAGATCGAGAAACTAGAAGAGGAAAAGATGTATTTGAGCCTAGACGTCGACGTTCAAAAGATTGAGGTGGAAAAAGTAAAGAAAGGAAAAGAGGAAAGTCGAAGAAGACCGAGATGATCTGAAAGAGAATTATAAGAAGATACAGTTGTTAATGAAAAAGCTAGGTTGGGAAAGACTTTAGAGCAATGGTAGCAAGAGATTCAGGAAGAGAGAACCAGAGCTGATCATTGAGAGAAAAAGTTTCAAGAGATGCAAGCACAGAATCAAGCCTTAGAAAGGAGTTTGGCAGAAAGCTAGAAAGAGAAGCATGGATTAAAGATTAAAGTAGTTGAACTTGGACGGTCTCTTCATCATTACCGAAGTCGTAACTCTACGATCGAATTAAAGGCAAGCTTGGATAAGATCGAGGAAATGAAGTACAATATTGTAGGGTTAGAAGCAACACTATAGGACTGTGAGCTACGAATTGAAGCGAGAGAAGAACAGTGGAAGAGAGAACTTCACCATCTTCGGGATCAAGTGAGAGATAGAGATCATGTCATGGAACAGGCCCTAGTTCAGATTCGAGATGAGAGTTAGCATTATTATTGGATAGGGTTAAGACTCTAGGCCTACGAGTGAAAGTATATTTGTAATCTGTTTTATGAAAAGATTTTTGTTCCTTAAATAACGTTTTCTAAAATAAAACTGAATTAGAATCGATACTTTTTTGCATTCATGCATTTCCATTGCATCACACTGCATCATATGCATTTAAATCCATAAAAAGACCTTAATTAGGCAAAAATTATTTCAGAGGGTTAACCGGGGATATGGAACAAAGGTTGGAGAGATTGGAGCAAAGGCAAATACAAATACAAGAGCAGTTAACCAAGATTCAACAAGATATACGTGATCAAATGTTAGAGCTCCAAAGAAATGTAATTGGCCAGCTGGGGCAAATACTAGCCGAAGGGCTTGAAAAGAAGAAAAACTCAGTGGTCAACAGTGAGGATGATATTGAGGACATCGTTTATTCCCCAAGTTTTACTCCAATAAGCGTCCAAACTCGACCAGACGAGGTACCTGTTACTATCAATCTCCAACAACATCGGGCCGGTATGGTGGCATTAGTAAATTACTCAGTAGGCTCAGGTCCCAATTTGGAGGGCAATTCAGCCAATCTTATTGCCATTGAAGAAGCAAAGAAGACATGTCTGGAGCTTCCGAAATAGCACGAAGCTTTCATAGGACGAGAGTGGAGCTCCCGAAGTAATACTTCGAAGGCAATGAAGAAAAAGGAAAAAGAGGTGAAAACGATTACCATAAGCCAGCCAAGAGTTACTAGCCATCAGGAATCCAATTCGAGATCGAGTTCTGAAAAACTCACATCTACGCCAATCCTGATGTCGTATAAGGAGCTATATCAAAGATTATTTGACGCACACGTAGTAGCCTCTTTTCATTTAAAATCGTTGCAGCACCATACCCCAAATGGTATGATTCGAGCACTCAATGCGAATACCATGCGGGAATCACAGGACATTCGATTGAAAATTGCACTGCCTTTAAAAAGGCAATTGAGAGGTTCATTAAGATGGGTGTTGTAAACTTCGGTGGTCCCTCTGGAGCAGAAAATCTGTTATCCTATCATCTAGATAAAAGGGCAAATTCCATAAGAGAAGAGGGCATGGGATCCAAGAATGCGCCAAGTTCAGGGCTTTTAAACAAAACTTGATGTTGGAGGATTTGAGTGACGTATCCGAAGAAGGAACCAAGAAATAAAAATTGTTGAGCCTTTGCACATTTTGGGATGTTTTGAACAACGAAATTGTGGAAGTGATCATTGTATTTAAAGATTAATCTAGAGTAATGTTTAGAACACACTTATTGTTTTAAAGCCTAGAAACAATAACGTTTCATTTGTGAAATAGGCTCATGTTCGGACATCATTGTTTCAATAGAACATATCTTTCATGATCAATGCGAGCAAATATTCTTTCATTCTTTTACCAATAAATATTCTTTTGACCTTTAAAATTCTTTCTAAATTACATTCATAACATGTAAATAGTCATGCTTGAATTCATTTATTCCTTGTATATTCTTTTGTCCTATCATGGGTCCCTAAATATCAATGACATGGGCAACGATACTACAGATTCAGAGTTCCTTTTTAACGTGACATGTGTTTAGAGGAATCTTAGTACTTTGAAGATGACAGAGATTGTAATCTATCTTCTGATTTGTTGGAAATAGTAAAGCAAGAAGAGCAGCAAATTTTACCCCATAAAGAGGTGGTAGAGAATTTAGCCTTAGAGGAAGGAAAGGTTGAGAAATTGGAACGTGCATAACCAGAGAGACAAAACAAGACCTTGTTGGGACTATTATGGGAACTCATAGATGTCCATAGGAAGGTCAGAAGAACACATGCAAGAGGATTCATAATTACCAGGATAAACAAGAGCCTTGGGCACTGTTGGTTCACCATGGAAGGGGATCGCATCAGTTATATCATAAATGCCGAATTTAATGAGCCAAGACTTATAGGGCATGTATGTTATGGGCCAGTCAAAAGTTTCAAGTTGACAATGGTTCATCTTTGTGGTTGTCGACTGCTCCGTTAAGAGGGTAGAGATAGCTTCATATGCCAATATTACAAAGTCAATAGTAATCGAATTTCAAAAAAAAAAAACATCATATCCAACTACACAATGCCAAAAGTTTGTAGTTTTTTCAAAGATAAGGCGCCATACCATAGAACAACAAAGGTTGCCAAAAGAAAAGAAAAAGAAGAAAAATAAATTGCAAAAGATGACCGAGACTGGTAAAAATTGGCATAAGAAACTACCGCTTACTCTCTATGCTTACGCTGGGGCAAACACCTTCAATTCCAGTTGTTTCAAAGGTTCCAACCATCATCCTTGGAATGGGTGCTTGTTTGGCTTTCCTGAACAGTCCGATGTGCCGTCAATAGCTGCGATGGTTAGCTCCAGGTAGTGACCATTGATTTCCAGCTATGGGGATTAGGCCGTACACATTCTCTGAAGCTTAAAATGATAGATTCTTTCTTCAAAACCAGTTTCTAACAAAGTGGATGACGGTATCATGAAGGAAGCTCTCTTAGACTTCTATACGAGTTCAAGGAAGAGGAAACCTGATCAAATCATTATTTTCAGGGATAGGGTTAGCGAGTCTCAATTCAATCAAGTTTTGATCAAGTTGTTGAGGCTTGCAAGTTCCTTGACGAGAAGTGGAACCTTAAAGATTGTGGTTATTGTTGTACGAAAAACTATCATACCAAGCTTTTTTTCTCAGCAGGGATCTCCTGACAATGTGCTACATGGTACTGTCATTGACAACAAAGTATGCCATCCAAAGAACAATGATTTTTACCTTGGTGCCCATGCTGGAATGATTGGAATCACGAGGCAGACCCACTATCATGTTCTCTTAGACCAGACTGGGTTTTCGGCTGATGATCTACAAGAGTTTGTTCACTCTCTATCCTATATGTATCAAAGGAGCACCACAACCATATTTGTTTTGGCTCCTATTTGCTACGCTTATTTGGCAGCTTCACAGTTAGGGGCAATTGATGAAGATTTGGGATGTTTCAGAAACATCATCGAGTCATGGTGGGATGTATGCTCTGGGAGTAATCTCTGTACCTCAGCTTTCCAGGTTGAAAGATAAAGTCAGCAACTTCATTCTTGTCTGCTGAGAATCATTGAACCATCTTTTTGTAGGGTTTGACAAACAACAACCAAGACTGCTGCTGGGGCAATCCTTTTCTCATGGGTTTATGAATCAAGATTTTTTCCTCCAAGCTTTAATGGAGTCAAGAATTGAATACCTCTAGTAAACATAACTTGAAAGTATTCATCCTAAGCAAATGTACCAAAATGAATGACACAGACTTATGACAAAGAAGGTTCATCCAAAAGAATTTCATGAAGGAAACCTTGTGCTGAAAGAGATCCTTCCCATTCAAAAGGATACCGAATTGGGAAGGGCCATATGTTGCGAAGAGGGCTTTCTCTAGAGGTGCACTGATTTTTGACAAGAAATGGATAGGAAGAATTTATCTGATCCAGTGAATTCAGACTCGGTCAAGGAGTACTTTTTCTGAAGGAGAAGGGAAGCCAAGGTGAAAACCCACAAAGGGCACTTTGGGACTTCTATTTCAAAAAAAAATGGAGAGGCCAAGGTGAAAACCCGTAAAGGGCGCCTTGTGACCAAAGGGGTTTTGAGTTGAAAACCCGAAAGGGCAGCTCAAATTTGGAAAGTCATGCAGTGACCTTGCTATACCGGATTCGATGAGAAGTGAAGTATGTTACATATTGAGGCATCAACGAATTACTTTGGATCTTTTAAACACATGTTGAACTCAAGTGTATAGACGCTCAAGCGGCGATATCTGGGGCATCTGATTTCTGTCCTATTTACTATCTTTGGATTCTTTTTCTTCGCAAAGATATGTTCTCAATTTAATCTTTTTGCATTTCTTCCAATAATTTGTCCAAATCTAATTATCCTCAGGATCAATTTATTTGTCTCACATTATTCATAAAGCATGTTGCATTGAAATAATGATAGATGAACTAAAATATCTTTACAAACGAAGTTTTGCATATTACTCTGGAAATTTCTAGATAATACAAGAAACTGAAACAAGACAATTGTTTAAGGAATTCTCATATGTATGGGTTGGAGATACTCGAGAGATTTTCTTCTTCAGTCCAAAAGGTGGTTGGACGTTTTAAGCAATATTGATCTTAAGAAAGGATCATTTCATAAACATCTTCAGTGGGTTGTAACATTCGGGGAATGGTACAGTAGACCAAATTGATGGAGAAGATTCGAGGCATACGAGTAGAGTACTATTGATATGTCGAGAAGAATGAGGTGGAAAGCTCGATAGATGAATGAGTGATGACGTCCGAAATAGGAGTTATTTTCATAAACATTTTGCATTATAACAGGTTTAATTAGGAGCACTTGACTCATTTCGATCATAGCATCCTAATCATTAGGCATGAACTCATACGCATTATACAGGTTATGTTTTTCAAGGGACAATGAAGATTGATGTGCCTTAACTCCCTAAGTAGCAGGGTAACTGGCTAAAGCATAGCAGATTTGGCTTTCACGTGTTTACGCTGAAGTAGATCTAAGATGATTTGGTGTCTCTGTATTGTCAGAGAGCAGATTGAAGATAGCAGATTTGGCATATCTGTACTGTCAGAGAACAAATCGAAGAAACAGATTTGGCATCTCCATATTCGACAGAGAGCAGGTCGAAGACATAGCAGATCTGACCTTCATTGAAGCAGATCCAAGAGGATTTGGCATCTCTGTATTAGACGGGAAGCAGATAAAAAATATAGCAGATCTGACCTTCATTGAAGCAGATCCAAGATGATTTGGCATCTCTGTATTAGACGGGGAGCAGATCGAAGACACAACAGATCTGATCTTCATTGAAGCAGATCTAAGATGATTTGGCATCTCTGTACTGTCAGAGAACAAATTAAAGAAATAGATTTGGCATCTCCATATTCGACGGAGAGCAGGTCGAAGACATAGTAGATCTAACCTTCATTGAAGCAGATCCAAGATGATTTGGCATCTCTGTATTAGACGGGGAGCAGATCGAAAATATAGTAGATCAAACCTTCAGATGTTTTCACATCGAAGTAGATCCAAGATGATTTAGCATCCTTGCGTTTACAAGGAGCAGATCAAAGACATAGTAGATTTGGCTTTCACGTGTTTACGCTGAAGAAGATCTAAGATGATTTGGCATCTCTGTACTGTCAGAGAACAAATCGAAGAAACAGATTTGGCATCTCCATATTCGACGGAGAGCAGGTCGAAGACATAACAGATCTGACCTTCATAGAAGCAGATCCAAGATGATTTGGCATCTCTGTATTAGACGGGGAGCAGATCGAAAACACAACAAATTGGACCTTCATTGAAGCAGATCCAATATGATTTGGCATCTCTGTATTAGACGGGGAGTAAATCGAAGACATAGCAGATCTGACCTTCATCGAAGCAGATCCAAGATGACAGATTTGGCATCTTTGTATTAGACGGGGAGCAAATCGGAGATAACAGATTTGGCATCTCTGTATTAGACGGGGAGCAGATTGAAGAAGCAGATTTGGCTTCTCTATATTAGACGGGGAGCAGATCAAAGATAACAGATTTGGCGTCTCTGTATTAGACGGGGAGCAGATCAAAGATAGCAGATACCGCCTTCTTGAGTTGCAGTGAAGCAGATTGAAGCCGTCAAGAGGCCATTTAAAGAAGATCAAGGATCAAGAACTCAAGACTCGGCGAGCCCGGGAAAAATTGGTCCTTTTATAGTCTTTGCTCTATTCCTGTTACACAACAATGAGCAAAGAGGGGCAAATGAGACACTCAATTTTGCCCGGCCTGAAAATAAGTCCAAAAACAAAAATAATAAACCCAAAAAAAAAACGAAGTCCAAGTTCAGTCTAGAATTACAAATATAATTTGGCCCGATCGGAATGGCCCATTACTTGAAAAGATTTAAGGTCCATCTACAAGCTTGACTCATATGGAAATATAATCTTCAATTATATACAATCTTAGATATGATTACAATCTTAGATATGATATGCAATCTTAGATATGATACAATCTTAGATATGATTGCAATCTTAGATATGATATGCAATCTTAGATATGATACAATCTTAGATATGATTGCAATCTTAGATATGATATACAATCTTAGAAGATATGATTTTGTAATCTTAGAGATTTAATTTGTAGATACCTTTTAATCTTAACCGTTGATGTAATTGATCTGTACCGTTGGATTTGAGGAGGTTCAACTATAAATAGAGGCCTCTCCCTTCATTGTAAAGACACTGGAGTTTTGGGAAACAATAAAATTTTTGAGAGCTTTCACTCAAATTTCTCTCCCTCTTACGTTCTTATTTTCTACGGTTTGTTCTTATTTTATTCTTTGTTCATCTTCGTTTTTCAACCTTTTTTATTTTGATTTAATCCATGTTTCCCTAATTTTTTTATATATTTTAATTTTTTAATAATTTTAGTATCATATCAAACTATTTCATTTTTTAATAAATATTTTTTTAGTATTACTCTTAGTAAATTATTTTTTTTAAATTTTACTCAAATCATTATTTTAAAAATATATTTTATTTAATTGTCATATTTTATCCAAAAGTTTTTCTAAAATGAGGCAATGTTTTTCGTATTTAGGAATTCGGGAAATAGTGCCCTAACATGCTGGGTTGCGATTTCCCGTTTGTCTAAATGACTAAAGTATCCTTCTAAATAGATTTTGTAAATCACGAGATGATTTCAGTTACGAGAGTTTAAGAATATCGTGTCCTATCATGCTGGATGTGATGTTTGTATTCTTTCGGAGCTAAGGAATATCGATTTTTCAACTTAAATAATTCTGATTTTAAAAAAAGGATCCTATTTTTAAATCCTTTCAAATTTTTGACATTAAGACAGAAAACTATTCAATTTGGTACCAATTTTGGGCGTTGTGAGGGTGCTAATCCTTCCTTGTACGTAACCGACTCCCAAACCTGTTTTCTTAATTTTCGTAGACCAAAAATGTTTTATAAGGTGATCCAATCACACCTAAAAAGGTTGGTGGCGACTCCCATTTTCGTTTTTTCAAAAGTCGATCCCCGTTTTTCAAACATCCCTTTAAAAAAATGGTTTTGACATCCGTGTTTGCTTGTTTGGCTAAATTTGTTGTTTGAATTATATGATACTACCCATATGAACTAACGAGACATTTTGCAGCTAGTAGACCTTGCCAAAATCTAGGTACGCCTTATTTCGTTTATTATATGACTTATAGTTTGATTTAGAAAAGCATGCTCTTAGGAGTAAATGCTTGTATGAAATATTCTGTATATGTATGGTGAGTATGGATGGTTGGTGTGATTTGTTGTAGTTTTTCGAAGAATCACCTCGGTGGCTAATGTGTCGCTCGAAATTCAGGTCGAACCTTCTTGGCCAAGTTTGGGGTGTCAATAGAACTTGATAACTTTTCTCAATTTAATTCTTAAATTTAGATTCCATTAAAGTATACTAAAATGATATTATTAAATTCTGCTATGCCATCACCTAATTTTTTAATTAATATTTTAATATATTTCTTGTATTTATTAGATTTTAAAATTTTAGGTGATGGTGTCGTAAATTAAAAGTGTTACATCATCCAAATCCAAGTTCATGACAAAATTTCCGAATTTTGTCAAAGATAAATGTGGACCAAGATGAAAAAAAATCATTTCATTTAGGACTAAATATTGGTTTATCCAATCTTAGTAACCTTAATGAAAATATTGTTGCTTTGTTGATTCAATGTTTCGTTAGATTATTGTGTCTACAATTTAGAAACATGAATTGCACGAGAAACCTTATCATAACAAGATTATCACTCCTCTTAGGGATTTCCATCCCTCAATTCTTCAACCAATATTGGAACCCATCCCATCATGGCCTCGCTTACACTGATGCAGCCTGAGTAAGTGTTTTTATTTAAAAAAAAAAACTCCAATCCCATAATCATCAATGATAAAAGAGAGAAAAACAAAGTGAATGATTTTTGCAGTTCAATGCATTCGTGAACACCGTGTGCTCACTATCGATAATGGTGGGATTGACAGTGGTGGTGATCTTAGACAACACGATAGAAGTGGAGAAATCGAAGAAATATAGAGGGATGCCATGGTGGGTTAAGTTTAGATCATTTAAAGGAGATAATAGGATTGAAGAATTTTATACTTTGCCTTTTAATCTTAAAAGGTTTTATCCACCAACCTAAATTTCGCAAAATTAGGCTTGGTAATTGCATATATTTTACCCCTTTTTCCTTTGATAAATATGGGTAGTAGGAGAGGACAATTTGTGTAATTTTTCAAAATAATTTATGAATAATTTATTAATTTATATTATTTAAATTATTATTTTTTATAAATATTTTTGTATTAGTGGCAAGAGTAATTTAAATATGAATTTTTAAAGTTGTCAACATTGCTATTAAAGTAAGGCCTTAACCTTTCAGCTGGCAGTGTGGTAGTTGACAATTATATGGCTGAAAATCAACCCTCACTTCCCTATTTATCTTCCTTCTCATTGAATTTTGTATTAGCCAGTGTAGTACCGGCCTGTGGACGCCAATGAGATGCGAATGAACATCCTCTTTTTCGACATAATAATGCTGTAACGCCCCCACGCCCGAGACCGTCGCCGGAGTCTAGTATGAGGTGTTACTAAACTTAATTTAACATTTTTAGAACTTTGGATTATTTGTTTCTACATTCATAGCTTTCCAGCTACTTGCGTCACAATTACAAGAAAAATTATATCTCGAGTTACGAAACTCAAAATCAAGATCCGTAAATTTTCCCTGAATCTAGACTCATATACCTATTTACTAAACTTTTTTCAGAATTTTTGGTTGGGCCAATTAGTACAGTTTATTAGTTAAAGTTACCCCTGTTTCAGGACTTAACTGGACTGACCTCTGTTTACTACGAACCACATTTCTCTCTGTAAAAAATTCATACGACTATGAGGTTTCTTTCTCCTGAAACTAGAATCAACAAGGATTCTGAGAGTATAAAATACAACACCTAGTTATATTTGTACAATTTATGGTGAATTTCTAAAGTTGGAACAGGGGATCCAGAAATCACTCTGGCCCTGTTTCATTAAATTCAAATATCTTCTAACATATAATTCTTTTACCTGTTTAGTTTGTTTTGTATGAAACTAGATATAATAAGCTTCAATTTGATATTTAATCCATCATCTAATTCGATTTCTATAATTTTTAATAAAATTTCAAACTCATGTCAGTGTTGCTGCAATGTTCTGTTTATGGCAAATTTCTTCCCTTTTATGAGTTTTCATGAACTAGGTATCCTATTAACCTTCCATGACATCAAAGATAATCTAAACTAACCATTTCCATAACTTATCATTATCAAGCATTTTCTCAACCATTCCATCACCATATCATAAGATCATTTACACAAAATAGGTATATTGCTATACATGCCATACTTAAATTTTACAAGCCATTTACCAAAAAGTTCTTCAGATAGTGTGACCGAGCCTTCGACCTATCCCGACTCCTGAGCTGGCTTGTCCAAAACTACAATGAGTAAGAAGAAGGGAGTAAGCATAAATGCTTAGTAAGTTCATATGCAAATAATAAGTAACATATCAAAGCAATCATACCAAACAACATTAGCATGGTATCACCAAAACATATATCACATTTCTAATCATTTTTCATCATCTTATTACCTTATCGTTGTTGTATCAATACTCAACCCGAGGATTAAGTACATACCTGTCCAAAGTATCCATTTCACAACACTACCAATACGTCTCTTTTCATCTCGAGTATTCCTCCATTTGAGTAGAACCTTACCCGTTGAACACATCGGAATATAATTCGGATACATGGGAAGTTTGCACATAAGTGCCACATATGTAGCCAAGCTACCATGTAACCTGCCCATAAGCGAACTCGGACTCAACTCAACGAGCTCGGGCATTCACATCCATAAGTGAACTCGGACTCAACTCAACGAGCTCAGGCGTTCGCATCCATAAGTGAACTCGGACTCAACTCAACGAGTTCGGATGCATAGTTACATCTCACGAACTCGGACTCAACTCAACGAGTTCGGACATTCGCATCCATAAGTGAACTCGGACTCAACTCAACGAGTTCGGATGCTCAACCATCCTAGTGACATATCACTTGTATCCTAATCTATTCCTAAGGTTCAAATGGGATTTTCCTCGAACACATATCCTTGTTGTCTTCCGTAGAATGCCAAAACCAATACTCGATAACAATTTATATTTAACAAGTAGCTCACATAGTTTACATTTTATTCGAAAATAACCACAAAGCATATATTTCATGATAAAAATCAGTATATCATATTATTGACATCAATAACTTAAAAATAACAATTATGCTACATTATTTACACATGAACTTACCTTGGTACCAAAATACAATGATTTTGCAATTTAGTCCATAATCTTTTCTTTTCCTCGATTGGGGTCGATTCCACGTCTTTCTTGATCTAAAATAACACATTTAGCTTATTTAATACTCACATTATCAAATTAATCCTTAATTCAAATTTTAGCAAAATTACAATTTTACCCCTAAACTTTTGCATATTTACACTTTTGCCCCTAGGCTCGGGATTAAACTTTATTCCTTATTCTTATGTTTTATAACATGCTGATCACTTTTCTATTCTATGGCAACATCAAATTCTCACTCTAACATGTACTTGTGACTATTAGGTATTTTTACTGATTAAGCCCTTTTACTCGTTTTTGCTTAAAATCGAGTAGTACAAGTTGTCTAACATAATTTAAAACCTCATATTCTATCATAAAACATCGAAATACATAAATTTCACCTATGGGTATTTTTCCAAATATAAACCCTAGGTTAAGTTATTTCTAACATAAGCTTTATCGAGTTACCGGGATCTCAAAAACGTAAAAATCATTAAAAACGGGGATTAGAATCACTTACTATAAAGCTTGAAAGTTGAAGAAACCCTAGCTATGGTGAGAGCAAAATTCGGCAGCAATTAAATGAAGAAGATGACCATTTTGTGTTATTTTTCCTATTTTATTTCATTTAATATCCAAATGACCAAAATGCCCCTCCTTACTAAACTTTCAAAAATTCCTTCCATGTCCTAATTTTGCCAATGAACTTAAAATTGGTCAAATTGCTATTTAAGACCTTCTAATTAATATTTCAAAGCAATTTCATACTAAAAACTTCTAGAATGCAAGTTTTGCAATTTATTCGATTTAGTCCCTAACTTCAAATTAAGCATTTTATACTTAGAATTTCTTCACAAGATTTTCACACAATCATGCAATCATATCATGAACCTCAAAATAATTATAAAATAATTATTTCTATCTCAGATTTGTGGTCACGAAACCACTATTCCGATTAGGCCCTAATTCGGGATATTACAAATGCATTGCTTGGCTCCTCTACTAAGGGTTCGATTTCCCATTTTTGGGAGCTCTCGAGCAGCTTTAGTTTGCCTATTTTTACTCGAGCTTTTCACATTTATTGGGCGCTTGTGATGTGTCCCTTGTAACAACAGTGAAGGCATGACAAAACTCTACACATCAAGGTCTAACCTTCTTAGTCCTAATGGCCAAACATAACTTATGATAGAGTTTTCAACTTGATTCAAACAAAGTATGATTTTCTTTTGTAATTCATTTTGTATTTACATCTTATTTTGTACATTTATCCGAGATTTGATCCTCACTTGTAATTTTTTTCGTTGAATGGATATTTTTTATAAAAAAAAGCCTTACCATTAAATTGAAATAAAATAAAATCATACTTGCATATTATGTTTATTCTTTAAAAAATGAAAAACAAAGATACTTAGTAGCATTATAACTACACTTGTATACCATTGTTGACACATGACATAATTATATGAATTGCAATGAGACTATGAATTCAAGTAATCTACCCAACAGAGTTGGTGCCCCTTGGCTTGTGATACCAACTCAGTCAAGGCAGGCACTGTTTGTTTTATTGAAAATGGTTTTTGAAAAATATTTTCTACATTTTCCTATGTTTGTTTCATGGAAAATAGTTTGGTCAATGGAAAATAACTTACAAGTCAACGAAAAATAAGCCATTTTTTTCCCTCTAGAATGACTTACCCTTTATGGGTGATTTTATTTTTATATAAAAATTAAATTAAGTCAAGATTAATATTATTATATTATTAATAAATTTTTATTTTTAAAAATATTTAAAATTAATAAAATATGATAATTTTCAATATTATTAAACATACATATTTAATTATCTATATCTGACCATATAATAAATTATTAATATAATATAGAAAAGAACTTAATAATGGATAATTTTATTCATCATGTTTTTATACAATGTCTAGAACTACTCATAACTCCTCACCAACCCGTAATATAGGAGAGCATTAATGTCCTTCAACATGCTCGAACCCACGGTCTCCTGCATGTGCAACAATGTTGATGCTAATCGAGCTAAGTCGACAATTTTATTCATCATTTTCATTTATATATAGAAACCTTAAATAGTTATATTAAGTCACATGTTAGTTAATTATTCTTACTATATCAAGTTTGTTGGCAAATTAACGAGTTAATTCCTTCCAAAAAGAAAAAGAAGTGCTAATTATAGTAAGTAAAACTTGGTCATATTATTTACCCACGCTAATTAATATAGAAAATGTTTAGTTGGTTGTAATTTGGCCTTACTCTCTCTATATAAGATGGTTTGAAACAAAACAAAAGAAAGAAATCATTCTTTCTTTGAAGTAAATAAAAATAAAGTATGGTTATTCAATTTAATTTTGTTTCATCCATGTTAATACCAGTACTTTTGTCCATATCATCCGTTGAAGGTCAAGGAGGAGGAGGTGGTGGTGTTATGTTGCAAAGTTTGGTGCAAAGGCAGACGAGAAAACAGATTTGAGTAAGGTAAGCAAAATATCATATAAATTTATAGTCAGCAGATAAAAGTATGGATAACTATTTTCCAAATCTCTTATCTTTATATGTATCTTTTTTATTATTTTTTATTTGGTTTTAGCCATTGTTGGATGCTTGGAAAAAGCATGTGCCTCTACATCTCCGTAAAAAATCGTGATTCCTAAAGGGATATATTTTTTAAGTACAGCTACTGTCGAAACCTCATTTTAAAACGAGTTTGGAAAAATCGGGTTCAACCTTTTTGAAAAATGAAAAAAATAGGAGTCGCCACCAACCTTTTAAAGTGTGATTGGGTCACTTTATAAAATAATTTGGTCTACGAAATTACGAGAAAACAGGTTCGGGAGTTGGTTACGTACAAGGAAGGATTAGCACCCTTGTAATGCCCAATATTGGTACCAAATTGAATAATTTTGTCTTAATGTCAGAATTTTGAAAGAATTTAGAAATAAGATTTTTTAAAACCGTAATCTTTTGAGTTAAAAATAATCAAGATTCCTTCACTTCAAAAGAGCACAAATATCACATCCAGCATAATTGGACACGATATCTTTAAACTTTCGTAGATGAAATCATCTTATGATTTGTAAAACTCGTTTAAAAAGGACATTTTAGATATTCAGACAAACGGGAAATCGCAACCCAGCATGTTAGGGCACTACTTTCCGAATTCCTAAATATCAAAACATTGCCTTTCTTTTTAAAATTCTTTTTTTTGAATTGAATGAAATATGACTTTTGGTTTTAAAAGTAATGATATGTTTTACATATTACAAGAAATTAAATAAACCTAATTACAATATATATGCTTTAATCATTTCATGCAAATATAGTATAGAAAATAATAAATAATGGCACAAATACATATTATTATAAACACAAATACACATGCATTATTATTACATGCAAAATACAACATAGAGTATAATGAATTTAATGGTATAAATTGTATAACATATATATAACAACATTTCATGCAAATGTACCTTAAATCAACATAAACGATTAATTTTCATGCAAATATGTAAACACCAATAACAAATATTATATGAAAATGTATAAATCACATAAAAATAAGATGTTTAGAAATATATTGAATAATATAAGAATGATAAAAGAGAATCTCTTTTTTAAAATGATATATATACATATATAGGTTATACTATAGGGTATAATAACTCTTTTTTTTTTAAATGTACTAAATATCGATATTACATTTATTTATAAAAATTTTGAGAATGTATATAATTAATAAGTAATAAAATAATATATATTTTATAATAAAATAAAGGTAATGTAAGGAAATATGATAAAATATATAGTGTATAACATAATTTACTTAATCAAATATATAATAATATAAATCATATAATAAATAATATAAAAATATATATAATAAAATGTATATAATATAATATATAAAAGAAAGAAAGATATTATAATGAATAATATATAATAAAATATAATATGTAATAAAAATATGTAGATAAAATATAATGAAATATAATATAATAAGGAATATATAAAATAATAATAATATAAAAATATAGTAAAATAAATAATATATAATAAAAACATATAATAAAAAAATATAAATATAATGAATAAATAATATATATAATAAAAATATATGATAAAAATTTTAAAAAAGTGTAATAATAAAATAATATGTACTATTTTATAACTAATATAAAAAAATAAAGTATTTAAAATAAAAAGGATTAAAATTGAATTTAATTGAAGAATCTAGGGTTAATTGCAAAATAAAAATTTTGGACCGATTAAAAACACGCATTGAAAGTCGAGGACTCATTGGGTAATTCGACCTAATCCCAAAACGACATCGTTCTCTAGAACTGATTTTAATGACCTTCAGGACTAAATTGAAACAATTATAAAATATTCGGACCGAATTAAAAATAAAATAAATGAAATTATAAAGATTAAAAATGCAGAAGGATTGATTGGGCAATTATACCATTTTCCAAAAACACGCGGATCCTCCCTGGGTCACGGGTGAACGCGCGGATCCTCAGGCCTTAAAACGATGTCGTTTTAAGCTTATTGACTTAAGCCAAAACGGCACCGTTTTCAAAAGGGTATATATACCAATTAAACCGTAAAAAAAAACATTTTAAAACGTTTCTAAAAAAAAATTTCAAAAATGCTCTGAAGCCCTCAGAGCTCTGGCCATCGACCATCATGGCTCCGATCGTCAGACCTCTGCACGTGCCCACGCGCCACCGTCGGCTTTGCCATCTACGGCAGCCAGAAACTGAAAAGTTTCGTTTTTTCACTTATACTGAAAGATAAGACTCCTTCCTTGTTTTTAAAACTGTTTACCAACTATTTATATATGTATGTATATGCTTCGAATAAAAAATGAAAATAATAGAAGATTGATTATTCACCCAAGAGAAACTATATGTATTTGGCTTTTGTATTCCTCGTTAAAAAATCTCCCCGTGTTTACAGGTTACAAAGGAGGCTTTTATAGCCACTGTTTCTATTACATATTTTAGGAAAAATATTTTATTTCTTTCCATATTTGTTTTGTTTGTTTGCTGTTGTTTCTTTCCTTTTTTTGCAAGTGATGCCGAAAAATCCGGCGGTGATGGAGGCTCGACGATGGTGGCGACGGACCAGGCACTGACTGCGCACTAGCTTGCGGCGCTGATGGAGGGTAGCTAGAACGACGAGAACTGAAGAGGCGTGACTCTTGGGCTGATTGCAATGCTTAGTTTCTGGAACTTTCCGTTTGCAGCGTCTAGGGTTCTAGAAACCCTAGGCCTCTCTATATTCCGTTAACAAATTGGGCCATTTGGGCCCTACATGTTTTGAGTTAAGACTATACACGGGTATTGGGTTAAACCAGGTTATAGGCTATCGGGTCTAGACCAACTGGGTCGCAAATGTAACGGGTTTTGGGTTTATCAGGCCTTGAGGCCTGTTTAATGTAAATGGACTTTTATTCTTAATTTATTATTTTTGTTTTATTTATTTATTTATATAATGATGGGCCCGGGTAGAAATGGGATACTACAGCTACCCCTCTTTGCTCATTATCGTGTAACGATAATAGAGCAAAGATTATAAAGGGACCCATTTTGCCCGGTCCGGCTCAATCTTGAGGTCTTTCTTCAAATGGCCTTCAACCTATCTGCAACTTCAGAGGTATTGGACCATAAATGTGATGGCTTCAATTTGCTTCATTGTAACTTCAGGAATGCAATATCTATCTTCAACCTGTTCCTTGCAACTTCAGGGACGCCATGTTGACATCTTTGATCTGCTCTCTGACAATACAAAGATGCCAAATCTACTATCTTCGATCTATTCTCTGACAATACAGAGATGTCAAATCTTGGATCTACTTCAACGTGAACACGTGAAAGCCAAATCAGCTACGTCTTTGATCTTCTCCTTGTAAACGCAAGGATGCCAAATCATCTTGGATCTACTTCGATGTGAAAACATCCGAAGGTTAGATCTGCTATGTCTTCGATCTGCTCTCCGTCGAATATGGAGATGCCAAATCTGTTATCTTCGATCTGCTCTCTAACAATACAGAGACGCCAAATCTGCTATCTTTGATATGCTCTCTGGCAATACAAAGATGCCAAATCTTGGATCTGCTTCCGTCGAATATGGAGATGCCAAATCTGTTATCTTTCATCTGCTCTCTGACAATACAGAGATGCCAAATCTTGGATCTGCTTCAGCGTGAACACGTGAAAGCCAAATCAGCTATGTCTTTGATCTGCTCCTTGTAAACGCAAGGATGCCAAATCATCTTGGATCTACTTCGATGTGAAAACATCCGAAGGTTAGATCTGCTATGTCTTCGATCTGCTCTCCGTCGAATATGGAGATGCCAAATCTGTTATCTTCAATCTGCTCTCTATCAATACAGAGACGCCAAATCTGCTATCTTTGATCTGCTCTCTGACAATACAAAGATGCCAAATCTTGGATCTGCTTCAGCTTGAACACGTCAAAGCCAAATCAGCTATGTCTTTGATCTGCTCCTTGTAAACGCAAGGATGCCAAATCATCTTGGATCTACTTCGATGTGAAAACATCCGAAGGTTAGATCTACTATGTCTTCGATCTGCTCTCCGTCGAATATGGAGATGCCAAATCTGTTATCTTCGATTTGCTCTCTGACAATACAGAGACGCCAAATCTACTATCGTTGATCTGCTCTCTGACAATACAGAGATGCCAAATCTTGGATCTGCTTCAGCGTTAACACGTGAAAGCCAAATCAGCTAAGCTTTAGCCTGTTACCCTACTTCTTAGGGGATTAAGGCACATCAATCTTCATTGTCCCTTGAAGGACTTAACCTGTATAATGCGTATGAGTTCATGCCTAATGATTAGGATGCTATGATTGAAATGAGTCAAATGCCCCTAATTAAACCTGTTATAATGCAAAAATGTTTATGAATATGACCACTATTCCCAACATCACTACTCTTTCCTTCGTTGAAGTTTAACTTTATTTTTCTCGAATTATCATTCCTACTCAGCTTGTGGGTTTGTACCATTCTTCAAATGATATCACCCACCAAAATGTCTGTAAGATGATCCTCTCTTAGGACCGAACCGTTTGTTTTGTCCAATCATCATTTAGAACTAAAGAAAGGATTTCCTCTAGTTCTTTCAAACCTCACTTATGTGAATTCCTCGAACAATTGTTCTGTTTTAGTTTCTTGTACTATCTAGAAATTTCCAGAGTAATGAGCAAAACTTCATTTGTGAAATTTATTTAGTTCATCTATCATTATTTTAATGCAACATTCTTTAAGAATAATGGAAGATGAATTTAATCTTAAGAATAGTTAGATTTGAATGAATTTGTCAAAAATACAAAGGAAATTAATCGGATAGCCTATCTTTGAGAAGAAAAAGAATCTAAAGATAGTAAATAGGACAAAAGTTAGATGCCCTAGATATCACCGCTTGAGCGTCTATACACCAGCTCCATGAAGACTTTCTTGAGTTCAACATGTGTTTAAAAGATCCAAAGTACTTTGTTGATGCCCCGATATGCAAGGCGCTTCGCTCTTTGTTGAATCAGATATAGCAAGATTACCGTGTGCTCTTCAAAATTTGAGCTGCCCTTTCGGGTTTTCAACTCAAAACCCCTTTGGTCACAAGACGCCCTTTGCAGGTTTTCACCTTCGCCTCTCCATTTTATTATTATTATTATTTTATTTTATTTTTTTCGAAAACTCAAGGCGCCTTTTGCGGGTTTTCACCCTGAATTCTTCTCTCCTTTAGACAAAGTACTTTTTGACTGAGTCTGAATTCACTGGATTGGGCAAACTCTTCCCATCCATTTCTGTTAAGATCAATGCACCCCTAGAGAAGGCCTTCTTTACGACATACGGCCCTTCCCAATTTGGCATCCATTTTCCTCTAAAGTCCTTCTGAATAGGGAGGATCTTTTTCAGCACAAGATCCCCCTCGTGGAATTCTCTTGGTCGTACTTTCTTGTCGTAAGCTCGCATCATTAGCTTCTGATACATCTGACCATGACGAATGGCCTTTAGCCTCTTTTTCTCAATCAAGTTCAACTGATCATATCGCGATTGTATCCATTCAGCTTCATTCAACTTTATCTCTGACAAAACTCGAAGAGACGGTATTTCCACTTCAATGGGTAACACTGCTTCCATCCCATAAACCAACGAGAAAGGAGTTGCCCCGGTAGAGGTTCTGATAGACGTTCGGTAAGCTAAGAGTCCAAATGGTAACTTCTCATGCCAGTCTCTGTAGGTTTCATTCATTTTCCCCACTATCTTCTTGATGTTTTTGTTAGCAGCTTCCACTGCCCCATTCATCTTTAGGTGATACGGCGAAGAGTTATGATGCTTAATCTTGAACTGACTGCAAACTTTTGTTATCGTTTTGTTGTTCAAGTTCAGTGCATTGTTTGATATGATCCTTTCAGGTATCCCATACCGACAAATAATCTCTTTCTTCAAGAATCGACTTACAGCTGACTTAGTAACATTCGCATAAGAAGCAGCCTCTACCCACTTCATGAAGTAATCAATGACCATAAAAATAAAGCGATGCCCATTTGAAGCTTTTGGTGATATTGGCCCAATGACATCCATGCCCCACATAGAAAAAGGCCATGGAGAAGTCATAATATGAAGAGGTGAAGGTGGTACATGAATCTTGTCTCCATAAATCTGACATTTATGGCATTTATTGGCGTAGTTGATACAATCCCCTTCCAAAGTAGACCAATAATATCCAAACCTAATGATTTTTCTAGCCATCGTGAAACCATTAGCGTGCGTCCCACAAACACCCTCGTGAACTTCTTCCAAGATTAACTTGGCTTCCACGGCGTTAACACATCTCAACAGTACTTGGTCCTTTCTTCTTTTGTACAAGATGTCCCCATCCAAGACGTAATCGCAAGCGAATATCCTTAAAGTTCGCTTGTCATTTTCAGTTGCCTGTTCTGGGTATTTACAATCTCTCACATATCGCAATATAACCTGATACCAAGGATTATCATCCTTTTCTTCTTCCTCAATGTTACAACAATGAGCTGGAGCCTCAAAGATACTCATCTGAATGGGTCTCATCTCCTCCTATTTATTCACTTTGATCATTGAAGCCAACGTCACTAGAGCATCTGCCATCTGGTTTTCGTCTCGTGGAATATAATTGAAAGTGATGTCATCGAACTCCTCAAGTAACCCCAAAACTACTTTTCGATAATTGATCAGTTTAGGATATCTTGTCTCCCATTCACCTTTAAGCTGGTAAATTACCAATGCAGAGTCTCTATATACTTCCAA
This sequence comes from Gossypium longicalyx, assembly GCA_025698465.1. Taxonomy (NCBI): domain Eukaryota; kingdom Viridiplantae; phylum Streptophyta; class Magnoliopsida; order Malvales; family Malvaceae; genus Gossypium; species Gossypium longicalyx. The sequence goes on from CM046996.1 coordinate 56,504,587, forward strand.
GATTCTTATTCCTTGCTCTATAGCCGCTCGGAGTCCCATGATGCACGCTTCATACTCGGCCATATTGTTTGTGCAATTAAAATCCAACTTGCACGTGAATGGATAACAATCACCATTTGGGGATATCAGGACTGCCCCAATTTCATTTCCCACTACATTGGATGCCCCATCAAAACTCAACTTCCAAGAATAATCCTCTGTAGTTGCTACACACATCAATTCCTCATTTGGGAAATCAAAATTCAACGGCTCATAATCCTCTAGAGCTCTACTAACCAGAAATTTCACTATTGCACTTCCTTTTATAGCCTTCTGGCTCACATAAACTATGTCAAACTCTGAAAGCAGAATTTGCCACCTCGCCATTCTTCCATTCAAAGCTGTTGACTCCATCATATACTTCAGAGGATCAAGTTTTGAAATAAGCCAAGTAGTATGATACAACATATATTGCCTCAATCTTCGAGTCATCTAGATTAAAGCACAGCACAATTTCTTAATTGCTGAATATCTCATCTCACACTCTGTGAATTTCTTGCTGAGGTAGTATATCGCCTTCTCCTTTCTTCTCGACTCATCATGTTGGCTAAGCACACATCCCATAGAATTGCTAAAAACTGATAAGTACAGAATTAATGGTCTACCTGGATTAGGTGGAGATAACACAGGAGCATTTAACAAGTATTGCTTAACCTTATCGAAAGCACTCTGGCATTCCTCATCCTAAGTACCTTGATTGTGTTTTCTAAGGAGGCGAAATATAGGATCACATTTCTCAGTTAATTATGAAATAAACTGAGCAATATAATTCAACCTTCCAAGAAAACCCCGAACTTCCTTCTGAGTACGCGGTGGAGGCAAATCTTGTATGGCTCTAACCTTGTCTGAGTCGACTTCTATTCCCTTTTCGCTAACCACAAAGCCTAGTAATTTCCCTGACCTAGCTCCAAAAGTGCACTTTGCTGGATTAAGTTTTAACTGGAATCTCCGTAATCTTAGAAACAACTTCCTTAAAACTTCAATATGTTCCTCCTCTGCTCGAGATTTGGCAATCATATCATCAACATACACCTCAATTTCCTTGTACATCATATCATGAAATAAGGTCACCATGGCCCTCTGGTATGTTGCTCCTGCATTCTTCAATCCAAAGGGCATTACTTTGTAACAAAAGGTACCCCATAATGTTATGAAGGTGGTTTTATCTATGTCTTCAGGATGCATCTTTATCTTATTATACCTTGAGAAACCATCAATGAAGGAGAACAACGAATATCCCGCTGTGTTGTCTACCAAAGTGTTTATGTGAGGTAGAGGGAAATTATCTTTTGGGCTAGCTTTGTTAAGATCCCTGTAATTAACACAAATTCGTACATTCCCCTCCTTCTTAAGAACTGGTACAATGTTAGCTACCCATTCAGAATACTTCACCTCTTGTAAGAATCCTGCATCGAACTGTTTCTTGATTTCATTCTTTATTTTTAATACGATATCTGGTCTCATTCTTCGCAACTTCTATTGGATTGGTTTACAATCCTGTCTTATTGGAAGACGATGCACTACAATATCAGTATTTAACCCTGGCATATCTTGATAGGACCATGCGAAGATATCCTTGAACTCACGTAGCGACTCAATCAGTCCTTGTCTTATGTCATCAGCAATATGCGTGCCAATTTTCACCTTTTTCCCTTCCTCTAGGGCTACATTCTCTACTACCTCTTTCTCATGTGGCATGATTTGTTTCTCCTCCTGTTTCACCATCCTCAAAAGATCTAGAGACACATCACAATCCTGAACATCTCCAAAATCCTGTGATTCCTCTAAACACATGTCTTGCTCCCGAGAGAAATCAGGATTTGTAATATCAGTGCTCATGACATTGATATCTAGGGATCTATGAAGTATAAAGAATATACAAAGAATGAATGAATTTAAGAATGATTATTTATGTGCTATGAATGAAAGAATAAGAATTGCCAAAATTTAACGAAATATTGGTTGATTAAAATGAAACAATACTCGTTCAAATTGATAAAAGTTATGATTTATTAAAAAATAATAGATGATTGTAAGCCCATTTCACAAATGAAATCCTATTACTCCTAGGCTCTAGAGTAAAAAGAATGTTTCGAGAATTACTCTGAAAAATTCCTAAAGACTACAGGAAGTTTCTCTACAGTCCAATTGTTTAGAGAGCTTCCCGGTTCGTAAGGGCAAATGCCCTCAAGATTTCCTTGCTCGGATCCTTTATCATGTATAGCATTAATCTGATGACCTTCTTCTAAAAGTAACCCTCCTGATAAAAAGGTTTGGGATATTGGAGGGAATGTCATCGGCTCCCATTCCACTTCTCTTCTATTAAGGCACGCTCTTCTTCCCTCTTGGCGCTTTTCAGCTTCCTTCCTCCTTTGCTTATAGTCTGGCTTAAAGCCCAGACCCAAGCGATCTTTCTTCTCTTTCAGTTCTGGGGTTTGAATCCCTCATTGCAGGTATTTTCCTAACCCTCTTCCTGGTAAGGCTCCCTTTCCCACCATTATTTGTAGAGCCATCTTCGTGGCTCTTGCTATCTTTGGCATCGGTGGCTCACTCCCTTCTGAAATGAAGGTTGCATTCACAAATTCTAAAGAGCGAAAGGAACACTCAATAGATTCTTTGTTCGTCTCGACATAGGGGGCCTTGCTAGTAACTACGGCTATAATGTCCTCCTCCGCATTGACGGTTACTAACCGTCCATCCGTCATTAACTTTAACTTTTGGTGCAATGATGAGGGCACCGCTCCCGCTGAATGTATCCATGGCCTCCCTAATAAACAATTGTAGGAAGGCTTGATATCCATCACCAAGAATTCTACTTCGTATATACTCATCCCAATTTCCAAGGGGATGTCAATCCTTCCTATCACCTTCCTTTCTATACCGTCAAAGGTTCTTACCACATTTTGACATGTCTTCATGTGAGAACCGTCAATGGGTAATCTATTCAATGTAGACAATGGTAGAACATTCAAGGCTGATCCATTATCGACGAGTACGCTTGGGAGAGTGTACCCCTTGCATCGAGTGGTGATGTGCAAGGCCTTTGTTGACCCCCTGCCCCCTGGTGGGATTTTATCATCATTGAAGTAGATGAAATTATCCGCACTTATGTTATTCACCAACCGGTCCAGCTTGTTAACAGATATGTCATGGGTGACATATGTTTCATTAAGCACCCTCATCAATGCATTCCAATACACCTCAGAACTCAGAAGTAGAGCCAATACTGATATGCGAGTCGGCTGCCTACGCAACTACTCGACCACACTATACTCGCTATGCTTAAAGAACTTTAGAAATTCCTTAGCCTCCACCTCCTTTACTGGCTCCTTAACAGGCACTTCAGCCTCTTTCTCCTTCTCCACACTAACATTTTTTGATTTTGTGGGCTCCTCTCTGACGCCCATCGTATCATACCGCTTCCCGCTCCATGTATGGGAACCCTCCACTTGTACATCTTTAGACGTACTAGCTATATTTTCCTCTTCCGGCACTGTCACACTGCAGTCATAACTCCACGGTACCTTCTTGCTATCTTTATAAGGGAAAGGCGTAGGCTTATGGATAATGACATTAGGTACCGTTTGTGCCCCCACTTCATTATTCCCCAGCAGGGAAATAATAATCCTTGGCCGGCTAGTTCCTTTTTGTTCATTCTCCAGCACACATACTTGTTTTTCACAAGAGCTACCTTCAAAATTTTGTAGCTCTTTGTTGTCCATAAAGCTTTGTATCAAGGCTTTGAACTCGTTGCATTCCTTGATCTCGTGCCCCTCTTCAGCATGGAACTCACAGTAATCCCTTACTCCTTTATTTCTCTCCTTAGAGATTATCATCTCTCTTTTTACCATTTCATCCCAAATCACTTTCATCGGCATCCTTACCTTAGCAACATTTTCCTTTATTCTCCTCTCACTGGCTTCGGCAATGGCGTTCACTCCTTGATCGCCATGATTTGGCAATGGGTTTTTAGTATTAGGGGTATTGTCGAACTTCACTACCCGCATCTTAATAAGCCTCTCCACGGCCTTCTTAAAATCGATACAGTTTTCGATCGAATTCCCCGGTATTCCAGCATGGTATTCACATCTGGCGTTTGTGTCATACCATTTTGTATATGGGGGCTGCAATGGTTTCAAGTGAAAAAGAGCAATAGCATGTGCATTGTATAAAATTTGATAAAACTCACGATATGTCACGGGGATAGGTGTGAACTATATCTTTTCAGAATTTTGCCATGTACCCGACTCCTACTTTTTAGAACTTTGTTGCTCAACCGCAGCTGTTTTAGGTTGACCAATTGTGATTGCCTTCGTACTGAAGGTGCTTATGTTATTCACTTTACTATGCTTTCTCCTTGGGGCCAATCTTTTGGTCGTTTCCTTCTCGATTTTGCCACCCCTTATGGCATTCTCGATCATCTCTCCTGCCATGACTATATCCGCAAAGCTTTTAGTGGTGCTTCCAATCATGTGAGTGATGAATGGAGCCTTTAGAGCGTTGATGAAAAATATAGTAGTCTTCTTCTCCAACAACGGTGGTCGAACTTGCATTGCTACCTCTCTCCATCTCTGTGCATATTGCCTAAAATTTTCATTAGGCTTTTTCTCCATGTTTTGCAGCGTGATCCTATCCGGAGTCATGTCAGTCACATGATTGTATTACTGCATGAAGGCCTGTGCAAGATCCCTCCATGAACTTATTCTGGCCTAGCTCAGTTGATTATACCACTTGGCTGCTGCTCCAATTAAACTGTCTTGGAAATAGTGGATCAACAGTTGATCATTATTCACATACTAGTCATCCTCCTACAGAACATTGCAATGTGGGCCTCTAGGCAAGTAGTCCCCTTGTACGTCTCAAATTCTGGCATCTTGAATTTGTGAGGAAACACCAAGTCTGGGACCAAGCTTAGATCTTTGGCATCAACCCTATGATGCCCATCAGCATTCTCTAAAACCATGAACTTTTCCTCCAACCATTTGCATCGTTCTTCCAACTGTCTTGCAGTCTCAGTTCTTAGATCCTCTTTTTCAGCCATGTCTAAGTTAGGAATGATAGGATTTGCAGGATTGTCACCCAAATTGAATCCTGAACCAGTTGGGAAATTTATGGGGATCCCAGTATCGACCAACCCTTGTTGGGGCCTTATAGTGACAGATGGCCTCCTAGGAAGTGCCTTGGTTCGTGTAGGCACTTGGGGTGGGGTGAAGCCTAGAGGATAATCCTCACCATCCTCGCCAGTAATTGCCATGGGAGCCTTTCCCTTATCAGTGGCCCTTAGAAGTTAAGCCATCTCAGCCATCATGTTCCTTTGTGCCTCAAACATTTGCTCCCTCATGTCGTTTTGCATTTTTGCCAATTGCTCTTGCAATTGGTCCTGCATGTCCTTCTGTAGCTGTTCAAATCTTTGGTCCATGTTCTTAATTTTTGCACGAGTTCCATAGTGATGTGTTGCTTCCAGATTTTCTTTCTCTTACTTTCTTTCTCCCTATTAATTTTAACTAATTAGGGTCTTTCTATAAACTTGAATGCATATGATACAATGAGATGCTATGCAATGCAAATGCATGAATGCAAAAGATGTCGATTCTGATTCAGTTTCATTTTAGAAAACGTTATTTAAGGAACAAAATATTTTCATAAAATAAATTACAAATACGCTTTCGCCGGTAGGCCTAAAGTCTTAACCCTATCTAATAACAATGCTAACTCTCGTCCTCTATTTAACGATGACTCATACATTATACTCAGCGTTCTAGCTTGTACTGCCAAATCCTGCAAGTGTTCAGCAACCTCTCGAATCTGAACTAAGGCCTCTCCCATGAGATAATCCCTATTTCCAACTTGATTCTGAAGATGGTGAAGTTCTCCCTTCCACTATTTTTCTCTTGTCTCGAGTTGCTCGATTCGTAGCTCACAGTTCTGTAGTGTTATTTCCAACCTTCCAATATCATGCTTCATTTCCTCGATCTTATTCAAGCTTACTTTTAACTCGACCGCAGAGTTACGACTTTGGTGATAATGAAGAGATTGTCCAAGCTCAGCCACCTTAGTTTTTAATCCTTGATTTTCCTTCTCTAGGGTCTGATTACGCGACTGCTTCTCTTGAAACTTCTTCTCCCAATACTTGGCTTTGGCCCTTTCTTCTTGAATCTCTTGCTGCCACTGCTCTGAAGATCTCCCTAATCCAACCCTTTTCAACGTTACTTGGGCCTTTTTGTAGTGTGTCTTTAAATCATCTCGATCTTCCTCGATCTTTCTCTTTTCCTTTTTCACCTTCTCGATCTCTATCTTTTGAACATCAACGTCAAGACTCAGGCACATTTTTTCCTCTTCGAGCTTCTCAACCCTTTTTTCAAGCTCTGAATTCTTTCTCTTGAACTCTTACTTCATAACCTTCAACTCTGATGGAATCACTCGTAAGCTCTCCTCTAATGATCGAGCCACTCCAAAAATCAGCCTAGGGACATTATCGTTGACTCTCCTACTAAACCATCCTTTATACTCAAGGGTTGACGTCAAGCCCTCGGTCAAGATCTTCATACAGAAAGGCTTCTTCTAAGCCTCAGAAATCTCTCGCATCTTCTTCTTATAGTGATCTCCTTTATAATAGAAATCACTCTGAGCTAGACCCTGTGTAACCGGTATGAACTGCCTCGTTCTATATTGCCTTAGAACAAGCAAGGGTGCATATCCAACAACTGCCCAAATTCCTGGCAAAGGGACCCAATCAAAACTGCCACAGCGGTAAAGAACTTCACTAGGAACCAACCAATGAGCCTTCCACATAACATCTTCCTCTCGAAGATTCTGAAGAATGTCTATCCACCTCTCCTTTGAAATGTCATCTCTCATTGGCATGTCTACTACTTCCTTTAAGGGAGAATAACCCTCAAAGAATACTCGGCAAGGAACTTTATCAAGCTTCCAAAAATGACTGTGGAACCAAACCAACAGCAACTGTGCACATCCAATGAATCTACCTTCGCCGGCTCTTTGACATGCACTCAAAGATCTAAATGTCTCAACTAGGATTGCTGGTACCGGTGTATTCTGCTTACCAACGCGATCGAACAAATCCGCAACTGCCTCATCTATGTGCCCCAACGCCTTTGGGAAAATCACCATGCCGTAAATACTCAAAGCCAGGACGTCGACCCTTTTCTTTACGTCCAGATGTGTCGATATCAAATCCCTCAAAACAGCCCATGGAACACATTATCACCCTTTTGCTGTATACGAGCTACAGCCCACTGCTCACTCATCCCAATAATCATCACCAACTTCTTTGCAAAAGTTGGAAGACTAGTAGGCCTAACATAAGCCTTGTGACCTTGAATCCTCGTGCAATGCAGTAAAGTCGTATACTCCTCCAAAGTAGGTGGAAGATCAACATCACCAAATGTAAAGCAACTATAAGCAGGGTTCCCGAACTGTACCATAGCCCAAAACAAGTGCCTATGTACTTTGACGTCTAGCAAATAGGAAAGGTCTCCATAATTCTGATAGAAAAGCTGTTTAGCCTCGTCATCCCATTGGGCCCAAATGTCTCTCAACTCCTGAAACTCATTCTGCGTCGAATTAATACGGGTGAAGTCCCATAACTCTGATGTATGCCCCTTAGTGACATTATCTCCTTTCTCTAACTGGGTTTTTTCTGACCAGGTACGGACAGAGGCGTTGTCCTCCACTTTATTAATGTATTCGTTCCTCATTACAAAACTTTCTAATCTAGAAATCAAACCTTGAATCGATACCTTTAAATGTTGAGTGACATACAATAACAGCAACATAGAATAGGTCAGTATCATATATATAAAAAAATAATAAGCAAGTACTTACAAGGGTAACTTACTAAAGGCTATCACTATTTCCCTAGGGTAAGCACTTAAAGTTCACTATATGAGTTTTAGTTCTAAAGCAAGGGTACTTGAACCCACAAATTCCTCGGTCCTCACCCATTATAGGCTCATATAGACCAAGTTTATTTCAGGGGGACACAGTTCCCTATGGCCATACGGAGATGAAAATCTCACGAAGACATAGGTACAGTATCCTGGAAGCAATCCACTAGCTCATACGGAGGTGAAAACCTCACGAAAGCGTAGCTTCTCACTCCCACTTAAAGGTGCGACCAACGGTCATGCAAATGCAATGTGTGCAGATAATATAGCAAACATATGCAGCGAATCACATGAAAAGGAAACTTTATCTTTAAATCCTTTCAAATTTTTAGCATTAAGACAGAAAATTATCAATTTTTTTTGGCTTGACTCTCTTATTGTCCCCAGTGGAGTCGCCAAGCTGTCGAAACCTCGTTTTAAAATGAGTTTGGAAAAATCGGGTTCGACCTTTTTGAAAAATGGAAAAAATAGGAGTCGCCACCAACCTTTTAAAGTGTGATTGGGTCACTTTATAAAACATTTTGGTCTACGAAATTACGAGAAAATAGGTTCGGGAGTCGGTTACGTACAAGGAAGGATTAGCACCCTTGTAACGCCCAAAATTGGTACCAAATTGAATAATTTTGTCTTAATGTCAGAATTTTGAAAGAATTTAGAAATAAGATTTTTTAAAACCGTAATCTTTTGAGTTAAAAATAATCAAGATTCCTTCACTTCAAAAGAGCACAAATATCACATCCAGCATAATTGGACACGATATCTTTAAACTTTCGTAACTGAAATCATCTTATGATTTGTAAAACTCGTTTAAAAAGGACATTTTAGATATTCAGACAAACAGGAAATCGCAACCCAGCATGTTAGGGCACTACTTTCCGAATTCCTAAATATCAAAACATTGCCTTTCTTCTTAAAATTCTTTTTTTGAATTGAATGAAATATGACTTTTGGTTTTAAAAGTAATGATATGTTTTACATATTACAAGAAATTAAATAAACCTAATTACAATATATATGCTTTAATCATTTCATGCAAATATAGTATAGAAAATAATAAATAATGGCACAAATTACACAATATACGTTATCATTTCATATACATATTATTATAAACACAAATACACATGCATTATTATTACATGCAAAATACAACATAGAGTATAATGAATTTAATGGTATAAATTGTATAACATATATATATAACAACATTTCATGCAAATGCACCTTAAATCAACATAAACGATTAATTTTCTTGCAAATATGTAAACACCAATAACAAATATTATATGAAAATTTAACCTACTAAACAATATCAAAATAAAAGAAAAAAAACGAAAATAAATAAACTAATTAAAATGTATAAATCACATAAAAATAAGATGTTTAGAAATATATTGAATAATATAAGAATGATAAAAGAGAATCTCTTTTTTAAAATGATATATCTACATATATAGGTTATACTATAGGGTATAATAACTCTTTTTTTTTAAAATGTACTAAATATCGATATTACATTTATTTATAAAAATTTAAGAATGTATATAATTAATAAGTAATAAAATAATAAATATTTTATAATAAAATAAAGGTAATGTAAGGAAATATGGTAAAATATATAGTGTATAACATAATTTACTTAATAAAATATATAATAATATAAATCATATAATAAATAATATAAAAATATATATAATAAAATGTATATAATATAATATATAAAAGAAAGAAAGATATTATAATGAATAATATATAATAAAATATAATATGTAATAAAAATATGTAGATAAAATATAATGAAATATAATATAATAAGGAATATATAAAATAATAATAATATAAAAATATAGTAAAATAAATAAAATATAATAAAAACATATAATAAAAAATATAAATATAACAAAATAAATAATATATATAATAAAAATATATGATAAAAATTTTAAAAAAGTGTAATAATAAAATAATATGTACTATTTTATAACTAATATAAAAAAATAAAGTATTTAAAATAAAAAAGGATTAAAATTGAATTTAATTAAAGAATCTAGGGTTAATTGCAAAATAAAAAATTTTGGACCAGATTAAAACTCGCATTGAAAGTCGAGGGACTCATTGGGTAATTCGACCCTAATCCCAAAACGACATCATTCTCTAGAACTGATTTTAATGACCTTCAGGACTAAATTGAAACAATTATAAAAGATTCGGACCGAATTAAAAATAAAATAAATGAAATTATAAAGATTAAAAATGCGGAAGGACTGATTGGGCAATTATCCCATTTTCCAAAAACACGCAGATCCTCCCCGGGTCACGAGTCAACGCGCAGATCCTCAGGCCTTAAAATGATGTCGTTTTAGGCTTATTGACTTAAGCCAAAATGGCACCGTTTTCAAAAGGGTATATATACCAATTAAACCCTAAAAAAACATTTTAAAACGTTTCTAAAAAAAAATTCAGAAATGGTCTGAAGCCCTCAGAGCTCTGGCCATCGACCATCATGGCTCCGACCGTCGGACCTCCGCACGCACCCACGCGCCACCCTCGGCTTTTCCATTTACGGTGGCCGGAAACTGAAAAGTTTCGTTTTTTCGCTTATACTAAAAGGTAAGACTCTTTCCTTGTTTTTAAAACTGTTTACCAACTATTTATATATGTATGTATATGCTTCGAATAAAAAATGAAAATAATAGAAGATTGATTATTCACCTAAGAGAAACTATATGTATTTGGCTTTTGTATTCCTCGTTAAAAAATCTCTCCGTGTTTACAGGTTACAAAGGAGGCTTTTATAGCCACTGTTTCTATTACATATTTTGGGAAGAAATCTTTTATTTCTTTCCATATTTCTTTTGTTTGTTTGCTGCTGTGTCTTTCCTTCTTTTGTAGGTGATGCCAAAAAATCCGGCGATGATGGAGGCTCGACGATGGTGGCGACGGACTAGGCACTGACTGCGCACTGGCTTGCGGGGCTGATGGAGGGTAGCTAGAACAACGAGAACTGAAGAGGCGTGACTCTTGGGCTGATTGCAATGCTTAGCTTCTGGAACTTTCCGTTTGCAACATCTAAGGTTCTAGAAACCCTAGGCCTCTCTGTATTTCGTTAACAAATTGGGCCATTTGGGCCCTACATGTTTTGGGTTCAGACTGTACCCGGGTATTGGGTTAAACCAGGTTATAAGCTATCGGGTCTAGACCAACTGGGTCGCAAATGTAACGGGTTTTGGGTTTATCAGGCCTTGAGGCCTGTTTATTGTAAATGGACTTTATTCTTAATTTATTATTATTTATTTATTTATATAATGATGGGCCCGGGCAGAAATTGGCTACTATAGCTACCTTAGATGGTCCTTGCAATGCTCCTATTGAGCTTCAAGTTGAAGGCACTGTGAAGGCTCCGGCAGAACTTGTTGATCTCAAGAAGCCTAAATGGATTGCCTTCAATAGAATTGAAAATCTCAAATTATTTGGTGGAGGAGTTTTTGACGACTAGGGAACCATTTCTTATAAAATGGAAGGTTGCAAAAGTCATGGTTATTGTGGTTCACTTCCTATTGTAAGTCATTTGCTTATTGAGAAGTTATGATTTTTGTTTTTATAAATAGAATTGAGTAATAATTATTTTTTGTTTCATTTTGGAATTAAACAAAACCTATGGTTTGATTTTTTAACCAATGCAATGATACAAGATATAACTACCAAAGACAGCAAGCAGTTCCACCTTAATGTTCTAGGATGCAAAAACATTACTTTCGAACATTTCACCATATCTGCACCAGATGAAAGCCCAAACCCAGATGGGATTCACATTGGGAGATAAAATGGGGTCAATATTCTTAACTCAGAGATAAAAACTAGTAATGACTGTGTTTCAATTGGGGATGGTTCCAAAAATTTGGTTATCAATGGAGTAACTTGTTGACTAGGACACGGTATCAGTATTGACAGTCTCGAATTGTTTAAGAATGAAGAACCCGTTGATGGAGTTACAGTAAAAAACTACACAATGACTAGTACTTCCAATGATGTTAGAATCAAAAGTTGGGCAAGTGCTGAACCTGGCACTTGTTTGAACATTCACTTTGAGGATATTACCATGACCAATGTCAGTTCTCCTATTATAATTGATCAGAAATATTGCCCATGGAACAAATGCAAAATAAATGTATGTACATATTTATCAAAATCATAAGAGAGCAAAAAGAGTTAATCGATCATTGAATCATTATTTTGTTGATGCAGGAAGAATCAAAAGTTAAACTAAGCAACATTAGTTTCAAAAACATTCACGGCACTTCTGCGCGTCCAGAAGCTGTCAATATTATTTGTAATGCTACTTTGCCTTGTGAAAATGTGGAACTTGCAGACACTGAAATTACGCATAGTGGACCGACTGGACCTACAGTATCACAATGCTTGAATGTGAAGCCTAAAGTTAGTGGCAAACAAAACCAAGCTGCATGTTCTGCCCCTATCCCAGCAAATCCAGCTGCATGTTCTACCCCTTTTTGCTGTCGAGTTGGTATTAGAATTTTAGCCGTTCCCTGCTCGCCTTTTTCCTGAATCCATCTTTTTTGTTGTCGCAAATCGCACGTTCGATAAGTGTGTAAGTAATGTGTTGGTTTTGGGATGGTAGAATCATTGATTAATGAGTTTAGTTTGTGTTTAGGAGGAGGCTGTAAGGCTGGAAGTCACGTTTCTACAACCTGAATCGGGATTGAGTTCATTTGTTATCAGTAATTCGTTTATGTGTTTTTGGGGATTCTCTATTTCAATTCAGTTTTAATGCCAATCAAATGTTTAATCTGGTATTTATCGGTCAATAATAGGTTCTGGAGTGCTCTAGGTTGTCTTAGCTTTGAATCGATACTAGGTGTGTACCCAGAAACACAGAAAATAAGAATCGATGAAAGCCAAAAAAATGATTCTATCGATGCCACACGGCCGTGTGGTAGGCCGTGTGTAAGGTTGTGAGCCACAACACAGCCGTTTGATTGATGAGGCCAGGCCGTGTGTGAAGGACACTACCGTGTGATGGTCAGATGAGGTCTTGTGCGACACACGGGCACGACCTATTCGACTTTGTGGGCCACACGGGCGTGTAGGATTTTTGGGCCAGGCCATGTGATCCACATGGCCAAGACCAATTTGGGCAGTGTGGGCCACACGGGCATGTGAGCCCATTTTTTTGAAATGATCTGTAAGGTTGCACGGGTTGCCCAAGTCCACTGTAGACCTACTGTAGGGTCGATAAGCCTTACTTAGACCCCTAAACGAGTCTGACTGTCTGATTTCTATACTGAGCATGAACTGTTATATCTGAATTGATTGTAAGATCTAATAAGTTGCATATTAGCATGTCATATTTGTATGTTGCATTGCATCGAGGTTGGGTTGACGTTTTGGAGGAATTATTCTAAAAGGCTCTTAAGCCTAATATCTGCCAGCTCAGTTGCAATTATCTGATTATGTGCCGCATTTCGATATATCATGGTGTGTAGGGATGGATGGGTCGATTTTATCCCTACATGGTGTGCAGGGTTGGACGGAGTTGGTGTGTAGAGGTTGGTAGGTAAAACTCTGTTATTCTGTTCTGTTCTGCATATTATATCTAAGATGGGTTAAGGATCTAATTTTTATCTGATTCTATATCTGAGTGGGCTAAGGTTCACACCGATTCTGTAAAGGGCTCAGGCCCGAACTATATATAAATATATGACTGATTTTAGATATTGTGCTGTGTATAAATTTTCTGTGGGGATTACACACTAAGTTTGCGAAAACTCATCCTTTTTTGTTTAATCTGTTCAGGTAAGCCCCAGCATTAGGCGGATCGGTGTAGCGGAAGATTCGGCAGTGACCACTGCTATTGCCTCCCGGTAGATTTATGGTTTATACTTACCATGGTTTTAATTTTTATTTGGAAAATTTTAATGTAATTATGGCCATTACGTATTTTGTTAAATTTGGGATTTGCAACGTTTATGTTTTTACTGCTATTAGGAAGAAAACTCGAGTTTTCAATACAAACAAACATTTCATCAAAATACACACAAATTTGCAAACTATTTTAAAAGCTTCCGCAAAGTATAATGTTTTGAAAATGGATAATGAATGGAAACAAATGACACATTTTTGAAATTAGCATAAGATAATGAAAAGTGGAACAAACAGAGAAATGGTCTTAACATCATTGCGATTTCTAAAGCCCTATCATGTGACATCGCCAGATTCAGCCATAACGTCTAGGCCGGGTTTGGGGTGTTACAAATGACTCATCATTGCAATGAATTAGTGACTCCTCCTCCGGCTTACGTGCTAAGCCATGGCATTGGCTGGCAGGTATGATAGTTTAACATAACTATCAATTAAACAAGCCCTTTTCGAGAAAAAACAAAGAACAAGTTACCCAAAAACCATTATATAACCAAAGAAAATCCTCCATAGAATAAACTCAAACATTGTGGCATTATAATAAGGACCAATCCCTCATTGGCGATATCATAGTTATTCTTTTAGGGAAAACATCAGACTTCTAGGAGTAACCTGAGTTGGAAGTCACCGAGTTGATCAGATAACTGCTGGCTTCATGATGGTTTTCTCTATATTTGGTATATGTCCAACATTGATACGCTCGAGATTTTTATATATATATTTGAACAATCATACTTATATTCATATCTGAATATGTGTTGAAAAGAAATAAAATTTAGCTAATATAAAGGGTTAAATTACTTTATGAGATTTGAACTTGACAAAATTTCCCATATTGTGGAACCCTAAACCTTAAATTTGACAATTGATTCTACTTTTGGGCTTGGATTTTTTATCTAAATTAAACCTTGAACTTTGCAGTTGTTCTCACAATGGGGTTTGAAATTTTTTTGGTTCAAGTTTGTAACGCCCCCACGCCCGAGACCGTCACCGGAGTCGAGTATGAGGTGTTACTAAACTTAATTTAACATTTTAAGAACTTTAGATTATTTGTTTCTACATTCACAGCTTTTTAGCTACTTGCGTTACAGTCACAATAAAAATCATATCTCGAGTTACGAAACTCAAAATCAAGATCCGTAAATTTTCCCTGAATCTAGACTCATATTCCTATCTACTAATTTTTTTCTAGAATTTTTGGTTGGGCCAATTAGTACAGTTTATTAGTTAAAGTTACCCCTGTTTCAGGGCTTGACTGGTCTGACCTCTGTTTACTACGAACCACTTTTCTCTCTGTATAAAATTCATATGAATATGAGGTTTATTTCTCCTGAAACTAGACTCAATAAGGATTCTGAGAATATAAAATACACCACCTAATTATATCTGTACAATTTATGGTAAATTTCTAAAGTTGGAACAGGGGATTCAGAAACTGCTCTGACCCTGTTTCACTAAAATTCAAATATCTTCCAACATATAACTCCTTTACCTGTTTCATTTATTTCATGTGAAACTAGACACAATAAGCTTCAATTTTATATTTAATTCATCATGTAATTCAAATCCTATGATTTTTAGTAAATTTTCAAACTCACGTCAGTGTTGCTGTAATATTCTGTTTATGGCAAATTTCATCCTTTTTATGAATTTTCATGAACTAGGTAACTTATTAACTTTCCATAACATCAAACATATTCTAAACTAACCATTTCCATAATTTATCATTATCAAGCACTTCCTCAACCATTTCATCACCATACCATAAGATCATTTACACAAAATAAGTATTTTGCTATACATGCCATACTTAAATTTACAAGCCATTTTACCGAAAAGTTCTTCCGGATAGTGTGACTGATCCTCCGACCAATCCCGACTCCTGAGCTGGCTTGTCCAAAACTACAATATGTAAGAAAGAGAGGGTAAGCATAAATGCTTAGTAAGTTCATATGCAAATAATAAGTAACATAACAAAGCAATCATACCAAACAACATTAGCATGGTATCACCAAAACATAAATCTCATTTCTAATCATCTTTCATCATTTTACTACCTTATCGTTATTGTATCAATACTCAACCCGAGGGTTAAGTACATACCTGTCCGAAGTATCCATTTCACATCACTTACCAATACGTCTCTTTTCATCTCAAGTATTCCTTCATTTGAGTAGAACTTTACCCGTTGAACTCATCGGAATATAATTCGGATACGTAGGAAGTTTGCACATAAGTGCCACATATGTAGCCAAGCTACCATGTAACCCGCCCTTAGCGAACTCGGACTCAACTCAACGAGCTCGGGCGTTCGCATCCATAATGAACTCGGACTCAACTCAACGAGCTCAGATGCCTAGTTACATCTCACGAACTCGGACTCAACTCAACGAGTTCGGACATTCGCATCCATAAGTGAACTCGGACTCAACTCAACGAGTTCGGATGCTCAACCATCCTAGTGACATGTCACTTGTATCCTAATCTATTCCTAAGGTTCAAACGGGATTTTCCTCGAACACATATCCTTGCCGTCTTCCGTAGAATGCCAAATCAATACTCGGTAACAATTTATATTCAACAAATAACTCACATAATTTGCATTTTATTCAAAATTAACCACAAAACATATATTTCATGATAAAAATCAGTATATCATATAATTAACATCAATGACTTAAAAATCACAATTATGTTACATTATTTACACATGAACTTACCTTGGTACCAAAATACAAAGGTTTTGCAATTTAATCCACAATCTTTTCTTTTCCTCGATTGGGGTCGTTTCCACGTCTTTCTTGATCTAAAATAATACATTTAGCTTATTTAATACTCACATTATCAAATTAATCCTTAATTCAAATTTTGGCAAAATTACAATTTTACCCCTAAACTTTTGCATATTTACATTTTTGCCCCTAGGCTCGGATTAAACTTTATTCCTTATTCTTATGTTTTACAACATGCTGATCACTTTTCCTTCTATGGCAACATCAAATTCTCACTCTAACATGTACTTGTGACTATTAGGTATTTTTACCGATTAAGCCCTTTACTCGTTTTTGCTTAAAATCGAGTAGTACAAGTTGTCTAACATAATTTAAAACATCATATTCTATCATAAAACATTAAAATACACAAATTTCACCTATGGGTATTTTTCCAAATATAAACCCTAGGTTAAATTATTGCTAACATAAGCTTTATCGAGTTATCGGGATCTCAAAAACATAAAAATCATTAAAAACGGGGCTTGGAATCACTTACTATGAAGCTTGAAAGTTGAAGAAACCCTAGCTATGGAGACATGGAGCATTCGGCAGCAACTAATGGGGAAGATGACTATTTTGTGTCATTTTTCCCATTTTATTTCATTAATTATCCAAATGACCAAAATGTCCTTAATGCCTTTCTTTGAAAATTTTCATGTACAAGCCCATTTTTGTCCAAAATTTTAGAAATTGGTCAAATTGCTATTTAAGACCTCCTAATTAATATTTCAAAGCAATTTCATACTAAAAACTTCTAGAATGCAAGTTTTGCAACTTATTCGATTTAGCCCCTAACTTCAAATTAAGCATTTTATGCATGGAATTTCTTCACAAAATTTTCACACAATCATGCAATCATATCATAAACCTCAAAATAATTATAAAATAATTATTTCTATCTCGGATTTGTGGTCACGAAACCACTATTCCGATTAGGCCCTAATTCGGGATATTACAAAGTTAGTCCTTAAAAACCCTAGAGCTTAGGCCCCAATATGGGAACAATTGTCAAGTTCAATGACTAACTTGGACAAAAAAAAGTTCAAGCCCCAAAGTGGGAACGATTACCTAATTCAAGTTTCAATGCAAGAATAATTTACTAAGCTTAGAACCTAACTTTGGCAAAAAAAAGTTCAGACTCCAATGTAAAAAAGTTATTAAATTAGATCCAAATAGTGATTTAATCTTAACATATATGATATTTTGTGCAAGAAAATTTGGAGCAATGTTTGCATCCATACCTTTCCCCATCTTTGTAGCACTTTAATTTATACTTTTCGGCCTTGTAGGTATGTATTAGTTTTAACCATACCTACCCATTTTTATCCCAACCTTAGATTGTCACATCCTGGAAACCATACCGATTGTATTGACATTAAATTATAGATTAAAAATAGAGTAAATAGAAATCACGCACTACAAAAAAATAAACATTTAGCGGTGCTTTCAGTGGCGTTTGGACAAAAAACGCTGCAAAAGATGTACATTAGTGGCGCTTGAAGAAAAACGCCACTAAAGGTTAGAGGTATAGTGGCGCTTGTCAAAAAAATGCCGCAAAAGATCACTATTAGCAACGCTTGTATAAAAGGCCGCAAAAGTGTTGAGGAAAACGACACCGTGTATTGGTGAGCTATAGAGGCATTAGCGGCGCTTTCTGTAAACGCCGCAATATATCAAGAATTAGCGGCATTTTTCCTAAAACGCCACAATAGGTGAAGCATTAGCGGCGGTTGTTTAAAAACGCCGTAAAAGTTTTGAGCAAAACGACGACATCTTTTGGTAAGCTATAGAGGCATTAGCGGCGTTTTCTGTAAACACCGTAATATATCGAGAATTAGTGGCGTTTTTTCTAAAATGCTGCAAAAGGTGAATCAATAGTGGCGGTTGTATAGAAACACCGCAAAAGTTTTGAGCAAAATGACGACGTCTTTTCGTGAGCTATAGAGGCATTAGCGGCGTTTTCTGTAAAACATCGTAATATATCAAGAATTAGCGGCATTTTTTCTAAAACGCCGTAATAGGTGAAGCATTAGCGGCGTTTTGTAAAAAAAATTATGTTATTTTAAGGTTTAATGTTATGAATTTTAGGTTTAATGACTATGGTTAATTTAGAGTTTTAGGGTTTATGATATAATGTTTATTATTTTGGGTTATGGGTTTATGTTTTAGAGTTTGAGTTTTGGGGTTTACTGTGTTTTAGGTATTAGCTAGGGTCAAATTAATATTAATGTTCATGGTTTTAGGGGTTATGCTATTAGAGATTAGAGGTTATGATTAATGATAAAAAATTAATTTATTTTAGGGTTTTGGTAAGCATTAAGATTCTATTTTAATTACTTTTGTCCCTTGTAATATATATATTATAATTAGAACTTGTAATATATATTAAGATTCTATATATTTAGGGTGTAAGTTTAGGTTTAGGCTTCAAGTAAAGGATACTATTAGAACTGAAGGACATTTGGATTTTACTGAGATTCATGCCATTTTGTACTATACCCATATTATTTAATATAAGAATATAAACATATGTGTTTTAATTTGTACTACACTAACATTGGCCACACAAATTCCCTAAAATATGTCCAGGATTATGGTTTAGGGTTAACAATTTTTAAAGTTTATAGTTTGGGCTTTATGGTCTAGGATTTATGGTTAGTTTAGGGGTTATTGTGAATCGTTTTGGGGTTTAAAATTTGGAGATATGGTTTTTGTGTTTGTGGTTTAGGATTTAGGGTTTAGAGTCTCAAGTTTAGGGTTTCGAGTTTAGAGTATAATTTTGGATTTTAATTTAGAAGATAAATGTAAATAAGATAAACAAGCTTAAGATTAGAAGAACTTACTTGGTTCGACGTCGGAGACTCGGTGTGCTGCTCAGTAAGATTTTCCCTTTTTCTAAAATGGTGTGATCCAAAATTTTTTTTTTAAAAAAGTAGAAAGAAAAGAAACCAAATAATAAGGCCCATTTCATAGCCCAAGTTTTGCAACCTGGGCTCTGATACTACTAAATGTAACACGCCAAATCCAGCTCAGACGTTATAGCCGAATCCGACGTGTCACATTGAAGTGTTTTAGCGAAAACCTTGTTTTTATTGAAAACCCTTCCTTAAAATAATACATCTCAATTACTTCGTAAAATCTCTTTTCAGTTGCGAAAGCTTGTTTAAAACATTTAATTTAAGAAAAACTGTCATTTTAGAATTTAGTTGCGGAAACATAGAAAAACATACTATGATTTAGGAAACCGTGTTCAACTTTTCATGATTACATTACATAAAAAAATAATAAACCAGATAATAGCAAAGAGGGGAGGCCTTATTACAATCCAGACTAAAGAAAAATACTTAATAAACTAGTAACTTAAATGCTTTTTAAACAAATCCAAGTTGTCCTGCTAGCTGGCCACGTCGAGTCCCTCCAAACATCGAACCTCCTATTGAGCATCACTTGAGAAAATAAAAGAGGGGGTGAGTTTTCGCAAACTCAGTGTGTACAACCCTCAAACAAACATTAAGCAAGCATCAATCACCATATAACTTACATACAATGCAATGCAGTGCAATACAACCCACCCCAATAATCCATCCGCTAATCGCCAACTCCATCCCCCGGTACACATCATGTGGGGATATAAATATCGACCCACCCAACTGATACACATCAATGGTAGTCCGGTTGCAGAACTACCTTCATTGCAGCAAGCTGTCAATTATATAATGGGCTTAAAAGCCGTCGATGGATCCACAGTTGTCAAGCAACCATGCGATCCTCGTATACTTCCACCATTCCATAATTCCTAACCTAGATGCATCTTAAATAGAATATCGTATGTATGCAGTATGTATACAGCAGATATACTTGAACCACACATAAATCTTACCTTCATCACATAGGGGTATTTTGGTCATTTTCGCACTTAGAGGCATTTCGATAATTTTCCTTTTTTACGGTTTTCACTTACCTTGGCCCGTTAACAAATCTCGTGAGCTAAGATGAATGAATACTATGCACCAGGTAGGATTCCAGAGAAGAGGAGGTGAGTTATTAAGACCGCTTAAGTACCAAGCTCTCCCTAGATCCAATCCTAGACATGCATATACCCGTTGCCACACCTTAACCCTATGACTTGTCCATGGTCACAATTAATTATTTAGTTAAGTAAGTTTTATGCAGTCATCATATACTAGGCCCAAAACTCCTAAATACATGCATATGGCCCACTGGGCCCAATCTTATTCATATGGCCCATCAAGCCCAATTCATATTCATATGGCCCATTAGGCCCAAATCATATTTATAGTCATGCTCACATACGATTTTCCATCACATAGCATCAATTATCAATTTTGCCTATTATAGGCCCAACAGCCCATCAAGCCCATTAAGCATATTTTGGCCCGGTTGGCCAATTCACAGCCCAAGCCCATGGAATCGCCCATGGGGCCTCAGACAACCTATCGGTTTCCCACTTACGAGTGTTCGTGCACTCGCAAGACTACCGTAGCGAAACTTTTGGCTTTTCGGCATTTCGACAGTTTGACATTTCGACTTTTGCCGATCTACTTGTGTGTGCAGTGTATGTACACACCTGGTAATAAAGCCTGTTGTGATCCTCCTTACCACGAACCTACAATTGTTATCACTCAATGATTAATCACATATACCTATCCAACACAAGTCCCCCTTCTCTTCACCATGACCATTCGA
Source organism: Gossypium longicalyx (assembly GCA_025698465.1). Classification (NCBI taxonomy): domain Eukaryota; kingdom Viridiplantae; phylum Streptophyta; class Magnoliopsida; order Malvales; family Malvaceae; genus Gossypium; species Gossypium longicalyx. The sequence continues at coordinate 56,525,951 of CM046996.1, forward strand.
CCAACTAAGTTCAAGAATACTTACCACAGTCTCTCACCTGAGGAGCAAATCGGCAGGGATCCAAAAGATTGAGATTCGATACCTAATCCTACCAAAACCGATTAGAAAAAGTGAAGAATTGTATATTCGATACTTAGCAACAATCGATTGGGAGAGCAACCACTTACACTAGAATTGACCGAGTGGAAAGGGTACTGGCGGCACCAAGGATATTCGGCCAAGAAAGTGTTCTACCCTTGCGATTTGTATGATAAGAAAGGGGTTATTCGGCACCACGAGAATCGAGAAGAAGAAGTTGGCTAGACTAAAAATGAATAAAAGACTTGAGTAGAGGAAGAATAGAAATCGGCACAAAAAAAGAAAAGAAAGAAACAATGGTTTTCGGCTTTCAGATCTTGAAGAGAAAAGGGTTTCTGGTAACAAGGTGAAAGAGATTTCGGCATTAGCCTAGCAACCTTGCATTCGGCACCTATTTATAGCCTCTATAACCGAATTCCCTATGGCTAAATTCCCATTTCGGCTCCACCTCTTCTTCACTTCTCATCTCATATTTTTCTCCCAGATAACTCCTCAATCACCTCCTCAAAATTTCTCCACTTATCACTCCCAACAGAGTTCATAACCATCGCCACCTCTGTCCATCCTTTAAACAAAAATAAACCCTTCTTTTGAGCAAGGTGGGATTTGAGCCCCTTACCTCCTTGCCTTGCATGTGATGCCACTTGCCACTCCACCACAAGGCTTTCTTGTGTCCAATTCCTTCTTCATCTATTCAAAAGCCCACTTACTTGCCATCAAAGTTCTTTTAATTATTAAGTTCGAACTCAAACCTTAGCCAAGACCTAATATTACATAACTAACACTTAACCGAAAATACCTAGCATATTTTTTATCAGAACCTTAAAAAAAGAAAATTCGGGATTTCGGGATTTTTGGGGCGTTACACAATTGATCCTTAGCAAAACACATACTCACCGAAGTCGCGAACGTAGAACCGAATAGAATTCAAAGTCAGCAGAGAAGGTAAAAGAGCAATTTCGACATAGTGGGGGTAAAAATATGATGAAATATCGGTAATAACAGAGAACAAGGGAGCGTTCTAACTTAGCAATAATCCCCAACTTCCGGCAGCAACTCCTGGAAAAATGACAGCCTAAAGAAAAGGAAGGGAAAAAGAGTTGCTTTCACAGAGGAACCAAACAATAATCGGGCAAGAGAAAAAACTTGTCAAAACCGAAAATGTTGAGAGGGGAAAAACGGTTTAAAAACAATCGGTCCAGAGAGAAAGCAATTGAGAAAGAAAGGAGAAGAAGAATAATTAAATCGACCACAGTCCCCAGGCTACAAAAATAATAAATGAAAAAAATGATAGAGTTTAAGTAAGGGAGTGTAACACCATTAACCCTTATCTGTCGCCAGATTAAGGTTACGAGGCATTAATTAACTAAAAACACATTTCCAAACAACCTCACATTTATATAAGTCATAAATACATGTATAAAGCATAAATTAAATTAAACAAATAACATGAACTTTAATTATCATATTAATGTACATATCATAATAAAAAGATCATTTCAATAATATTCAAATATCTAGAAGAAATCAAGTTATTATAACTTATTTTACACTATCACATTTTTAACACTTTATAATATTTACATAATACTTTATTCAATAGCATAAACATACAGTATTATCAACTTTACCAAATGGTCAACTAAATAAGTCATATGTATATTCAACTATACATCAATAATGAACCTCAACCAAAATATATCAAATAACCAAGTTTATTCACTTCAACCGACTTCTTACATTCAACATCAAAATTTATATACTTACAACAAGTTTCAAAGCCACACTTAACCATTGTATTCATGCTAAATAATTGACCAAAACAAACTTGGAACATTTTTGTATCTTAATACCTTGCATAGCCGAATCACATTATTAAAACCACATACACATCAAAACATTTTATCAAATGTAAATTATTTATACAAACATGTGCCGAAACGCAAACTGTAGTATATTCAATCCAAAATTCTTGCATACCATGTTAAAAACATATTAAAACATATTTATAATAAATTTAGATATAGCTTATGAACCTTAGATTCCAAATGACTTATAACATACTAACTAAATGCAGTAACCTAATGCACATATATTTTTATCTATGCATATGATAGCCAAACCAACCTCACATTCAACCAAAATCATTAATCATTTCCAAATCATATAACACCCATATCATACACCGTTATTTCATAGTACATAACATTATAACCAAAACATTTTCAAACCACAATCAAACATAATCACACTATCAAAACCAAACTCATTAAACATTATAACTAAACACACATAAAACCAAGACTAAACATAATTAACAAGCCATTTTCGCATGGCTTTATATACATAGCCAAATTCAACATTTAAGAAATATGTTCCAACCTATACATGCCATAGTTCAAGTTCAACTATATAAATACCGAAACAGTGGATAGTGTGATGAACTTTGCTGACGATCCCTGAGCTCGTAACTTGATCCAAAATCTGTGGAATAGAAACACACATATAAACAAAGTAAGCTAACTTAGCTTAGTAAGTTATAAGCAATTTAAACAAATTAATGATCTTGATAGATCAATAAAATAAAACCAAATCAAACATATATTTATACTCAAAATATACCATGGCCGAATATACTCATATATTAATTATCATTATATTCTCCAACTTCAAAGTCATAATTTCATATATAATCGATTATACATATGCATTCATATATACATACTCATAAATCGAGCTTTTAAATTACATACTTAAACCTATCAGAAGACCGAATACACTACCCATAATTATATACATTTTCAATAGCATCACATAACATTTTTATCACATAACTTTTAGTCAATTTATCTTTATTTCAAATAAGTAAACCACATTCACATACCTGATCACTTTAGCTCATTTAACACCTTTGATTATTTTTACCATTGCTCAAATAAAATTTGCTAGGCATAAAGCCTAGTATAATACACCGGCATAGAACCTACTAGGCAAAAGGCCTGACATAATACACCGGCATAAAGCCTGCCAGGCAATAAAGCCCGAATATCACTAATAGAAAGTCGATCTTACACATAATTCATATTTCGAAAATCCTAATCATTCCTTAAGGTTCATACGAAGCTTTTCGTAATCATATCTCAATTGAATCGAACTTGTTCCCTAATCTCATAAACATTTATACATTTAGCTATAACTAATAGAAATTCACACAATTAAATTCAGCAAATAAAGATCATATACATTCAAATTTAACGAAGTTTATTGCTTATAAACTTACCTCGAATATCGACGAACAATGTAAATCGACTATTCGACTATTTTTGCTTTTCCCCTATCCAAGTCCGATTTCATTTGTTCTTGATCTATACAATTTCAAATTAATCTCATTCAAGCAAAATTTCATTCAATTTAATCCAACAACACACAAATGGTAAATTACCATTTTACCCCCGATATTTCATACTTTTACAAATTAGTCCTAATTGTATAAAACACAAAATACACAAAATCTCCATGTAACATGCTTAGGCCGAATGTTCCTCTAGTACATAGAAATACACACATTTCATTTATTTCACATTTTAGTCCCTCAAATTTTTATTTTTCCAATTTAGCCCTAATTACTCAAATTCATCAAAAATTCCAATACAAAACATATTAATCCAAAACTTATATTTCATAATTCATCATCAAACATCATAAAACACAAATATTCATCAATGACATAATTCAAAATATTCATCAAAATAAAAAATTCTAGCATGGGTCGGATAGTATTCGAAGCAACGATTTCAAAAACGTAAAAATTGTCAAAAATCGAAACCAAACTAAGCTTGAATTTGAATCAACAATGGCTAAATACCTAGCTTCTTATTCTTTTCTTTCTTCTTTTATTTTTGACAAGAACACCTTAATATAAAAGCTTATTTTAAATTTTATGTTTTATTATAAGCTTATTATTACATAATTTACCTTTATACCCTTAGTTTAATTATTTATAATTCACTTACTAATAACCGAATATGTCCAGGCAAAGTTTCAAAGGTATATTTGCATTATAAACACTCCATATTGAAAGAAAAAAGTAATTATACACTTAAACAATTAGTATACAGATTTTGCATTTTACGCGATTAAGTCCGTTTATTTAATCGGGCACTCAAACGGTAAAATTAAATCACGAAAATTTTACGAATATAAATTCACACAAAATAAACATAGTAAATAATTTTTAAATATTTTTCTAACTCAGATTTGTGGTCCTGAAACCACCGTTCTGATTAGGGTTTAAATCAGACTGTTACAACTCTCCCCTCTTAGGGATTTTCGTCCCCGAAAATCTTACCGGTGAATAGGTTCAGATAGCGTTCTCTCATTACATCTTCTGACTCCCACGTTACTTCATCAACTCCATGTTTATGCCACAATATTTTAACCAACATAATTTTCTTATTTCGCAACTCTTTAATTTCACGAGCTAGAATTCGAATTGGTTCTTCTTAATACGTCATACCAGGCTTAATCTCAATTTCAGATAGACTAATTACATGTGAGGAGTCAGATCTGTATCGTCGAAGCATCGAAACGTGAAATACATTATGAATCTTTTCTAGCTCAGGTGGCAACAACAGTCTGTACGCAATCGGCCCAATACGCTCAATAATCTCATACGGCCCAATAAATCTCAGGCTCAATTTGCCTTTACATCCGAATCTAAGTATTTTCTTCCATGGCGAGACTTTCAAAAACACTTTGTCTCCGATCTGAAACTCTATATCTTTACGTTTTAAGTCAGCATACGACTTCTGACGATTTGACACTACTTTCAAATTTCCGCGGATTACTTTTACTTTTTGTTCTGTTTCTTTAATCAAATCAACCCTGAGTATCCTATTTTCGTTGAGCTCAATCCAATATAAAGGTGTACGACATTTACGACCGTACAAAGCCTCATAAGGTGCCATTTTGATACTCGATTGAAAGCTATTATTGTACGCAAATTCAATGTGACGTAGGTATCGCTCCCATGTACCTTCAAACTCGAGAATGCAACATCTCAACATATCCTCAAGTATTTGAATAATTCATTCAGACTGACCATCTATTTGCAGATGGAAAGCAATGCTAAAATATAATTTCGTACCTAGTGCATCTTGTGGTTTCTTCTAAAACCGCAATGTAAACCTCAGATCTCTATCCGAAACGATAGAAATAGGTACCCCGTGCAATCTCACAATCTGAGAAACATATAACTCTGCAAGTTTATCGAGTGAATAATTTGTACGAACCGGAACAAAGTGAGCCGATTTAGTCAATCTATCCACAATAACCCAGATTGCATCTTTCTTGCTCGATGTCATCGGCAAACCGGATACAAAATCTATCGTGACTCTATCCTATTTCCATTCAGGTATCATGATCGGATGAAGCAATCCAGAAAATACCTGATGCTCGGCTTTTACTTGCTGATAGACTAAACATTTCAATACAAAGTCAGAAATGTCTTGTTTCATACCTTGCCACCAATAGTGCTGTTTCAGATCATTATACATCTTCGTACTACCCGGGTGAATAGATAGCCGACTATTATGAGCTTCATTCAAAATCAACTGAATCAACTTTGTATTTCTCAGAACGCATATTCGGTTTCTTAATCGCAAACATCCTTCAGCATCCACTTGAAATTATGAATCAACGTTCGAATCATATTGAGCCCGCTTTACTATCAAATCATTATCGACCTTCTAAGCTTCACAAATCTGCTGAATAAATAACGGTTTTGCTTTTAACTCAGCTATTTTCGCACCATCATCTGACATAACCATATGTGCATTCATTTCACGCAAAGCAAACAAAGATTTTTGACTTAGAGCATCAACAACAACATTAGCCTTTTCTAGATGATAGTCAATCACAAGCCCATAATCTTTTAGCAACTCTAACCATCGATGTTGTCTCAAATTTAGATCTTTCTGAGTCATCAAATACTTCAAACTTTTTTGATCAAAATAAACATAACATTTTTCACCGAACAGATAGTGGCGCCAAATTTTCAATACAAACACAATAGCTGCCAATTCTAGATCGTGCATCGGATAGTTCTTTTCATGCGGCTTTAACTGTCTCGAGGCATAAGCTATAACTTTGCCTTCTTACATCAAAACATAGCCCAAACCATCTAAAGATGCATCACTATAAATAACAAATTCTTTACCTGATTCTGACTAAACTAACACTAGAGCTTCTGTCAAAAGGGTTTTCAATTGATCAAAACTTTTCTGGCACTTTTCTGACCATTCAAACTTAACATCTTTCTGTAATAGCTTCGTCATAGGGGTTGCAATCATAGAGAAACCTTTCACAAACTGTCTATAGTAACTAGAAAGTCCCAGAAAACTTCGAACTTCAGAAATGTTTCTCGGAGGTTTCCAATCAAGTATAGCTGAAATTTTGCTTGGATCCACCCGAGTACCTAATGCTGAAACAACATGACCCTGGAAACTGATTTCATTTAACCAAAACTCACATTTACTAAACTTTGCATACAACTTTTTTCATCTTAAAGTCTATAACACAAGTCTTAAATGCTCGGCATCTTCAGTTTCATCACGGGAGCAGATCAATATATCATTAATGAACACAAGTACAAACTGATCCAAATACTGTCTGAAGATTTGATTCATCAGATCCATGAAAATAGAAGGTGCATTAGTAAGTCTGAAAGGCATAACCAGAAACTCATAATGTCCGTACCTCGTTTGGAAGGTAGTATTTGGCACATCAGAGTCTTTAACTCACAACTAGTAGTAGCCGGATCTCAAATCTATCTTCGAAAACACTGTAGCCCATTTCATTTGATCAAATAAATGATCAATCCTTGGTAACGGATACTTAATCTTTATAGTCACCTTATTAAGCTGTCTATAATCGATGCACATTCTCATAGTTTCGTCTTTCTTTTTCACAAATAAAACTGGTGCACCCCAAGGAGAGAAACTTAGTTGCGCGAAACCTCTATCGTCAACTCTTGCAACTGAGCTTTCAATTCTTTTAATTCAGTAGGTGTCATTCTGTACGAAGCTATCGATATCGGGGTAGTCCCCTATACTAATTCAATATCGAACTCAACTTCCCGAATAGGTGGCAAACCCGGTAATTCTTCAGGAAACACATCTGAATACTCACATACAACTGGTACTGATTCAATGTTTCTTTCAGCCACTTTACTATCAAGCACATAAGCAAAATAATCTTCACAACCTTTCCTCATATATTTCTAAGCTAGCATCAAAGAAATCACTATTGGTAAACCATTCAAATCACTAGATTCAATCCGAATAACCGCATCATTCTGGCACCGTAAATCAATAGTCTTTCTCTTACAATTTACAACAGCATCATGCAAAGTCAACCAATCCATACCCAAAATTATGTCAAACTCATCAAATGGTAACAACATCAGATTAGCCGGAAAGCACGAATCTCGAATCATCAGGGGGAAATTCTTACATACTTTATCAAACATAACACACCGGCCCAAGGGGTTCGATACTCTAATCACAAACTCAGTAGACTCAACAAGCAAAGTCTTACTAAATACTAAAGTCTTACACACATAAGAATGAGTCGAACCAGGATCAATCAATGCAATTACACTTGTATCATAGAGAGTGAATGTACCAGTAATAACATCTGGGGATGTAGCCTCCTCACGTGCATGAATAGCATAGGCCCTGGCAGGTGCACGAGCCTCAGATCGAACTGCTGTATCTTTCGTCCTACTCTGACTGCCACTCACATTACCCGAATGCCTAGGTGGTCTGCCTCGCATTGACATATTACTCAGTCTCGCGTTCTGAACAGTGTTTTGCTCGGCTAACATCAGGCAATCTCAGATAAAATGATCCATCGATCAACATTTAAAACAAGACCGATCATGCAATCTACAACTTCCAGAATGCCATTTACCATAATGCTTACACTCGAGTCTATTCTGCCGAACATTGCCAACACTAGCAATCGAAGGGGCTCGCGAACTCACAGGAGGTCGATTTTGATCTCGTCTAGAAAATCTGAAGTATCCTTAGATTGACTAGAATCATCTCTGAACTTTTTCGATGCTGAGTGAAAAGTCTTACCCGATGATCTTTTACAGAAATCTCTGGCTTCAAAATCAGCTTTTGTTTTCTCTTTCCCGAGCTCTTCGGCTTTGCAAGCTAGCTCAACAAGTACCATGAACTCTTTGATTTCAAGTATGCCAACAAGTAATTTAATGTCTTCGTTCAAGCCATCTTCAAATATTTTACACATGATATCTTCAGTTGAAACACACTCACAGACATATTGACTAAGTCTCACAAATTTTCGTTCATATTCTGTCACAGTCATACGACCCTGTTTTAATTCGAGAAATTCCTTGCGCTTCTGATCAATAAATCTCTGGCTGATATATTTCTTACGGAACTCAGTCTGAAAGAATTCCCAAGTCACTAGCTCTTTCGGAACTACCGATACTAGTGTATTCCACCAGTGATATGCAGTGTCTCGTAGCAAGGATATGGCACATTTTAAGCACTCATTCGAAGTACAAGATAACTCATCAAGCACACAGATAGTATTATCAAGCCAGAATTTAGCTCGCTCAGCATCATCATCATCACTAGCTCTGAATTCTTCAGCCCCGTGTTTTCTGATTTTATCAACAGGTGGCTTAGGCAATCTCAACAGATCACTCACTTGAGGTATAGCAGGTATCGAAGATGGATTAGTCGGGGTGGAGGTTGTTGTGTAGCCGAATTAGTCCGGATATATTGAGTAAACCAATCATTCATCATTTTGTAAAAGGCTTGCTTAGCTTCTCCCTCTTGGTTACTCGAGGTCAGTCAAGAAGCAATTACGCTGTCCTGCTGCGAGCAGCACACTACACTCTCGACATCATCATTTCTGAAATTCTGCGAGATCCATTTACTATAAGAAAGCACATTTTCAAAAGTCAGAAGTCATCACACTATCACAGTATATAATATGGCATGAATAGCTAGACTCACACGCGCTACGTTAGTCCTAGAACCGACTAAATTGTAGCTCTGATACCAATAAAATGTATCACCTCTAACCCGTATTCGTCACCGGATTAAGGTTATGAGGCATTAATTAACTAAAAACACATTTTCGAACAACCTCACATTTGTATAAGTCATAATTACATGTATAAAGCATAGATTCAATTAAACAAATAACATGATTTTTAATTATCATATTAATGTACATATCATAATAAAAAGAGCATTTCAATAATATTTGAATATCTAGAAGAAATCAAGTTATTATAACTTATTTTACACTATCACATTTTTAACACTTTATAATATTTGCATAATACTTTATTCAATAGCATAAACATACAGTATTATCAACTTTACCAAATGGTCAAATAAATAAGTCATATATATATTCAACTATACATCAATAATGAACCTCAACCAAAATATATCAAATAACCATGTTTATTCACTTCAATCGACTTCGTACATTCAACATTAAAATTTATATACTTACAACAAGTTTCAAAGCCACACTTAACCATTGTATTCATGCTAAATAATTGACCAAAACAAACTTGGAACATTTTTATATCTTAATACCTTGCATAGCCGAATCACATTATTAAAACCACATACACATCAAAACATTTTATCAAATGTAAATTATTTATACAAACATGTGTTGAAACACAAACTGTAGTATATTCAATCCAAAATTCTTGCATATCATGTTAAAAACATATTAAACCATATTTATCATAAATTCAGATATAGCTTATGAACCATAAATTCCAAATAACTTATAACATACTAACTAAATGCAGTAACCTAATGCACATATATTTTTATCTATGCATATGATAGCCAAACCAACCTCACAATCAACCAAAATCATTAATCGTTTCCAAATCATATAACACCCATATCATACACCATTCTTTCATAGTACATAACATTATAACCAAAATGTTTTCAAACCACAATCAAACATAATCACATTATCAAAACCAAACTCATTAAACATTATAACTAAACACACATAAAACCAAGACTAAACATAATTAACAAGCCATTTTCGCATGGCTTTATATACATAGCCAAATTCAACATTTAAGAAATATGTTCCAGCCTATACATGCCATAGTTCAAGTTCAACTATATAAATACCGAAACAGTGGATAGTGTGATGAACTTTGCTGACGATCCCCGAGCTCATAACTTGATCCAAAATCTATATAGAATAGAAACACACATATAAACAGAGTAAGCTAACTTAGCTTAGTAAGTTATAAGAAATTTAAACAAATTAATGATCTTGATAGATCAATAAAATAAAACCAAATCAAACATATATTTATACTCAAAATATACCATGGCCGAATATACTCATATATTAATTATCATTATATTCTCCAACTTCAAAGTCATAATTTCATATATAATCGATTATACATATGCATTCATATATACATACTCATAAATCGAGCTTTTAAATTACATACTTAAACCTATCAGAAGACCGAATACACTACCCATAATTATATACATTTTCAATAGCATCACATAACATTTTTATCACATAACTTTTAGTCAATTTATCTTTATTTCAAATAAGTAAACCACATTCACATACCTGATCACTTTAGCTCATTTAACACCTTTGATTATTTTTACCATTGCTCAAATAAAATTTGCTAGGCATAAAGCCTAGTATAATACACCGGCATAGAACCTACTAGGCAATAGGCATGACATACTACACCACCATAAAGCCTGCTAGGCAATAAAGCCCGATATAATACACCGGCATAAAGCCTGCTAGGTAATAAAGCCTGGATATCCCTGATACAAAGTCGATCTTACACATAATTCATATTTCAGAAATCCTAATCGTTCCTTAAGGTTCATACGAAGCTTTTCGTACATCATATCTCAATTGAATCGAACTTGTTCCCTAATCTCATAAACATTTATACATTCAGCTATAACTAGTAGAAATTCACACAATTAAATACAGCATATAAAGATCATATGCATTCAAATTTAACGACGTTTATTGCTTATAGACTTACCTCGGATATTGACGAACAATGTAAATCGACTATTCGACTATTTTTGCTTTTCCCCTATCCAAGTCCGATTTCTTTTATTCTTGATCTATACAATTTCAAATTAATCTCATTCAAACACAATTTCATTCAATTTAATCCAACAACACATAAATGGTAAATTACCATTTTACCCCTAATATTTCATACTTTTACAAATTAGTCCTAATTGCATAAAACACAAAATACAAAAAATATCCATGTAACATGCTTAGGCCAAATGTTCCTCTAGTACATAGAAATACACACATTTCATTTATTTCACATTTTAGTCCCTCAAATTTTTATTTTTGTAATTTAGCCCTAATTACTCAAATTCATCGAAAATTCCAATACAAAACATATTAATCCAAAACTTATATTTCATAATTCATCATTAAACATCATAAAACACAAATATTCATCGATGGAATAATTCAAAATATTCATCAGAATCAGAAATTCTAGCATGGGTCGGATAGTATTCGAAGCAACGATCTCAAAAACATAAAAATCAACAAAAATCGAAACCAAACTAACCTTGAATTTGAATAAAAAATGGTCGAATACCTAGCTTCTTATTCTTTCTTTCTTCTTTTATTTTCGGCAAGAACACCTTAATATAAAAGCTTATTTTAAATTTTATGTTTTATTATAAGCTAATTATTACATAATTTACCTTTATACCCTTAGTTTAATTATTTATAATTCACTTACTAATGACCGAATATGTCCATGCAAAGTTTCATAGGTATATTTGCATTATAAACACTCCATATTGAAAGAACAAAACAATTATACACTTCAACAATTAGTATACCAATTTTGCATATTACGCGATTAAGTTTGTTTATTTAATCAAACACTTAAACAACAAAATTAAATCACGAAAATTTCACGAATATAAATTCACACAAAATAAACACAGTAAATAATTTTTAAATATTTTTTAAATATTTTTTTGACTCGGATTCGTGGACCCGAAACCACCATTCTAATTAGGGTCTAAATCAGACTTTTATAGGGAGGAAGTATGTATTCGATTTAAAGAGAAAGAAAGAGAAATAGTTTTAGAAGGAGGAAAGTAGAAGAGGCAAAAAGATGAGAGTCGAGAAACTTGAAGAAGAGTGTACAACTAAAACCAACAAAGGGAAAAGACACTATCAGAAACTCGTTTTGCACTAATCGGCCTCTAGAGAACAAAAGAAGAAAGAAAGAAAACCCAAAATGATACAAACCTGAAAAAAAAACTCACTTCTCGAAACCAAAATTCCTGAGTGCTTTACAGTTCAAAAACGGCACACTCCTCTCCCACACCTCAACCACCCTTGATTTTCTCCCTAATCTCCTCCTAAAAATCCTCCTTTATTTCCCCCATGATTTTCTCCATAATCCATTCCTTGACCAGTTCAAATTCCAACCACCCTTGTAGTGTTTTATTCAAACTCCACCACTCACATAGCAAAGGAATAAAATAAATACTCCTTTCTGCATAGAGTGACTCAAACTCAAGCTCCCTTACCACCTTAATGACGCCACAACCACTAGACTACAAGCTCATCTTGTGTCACATTTTAATCTTAATTATTTAAAAGGCTTACTTCTAAGTACCAAGGGTTTTATTCACTTAAATAAAAAAATTAGCTAAAGCCCAGGTTTGAATCCAAGACTTCTCCAACACTCCCAACTATGCCCAAATACTTAGCCACTAAAGCCAACATGCAATTTGTGTCACTTTCTTGCTCTCAAAAATTTTAGGCGCTCCGAAACCCAAAGCCCAATTCTTCTAAGCCCAGAATTTAGGGCGTTACATTGGCATAAAATATAGGCCTATAAAATGGATTCTACAGGTCCTGCTCCCCAGAGAATGGTGTAACAGATCAGTGAAACCACAGATCCTATACCCCTGAAATTGCAGTGGGTCAGATTGAAGTCACCGTAGCGAATCTTATCTCTTTGAATTTGCAGTGGAGTTAATTGAAGCTACAAATCCTATACCCCTGAAGTTGCAATTGGTCAGATTGAATCTGCCATAGTGAATCTTATCTCCTTGAAGTTACAGTGGAGCAAGATGAAGCTACAAATCCTATATCCCTGAAGTTGTAGTGGATCGGATTGAAGCAACAATTTCTATACCTCTGAAGTTGCAGTGGGTTGGAATGAAACTACAATGGTGAATGATAAAGTTATGAATCCTATATCTCTGAAGTTGCAGTTGAGCAAGATGAAGCTACGAATCCTATATCCCTGAAGTTGTAGTGGATCAGATTAAAGCTACAATTCCTATACCCCTGAAGTTGTAGTGGATCAGATTGAATCTACAATGGCGAATTTTATCTCCCTAAAGCTACAGTGGAGCAGATTGAAGCTAAAATTCTTATAACCCTAAAGTTACAGTGGGTCAGAATGAAACTACTATGGCAAATCTTATCTCTCCAAAGTTGCAGTGGAGTAAGATGAAGCTACAAATCATATATCCCTAAAGTTGCAGTGGATCGGATTGAAACTACAAATCCTATACCCCTATAGTTGTAGTGGGTCGGATTGAAGTTACCATAGTGAATCTTATCTCTCTAAAGTTGCAATGGAGCAAGATGAAGCTACAATTCCTATACCCCTAAAGTTGCAGTGGGTCAGAATGAAACTACAATGGCGAATCTTATCTCTCTGAAGTTGCAGTGGAGCGAGATGAAGCTACAAATCCTATACCCCTGAAGTTGCAGTGGGTCGGATTGAATCTACTATAGCGAATCTTATTTACCTGAAATTGTAGTGGAGTAAATTAAAGCTACAAATCCTATACCTCTGAAGTTGCAGTTGGTCAGATTAAATCTACTATAGTGAATCTTATCTCCCTGAAGTTGTAGTAGAGCAGATTGAAGCTACAAATCCTATACCCTTAAAGTTGTAGTGGATTGGATTGAAACTACAATAACAAATCTTATCTCCTTAAAGTTGCAATGGAGCAAGATGAAACTAAAACACTAAATCTTGTATTGCTAAAGTTATCTCCTTGAAGTTGCAATGGGGCAAGAGTAACCAATGGATTGAAAGAATGAGCAACTTGGAAAAGAGGAACACCAAAGAAGTCGAGATTTGACAGGGCCAGACAAAATTGGTTCTCCTTAAAGTCTTATTTAATTTCACCTCTTTACTTATTGTTTCTTTTATTTTAGCACTTGAAAATCATGTTATTTATATTTCCTTTTTTTACTATGCATTTTTATTTTTTATCCTAGTTATTATTATTTTTTATTATTTATATTGGTATTATGGTAGTAACTATGACATGACTATTGATATTATTATTATGAACTGACGTTCTTATTACTATTATAGCTGTATTATTATTATTTACTAGTATGGTAATTTATTATTATTTATTATTCTAATATCATTATTTCATTTTTTTACCCACATGGCTATTTTATTTAATTTTGCTATCACCATACCATGTATCATGTTCAAATATATTTATCCACTTTCATACTATGCCCAAATAAATTAATTACATATCGCTTTAAATGTTATATTCGTTTTTACCCGACGCATAGAAAATAATTAAAACTGAGGCAATGTTCTTTATTTAGGGATTCGATAAGTTGTGCCCTAACTTACGGGGTTCGATTTTCTCTTTGAACCTGAAAAATCGAACATCCTTTTCGAAATTCAAGATGCAGAGGATTTAGGTAATGATCAAACGACAAGCATTCTTGCTTTCAGGAATTCAAGACATCATGCCCTAACTTACGGGGCATGATCTTACCTTTTTTATTAACTCAAAATATAGCCTTTTTCACAAGATTTAATTTTTAGCTAGCGATATTTTAATAACATCATGCAAAGAGGGATCGTATTTTAAAGTCTTTTATAATTTTCAATTTACGACACTAGGACATCAAGTAATCAACTAGGTACCAATTTTGGGCGTTATGAGGATGCTAATCATTCCTCATACATAATCGACTGTCGAACCCACTTCTTGGATTTTGTGGACCGAAAATTATTGTTTTAATAAAATTCTTATTAAAATGATTAAGTTTCAATGTGATCCGATCACACCTAATAAAAAAGGATTGGTGGTGACTCTATTTTCATTTTTTTTAAAAGTTGATTTCAAAAAGGTTTCGACAGGAAGTAACACAAGCCATTATTATATGAATAAGGGGTACTGGCAAGCCCCCCTCATACAAAGTGTCTTGTAAGAAATCCCACTCAACCCAATCATACGCCTTCTCTAAATCCACCTTTACTGCCATCTATCCCTGTTTACTCTTTTTGTTTTCCATTGTGTGAATTGCTTCTTGAATAATTATAATATTGTCCAAAATATTGCACAATGGTATGAAACTTGACTGATTTTACTTTACTAGTTTTTGCATCACTTGTCGAAGATGGATGACAATTGTTTTTGTAATCACCTTATACAAAATAGTGCACAAGCTTATTTCTCTATATTATTTGATGGATTCTGCTTCAAAGTTCTTTAGAATAAGCACCAAAAGTGTATGATTAATTCTAGTATCCAATTTTTCCCCATAAAGACATTATTGACAATCCTACAAATGTTATTCCCCACTATGTCCCAATTGCCTTGAAATTATTTTTACATGATATCCATCAATTCTTGATGCCTTTAAAGGCACCATATTAAATACCGAATGTTTAATCTCTTCCATCGATACCTCTGAATTGAGAATTTGGAGAAGATATGGTGAAATTTTTGGAAAACGCCCCTTTACAAGGAACTCCCCAACCATGTACCCTTCTATAGAATACAACCCTTTGAAATAATCAACTGGATGATTCTTTAAGACTTCCTCATCATAGCACCAGCCAATATTATCAATCTTCAAAGCCTCAATCATATTCTATTTTTGTTGTTTCAGGGTCTGACTATGAAAGAATTTCATATTTCTATCACCACTAAAAAGCCAGTCACTCTAAGACTTCTGAAACCATAACATTTCTTCTTGACATAGTATATTCTCAATTTGTAGTCGAACCAAAGCTTCCCATTCTCTGAGCCTCATGGTGTTCTATTGCTCTATTGCTTATTGAATCCTCTACAGTTCCTATATAGCAAACCTCTTCTGAGTAAAAATATTTCCAAACACCATTTTGTTCCAAACTTGGATCGATTGAGGAAAATTCTCCAAATTTCCAACGATCTCATCCTTCTCTCACTAAGTCTCTTTGACCATATCCTTGAACTCTGGGTGCATTAGCCAGCTCACGAGGAAACAAAAAGGCCTATCTTTTCTCACCACACTCACCTTATTGGTTAAATCAAGGATAGGACAATGATCAGATTTTAGTTTATGTAAGTGTCTTATAGTTAAATTTGGTGTGAAGGACTACTAAAGATCGTTACAAAGACCTCAATCAAGCCTCTGAAAATTATGTACCTCCATTCCAAGTAAGACATGGTCCTTGAAAACCATATCATACAAACCATACTCGAAGATGAAAGAGTAAAAACAACTACAATCCACTCTGCTGAAACCAGAGCCTCCTCTCCATTCTTCATTATTCAAAATTGCATTGAAATCCCCCATCATTAACGAAGGCTCTCCCACCTCTTCTGTGATCTAAACCAAAATCTCACATAGTTGTTCCTTTTGAGCATTTTTTTTACTAACATAGATAGCAGAGAAAAGTAACAAAGAATGGTTGCCCAGTTTCCAAACACACACATGAATAAATTGAGTATAGACTTTCCAAACTTCAACATTAATGTTATCATGGAATCAAATCCAAATACCACCTGCAAATCCATTAGCTTCCACTTAGAATGAGTTGTCAAAACCCAGCTTCAAAATAATCAAGTCAATCTTACTTCCATTGATTCTGGTTTCAAACAAAGCAACAATATCTAGGCAAAAATCCCTTTTGTATTCCTTTAAAAAGATTATGAAAATGAGGGTGACCACACCCTTGACAATTCCAAAACCTTAAGTTAAAATCAGAAACCATAATGAATTGAAAATTTAAAAAGAATTACCAAAACCTTAAACAGATTCGGAACCCACTATGGTCTATTCGTCCCCCTTAATCGTTTCACTTAAGCAGTTGGTCATGGATGTATCATTCCTAACCTCTTTATTCAGCCCATGCAAAATATTTTCCAAAGCTAAGGCCACCAGCAAAGATGGAATGCCTTCACCTGTAAATTTTGCCTAATCTTACCTTGTATTTCACCTATTTTCCCACTAAATTTCTCACATGGCTATTGAGTTGCATTGTATTTCACCCATTTTACAGCGACGCATCTTACTACCATTTGAAGTTTTCTATTTACTCCCCAATCTCGCATCTGTATATTTTTACCATTTAGTGTTTGGCTAACAGCTTGAAAATGAATGGGCTCCAAGGACTCATCCACAACAATTAGGCCTATTTTTTACACATCATCAAAGGGATTACATATAGGGTAAGAAGCAGATATCCCCGTCTTGTTAACCGGTTTAAGTGCATTCAAAATGGCCTTCGACCCTTTATTAAAAAAAGTTTCTGTTTCCTTTTGACTTTAGCATCCTTTTTTTTGTAGTTTCTTGATTTATTAAAAACCTCCAACACTCCAGTCATTCTTGTCATAATTTTAGATCCAGAATCTTCTCTTCTATTATTGTCACTAGCACCACTCGATAATTCCCCAGATTCCTCGCCATGATTATCGCTCAAACCACCAAATCTAGAGCCATCGAGAACACCATTGCCCTTGTCGTCGTTTAGACTTTCCATCAGCCTAGATCTACTCATTTACTTTTGTTCAACAATCAAGTAGGATCCAAAATCTTTAACTTTCACCGACCTCTATAATCTTGATACTTGATCAATTTTTTATCTCTCTTCCACCTTCGGTAAATTCTCTTGCCCCCTTTTGTGCATACAATTCTCATGGGTATGACCCCATCACCCGCACTCAAAACACACCAAAGGTGAGGATTGTTGGATCTAATTCCCTATGTGTAGTATTTTCGACTAAGTACACTTGTAATTTTTTCAAACAGATTGATTAATAAAATTATTCATGAATTAAAGTAATATACTCTGTATTATTGTCCTCAAATGGTTTTTGTAGGCACAACAAAATAGAAGCAAATGTTGCTCATTAGTTGTTTGATGTTTAAACAAATACTAAATGGTATTACATGGTCGAATTGTAGTACAAAAATATAGCTTGTATTAGTAGACATACCTACAAATGTCATTAGTCTAATCGAAAATGATAAAATCAATTAAAAGACTAATATGTTGTCTATTAAGTCCAATTGGGGAGATGCATTGTCTTGGGCAATTGGAGCAGATAACTCCTAGAAGATAGAGACATAGATATGATTGACTGAACTAACAATACATTGACATAACCCAAACAGAATAGATATTGAATTTGTTTATGGATTTATTCACTTGTGACATTCATAGTGTGGCATACCTAAATCCTGAGTGGATGGAGGACTATGTATTCGTGACTCATACACTTTGATGTAAGTAAAAGCTTGAGTTCAAATAGATAAGTAAACAAAATTTGGTGCGTTGGGTGTACGATTTCTGTAGTATGTAGCGTTATTCACAACTGTAGAATTAATAGACTAAAGAATAGGTAAATTATATCCTCTCATTAGCATTACATGTTGATGAAAAGTAAACATGGCCATGGGTCATTCATCTTTGTAATGGATGACTTGATCACTATTTGATAGTGATTGACTTTTCATGAAAGAAGATGTAATGGTTACCATAAGATAAAATATTATCATATTGAGAGAACGAATATTATCCTAAAAAGATCAAGGATATCTTATGAGGGTAACACACTAATGACAAAGTCATTGGAAGAGCACTAAGTAGTTACTTTCGTAATGGTATGTTGTTGGAGAGAGCTCAGTCATGATACTATAGTGGAATGACTTCGTGACTAAATGAGTTTATAATTAATAGGCTAAAATTTGAAACTTAATTATAAATAATTTGAACCTCAACTTTATATGTCCAATTGATCCCTCCGCTAGCTCATTGAAACCATAAATAAATTGCGTGTTTGAATAAAAATGAATGGAATGAATAGAAAAAGAGAAATAGGAAACATTTAGGAATGATTATTACTTTCTCCAGAATGAAGAAATGGAATTATTTGGAAATAATATAGGCTTTCAAAAATGGAAATAAAAATGAAAATTTACAATCCTATATATGATTACTTAAAATATGATGGAAGAATGAGTTTATGTTTTTGGACAATTTTGTAGCCTGAAAATGAAAATAAATAATTTGGTCATAGTGAACATGCTGTGACATATTAAACAAATTTTCTCGAAATTTTATCAAGGGAAAAATCGTTAAAATTTTATTGGAGAAACATTGGGATGAGATAATTATTTAATATACAAATATTAAAGTTTGTTTTGGGAAATAGAAAAACTGAATGAATTAGATCACATTACAAAGTACTAGGTAAAAATGGCCTAGGAAGTACTCATAATTGGACTCGATGTGAGAGAGGTCCAAAACCTCTCATATAACATAAAGCGGGCGGCAACCCTAGTAAAAATAAAAGGGTGAGTCGTTCACCCCTCTCCTATTCTAAGAATGATGTTGTTTTTTTCTATTTAAAATAAACCTATACAACTCTACAAGAGCTCTACCTTCTATTCTTATAAATAGATTGCACAGGTAGAGCTATTAAGAGAACTTTTGAGAGATTGTTATTCTGTTGAAAAATAAAGGGAATTTATTCTCAACTTATAAGCATATTTTTTAGAATAACAGTTTTACTAGTTTCTATTAAAGAAGAGAGAATTTCCGTTTTCACCTTAAAAAGAAAACATTTTCTAGTTCTATGTTTTAATTCAATTGGTTTGAGCCCACACTTGAAGCAGGTCATGGTACGAGAATAGTAAAGAAGATCATTTGGTTGAAAGCTGGAAAAAGTCAAGGATCCACTTATCCAAAAACACAGGTACAAATTTGGTTAAGGTTTATTGCTATAAATATCATAAACCAGGTTGATTTTCAAAATTTTAATTTTCTGTTGTGCAAGAAAACCGTTTTCAAATCAATTTTTCCAACAATTGGTATCAAAAGCCAGGTTTTTGCTATGTTTATGGTGTAAACCGAGACCAAATCTCTCTCTTCATCTTGTTTGATTAATATTTTATAAGATGTGACATTCTTGTAATTATTCGCATGTTTAGTGGAATGTATGTGAATGAATGTATTATTATATATATATTTTTATATAATTATTTTTTCCAAGGTTGTGGTTCTTAGGAAAAAGACCGTGGAATATCATCTCCATGTAATATTATTTTTTATTTATAGAATTCTTGTGAGTTTGAAAGGAACATAGGGCATAAATGTAATTTTTTTAAAAAGGAGTCGATGACGAGGAGAAGTTGGAGCGATGGCAGTCGAAGACACAAAGAATGTCTACTGATGAAAAACTATGTAAATTTTCTTTTTCATTTATTTTCTAGAAATAAAACCGTGGAAACCTTGGCTAGTAATTTTATTTCCTACTCATATCTTTATATATCTATTTAAAAATTAATTATGATATAATTGTGATATATATGCATGAGATAATCCATAGTTGATTTATTAAAGATGAGAAGTGTGGTAATGAGAAAATACATGTTTTGTATTGGTCCATTCACTTTTTTAGGTTATTAGATTACTATGAAAGTGTGGTAATGAGAAGGTACATGTTTAGGATTGGATTTGGCAAGGAAACAGTTGGTTTTTAAGTGGTCAAATAAGACTTACCTCACTTTCTTGGGAACCTCCTAGTGCACGGGTCACATTCACTTCTTCGATTTTTCCCTAAAAGAAAAAATGTGGGGAATCAAAATTATTTGATTGACTCTTGTGAATGAATGAATGTGAATATTATAAAATTTCCAAAGCATGTCATGCAAACATGAAATAGCATGCCATTTAGTTTAGGAAAGAATGTCACATGTACTTGTCATGCATTTATTGCTCATACATGATTGAAATTGGAAATTAAAAACCTTGCATGTTTTTAAAATATTGGTGCGAGAAGGTCCCTAAACAAGACCTATGACCTCCATCAATGGTCTCTTGTGATGGCATGGCAAGTGTACTACCCCATGGTAGGATTTTTATGTGGATTTCACTTAAGAGATTTCCTGAAAGTAAGAAGAATTCTCTTGTGATCAAATAATAATTGGATTGGCCCTTGTAGTAGGCATTATCATGAGATAAGTCAAGAAATTTTGTCTTCAGAAGAGGACAACTAATCAAAGTATGCTACTCGGTGAGATTGTCCTTTGATGACTCATTTGTGGTGCATGATGCAATAGGTGTTGAGTTGATGGTTATACACTCAAGATATTCTAGTTAAGTAACTCCCTATAGAGCTATACTTAAGTTAGAATGATGGCAAAACATTACATGATTATTAGTATGTGTGAATGCCTAAGGAATTAGGTTCATGTATTAATTGGATGGAAATCTCTGTTCTTACTAGTTGATCATGATCACCCCACAGTGGCTTGATTCAATGGGTGTGGGAATTATCATTGCAACGACTTACAAATGTTTTCAAGGTTTAACGTAAGATGCATGCATTATCTTAATACATACTATAATGTTGCAAAACAATTTCAAACATTTGCTTAATACAAAGATATTAATATATGATTGTTTTATTTTCAGTTCAAAAAATGACACCAACTCACTTATTGAACATTCTCACTAAAACAAATTGAATGGAAATAACTATAAGGAATGGAAAAGGAACCTGATAATTGTCCTAAGCTATGAGAAACTTAAAATAGTTCTTTATAATAAGTGCCCACTGGCCAATCAAGCTAAGGCTAGAAAATGCTGGGAAGAGTCTGATGAGATATCTCATTGCTATATGCTAGCAAGCTGACCAGTACTCTGTATAAGTAATTAGAGATCTGTAATCTTGCTAAAAAGATTCTAGATAAGATAGAAGACATGTTTAGAGGCCAAGCTACCTTGGCTTGATAGTATGTTATAACTAGCTTGATAAATGCCAAACAAAAGCTCGACACTTTGGTCAAATACCATATGACCACTCTTATAGGCTACTTTGACGAGGTCACCGATAATAAGGTCAATTGAGACAAAAACACTCAAATTGAAATGGTGTTTAGAAGCTTGTAAGAGAATTTTTCTCGTTTTTGGCACATATAACCTTGGCAACAAAAACCTCACACTTACACAACTCATAAAGGAGCTACAATCTTATAAGTTGATGTTGAATGACAGTCATCTAGTCCGAAGAGCAGAAGTGAATATGGTTGTCGCTTCTTCCTCAAAAAGGAAGGAAAAGTGCACTAAGAAATGCAAGGTTAAGATCTCTAGGCCACAACAAGTGGAAAGGAAGAGAACCAAAAAGCCTGAAGACTTATCTAAGTCTAAATGCTTCTTCTGCAGCAAGAAAAGGCACTTCAAGACAAGTCTGGTAGCTGAAGTTGTGGGAGATTGTAAAGCTCAGGTTTGTACAAGTACACAATCGTTATCAAGTAATAAAGCAAGTAAAAGAGTTATCATCTCCACAAGGACTGTGTATGTTAATCAAGTATAGTAAAATTAAAGTTAACAATTTGGTGATAAAAACACAATATTTTAAGTGATGATATTTAAATTAAATTAGATTATCTAAATGCAAGATGATCCCTAATGCAATTTAATTTAACTGCGAAGTACGAAATGAAATGTATGAGATGAGTTTAGCAGCAAAAACACAAAATTCAACAATCAGTAACATGAATATGCTAGGATAATTACACTATTCAACTTGGTTTATTTTTCTCATGCTTAACAGTGTCCAAAAAACATTCCATGGCAACTAGATCTATCATGAGTTTGGAAACCAAATTAAATCCTTTTGAAATCTTTTACTTAGTGAAATATGCATTTTATTAGAATTCATGTGAAGCAACAGTGACAAATAAAGTTTGAAACAATTTAATCACATAAATCTAAAAGCTATGAAAGATAATAGAGCTCGTTAAAGTTATTATGAACGTTTAATTTAGCCAGATTAGGATCTAAATTAAACATGCACTTTTCAATTATTGTGTTCATTACCCGTTGTCTGGTTAGGATTGCTCAGCTAATTCAAATGCATCCAATCACGTATGAATGAAATACATACTTGAATTTAATTGAAAACATGATCGACTGAGGCATAAACATGATAAACATGATTTAAACAAACTTCATTGAATAAATGCAATCATCCTAGCTTAACATATTTAAGCTACCATTGTTGATGGCAAGATCATAAAACACATTGCAAACATGATTAAATCAAAATAACAAAGTAAATAATGAATAAACTCTATTCAAGTCGGTAGTCTCGCGAACTTTGAATGAAGATGTTTTCCTCTAATCCTCGTTTTGCTCCTTTACTAATAGCTTATCAAAGTGGTTGGCCAAGAGACAACCTTATCACAGTTTTACTGGCTAAAAATGAAGGGAAGTATGGGATGCTAGGAATGGAAAGAAGGAAGAAAATGAGAGAATGAGAAAATGAATGGATGAGTAATGAATGAAGGAATAATGGATAATTTTATGGATTAAGGGATGAATGAAAAAGTGAAAGGAGTGTGATATTTATACTTAAGGTCGGTGACTGGATTTACTAAAAATGGCATCAAAGACCCTTTAGTTCTCTCCCATTAATGACCAGCCATAACAAGTGGAAATAAGGGTGAGTTGGTTGCTTAATTTAAGCATGAAATCATGCTAAAAATAGCCATGGGGTGGACAGTTTCTTGAGCAGTCTTCATGTGCTAATTTTTAATGATTATCAAAGTATAGGGACCTCCAAATAATTGTCTCAAAGGAATAGAAATAAATGCCTAAAAATAAATACTAAGGATAAGAAATTTCCCTTTTTTTTATTTGCATCATCCTCCATGTCCGCGTCTTTTTCCATTTCCCTTCTTTGTCACACTTGATCCCACAATCTCATCTTGCCATGTCTCGAAGATATTATCTGGGAACTCAGGAACAAACATGTTAGACATATTTTTAAGATTATTTCGTAAGGTATCATCTCTAACTTTTGAATATCTCCAATAAGCTTGTTGTTGGTTATGCATGAATTACCACATATCCATCATAGTTGAGAATTCTAATTTCTTCATAGTGTTTCAAGAATATGGCATTGGAATGGTCAAATCAAGATTAAAACTCGGCTCCACTGGTTCAATAGCATTTGGGTCCACCACAAGGTTGTTTCATTCCTCTTTAGTTTATGCTTCTTCTGTGGCATTTGTTGAGTCAACTTCTGGTTTAGACTTAGTTGATGACTCATCAGATTCTGGTTCGTTTAGTTCATTTGGCTCCACTTGGTTCAATAGTCCAACATTCTCTACTAACCTATCAAGGTCATGCCTTGTTATGCAACCTTAAACATATTGGCCCTTCATGTTTGCTTTTGATCTTACTTGGGCCCTCAAGCAAAGTGAAGTAATCAATGATGGAAAGTAGGCACTTCCTACCTTCCTCCTTGCACAGTCTTGAATCTCATTGAGAATAATTCTCCCAACATTTATAGACCTTTCTACCATAATCACATACAACAAAAGCATTTGTTCCATCGATATGGTGGAACTATGTGAGATAAGCATGAAGCTATATCGAATAAAGTAGAACCATACCTTAGCCACTGGATTTAAATATTCCCTTCGACAAGAATGACTACCATACTTTCTTATAACCCATTGGGATCCCGGATTTGTAACCATAATAAGAACTTGTTAAAGAAAATCCCAATTGATATTTGTCATCATGGCAGAGTACTTATTTTCTTCAACATCAGGTAAGTTAAACAAATCATTAATAGATTTAGAAGTAAGAGGTACTTTCTTTTTACAAACAAGAACTTCATTAGCATTTGGTGTGGTCAATTTGGCATAGAACTCTCACACTAAATCTTCATCCAACATTGATCATGCATCACAAAATTGTTCCCAATTTAAAACATTAATCGTCTTTTGAAGTGACAATGTCATTATCATCGTATCATTGCTCTCCAAATTGAAACATTTTTCTAGCATCATAGGTTGATTCTTGAAGATAGAATCAAATTTTTCCTTTGCTTCCTCATCTTGAATCACAATCAGATTTTCGGCAAAAGTCTTGGAAGATCTAGTTCTTTTGTGAGACATGGTGATTTTTCTAGAAAAATAGGCAAAATTTTGACAAAAGGAAGGGAAAAGAAATCGATAATGTGTGTGGTGGAAGTTTATGGTGGCGATGGATTTGTGATAACAGTGAGCTTGCGACAGCGACGGGCTTGCGGTGGCAATTGGCTTGCGACGGCTACAAGGCTGCTCCGGCAATGATGTTGTTGCAGCGATAGGAGAGATTGCGACAAGGGAAGAAAATTGGGGAATGTTTTTGGGATTTGAGGCTAACGGTAAAGAGGAATGGAATGGGTGGCTAGGGTTTAAGCTAGTTGCTTGAATGGTTGTGAAAAATATAATGGTATAAAGGGGGATATATAGTGATGGATTAGGGCAAATTTGTAGCAAAAATTGAGCTACAAGCAATTACTTAGGCGGCAAGGTAATGAGGGAAGGGAAAAGTGGTTAAAAAATTACGGTTTTTAGAGACCCTATGGATGGCACCTTAGTAGGTAAATTTCTCCTATTCACTATTCTAGGTCTCAGGCCCAAACTATAATTATTTTGTTGTACTGAAAAAATTAAACTAAACAAGAAAAATAAACTGATTAGTACTTAGGCCAAATTGACCCTCTTATTAAGTACAAACAAATAAAAATTAAAATTGCAAAATTAAAATTAAAATTTAAACTTTTTGTTTACTTAGAAAACTCCTTCTCTAAAAATTACATCAAATTAATATCACAGGAAAGGTTGTGAGGTCACAAATGGTCCCGCTTAAGTTTTAATCTCTTTAGACAGACTTAATTTAATGTATTAATCCAAGAAAATAATTTCTAAGTATGTCATTTATTAAAAATAAAAACATAAAAATTAAGGGTTTATTAAATTGAATGAAGTTTCAACTTTCTCAACTTCACCATCTCAATAGTGTTTGAGATGTTAACCATTAACTTTAAACATAACTCCCTTGTTGTTGTACAATTCTATCTCTCCATATGGGTAAATATTATAGATGGTATAAGGTCCTTTCCATCGGGATTTAAGCCTTCCCAGAAATAACCTTAGCCTTGAATTAAACAATAATACTTTCTTTCCTTCTCTGAATTCACAAGGTTGTATCCGATTGACATGCCATCTTTTAGTCTTTTCTTTATACATCCTAGCATTATCGTATGAAAATAATCTCAACTCGTCTAACTCATCAAGCTGTAACATCCTTCTCTCACCGGCTTGCGTAAAATCCAAATTTAATTGCTTTAAAGCCTAGTGAGCTTTGTTCTCTAACTCAAGTGGAAAGTGACATGCCTTCCCAAAGACTAACAGATAAAGAGTCATTCCTAATGGTGGTTTGAAAGCTATTTGATAGGCTCATAGAGCATCATCAAGCCTTCGAAACCAATCTTTTCTATTAGGTCACACTACCCTTTCAAGGATTCATCTCATCTCACCATTCACCCTTTCAACTTTCCTATTTGATTGTGGATGATAGGTAGTAGCAATTTTATGTTTCATGTTGTACTTCTCAAGCAACCACATAAGCCATTTGTTTACGAAGTGAGATCCTTCATCACTAATTATAGCTATCGGAGTCCCAAACTATCTAAACACATGCTTATGTAGGAATCGTATGACTACCTTAGCATCATTCATTGGATATGTCTCGGCTTCAAACCACTTGGATACATAGTGTAACACCTCTAACATGTATCCGTCGCTGGAATAGGGTTACGAGGCATTACTGATCAAATCACAACATACAACATACATTTCTTAAACATGAATCCATTATCACATAAACATTAATCAAACATAATCACATTGTCCCTTATAAGGCTCTACGAGACCTTAAAACATGCTTGAAAGAGGTTTGTGACTAAACCAATAACATTTGAAAATTTTGGGAAACTTATAAAATTTTCAAGCATGCAGGGGTCACACGCCCGTGTTAAGGCACATGGCTAGCAGACACACCCGTGTCATAAGCCGTGTAGAAACAGGGCATACATACTAACTTGCATTACACGGCCGGAGACACGTCCGTGTGCCATAGCCATGTGAAAATTGAAGGGTATACTGACTTGGGTCACATGGTCGGTCACACGCCCATGTGCTAGTCCGTGTGCCACACACGGCTAGTAGACATACCCATATGTCTAAGCCGTGTAACTCACTAACTTGTTTAACTAAGTTACAGTAGGCACACGGTCGAGCCACACGCTCATGTGCTCAACCGTGTGGGGTGAAATTAGGCTTGGTTTAAGCCACATTTCTCACCCTCCTCAAGCATACCTGAACCACATCATTACATACCAAAACAATACATTCAAAGGCAGCCAAAGCATGCTATTACAAATACATTTCATGTTATTTATACACCATCCTTTTAATCCCTAAATTCATAACCAAAAACATACCACATCAAATTGCCATAACCTCAAATTCTCCTAACTTCTAAATGCATTTTCTCACCATCTTATTATCTATTTCAAGCCTCAAATCATACCAATTCATCATATTAAAACCAAGCCACAACATGCCATTTTTCAAGAAATAATACAACAATTGACAACTAGCTAATTGAGCAACCATTTAACCATCACCACAACCATACCAAACATGCCAAAACACAAGGCCATATATACATCATATATCACTTATCAAACTCATAATTTTAAACCAATCTAAATGACCAAATACACACGAATATTCACATCATTTATAAGCCAAATCTAATGGCTAATCTCATAACTCAAAACATAACACCATAACACTAGCTTATACATGCCATATACCATATTTACAAAGAATCAAAAGTACCAACAATTGACCGATAGTGTGACGATATTCCTGTTGATCCCTAAATCTGAGCTAGCTTTGATTATCTATAAAACAGAGAAAGAACACACAAAGTAAGCTTTAAAAGCTTAGTAAGCCATATACAAATAAAACAACCTCATGAACAACATCATTTCCATCAAATAAGCAAATTATAAATGAGCACATATAAATTCACAAACTTTTCTCAATGAATATCTATTCAAATACACATGTGTATTATTGATGTCTGTCTTCTTATGTTGTGTACATGTGTATTCACTGAGCTTTCCCGAGCTCATCTATTTACTTTTTTATCCCTTCACGATAAGTAATGCGCGGGATAACGAGGAGGGTAGCAGTTCAATGATCCATCACACAAACTTTGTTTCTACAATATATGCACCGGGCTTATAAAATCCCAAGAAGGGAATGTGGGACATTTCCAGGACAGAGACTTGGAATGAGACTTAGATCATTTTAGACAATTTAAAAACAATATTTTAGAGGGTTGTAATTGGATTTTTTGGTCTATTTTAAATTTGGGATTTTTTTACTCTTCGTGTTTGCTTGTTTGGCTAAATTTGCTGTTTGAATTATTTGATACTACCCATATGAACTAACGAGACATTTTGCAGCTAGTACAGCTTGCTGAATTCTAGGTATGCCTTATTCCGCTTATTATATGACTTATAGTTTAATTTAGAAAAGCATGCTCTTAGGAGTAAATGCTTGTATGAAATCTTTTGTATATGTATGGTGAGTATGGATGGTTGGTGTGATTTGTGGTAGTTTTTCAGAGAATCACCACAGTGGCTAATGTGTCGCTCAAAATTCAGGTCGAACCGTCTCGGCCAAGCTCGGGGTGTCATATAGATCTTTACTCGACTAATCCAAATTCAAGCTCGATTTAAATTTTTTTTACCATAAAAGGTCATATTAGTTTAAGAACTTGATATCTTTTCTCAATTTAATCCTTAAATTTTGATTCCATTAAAGTATGCTAAAACGATATTATTAAATTCTATTATGCCATCACCTGATTTTTTTAATTAATATTTTAATATATTTCTTGTATTTTTTAAATTTTAAAATTTTAGGTGACGGCGTCGTAAATTAAAAGTGTTACATCATCCAAATCCAAGTTCATGACAAAATGTCCCAATTTTGTCAAAGACAAATGTGGACCAAGATGAAAAAAATTTATTTCATTTAGGACTAAATATTGGTTATCTAATCTTAGTAACTTTAATGAAAATATTGTTACTTTGTTGATTGCAGGTTTTGTTAGATTATCATGTCTACAATTCAAAAACATGAATTACACGAGAAACCTTATCATAATAGGATTATCACTCGTCTTAGGGATTTCCATCCCTCAATTCTTCAACCAATATTGGAACCCATCCCATCATGGCCTCGCTCACACCGATGTAGCCTGAGTAAGTGTTTTTATTTAAAAAAAAAACTCCAATCCCATAATCTTCAATGATAAAAGAGGGTAAAACATAGTGAATGATTTTTGTAGTTCAATGCATTCGTGAACATTGTGTTCTCACTGCCGATAATGGTGGGATTGACGGTGGTGGTGATCTTAGACAACAAGATAAAAGTGGAGAAATCGAAGAAAGATAGAGGGATGCCATGGGGGTTAAGTTTTGATCATTTAGAGGAGATAATAGGATTGAAGAATTTTATACTTTGCCTTTTAATCGTAATAGGTTTTTTCCACCAACCTAAATTTCCCAAAATTAGGCTTGGTAATTGCATATATTTTACCCATTTTTCCTTTAATAAATATAGGTAGTAGGAGACGACAATTCATGTAATTTTTCAAAATAATTTATGAATTATTTATTAATTTATATTATTTAAATTATTATTTTTTTATAAATATTATCGTATTAGTGGCAAGAGTAATTTAAATATGAATTTTCAAAGTTGTCAACATTGCTATTAAAGTAAGGCCTTAACCTTTCGGCTGGCAGAGTGGTTGTTGACGATTATATGGCTGAAAATCAACCCTCCCTTCCCCCTTTATCTTCCTTCTCATTGAATTTTGTATTAGCCGACATAGTACCAGCCTGTGGACGCCAATGAGATGCGAATGAGCATCCTCTTTTCCAACATAATAATGCATTACTTGGCTCTTCTGCTAAGGGTTCGATTTCCCATTTTTGGGAGCTCTCAAGCAGCTTTAGTTTGCCTATTTTTGCTCGATTTTTTTGCATTTATTGGGTGCTTGAGGTGTGTCCATTTTAACAACAATGAAGGCATGACAAAACTCTACACATCAAGGTCTAACCTTCTCAGGCCTAACGGCTAAACACCAACATATGATAGGTTTTTCAACTTGATTCTAACAAAGTATGATTTTCTTTTGTAATTTATTTTGTATTTACATCTTATTTTGTACATTTATCCAAGATTTGATCCTCACTTGTACTTTTTTTCATTGAGTGGATATTATTTTTAAAAAAAAAACCTTACCATTAAATTGAAATAAAATAAAAGCCTACTTGCATATTATGTTTATTCTTTAAAAAATGAAAAACAAAGATACTTTGAAGCATTATAACTACACTTGTATACCATTGCTGATACATGAAATAATTATTTGAAATTGCAATGAGACTTTGAATTCAAGTAATCTACCCAACAGAGTTGGTTCCTCTTGGTTTTTTTTTTTTCGCTCAATCAAAGATCATACATAAAAACCAAAAACAAAGAGAATAACAAGCAACAAGAAACCGACCACCCCCACGAATAAACCAACACCCTTGGCTTGTGATACCAACTCAATCAAGGCAGGCTCTGTTTGTTTCATTGAAAATGGTTGGTGAAAATTATTTTCTACATTTTCCTGTGTTTATTTCATGAAAAATAGTTTGGTCCATGGAAAATAACTTACAAGTCAACAAAAAATAAGCCCTTTTTTTCCCTCTAGAATGACTTAACCTTTATGGCTGATTTTATTTTTATATAAAAATTAACTTAAGTCAAGCTTAATATTATTATATTATTAATAAATTTTTATTTTTAAAAATATTTAAAATTAATAAAATATTATAATTTTCAATATTATTAAACATACATATTTAATTATCTATATCTAACCATATAATAAATTATTAATATAATATAGAAAAGAAATTAATAACGGATAATTTTATTCATCGTTTTTTATACAATGCCTAGAACTACTCATAACTCCTCCCAACCCTTAATATAGGAGAGCATTAATGCCCTTCAACATGCTCGAACCCACGGTCTCCTACATGTGCAGCAAGGTTGATGCCAATCGAGCTAAGTCAACAATTTTATTCATCATTTTCATTTATATATAGAAACCTTAAATAGTTATATTAAGTCACGTACTAGTTAATTATTTTTACTATATCAAGTTTGTTGGCAACTTAACGAGTTAATTCCTTCCAAAAAGGAAAAGAAGTGCTAATTATAGTAAGTAAAGCTTGGTCATATTATTTACCTACGCTAATTAAAATAGAAAATGTTTAGTTGGTTGTAATTTGGCCATACTCTATCTATATAAGGTGGTTTGAAACAAAACAAAAGACATAAATCATTCTCTCTTTGAAGTAAAAAAAAATAAAGTATGGCTATTCAATTTAATTTTGTTTCATCCATGTTAATACTAGTACTTCTGTCCATATCACCTGTTGAAGGTCAAGGAGGAGGAAGTGGTGGTGTTATTGATGTTGTTGCAAAGTTTGGTGCAAAGGCAGATGAGAAAACAGATTTGAGTAAGGTAAGCAAAATATCATATAACTTTATAGTCAGCAGATAAAAGTATGCATAACTATTTTCCAAATTTGTTATCTTTATCTGTATCTTTTTTATTTTTTATTTGGTTTTAGCCATTGTTGGATGCTTGGAAAGAAGCATGTGCCTCGACATCTCCGTCAAAAATTGTGATTCCTAAAGGGATATATTTTTTAAGTACAGCTACCTTAGATGGTCCTTGCAAGGCTCCTATTGAGCTTCAAGTTGAAGGCACTGTGAAGGCTCCGGCAGACCCTGGTGCTTTCAAGGAGCCTAAATGGATTGCCTTCAATAGAATTGAAAATTTCAAATTGTCTGGCGGAGGAGTTTTCGATGGCCAGGGAACCACTGCTTATAAAAGGGAAGGTTGCAAAGGTCATGATTATTGTGGTTCACTTCCTATTGTAAGTTATTTTCTTATTGAGAAGTTATGACTTTTGTTTTTATAAATAGAATTAAGTAATAATTATTTTTTGTTTCATTCTGGAATTAAACAGAACCTAAGGTTTGATTTTTTAACCAACGCAATGATACAAGATATAACTACCAAAGATAGCAAGCAGTTCCAAGCTAATGTTTTAGGATGCAAAAACATTACTTTCGAACATTTCACCGTATCTGCACCTGACGAAAGCCCAAACACAGATGGGATTCACATTGGGAGATCAGATGGGGTCAATGTTCTTAACTCAGAGATAAAAACTGGTGATGATTGTGTTTCAATTGGCGATGGTTCCAAAAATTTGGTTATCAATGGAGTAACTTGTGGACCAGGACATGGTATTAGTATTGGCAGTCTTGGATTGTTTAAAAATGAAGAACCCGTTGATGGAGTTACAGTAAAAAACTGCAGCATGACTAATACTTCCAATGGTGTTAGAATCAAAACTTGGCCAGGTGCTGAACCTGGCACTTGTTCGAACATTCACTTTGAGGATATTACCGTGACCAATGTCACTTCTCCTATTATAATTGATCAGAAATATTGCCCATGGAACAAATGCAAAATAAATGTATGTACATATTTATCAAAATGGTAAGAGAGCAAAAAGAGTTAACCGGTCATTGAATCATTATTTTGTTGATGCAGGAAGAATCAAAAGTTAAACTAAGCAACATTAGTTTCAAAAACATTCACGGCACTTCTGCGCGTCCAGAAGCTGTCAAGATTATTTGTAGTGCTACTTTGCCTTGTGAAAATGTTGAACTCGCAGACATTGAAATTACGCACAGTGGACCGACTGGACCTGCAGTATCACAATGTTTGAATGTGAAGCCTAAAGTTAGTGGCAAACAAAATCCAGCTGCATGTTCCGCCCCTATCCCAGCAAAACCTACCCCGACCGCTTAATCAATAGCATAGGTATAAATTATTTTGATGACGTTGTAACTCCTATAATTATATTCATTTTGGAAATAATTTTTTTTTTTTGTTTTGCATTCTATGTTATTGAGAATATTTTTCTTAAACTTAATTATTTTTGGAAATACACTTCAACAAAAAATATTGCAATGTGATAATATTTTATGCATTTAGGCTTACGATATAATTATTTTTAGAATATTGTTGAACCAGATACTATTTAATTATTTCATTTTTTATTTATATAAATTTGTTGTTTTTTTATTATAAAATTGGCATAATAAAAATTTTAATAATCAATATTTATACATTATATCAATTTAGTTTTGACTCTAAAATTAACCTTTAACTTTTACACCTTGTATAATTTGATTTTCTTTTTAGTTTAGCTTTTTTATGAATTTATCAATTAATTTTATCCAAAATATATTAAAATTTAAAATCTAAAACTTTAATATAATAATTTTATCTTTTTTATTGTTTTAAAATTAACCTTGAATGTTACAAATTAAAGCAAAACTGTAAAAAATACAAAATTGCACTATATAAGTGTTAGGGAGTTAAATTTTTTAGAATAAAGATTAAATTGACACAATGTATAAACGATGAGAGCTAAAATTACTATTATGTCAATATTAAAAGCTGTCAAAGTTTTATAAAATGTTCGACAATGGAATCCATCAAACTGGTTGAATCAAAAAATGATGGTTTAACCAATAGCCTATATACTAAACGACCCGTCATTGCAACGAATTAGTGACATCTCCTTTGGCTTACGTGCTAAACTATGGCATTAGCTAGCAGGTACGATAGTTTAACATAACTATCAATCAAACAAGCCTTTCTCGAGGAAAAACCGGGAACAAGTTACCCAAAAACCATCGTATAACCGAAGAAAATCCTCCCTAAATTATATTCAAATGTTATGAAACTCCAACTTAAGGCCTCGTTGGCCTTACAATAAGGACCAATCCCTTATTGGCGCTATCATAATTATGTTTCAAGGAAAACGTCAGACTCCTAAGATTAACTCGAGTTGGAAGTCACCGAGTTGATAAGTTAACTGCTGGCTTCATGTTGTTTTTCTTTATATTTGGTATAAGTCCAACATTGATACGCTCGATCTTTATATATGTATATATATATTTGAACAATCATACTTATATTCATATATGAATATATGTTGAAAAGAAATAAAAATTTAGGTAATATAAAGGGTTAAATTACTTTTTGAGATCTGAACTTGACAAAATTTCCCATATTGTGGAACCCTAAACCTTAAATTTGACAATTGATTCTACTTTGGGGCTTGATTTTTTTATCTAAATTAAACCTTGAATTTTGTAGTTGTTCTCACAATGGGGTTTGAAATTTTTTTGGTTCAAGTTAGTCTTTAAAGACCCTAGAGTTTAGGTCCCAATGTGTGAACAATTGTCAAGTTCAAGGACTAACTTGGACAAAAAAAAGTTCAAGCCCCAAAGTGGGAATGATTACCTAATTCAAGTCTCAATGTGAGAACAATTTATTAAGCTCAAAACCTAACTTTGGTAAAAAAAATTCAGACTCCAATGTAAAAAAGTTACTAAATTAGATTCAAATGGTGATTTAATCTTAACATATATGATATTTTATGTAGGAAAATTTGGAGCAGTGTTTGCATCCATACCTTCCCCTATATTTGCAGCACTTTACTTTATGCTTTTTGGCCTTGTAGGTATGTATTAATTTTAACCATACCTACCCATTTTTACCCCAACCTTAGATTGCCACATCCTAGAAACCGAACCGATGGTATTGACATTAAATTATAGATTAAAAATAGAGTAAATAGATATCACATTAGTAATTAGGACTAAATAGGAATAATAGCAAAGTAGAGAACTTAAATAGGTAAATTAGGACTAATGGTTAGTGGGGGATTTATTAAAACAAGGGTAGAATTAGGAGGGATCTATAGGATAAATAAACCAAGTTTATAAATGAACTTGGCTATATAAGCTATCACTGCTCATTTGCTTCTCATGTTTTAATTTCCTTTTTTATTATTTTCTTTCTTTTTACAATTTTTTCATTTCAAAAGCTGTTGCATTTGGTAGTTAATTTTCCTTCAATATTTTATTGCACATTACATTTCTAAGCAACCAAGCACCATTTAGTTTTTTAAATTCTCAAGCAAACAAGAACTTTTTCTTCTTAAACTTTGGTTCGGTTTTTGAGTGGACCACTCGAAAGTCACGAAGGATAACAAGTCCAAAGGTAAACAATCTATTTTCGTATCAAATATGCATGAAATGCTTTTGACTAAAGTATCAACGGTTTAGTTAGAAAATATAAATAATCCTTGTTTTTTTATGATTTGGCTTCATGAAAATGGTGGGTTGAAGTTGGCGAAGCTAAGAAATGTTGTTTAAAATGGTTTTATTCTTGAGGAAGACGATGAACAATGACTGATTCTTAAAGGAAAGTGTTAGGTGAGATTAACATTTAATTAACAGTCTAGATCTATAAATATATGCAAGTTAGGAGGGTTAAAAGTTAGGAAATGGGGTAAGTATTAGAATAATAAAAATATGCAAGAGATAACGTAAGTTAGGACCCACCACAGCCTCCACCATCGAGTCACCGCCACACTCCTTCTGCTGCCAACATTCGAAGAGTGTCATTTGAGGAGTTTATTGATTTCCGTCAGTACTGTGCTCAGAGGTTCGACAGTCTTGATGCAAGGTTTGACAGTATCAATGAGACTTTACAGCAGATTTGCGAGCACCTCCATATCGCTCCTCCAGCGCCATCTGCTCACAACACCGATGATGAGGACCTTTGAGTCCATTAATTTATTTTTATCTTTATTTTATTTTATTTTTTATGTTATTTCCCTTTATTTATTTTTAAAGACTTTTATTTTATATTTTAAACTCTGCTTATCTTTATGGTTATTATTGAATTATCCCTTAATTCTCTTCCACAGTGGTGTTTATTTTCTTATTAGTAACTCAGGACCATGCCTTTCATTTGCCTTATTTAAAATTCTCACTCTCACTATTCCAAGGATTTCATCCAAATATTCAGGGCAGTTCACTTCTCTCCCTCTCTTCTGATTTTATGCCTATATTACTATTCTCTATCTTTGTACATTGAGGACAATGTACATCTTAAGTGTGGGGAGGTTATTTATGTCATTATCAGAAAAGTCCCTGAATTTTTATCTTGTCTTCAAATAATTTTCTCATATTACTATTAGAATGAATTTTTGTTGACTTATGATTTTTATTGATATGTTTTGAATTAAATCATGAGTAATAGTGTATTGATTGTTTAAACTTTAAGACATTAGAAAATCAAACATGATAAGTTGGCCTTTGAGAATTCAAATTGTTAGGTTATCTTCCTGAATTGAGGTATTATTTTGAAGTTTTGAATTCACAGGATTGACATCAAGTACACATAATTTTCATGAGATTTTGAGCCTTTTAGAGCATATATCTTTCTTGCTCATTGATTCTTTTTATAAGTGTGTCAAGAATGATTTACTATTCTAGAACTTGCATCGACTATACATGTCAAGACCACACATTTGATTTGATTTACTAAAATGATAAAGGCACTTAGGTCTTAACCCATTCACTTCACAAAAAAGCCTACCCACATAATTGACCCCTAGTGAACCCATTTTGGCCTTAACTATTATTTCTTGATTTTGCCTTAATATTAACCCATAACATAAACCTTTTTGATTCGTTAAGAATTTTTCCTATTTTACTGATTCCCTTTTTTTCGAGATTTGATTTGGTTAATTGCCTAACTATGTTCTTTCATTCGAATCATATAATTCTCTCTTTTACCTATATTTGTTCTTATTCTTAAAAAAAACATACATATTAGTATTAATTCTCTGTTGTTGAGCTTATGTATTTAATTTCATATTCTGAGAAGAAGCTCATGTTTATTCAATTGATGTTAGTTATTTTTCCAATTAGGTAATTTATCAATTTAATCTCGATTCTAACCATTTTCTCAGCCTTTATCCATACCTTTAACCCAAGCCCCATTACAACCTTGTTAAAGACCTTTTGATTTGTGTATCATCTCAATTATAGTGGTGGAGATTTGATTTTCATGCAAGCCTATGGTAATAACTTTTCATGTTTGACTATTGAGTGCTTAATTATTGAACCTTAAACACTTTGAGTGATTTGAGTGAATCATTAAGTGAGGATGTCAAACTTGTCAATTTGGAATCAAAGATGATTACTTAGATAAAAGGGGATACCTATTGTCGAAACCATTTTTTAAAAGATTGTTCAAAAAACAGGGATCGACTTTTGAAAAACGAAAATGGGAGTCGCCACCAACCTTTTTTAGGTGTGATTGGATCACCTTATAAAACGTTTTGGTCTACGAAAATTAAGACAACAGGTTCGGGAGTCGGTTACGTGCGAGGAAGGATTAGCACCTCTCATAGCGCCCAAAATTGGTACCAAATTGAATAGCTTTACTGTCTTAATGTCAAAAATTTGAAAGGATTTAAAAATAGGATCCCCTTTTTAAAACTGGAATTATTTAAGTTGAAAAATCGAGATTCCTTAGCTCCAAAAGAATACAAACATCACATCCAGCATGATAGGACACGATATTCTTAAACTCTCATAACTGAAATCATCTCGTGATTTACAAAATCTATTTAGAAGGATACTTTAGACATTTAGACAAACGGTAAATCGCAACCCAGCATGTTAGGGCACTATTTCCCGAATTCCTAAATACAAAAAACATTGTCTCATTTTAGAAAAACTTTTGGATAAAATATGACAATTAAATGAAATATTTTTTTTAAAAAATAATGATTTGAGTAAAATTTAAAAAATAATTTACTAAGAGTAATAAAAAATTATTAAAAAATAAAATAGTTTGATATGATACTAAAATTATTAAAAAAATTAAAATATATAAAAAAATCAAAGAAACATGGATTAAATCAAAATAAAAAGGGTTGAAAAATGAAGATGAGCAAAGAATAAAATAAGAACAAACCGTAGAAAATAAGAACGTAAGAGGGAGAGAAATTTGAGTGAAAGCTCTAAAAAATTTTATTATTTCCCAAAACTCCAGTGTGTTTACAATGAAGGGAGAGGCCTCTATTTATGGTTGAACCTCCTCAAATCCAACGGTACAGATCAATTACATCAATAGTTAAGATTAAAAGGTATCTACAAATTAAATCTCTAAGACTACAAAATCATATCTTCTAAGATTGCATATCATATCTAAGATTGCAATCATATCTAAGATTGTATCATATCTAAGATTGCATATCATATCTAAGATTGCAATCATATCTAAGATTGTATCATATCTAAGATTGCATATCATATCTAAGATTGCATATCATATCTAAGATTGTATCATATCTAAGATTGCATATCATATCTAAGATTGCATATCATTGAAGATTATATTTCCATATGAGTCAAGCTTGTAGATGGACCTTAAATCTTTTCAAGTAATGGGCCATTCCGATCGGGCACTGAACTTGGACTTCATTTTTTTTGGGGTTTATTATTTTTGTTTTTGGACTTATTTCTGGGCCCGGGCAAAGTTGAGTGTCTACAGCTGCCCCTCTTTGCTCATTGCTGTGTAACAGGAATAGAGCAAAGACTATAAAAGGACCAATTTTGCCCGGGCTCGCCGAGTCTTGAGTTCTTGATCCTTGATCTTCTTTAAATGGCCTCTTGACGGCTTCAATCTGCTTCACTACAACTCAGGAAGGCGATATATGCTATCTTTGATCTGTTCCCCGTCTAATACAGAGACACCAAATCTTTTATCTTTGATCTGCTCCCCGTCTAATATAGAGACGCCAAATCTGCTTCTTCAATCTACTCCCCGTCTAATACAGAGATGCCAAATCTGTTATCTTCGATTTGCTCCCCGTCTAATACAAAGATGCCAAATCTGTCATCTTGGATCTGCTTCGATGTAAACACATGAAGGTCAGATCTATTATGTCTTCGATCTACTCCTCGTCTAATACAGAGATGCCAAATCATCTTGGATTTGCTTCAATGAAGGTCCAATCTGTTATGTCTTTGATCTGCTCCCCGTCTAATACAGAGATGCCAAATCATCTTGGATCTGCTTCAATGAAGGTTAGATCTGCTGTATTTTTTATCTGCTCCCCGTCTAATACAGAGACACCAAATCATCTTGGATCTGCTTCAACGAAGGTCAGATCTGCTATGTCTTCGATCTGCTCTCCGTCGAATATGGAGATGCCAAATCTGTTTCTTCGATTTGTTCTCTGACAGTACAGAGATGCCAAATCATCTTAGATCTGCTTCAGCGTAAACACGTGAAAGCCAAATCTGCTATGTCTTCGATCTGCTCCTTGTAAACGCAAGGATGCCAAATCATCTTGGATCTACTTCGATGTGAAAACATCCGAAGGTTAGATCTGCTATATTTTCGCTCTGCTCCCCGTCTAATACAGAGATGCCAAATCATCTTGGATTTGCTTCAATAAAGGTCAGATCTGCTATGTCTTCGATCTGCTCTCCGTCGAATATGGAGATGCCAAATCTGTTTCTTCGATTTGTTCTCTGACAGTACAGAGATGCCAAAGCATCATCTTAGATCTGCTTCAGCGTAAACACGTGAAAGCCAAATCTGCTATGTCTTCGATCTACTCCTTGTAAGCGCAAGGATGCCAAATCATCTTGGATCTAATTCGATGTGAAAACATACGAAGATTAGATCTGCTATGTGACGCCCCGTACCCGAGACCGTTACCGGAGTCGAACACGAGGTGTTAACAGACTTAATTCATTACTTAAACAGCTCAAACAATTTAATTTTAAAATTTCTTGTCCAGCTAGCAATCTGCGTTACAGTCGCTTAAAAATTTATATCCTGAGTTCCAAAACTCAAAATCCTATTCCGTAAATTTTTCCTGAAACTAGACTCATATATCTATTTACTAATTTTTTTCTAGAATTTTTGGCTGGGCCAATTAGTACAGTTTATTAGTTAAATTTTCCCCTGTTTCAGGGTTCGACTGCTCTGACCTCTGTGTATTACGAATCAGATATCTCTCTGTACAGAATTTCAATGACTATTAAGTTTGTTTCTCTTAAAACTAGACTCAATAAGGATTCTAACCATATAAAGTACACCACCTAATTATTTTTATAAAAATTATGGTGAATTTCTAAAGTTGAAACAGGGGATCCAGAAATCGCTCTGGCCCTATTTCACTAAAACTCAGATATATTATAAAATGCAAAACCTTTACCTGCTTTGCTTATTCCATATGAAAATAGACACAATGAGATTTAATTTCATATATTATTCACTATCAAAACATGTCTCTACAATTTTTTGTGATTTTTCAAAATCACATTATTTCTGATACTTGAATCCGTTTTTAAGTTACTTTCACATTTTTCATAATTTTCATGTGATAGTTACTACTTAATCATACATACTATTAAACATGTATATCATCAGTCATTCTATTAGCTAATCACTAGCAAATATTTACACATCATTCATTGATCATATCATATCAAAATAAACCAAGTTCCTATACATGCCATACACAAAACGAAACGTCTAACTATACCAATGTAATTTCTTCGATAGTGTGATCGGGTCTCCGACGTTTCCTTCGATCCCCGAGTGGCTTGATAAAAACTATAAGAAAAAGAAAATAAAAGAGTAAGCACTAGGCTTAGTAAGCTTACAAGCAAATAAATTACAACATTAAACATAATGAATAAATATACATCAAGTAACCTAGCCTCATAAACTTTCTTTACTTCTCATTTTCTATCTTCTTCTTTACTCACTTACCTTCTTTCTTACCTGACCTTTCACTATTCATAAATATAATCTACCTTCCCTTTTTGCTGATAATTCACTATGATTTAACATATACAATGACCCGTTGAACCACTCGGAATACTAAGGATACTAGGGTCATTCCTGTCTATCAATATCCTGCCAATGCCATGCCTTCGACATGGACTTACATGAATTATTCCTGTCTCCAATGCCATATTTATATATATAATATGGGCTTACATGGCTCATTCCTGTCTCCAAAGTCATATATCTGATATGGACTTACATGGCTCATTTCTATCCCATCTCACAACCCCAATATCCTAATATTCCTAAAGTTCAAACGAGCTTCCTAATGCTTTTTCTCTCTGCTACTTACTTTAATTTGACTTTAAATATTCTAAAAAAATAAGTGTATAATTGCTGGAAATTAACAATAATAATGTAAAATATAAGAATATTGCATTTATTTACTGTAAACTTACCTCGATACAAAATGTGACTAAACTTTACAATTTAGTCCTTTACTTTTTCTTTTCCCCGATCTACTCCTAAATTCCGTTCTTCTTGATCTATAATAGCAAATTTAACTTATTTAATATTCACATTTATAAAAACAGTCCTTTACTCAAACTTTGGATAAATTACATTTTTACCCCTAAACTTTTGCATATTTACACTTTTACCCCAAATCTCATAAATTAAACTTCAACCTATTTTCTTATGTTTTATGACATGCTGATCATTTTTCCCTTCTATGGCAGCATCAAATTCATACTCTAACATGCACTTATGACTATTAGGTATTTTACCGATTAAGCCCTTTTACTCGTTTTTACCTAAAACCGAGTAGCACAAGTTGTCTAACATAATCTAAGACCTCATATTCTATCATAAAACATCAAAATAAACACTTTTCACATATGGGTATTTTTCCAAATATGAACCCTAACTTAAATTATTGCTAGCATAAGCTTTATCGAGCTACCGAGATCTCAAAAACGTAAAAATCATTAAAAACGGGGCTTGGACTCACTTACTATGGAGCTTGAAAATTGAAGAAACCCTAGCTATGGAGAGAGCAAATTTCGGCAGCAACTTATGGAGAAGATGATCATTTTTGTGTTATTTTTCCCATTTTATTTCATTTAATATCCAAATGACCAAAATGCCCCTCCTTACTAAACTTTTAAAAATTCCTTCCATGTCCTAATTTTATCCACGAACTTAAAATTGGTCAAATTGCTATTTAAGAACTCCTAATTAATATTCCAAAACAATTTCATAATAAAAACTTCTAGAATGTAAGTTTTGCAACTTATTCGATTTAGTCCCTAACTTCAAATTAAGCATTTTATGCATAGAATTTCATCACGAAATTTTCGCACAATCATGTAATCATATCATGAACCTCAAAATAATAATAAAATAACTTTTTCTACCTCGAATTTGTGGTTTTGTAACCACTGTTCCGTTTAGGCCCTATTTCGGGATGTTACATGCTATATTTTCGATCTGCTCCCTGTCTAATACAGAGATGCCAAATCATCTTGGATTTGCTTCAATGAAGGTCAGATCTGCTATGTCTTCGATCTGCTCTCCGTCGAATATGGAGATGCCAAATCTGTTTCTTCGATTTGTTCTCTGACAGTACAGAGATGCCAAATCATCTTAGATCTGCTTCAGTGTAAACACGTGAAAGCCAAATCTGCTATGTCTTCGATCTGCTCCTTGCAAACACAAGGATGCCAAATCATCTTGGATCTACTTCGATATGAAAACATCCGAAGGTTAGATCTGAT
Organism: Gossypium longicalyx; assembly: GCA_025698465.1. NCBI lineage: Eukaryota > Viridiplantae > Streptophyta > Magnoliopsida > Malvales > Malvaceae > Gossypium > Gossypium longicalyx. The sequence continues at coordinate 56,568,905 of CM046996.1, forward strand.
ATATTTTTTATCTGCTCCCCATCTAATACAGAGATGCCAAATCATCTTGGATCTGCTTCAATGAAGGTTAGGTCTGCTATGTCTTCGATCTGCTCTCCGTCGAATATGGAGATGCCAAATCTGTTTCTTCGATTTGTTCTCTGACACTATAGAGATGCCAAATCATCTTAGATCTGTTTCAGTGTAAACACGTGAAAGCCAAATATGCTATGTCTTTGATCTGCTCCTTGTAAACGCAAGGATGCCAAATCATCTTGGATCTACTTCGATGTGAAAACATCCGAAGGTTAGATCTGATATGTCTTCGATATGCTCTCTGTCGAATATCGAGATGCCAAATCTATTTTTTCGATTTGTTCTCTGACAATATAGAGATGTTAAATCATCTTGGATCTGCTTCAGCGTAAACACCTGAAGGTCTAATTTGCTATGCTTTAGTCTGTTACCCTACTGCTTAGGGGGTTAAAGCGCATCAATCTTCATTGTCCCTCGAAGGACATAACCTGTATAATGTGTATGAGTTCATGCCTAATGATTAGGATGCTATGATCGAAGTGAATCAAATGCTCCTAATTAAACCTGTTATAATGCAAAATGTTTACGAACATGACCCCTATTCCAAATGTTACCACTCATTCTTTCGTCGAAGTTTATCCTTATTTCTCTCGAAGTATCAGTCCTACTCAGCCTGTGGATTTGTACCATTCTTCAAATGCTACGACCCACCAAAAATGTTTGTAAGATGATCCTCTCTTAGGATCGAATCGTTTGATTTGCCCAATCATCATTTTGGACTAAAGAAAGAATTTCCTCGAGTTCTTTCAAACCTCACTTACGTGAATTCCTCGAACAATTGTTCTGTTTTAGTTTCTTGTATGATCTATAAATTTCCAGAGTAATGAGCAAAACTTCATTTGTGAAAATTATTTAGTTCATCTATCATTATTTTAATACAACATACTTTAAGAATAATGGAAGATGAATTTAATCTTGAGAATAATGAATTTGTCAAAAATACAAAGGAAGTTAATCTGATAGCCTATCTTTGAGAAGAAAGAGAATCTAAAGATAGCAAACAAGACAAAAGTTAGATGCCCTAGATATCACCGCTTGAGCGTCTATACACCAGCTCCATGAAGACTTTCTTTAGTTCAACATGTGTTTAAAAGATCCAAAGTACTTTGTTGATGCCCCGATATGCAACGCGCTTCGCTCTTTGTTGAATCAGATATAACAAGATTACCGCGTGCTCTTCAAAATTTGAGCTGCCCTTTCGAGTTTTCAACTCAAAACCCCTTTGGTCACAAGGCGCCCTTTGCGGGTTTTCACCTTGGCCTCTCCATTTTTTTTTGAAAACTCAAGGCGTCTTTTGTGGGTTTTCACCCTGAATTCTTCTCTCCTTTAGACAAAGTACTTTTTTGACTGAGTCTGAATTCACTAGATTGGGTAAACTCTTCCCATCCATTTCCATTAAGATCAATGCACCCCCAGAGAAAGCCTTCTTCACGACATATGGCCTTTCCCAATTTGACATCCATCTTCTTCTAAAGTCCTTCTGAATAGGAAGGATTTTTTTCAGCACAAAATCTCCCTCGTGGAATTCTCTTGGTCGCACTTTTTTGACGTAAGCTCACATCATTCGCCTCTGATACATCTGACCATGACGAATGGCCCTTAGCCTCTTTTTCTCAATCAAGTTCAACTGATCATATCGCGATTGTATCCATTCAGCTTCATCTAACTTTATCTCTGACAAGACTCGAAGAGACGGTATTTCCACTTCAATGGGTAACACTGCTTCCATCCCATAAACCAACGAGAAAGGAGTTGCCCTAGTAGAGGTTCTAACGGATGTTCGATAAGCTAAGAGTGCAAATGGTAACTTCTCATGCCAGTCTCTGTAGGTTTCAATCATTTTCCCCACTATCTTCTTAATGTTCTTGTTAGCAGCTTCCACTGCCCCATTCATCTTTGGGCGATACGGAGAAGAGTTATGATGCTTAACCTTGAATTGACTGCAAACTTCTGCTATCATTTTGTTGTTCAAGTTCAATGCATTGTCTGATATGATCCTTTCAGGCATCCCATACCGATAAATAATCTCTTTATTCAGGAATCGACTTACAGCTGACTTAGTAACATTCGCATAAGAAGCAACCTCTACCCACTTCGTGAAGTAATCAATGACCACAAAAATAAAGCGATGCCCATTTGAAGCTTTTGGTGATATTGGCCCGTTGACATCCATGCCCCACATGGAAAAAGGCCATGGAAAAGTCATAACATGTAGAGGTGAAGGTGGTACATGAATCTTGTCTCCATAAATCTGACATTTATGGCATTTCTTGGCGCAGTTGATACAATCCCCTTCCATGGTAGACCAATAATATCCCAACCTCATGATTTGTCTAGCCATCGTGAAACCATTAGCGTGTGTCCCACAAACACCCTCGTGAACTTCTTCCAAGATTAACTTAACTTCCATGGCGTCAACACATCTCAATAGTACTTGATCCTTTCTTATTTTGTACAAGATGTCCCCATCCAAAACGTAGTCGCAGGCTAATCTCCTTAAAGTTCACTTATCATTTTCAGTTGCTTATTCTGGGTATTTACGATCTCTCACATATCGCAATATATCCTGATACCAAGGGTTTTGATCCTTTTCTTCTTCTTCAACGTTACAACAGCGAGTTGGAGCCTCAAAGATACTCATCTGAATGGGTCTCATCTCCTCCTCTTTATTTGCTTTAATCATTGAAGCTAAGGTTGCTAAAGCATCTGCTATCTAGTTTTCGTCTCGTGGGATATAATTGAAGGTGATGTCATTGAATTCCTCAAGTAACCCCAAAACTACCTTTCGATAATTGATCGATTTAGGATCCCTTGTCTCCCATTCACCTCTACGTTGGTAAATTACCAACGCAGAGTCTCCATATATTTCCACAGTTCTTATTCCTCGCTCAATAGCCGCTCGGAGTCCCATGATACACGCTTCATACTCAGCCATATTGTTTGTGCAGTCAAAATCCAATTTACATGTGAATGGATAATGATCACCATTTGGGGATACCAAGACTGCCCCAATTCCATTTCCTACCGCATTGGATGCGCCATCAAAGTTCATCCTCCATGGACGTTCTTCAATAGTTGCCACATACATCAACTCCTCATTAGGGAAATCAAAATTTAATGGCTCATAGTCTTCTAGAGCTCTGCTCGCCAGAAATTCTGCTATCGCGCTTCCTTTTATAGCTTTTTGACTCACATAGACTATGTCAAATTCTGAAAGCAATATTTGCCACCTTGCCATTCTCCCATTTAGTGCTGTTGACTCCATCATGTACTTTAATGGATCAAGTTTTGAAATTAGCCAAGTCGTATGATATAACATATATTGCCTCTACCTTCGAGTCGTCCAAATTAAAGCACAACACAATTTCTCAATTGGCGAATATCTAATCTCACACTCTGTGAATTTCTTGCTGAGGTAGTATATCGCCTTCTCTTTTCTTCCCGACTCGTCATGTTGGCCAACCATACATCCCATAGAATTACTAAACACTGATAAGTATAGTATTAATGGTCTATCTGGACTGGGTGGAGATAACACTGGAGCATTTAACAAGTATTACTTAACCTTATCAAAAGCATTCTGGCATTCCTCATCCCAAGTTCCTTGATTGTGCTTTCTAAGGAGGCGAAAGATAGGATCACACTTCTCAGTTAGTTGTGAAATAAACCGAGCGATGTAATTTAATCTTCCTAGAAATCCTCGAACTTCCTTCTGAGTTTGCGGTGGAGGCAATTCTTATATGGCTCTGACCTTATTAGAGTCCACTTCTATCCCCTTTTCACTGATCACAAAGCCTAATAACTTCCCTGATTTAGCTCCAAATGTGCATTTTGCCAGATTGAGCTTCAACTGAAATTTCCTTAATCTCAGGAACAACTTCCTCAAAACTTCAATATGTTCCTTTTCTGTTTGAGATTTAGCAATCATGTCATCAACAAACACTTCAATCTCCTTGTGCATCATATCATGGAATAAGTTCACCATAGCCCGTTGGTATGTTGCCCCTGCATTCTTCAATCCAAACGGCATTACTTTGTAACAAAAGGTGCCCCACAATGTTATGAAAGTGGTTTTATCCATGTCTTCCGGATGCATCTTTATCTGGTTGTACCCCGAGAAACCATCCATGAAGGAGAACAACGAATATCCCGCTGTGTTGTCTACCAAAGTGTCTATGTGTGGCTAAGGGAAATTATCTTTTGGGCTAACTTTGTTCAGATCTCTGTAATCAACGCACATTCGTACCTTCCCATCCTTTTAGGGACTGGTACAATGTTAGCTACCTATTCAGAATACTTCACTTCTTGTAAGAACCCTGCATCGAACTACTTCTTGACTTCGTCTTTTATCTTCAATACGATATCTGGCCTCATTCTTCGTAACATCTATTGAATTGGCTTACAATCTTGTCTTATTGGAAGACGATGCACCACAATATCAGTATTTAACCCTGTCATATCTTGATAGGACCATGCGAAGATATCCTTGAACTCACATAGCAACTCAATCAGTCCTTGCCTTGTGTCCTTGGCAATATGAGTGCCGATTTTCACCTCTTTCCCTTCCTCTAGGGCTACATTCTCTATTGCCTCTTTCTCATGGGGCATGATTTATTTCTCCTCCTGTTTTACCATCCTCAATAGATCCAGAGACACATCACAGTCCTGGGCATCCTCAAAATCCTGAGATTCCTCTAAACACATGTCTTGCTCGTGAGAGAAATCAGGATTTGTAATATCAGTGCTCATGTCATTGATATCGAGGGATATGTGAAGTATAAAGAATATACAAAGAATGAATGAATTTAAGAATGATTATTTATGTACTACAAATGAAAGAATAAAAATTGCAAAAGTTTAACGGAATATTGGTTGATAAAAATGAAACAATACCCGTTCAAATTGATAAAAGTCATGTTTTATTAAAAAAATAATAGATGATCGTAAGCCCATTCCACAAATGTAATCCTATTACTCCTAGGCCTTAGAGTAACAAGAATATTTCAAGAATTACTCTGAAAAATTCCTAAAGACTACAGGAAGTTCCTCCGCAGTCCAATTGTTCAGAGAGCTTCCCGGTTCGTAAGGGCGAATGCCCTCAAGGTTTCATTAATTAGTCCCTTCTTCATGTATGGCATTGATAGAATGATTTTCATTTCCAAACACCCCCATCTCTAGGTCAGCTATCCCTCCTGATACAAAAGTCTAGGATATGTAAGGGAGCGTCTTCTTTTCACTCAGTCGTGACCCTCTTCTCTCTTTCTCTCTTTCTTTCTCTTTTTAACCTTAACTAATTAGGGTCTTTTTATGGATTTAAATGCATGTGATGTGATGCAATGCAAATGCATGAATGCAAAAGAAAATGAGATGTTGATCTTGAATTCAATTCCATTAGAATAACTTTTCTAGAAAGCAAATTTCTTTACATGAAAATATATTACATATGCGGTCTTGCCCTTCATAGTACAAGTAAACGCTAATCTTTTCTTCATGGTTAAATCCTGTAAATTCTCTAAAAGATGCCTTTGCTAGCTCCTTGCTGCTTAATCTGAGCCTCGATCTCTTGCTCGCTTATCTCCATGATACTCATCAAAAAGTACCGGCTCTTGGATAATCTTCGTTGGCAGTTAAATCAAGTAATGTATTCCTTCGTGGACTTCCGACTTTCTCTTGTCATGCTCTTGGATTATGTTCAGACGACCGCACTATAATCTACTTTATCAAGAAATTCGTTTCCTTATGACAAACTATTCTATTTAGGAATCGAATTTCAAATCAAAACCTTCTTTTCTTTGATGTAATGTAATGCAAATGCATGAATGCAAAAAGGTATCGATCTCGATTCAGTTTCATTTTAGAAAACGTTATTTAAGGAACAAAAGTCTTTTCATAAAATAGATTACAAATACGCTTTCGCTCGTAGGCCCAGAGTCTTAACCCTATCTAATAACAAAGCTAACTCTCGACCTCTATCTAAACTGCCCCGCTTTATATTGCCTTAGGATGAGTAACGGTGCATAGCCAACGACTCCCCAAATCCCAAGAAGAGGTACCCAATCAAAACTGCCGCAGCGATAAAGGACTTCATTAGGAGTCATCCGAGGTGCTTTCCACAAAACCTCCTCCTCTTGAAGATTCTGAAGAATATCCATCCACCTTTCTTTTGTAATATCGTCTCTCCTTAGTGTAGTTGCTGCTTCCTTTAAGGGGGAAGAACCCTCAAAGAACACTTGGCAAGGAACCTTCTCAAGCTTCCAAAAGTGACTATGGAACCATACTAACAACAACTGTGCGCATCCAATGAATCTACTTCACCGGCTCTCCAACATGTACTTCAAGGATCTAAACGTCTCAGCTAGGATTGCTAGCACCGGTGTATTCTGCTTACCAACGCGATCGAACAAATCCGCTACTGCCTCATCTATGTGCCCTATCGCCTTCGGGAAAATCACCAAGCCGTAAATACTTAAGGCCAAAATGTTGACCTTCTTCTTCACATCTGGGTGTGTCAATATCAGATCCCTCAAAATGGCCCACGAAATGCATTTACTATCGCCCTTTTGCAGCACATGAGCTACAGCCCACTGCTAACTCATCCCAATAATCATCACCAACTTCTTTGCAAAAGTTGGAAGCCTAACATAAGCCTTGTGACCCTGAATCCTCGGGCAACGCAGTAAAGTCGTATACTCCTCCAAAGTAGGTACAAGATCAACATCGCCAAATGTAAAGCAATTATAAGCAGGGTTCCAGAACTGTACCATAGCTCGAAACAAGTGCATATCTACTTTGACGTCTAGTAAATAGGGAAGGTCTTCATAATTCTGATAGAAAAGCTACTTAGCCTCCTCATCCCATTGGGCCCAACTGTCTCTCAACTCCTGAAACTCATTCTGCGTCGAATTAATACGGGTGAAGTCTCATAACTCTGATGTATGCCCCTCAGTGACACTATCTCCTTTCTCTAACCGGGTTTTCTCTGACCAGGTACAAACAGAGGCATTGTCCTCCACTTTATCAAGATATTCGTTCCCCATTACAAAACTTTCTAGCCCAAAAATCGAACTGTGAATCGATACCTTTGAATGTTGAATGACATGCAATGATAGCAAAACGAAATATATTAGTATCGTATAAATGTATAACAAACAAACACTTATAAGGGTAGTTTACTAAAAGCTATCACCATAATCCCTAGGGTAAGCGCTTAAAGTTCACTATATGAGTTTCAGTTCTAAAGCAAGGGTACCTAAACCAACAGATTCCTCGGTCCTCACCCATTATAGGCTCATATAGACCAAGTTCAATTTAGGGGGACACATTTCCCTATGGCTATGCGGAGATGAAAATCTCACGAAGACATAGGTACAGTATCCCGGAAGCAATCCACTAACTCATGCGAAAGTGAAAACCTCACGAAAGCTTAGCTTCTCACTCCCACTTAAAGGTGCGACCAACAGTCATGCAAATGCAACGTGTGCAGATAATATAACAAACATATGCATCAAACACATGAAAAGGGATCTTTATCTTTAAATCCTTTCAAATTTTTAGCATTAAGATAGAAAGTTATCAATTTTTTTGGCTTGACTCTCTTACGGTCCCCAGCGGAGTCGCCAAGCTGTCGAAACCATTTTTTAAAAGATTGTTCGAAAAACGAGGATCGACTTCTGAAAAACGAAAATGGGAGTCGCCACCAACCTTTTTTAGGTGTGATTGGATCACCTTATAAAACGTTTTGGTCTACGAAAATTAAGAAAACAGGTTCGGGAGTCGGTTACGTACGAGGAAGGATTAGCACCCTCGCAACGGCCAAAATTGGTACCAAATTGAATAGCTTTCTGTCTTAATGTCAAAAATTTGAAAGGATTTAAAAATAGGATCCCCTTTTTAAAACCAAAATTATTTAAGTTGAAAAATCGAGATTCCTTAGCTCCAAAAGAATACAAACATCACATCCAGCATGATAGGACACGATATTCTTAAACTCTCATAACTGAAATCATCTCGTGATTTACAAAATCTATTTAGAAGGATACTTTAGACATTTAGACAAATGGGAAATCGCAACCCAGCATTGTAGGGCACTATTTCCTGAATTCCTAAATACGAAAAACATTGCCTCATTTTAGAAAAACTTTTGGATAAAATATGACAATTAAATGAAATATATTTTTTTTAAATAATGATTTGAGTAAAATTTAAAAAATAATTCACTAATAGTAATAAAAAATTATTAAAAAAATAAAATAGTTTGATATGACACTAAAATTATTAAAAAAATTAAAATATATAAAAAAAATCAAGGAAACATGGATTAAATCAAAATAGAAAGGGTTGAAAAGTGAAGATGAACAAAGAATAAAATAAGAACAAACCGTAGAAAATAAGAACGTAAGAGGGAGAGAAATTTGAGTGAAAGCTCTCAAAAATTTTATTGTTTCCCAAAACTCCAGTGTGTTTATAATGAAGGGAGAGGCCTCTATTTATAGTTGAACCTCCTCAAATCGACCGGTACAGATCAATTACATCAATAGTTAAGATTAAAAGGTATCTACAAATTAAATCTCTAAGATTACAAAATCATATCTTCTAAGATTGCATATCATATCTAAGATTGCAATCATATCTAAGATTGCATATCATATCTAAGATTGCAATCATATCTAAGATTGTATCATATCTAAGATTGCATATCATTGAAGATTATATTTCCATATGAGTCAAGCTTGTAGTTGGACCTTAAATCTTTTCAAGTAATGGGCCATTCCGATCGAGCCAAATTATATTTGTAATTCTGGACTAAACTTGGACTACGTTTTTTTTGGGTTTATTATTTTTGTTTTTGGACTTATTTCTGGGCCCGGGCAAAATTGAGTGTCTACACCTATAATTTTATGATTAAAATGCTCAACTTGGATTGTTTGAAACTTTAATGTTCTTTTAGTTAAACTCTTAATATATGATTACTTGTGAATTATTTCAAACATTATTGATGAGAATTATAAGTTGAGAAGGGTTTATTTTAATTGTGAGTTGAGGATTTTCCTTGAGGAGAAGCAAATGCTTAAGTGTGGGGATATTTAATAAACCATAATATATACATATTTTTACCCCATGCTTGGCATATTTATGGATGATTTTTCCTTGGTTTTATTGAATTCGATGCTCCTAATCCTTTAAATTCATGTTTTACACTTAGGTCAGTCTAGGAGAGCAAAAAGAGCGAGAAACAGGCCAAAAATAGACAAATTGGAATTAAATTAGTGTTTCACACAGCCTGGGCAGGTCCACACGGGTGACCCACACGCCCGTGTGAGGCACATGGGTAGACCACACACCCGTGTGTCATGGTTGTGACGATGATAATCCAAGTCCGAATTACACACGGTTTGAGCACTTGCATACGGGTGTGGCATACGGTTGTGTCCCTGTCGAGCCCAAGTCTGGTTCTACTCGGAAAATGGCACTTTTGAGGGTTTGGAAGCATTGTAAAGCCTATATAAACACCCTAGAAGAGGATTAGAGAGACATGCAGAGTAGAAGGCAGAAAACACTAAAGGATAGCCATCGGAATCAGCTCAGAGAGAGGATCTACATCAAGACTGAAGATTTCCATCCAATTTCCTAGAAGTTCTTTGGGGTTCTTTATGTTTTGTTGTTTTCTAAACTGTGAGATGTTTTCCATTATTATTATGAACTAAACTCCCTAAATACCTAAGGGAGATGAAACCTAGGATGAATCTTATTACTCTTTGATTTATATGATAAATACTTGTTCTTATTCTTAATTGTGAGTTTAACATTTGTTTTAATATTCCAGGGTATTAATTCAGATTTTTGATGTGCTTATTCAGTGGTTGAAAAGTCCCTGTTTAAGAGTAGATCATTCATAATTAAGCGGAGTTGCATGCAATCCTAGAGATAGGACAACATAAATCTATCGGATTAGAGTCTCTAATAAAGGAATCCGTAGATCGAGTTAATGCGACAATAAGGGTTTTAATTAGAAAGTGATTTCAATTAATCAACCTAGAGTTAGTTGCTTTAGTCTCAAAAGGGATATTAACATAAATCAGGGATTTCTATGGAATAATTCAAGTGAATAAATTGTCTAAGTCAAAGGTAATAAGTGAAGTCTAGATGGATTTTTTCTTGGGTATTGTCTTCTTCATTGGTTTTCTAAAACTATTTTCCAACTTCCATCTCAGTCGTAATGTTAGTTAAATTAGAAAAATTAGTTTAGTTTAAAAATACTCTTTTAATTCTTAGGCTAGATAATAAAAAGATAGTAATTACTAGTACTTTTAGTCCTCGTGGATACAATATTTTCGGTCTCACCATAAGTATACTAATGTTCGATAGGTGTGCTTGCCTTAAGTCAAATTTTTAGTTAGTTTCACGACCATCAGAACTCTTAGCATGAATCTATGTCTGTGAGTTTTTACATGCTACGCAAACCTTGAGTAAAATGTATACATGCGTCCAGGGTTAGGTTAAATATATGATATTTATAGGCCCCTAAATTTTGTTATATAGTATAATTTGTGTGTACTATTATATATTATATATAGGTTTCTGGCTTTTAATTTATGTAATATATATACATTGATGTAAAAGGGAATTGTTATATATAATGAATGCATGTGCAAAGGTAAGTTCTTACCATAGGATCGTGAGTGCTCACCTATGTAATGTGATAGGGCTTTATGGCCCAATGATTTGATGGAGAAATAAGGGAATGCTGAGTAATGCTTCATTCACTAAGGATTGTAAGGGTGTGTTTTTTGGAGAGTGTGAGCATTCGTGCTACACTTATATGGCGATTTGAGAGACTCTATGAGTCTTAGGGTGTGTTTTAGGAGAACCGTTTATCCAATGAGTATATTATTTAATTATGTTTCATTTTCACAAATTGCTAATATATCACTAAACTAAACAGGGTTTATTATATGTGAATTAGTGACATGCGAACTAATTGTTTGCAAACCACCTACGTGTAGAACTGTTTATCTTCGAACTGTTTTATGCGATCTATCTATAAGTGAGTTATTTAGTTTCTGAACTATTTATGTGTTTTCTTGTGTCGTGTACATGTGTATTCACTTAGCTTTTACAAGCTCATCTCTTTTAGCAGTGGAAAAGTGATAATAGTATGTATATTTAATAAACACCGGGGTTTATACTTAACTATATAGTGGCATCCTTAAGTTCTATTTACGTGTCATGCAATATAAAAAACAAAACCTAAACCCTAAATTCCATGTCATAGTTCAAAATAAAATATATTCGAACTTTGAATAATTAAATAAATTGAATAATAAGCCTCAATAATTCAATAAATAAAAACTGAGCCGAGACCCTTTGGATGTCGCATCCACGTTTTAACTTGGTCGGTCATCTATAAGGATGGAAATAAATGGGGGATTGAGCTATGCCGCTTAGTGTGAGTCACTTCATAAGAAAATTTGAGCAAACAGTTGTTAAAACATATTAAATAATAACACATAGAATAATCGCATTCAACTAACAATTCCAACTATCGATTTTTCAAATTAACCATTAATAGTACCACACATTTCACATTAGCAATTTCAAAATATCAATATCACAGTTTACTCATCCATATATATATATATATCTATATATATATATATATATATGTATGTATTTAAGTCATCTCAAACATTCCAGTTGAGTATGTGCATGCTTTCATAAATTTCATACATTTTCAGTTTTAACATAAAAGATCCTACCCCACTGCTACACACGACAATTAGAGTTCCTCAAAACTCCAACCACCAACACACTAGATTGTGGACTAACCACCAATGGTTTGCGAAATAACTGCCAATGGCTGTGGACACACAGCAAAAACACAACTGATGGAATCTGCCATGACTGTGGGTAGATAGCAAAATGATACAGGTAAAATCTACCAATGGCCATGGATGCACAACATGTTTGCAAGTAATAGTTACCAAAGGGCTATGTATGCACAACAAAAATGTTGCAGGTGGAATTTGACTATGGCTGTGAGTACACAGCAAAATAAATATAGATAAACTGTCAATACTTCTTCTGTTTATTACGTCCCACTCCATGCAACGCAATATGGCATACTCTAATAATCAATACAATATCATTTAATATGCTTTAAGCAAAACAATATTGTAGCAAACAATATGCTCATAATGAATCAATTTAGTAGTAATTAATATGCTTGTGACAGATCAATTCGGTAGCAAAAATTACGATATTTATGTGTTCGATTTAAAGGTGACATATGTCATACTATACATACAACCACAAACTCAGAAACAATAAACATATGTATTGTTCACAATTCATGCAAATATATATAGATATCATATTAAATCAGTCCATCAAATCATTGATTCTAACATAATTCATACTATTAGGGGCTCAACTAAATAAATTAATGTACTAAAAATAGTTTAAAAATAATTTAGGGACTAAATTGATCAAATCTTAAAATTTTTGGGCAAAATAGTAGAATCTGAGAAACAAGGGACACATGGTCATGTGGAAAGCCCTGGACCATGTGGCTAGGCCATGTGACAGACTGTGGTCGTGTGATATTTGCAAATTCAACCACAGGGGAGATAGAACAATGTGGAAGGCCGTGTGGAAGGTCCTAAGCCGAGTGAGAATCGAAATAACAAAGGGGACATGGCCATGTGGTCCACACATATGGCCCACACGCCAGTGTGGAAATCCATGTGCCCTATCCTAGGTATGGTTTTACCCCAATTCATTTGTAAAATAACACACACCTGTCACTAAGATCTCGAGCAACATTCCTCACGTTCGAATCTGACCCGGGGTACCTAAATGGGTCCTTAAAACAAAATTTATGCTCTAACTAATAATGAATTTCAAGATTCTTCAATATAATCAAGAGTTTTGAGGAAAAATTGAGAAAGATCGTTTAATAGATCGCAATATTTTCGTTACATAGGAAATCTATAAAGTTTGCAGATCAACTTTAGGATTTAAAGCATACTTACCGCTTCTTGGCAAATATTGGGGGGTTTCTAACAATGATAATGATTCCAGTTGAAAACAAGTTGAAATCAGGGATTCATCTTGATTTGAGAGCAAAAGTAAATTTCAAAAATAGGAAAAATATTTGCAAAGAAGAAAATGGAAAAAAAAAGGGATAGAAATAGGGGGAAAGGAAAAATAATTCCAATTAGGGCTTGAAAAAAAACAAAAAAAAACTATGTCTAATTAACAAAGATTGAACTAAATAGCTAGGTTTTACAAACCTTAAAGAGGCAGCACAGTAATTTACCCATGCTACCGAAATTAAATGAAAAATGAAGATTGGCGTGACTTGAACTTAGGAATATAAGGGGGAAATGCCAAGGCTTAACCATTGGGCTTCTACCCATAATTGTTGAGTTTTTGCTCCAATTAATATTTATTTTAGAGTGGCTTTCATCCTAGTTTGCTAAAAATAAAAAGAAAATAAATGAGAGAAGAGTGGATAGAACCGAGGATCTCTAGGGAGTGCATTAACTACATAACCACCAAGACTAAGTCAATTCTTGCTTATTTATTTCATCCAACCCTATATATTCTAGGGTGTTATAGTCCTGAAATTTTACTTGGTTCGAATAGATGAGAATATTATTGACAAAATATGTATTTCAATTCTCATGTGGTGTCCTTCGTGTTATGGTTCAACCACAGTACTTTCTCATGAAGGATTTGTTTTTATCCTAGAATCTTTACAACACGATCTAGAATTTGCACAGGTTCCTCCTCAAATGAAAAATCTTGTCATACCTCATTCTCATCGATTGGAATAATGTGGGAAAGGTCAGATCTGTATTGTCTCAACATGGAAACATGGAAGACGTCATGAATTTGATCCAGCTCTAGAGGCAATTCTAAATGATACGCAACTGAACCGACTCTTTTAAGGATTTTATAAGGTCCTATGAAACTAGGACTTAACTTACCATTTCTTTAAAATCCTAGCACATTTTTCCATGGGGCCACTTTCAAGAAGACTTGATCGCTGACACTGTACTCAATGTCTTTCCTTTTAAATCTGCATATGACTACTATCTACCATAAACCACTTTTAGTCTATCCTGATTCTGTTTGATTTTCCCCTCAGACTCTTGCACTAACTCAGGACCCAAAACTTTCCTTTCAGCCTGTCCGATCTAACACAAAAGTGTTCAGCATTTACGACCATACAAGGCCTCATAAGGTGCCATAAGAATACTCGATTGGAAGCTATTATTGTAGGAAATTTTGGCTAAAGCAAAATGCTCTTCCTAGCTGCCTCGAAATTCGATAATGTAGCCTCTTAACATATCTTCGAATATTTGTATAACCCATTCTGATTTCCTATCAGTTTATGAGTGGAAAGCAGGATTTAAATCCAAATGAGTACCTAGTGACTCTTATAGCTTATTCAAGAATCGAGATGTAAAATAGGGATCTTGATCAGAGATAATCGATATGGGCACCCTATGCAACCACACTATCTCAGAAATATAGAACTTAACCAGTTTTTTCAATGAGTAATCTTTACAGACAGAAAAAAAAGTGTGTTGACTTAGTCAATCGGTCTACTATTACCCAAATTAAATCTCTCTTAGTTGGTGTTAAGGGTAACCCACTAACAAAGTTCATCGTTATTCGCTCCCACTTCTACTAAGGTATTTTCATATGTTGTAACAACCCAGAAGGGAACCGGTGTTCTGATAACCAATCCATACCTATAATTAAATCAAACTCCCCAAATGGTAACTCTATAAGTTCTACTGGAAACATTACCCCTTAAACCTCCAATGGACATCTCCTATAGACTTTATTTATAATAACTGACTATCCTAAGGAGCTTACCATGGTTTCATCAATAATGGTTTCCTCTACCACAACACCTAATTTATCAGACATATTACATGCAATATACAAATAGGTGGATCTTATTTCAATTAAGGCAAAGTATGAGATTGAATTAATGGAAAAAATACTTGTGATGACATCAGACGCATCCCTTTCCTCACGACCCCTAATGATGGTAAACAAGGGTTGGTTGCCTAGCCTCGGTTCTAATTGTGCCTGTTGCTATAGTATTTGCAGTCCTATTTTGCCAATGGCCCCTTAGGGGTAGCTAGCCCGTTCCCTGATTTTGGGTCGGAGTTTATGCTTGATTACTTGAGCGAGAACAATGTTTCATCAAATACTCCATTAATCCGCATTTTAATCAAGCATCCATTTTCTTCCAACAATCTCTTAGGTGGCAGTTTCCACAATATTTATAGTGGTAAACCTTACCCCTAGAGTTAGTTATTGAGCCCCTTGTCTGTGGTCTACCCTCTCTAGATCGTTTTACAGGATGAGAGTTTGACCTAGTGGAACCTAAATCTCTTTTAACTGAAACCTTAATTTTCTCTCGTTGTTTGTGATTCACTAGTTTAATCTCTTCCACTATTTTGGCTTTCTCCACTAGGGTCTAAAACACTCGTTTTTAGTGTGGAGCAACTTGAATCTTGAGATTGAAACGTATCCCATTTTCGATCCTCAAGCATTTATCCTACTTCATGGTGACCATACCTTGAGCATATCCGCTAAGCCTCAAGAATTCAACCTCATATTCTGACACGGACTTGTCTCCTTATTTTAACTTGATAAATTTGAGCCTACGAGCCTTTGCATACCTAGTGCCCATATACTTTTCTTGGAATGCCTCTTGAAAGTATTTTCAATTTATGCGGTTAACTTGCATACCTCTTATGGCAAACTACCACCAATGATATGCCTCCTCTCTTAGCGAGGACATAGTGCTCTTCAACTTTTGCTCTAAAGTACAGTCTAAATCCTTCACAATTCTCTCCACTGACTCCATCCAATACTCAGCCACTATTGGATTTGTTCCAGCAACATCTCTAAACATTTCTAACCTATTCGTTCGGAGCTTCTCTACAACTGATCCCCGGTTCCCCGATCTAGTTCTGGCTCTAGCAACACTTTGCAAAACCCTCAACATCACCTGGGTCATCGTGTCGTCACCGTTTTTGTTCTCAACCTAATCCTCCTCTGGTATTGGGTTTTCTCCCTGGACAATGGGTAACTCTATAGGTGCAGCCCTACCTGGCCAACCCCTAACTCATAGTGATCTTTCAAAAGTTTTAAATCTAAAGTATATCAACAGTTTTCAAACAAAAGTTGAAGCATTATTTATCCTCCTAAATGTTCACAATCTAAAGTTTACAATTTATCTAAATTTTTAATAGTAATCTTGGATTTAATTTCCTATAGAAAAATAAAATTTTCAAAACTCTTGTGGCATGGTTTTTCCCAAAATACCCCTTTTCGATGCATGCATGCAAACATATTTCAAAATTTCACGGTGCAAATTTAGAAAAACTAGGCATTGATGCCACCAAATATAACGTCCCTAACCCGGCGTAGACATTAGACTTGAATTCAGAAGATTACATTAGCCACCAAAATGGCCTAGTAAGCTATCAAAGTTTTGAAAACAAATACTTTTAAACATTTTTTTAGCTTTAGAAGAAAACTTAGTTTATTATCAATTTATTTATTACTCAAAATTTTAGTATTGTTTAGTACGTAAATTATTAATGTCTGTCTTCTTGTGTTGTGTACATGTGTATTTACTGAGCTTTCCCGAGCTCATCTCTCTTCTCCCTTCATGATAAGTAGTGCATGGGATAACGAGGAGGGCAGCAGTTCAATGATCCATCACACAAACTTTGTTTCCACAGTATGTGCGCTGAGCTTATAAAATCCCAAGAAGGGAATGTGGAACATTTCCAGCCTAGAGACTTGGAATGGGACTTAGATAATTTTAGACAATTTAAAAACAATTTTTTAGAGGGTTGTAATTGGATTTTTTGGGCTATTTTAAATTTTGGGATTTTTTAATCTCTACGTTTTCTTGTTTGGCTGAATTTGCTGTTTGAATTATATGATACTGCCCATATGAACTAACAGACATTTTGTAGCTAGTACAGCTTACCGAAATCCAGGTACGCCTTATTCCGCTTATTATATGACTTATAGTTTAATTTAGAAAAGCATGCTCTTAGGAGTAAATGCTTGTATGAAATCTTTTGTATATGTATGGTGAGTATGGATGGTTGGTGTGATTTGTGGTACTTTTTCAGAGAATCACCTCGGTGGCTAATGTGTCGCTTGAAATTTAGGTCAGACCGTCCCGGTCGAGTTTGGGTGTCATATAGATCTTTACTCGACTAATCCAAATTCGAGCTCGATTTAAAATTTTTTACCATAAAAGGTCATATTAGTTTAAGAACTTGATAACTTTTCTCAATTTAATCCTTAAATTGATTCCATTAAAGAATGATATTATTAAATTCTACAATGCCATCACCTAATTTTTTTTAATTAATATTTTAATATATTTCTTGTATTTTTTAGATCTTAAAATTTTAGGTGATGGCGTTGTAAATTAAAAGTGTTACATCATCCGAATCCAAGTTCATGAAAAAAATTCCCAATTTTGTTAAAGACAAATGTGGACCAAGATGAAAAAAATTTATTTCATTTAGGACTAAATATTGGTATATCAAATCTTAGTAACCTTAATGAAAATATTGTTGCTTTGTTGATTGCAGGTTCCGTTAGATTATCATGTCTACAATTCAGAAACAAAGTGAATGATTTTTGCAGTTCAATGCATTCGTGAACACCGTGTTCTCACTGCTGATAATGGTGGGATTGATGGTGGCGGTGATCTTAGACAACACGATAAAAGTGGAGAAATCGAAGAAAGATAGAGGGATGCCATGGGGCTTAAGTTTTGATCATTTAGAGGAGATAATGGGATTGAAGAATTTTATACTATGCATTTTAATCGTAATAGGTTTTTTCCACCAACCTAAATTTCCTAAAATTAGGCTTGGTAATTGCATATATTTTACCCGTTTTTCCTTTGATAAATATGGGTAGTAGGAGACGACAATTCGTGTAATTTTTCAAAATAATTTATGAATAATTTATTAATTCATATTCTTTAAATTATTATTTTTATAAATATTTTGTATTTACATCTTATTTTGTACATTTATCTAAGATTTGATCCTCACTTGTAATTTTTTTTCATTGAATGGATATTATTTTTTTTTTAAAAAAACCTTACCATTAAATTGAAATAAAATAAAAGCATACTTGCATATTATGTTTATTAAAGATACTTAGTAGCATTATAACTACACTTGAATTCAAGTAATCTACCCAAGAGAGGTGGTTCCCCTTGGCTTGTCATACCAACCCAGTCAAGGCAGGCTCTGTTTGTTTCATTGAAAATGGTTTCCGAAAAATATTTTCTACATTTTCATGTGTTTGTCACATGGAAAACAATTTGGTCAATGGAAAATAACTTACAAGTCAACGAAAAACAAGCCCTTTTTCTTTCCCTCTAGAATGACTTAACCTTTATGGGTAATTTTATTTTTATATAAAAATTAACTTAAGTCAAGCTTAATATTATTATATTATTAATAAATATTTATTTTTTAAAATATTTAAAATTAATAAAATATTATAATTTTCAATGTTATTAAACATACATATTTAATTATCTATATCTAACCATATAATAAATTATTAATATAATTTAGAAAAGAAATTAATAAAGGATAATTTTAATCATCATTTTTTTATACAATGTTTAGAACTACTCATAACTCCTCCCCAACCCTTAATATAGGAGAGCATTAATGCACTTCAACATGCTCGAACCCACGGTCTCCTGCATTTGCAACAAGGTCGATGCCAATCGAGCTAAGTCGACAATTTTATTCGTCATTTTCATTTATATATAGAAAACTTAAATAGTTATATTAAGTCACGTGTTAGTTAATTATTTTTACTATATCAAGTTTGTTGGCAAATTAACGAGTTAACTCCTTCCAAAAAGAAAAAGAATTGCTAATTATAGTAAGCAAAACTTGGTCATATTATTTACCCACGCTAATTAAAATAGAAAATGTTTAGTTGGTTGTAATTTAGCCTTACTCTATCTATATAAGATGGTTTGAAACAAAACAAAAGACAAAAATCATTCTCTCTTTGAAGTAAATAAAAATAAAGTATGGCTATTCAATTTAATTTTGTTTCATCCATGTTAATACTAGTACTTCTGTCCATATCATCCGTTGAAGGTCAAGGAGGAGGAGGTGGTGGTGTTATTGACGTTGTTGCAAAGTTTGGTGCAAAGGCAGACGAGAAAACAGATTTGAGTAAGGTAAGCAAAAAATCATATAACTTTATAGTCAGCAGATAAAAGTATGCATAACTATTTTCCAAATCTCTTATCTTTATATGTATCTTTTAAATTTTTTATTTGGTTTTAGCCATTGTTGGATGCTTGGAAAGAAGCATGTGCCTCGACATCTCCGTCAAAAATTATGATTCCTAAAGGGATATATTTTTTAAGTACAGCTACCTTAGATGGTCCTTGCAAGGCTCCTATTGAGCTTCAAGTTGAAGGCACTGTGAAGGCTCCGGCAGACCCTGGTGCTTTCAAAGAGCCTAAATGGATTGCATTCAATAGAATTGAAAATTTCAAATTGTTTGGCGGAGGAGTTTTCGACGGCCAGGGAACCACTGCTTATAAAAGGGAAGGTTGCAAAGGTCATGATTATTGTGGTTCACTTCCTATTGTAAGTTATTTTCTTATTGAGAAGTTATGACTTTCGTTTTTATAAATAGAATTAAGTAATAATTATTTTTTATTTCATTCTGGAATTAAACAGAACCTAAGGTTTGATTTTTAACCAACGCAATGATACAAGATATAACTATCAAAGACAACAAGCGCTTCTAGGCTAATGTTCTAGGATGCAAAAATATTACTTTTTCAACATTTCACCGTATTCACTTTTGACGTGAAAGCCCAAACACGTATGGGATTCACATTGGGAGATCGGATGGGGTCAATGTTCTTAACTCGAAGATAAAAAGCGTGATGATTGTGTTTCAATTGGGGATGGTTCCAAAAATTTGGTTATCAATGGAGTAACTTGTGGACCGTGACATGGTATCGATATTGGCGCCTCTCGGATTGTTTAAAAATGAAGAACCAGATTGATGGAGTTACAGTAAAAAACTGCAGCATGACTAATACTTCCAATGGTGTTAGAATCAAAACTTGGCCAGTCTTTGAACTCGGCACTTGTTCGAACATTCACTTTGAGGATATTACCGTGACCAATGCCACTTCTCCTATTATAATTGATCAGAAATATTGCCCATGGAACAAATGCAAAATAAATGTATGTACATATTTATCAAAATCGTAAGAGAGAAAAAAGAGTTAACCGGTCATTGAATCATTATTTTGTTGATGCAGGAAGAATCAAAAGTTAAACTAAGCAACATTAGTTTCAAAAACATTCACGGCACTTCTGCGCGTCCAGAAGCCGTCAAGATTATTTGTAGTGCTACTTTGCCTTGTGAAAATGTGAACTTGCAGACATTGAAATTACACACAGTGGACCGACTGGACCTGCAATATCACAATGTTCGAATGTGAAGCCTAAAGTAAGTGGCAAACAAAATCCAGCTGCATGTTCCGCCCCTATCCCAGCAAAACCTACCCCAACTGCTTAATCAATAGCATAGGTATAATTTTTTTTGATGACGTTGTAACTCTTATAATTATATTTATTTTGCGAGAAAATTTTGTTTTGTTTTACATTCTATGTTATTAAGAATATTTTTCTTAAACTTAATTAATTTTAAAAATAGACTTCAACAAAAAATATTGCAATGTGATAACATTTTATGCATTTAGGCTTACGATATAATTATTTTTAGAATACTACTAAACTAGATACTATTTAATTACTTTTTTATATAAATTTGTTGTTTTTATTTATAAAATTGGCATAATAAAAATTTTAATAATCAATATGTATACATTGTATCAATTTAGTTTTGATTCTAAAAATAACCTTTTAACTTTTATACCTTGTATAATTTGATTTTCTTTTTAGTTTTGTTTTTTTTATGACTCTTTCACCTAAAAAGCTAAAAAAATAAATTTATCAATTAAATTTGATCCAAAATATATTTTTAACGCCCCGATTTTTGGGCCTGGAAGAATTGGGCTTTGAGTTTGGGTTCGGATAGAAGAAAACCTGAATATTGAGAAGTTTTAAATACTACTAGTGTTTAAAAATATATATATTGATAAAATATTTATGTTATTACTAATATTTTAATTTTTAAATAAATTTAGAAGTATTTAAAGTGTGGGGAAAATTCGATCCAAGACTCTAGCAAAAATTATTATTTTTGCTTCTTTAGGGGATTTGGGCATTAAGGTTTATTAATAATTTGGGCTAAAATTGTACATAAGGAGGAGTCTGACCTAGTGGTTAGGCGTGTTAAGTAATAGGAAGGGAGCAGGGGTTTGATTCCTTGCGTGTGCAAATGTGGGTTTTTATTTTAGAAAAACCAAGGGCTGTCGCAGGTAGGCCTTATTAATTGTTCAGGCTAATTCATGTTACAAGCAGGCATCTGGCCTAGTGGTTAAGGATGCTAGGAGGGCGTGGGATGTGCTTGGGTTCAAGGCGTGGTGTGCGTAATTTGGGTTTTTTTTAATATGCAGATTGTGGCTAGAATAAGGGTTAAGAAAAGTTGCGGGTATAATTTAACACAAAGAGTGCCTGTGGTGTAGTGGCAGCAGCGTGCTGGACATATGGAGAGGGCGCAAGTTCGATTTCGTATGTGGGCGAATTTTGTTTTATTTTTAAAGTGGGCCAGAACTGAAGCAGGTAAGGTTTATAATTTATTGCAACCATATATTAGTAAGGAAGGAAGCCTGGTGCAGTGGCCAGCAGCACGAGCGTGGGCGCAAGGCGGATGAAGGTCTAGGGTTTGAGCTACAGTTTGTGCACGCAAGGTTTGGATTTTTGCTGCATGCGTGGGGAAGGAATTGGGGTCTGATCAGGACTCTTGGCAGTATGCTGAAGTGGTGGAAACGGTGGGCTCAATTGGCTAGGAGTTTGAATGAAATTCAAACATTGGATGAGGCCAGCAATCAAAGAAATTCGGGAATTGGAATTGGGAAAGAATTCCTATGTCGAAAGGCACTCTTTCGGCCATAGCTATATTAAAATACCGTATATTTTGGCCTTTAGGATTCATTTTTTTTCTCCTTCTTCTATGTTCTTTTCTTTTCTTTACTTCTCTCATCTCTTCCCCTCTTCTCTTTTCTTTTTTCTCTTGCCGATTCTCATCCTATCTTTTTACCGAACCTAAATCCTTCATATTATTCTTCTTTTCTCTCATAAATCCTCAACAAAACTGGTTAGCCGAATTTCCATTGAAGCCAAACCTCGTATCTTTTCTTCCAAAACTGAAATCTTACTACTTTGAGGTACTGCAAAGGCCGAACCCTTGGTTGAGTATTTTCCCTTCTTGGGCAGTGGTTGGATCTACAATCGATTGGGACTAGTGTCATAACGATATAGGTAAACGCTCGAATCTTTTTTTTGTTATTCATGAATTAAGGTAAAATCCGAAAAACCCTATATGCAAAGGGTGCTCATTGATTGAACTAAAAGGTTTAGTGGTGTTATTTGATTTGTTTTGCTCTAGTGGGGATTAAAGGCTACTAATCGAGGGCTTGGATATTTGGAACGACCAGAATTAGATCTAGTCCATTTTCCGGCAAAGGTAAGAACTTTAGTGCCTAAGGTGTTAAGGGCCAAATATGGTAAGGGTTTGATGTGTTAAGTTATTATGGATTCATAGTTTAACGTGTTAGTAACTGATTGTAGGCAACTCGTGTGTGGAACTCGTCAACGTTTCATCGAAAAACAGGTGTGTAACTGACACCCTCTCATAGACTAGATCGGCAAAAGCTGAAATGCCGAAAAGTCGGTATTTTGGGAACTTGCGAGTGTGCGAATGCTCGAAAGATAAGTGGGTTAATATTTTTGATAATCTTATGTGATAAAACTGCAGTACGTGCAATTTCATGCATTATTGATATTTTGGGCTTAGTTGGCCGAAATCGGGTTAATGGGCCAACTGGCCCAATTCGGTAAATATGCGCGGTAAGTGTTTTGATAGTGCGTAAATGGTAGAATTATGCATGAAAACCTTAAAATAATTAAAATACTAAAATATCCCTATGATGGAAAATTACCATTATACCCCTAGGGTTAGTTTTGACTGGAAAGCATGATGATTTGAATCTGTACGATGTATGCCATGATTGCATCTCTGTTGCATGGGGACATGGGTTATATTATGGAGGAAGTGTCCTGGTGGCTATGCCACAAATGATCTGTTCTGGTGGCTCTGCCACGATTATCTGTTTTTGGTGACTCTGTCACATCATCTGTTCTGGCAGCCATGCTACATATTTCTGTGACGTGTAGCGGTTGGGTGGGTCGAGTAGTCTCCCCACATGGTGTAAGGTTGGAAGGGGGTGCATATGGTTGGATAGGGTTGGGTTTTGCATAAGCATGTAATACCTGTTCTGATCTGTTATGGGCCTATGGGCTTTATTCTGATTCCTGTTCTGGGCTAAGGCCAACTTATTCTGTTTCTATGGTTTGAGATGGTATAGGCTATGGTTGGGTTAACTTACACACTGAGTTTCCCAAACTCACCCCTTTATTTTTCATCCCATGGTGATCCCCAACCATAGTGGGCTTGGAGTGTGAGGGATTCGGAGTGGCCACGCAAGTCTGTATATTCGGTTTCTTTCTGATGAACTGGACGTCCTATTTATCTTTGTTTTTGGTTTTGGGTTTTTAAATGTAATAAGGCCGCTCTATTATTATTTTTTTATGGGTTTGATTTATATTTTATTATGATGAACTTAATTTATATTAACTATCAAAATGGGCTAGATCTAGGGTTCGTTTTCAAAAACATAAATTGATTTCAAAGTAACACGATTACAAACAAGGCTTTTGCTATGATAACGTTTTCCAAAATTAAATATGTTTTATTTTAAAATGAACATAATTACAAATAGTAACCTAAAAATATACACAATGTTAGAGTGTGACAATGGCGGTGTGCGTGTCTAGGATTGGATCCGAAAGAGCTTGGTACTTAAGCAGTCCGATGGACTCACCTCCTCTTTTTTTTCTGGTTTCCTACCTGGTGCACAACTTCCATTCACTTTAACCTATAACAAAAGTATCTTTTTAACACACCAAGTAAAGATTTTTAAGCCAACAATATGATATGTTTTGAACGCTTCAATGTGGCACGTCGGATTCGGTCGTAACGTCTAGGCCAGGTTTGGGGTGTTACAATATTAAAATTAAAAATCTAAAAATTTAATATAATAATTTTATCTTTTTTTATTTTTTAAATTTAACCTTGAATGTTACAAATAAAAAGCAAAACTGTAAAAAATACAAAATTGCAATATATAATGTTAGGGAGTTGAATTTTTTAGAATAAATATTAAATTGACACAATGTATAAATGATGAGAGCTAAAACTACTATTATGTAAATATTAAAAGCTGTCAAATTTTTATAAAATGTTCGGCTATGGAATCCATCAAACTGGTTGAATAAAAAAACAATGGTTTAACCCAATAGCCTATATACTAAACAACTTATCATTGCAACGAATTAGTGACTCCTCCTTCAGCTTATGTACTAACCGTGGCATAAGCTAGCAGGTACGATAGTTTAACATAACTATCAATCAAACAAGCCCTTCTCAAGGAAAAACCGAGAACAAGTTACCCAAAAACCATCGTATAACCGAAGAAAATCCTCCTTAGATTAAACTCAAACATTATGAAACTCCAACTTAAGGCCTCGTTGGCCTTACAATAAGGACCAATCCCTCATTTGCACTATCATAGTTATGTTTCAGGGAAAACTTCAGACTCCTAGGATTAACCCGAGTTGGAAGTCACCGATTTGATAAGATAACTGCTGGCTTCATGTTGTTTTTCTCTATATTTTGTATAAGTCCAACATTGATATGCTCAATATTTTTATATATATATTTGAACAATCCGACTTATATTCATATATGAATATATGTTGAAAAGAAATAAAAATTTAGGTAATATAAAGGGTTAAATTACTTTTTGAGATCTGAACTTGACAAAATTTCCCATATTGTGGAACCCTAAACCTTAAATTTGACAATTGATTCTACTTTGGGGCTTGGATTTTTTATCTAAATTATACCTTGAATTTTGTAGTTGTTCTCATAATGGGGTTTGAATTTTTTTGGTTCAAGTTAGTCCTTAAAAACCCTAGAGTTTAGGCCCCAATGTGGGAACAATTGTCAAGTTCAAGGACTAACAAAAAAAAGTTCAAGCCCCAAAGTAGGAACAATTATCTAATTCAAGTCTCAATGGGAGAACAATTTACTAAGCTCAAAACCTAACTTTGGAGAAAAAAAGTTCAGACTCCAATGTAAAAAAGTTACTAAATTAGATCCAAATAGTGATTTAATCTTAACATATATGATATTTTGTGCAGGAAAATTTGGAGTAGTGTTTGCATCCATACCTTTCCCCATCTTTATAGCTGTTTATTTTATACTTTTCGACCTTGTAGGTATGTATTAAGTTTAACCATACCTACCTATTTTTATCCCAACTTTAGATTGTCACATCCTGGAAACCGGACCGATGGTATTGACATTAAATTATAGATTAAAAATAGAGTAAATAGAAATCAAGTTAGTAATTAGGACTAAATAAGAATAATAGCAAATTAGAGAACTTAAGTAGTTAAATTAAGACTAATGGTTAGTGGGGGATTTATTAAAACAAGGGTAGAATTACGAGGGATCTATAGGATAAATAAACCAAGTTTATAAATGAATTTGGCTATATAAGCTGTCACTGCTCATTTGCTTCTCATGTTTTAATTTCCTTTTTCATTATTTTCTTTCTTTTTACACTTTCTTCATTTCAAAAGCTATTGCATTTGGTAGTTAATTTTCCTTAAAAATTTTATTGCGCATTACATTTTCTAAGCAACCAAGCACCATTTTCTTCTTCAAATTCTCAAATAAAACAAAAACTTCTTCTTCTTAAACTTTGGTTCGGTTATTGAGCGGACCACTCGAAAGTCACGAAGGATAGCAGGATTGGAGGTAAATAATCCATTTTCATATCAAATATGCATGAAATGATTTTGACTAAAGTATCTACGTTTTAGTTAGAAAGTATAAATAATCTTTTTTTTTTTTATCATTTGGCTTCATAAAAATGGTGGATTGAAGCTGGCGAAGCTAAGAAATGTTGTTTAAAATGGTTTTTTTTTTCTTGAGGAAGACGATGAACAGTGACTGTTCTTAAAGGAAAGAGTTAGGTGAGATTAACGTTTAATTAAAAGTGTAGATCTACAAATATGTATGTAATAACCCAAATTTATTCGGGCCCGTAAATAAATAAAAATATAAAAACAAAAATTTATTAAAATAAAGTCCATTTACAGTCCATTAACAAAACCCAAAATCCTTAGCCCAAATACCTAAAACCCAATAGCCCAACTGATGACCCAAGACCCAATCAGCCTACACTACCCAATACCCAGTTACACTCAAGCCCAAGTGCCCAAGTGCTGCCCAAAATACACAGAGCCCAAGTGGCCTAATTCGTTAAGAGGAGACAGAAAGGCCTAGGGTTTTAGAAACCCTAGGCGCCGCAAACACCCCAACAGACGCGTCTGTTCGTCTCGCAGTGACCCACCATTAGTGCCGTGATTCCAGGCTCCGTATCACGCCATGATCGACGCCTGAATCAATGCCAGTGTGCCATCGTCAGTGCCCGTTTATTACTAGCCTCCTCACTGGTACCTGAAAAAAGAGAAGAAACCACAGCAACCAAAGAAACAAACAGGCAAAGAAATCAAAGGATTCTTTCCTAAAATGTAACAGAGGGTTATAAAAATCCCTTTTTGATTTTTTGTAAGATTACGGTTTTTTGAATATACAGAGATTCAATAAAAGAATACAAGGATATACAGATATTACAATAAAAGAGACGAAAACAGTTGACAAAACAAAGGTGATTATTTTACTTTTCTCCATAAATGTATAAGTATTGAAAATAAGGGAAAAGGAATTTTACCTTTGCGGAAAAACCGAAGTTTTTCAGTTTCCGGCCGCCGTAAGAGACGGTGTTGACGGTGGCGTGTAGGCGCGTGTAAGCCCCTGGACGGTGGCTCGGCAGAGCTCCGAGGGCTGGTTCTCAACCCTCTGCCAGAGAATTCTTTAAGTTTTTTTTTAAAATCATGTTAGAAATGAAATTCTGGGATAAATTTTAGCATATATAGCATTACAAAAAAGACGTCGTTTTTCTTAGTACAATAAGCATTAAAACGATGCCGTTTAAGTGGAGGATCCGCACGTTGACCTGTGACCCGGGGAGGATCCGCGCGTTTTTTAGCAAATGGGCTAATTACCCAATCGGTCCTCCCTCATTTTTATTATTTACAATTCCATTTTTATTTTATTTTAATTTAGCCCTAACCTTCTATTCTTATTTCGAGACGTCGTTTTTAGGGATTAGGGCTAATTGCCCAGTGAGTCCCTCAGATTTTAATGTGCATTTCAATTAGGCCCAAATTTTTCTTTTTATTTGTAATTAACCCTAGTTTTTTTAATTAAATTCGATTTTAATCCTTTTTATATATTTAATTTATTTTGAATACTATGTGTATTATTTATTTTTTATAAATATTAGTTATAAAATAGTATATATATTATTTTTTATTTATATATTATTCATTATATTATTTATATTATTATACATCTTATTTATAAATTTTATTATATATTATATATTTTACTATATATATTATTCCTGACTTTTTTATTTTATTATAAATTATGTATTATTTTATTATTCATTAATTGTGTAAAATTTTAATTTTTTATTAAATAATAGTATATGTATTATCCTGATATGATATTTATCACATTATTTATATTTCATTGTATTTTATTTATATATTTTATTACATATCATATATTATTATATATTATTCCCTATATTATCTTCCTTTCATTATATATTATTTCATTATTTATTATTTATTATTTATTAGTATATAAGAATTAAATTTGTAAATTATTATAAACTAACACATATATTGTTATTATATACATTTAATGTCTATATTTAAAATTTACTACAAAATTTTGTTCCAATTTAACATATTATTTTATTTTTTTATAAATATATCAAGCTACTATATTTTTATTTTTTTTTAAAATTTTTTTTTATTACTTATATTGCTTAATATATTTCATTTTTTTTCCTTTTTGTATTTATTAGGTATTGTTTTAACATGCTAATTTCATTACATAAATTATTTGTTATTTTTATGTTATTTATTTATTGTTATATATCCGCATGAAAATTGATCATTTTATGTTGTTATTTTAAGAATATATTCGTATGAAATATTATTATATATGTTTAATTTGTATTGATATATTCATTATTTTGCCATTTTGTATTTTTGCATGAAATGATAATGTGTATATTCATGTTATTTGTGATTATATATGCATGAAATGTTAAAGTATATTGTGTGATTTATGTCGTATTTACCATTTTCCACATTATATTTGCATGAAATGTTAAAGTATGTGTTTAATTAATCCAATATTGATCTTTTGTAATAGGTTAAATGCATCATCATTTTTAAATTTTTTTTTTCATTTAATCCAAAGGAATCTTAAAAACAAGGTAATGTCTTTGGTATTTAGGAATTCGGGAAATAGTGCCCTAACATGCTGGGTTGCGATTTCCCGTTTGTCTAAATATGTAAAGTATCCTTTTTAATAGATTTTTCAAATTACGAGACGATTTTTAGTTACGAAAGTTTAAGAATATCGCGTCCAATCATGCTGGATGTGATGTTCGCATTCTTTTGGGATGAAAGAATTTTGATTTTCAACTCAAATTGTTACGATTTTTATAAGAGATCTTATTGCTAAATTCTTTCAAGCTTTTGACATTAAGATAAAACTATTCAATTTGGTACCAATTTTGGGTGTTACGAGGGTGCTAACCCTTCCTCGTACGTAACCGACTCCCGAGCCCGTTTTCTCATAATTTCGTAGACCAAAATGTTTTATAAGGTGATCCAATCGCACTTTAAAAGGTTGGTGGCGACTCCTGTTTTCAAAATACCCCTCCCTGTAAAAAAGGGAGGTTTCAACAATGTATGTTAGGAGGGTTAAAAGTTATGAATTGGGGTAAGTATTAGAATAATAAAAATCTGCAAGAGATAACGTAAGTAGTGGGCTGTTGTTGAATAAAGAGTGAGTTAAATTATTTTAGACAATATGTGATGTGTATTTTTTCATGAGAAGATGAAAATACTGGAGAAGCATCGACTAGTAGAGACAAAGGGAAGGAAAAGGTCACATAATCGACATTGTGGTGAACAAGGTGAGTACACTATATACTGCATTTAAAAACAAGGTCACAATCTACTGAAACCAACTAAGACGTGCGAACCTTATCTTCATGTCGTGAATTGAAAATGTGCATGTGCAAACCTCTTCCATGCATTGTGCAAACCTCATCCATGTGTTGTGTGAACTCTTAGCATGAATCTATTGTTGAAACCATTTTTAAATCGAGTTTTGGAAAATGAGAATCGACTTTAAGAAAAATGAAAACGGGAGTCGCCACCAATCTTTTTAGGTGTGATTGGATCACCTTATAAAATGTTTTGTTTTAAAACATTAATTTTGGTCTACGAAAGTCGAGAAAATGGATTCGGGAGTCAGTTACGTACGAGGAAGGGTTAGCACCCTCGTAACGCCCAAAAATTGGCACCTAATTGATATCAAGTGTCTTTAATGTCGAATTTTTTTTTTTTTAAGATGCAATCCTCTTTAGAATATTTTAATTTTGAAAATTAGGGCTCACTTGTATCAAATGAATCAAAATATTACATCCAATAAGTTGGGAAGCAATATTTTTAAGACATTCAAAGCTAAGCTAGCCCTTTTTGAAAATCCCTATCTCAAAACGACAAAACACCATATCCAGTAAGTTAGGACACAACGCTTTGAAATTCCGAGATAGTTGCTCGTATTTTGGAAACCTTAAAAACTTAGAAGGGTGCTTGACTATTCGAACTCAACGAGAAAAGTTGCAACCCAGTAAGTTTGGGCACTACCTTTCTTGAAGTTTCCAAACATCTAAACATTGCCTTACTTTTAAACAAGTTTTCTTTTGAATTAAGTGAAATATATCTTTTGGTTTAAAAAAATAATGATGTGTTTTGTATATCACAAGGAATTAAATAAATCTAGTTACAATATACATGTTTTATCATTTCATGCAACTATAGTATAGAAAATAGTAATAATGGCATAAATTACACAATATACATTATCATTTTATGCATGGCTATATATGACACATATATACATGCATTATTGTTACATGCAACAAACGGAAAATGGCAAGATAAATCAACACAAATTAAACATACATAATGATATTTCATGCAAATATAATAATATAAAATGTTCAATTAAAGATAAAACAAATGATATAAAATTTAATTTATTAAGCAACGAAAGAAAATCAAAAACTAAGCAAATTAAAATGTATAAAATATAAGTTGAATGAAAATAAGCTATTTAGAAATATACTAAATAATATAAGGATAATAAAAGAACTCCCTTTTTTTTTAAATGATATATACATATATAGATTATACTATGAAATATAATAACTTAATATGTAAGAAAAATAATATACTAAATGTTACTATTATACTTAAAATAATTTAAGAATATACATAATTAATAAATAATAAAATAGTGTACATTTTATAATAAAATAAAGATAATGAAAAGAAATATGATAAAATATATAGTGTATAATATAATTTATAACCAAAATATATAATAATATAAACCATATAATAAGTAATATAAAAATACATATAATAAATTGTAATATGTAAATATAATGAAGGATAATATATATACTATCATCTAAAAATTAAAATTTACATAATTAATAATAATACATAATTTTTAAAAAAATAATATATGTGGAATATATAAATAAATATAATTTATAAGTAAAGATTATATATAATAAATAATATATAAAAATAATATATTCCTTTATAATTAATATTTATAGATATAAAGTATTTAATAGATAAAAAATTTAAAAGGACTATAACGAAATAAAATTAAAGTTTTAGGGCTAGTTTAAATAAAAAAAATTAGCCTTCTGGAATGCGTGTTAAAACCAAGGGACTCGTTGGGCAAATTGCCCTAATCCCAAAACGACACCGTTTCCCCAGAATAAAGTTTAATAGCCATTGGGACTAAATTAAAACAACTATATAATATTAGGGCCAAATTAAAAAATAAAATGAAATTAAATTATAAAATTTAATAAACCAAAAGGATCAATTGGGCAATTATCCCAATTTCCAAAAACACGCGGATCCTCCCCGGGTCACGGGTCAACACGCGGATCCTCGGCATTGATACGACGCCGTTTTATGCTTATTGAATTAAACCAAAACGGCACCATTTTGTTAGCGCTATATAAGCCAAATTTTTAGCTCAAAATTCATTTCAGACCCGAGTTTTAAAAAAAACTTAAGAATTCTCTCTGAAATGAGAGGAAAGAGAAGGGTCCGGGCTCCAATCTCCGTCGAGCTGATCCTCGGTCATCGGCCTCACGTGCCCATGTGCCATCGCCGACCCCGCCTCGTATGGTGGTCAGAAAACCCAAAAGTTTTGATTTTCGACGCGATTTCAAAGCTAAGCTTGCCTTTTATTTATTTTAATGGTATTTGCATGTATGTAGGAAAAATGAAAAGGTAAAGGTATATCACCTTTTGAGAGACTGCTTGAACTGCTTTCTTATGAATATCTATGTATTTTTATTCTAAGTAAAAATCCCCCCTCCTTTTTTTTTTGTACAGATTTGTGAAGAGGCTTTTATAGCCTTCTATGAACTGTTTACATTTAGAAAGAAATCTTTGATTTATTTTGTCCTATCTATTTTCCTTTTTTGCTATGTTTTCTTTCTTCTTCTTTTTTGCAAGTGACCGAGGAGAATCAAACACTGGCGTTGATTCAGCCATAAATCACGGCGAGGCCAGGGTCACGGCGTTGATTCGGGGCCAGAATCCTGGGGTGAGACGAACAGACACGAGTCGAAGGGGCGTGACTCTTGGGCTGATTGTGGCGAAGCTTCGGGCAACGCTTCTGGCGCTGAAGTTCCAAGGAAACCCTAGAGTTTCTGCTGGTTCTTTAAGTTACTGGGCCTTTTGGGCCCGAGTGACTTGAGTCTCATTGGGCCACTGTTTGTTGGGTCTGGGTAGACTTAAGATTGTTGTAAACGGGCATAGGGTTTAGGCATTTGGGCTGCTTGGTTATGTATTATTTTTTGTTTTGGGCTCTGTATATGGACTATTTAAATAAATAAACACTTATTTATTTATTTTATTTGGTTTAAGGCCCGGGCAAATTTGGGCTATTATAGCTGCCCCTCTTTGCTCATTGCTGTGTAATAGGAATTGAGCAAAGACTTATAGAGAGACCAAATTTGCTCGGCTTTGTCAGATTAGGATTCCTCAATCTGCTCCTTGCAAACTCATGACTGTCATGTTGATATCTTCGATTTGCTCTCCGTCGAACACAGAGACGCCAAATCTTCTTCTTCGATTTGTTTTCTGACAATACAGAGATGCCAAATCATCTTAGATATGCTTTCAGCGTAAACACGTGAAAGCCAAATCTTCTATGTCTTCGATTTGTTCCTTGTAAACAGAAGAATGCCAAATCATCTTGGATCTGCTTCAGTATAAACATCTGAAGGTTAGATCTGCTATGTATCTGCTCTCCGTCGAAATGGAGATACTAGACTTTGATTTGTTCTCTGACAATACAGAGATGCCAAATCATCTTAGATTTGCTTCATCGTAAGCACATGAAAGCCAAATCAGCTATGTCTTCGATTTGTTCCTTGTAAGCACAAGGATGCCAAACCATCTTGGATCTTGCTTCAGTATAAACATCTGAAGGTTAGATCTGCTATGTGTCTGCTCTCCGTCGAATATGGAGACGCCAAACTTCGATTTGTTCCCTGACAATACAGAGATGCCAAATCATCTTAGATTTGCTTCAACGTAAGCACGTGAAAGCCAAATCAGCTATGTCTTCGATTTGCTCCTTGTAAGCACAAGGATGCCAAACCATCTTGGATCCTGCTTCAGTATAAACATCTGAAGGTTAGATCTGCTATGTGTCTCCTCTCCGTCGAATATGGAGACGCCAAACTTTAATTTGTTCCCTGACAATACAGAGATGTCAAATCATCTTAGATTTGCTTCAACGTAAGCACGTGAAAGCCAAATCAGCTATGTCTTCGATTTGTTCCTTGTAAGCACAAGGATGCCAAACCATCTTGGATCTTGCTTCAGTATAAACATCTAAAGGTTAGATCTGCTATGTGGCGGCCTATTACCCTACTGCTTAGGGGATTAAGGCACGTCGTCTTTGATAACCCTGTAGAATGATTATGCCTGATGATTAGGATGCTATGATCGAAGTGAGTCGAATGTTCCTAATTAAACATGTTATGATGCAAAATGTTATGAACATGATCCCTATCCTAGACGTCACCACTCATTCCTTCATTTGTCTTTTCTTTTCTCAAAGTATTATTATTGCTCAGCCTGTGGGCCTGTACCCCTCCACTGGAGATGTCTATAAGATAATCTTTCCTTAGAATTGAATCGTTGGTTTTGTCTATTTTCCTTTTAGACTGGAAGAAAGAAATTCCTTGAGTTCCTTCATCCCTTACTTATATGAATTTCTCGAACAATTGTCCTGTTTTAGTTTCTTGTATTATCTAGAAATTCCAGAGTAATGCGCAAAACTTTGTTTGTGAAATATTCAGTTCATCTATCATTATTTCAATGCAACATACTTAAAGAATAATGGAAGATGAATAAATATTTAAGAATAATTGGGTTTGAATGAATTATCAAAAGAGATACAAAGGAAATTAATCTGAAAGCCTATCTTTGAGAAGGAAAAAAAGAATCTAAAGATAGCAAACAGGCCAAACATTAAATGCCCTAGATATCGCCGTTTGAGTGCTTATACATCAACTTCATGAAGGCATGTGTTTAGAAGATTCAAAGTACTCTGTCGATGCCCCAGTATGCAACGTTCTTCGTTCTTTGTTGAGCAAGATTATCGGATGCTTCAAAATTTGAGTCACCCTTTCGGGTTTTCAACTCAAAACCCCTTTGGTCACAAGGCGCCCTTTGCGGGTTTTCACCTTGGCCTCTTCATTTTTCTCTTTTTTCCTCTTCTTTATTTCTCTTTCCTTTTTTTTTCGAAACCTCAAAGCACCCTTTGTGGGTTTTCACTTTGGATTCTCTTCTCCTTTAGACAAAGTATTTTTTAACTGAGTCTGAGTTTATTGAGTTAGGTAAACTTTTCCCATCCATTTCCGTTAAGATCAATGCATCGCTAGAGAAAGCTTTCTTCACGACATACGGCCCCTCCCAATTCGGCATCCATTTCCCCTTAAAGTCTTTTTGAATAGGAAGGATCTTTTTCAGTACAAGGTCTCCCTCGTGGAACTCTCTTGGTCGAACTTTCTTATCATAAGCTCGTATCATTTGCTTCTGATACATCTGACCATGTCGAATGGCTCTTAGCCTCTTTTCCTCAATCAAGTTCAACTGGTCATATCGGG
Source organism: Gossypium longicalyx (assembly GCA_025698465.1). Lineage (NCBI taxonomy): Eukaryota > Viridiplantae > Streptophyta > Magnoliopsida > Malvales > Malvaceae > Gossypium > Gossypium longicalyx. The sequence continues at coordinate 56,603,748 of CM046996.1, forward strand.
ATTGAACCCATTCAGCTTCATCTAACCTTATCTCCGTCAAAATTCGAAGAGAAGGTATTTCTACTTCAATAGGTAACACTGCTTCCATCCCATAAACTAACGAGAATGGGGTTGCCCTAGTAGAGGTTCTGACAGATGTTCAATAGGCCAGGAGTGCAAACGGTAACTTCTCATGCCAATCTCTATAAGTCTCAGTCATCTTCCCGACTATTTTCTTAATGTTCTTGTTGGCGGCCTTCACTGCCCCATTCATTTTTGGACGATAGGGAGAAGAATTGTGATGCTTGATCTTGAACTGGTCGCAAACCTCTGCTATCATTTTATTGTTCAAGTTCAATGCATTGTCGGATATGATCTTCTCAGGCATTTCATACCGACAAATGATCTCCCTCTTCAAGAATCGACTCACAGCTGAATTAGTAACATTCACATAAGAAGCGGCCTCTACCCATTTTGTAAAGTAGTCAATTACCACGAAGATAAACCGATGTCCATTCGAAGCTTTCGGTGATATTGGTCTAATGACATCCATGCCCCACATGGAGAAGGGCCATGGAGAAGTCATAACATGCAAAGGTGAAGGTGGTATATGAATTTTGTCCCCATAAATCTGACACTTATGGCATTTCTTGGTATAGTTGATACAGTCCCCTTCCATAGTGGCCCAATAATAGCCAAACCTCATGATTTGCCTTGCCATCGTGAACTCATTTGCATGCGTCCCACATACACCTTCATGAACTTCTTCTAAGATTAGTTTAGCTTCCATAGCATCGACACATCTCAAAAGTACTTGGTTTTTCCTTCTCTTGTACAGGATATCCCTGTCCAAGACATAGTCGCAAGCTAACCTTCTCAAAGTTCGTTTGTCATTTTCATTGGCCTGCTCAGGGTATTTACGATCTCTCACATATCGTAATATATTCTGATACCAAGGGCTATCATCCTTTCCTTCCTTCTCAATGTTACAACAATGAGCTGGAGCCTCGTAGACACTTATTTGAATTAGTCTCATCTCTTCCTCTTTATTCGCCTTAATCATTGAGGCCAAGGTTGCTAAAGCATCTGCCATCTGATTTTCATCTCGTGGGAGATAATCGAACTCCTCAAGTAATCCCAAAACTAACTTTCAATAATTGATCAATTTAGGGTCCCTTGTCTCCCATTCACCTCTAAGCTGATAAATTACCAACGCAGAATCTCCATATACTTCTAGGGTTTTTATACCTCACTCTATAGCTGCTTGAAGTCCCATGATGCATGCTTCATACTTAGCCATATTATTCGTGCAATCAAAGTTTAACTTGCACATGAACGGGTAATGATCGCCATTCGGGGATACCAAGGCTACCCCAATTCCATTTCTGACTGCATTAGAAGCCCCATCAAAATTTAGCTTCCGAGGAGAATCTTCGGTCATTGCTATACACATTAACTCCTCATTTGGAAAATCAAAGTTCTATGGCTCATAATCCTCTAGAGCCCTACTGGCCAAGAAGTCTGCTACCGCACTTCCTTTTATAGCCTTCTGAATTATGTAGACTATATCAAACTCTGAAAGCAAAATTTTCCATCTCGCCATTCTCCCATTTAGAGCCGTTGGCTCCATCATGTATTTCAATGGATCAACTTTGAGATGAGCCATGTGGTATGGTATAGCATGTGCTGTCTTAATCTCCGAGTTGTCCAAATCAGCGCACAGCACAACTTTTCAATTGGTGGATATCTCATTTCACAGTCAGTGAATTTCTTACTGAGATAATAAATTGCCTTCTCCTTTTTCCCTGACTCGTCATGCTGACCAAGCACACATCCCATAGAATTACTGAACACTGACAAGTACAAAGATAATGAGCTTATCTGGGCTAGGTGGAGATAATACCGGAGCATTCAACAAATACTGCTTGACCTTTTCAAAAGCATTCTGGCATTCCTCATCCCAAGTACCTTGATTGTGCTTTCTGAGGAGGCGAAAGATAGGATCACATTTCACGGTTAGTTGTGAAATGAATCAAGCGATGTAATTCAACCTTCCTAGGAATCCTCAAACTTCTTTTTGAGTTTGTGGTGGAGGCAATTCCCGTATTACTCTGACTTTGTCTGAATTAACTTCTATTCCTTTTTCACTGACTACAAAACCCAATAGCTTTCCCGATCTAGCTTCGAAGGTGCACTTTGCCGGATTGCGCCTTAACTGAAACTTCCTCAACCTCAAGAATAGTCTTCTTAAAACTTCAATATACTCTTTCTCTGTTCGGGACTTAGCAATCATGTCATCAACATATACTTTAATGTCCCTATGCATCATGTCGTGAAACAAGTTCACCATAGCCCGCTGGTAGGTTGCCCCTGCATTCTTCAATCCAAACGACATTACTTTGTAGCAGAAGGTGCCCCACAAGGTTATGAAGGTGGTTTTATCCATGTCCTCTGGATACATCTTTATCTGATTGTACCCTGAGAAATCATCCATAAAGGAAAACAACAAATGTCTCGCCGTGTTGTCTACCAAAGTGTCGATGTGCGGCAAAGGAAAGTTGTCTTTTGGGCTAGCTTTATTTAGATCTCTGTAATCAATGCACATTCGTACCTTCCCGTCCTTCTTAGGGACCGACACAGTATTAGCTACCCATTCGGAGTACTTGACCTCTTGTAAGAATCCTGCATCGAACTGCTTCTTAACCTCATCTTTTATTTTTAGAACAATGTCTGGCCGCATTCTCCGCAACTTCTGTTGGACTGGTTTGTAATCTTGTCTTATCGGAAGATGATGTACTACAATGTCGGTACTCAATCCGAGCATATCCTGATATGACCATGCGAAGATATCCTTGAACTCTCGAAGTAACTCAACAGACCATGCCTTGTGTCCTCGGTAATCAGTGTTCCAATTTTCAACTCCTTCCCTTCCTCTAGGGCTACATTTTCTATTGCCTCTTTTTCATGCGACATAATTCTTTTTCCTCCTATTTTACCATTCTTAACAGATCAAGAGACACATCACAATCTTGAACATCTTCAAAATCCTGAGATTCCTCTAAACACATGTATTGCTCGCAAGAGAAATCAGGAGTTGCAGTATCAGTGTTCATATCATTGATATCTAGGGACCTGTGGGGGTATGAAAGAATATACAAAGAATGAATGAATCTAAGAATGATTGTTTATGTGCTGCGAATGAAAGAATGAGAATTGCAAAAGTTTAACGAAATATTGATTGATAAAAAGAAACCATATTCGTCCAAATTGATAATAAAGTTATGTTTTATTAAAATAATAATAGATGATCATAAACCTTTTTCACAAACGTAATCTTACTACTCCTAGGCCCTAGAGTAACAGGCATGTTTCAAGAATTACTCTGAAAAATTCCTAAAGACTACAGGAAGGTCCTCAGCAGTCCAATTGTTCAGAGAGCTCTCCGGTTCGTAAGGGCGAACGCCCTCAAGGCTTCCTTGCTCCAATCCCTCATTGTGTACAACATTAATCTGATGACTTTCTTCTACCAGTAACCCTCCTGACTTAAAGGATTTGGATATAGGTGAGAATGTCATCGGTTCCCACTCCTCTTCTCCTCCGTTCAAACGCGTCTTTCTTCTCGCTTGGCGCTTCTCAATCTCTTACCTCCGGTGCTTATGGTCTAGCTTGAAGCCCAAACCAAAGTGATCTTTCTTCTCAATTAGTTTTGGGATTTGAACCCCTCCTTGCAACTGTCTTCCTAGTTCTTTTCCTGGGAATGCTCCCTTCCCCATCATCATTTGTAGGGCCATCCTTGTGGCTCTAGACATTTTGGGTACCGGCACCTCACTTCCTTCCAAAATAAAGGTTGCATTGATGATTTCTAAAGAGTGGAAAGAACACTCAATAGCCTCTTCATTTGCCTCGACATAAGGGGCCTTGCTAGTGACTACTGCGATAATGTCCTCCTCCGCATTGACGGTTATTAACCGTCCATCTGTCACTAACTTCAATTTTTGGTGCAATGAGGAGGGCACCGCTCCTGCCGAGTGTATCCATGGTCTCCCCAATAAACAATTATAGGAGGGCTTGATATCCATCACCAAGAAATCAATTTCATATGTATTTGGCCTAATTTCCAAAGGGATGTCAATTCATCCCATCACTTTCCTTTCGGTTCCATCGAAGGCTCTTACCACATTGTGACATGTTTTCATATGCGAACTGTCAATGGGTAATCTGTTCAATGTGGATAATGGAAGGACGTTCAAAGCCGACCCATTATCAACGAGTACACTTGGAAGCGTGTATCCCTTGCACCAGGTAGTGATGTGCAAGGCCTTGGATGACCCTATGCCCCAAGGTGGAATTTCATCATCATTGAAGTAGATGAAATTGTCAGCACTGATGTTATTCACCAACCGGTCCAACTTGTTAATGGATATGTCATGGGTGACATATGTTTCGTTAAGTACCTTCAACAATGCATCCCGATGCACCTCAGAACTCAAAAGTAGGGCTAATACTGATATACGCGCTGGCTGCCCATACAACTATTCGACCACACTATACTCGCTATGCTTAAGGAATTTTAGAAACTCCTTAGCCTCCTTCTCCTTTACCGGCTCCTTGACAGGCACTTCAACCTCTTTTTTCTTCTCATCCTTTATTTTTGTGGGCTCCACTCTGATGCCTCCCACATCATAACGCTTCCTACTTCGTATATGGGAACCTTCATTTTGCACGCCCCTAGACGCACTGGCTATACTCTCCCCCTCAGGTACTGTTACATTGCAGTCATAGCTCCATGGCACCCTCTTGTCATCTTTGTAAGGGAAAGGAGTGGGTTTATGGATGACGACCTTGGGCCCGGTTTGCGCCCCCACTTCATTATTTCCCGGCAAGGAAATAATAATTCTTGGTCGGCTGGTTCCTTGTTGTTCATTTTGCAGCACACATATTTGTCTTTTGCAAGAACTACCCTAAAAAATCTATAGCTCTTTGTTAACCATAAAGCCTTGTACTATGGCCTTGAACTCTTCACAATTTTGGATCATATGACCCACCTCTTCATGAAATTCACAACAGTTCCCCATTCTTTCTCTGCCTTTTCCAGAGGTCAACATACCTCTCTTCACCATCTCCTCCCATATTACTTTCATGGGTGTCTTCACCTTAGCAACATCTTCCTTGATTCTTCCTTCCTTGGTTTCATCAATGGCATTCACTCCTTGATTGCCATGATCTGGTAACAGATTTTCAGCATTAGGAGTATTATCAAATTTCACAAACCCCATCTTGATAAGCCTCTCTGCGGCCTTCTTAAATCTGGTGCAGTTTTCAATCGAATGCCCCGGTATTCCCGCATGATATTCACATTTAACATTTACATCATACCATTTGGGGTACGGTGGATGTAGCGGTTTCAAGTGAAATGGAGCAATAGCATGTGCATCGTATAAGCTTTGATAAAGCTCATGATACGTCACAGGGATAGGCGTGAATTGCATCCTTTCCGAATTCTGTCTTGTGCCCGATTCCTGTCTTTGAGTACTTTGTTGCTCAACCGCAGCTGCTTTGGGTTGACCAACTGTGATTGCCCTCGAGTTGAGACTATTCATGTTATTCACCTCGTTGTCCTTTCTCCTTGGGGCCGATCTTTTAGCCGTTTCCCCCTCAATTTTATCGCCTCTTATAGCGTTCTCAATCATCTCTCCTGCCATAACTATATCCGCGAAACTTTTTGTGGTGCTTCCAATCATATGAGTGATGAACGGCGCCTTCAAAGTGTTGATAAACAACATGGTGGTCTCCTTTTCTAACAGTGGTGGTTGTACTTGCATTGCCACCTCCCTCCATCATTGTGCGTATTGCCTAAAACTTTCATTAGGTTTTTTCTCCATGTTTTGAAGCGTGATCCTGTCCGGCGTCATATTAGTCACATGGTTGTACTGTTGCATGAAGGCTTGTGCAAGATCCCTCCATGAACCGATTCTTGCACGGCTCAACTGATTGTACCACCTAGCCGCTGCTCCTATTAAGCTGTCTTGAAAACAATGGATCAATAGTTGATCATTGTTCCCATACCCAACCATTCTCCTACAAAACATTGTTATGTGTGCCTCTGGGCAAGTAGTCCCGTTGTACTTTTCAAACTCCGGCATCTTAAATTTGTGAGGAAGCACCAAGTCTGGGACCAAACTTAAGTCTTTGGCATCAATCCCATGATGATTGCCAATGCCTTCCAAAACCCTAAACTTCTCCTCCAACCACTTGCAACGATCCTCCAACTATTTTGAAGATTCGATTTCCATTCATTCTTTCTCCATCATATCCAGATCAGGAGTGATAGGGTTGATCAGGCTATCGCCCAAATTATTTCCCGACCCAGATGGGAAATTCACGGGGATTCCAGCATCAACCAGCTTATGCTGAGGCCTCACAGTGACAGATGGCCTTCTAGGAGGTGCCTCGGTTTGTAGTGGCACATGAGGCGGAGTTAGACCCGGAGGATGATCCTTACCCTCCTCACCAGTGATAGCCATGGGGGCCTTCCCTTTATCAGTGACCCTTAGAAGCTGAGCCATTTCAACCATCATATTCCTCTGTGCCTCTAGCATTTTCTCCCTCATGTCATTCTGCATCTTGGCCAACCGCTCTTGTAATTGGTCCTGCATATCCTTTTGCAATTGTTCGAACCTTTGATCCATACTCTTAGTTTTAGTGCGAGTGCCATAAGGATGTGTGATTTCCAGATTTTCTTTTCTACCTTTAGAAGTAAACTTTAACTAATTAGGGTCTTTCTATAACTTTGAATGCATATGATGTGATGCAATGCAAATGCATGAATGCAAAAAAGGCATCGATCTCGATTCAATCTCATTTAGAAAACTTTATTTAGAAAAAGAATATCTTTACACATAAATGGATTACATATACGCCTTTTCCCTAATGCCCAAAGTTCTAACTTCATCTAATAAAAGGGCTAACTCTCGACCTTTATTAGATGCTGACTCATACATCATACTCAACGCATCAGCTCGTACTGCTAAGTCTCGAACATATTCAGCAATCTCTCGGATCTGGGCTACAGCCTCCCCAATAACGTAATCCCTATCTCTGACTTGACCTTTAACTTGACGGAGCTCTCTTTTTAGACAATCTTCTTGCACCTCGAGCTGTTCAATCCGAAGTTCACCATCATGCAATGCCACTTCCAAATCTTCAACCTTACTTTTTAGCTCCTTTAACTCGACCGTAGGATCATGGTTTCGATGCCAATGAAGGGATCTTCCAAGCTCAGTTACCTTAGTCTTCAACCCTTTATTCTCTTTCTCTAATGCCAAATTCTGCGACCGCATCTCTTGAAACTTCCTCTCCCAATACTCGGCTCTAGCTTTTTCCTCTTGAACTTCTTTCTGCCACCCCACTCGCTTTAAAGATACTTGTGCCTTCTTATACTCCTCTTTTAAATCATCTCGGTCTTCCTCAACCTTCCTCTTTTCCTTCCTAACCTTTTCAACCTCCTTCTTTTGTAGGTCAACATCTAGACTCAGGTACATCTTCTCCTCCTCAAGCTTTTCTATCTTCTTTTCGAGTTCCAGATTCTTTCTCTTAAATTCTTGCTTCATGGTATCAAGCTCCGAGGGTATCACTTGTAAATATTCCTCCATTGGTCTAACTTCTTCCATTTTTGTCGTAGGAACATTATCGTTAATCCTTCTACTCCTCCACTCGACATATTCTGGTGTCGTAGTAGGTTTAATGGCCACTCCCTTCAACCGACAAGTCTTGTTCCAAGCACTAGAAACCTCGCTAACCTTCCTCTTGTAATCGGCTCCTCTATATACAAACTCACTGTGAGCCAACCCATGAGTCGCTGGTACGAACTGTCTCAATCCATGCTGCCTCAGCACGAGCAAAGGGGCATAACCAATGGCACCCCAAATTCCCAACAAGGGAACCCAATCAAAGCTGTCGCATCGATAAAGTATCTCACCAGGAACCATCCATGGAGCTCTCCACTCAACATCCTCCGACTGAAGATTCCGAAGTAATGCTATCCAATTCTCTTCCGGCACATCCACTTTCCTAGATAAGGCTACTATATCTTTCAACGGGGAGTAGTTCTCAAAGAAAACCTGACAAACAATCCCATCAATCAATCGGAAGTGACTATAGAACCAAGCCAAAAGTAACTGAGCAGACCCTATAAACCTGCTTGCACCAGCCCTCCTACATGCACCTAAGGACCTGAATGTCTCCGCCAAAATCGTAGGGACGGAAGTGACCTTTTTGCTGAGTCGATGAAAAAGATCCGTGGTTGCCTCATCCACATATCCCAAAGCCCTAGGGGAAACCATCAGTCCATACAAACTTAAGGCCAAAATGTCTACCTTCTTCGTCTTATCGGGGTGTGTCAAAATTAGATCTTTCAAAGCGTCCCACGAAATGCACTTGCACTCACCCTTCTCTTTGATTCTGGCTGTGATCCACTGCTCGCTCATCCCCGTAATGGTCATTAATTTCTTCCAAAAGGTAGGGCCAAAAGTAGCTCGAGAATAGATTCTATCACTCTGAAACCTGGGACAACGAAGTAAGGCAGTGTACTCCTCCACGGTAGGTACCAAGTCTACCTCCCCAAAAGTGAAACAACTATACGTCGAGTTCCAAAACTGAGTAAGGGCTCGAAAAAAGTGCTCATCTATCTGAATATCGAGCAAGTAAGGTAAATCTTCGTAATTATCGTAGAATAACTGCTTGGTCTCATTGCCCTACTGATCCCAAATTTCCTTAAGCTCTGGGAGATTATTCTGTGTGACACTAATACGAGTATAATCTGACAGCTCCGACACATATCCCATAGTTATACTGTCTCCCTTTTCTAGCTGAGTTTGCTCTGACCATCTATGAACATCGGCGTTGCCCTCCACTCTATCAAGAAGTCTGTTCTCCATAATAAAACTTCCTAACTTAGAAACTGACCACGAATCGATACCATTTGTAAATGCAAAATGACATGCAAACAAAAGAAAAGAAATAGTCAGTATCACATGATATCAATAAATCTCAACGATAATTTATAAGGGTAATATCTAAAGTATAGCTCTAACCAAGTTGGGCTCTTACGGTTTTTCTATATGAGGTTGGTTCTAAAGCTTGAGGTACCCGAACCAGCAGATTCCTCGATTCTCACCCATTATAGGCTCATTTGAAACGAGTTCAGTTCAGGGGAATACATTTCTTTATGGCTACACGAAGATGAAAATCTCACGAAACCATAGGTATGGATGTATCCCGAAAGTGATCCACCATCCTACACGGAGGTGAAAAACTCACAAAGGCGTAGTTTCTCACTCCCACTTAAGGGTGTGACCACAAGGGTCATACAAATGCAATGCGTATCAGAATATAGCAACACATGCAATAATACAAACACGTGTAATGCAAAGAGGATTAAATTTTAAAATTTTTAATTTTCGACATTAAGACAAGAGATAATCAATTACACGGCTTGACTCTCTTATTAGTCCCCAGTGGAGTCGCAAAGCTGTCGAAACCATTTTTAAATCGAGTTTTGGAAAATGGGAATCGACTTTAAGAAAAACAAAAACGGGAGTCGCTACCAATCTTTTTAGGTGTGATTGGATCACCTTATAAAATGTTTTGTTTTAAAACATTAATTTTGGTCTACGAAAGTCGAGAAAATGGATTCGGGAGTCAGTTACGTACGAGGAAGGGTTAGCACCCTCGTAACGCCCAAAATTGGTACCTAATTGATTATCAAGTGTCTTTAATATCGGAAATTTAAAAAAAATTTTAAGATGCAATCCTCTTTAGAATATTTTAATTTTGAAAATTAGGGCTCACTTGTATCAAATGAATCAAAATATTACATCCAATAAGTTGGGAAGCAATATTTTTAAGACATTCGAAACTAAGCTAGCCCTTTTTGAAAATCCCTATCTCAAAACGACAAAACACCATATCCAGTAAGTTAGGACACAACGCTTTGAAATTCCGAGATAGTTGCTCGTATTTTGGAAACCTTAAAAACTTAGAAGGGTGCTTGACTATTCGAACTCAACGAGAAAAGTTGCAACCTAGTAAGTTTGGGCACTACCTTTCTTGAAGTTTCCAAACATCTAAACATTGCCTTACTTTTAAAAAATTTTCTTTTGAATTAAGTGAAATATATCTTTTGGTTTTAAAAAAATAATGATGTGTTTTGTATATCACAAGGAATTAAATAAATCTAGTTACAATATACATGTTTTATCATTTCATGCAACTATAGTATAGAAAATAGTAATAATGGCATAAATTACACAATATACATTATCATTTTATGCATGGCCATATATGACACATATATACATGCATTATTGTTACATGCAACATACGCAAAAATGACAAGATAAATCAACACAAATTAAACATACATAATGATATTTCATGCAAATATAATAATATAAAATGTTCAATTAAAGATAAAACAAATGATATAAAATTTAATTTATTAAGCAACGAAAGAAAACCAAAAACTAAGCAAATTAAAATGTATAAAATATAAGTTGAATGAAAATAAGCTATTTAGAAATATACTAAATAATATAAGGATAATAAAAGAACTCCTTTTTTTTTTTTAAATGATATATACATATATAGATTATACTATGAAATATAATAACTTAATATGTAAGAAAAATAATATACTAAATATTACTATTATACTTAAAATAATTTAAGAATATACATAATTAATAAATAATAAAATAGTGTATATTTTATAATAAAATAAAGATAATGAAAAGAAATATGATAAAATATATAGTGTATAATATAATTTATAACCAAAATATATAATAATATAAACCATATAATAAGTAATATAAAAAATACATATAATAAATTGTAATATGTAAATATAATGAAGGATAATATATATACTATCATCTAAAAATTAAAATTTACACAATTAATAATAATACATAATTTTTTTAAAAATAATATATGTGAAATATATAAATAAATATAAATTATAAGTAAAGATTATATATAATAAAAAATATATAAAAATAATATATTCCTTTATAATTAATATTTATAGATATAAAGTATGTAATAGATAAAAAAATATTTAAAAGGACTATAACGAAATAAAATTAAAGTTTTAGGGCTAGTTTAAATTAAAAAAAATTAGCCTTCTGGAATGCGTGTTAAAACCGAGGGACTCATTAGGCAAATTGCCCTAATCCCAAAACGACACCGTTTCCCCAGAATAAAGTTTAATAGCCATTGGGACTAAATTAAAACAACTATATAATATTAGGGCCGAATTAAAAAATAAAATGAAATGAAATTATAAAATTTAATAAACCAAAAGGATCAATTGGGCAATTATCCCAATTTCCAAAAACACGCGGATCCTCCCCGGGTCATGGGTCAACACGCGGATCCTCGGCATTGATACGACGCCGTTTTGTGCTTGTTGAATTAAACCAAAACGGCATCGTTTTGTTAGGGCTATATAAGCCAAATTTTTAGCTCAAAATTCATTTGAGACCTGAGTTTTAAAAAAAAACTTAAGAATTCTCTCTAAAATGAGAGGGGAGAGAAGGGTCCAGGCTCCAATCTCCGTCGATCCGTTCCTCGGTCATCGGCCTCATGTGCCCACGCGCCGTCGCCGACTCCGCCCCGTACGGTGGTCAGAAAACCCAAAAGTTTTGATTTTCGACGCGATTTCAAAGGTAAGCTTGTCTTTTATTTATTTTAATGGTATTTGCATGTATTTAGGAAAAATGAAAAGGTAAAGGTATATCACCTTTTGAGAGATCAGTTGAACTGCTCTTATGAATATCTATGTATTTTTATTACGAGTAAAAATCCCCTCCTTTTTTTTTTTTTTTTTACAGATTTGTGAAGAGGCTTTTATAGCCTTCTATGAATCATTTACATTTAGAAAGAAATCTTTGATTTCTTTTCTCCTATCTATTTTCCTTTTCTGCTGTGTTTTCTTTCTTCTTCTTTTTTTGCAGGTGACCGAAGAGAATCAAAGACTGACATTGATTCAGCCGTAAATCACGGTGAAGCCAGGGTCACGGCGTTGATTCGGGGCGAGAATGTTAGGGTGAGACGAACAGACACGAGTCGAAAGGGCGTGACTCTTGGACTGATTGTGGCGAAGCTTCTGGAACGGCTCTTACGGCACTGAAGTTCCAAGGAAACCCTAGAGTTTCCTGCTGGTTCTTTAAGTTACTGGGCCTTTTGGGCCCGAGTGACTTGAGTCTCAATAGGCCACTGTTTGTTGGGTCTGGGTAGACTTAAGATTGTTGTAAACGGGCATAGGGTTTAGGCATTTGGGCTACTGGGTTATGTATTATTTTTTGTTTTGGGCTCTGTATATGGACTGTTTAAATAAATAAACATTTATTTATTTATTTTATTTGGTTTAAGGCCCTGGCAAATTTGGGCTATTACATCTATGTCTGTGTGTTTTTACATGCTATGAGAACCTTGAGTAAAATGTATACATGTGTCCAGGGTTAGGTTAAATATATAATAGATATAGGCCTCTAAAGTTTGTTAAATAATAAAATTTGTGTGTATTGTTATATATTATATATAGGTTTGTGGCTTTTACTTTATGTAATATATATACATTGATGTAAAGGGAATTGTTATATATAATTAATACATACGCAAAGGTTATTATAAATAATATATGTACATAACTTTGCATTAAAAGGGCTTTGTATTATATGTATGCATGCATGGGTTTTAATATAAAAAATATATATACATACCTTTGCATTAAAAATTTTTGTTCTATCTATTATATATAAATGTATATATATGCGGTGTGCGTACTCTAAGTCTACTATGCTGTTGTTTTATGCTTAATGTTCTGTATATGCAAGCTTAATGCTTTGCAAGCTATTCTATGACGTGTTGTGTTACTATGAGATCTATTACAAATTTTGAGCCTGTAACACCCCAAACCCGTATTTGTCGCCAGAACAGAGTTATGGAGTATTATCGGAGTTCACAGATTCATTACAGATAAAATCGAATAGAAATACTAATCATATATTAAAACATTCACATTGTCCCTTAAATGGACCCTCGAGGACCAATATGAACAGTAGAATCAAATCGGGACTAAATCGAAAACTCTTAAAATTTTTCTCAAAATTTCCCTTTATGAACAGTACCCATACGCCCATGTAGTCTAGGGACATGCCCGTGTGACCAGGCAGTGTGGCTCACGCGGTCATATGACATGCCCATGTCTAGGCCATGTGGTCACACATGTCCGTGTCCCTTACCAGTATAACTCTCTGACTTGCAAGGCATGAACAAATTAGGGTCACACGGCCAAGTCATACGCCCATGTGGCGAATTTTATTTGTGAAAATTAAGTGCAGTATTCACACGACCGTGTAATACGCCCGTGTTCAATGCTGTGTCAACCACACGATTGAGACACAAGCCCGTGTGCTCAATTCTGAGCATTTTGTTTCTATAATTCTAGATGCAGGGGACACACGACCTATCCACACACCCATGGGGCAAGCCGTGTGTCATACACGATCTAGACACACACCCGTGTGGACATAATAAAGTCATTTCCTAGCTTCATTTTCTCACCCAATTTGCCATATACTCACACCAATTCTTGCATACATATATCTAACCATTCAAACATCACAATTAATCCAAGTTTCAACATTTAACATGACATATTATCTCATGCAATTTGTGTCTAAAATTTGACATAATGAGCATGTATGTTACTCACAATCCAAGTCATCCATTATAACCATGCACATTTAACCCTCTAACATGTTATGGCATCACATGTAATCAAAGCTTTTAACCCACTCATTTAGACACATACATGATTTCTATAGCATAACATCATACATAACAACCATAATCCACCACTAGCCATTCCAATAGCTAGGTTACAAAATATCACTCACTAACCATTATTTGGCCAATTAAGCTTATATATGCCTTTATACCAAAATGAAATTTCTAACTATACCAAAAGAGATCGTGGATAGTGTGATAACACTCCGTCCAACCTCCAACCTTCGCGAGCTTACGAGTACTATAAAATAGGGAAAAATAATTGGAGTAAGCATTTAGGCCTTGAATCCATCAAACTGGTTGAATCAAAAAATGATGGTTTAACCCAATAGCCTATATACTAAACGACCCATCATTGCAACGAATTAGTGACTCCTCCTTCGGCTTATGTACTAACCGTGGCATAAGCTAGTGGGTACGATAGTTTAACATAACTATCAATCAAACAAGCCCTTCTAAAAAAACCATCGTATAACAGAAGAAAATCCTCCCTAGATTAAACTCAAACATTATGAAACTCCAAATTAAGGCCTCGTTGGCCTTACAATAAGGACCAAACCCTCATTGGTGCTATCATAGTTATGTTTCAGGGAAAACATCATACTCTTAGGATTAACCTGAGTTGGAAGTCGGCGAGTTGATAAGATAACTACTGGCTTCATGTTGTTTTTCTCTATATTTGGTATAAGTCCAACATTGATACGCTCGATCTTTTTATATATATTTGAACAATCATACTTATATTCATATATGAATATATTTTGAAAAGAAATAAAAATTTAGGTAATATAAAGGGTTAAATTACTTTTTGAGATCTAAACTTGACAAAATTTCCCATATTGTGGAACCCTAACCTTAAATTTGACAATTGATTCTACTTTGGGGCTTGGATTTTTTATCTAAATTGAACCTTGAATTTTGTAGTTGTTCTCACAATGGGGTTTGAAAATTTTTTGGTTCAAGTTAGTCCTTAAAAACCCTAGAGTTTAGGCCCCAATATGGGAACAATTATCAAGTTTGAGGACTAACTTGGACAAAAAAAAGTTCACGCCCCAAAGTGGGAACGATTACCTAATTCAAGTATCAATGGGAGAACAATTTACTAAGCTCAAAACCTAAATTTGGTGAAAAAAGTTCAGACTCCAATGTAAAAAAGTTACTAAATTAGATCCAAATAGTGATCTAATCTTAACATATATGATATTTTGTGTAGGAAAATTTGGAGCAGTGCTTGCATCCATACCTTTCCCCATATTTGCAACACATTATTTTATACTTTTCGGCCTTGTAGGTATGTATTAATTTTAGCCATACCTACCCATTTTTATCCCAACCTTAGATTGTCACATCCTAGAAACTGGACCAATGGTATTGACATTAAATTATAGATTAAAAATAGAGTAAATAGAAATCACGTTAGTAATTAGGACTAAATAGGAATAATAGCATAGTAGAGAACTTAAATATGTAAATTAGGACTAATGGTTAGTGGGGGATTTATTAAAGCAAGGGTAGAATTAGGAGGGATCTATAGGATAAATAAACCAAGTTTATAAATGAATTTGGCTATATAAGCTATCACTGCTCATTTGCTTTTCATATTTTAATTTCCTTTTTTATTATTTTATTTTTTTTTACACTTTCTTTATTTCAAAAGTTGTTGCATTTGGTAGTTAATTTCCCCTTCAAAATTTTACTGCGCATTACATTTCTATGCAACCAAGCACCATTTTCTTTTTTAAATTCTCAAGTAAAACAATAACTTTTTCTTCTTAAACTTTGGTTTGGTTATTGAGCGGACCACTCGAAAGTCACGAAGGATAGCAAGACCAAAGTTAAACAATCTATTTTCATATCAAATATGCATGAAATGCTTTTGACAAAAGTATCAACGATTTAGTTAGAAAATATAAATAATCTTTGTTTTTTTATGATTTGGCTTCATGAAAATGGTGGATTGAAGCTGGCGAAGCTATGAAATGTTGTTTAAAATGGTTTTGATCTTGAGGAAGACGATGAACAGTGACTGATTCTTAAAGGAAAGAGTTAGGTGAGATTAACATTTAATTAACAGTCTAGATCTACAAATATATGTTCGTTAGGAGGGTTAAAAGTTAGGAAATGGGGTAAGTATTAGAATAATAAAAATATGCAAGAGATAACGTAAGTAGTGGATTGTTGTTGAATACAGAATGAATTAAATTGTCTTAGACAATATGTAATGTGTATTTTTTCATTCGAAGCTGAAAATACCGGAGGACCATCGACTAGCAGAGACAAAGGGAAGGAAAAGGTCACATAATCGACAATGTGGTGAACAAGGTGAGTACACTATATACTGCATTTGAAAACGAGGTCGCACTCTACTGAAAGCAAGTAAGACGGGCGAACCCTATCTTCATGTCGTGAATTGAACATGTGCATGTGCGAACCTCTTCCATGCATTGAGCAAACCTCATCTATGCGTTGTGCGAACTCTTAGCATGAATCTATGTCTGTGTGTTTTTACATGCTATGCGAACCTTGAGTAAAATGTATACATGCGTCTAGGGTTAGGTTAAATATATGATATATATAGGCCTCTAAATTTTGTTATATAATATAATTTGTGTGTACTGTTATATATTATATATAGGTTTGTGGCTTTTAATTTATGTAGTATATATACATTGATGTAAAAGGGAATTTTTATATATAATGAATGCTTGCGCAAAGGTTATTATAAATATTATATGTACATAACTTTGCATTAAAAGGGTTTTGTATTATATTTATGCATGCATGGGTTTTAATATAAAAAATATATTTACATACCTTTGCATTAAATTTTTTTGTTCTATCTATTATATATAAATGTATATATATACGGTGTGTGAACCCTAAATCTTCTATGCTATTGTTTTATGCTTAATTTTTTGTTTTGCAAGCTATTCTACGATGTGTTGTGGTACTGTGAGCTCTATTAAAAATTATGAGCCTAAAATGACGTGATATGTAAATGTGTATTACTACGGTATGTTGGCATTGTGAATTTTTGGAACCATTAGCTATAGTTGGCTTGCCATAGGATCGTGAATGCTCACCTATGTAATGTGATAGGGCATTATGGCCCAATGATTTGATGGAGAAATAAGGGAATGTCGAGTAATGCTTCATTCACCGGGGATCTTAAAGGTGTGTTTTTCGGAGAGTGTGAGTATTCGTGCTACACTTATATGGCGATTTGAGTGACTCTATGAGTCTTAGGGTGTGTTTTAGGAGAACCGTTTATCTAATAAGTATATTATTTAATTATGTTTCATTTTCACGAATTGCTAATATATAACTAAACTAAATGGGGTTGATTATATGTGAATTAGTGACATGCGAACCGATTGTATGCAAACCACCTACGTGTAGAACTGTTTATGTGCGAACTGTTTTATGCGATCTGTCTATAAGTGAGTTATTTAGTTTGTGAATTATTGATGAGTTTTCTTGTGTTGTGTACATATGTATTCACTGAGCTTTCGCAAGCTAATCTCTTTTAGCAGTGGAAAAGTGATAATAGTATGTATTTTTAATAAAAATTGGTGGTTTATACTTAACTATATAGTGGCATCCTTAAATTCTATTTACGTGTCATGCAATATAAAAAAACAAAACCTAAAGCCTAAATTCCATGCCATGGTTCAAAAAAAATATATATTCAAATTTTGAATAATTAAATAAATTGAATAATAAGCCTAAATAATTCAATAAGTATAAACTGAGCCGAGACCCTCCGGATGTCGCGTCCACGTTTTAACTTGGTGGGTCATCTATAAGGAAGGAAATAAATGGGGGATTGAGCTATGACGCTTAGTTTGAGTCACTTCATAAGAAAATCTGAGCAAACAGTCGTTAAAACATAGTAAATAATAACATATAGAATAATCGCATTCAACTAACAATTCCAAGTATCGATTTTACAAATTAACCATCAATAATACCACACATTTCATATTAGCAATTTCAAAATATCACTATCACATTTTACTCATCCATATATATATGTATTTAAGTCATCTCAGACATTCTAGTTGAATATGTGCATGCTTTCATAAATTTCATACATTTTCGGTTTTAACATAAAAGATCCTACCCCACTGCTACGCACGACAATTGGAGTTCCCCAATACTACAACCACCAACACACTGGATTGTGGATTAACCACCAATGGTTTGCAAAATAACTACCAATGGCTGTGGACACAAAGCAAAAACACAGCAGATGGAATCTGCCATGGCTATGGGTAGATAGCAAAATGATATAGGTAAAATCTGCCAATGGCCATGGATGCACAACATGTTTGCAAGTAATAGTTTCCAAAGGGTTGTGGATGCACAACAAAAACGTTGCAGGTGGAATTTTTCTATGGCTGTGAGTACATAGCAAAATAAATACAGATAAACTGTCAATACTTCCTCTATTCATTACATCCCACCCCAAGCAATGCAATATGGCATACTCTAATAATCAATACAATATCATTTAATATGCTTTTAGCAGAACAATACAGTAGCAAACAATATGCTTATAAAGATTCGATTTAGTAGTAATTAATATGCTTGTGACAGATCAATTCGGTAGCAAAAATTATGATATTTATGTGTTTGATTTAAAGATGACATACGTCATACTATACATACAATCACAAACTCCGAAACAATAAACATATGTATTGTTCACAATTCATGCAAATATATATAGATATCATATTAAATCAGTCCATCAAATCATTGATTCTAACATATTTCATACTATTAGAGGCTCAATTAAATAAACTAAAGTACTAAAAATATTTCAGAAATAATTCAAGGACTAAATTGATAAAATCTTAAAATTTTTGGGAAAAATAGTAGAATCTGAGAAACAAGGGACACATGGTCATGTGGAAAGCCCTGGACCATGTGGATAGGCTATGTGACAGACTGTGGTTGTGTGGTATTTGAAAATTCAACCATAGGGGAGATAGAACAATGTGAAAGGCCGTGTGGAAGGTCCTAAGCCGTGTGAGAATTGAAATAACAAAGGGGACATGGCCATGTGGTCCACACATATAGCCCACACGCCAGTTAGGGTTTGAAAAGAAAGGGGATAGAAATAGGGAAAGGGAAAAACAATTCCAATTAGGGTTTGAAAAGAAATGAAAAAAACTATTTCTAATTAAGAAAGATTGAACTAAATAGCTAGGTTTTTCGAACCTTAAAGAGTCCGCATGGTAATTTACCCATGCTACCGAAATTAAATGAAAAATGAAGATTTGCGTGACTTGAACTTAGGAATATAAGGGGGAAACGCAAAGGCTTAACCATTGGGCTTCTACCCATACTTGTTAAGTTTTTGCTCCAATTAATATTTATTTTATAGTGGCTTTCATCCTAGTTTGCTAAAAATAAAAAGAAAAGAAATGAGAGAGGACTGGATAGAATCGAGGATCTCTAGGGAGTGCATTAACTACATAACCACCAAGACTAAGTCAATTCTTGCTTATTTATTTCATCCAACCCTATATATTTTGGGGTGTTATAGTCCTAAAATTTTACTTGGTTCGAATAGATGAGGATATTATTGACGAAATACATCTTTCGATTCTCATGTGGTGTCCTTCGTGTTATGGTTCAACCACAGTACTTTCTCAAGAAAGATTCATTTCCTTCCTAGAATCTTTACATCATGATCTAGAATTTGCACAGTTTCCTTCTCAAATGAAAAATTTGGGTATACCTCATTCTCAATGATTGGAGTAATGTGGGAAGGGTCAGATCTGTATTGTCTCATCATGGAAACGTGGAAGACGTCATGAATTTGATCCAGCTCTGGAGGTAATTCTAAATGATACATAATTGAACTGACTCTTTTAAGGATTTTATAAGTGTTGAAACCATTTTTTAAAGGAATGTTCGAAAAACGGGGATAGACTTTTGAAAAACGAAAACGGAAGTCGCCACCAACCTTTTTTAGGTGTGATTGGATCACCTTATAAAACGTTTTGGTCTACGAAAATTAAGAAAATAGGTCCGAGAGTCGGTTACGTACAAGGAAGGATTAGCACCCTCGCAACGCCCAAAATTGGTACCAAATTGAATAGTTTTCTGTCTTAATGTCAAAAATTTGAAAGGATTTAAAAATAGGATCCCTTTTTTAAGACCGAAATTATTTAAGTTGAAAAATCGAGATTCCTTAGCTCCGAAAGAATACAAACATCACATCTAGCATGATAGGACACGATATTCTTAAACTCTCATAACTGAAATCATCTCGTGATTTACAAAATCTATTTAGAAGGATACTTTAGGCATTTAGACAAACGGGAAATCGCAACTCAAAGATGTTAGGGCACTATTTCCCGAATTCCTAAATACAAAAAACACTGCCTCATTTTAGAAAAACTTTTGGATAAAATATGATAATTAAATGAAATATAATTTTTTAAAATAATGATTTGAGTAAAATTTAAAAAATAATTTACTAAGAGTAATACTAAAAAAAATTATTAAAAAATGAAATAGTTTGATATGATACTAAAATTATTAAAAAATTAAAATATATATAAAAAAATCAGGGAAACATGGATTAAATCAAAATAAAAAGTGTTGAAAAACGAAAATGAATAAAGAATAAAATAAGAACAAACCGTAGAAAATAAGAACGTAAGAGGGAGAGAAATTTGAGTGAAATCTCTCAAAAATTTTTATTGTTTCCCAAAACTCCAGTGTGTTTAGAGGCCTCTATTTATAGTTGAACCTCCTCAAATCCAACGGTACAGATCAATTACATCAACGGTTAAGATTAAAAGGTATCTACAAATTAAATCTCTAAGATTACAAAATCATATCTTCTAAGATTGCATATCATATCTAAGATTGCAATCATATCTAAGATTGTATCATATCTAAGATTGCATATCATATCTAAGATTGCATATCATTGAAGATTATATTTTCATATGAGTCAAGCTTGTAGATGGACCTTAAATCTTTTCAAGTAATGGGCCATTCCGATCGGGCCAAATTATATTTGTAATTCTGGACTGAAGTTGGACTTCGTTTTTTTTGGGGATTATTATTTTTGTTTTTGGACTTATTTCTGGGCCCGGGCAAAATTGAGTGTCTACAGCTGCCCCTCTTTGCTCATTGCTATGTAACAGGGGTAACGCCCCCACGCCCGAAACCGTCATCGGAGTCAAGCTTGAGGTGTTACTAATCTTATTTTACCTTTTTAAACAATTCTAACTACTTATATTAATTTTCGGAATAAACTGTTTTTCTGCGTCATGGTTGCTTAAAAAATTCATGTCTTGAGTTACGAAACTCGAAATCCAATTCCGTAAATTTTTCCTGAAAATAGACTCATATATCTATTTACTAACTTTTTTTCTAGAATTTTTGGCTGGGCCAATTAGTACAGTTTATTAGTTAAAGTCTCCCCTGTTTCAGGGTTCGACTGCTCTGATATCTGTATATTACAAATCAGATATCTCTCTGTACAGAATTTCAATGACTATGAGATTTGTTTCTCTTAAAACTAGACTCAATAAGGATTCTAACCATATAAAGTGAACCACCTAATTATTTTTATAAAATTTATGGTGAATTTATAAATTTGAAACAGGGGATCCAGAAATCGCTCTGGCCCTATTTCACTAAAACTCAGATATCTTATAAAATACAAAACCTTTACCTGCTTTACTTATTCCATATGAAAATAGAGACAATGGGCTTTAATTTCATATACTATTTACTATCAAACCATGTCTCTAAAATTTTTTGTGATTTTTCAAAATCACGTTATTTCTGATACTTGAATCCATTTTTAAGTTACTTTCACATTTTTCATAATTTTCATGTGATAGTTACTACTTAATCATACATATTATTAAACATGTATATCATCAGCCATTCTATTAGCTAATCACTAGCAAATATTTACACATCATTCATTGATCATATCATATCAAAAGAAACCAGGTTCCTATACATGCCATACACAAAACGAAACGTCTAACTATACCAATGTAATTTCTTCGATAGTGTGATCGGGTCTCCGACATTTCCTTCGATCGCTGAGTGGCTTGATAAAAACTATAAGAGAAAGAAAATAAGATAGTAAGCACTAGGCTTAGTAAGCTTACAAGCAAGTAAATTACAACATTCAACATAATGAATAAATATACATCAAGTCACCTAGCCTCATAAACTTTCTTTACTTCTCATTTTCTACCTTCTTCTTTACTCACTTACCTTCTTTCTTACCTGATCTTTCACTATTCATAAATATAATCTACCTTCCCTTTTTGCTGTTAATTCACTATGATTTAACATATACAATGACCCGTTGAACCACTCGGAATACTAAGGATACTAGGGTCGTTCCTGTCTATCAATATCCTGCCAATGCCATGTCTTCGACATGGACTTACATGAATTATTCCTATCTCCAATGCCATATTTATATATATATAATATGGGCTTACATGGCTCATTCCTGTCTCCAAAACCATATATATGATATGGACTTACATGGCTCATTTCTATCCTGTCCTGTCAACCCCAATATCCTAATATTCCTAAAGTTCAAACGAGCTTCCTAATGCTTTTTCTCTGCTACTTCGCCTTTAATTCGACTTTAAATATTCTAAAAAAATAAGTGTATAATTGCTGGAAATTAACAATAATAATGTAAAATATAAGAATATTGCATTTATTTACTGTAAACTTACCTCGATACAAAATGTGACTAAACTTTACAATTTAGTCCTTTACTTTTTCTTTTCCCCGATCTACTCCTAAATTCCGTTCTTCTTGATCTATAATAGCAAATTTAACTTATTTAATATTCACATTTATCAAAACAGTCCTTTACTCAAACTTTGGATAAATTACATTTTTACCCCTAAACTTTTGCATATTTACACTTTTACCCCAAATCTCGTAAATTAAACTTCAACCTATTTTCTTATGTTTTATGACATGCTGATCATTTTTCCCTTCTATGGCAGCATCAAATTCATACTCTAACATGCACTTATGACTATTAGGTATTTTACCGATTAAGCCCTTTTACTCGTTTTTACCCAAAACCGAGTAGCACAAGTTGTCTAACATAATCTAAGACCTCATATACTATCATAAAACATCAAAATAAACACTTTTCACCTATGGGTATTTTTCCAAATATGAACCCTAACTTAAATTATTGCTAGCATAAGCTTTATCGAGCTACCGGGATCTCAAAAACGTAAAAATCATTAAAAACGGGGCTTGGAATCACTTACTATGAAGCTTGAAAGTTGAAGAAACCCTAGCTATGGAGAGAGCAAAATTCGGCAGCAACTTATGGAGAAGATGATCATTTTTGTGTTATTTTTCCCATTTTATTTCATTTAATATCCAAATGACCAAAATGCCCCTCCTTACTAAACTTTTAAAAATTCCTTCCATGTCCTAATTTTGTCCATGAACTTAAAATTGGTTAAATTTCTATTTAAGACCTCCTAATTAATATTTCAAAGTAATTTCATACTAGAAACTTCTAGAATGCAAGTTTTGCAACTTATTCGATTTAGTCCCTAACTTCAAATTAAGCATTTTATGCATAGAATTTCATCACGAAATTTTCGCACAATCATGTAATCATATCATGAACCTTAAAATAATAATAAAATAAATTTTTCTACCTCAGATTTATGGTTTCGTAACCACTGTTCCGTTTAGGCCCTATTTCGGGATGTTACATTCTCCCCCCTTTAGGGATTTTCGTCCCCGAAAATCTTACCTGTGAAGAGATTTAGGTACTGTTTTCGCATAGCCTCTTCGAGTTCCCATGTAGCCTCGTCTACCCCATGTCTATTCCATAGTACTTTCACAAGTGCAATACTTTTGTTCCTTAATTGCTTTACCTCTCGAGCTAGAATCTTTACTGGTTCTTCATCGTAAGTCATGTCTGGCTGAATCTCAACCTCTGTCTGAGAAATCACATGTGATGGATCTGAACGATAACGACGTAGCATAGACACATGAAATACATTATGAATCTTCTCTAACTCAATTGGCAAAGCTAACCGATATGCTAATGGTCCGACTCTCTCAATCACTTCAAACGGTCCAATAAAACGTGGACTTAGTTTGCCTTTCTTGCCAAATCTAAGAACTTTCTTCCACGGGGATACTTTCAAAAAACTTTGTCACCAACTTGATATTCAATCTCTTTTCTCTTCAAATCCGCATACGACTTTTGTCTGGCTAAAGGCGCTTTCCAAGCAATCTCTGATGATTTTTACTTTCTCTTACATTTCCTTAACTAGATCAACCCAGAATCATCTCTTCTTCCTTAAGCTCATCCAATACAAAGGTGTGCGACATTTAGGTCCATACAAAGCTTCATAAGGTGCCATCTTCAAACTCGATCGATAACTATTATTATAGGCAAACTCTACTAATGGTAAATATTTTTCCCAATCGCCTTGAAATTCCAAAGACACACGATCTAAGCATAACTTTAAGTACCTGAATAACTCTCTCTGACTGACCGTCGGTTTGAGGATGGAAAGCTGTACTAAAACTCAACTTTGTGCCCAAAGCTTTCTGTAATTTCTTCCAAAATCGTGAAGTAAATCTTGGATCTCTGTCTGAAATGATCGATAATGGTACCCCGTGTAGTCTGACTATCTCTGAAATATACAACTCGGTCAACTTGTCAAGTGAATAATCCATACTGTTCGGGATAAAATGAGCCGACTTCGTTAATTTATCAATCACAACCCATACTGCATCTTTCTTTCTCGGTGTAAACGGCAATCTTGTCACAAAATCTATAGTAATTCGATCCCATTTCCACTCAGGGACTAGCACGGGCTGCAACAAACCTGAAGGTACCTGATGTTCAGCCTTTACCACCGCCGATGATCAAGCATCTAGAAACAAACTCAAATGTCCCTTTTCATTCCTACCCACCAATACATTTTCTTCAAATCATTATACATCTTTGTACTACCTGGATGAATAGACAAAGAACTACTATGTGCTTCCTATAAGATCTTTCGAATAAGCTCATCATTCTTCAGTACGCATACCCTGTCTCTGAACATCAAACAACCGTCAGAACTGATCTGAAAATCTGACTCTTTATCCGACTCACACTGATCTCTTTTGGCTAACAACTCACTATCATTTTTCTGAGCTTCACAAATTTCTTCAAGAAACAACGGTTTGGCTCTCAACTCAGCTAAGATAAAACCATCATCTGATAAGGCTAAACTAGTGTTCAAAGCTCTTAATGCAAACAAAGATTTCCTACTCAAAGCATCAGCAACAACATTTGCCTTACCTGGGTGATAATCGATCACTAGCTCATAATCTTTAATCAACTCTAACCATCTTCTTTGCCTCAAATTCAAATCTTTTTGAGTCATCAAATATTTCAAACTTTTGTGATCAGTAAATATGTGGCACTTCTCACCGCATAAATGATGTCTCCAAATTTTTAGCACAAAAAAAAATGGCAAATAGCTCTAAATCATGTGTCGATAGTTCTTCTCATGTGGCTTTAGCTGCCTAGAGGCATAAGCGATTACCTTCCTTTCCTCGCATAAGTACACAACCAAGTCCATCCATGGACGCATCATCAGAATCACAAATTCCTTACTGCTCTCGGTTGTACTAAAACAGAGCTTTAGTCAACAATGCTTTTAACTTATCAAAACTCATGACACTTCTCATTCCATTCAAACATGACATCC
This sequence comes from Gossypium longicalyx, assembly GCA_025698465.1. Taxonomy (NCBI): domain Eukaryota; kingdom Viridiplantae; phylum Streptophyta; class Magnoliopsida; order Malvales; family Malvaceae; genus Gossypium; species Gossypium longicalyx. The sequence continues at coordinate 56,629,343 of CM046996.1, forward strand.
TTTCGCAGCAATCTTGTCAGCGGGGTAGCTATCATAGAAAATCCCTCTACAAATCGTCTATAATATCCGACAAGACCAAGAAAACTTCTAACTTCTGATACATTTCTAGGAGGCTTCCAATCAACAATGGCTGAAATCTTGCTCGAATCAACCTTAATACCTTCACCTGAGACAATATGTCCAAGAAAACCAACTTCTCGTAACCAGAACTCACTTTTGCTGAACTTGGCATATAACTGATTATCTCTCAAAATCTGTAAAACTGTTCTTAAATGCGCTGCATGCTCAGTCTCATCATGAGAATAAATCAAAATATCATCAATGAACACAAATACAAACTTATCCAGGTACGGTTTGAAAAATCGGTTCATTAAGTCCATGAAAATGGCACGAGCATTAGTCAAGCCAAATGGCATCACAAGGAACTCATAATGACCATACCTAGTCCGGAAAGCAGTCTTCAGGACATCTGACTCTTTAACTCGCAACTGATAGTATCCGGATCTCAAATCTATCTTGGAAAACATAGTAGCTCCCTTCAATTGATCAAACAGATCATCAATTCTAGGCAATGGATACTTGTTCTTTACTGTTACCTTGTTAAGTTGCCGATAATCTATGCACAATCTCATCGATCTGTCTTTCTTTTTCACAAATAGCACTAGTGCACCCCATGGTGAACTACTGGGTCTTACAAAGCCTTTATCTGTTAATTCCTGCAACTGAGCTTTCAATTCTTTCAATTCCAATAGAGCCATTCTATAAGGAGCAATAGAAATGGGCATGGTACCTGGAATCAACTCAATACTAAACTCAACTTCTCTAACAGGAGGCAAACCTGGTAGTTCTTTCGGAAACACATCGGGAAACTCACATACCACAGGCACTGATTCAATTTTCAATTCTGGATCTTTAGTGTTCAACACAAAAGCAAGATAAGCTTCATACCCTTTTCTCAAACATTTCTGAGCAGACATAACAGAAATTATGGAAAATGAACTATCTGACTCTTCTGAATTAACCCGAATAATTTCACCATTTTCACATTTCAACTCAATGAATTTCTTCCCACAATTCACTATCACATCATGTGTAGTCAACCAATCCATACCAAGAATCACATCAAACTCATCAAATGGCAATAGCATGAGATCGGCCGAAAAAAAGAGCTCTCTAATCATCAAAGGACAATTTCTACATACTTTATCTACTAATACATGCTTGCCTAATGGATTCGATACTTTAATCACAAATTCTGTAGATTCTATAGGCATACTTATACTAGGCATCAATTTCTTACAAACATATGAATGAGTTGAACCCGGATCAATCAAAGCAATGACATCAATATTATGTAGAGAAAATGTACCCGTAATCACATCGGGGAAGGATGCCTCTTCGCATGTACGAATAGCATAAGTCCTTGCAGGCACTCTAGCATCTGGTCTCACAGCTGAATCTCTTGAGATACCTCTGTTACTTGCTCCTACTCCCGGTTGCCTCGGTAATCTGCCTCTAGAAGGAGCATTTCCGGATCTAGCACTCTGTGTTATCTCTCGATTAGCTACCTCTGGACATTCTCGTACAAAATGATCTGGAGCACCGCATTTATAACAAATATTTTCGCCTGCCTGACAAGGACCATAATGAAGTCTACCACACTGTGGACACCCTGATCTACCCTGTCCAACATTACCTACACTCGCAGTCGAGGTGGTCTGAGCCTTCGAATCCTTAAAGCTGCTGCCTCTATTCTGACTAGAATACCTGGCTGAGAAACTAGATCTAGTAGAAAACTCCTTTGGCCTTTTGGATGTAGCTTGGAATGACCTGCTCATCTGTCTCTTCTTTGTATCTTGTGCCTCTGTCTCAACTTTGCCTTTTCTTTTAATAACAGCTCCTCTCGCTTACAGTGCTCTCTCTCAACTAAAATAACGAACTCTTTTATTTCTAGAACACCCACCGACAAATGGATATATCATCATTAACCTATCCTCAAACCTTTTACACATGATCGCCTCTGTGGACACACATTCTCTAGCATATTTACTAAGCTCGACAAATTCGCGCTCATAATCGATCCACCACATATTACCTTGTTTCAATTCCAGAATTCCTTTCTCTTCCGATCAATAAACCTCTCGATCGATGTACTTTTACGAAATTCCTCCCGAAAGAAATCCCAAGTGACCCTCTCCTTTGGTACAATTGATACAAGTGTTTGCCACCAGTGGTAGGTCGAGTCTCTAAGAAGTGTTACTACACATTTCATACATTCCTCGGGTGTACAAGATAATTCGTCAAAGACTCGATAGTATTCTCTAACCAAAATTCTCGCTCTTTCTCGCATCATCATCCTTTATTGCTCTAACTCTTCTCGCCTTGTTTCTGATTCTATCAACTGGTGGCTTTTCTCTTATCACTGTACCTGTGACTGGGGAAGCTTGAACTGCATGGGTAGCCTGAGAATCATGAGGGGATGGAGGTCTAACTGCCGGATTTGTACGAACAAACTCGGCAAACAAATCATTCAAAGCTTGGAAGAGAGCTTCTCGAGTCACTCCTCCCTGGCTAACTGTTACTGGCCTATTCTCAGATGGCGCTGCCCCTTCCGCGAGAGCAGGCGTATTACTTTCTACATCATTATCACCAGCTCACTCGGGATCCATTACTATAAAACAAAATATTTAAAAATCGTCAGGAGTCGTCACACTATCAAAATACAGGTATGGCATGTATAGCTAGACTTTTACTCACACTAACTATTCCGAGAACTGACTAAACCTGCTCTGATACCAATAAATGTAACATTCTCGCACCCGAAACCGTCATCGTGAGGTGTTACTAATCTTATTTTACCTTTTTAAACAATTCTAACTACTTATATTAATTTTCAGAATAAACAATTTTTCTGTGTCATGGTTGCTTAAAAAATTCATATCTTGAGTTACGAAACTCAAAATCCAATTCCGTAAATTTTCCCTGAAAATAGACTCATATATCTATTTACTAATTTTTTTCTAGAACTTTTGGCTGGGCCAATTAGTACAGTTTATTAGTTAAAGTCTCCCCTGTTTCAGGGTTCAACTGCTCTGACCTCTATATATTATGAATCAGATATCTCTCTGTACAGAGTTTCAATGACTATGAGGTTTGTTTCTATTAAAACTAGACTCAATAAGGATTCTAACCATATAAATTACATCATCTAATTATTTTGATAAAATTTATATTGAATTTCTAAAGTTAAAATAGGGGATCCAGAAATCACTCTGGCCCTATTTCACTAAAACTCAGATATCTTATAAAATACAAAACCTTTACCTGCTTTGCTTATTCCATATGAAAATAGACACAATGAGCTTTAATTTCATATATTATTAACTATCAAACCATGTCTCTACAAATTTTTGTGATTTTTCAAAATCACGTTATTTCTGATACTTGAATCCGTTTTTAAGTTACTTTCACATTTTTCATAATTTTCATGTGATAGTTACTACTTAATCATACATATTATTAAACATGTATATCATCAGCCATTATATTAGCTAATCACTAGCAAATATTTACACATCATTCATTGATCATATCATATCAAAAGAAACCAAGTTCTTGTACATGCCATACACAAAACGAAACGTCTAACTATACCAATGTAATTTCTTCGATAGTGTGATAGGGTCTCCGACGTTTCCTTCGATCGCCGAGTGGCTTGATAAAAACTATAAGAAAAAGAAAATAAGATAGTAAGCACTAGGCTTAGTAAGCTTACAAGCAAATAAATTACAACATTCAACATAATGAATAAATATACATCAAGTCACCTAGCCTCATAAACTTTCTTTACTTCTCATTTTCTACCTTCTTCTTTACTCACTTACCTTCTTTCTTACCTGATCTTTCACTATTCATAAATATAATCTACCTTCCCTTTTTACTGTTAATTCGCTATGATTTAACATATACAATGACCCATTGAACCACTCGGAATACTAAGGATACTAGGGTCGTTCCTGTCTATCAATATCCTGCCAATGTCATGTCTTTGACATGGACTTACATGAATTATTCCTGTCTCCAATGCCATATTTATATATATAATATGGGCTTACATGGCTCATTCCTGTCTCCAAAGCCATATATCTGATATGGACTTACATGGCTCATTTCTATCCCGTCTCACAACCCCAATATCCTAATATTCCTAAGGTTCAAACGAGCTTCCTAATGCTTTTTCTCTCTTCTTACTTTTAATTCGACTTTAAATATTCTCAAAAAAATAAGTATATAAATGCTAGAAATTAATAATAATAATGTAAAATATAAGAATATTGCATTTATTTCATCAGAAAAACTTACCTCGATATAAAATGTGACTAAACTTTACAATTTAGTCCTTTACTTTTCTTTTCCCGATCTACTCCTCGAATTTTGTTCTTCTTGATCTATAATAGCAAATTTAACTTATTTAATATTCACATTTATCAAAACAGTCCTTTACTCAAACTTTAGAAAAATTACATTTTTACCCCTAAACTTTTGCATATTTACACTTTTACCCCAAATCTCATAAATTAAACTTCAACCTATTTTCTTATGTTTTATGACATGCTGATCATTTTTCCCTTCTATGGCAGCATCAAATTCATACTCTAACATGCACTTATGACTATTAGGTATTTTACCGATTGAACCCTTTTACTCGTTTTTACCTAAAACCGAGTAGCACAAGTTGTCTAACATAATCTAAGACCTCATATTCTATCATAAAACATCAAAATAAACACTTTTCACCTATGGGTATTTTTCCAAATATGAACCCTAACTTAAATTATTGCTAGCATAAGCTTTATCGAGCTACCGGGATCTCAAAAACGTAAAAATCATTAAAAACGGGGCTTAGAATCACTTACTATGAAGCTTGAAAGTTGAAGAAACCCTAGCTATGGAGAGAGCAAAATTCGGCAGCAACTTATGGAGAAGATGATCATTTTTGTGTTATTTTTCCCATTTTATTTCATTTAATATCCAAATGACCAAAATGCCCCTCCTTACTAAACTTTTAAAAATTCCTTCCATGTCCTAATTTTTTCCATGAACTTAAAATTGGTTAAATTTCTATTTAAGACCTCCTAATTAATATTTCAAAGCAATTTCATACTAGAAACTTCTAGAATGCAAGTTTTGCAACTTATTCGATTTAGTCCCTAACTTCAAATTAAGCATTTTATGCATAGAATTTCATCACGAAATTTTCGCACAATCATGTAATCATATCATGAACCTCAAAATAATAATAAAATAAATTTTTCTACCTCAGATTTGTGGTTTCGTAAACCACTATTCCGTTTAGGCCCTATTTCGGGATGTTACAACAGAATAGAGCAAAGACTATAAAAGGACCAATTTTGCCCGGGCTCGCCGAGTCTTGAGTTCTTGATCCTTGAACTTCTTTAAATGGCCTCTTGAAGGCTTGAATCTGCTTCACTGCAACTCAGGAAGGCGATATTTGCTATCTTTGATCTGCTCTTCGTCTAATACAGAGACGCCAAATCTGTTATCTTCGATCTGCTCCCCGTCTAATAGAGAGACGCCAAATCTGCTTCTTCAATCGATCCCCGCCTAATACGTAGATGCCAAATCATTATCTCTTGATTTGTTCCCCGCCTAATACAAAATGCCAAATCATCATCTTGGATTTGCTTCGATGAAAGGTCGATCTGCTATGTCTTCGATCCGCTCCCGCCTAATACAGAGATGCCAAATCATCTTGGATCCGCTTCAATGAAGGTCCAATCATTGTGTTTTCGATCTACTCCCGCCTAATATAGAGATGCCAAATCATCTTGGATCTGCTTCAATGAAAGTCCAATCTGTTTTCTCTGATTTGCTCCCCGTCTAATACAGAGATGCCAAATCATCTTGGATCTGCTTCAATGAAAGTCCAATCTGTTTTCTCTGATTTGCTCCCCGTCTAATACAGAGATGCCAAATCATCTTGGATCTGCTTCAATGAAGGTCCAATCTGTTGTGTTTTCGATCTACTCCCCGTCTAATACAGAGATGCCAAATCATCTTGGATCTGCTTCAATGAAAGTCCAATCTGTTTTCTCTGATTTGCTCCCCGTCTAATACAAAAATGCCAAATTTGTCATCTTGGATCTGCTTCGATGAAGGTCAGATCTGCTATGTCTTCGATCTACTCCCCATCTAATACAGAAATGCCAAATCATCTTGGACTTGCTTCAATGAAGGTCCAATCTGTTGTGTTTTCGATCTGCTCCCCGTCTAATACAGAGATGCCAAATCATCTTGGATCTGCTTCAATGAAGGTTAGATCTGCTGTGTCTTCAATCTGCTCCCTATCTAATACAGAGATGCCAAATCATCTTGGATCTGCTTCAATGAAGGTCAGATCTGCTGTCTTCGATCTGCTCCCCGTCTAATACAGAGATGCCAAATCATCTTGGATCTGCTTCAATGAAGATCAGATCTGCTGTATTTTCGATCTACTCCCCGTCTAATACAGAGACACCAAATCATCTTGGATCTGCTTCAATGAAGGTCAGATCTGCTATGTCTTTGATCTGCTCCCCGTCTAATACAGAGATGCCAAATCAACTTGGATCTGCTTCAATGAAGGTCAGATTTGCTGTGTCTTTAATCTGCTCCCTGTCTAATACAGAGATGCCAAATCATCTTGGATCTGCTTCAATGAAGGTCAGATCTGCTATGTCTTCAATCTGCTCTCCGTCGAATATGAAGATGCCAAATCTGTTTCTTCGATTTGTTCTCTGACAATACAGAGATGTCAAATCTGCTATCTTCAATCTACTCTCTGACAATACAGAGACACCAAATCATCTTAGATCTACTTCAGCGTAAACATGTGAAAGCCAGATCTGCTATGCTTTAGCTTGTTACCCTACTGCTTAGGGAGTTAAGGCACATCAATCTTCATTGTCCCTTGAAGAACATAACCTGTATAATGCGTATGAGTTCATGCCTAATGATTAGGATGCTATGATCGAAATGAGTCAAGTGCTCCTAATTAAACCTGTTATAATGCAAAATGTTTATGAAAATAACTCCTATTTCGGACGTCATCACTCATTCATCTATCGAGCTTTCCACCTCATTCTTCTCGACATATCAATCATACTCTAGTCGTATGCCTCGAATCTTCTCCATCAATTTGGTCTACCGTACCATTCCCCTGAATGTTACGACCCACTGAAGATGTTTATGAAATGATCCTTTCTTAAGATCAATATTGCTTAAAACGTCCAACCACCTTTTGGACTGAAGAAGAAAATCTCTCGAGTATCTCCAACCCATACATATGAGAATTCCTTAAACAATTGTCTTGTTTCAGCTTTCTTGTATTATCTAGAAATTTCAGATTAATATGCAAAACTTCGCTTGTGAAGATATTTCACCCATTTATCATTATTTCAATGCAACATGCTTTATGAATAATGGGAGACAAATAAATTGATCCTGAGGATAATTAGATTTGGACAAATTATTGGAAGGAATGCAAAAAGATTAAATTGAGAACATATCTTTTGCGTAAGAAAAAGAATCCAAATATAGTAAATAGGATGTAAATCGATGCCCTGATATATCGCTTGAGCGTCTATACACCAAATCCATGAAGACTTTATTGAGTTCAACATGTGTTTAAAAGATCCAAAGTAATTCGTTGATGCCTCGATATGTAACATACTTCACTTCTCGTCGAATCTGGTATAGCAAGGTCACTGCATGATTTTCCAAATTTGAGCTGCCCTTTCGGGTTTTTAACTTAAAACCCCTTTGGTCACAAGGGGCCCTTTGCGGGTTTTCACCTTGGCCTCTCCATATATTTTTTTTTAAAATAGAAGTCTCAAAGTGTCCTTTGCGGGTTTTCACCTTGGCTTCCCTTCTCCTTCAGACAAAGTACTGCTTGACTGAGTCCGAATTCACTGGATCAGATAAATTCTTCCTATCCATTTCTTGTCAAAAATCAGTGCAGCTCTAGAGAAAGCCCTCTTCGCAACATATAGCCCTTCCCAATTCGGCATCCTTTTGAATGGGAAGGATCTCTTTCAGGACAAGGTTTCCTTCATGAAATTCTTTTGGACGAACCTTCTTTGTCATAAGTCTGTGTCATCCATTTTGGTACATTTGCTTAGGATGAATACTTTCAAGCTAATTTTACTAGAGGTATTCAATTTTTGACTCTATCAAAGCTTGGAGGAAAAAATCTTGATTCATAAACCCATGAGAAAAGGATTGCCCTAGCAGCAGTCCTGGTTGTTGTTTGCCAAACCCTACAAAAAGATGGTTCAATGATTCTCAGCAGACAAGAATGAAGTTGCTGACTTTATCTTTCAACCTAGAAAGCTGAGGTACAGAGATTACTCCCGAAGCATACATCCAACCATAATTAGATGATGTTTCTGAAACATCCCTAATCTTCATCAATTGCCCCTATCTGTGAAGCTGCCAAATGAGTGTATCAAATAGGAGCCACAACAAATATGGCTGTAGCGCTCCTTTGATACATATAAGATAGAGAATGAACAAACTCTTGCAGATCATCAGCAGAAAACCCAGCCTGGTCTAAGAGAACATGGTAGTGGGTCTGCCTCGTGATTCCAATCATTCCAGCATGGGTACCAAGGTAAAAATCATTGTTCCTTGGATGGCATACTTTGTTGTCAATGACAGTACCATGTAGCACATTGTTAGGAGATCCCTACTGAAAAAAACTTGGTATGATGGTTTTTCGTACAACAATAACCACAAAGGGTTCCACTTCTCGTCAAGGAGCTTGCAAGCCTCAACAACTTGATCAAAACTTGATTGAATTGAGACTCGCTAACCCCATCCCTGAAAATAATAATTTGATCAGGTTTCCTCTTCCCTAAACTTGTATAAAAGTCTAAGAGATCTTCCTTCATGATACCGTCATCCACTTTGTCAGAAACTGGTTTTGAAGAAAGAATCTATCATTTTAAGCTTCAGAGACTGTGTACGGCCTAATGCCCCATAGCTGGAAATCAATAGCCACTGCCTGGAGCTAACCATCGCAGCTATTGATGGCACATCAGACTGCTCAGGAAAGCCAAACAATGCACCCATTCCAAGGATGATGGTTGGAACCTTTGAAACAACTGGAATTAAAGGTGTTTGCCCCAGCATAAGCATAGAGAGTAAGCGGTAGTTTCTTATGCCAATTTTTACCAGTCTCGATCATCTTCTATAATTTATTTTTCTTCTTTTTCTTTTCTTTTGGCAACCTTTGTTGTACTATGTTATGGCGCCTTATCTTTGAAAAGACTGCAAACTTTTGGCATTGTGCAGTTGGATATGATGTTTTTTTTTTTGGAAATTCGATGACTATTGACTTTGTAATATTGGCATATGAAGCTATCTCTACCCTCTTAACGGAGCAGTCGACAACCACAAAGATGAACCATTGTCAACTTGAAACTTTTGACGGGCCCATAACATACATGCCCTATAAGTCTTGGCTCATTAAATTCGGCATTTATGATATAACTGATGCGATCCCCTTCCATGGTAGACCAACAGTGCCCAAGGCTTTTGTTTATCCTGGTCATTATGAATCCTCTTGCATGTGTTCTTTCGACGTTCCTATGGACATCTATGAATTCCCATAATAGTCCCAACAAGGTATTGTTTTGTCTCTCTGGTTATGCACGTTCCAATTTCTCAACCTTTCCTTCCTCTAAGGTTAAATTCTCTACCACCTCTTTATGGGGAAAATTTTTGCTGCTCTTCTTGCTTTACTATTTCCAACAAATCAGAAGATAGATTACAATCTCTGTCATCTTCAAAGTACTAAGATTCCTCTAAACACATGTCACGCTCAAAAAGGAACTCTGAATCTGTAGTATCGTTGCCCATGTCATTGATATTTAGGGACCCATGATAGGCACAAAAGAATATACAAGGAATAAATGAATTCAAGCATGACTATTTACATGTTATGAATGCAATTTAGAAAGAATTTTAAAGGTCAAAAGAATATTTATCAGTAAAAGAATGAAAGAATATTTGTTCGCATTGATCATGAAAGATATGTTTTATTGAAACAATGATGTTCGAACATGAGCCTATTTCACAAATGAAACCTTATTGTTTCTAGGCTTTAAAACAATAAGTGTGTTCTAAACATTACTCTAGATTAATCTTTAAATACAAGGATCACTTCCACAATTTCGTTGTTCAAAACATCCTCAAATGTGCAAAGGCTCAACAATTTTTATTTCTTGGTTTCTTCTTTGGATACGTCACTCAAATCCTCCAACATCAAGTTTTGTTTAAAAGCCCTGAACTTGGCACATTCTTGGATCCCATGCCCTCTTCTCTTATAGAATTTGCCCTTTTATCTAGATGATAGGGTAACAGATTTTCTGCTCTAGAGGGACCAATGAAGTTTACAACATCCATCTTAATGAACCTCTCAATTGCCTTTTTAAAGGCAGTGCAATTCTCAATCAAATGTCCTATGATTCCCGCATGGTATTCGCATTGAGTGCTCAAATCATACCATTTGGGGTATGGGGGCTGTAACGGTTTTAAATGAAAAGGGGCTACTACGTGTGTGTCAAATAATCTTTGATATAGCTCTTTATACGACATCGGGATTGGCGTAGATGTGAGTTTTTCAGAACTCGGTCTCGAATTGGATTCCTGATGGCTAGTAACTCTTGGCTGGCTTATGATAATCGTTTTCACCTCTTTTTCTTTTTTCTTCATTGCCTTCGAAGTATTACTTCGAGAGCTCCACTCTCGTCTTTTGAAAGCTTCGTGCTGTTTTGAAAGCTCCACACATGTCTTCTTTGCTTCTTCAATGGCAACAAGATTGGTTGAATTGCCCCTCGAATTGGGACCTGAGCCTACTGAGTAATTTACTGGTGCCACCATACCGGCCTGATGCTGTTGGAGACTAATAGTAACAGGTACCTCGTCTAGTCGAGTTTGGACGCTTATTGGAGTAAAACTTGGGGAATAAACGATGTCCTCAATATCATCCTCAGTGTTAACCACTGGGCTTTTCTTCTTTTAACCACTGGGCTTTTCTTCTTTTCAAGCCCTTCAGCTAGTAATTGCCCCAACTGGCCAATTACATTTCTTTGGAGCTCTAACATTTGATCACATATATCTTGTTGAATCTTGGTTAACTGCTCTTGCATCTGTATTTGCCTTTTCTCCAATCTCTCCAACCTTTGTTCCATATCCCCGGTTAACCCTTTGAAATAATTTTTTCCTACTTAGAGTCTTTTTATGGATTTAAATGCATATGATGCGGTGTGATGCAATGCAAATGCATGAATGCAAAAAGGTATCGATTCTGATTCAGTTTCATTTTAGAAAACGTTATTTAAGAAACAAAAATCTTTTCATAAAACGGATTACAAATATACTTTCGCCCGTAGGCCTAGAGTCTTAACCCTATCCAATAATAATGCTAACTCTCATCCTTTGCCTGACGATGACTCATACATTATACTCAGCGTTCTAGCTTGTATTGCCAAATCCTGCAAGTGTTCAGTAACCTCTCGAATCTAAACTAGGGCATGTTCCATGACATGATCTCTATCTCTCACTTGATCTTGAAGATGGTGAAGTTCTCTCTTCCACTGTTCTTCTCTCGCCTCGAGCTGCTCAATTCGTAGCTCACAGTCCTGTAGTGCTGCTTCTAACCCTCTAATATTGTGCTTCATTTCCTCGATCTTATCCAAGCTTGCCTTTAATTTGATCATAGAGTTACGACTTCGGTAATGATGAAGAAACCGTCCAAGTTCAACTACTTTAATCTTTAATCCATGCTTCTCTTTCTGGCTTTCTACCAAACTCCTTTCTAAGGCTTGATTCTATGCTTGCATCTCTTGAAACTTTTCTCTCAATGATCAGCTTTGGTTCTCTCTTCCTGAATCTCTTGCTGCCATTGCTCTGAAGTCTTTCCCAACCCAGCTTTTTCATTGACAACTGTATCTTTTTATAATTCTCTTTCAGCTCATCTCGGTCTTCTTCGACTTTCCTATTTTCCTTCCTTACTTTTTCAACCTTAATCTTTTGAACGTCGACGTCTAGGCTCAAATACATCTTTTCCTCTTCTAGTTTCTTGATCTTCTTCCCAAGCTCCAAATTCTTTCTCTCGAACTCTTGTTTCATGACGTCTAATTCTGATAGAACTACTCGTAAACTTTCCTCCAATGATCTAGCAAATAAGGAAGATCTCCATAGTTCTGGTAGAACAGCTGCCTAACCTTGTCATCCCATTGGGCCCAAATGTCCTTCATCTCTTGAAAATCATTCTGTGTCGAACTGATACGAGTAAAGTCCCACAACTCCAATGTATATCCCTCGATGACACTATCTCCTTTCTCTAACTGGGTTTTCTCTGACCACGCACAAAAGGAAGAGTTGTCCTCTACTTTATTAAGATATTCATTCCTCATTACAAATCTTCCTAACTCAAAAATCGGACCTTGAATCGACACCTTTTAATGATGGATGACATGCGATGATGACAAAAAAAAAACAAGTCAGTATCATATAAAAAGATGTAATAAACAAGCACTTATAAAGGTAGGTACTAAAGGTCATCACCATACTACCTAGGGCAAGCACTTAAAGTTCACTATATGTAGTTTGGTTCTAAGTAAGGGTACCTGAACCAGCAGATTCCTCGGTCCTCACCCATTATAGGCTCATATAGACCAAGTTCAGTTCAGGGGGACACATTTCCCTATGGCCATGCGGAGATGAAAATCTCACGAAGACATAGGTATAGTATCCCGGAAGCAATCCACTAGCTCATACGAAGGTGAAAACCTCACGAAAGCGTAGCTTCTCACTCCCACTTAATAGTGCGACCACAACGATCATGCAAATGCAATGTGTGCGAGAAAAATAACAAACATATGTAGCAAACACATAAAAAGGGATCTTTATCTTTAAATCTTTTCAAATTTTTAGCATTAAGACAGAAAGTTATCAAAATTTTTTGGCTTGACTCTCTTAACGTCCCCAGTGGAGTCGCCAAGCTGTCGAAACCATTTTTTAAAGGAATGTTCGAAAAATAGGGATTGACTTTTGAAAAATGAAAACGGGAGTCGCCACCAACCTTTTTTAGGTGTGATTGGATCACCTTATAAAACGTTTTGGTCTACAAAAATTAAGAAAACAGGTTCGGGAGTCGGTTACGTACGAGGAAGGATTAACACCCTCGTAACGCCCAAAATTGGTACCAAATTGAATAGTTTTCTGTCTTAATGTCAAAAATTTGAAAGGATTTAAAAATAGGATCCCTTTTTTAAGACAAGAATTATTTAAGTTGAAAAATCGAGATCCCTTAGCTTCGAAAGAATACAAACATCACATCCAGCATGATAGGACACGATATTCTTAAACTCTCATAACTGAAATCATCTCGTGATTTACAAAATCTATTTAGAAGGATACTTTAGGCATTTAGACAAACGGGAAATCGCAACCCAGCATGTTAGGGCACTATTTCCCGAATTCCTAAATACAAAAAACATTACCTCATTTTAGAAAAACTTTTGGATAAAATATGATAATTAAATGAAATATAATTTTTTAAAATAATGATTTGAGTAAAATTTAAAAAATAATTTACTAAGAGTAATACTAAAAAAAATTATTAAAAAATGAAATAGTTTGATATGATACTAAAATTATTAAAAAATTAAAATATATATAAAAAAATCAGGGAAACATGGATTAAATCAAAATAAAAAGGGTTGAAAAATGACAATGAACAAAGAATAAAATAAGAACAAACCGTAGAAAATAAGAACGTAAGAGGGAGAGAAATTTGAGTGAAATCTCTCAAAAATTTTTATTGTTTCTCAAAACTCCAGTGTGTTTACAATGAAGGAGAGAGGCTCTATTTATAGTTGAACCTCCTCAAATCCAACTGCATGCATCAATTACATCAACAGTTAAGATTAAAAGGTAGCTACAAATTAAATCTCTAAGATTACAAAATCATATCTTCTAAGATTGCATATCATATCTAAGATTGCAATCATATCTAAGATTGTATCATATCTAAGATTGCATATCATATCTAAGATTGCAATCATATCTAAGATTGCAATCATATCTAAGATTGTATCATATCTAAGATTGCATATCATATCTAAGATTGCATATCATTGAATATTATATTTCTATATGAGTCAAGCTTGTAGATGGACCTTAAATCTTTTCAAGTAATGGGCCATTCCGGTCGGGCCAAATTATATTTGTAATTCTGGACTGAACTTGGACTTCGTTTTTTTTTTGGGTTTATTATTTTTGTTTTTGGACTTATTTCTACGCCCGAGCAAAATTAAGTGTCTACAATAAGGCCTTATGAACCTAGGACTTAACTTACCTTTTCTTTAGAATCCTAGCACCTTTTTCCATAGGGCCACTTTCAAGAAGACTTGATCGCCGACACTGTACTCAATGTCTTTCCTTTTAAATCTGCATATGACTACTATCTATCTTAAACCACTTTTAGTCTATCCTAAATCAGTTTGATTTTCCCTTCAGACTCTTGCACTACCAAAACTTTCCTTTCACCCAGTTTGGTCCAACACAAAGGTGTTCGACATTTAAGACCATACGAGGCCTCATAAGGTGCCATAAGGATACTTGATTGGAGGTAATTCCAAATGCTCTTCCTAACTGCCTCAAAATTCGATAATGTAGCCTCTTAAAATATCTTCAAATATTTGTATAACCCATTCGAATTGTGTAACGCCCCAAAAATCCCGAAATCAAAAAAAAAAACCCGAAATCTAAAAATCTTGAAATCCAAAAATCCCGAAATCCAAAAATCCTGAAATCCTGAATTTCCTTTATTTTCGATTTTGATGAAAATTGTGTTTAATATTCTTATCCAAGCGATAATTTTAGTAGGTCGTAGCTAAGGTTGAGTTCGAATTAAGGGGTAGAAGAAATTATAATTTAATTATTAAAAGAATCAGGGCTGACAAGTAGATGGGCTTTTGAATAAATGAAAAAACAATTGGACACAAAAAGAGCCTGTGGTGGAGTGGCTAAGTGACGCCACATAAAGTGTAGTGAGGTGACGTTAGTCGCTAGCAAGGAGATCAAGGTTCGAGTCCTAGCTTAGTAATTTTTAGAAGTTTAATTTTAGCCTTCTAGAAGGATGGAAGTGGCGTGAAAATGGACTCCAAGGGAAGTGTTCAGGAGAGAAAATTAAGGAAAAGATCAAGGGGTTATCAGGGAGAAAAATGAGGAGATGAGAAGGGAGAAGTGGTGGAGCCAAATTAGGAACTAGGGCTTGAAGAATTCGGCTATAGGGCTATAAATAGGGGCTGAATACAGGGTTTCTAGGCTACTGTCAAAATTCTTCTTCACTTTGTGCCAGAAACCCTTTTATCTTCAAGATCTAAAAAGCCGAAAACTCTCTATTTTACTTTCTTTTCTTTCTGTCGATTTCTATTCTCCTCTACACAATATTCTTTTCCGATTTCTTCTACTACTCTTCTTCTTTAATCTGTACCAAATAAACCTTATTCACCATACTTAGTTTGAAAAGCCGAAAAACTGAATCTTCTAAGGGTCGAATACTTTTTGACCGAATCTAGTGTAAGTGTTGCCTTCCAATTGATTTTTCTTTGTTTAGTATCGATTATTGTTCCTCACTCTTTCTAATCAACTTTGGTAGGGAATTAGTATCGGATCTTGGTTTTTAGCTCTTTGTCGAATTGCTCCTTAAGGTGTTGCGGTTTTGGTAAGTATTCTTCTCCTACTGGCTAAGGTGGTCGAATGGTCATAGTTATGGTAAGGAGACTTGTGTTGGATATGAGTCACATATTATTCGGGTTTTAATAGTTAAGATTTGTGCAGATCTAGTAAATACGTGATCAAGGAAAAAGCGATTAAGGATTAAGCTCAAGGTAAGGTTAAGGTGAGGTTTCAGTTTTTGAGTAAATAAGTATTAAGCATGCGATTAATTGAAGGGTGATATCAATTTTAGGTTTGGGCTAAGGAGATTACATCACGCTTGCTTACCAGGTGAGTACATACACTGCACACACATAATAAATCAGCAAAAGCCAAAAAGCTGAAATACCAAAATGCCGAAAAGCCGAAAGTTTGGCTACGGTAGTCTTGCGAGTGCGCGAACACTCGTAAATGGGAAACTGATAGGTTACTTGAGGTCCACGGTCGATTCCGTGGACTTGGGTTGTGATTTGGCCATATGGGCCAGATGGGCTAAATGGGCCCAATGGGCTGTTGGGCCTATAATAGGCAAAAACTAAATATCGATGCTATGTGATAGGAATTTGTATGTGAGCATGAATATGGATGTGACTGGGCCTAACGGGCCATATAAATGTGATTTGGGTCTAATGGGCCATATACAGGTGATTTAGGCCTAATGGGCCATATGAATATGATTGGGGCTTAATGGGCCAGATACAGGTATGTGAAATTGTTTAGGCTTTGTAAGGGGTTTTGGGCCTAGTATATGATATCCACATAAGAATTAATTAATTATTTGTGACCGTAGACAAATCATAGGGTTAAGGTGTGGCAACGGGTATATGCATGTCTAGGATTGGATCTAGGGAGAGCTTGGTACTTAAGCGGTCTTAATGACTCAGCTCCTCTTCTTTGGAATCCTACTTGGTGCATAGTATTCGTTCATCTTAGCTCACGGGACTTGTTAACGGGCCAAGATAAGTGAAAACCATAATTAAATGGAAATTACTAAAATGCCCCTAAGGGCGAAAATGACCAAAATACCCCTAGGTGTTGAATGTAAGTTTTGTGGATGCGACATGCATACATATGATATTCTGCTTAGGTTGCATATGGGTTGGGAATTATGGAACGGAGGATGTATATAAGGATCGCAGGGTTGCTTGACAATCGTGGATCCACCGACGGCTTTTAAAGCCCAATATGTAAATAAAGGTAGTTCCGTAACCGGGCTACCATGGTGTGTGGGTTTGGTGGGTCGATATTTATATCCCCACATGGTGTGACAGGGGACGAAGTCGGTGTGTAGTGGATGGATAATTGGATGGGATTGCATTGCATGAATGATGAACGATGAATGGTGTTTTTTTTTGAATGCTTGTTTTCTTCGAAGGTTGTACACATTGAGTTTGAGAAAACTCACCCCCTCTTTTATTTTATTTTCAGGTGATGCTCAGTAGAAGGTTCGATGTTTGGAGGGACTCTGGGTGGCTAGCTAGCAAGATGATTTGGACTTGGGTTTTTTTTTCAAGCATTTAAGTTTTTACTACTTTTTAAGTATGTTCCAGGCCAGATTGTAATAAGGTTTTCATTGTGTTATTATTAATTTAATTATTATTATTTTCAATGTAATTACAAGAAGTTGAACATGTGTTTTCTAAATTATAGTATGTTTTCTACGATTCCGCAATTAAATTTTTAAATGATAAGTTTTCTTAAATCAAATGTTTCAATAAGGTTTTTGCAACTGAAAGGGTGTGTTTTTTTAAGTTAATTAAGGTTTCTTTTATTTTAAGAAGGGTTTTCAATAAAAACACGATTTTCACTAAAACACTTCAATGTGACACACCAAATTCGGCCATAACATCTGGGTTGGGTTTGGGGTGTTACAAATTGCCTATCAGTTTGCGAGCAGAAAGTAGTACTAAAATCCAAATGAGTACCTAGTGACTCTTATAGCTTATTCAAGAATCGAGATGTAACATAGGGATCTTGATCAGAGATAATCGATATGGGCACCCTATGCAACTGCACTATCTCAAAAATATAGAACTTAACCAATTTTTTCAATGAGTAATCTTTACGGATAGGAAAGAAGTGTGTTGACATAGTCAATCGGTCTACTATTACCCAAATTAGATCTTTTTTAGTGGGTGTTAAGGGTAACCCACTAACAAAGTCCAGCGTTATTCACTCCCACTTCCACAAAGGTATTTTGATAGGTTGTAACAACCCAGAAGGGAACTGGTATTCTGATAACCAATCCATACCTATAATTAAATCAAACTCCCCAAGTGGTAACTCTATAAGGTCTACTGGAAACACTACCCCTTAAACCTCCAATGGACATCTCCTATAGATTTTATTTATAATAACTGACTATCCTAAGGAGCTTACCATGGTTACATCAATAATGGTTTCCTCTACCACAACACCTAATTTATCAGACATATTACATAGAACATACAAATGGGTGGATCCTATTTCAATTAAGGCAAAGTATGAGATTGAATTAATGGAAAAAATACTTGTGATGACATTAGACGCATCCCTTTCCTCATGACCCCTAATGATGTTAAACAAGGGTTGGATGGCTAGCCTCGGTTCTAATTGTGCATGTTGCTACAGTATTTGCAGCCCTATTTTGCCATTGGCCCTTTAGAGGTAGCTAGCTCACTCCCTAATTTTGGGTCGAAATTTGTGCTTGATTACTCGAGCGAGAACAATCTTTCCTTAAATGCTCCATTAATCCGCATATCAAACAAGCACCCATTTTCTTCCAACAATCTCCTAGGTGGCAGTTTCCACAATATTTATAGTGGTAAACCTTACCCCTAGAGTTAGTTATTGCGCCCCTTGTATGCAGTCTACCCACTCTAGATTGTTTTACAGGATGAGAGTTTGAACTAGTGGAACCCAATTCTCTTTCAACCAGGACCTTACTTTTCTCTTGTTGTTCGTGATTCACTAGTTTAATCTCTTCCACTATTTTGGCTTTCTCCACTAGGGTCTAAAACACTCATTTCTAGTGTGGAGCAACTTGAATCTTGAGGTCGAAACGCATCCCATTTTCGATCCTCAAGCATTTATCCTGCTTCATGGTGACCATAGCTTGAGCATATCCACAAAGCCTTAAGAATTCAGCCTCATATTTTGCCACAAACTTATCTCCTTATTTTAGCTTGATAAATTTAAGCCTACGAGCCTCCACATACCTAGTGCCCACATACTTTTTCTAGAAGGCCCCTTGAATGTATTTTCAATTTATGAAGTCAATTTGCATACCTCTTACGACAAACTACCACCAATTATATGCCTCTTCTATTAGCGATGACATAGTGCTCTTCAACTTCTCCTCTGAAGTACAGTCTAAATCCTTCACAATTCTTTCCATTGACTCCATCCAATACTCAACCACCATTGGATTTGTTCCATCAATGCCTTTGAACATTTCTGACCCATTCATTCAGAGCCTCTCCGCAACCAATCCCCGGCTCCCCGATCCAGTTTGGGCTCCAGCAACCCTTTGTAAAACCTTCAACATCACATGGTTCATCGTGTCGTCATCATTTTCGTTCTCAACATAATCCTCCTCTGGTATTGGGTTTTCTCCCTGGACAATCGGTGACTCTATAGGTGCAGCCCTACGTGGCCAACCCCTACCACATCTGCCTTGGGTGTTCATAGTGATCTTTTGAAAGTTTTAAATCTAAAGTATATCTACAGTTTTCAAACAAAAGTTGAAGCATTATTTATCCTCCTAAATGTTCACAATCTAAAGTTTACAACTTATCTAAATTTTTAACAGTAACCTTGGATTCAGAAAAATAAAATTTTCAAATATCTTGTGGCATCGTTTTTCCCAAAATACCTCTTTTCAATGCATGCATGCAAACATATTTCAAAATTTCACAGTGCAAATTTAGAAAAACTAGGCACTAATGCCACCAAATGTAACGTCCCCAACCTGGCCTAGATAGTAGACTTGAATTTGGAAGATTACATTAGCCACCAAAATGGCCTAGTAAGATATTGAAGTTTTGAAAACAAATATTTTTAAACATTTGTTTAGCTTTAGAAGAAAACTTATTTTATTATCAATTTATTTATTACTCAAAATTTTAGTATTGTTTAGTACGTAAATTATTGATGTCTGTCTTCTTGTGTTGTGTACATGTGTATTCATTGAGCTTTCCTGAGCTGATCTCTTTACTTTCTTCTCCCTTCACGATAAATAATGCATGGGATAACGAGGAGGGTAACAGTTCAATGATCCATCACACAAACCTTGTTTCTACAGTATGTGCATCGAGCTTATAAAATCCCAGGAAGGGAATGTGGGACATTTCCAGCCTAGAGACTTGGAATGGGACTTGGATAATTTTAGACAATTTAAAAATAACTTTTTAGAGGGTTGTAATTGGATTTTTTGGTCTATTTTAAATTTTGGGATTTTTTAATCTCCATGTTTGCTTGTTTGGCTGAATTTGCTGTTTGAATTATATGAAACTCCCCATATGAACTAACAAAATATTTTACAGCTAGTAAAGCTTACCGAAATCCAGGTACGCCTTATTTCGCTAATTATATGACTTATAGTTTAATTAAGAAAAGCATGCTCTTAGGAGTAAATGCTTGTTTGAAATCTTTTGTATATGTATGGTGAGTATGGATGGTTGGTGTAATTTGTGGTAGTTTTTTAGAGAATCACCTCGGTGGCTAATGTGTCGCTCGAAATTCAAGTCCGACCGTCCCGGTCGAGTTTGGGGTTCTGATAAACCATAATTTATACATATTTTTACCCTATGCTTGGCATATTTATGGATGATTTATCATAAGATTTAGTGAATTTGATTCCCCTAATCTTTTAATTTCATGTTTTATACTCAGGAGAGCTTAAGATAGCAAAAAGAGCGAGAAACGGGCCAAAAATGGACAAATTAGGCCTGGTTCAGTGTTTCACATGGCCTAGGCACTTCCACACGGGTGATCCACACGCCCATGTGTGACACACGGGTAAACCACACGCTCGTGTGTCATGGCCATGTCAACATGAAATCAAGTTAGAATTGCACACGGCCTGAGCAATTGCACACGGGCGTGGCACACGACCGTGTCCCTGTCGAGCCCAAGTCTAGTTCTACTCGAAAAAGGCCAATTTAGAGGGTTTTGAAGCATTCCAAAGTCTATATAAACACACTAGAAGAGGATTAAAGGGACACAGAGAGTAGAAGGTAGAAAATACTCAAGAACAACCATCAGAATCAGCTCGGAAGCAGGATCTACATCAAGACTGAAGATTTCCATCCAATTTTCTAGAAGTTCTTTGGGTTTCTTTATGTTTTGTTGTTTTCCAATTTTTGAGATGTTTTCCATTATTATGAACTAAACTCCCTAAATACCTAAGGGAGATGAAACCTAAGACGAATCTTATTATTAATTGAGTTATATGATAAATACTTTTTCTTATTCTTAATTGTGAGTTTAAGCCTTGTTTTAATGTTCCAGGATATTAATTTCAGGTTTTTGATTGCTCATTTAGTGGATGAAAAGTCCCTATTTAAGAGTAGATCATTCATAATTAAGTAGATTTGCATGCAATCCTAGAGATAGAACGACATAAATCTGCCGGATTAGAGTCAAATCTAATAAGGGAATCCATAGATCGAGTTGGTGCGGCAATAGGGGTTTTATTAGAAAGAGATTTCAATTAATCAATCTAGAGTCAGTTGTTTTTAGTCTTGAGAGAGATATTAACATAAATCAGGGATTTCTACGGATTAATTTAAGTGAATAAATCGTCTAATTTAGAAGTAATAAGTGAAGTCTAGGTGGATTTTTTCTTAGGTATTCTCTTCTCCATCGGTTTTCGAAAAGTATTTTCCAACTTCAATCTTTGTCACAAACTTAGTTAAT
Source organism: Gossypium longicalyx (assembly GCA_025698465.1). Classification (NCBI taxonomy): domain Eukaryota; kingdom Viridiplantae; phylum Streptophyta; class Magnoliopsida; order Malvales; family Malvaceae; genus Gossypium; species Gossypium longicalyx. The sequence goes on from CM046996.1 coordinate 56,651,033, forward strand.
TAGATAATTAGTTTTAGTTTTAGTTTAGAAACATTCCTCTAATTCTTAGGCTAGATAATAAAAAGATAGCAATTATTAGTACTTTTAGTCCTTGTGGATACGATATTTCCAGTCTCACCATAACTATAATACTATTCGATAGGTGCACTTACCTTAGTCGAATTTTTAGTTAGTTTCACGACCATCAAGTTTTTTTGGCGTCATTGCTGGGGACTAAGATATTAGGAACGCTTGATTTTTATTACTTTAGTCATTCTTACTTTTATTGCAATTTACTCTTTGTTTTTAGTTTAATTTTTCTTTACTACTGGCAGGTTTTTATAGTTTATGACTAGAAGAAACCCGTCAGGACCTTTGCTTTTTGACAGTGAGATAGAAAGCATAGCTCACAGAAACCAAAGAGAAATAAGGCAAAGTCTACAATACATAGAGGAAGGGCGAGAGGACGGTAACCATACTACAACGGAGGAGATGGCTGAAAATTAGAATAATCCGCTAGCTCCTGTGGTTGCTGCAAATCCAGTAGATCAGAATCCTGCTCCTCGTACTATGTATGGTTATGCTAAACCTACTTTAACAGGAATTGAATTAAGTATAGTTAGACCTCCTGTTGCTGTAAATAATTTTGAACTGAAACCTAACACGATTCAAATGATACAATAGTTTGTTCAGTTTGATGGTTTGCAGGACGAGGATCTAAACACTCATTTAGCAATTTTTTTGGAATTCTGTGACACTTTTAAGATCAATGAAGTTTCTGATGATGCCATTCACCTTAGGTTGTTTCCATTCTCATTGAGAAATAAGGCTAAACAGTGGTTGAACTCATTACCGCGAGGGTCAATCACCACTTGGGAACAAATGACCGAAAATTTCTTACATAAATATTTTTCACCGGCTAAAACATCTAAACTAAGGAATGATATCTCTTCTATTGTGCAGATGGATTTGGAAACCCTTTATGTTGCATGGGAGAGATACAAAGACTTATTGAGAAGGTGCCCTCACCATGGGTTACCCTATGGTTGCAGGTTCAGACTTTTTACAACGGTGTGAACCCCTCAACAAGGCAACTGATCGATGCAGCCACCGGTGGTACTTTAAACAATGAGACACCTGAAGAGGCTTATGAATTTATTGAAGAGATGTCACTGAATAACTATCAGTGGCAAGTCATGAGAACAAAGCCAACAAAAGCAGTCGGTGTTTTCAACCTCGACTCAGTCACTATGCTATCTAACTAGGTAGAGCTTTTAAATAAAAAGATTGATGGTTTGTATGGTTCTACTCAGGTACATCCAGTAATGAGGTGTGACTCAAATGAAGGAGAAATACACAACACAGATTATCCATCCTTCAACCCTAGCACCGAGGAGGAACAAGTCCACAATATGGGTAATAATTCTAGACCTCAAAATAACCCGTATAGTAACACTTATAATGCAGGTTGGAGGAACCATCCCAATTTCTCGTGGGTTGGTCAAGGAAATCAAAGGCAACAACATCCTCCAGGTTTTCAACAACCACCCTACCAACAAGAGAAGAAACTGAACCTTGAAGAGATGCTTACAAAATTCATCTCGGTGTCAGAAACTCGTTTTTAGAATACCGAAACAATGCTTAAGAATCAACAAGCATCGATTCAAGGGCTCGAAACTCAAATAGGACAGCTTGCTAAGTTGATCTCTGAACCACCATAAGGTAGCCTACCAAGTAACACTGAAACTAACCCAAGAGAGCAACTTCATGCCATTACTGTGCACAATGATGAAGGGTTTGTTGAAGTTGAACAGAAACCGAGGCAAAATAATGTGAAAGATAAAGGTAAGGATGATGTAAGCAATGGTACACAGAAATCAATAAGCAAGGAGTATAAACCTCGTGTACCATACCTTAAGGCGACAAGGAAAGACCACATGGATGAACAATTTGGTAAATTCCTTAAATCATTTAAAAAATTACATATTAACTTACCGTTTATTGTAGCGCTTTCGCAGATGCCAAACGCAGTTAAATTTTTAAAGGAGCTCTTGGCTAATAAACGAAAGTTAGATGATGCGTCACACGTGGAATTAAATGCAGTTTGCTCAGCCATTCTACAGAATAAGCTACCCAACAAGTTGAAGGATTTAGGGAGTTTTACGATTCATTGCTTAATTGGTAGTTTAAATATTAATAATGCGTTAGCTAATCTAGGGGCAAGCATTAATGTCATGCCTTATAAAATGTTTAAACAACTCGGTCTTGGGAAACCCAAACAAACTAGGATGAGCATTCAGTTAGCAGATAAAACAATTAGATTTCCTAGGGGTATTATTGAATACGTGCTTGTCAAAATTGATAAATTTATATCTCCAGTTGACTTCGTTGTTCTAGACTTGGATGAGGATAGTGACGTACCTTTAATTTTAGGAAGGCCCTTTTTAGTAACTGCTAGACCTATCATAGATGTTGGCACAGGTGAATTGATACTCCGTGTATGAGATGACACGATTACACTTCAAGCTCGTGATTCTGCTAATATATCTAGTAATCGAGACGATTGTTTAAGTTCTGTTAACTCGAGCAACATTATGGCTTAAACTTCTTTTTAGGAAACCCCTAGGAAGAACGTGATGGAGTCACATTCTAGCCCATGTGACAAAAAAAAAAGAACGATTCATGAGGAGCGAAGAATACAGATTGATGAACTAGATGAATGGGGGACACATGTCAAGGAAAAGCCAAACGTATGCGAGGAATCAAAGCAACGCCATGATGAGCGTAGGGATGAAACAAAGCAATTTAAGGTCAGGGATAAGGTATTGTTAGATGAAAAGGACCCTCGAATTGCTACTTCAGTGCACAATACAAACAGAGGGATTCCCGTCACGGTATTAAATATCTTCCCACATGGTACAGTCGAGGTAACACATACTAAATTCAGAACTTTCAAGGTAAATGATACTCAACTCAGACCTTATTTTATTAAAATTGATAGCATAGGTGAGGAGTTTCAACTCCTCGAACCACCATGACCGTGCAATTATGAGGTAAGTCAAGCTTAGATTCTAAATAAGCGCTTCTCGGGAGGCAACCCAAGCACTAACACTACTAACTAGTTTATTTTAGCTATTTTTCGTGTTTTCCATGCATGAACAGTGACCCACACGGCCTGGACACACGGACGTGTCCTTGATCGTGTGGAAAAAGGGCTGAAATTTCCCAAAATTTGACATGCACATGGCCTAGACACACATGCATGTCCTAGGCCGTGTGACACCTGGAGCTTAATTTTTCAAATTTAAACAAGTCAGAGAGTTACACGGGTAAGGCACACGGTCGTGGGATACCGCCGTACGAGCCATACGACCTGGACAAGCGGGCGTGTCCCCAGGCCTTATGAAAATTGGGCATTCAATTTTCATGATGAACACAGGCTGAACTCAAGCCACAAGGACGTGTGACACGGCCGTGTGGCCCAACACGGGCTTCACACGACTATGTCCCCTTTAAAACCCCAACCCTAACTTTATTTTTGTTTTCTTCTTCTTCAATCTGCACCCCCAAACCCTAGCCGCCGTAGCCCCCTTCCCCTTACTCCGGCCACCACCTAGCTCCTCTCCTTCTCTCCCTCTCTTCTTCTCTCCCTTCTCTTTCTTTCCTTCTCATTTCTTTCTTTCTTTCCTCTTTCTGTCACTTTCACCCCTCTCCTCTTTCTTCCCCATTTCTCTCTTAATCGAACAGCTACCCCCTACCCTCGGCCTCTTTCGCACCGCACGGCCTAGCCCCCATGCCTGTGCCCTCTTCGTTCACCACCGAAGGCCCAAACCCCCATTAGCTCCGACCGCGCCCCTCTAATGACCACAAACCACCATTGGTTTCCCTTTTCTTTACCCTTTCTATTTCTTTACTTTAATTAATTAATTAATTAATTATTATAATTAGCATTAGTTATAGTGTTTCTCTATCTATTTGTTTGTTATTTTCGTTATATTATTTTTCATTATTGTCATTAATATTATCCTTAATAATAAAAACTTCTATTAGTTCTAGTTCTTTTTTCAAGTTACAATTTAGGAGTATTAATATTTTATCGTTGCATTATTTATCTACTAATTCTGTCACTTTTTAAGACTTTTTCGTATAGTTGTAGACTTAGTTATTCGGTTCCTTTTTACTTTTTGATTACTGATAACTCAAAATTCTGGTTTTTGCATGTTTTAGTCCCTACACATGCTATTTTAGGAGTTAATTTTTCTTTAGGATTATTTGGATTTTGTTTCTTGCTACACTATTTATTAATATAGTCTTTTACTTTGGAAGGTACATAATAACAAACACACGTGGCAAGAAAACTGTCGTCCCCGCTTTGAAAAAGTGGAAGGGCCCCGGCGTAACCTCCTCGAGTGCCTCGACCGAAGCTCGTCATCCTCTGCTTCGATTCTTGTTAGGCCCATAGGAAGACTTATTTTAGCTTTTGCACGTATGACCGCTAGGAGTGGACCGCTGCATAGATTGGACCACATTGGAACATGTCGGACTAGCTGATAAGGTCTGTGCTTTCATTACCATTGCCCTATGGGATTAGTTCTTTTCAATTATTAAGCCCACATATTTAGAGCTTACTTTGGAGTTTTGCACTACATTCCATCTACAGCATGTAATGAATAACCATGACGAGGCAGGTACTATCACTTTTCGACTCGGTTGCTTAGTGCGACATATGAGCGTCCCTGAGTTTGGCGCAGCTTTGGGCATCTACATCGACGAGTTTATAGGTGCCGATAACTTTCTTCAACTCCATCGTCACATCTATCACTCACCTTCAAGCTATTGGACGGATCTCACAGCTAGTCAGACCCGTTATGATACGAGTCGCTCGAAGGCGATATCTCTTTCTCTAGCACTACGATACATCCACGCCTTATTGGCTCACACTTTGACTGGAAGGAGAGAGATCACCGGCGTCGTTAGCACCACCGACGCGTACTTCTTATGGAGCACGGCGACTTGCCATGTATTTGATTTGGCATATTTTATTTCCCTTACTTTTCGCCATCAGACGGATCGCCATAGGAGGGGTCTCATCTGCCTTGGCCTTTACGTGACTCGCCTCGCTCGACACTTCGGCCTCTTTGACACTCCAGAGATGCCATCGACATTCACACTAGTTGGCCAGATGTCTCTTCAGGAAATTTAAAGCATGATTCACATGAGGATGATAGAGCGACACCGTGGAGTCGACCCTCCTCAGTACAGACTCGTCCACTCTGACAACCAGGATGACCCAGAGGACATTACTGATGATGTCCCTCCCCCTTACGAGGAACCACAACCACCACCACTGTCGAGTCGCCACCATCCTATTACCACTTTGACAGATATCTGAGCGACTCACTCGCTTTGAGCAGCAGTGTTTCAAGCGGTTCGACAGCATCGATGCCACTCTCTGAAAGATTTGCCACCACCTCCATATCGCTTCTCTAGCGCCACCGGCTCATGACTCTGATGATGAGGACCTTTGAGTCCATTTATTTTATTATTATTTTTTCTTTTTAATTTTAATTTTATTTTGTCTTTTAGTTTTGAAGAACTTATGTTTTATATTTTCAACTATATTTATCTTTATGGTTTTATTGAGTGATCCCTTAATTCTCTACCATAGTGGTGTTTATTTTCTTATTAGCAACTCCGAATCGTGCCTTTCATTTGGCTTTCTCTACAATTCTTGTTTTCGCTCTTCCAAGGATTTCATCCGAAAATTCAGGGCAGTTTCGCTTCTCTCCTTCTCTTCTGATATTATGCTTATATTGCTATTATATATCTTTGTACATTGAGGACAATGTACATCTTAAGTGTGGCGAGGTTATTTATGTGATTAGCAGAGAATCCCTGAATTTTTATCTTGTTCTCAAATAATTTTCTCATATCATTATTAGAGTGAATTCTGAATGACTTATGATTTCTATTGATATGTTTTGAATTAAATCATAGGTAACTGTGCATTGATTGTTTAAACTTTAAGACATTAGAGGATCAAGCATGATATGTTGACTTTTGAGAATTAAAATTGCTAGGTTGTTTCCCTAAATTGAGGTATTATCTTGAAGTTTTGAATTTACAGGATTGACATCAAATAACCATAATTTTCGTGAGATTTTGAGCCTTTTAGAGCATATATCTTTCTTGCTCACTGATTTCTTCTTTATAAGTGTGTCAACATTGATTTTCTATTCTAGAACTTGCATTGATTATACTTGTCGAGACCACACCTTTGATTTGATATACTAAAATGATAAAGGCACTTAGGTTTTAATCCATTTAACCCATAAAAACCCTACCCACATAATTGACCCCTAGTGAACCCCTTTGAGCCTTGACTATTATTTCTGGATTTTTCCCTTTAATAATAACCTATAACTTAACCCTTTTTGGTTCATTAAGAATTTCTCCCTTTTCATTGACTCCTTTTTATCGAGATTTGATTTGACTAGTTACCTAACTATGTTCATTCATTCCAGTTGCTGAATTTTTTTATATTTTACCCATTATGTTCTTATTCTTAAAAAAAAATCGTATAGTTATATTCATTCAAGTTACATATTGTTGTAAAGAGCTTGGATAAGTTAAAGTTGTTTTATTGAGAAAAAGCTCACATCATTAGTTTCAGATAGTTTGAATTCTGACACTTTTTTTGTAATTCAACAATTAGCTTCATTTATCTAAGTTTGGTAATCTATTAAATTAATCTCGATTCTAACTCTCTTTTACAGCCTTTGTCCACACCTTTAACCCAAGCCCAATTACAACCCTGTTAAAGACCTTTTGATTTGTGTATCATTTCATTATAGTGGTGGAGATTTGATTTTCATGCAAGCCTATGGTAATAACTTTCATGTTTGACTATTGAGTCCTTAATTATTGAACCTTAAACACTTTGAGTGATTTGAGTGAATCATTAGTGAGGATGTCAACCTTGTCAATTTGGAATTAAAGGTGATTACTTAGATAATATGGGGATACCTATGATTTTATGATTGAAATGCTCAATTTGGATTGTTTGAAACTTTAATGTTCTTCTAGTTAAGCTCTCAACGTATGATTACTTGTGAATTATTTCGAACATTATTGATGAGAATTATAAGTTGAGAATGATTCATTTTAATTGAGAGTGGAGGATTTTGCTTAAGGATAAGCAAATGCTTAAGTGTGGGGATATTTGATAAACCATAATTTATACATATTTTTACCCCATGCTTGGCATGTTTATAGATGATTTATCATAAGATTTAGTGAATTTGATGCTCCTAATACTTTAATTTCATGTTTTATACTCAAGAGAGCTTAGGATAGCAAAAAGAGCGAGAAACGGGCCAAAAACAGACAAATTGGGCCTGATTCAGTGTTTCACACGACCTAGGCACTTTCACACGGGTGATCCACACGCCCGTGTGTGACGCACGGGTGAACCACATGCCCGTGTGTCATGGCCGTGTCGACATGAAATCAAGTCAGAATTGCACACGGCCTGAGCACTTGTACACGGATTCGGCACACGGCCGTGTCCCTGTCGAGCCCAAGTCTAATTCAACTCGAAAAAGGCAAATTTAGAGGGTTTTGAAGCATTCCAAAGTCTATATAAACACCCTAGAAGAGGATTAAGGGGACACGGAGAGTAGAAGGTAGAAAATACTCAAGAACAGCCATCGGAATCAGCTCAGAAGTAGGATCTACATCAAGACAGAAGATTTCCATCCAATTTTCTAGAAGTTCTTTGGGTTTCTTTATGTTTTGTTGTTTTCCAATTTTTAAGATGTTTTCCATTATTATGAACTAAACTCCCTAAATACTGAAGGGAGATGAAACCTAAGACGAATCTTATTATTAATTGAGTTATATGATAAATACTTGTTCTTATTCTTAATTGTGAGTTTAACCCTTGTTTTAATATTCTAGGATATTAATTCAGGTTTTTGATGTGCTTATTCAGTGCATGAAAAGTCCCTATTTAAGAGTAGATCATTCATAATTAAGTAGAGTTGCATGCAATCCTAGAGATAGGACGACATAAATCTGCCAGATTAGAGTCAAATCTAATAAGGGAATCCATGGATCGAGTTAGTGCGACAATAGGGGTTTTAATTAGAAAGAGATTTCAATTAATCAACCTAGAGTCAGTTGTTTTTAGTCTCGAGAGAGATATTAACATAAATTAGGGATTTCTATGGATTAAGTCAAGTGAATAAACCATACCATCTAATTCAGAAGTAATAAGTGAAGTCTAGGTGGATTATTCCTTTGGTATTGTCTTCTCCATCGGTTTTCCAAAAGTATTTTCCAACTTCAATCTCTGTCGCAAACTTAGTTAATTAGAAAATTAGTTTTAGTTTTAGTTTAAAAACATCCCTTTAATTCTTAGGCTAGATAACAAAAAGATAGTAATTACTAGTACTTTTAGTCCTTGTGGATATGATATTTCCGGTCTCACCATAACTATACTACTGTTCGATAGGTGCACTTGCCTTAGTCAAATTTTTAGTTAGTTTCACGACCATCAGTTTCATATAGATCTTTACTCGACTAATCCAAATTCGAGCTCGATTTAAATTTTTTCACCATAAAAGGCCATATTAGTTTAAGAACTTGATAACTTTTCTCAATTTAATCCTTAAATTTTGATTCCAAAAAGTATATTAAAATGATATTATTAAATTCTACTATGCCATCACCTAATTTTTTTTTAATTTTAATATATTTCTTGTATTTTTTAGATTTTAAAATTTTAGGTGATGGCGCCGTAAATTAAAAGTGTTCCATCATCTGAATCCAAGTTCATGGCAAAATTTCCTAATTTTGTCAAAGACAAATGTGGAAAAAGATGAAAAAAAATTATTCCATTTAGGACTAAATATTGGTTTATCTAATCTTAGAAACCTTAATGAAAATATTGTTGCTTTGTTGATTGTAGGTTCCGTTAGATTATCATGTCTAAAATTCAAAAACATGAATTGCATGAGAAACCTTATCATAACAAGATTATCACTCTTCTTAGGGATTTCCATCCCTCAATTCTTTAACCAATATTGGAACCCATCCTATCATGGCCTCGCTCACATTGATGCAACCTGAGTAAGTGTTTTTGTTTTCTGAAAAAATAAAAGACTCCAATCCCATAATCTTCAATGATAAAAAAAGGTAAAACAAAGTGACTGATTTTTGCAGTTCAACGCATTCGTGACCACCGTGTTCTCACTGCCGATAATGGTGGGATTGACGGTGGCGGTGATCTTAGACAACACGATAAAAGTGGAGAAATCAAAGAAAAATAGAGGGATGCCATTAGGGGCTTAAGTTTTGATCATTTAGAGGAGATAATAGGATTGAAGAATTTTATACTATGCCTTTTAATCGTAATAGGTTTTTTCCACCAACCTAAATTTCCCAAAATTAGGCTTGCTAATTGCATATATTTTACCCATTTTTCCTTTGATAAATATGGGTAGCAGAAGAGGACAAGTCGTGTAATTTTTCAAAATAATTTATGAATTATTTATTAATTTATATTATTTAAATTATTATTTTTCATAAATATTTTTGTATTAGTGGCAAGAGTAATTTAAATATGAATTTTTAAAGTTGTTAACATTGCTATTAAAGTAAGGCCTTAACCTTTAGGCTAGCAGAGTGCTTGTTGAAGATTATATAGCTGAAAATCAACCCTCCCTTCCCCCATTATCTTCCTTCTCATTGAATTTTGTATTAGCCGGCATAGTACCGGCCTGTGGATGCCAATGAGATGCCAATGAGCATCCTCTTTTCCAACATAATATTGCATTGCTTGGCTCTTCTACTAAGGGTTCTATTTCCCATTTTTGAGAGCTCTTGAGCAGCTTTAGTTTGCCTATTTTTGCTCGAGCTTTTCGCATTTATTGGCTGCTTGAGGTGTGTCCATTGTAACAACAGTGAAGGCATGACAAAACTGTACACATCAAGGTCTAACCTTCTCAACCTTAATGGCTAAACACCAACATATGATAGAGTTTTTAACTTGATTCAAACAAAGTATGATTTTCTTTTGTAATTCATTTTGTATTTACATCTTATTTTGTACATTTATCCGAGATTTGATCCTCACTTGTAATTTTTTTTGTTGAACGGAAATTATTTAAAAAAAACCTTACCATTAAATTGAAATAAAATAAAAGCATACTTGCATATTATGTTTATTAAAGATACTTAGTAGCATTATAACTACACTTGTATACCATTGCTGATAAATGAAATAGTTATATGAAATTGCAATGAGACTTTGAATTCAAGTAATCTACCCAATAGAGTTGGTTCCCCTTGGCTTGTCATACCAACTCAGTCAAGGGAGGCTCTATTTGTTTCATTGAAAATGGTTTCCAAAAAATATTTTCTACATTTTCCTGTGTTTGTCTCATGGAAAATAGTTTGGTCAATGGAAAATAACTTACAAGTCAATGAAAAACAAGCGTTTTTTCTTTCCCTCTAGAATGACTTAACCTTTATGGGTAATTTTATTTTTATATAAAAATTAACTTAAGTCAAGCTTAATATTATTATATCATTAATAAATTTTTATTTTTAAAAATATTTAAAATTAATAAAATATTATAATTTTCAATGTTATTAAACATACATATTTAATTACCTATATCTAACCATATAATAAATTATTAGTATAATATAGAAAAGAAATTAATAATGGATAATTTTATTCATCATTTTTTTATACAATGCTTAGAACTATTCATAACTCCTCCCCAACCCTTAATATAGGACAGCATTAATGCCCTTCAACATGCTCGAACCCACGGTCTCCTGCATTTGCAACAAAGTCGATACCAATCGAGCTAAGTCGACAATTTTATTCGTCATTTTCATTTATATATAGAAAACTTAAATAGTTATATTAAATCACGTGTTAGTTAATTATTTTTGACTATATCAAGTTTGTTGGCAAATTAACGAGTTAACTCCTTCCAAAAAGAAAAAGAAGTGCTAATTATAGTAAGTAAAACTTGGTCATATTATTTACCCACGCTAATTAAAATAGAAAATGTTTAGTTGGTTGTAATTTGGCCTTACTCTATCTATATAAGATGGTTTGAAACAAAACAAAAGACAGAAATCATTCTCTCTTTGAAGTAAATAAAAATAAAGTATGGCTATTCAATTCAATTTTGTTTCATCCATGTTAATACTAGTACTTCTGTCCATATCACCTGTTGAAGGTCAAGGAGGAGGAAGTGGTGGTGTTATTGATGTTGTTGCAAAGTTTGGTGCAAAGGCAGACGAGAAAACAGATTTGAGTAAGGTAAGCAAAATATCATATAACTTTATAGTCAGCAGATAAAAGTATGCATAACTATTTTCCAAATTTGTTATCTTTATATGTATCTTTTTTATTTTTTATTTGGTTTTAGCCATTGTTGGATGCTTGGAAAGAAGCATGTGCCTCGACATCTCCGTCAAAAATTGTGATTCCTAAAGGGATATATTTTTTAAGTACAGCTACCTTAGATGGTCCTTGCAAGGCTCCTATTGAGCTTCAAGTTGAAGGCACTGTGAAGGCTCAGCTGGACCACTCGGGTGCTTTCAAGGAGCCTAAATGGATTGCCTTCAATAGAATTGAAAATTTCAAATTGTCTGGCGGAGGAGTTTTTGACGGCCAGGGAACCACTGCTTATAAAAGGGAAGGTTGCAAAGGTCATGATTATTGTGGTTCACTTCCTATTGTAAGTTATTTTCTTATTGAGAAGTTATGACTTTTGTTTTTATAAATAGAATTAAGTAATAATTATTTTTTGTTTCATTCTGGAATTAAACAGAACCTAAGGTTTGATTTTTTAACCAACGCAATGATACAAGATATAACTACCAAAGACAGCAAGCAGTTCTAGGCTAATGTTCTAGGATGCAAAAACATTACTTTCGAACATTTCATCAGATTCATACTTTTTTGAAAGCCCAAACACAGATGGGATTCACATTGGGAGATCAGATGGGGTCAATGTTCTTAACTCGGAGATAAAAACTGGTGATGATTGTGTTTCAATTGGGGATGGTTCCAAAAATTTGGTTATCAATGGAGTAACTTGTGGACCAGGACACGGTATCAGTATTGGCAGTCTCGGATTGTTTAAAAATGAAGAACCAGTTGATGGAGTTACAGTAAAAAACTGCAGCATGACTAATACTTCCAATGGTGTTAGAATCAAAACTTGGCCAGGTGCTGAACCTGGCACTTGTTCAAACATTCACTTTGAGGATATTACCGTGACCAATGTCACTTCTCCTATTATAATTGATCAGAAATATTGCCCATGGAACAAATGCAAAATAAATGTATGTACATATTTGTCAAAATCCTAAGAGAGCAAAAAGAGTTAACCGGTCATTGAATCATTATTTTGTTGATGCAGGAAGAATCAAAAGTTAAACTAAGCAACATTAGTTTCAAAAACATTCACGCACACTTCAAGCGTCCGTAAGCTGTCAAGATTATTTGTAGTGCTACTTTGCCTTGTGAAAATGTGGAACTTGCAGATATTGAAATTACGCACAGTGGACCGACTGGACCTGCAGTATCACAATGTTCGAACGTGAAGCCTAAAGTTAGTGGCAAACAAAATCCAGCTGCATGTTCCGCCCCTATCCCAGCAAAACCTACCCCAACTGCTTAATCAATAGGATAGGTATAAATTTTTTTGATGACGTAATTCTTATTATTATATTTATTTTGCAAACAAATTTTGTTTTGTTTTACATTTTATGTTATTAAGAATATTTTTCTTAAACTTAATTATTTTCAAAAATAGACTTCAACAAAAAATATTGCAATGTGATAACATTTTATGCATTTAGGCTTACGATATAATTATTTTTAAAATACTGCTGAACCAGATACTATTTAATTATTTTGTTTTTTAGTTATATAAATTTGTTGTTTTTTATTTATAAAATTGGCATAATAAAAATTTTAATAATCAATATGTATACATTGTATCAATTTAATGTTGATTCTAAAAATAACCTTTTAACTTTTACACCTTGTATAATTTGATTTTCTTTTTAGTTTCGTTTTTTTTATGACTCTTTCACCTTAAAAGCTAAAAAAAATAAATTTATCAATTAAATTTGATCCAAAATATATTAAAATTAAAAATCTAAAAATTTAATATAATAATTTTATCTTTTTTTATTGTTTTAAATTTAACCTTGAATGTTACAAATAAAAAGCAAAATTGTAAAAAATACAAAATTACACTATATAAATGTTAGGGAGTTGAATTTTTTAGAATAAAGATTAAACTGACACAATGTATAAACGATGAGAGCTAAAATTACTATTATGTAAATATTAAAAGATATCGAAGTTTTATAAAATGTTTGGCTATTGAATCCATCAAACTGGTTGAATCAAAAATCGATGGTTTAACCCAATAGCCTATATACTAAACGACCCATCATTGCAATGAATTAGTGACTCCTCCTTCGGCTTACGTACTAATCGTGGCATAAGCTAGGAGGTACGATAGTTTAACATAACTATCAATCAAACAAGCCCTTCTCAAGGAAAAATCGATAACAAGTTACCCAAAAACCATCGTTTAATCGAAAAAAATCCTCCCTAGATTAAACTCAAACATTATGAAACTCCAACTTAAGGCCTCGTTGGCCTTACAATAAGGACCAATCCCTCATTAGTGCTATCATAGTTATGTTTCAGGGAAAACATCAGACTCCTAGGATTAACCTGAGTTGGAAGTCGCCGAGTTGATAAGATAACTGTTGGCTTCATGTTGTTTTTCTTTATATTTGGTATAAGTCCAACATTGATACGCTCGATCTTTTTATATATATGTATTTAAACAATCATACTTATATCCATATATAAATATATGTTGAAAAGAAATAAAAATTTAGGTAACATAAAGGGTTAAATTACCTTTTGAGATCTGAACTTGACAAAATTTCCCATATTGTGGAACCCTAAACCTTAAATTTGACAATTGATTCTACTTTGGGGCTTAGAGGCTTAGATTTTTTATCTAAATTAAACCTTGAATTTTGAAGTTGTTCTCACAATGGGGTTTGAAATTTTTTTGGTTCAAGTTAGTCCTTAAAAACCCTAGATTTTAGGCCCCAATGTGGGAACAATTGTCAAGTTCAAGGACTAACTTGGACCAAAAAAAAGTTCAAGCCCCAAAGTGGGAATGATTACCTAATTCAAATCTCAATGCGAGAAAAATTTACTAAGCTCAGAACCTAACTTTGGCAAAGAAAAGTTCAGACTCCAATGTAAAAAAATTATTAAATTAGATCCAAATAGTGATTTAATCTTAACAAATATGATATTTTGTGCAAGAAAATTTGGAGCAGTGTTTGCATCCATTCCTTTCCCCATCTTTATAGCAGTTTATTTTATACTTTTCAGCCTTGTAGGTATGTATTAATTTTAACCATACCTACCTATTTTTATCCCAACCTTAGATTGTCACATCCTGGAAACCGGACTGATGGTATTGACATTAAATTATAGATTAAAAATTGAGTAAATAGAAATCACGTTAGTAATTAGGACTAAATAGGAATAATAGCAAATTAGAGAACGTAAGTAAGAAAATTAGGACTAACAGTTAGTGGGGGATTTATTAAAGCAAGGGTAGTATTAGGAGGGATCTATAGGATAAATAAACCAAGTTTATAAATGAATTTGGCTATATAAGCTGCCACTACTCATTTGCTTCTCATGTTTTAATTTCCTTTTTTGTTATTTTCTTTCTTTTTACACTTTCTTCATTTCAAAAGTTGTTGCATTTGTAGTTAATGTTCCTTCAAAATTTTATTGCGCATTACATTTTCTAAGCAACCAAGCACCATTTTCTTCTTCAAATTCTCAAACAAAACACAAACTTTTTCTTCTTAAACTTTGGTTCGGTTATTGAGCGGACCACTCGAAAGTCACGAAGGATAGCAAGACCAAAGTTAAACAATCTATTTTCATATCAAATATGCATGAAATGCTTTTGACAAAAGTATCAACGATTTAGTTAGAAAATATAAATACTCTATTTTTTTATGATTTGGCTTCATGAAAATGGTGGATTTAAGCTGGAGAAGCTAAGAAATGTTGTTTAAAATGGTTTTGTTCTTGAGGAAGACAATGAATAGTGACTAATTCTTAAAGGAAAGAGTTAGGTGAGATTAACATTTAATTAACAGTCTAGATCTACAAATATATATACGTTAGGAGGGTTAAAATTAGGAAATGGGTTAAGTATTAGAACAATAAAAATCTACAAGAGATAACGTAATTAGTGGGTTGTTGTTGAATAAAGAATGAGTTAAATTGTTTTAGACAATATGTGATGTGTATTTTTTCATGAGAAGATGAAAATACCGAAGAAGCATCGATTAGTAGAGACAAAGGGAAGGAAAAGGTCACATAATCGACATTGTGGTGAACAAGGTGAGTACACTATATACTGCATTTGAAAACAAGGTCGCACTCTACTGAAAGCAAGTAAGACGTGCGAACCTTGTCTTCATGTTGTGAATTGAACATATGCATGTGCAAACATTTTTCATGCATTGTCCAAACCTCATCTATGCGTTGTGCGAGCTCTTAGCATGAATCTATGTCTGTGTGCTTTTACATGCTATGCGAACCTTGAGTAAAATGTATACATGCGTACAGGGTTAGGTTAAATATATAATAGATATAGGCCTTTAAAGTTTGTTATATGATATAATTTGTGTGTACTGTTATATATTATATACAGGTTTGTGGCTTTTACTTTATGTAATATATATACATTGATGTAAAAGGGAATTGTTATATATAATGAATACATGCGCAAAGGTTTTTATAAATAATATATGTATATAACTTTACATTAAAAGCATTTTGTATTATATGTATGCATGCATGGGTTTTAATATAATATATATATACATACCTTTGCATTAAAATTTTTTGTTCTATCTATTATATATAAATGTATATATATGCGGTGTGCGAACCTTAAGTCTACTATGCTGTTGTTTTAAGCTTAATGTTCTGTATATGCGAGCTTAATGCTTTGCAAGTTATTCTATGACGTGTTATGGTACTATGAGCTCTATTAAAAATTGTTAGCCTGTAACACCCCAAACCCGTCTTTGTCTCCAGAACAAAGTTATGGTGTATTATTGGAGTTCACAAATTCATTACAGATAAAATCGAATAGAAATGCTAATCATATATTAAAACATTCACATTGTCCCTTAAATGGACCCTCGAGGACCAATGTGAACAATAGAATCAAATTGGGATTAATCAGAAACTTATAAATTTTTTCTCAAAATTTCCCTTTATGAATAGTACCCACACGCCCATGTAGTCTAGGGACATGCCCGTGTGACAGGCCGTGTGGCTCACACGGTCATATGACATGCTCATGTCTAGGTCGTGTAGTCACACACGCCCGTGTCCCTTACCAGTGTATCTCTCTAACTTGCAAGGCATGAACAAATTAGGGTCACACAGCCAAGTCACATGCTCGTGTGCTAGGCAGTGTGGCGAATTTTATTTGTGAAAATTAAGTGCAGTACTCACACGGTCATGTAATACGCCCATGTTTAATGTCGTGTCAACCACACGGCTGAGAGACATGCTTGTGTCTCTACCTGTGTGCTCAACTCTGAGCATTCTGTTTCTATAATTTTAGATGCAGGGGACACACGACCTATCCACACACCCATGGGGCAAGCCCTGTGTCACACACGGTCTAGACACACACCTGTGTGGACATAATAAAGTCATTTCCTAGCTTCATTTTCTCACCCAGTTTGCCATATACTCACACCAATTTTTGCATACATATATCTAACCATTCAAAAATCACAACTAATCCAAGTTTCAACATTTAACATGACATATTATCTCATGCAAATTGTGTCTAAAATTTGACTTATAATGAGCATGTATATTACTCACAATCCAAGTCATCCATTATAACCATGCACATTTAACCCTTTAACATGTTATGGCAACACATGTAATCAAAGCTTTTAACCCACTCATTTAGACACATACATGATTTCTATAGCATAACATCATACATAACAACCATAATCCACCACTAGCCATTCCAATAGCTAGGTTACAAAATATCACTCACTAACCATTATTTGGCCAATTAAGCTTATATATGCCATTATACCAAAATGAAATTTCTAACTATACCAAAAGAGATTGTGGATAGTGTGATAACGCTCCATCCAAACTCCAACCTTCACGAGCTTACGAGCATTATAAAATAGGGAAAAATAATTGGAGTAAGCATTTAATGCTTAGTAAGTTCGTATAACGGGAAAATAAACTTACCAGTCATATTTATCATTTCAAGCATAAATATACACATATTCCATCAATCATGGACAAGTTTACCTAAGTATATGCACTCGATCAAACTTGTTAGTTTCATAACATCATATACATATCAGGTATACATGGATGAGCTCATTATATCATAAACTTCCACTCAAATTTCACATTTCGATGTTCAAGAATCTTTTCTGTTGAACTACTAAAATTTTTATGGATATTCGGGTAGTATTCTCAAGTACACATAACAACAATATGTCAATTCTTGCTCAATGGTGCCTATTAGGGCACTTAATCAAGAGCTCACTCTCGAGCTACGCCTTATATTACAGGATTACCAGTCCAGGCTAAATCCCATGTTTTTCATATGTACATAAGAGCTTATTCAAGATTGCCAGTCCAGGCTAAATCCTTTCGGTTACACATGCTCCAAAGAGCTTGAGCTGGATTACCCGTCCGAGCTAAATCCACCTTATAACATATGCTTGAGAGGGCTTAGCTTAGGATTACTTGTCTGGGCTAAATCCTTTCGGTAATATATATGTATACAACATTAAATTCATTTCAAGAATTTACCTTATTCCATCGAAATACAAAGTTCAACCGAAACGATGACATTTTGTTAACATTACACAACTTGTGATTATTTCATTATACACACACATCATCTCATACATGTCCCCAAAATCATACAATTCGATTCAAGCATATTTACATACATATTTAAGTTACACAAACTTACCAGAATATTTGGTCGTATTCGAATTTCAACTAATCTGAAACCTTTTGTTTTCCTCGATCTAGTTTCGTAGTCGATCTTTCCAGATCTATATGAATGGATTTAACTATTAATTTATCACATTTTATATACATTAACATTTTATTGCATCCTAGGTAAAGTTACCATTTTACCCCTATACTTTTCATAATTTCCAATTTCATCCCTAGGCTCGAAAAATGAAATTCATGAAATCTAATCCTCTTTTCAAGACTAACCAACATTTATACAAAACTCTTACTGTAATAGAACAAATTTTCCCGGGCCCGTGAAATAAATAAATAAATAAAAACAAAATTTATTAGTAAAGTCCATGTACAGTCTAAAACTCGGTTAGCCCAAATCCAAAAGCCCAAAGACCCGATTACATTTTTAGCCCAACTGCCCAAAGACCCGATTACATTCTTAGCCCAGAACCCAAAATACCCTTCTAACCCAACAAACAAACACAGCCCAGCTAGCCCAACTGACTTAAGGAATTTTAGCTTCTGAAAAACCCTAGCTAGGTTTTGCGCCGCAAGTTCCCTCGTGATCGTAGCCGACATCAGCCTCGTTTTGCACCACAATCAAAGGCCTGAATTAGCATGCCCTTGTCTCCGTCGCAATCATCACGTATAGACTTGCAAAAGGAAGGAAAACGGCACAGAATCGAAACTAATATGGCAGGGAATAAGACCAGATTTTGTAACATTTATTTTCAAATCCCTACTGGCTATAAAAAGCCCAAATCAGAACGATGTAAGGGGTTTTTTTTTAAATAGGCATATATTGAAAGAAATAAAAAACTAAAAATACAAGAAGTTTTCATACCAAAAAGCAGAGGTGATTTATTTGCTTTATTTCTTTCTTTATTTTTTGCATGCAAATAGTGTTAGAAATGAGTATAAGGGTTACCTGTTGATTCGCGAGAGAAAGAGGAAATTTTTGGAGCCCTAACCACCGTGTACGGTGGCTCAGACGGTGGCACATGAAGCGCGTGTGGCTGAAGGCGGTGGTGCTCCGGGATGAGCCAGGACGGTTACTGGCCGGAGCTCTGAGAGAATTTTTGAGCTCTCTCTCTTTTTTTTTTTCTGTTGAATGTTTAAAATGAATGTTTAAAAGTGTTTTTTTTCTTTTATAACATCAGTAAAACGACGCCGTTTTAGCTTAATCCAATAAGCCTAAAACGATGTCGTTTCGAAGCATTAGGATCCGCGGGTTGACCCGTTTATCCGGGGAGGATCCGCGTATTTTTAATAAAAGGGCTAATTGCCCAATCGACCCTTTTGTATTTTTGATATTTATAATTTTATTTTATTTTTATTAAAATCTGACCCTAATCTTTTATTTCTGTTTCAATTTAGTCCTAATAGCCCTTAAAAGGTTTATTCAGGGAACGACGTCGTTTTTGGGATTAGGGCTAATTTCCCAATGAGTCCTCAGAATTTAACGCGCATTTCAATTCTGCTCAAAATTTTCATTTATTTTATAATTAACCCTAAAATTTTAAAATGAAATTAAATTTAAATTTTGTTTTGTAAATTCAATTTATTTTAAATACTATATATTTTTATAAACATTAGTTATATATATAATAATATATTATTTTATTTATGTTATTTATAATATTATATACATTTTTATAAATTTTATTATATATTATATTTTTATTATATGTTATTTATTCCATTTCTATTTATTATATATTCTTGCTATATATATTAATTATTTTACTATATTTTTATATGTAAATTTACTTAATATATCATTCTTATTATTTTATATTTACCTATCATATAGTTTATATCATTATATATATGTATTTTGTTTATAAATTTATTATATATCATATATTTTACCATAAATTACTCCTTACGTTATTTCTATTTATTATAAAATATATATTATTTTATTACTTATTAATTATATATGTTTTGAAATTTTTATTATTATATAAATATGTGTAATATCATTATTTAGTACATTATTTCTTAGTATATTAAGTTATTAAACCTTATAATATGATTTGTACGTGTACCAATTTTTTTTTTTAAAAAAAGAGAGGGGTTCTCCTTTATTATTTTATATTATTCTAAATATTTCTAAATATCTTTATTTTTATCTCATTTGATTTATATTTTATATATTATATTTTGTTTATTTATTTTTGGTTTTATTTTATTTTGATGTTGTTTAGTAGGTTAAATTTTATATATTATTTGTTTTTGTTTTTCCATATTCGCATGAAATTAATTATTTATGTTAATTTAAGTTACATTTGCATAAAATATTATCATATATGTGTATTGCAATTTATATTTGTTGTATTCATTATGCGCTACATTGTATTTTGCATGTAACAATAATGCATGAACATTTATGTTATTTATGATAATATATGCACAAAATGATAACGTATATTGTGTAATTTATGCCATTATTTGTTATTTTTTATACTATATTTGCATAAAATGATAAAGCATGTATTATGTAGCTAGATTTATTTAATATTAATTTCTTGTAATATGTGAAATACATCATTATTTTTAAAAAAAAAATGCCTCATTTGATTCAAAAGGAATTTTAAAAAGTGAGGCAATGTTTTTGGTATTCAGGAACTCGAGAAGTAGTGCCCTAACATGCTGGGTTGCAACTTCTCGTTTGTCTGAATGTCTAAAAATATCCTTTTAAACGAGTTTCACAAATCACAAGAGGATTTCAGTTACGAGAGTTTAAAAATATCGTGTCCAATCATGCTGGATATGATGTTTATATTCTTTTGAAGCCAAAGAATCTTGATTCTTTTTAACTCAAATTATTACGGTTTTAAAGAGATCTTATTTCTAAATTCTTTCAAACTTTTGACATTAAGTCAAAATTATTCAATTTGGTAACAATTTTGGGTGTGACGAGGGTGCTAATCCTTCCTCGTGCATAATCGGCTCCCGAACCTATTTTCTCGTAATTTCGTAGACCAAAACATTTTATAAAGTGATCCAATCACACTTTAAAAGGTTGGTGGCGACTCCCATTTTTGTGTTTTTTTAAGAAAGTCGAACCCGGTTTTTCAAACTGCTTAAAAAAATGGTTTAGACAGCTTGGCGACTCCACTGGGGACATATAAGAGAGTCAAGCCAAGAAATTGATTTTTTTGTGTCTTAATGTCAAAAGTTTGGAAAATTTTAAAATATTGATCAAGTTCACATGTGTTGGTTGCATATGTTGTTACTTTAATTTCGCACATTGCATTTGCATGACTGTTCGTCACACCTTTAAGTGGGAGTGAGAAGCTAAGCTTTCGTGAGGTTTTCACCTCCGCATGAGTTAGTGGATTGCTTTCGGGATACTGTACCTATGTCTTCATGAGGTTTTCACCTCTGTATGGCCATAGGGAAATGTGTCCCCCTGAACTAAACTTGGTCTATATGAGCCTATAATGGGTGAGGACCGAGGAATCTACTGGTTCAGGTACCCTCGCTTTAGAATTGAAACTCATATAGTGAACTTTAAGCGCTTACCCTAGGGATTATGGTGATAGCTTTTAGTAAACTACCCTTATAAGTGTTTGTTTGTTATACTTTTATACGATACTAATCTATTTCGTTTTGCTATCATTGCATGTCATTCAACATTCAAAGGTATATATTCACGGTTCGATTTCTGGGTTAGAAAGTTTTGTAATGGGGAACGAATATCTTGATAAAGTGGAAGACAATGCCTCTGTTTGTACCTGGTCAGAGAAAACCCGGTTAGAGAAAGGAGATAGTGTCGCTGAGGGGCATACATCAGAGTTATGGGACTTTACTGCGTTGCTCGAGGATTCAGGGTCATAAGGCTTATGTTAGGCCTGCTAGCCTTCTAACTTTTGCGAAGAAGTTGGTGATGATTACTGGGATGAGTGAGCAGTGGGCTGTAGCTCGTGTGCAGCAAAAGGGTGATAGTAAGTGCATTCCATAGGTCGTTTTGAGGGATTTGATATCGACACATCCAGACATAAAGAAAAGGGTCGATGTCTTAGCTTTGAGTATTTACGGCATAGTGATTTTCCCAAAGGCGTTGGGGCACATAGATGAGGCAGTAGCAGATTTGTTCGATCGCGTTGGTAAGTAGAATACACCAGTACCAGCAATCCTAGCTGAGACATTTAGATCTTTGAGTGCATGTCGAAGGGCCGGCGAGGGTAGATTTATTGGACGTGCACAATTGCTGCTAGTCTTGTTCCATAGCCACTTCTGGAAGCTTGTTAAGGTTCCTTGCTGAGTATTTTTTTAGGGTTATTCTCCCTTAAAGGAAGCAGAAGACATGCCTAGGAGAGATGACATTTTAGAGGAGAGGTGGATAGACATTCTTCAGAATCTTCGAGAGGAAGATGTTATGTGGAAGGCTCCTTGGTTCGTCTCTAGTGAAGTCCTTTACCGCTGTGGCAGTTTTGATTGGGTTCCTTTGCCAGGAATTTGGGGAGTTGTTGGATATGCACCATTGCTTGTTCTAAGGCAATATCGAGCGAGGTAGTTTATACCGGCTACACAGGGTTTAGCTCAGAGCGATTTCTCTTATAAAGGAGATCACTATAAGAAGAGGATACGAGGGATTTCTGAGGCTTGGAAGAAGCCTTTCTGTATGAAGATACTGACCAAAGGCTCGACGTCAACCCTTGAGTACAAAGGATGGTTTAGTGGGAGAGTCAACGATAATGTCCCTAGGCCAATTCTAGGGGTGGCTCGATCATTAGAGCAGAGTATACGAGTGATTCCATCAGAGTTAGAGGTTATGAAGCAAGAGTTTGAGAGAAAGAATTCAGAGCTTGAAAAGAGGATTGAGAAGCTCGAAGAGGAAAAAATGTGTTTGAGTCTCGATGTCGATATTCAAAGGATGGAAGTTGAGAAGGTGAAAAAGGAAAAGAGAAAGATCAAGGAAGATCGAGATGATTTAAAGACGCACTACAAGAAGGCCCAGGTAATGTTGAAAAGGGTTGGATTAGGGAGATCTTTAGAACAATGGCAGCAAGAGATTCAAGAAGAAAAATCCAAAGTCGAGTATTGGGAGAAAAAGTTCCAAGAGATGCAGTCGCGTAATCAGGCCCTAGAGAAGGAAAATCAAGGATTAAAAACTAAGGTAGCTTGGACGATCTCTTCATCATCACCGAAGTCGTAACTCCGCGATCGAGTTAAAGGCAAGCTTGGATAAGATCGAGGAAATGAAGCACGATATCGAAGGGTTGGAAGCAGCACTACAGGACTGTGAGCTACGAATTGAGCAGCTTGAGGCAAGAAAAGAGCAGTGGAAGGGAGAACTTCACCATCTGTAGGATCAAGTGGGAGATAGGGATTATCTTATAAGAGAAGCTATAGACCAGATTCGAGAAGTTGCTGATCATTTACAAGACCTAGCAGCACAAGCTAATGTATTAAGTGCAATGTATGAGTCATCGTCAGACAGAGGACGAGAGTTAGCATTGTTATTAGATAGGGTTAAGACTATAGGCCTACGGGCGAAAGCATATTTGTAATCCATTTTATGAAAAGGTTTTTGTTCCTTAAATAACATTTTTTAAAATGAAACTGAATCAGAATCGACACCTTTTAGCATTCATGCATTTGCATCTCATCACATCATATGCATTCAAGTTTATAGAAAGACCCTAATTAGTTAAAATTATGAGGGAGAAAGAGAAAGTGAGAGAAAGAAAATCTGGAAGCAACACATCACTATGAAACTCGTGCAAAAACTAAGAACATGGACCAAAGATTTGAGCAGCTACAGAAGGACATGCAGGACCAATTGCAAGATCAATTGGCAAAAATGCAAAATGACATGAAAGAGCAAATGTTGGAGGCTCAAAGGAACATGATGGCTGAGATGGCTCAACTACTGAGGGCCACTGATAAGGGAAAGGCTTCCATAGAAATTACTAGTGAGGATGGCAAGGATCATCCTCCAGGTTTCACTCCACCCCAGGTGCCTACACAAACTGAGGCACTTCCTAGGAGGCCATCTGTCACTATAAGGCCCCAACAAGGGTTGGTCGATACTGGGATCCCCATAAATTTCCCAACTGGTTCAGGATTCAATTTTGGTGACAATCCTGCAAATCCTGTCATTCCTGATTTAGACATGGCTAAAAAAGAGGATCTAAGAACTGAGACTGCAAGACAGTTGGAAGAACACTGCAAATGGTTGGAGGAAAAGTTCAAGGTTTTAGAGAATGCTGATGGGCATCATAGGGTTGATGCCAAAGATCTAAGCTTGGTCCCAGACTTGGTGCTTTTCTCACAAATTCAAGATGCCTGAATTTGAGAAGTACAATGGGACTACTTGCCCAGAGGCCCACATTACGATGTTCTGTAGGAGGATGACTGGGTATGTGAATAATGATCAACTGTTGATCCACTGTTTCCAAGACAGTTTAATTGGAGCAGCAGCCCAGTGGTATAATCAACTGAGCCAGGCCAGAATAAGTTCATGGAGGGATCTTGCACAGGCCTTCGTGTAGCAATACAATCATGTGACTGACATGACTCCGGATAGGATCACGCTGCAAAACATAGAGAAAAAGCCTAATGAAAATTTTAGGCAATATGGACAGAGATGGAGAGAGGTGGCAATGCAAGTTCAACCATCGTTGTTGGAGAAGAAGACTACTATGTTGTTCATCAACACTCTAAAGGCTCTATTCATCACTCACATGATTGGAAGCACCACTAAAAGCTTTGCGGATATAGTCATGGCAGGAGAGATGATAGAGAATGCCATAAGGGGTGGCAAAATCGAGGAGGAAACGACCAAAAGATCGGCCCCAAGAAGAAAGGATAGTGAAGTGAATAACACAAACACTTTCAGCATGAAGGCAATCACAGTTGGTCAACCTAAAACAGCTGCGGTTGAGCAAAAGTAGGAGTCAGGTACAAGGCAAAATTCTGAAAGGATACAGTTCACACCTATCCCCGTGACATATCGTGAGCTTTATCAAAGCTTATACAATGCACATGCTATTGCTCCTTTTCACTTGAAACCATTGCAGCCCCCATATCTCAAATGGTATGACGCAAACGCCAGATGTGAATACCTTGCTGGAATACCGAGGCATTCGATCGAAAGCTGTACCAATTTTAAGAAGACCGTGGAGAGGCTTATTAAGATGGGGGTAGTGAAGTTCGACAATACCCTTAATACTAAAAACCCCTTGCCAAATCATGGCAAGCAAGGAGTGAACGCCATTGGCGAAGCCAGTGAAAGGAGAATAAAGGAAAATGTTGCTGAGGTAAGGATGCCGATAAAAGTGATTTGGGATGAAATGGTGAAAAGAGAGATGATAATCTCTAAGGAGAGAAATAAAGGAGTAAGGGACTATTGTGAGTTCCATGCTGAAAAGGGGCACGAGATCAAGGAATGCGACAAGTTCAAAGCCTTGATACAAAGCTTTATGGACAACAAAGAGCTACAAATTTTTGAAGGTAGCTCTTGTGAAAAACAAGTATGTGTGCTGGAGAATGAACAGAAAGGAACTAGCCGGCCAAGGATTATTATTTCCCTACTGGGGAATAGTGAAGTGGGGGCACAAATGGTACCTAAGGTCATTATCCATAAGCCTACGCCTTTCCCTTATAAAGATAGCAAGAGGGTACCGTGGAGTTATGACTGTAGTATGACAGTGCCGGAGGAGGAAAATATAGCCAGTAGGTTTAAAGATGTACAAGTGGAGTGTTCCCATACACGGAGTAAGAAGTGGTATGATACGGTGGGCGTCAGAGAGGAGCCCACAAAATTAAAAATTGTTAGTGTGGAGAAGGAGAAAGAGGCTGAAGTGCCTGTTAAGGAGCCAGTAAAGGAGGAGGAGGCTAAAGAATTTCTAAAGTTCCTTAAGCATAGCGAGTATAGTGTGGTCGAGCAGTTGCGTAGGCAGCCGACTCGCATATCAGTATTGGCTTTACTTCTGAGTTCTGAGGTGCATCGGAATGCATTGATGAGGGTGCTCAATGAAACATATGTCACCCATGACATATCTGTTAACAAGCTGAACCGGTTGGTGAATAACATAAGTGCGGATAATTTCATCTACTTTAATGATGATGAAATCCCACCAAGGGACAGGGGGTCAACAAAGGCCTTGTACATCACCACTCGATGCAAGGAGTACACACTCTCAAGCGTGCTCATCGATAATGGATCGGCCTTGAATGTTCTACCGTTGTCTACATTGAACAGATTACCCATTGACGGTTCTCACATTAAGACATGTCAAAATGTGGTAAGAGCCTTCGACGGTACAGAAAGGAATGTGATGGGAAGAATCGATATCCCCTTGGAAATCGGGCCAAGTGTATACGAAGTAAACTTCTAGGTGATGGATATCAAGCCATCCTACAATTGCTTATTAGGGAGGCCATGGATACATTCAGCGGGAGCGGTGCCCTCATCATTACACCAAAAATTAAAGTTAGTGACGAATGGACAGTTAGTAACTATCAATGCGGAGGAGGACATTATAGCCGCAGTCACTAGCAAGGCCCCTTATGTCGAGACAAACGAAGAGTCTATTGAGTCTTCCTTTCACTCTTTAGAATTTGTGAATGCAACCTTCATTTCAGAAGGGAGTGAGCCACCGGTGCCAAAGATAGTAAGAGCCACGAGGATGGCTCTACTAATGATGGTGGGAAAGAGAGCCTTACCAGGAAGAGGGTTAGGAAAATACCTGCAAGGAGGAACTCAAATCCCAAAACTGAAAGAGAAAAGAGATCGCTTTGGTCTGGGCTTCAAGCCAAACTATAAGCAAAGGAGGAAGGAAGTTGAGAAGTGCCAAGAGGGAAGAAGGGCACGCCTTAATGGAAGAGAAGTGGAGTGGTAGCCGATGACATTCCCTCCACTATCCCAAACATCGGGAGGGTTACCTATAAAAGAATGTCATCAGGTTAATGCTATACACGACGAAGGATCAGAGCGAGGAAACCTTGAGGGCATTCGCCCTTACGAACCAGGAAGCTCTCTGAACAATTGGACTGCGGAGGAACTCCCTGTAGTCTTTAGGAATTTTTCAGAGTAATTTTCAAAACATTATTTTACTTTAGAGCCTAGGAGTAATAGGATTACATTTGTGGGATGAGCTTACAATCATCTATTGTTTTTTTTTAATAAAATATAACTTTTATCAATTTGAACGAGTATTGTTTCATTTTTATCAACCAATATTCCGTTAAACTTTTGCAATTCTTATTCTTTCATTCATAGCACATAAATAATCATTCTTAAATTCATTCATTCTTTGTATATTCTTTATACTTCACAGATCCCTAGATATCAATGACATGAGCACTGATATTATAAATCATGATTTCTCTCGCGAGCAAGACATGTGTTTAGAGGAATCTCAGGATTTTGAGGATGCCCAGGATTGTGATGTGTCTCTGGATCTATTGAGGATGGTAAAATAGGAGGAGAAACAAATCATGCCCCATGAGAAAGAGGCAATAGAGAATGTAACCATAGAGGAAGGGAAAGAGGTAAAAATCGGCACGCACATTGCCAAGGACACAAGGCAAGGACTGATTGAGTTGCTATGTGAGTTCAAGGATATCTTCGCATGGTCCTATCAAGATATGCCAGGGTTAAATATTGATATTTTGGTGCATCGTCTTCTGATAAGACAGGATTGTAAGCCAGTCCAATAGAAGTTACGAAGAATGAGGCCAGATATCGTATTGAAGATAAAGGACGAAGTCAAGAAGCAATTCGATGCAGGGTTCTTACAAGAAGTGAAGTACTCTGAATGGGTAGCTAACATTGTACCAGTCCGTAAGAAGGATGGGAAAGTACGAATGTGCATTGATTACAGAGATCTGAACAAAGCTAGCCCAAAAGATAATTTCCCTTTGCCACATATAGACACTTTGGTAGACAACACAGCAGGATATTCGTTGTTCTCCTTCGTGGATGGTTTCTTGGGGTACAACCAGATAAAGATGCATCCAGAAGATATGGATAAAACAACCTTCATAACATTGTGGGGCACCTTTTGTTACAAGGTAATGCCCTTTGGGTTGAAGAATGTAGGGGCAACATACCAAAGGGCTATGGTGACTTTATTCCACGATATGAGGCACAAAGAAATTGAGGTGTATGTTGATGACATGATTGCTAAATCTCGAACAGAGAAGAAACATATTGAGGTTTTGAGGAAGTTGTTCCTGAGATTAAGGAAATTTCAATTGAAGCTTATCCAGGAAAATGCATCTTCGGAGCTAGGTCGGGGAAGTTATTAGGCTTTGTGGTTAGCGAAAAGGGGATAGAAGTGGACTCAGATAAGGTCAGAGCCATACAAGAATTGCCTCCACCACAAACTCAGAAGGAAGTTCGAGGATTTCTAGGAAGATTGAATTACGTCGCTCGGTTTATTTCACAACTAACTGAGAAGTGTGATCCTATCTTTCGCCTCCTTAGAAAGCACAATCAAGGCATTTGGGATGAGGAATGCCAGAATGCTTTTGATAAGGTTAAGCAATACTTGTTAAATACTCCAGTGTTATCTCCGCCCAGTCCAGAGAGACCATTAATACTATACATATTAGTGTTTAGTAATTCTATGGGATGTGTGCTTGGCTAACATGACGAGTCGGGAAGAAAGGAGAAGGCGATATACTACCTCAGTAAGAAATTCAGAGAGTGTGAGATGAGATATTCGCCAATTGAGAAATTGTGTTCTGCTTTAATCTGGACGACTCGAAGGTTGAGGCAATATGTTTTATATCATACGACTTGGCTAATTTCAAAACTTGATCCATTAAAATACATGATGGAGTCAACAGCACTAAATGGAAGAATTGCAAGGTGGCAAATATTGCTTTCAGAATTTGACATAGTCTATGTGAGTCAAAAAGCTATAAAAGGGAGCGCGATAGCAGAATTTCTTGTGAGCAGAGCTCTAGAAGACTATGAGCCATTAAATTTTAATTTTCCTAATGAGGAGTTGATGTATGTGGCAACTATTGAAGAGTGTACATGGAGGATGAACTTTGATGGCGCATCCAATGCGATAGGAAATGGAATTGGGGCAGTCTTGGTATCCCCAAATGGTGATCATTATCCATTCACATGTAAATTGGATTTCAACTGCACAAACAATACGGTCGAGTATGAAGCGTCCATCATGGGACTCTGAGTGGCTATAGAGTGAGGAATAAGAACCTTGGAAGTATATGGAGACTCTGCGTTGGTAATTTACCAGCTTAGAGGTGAATGGGAAACAAGGGATCCTAAATTTACCAATTATCGAAAGGTATTTTTGGGGTTACTTGAGGAGTTCGATGACATTACTTTCAATTATATCCCACGAGACAAAAACCAGATAGCAGATGCTCTAGCAAACTTGGCTTCAATGATTAAAGCAAACAAAGAGGAGGAGATGAGACCCATTCAGATGAGTATCTTTGAGGCTCCAACTCGCTGTTGCAACATTGAGGAAGAAGAAAAGGATGATAACCCTTGGTATCAGGATATATTGCGATATGTGAGAGATCATAAATACCCAGAACAGGCAACTGAAAATGATAAGTGAACCTTAAGAAGATTAGCTTGCGACTACGTTTTGGATGGGGACATCTTATACAAAAGAAGAAAGGACCAAGTACTATTGAGATGTGTTGACGCCGTGGAAGCTCAGTTAATCTTGGAAGAAGTTCACGAGGGTGTTTGTGGGACGCATGCTAATGGTTTCATGTTGGCTAGACAAATCATGAGGTTTGGATATTATTGGTCTACTATGGAAGGGGATTGTATCAACTACGCCAAGAAATGCCATAAATGTTAGATTTATAGAGACAAGATCCATGTACCACCTTCACCTCTACATGTCATGACTTCTCCATGGCCTTTTTCCATGTGGGGCATGGATGTCATTGGGCCAATATCACCAAAAGCTTCAAACGGGCATCGCTTTATCTTTGTGATCATTGATTACTTCACAAAGTGGGTAGAGGCTGCTTCTTATGCGAATGTTACTAAGTCAGTTGTGAGTCGATTCTTGAAGAAAGAGATCATCTGTCGGTATGGGATGCCTAAAAGAATCATATCAGACAATGCATTGAACTTGAATAACAGAACGGTAGCAGAAGTTTGCAGTCAGTTCAAGATTAAGCATCATAACTCTTCTCCGTATCGCCCAAAGATGAATGGGGCAGTGGAAGCTGCTAACAAAAATATCAAGAAGATAGTGGAGAAAATGACTGAAACCTACAGAGATTGGCATGAGAAGTTACCATTTGCACTCTTAGCTTATCGAATGTCCGTCAGAACCTCTACTGGGGCAACTCCTTTCTCTTTGGTTTATGGGATGGAAGCAGTGTTACCCATTGAAGTGGAAATAACGTCTCTCTGAGTCTTGTCAGAGATAAAGTTGGATGAAGCTGAATGGATACAATTGCGATATGATCAGTTGAACTTGATTGAAGAAAAGAGGCTAAGAGCCATTCGTCATGGTCAGATGTATCAGAAGCGAATTATGCGAGCTTACGACAAGAAAGTGTGACCAAGAGAATTCCACGAGAGGGATCTTGTGCTGAAAAAGATCCTTCCCATTCAGAAGGACTTTAGAGAAAAATGGATGCCGAATTGGGAAGGGTCGTATGTCGTGAAAAAGGCCTTCTTTGGGGGTGCATTGATCTTAACGGAAATGGATGGGAAGAGTTTACCCAATCTAGTAAATTCAGACTCAGTCAAAAAGTATTTTGTCTAAGGAAGAGGAGAATCTAGGGTGAAAACCCGCAAAGGGCGCCTTGAGTTTTCGAACAAAAAAAAAATGGAGAGGCCAAGGTGAAAACCCGCAAAGGGCGCCTTGTGACCAAAAGGGTTTTAAGTTGAAAACCCGAAAGGGCGACTTAAATTTTGAAGAGCACACGGAAATCTTGCTATATCTGATTCAACAAAGAGTGAAGCGCGTTGCATATCGGGGCATCAACAAAGTACTTTGGATCTTTTAAACACATGTTGAACTCAAGAAAGTCTTCATGGAGCTGGTGTATAGACGCTCAAGCGGCGATATCTAGGGCATCTAACTTTTGTCTTGTTTGCTATCTTTAGATTCTCTTTCTTCTCAAAGATAGGCTATCAGATTAACTTCCTTTATATTTTTGACAAATTTATTATTCTCAAGATTAAATTCATCTTCCATTATTCTTAAAGTATGTTGCATTAAAATAATGATAGATGAACTAAATAATTTTCACAAATGAAGTTTTGCTCATTACTTTGGAAATTTCTAGATAATACAAGAAACTAAAATAGAACAATTGTTCAAGGAATTCACGTAAGTGAGGTTTGAAAGAACTCGAGGAAATTCTTTTAGTCCAAAATGATGATTGGACAAAACAAACGGTTCGATCCTAAAAGGGGATCATCTTACAGATATTTTTGGTAGGTCATATTATTTGAAGAATGGTACAAACCCACGGGCTGAGTAAGAAGGATACTTCGAGAGAAATAAGGATAAACTTTGACAAAGGAATGAGTGATGGTGTCTGGAATAGGAATCATTTTCATAACATAACTAGGAGCATTTGATTCATTTCAAGCATGGCATCTTAATCATCAGGCATGAGTACATATGCATTTTACAGGTTATGTCCTTTAAGGGACAGTGTAGATCACCGATAGCAGATTTGGCATTTCTGTATTGTCAAAGAGCAGATCGAAGATAGCAGATTTGGCGTCTCTGTATTGCCAGAGAGCATATCGAAGACATAGTAGATCTAACCTTCGGATGTTTCATATTAAAGTAGATCTAAGATGATTTGGCATCCTTGCGTTTACAAGGATTAGATCGAAGACATAGCAGATCTAATCTTTGTTGTTTTCACATCGAAGTAGATCCAAGATGATTTGGCATCTCTGTATTGTCAGAGAGCAGATTGAAGATAGCAGATTTGGCATCTCTGTATTGCCAGAGAGCAAATCGAAGATAGCAGATTTGGCGTCTCTGTATTGCCAGAGAGCAGATCAAAGATAGCAGATTTGGCGTCTCTGTATTGTCAGAGAGCAGATCAAAGATAGCAGATTTGGTGTCTCTGTATTGCCAGAGAGTAGATCGAAGATAGCAGATTTAGCGTCTTTGTATTGCCAGAGAGCAAATCAAAGATAGCAGATTTGGTGTCTCTCAATTGCCAGAGAGTAGATCGAAGATAACAGATTTGGCGTCTCTGAATTGCCAGAGAGCAGATCGAAGATAGCAAATTTGGCGTCTCTGTATTGTCAGAGAACAGATTAAAGACAGTAGATTTGGCGTTTCTGTACTGTCAAAAAGCAAATCGAAAATAGCAGATTTGGCATCTCTGTATTGTCAGAGAGCGGATTGAAGATAACAGATTTGGCGTCTCTGTATTGCCGGAGAGCAGATCGAAGATAGTGGATTTGGCATCTCTATATCGACGGGGAGCAGATCGGAGATATAGTAGATCTAACCTGTGGATGTTTTTGCATCAAAGTAGATCCAAGATGATTTGACATCCTTGCATTTACAAGGAGCAAATCGAAGACATCGCAGATTTGGCTTTCACATGTTTACGCTGAAGCGAATCTGAGATAATTTGACATCTCTGTATTATCAGGGAACAAATCGAAGAAGCAAATTTGGCGTCTCTGTGTTCGACAGGGAGTAGATCGAAATATTAACATGATAGTCTTAAGTTTGCAAAATGTAGATTGAAGACAAGGATCTGATAAGACCGGGGCAAATTTGGTCCTTTTATAATCTTTGCTTTATTCCTGTTACACAATAATAAGGAAAGAGGGGCAGCTGTAATAGCCCAAATTTACCCGGGCCCATGAAATAAATAAATAAATAAAAACAAAATTTATTAGTAAAGTCCATGTACAGTCCAAAACTCGGTTAGCCCAAATCCAAAAGCTCAAAGACCCGATTACATTTTTAGCCCAACTGCCCAAAGACCCGATTACATTCTTAGCCCAGAACCCAAAATACCCTTCTAACCCAACAAACAAACACAGCCCAGCTAGCCCAACTGACTTAAGGAATTTCAGCTTCTGAGAAACCCTAGCAAGGTTTTCCGCCACAAGTTCCCTCGTGATCGCAGCCGACATCAGCCTCGTTTTGCGCCACAATCAAAGGCCTAAATCAGCATGCCCTTGTCTCCATCGCAATCGTCGCATATAGACCTGCAAAAGGAAAACAACACAGAATCGAAACTAATATGGCAGGGAATAAGACCAGATTTTGTAACATTTATTTTCAAATCCCCACTGGCTATAAAAAGCCCAAATCAAAACGATGTAAGTGGGTTTTTTTAAATAGGCATATATTGACAAAAATAAAAAACTAAAAATACAAGCAGTTTTCATACCAAAAAGCAGAGGTGATTTATTTGCTTTATTTCCTTCTTTATTTTTTGCATGCAAATAGTGCTAGAAATGAGTATAAGGGTTACCTGTTGATTCGTGAGAGAAAGAGGAAATTTTTGGAGCCCTAACCGCCGTGTAAGATGGCTCAGACGGTGGCGCGTGAAGCGCGTGTGGCTGAAGGCGGTGGTGCTCCGGGACGAGCCAGGACGGTCACTGGCTGGAGCTCTGAGAGAATTTTGGAGCTCTCTCTATTTTTTTTTTCTGTTGAATGTTTAAAATGAATGTTTAAAAGTTTTTTTTTTCTTTTATAACATCAATAAAACAATGCCGTTTTAGCTTAATCCAATAAGCCTAAAACGACGTTGTTTCGAAGCATTAGGATCCGCGCGTTGACCTGTTTACCCGGGGAGGATCCTCGCATTTTTAATAAAAGGGCTAATTGCCCAATCGACCCTTTTGTATTTTTTATATTTATAATTTCATTTTATTTTTATTAAAATCTGACCCTAATCTTTTATTTCTGTTTCAATTTAGTCCTAATAGCCCTTAAAAGGTTTATTCAGGGAACGACGTCGTTTTTGGGATTAGGGCTAATTGCCCAATGAGTCCTCAGAATTTAACGCGCATTTCAATTCGGCTCAAAATTTTCATTTATTTTATAATTAACCCTAAAATTTTAAAATGAAATTAAATTTAAATCTTGTTTTGTAAATTCAATTTATTTTAAATACTATATATTTTTATAAACATTAGTTATATATATAATAATATATTATTTTATTTATGTTATTTATAATATTATATACATTTTTATAAATTTTATTATATGTTATATTTTTTATTATATGTTATTTATTCCATTTCTATTTATTATATATTCTTGCTATATATACTAATTATTTTACTATATTTTTATATGTAAATTTACTTAATATATCATTCTTATTATTTTATTTCTGTTTCAATTTAGTCCTAATAGCCCTTAAAAGGTTTATTCAGGGAACGACGTCGTTTTTGGGATTAGGGCTAATTGCCCAATGAGTCCTCAGAATTTAACGCGCATTTCAATTCGGCTCAAAATTTTCATTTATTTTATAATTAACCCTAAAATTTTAAAATTAAATTAAATTTAAATCTTGTTTTGTAAATTCAATTTATTTTAAATACTATATAGTTTTATAAACATATATTTTACCTGTTTTTACCTGTTTTTCCTGTTTTTCCTTAGATAAATATGGGTAGTAGGAGATGAAAATTCGTGTACTTTCTCAAAATAATTCATGAATTATTTATGAATTTTTTTATTTAAATTATTTTTTATAAATATTTTTGTATTAGTGGCAAGAGTAATTTAAATATGAATTTTTAAAGTTGTCAACATTGCTATTAAAGTAAGCCCTTAACCTTTCAGCTGGCAGTGTGGTTGTTGACAATTATATGGTTGAAAATCAACCCTCTCTTCCCCCTTTATCTTCCTTCTCATTGAATTTTGTATTAGCCAGCATAGTACCGGCCTGTGGACTCCAATTAGATGCGAATGAGCATCCTCTTTTCCGACATAATAATGCATTGCTTGGCTCCTCTGCTAAGGGTTCGATTTCCCATTTTTGGGAGCTCTCAAGCAGCTTTCGTTTGCCTATTTTTGCTCGAGCTTTTCGCATTTATTGGGTGCTTGAGTTGTGTCCATTGTAACAGCAGTGAAGGCATGACAAAACTCTACACATCAAGGTCTAACTGTCTCAGCCCTAATGGCTAAACACCAACATATGATAGAGTTTTCAACTTAATTCAAACAAA
This sequence comes from Gossypium longicalyx, assembly GCA_025698465.1. Classification (NCBI taxonomy): domain Eukaryota; kingdom Viridiplantae; phylum Streptophyta; class Magnoliopsida; order Malvales; family Malvaceae; genus Gossypium; species Gossypium longicalyx. The sequence goes on from CM046996.1 coordinate 56,686,309, forward strand.
GTATGATTTTATTTTGTAATTCATTTTGTATTTACATCTTATTTTGTACATTTATCGGAGATTTGATCCTCACTTGTAATTTTTTTGTTGAATAGATATTATTTAAAAAAACTTACCATTAAATTGAAATAAAATAAAAGCATACTTGCATATTATGTTTATTCTAAAAAACGAAAAACAAAGATACTTAGTAGCATTATAACTACACTTGTGTACCATTGCTAACACATGAAATAATTATATGAAATTACAATGAGACTTTGAATTCAAGTAATCTACCCAACAGAGTTGGTGCTCCTTGGTTTGTGATACCAACTCAGTTAAGGCTGGCTCTGTTTGTTTCATTGAAAATGGTTTCCGAAAAATATTTTCTACATTTTTATGTGTTTATTTCATGAAAAATAGTTTGGTTAATGGAAAATAACTTACAAGTCAACGAAAAATAAGCCTTTTTTTTCCCTCTAGAATGACTTAACCTTTATGGGTGATTTTATTTTTATATAAAAATTAACTTAAGTCAAGTTTAATATTATTATATTATTAATAATTTTTTATTTTTAAAAATATTTAAAATTAATAAAATATTATAATTTTTAATATTATTAAACATACATATTTAATTTTCTATATCTAACCACATAATAAATTATTAATATAATATAGAAAAGAAATTAATAATGGATAATTTTATTCATCGTTTTTTATATACAATGCCTAGAACTACCCATAATTCCTCCCCAACCCTTAATATAGGAGAGCATTAATGCCCTTCAACAAGCTCGAACCCATAGTCTCCTGCATGTGCAACAATGTCGGTGCTAATCAAGCTAAGTCGACAATTTTATTCATCATTTTCATTTATATATAGAAACCTTAAATAGTTATATTAAGTCATGTGTTAGTTAATTATTTTTACTATATCAAGTTTGTTGGCAAATTACCGATTTAATTCCTTCCAAAAAGAAAAATAAGTGCTAATTATAGTAAGTAAAAATTGGTCATATTATTTACCCACGCTAATTAAAATAGAAAATGTTTAGTTGGTTGTAATTTGGCCTTACTCTCTCTATATAAGATGATTTGAAACAAAACAAAAGACAGAAGTCATTCTCTCTTTGAAGTAAATAAAAATAAAGTATGGCTATTAAATTTAATTTTGTTTCATTCATGTTAATACTAGTAGTGTAACACCTCTAACCCTTATTTATAGCCGGAATAGGGTTACTAGGTATTACCGATCAATCACAACATAATTAATACATATACGCATTCATAATAAAAAAAATCCTTTCAACACATTCACCTTGTCCCTTCTAAGGTCCTATGAGACCTTAAAACATGTTTAAATGAAGTTCGGGACTAAACCATAAACATTTGAAAACTTTGAGAAACTTAGAGAATTTTCATGTATTCAGGGGTCACACGCCCGTGTGAATAGGCCGTGTGCCTAACACGGTCACCAGACACGCCCGTGTAATAGGCCATGTGAAAATAGGGCATACATACTGACTTCACCACACTACTAGAAACACGCCCGTGTGCTAAGGCCGTGGGAAATCTGGAGGGTATACTGACTTGGCCACACGGTCACATGCCCATGTGCCAGCCTGTATGCCACAGACGGCCATTAGACACAGACCATGTGCCAGCCCGTGTGCCACACACGGCCAGTAGATACACCAGTGTGTCTAAGCCATGTAACTCTTTAACTTATATAGCTAAGTTACTGCAGGCACATGATCAAGCCACATGCCCATGTGCTCAATCGTTTCGGGCGAAATTAGGCTTGTTTTAAGCCACTTTTCCTCACCTGTATTCAATCACCTTAAAGCATACATATAACACCTTACTCACATCCAATTTGGCAGCCAAAACAACCATTTCAATACACATTATAAGCCATTTCAAAATCAAGCATTCATATACTCAAATCAATACCATTTGTACATTCAAACACATACCAAACTAGCATGATTCATTCCTCATTACTCACCTATTCAACATATACCAAAGTACATATCATACTTATCAATACAACCTATTTTAATATGTATTTTTACTACCATCAATCACACACAAAGCTTGACTCATAAATCATCTATTAGCCATGCATTTATCAAGTCCAAAATCATGCTTTTCATAGGTAAATACTCATCATATACCAAATGACCAAATGATCATCTTGAACCATCACCAACCATACGAAATTATGCCATTACACAAGGAAAATTACAAATCAAACATAAGTCATTAATAAGCCATATAAAATGACTAAATACATCACCAAAACCTTTACCAAAAGAGTCAAGCCTATACATGCCATATAACCAAAATCACAAAGCTGATATATACCAAACCTTAGCTGGATAGTGTGATGAGATCTCTGACGACTTCCAACCCGAGCAAGCCTTTGAAACTCTATAAACATAGAAAAGAAAACAAAGTAAGCTGTAAAGCTTAGTAAGCTCGTATGGAAATAAACTCATATTATTAAATAACCACATTTTAAACAATTACTCAAAACATGATATAATTCATATGATTTCGTCATTCAATCTCGAATTCATGCACACAGATGATGAAGATTTTCATGAGTTTATTCATTCAAAACACGTATGGTTTGAATACTTCTTATCAATTCATTCACATTTTCATATGCATAAACAATTATATATATAAACTTTATTTGATTCAATATTCAGCAATTTTTCCAGTGCCATAGTCCAACTATGGTCTTACACATACATTGCCAAGGCCCTGCTTTGGTCTTTCTTTCACATGCCATAACCAGGTTATGGTCTTATTATTCGATTGCCATAGCCCAGCTATAGTCTTATTCGGCAACTTACCTTTCCCAATTCGTACTTTTCTTTTAATAACTCAACATTTATTCAATTCATACTTCATTATAATCAAATAAACACATTTTGACATGAAACATATACACAATTCTTTTTTATTTAATATACATGTTACAATATGAGCTCACCAATTTACTTTTATTCGATTCTCACATAAGTTCTGTACGTACATGTATTACATATTCTGATCATACTTTATTTCTCGTCTTGACTATGCCCGTTGAACCATTCAGAATTGTTAAGGATACTCAAAAATCACATAAAACTCGTACAATGCCATATCCCAGATATGGTCTTACATGTTATCACATATCGGTGCCACTGTCCTAGACAAGGTCTTACACGAAATCGATTAACAATGTCGATGTCCCAGACATGGTCTTACACGTAATCGCACAATGATGCCAATGTCCCAAACATGGTCTTACACATAATCATAGTACAATGCCAATGTCCATGTAATCTCATCTCGGTGATCCTAATGTCATGTCATTTGTATCCTATACTATTCCTAAGGTTGGTACTAGACTTTCGGATGTTGTATCTCTGTCGATTCCAACTCATAATCATGATCATTCAACATTCAATTCAATTCAATAATAAATAAGCATTTGTAACAAAACTTAAGTACGTTTATTAGCATACAAACTTACCTCGTTCGTTGTAACGACGAATTAGGCCGACTAATCCGATACTTTATTTTCCCCCATTCTAGATTTGAATCTCATTTTTCTCAATCTATATAATAACAAAATTTACTTCTTTAATCATTAATTCATTCAATTTAACACAATTTACACATTTTTGGTAAAATTACACTTTTGCCCCTATTATTTCACATTTTTGTAGTTTAGTCCATAACACATAAAATATAAAATTCATGAAATTTAAACAATCCCATGCTTATCTGAATATTACCCAATCATATATTAGCCCATATTTTCACTTTATTCATACTTTTAACCACATAATTTCATAATTCCACAAATTAGTCCATAATTTGCATTTTTACTCAAAATCACTTTGTAAAATATGAAAATCTAACATCAAAAATTCATATTTCACCATTAAACATCAAAGAACACATAATATCATCAATGGAAACTATCAAAATCTTTAAAAATTTTGAAATCGAAGACACGGGCAAGCTAGTACTAGTTGCAACGATCACAAAAACGTAAAAATCATTAAAAACCGAGATCAAAATCATACCTAATCAAGCCACCAAGTAGCCAAACCTCAAAAGAACAAAAAATGGTTTCCTTTCCTTCCATATTCGGTTGATGATGAAATAGTGAAGATGATAATTTAGCTTTATTTTAATTATTATTTCATTTTAACCATTTTACCATTTTAACCATTAATAACATTTAAAATTTCCACTATACCAAGCTATATAATTCCACTATCAACATTTATGAGATAATTACCACTTAAGGACTCCCACTATTTAATATCATAGCCATTTAATACCTTTAACTTATAGAATTCAATTTTTACGCTTTACGCGATTTAGTCATTTTTACCGAATTAACCACCCAAACGGTAAAATTTCTTCACTAAATTTTCACACAACTCTAAAATCATTCTGTAAATATTAAAATAATAATAAAATAATTTTTTTTATGTCAAATTTGTGGTATCGAAACCACTGTTTTGATTAACCCTAAAATCAGGCTGTTATAAGTAGTTTTGTCCATATCATCCGTTGAAGGTCAAGGAGGAGGAGGTGGTGGTGTTATTGATGTTGTTGCAAAGTTTGGTGTAAAGGTAGAACAGAAAGCAGATTTAGTAAGGTAAGCAAAATATCATATAACTTTATAGTCAGCAGATAAAAGTATGCATAACTATTTTCCAAAGCTCTTATCATTATATGTATCTTTTTTTTTTTTTTTTTTGGTTTTAGCCAATGTTGGATGCTTGGAAAGAAACATGTAATATCCTGAATTAGGGCCTAATCAGAATAGTGGTTTCGTGACCAAAAATTCGAGATAGAAATAATTATTTTATAATTATTTTTAGGTTTATGATATGATTGCATGATTGTGTGAAAATTTCGTGATGAAATTCTATGCATAAAGTGCTTAATTTGAAATTAGGGACTAAATCGAATAAGTTGCAAAACTTGCATTCTAGAAGTTTTTAGTATAAAATTACTTTGAAATATTAATTAGGAGGTCTTAAATAGCAATTTTACCAATTTCTAAGTTTATGGACAAAAATTGGACATGGATGGAATTTTTGGAAAGTTTAGTAGTAAGGGCATTTTGGTCATTTAGGGGTAAAATGAATTAAAATACAAAATTAAAAGCCAATTTTGCTCATCTTCAACCCCATGGCCGAATATAGCAAGGAGAAACCATGGCTAGGGTTTTTCAAGCTTCCAAGCTCAATTGTAAGTCCATTCTAGCCCCGTTTTTCAAGTTCTTTACGTTTTTAGAGTCCCGATAGCTCGATTTAGCTTATGCCAGCAATAATTTAACCTAGGGTTTATATTTGGAAAAATAACCATAGGTGAAATTTGTGTATTTTGGTGTTTTATGATAGAATATGAGGTTTTAAATTATGTTAGACAACTTGTGCTACTCGGTTTTAAGTGAAAACGAGCAAAAGGGCTTAATCGGTAAAAATACCTAATAGTCATAAGTACATGTTAGAGTGAGAATTTGATGTTGCCATATGATCAGCATGTCATAAAACATAAGAAAATAGGCTGAAGTTTAATTTACGAGCTTTGGGGCAAAAGTGTAAATATGCAAAAGTTTGGGGGGCAAAATTGTAATTTTCCCAAAATATGATTTTGGGTCAATTTGAATAATGTGAGTCCTAATTAGACTATATTTTAAATGATAGAGCAAGGAAAACTGAAATTCGGGCTAAAATGGGGAAAATACCAAGTTGTGGACGAAATGGTAAAAGTAGCCATTTTCGCATACTAGGTAAGTTCATATGTAAATGTTGGTAACATAGTTATTATTTTAAATGTTTTTATGTTATTTAAATGATATGATAATTATTATAAAATATTATACTCGTGATAATTGTTTGATAATATGTCAAATTATGTGATATACTTGGAAAATGTGAAATACTACCGAGTATCGGTATCGGTATTCCGTAGAAGATGGTTGAGACACATGATTGGGAAAAGGTCCCGTTGAACCTTAGGAATGGATTAGGATACAAGTGACATGTCACTGGGATATTTGGGCATCCGAACTCGTTGAGTTGAGTCCGAGTTCACTTATGGATGCGAATGTCCGAACTCGTTGAGTTGAGTCCGAGTTCGTGAAATGTAACTAGGCATCCGAGCTCGTTAAGTTGAGTCCGAGTTCACTTATGGATGCGAACGCCCGAGCTCGTTGATTTGAGTCCGAGTTCGCTTATGGGCGGGTTACATAGTAGCTTGGCTACATAGTTGGCACTTATGTGCAAACTTTCCATGTATCCGAATTATATTCCGATGTGTTCAACGGGTAATGTTCTACTCAAATGGAGGAATACTCAAGATGAAAGGGACGTATTGGTAAGTGTTGTGAAATGGATACTTTAAACAGGTATGTACTTAACCCTCGGGTTGAAAAATCGATATAACAACAATATGGTAAGATGATAAATGAAAATATGATATGAATGTCTTGGTGATGATTATGCAAATGATGTTTTATGTTTGCTTATATGGTTATGTTACTTGCTATTTGCATGTGAACTTACTAAGCGTTTATGCTTACTCCCTCCTTTTCATTCCTTGTAGTGTTGACAGGCCAGCTCGGAAATCGGGAATGGTCGGAGGCACGCTCACACTATCCGTATACCATCTTGGCATAATGGCTTGTATATTTTGAGTATGGCATGTATAGCATTATAATCATTTTGTATATATGGTGTTATGATATGGTTATTGAGTGGTATAAAAATTCTTGGTAATGATTAGCCATTGGAATGGCTAATTATGATCATATTTCGTGTTATGTATGTCAAATTGCTAGTTAATCCATGGAAACCATGAAATAGGTAAAATTTACCATAAAATAGATTCAGACAGCAGTAGTGACGTGAATTTGAAAAATCATTAAAAATAGTAGAGATATAATTAGATGATGAATAAAATATGGAATTTAAGAATTATGAGTCTATTTTCATATGGAAGAAACGAATCAGGTATATGAGTTATATTTTATGAGATGTTTAAATTTTTGTGAGACTGGGCCAGAGCGATTTCTGGATTCCCTGTTCTGATTTTGGAAATTCACCATAAATTGTATAAAAATAATTAGAAGTCATAATTTATATGTACAGATTTATTATTGAGTCTAGTTTTAAGAGAAATAAACTTCATAGTCATTGAAATTCTTTACAGAGAGATATCTGATTCGTAATACACAGAGGTCAGAGCAGTCGAACCCTGAAACAGGGGAGACTTTAACTAATAAACTTTACTAATTGGCCTAGCCAAAAATTCTAGAAAAAATTAGTAAATAGATATATGAGTCTAGTTTTAGGGAAAATTTACGGAATTGGATTTTGAGTTTCAGAACTCGAGATATGAATTTTTAAGCAACTATGACGCAGTTAGCCAACTTGTCTGGAATTTCTAAAATTAAATTGTTTGAGCTGTTTAAGCAATGAATTAAGTCTATTAACACCTAGTGTTCGACTCCGACAACGGTCTCGGGTACGGGGCATTATATTTGGTGGTATCAGAGTAGGTTTAGTCGGTTCTCAGACTAACCTAGCATGTGTAAAAGTTTAGCTATACATGCCACTGATCTGTGGTAGTGTGATGTCTTCCGACGCGTATGAGTACCATCTTATTTAGACAGGGTACTCTCCAACCGAGCTGAGCCGACCATGTTCAGTGTTATGTGAAGGTATTTGAGTAAAATTATGATTATGATAAGTATCGGTTCAGAAAAGTATGAATAAAGGTTTATGATACATATGTGATAAATATTCATATTTGCTTAATGCTCATATGATGTAGTGTATATGGCTTACTTGATAAGATGAACGGAATAAATAGAAAGTAGTAGAGGTATGAATAAAAGTCATAATATTATGATACGAATGAAAATGTCCTTGTTTTGATTTGGACGTCGAATGTTGATGAATGCTAATGATATATAATTTTTATGAGATAAAGGATTATAATGAAATGAACTTATCTGTGTTAAATTGTTGGACTGAATTATATGATTGTAATGATATGTACATGATGATGCACGAAATGAAGGTTATGATTGTGGTGCAAATATCTTTGTTTGTTTGGCCTTATATGATGTCATGAGCATGAGTTAATTTAATTAAATGAATGGATAAGTAAAGCTATCTAGAAAACATAGAATGTATGCATAAGTATATTGTCTAAATGGGACAACAGGAAAATTGGTGTAAGCCAACATGAATGAATGACATGATTTTGATGATGTTGTTATGATGATGGAAGTTGTGTCATATGTGTATGTATAAGAAAGTCGAGTCAGAGGTCCAACAACCCCTCCCCCTTATCGAAATGGTACTTATAATGGAATTTTATGAGATTTGTATTGAATAAGTTTCCGGCTGAGAACCCAAAGAGTTCAGTGATAGAATAATTATAAGTATGATCAGAGATTGAAAATGAGCTGATAAGTAAAGTCAGAGCCAGTAAAGTGTCGGATTGACGTAAAGATTATTGGAATTATGTACTGTTCCAGTTAGAAAAGGAATTCTCCTTGGTAAACCGAATTACTCAGGTGCAAGGTCAAGAAAAGTGTAAATCGAAATTTATTCAGAACTAGCCTTCTTTAGTGAATGGTTTAATATGAAATTTGTGACGACAGAACTAGTTGGGGAAATGATATTTGAAATGTGAACTATCCGAGTGTGATAGTTATGATCGGACAGATTTAGCGATCTCTTTTGAGATGTTCTATGTGTTTACCCGTTCTCAGAAATATTTCTATGGCTATTGATCTTCTGAAGAAATTCTTGTTATATGGGAATGTCTTTTAATCCTGGTGTTGGATGAAAGCATTGGTAGTCTGACTGGTTTATAATTTATATTGCTCTATTTCATTGGGTATTCTATTTTATTTCGTCTGATAAGAATTGATGAGAGAATACATATGATATTATGATTCTGTTTCTTCTACTTGATGCTTCATCTGATATATATGTATGGGAAGATATATTGTTCTTGTTACATTTGATTCTAGTGGGATTAAATGATGTTTTCTTTTGGACTTTCTTTCTTTGAAGAATTATCGGGGTATTCCGTATTTTCTCTATGAGTTTGGTTTTCGATTCTCCGGCTTGGTTTTCGATTCTCTAGCATAGTATCGTATCTTGGATTTCTTTATTCTGGATTTCTTTATTCTGGATTTCTTTATTCTGGATTTCTCTATTTTGGATTTCTTTATTCGGTTTTCTTGTTATCTTTGTTCCATAATTTGTCAATTATGACTCGTATTCGAAGTGCGTTCTTCAGCTCGTGATAATCATGTCAAATATGACTATACTTCTAATTTGATCTTGGTAATGTGGTGATTTTAGTATTGGGGTTTTTTTTCTAATTTACGTGTAAGGATTTGACATCGATAAAGGCATAAGTGATAAAAGCGCGAGTTTCATCGGTATGGTGAATTATCTATTTGAAAGATTTCATGTGACAATTATTTTAGGATTATTTTTCCCAAGTCGATAATAGAATTTCATTTTATACGGATAAAAGAGTAAATAGTCCGAACGAGAAGTGTATATTTATTAGAAAAAGTTTGATATTAGTTAAAGTCACTACGAATGATAAGGTTTTCATTTTGTGAAAGCTGAAAAGTTTACTACATGTTGACAAAGTTCGGATAGATGAGAATATTGGTAACCGAAGCGTCTGAACTAGACTAGTCTACATTGAGTAAAGACTTCCTGACTTTCAGTAATGTACTGTTGTATGAATTGTGATGTGTTTCAAGATAGTGAGGTAATGTGATAGTTTAGAGCATTCGATGTTACATAAAATCGGAGTTGTTAAAGGGGTTAAAGCCGAGCATTGGGATCTATCAAAATTATCCCTGTTAGTGTTGATATTGGGATGGAAATGAGAAGGATTATTCTTGAGGCCATATCGAAATTATTTCCATGGCGAGAAAGAGGAAAATGTGATGTATCCTATTGTTAAATGTTTGGCGAGATCTATAAATCATATCTCAGTATTGAATGAATTCCTACTCATCGATTTATGGAAATTCGTGTCTCTTTTTGATTGTTGGATTTCTTGGAATTCCGGTCTCCATTAATCAAGTTAAGATCCGGGTTTTATGTCATGATATCATGGGAAACTGAGAAGGGTTGAAAATTTAAGAACAGTTGAGAGTTGAGATGTAAGCTTTCAGATCATATGAGAAATTAAAGAGATGTATTGGAGGTACAGTCTAAGTGAAAGTTCTTCGGCACCGAATATGAGATTAAAAGTGAAGACCACTTTTCTGGTAAGATTTTCGAGGACGAAAATCCCTAAAGGGGGGAGAGTTGTAATATCCCGAATTAGGGCCTAATCGGAATAGTGGTTTTGTGACCACAAATCTGAGATAGAAATAATTATTTTATAATTATTTTTAGGTTTATGATATGATTGCATGATTGTGTGAAAATTTCGTGACGAAATTCTATGCATAAAGTGCTTAATTTGAAATTAGGGACTAAATCGAATAAGTTGCAAAACTTGCATTCTAGAAGTTTTTAGTATGAAATTACTTTGAAATATTAATTAGTAGGTCCTAAATAGAAATTTTATCAATTTCTAAGTTTATGGACAAAAATTGGACATGGATGGAATTTTTGGAAAGTTTAGTAGTAAGGGCATTTTGGTCATTTAGGGGTAAAATGAATTAAAATACAAAATTAAAAGCCAATTTTGCTCATCTTCAACCCCATGGCCGAATATAGCAAGGAGAAACCATGGCTAGGGTTTTTCAAGCTTCCAAGCTCGATTGTAAGTCCATTCTAGCCCCGTTTTTCAAGTTCTTTACGTTTTTGGAGTCCCGGTAGCTCGATTTAGCTTATGCTAGCAATAATTTAACCTAGGTTTTATATTTGGAAAAATACCCATAGGTGAAATTTGTGTATTTTGGTGTTTTATGATAGAATATGAGGTTTTAAATTATGTTAGACAACTTGTGCTACTCGGTTTTAACTGAAAACGAGCGAAAAGGCTTATTCGGTAAAAATACCTAATAGTCATAAGTACATGTTAGAGTGAGAATTTGATGTTGCCATATGATCAGCATGTCATAAAACATAAGAAAATAGGCTGAAGTTTAATTTACGAGTTTTGGAGCAAAAGTGTAAATATGCAAAAGTTTAGGGGCAAATTGTAATTTTTCCAAAATATGATTTTGGGTCAATTTGAATAATGTGAGTCCTAATTAGACTATATTTTAAATGATAGAGCAAGGAAAATTGAAATTCGGGCTAAAATGGGGAAAATACCAAGTTGTGGACGAAATGGTAAAAGTAGCCATTTTCGCATACTAGGTAAGTTCATATGTAAATGTTGGTAACATAGTTATTATTTTAAATGTTTTTATGTTATTTAAATGATATGATAATTATTATAAAATATTATACTCGTGATAATTGTTTGATAATATGTCAAATTATGTGATATACTAGGAAAATGTGAAATACTACCGAGTATCGGTATCGGTATTCCGTAGAAGATGGTTGAGACACATGATTGGGAAAAAGGTCCCGTTGAACCTTAGGAATGGATTAGGATACAAGTGACATATCACTGGGATATTTGGGCATCCGAACTCGTTGAGTTGAGTTCGAGTTCACTTATGGATGCGAATGTCCGAACTCGTTGAGTTGAGTCCGAGTTCGTGAAATGTAACTAGGCATCCGAGCTCGTTGAGTTGAGTTCAAGTTCACTTATGGATGCGAACGCTCGAGCTCGTTGAGTTGAGTCCGAGTTCGCTTACGGGCGGGTTACATAGCAGCTTGGCTACATAGGTGGCACTTATGTGCAAACTTTCCATGTATCCGAATTATATTCCGATGTGTTCAACGGGTAAAGTTCTACTCAAATGGAGGAATACTCAAGATGAAAGGGACGTATTGGTAAGTGTTGTGAAATGGATACTTTGAACAGGTATGTACTTAACCCTCGGGTTGAAAAATCGATATAACAACAATATGGTAAGATGATAAATGAAAATATGATATGAATGTCTTGGTGATGATTATGCAAATGATGTTTTATGTTTGCTTATATGGTTATGTTACTTGCTATTTGCATGTGAACTTACTAAGAATTTATGCTTACTCGCTCCTTTTCATTCCTTGTAGTGTTGACAAGCCAGCTCGGAAATCGGGAACGGTCGGAGGCACGCTCACACTATCCGTATACCATCTTGGCATAATGGCTTGTATATTTTGAGTATGGCATGTATAGCATTATAATCATTTTGTATATATGGTCTTATGATATGGTTATTGAGTAGTATAAAAATGCTTGGTATTGATTAGCCATTGGAATGGCTAATTATGATCATATTTTGTGTTATGTATGTCAAAGTGCTAGTTAATCCATGGAAACCATGAAATAGGTAAAATTTACCATAAAATAAATTCAGACAGCAGTAGTGACGTGAATTTGAAAAATCATTAAAAATAGTAGAGAAATAATTAGATGATGAATAAAAGATAGAATTGAAGAATTATGAGTCTATTTTCATATGGAAGAAATGAATCAGGTATATGAGTTATATTTTATGAGATGTTTAAATTTTTGTGAAGCAGGGCCAGAGTGATTTCTGGATCCCCTGTTATAATTTTGGAAATTCACCATAAATTGTATAAAAATAATTAGAAGTCATAATTTATATGTACAGATTTCTTATTGAGTCTAGTTTTAATAGAACCAAACTTCATAGTCATTGAAATTCTGTACAGAGAGATATCTGATTCGTAATACACAGAGGCAGAGCAGTCGAACCCTGAAACAGGGGAGACTTTAACTAATAAACTGTACTAGTTGGCCTAGCCAAAAATTCTAGAAAGGAATTAGTAAATATATATATGAGTCTAGTTTCAGGGAAAATTTACGGAATTGGATTTTGAGTTTCAGAACTCGAGATATGAATTTTTAAGCGACTGTGATGCAGTTAGCCAGCTTGTCTGGAATTTCTAAAATTAAATTGTTTGAGCTGTTTAAGCAATGAATTAAGTCTGTTAACACCTCGTGTTCGACTCCGGCAACGGTCTCGGGTACGGGGCGTTACAAAGCATGTGCCTCGACATCTCCGTCAAAAATTGTGATTCCTAAAGGGATATATTTTTTAAGTACAGCTACCTTAGATGGTCCTTGCAAGGCTTCTATTGAGCTTCAAGTTGAAGGCACTGTGAAGGCTCCAACAGACCCTGGTGCTTTTAGGGAGCCCAAATGGATTGTCTTCAATAGAATTGAAAATTTCAAATTGTCTAGCGGAGGAGTTTTCGATGGCCAGGGAACCATTGCTTATAAAAGAGAAGGTTGCAAAGGTCATGATTATTGTGGTTCACTTCCTATTGTAAGTTATTTTCTTATTGAGAAGTTATGACTTTTGTATTTATAAATAGAATTAAGTAATAATTATTTTTTGTTTCATTCTGGAATTAAATAGAACCTGAGGTTTGATTTTTTAACCAACACAATGATACAAGATATAACTACCAAAGACAGAAAGTAGTTCCTCGCTAATGTTCTAGGATGCAAAAAACATTACTTTCGAACATTTCACTGTATCTGCACCTGACGAAAGCCCAAACACAGATGGGTTTCACATTGGGAGATCAGATGGGGTCAATGTTCTTAACTCGGAGATAAAAACTGGTGATGATCAATTGGGGATGGTTCCAAAAATTTGGTTATCAATGGAGTAACTTGTTGACCAGGACATGGTATTAGTATTGGCAATCTCGGATTGTTTAAAAATAAAGAACCCGTTGATAGAGTTACAGTAAAAAACTGCACCATGACTAATAATTCCAATGGTGTTAGAATCAAAAGGTGGCTGGGTACTGACCCTGGCACTTGTTCGAACATTCACTTTGAGGATATTACCGTGACCAATGTCAGTTCTCCTATTATAATTGATCAGAAATATTTCCCATGAACAAATGAAAAATAAATGTATGTACATATTTATCAAAATCGTAAGAGAGCAAGAAGAGTTAATCGTTCACTGAATCATTATTTTGTTGATGCAGGAAGAATCAAAAGTTAAACTAAGCAACATTATCTTCAAAAACATTCACGGAACTTCTGCGCATCCAAAAGCTGTTAAGATTATTTGTGGTGCTACTTTGCCGTGTGAAAATATAGAACTTGCAGACATTGAAATTACGCACAGTGGACCGACTGGACCTGCAGTATCACAATGTTCGAATGTGAAGCCTAAAGTTAGTGGCAAACAAAATCCAGTTGCATGTTCCGCCCCTATCCCAGCAAAACCTACTCTGACTGCTTAATCAATAGCATAGGTATAAATGTTTTTGATGACGTTGTAACTCCTACAACTATATTTATTTTGCAAACAAATTTTGTTTTGTTTTACATACTATGTTATTAAGAATATTTTTCTTGTAATAGCCCAGTTTAGACCCTAGTCGGAATAGTGGTTTTGGGACCACAAATCCAAGTCAGAAAAATATTATTATATTATTTTTTGTGCTTAAAATAGGTGAATTAATATCTGTAAAAGTCTCGTGTGAAAATTTGATCGTTTGTGTACTTAATCTTGAAAAAGGACCTAATCACTGAAAGTGCAAAAATGAGGTTCCATATGTTAAAAGTGTCTATTTGCTATGTCTTTTTAAATGAGAGATCTTTATGTTGTTAATATGCCATTTACATGGTAAGTGGACATTTCTAGCCATAATGTTAATATTTTATAAGTTATTAAATTAAGGGCAAAATTGGTATTTGGTAATTAAATTTAATATTAATAAAACAAAACATTAAACTAAGCCATTATCATCTCATATTGCTAAAAATCAAAGAAAAAGAAAATATAAAAGATTGCTAGGGTTCGGCTATGGTTTTGGCTTGATTATGGTATGTGTTTTGTTCGGTTTTTGGTGATTTCTATGTTTTTGTGATTGTTGCTTAGTACTCTATCAAGCCCATGCCTTAATTTGAGAAATTGATGAAGATTTTGAGTTGAGCCATTGATGAAATTGTGAGTTAACCAGCCCATGCTTAGTACTCAATTCGAATTATCTCATCATTCTTACACCTTAAATCAATGTCTTTTTGTTTGCAATTTACAATAGCATCGTGCAAAGTTAACCAGTCCATTCCCAGAATTATATCAAATTCGTCGAAAGGCAAAAGCATCAGATTAGTAGGAAAACAGATATCTTGAATCAATAACGGGCAATTCTTACAAACTTTATCAACCAAGACACTTTTGCCTAAGGGGTTCGATACTCTAATTACGAATTCAGTAGACTTTACAGGTAAAGTCTTACAATGCATTAAATTCATATAGATATAAGAATGCGTTGATCCAGGGTCTATCAATGCAATCACAGAAGTATCATAAAGAGTAAAAGTACTAGTAATCACGTCTAGAGACGAGGCTTCCTCACGAGCTCGGATAGCATAGGCTCTGGCAGGTGCTCTGGCCTCAGATCTAACAGCAGTATCCTTAGTAGCTCTTTGACCATGACTTGCATTTCCCGTACTTCTGGAAGGTCTACCTCTAGCTGAGGTGTTGCTCGGTCTCGGATTCTGTGTATTCTCTTGCTCAGCATGTTCAGAACAATCTCTTACAAAATGGCCCAGAGATCCACATCAGAAACAGGCTCGGTCATTCAATCTACAATTTCCCGGATGTGTTTTACCATAGTGTTTACATTCAGGTTTCTCAGATCGGACATTCCCGACACTTGCAACAGAAGTAGTAGGAGCTCTGAAATGGAAATGCGATCTAGCTCGATCTCGATTCGAATGTCCTACATCAGCCTTTGAATGGCTATGATCATATTAGAATTTCTTTGACACAGACTGAAATGATCTACTCGTAGATCTCTTTCTAACATTTCTAGCTTCAGAATCAGCTTTTCTTTTCTCTTTACTTAATTCTTCAGCTTTACAAGCTCGCTCAACGAGCACTACCATTTCTTTAATCTCCAAAATTCCCTCTAACAAATGGATATCTTCGTTTAGTCCATCTTCAAACCTTTTGCACATTATTGCTTCATTTCATACACATTCTCGAGCATATTGGCTCAATCTCACAAATTCACGTTCGTATTCAGTAACAGACATACGGTCTTGTTTAAGCTCGAGAAACTCTTTACGTTTCTGATCGATGAATCTCTGACTAATGTATTTCTTCTGAAATTCAGCTTGGAAGAAATCCCAAGTAACCCGTTCACTCTGAACCACAGATATTAAAGTTTTGCACCAATGGTACGCCGTATCTCTCAGAATTGAAACGACACATGTTACATATTCCTCAAGATTCAGAGACATTTCATCAAACACTCGTATTGTATTCTCTAACCAGAATTCGGCTCTTTCAGCATTATCATTCTTTGTAGCTCAGAACTCTAGAGCCCCATACTTTCTAATCTTATCAATTGGTGGTCTACTTAACTGAACCGGATTCACTAAGGGCATAACAGGAATTTGAGAAGGATTAACCGGGGGTGGAGGTTATTGTACAGCCGGATTGGTTCAAATATATTGGGTGAACCAATCATTCATCATCTGATAGAAGGCTTGTTTAGCCTCACCATCATGGCTACTCGTAGCTGGTCGAGAATCAGCTTGCACCATCTCTTGCGCGGAAGCAGGCGCATTGCTTTCAACATCGTCAGCTACAGCTCTATCGGGATACATTTGCTATATAAAAGCACATTTCAATGTCAAGATTCACCATACTATCACAGTTCATAAATATAGCATGTATAGCCAGACTCACATCTGCTATGGTAGTCCTAGAACCGACTAAACCATAGCTCTGATACTAATAATATGTAACACCCCTATCCCGTAACCGTCACCGGAATAGGTAAGGGGCATTACCAAATAGACAGAACATTTCAGACCGATTTAGAATCACATATATCACATAACATTAATACATAAGCAATCATCAACAATTCATCCCTTATGATGGTCTACGGGACCTAAAACATACTTTTAAAGACAGCCGAGACTAAACCGAACATTTTCATAAATTTCAAAACTTAGAAAATTTTTCAATTCTGTTGAGGTCACACGTCCGTTTGACCAGGCCGTGTGCCTCATATGGGCAACAGACACGTCCATATGATCCAACTGTGCCGAAACAGAGTATATATACTGACTGTCACCCACGGCCAACAAACAAGCCCGTGTGCTATGGCTGTGTGATACTTAGCTAGCTATTGACTTGAGCCCACGGCCATATGACACGCCCATGTGTCTTAACTGTGTGATCTTAAGAGGTTACTGCTTTGCATACACGACCACAAGGCACGATCATGGTTCTTGATCGTGCGGCGCAATGCAGGATTGGTTTAAGGCAACTTGCCACCCTTTTGGGTCATTCCTACAAGCAATATTAAACAACATTTATACCAAAAATTTCAGCCAATTCCATGCTCAAAACATGCTTCATTATAACTAAATCATTATCATTCAATAACCTATTCAAATCCATACCAAAACACATTAAAAATCTTATTACAACAACATGCCAAAATGCTCATTTCCTAGCTCACTTATGGCACCTTCTAACTCATGCTTAAACTTACCATTTCTTCAACTTGGCATATTTCAAAATAACCACCACATATAAGGCCATATAACCATTACAAGCATACACAATTTGGCATCACAAACCATTTACCAAAACTAAGCACAAATATACCATTTGCTAGCCAACTCTCATAGCATAACATATATACATATCAAAGCTTAAATACATAGACATTCTAGCCTATTCATGCCATATTTCAAAATTTTACACTTTTAAAAGTACCAAAATGTGTTCGATAGTGTGGTGACAATCCTTGACTATCCCCAAGACTTCAGTAGCTACGATAACTGTAAAACAGACAGAAATCATACAGAGTAAGCTACAAAGAGCTTAGTAAGCCAAATACAATTGTTCTAAATACTAAAACATCTAAAGTACAAATCAACAGTAAGAATTGATAGCCATTTCACAGAATAGTTCATAAGCCTAACATACTCATTTGCTCGCATACATGTCATGCTTCATTTCCAAATTCCATACACACTTCGCATTCATTATTTCACAGAAACAAAGTCTTTCATATTTAGAAATTTAGTACGATACAACATACCTTTATAGATTATACATTTCATATATTCATTCCCATATCTCATACTCTATCATCAGACGATTTAGAAACGATACAGATACTCATAAACGGGTACAATGCCGACGTCCTGGACATGCTCTTA
Organism: Gossypium longicalyx; assembly: GCA_025698465.1. NCBI lineage: Eukaryota > Viridiplantae > Streptophyta > Magnoliopsida > Malvales > Malvaceae > Gossypium > Gossypium longicalyx. The sequence goes on from CM046996.1 coordinate 56,704,615, forward strand.
CACAAAATCAGATACGATACCGATGTCCCAGACATGGTCTTACACGTAAATCTCAAATCGAGGCCTGTGTCCCAGACACGGTCTTACACAATATCTCAGATTAATGTCAACGTTCTTTTAGAAACGTATAGAGCTTTTCAGATACTAGCATATTATTGGAGTTTACTCAAAATTTATTCATCAGGCTCTCAAGGCCGTCCAAGACAGATTACAGTTTGTATCTGCAGAATTTAGTCAATTTAACACGTAATTGTAATTTGACTTACCTCGTACAGATTTCGGTCGGAAACGAGTCGACTATTCAACAATTTTGGACTTCCCTCGATCTAAGACCGATTTTCTTTGTTCTTGATCTAATACAATTCAAATTCAACCATTCAACCATTCAATCATTCATTTCATTCAAAATAATCCATGAACACATATTTAGGGCACTTTGCATTTTAGCCCTTACATTTTCACACTTTGACAATTTAATCCATTTTTCACAAAATCACAAATATGCAAAATTCACCAAGACTATAGCTTGGTTGATTATACATAGCTTCCACACAAGCCCAAATAACATATTTAATTTATAATTTAGTCCTTCAAAACCTAATTTTTACAAATTAGCCCAAATTAGCTCTATTCTATAAAAAATTCAAGAACAAAGCATGATAATCTCACATATATCTTTGATAATCCTTATAAAACATTACAAAGCTCATATAATTATCAATTGCACATTCCATAATCTTCAACAGAAACAGAAATTTAGACATGGGTTTTGAAGAACACGAAGCAACGATCACAGAAACATAGAAATTATCAAAAATAGACGAAAATTCATACCTTAATCAACCAAATAAATGACCGAACCCTAAGATGGTCTTCTTCTTTCTATTTTCTTGATATAATCGGCTATATCAATGATAATAATGGCCACTTTCATGTTTTCATTTTATTAAACAACATTTATTTAACTTTTTACTAAACTACCCTTGCATTTAAACATTAATAAACCATTTACTAATGTCCAACAAAGTCATTTAATACATTACATGGTCAAATAACCACATAAGGACCTATTAGGTCAAAGCCATTTCAAATACATACATTAAACATGTAGCATGCTAATTTCACCTTTTATGTGATTAAATCCTTTTTCAATACTCAGTACGAAAATAGACAAATTAAATCATAGAAATTTCACAAATGCAATTTCATTCATCGTGGACACAGAAAAAATATTAAAATATTTTTTGGATTCAGATTTGTGGTCCCAAAACCACTATTCCAACTAGGGTCTAAACCTGACTATTACAATTCTCCCCCCTTAGGGATTTTCGTCCCCAAAAATCTTACCGTTAAATAGATTTGGATATTGCTGTCTCATTGAATCTTCAGGCTTCCACGTGGTCACTTCAACACCATGTCGATGCCACATTACTTTAACTAATGGAATTTTCTTGTTTCATAACTCTTTAATCCCACGAGCTAAAATACGGATCGGCTTTTCTTCATAAGTCATATCAGATTGAATTTCAATATTAGACAGTGAAATTACATGCGAAGGATCAGATTTATATCGTCTAAGCATCGATACGTGTAATACATTTTGAATCTTTTCTAACCCAGATGGTAGCCTCAATCTATAAGCAACCAGCCCAACTCGCTCGATGATTTCATATGGTCTGAAGAACCTCGGACTCAACTTCCCCTTTTTACCAAATCGAAATAGTTTCTTCCACGAAGATACTTTCAAAAATACTTTGTCGCCAATCTCAAATTCAATGCCTTTTCTTTTTAAATCTGCATATGATTTCTAACGATCGGAAGCTGCTTTCAAACTATCTCGGATTACTTTGACTTTCTATTTGATTTCTTTTATCAAATCAACCCCGTGAATATTATTTTCACTAAGCTCGATCCAATACAAAGGTGTACGGCATTTTCGACCATATAAAGCTTAGTACGGTGCCATTTTGATACTCGACTAAAAACTGTTATTATAAGCAAATTCAATCAAAGGTAGATATTGTTCCCACATACCTTCAAACTCAAGAATGCAACATCTCAACATATCCTTGAGTGTCTGAATAATCAGCTCGAATTGACCGACCGTTTGCAGATGAAAAGTAGTACTAAAATGCAATTTAGTACCCAGAGCATCTTGCAATTTCTTCCAGAATCGCGACGTAAATCTCGGGTCTTTATCTGACACTATCGACAATGGTGCACCATGCAGTCTCATGATATTAGAAATGTATAACTCAGCTAATTTATCAAGAGAATAATCAGATCGAATCGAAATAAAATGGGTTGATTTTGTCAATCGATCAACTAAAACCCAAATTGAGTCTTTCTTTCTTGGAGACAAGGGCAAACCCGACACAAAGTCCATGGTCACTCGATCCCATTTCCGCTCCGGAACCATAATTGGTTGTAACAATCCAGATGGCACTTGATGCTCAAATTTCATTTGTTGGTAGATCAAACATTTAGAAACAAATTCAGAGATATCTCTTTTCATTCCGGACAACCAATAATGTTGCTTCAGATCATTATACATTTTCGTACTACCTGGATGCACAGATAATCGACTACTGTGGGCTTCACTCAAAATCCTTTGAATTAACTCTGGATTCCTTGAAATACAAATTCGATCTCGGAATCTTAAACAATTATCTTTATCAAATCTGAATTCTAAACCAGTCTCTACATCACACTAAGTTTGTTTAGCCAAAATCTCATTATCAATCTTCTGAGCTTCGATAATCTATTGTAAGAACAAGGGTCTCGCTTTTAATTCAGCTAAAATTGAACCATCATTAGACAGAATCAAATGAGCATTCATTGCACGCAAAGCAAACAACGATTTTTGACTTAAGGCTACGGCAACAACATTTGCTTTTCCCGGATGATAATCTATCATAAGTTCGTAGTCTTTTAGCAGTTCTAACCATCTTCTCTGTCGCAGATTCAAATCTTTTTGCGTCATTAAATACTTCAGACTTTTATGATCAAAAAACACATGACATTTCTCACCAAACAGATAGTGACGCCAGATCTTCAAGGCAAACACAATAGTAGCTAACTCAAGGTCATGAGTCGGATAGTTCATTTCATGCAAATTTAGTTGTCTCGAGGCATAAGCTATAACTTTTCCTTCTTGCATTAGAACACATCCCACACCAATCAACGAAGCATCACTATAAATCACAAATTCTTTACCCGATTCAGGTTGTACCAAAATCTGAGCTTCAATCGATAAAGCTTTCAACTGATCAAAGTTATTCTGACACTTTTCAGGCCACTCAAACTTCACATCTTTCTGGAGCAGTTTTGTCGAATGAGTCACAATTATCGAGAAACCTTTTACGAATTGTCTGTAGTAACCGGAAAGTCCTAGAAAACTACGGGCTTCAGAAATATTTCTCGGAGGCTTTCAATCCAGAATAGCAGAAATTTTGTTCGGATCAACTTGAATACCCGATGTTGACACAATGTGGCTCAGAAAACCATCTTCTCGCAACCAGAACTCACATTTACTGAACTTTGCATACAACTATTTATCTCCAGAGTCTGAAGCACTATTCTCAAATGCTCGGCATGTTCAGATTCATCACGTGAATAAATCAATATATCATCAATGAATACCACAACAAATTTATCTAAATACAGTCTGAAAATTCTATTCATCAAATCCATAAAGATAGCAGGCGCATTTGTTAATCCAAAAGGCATAACTAAAAATTCATAATGCCAATACCTTGTTTTAAAAGTAGTTTTCGGAATGTCAGAGTCCTTTACTTGCAACTAATAGTAACCCGATCTCAAATCTACCTTTGAAAATATAGTATCACCTTTCAACTGATCGAATAAATCATCAATTCTGGGCAGAGGATATTTGTTCTTTATAGTCACTTTGTTAAGCTGATGGTAATCAGTAAACATTCTCATTGTGCCATCTTTCTTTTTCACAAACAGAACAGGAGCACCCCATGGTGAAAAGCTCGGTCTAGCAAATCTTCGATCGATCAATTCTTGCAACTGAGATTTTAATTCCTTTAACTCGATCAGAGCCATTCTATACGGAGCTATCGAAATCGGAGTAGTACCAGGTACTAATTCAATACCAAACTCGACTTCTCGAGTAAAAGGTAAACCCGATAGTTCTTCAGGAAACACATTAGAGAGTTCACAGACAATAGGCACCGATTCAACTTTCTTTTCATTCACTTTCAAGTCTAACACATAAGCTAAGTAGGCTTCACAGCCTTTCTTCACATATTTTCGTGCTTTCATTGTAGATATCACAGCCGGTAGCCCATTCAGATCACTAGACTCAATTCGAATTATCTCATCATTCTTACACCTTAAATCAATAACTTTTCGTTTGCATTTCACAATAGCATTGTGCAAAGTTAACCAGTCTATTCCCATAATTATATCAAATTCATCAGAAGGCAAAAGCATCAGATCAACAAGAAAAATAGATATCTTGAATCAATAACGGGCAATTCTTGCAGACTTTGTCAACCAAGACACTTTTTCCTAAGGGGTTCAATACTCTAATTACGAATTCAGTAGACTCTATAGGCAAAGTCTTACTGTGCATTAAATTCATACAGATATAAGAATCCGTTGATCCAGGGTCTATCAATGCAATCACGAAAGTATTATAAAGAGTAAAAGTACCAGTAATCACGTCTGGAGACGAGGCTTCCTCACTAGCTCGAATAGCATAGGCTCTGGCAGGTGCTCTGGCCTTAGATCTAACAGCAGTATCCCTAGTAGCTCTTTGACCACCACTTGCATTTCCTGTATTTCTAGAAGGTCTACCTCTAGTTGAGGTGTTTCTTGGTCTTGAATTCTGTACATTCTCTTGCTCAGCAGGTTTAGAACAATCTCTTACAAAATGGTCCAGAGACCCACATCGAAAATAGGCTCGGTCATTCAATCTACAATTTCCCGGATGTCGTTTACCATAGTGTTTACATTCAGGTTTCTTAGATCAGACATTCCCGACACTTACAACAGAAGTAGCAGGAGCTCTGAAATTCAAATGCGATCTAGCTCTATCTCGATTCGAATGTCCTACATCAGCCTTTGAATGGCTATAATCATCTCAAAATTTCTGTCACAAACTAAAATGATCTACTTGCAGATCTCTTTCTAACATCTCTAGCTTCAGAATTAGCTTTTGTTTTCTCTTTACTTAATTCTTCAGCTTTACAAGTTCTCTCAACGAGCACTACCGTTTCTTTAATCTCCAAAATCCCAACTAACCGACAAATATCTTCGTTTAGTCCATCTTCAAACCTTTTACACATTATTGTTTCATTTGATACACATTCCCAAGCATACTGGCTCAATCTCACAAATTCACGTTCGTATTCAGTAACAGACATACGGCCTTGTTTAAGCTCGAGAAACTCTTTATATGTAACACCCGTCGCCTGTATCTGACGTCGGGATAGAGTTTGAGTCGTTACCTGTAATTCATCTATATAAACTTACTAAATCGGGTCACCGAATTTTGCCCAAATTTAAAACTACTCAAACATGTACACTTTGTCCCTTACACAGGCCTTCGAGGCCTAAAACACTCAAAACGGTGATACGGGACAAAACTGAAATCGTTCGGTAAACTTTGAGTACCTTAGAAAATTTTCCATTGTTCGGTAAACTTTGAGTACCTTAGAAAATTTTCCATTACTTTGAAGTGTGATACGCCCGTGTGGTGCGGTCGTGTGGTCACACACGATCGTGTGGCTTATGACACGCCCGTGCCCTCTGCCCGTGTGCAACATTGACTTCAACCTCACCATTCTGTTAAAAACACACGGCCAAGTCACACGCCCGTGTGCTTAGCCCGTGTTCTATACTGACTTAAAATTTTTGGTGCAGGGGACACACGGTCATAGCACACACCCAAGGGAATAAACTGTGTGTCACACACGGCCTAGACACACACCCGTATGTCTACCCATGTGGACCTTATTAGGCTATTTTCCAAGCCTTTGATCACCCTCCATCAACCAATTACACTTATAAATTACTATAATGCATATTTAGGTCAGATTATACATTTATAAATATGAAACTTTGATTAACCTCATTGCATGTGAACCTCATGTCATTGGTTTCATACATGCTAAGTTGATTCTTATCTTGCATTTAATGATTTCCATGTCTACTTGACATATTAAGATTGGCTCATTTTAATAACTCATTGCCAATTATAACCAAGCCATCATATGTGAACATAAACATGCATAGATTTGTAGGTCATAACCTACTTCAAAATGAGCCAATTTCCATGGCCATATACAAAAAGATATGTATAACTTTACAAGCCCTCATTTTGGCAAATCAAATGACACATATAGCCGAGTACTCAAAAGCTCTATACATGCCATTGAACAAAACATAAGTGTCTATATACCAAAACTGAAATTGTTGATAGTGTGTTGATTCTCTAACCATGTTCCAATCTTTTCGAGTCCTCGAGCTCTGAAAATGGGGAAAAAGAGAGGGGTAAGCATTTACATGCTTAGTAAGCCCAAATAACTGGAAAGTAAACTTACCGAGAAATTAGCATACAACCATATTAGGCAATAAAACCAACAAGCATGGGATGGTTTCTCTAACACATACACTCAATCATCAAGTTAGTCACATAACAATGCACCATATAATTTATCTTAGATGAGCTCATCATTCAACATATCATTTGTACATATTCCTTGTGATAGTCCAGTTGAGATTCTAGGAAATCTCGATGGATTATCCATTTACCGTCAATTCATACAAATGATCATTTCAGTATGCACTCCCACAAACCTCACATCTTACGGCGGGATTTCCAGTTCAGGCTAAATCCCCCACAATATAAACTCATAAGGTGATGTCGGGATTACCAGTCCAGGCTAAATTCAGACCCTAATCGGATTACCCGTCCGGGCTAAATCCACAATGCACATATATTCTTCGGGCGGCTCAATCATTCAAGGAACACTCGTTCGGGCTAGATCCTTTTTATACTTGAGATCTTCAGATTACCCGTCTGGGCTAAATCCTTTTCTGCAACACATGTAGGATCTCAAGTCTCATGTAAATCATGGTTTATCCATCGAATTCCCTTTCTAACCTCAACCGAGACATTTATTAATAAATTATTATGAAAGATACAATCCATGCATTTTTCATGCTATCAATAGTGCAATCATCATGCATTCATAAATCATACAATTATGCAAGTTATGAGTTTACTTTAAGTTTATCTGAATTTACTTGGTATTCGTTACGGTAATGTGTTCCAGTTATTCTCTAACCTTTCATTTTCCTCGATCGACCTCCAGAACTTGTTCCTCGGGGTCTAAAACACCAAAATTATATCATTAATATCCCACATTATACATTACAAGTCTATTCTCACCCTCGGTCCAAATGACCCTTTTCCCCCTAACCTTTGACATTTTTATGATTTAGTCCCTAGGATCGTATAATGAAACACATTCAATTTCTATCATACCCAAGCCTAGCTGAACATTTTTCCCTCTTATGGCAGCCCACATTTTCCATTATTTTCACATTTCTACCACATATTCTACAACTTTGCAAAAAGGTCCTTTTAGGGGTTTTTCGTGAAAATCACCTGGGAAAAGATGTTTAACACACCTTCCACTTTCCTACCCCTCCAATATCAATCAAAATACGAGCAACTCATGCATGGGTAAATTTTTAAACATGAACCCTAGCATGAAATGTGGGTAGAAATGAAGAGAACAAGCTATCGGGATTCCAAAAATACAAAGAACATTAAAAACGGGGATTAGGAGCACTAACTATTGAGCTTGTAAAGCTTGAAAACCCTAGCTATGGTGACCTTGGAAATTTTGGCAGCATGGAGAAGGAGAATGGCTGATTTTGGCTTGATTTTTCCCATTTTATTTTATTAAAATGCCAAATGACCAAAATACCCTTATGCCATTTCTTTAAATTTTCATCCATGCAAGCCAATTTTTGTCCAAAAATTTAAAAATTGGAAAAATTTCTCTCTAGGACCTTCTAATTTATAATCTAAAGCAATTTCATACAAATTGCTTCTAAAATCCAAGTTTTGCAATTTATTAAATTTAGTCCCTAATTTCCAATTGGACACTTTACTCAAAGAATTTCTTTATGAAATTTTAACATATGTATAGTCTCATGTTCTAGACCTTATAAAAATCATAAAACAATTATTTTGAGGCCAAATTTGTGGTTTCAAAATTACTGTTCTGACTAGGCCTTAATTCGGGATGTTACATTACGTTTCAGATCGATGAATCTCTGACTAATGTATTTCTTCCGAAATTCATCTTGGAAGAAATCCCAAGTAACCCATTCACTCGGAACCACTGATATTAAAGTTCTCCACCAATGGTACATCGTATTTCTCAGAAGTGAAACGGCACATTTTACACATTCCTTAGGATTCAGAGACATTTCATCAAACACTAGTATTGTATTCTTTAACCAGAATTCGGCTCTTTTAGCATCATCATTTCTTGTAGATCGAAACTCTACAGCCCCATACTTTTTAATCTTATCAACTGGTGGTCTACTTAACTGAACCGGATTCACTGAGGGCATAAGAGGAATTTGAAAGGGATTAACCGGGGGTGGAGGTTGTTGTTGGTTCGAATATATTGGGTGAACCAATCATTCATCATCTGATAGAATGCTTGTTTAGCCTCACCATCACGGCTACTCGTAGCCGGTCGAGAATCATCTTGCATCGTCCCTTGCACGGGAGCAGGCACATTGCTTTTAGCTCTATTGGGATCCATTTACTGTATAAAAGCACATTTCAATGCCTGGATTCACCACACTATCACAATTCAAAAATATGGCATATATAGCTAGACTCACATCTGCTATGGTAGTCTTAAAATCGACTAAACCATAGCTCTGATACCAACAATATGTAACACCCCTATCCCGTAACCGTTGTCGGAATAGGTAAGAGGTATTACCAGACAGACAGAACATTCCAAACCGATTCAGAATCACAGATATCACATAACATTAATACATAAGCAATCATCAACAATTCATCCATTATGATGGTCTACGATACCTAAAACATACTTTTAAGGACAGTTGAGACTAAACTGAACATATTCATAAATTTTAAAACTCAGAAAATTTTTCAATTCTGTTGAGGTCACACGTCTGTGTGACCAGGCCGTGTGCCTCACATGGGCACCAGACACGCCCATGTGATCCAACTGTGCCAAAACAGAGTATATATACTGACTTTCACCCACAGCCAACAGACACGCCCATATGCTACGGCCGTGTGATACTTAGCTAGCTACTAACTTGAGCCCACATCCATATGATACGCCCATGTGTCTTAACCATGTGATCTTAAGAGGTTACTGCTTTACATACACGGTCACAAGGCACGCCCGTGGTCTCTGACTGTGTGGCACAATGCAGGCTTGGTTTAAGCCAACTAGCCACCCCTTTTTGGGTCATTCCTACAAGCAATATTAAAAAACATTTATACCAAAATTTTCAGCCAATTTCATGCTCAAAACATGTTTCATTATAAATAAATCATCATCATTCAATATGCCAAAATGCTCATTTCCTAACTCACTTATGGCACATTCTAACTCATGCTTAAACTTACCATTTTTTCAACTTCGCATATTTCAAAATAACCACCACATATAAGGCCATATAAGCATTACACGCATACACAATTTGGCAGCACAAACCATTTACCAAAACTAAGCACAAATATACCATTTGCTAGCTAACTCTCATGGCATAACATATATATATATATATATCAAAGCTTAATTACATAGACATTCTAGCCTATTCATGCCATACTTCAAAAATTTACACTTTTAAAAGTACCAAAATGAGTTAGATAGTGTGGTGACAATCCTAGACTATCCTCGAGCATTCAGTAGCTACGATAACTGTAAAACAGACAGAAATCACACAGAGTAAGCTACAAAGAGCTTACTAAGCCAAATACAACTAATCTAACTATTAAAGCATATAAAGTAAAAGTCAATAGTAAAAAAAATTCATTGCTATTTCACAAAGTAATTCATGAGCCTAACCATGCTCATTTGCTTGTATATATGTCATGTTACATTTTCATGATTTCGTACATACTTCGTATTCATTATTTAATAGAAACAGAGTCTTTCATATTCAGAAATTTAGTACGATACAAACGTACCTATATAGATTATACATTTCATATATTCATTCCCATATCTCGTACTCTATCATCAGACGGTTCAGAAACGATACAGATACTCATAGACGAATACAATGTCGAAGTCCCGGACGTGGTCTTACATGTAATTCAGTATCGATGCCTCTGTCCTAGACAGGGCCTTACACGAAATTAGATACGATGCCGATGTTCCAGACATGGTCTTACACGTAAATCTCAAATCGAGGCCTGTGTCCCAGACACAGTCTTACACGATATCTCAGATTAATGTCAACGTTCTTTTAGAAACATACAGAGATTTTCAGATACTAGCATATTGTCAGAGTTTACTCAAAAATTTTTCATTAGGCTCTCAAGGTCGTCCAATACAGATTACAGTTTGTATGCACATAATTTAGTCAATTTAACATGTAATTGTAATTTGACTTACCTCGTACAGATTTCAGATAGAAACGAGTCGACTATTCAACCATTTTGGACTTCCCTCGATCTAAGTCTGATTTTCTTTGTTCTTGATCTAATACAATTCAAATTCAACCATTCAATCATTCAATTCATTCAAAATAATCCATGAAAACACATTTAGGGCACTTTGCATTTTAGCCCTTACATTTTCACACTTTGACAATTTAATCCATTTTTTACAAAATCACAAATATGCAAAATTCACCAAGACTATAGCTTGGCCGATTATACACAGCTTCCTATATATTTAATTCACAATTTAGTCCTTCAAAACCTCATTTTTACAAATTAGCCCAAATAGCTCTATTCCATCAAAAATTCATGAACGAAGCATGATAATCTCACATGTATCTCTCATAATCCTTATAAAAACATTACAAAGCTCATATAATCATTAATGGCACATTTCATAATCTTCAACAGAAACAGAAATTCAAACATGGGTTTTGAAGAACACGAAGCAACGATCACAGAAACGTAGAAATTATCAAAAATAGACGAAAATTCATATCTTAATCAACCAAATAAATGAGTGAACCCTAGGATGGTCTTCTTCTTTCTATTTTCTTGATATAATCAGCTATATCAATGATAATAATGGCCGCTTTCATGTTTTTGTTTTATTAAACAACATTTATTTAACCTTTTACTAAAATACCCTTGAATTTAAACATTAATAAACCATTTACTAATGTCCAACAAAGTCATTTAATACATTACATGGTCAAATAACCACATAAGGACCTATTAGTCCAAAGCCATTTCAAATACATACATTAAACATGTAACATGCTAATTTCACCTTTTACGCGATTAAATCCTTTTTCAATACTCAGTAAGGAAACTAACAAATTAAATCACAAAAAATTCACAGATGCAAATTCATTCATCATGGACACAGAAAAGTATTAAAATATTTTTCGAACTTAGATTTGTGGTCCTGAAACCACTATTTCGACTAGGGTCTAAACTGGACTGTTACAGCTTGGGTATTCGTACATACTGTTTTAGGAGTAATTTGCTATTTGGACTACTTGGATTTTACCTTCTTGGCCTTTCTTTACATATTTGGTGATGCTTTATTTATTGGTGAATTCTTTTCCTTTTTAGGCACACCATGACAAATACTTTTAGCAAGTCCAAGGTCGCCATCCCCACTTCGAAAAAGTGGATGACCCCTGGCATGACTTCTTCCTCAAGCGCTTCCGCCGAAGCTTGCCACCCCTATATCCAATTTTAAGTGGGTCCTCAGGAGGACCTATTTCGGCTATTTCGACTGCGACCACTCGACTTAGGGTGATGTATTGATTGGTCTACTTTAGAGCAGGTCCAGTTAGCTAATCATGCTCGAGCCTTTATTGTCACAACCTCGTGGGATCGACTCTTCTCTATCATTGAGCCACATACAACCAGCTGACTTTGGAGTTCTGCTCTACATTTACTCTCCAGCATGTGATGATGACTTATGACGAGCCGGGCACCATCACTTTCTAACTCAGTGGCCTGGTGCACCATATGAGTGTCCCTGATTTCGGCGTTACTTTGGGACTATACACTGAGGAGCTTATGAGTGTGGAGAACTTCCTGCGCCTACATCAGTACATCTACTACTCGCCATCTAGTTGTTGGGTAGATCTTACGGCGAGCACAACACCTTATGACACGAGTCGCTTAAAGCCGACTTCTCTCCCTCCAGCTTTACGGTATATTCATGCCCTTCTAGCTCATATTTTGACTGGTAGGAGAGAGAGCACTGGAGTCGTCAGTACCACCAATGCATATTTTTTATACAGTATGGCCACCGGGCATATTTTTTATTTAGCCTACTTCATCGCCCTTGCTTTTCGCCATTAGACAGATTGCAACAGGAAGGGTCCTATCTGTTTAGGCCCTTATGTGACTCGACTTGCTCGACACTTCAATCTTCTCGACACACTAGAGCAGTCCTTTACAATTACACTCGCCGGCCAGATGTCTCTACAGGGGATATCGAGCATGACCCATATGAGGATGGTCGAACGGCTTCATGGAGTAGATCCTCCTTAGTACCGATTATTTCATTCTGACTTTCAAAATGAACCCGGGGACTTCATTGATGATGTCCCTTTCTGTCACGAAGATCCACCTTGTAACATCTCGATTTTGAGCCTAGTCGGAACAGTGGTTTCGGGACCACAAATCTGACGAAGAAAATTTTATTTTTATTATATTTTTATTGTCTATGATTTCACGAAATAATTTCGTGAAAATTTCGTTAGAAAATTTTAACGTTTGGGCACTCAATTTAGTCAAAAGGACTAAATTGTAAAAGGTTACAAAATGTGTGTTCTACTTCACAAAGGTACTAAGTACTTGTGAGTAATGGGTTTTTAAAATGGAGATCCTTAAATGGTAAATAGCTCATTTTGTAATTAGTGGACAAAAACAGACAAGGCATGGTATGTTTTTATTTATTTTTCATTAAGGGTATTTTAGTAATTTGACAAATAAAGCCAAAATAACTAAGAAAAAGATGTCATCTTTTTCATTTTTCTCATGCCATAACGGTATATGGAGATGGAAGACATGGCTAGGGTTTGTAAAACTTCCAAGCTTGATTGTAAGTCCATCTTTGTCCAGTTTTTAATGTTCTTTGCATTTTTGAAATCCTCGTAGTTTGATTTACCCATTTCTACCATTAATTTGAGCTAGGGTTCATGTTTAAAAATTTACCCATATGTGACATGCATGCATTTTGATGTCTAATGGTAGAAAATGAATGTTGGGCGTTAGATAAACAACTTTTGCTAAGTGATTTTACGTGAAAAAAAGTAAAATGACATAATCGGTAAAAATACCTAATGTTCATAAGTACATGTTAGAGTGAGAATTTGATGTTTTCATAGAAGGGGGAAATGATCAGCATGTCATAAAACATAAGAAAATAGGATGAAGTTTAATTTTCGAACCTTGGGGCAAAAGTGTAAATATGCAATAGTTTAGGGGTCAAAATGTAAATTTGTAAAAATATGATTTATGGACCATATGAATAATGTGAGTAATAAATGAGCTATATTTGTAATTTTAGATCAAGGAAATCGAGATTCGGGCTAAAATAGAGAAAATACCAAGTAGTGGACTTAAATGGTAAAAATGGCCATTTTCGTATATGAGGTAAGTTCATATGATTTTTAATAATGCAATGTGTATTTTAATGTTATTTCTTTAATAGTATATGAGATGTAAGTTTATTTGTAAATAATGTATTGTTCTATTATGTTATAATATTTTATTTTGTGACATGTGAAATAAGTTTTAGTATTGTTCAATTAATGGACACAAACGGTGATTTGTGGTTGATGAATTGAGATTAAATGAGGAAATCTCAGTTGAACCTTCGGAATGGAAAAACGTGGTGCTAAGTGGATATACCACGGTTATACGTGTAACGTGGTGCTAACTGGATATACCACGATTACACATATTGATACATGTAACGTGGTGCTAAGTGGATATGCCATGGTTATACATGTTAATTTGAAAAGTGGCACTAAGCGCGTATGCCACAATTACGTGTTAGCCCAATAGTATGGTGCTATGTGCATATACCACTAAGTTGAGCATTAATTACGGAAGGTGGAGCTATGTGCTAAAACCACCGGATATTGTTACTTTCCGAAATGTTCACCGGAAGAAACAAGTTTGCTAAATAAAATTTAACGAAAAAATGTGGGATGATACCAGAATATGAATATATGAGTTTTGAATTATGAGTTAGATATGTAATAGAATTTTTAATAAGATGAATATGGATAAGTATTATCTTGAAAGTTGATAATAAGAAATTTTAGTGAAGGAATGAAATTTGGGATAAACAGTCTAAAACGGCAGCAGGGGAGTGACTTTAAAAAATTACCAAAAATGGTAGAAGTTGAACTACAAGTAGAATGAGATATGGTATTAAATCTTATTGAATCTATTTTCATATAAAAGAAACAGAGCAAACAAAAGAATTCTGTATTTTGAGATATTTATATTTTTGTAAGACTGATCCAGACTGATTTCGTGATCCCCTGTTCTGAATTGTAAAAATCATTAAAAATTGTACAAAAATATTTGAGGAACATAATTTATATCGTTGGATTCCTTATTGAATTTATTTTCAGAAGAAAGAAACGAAAACTGCATTTGAATTTGGTAGCAAAATATAATTAAATTTTAGTGAAGAGTGGTCAGAGTTGCTGAACCGCAAAATAGGGGAGACTTCAATGAATAAACTGTATTAATTGGCCGAACCAAAAATTTTGAAAATTTTATGGTAATAATATATGTGAGTCTAGTTTTGGGAAAATTAACAGATCTTAATTTAGAATCCTGTAGCTCGAGTTATAAATAAATTACCGACTATGACTCGAGTAGACAGCTTGACCAGAATATGAATAAAAGTGTAATTATAGTTGTTTTACCTAAGGAAACATATTGGTAAATTGCTTATTAATTTCATATGGACTTACTAAGCGTAAAGTTTACCCCCCCTCCATTTGTTTTAGTATTGGCAGGTCGGCTTGGGGTTGGAGATTGTCGGAGGCGGCATCACACTATCAGAACGTTGATGTGAAGCGTCGATAAATTTCAAGTGTTTTCAAGTGAGTGTCATGTATAGAGATTTAGTCTTTATGATAGTTGTTAGTATGATTTGGCCAAACGTATTGGCTTATGATGGTTAAATCGTGTATAGCCATGTGATATGGTTTATATTTGATCATTGGGTTGTAAACCTAATTGATTATGCATGTTTGATCCATTGCTATATGATATGTCATGCTTATGTGGTGAATAAATTATGATCATTAGATGTGACCATATTCTAATGTAAAGGTGTAAGGTAAGAATAAGTAATATTGTAGTTAAAAAATGAAACTTTATAGCCCGTATTTTAGTTGGATGTTTATATGTTTGTCTGGTAATGCCTCGTACCCTATCCCGGTCTCGGGTACGGGTAAGGGGTGTTACATTTAGTGGTATCAGAGCTAAGGTTTAGTCGATTCTCGGACTAACCTAGCATATGTAAAAGTCTAGCTATACATGCCACGGATCCGTGATAGTGTGATGTCTCCCGACGCATATGAGAACCGTCTTGTTTAAATAGAGGTACTCTCCAACCAAGCTACACCGACCATGTTTAATGTGATGCGAAGGTAATTGAGTAAAATTACAATCATGATGAGTCTCGATTCAGAAAAGTATGAATAAAAAATTCATGATATGTACGTGATAATGCGTGAGATGAAACTTCATGTTGTCATGAATACCCATGCTTGTTTGATGCTCTTATGATGTAGTGCACATGGCTTACTTGATAAGGTGAATGGGATAAATAGAAATTCATAGAGGTATGAATAAAGGTTCATGATATCATGATGTGAATAAATAAAAAAATGCCATTGTTCCGATTGCACGTTGAATGTCAAGGATTTTTTTTATGAGATAAAGGATTGTAATGAAATGAACTTATTTAAGTTAAATTGTTTGGACTGAATTAGATGATTGTAATGATATGTATATGATGATGCACGAAATGAAAGTTGTGATTGTGATACAAATATTCATGTTTTTTCGGCCTTTATACGATGTCATGAGTATGATTTGTTTGATTAAATGAATAGATAAGCAAAGTTATCCCGAAAACATAGAATGCATGCATAAGTGCACTAGTTTAAATAAGATAATTGGAAGATTCGTGTCATACAGGTGTGAATAATAATTGGCCTGAAGTGAATTATATACTTGTGAAAATGTTACTATGATGATGAAATAGTGTTATATGCTATGCATAAGAAAGTCGAGTCAGAGGCCCTACAACCCCTCCCCCTTACCGAAGTGGTGTTTATAATGGAATTTCATGAGATTTGTACTAAATAAGTTTCTGGTTGAGAAATCAAAGAGTTCAGTGATATAATACTCATAAACATGATTAGAGATTGAGAATGAGTTGGTAAGTAAAGTCAGAACTAGTTAGAGGAATGATATTTGAAATGTGTAATATTTGAGTGTGACAGTTACGGCTGGACAGATTTTAGCAGTCTCTTCAAAGATGTTTTATGTGTTTATCCATTCTCAGAAATATTTCTATGGTTGTTGATCTTCTAAGGAAATTCTTGTTATATACGGATGTTTTCTAATCCTGATGCTAAATGAAAACATTGGTAGCCTGATTGGTTTATATTTTATAGTGCTCTATTCCCTCGGGCATTCTATTACATTTCGTCTGATAAGAATTGATGAGAGAATATATATGATACTATGATTCTGTTTCTTCTACTTGATGCTCCATTTAATATATATATAAATATATATATATATAGGAAGATACATTGTTCTTATTGCATTTGATTCTAGTGGGATTAAATGATATTTTCTTCTAGACTTCTTTTCTCTGAGGAAGTATTGAGATCTTCCGTATTTTCCTATGAGTTTGGTTTTCGATCTTCCGACATAGTATTGTATCTTGGGATTCTTTATTCTGGATTTCTTTATTTTGGGTTTCTCTATCTTGAATTTTTTTACTCAGTTTTCTTGTTATCTTTGTTCCATAAATTGTCAATTATGACTCATGTTTGAAGTGCGTTCTTTAGCTTGTAATAATCATGTCATGTATGACTATACTTCTGATTTGATCTTGGTAATATGGTGATTTTAGTATTGGGATTTTTTCTAATTTTCGTGTAAGGATTTGACATTAGTAAAGGCATAGGTAATAAAAGCGCGAGTTTCAATCGGTATGGTGGATTACTTCTCTCAAGTAAGTCAATCATAGTTAATATCTTCAATTGAGATATTTTGGTTACTTGAGCTAATGCAATTGAGATGGTTTTATTAGCGTAATGAATGAATAGTAAAGGATTGCATGATGAATTGTTTTATAACTAGAAGAAAGGATTACATCAGATGTCATTCACTGGTGATTAAGACCGACTCGAGTGTTCAATTTGTGTGAATTATTTATTTGAAAGATTTCATTTGACAATTATGTCAGGATCATTTTTCTCAAGTTTGATAATAGAATTTCATTTCTTTACGAATAAAAGGCAAATAGTCTGAACGAGAAATGTATATCTCTTAGAAAAATTTTTATATGAGTTAAAGCTACTACGAATGATGAAGTTTTCATCTTGTGAAAACTGAAAAGTTTATTACATATTAGCAAAGTTCGGGCAAATAAGAATATTGCTAACCGAAGTATTTGAACTGGACTAGTCTTCATTGAGTAAAGACTTTCTGATTTTCAGTAATGTACTGTTGTATGAATTGTGATGTGTTTCAAGACAATAAGGTAATGTGATAGTTTAGAGCATTCGATGCCACAGAAAATTTTAAGTTGTTAATGGGGTTAAAGCCGAGCATCAGGATCTACTAGAGTTATCTTTACCAGGGTTGATATTAGGATGGAAATGAGAAAGGATTATTCTCAAGGCCATATCAGAATTATTTCCGTAGCGGAAAGAGGAAAATGTGATGTATCTTATTGTTAAATGTTTGACGAGATCTGTAAATCATACCAGTATTTAATGAATTTCTACTCATCAGATTCATGGAATTCCAGATCTCTCTGATTGTTGATTACTTGGAATTCTAGTCTCCATTAACTAAATTGAGGTCTGGGTTTTATGTCATGATATTAGAGGAAACTGAGAAGGCTTTGAAAATTTAAGAACAATTGAGAGTTGAGTCCGCAAGTTTTCAGATCGTATGAGAAATTAAAAGATGTATTGGAGGCACAACCTAAGTGGAAGTTCTTCGGCATCAAATATGAGATTGAGGAATCTAAGTGAAAACTACTCTTCCAGTAAGATTTTCGGGGACGAAAATCCCTAAACGGAGGAGAGTTGTAACATCTCGATTTTGAGCCTAGTCGGAACAGTGGTTTTGGGATAAGAAATCTGACAAAGAAAATTTTATTTTTATTATATTTTTATGGTCTACGATTTCATGGAATAATTTCGTGAAAATTTCGTTCGAAAATTTTGACGTTTGGGCACACAATTTAGTCAAAAGGACTAAATTGTAAAAGGTTACAAAATGTGTGTTCTAGTTCACAAAGGTACTAAGTACTTGTGAGTAATGGGTGTTTCAATTGGAGATCCTTAAATGGTAAATACCCCATTTTGTAATTAATGGACAAAAATGGACATGGCATGGTATGTTTTTATTTATTTTTCATTAAGGATATTTTAGTAATTTGGCAAATAAAGTCAAAATAACTAAGAAAAAGATGTCATCTTCTTCATTTTTCTCATGCCATAACTGTATATAGAGATGGAAGACATGGCTAGGGTTTTCAAAACTTCCAAGCTTGATTGTAAGTCCATCTTTTTCCCCTTTTTAATGTTCTTTGCATTTTTGAAATCCTCGTAGCTCGATTTACCCATTTCTACCATTAATTTGAGCTAGGGTTCATGTTTAAAAATTGACCCATATGTGACATGCATGCATTTTGATATCTAATGGTAGAAAATGAATGTTGGGCGTTAGATAAACAACTTTTGCTAAGCGATTTTACGTGAAAACAAGTAAAATGACATAATCGGTAAAAATACCTAATGTTCATAAGTACATGTTAGAGTGAGAATTTGATGTTGTTATAGAAGGGAAAAATGATCAGCATGTCATAAAACATAAGAAAATATGATGAAGTTTAATTTCCGAACCTTGGGGCAAAAGTGTAAATATGCAAAAGTTTAGAGGTCAAAATGCAAATTTGTAAAAATATGATTTATGGACCCATTTGAATAATGTGAGTAATAAATGAGCTATATTTGTAATGTTAGATAAAGAAAATTGAGATTCAGGCTAAAATCGAGAAAATACCAAGTAGTGGACTTAAAAGGTAAAAATGGCCATTTTCGTATATGAGGTAAGTTCATATGATTTTTAATAATGCAATGTGTATTTTAATGTTATTTCTTTAATAGTATATAAGATGTAAGTTTATTTGTAAATAATGTATTGTTTTATTATGTTATAATATTTTATTTTGTGACATGTGAAATAAGTTTTAGTATTGTTCAATTAATGGACACAAACGGTGATTTGTGATTGATGAATTGAGATTAAATGAGGAAATCTCAGTTGAACCTTCAGAATGGAAAAACGTGGTGCTAAGTGGATATACCACGGTTATACGTGTAACGTGGTGCTAACTGGATATGCCACGATTACACATATTGATACATGTAACGTGGTGCTAAGTGGATATGCCACGGTTACATATATTGATTCATTAACGTGGTGCTAAGTGGATATACCACAGTTAAACATGTAACGTGGTGCTAAGTGGGTATGTCACGGTTATACATGTTAATTTGAAAAGTGGCGCTAAGCGCATATGCCACAATTACGTGTTAGCCCAATAGCATGGTGCTATGTGCATATACCACTAAGTTGGGCATTAATTACGGAGGTGGAGCTATGTGCTAAAACCACCGGATATTGTTACTTTTCGAAATGTTCACCAGAAGAAACAAGTTTGCTAAATGAAATTTAACGAAAAAATGTGGGATGATACCGGAATATGAATATATGAGTTTTGAATTATGAGCTAGATATGTGATAGAATTTTTTTTTTATAAGATGAATATGGATAAGTATTATCTTGAAAGTTGATAATAAGAAATTTTAGTGAAGGAATGAAATTTGGGATAAACAGTCTAAAACGACAGCAGTGGAGTGACTTTAAAAAAATTACCAAAAATGGTAGAAGTTGAACTACAAGTGGAATGAGATATGGAATTAAAGCTTATTGAATATATTTTCATATAAAAGAAATAGAGCAAACAAAAGAATTCTTTATTTTGAGATATTTATATTTTTGTAAGATTGATTCAGACTGATTTCGTGATCCCCTGTTCTGAATTGTAAAAATCATTAAAAATTGTAAAAACATATTTAAGGAACAAAATTTATATGGTTGGATTCCTTACTGAATTTATTTTCAGAATAAAGAAAAGAGAACCTCATTTGAATTTGGTAGCAAAAGATAATTAAATTTTAGTGAAGAGCAGTCAAAGCTTCAGAACCTCAAAACAGGGAAGATTTCAATGAATAAACTGTATTAATTGGCCCAACAAAAAATTCTAAAAATTTTATGGTAAGAATATATCTGAGTCTAGTACCTGGTAAAATTAATGGATCTTAATTTGGAATCCTATAGCTCGAGTTATAAATAAATTACCGACTATGATTTGAGTAGACAGCTTGACCAGAATATGAATAAAGTGTAATTATAGTTGTTTTACCTAAGGAAACATATTGGTAAATTGCTTATTAATTTCATATGGACTTACTAAGCGTAAAGCTTACCCCCTTCTCCATTTCTTTTAGTATTGGCAGGTCAGCTCGGGGATGGACATTGTCGGAGGTAGCATCACACTATCAGAACATTGATGTGAAGCGTCGATAAATTTCAAGTGTTTTCATGTGAGTGGCATGTATAGAGATTTAGTCTTTATGATAGTTGTTAGTATGAGTTGGCCAAACGTATTGGCTTATGATGGTTAAATCGTATATAGCCATGTGATATAGTTTATATTCGATCATTGGGATGTAAACCTAATTGATTATGCATGCTTGATCCATTGCTATATGATATGTCATGCTTATGTGGTGAATAAATTATGATCATTAGATATGACCATATTCTAATGTAAAGGTGTAAGGTAAAAAGAAGTAATACTGTTGTTAAAAAATGAAATTTTATTGCCTGTATTTTAGTTGGATGTTTGTATGTTTGTCTGGTAATGCCTCGTACCCTATCCCAGTCTAAGGTACGGGTAAGGGGTGTTACACACCTCATCCTCCACCTTTGAGTCACTGCGTAACAGCCTGATTTAGGGCCTAGTCGGAACAGTGGTCTCGGGACCACAAATATGAAGTCAGAGGAATTATTTTATTATTAATATAGAGTCATAGCATGTTTATATTTGTGCATGAAAAATTTGGCGAGTTAATTTTGACGTTTGTGAGCCCAATTGCGAAAAAGGACTAAATTGCATAAAGTGAAAAAGTCTTAAATTGATAGCTTGGGGTGCCAAATTTCCATGTTTTATAAATTGGGGGTTTTTAAAGTGAATTTGGGCCATTAATTAGGTGATGGTCAGCCATAGTAGATGGAAATGTTGAAAAGTCAACATTATGTGAAATTTGATGACATAAGGTGTAAAATAAAATTACCTAAGCCTAGCTATCACTTTTTTCTTTCATTCTCTCTTCACTCCACCAATTTTTCAGCCATTGTTAAGGGTTTTTAGCTTCAAAAATTTTCAGCAACTTGAAGCACTCACAAGTGATTTTCATGTCCTTTGTTGATGATTTTTGTATTTTTGAGACCCTCGAAGCATGAGCTTTCAATTGAGGGGACTATCTTGCAAAATGGTTGAAAATTTAGGGTTTTTACATGAGAGTATTTAGGGTGTTTTCTGAAATTTTATGGAAGAATATGAGTCCTAGCTATGTTATAAATAACTTTTGTGAAGAAGTTTTCATGGAAAACACCTAAAGGGACTATTTTGCATAAGTTGTAAAATAGTTGATAAATATGGGAAATAGTGAGAATTTGAAGTTGTTATAAGAGTAAAAGGAGTTCGTCTAGGCTTCAGACAAGAAAAAATTCGATAAAAATCAATTTTCAAGCATAGGGGCAAAATGGTCATTTTGCCAAGGTCTAGGGGCAAAATGGTCATTGTCGAAACCCTTCCTTAAAAAAGAGAGAATTTTGAAAAACGGGAGTCGCCACCAACTTTTTAGGTGTGATTGGATCACCTTATAAAAATATTTTGGTCTACGAAAATGTGAGAAAATAGGTTCGGGAGTCGGTTACATACGAGGAAGGATTAGCACCCTCGTAATGCCCAAAATTGGTACCTAATTAAATAATTTCTGCCTTAATGTCAAAAGTTTGAAGAAATTTAGAAATAAGATTTCCTTTTTAAAATTGTAATAATTTGAGTTGAAAATCAAGATTCCTTCGCTCCAAAAGAATGCAAACATCACATCCAGCATGATTGTACACGATATTCTTAAACTTTCATAATTGAAATCATCTCATGATTTACAAAATTTATTTAGAAGGATATTTTTAGACATTTAGACAAACGGGAAATCGCAACCCAACATGTTAGGGTACTACTTCCCAAATTCCTAAATACCAAAACATTGCCTCATTTTTAAATTTTGTTTGGACTAATGAAATATAAATTTTTAAAACAATGATGTATTTAACATATTACAAAATATCAATACTAAATAATATAAATTACATAATACATACTTTATCATTTTATGTAAATATAATATGAAAAATAATGAATATAACAATATAAATTACATAATATATATCAATATTTTATGCAAATGTAACTTAACATAACACAAATAATCAATTTTTATACAAATATGATAAACAATAAATAACATAAAAATAACAAATAGTTGGTGAGATAACATTAGCGTACTAAAACAATATTAAATAAATACAAAAAGATACAAAAATAATAAACAAAATATGAACATATAAATCAAAAATAAAGATAAAGTAAACAAATACAATTTAAAAAATAGATGAAGTGTAAAAAATATTTAAAACAATGTATAAATGATAAAGGAGATTTTTTGGAGATGATTAATATATATAAAAAATACACTACATGATATAATAATAATAATAATGTATTAAAAAGAACAAAATTTTATAGTAAATTTAAAAATATTAGATATTAGTTATTTAATAACGATATATGTATTATTTAATAGTAATTTACAAAATTTTAAAATTTTTCGCAATTAATGAATAAAATAATATATAATTTATAATAAAATAAAAATGTAAGGAATAATATATATACATAGTAAAATATATAACATATAATAAAATTTATAAATAAAATGTATAATAATATAATTAGTATGATAAATAATATATAAATAAAAATAATATACAATATTTTTACATGTAACTAATGTTTATAAAAATAAATAATACATATAGTATTTAAAATAAATTAAATATATATATAAGAAAGGATTAAAATCGAATTTAATTTAAAAATATAGGGTTAATCACAAATAAATAAAAATTTGGGCCTAATTGAAATGAACACCAAAACTTGAGGGACTCAATGGGCAATTAGCCCTAATCCCTAAAACGACGTCGTTCTCAAAATAGGTTTTATAATGGCCATTGAGACTAAATTGAGATAAATGTAGAATATTTGGGCCAAATAAAAATAAAAATAAAACGAAATTATAAACAATAAAATATGGGAGGATCAATTGGGCAATTAGCCCTTTAAACAAAAACGCGCGGATCCTACCCGGGTCTCGGGTCAACGCGCGGATCCTAAGCTTTGAAACGATGCCGTTTTGAAGCTTATCGTTTTAAATGAAAACGACGTCGTTTCTACGAGGCTATATAAGCCAAATTTTAACCCCTAAAAATCATTTTCAACCTGTTTTTAGAAAAAAACAAAGAAATCTCTGAAAGAGGCAGAGAGCAAACCCTCGGAGTTCCGTCGAGCCTCCGTCATCAGCTCCCATACGCTCACGCGTCGCCGCCGTCTCCGCCATGTACGGCGGTCGGCATTCGAAAGGTTTCGCTTTTTACAGCGAAAAGGAAGGTAATCCTCTTTTATTATTTTTTATTTATTTTCTGTGTACGTATTCAGAACGAAAGAAATAGGATAGAAATGAATCACCTTTTTGTTTCTTTGATAAACTATTGTATTTTATTGTACATGTGCCTATAAAAAAAACGTAGTCGTACATCGTTCTTGATTCGGGCTTTTATAGCCACTGAAAATATATTTACAATTTTTTATTTTATTTCTTGCTATATTTGCATTCGTCTCTTCTGTCTTCTTTCTTCTTTTACAGGTACCAGCGACAAATCCGGCGGTGAATGCGCTGGCGTCGATTCGTGCACCGATTACGGCGTGATACGGAGCCGGAGTCTCAGTGCTGATGGAGGGCCACTGGAACGGCACGAGATGAAGGGGCGTGACGATTGGGGTGTTTACGGCGCGAAGCTTTTGGAAACCCTAGGGTTTCCTGTTTCAGTTTAGGGTTTGGGCCTTACTGGGCTTTACTGATTTGGGTCTAGTTCGGGTAAATGGGCTAAAGGTCTTTTAGGTGTAACCGAGTATAGGGTTAATGGGTATTCTGGTTTAGACCAGTTGTGTTACAAGTGTAGCCGAGTTTTTTTGGGCTATCAGGCCTTTAGGCCTGTTTATTGTAAATGGACTGTAAATAGACTTTTATTATTTCCTTAATTTTATTTTTTGTTTTATTTATTTATTTTACGAGCCCGGGCAAAT
The DNA here is from genome assembly GCA_025698465.1 of Gossypium longicalyx. NCBI lineage: Eukaryota > Viridiplantae > Streptophyta > Magnoliopsida > Malvales > Malvaceae > Gossypium > Gossypium longicalyx. The sequence goes on from CM046996.1 coordinate 56,729,665, forward strand.
TTGGGTTATTACAGCTGCCCCTCTTTGCTCATTACTGTGTAACAAGAATAGAGCAAAGACTATAAAAGGACCAAATTTGCCCGGTCTTATCGGATCTTGACTTCATGGTCCTCAATCTAATTTCCACAAACTCAGCGACGCCATGCTGATATCTTTGATTTGCACCCCGTCTAATACAGAAACGCCAAATCTGCTATCTTCGATCTGCCTTCTGTCAATACAGAGATGCCAAATCTGTTATCTTCGATCTGCCCTCTGTCAAATGCAGAGACACCAAATCTACTATTTTCGATCTGCTCCCCGTCTAATACAGAGATGCCAAATCTGCTTTCTTTGATCTACTCTCCGTCAAATACAGAGACGCCAAATCTGCTATCTTTGATTTGCTCCCCGTCTAATACAGAGACCCAAATCTACTATTTTCGATCTGCTCCCCGTCTAATACAGAGATGCCAAATCTGCTTTCTTCGATCTGCACTCCGTCAATACAGAGACGCCAAATCTACTTTCTTTGATCTGCACTCCGTCAATACAGAGACGCCAAATCTGCTATATTCGATTTGCTCCCCACCCAATACGGAGACGTTAAATCTGCTATCTTCGATTTGCTCCCCGTCCAATGCAGAGACGCCAAATTTGCTATATTCGATCTACCTTCTATCAATACAGAGGCGCCAAATCTGTTATCTTCGATCTGCCCTCTGTCAAATGCAAAGACGTCAAATCTGCTATCTTCGATCTGCCCTCTGTCAAATGCAGAGACACCAAATCTGCTATTTTCGATCTGCTCCTCGTCTAATACAGAGACGCCAAATCTACTTTCTTCGATCTACTCTCCGTCAAATACAGAGACGCCAAATCTGCTATCTTTGATTTGCTCCCCGTCTAATACAGAGACGCCAAATCTGCTATTTTTTATCTACTCCTCATCTAATACAGAGACACCAAATCTACTTTCTTCGATCTGCTCTCTGTCAATACAGAAACACCAAATCTGCTATCTTCGATTTGCTCCCCGTCCAATACAGAGACATCAAATCTGCTATCTTCGATTTGCTCTCCGTCCAATGCAAAGACGCCAAATCTACTATCTAGAAAATGTAACCTGTAGAATGGGTATGTGCTTATGCCTAGTGATTAGGATGCTATGATCGAAATGAATCAAATGCTCCTAATTAGACATATTATAATGCAAAATGAAAATGATTCCTATTTCGTATGTCTCCACTTATTCATTCAATCGAAATTTCACTCGAAGTACCAATCGTACACTGCTCATATGCTTTGAATTAATTTGGCCCTTTTGTACCATTCCTCGAATGTTACGACCTGCTGAAGGTGTTTGTAAAATGATCCTTCCTCAGGATCGAATCGTTTGAGTTGCCAATTATCCCTTGAACTGAAGAAAAATTTCCTCGAGTTCCTCCGTTCCTCACTTACGGGAATTCTTCAAACAATTGTTCTGTTTTAATTTCTCGCATTCTCTGGAGATTTCCAGAGTAATATGCAAAACTTCGTTTGTAAAAATATTTAGTTCATCAATCATTATTTCAATGCAACACACTTTATGAATAGTGGAAGACAAATAATTTGATCTTGAGAATAGTTAGATAAATCATCAGAATACAACAGGAAGTTAACCTGAAAACATATCTTTGAGAAGAAAAAAGAATCCTAAGATAGTAAATAGGACAAAAATCAGATGTCCAACATATCACAGCTTGAGCTTCTGTATACAAATTCCATGAAGACTGTTTTGAGTTTAACATGTGTTTAGAAGATCTAAAGTGCTTTGTTGATGCCCCGGTATGTAACATACTCCACTTCTTGTCAAATCCGGTATAGCAAGGTCACTGCACGCTTTTCAAAATTTGAGCAGCCCTTTCGGGTTTTCAACTCAAAAACCCCCTTTGGTCTCAAGGTGCCCTTTGCGGATTTTCACCTTGGCCTCTCCATTTTTTTTTATTTTTTATTTAGAAGTCTCAAAGCGCCCTTTATGGGTTTTCACCTTGGCTTCCCTTCTCTTTAGACAAAGTACCTCTTGGCTGAGTCTGAATTCACTGGATTGGGTAAACTCTTCCCATCCATTTCTGTCAAAATCAATGCACCACCAGAGAAAGCCTTCTTCACAACATACGACCCTTCCCAATTCGGCATCCATTTTCCTTTAAAGTCCTTCTGTATGGGAAGAATCTTTTTCAGTACAAGGTCCCCTTTGTGAAATTCTCTTGGACGAACTTTCTTGTCATAAGCTCGCATCATTCGCTTCTGATACATCTGGCCATGACGAATAGCCCTTAGCCTCTTTTCTTCAATCAAGTTCAATTGGTCATACCGCGATTGAATCCATTCTGCTTCATCCAGCTTTATCTCTGACAAAATTCGAAGAGAAGGTATTTCCACTTCAATGGGTAGCACTGCCTCCATCCCATAAACCAACGAGAAAGGAGTGGCCCCAGTAGAGGTTCTGACGGACGTTTGATAGGCTAAGAGTGCAAATGGTAATTTCTCATGCCAATCTCTGTAGGTCTTAGTCATTTTCCCTACTATCTTCTTGATGTTTTTGTTAGCAGCTTCTACTGCCCTATTCATTTTTGGGCGATATGGAGATGAATTATGATGTTTGATCTTGAATGAATGCAGACTTCCGCAATTGTGCTGTTGTTCAAGTTCAATGAATTGTCTGATATGATCCTTTCAGGCATTCCATACCGACAAATGATCTTCTTTTTCAAGAATTGACTTACTGCCGACTTGGTAACACTAGCATATGAAGCTGCCTCTATCCATTTCGTGAAGTAGTCAATGACCACGAAAATGAAACGATGCTCATTCGAAGCTTTTGGTGATATTGGCTCAATGACATTCATGCCCCACATGGAGAAGGGCCATGGAGAAGTCAAAACATGCAAAGGTAAAGGTGGTACATGATTCTTGTCCCCATATATCTGGAATTTATGACACTTCTTGGCATAGCTGATACAATCTCCTTCCATAGTAGACCAATAGTATCCAAATCTCATGATTTTCCTTACCATTGTAAAGCTATTAGCATGTGTCCCACAAACATCTTTATGTACCTCTTCCAAGATTTGTTTGGCTTGCACAGCGTCGACACATCTCAAAAGCACCTGATCTTTCCTCCTTTTATAAAGGATATCTCCATCCAGTACATATTCACAGGCTAACCTCCTTAAGGTTCTTTTGTCATTCTCAGTTGCCTGCTCAGGATATTCACGATTTTTCACATACCGTAATATATCTTGATACCAAGGATGGTCATCCTTTTCCTCTTCTTCGATATTACAACAATGAGCTGGAACCTCAGCAATACTCATCTGAATTGGTCTCACATCCTCCTTTTTATTTGTTTTAATCATGGAAGCCAGTGTTGCTAAAGCATCTGCTATCTGGTTTTCGTCACGCGGGAGATAATTAAAGGTGATGTTATCAAACCCCTCAAGTAACTCCAAAACTACCTTTCGATAATTAATCAATTTGGGGTCTCTTGTCTCCCATTCACCCCTAAGCTGGTAAATTACCAACGCAGAGTCTCCATATACTTCTAGGGTTCTAATTTTTCGCTCTTTGGCCGCTCGAATCCCCATAATGCATGCTTCATACTCGGCCATATTGTTCGTGCAGTCAAAATCCAATTTACATGTAAATGGATAATGATCACCATTTGGGGATACCAAGACTGCCCCAATTCCATTTCCTACTGCATTGGATGCGCCATCAAAGTTCAGCTTCCATGGATATTCTTCAGTAATTGCCACATACATTAACTCCTCATTAGGGAAATCAAAGCTCAATGGCTCATAATCTTCCAGAGCTCTGCTGGCCAGAAATTCTGCTATTGTGCTTCCTTTTATAGCCTTTTGACTCACATAGACTACATCAAACTCTGAAAGCAATACTTGCCACCTTGCCATTCTTTCATTTAGAGCTGCTGACTTTATCATATACTTTAATGGATCAAGTTTCGAAATTAACCAAGTCGTATGATATAGCATATATTGTCTCAACCTTCAAGTCGTCCAGATTAAAGCACAACATAGCCTTTCAATTGGCGAATATCTCATCTCACAATCAGTGAATTTCTTACTGAGGTAATATATCGCCTTCTCTTTTCTTCCTGACTCGTCATGTTGACCAAGCACACATCCCATAGAATTACTAAACACTGATAAGTACAGAATTAATGGTCTATCTGGACTGGGCGGAGATAACACTAGAGCATTTAACAAGTATTGTTTGACTTTATTAAAAGCATTCTGGCATTTCTCATCCCAAGTACCTTGGTTGTGTTTTCTAAGGAGGTGAAATATAGGATCACATTTCTCGATTAATTGTGAAATAAACCAAGCAATATAATTCAACCTTCCAAGAAAACCTCGAACTTCCTTCTGAGTACATGGTGGAGGTAATTCTCGTATGGCTCTAACCTTGTCTGAGTCAACTTCTATTCCCTTTTCGCTGACCACAAAGCCCAATAACTTCCCCGACCTAGCTCCGAAGATGCACTTTACCAGATTAAGCTTCAACTGAAACTTTCTCAATCTCAGGAACAACTTTCTCAAGACTTCAATATGCTCTGTCTCTATTCGAGATTTGGCAATCATGTCATGAACATACACCTCAATCTCTTTGTGCATCATATCGTGGAATAAGGTCACCATAGCCCTTTGGTATGTTGCCCCTGCATTCTTCAACCCAAAGGGCATTACCTTGTAACAAAAGGTGCCCCACAATGTTATGAAGGTAGTTTTATCCATGTCCTCAGGATGTATCTTTATCTGATTGTACCCTGAGAAGCAATCCATAAAGGAGAACAATAAATATCCCGCTGTATTGTCCACCAAAGTGTTGATGTGCGGTAAAGGGAAATTGTCCTTTGGGCTAGCTCTATTCAAATCTCTGTAATCTACACATATTCGTACCTTCCCATCCTTCTTAGGGACAGGCACAATGTTAGCCACCCACTCTAAATACTTAACCTCTTGTAGGAATCCAGCATCAAACTGCTTGTTGACTTCATCTTTTATTTTCAACACAATATCAGGCCTCATCCTTTGCAATTTTTGTTGGACTGGCTTGCAATCTTGTCTTATGGGGAACGATGTACCACGATATCAGTGTTCAATCCCGGCATATCCTGATATGACCATGCAAAGATATCTTTGAATTCATGCAACAGTTCAACAAAATCTTGTCTCGTTTCCTTTGCAATATGTGTCCCAATCTTCACTTCTTTCCCTTCTTCCAAGATTATATTCTCTATTGCCTCTTTCTCATGGGGCAGAATTTGCTTCTCCTCTTGTTTCATCAATCTCAACAGATCTGAAGACACATCACAATCCCTGTCATCTTCAAAATCCTAAGGTTCCTCTAAACACATGTCTTACTTAAAAGAGAATTTAAGATTTGTAGTATCATCGTTCATGTCGTTGATATCTAGGGACCTATGGGGGTGTAGAGGAATGTACAAAGAATGAATAAATTTAAGAATGTCTATTAACATGTTATGAATGAAATGAAAGATTTGAACGGAATTAAAAGGTCAAAAGAACAAAGAATGAAAGAATGTTTGCTCGAATTGATAGTAAAGACGTGTTTTATTGAAACAAAATATCTAAACATGAGCCTATTTCACAAATGAAATCCTATTACTCCTAGGCTTTACAGCAACAAGAGTGTTCTGAAAATTACTGTGAAAAATCTTTAAAAACTACAGGAAGTTCTTCTGCAGTCCAACTTTTTAAAGAGCTTCCCGGTTTGTAAGGGCGAATGCCCTCAAGGTTTCTTCGTTCAGACTCTTTATTATATACAGCATTGATATAATGACTTCCTTTTTCGAGCAGCCCTCTCTTAGGGTGAATTATCCTTCCTGATGCAAAATTCTGGGATATATGAGGGAACGTCATTAATCTCTACTCTACTTTTCCTCCATTTAAACACGCCCTTCTTCTTTCTTGACGCTTCCCTATTTCCTTCCTCCTCTGCTTATGATCTGGCCTGAAACCCAAGCCAAAACAGTCTCTTTTCTCCCTTGGAGATATCTTCCCAATCATTTCTTGGCAAGGCTCATTTTCCCACTGTCATCTGCAAACCCATTCTTGTAGTTCTGGATATCCTAGGCACTAGCACCTCATTCCCCTCTGAAATGAATGTTGCATTAATGAATTCTAAGGAACGAAAAGAACACTTAACGGCCTCCTTATTTGCCTCTACATAAGGTGCATCACTGGTGACTGCTACTATGATGTCTTCCTTCGCATTTATGGTGATCAGTCGTCCATCTGTTACTAGCTTTAATTTCTGGTGCAAAGATGAGGGCACCGCTCCTGCCGAATTTATCCAAGGCCTCCCCAACAAGCAATTATAAGAGGGCTTGATGTCCATCACTAAAAAGTCTACCTCATAAATGTTTGGTCTGATCAACAAGGGGATATCAATTCTTCCTATGACATTTCTTTCTGTGCCATCGAATACTCTCACTACATTATGGCATGTCTTCATGTGAGAACTGTCTATGGGTAATCTACTCAATATGGACAATGGCATGACATTTAAGGCTGGTCCATTATCAATAAGCACACTCGGCAATGTATATCCTTTGTAGTGAGTGGTAATGTGCAGAGCCTTAGCTGATCCCATGCCTCCAGGTGAGATTTCATCATCATTGAAATAAATGAAATTGTTAGCACTTATGTTACTAACCAATCGATCCAACTTGTTGATGGATATATCATTAGTAACATAAGTCTCATTGAGCACCTTCATTAGCGCCTCACGATGTACCTCTGAACTCAGAAGCAAAGCCAATACTGATATGCGAGCTGGTTGTTTATGCAATTGTTCAACCACGCTGTACTCACTGTGTTTTAAGAATTTTAGAAACTCTCTGGCTTCTTCTTCCTTCACTGGCTCATTAACCAATACTTCAGCCCCCTTTCCTTTGTCAAAGGCTTTTGCCTTCGCGGGCTCAACTCTGATGCCTTCTACATCATAACGCTTCCCACTACGTGTATAAGAACCCTTACTTTGAATCTCCTTAGAAGCACCAGCTATATCCTTCTTCTCCGGCATTGTCACACTGCAATTATAATTCCAAGGTACCCTCTTGTTATCCTTATAAGGAAAGGAAACAGGTTTATGAATAATGACTTTCGGTACCGTTGGTATTTCAACTTCATTATTTCTTGGTAAAGAAATAATGATCCTTGGCCGGTTTTGATTCTTCAGTCCACCTTCTAATGTGCATATACGTCCCTCATCTAAGCCATTTTCATAAAATTCCAGCTCCTTATTATCCATAAGGCTTTGTACCAAGGCCTTAAACTTGTCACATTCCTGGATCTCGTGTCCCTTTTCAGCATGGAACTCGCAGTAGTCCCTCACTCCTCTATTCCTTTCTTTAGAGATTATCATCTCTCTTTTCACCATTTCTTCCCAAATCATTTTCATCGGCGTTCTCACCTCGGCCACGCCCTCTTTAATCCTTCTCATACCAGTATCCTCAATTGCGTTTACCCCTTGATCACCATGATTTGGCAACGGGTTCTCTGTACTAGGGGTGTCGTCAAATTTTACGACCCCCATTTTGATTAGTCTTTCCACTGCCTTTTTAAAACCAGTGCAATTTTCAATTGAATGCCCCAATATCCCCACATGGTATTCACATTTGGCGTTTGCATCATACCATTTGAGATATGGGGGTTGTAACGGTTTCAAATGAAAAGGATCTATTGCATGCGCATTGAATAAACTTTGATAAAGCTTCCGATACGTCATTGGGATAGGCATAAATGAGACCTTTTCAGAATTTTGTCTCGAACCAGATCCCTGCTTTTGAGAATCTTGTTGCCCAACTGTAGTTACTCTGGGCTGACTAACTGTAACCGCTTTTGAATTATAACTACCCGTATTGTTTACATCATTATCTTTCCTTCTTGGGGCCGATCTTTTAGCAGTTTCCCCTCTATCTTGCCACCTCTTATGGCGTTCTCAATCATTTCTCCCGCCATAACTACATCAGTAAAACTCTTGGTGGTACTTCCAATCATGTGAGTAATGAATGGGGCCTTCAAAGTGTTAATGAACATCATGGTAATTTCTTTCTCTAAGAGCGGTGGTTGAACTTGCATGGCAACCTCCCTCCACCTCTGTGCATATTGCCTAAAGCTCTCATTAGGCTTCTTTTCCATACTTTGCAAAGTGATTCAATCAGGAGTCATGTCAGTCACATGATTATATTGTTGCATAAAGGCTTGTGCTAAGTCTCTCCAAGAACCGATCCTTGCGTGACTCAGTTGATAATACCACCTAGCCGCTTCCTCAACCAAACTATCCTGAAAACAATGGATCAATATTTGATCATTATTTACATAGCCAGTTATCCGTCTACAGAACATGGTAATATGGGCTTCAGGGCAAGTAGTCCCATTGTACTTCTCAAACTCCAGCATCTTGAACTTATGAGCAAGCACCAAATCTGGGACCAAACTCAAGTCCTTGGCATCAATTCCCTGACGATTATCAGCATTTTCTAATGCCTTAAATTTCTCCTCTAACCATCTGCAACGTTCCTCTAATTGCCTTGATAATTCAAGTCTCATCTCTTCCTTCTTCGCTACATCTAAATCAGGGATGACTGGATTGGTAGGGTTATCTCCCGGGTTGGATCCCGAGCCAGCTTGGAAATTCATGGGTATTCCAGCATCAACTTGCCCATGTTGAGGCCTTATTGTGACGGACGGCCTTCAGGGATATGCCTTAGGTTGAGTTTGCACATGAGGTGGGGTAAAACCTGGAGGATGATCCTCATTATGCTTTTCAGTGATCGTCATAGGGGCTTTTCCTTTATAAGTCGCCCTCCTCAGCAGCTGAGCCATCTCAGCCATCATATTCCTTTGAGCCTTCAACATTTGATCCTTCATTTCCTGTTGGATTTTTGCCAATTGTTCCTACAATTGCTCTTGCATTTCTTTCTGGATCTGCTCAAGTCTTTGATCCATATTCTTTGTCTTAGTACGTGTACCGTAAGGATGTGTTTCTTCCAGATTTTCTTTCTCTCACTCTCTCTTTCTCCCTAATAATTTTAACTAATTAGGGTCTTTCTATAAATTTTAATGCATATGATGCGATGAGATGCAAATGCATGAATGCAAAAAGATATCGATTCTGATTCAGTTTCTTTAGAAAAAAGTTATTTAAGAAACAAAAATCTTTGTACTCAATACATTAGCTTGCGCTGCCAGGTCTTGTAAATGAATAGCAACCTCTCGAATTTGTACTATAGCTTCTCCCATGAGGTAGTCCCTATCTCTGACTTGATCCTGAAAATGGTGAAGCTCTCCCTTCCAATGTCCTTCTCTTGTCTCGAGCTGCTCAATCCGTAGTTCACAGTTCTGCAATACTGCTTCCAACCCTCCAATATTGTGCTTCATTTCCTCGATCTTATCCAGGCTTGCCTTTAACTCGACCACAGAGTTACGACTTTGGTGATGATGAAGAGATCGTCCAAGCTCAATCACCTTAGCTTTTAATCCTTGATTTTCCTTCTCTAGGACCTGATTCTATGCTTACATCTCTTGAAACTTCTTCTCCCAATACTCGGCTTTGGGTTTTCCCTCTTGAACCTCTTGTTGCCACTGCTCTGAAGACTTCCCCAATCCAGCTCTCTTCATTGATAACTGTATCCTCTTATATTGCGTCTTCAAGTTATCTCGGTCTTCTTCAATCTTTCTCTTTTCTTTCCTCTCTTTTTCGACCTCAATTCTATGAACATCAACGTCTAAGCTTAGGTACATCTTCTCCTCCTCAAGCCTCTCTATCTTTCTCCTAAGCTCCAAATTCTTTCTTTCAAACTCTTGTTTTATGACTTCTAACTCTGTTGGAATCACTCGTAAACTCTTCTCCATCGATCGGGCAGCCCCCAAACTCGGCCTAGGGATATTATCATTGATCCTCTTGCTAAACCACTCTTTTTACCCAAGGGTCGTCGTCGGTCCTTCGGTCAGAATCTTCACACAGCAAATTTTCTTCCAAGCCTTGGAAATCTCTCACATCTTCTTCTTATAATGATCCCCCTTATATGAGAAATCACTCTGAGCTAACCCTTGTGTTGCCGATATAAACTGCCTCACTTTGTATTGCTTTAGGACGAGTAATGGTGCATAACCAACGACTCCCTAAATTCCAGGAAGAGGTACTCAATCAAAATTTCCACAACGATAAAAGACTTTATTAGGAGCCATCCAAGGAGCTTTCCACATTATATCTTCCTCTCGGAGATTCTGAAGTATTTTCGTCCATCTTTCCTCTGTAATGTCGTCCCTCCTTGGCGTAGCTGCAGCTTCCCTTAAGGGAGAATAATCCTCAAAGAACACTCGGCAAGGAACCTTATCAACCTTCCAAAAGTGACTGTGGAACCATACTATCAATAACTGCGCGCATTCAATGAATCTACCTTCACCAGTTCTCCGACATGCACTCAAAGATCTAAGCGTCTCGGCTAGGATTACGGGCACATGTGTGTTCTGTTTACTAAGTCGATCGAATAAATCTGTAACTGCCTCATCTATGTGCCCCATAGCTTTTGGTAAAATCACCAAACCATACATACTTAAGGCCAAGACATCAACCCTCTTCTTCACATCTGGGTGTGCCAATATCAAATCCCTCAAATTTGCCCACAGAATGCATTTACTATCACCCTTTTGTTGGATTCGAGCTGTGGCCCACTGTTCGCTCACCCCTATAATCATCATTAATTTCTTTACGAAAGTTGGGAGATTAGCAGCCCTAACATAAGCTTTGTTACCTTGAATTTTTGGACAGCGAAGCAGGGTCATATACTCCTCCAAAGTAGGTACTAAGTCTACCTCTCCAAATGTAAAACAACTATAAGCAAGGTTCCAAAACTGTACCATACCTCGAAACAGATGCTTATCCACCTTGATGTCTAGCAAATAGGGAAGATCTCCATAATTCTGGTAGAACAGCTGCTTAGTCTCGTTATCCTATTGAGCCCAAATGTCCTTCAACTCCTGAAACTCATTCTGTGTCGAACTGGTACGAGTGAAGTTCCACAACTCTGACGTATACCCCTCAGTGACACTATCTCCCTTCTTTAACTGGGTCTTCTCTGACCATACACAGACAGAAGCGTTGTCCACCACTTTATCAAGATATTCGTTTCTCATTACAAAACTTTCTAATCTAGAAATCGAACCATGAATCGATACCTTTAAATGTTGAGTGACATGCAATGATAGCAAAATAAAATAAGTCAGTATCATATATAAAAGTATAATAAACAAGCACTTATAAGGGTAACTTACTAAAGGCTAGCACTATACTCCCTAGGGTAAGCACTTAACGTTCATTATATGTGTTTCAGTTCTAAAGCGAGGGTACCTGAACCAGCAGATTCCTCAGTCCTTACCCATTATAGGCTCATATAGACCAAGTTTAGTTCAGGGGGACACATTTCCCTATGGCCATACGGAGATGAAAATCTCACGAAGACATAGGTTCGGATGTATCTCGGAAGCAATCCACTAGCCCATACAGAGATGAAAACCTCACGAAAGTGTAGCTTCTCACTCCAACTTAAGGGTGCGACCACAACAGTCATGTAAATGCAATGTGTGCAGAAACAAGGTAACAAACATATGCAGCAAACATACGTTAAAAAGATCAATATTTTAAAATTTTCCAAACTTCCGACATTATGATAGAAAATAATCAATTTCTTGGCTTGACTCTCTTATTAGTCCCCAGCGAAGTCGCCAAGCTGTCGAAACCCTTCCTTAAAAAAGAGAGAATTTTGAAAAACGGGAGTCGCCACCAACCTTTTAGGTGTGATTGGATCACCTTATAAAAATATTTTGGTCTACGAAAAAGTGAGAAAATAGGTTCGGGAGTCAGTTACATACGAGGAAGGATTAGCACCCTCGCAATGCCCAAAATTGGTACCGAATTGAATAATTTCTGCCTTAATGTCAAAAGTTTGAAGAAATTTAGAAATAAGATTCCCTTTTCAAAACTGTAATAATTTGAGTTGAAAATCAAGATTCCTTCGCTCCAAAAGAATGCAAACATCACATCCAGCATGATCGGACACAATATTCTTAAACTTTCATAATTGAAATCATCTCATAATTTACAAAATTTATTTAGAAGGATATTTTTAGACATTTAGACAAACGGGAAATCGCAACCCAACATGTTAGGGTACCACTTCCCGAATTCCTAAATACCAAAACATTGCCTCATTTTTAAAATTTTTTTGGATTAAATGAAATATAAATTTTTTAAAACAATGATGCATTTAACATATTACAAAATATCAATACTAAATAATATAAATTACATAATACATACTTTATCATTTTATGTAAATATAATATGGAAAATAATGAATATAACAATATAAATTACATAATATATATCAATATTTTATGCAAATGTAACTTAAAATAACACAAATAATCACTTTTTATGCAAATATGATAAACAATAAATAACAAAAAAATAACAAATAGTTGGTGAGATAACATTAGCGTACTAAAATAATATTAAATAAATACAAAAAGATACAAAAATAATAAACAAAATATGAACATATAAATAAAAAATAAAGATAAGTAAACAAATGCAATTTAAAAAATAGATGAAGTGTAAAAAAATATTTAAAACAATGTATAAATGATAAAGGAGATTTTTTGGAGATGATTAATATATATAAAAAATACACTACATGATATAATAATAATAATGTATTAAAAAAAGAACAAAATTTTATAGTAAATTTAAAAATATTAGATATTAGTTATTTAATAACGATATATGTATTATTTAATAGTAATTTACAAAATTTTAAAATTTTACGCATTATGAATAAAATAATATATAATTTATAATAAAATAAAAATGTAAGGAATAATATATATATAGTAAAATATATAACATATAATAAAATTTATAAATAAAATGTATAATAATATAAATAGTATGATAAATAATATATAAATATAAATAATATATAATATTTTTACATGTAACTAATGTTTATAAAAATAAATAATACATATAGTATTTAAAATAAAATAAATATATATATAAGAAAGGATTAAAATAAAATTTAATTTAAAAATCTAGTGTTAATCACAAATAAATAAAAATTTGGCCCTAATTGAAATGCACAACAAAACTTGAGGGACTCAATGGGCAATTAGCCCTAATCCCTAAAACGACATCGTTCTCAGAATAGGTTTTATAATGGCCATTGGGACTAAATTGAGATAAATGTAGAATATTTGGGCCAAATTAAAATAAAAATAAAACGAAATTATAAACAATAAAAAATGGGAGGATCAATTGGGCAATTAGCCCTTTAAACAAAAATGCGCGGATCCTACCCGGGTCTCGGGTCAACGTGCAGATCCTAAGCTTTGAAACAACGCCGTTTTAAAGCTTATCGTTTTAAATGAAAACCACGCCGTTTCCACGAGGCTATATAAGCCAAATTTTTACCCCTAAAAATCATTTTCAACCTGTTTTTAGAAAAACAAAGAAATCTCTGAAAGAGGCAGAGCGCAAACCCTCGGAGTTCCGTTGAGCCTCCGTCATTGGGCTCCCATACGCTCACGCACCGCCGCCGTCTCCGCCATGTACGGCGGTCGGCATTCGAAAGGTTTTGCTTTTTACAGCGAAAAGGAAGGTAATCCTCTTTTATTTTTATTTATTTATTTTCTGTCTACGTATTCAGAACGAAAGAAATAGGATAGAAATGAATCACCTTTTGTTTCTTTGATAAACTATTTTATTTTATTGTATATGTGCCTATAAAAAAACGTAGTCTTACATCGTTCTTGATTTGGGCTTTTATAGCCACTGAAAATATATTTACAAACTTTGATTTTATTTCTTGCTATATTTGCATTCGTCTCTGCTGTCTTCTTTCTTCTTTTGCAGGTACCAGCGAGAAATCCGGCGGTGAATGCGCTGGCGTCGATTCGTGCGCCGATTATGGCTCGATACGGAGCCGGAGTCTCAGTGCTGATGGAGGGCCACTGGAACGGTGTGAGACGAAGGGGCATGACGATTGGGGTGTTTACGACACGAAGCTTTTGGAAACCCTAGGGTTTCCTGTTTCAGTTTAGGGTTTGGGCCTTACTGGGCTTCACTGATTTGGGTCTAGTTCGAGTAAATGGGCTAAGGGTCTTTTAGGTGTAACCGGGTATAGGGTTAATGGGTATTCTAGTTTAGACCAGTTGTGTTACAAGTGTAGCCGAGTTTTTTTGGGCTATCAGGCCTTTAGGCATGTTTATTGTAAATGGACTGTAAATGGACTTTTATTATTTCCTTAATTTTATTTTTTGTTTTATTTATTTATTTTACGGGCCCGGGCAAATTTGGGTTATTACAGTCATTTTGCCTAAGATATGAATTTTAGATTGCTTAATTGTGTTTAGTGACTAAATTAGTGTATTTTTGCTATTATAGATCAAGATTTATCAAATCTGAACCTAGACCGGGGGAAGGCCAAACAAATCGACTGAACCGACTAGTCTTGTACGTTTTGTAATCCGAGGTAAGTTGTATGTCAATATTACAACTACATTGCTAATGTATGTGTTGAATTGCATTTAAATTTAATATAGCATAAATTGCTTGATTGTGGAATTGAGAGAGAGTATGAATATATTAGAGATAGTAGAGTTCCCGTTGAACATAGGAAAATAAACTAGATATTCATGCCGTGACATTAGGGTCACTTGTGTGAGCTAGTGTAAGACATGTCTGGTAAGCCAGTGTAAGACCATGTCTGGGACATGGCATCGACCTGAGATATGAGCCAGTGTAAGACCATGTTTGGGACATGGCATCGGCACCTTACCCATGTTTGAGGCTTAATGAATATCCGTTGATATTCTGAATGGTTCAAGGGTGATTGTTATGTTCTTGAGCTAATGAGGAAAGTATGACTGTGTTGTGAATGAAACAGGTACCTATTTGGTATGTATGAGATATGAGCTCAATATATATAGTATGTGAGTTGTATGGATGGTAATGAGTAAGTTATACCTATGCCTACTTTGGTGTTATGAACATGTTGATTGTGTATAAATGTTGTAATATATATGCTTATATACAACTTACTAAGCT
Organism: Gossypium longicalyx; assembly: GCA_025698465.1. Taxonomy (NCBI): domain Eukaryota; kingdom Viridiplantae; phylum Streptophyta; class Magnoliopsida; order Malvales; family Malvaceae; genus Gossypium; species Gossypium longicalyx. Next base: position 56,744,845 of record CM046996.1, read on the forward strand.
TTACAGTAACACCCTAAACCCGGCCTAGACGCTATGACCGAATCTGGAGTGTCATATTAAAATGCTTTTTCAAAAAAATTTGTCATATTAATAAATCTCGCTTGAAAGAGAAAAGCCCCTTTGTTTAATTCTAAAGTCAACTTAATTAATTGTTAACCATTTTAAACCAGCCTTACTTTTAAAAACATATTTTTTGTGGAAGCATTTCAACAATGTTGAGTAAACATGATGTTATGAAAATATATATCATTTTGGAAAACCGCGCTCTACTTTTAATAGAAATAAATCATAATAGTTAAAAAAAGACCCAGATTAAAAGCCAGAAAATTAGAGAAAATGCCTTATTACCTCAAAAACCCAAGAGAAAGTAATTTAAGTAATGTAAAAGTAATTATGAAAATTTAAAACTGTTCGTAGTGTGGCCACCTCTGAGTCCACCCATACGTTGAACCGCCTACTAAGGATTTCCTGAAAAATTTAAGAGAGGGGGTGAGTTTACGAAACTCAGTGTGTACAACCCTCATCGATCATAAAGCATGCATCACATCAATTTGGGCCTAAGCCCATAACACTAACTATGGCACTTGGGCCTTAGCCCATAGTAGCCTCAGTTGGGCCTGAGGCCATGTCACAATCAAAATTAGATTATCCAATGCACAAATACCACACCAACCCTGCACTCTGTATCCTGTCCAACCCTACACTCTTATGGGGATTTAATTGACCCACCCATCCCTACACTCCGATTGTAGCACCGGTTGCGGCACTAACCAATTTCGTAGCAGAGTTGCCAATCACAAAATGGCTTTAAGCCGTCAGTGGATCCACAATCGTCAAGCGACCATGCGACTCTAACGAATATATACTTCCTCCAAATCAATGATTCCATCCCCCATGCAGCATAATATCACATGAATGCAAACATATCATAAATGGCATACAATAACAATCATATAACATATAGGGGCATAACAGTCATCTTGTGCAACCCATGCAACCTTTAGAAAACAAATAGTATGATTGGGCCCAAAGCTCATTTAAGCAGGCCTATAGGCCCTCACGACCCATTGGCCCTCCAAGCCCAAATTTGATTCAAACCATGTCAGTGACATGGCCGGTCCAACATTTTCCCACCTATTGGTGAGTTTTAAACATCTAGGGCCTACAGGCATATTAGGCCCGAATGGCCCAACTCGGCCCAACGTGGCCCATTGCACATCCCATGAGTTCGCTCATGGTGGCCTCTACTATCGCATCAGATTTTCTACACGCACGATCGCGCGCTCATGTAGTAACCGTTGTCGTTCCTTCAGCTTTTCGGCTTTCTGGCATTTCAGGATTTGCTACTCTAAAGTCTATTGTGTGTGTGAATACACACCTGTTATGGAGTTTCAACCAAACCACTTTTGAATCGAGAAGCTATGATCAATCACAACCCCTCATCATCAGTCATATTTACGGTTAATCCAAAAACCAAAGCATCGCAGAAACTTTAACCGAATCATCGCTACTTACCAAACAAACTATTGTAGGGCCCCTCTCACTCCTAAAATCCATGTATCTTCCCAAAGCTTCAAGCTTCACATGAAACAGTCAACCGATTCATCAAGCTCCATAATCCCACATAACTGTGTCTAGGAATTAAGGTACTTACCAATAAAGAAGGTACCACTTGTAGGGACAGAGAAATCGGCTTAGCACCTTGATTACAGAAGTCAAGTCCCTAGCAACAATCGCACGAAAAAGAGGTTAAAAAGGTGTTAGATGATTATCAAGCAAATGCAGGAAAGAGAGAAAGAAGTCATTTGGCATTAGAGATACCAAATGCCGAACCTTTGAGAAGAAACCAAATGAGATTCGGCTAAGGGAAACACACCGTAGAACACTTATCCAAAATTTAAGGAATTTCAGCAGCACTTCAGCAAGATTCGGCCAAAAGAAAGATAGGAAGAGAAGGGAGAAAATAATTTGGCTTTTACAATTTTGGCTACCTAAAGACAAAGGGTATTTGGTTTAGAGAATAGAGAAGAAGATGTGAACAATACTTAGGGTATTCGGCCAACAAAGAAAAAAAAAAGGGAATAATTCGGCTTGACAAAGAACAGTGAAAGGAGGAATGAAATCGAAAAAAATGAGTATTCGGCTTTTGAGAAGAGGGGACCAAGAAGAAGAAAAGATGAAGAGTAAAATGCCACTTAGGTATTCGGCCAAAGAAAATGAACAAGAGGCTGAGAGGTTTTCAGGAGTCTTCGATTAGAGCCAAAACAAAACAAAACAAGTAAAAATTGCCAACTCGAGGTATTGAAACAGAAATGACCTATGGTTAGCTAACACCAAAACGGCACTCCAAATATAACCGAGTATTCATGACAAAAACACTTCACAAATTCATTCAGCCTTCAACACATTAAACACTTCCCCAACACCTACACAACCGAAACACTAAGTGCCAAAGTTTAAACTCAGCAAGACTCTCCTCCAAATTCGAATATTGCTCGATTTCCTCCTTAAATTTCTCCCATCTATCACTTCAAATTCAGCTCACAACAACCCCAACCAAATCTGTTCAAATCCTTGGTGTTTCACTCAAACACAACTTCCTCCCAAAGCCACCAGCAAAAATAATCCCCATTTGCACAAGTAGGGATTCGAACCTCAGACCTATAGCACACTCCACATGCCACAATCCACTAGACCAACATGCTTTTTATATCATACTTTACCAAATTTTATTTATAACCCTATTGACCAAAGACAGGGGTTTTATTTTTAAAAACCAATATTTTGTGGAAGCCAAGACTTGAACCCATGACTTTCCAGACACTTCCACAGCATACAACCACTAAGCCAAACACTCAATTGTGCCACTTTCTTGCACAATTAAATATTTATGTACAATCTCCTAACTACACCCCTGCTCAAAACCTCATACTTCTAGGCCCAAATTCGAGGCGTTACAACTCTACCCCCTTAAAGAAATTTTGTACTCGAAATTTCCAACTATCCAATAGTCGCACCACCCAGGTTACACAACTACGCTTCTGTTGCGCATTCTAATTCTAATTTCAAAATAGATAAATAGTACACTATGGATAAAGTACATACCAGTATTCACATTTAGAGCATCTTCATCTTCTTGGCGATGTGTTGCATAGACCAAAGCTGGCTGCTCGCCTCAGTACAATCAGCACCTCTTTCTGGTGCTCCACGACCCAAACCGTTTCCACCCCTGGCCAGACCACGGCCTCTAGGCTACTGCTGTCCATCTCTCGATGGCTGTACATTACCTCTACCAAAAACTTGCCTCTGATCCAATATTTTGGAACACTCCCTGAGACGATGCTCCATGGAACCACAACTCTGACAGGTTTCTGTTCTCCTCCGGCACTCTCTTGCATGACTTTTTCCACAAATAGCACATGGTGGTAACCCAGTAGTAGATACAAGGGGCCCCGCTCTGACCGACCTATCCACTCTGGCCCTTCTCTTAGGCCTCTGATCGTAATTGGAGGGCTCAGAATCCCTTTTATTTCTGCCCCTTTCTCTTTCTCGATTTAGGAGCTCAGTGCGCTTTACATCTTCAGTGATTTTTTCTTTCTCCACCAATGCTACGAAATCCCGCTCCCTCTAAGGAGCAATCAGTACTTGAAGACTGTCTTTGAGGTCGTCTTCTACCTGAACACAACATTCTTAATCTGTTGCCACGATTCCTTTAGCATATCACTGAGTCATAAGAACTCTGCCTCGTACTCCGCCACAGATTGGTCTCCTTAAGTCAAGTTCAAGAATTCCTTCCTCTGGGCGTCCACGTAGCTTGCGCCCACATATTTCCCTTGAAACATCAATTTGAAGAACTCCCAGGTTATCCAGTCAGGTTGAGTGCCCTCTTTTAGAGTAAGCCACCACTGGTAAGCTTCCTCTCGAGGCAGTGAACTACTCCTTTCAGTTTTTGCTTGGAAGTGTAATCTAGGTCGTTCATTATTCTTTTAGTGGTCTCCAACAAATAGTCAGCCATATTCGGTGCTACTCCCATGATACCCTTGAAGATCTCGGCTCCATTCGACCGGAGTCTCTCAAAAATCGACCCTCAGTTCCTAGTACCAGTGTTTGGCCCAGCGACCCTTTCTAGAATCCTTAACATTGCTTGGGACAATGCGTCGTCCCTAACTGCTCGATCATACAACCCTATCTTGGGTATCGGTGAAGCGGGTGTTTCTCTTGCCTTAACGTTGGGCATGTGACTTGATGGCGAAGATCTAGCCCTAGCACTTCCACGGCCTCTACCGCGGCCTCTCGCACCCCTTTCAGTGCTTATTATCACTTCGCGTATAATCTGGTTTAGAAATTTTATGCAATTTAGCTCATAGCTTCAGTAATTAAACAGATGTTTTATGACAGTAGTAGTTAAGAGTTGTTTTCGCAATCGCAGGCTCGCTATAGTTTTAGTTTCCTATAGTTTCTCAGTTTAATCTAGCTAAAGAGTCTTAGCATAGTCTATCATCTAAAGTAAGCCTAGTAACTATCATAGTATAATAGTTTAAAATAGATTTCAGTATCAGGAGAACTTACTTGGTTTGACGCTGGAGACTCGGTGAACCACACAATAAAAATCCTTCAAAATGCTTCAGAAACTTTTGCAAGTAACTTTAAAATCTGAAAACTAAGGCTCATTTTCCAGCTGAGTTTTGCAACTTGGCTCTGATACCACTAAATGTAACACCCCAAACCTGGCCTAGACGCTATGACCGAATCTAGCGTGTCACATTAAAATGCTTTTCCAAAAAACTTTGTCTTATTAATAAATCTAGCTTGAAAGAGAAAAGCCCCTTTATTTAATTCTAAAGTCAACTTAATTAATTCTTAACCATTTTAAACCAGCCTTACTTTTAAAAACATGTTTGTTGAGGAAGCATTTCAATAATGTTGCATAAATGTTATGTTATGAAAACAAATATCATTTTGGAAAACCGCACTCTACTTTTAACAGAAATAAATCATAACACTTAAAAAAAACCCTAGATTAAAAGCTAGAAAATTAGACAAAATACCTTATTAATTCAAAAACCCAAAGAGAAAGTAATTTAAGTAATGTAAAAGTAATCACGAAAATTTAAAGTTGTTCGTAGTGTGGCCACCTCCGAGTCCTCCCATACGTCAAACCGCCTACTGAGGATTACCTGAAAAATTTAAAAGAGAGGTGAGTATACTAAAACTCAATGTGTACAACCCTCATTAATCATAAAGCATGCATCACATCAATTTGGGTCTAAGCCCATAACAATAACAGTGGCACTTGGGCCTTAGCCCATAGTAGCCTCAGTTGGGCCCGAGCCCATGTCACAATCAAAATAAAATTATACAATGGACAAATACCCAACCAACCCTACACTCCGTATCCCGTCCGACCCTACACTTTTGTAGGGATTTAATCGTCCCACCTATCCCTACACTCCTGTTGTAGCAGCAATTGCGGCACTAACCAATTTCACAGTAGAGTTGCCAATCACATAATGGCTTTAAGCTGTCAGTGGATCCACAGTCGTCAAGCGACCATGCGACCCTAGCAAATCATATACTTTCTCCAAATCAATGATCTCGTTCGCCATGCAGCATAATATCACATGAATGCAAACATATCATAAATGGCATACAATAACAATCATATAACATATAGGGGCATTTTAGTTATTTTGCCCTTCGGGGGCATAATGATCATTTCAAAAATCGAGGTCTGAATACATTTACTGACCCATCAGTAGGTTCATAGTACGCGACCCGTGCAACCTTTAGCAAACAAACAGTGCGATTGGGCCCAAAGCCCATTTAAGCAGGCCCACAGGCCCCCACAACCCATTGGCCCTCCAAGCCCGAATTCGATCCAAGGCATGTGAATGACACGGCCGGTCCAACATTTTCCCACCTATTGGTGAGTTTTACACATCTAGGACCTACGGGCCTATTGGGCACGAACGGCCCAACTCAGCCCAACGTGGCCCATTATGGCGATAGCCCATGAGTTCGCTCATGGTGGCCTCTACTATCGCATCAGATTTTCCACACATGCATTCACGCACTGGTGTAGTAACCGTTGTCGTTCCTTCGACTTTTCAGCTTTTCGGCATTTCAGGATTTGCTGCTCTACAGTCTATTGTGTGTGTGAATACACACCTGTTATGGAGTTGCAACGAAACCACTTCTGAATCGAGAAGTTATGATCAATCACAACCCCTAACCATCAGTCATATTTACGGTTAATCCAAAAACCAAAGCATCGCAGAAACTTTAACCGAATCATCGCTACTTACCAAACAAACTATTATAGAGCCCCTCTCGCTCCTAAAATCCACGTATCTTCCCAAAACTTCCGAACATGACTTATGGCAAAGAGCTGGTCAAGATTTTAGCCCGAGAAGTCAAGCAGTTGAGAAATTAGAGTATAGCACTTGTGAAAGTTTTGTGGCATAGACACGGATTCAAGGAAGCCACATGGGAACCCGAGGAGTCTATGAGAGGGCAGGACCCAAACTTATTCGCCAGTAAGATTTTCGAGGACGAAAATCCCTAAAGGGGGAGAAATGTAACAGCCCGATTTAGGGCCTAATCAGAACAGTGGTCTTGGGACCACAAATTTAAAGTCACAGGAATTATTTTATTATTAATATAGAGTCGTAGCATGTTTATATTTGTGCATTAAAAATTTGGCGAGTTAATTTTGACGTTTGTGAGCCTAATTGTGAAAAAGGACTAAATCGCATAAAGTGCAAAAGTCTTAAATTGATAGCTAGAGGTGCCAAATTGCCATGTTTTATAAATTTGGGGTTTTTAAAGTGAAAATGGGCCATTAATTAGGTGATGGCCGGCCATAGTAGATAGAAATGTTGAAAAGTCGATGTTAGGTGAAATTTGATGACATAAGGTGTAAAATAATATTACCTAAGCCTAGCTATCACCTTTTTCTTTCATTCTCTCTTCACTCGACCAATTTTTCAGCCATTGTTAAGGGTTTTAAGCTTTAAAAATTTTCAGCAACTTGAAGCACTCACAAGTGATTTCCATGTCCTTTGTTGATGATTTTTGTATTTTTGAGACCCTAGAAGCATGAGCTTTCAAATGAGGGGACTATCTTGAAAAATGGTTGAAAGTTTAGAGTTTTTCCATGAGATTATTTAGGGTTTTAGGGTTTTTTCTAAAATTTTATGGAAGAATATGAGTCCTAGCTATGTTATAAACACATTTTGTGAAGAAGTTTTCGTGGAAAACACATAAAGGGACTATTTTCCATAAGTTGTAAAATAGTTGATAAATATGAGAAATAGTGAGAATTTGAAGTTTTTATAAGAGTAAAAAGAGTTTATATAGGCTTTAGACAAGAAGAAATTCGATAAAAATTGATTTTCGAGCATAGGGGTAAAATGGTCATTTTGACAAGGTCTAGGGGAAAATGGTCATTTTACCTAAGATATGAATTTTAGATTGCCTAATTGTGTTTAGTGACTAAATGAGTGCATTTTTGCTATTATAAATCAAGATTTACCAAATCTGAACCTAGACCGGGGGAAGGCCAAACAAATCGACTGAACCGACTAGTCTTGTACGTTTTGTAATCCGAGGTAAGTTGTATGTTAATATTACAACTACATTGCTAATGTATGTTTTGAATTGTATTTAAATTTAATATAGCATAAATTTCCTGATTGTGGAATTGAGAGAGAGTATGAATATATTAGAGATAGTAGAGTTCCCGTTGAACATAGGAAAATAAACTGGATATTCATGCCGTGACATTAGGGTCACTTGTGTGAGCTAGTGTAAGACATGTCTGGGACATGCATCGGCCACATTATGAAAGCCAGTGTAAGATCATGTCCGGGACATGGCATCAGGATTGAGACGAGGGCTAGTGTAAGACATGTTTGGGACATGCATCAGCCTCGAGACGTAAGCCAGTGTAAGACATGTCTAGGACATGCATCGGCTATGAGATGATAGGCAGTGTAAGACCATGTCTGGGACATGGCATTGACTTGAGATATGAGCTAGTGTAAGACCATGTCTAGTAAACTATTAAAGTTTTGAAAACAAATATTTTTAAACAGTTTTTAGCTTTAGAAGAAAACCTAGCTTATCAAATATTTATTTATTACTCAAAATTTTAGTCTTGTTTAGTATGTAAATTATTGATGTATTTTATTGTGTTGTGTACATGTGTATTCCCTGAGCATTCCCAAGCTCATCTCTTTACTTTCTTCTCCCTTCACGATAAGTAATGCGGGGGATACAAGGAGGGTAACAGTCTAATGGTCCATCGCACAAACTTTCTTTCTATAGTTTGTGCGCCGAGCTTATAAAACCCCAAGAAGGCAATGTGGGACATTTCCAGGCTGGAGACTTGTAATAGGACTTAGATGATTTTAGACAATTTAAAAACAATTTTTTAAAGGGTTGTAATTGGATGTTTTGGTCTATTTTAATTTTTGGGATTTTTTAATCTTTAGGTTTGCTTGTTTGGATGAATTTACTGTTTGAATTATATGATATTGCTGTTTGAATAATATGATATTTCCCATATGAACTAACGAGACATTTTGCAGCTAGTAGAGCTTGTCAAAATCTAGGTACGACTTATTCCGCTTATTATATGACTTATAGTTTGATTTAGAAAAGCATGCTCTTAGGATTAAATGCTTGTATGAAATATTTTGTATATGTATGGTGAGTATGGATGTTTGGTGTGACTTGTGGTAGTTTTTCGGAGAGTCACCTCGGTGGCTAATGTGTCGCACGAAATTCAGGTCGGACCATCTCGACCGAGTTTGGGGTGTCATATAGATCTTTACTCCATTAATCCAAATTCAAGCCTGATTTAAATTTTTTTTACCATAAAAGGTCATTAGTTTAAGACCTTGATAACTTTTCTCAATTTAATCCTTAAACTTAGATTCCATTAAAGTATACTAACATGATATTATTAAATTATGCTATGCTATTTCCTGATTTTTTTAATTAATATTTTAATATATTTATTGTATTTTTTAGATTTTAAAATTTTAGGTGATGGCGTCGTAGATTAAAAGATTACATCCTCTGAATCCAAGTTCATGACAAAATTTCCCAATTTTGTCAAAAACAAATGTGGACCAAGATGAAAAGAATTTATTTCATTTAGGACTAAATATTGGTTTATCCCATCTTAGTAACCTTATTGAAAATATTGTTGCTTTCTTGATTGCAGGTTTCGTTAGATTATCGTGTCTACAATTCAGAAAATGAATTGCGTGAGAAACCTTATAATTACAAGATTATCACTCTTCTTAGGGATTTCCATCCATCAATTCTTCAACCAATATTGGAACCCATCCCATCATGGCCTCACTCACTCCTATGCAGCCTGGGTAAGTGTTTTTATTTTTTATTTTAAAAAAAACTCCAATCCTATATTCTTCAATGATAAAAAAGGGTAAAAAACATGAATGATTTTTGCAGTTCAATGCATTTGTGAACTCCAATCCTATATTCTTCAATGCATTCGTGAACACCGTGTTCAATCTTAGACAGCACGATAGAAGTGGAGAAATCAAAGAAAGATAGAGGGATTGTAACACCCCTAACCCGTATCCATCGTCGGAACAAGTGTATAGAGCAATACCAGAGTTTATAGAATAAATAGGAATAAATCATGTCAAGTATTATTCATGTATGGAATTAATCATATTATCCCTCGTATGAGCCCTCAAGGCCCATTATAATCATTGGAATTTAGTCAGGACTAAATCAAAACCTCTGAGAATTTTTTGCAAAATTTCAAAAAAAAAAATTAAGGTACAGAGCTCACAAGACCGCGTGGTCTAGGGACACGCCGATGTGACCTTTAGACATGCCCGTGCTTCAGGCCGTGTCTTACCCCGTATAACTCCCTGACTTGTGCCACACGGCCTTCCATACACCCTTGTGCTAAGCCATGTGGTTAATTTCATTTTCACAAATTAGGTGCAACTTTCACACGGCCAAGACACACACCTATGTTTTAGATCGCGTCCCTCACACGGCTGAGACACACGCCCATGTCTCTGCCCGCATGCTTAATTCTGAGCATTCTGTTTCTCAATTTTTAGGATGCAAGGGACACACGGCCTAACCACATGCCCATGTACCAGACCGTGTGTCACACACAGCCTAGACAGTGTGTCTACCTGTGTGGACAACATAAAGTCATTTCCTAGCTTTATTTCTCACTCAAAATTTGTCATTAACCTACACCAAAACATTCCATCATATACCAACCAATTCAAGCATATTTCCAAGGCAAATTCCAACTTCCAATATAATATATTATCACATGTTATCATGTTCATAACCTTACCTTTGTTTAATTAGTTTTTAAGCAAAACTTAGTCAATTATACTTAACATTCTCAATTCATAGATAGATGTTATAGCGTAAACTTATAATATCAAAACATACTATTCTTAGCCATTCCAATGGCTAAATTACATCCACCATAACAAACCATAATTTGGTCCATTTAGCCTGTACATGCCATTATACCAAAACTAGTTTACTATTTATACCAAAATCAATAGGAGAATAGTGTAATGATTGCTCCGACCAACCTCTAACCTTCACAAGATTTCAAGCACAATAAAACAGACAAAAGAAAACCTAGTAAGCATTTTATGCTTAGTAAGTTTCTATAACAGGAATTAAACTTACCATTCATATTCACTAATAATATTCAATCAAAAACATACTTTCCATAGTTTTGGCAAATTGTCTAAACACATGCAGTCAACTAAACAAGTTAGTAAAATAATTCTTGTGAATATCAAAATAAGCATAGATGAGCTCATCATGTCACAACTCTCTAGTATTTCAAGTAATCTTTCTTTCATCTCATATATAATATCAAATATTTTATTCATGGATCTTTGGAATTACGATGGACACTCAGGTTGTACGCACAAAGTGTACAAATTAATATATATCCGTCAATTCATGACCAATGGAACCCATAAGGCACTATATTAGAAAGCACACTCTCAAGCCACATATATGCAATAGGATTACTAGGCCAGGATGAATCCTGTCTTCAATATATACTCAATAGAGCTTAGTCAAGATTATCAGTCCAAACTAAATCCTTTTTATGACTTATGCTCTAAAGAGTTTGATCTGGATTACACGTCTGGGCTAAATCTAATCTATAACATATACTCTAGAGGGCTAGTATCAGGATTACCCATCCAGGCTAAATCCTTTCAAAAATGAGGTCATTAGGATTACTCATTTGAGCTAAATCCTGTCAACAACAAATGCAGGACCTCATTCTATAGGAAAACCACATTTATCCATCCAAATCCAATATTCAAACGGAATTCAACCTTTTTTCAACCAATTTCGAGCATATGTTATTTATTTGCATTTATACCTTTCACAACATTTACATAAACATATTCGATACATAACATTCAATTCAATATATTTTCATGCTCATTTAAGTTACACGAACTTACGTTGACACTTGTTCGCATACAATCTACTAATTTGAAACTTTTTGTTTTCCTCGATCCAATTCTGTATTTGGTCTTTCTGGATCTATATAAATGAATTCAATCATCAATTTATCACATTTCATATCTAATTGAATTCAATTTACATTCTAGGCAAAATTAACATTTTGCCTCTAAGCTTTTCATAAATCACAATTTCATCCCTATGCTCAGAAAATGCAATTCATGTAATTAAATCATTAATCCAAGACTAACTGAAATCTTAATATAACATTTACAGGACACATGTTTCACAAAAATTCAGTACTTTCCATAAATTTTAAAAGTTTTCAATTTAGTCCCTAAATCATGTTTCCATCAAAATTTACTTTGTAAAAGTTATTTATCTATCAACAACCTTTCATTTTCTACCATTAATTTAAAAAATTCAACATTTACATCCATGGAAAAATTTTCATACCTTGATAACTTTTCAAAATTAATCTACTAAATAGATAGTTTAAGCTATCCCAATTTCAAAAATATAAAAATTACTAAAAACAGGACTTGATTACTTACCCAATTAAGCTTGACTAGTTCTCTTTCTCTCTCCTAGGGCTTCTATAGAAATATTTGGGGGATGAAGATGATGAAAATGATTTCTTTTTCTTTTAATTAAATTACCATCTATTAATTTTTCCCATTTCCAATTTAGTCCCTACCCTTTTTTAATTTTTCCATGGATGATTCACCAAAAATATCTATTTAATGTTCTAATTACCATATAATGACTATTAGAATTCCATAGCTATTTAATCCTTATAGCCATTAGAATTCAACTTTTACATTTATGCAATTTGGTCCGTTCCACAATTAAACACATAATCGGTAAAATTTTCTTATCAAAATTTTCATATAACCTTCATATCAAATTACTAATCATGCAATAATATTAAAATAATTTATCTTTCTAGCTTGGATTTGTGGTCTCGAAACCACTATTTCGATTTCACTAAAAATGGGCTATAACAACTCTCCCCTCTTTTAAAGAATTTCGTCCTCAAAAATCTTACTGGTAGAAAGATTTGGGACTGCTTTCTCATGGTATCCCCCAGTTCCCAAGTAGCTTTTTCTATTCTATGTTTCTGCCAAAGAACTTTGACCAAAGCTGCCTTTTTATTTCTTAACTTTTTTGTCTCTCGTGCCAGGATTTTGATTGGTTCTTTACTATAAGTCATATCAGGCTGAATTTCAACTTCTGTCGAAGAAATAACATGTAAAGGATTCGACCGATATCGTCGCAACATAAACACATGAAAAACATTGTGAATTCTTTTAAGTTCTGGTGGTAATGCCAATTGATATGCAACAGGTTCGATTCTTTAAATAATCTCTTATGGCCCAATGAACTGTGGACTCTTCCCTTTACAACCAAACTGGAGAACTTTCTTCCAAGCTAATACTTTTAAAAATACCTTATCACCTATCTGAAATTCTATTTCTTTTCTTTTAAGATCAGCATAAGACTTTTGATGATCTGCGGCTGTTTTTAAACTATCCCAAATCACATTTACCTTTTCTTCGGTTTCCCAGATTAAATCAACTCCGTAAATCTTCTTCTCACTTAGTTCTGTCCAATAAAATGGAGTTCTACATTTCTGACCATATAAAGCTTCATACGGTGTCATTTTAATACTAGACTGATAGCTATTATTATAAGTAAATTCAACCAAAGGCAAATATTTTTCCCAGTTACCTTCAAATTCTAGTATACAACACCGAAACATATCCTCTAAAATCTGTATAACACGTTCGGATTGGCCATCTATTTGAAGATAAAATGTAGTACTAAAATGCAACTGAGGGCTTTTTGCAGTTTACTCCAGAAACTAGATGTAAACTAGGGATCTCTATCTGAAATAATACAAAATGGTATCCCATGTAATTTAACAATCTTAGAAATATATAATTCAGCCAATTTATCTAAGGAAAAGTCCATACGTACCGGTATAAAGTGTGCAGACTTTGTCAACCGGTCAACAATTACCCAAATGGCATCTTTCTTCCCTTTTCTCATTTCCATTCCGGTATAGTAAATGGTTGTAATAATACTGAAGACAATTGATGCTCAGCTTTTATTTGCTAACATATCAAACATTTAGATATAAATTCAGAAATATCTCTTTCATTCCCGACCAGCAATACATCTTTTTCAGATCATTATACATTTTATTACCACCACGATGAATAGACATTGTACCATTGTGTGCTTCATGTAGAATCTTCTGTAATAATTTTGAGTTCTTCGGTACACATATTCTACCTCTGAACAACAAACAACCATCAGACCCAATTTGAAATTCTAAATCAGAATTCATCTCACACTGTACCTGTTTAGCCTGTAATTCATCATCATCCTTCTAAGCTTTATAGATTACTACAAAAATGTTGGTTTAGCATTTAACTCAGCTACAATTAACCCATCATCAAACAAAGACAACCGGGTATTAATTACTCGCAAAGCAAATAGAGAATTTCCACTTAAAGTATCTGCAATAACATTGGCATTTCCCGAATAGTAATCAATATTCAGATCATAATCTTTTAACAATTCAAGCCACCTGCGTTGTCTTAAGTTCAAATCTTTCTGTGTCATCAAATACTTTAAACATTTGTGATCTCTAAATATGTGACATTTTTCACCAAAAAAGTAATGCCGCCAAATTTTTAGTGCAAACACAACAGCTGCCAACTCAAGATCATGTATCGGGTAATTCTTTTCATGTAGTTTTAGCTATCTTGAAGCATAGGCTATTGCTATACCTTCTTGCATTAAGACACAACCTAAACCATTTAACGATGCATCACTATAAATCAAAAAGTCCTTACCTAATTCAGGTTGAACTAGCATAGGTGTTTCTGTCAGTAGAGCTTTTAATTTGTCAAAACTCTGTTGGCATTTATCTGTCCACTCAAACTTTACATCTTTCTATAGCAGACAAGTCATCGGAGAAGCTATCATTGAAAACCATTTTACAAACCTCCGATAATATCCAGCAAGTCCTAGAAAACTTTTAACTTTAGACACATTTTTCGATGGCTTCCAATTAACAATAGCTGAAATTTTACTCGAGTCTACTCTGATGTCTTTAGCAGATACAATATGTCCAAGGAAACCGACTTCCTGAAGCCAAAATTCACATTACTGAATTTGGCATATAGTTGCTTCTCACGTTGAGTTTGCAACACAATTCTCAAATGTTCAGCATGTTCATTTTCATCTCAGGAATAAACCAGAATATCATGAAAAAATACCACCACAAATTTGTCTAAATATGGTCTGAAAATTCTGTTCATTAAATCTATGAATACTGTCGGTGGTCTGAAAATTTTGTTCATTAAATCCATGGATATTGTCGGTGCATTATTCAACCTAAACAATATCACCAGAATCTCATAATGCCTATATATAGTTCTGAAAGCTGTCTTTGGCACATCTGAATCTTTTACTCGTAGTTGATAATAACCAGAACAAAGATCAATCTTCGAAAATACAGTGACACCATTCAACTAATCAAATAGATCATCAATACAAGACAATAGATATTTATTCTTTATTGTAAGTTTATTGAGTTGTCTGTAATCAATACATAACCTCAAGGATCCATCTTTCTTCTTTACAAACAGAATTGGTGCACCCCAAGGTGAAAAACAAGGTCGAGCAAAGCCTCTATCAATCAATTCTTACAACTATACTTTCAACTCTTTCAATTCAGAAGGAGCCATTCTATAAGGTGCGATATATATCTAACTCGTGGTAACCCAGGTAATTCCTCCAAAAACACATCAGGAAATTCACAAACAACTGGCACTGACTGAATCTTTGACTCAGTTACTTTAGTATCCAACACATACACAAGATAAGCATCATATCCCTTTTTGATACACTTCTGTGTTGAAATTGCTGAAATTACATTAGATAGCCCATTCAACTTATCAGATTCAACATGAAGTAACTAACCATTCTAACTTTTCAACACAATATATTTCTATTTATAATTCACCACTACATCATGCTAAGTTAACCAATCCATCCCCAATAACACATCAAATTCAGCAAAAGCCAACAATATCAAATTAGTCGAGAAATAATAAC
Source organism: Gossypium longicalyx (assembly GCA_025698465.1). Lineage (NCBI taxonomy): Eukaryota > Viridiplantae > Streptophyta > Magnoliopsida > Malvales > Malvaceae > Gossypium > Gossypium longicalyx. The sequence continues at coordinate 56,760,487 of CM046996.1, forward strand.
TCTTTACCATCAACGGACAGTTTCTACAAATTTTGTCTACCATAACATATTGACCCAGGGGGTTTGAAACTTTAACCACAAATTTAGTGAATTCAAAGGAAATTTTTTAATAGATACTAAATTTGTGCATATGTATGAGTGTGTTGAACTGAGATAAATCAAAGCAGTAACATCAATATCAAGTAGAGAAAATGTACCAGTAATGACATTTGGTGCAGAGGCATCCTCCCTAGCACGTATAGTATATGTCCTTGCTGGTGCTCGTGGCTCAAATTTAACTGTTGAATCTTTTGTAGCACTTCAGCTACCACAAACATTTCTAGGGTGTCGGGTGGTCTACCTCTCGAGGCAAGATTACTCAGTTTTGAAGTCTGATCAGTGTCTTTTTCAACCCTTTTCGGATAGTCTCCGAGAAAATGATCAAGAGATCTACATCTATAACAGGCTCCACTTTTTAGATGACATTCCCCAAAATGAAAATTTTTACAGTGTTTACATTTCATTCTGGGGTTACCGACACTACCAACACTGGTTACAGATGGGGACGAAGATCTCATGTTAGAGTGTTGAGAGCCTTTCTCTTTTCTAGAGTACCCCAAAGATGTAGTAAAACGATCATAATACTTCTTTAATTTCTTTGAAGTAGATTATTATGATTTTTCAATAAATCTTTTACAAGAAACTTGAGCTTCTCTTTTAGCTTGTTTCTTCTCTTTACTTAATTCTTCAGCTTTGTGTGCCCGATCAACTAGTACCATAAATTCCTAAAACTCAAGAATACTAATTAACAGCTTGATATCTTCATTTAATCCTTTTTCAAAATGTTTACACATATTAGCCTCAATCTGAACCCATTCTTTGGCATATTTACTTAGCCGAACAAATTCCCACTCATATTTTGATACTGTCATATTCCCCTATTTGAGCTCTAAAAATTCTTTCTTTTTCTGATTCAAGAATCTTTGACTAATACATTTCTTTGTAAGTTCCGTCTAAAAGAATTCCCATGTAACATTTTCTTTCAGCACAACAGAAACCAGAGTATTACACCATTGATAGGTTGTGTCTTTCAATAAAGATACGACACATTTTAAACAATTAGTTGGTGTACATGATAATTCATCTAAAACTTGGATAGTATTTTCCAGCCAAAACTCAACCCTTTCTGGATCATCATTGCCAGTAGCTCTGAATTCCTCTACCCCATACTTTCTAATTTTATCTATCGGAGCCTTTCTAATTCTATTAGGTTCAGTACCCTATGGCATCTCAGGAACGGGTTGAGGAGTAGGTGGGGGAGGTTGCTAAATAACAAGGTTCGTTCTCAAGTATTCAGTGAACCATTCATTCATCATTCAAAATAAGGCTACTTTTGCCTCCTCACCTCGGCCCTTAGATTTGAGCCTTCTACTACTAGATGCAGCTTGTCGTACGGAAGCTTGAGCAGCACTCTCAGCTTCTTCAGATTTAGCTCTAGCTCGGTTGGAAGATATTACTATATGAAAAACACATTTAAAACTTGGTCAGGAGATATCACACTATCACAATTATATAATGGCATGTATAGCTAAACTCGTACTTACTACGTTAGTCCGAGAATCGACTAAACTGCAGCTCTGATACCAATAAATACAACACCCCTAACCCGTATCCGCTATCAGAATAATGTTACGGAGCATTACCAGAGTTTACAGAATAAATATGAATAAATCATGTCAAGTATTATTCATGTCTGGAATTAATCATATTGTCCCTTGAATGAACCCTCGAGACCCATTATAATCATTGGAATCGAGTCAAGACTAAATCAGAACCTTTAAGAATTTTTTGCAAAATTTTCAAAATTTTTTTAAGGTACAGGGCTCACACGCCCGTGTGGTCTAGGGACATGCACGTGTGACCCTTAGACATGCCCATGCTTCAGGTTGTGTCTTACCCCGTGTAACTCTCTAACTTGTACCATACGCCTGTGTGCTAAGCCGTGTGGTTAATTTAATTTTCACAAATCAGGTGAAGTTTTCACGTAACTAAGACACACACTCGTGTTCTAGACTGTGTCCCTCACATGACTAAGACACACTCCCGTGTGCTTAATTCTGAGCATTTTGTTTCTCAATTTTTAGGATGCAGGAGACACATGGCCTAACAACATGCCCATGTACCAGACTGTGTCTCACACACAACCTACACATGCCCGTGTGTCTACTCGTGTGGACAAAATAAAGTCATTTCCTAGCTTTATTTCTCACCCACAATTTCCCATTAACCTATACCAAAACATACCATCATATACCAACAAATTCAAGCATATTTCCAAGCCAAATTCCAAATTCCAATATAATATATTATCACATATAATCATGTTCATAACCTTACCATTGTTTAATTAGTTTTTATGCAAAACTTAGTCAATTATACTTAACATTCACAATACATAGATAGATACTATTATTAGTCATTCTAATGGCTAAATTACATCCACCATTTACATACCATAATTTGGTCCATTTAGCCTATACATGTCATTATACCAAAACTAGTTTACTATTTATACTAAAATCAACAGGCTCTAACCAACCTTAAACTTTCACGAGCTTTCAAGCACTATAAAACAGAGAAAACAAAACCTAGTAAGCATTTTATGCTTAGTAAGTTCGTATAACAGGAATTAAACTTACCATTCATATTCACTAATAATATTCAATCAAAAACATACTTTCCATGGTTTTGGCAAATTGCCTAATCACATGCACTCAATTAAACAAGTTAATAAAATAATTCTTGTGAATATCAAAATAAGCATAGATGAGCTTATCATGTCACAACTCTCTAGTATTTCAAGTCATCTTTCTTTCATCTCATAATTTGCCATATAATATCAAATATTTAATCCATTGAATCTTTGGAATTTCGATGGATACTCAGGTTGTACGCACAAAGTGTACAAATTAATATATATCCATCAATTCATGGCCAATGGTACCCATGTAACGCCCTCAAATTCTGAGTATTTATTTTTGTATGATTGTGTTACACAACTGTGTATCTACTTCAGTGGTTATGTGTCCTGGGAAGAGTCTGAAAAGTCTTGGGTTCAAGCCTTGGATTAGGCAAAAGTTTTATTTTTATAGGAATGAACCCTGTCTCTAGTCAATAGGCTTTTAAATAAATGGGGACAAAACATGTCAGAATGGGCTTGCTGGTCTAAAGGATAGGTGGTGTGACATTGTTACTGAAGGTCTTGAGTTCGAATCCTGCTATGCTCAAGGTGGGTTTTATTTTGCTGCTAGTGTCGTGGGAGTGTTCTAGCTTAGCCAAAACTCTAAAGAGTTTGAGGGGAGTTCAAATTTGATGATAGAGAGATTGGAGGAGAGTTTGAGGAGAGGATCAAGGGATTTGGTGGACAGTTTGAGTGATTTTAGGAGAAAATTATGGGGATTTGAAAGGAGTGGGAGTGTTGGAGCCGAATGGCAACTCTTGACTTAGGGGATTTTGATTTTGGGGGAGGGTATTTTCTCTTCATTTTCGATTTCTGTCACTATTTTTGTTCTTTTCTTCACTTCTTAGTGATTGAATTCTACTTAAGGATCACTCGGGTACCTTTCTTTTTTGGTCTATTTCGGTTTTGCTTTTCATTACAGTGCCTTTACAAATCGATTTTCTCTTCTTCCTCTACTCCTTTAGCAGTCGTTCTTTCCCTTACTCCCTTTTGTTCTTTGGCCGAATACCCTTTCTCCCCTCTCTCAATTCTTTCGGCTTTTAGCTCTTGGTTCTTTGGCCGAATACTTTGTCTCTCCCTCTATTCTTTCGATATTTTGCAAGTCCACCCTTTTCTTTTTGCTTGTTGCTTTCTGGCTATCGGTTTCTTTGCTTGTAGCCAAACCCTGCCTCTCTTCATCGTCTCTATTCAGGTGCAAACAGTTGTTTTCTTTTCTCTCTCTCTGCCATAGTATTCTTTCTTTAACATCTTCCTTTGCTGCCAAATTTTGCTAGGGGTGTAGTTGTGCTAGCCCTTGCTTCTGTTGTATCATGTGATTGTTTGGGGGTAGGCTGATTACTTTTTTCCCCATAATTTGTTTTGCATTTTCGGTAAGTGGTATGTATTGATTCAAGCTATTTCTATGAGAAATATTGGTTAATAGAATCCGGTTGTAATGTAGATAATTGTCAAGGAGCGTGTAATCAACCTTTTTCAGTGGTTTAAGTGGGCTAAGCCACATTCGTTCAATCAAGGCAAGTAATAATTGATATTTTGGGATAAGTGTTAAGAGTGTTTGTTTAACCCTATTGTTATATGATTACTGAAATGTCTTGATTGAATACAGGTGTGGGTGCTCATGGACTATTTGCCCATTTTCGCAAACACGGTGTGTACAAATGTATCTCCAACTACAGAAATCGGCAAAAGCCGGAATGAGTGAATGTCGATGCCACACGGGAGTGCTTGCGGCCGTGTAGGTAGGCCATGTGACTAAACATGGGCGTATTGACGACATGGCCGGTCATGAGCGATTTCATGGGTTGAGGTCATATTGGACCATATTGGGCTGAATTGGGCCGTGTGGGCCCCACACGAGTAGACCACATGGACATGTGGAGAATATTGGGCCAGGTTGTGTAATCTACACGACCAAGGATATGTCTGGGCTTTGTGGGCCACACAGGCGCGTGGGCCCATATGTGCTCGCAATATGGGCCGTGGGCCCATTTTCACTGTTTGACTGCTAAGATTGCACGGGTCGCCCGAGACGACTGTGGACCTACTTTTGGGTCGGTAAGTGTACCTAGGCCTTCTAACTGATAAATGACTACTATGCCCCTATGTGATAAAATGATTGTTATGCCCCTATGAATTGTATGATTATACTTGAGCATGCCATATTAAACATATTGAATACATGTATGATATTATGACATGACATGACATGACATGTTGCATGATATGTTACATGGGGATGGGGTTTATTATGATTGGAGGAAGTGTACTGTACTGGCAGCTCTGCTGCAAAAACTGTTTGGTGCCGCAACCAGTACTACTTGGAGTGTAGGGATGGGTGGGTTGATTATATCCCCACATGGAGTGCAAGGTTGGAAAAAGATGGAGTGTAGAGGCTGGCTGGGTAGGATCTCTTGATTGCATATCTGCATCAGCATCACATCGAGATGGGCTTAGGCCCAAACCGATCTCATTCATCGTAATGGGCTAAGGCCCTAACTGAGACTGATCCATAACTGAATTGGGCATAGGCCCAAACTGTATATGCTCACTGTTTGTTTATTTGATATGGGATTACACACTGAGTTTCCATAACTCACCCATCTATTAATATGTATAGGTAATCCCCATTCTTAGGCGAATCGGTGCTGCAAGGGACTCAAAGGTGGCCATACAACCCCACATACTTTCTTATTTAATTTTAAATTATAAGTAATTTTATTTTGGGTATTTTTATTGTAATAAGGCCTCTTTGGATTTTTTTTTTAATTTGGGGATTTTTATTTTCTTAGATTTATAACTACTAGTAGTAGGAAAGAGATGCGAGTTTTCAAAAAGATGAATTTTTTTTCAAAGACACCACGAATATGAAACTTGTTTTAAGAACTTCCGTATGTAATAACGTTTTAAAATAAAATATTTTAATATGATTAACTTTTTGAGAAACAACTTACGTTTTGAAAATGAACAAAAGTATTAAAGTCAATCTTAAGATCACACAAAGAGGCTAAGTAAAGAACGAGTTTTTCAATGATATCACAAATTACGAAAAACACTTCGATGTGACATCACCAAATTTGGCCAAGCGTCCAGGTCGTGTTTGGGGTGTTACAACCCATAAGGCACTATATCAAAAAGCACACTCTCAAGCCACATATATGCAACAGGATTACTAGTCCAGGCTAAATCCTGTCTTCAATATATACTCAATAGAGCTTAGTCAGGATTACCAGTCCAGGCTAAATCCTTTCTATGACTTATGCTCTAAAGAGTTTGATTTGGATTACCCGTCCGGGCTAAATCCAATCTATAACATATACTCAAGAGGGCTAGTATCAGGATTACTCGTCTTGGCTAAATCCTTTAAAAAATAAGGTCATTAGGATTACTTTTCCGAGTTAAATCCCATCAACAACAAATGTAGGACCTCATTCTCTAGGAAAACCACATTTATCCACCGAAATCCAATATTGAAATGGAATTCAACCCTTTTTCAACCAATTCCGAGCATGTGTTCTTTTCTTGCATTTATACCTTTAACAACATTTACATAGACATATTCCATACATATCATTCAATTCAATATATTTTCATGCTCATTTAAGTTACACAAACTTACCTCGACAGTTGTTCGCGTACAATCTATTAATCTGAAACTTTTTTTTCTCGATCCAATTCTGTATTTGGTCTTTCTGGATCTATATAAATGAATTCAATCATCAATTTATCACATTTCATATCCAATTGAATTCAATTTACATTCTAGGCAAAATTACCATTTTGCCCCTAAACTTTTCATAAATGACAATTTCGTCGCTAAGCTTGGAAAATGAAATTCATGCAATTTAATCCTTAATCCAAGCCTAATTGAAATTTTAGTATAACATTTACAGCACACATGTTTCACAAAAAATTAGAATTTTCCATAAATTTTACAAGTTTTCAATTTAATCCTTAAATCATGTTTTTTTTATCTATCAACAACCTTTCATTTTCTACAATTAATTTCAAAAATTCAACATTTACATCCATGGAAAAATTTCCATACCATGATAACTTTTCAAATTAATCTCTTAAATAGATAGTTTGATCTAACCCGATTTTAAAAATATAAAAATTACTAAAAATGGGATTTGATTACTTGCCCAATTAAGCTTGATTAGTTCTCTTTCTTTCTACTAAGGCTTCCATAGAAATATTTGGGGATGAAGATGATGAAGATGATTTCTTTTTCATTTAATTAAATTATCGTCTTTTAATTTTTCTCATTTCCAATTTAATCCTTACCCTTTTTTAATTTTTCCATGTATGATTCACCAAAAATATCTACTAACATTTCTTTAATGATCTAATTACCATATAAGGAACTCAAGTTTTGAATTCTATAGCTATTTAATCCTTATAGCTATTAGAATTCAATTTTTACATTTATGCAATTTGGTCCTTTCCACAATTAGACACATAATCGGTAAAATTTTCTTATCAAAAATTTCATATAACCTTCCTATCATATTACTAATCACGTAATAATATTAACATAATTTATCTTTCTAGCTCGAATTTGTGGTCCCGAAACCACTGTTCTAATTTCACTAAAAATGGGCTGTTAAATAGATGCCATGGTGGGTTAAGTTTTGATCATTTAGAGAAGATAATTGGATTGAAGAATTTTATACTTTGCCTTTTAATCTTAATAGGTTTTTTCCACCAACCTAAATTTCACAAAATTTTTTTTTTGTTTGTTTCATTGAAAATGGTTTCCAAAAAATATTTTCTACATTTTCCTGTGTTTGTTTCATAGAAAACAGTTTGGTCAATGAAAAATAACTTACAAGTCAATTAAAAATAAAGCCTTTTTGTTTTCCTCTAGAATGACTTACCCTTTATGGGTGATTTTATTTTTATATAAAAATTAACTTAAGTCAAGCTTAATATTATTATATTATTAATAAATTTTTATTTTTAAAAAATTTAAAATTAATAAAATATTATAATGTCTAGAACTACTCATAACTCCTCCCCAACCCTTAATATAGGAAAGCATTAATGCCCTTCAACATGCTTAAACCCACAATCTCCTGCATGTGCAACAATGTCGATGCCAACCGAACTAAGTCGAAAATTTTATTCATCATTTTCATTTATATATAGAAACCTTCAATAGTTATATTAAGTTACGTGTTAGTTAATTATTTTTACTATATCAAGTTTGTTGGCAAATTAACAAGCAAATTCCCATCCAAAAAGAAAAAGAAGTGCTAGTTATAGTAAGTAAAACTTAGTCATATTATTTGCCCACGCTAATTAAAATAGAAAATGTTTAGTTGGTTGTAACACCCCTTATCCGTGTTCGATGCTGGGACGGGGTACGAGGCGTTACCAGACTTGAACATAACCGATCATATAAAATTGAACCATAAAATTTCATTCAAATTAAAACCATTCAAGCACATGCATGTTGTCCCTTATATGGGCTTACGAGGCCCAAAACATATATAGAAACAGAGGTCACATGCCAGTGTGGGTAGGCCATGTGGTTACACACGCCCGAGTCCTCAGCCCCTGTAACTCTCTATTTATGACATCAGCACAAAACTTAGCTCGCACGGCTGTGTCACATACCCATGTGGCTAGATCGTGTCCCTCACATGGCCAAGACACACGCCCGTGTCTTAGCCTATGTGTTTACCATTAGGCATTTAATTTTACAAAATTAAGGTGCAGGGGACACACAGCCGGATAACAGGCCCATGGGAGCAGACCATGAGTCACATATGGCCTAGACACATGACCGTGTGTCTACCCGTGTGCGCAATTTTGAGGCTATTTTCCAAGCCAATTGCCACCCTTTTTTGCACACAAACATCCATGGATTCAATGGTATACATTATGACCTATTTGTCACCTAAAGCATGGCAAATTTATGACTTTATAAAGTCTACATGATCTATTTAGCAAGTTTCTTTAAGGCATTCCACACCCATTTCCATGTCCACTCAATATTATCATGCTACTTCCAATTTACACATTTATGTCATGGTCATACTTATTGGTCATAATCCATTCATCAAGCATACATGCCAATCATCACATTCAACCAACAACCACATCACAAGCATAACACCTTTCATGCATGCATAAGAAATTAGGGTTACAACCCATGGAACCATTATAAGTCACATCTCATGGCCTTATACAAAATGAATCAAATATCATCAAAAGCCAAAACATTTGGCTAGCCCTAATATGACATTTAACAAAATAACCAAGTTTCCTATACATGCCATACTCAAAACGTTAAGACTAATTATACCCAATAATCTAGTTGATAGTGTGACAGAAATCTCCGGCGTCTTCCGATCCTTGAGGTAGCTTGGCGAAACTATAAGAAAATGGGAAAAGAAAATGGAAGTAAGCATAAAGCTTAGTAAGTTGGCATGTACATAATTTAACAACATTAGCCATGCAATAATACACACAAAGCATAATATAATTTACCCCAATGTATTCACATATCAAAATCATAATATAAACCAAATCATTAGCATAATATACAATAAAGTCTCAAGATCATAACTCATTCATTTTCTCTTACCAAAGTTTCTTTATCATAATTCCTATATATGCATTCTTGTCACACAATCTTCATATACCGAGTTCATTACTCATGAGTCTCAAATACATACCTGTACTTTCTCATAACATATCCACTTACTTACTCATCTTTGATATACATCACTGACTTACCCGTTGAACCACTTGGAATACTAGAGGATACTCCGGAAATCTCATACATATCATATGATGCCAATGCCAGATCCTAGATATGGTCTTACATGGGATCTCAACTCAATGCCGATGCTATATCCCAGATATGTTCATATGCAGGACCACATTCGATGCCGATGCCATGTCCCAGACATGGTTTTATACAATAATGATGCTGATGCCATGTCCCAAACATGGTCTTATATAGGATCTCATGTCAATGCTGGTGCCATGTCCCTGACATGGTCTTATACGAGATCTCAATAACCCTAATGTCATGACATTTGTATCCTAACTATTTCTAATGATCAACTAGGTTTTTCTTGGTAATACATCTTCGTCGAACTCATCCAAAGGACCACACATAACTCATGATGGCAAACAAGCCTATAATTTCCCATAATAATAAGATAATGATAATCACATTTAATTATAACACAATAATACATGCAATGTCAAAGTATTATTTACATATTAACAAAATGTCAAATTATTTATACACGAACTTACCTCGGTACCAAAATGTGACTAACTATTCAATTTAGTCCTCAACCTTGTTCTTTCCTCGGTTTAGGTCCGGACTTCGTTTTTCTTTATAATCAAGCTTGAAAAGTTGAAAACCCTAGCTACGGAGAGCATGTAATTTTTGGCACACAAGGAAGAAGACGGACACCAATTTTGACTTGATTTTCCCATTTTATTTCTTTTATTATCCAAATGACAAAAATGCCCTTAAGGGCTTTTTTTTTAATTTTCCTATTCATATCCATTTTTGTCCAAAATTTTAGAAATTGGTCAAATTGCTATTTAAGGACCTCTTATTAATAATCCAATGCAATTTCATGCTTGAAGCTATTAGAACTCAAGTTTTACAACTTATTCAATGTAGTCCCTAACATTCAATTGGGCATTTTAAGCATATAATTTCTTCATGAAATTCTCACACAAGCATGCATACATATCATGGACCATCAAACAATCATAAAATAATTATTTTTATTTCAAATTTGTGGTTTTAAAACCACTATTTTGACTAGACCCTAAATTGAGATGTTACATTGGTTGTAATTTGGCCTTACTCTCTCTATATAAGATGGTTTGAAACAAAATAAAAGATGGAAATCATTCTCTCTTGGAAGTAAATAAAATTAAAGTATGGCTATTTGATTTAATTTTGTTTCATCCACGTTAATACTATTAGTTTTATCCATATCATCCGCTGAAGGTGAAGGAGGAGGAGGTGGTGGTGTTATTGATGTTGTTGAAAAGTTTGGTGCAAAGGCAGGCGAGAAAACATATTTGAGTAAGGTAAGCAAAATATCATATAACTTTATAGTCAGCATATAAAAGTATGCATAACTATTTTTCAAATCTCTTATTTTTATATGTATCTTTTTTGTTTTTTCTTATTTGGTTTTAGCCATTGTTGGATGCTTAGAAAGAAGCATGTGCCTCGACATTTCCAGCAAAAATTGTGATTCCTAAAGGATATATTTTTTAAGTACAACTACCTTAGATGGTCCTTGTAAGGCTCCTATTGAGCTTCAAGCTGAAAGCATTGTGAAGGCTCTGGTAGATCCTGGTGCTTTCAAGGAGCCTAAATGGATTGCCTTCAATAGAATTAAAAATTTCAAATTGTCTGGCGAAGGATTTTTCGATGGCCAGGGAACCACTTCTTATAAAAAAGAAGGTTGCGAAAAGCATAATTATTGTGATTCACTTCCTATTGTAAGTTATTTTCTTATTGAGAAGTTATGACTTTAGCTTTTATAAATGGAATTAAGTAATAATTATTTTTTGTAACACCCCAAACTCGGCCTAGACTTTATGGTCGAATCTGGTGATATCACTTTGAAGTGTTTTTCATACAGTGTGATATCGATGAAAACCCTTTTTCTATTTAACCTCTTTGTATGATCTTAATGATGATTCTAAGACGTGTCATTCATTTTCAAAATGTGAGTCATTGTCAAAAACTTATTCACATTAAAACGTTATTAATTTTAAATGTCATTTATAGCGAAAGCTCTTAAAACAAGTTGCGTATTCGTGGTATCTTTGATAAAATATTTATCTTTTTGAAAACTCGCGTCTTTTCCTACTACTAGTAGTTATAAACCAAAACAAATAAAAATCCCAAATTAAAAATAAAAATCCAAAGAGGCTATTATTACAGTAAAATACCCCAAAAATTAAATCGAAATCATAAAATACTATTTAAAATTAGATAGGTCGTGTGGCCACCGCTGAGTCCTCTGTTGCACTGATCCACCTTTCTCTGGGGATTACCTGTACAGTTAAAACAGGAGGGTGAGTTTACAAAAACTCAATGTGTAATCCCATATAAGCAAATAGTCAGAAAACAAGCCCAGTCTGGGCCTAAGCCCTTTTTAGTAACAGTGACAATATTAGTTTGGGCTTTAGCCCATCTCAATACAGAAACAATCATGTATTTGGGCCTTGGCCAATTAAAGTAACAATACTCAGTGCAGTAACAGTTTAAACAGTATACAAGTCCTACCCATCTAGCCTCTACACTCCATCTCCGTCCAACCCTACACTCCATGTGGGGATATAATCAACCCACCCATCCCTACACTCCAGAAAGTACCGAATGTGGCACTATACAGTAATATCTAGATGGGCTGCCAATAATTTAGGCTCGAAGCCTTTCAATACACTTCCTCCGATCAGTATAGAACCTATCCCCATGCAATGCATCATACAATCATGTCATGTCATATCATGGTATCGTGCATGTATCCAATACAGTTCAAATGGCATGCTAAAATACAGTCTTACACATACATATATATATATACATATCACACAGGGGTATAAGAGTCTTTCAGTCAATTTGCAGTCTAGATAAGCTTACTGACCCAACAATAGGTCTACAGTTGACCTTAGCAATCAAAAAGTGAAAATGGGCCCACGGTCCATATTGCGGGCTGTTATAGGCCTACACGGCCCAAAATGGCCTTGGCTATGTGGATCACATGACCTGGCCCAATATTGCCTACCGTCTGTGTGGTTCACTCGTGTGGGGCCCACGTACCCGTTGGGCCCACACTGCCCAATTTGGCCCAACCCATGAAATTGCACATGGCCAGCTTCGTCGATCACACACCCATGTTTAGTCACACGGACTACCACACGAGCGAGCGCACGCCCGTGTGGCGTCATCGTTCACTTACTCCAGCTTTTACCGATTTCCATAGTCGAGATTGTGTTTACACATCTGGTTACGATTCCTGGTACACAACTCTCCCGAGTTACAACACACCTAAAAGATTAGCAATCCCATGATCAACATTAGTTTATGCTTAGAGCTAGTAAAACAAAAATAACCCCAAACGAATTCATTAATGTTGCTTACTTTCACTGCTCCAATCGATGTAGCCTATAAATCTGCAGGTAGACCAATATGCTGCCAATCAAAGTTCGACACAACAGAGAGTTAGAAACCTAACACAATTTAATAATTGAAACCTTCCCCAAACAATTAAAACATACACTCTCGCCTCCTACCAAAAGACTTACCAAACTAATGGAAATCAGGAGTTGTGCACAAGAGAAAGAATAAAATCGATAAAAATAAATAAAAGGGGGGAATGGAAAGAAGAAGAATGTTCGGCCAATGAAAGAAAACACAAAAACAGTAGCGAAACGGAAAAGAAATCAATGGAAAACTCACTGAAGAGGCGAAGCCAAGAAACAAAAAATAGGACAATAGCAAAGACTTAATAAACGACAATGGGAGAAGGGAAGGAAAAACAGTAATGGGGCTACAATTTGGTAATAATGGCAGGAACAAAATAGACCAAGAAGGGAAGGAAGCAATTAAGATACGGCTAGGGGATAGAAACAAAACCAATAGCAAAATTGGAAGAAATAGAGGGCTTGAGGAAGAGAAAAGAGGATAAGAAGGGAAAAAATTTGAAGAAGGCAACAAGAGAATTTGGCAAGATAGAAAATAGATGACAGAATATTCAGGGAAACAAAAGCCAAGCTGAATTTTTGAGGAAGAATTCAATTTCGGCACCACTACTCCCTCCATTCCTTAATCCACTCCTCAAAACTCTCCTCTAATCCCTTGATCCATTCCTCAAAACTCTTCTCCAATCTCTCAACCATTTAATTTGAACTCCCCACAAACTCTTTAGAGTTTCGACTAAGCTAGAACACTCCCACAGTACTAGTAGCAAAATAAAACTCCCTTGCACATGCCAGGACTGAAACTCTAGACCTCCAGCTTATTTACACTCCACTTCACCACCAGACCAACAGGCTCATTCTGATATATTTTATCAATATTTATTTATAAACCTACTAGCTAGAGATAGGGGTTTATTCAATAAAAATAAAAAATCTTGCCCAAGCCAAGGCTTGAACGTGGGACCTCTCAAACACTTCCCAGGACATTTAACCACTAAAGTAGACACAGATTTGTGTAACAACAGCATATAAAAATAATTATAATAGATATTGGGGCATTACAACTCTACCCCATTAAAGAAAATTTCGGCCTCGAAATTTTACTTGATCAAAAAAGGTGAGGATACTACTGCCGCATCGCATCCTCAGGCTCCCACTTAGCCTCCTCAAAACTATAATTGCGCCAAAGGACTTTAACCAGTGGGATGCACTGTCTTCTTAGAACTTTTACATCATGATCTAATATCTGTACCGACTCCTTCTCGAAGGTCAGATCTAGCCTAACCTCGATCTCCTAAACTAGAACAATATGTGTGGGATCAGAGCGATAGCACCTCAATATCTAGACGTGGAAAACATCGTGAATCTGTTCCAACTCTAGAGGTAACTCTAACTGGTAGGCAACTGGCCCCACTCGTCTTAGTATACGATAAGGCCCAATGAATCTAGGGCTCAGACCAAACCGTAATATCTTTTTCCATGATGAAACCTTAAGAAATACGAAGTCCCCCATAAAATACTCTATCTTTCAGCGCTTCAGATCTGCATACGACTTTTGTCTATCAGATGCATCTTTCAGTCGATCTCGAATCAACCTACTCGGTATCAGGAACCGGTTCAAGACCCAGAACATGACGCTCTCCCAACTCGATCCAACACAAAGGAGTGCGACACCTAAGCCTAAATAATGTCTCATAGGGTGCCATCTGTATGCTAGACTGGTAACTGTTGTTGTAAGCGAACTCTGCTAGCAGCAAGTAATCCTCCCAATTGCCTCGAAAATCAATCACGCAACTCCTTAACATGTCCTCCAATATCTGTATCACCTTCTCTAGCTGACCGTCTGTCTGAGGATGGAACGCAATATTGAAGTCCAATCTTGTACCCAGAGCTTCATGTAACTTCTTCAAGAATCGAGACGTGAAGCGAGGATCCCTATCAGATATTATGGAAACTAGTACCCCATGCAGTCTCACTATCTCAAACACATACAGTTTAGCTAGCTTCTACAAAGAGTAGTCGATACGAACTGGTATGAAATGGGCGAACTTGGTGATTCGATCCATGATGACCCATATTAAATCCTTCTTAGTAGGCGTTAGGAGCAACCCACTAACGAAGTCCATAGTTACTCTCTCCCACTTCCAAAGTGGAATCTTAACTAGCTATAACAAACCCGAAGGTAACTAATGTTCAGCCTTAACCTGTTGGTAAGTCAAACATTTACCCATGAAGTCGGTAACTTCACGCTTAAGACCCAGCCACCAATATAACTCACGAAGGTCTCAGTACATCTTATTCCCACCAGGATGCATAGCATAAGGACTACTATGCGCCTCTCGCATTATAGACTGCCTCAAATCAGTATCCTTTGGTACACAGATTCTCCCATCCTTCGCTATTCAGTCCAAAATCCACAGTATCCCCACTCTCAACCTGTCAAAAATGAAAACCCAACAACTCGTCTTCCATTTGTTTACCCTTAATCTGATCCATCCATGTCGGTTTAACTTAAAGCTCGACCTACAAACTACCATTATCAAATAAACCGATGAGAGAAAACATTGCCCTCAGATCAGTCATAGCTCTACGACTCAGTGCATCTGCCACCACATTGGCCTTACTAGGATGGTATTCGATCATACAGTCATAGTCTTTAAGTAGCTCAATCAATCTACGCTGCCTAAGATTTAGCTCCTTCTGAGTGAGGAGATATTTAAGGCTCTTGTGATCAGTGTAGATGATACACTTTTCACCGTATAGATAATTTCTCCAAATTTTCAGTGCAAATACCACCGCAGCCAACTCCAAGTCATGGGTCAGATAATTTGCTTCATGAATCTTTAGCTGACGAGACGTATATGCTACTACCTTACCTTCGTGCATCAATACACATCCCAACCCAACATGTGATGCATCGCTGTAGATAATGAACTCATTCCCTGATGCATCGCTGTAGATAGTGAACTCATTCCTTGACTCCGGCTAAATTAAGACAGGGGCCTCAATTAGTACCTTCTTGAGCTTCTCGAAGCTCCCTTGCTGCGCATCAGTCCAGTTAAATGGTACTTCTTATGCAACAGCTTAGTCAAAGGTGCTGCAGTCAATGAAAATCCCTCTACAAATCGTCGATAATACCTTGCCAGTCCCAAAAAATTGCAAATCTCAGATACAGTCTTAGGTTGCTTCCATTCCAATACCGCCTCAATCTTTCGAGGATCGACCCTAATCCCCTCAGCAGAAACCATGTGGCCTAGAAATGTTACTTCTCGTAACCAAAATTCAAATTTACTAAACTTGGTGTATAGTTGTTTCTCCCTCAGAATCTGCAGAACCACTCAGAGATGTTCATCATGCTCATCTTCAGTTCTCGAATACACCAAAATTTCGTCAATAAAAACCACTACGAACCTATCCAGATAGGGCTAAAACATTCGGTTCATCAGATCCATAAAAGTCGCTGGTGCATTCATCAGTCCAAATGGCATTACTAGGAACTCGTAATGACCGTATCGAGTCCTAAATGTTGTTTTATGCACATCAGCCTCCTTAACCCTCGACTGGTGATACCCTGATCGAAGGTCAATCTTAGAAAAACTGAAGCTCTTCCAAAATGATCGAATAGATCATCTATCCTCAGTAAGTGGTACTTGTTCTTAATGGTCAATTTATTCAGTTGTCAGTAATTAGTGCACATACGCATGAATCCATCCTTATTCTTCACAAACAAAACTGGTGCTCTCTATGGAGACACACTGGGGCGGATGAACCCACGATCCAGTAATTCTTGAATATGAGCTTTAAGCTCCACAAGCTCCTTCGGTGCCATTCTATAAGGGGTGATGGACACCGGAGTTGTACCAGGCAAGAGCTCAATCCCAAACTTGACTTCATGGTTTGGAGGTAACCCAGGTAGCTCCCCAGGAAAGACGTCCGAAAAATCTTTAACCGTTCTGATATTTTTAGCAGAAGAAACTTCAAAATCTAAAACACTAATGTAGGCCAGATACGCCTCACATCCCTTTCAAACCAATTTTTTGGCCCTTAATACAGAAATGACATTCGACAAGTATTTCTAATGTTCCTCAATTACAACCACTTCATCGTCGTCCATAGTTCTCACTACAATCCGTTTAGTGGCACAATCCAAACTCACTCGATGCTTAACTAGCCAATCCATTCCCAATATTAAATCAAATTCTCTAAAAGTAAGTTCTATTAAATCCGTCAAAAAGATTACCCTTTAAACCTCTAAAGGAACATTTTTGAACAGTTTATTTACCCTCACCGACTGCCTCAATGGCCTTATTACAGTAACCTCACTCATAGCTCTCTTAACCAAGATGCCCAAAGTCTCAAACACAATACAAGCTATATAGGAGTGAATAGATCCCACATCTATCAGTGCAATATAAGCTACATTATAAATAAAGAACGTACCTGTGATAACATCCGAAGCATCTCCGTCCTCTCGGTGACGTGCAGCATAAACTAGAGTTGGCTGCCTCGCCTCAGTATAACCATTACCACTTTTGGCCTGACCATAGCCTCTCGATCGCTGCTGTACACCCCTCAGCGACTGTGCAATTCCTAAACTCGGAGCTTGCATCTGATCGAGCCTTCGTGGACACTTTCTGATACGATGCTCCAATGATCCACACCTCAAACATGCCCCGGTCCTTTTCCAAAGACTCGCCACAAGGTCTCCCACAATCAAAGACAGGGCTACGGTCCAAATAGCGCGAAAATGAGGCCCCCACTCTGACCGGCCCATCAACTCTGGCCTTTTTCTTAGGCTTAAAAAATAAACTCGAGGGCTCCGAATCCCCTTTGGTCCTACCTCTATCTTTCTCACGGTTCTGGCGCTCAACGCGCTTCACTTCCTCGGCAATCTTCGCCTTATCAACAAATGCAGTAAAATCTCGATCCCTCTATAGAGCTATCAGAACCTGTAAACTATCCTTGAGGCCATCCTCGAAATGAACACATCTCTCACACTTAGTCGCCACCATCCCTCGTATATAGCGGCTTAGTTGCAAAAATTCAGCCTCACATTCAGCCACTAATCTATCCCCTTGAGCCAGATTCAAAAACTCTCTCCTCCGGGCATCCACATAACTAGCACTCACATACTTTCCCTAAAAAGTAATCTTGAAAAACTCCCAGGACAGTCGATTGGGCTAAGTGCCCTCTTTAACCGTAAGCCATCGCTAGTAAGCCTCATCCCTCAGCAGTGACACTATACCCTTTAGTTTCTACTTAGGGGTGCTGTCTAGATCATCCATGATCCTCTCAGTGGCCTCAATCCAATACTCAGCCACATTAGGAGCGACTCTAGTAATACCCCTGAAAATCTGAACTCCATTAGACTAGAGTCGTTCCGTAACTGACCTTCCCACAGCACCAGTATTGGTCCCCGCGACCCTATCTAGAATTCTTAACATAGCTTGGGATAGTGCGTCGTCCCCAGCCACTCGATCATGAGACCTAGTCTCAGTCACAGGTGATGCAACACCCCTAACCCGTATCCGTCACCGGATTAGGGTTATGAGGCACTACCGATCATATTACAATTCACACAGTTATGTATCACATATTATAGTTCGAAATTTTAATCACATCAATGATTATAACTAAATCAATTATCATAACTCAAGAATATATGTCATCCACAGCATAGTATAAATCTCACATGATCCAAATTATATACCAAAACCATTTATACATATACAGAATATATGTTACACCACTAATTTCGTTATTGAATATTAAACCCCATTTTTTTATTTACAAAAGTCCAGCGCTTACGCAAGATATACACCATCTGAAATAAATTTCCTTGCCAAATCTTTTATTCATATATGCGGCATCAACTATTTAATCTATATGAAACTCATGTATTTTGCATATTAGTACCAATCAAAAAAAAAAAAAAGCTTTTGGTTATAAATAAACTCATTTCATTCGACTATCATAAATCATTTGTACCTATTTGAAAATTTATAAGTGACTAGCAAGTTTATATAAATAGCCACATGTATATATATATATAACATCCATAATATAAACACCTTTATACACAAGTAAAGCATATCAAAAAAATTTCAAATAATATAATAAGGTCGAATATCATATACACATGCCTTAGTATAAATTATAAGTGAACATCAAATTATACCATGTATAAGTCTTGACTTTTACTTAACATGCACATGGCCAACCTTAATTAACATCCAATAAAAACATATAGTCGAAACACAAAACATCCAATAAAAACATATACTTAGATACAATTTCAAAATAACATAGAAATGATCAACCATGACATATGGCATAATAATCAAATAGACTTAGACCATGACTCAACCAAAACCAAATTCGAGCCTAAGATTAAAGCCATTTTCAATGCATAAAATACTTACCACAAACATCATCCATTCATAGTACTAATCACTTTAACTAAAACAAATTTAAACCACTATCAAGCATAACCAATTTATCAAAACCAAACTTACTAAACCTTATAACTAAGCACCCAGAAAGACCAAATCCAAACATAAATAGCAAGCCATATTCGCATGGCTTTAATTACATAACCAAAATCAACATTTCAAAAATATGTTTCAACCTATACATGCCATAGTACCAGAATCTCAACTTATAAAATACCGAAGGTGGTCGATAGTGTGATTGACTTTACTGACGATCCCAAGCTTGTAACTTGAATCTAAAATCTATAAAACAGAAACAAATATACACACAGTAAGATATTATAGCTTAGTAAGTCATAAGCAAATAATTAACCTAACAAAATATTCAACTCAATTAGGCTAACCAATATTTATAGTAACCATATCCCATTTAGTCTCAAACTTATAATTTGTAAATAATATATATGTATACTTTCGTATATTAATACTATCTTGGCCGAATATTCAAAAAATCAAATTGACCTATTACCATTCAAAATTTCAACCAAAATGTCTTTACATTATCAAATACACACATACACTTTTATACACAAGTTCAAGAATCAAGATATAACAATAAGTACATACACTTCTTATTTGGCCGAATACTCACATGGTCATTTAAACATATTAATAATCAACTTCCCAAAAACAACTAGGTATAATAAAATCATGCCTACGTATACTTTTATAAATAAGCTCAAAAATTATATCATAGCATCACATATATATATATATCACCTATAAGGCCAATTATACATGGTCACACACATGTGCACATAATTATGAATCATTTCATTGATACTCAACTTATATAGCCACAAAGCCGAATACACATGCCAATCTTACTTAAATTCATCATTATCAATTACACATGAATAGAACAAATATAAAGTACATACTTACCTTATTATTAATAGCCAACAAGCTAATTCATACCTATCCATTTAACTCGTATTACACATCCATACACAATTTACCTTTGCCTAATGAACCATTCGAAATTGGGTAGGACACTCGGATAATCACACATATATCGTACAATGCCAACGTCCCAGATGTGGTCTTACATGTAGTCACATATCAATGCCACTGTCCTAGACAGGGTCTTACTCATAAACACATATCAGAATCACATAACGATGCCATGGTCTTACTCGTACACATGTATCGGAATCCTATGTCATGACATATGTATCGTAACTATTCCTAAGGTTCATACGGGGCTTTCGGAAGTCGTAACTAGGTCGAAACGAATGCAAGCTTATTAACATTCGAAAATAGCATATATAAATTCATATTTTTCATACCAACATATAAATTTAGCATTTATCTACAATTAAACACGTCTATTTGCTTATAAATTTACCTCAGACGTTATAAGATGACACAGGGCTGCTAGTCGACAACTTTCGTTTTTCCCGGGTCCAAATCCGATTTCTTTGGTTCTTGATCTAAACATATTCAAATTAAGCTCATTCAAACATATTTTCATTCAATTTATTCCAAAAACACATAAATGGGAAAATTACCATTTTACCCCTGACATTTACAATTTTTACAATTTAGTCCCTATTACACAAAACACAAAATATACAAAATTTCAAAATACCCATGTTGGGAAAAATTTTACCCATATCTATACAAACCCATATAATTCATTTATTTTAAATTTTAGTCCCTCAAATTATTATTTTTGCAATTTAGTCCTAATTACTCAAAATCGTCAAATACTCCAATACAAAACATGTTAATATAAAACATATATTTCATATTTCATCATCAAACAACAAAAATCACAAGCTCTGAACAATGGCATAACTCAAAATATTCACCAAAATAAAAAATTCAAGCATGGGTTTTGTAGTACTCGAAGCAACGATCTCAAAAACGTAGAAATTATCAAAAACTAAGCTAAACACATGCCACAATCAAGCTTGTTTATGGTTGAACTAGGTTTTGTTTTCTTTTTTTCTTTCTTATTTTGGTTTCGGTCAAAAGAATAGAATGATATAGTATAAAACCATGTAATATATATTTTATTATGATATATATTAACTTATTGTTTAATTACTTATATGCTCTTAATGATATAGTACAAAACCATGTAATATATATCTTATACCGTCCCACTAATGTATTAATGGGATATTTACAACATAAATGCCCCAACTTAGAAAGCCACTAACAATTTGGCCCTTATGTTTTAAACTATCAAGTTTTCAATTTACGCGATTAAGTCCTTTTATTTAATCGAATACCCAAACGACAAAATTAAATCACGAAAATTTCACAGATATAAATTCACACAAAATAAACATAGAAAATAATTTTTAATATTTTTTTGACTCAGATTCGTGGTCCCAAAACCACCGTTCCGATTAGGGTCTAAATTGGGCTGTTACAACTCTCCCCCTTAGGGATTTTCGTCCCCGAAAATCTTACCGGTGAATAGGTTCGGATAACGTTCTCTTATTGTATCTTCTGGCTCCCATGTTGCTTCCTCAACTCCGTGTTTATGCCACGGTACTTTAACTAACGGAATATTCTTATTTCTCAAATCTTTAATCTCGTGAGCCAGAATACGAATCGGTTCTTCCTCATAGTCATATCAGGCTTAATATCAATCTCAGACGGACTAATCACATGCGAAGGGTCAGATCGATATCTATGAAGCATCGAAACATGGAATACATTGTGGATCTTTTCTAACTCAGGTGGCAACAATAGTCTGTAAGCAACTGGCCTGATACGCTCTATAATCTTATACGACCCAATGAATCTTGGACTCAATTTGCCTTTACGACCAAATCTGAGTATTTTCTTCCTCGGTAAGACTTTCAAGAAAACTTTATCTCCGATTTGACACTCTATATCTTTACATTTCAAGTATGCATATGATTTCTGACGATCTAATGACACTTTTAGGCTTTCACGGATCACTTTCACTTTCTACTCAGTTTCTCTGATCAAGTCAACCCCGTGTATCTTATTTTCACTGAGCTCAGTCCAGTACAATGGTGTACGACATTTACGACCGTACAAAGCCTCATAAGGTGCCATTTTGATACTCGATTGAAAGCTGTTATTATACGTAAATTCAATCAGAGGTACATATCGTTCCCACGAACCTTTAAACTCAAGAATGCAACATCTCAACATATCCTCAAGTATCTGAATGATTCGCTCAGATTGGCCATCTATTTGTAGATAGGAAGCAGTACTAAAATGTAATTTCATACCTAGTGCATCTTGCAGTTTCTTCCAAAATCGCAATGTAAACCTTGGATCTCTATCCGAAACAATAGATATAGGAATACCATGTAATCTCACAATTTGAGAAACATACAATTCAGCTAGCTTATCCAGTGAGTAGTCTGTATGTATCGGAACAAAATGAGCCGATTTAGTCAATCTATCTACAACAACTCAGATTGCATCTTTCTTGCTCGGTGTCAACAATAAACTAGATACAAAATCCATCGTGACTCTATCACACTTCCACTCAGGTATCATAATCGGCTAAAGTAATCCTGAAGGCACCTGATGTTCAGCTTTTACTTGTTGACAGACTAAACATCTTGCAACAAAGTCAGAAATATCTTGTTTCATACAATGCCACCAGTAAAGTTGTTTCAGATCATTATACATCTTTGTACTACCTAGGTGAATAGACAACCGACTGTTGTGAGCTTCATTCAAAATCATTTGAACCAATTCTTAATTCCTCGGAACGCATATTTGGTTTCTGAATCTCAAACAGTCATCAGCACCTACCTTGAATTCTGAATCAGCATCTGTCTCACACTGAGCTCGTTTTGCCAATAATTCATTATCAACCTTCTGGGCATCACATATTTGTTGAACAAATAATGGTCTTGCTTTCAATTCAGCTATTATTGAACCATCATCTGACATAGCCATAAGTGCATTCATTGCACACAAAGTAAATAGTGATTTTTGGCTTAAAGCATCGGCAACAACATTAGCCTTTCTCTGGTGGTAGTCAATCACCAGCTCGTAGTCTTTTGGCATCTCTAACCATCGACGTTGTCTCAAATTTAGATTTTTCTGAGTCATCAAGTATTTCAAGCTTTTGTGATCAGAATAAACATGACATTTCTCACCGAACAAATAGTGACACCAAATTTTTAACGCAAACACAATAGCTGCTAATTCTAGGTCGTGCTTCGGATAGTTCTTTTCATGTAGCTTTAACTGTTTAGAAGCATAAGCTATAACTTTACCTTCCTGCATCAGAACACAGCCTAAACCATTTAAAGATGCATCACTATAAATAACAAATTCTTTACCCGATTCTAGCTGAACTAGTACTAGAGCTTCGGTTAAAAATGTTTTCAACTGATCAAAGCTTTTCGGGCACTTCTCTGTCCACTCGAACTTAACATCTTTCTGCAATAGCTTCATCATCAGAGATGCAATCATAGAAAAACCTTTCACAAATTGTCTATAATAACCAGCAAGTCCTATAAAACTTTGGACTTCAGAAACATTCTTCGGAGGCTTTCAATCGAGTATAACTAAAATTTTGCTCAGATCAATTCGAATACCTGATGCTGATACCACATGACCCAGAAAACTGACTTCACTTAACCAGAACTCACATTTACTAAATTTTTTATACAACTGCTTATCTCATAAAGTCTGTAACACAAGTTTCAAATGTTCGGCATGTTAGGTTTCATCACTAGAATAGATCAAAATGTCATCTATAAACACAACCACAAACCGGTCCAGGTAAGGTCTGAAGATTCGATTCATCAAATCCATGAAAATAGCAGGTGCATTAGTGAGTCCGAAAGGCATAACCAAAAACTCATAGTGTCCGTACCTTTTTTGGAAAGCAATCTTTGGTACGTCTGAATTTTTAACTCTCAATTGATAGTAGCCTGATCTTAAATCTATCTTTGAAAACACTGTAGCCCCTTTTCAGCTGATCAAACAGATCATCAATCCATGGCAATGGATACTTATTCTTTATAGTCACCTTATTAAGCTGTCTATGATCGATGCACATTCTCATAATTTCATCTCTTTTTTTTTACAAACAACACAGGTGCACCTTACGAAGAGAAACTCAATCGCGCGAAACCTCTATTTGTCAATTCTTGCAACTGAGCTTTCAATTCTTTTAATTCGGTAGGTGCCATTTTGTATGGAGCTATGGATATCGAAGTCGTCTAAGGCATTAACTCAATACCAAACTCTACTCCCCGAATAGGTGGCAAACCCGGTAATTCTTCAGGAAATACATCTAGATACTCACATAAAACAAGTACTGATTCAATGTTTCTCTCAGCCATTTTACTGTCAAGCACGTAGGCAAAATAAGCTTCACACCCTTTTCTCACATATTTCTGAGCTAGCATCGAAGAAATTACTGCTGGTAAACCATACAAATCACTAGATTCAATCTGAATAACTTCATCATTCTGGCACCGTAGATCAACAGTCTTTCTTTTGTAGTTTACAACAGCATCATGCAAAGTCAACCGGTCCATACCAAGAATTATGTCGAACTCATCAAATGCCAGAAACATCAAATCAGCCGGAAAGCACAAATCCCGAACCATCAAGGGACAATTCTTACACACTTTGTCAACCATAACACACCGGCCCAAGGGGTTTGCCACTCTAATCACAAACTCAGTAGACTCAACAAGCAGATTCTTGCTGAATACTAATGTCTCACACACATAAGAATGAGTAGAACCAGGATCAATCAATGCAATTACATTAGTATCATAAAGAGTGAATGTACTAGTAATAACATCTAGAGATGAAGCCTCTTCTCGTGTGCGAATAGCATAGGCCCTGGCAGGTGCACGAGCCTCAGATCTGACTACTGTATCTTTAGTCCCTCTCTGATGGCCACTCACATTACCCACATTTCTGGGTGGTCTACCCCGAGCTGCAGTATTATCCGATCTCGTGTTCTGCACTGGAATTTCTTCCACTAGCCCTGGGCAATCTCGTATATAATGATCCATCAATTCACATTTAAAACAAGCTCAATCATTCAATCTGCAATTGTCGAGATGTCGTTTACCATAGTGTTTACACTTGGGTTGATTTGATCTGACATTCCCCACACTAGCTACTAAGGTAGCTCTCAAGCTCATAGGTGGTCCATTCTGATCCCGTCTGGAGTAACTTGAAGTGGCTCTAGAACGACTGAAATCATCTCAGAACTTTTTTGATGTCGACTAGATTGACTTATCGGATGTTCTTTTGCGTACATCTCTAGCTTCAAAGTCAACTTTTTTTTCTCTTTTCTGAGCTCTTCAGCTTTGCAGGCTCGCTCAACCAGTACCACGAACTCTTTTATCTAAAGTATGCCAACTAACAGTTTAATGTCTTCATTCAGCCCATCTTCGAATCTTTTACACATTATGGCTTCGGTGGAAACACACTCTCGAGCATACCGACTGAGTCTTATAAATTTTCGCTCATATTCTGTCATGGTCATCCGACCCTATTTCAGCTCCAGAAATTCTTTTCGCTTCTGATCAATAAATCTCTAACTGATATACCTATTGCGAAACTCAGTCAGGAAGAATTCCCAGGTCACTCGCTCTCTCGGAACCACTGATACTAGGGTATTCCACTAGTGATATGTTGTGTCTCGAAGTAAAGATATAGCACACTTCAAACATTTATCTGGGGTACAAGATAGCTCATCAAACACACAGATAGTATTATCAAGCCAGAACTAGCCCGCTCAGCATCATCATCATCAGTAGCTTTAAACTCTTCGGCCCCATGTTTTCTGATTTTATCAACAGGTGGCTTATACAATCTCAATGGATCACTTACTTGAAGTACAGCAAGCATCAAAGATGGATTAATCGGGGGTGGAGATTGTTGTACAACCGGGTTAGTCCAGATATATTGAGTAAACTAGTCATTCATCATTTGATAGAAGGCTTATTTAGCCTCACTTTCTTGATTACTCAAAGTTGGTCGAGAATCAACCGGCGTTGTCCCTTGCGCAGGAGCAAGTGCTACACTCTCGACATCATCAGCTACAGCTCTATTGGGATCTATTTACTATATGAAAACACATTTTCAATTGTCAAAAGTCATCACACTATCACCGTATATAACATGGCATGTGTGCCTAGACTCACACGAACTACGTTAGTCCTAGAATAAACTAAACCGTAGCTCTGATACTAACAAAATGTAACACCCCTAACCCATATCCATCGCCGAATTTAAGATATAAGGCATTACCGATCATATTACAATTCACACAGTTATGTATCACATATTATAGTTTGAAATTTTAATCACATCAATGATTATAACTAAATCAATTATCAGAACTCAAGAATATATGTCATCCACGGCATAGTATAAATTTCACATAATCCAAATTATATACCAAAACCATTTATACATATACAGAATATATGTTACATCACTAATTTCGTTATTGAATATTAAACCCTTTTTTTTTTTTTATAAAAGTCCAGCACTTACGCAAGATATACACCATTTGAAATAAATTTCCTTGCCAGCTCTTTTATTCATATATGCGGCATCAACTATTTAATCTATATCAAACTCATGTCTTTTGCATATTAGTACCAATCAAAAAAAAAAGCTTTCGATTTTAAATAAACACATTTCATTCTCTAGTCTATTCGGCTATCATAATTCATTTGTACCTATTTGCAAATTTATAAGTAACTAGCAAGTTTCTATAAATAGCCACATGTATATATATATAACATCCATTATATAAACACCTTTACACACAAGTAAAGCATATTAAAAAAAATTCAATTAATATAATAAGGTCTAATATCATATACACATGCCTTAGTATAAATTACAAGTGAACATCAAATTATGCCATGTATAAGTCTTGATTTTTACTTAACATGCACATGGCCAACCTTAACTTAATTAACACCCAATAAAAACATATAGCCGAAACACAAAGTACCTTCACAAGCTTTATATACTTAGATACACTTTCAAAATAACACAGAAATGATCAACCATGACATACGACATAATAATCAAATAGTCTTAGACCATGACTCAACCAAAACCAAATTCGAACCTAAGATTAAAGCCATCTTCAATGCATGAAATACTTACCACAAACATCATCCATTCATAATACTAATCACTTTAACTAAAATTAATTTAAACCACTATCAACCATAACCAATTTATCAAAACCAAACTTACTAAACCTTATAACTAAGCACCCATAAGACCAAATCCAAACATAAATAGCAAGCCATATTTGCATGGCTTTAATTACATAACCAAAATCAACATTTCAAAAATATGTTCCAACCTATACATGCCATAGGACCAGAATCTCAACTTATAAAATACCGAAGTTGGTCGATAGTGTGATTGACTTTGCTAACGATCCCGAGCTTGTAACTTGAATCCAAAATCTATAAAACAGAAACAAATATACACACAGTAAGCTATTATAGCTTAGTAAGTCATAAGCAAATAATTAACCTAACAAAATATTCAACTCAATTAGGCTAACCAATATTTATAGTAACCATATCCCATTTAGTCTCAAACTTATAATTTGTAAATAATATATATGTATACTTTCATATATTAATACTATCTTGGCCAAATATTCAAATAATCAAATTGACCTATTACCATTCAACTTTCCAACCAATATGTCTTTTCATTATGAAATACACACATATACTTTTATGCACATGTTCAAAAATCAAGACAGAACAATAAGTACATACACTTCTTATTTGGCCTAATACTCAAGTGGTCATTTAAACATATTAATAATCAACTTCCAAAAAACAACTAGTTATAATAAAATCACGCCTACGTATACTTTTATACATAAGCTCGAAAATCATATCACAGCATCACATATATATATCACCTATAAGGCCGATTATACATGGTTACACACACTTGCACATAATTATGAATCATTTCATTGATACTAAACTTATATAGCCACAAAGGCGAATACACATGCCAATCTCACTTAAATTCATCATTATCAATTACACATGAATAGAAAAAATATCAAGTACATACTTGCCTTATTATTAATAGCCAACAAGCTAATTCATACCTGGCCATTTAACTCGTATTACACATCTGTACACAATTTACATTTGCCTGATGAACCATTCAGAATTGGGTAGGACACTCGAATAATCAAACATATATCGTACAATGCCAACATCCTAAATGTGGTCTTACATGTAGTCACATATCGATGCCACTGTCCCAGACAGGATGTTACTCGTAAACACATATCGAAATCAAATAATGATGCCATGGTCTTACTCGCACACATATATCGAAATCTTATGTCATGACATATGTATCCTAACTATTCCTAACGTTCATATGGGGCTTTCAGATGTCGTAACTTGGTAGAAACGAATGCTTGAACATGGTTACCAAGCTTATTCACATTCAACAATAGCATATATAAATTCATATTTTTCATACTAGCATATATATTTAGCTTT
This sequence comes from Gossypium longicalyx, assembly GCA_025698465.1. Lineage (NCBI taxonomy): Eukaryota > Viridiplantae > Streptophyta > Magnoliopsida > Malvales > Malvaceae > Gossypium > Gossypium longicalyx. The sequence goes on from CM046996.1 coordinate 56,789,400, forward strand.
TATCTACAATTAAATGTATCTATTATCTTATAAACTTACCTCAGACGTTATAAGATGAGACAGGGTTGCTAGTCGACGACTTTTATTTTTCCCCGATCCAAATCTGATTTATTTGGTTTTTGATCTAAACATATTCAAATTAAGCTCATTCAAACGTATTTTCATTCAATTTAGTCCAAAAACACATAAATGGGCAAATTACCATTTTACCCATGACATTTACAATTTTTACAATTTAGTCCCTATTACACAAAACACAAAATATACAAAATTTCAAAATACCAATGTTGGGCTAAATTTTACCCATATCTATACAAACCCATATAATTCATTTATTTCACATTTTAGTCCCTCAAATTATTATTTTTTCAATTTAGTCCTAATTACTCAAAATCATCAAAAACTCCAATACAAAACATGTTAATCTAAAACATATCTTCCATATTTCATCATCAAACAAAAAAAATTCACAAGCTCTCAACAATGGCATAACTCAAAATATTCACCAAAATAAAAAATTCAAGCATGGGTTTTGTAGTACTCGAAGCAACGATCTCAAAAACATAGAAATTATCAAAAACCAAGCTAAACACATACCTCAATCAAGCTTGTTTATGGCCGAACTAGGTTTTCTTTTCTTTTTTTTTCTTCTTATTTTGGTTTCGGTCAAAAGAATAGAATGAACATAGCTTATTATTTTTTTATGATATATATTATATTATAACATATATTAACTTATTGTTTAATTACTTATATACCCTTAATGATATAATATAAAACCATGTAATATACGTCTTATATCGTCCCACTAATGTATTAATGGGATATTTACAACATAAATGTCCCAACTTAGAAAGCCACTAACAATTTTTCCCTTATGTTTTATACTATCAAGTTTTCAATTTACGCGATTAAGTCCTTTTATTTAATCGAATACCTAAACGACAAAATTAAATCACGAAAATTTCACAGATATAAATTCACACAAAATAAACATAGAGAATAATTTTTAAATATTTTTCTAACTCGAATTCGTGGTCCTGAAACCACCATTCTGATTACGGTCTAAATTGGGCTGTTACTGGTGAAGCCTTTGTCTCACTAGTTTACAAATTAGGTATGTGACCAAACAACGAGGACCCAGCTTAAGCACCTCTACAGCCTCTACCATGGCCTCTTGTACCCCGTTCGTGAGTACCTCTGGTGCTCATTATTGAATTGCAGTTTATCTGTATTAACAGTTTTATGTATCAGTTTACAGTTCTAGTGTTAATTAATAGATATTTTATAGAAAACAATATCAATAATTTAGAGTTCATTTTCATAGATCGCAGTCTTACTACATTTTTTTAGTTTACCCTAACTAGAGTGTTTCAATACAGTCTACTACCTACAGTAGTCTCAGCATTTCAGTTTAAACAAACAACAGTTTCAGAAGACTTACAAAACCGGCGCCAGAGACTCAGTGTACCACACATTCAGTAAAACATTTCAAAATACTTCAAATCATTTGAAACGGTTCTTTCAGAAATTTTAAGTATTAAAAGAAACCCAAACCCATAATCGAGTTTTATAACCTGACTCTGATACTACTAAATGTAACACCCCAAACCTGGCCTAGATGTTATGGCTGAATCTGGCGATGTCACTTTGAAGTGCATTTCATACAGTGTGATATCGATGAAAACCCTTTTTCTATTTAACCTCTTTGTGTGATCTTAATGATGATTCTAAGACATGTCGTTCATTTTCAAAATGTGAGACATTGTTAAAAAGTTAGTCACATTAAAATGTTATTAATTTAAAACGTCATTTATTGCGGAAACTCTTAAAATAGGTTGTGTATTCGTGGTATCTTTGATAAAACAGTTATCTTTTTGAAAACCCGCATCTTTTCCTACTGCTAGCAGTTATAAACCAAAACAAATAAAAATCCCAAATTAAAAATAAAAATCCAAAGAGGCCATTATTACAGTAAAATACCCCAAAAATTAAATCTAAATCATAAAGTACTATTTAAAATTAGATAGGTCGTGTGGCCACTGCTGAGTCCTCCGTTGCGTCGATCTGCCTATGTCTAGTATTACTTGTACAGTTAAAACAAGAGGGTGAGTTTACGAAAACTCAGTGTGTAATCCTATATAAGCAAACAATCAGATAACAGGCCCAGTCTGGGCCTAAAACTTTTTTAGTAACAGTGACAATATCAGTTTGGGCTTTAGCCCATCTCAATATAGAAATAATCATGTGTTTGGGCCTTGGCCCATTACAGTAATAATAATCAGTGCAGTAATAGTTTAAAAAGTATACAAGTCCTATCCATCCAGCCTCTACACTCCATCTCCGTCCAACCCTACACTCTATGTGGGGATATAATCAACCTACCTATCCTTACACTCCAGAAAGTACTGAATGCGGCACTTACAGTAATATGTAGCTGGGCTGCCAGTAATTTAGGCTCAAAGCCTTTCAGTACACTTCCTCCGATCAGTATAGAACCTATCCCCATGCAATGCATCATACAATCATGTCATGTCAAATCATGGTATTGTACATGTATCCAATACAGTTCAAATGGCATGCTAAAAGACAGTCTTACACATACATATATATACATCACACAGGGGTATAACAGTTTTTCAGTCAATTAGCGGTCTAGATAAGCTTACTGACCAAACAGTAGGTCCACAGTCAACTCGGGCGACCTGTGCAACCTTAGCAATCAAATAGTGAAAATGGGCCCAGGCCCATATTGCTAGCCCATTTAGGCCCACACAGCCTAAAATGGTATTGGCTGTGTGGATCACACGACCTGGCCCAATATTGCCACAAGTCCGTGTGGTTCACCCGTGTAGGGCCCACACGGACTAATTTGACCTAGCCCATGAAATTGCACATGCCCGGCTTTGTTGATCACACGTCCATGTTTAGTCACACGGACTACCACACGAGTGAGCGCACGCCCGTGTGGCATCGTTGTTCACTTACTCCGGCTTTTGCCAATTTCCATAGTCGAGATTGTGTTTACACACCTGGTAACGATTCCTGGTACACAACTCTCCCGAGTTACAACACACATAAAAGATTAGCAATCCCATGATCAACATTAGTTTATGCTTAAAGCTAGTAATAAAAAAACAACCCCAAACGAATTCATTAATGTTGCTTACTCTCATTGCTCCAATCAATGTAGCCTATAAATCCACAGGTAGACCAAGTTCGATGCGTTTTGATGCTGCCAATCAAAGTTCGACACAACAGAGAGTCAGAAACCTAACACAATTTAACAATTGAAACCTTCCCTAAACAATTGAAACATACACTCTCGCCTCCTACCAAAAGACTTACCGAACTAACGAAAACCAGGAGTTGTGCACAAGAGAAAGAAAAAAATTGATAAAAAGAAATAAAGGGGCGAATGGAAAGAAGAAGAATGTTTCGCCAATGAAAGAAAACACAAAAAACAGTAGCGAAATGGAAAAGAAATCGATGGAAAACTCACCGAGGAGGCAAAGCCAGGAAACACAAATTGGGACAATAACAAAGACTTAATATACGGCAATGAGAGAAGGGAAGGAAAAATAGTAATAGGGCTACAATTTGATGATAATGGCAGTAGCAAAATAGACTAAGAATGGAAGGAAGCAATTAAGTTACGGCTAGGGGACAGAAACATAAGCAATAGCAAAATCGACAAAAATAGAGGGCTTGAGGAAGAAAAAAGAGGAGAAGAAGGGAAAAAATTGAAGAAGGCAGAAAAAGAATTAGGCAAGATAGAAAATAGATGACCGAATATTCAAGGAAACAAAAGCCAAGCTAAATTTTTGAGGAATAATTCAATTTCGGCACCACTACTCCCCCCTTTCCTTGATCCACTCCTCAGAACTCTCCTCCAATCCCTTGATCCACTCCTCAAAACTCTCCTCCAATCTCTCAACCATCTAATTTGAACTCCCCCCAAACTCTTTAGAGTTTCGGGTAAGCTAGAACACTCCCATTGTACTAGCAGCAAAATAAAACTCCCTTACACATACTAGGACTCAAACTCCAAACCTCCAACTTATTTACACTCCACTTCACCACCAGACCAGCAAGCCTATTTTAACATATTTTATCAATAATTATTTATAAACCTACTGGCTAGAGATAGGGGTTTATTCAATAAAAAGCAAAAAACTTGCCCAAGCTAAGGCTTGAACTTGAGATCTCTTAAACACTTCCGAGGACACTTAACCACTAAAGCATATACAAATTTGTGTAACAACAACATATAAAAATAATTATAACAAATTTCAAGGCGTTACATTTTTTGTTTCATTCAGATATTAGACAGAACCTAAGGTTTTTTTTTTAACCAATGCAATGGTACAAGATATAACTACTAAAGACAGCAAGCAGTTCCACGTTAATGTTTTAGGATGCAAAAACATTACTTTCGAACATTTCACTATATCTGCAAATGGAGAAAGCCCAAACACATATAGGATTTAAATTAAGAGATCAAATGGGGTCAATGTTCTTAACACATAGATAAAAACTGGTGATGATTGTGTTTCAATTGGGGATTGTTCTAAAAATTTTAGTTATCAATGGAGTAACTTGTGGACCAGGACATGGTATTAGTATTGGCAGACTCGAATTGTTTAAAAATGAAGAACCCTTTGATAGAGTTACAGTAAAAAAACTACACCATGACTAATACTTCCAATGGTGTTTGAATCAAAAGTTGGCCAGGTGTTGAACCCAGCACTTGTTCGAACATACACTTTGAGGATATTTTGCCGTGTGAAAATGTGGAACTTGCTGACTTTGAAAGCAGGCATAGTGGACCAACTGGACCTGTAATATCATAATGTTTGAATGTGAAGCCTAAAGTTAGTGGCAAACAACATCTAGCTGCATGTTCCACCCCAATCCCAGCAAAACCTATCACGACTGCTTAATCAATAGCATAGATATAAAAAAATTTTATGAGGTTGTAACTCCTATAATTATATTTATTTTGCAAACAACTTTTGTTTTGTTTTACATTCTATGTTATTAAGAATATTTTTCCTAAACTTAATTATTTTTAAAAATACACTTCAACAAAAAATATTGCAATGTGATAACATTTTATGCATTTAGGCTTACAATATAATTATTTTTAAAATACTACTGAACCAGATACTATTTAATTATTTTGTTTTTCATTTATCTAAATTTGATTTTTTTTATTTATAAAATTGGCATAATAAAAATTTTAATCATCAATATTTATTCATTGTATCAATTTAGTTTTAATTCTAAAAATAAGCTTTAACTTTTACACCTTAAAAGCCAAAAAAATAAATTTATCAATTAAATTTTATCCAAAATATATTAAAATTAAAAATATAATAATTTTATCTTTTCTTATTGTTTTAAATTTAACCTTGGATGTTATAAACAAAAGCAAAACTATAAAAAAAAAACAAAAACAAAAACTATAAATGTTAAGGAGTTGAATTTTTTAAAACGATAAGAGCTAAAGTTACTATTATGTCAATATTAAAAGTTATCAAAGTTTTATAAAATGTTTGGCAATGGAATCCATCAAACTGGTTGAATAAAAAATCGATGGTTTAACTTGTTCAACCACTTGTTCAATTATTGACACAGAATGTAATCATCGCTTGAAAATTTATATAAAATTTTTAAATTTTAAATTATAATACCTTAAATTCAAAGACCAAAATGAATTTAATTGTCAAATTCAAGTGACAAAGTGGATAAAAAAATAAACCTAAAAGCCAAATTTTTAAATGATAACATAGTTCTCCAAGCACTTTTTGGAACAAGGTTGCCAACAGTTATTGGAGGTTCTTATGCTTATGTTATCCCAATTGTAACACCCCTCGCCCGTATCCAATGCCGGGACAGAGTTCGAGGTGTTACCGGACTTAAACTCAACCAACTATATAAAATCGGGCTGTAAAATTGTGATCAATTTAAAACTTTTCGTTTCATATACATTTAGTCCCTTAAACGGGCTCACGAGGCCCAAAACATGCATTAGAGGCGGTTCGGGACTAAACCGAGAACTTAAGAAAAACTTGAAAATTTTCATGCTTTAAGGCTCCACACGCCCGTGTGGATATTGAGCACACACCCATGTGCTAGGGACATGCCCGTGTCCCGAACCCGTGTGCAACACTGACTTTAAAACACAGCCATGACACACACCCATGGGGGCAGGCCATGTGTCACACACGGTCTAGACACACGCCCGTATGTCTACCCGTGTAGACAATTACAAGGCTATTTTCCAAGCCATTTGTCACCCTCACAACATATGCACATATACTTATCCATTAACATACAACATAGCGTAAATGAGCTCTTAAACATCTACAAACATGTTATGCTCATATCAATTTCTTATGCAATAAATATCATAGAATTTACTCACATCATTACCACATACTTGTCATAAGTATCATTACATCACAAACCTCATGCCCATCACTAGGCATGCATAATCATATCCTCAAACCATTCATGAGGCATTATTAACTATTTACCAATCACTTAATCTTGCATCAATTACTAACTCATCAATGAATCTCAATTCAATCTCTAGGCATACATGTTGTAAGCCACATCACAAGAGATAATAACATATGTGCATAAGAATAATCATATGGGCCCATAATGTCTTTAGCCGACATAGGCCAATTCACATGACTATATACTACCTTAACAACAAGCCAATGCCTTTGGCTAAATCATAATATCACTTACTCAATATTAAAACCCTATACATGTCATAGACTCAAAACACTAGGATTTACTTACACCGATAGCGTTAACTTGACAGTGTGATAATATCTCTGACGGCCTCCAGCTTGAGCTAACCTGGCAAGCCTAGGGAACATGAGAAAGAAAAGGGGGTAATCTTTACACTTATTAAGTTCATATGAAAACAATAAACAACTCATTAACATGTTTTATCAATGTTTACAACATATTCTCAAATTCACGACAAGCTATCTTCCTGAGCAACAGTCACTAAATTATTTATATCTTGAGCTACGAAACTCAAAATTAAGTTCCATTAATTTTTCTTGAAACTAGACTCATTTAACTTTCTACCATAAAATTTCTAGAATTTTTGGTTTAGTCAATTAATACAGTTTATTCCTCAAAGTTACCCTTGATTCACTATCTGACAGTTCAGACCCTTCTGCACTAAAGTTCAATTATCTCATAGCACAAGACTCAAATAATGTTATCGTATATTTATCTTGAAACTAGACTTATTAATAATTATAAGTATATAAATCACAACTCATAACCATTTTTGTACAATTTATAATGATTTTCTCAAATCAGAACAGGGGATTTCGAAGTCATTCTGACTCTGTCCCACGCAACTTCAAATATCACATTATAGGAAATTCTTTTGCTTACATGGTTTCTTTTATAAGAAACTAGACTCAATAATATTTATTTACATATTTTATTCAGCTTCTAACTCATTTTCTACTATTTTTAATGTATTTTAAAAGTTACACTACTGCAGTAACTCAAATCTGTTAAGGCTAAGTTACTCATTCACGATCATTGCTCACAAAATTAATACAACATCATTTCATCCATCATGGTAAGAACACATATTTATGCATCATAGATCATTCACATACCAAGGCATTCTCATAGGCTTAGTGTACATACCTGTTCAACTCGTAACATAACTCAATTGCATACTCACCAATGACTTACCTCATTGGGAGCATCATCAACTCTTTCCTCGGATTACCCGTTTAACACTCGGAATACTAATTGGATACTCGGAAAAACCTTTGCACATAATTGTCTCAATTGTAGCTAAAGCTACCTCATATATCATGACATTTAAATGCTCACTCTTGAGCTAGTCATCTAGACTCATAATTCCTAGTGACATGTCACTTGTATCCTATTTTATTCCTAAGGTTCAAACAGGATTTTTCCTCGCTTATCAAGGTTTTGTCTCATCATATTTATATTAATCACATACACATTAATATTTGTACAATTCATGTGATGATAAATTTTAAATACATGTATATCATGGTATTATTTACATACAAACTTACCTCGATACCACAAAGGTGAAAAAGACGTAATCGTCCATAAATTGATTTTCGCCGTTCTAGGCCCAAATCGCATTTTTTTAACATGTAAAACATCACATTTAGCTAATTAAAACAATGTACTAATCAAATTAGTCCATTGACACAATTTGGAAAATTTTACAATTTTGCCCCTCTATTTTGCCAAAATTACCAAATTGCCCCTAGGCTCGAAACAAGATTTTTATTCAATTTCTATACTCCTTAAGCCTAGATAAACCATTTTCATAACTATGGAAACTCACAAAAATCATTATTACACACATTAACAACCCATTTTACAACTTTACATAATAACCTTTTTAAGGTATTTCCATGCAATTTTCCTTCACAAAAGTTGTTTATTAGGTAACTACAACTCATATTCTTCCATAAAAACTCAGCCAAAAACACATATACATTCATGGAAAAACCCTAGACTCTTAATCATTTTGCAAAATAGTCTCGTCTTATGAAAGCCCATGCTTTAGGGGTTCCAAAAATGTAAAAATCATCAAGAAAGACATTAAAAACACTTACTTACTAGGGAAATATGTTGCTGAAATTTTCCAGCTCTCAAACCCCCCATGTAGCTGCCATTTTCGGTGAAAGAGAAGAAGAAAATGAAAGAAAATGACAATTTTTTCTTTATTTTATTTTATTGCCAAAAAGTCATTTTAAATCCCATAAATCTTGGCTTTTTGACCAATCTTGTCTCCCTTGGCCAGCCATCACACTTTCAATGGCCTAATTTCACTTTAAAGACCCCCAATTTAAGATACAAAGCAATTTAACACCTTTAGGCATCAAAACACAACTTTTACCTTTTACACGATTTAGTCCATTTTCGAAATTGGACTAGAAATCGCTAAAATTAATATACCAAAATTTTCATGCACTTTTATAAACCTGTTCTAACACATAAAAATCTATCAAAATAATTTTCTTCAGCCTCAGAATAGTGGTTCCGAAGCCACTGTTCCGACTAGGCCTAAAATCGGGCTATTACACCAATAGCCTATATAATAAATGACCTGTCATTGCAATAAATTAGTGACTCCTCCTGTGGCTTACATACTAAGCCGTGGCATTGGTTGGCAGGTACGACAGTTTAACATAATTATGTAACAATCCGTTTTCTGTGAAATCAGAATAGTGTTTTTGGGACCATAAATCTGAATTCAAAATATTTATTTTATTATTATTTTAATGTCTACAGCATGTTAGTAGTGTCGTATAAAAATTTCGTTAAGAAATTTAATCGTTTGCATGCTCAAATTGATAATAAGGACTAAATTGCAAAAGGTGCAAAATTAGAGTTCTATAGGCTAAAGGCACTAAATAGCTATAGAATTTAAATGTATGAGTACTTGGATGGTAAATAAACCATGTAAGTGTTAGTGGAAATTTATGAGATTGTTTTATTTGAAATTATTAATGTTTTAAAAGGTTATAAAAGTAAATTAATTAATAAAGATTAAATAAATGAAACAAAACCAAGTATCATTTTTTTTATCATCATCTTTAACTGAATATCCAAGGGAAGGAAGCCATTTTTTTTCAACTAGGGTTCAGTTACTTTAAGGCTTAATTGGTGAGGTATTTTTGTCCCATTTTTAATAATTTCTATGTTTTTGGAGTCGTTGTAGCTTAATCTAGCTATCCCATGGACGAATTTGAGAAACTATTAAAAGTCTAGGGTTTTACCATTGATGAATGTGTGTTTGTTTTGATGTTTGATGAAAGAAAATGGATGGCTGTTGTTAGATAAACAACATTTGTTAAGTGATTTTTGGTAAAATTGTCAATTAGGGATTAAATTGAGAAATGTAAAAATTATGTGGCAAATGTGTAAAATAATGAAAATTATGGGCTGTTATGGGTCTATATAAAATTCGGCTAGCATGTTTGTGGACTCAATTGCATGAAATTTGCATTTTTATGAGTTAGGGACTAAATTGTAAAGTAGTTAAATGTTTAGGGAAAAATAGTAATTTTGCCATTATGTGAATTTTTGGACTGAATTGAATAGAATAAATACTAAGTGAATTGAATTTGATTTATTTATATCAAGTTAAGCCTCGTACAGATCTAGAACAATGAGAAGATAAAGTTCTGGACTAGTCGATCCATTTTGTTGTTTTTGTGATCGAGGTAAGTTCGTATGTTTAATAAACATTAAATTATGTGTTTTAAATGCTTTATTATTATAATTTTGATAATACAACTCCGAGGAAATGTTCGATGAAGTATTGACAATGAAAATATCCCTGTTGAACCATAGGAATAGATAGGATACAAATAGTGTTTTGGGTGCTAGTCCGTACGTTCTACCGGTGGCTGAGTTTTTTGACATGTATTGCGGATTCTCGTCAGCTTGTGTGAGCAGCATCATATAGTTACATCATGACCATCAGCTTGTGTGAACAGACCCGGTGATAGCTCGAGATAAGCATTTACATATGAGATATGAAATTGAGATGGTTTCGACCATATATTGGCATTTAGTGTGCGAGTTCCCGAGTATCAGATATTATTCCAAATGGTTCAAATGGGTAAATTGAGGATATGAAAGAGTATGAGATTGATATGTATTAGTACAGGTATGTACATGAACCATACAAGCATTAAATCTAAGAAAAATTATGAACTTCTTGTTTAACATTATGGATGAATTTGTGTTATGCATATCGATTAAATTGAGTTATATTATGTTATATTACTTACTTGAAATTGGGAATGCATGGTAAGTTATATTTATTGCCATACGTGCTTACTAAGCTTTATAGCTTACTCTGTTTACTTTTTCATGTTTTATAGTGATTTCGAAGCTTGCTCAGATTGGGAGTTGTCAGAGATCTCATCACATTATCAAGCTATCATTTTGGTACTTTTGAACTTATGTATTTGGTTATATGGCATGTATAGTTGTTATGGTTATGGACTATAAGTTTGTAATATGTATAGCCAATTGGTTTGGCTTGTAATTGATGTATGTTTTGGTTTTGTGTTTAGCCATGTGATTTGGCTTATTTGGTAACTTGGTTATGTATATATATGTGTAAATGGCCACTTGATATGTGGTTTATATTTTCTTTGTGAATGCTTTGTTGATAACTGGTAATGAAGGTATCAAACAGTTGAATTTGAAGAATAAATTAGCATGCTAAGTATTAGGCTACACAAGGCATATATGAAAGTAACCATTTAGGTGATTTTTGGATGTGAAATTGGTATGTTTGAAATGGAAATTTGGGATGGTTATGAGTATTATGGTTGTTGGTATTGGAATTGTATGATTTGGACTTGTTTGTGGTTGTTTTAAAGGCCTATTGTGGATATGATCATATGCCATTTGGTATGTTTAGGTTGATTTAAGATTGGGTGAAAAATGTGGCTAGAAACATAGCCTATTTTTGTCCACATGGGGGGTGACACGGGCGTGTGCCCTTGGTACTTATTTAGAAACCAAGTCAGTAGCTTCACACGACCTAGCACACGGTCTGGCACACGGGCGTGTGAGGCCATTTCGAAGGTTACACGGGCTAGTCACACAGGCGTGTGGTTGGCCATGTAACCCAAGTCAGTGAGTTACACAGGGTCAGACACGAGCTGGGACACAACCATGTGATCCCACTTCGAATGTCCACACGGCTTATGCCAGACGGGCTTGTGTCCCTTGTACTTTGAATATTTTCTATGTTTTCCAAAAATTTTCCTAAGTTCACGGTTTAGTCTCGAACCATTTATAATACCTGATTTGGGCCTCAGGGTTCATATAAGGACTATATCATTGTGCACGAATGAATTTTATTTGGTTATGAAAAATGTATGTTTGTTTAAGTAATAAGTCTAGTAATGCTCTATAACCCTATTCCGACGATGGATACGGGTTACCATCTTATAACTGAAGAAAATCCTCCCTAGATTAAACACAAACATTATGAAACTCCAACTTAAGGCCTCGTTGGCCTTACAACAAGGACTAATCCCTCATTGGCAATCCATTGAATGAATGCATTTATACATATATATGTTTGCTAGGTGGTTGATTTTTCAATAATTTTGCAAGGGATTGGGATAATTCTTGATGGACTATTTGGAATAGTCACCAGTTCTATGGTTTTCGTGTAAGATATCAGACCAACCATTGGTGCAAGCTACTAGTGTTTTATTATTCTCCCATAGTGATATCATAGTTATGTTTCAGGGAAAACGTCACTCCTAGGATTAACCCAAGTTGGAAGTCGCCGAGTTGATCAGATAACTGTTGGCTTTATGATGTTTTTCTCTATATTTGGTATATGTCCAACATTGATACGATTGATTTTTTTCATATATATATATATTAACAATCATACTTATATTCATATCTGAATATATGTTGAAAAGAAATAAAAATTCAAGTAATATAAAGGGTTAAATTACTTTTTGAGATCTGAACTTGACAATTTTTCCCATATTGTGGAACCCTAAACCTAAAATTTGACAATTGTTTCTTCTTTGGGGTTTGGATTTTTTTATCTAAATTAAACCCTGAATTTTGCAGTTGTGAGAGGGGTTTGAATTTTTTTGTTCATGTTAGTCCTTAGAAACCCTAGAGTTCAAGCCCCAACGTGGGAACAATTGCCAAGTTCAAGGACTAACTTGAACAAAAAAAAAGTTTAAGCCCCAAAATGGGAATGGTTACCTAATTCAAGTCTCAATGTGAAAAGAATTTACTAAGCTTAAAACCCTAACTTTGGCAAAAAAAGTTTAGACTCCAATGTAAAAATGTTATTAAATTAGATCCAAATAGTGATTTAATATTAACATATATGATATTTTGTGCAAGAAAATTTGGAGCAGTGTTTGCATCCATACTTTTCCCCATATTTGCAGCACTTTATTGTATACTTTTTGGCTTTGTAGGTATGTATTAATTTTAACCATACCTACCCATTTTTATCCCAACCTTAGATTGTCACATCCTAGAAATCGGGCCGATAGTATTGACATTAAATTATAGATTAAAATAGAGTAAATAGAAATCACGTTTGTAATAAGGACTAAATAGGAATAATAGTGAAAGTAGAGAACTTAAATAGGTAAATTAGGACTAATGGTTAGTGGGGGATTTATTAAAACAAGGGTAGAATTAGAAGGGACCTATAGGATAAGTAAACCAACTTTATAAATGAATTTTGCTAAATAAGCCATCACCACTCATTTGCTTCTCATGTTTTAATTTCCTTTTTTTTTCTTTCTTTTTACACTTTCTTCATTTCAAAAGCTATTGCATGTAGTAGTTAATTTTCCTTCAAAATCTTCTTCCGCATTACATCTTCTAAGCAACTAAGCACTATTTTCCTTTTTAAATTCTCAAGTAAAACACCAATTTTTTCTTCTTAAACTTTGGTTCGGTTATTGACCGGACCAGTCGAGAGTCACGAAGGATAGAAAGACCAAAGGTAAACAATCTATTTTCATGTCAAATCTGCATGAAATGCATTTGACTAAAGTATCTACAGTTTAGTTAGAAAATATAAATAATCTTTGTTTTTTTTATGATTTGGCTTCATGAAAACGGTGGATTGAAGCTGGCAAAGCTAAGAAATGTTGTTTAAAATGGTTTTGTTCTTGAGAAAGATGATGAACAGTGACTAATTCTTAAAGGAAAGAGTTAGGTGAGATTAACATTTAATTAACAATCTAGATCTACGAATATATGTAAGTTAGGAAGGTTAAAAGTTAGGAAATGGGGTAAGTATTAGAACAATAAAAATCTGCAAGAGATAACGTAAGTAGTGGGCTGTTGTTGAGCAGAGAATGAATTAAATTGTTTTAGACAATATGTGATGTGTATTTGTTCATGTGAAGCTAAAAACACCTGTAACATCCCAAAATTGGGCCTAATCGAAATAGTGGTTTCAGGACCACTAGGATTTTCGATGATTGCAACCCCTTTGACGAGGTTGCTAGAAAAAGATGTTAAGTTTGAATGGTCAGAAAAGTGTCAGCAAAGTTATGAGAAGTTAAATACGTTGCTAACCGAAGCTCCAGTTTTAGTGCAACTCGAACTGAGAAAAGAATTCGTGATTTAAAGCGATGCATCCTTGAATGGACTGGGTTGCGTGCTTATGCAAGAGGGAAAAATAATAGCCTATGCTTCGAGGCAATTGAAGCCACATGAGGAAAATTACCCAACACACAACTTGGAGCTAGCTGCCATTGTATTTGCCTTGAAGATTTAGAGACACCATTTGTATGGTGAAACTTGTTATGTATTCACCGATCACAAGAGTTTGAAGCACTTGATGACTCAAAAAGAATTGAATCTGAGACAACGGAGATGGTTAGAGTTAATCAAAGACTATAAGCTGATAATTGATTATCACCTGGGAAAGGCGAATGTGGTCGCCGATGCCTTGAGTAGAAAGTCCTTGCTTGCATTAAGGGCTATGAACACACGATTGGAGTTATCTGATGATGATTCGATTTTGGCGAGGTTAAGGGCCAGACTGACATTTCTCCAAGAAAATTGTGTAGCTCAGATCAATGATAGTGACTTATAAGCCAAGAAAGCACAATGTGAGACGAGTGTTGAATCAGATTTTTAGATTGATTCTAATGGTTGCTTGATGTTCCGAGATAGGATCTGTATACGCAAAGATGATGAACTTATTCGGAAAATTTTGCAAGAGGCACATGATAGTCGTCTGTCTATTCGTCCAAGAAGTACCAAGATGTACGATGATTTAAGGAAAATGTACTAGTGGAATGGCATGAAAAGAGAAATCTCCGAATTTGTATCAAGATGTTTGATATGTAAACAGGTCAAGGCTAAACACCAAGTACCTTCGGGTTTGTTACAGCCTGTGATGGTCCCCGAATGGAAATGGGATAGGATTACCATAGACTTCTTGATAGGATTACCGTTAACCCCAAAAAATAAAGATGCTATTTGGGTTGTGGTTGATAGACTAACAAAGTCAGCTCACTTCATTCTGGTATGAACAGATTACTCTCTTTATAGATTGGCCGACTTGTATATATCTGAGATTGTGAGATTACACGGGGTACCATTGTCGATCATATCAGATAGGGACCCGAGATTCACTTCGAGATTTTGGAAGAAATTACAAGAAGCCTTGGGTACAAAGATGAGTTTTAGTACGGCATTCCACCCACAGACTAATGGTCAGTCTGAGCAAACGATTCAGACTCTCGAGGACATGTTACGGTGATGCGTCCTTGAATTTTGAGGTAGTTGGGAAAAATACTTACCATTTGTGGAATTCACCTACAACAATAGTTTCTAGACGAGTTTAAAGATGGCACCCTATGAGGCGTTGTATGGCCAAAAGTGTCGAACTCCATTGCCTTGGACAGAACTCAAAAAACACCAGATTTACGGAGTTGATTTGATCAAGGAAACTGAGGAAAAGGTAAAAGTGATACATGATTGCTTGAAAGCGGCCTCGGATAAAAAAAAGTCATATGCTGATTTGAAAAGAAAGGAGATTGAGTTTCAGGTCGGAGATAAAGTATTCTTGAAAGTGTCTCCATGGAAAAAGATTTTGAGATTTGGTTGGAAAGGCAAATTGAGCCCGCGGTTTATTGGACCATATGAGATTACCGAAAGAGTTGAACTGTTAGCCGATCGATTAGTGTTGCCATCCAAATTGGAAAAGATTCATGATGTATTCCACGTGTCTATGTTGTGTAGATATAGATTTGGCCCCCCTCATGTGATTTCAAAAACGAAAGTTGAGATTAGACCGAATATGACTTATGGGGAAGAACCTATTAAGATTTTGGCTCGAGAAGTCAAACAGTTGAGGAACAAGACAATGGCCTTGGGGAAAGTTTTATGGCGTAGACATGGAGTAAAAGAGGCCACATGGGAACCTGAACAAGCCATGCGAAGTCAATATCTAAACCTGTTTACTGGGAAGACTTTCGAGGATGAAAGTCCCTAAGGGGGAGAAATGTAACATCCCAAAATTGGGCCTAATCAAAATAGTGGTTTCAAGACCACAAATTTATGAGGTCTAGGATATGAAAATATGCATGTGTTAAAGTTTTAATGAAGAAATTCTAAGCATAAGGTGTCCAATTGGAAGTTAGGGACCAAATTGAATAAATTGCAAAACTTTGGTTCTAGAAGAAATTTGTATGGAATTGCTTTGGATTATTAATTAGGAGGTCTTAAATAGCAATTTGCCCAATTTCTAAGTTTTTGGACAAAAATGGGCATGCATGGAAATTTTTGAAAAGTTAGTAAGGAAGGGCATTTGGTCATTTGGTAATTAAATTAATAAAAAGGGAAAATGAAAGCAAAATCAGCCATTCTTCTTCTCCATGTCGATAAATTGAAGGGTCTCCATAGCTAGGGTTTTCAAAATTTTCAAGCTCAATAGTAAGTGCTCCCTAGCCCCGTTTTTAATGTTCTTCGTATTTTTTATATCCTCGTAACATGCTCTCTCTATTTCTACCCATATTTCAAGCTAGGGTTTATGTTTAGAAATTTACCCATGCATGAGATGCTTGTGTTTTGATGATTTATGGAGGAATATGAGAGTTTAAAGGGTAGTAAACAACTTTTAATAAGTAGTTTTTCATGAAGATGGCTTAAAGGACCATTTTGTAAAAGTTGTAAAAATGGGTAGAAAATGTGAAATCAAGGAAAATGTGGGTTACTATAAGCATGGAAAATATTCGGCTAGGCTGGAGTAACCTAGAAATTTCATGCATTTCAATATACGAGCCTTAGGACTAAATTGTAAAAAGTGTAAAAGGTTAGAGGCAAATTGGTCATTTTGCTCGGGAGTGAGTTTTAAGCCGAAAATGAACAACGTGAGGTATTAATAATTTATTTTTACTGATATAGACCCTGAGGAACCAATTATGGAGGTTGATCATGGAAAACGAAAGGTTTCGAAATAACCAAAATACAAACTGGAAACAATTACCAGGTAAGTCGCGTAACTCGAATGTCGACTATTTAAATTACATTAAAAATGTATAAACTTGCATGAATTATAATGGTGATATTCAATGTATGTTAATTCATGAAAATTGATGCATTGATGAAATGTCCCGGTTGAATGAAAAGGAATGACTGATGGATTTCCTGAAAATGAATTGACAGTAAAAAGGATCTAGCCCGGACGGGTGCTCCTTTAGTGATCGAGCCACTCGAAGAATAAGTGTGCTGGAATGAATTTAGCCTAGACGGGTAATCCGACTAGGATCTGAATTTAGCATTGACTGGTAATTCAGATCCGAGCTTATTAGAGCACATGTCGATATAATGGATTTAGCCTGGACTAGTAATCCCGCCGTACGAGCGAGGTTCACGGGAGTGCATACTTAAATGATCACTTACTTGATTTGATGGTAAATAGGATATCCATCGAAATTCTAAGAAATTCAACGAGATTTAACATGAGAAATGGATTGGAAATAGTTGAATTGATGAGCTCATCTAAGACTAATGCTATAATATATTGATATGAAACTAACTTGATGATTAAGTTCATGTGATAAGGAAATTGTACTACGCATGTTGGCATGAATATCTAATATGGTTGTATGCTAAACAACTGGTAAATTTACCTTCCTGTTATTAGAGCTTATTAAGCATGTTACTGCCTACCTCCTCTCTTTTCCCTTATCTTTCAGAGCTTGCAGACTCGTGAAGATTGGAAGACGGTTAGAGCACTGTCAACACTATCATCTTGTCTTTCATTGGTATATAGAAACTTTTATTTTGTTTTAATGGCATGTATAGAATTCTTGGTCATTTTGTTATATGTGTCATTTGGCTAGCCAAAGTAAAGGCTTAAATGATATGCTTGCTCATTTGTAGGTTGTAAACCTACTAAATGTGTATTGTATATGCTTGAAAGTTGCATGTGATGGTTAAAGTGTTATACCATGAATGGATATGTGTAATGTGGCCATACCATTTAGATGTGGTTTTTATTACAATTGGCATAAGTTATAAATTGGTTTAGTATAAAATGTGATTGCTGAAATAATAATCCTTAATACAAAAAGGATAACCTAGCATGTGCTAAACCAATGATATGAGGTTAACATGCAATATATTATGTCAATGTAGTTTGAGAGTATATTTAGGCCATGTTAAGTACCATTGACACTTACAAGTGTGCATGGATGTTGAAGGGTAACCAATGGCTTGGAATATAGCCTCCAAAAAGGTCCACACGTGTAGACACATGAGCATGTGTCTAGGCCGTGTGTGACACACGGCCAGCCCCCTTGGGCGTGTCACTCAACCGTGTGTCCCCTGCACCTAGAATTTTTAGGTCAGTATGAATGGTAGTAAACACACGGGCAGGGACACGGCCGTGTGTCTCGACCGTATAGAGGATACAACCTAGCACACGGGCATGTGTCTTGGCCATGTGCCCTAAATGAATTATGACGTCATGAACAGAATGTCCAGGTTTCTGTAAACGGGCTGTGACATAAGTGTGTCACGGTCGTGTGAGGGACACGGGCCAAGGACACGGGCGTGTGCTCGGTCGTGTGAAAACCCCTGTATGTTCGAAATGAATAATAAAACTTAATAATTCTACACGGGTAAAAGACACAGGTGTTTCCCAAGCATACGGGTGTGTGTATTTCCTCCACACAGGAGTGTGAGGCTTAATCATAGGAATTTTCCTAGAATTTTCTTAAGTTCTCGGTTTAATCCATAATAGAGACAATATGCTTTTTTTAATTGGTTTTAAAATTGGAACAAAATTTTATAACCCGTATTTTTCGGAAATGTCCTGCTTGTGTACGGTATTGCCTCGTACCTTGTCCCAGTCTCAGGTATAGGTAAGGGGTGTTACAATATCAGAGCAGCATCGACTAGTAGAGACAAAGGCAAGGAAAAGGTCACAAAATCGACATTGTGGTGAACAAGGTGAGTATGCTATATACTACACTTGAAAATGAGGTCGCGATCTATTGAAAGCAAGTAAGACGTGCGAACCCTATCTTTATGTTGTGAATTGAACATGTGCATGTGCAAACCTCTTCCATGCATTGTGCAAATCTCATCTATGCATTGTACAAACTCTTAGCATGAATCTATGTGCGTGTGTTTTACATGCTATGCGAACCTTGAGTAAAATGTATACATGTATCCAGGGTTAGGTTAAATATATAATATATATATATACAGGTATCTAAGGTTTGTTATATAGTATAATTTTTTTGTACTATTATATATCATATATAGGTTTGTGGCTTTTAATTTATGTAATATATATACATGATGTAAAAGGGAATTATTATATATAATGAATGCATGTGCAAAGGTTATTATAAATATTATATGTATATATCTTTGCATTAAAAGGGTTTTGTATTATATGTATGCATGTGTGGGTTTTAATATAAAAAATATATATACATACCTTTGCATTAAAAAATTTTGTTCTATCTATTATATATAAATGTCTATATATGCGGTTTGCGAACCCTAAGTCTACTATGTTGTTGTTTTATGATTAATGTTTAGTATATGTGAGCTTAATGCTTTGCAAGCTATTCTATGACGGGTTGTGGTACTGTGAGCTCCATTAAAAGTTGTAAGCCTAAAATGATGTGATCTGTAAAAGTTTATTACTGTGATATGTTGGCATTGGGAATTTTTGGAACTATTGAATATGGTTGGCATGCCATAGGATTGTGAGTGCTCACATATGTAATGTGATAGGGCATTGTGGTCCAATGATTCGATGGAGAAATAAGGGAATGTAAAACAATGCTCCATTCATCGGGGATCGTAAGGGTGTGTTTTTCGGAGAGTGTGAGCATTCATGCTACACTTATATGGCGATTTGAGTGACTCTATGAGTCTTAGAGTGTGTTTTAGGAGAATAGTTTATCCAATGAGTATATTATTTAATTATGTTTCATTTTCACGAATTGCCAATATATCACTAAACTAAACAGGGTTGATTATATGTGAATTAATGACATGCAAACCGATTGTATTCAAACCACCTACATGTAGAACAATTTATGTATGAACTGTTATATGCGATCTATCTATAAGTGAGTTGTTTAGTATGTGAATTTTTGATGTGTTTTCTTGTGTTGTGTACATGTGTATTCACTGAGCTTTCCCAAGCTCATCTTTTTTAGTAGCGGAAAAGTGATAATAGTATGTATTTTTAATAAAATCTGGGGGTTTATACTTAACTATATAGTGACATCGTTAAATTTAATTTAAGTGTCATGCAATATAAAAAACAAAACCCAAACCATAAATTCCATGCCACAGTTCAAAATAAAATATATTCAAACTTTGAATAATTAAATAAATTGAATAATAAGCCTAAATAATTCAATAAATAAAAACTGAGCCAAGACCCTTTGGATGCCGCGTCTGTGTTCTAACTTGGTAGGTTATCTGAAAGGATGGAAATAAATTGGGGATTGAGCTATGACACTTAGTGTGAGTCCATTCACAAGAAAATCAGTGCAACCAGTCGGTAAGACATATTAAAAAATAACACATAGAATAATCGCATTCAACTAATAATTCCAAGTATCGATTTTTCAAATTAACTATCAATAGTACCATAGATTTCACATTAACGATTTCAAAATATCAATATCATAGTTTACTCATCCATATATATATGTATTTAAGTAATCTCAGACATCCCAGCTGAGTATGCACATGCTTTCATTAATGTCATACATTTTCGGTTTTAACATAAAAAAATCTGTAACACCCCTAACCCGTATCGGTCACCGGATTAGGGTCATGAGGCATTACCAATCATATTACAATTCATACAATTATGCATTATATATTACAGTTCGACATTAATATTATATCAATGGGTATAATCATTTCATATATCAGAACCTAAAAATTTTATCATTCATCACATAGTATAAATAAAATATATCTCAAAGTACATCAGCATAACTTATACATATACCAAACATATAACTCAATAATATCTTTATTATTGAATATCAGACCATTTATTGAATAAGTCGTGCACTTGCATAGGTTATACATTAACGGAAAATAAATTTCATTATTAACCTCCTTATTCCTACATGCAGCACCATACTGTTAATCTATATGTAATTCATGTTTTGTACATTAATAAAATTTAATGAATCCATTCGAACATATAAATATATACATGCATAAACAAAGACTCCTAGCATATTCGAATAGAGCTTATTAGCAAATCATACTTGAGGTTAAATAATTAACTAATATATAAGAGATGTAGCATGTTACACAAAGGTCAAGTACCTTACAACATTTTTAAACTAAACTACTTTCGGACACAATTAACAACTTCAGTATAAGATTATAATATAACTAATTGAAACTTATTTTATAATTCAGCAATCAACTTCACACACAATTTAATTCAATATAACATAACCCAATGTGCCTTAAGGTTTAACTACTAATGCACATTTACCCTAGGTTCCAAAGCCACACTTTATTAATTAAATTCATACCAAGTAAATGACAAAGAAAATCATGGAACATTTTCCTTATTTAATGCCATGCAAGCCGAATTACATATTTAATCCACACACCTATCCAAAGTTTTCATTACCGAATTATCAAACCAATCTCATAAATCACTATTACCAAAAACATATTAGATCAAAACTAAGTATAATAAACAACATCCACATGCATACTTTATCTTAGTGTAATACATATCCAAGCTACCAAATTCATACCATATCCAAGATTTATAATCAAATTCAATACTCAAAATGCATATCATAATTACTTCCAAACCATGGCGCATAGAAAAATAATTGAAATGAGCTCAAACCATAGTCTAGTCAAACCAAACTCAAACATAACACTTAAGCCATTTTTGAATGGCAAGATTATACACAACCCAAAAATCTAATGTTTCAAAATGAAATCTAACCTATACATGCCATAGTTTGAGTTCGACTATTTAAATATCGAAACAGCAGATAGTGTGATGGACTTTGCTAATGATCCCCGAGCTTGTAACTTGAATCCAAAATCTATAAAACAGAGTAACATGATGCACAAGGTAAGCTATCTTAGCTTAGTAAGCTATAAGCAAATAAACAGTTCAATAATGCATTCAACCTATCTTATTAAACCGAATTATATTATCATGACCAAAGCTTAACCTTCCCACATATAAGATACAATGATACACTTCCATATACCATTTCTTTTTACCTTGATCGAATACTTACATAAACAAATTAACCATCATCATTCAACATTTCGGGTCCAAAATGTCACCAAATGATCAAGTATGCTTACCATTAAAACAAGTTCAAGAATCACAATATGACATTATACACACATAATCCTTATTTGGTCGAATACTCATATAGTCACTTATCATGTTAGTAAACTACTTCCAAAGGCAAATAGTCATATTAAAATTTAGTACATATTCACTCAAATGCAAAATTTCAAATATCGAAATAATATTGCATATACATATATTAATTACATAACTGAAAATACCTCATCATATTTACACACATATATATATAGGTTATTCATGACATACTAATTATTCATTCAATAAGCCAAATACACATAGCATGCACATATTCTACTTTATTTGTACCATACAATATTTATAATATATAGTCACGGTGTTTACGTAACTTACCTCAAGTAAGTAATATATTAATTCATACCTGGCATATAGCTCAATTAACACTTTCAAACTCGATTTACCTTTGCCCGATGAACCATTCGATATTTGATAGGACACTAGAATAATCACACAAGTCGTACACTGCCAACGTCCCAGACGTGGTCTTACATGTAGTCACATATCAATGCCACTGTCCCAGACAGGGTCTTACTCGTAAACACATATCGAAATCACATATCGATGTCATGGTCTTACTCACACACACAAATCGAAATCTTATGCCATGACATATGTATCCTATCTATTCCTAAGGTTTATACGGGGCTTTCGGACATCGTAACTCCGTCGAAACGAATACTCGAACATGGTTATCAAGCTTATACACATTCGGCAACAGCATATATAAATTCATACTTTGCAAACCAGCATATATATTTAGTATTTAACTACAACTAAACACGTCTATTTGCTTATAAACTTACCTCGGACGTTATAAAACGAGACAGGGCTGCTAGTCGACAACTTTCATTTTTCCCCGATCCAAATACGATTTCTTTGGTTCTTGATCTAAACATATTCAAATTAAGCTCATTCAAACATATTTTCATTCAATTTAGTCCAAAAACATATAAATGGGCAAATTACTATTTTACCCCTGACATTTACACTTTTTACAATTTTGTCCCTATTGTACAAAACACAAAATATTCAAAAATTCAAGGTACCCATGTTTGACCGAATATTCCTAATGTTCATACAAGCCCATATATTTCATTTATTTCACATTTTAGTCCCTCAAATTATTATTTTTGCAATTTAATCCTAATTACTCAAAATCATCAAAAACTCCAATACAAAATATGTTAATCTAAAACATATCTTTCATATTTCATCATCAAACAACAAATATCACAAGTTATCTACAATGGCACAACTCAAAATATTCATCAAAATCAAAAATTAAAGCATGGGTCTTGAAGATTACTAAGCAACGATCTCAAAAATGTAGAAATTATCAAAAATTGAACAAAAACGAACCTTGATTGAGCTTTATAAAGTGCCGAACCCTAGCTCTTATTCTTTTCTTTTTTTCTTTTTTTTATATTTGGTGAAAGAATAAAGAAAATAAAATGACTATGGCTTATTTTATGACATATTAACATATATATTAACTTATTACTAATTTACCAAATTAACCTTAATGAAATAATAATAAAATTATGTAACCTATGTCCATTACCGTCCATCCATTTTAATGATGGCCTAATTATCACTTAAGGGTTTCCATTTAAAAAGCCAAGTGCAATTTAGCCCCTTTTAAAAATAACCACCTAATTTTCATTTTACGCGATTAAGTCCTTTTATTTAATCAGACACCTAAACGACAAAATTAAATCACGAAAATTTCACAAATATAAATTCATACAAAATAAACACAGAAAATAATCTTTAAATATTTTTCTGACTCAGATTCGTGGTCCTGAAACCACTATTCTGATTAGGGTCTAAATCGGGCTTATACGAAATCTTACCCTACTGCTGCACACCACAATAGGAGTTTTCCAAAACTCCAACCACCAATACACTAGATTGTGGATTAACCACCAATGGTTTGCAAAATAATTACTAATGGCTGTGGACACACAACAAAAACACCGCAGATGGAATCTACGTATGGCTGTAGGTAGACAGCAAAATGATACAAGTAAAATCTGCTAATGGCCATGGACGCACAACATGTTTGCATGTAATAGTTACCAAAGGGTTGTGGATGCACAACAAAAACGTCGCAGGTGGAATTTGCCTATGGCTGTGGGTAAAAAGTAAAATAAATGCAGATAAACTATCAATACTTCCTCTATTCATAACGTCCCACCCCATGCAATGCAATATGGCATGCTCAACAAATCAATACAGTATCATTTAATATGCTTTTAGCAGAACAATACAGTAGCAAACAGTATGCTCATAATGGTTCGATTTAGTAGCAATTAATATGCTTATGATAGATCAATTCGGTAGAAAAAATTATGTTATTTATGTGTTCGATTTAACGGTGACATACGTCATACTATACATACAACCACAAACTCCGAAACAATAAACATATATATTGTTCACAATTCATGCAAATATATATAGATATCATATTAAACCAGTTCATCAAATTATAGATTCTAACTAATTCATACTATTATGTGCTCAATTGAATAAATTAAAGTACTAAAAATTGTTTGAAAATAATTTAGTGACTAAATTGATCAAATCCTAAAATTTCTGGGAAAAACTGTAACACTCCTCACCCATATTCAATGCCGGAATAGGGTTACGAGGCATTACCGGACTTACATCACAAACATTCACACAATCCGAGTCAAAAGTTTCCATCCAAATTAAAACTATTCACATTCAATCGTAATGTCCCTAATATGAGCCTATGAGGCCAAAAACATGCATTAGAAGTGGTTTAGGACTAAACCGATAAATTTGGAAACTTTAACTTAGAAAATTTTTGCATGTGCATGGGTCACACACCCGTGTGGCATAGGGACACGCCCCGTGTGGGTAGGCCAAGTGGTCACACACGCTTGTGTCTTGACCCTGTGTAACTCTTTGTTTTGCAAAGCATGAACAAATGGAAGTTACACAGCTAAGTCACATGCCCGTCTGCTAGGCTGTGTAGTTAATTTAATTTTCATAAAATTGGTGTTGACTTCACACAACTGAGACAAATGCCCGTGTTTGAGTCTACGTCTCTCACACGACTGAGGCACATGCCCGTGTCTCTACTGTGTGCTTAATTTTGATCATTCTATTTCTCAAAATTAAGGTGCAGGGTACACACTACCAAAACACATGCCCATGGGATAGACTGTGTGTCACTCACAGCCTAGACACATGCCCGTGTGTCTACCGGTGTGGACAAAATAAAGGCTATCTACCAAGCCATTTTGCCACCCTCATTTGCACAAACACATACACAATTTCAATGGTACAATTCATGGCCTGATTGCGCAACTAAAGCATCCACAACAAAGACTAAAACATTTCATTTCAACGTCAATATCTAGCATGCTTAGGTTAACAGACTTTATCAAATCTAATCGTATCAAATTCACAATCAACAACCTTCAATATAGCTACCAATAACATGCATAATCTTATCTAGATCTTATAACATCTACAAGACTTAAATCTCGTCCACATAATTCTAGGCTATTAATTAATACCAACCATTCATCAATCAATATTAAACCACATCACAAATTGTATTAGCATATTTATATGGATATAAACATGCTTACAACCAATAAACAAAATAAGCCAATTTGCATGGCTAAATACCAAACCAAACCTTTTAACCATTACAAGCCAACACATTTGGCCAAATCAAAATGACACATAAACAACATGACCAAGTCCCTATACATGCCATAATCTCAAAATGTTAAGATCATTGATACCCAAAATAATAGCTTGATAGTGTGATACGAACTCCGATGATCTCCAATCCGAGCTAGCTTGGTGACACTAAACATGGAAATAAAACAGCGTAAGCTATATAGCTTAGTAAGCTCGTATGAAAGAAATATGCTAACATTACCACACATTCATCATTTAAGCAACATATAGTAAAATAATGTAAGTTACCATGATTCTCATGAGCATAAACCAATCAACGCATACTTACCAACCATTCATCATTTCATAATTTCAACAATATCAAGTGTTACGTACATACCTGTATCGTCCCGTATTAATTCTTATACATAACTCATCTTTGTCATACCCGTTGAACCACTTGGAATATTATCTGATACTCGGGAAATCTCGCACATCAAGTGCACATATATAGCCAATGCAACTACTCATAACACATTTATGCTCTCTCTCGAGCCATTAACTTGCCTGCTCACATAAGTTGTCAGTCAAGACGTAACTACATGGTGCTTCTCACACAAGCTATCAAGTAACTGCAACACATGCTGGTATACTCAGCCACCAATAGACGTACAAGACCAGCACCCCAGTCACATAATCACACAATCACACGGTAACCCTAGTGACATGTCACTTGTATCCTATTCTATTCCTAAGGTTCAAACAGGATTTTCTCGCTTGGAAATTCAACATCGTACATGTCCATAGATTTGATTACACAATTCATGCAAAATTAAAGCATTTAAAATACAATTACAATGATGCTTATTTAAACATACGAACTTACCTCGGTTACAAAAACGACTAATTAAGTTAATTAATCCTCAATCTTGTTCTTTCCCCCATCTAGGTCCGTACTTCATTTTTCTTGATCTATAATACCACATTTAGCTTCTTTAATCACCAAGCTATTCAATTTAACCCAAATTCACATTATGGTAAAAATCACATTTATGCCCCTAATATTTCAACTTTTACGATTTAGTCCCTAGGCTCATATAATGAAATCCATTCAATTTCCTTACAACTCAAGCCTAGCCGGTTTTTACTTATGCTCATAGGAACCCACATTTTCATTTATTTACATTTTATTATACATTTTACAACATTTTTAAATAGGTCTCTTTTTGACATTTTTTATCAAAAATCACTTTACAAAAGTTGTTTATCTAACAATTAACATGCATTTTCTACCATCAAACATCAAAATACATGCATATTCAACATGGGTAAAATTATAGACTTCGTGTTTTCTTCAAATTAGTCCTTGGAATAGCTAGATTAAGTTACAACAACTTCAAAAATATATAAATCATTAAAAACAGGACAAGAACGGACTTACAATCGAGCTTGAAAGCTTGGCCAAAACCCTAGCTATGGCTTCCTTCTAATTTTCATCTAAGGGATGAAAATGGGAAAGATGAAGACTTTTTATTTAGGTTATTTTGTCTTTATTTACCAAATGACCAAAATGCCTTTGATGCAAAACTTTAAAATTTCACCTAACCATGCCCATTTTTGTCAACCTTAAAATATATTAGTCTAATTGCCATATAAGGACCCCTAATTAAAATTTCATTGTAATTTATTACCTACAGCTTATAGAATTCAAGTTTTGCACCTATTGCAATTTAGTCCTTCTAGTCAAATTGAGCACTCAATCGATAAAATTTCTTAACGAAACTTTCACACAATTATTCAATCATGTTGTAAACCTCAAAGAAATGTTAAAATAAATATTTTTACTTTGGATTTGTGGTCTTGAAACCACTGTTCTGATTTGACCCAAAAACAGGCTGTTACAAAAATTGTAGAATCTGAGAAACAAGGGACATACGGCCATGTGGAAAGCGTGGACCATGTGGTTAGGCAGTGTGGCAGACTGTGATCGTGTGTTATTTGCAAAATCAACCTATAGGGGAGACACAACCGTGTAGAAGGTAGTGTGGAAGGTCCTAGGCCATGTAAGAATCGAAATAACAAAACGGACATGGTCGTATGGTCCACAGTAGAGGTGCTCATGTGCCAAGCCGAGCCGGGTTCAGGTCGGGCTCGACCCAGATAGAATTACTAAAACCCGAGCCCGACTCGGCCCACCCGTATTAATTTTTTATATTATTTTAATATATATATATAATACATCAAAAATACTAAAAAAATTAAAATAAATATTTCTCAACAAATTGAAAATAAATTTTAAAAAATATGTAGACTTAAATAACACTAAGATAGATGCAACTTAACAAGCAAATGCCTCTAAAATAATAAAAAATTAACAAATGCCTTTAAAATAATAACAAAATTAACAATAAAATAAGTTTTATACAATATCCAAAGAATAACAACAAAATAGTAGCAACATAATAGTAAAATTGTAGCAAAATAGGGAGAAAACAACAAGAAAATAACATTCAAAAATAAAAAATATATATAATTTTTTTTGTCCTTTAGTGAATTCGGGCTAGGCATAGGCCAAAAATGCCTTACCCGTGGCCTGGTCCATTTTTTAAACGGGCCTTATTTTTTGTCCAAGCCCATTTTTCGGGCCTATATTTTTGCCTAAACCCTCCCACATTTCGGGCGAGCCTTCGGGTTGGACCGGGTGGCCCGACTCATGAGCAAGTCTGTGTGGAAATTCGTGTGCCCTATCCTAGGTATGATTTTGCCCCGATTCACATATAAAATAACACACACTGTCACCAAGATCTCGAGCGACGTTCCTCACGTTCGAATCTGATCCGAAGTACCTAAATAGGTCCTTCAAACAAAATTTCAAGGTTCTTCAATATTATCGAGAGTTTTGAGGAAAAACTAAGAAAGATCGCTTAATAGATCGCAAGATTAGCATTGGATAAAAAATCTATAAATTTTCAAGATCAACTTCGGGATTTGAAGCATACTTACCATTTCTTGGAAAAAATTCGGGGTTTCTAATAATGATTACGATTTCGGTTGAAAACAAGTTGAAATCGGGGACTGATCTTGATTCGGGAGCAAAAGTAAATTTCAACAGTGGGGAAAAATATTTGCAAAGAAGAGAATGGAAAAGAAAGGGTATAAAAACAGGGGGAAGGGAAAAAGAATTCCAATTAGGGTTTGAAAAGAAATAAAAAACTATGTCTAATTGGGAAATATTGTACTAAATAGCTAGGTTTTACAAACTTTAAAGGGGTTACATGTTAATTTACCCATGATGAAGAAATTAAAATAAAAATGGAGGAGATTGGCGGCTTAACCATTGAGCTACTGCCTGTACTTGTTAATTTTTTACCCCAATTAATATTTATTTTAGACTGACTTTCATCCTAGTTTGCTGAAAACACAAAGATAAGAAATGGGAGAGGAATGGATAAAACCTAAGATCTCTAAAGAGTGCACTAACTACAAAACTATCAAGACTAAGTCATTTCTTGGCTATTTATTTCATCCAACCCTATATATTTTAGGGTGTTACATTCCCCGTAGAAAGAGATTTGGCTAATGAAAAAGCTTTCAAGGCTGCCCAATATCCTTTCTTTTTCCAAAAATTTTTTTGAATACGATTTTTTGATGTAAAAGTATATTTTTTTCGAATTATCATTCAAAAAAAGGTTATTCAATGCTATAGTTGGATGCCGAAACATCTATTTTTAAAAAAAAATGATCAGTCTTTTGATGTCATTAATAATTATATATATACTACGATACAAATTACATTAAAAAATGAATAGAGATGAGGAAACAATAGAAATATAAGAATCTTGTAATCTAATATATCTAATCACACAGGCTCACTCACACACACACACACATATATATATACTATAGCAATATGAGGTTACAAAAAACTTATAAACTTTCATTTGTCAGGATAATATTCTCTCACATGTAATTATTGATTATATTTTAAAAAAATAATTCTAAGTAAATTCTTTATAAAACTATAGCAAAAATTTTGGAATAAAAAATTTCATATATTTTTTAATATCTCCATCACCCTATATTTGGTATAAAAATTGATTACGGGAAAAAATTCAAAATCCAATTTAAATTTAATTTTATTTATATAAAATCTAAAATGTAAGCAGTATAATTTTTAATAATTATAATAATATGAGATAATACCATATGAACAATACATGTTGCTTACTTAAAAAGGAAAAAAAGAAACAATATATGATGCTATGTTTAATTCATTGATATTTTTCTTAAAAAAGAATTATATTTATTATTCACAAATTGATGCATTTAGACATATTTTATTTTCAATATATGATTATACATTATATTTTTGTTGAATAAAATCAAAATTTTTTATATAAATAAAAGATTATGCATATATAAATGTATTTTGTTTTTACATCAATATTTACATATAATATTTAGCTTAAATAATATAAGCTCTAAATGTTGATATATTGAAATATGCATGGATATATTAAATATAAATTAAAAATACAAAATTAAAATTAATTATGATTCCATCTATAATTAAGTTAAATAAATTATAGGAAATACAAACTATAAAACAAATTCACACAAATATATATTTAGTAAATTTAAAATATATTTTTAAGTAAAGACACATTTTAATAAAATTAATTAAAGTTAATTTATATATTTTTTAATTATCATTAATGTGAAAAATAGAACATCGATAATGACAATGTATCACAAAGAAAAAGAAAGAAAAAGTAAAGAACACAGAGATTTTTACTTGGAAATCCTTTCGGGAAAAAACCACGGGTAAGGAAGAAGATAATTCACTATATCGATTGTGAATGATTATAAGAGGAGTAGACTATGTCTATTTATAGGCTTGTAAAACCATATTCTAATAGGAGTGTAGTAAGGTTGAAACACCTTATTCTAATCAATATCAAATAGGTGAAGTGCAATAAGGTTGAAAAACCTTATTCTAAAATAAAATAAAAGAAGTGTAGTTCTATATAGATTTACTTTTATTTTATTTTACCACTGTATTTTACTTTAACAAGTATTCGGATCATTCAAATCTAACAATCTCCACCTTGACACGAATTCTCAATGAACAAGTTCTCCACCTTTTCCATGAAACCCTTTAATGGGTATTTTTCAACAACGAACACCAACCAAGTCTAAGCAAAGCTCAAACTTGGTTATGGGAAGTGACTTAGTCATCATATTTGCAGGATTTTCATTGTAACATCCCTTACCCGTGTCCCAGGCCGAGACAGGGTACGAGCCATTAATGGACGATTACACAAACATCCATGCAAAACCGATCCATAAAATTTCATTCAAATCAAAATCACCAATACTCAATCATATCGTCCCTATTATGGACCTACGAGGCCCAAAACAAACATTGGAAGTGGTCCGGGACTAAACCGAGAACTTTGGAAAAACTTGTAAAAATTCTGGCATAAGGGCTCTACACGCCTGTGTGAATGCAAGGGACACGACCGTGTGCCCTCGACGTGTCCGTGTCCTCAGGCCGTGTAACTCTCTGTTTATGACGTCAGCACAAAACTTAGCTTACACGGCCAAGATAGACGCCCATGTCTTAGCCTGTGTGTTTACTACTGGGCATTCTGCTTTGCAAAAATAAGATGCAGGGGACACACGGCATGTGGACAATTTCTAGGCTATTTTCCAAGCCATTTGCCACCCTCCAATGCTCACACACTTATACATTTTTTCATAGCATGCAACATGGCATATTTAGATGCTTAAACATTCATAATCATAACTCATTCATGCACATCATGTCACATAGCATATATCTTAAACATTCATAATCATAACTCATTCATGCACATCATGTCACATAGCATATACTCAATTTAACATGCTTCTCAAAGGCATCCCACACCAATTTCATATTTATTCATTATTAATAACTTACTTTCAAGTTACACATTTATGCCATGATTAATGTCATACCTGTTAATCATATTTCATTCATTAAACATATATGCCATTCATTACACTCATCATCACAAGCAAACCCAAACCTCATCATAGCATAAACACATTGCATATAAGTCATATCTCATCACTCATCCATCAACAACCACAAAACACATCACAAAACAATAGCACATTTTGCATGCATGCATAATCAGGTTTACAACCCATGAATCAATATGAGCCACATCTCATGGCCATATACAAAATAATCATCCATCATTATGGCTTATACAATTAGCCAATTCAATATGACACATATCACAAAACAACCAAGTCCCCTATACATGCCATACTCAAAATACTTAAACCATGTATACCCAAAGGATTTAATCGATAGTGTGATCCGAGCTCTGACGTCCTTTCATCCTCCAGTCTGCTTGGCAACACTATAAAAATGAAAAGGGAAGGGGGTAAGCTTTTAAGCTTAGTAAGTCCATATGCAAATAGTATGCAATCTAAACAAGCATTTATCATACATTTAACATAATGAACATAAATTTGTATTTCATCGAAACACTTAAACTTACTCTTCATATAAACATCCTTACCATAAGTTCATCATATACCAAGCATTTCATCTGAGTTCGATGTACATTCATATACCAACTCGCAACATAATCACTTACTTTCTCATCTTTGATATATTCATTGGGTTACACTTTGGATTACCCGTTGTATCACATACTCAACTTATCTTTAACCTTCCCATTGACTATTCCTATTGAATTTTTCTTTCACTGAATTTCCTGTTGAACACTTAGAATACTAATAGATACATAGAAAGCTTGCACATCATGCCTCATATGTAGCCAAAGCTACCTCATATCTCATAACACATAAAGGCTCATTCTCGAGCTACTCACGGGTCTGCTCACACAAGTTGTCAGTCAAGACGTAGCTACATGTGCTGCTCACACAAGCTGTTAGGTATCCATAACATATGCCGGACTACTCAGCCACTGGTAGGACGTACAAGACCAACACCCGGAACCACATAAACATATATCACATCTCATGAGCTCATAAATCGCATAGTTCCTAGTGGCATGTCACTTGTATCCTAAACTATTCCTAAGGTTCAAACGGGATTTTTTGATATCACATCTCTGTTGAGCTTGCTTGTAATGTCGATCTCAATGTCCATAGTACCAATTACTTACTCATGGAATAATCAAGGCATAACATCATAATAACAATAAAGCATTTAAATTCACATAATATTGAAGCATTGAAAATATGATATATCATCATATTTTTTACATATGAACTTTCCATACATGCAATATCAAAGCATTTAAATGATGGTACATATTGCATTATTTGCATGTGAACTTACCTCAATAAAAAATGATAAAAATGAGCCTAATCTTCGTAAACATTGTTTTTCCCCCGATCAAGACCTGAATCACATTTTTCTTGATCTATAATGCCAAATTTACCTTGTTTAATACACACATTGTTCGAATCGACTCATAACTCATACTTTGGTAAAATTACCTTTTTACCCCTAACTTTTCACTTATTTACAAATTGGTCCCTAGGCTCGTACAATGAAATGCATGTATTTTCTTTGTTACCCAAGCCTAGCTAACTCATATTCCTACTCATAGCAGCCCACATTTTTCTTTATTTCACATATTTACTACCCATTTTACAACTTTTATAAATAGGTCCTTTTTAGGTGTTTTCATGCAAAACCACTTTATAAAATATGTTTATCACACATCAAACTTTCATATTTTTTCCATTAAACATCAAAATACATGCATGTCATACATGGGTAAATTTTTTAACGTAAACCCTACATCAAAATAAGGGTAGAAATGGATAGATCATGCTTCAAGGATCTCAAAAATGTAAAGAACATTAAAAACATGGCTTGGATGTACTTACAATCAAGCTTGAAAAGTTGAAAAGCCCTAGCTATGGAGAGCATGAAAATTTCGGCACTTAGGGAAGAAGATAGACATGAATTTTGCTTCTTTTTCCCTTTTTATTCTTTTAATTACTAAATGACTAAAATGCCCTTAAGGCTTTTTTTTTCAATTTTTTACCATCCAAGCCTATTTTTGTCCAAAATTGTAGAAATTGGTAAAATTGCTATTTAAGACCTTCTAATTAATAATCCATAGCAATTTCATGGTAAAAGCTTCTAGAACTCATATTTTGCAGCTTATTTAATTTAATCCCTAAAGTTAAATTGGACATTTTTCACACAAAATTTCTTCATGAAATTTTCACAAAAGCATGAAATCATATCATATATGTAACGCCCCGTACCCGAGACTGTTGCCGGAGTCGAACTCGAGGTGTTACCAGACTTAATTCATTACTTAAACAGCTCAAACAATTTAATTTTAAAATTTCCAGTCAAGCTAGCAATCTGCGTCATAGTCGCTTAAAAATTCATATCTCGAGTTTCGAGACTCAAAATCCAATTCCGTAAATTTTCCATGAAACTAGACTCATATATATATTTAATAAATTTTTTCTAGAATTTTTTTGCTCGGCCAATTAGTACAGTTTATTAGTTAAAGTCTCCCCTGTTTTAGGGTTTGACTGCTCTCACCTCTGTGTATTTCAATCAGATATCTCTCTGTAAAGAATTTCAATGACTATGAAGTTTGTTTCTCTTAAAACTAGACTCAATAATAAATCTTTACATATAAAGTATGACTTCTAATTATTTTTATACAATTTATGGTGAATTTTCAAAGTCAGAACAGGGGATCCAGAAATCACTCTGGCCCTGTTTCACAAAAATTAAAATGTCTCATAAATTATAATTCATATACCTATTTTGTTCAATTCATATGAAAATAGACTCATTAAGCTTCAATTTCATAACTTACTCATCATTTAATTACATTTCTACTATTTTTAGTGATTTTTCAAATTTACATCACTGTTGTTGTTAGATTCTATTTTATGGCAAATTTCACTTTCCTAAGGATTTTCATGGACTAAATATCATTTTAAACATACATAACATCAAATATGACTTAGATTGGCCATTCCAATGACTAATCATACCCTTTTCTTGCCAAACCATAGCCATATCATAAGATCAATTACACAAAGTGAGTATTTTGCCATACATGCCACATTCAAAATATACAAGCCATTTTACCGATTTAAGCCTTCGGATAGTGTGAACGAGTCTTCGACCTATCCCGATTCTCAAGCTGGCTTGTCAAAACTACAATGAAGGAAAAGGAAGGAGTAAGCATAAATGCTTAGTAAGTTCACATGCAAATAGTAAGTAACATAATCATGCAATTCCACATAAAAACATCATTTGCATAAACAACACCAAGACATTCATGTTACATTTGCATTTAATATCATGCTTCGATTTCATCATACCTGTCAAATTTTCTCATTTACCACACTTACCAACATGTCACCTTCGTTTTAGGCATTCTCCTTATTCTCTTAAGATTCACCCATTGAACACATCGGAATATAATTCGAATACACGGAAAGTTTGTACATAAGTGCCACATATGTAGCCAAGCTACCATGTAACCCGCCCATAAGCGAACTCGGACTCAACTCAATGAGCTCGGGCGTTCGCATCCATAAGTGAACTCGGACTCAACTCAACGAGCTCGGATGCCTAGTTACATCTCACAAACTCAGACTCAACTCAACGAGTTCAGACATTTGCATCCATAAGTGAACTCGGACTCAACTCAACGAGTTCGGATGCCCAACCATCCTAGTGACATGTCACTTGAATTCTAATCTATTGCCAAGGTTCAAACGGGCTTTTTCCTCGATTACACATCTTTGCCGTCTTCCACGGAACATCGAAACCGATACTCGGTAGCAAATCATAATTTACATATTATTCAATAATAACCATAAAGCATAATATTTCATGATATTAATCATCATATCACATAAATAACATTAAATTACTTAAAATGACAATTATGTTACTACATTTACACATGAACTTACCTCGGTATAAAGTTATTAGCAATCGAGCCTATTCTTTGTAAACTTTGTTTTTCCCTCGATCGCGACTTGAATCTCGTTTCTCTTGATCTATAATGCCAAATTATTCTTATTTGATGCATACATTCATCAAAACAGCCCCAAATACGAACTTTGGCAAAATTACCATTTTGCCCCTAAACTTTTGCAAAATTACACTTTTACCCCTAGGTTCGGGAATTAAACTTCATCCTAGTTTCTTATGTTTTATGATATGCTGATCATTTTTCCCTTCTATGGCAACATCAAATTCTCATTCTAACATGTACTTATAACTATTAGGTATTTTTACCGATTAAGCCATTTTTCTCGTTTTCACTTAAAACCGAGTAGCACAAGTTGTCTAGCATAATTTAAAACCTCATATTCTATCATAAAACACCAAAATACACAAATTTCACCTATGGGTATTTTTCCAAATATGAACCCTAGGTTAAATTATTGCTAGCATAAGCTAAATCGAGCTATCGAGATTCCAAAAACGTAAAGAACATTAAAAACGGGGCTTGGAATCACTTACTATGGAGTTTGGAAGCTTGAAACAAACCCTAGCTATGGAGAACCCTTTAATTTTCGTCCTAATGAAGAAGATGGACATATTTTGCCATCTTTTTCCTTTTTTTACTCTTTTAATTACCAAATGACCAAAATACCCTTAATACCTTTCTTTGAAAATTTTCATGTACAAGCCCATTTTTGTCCAAAATTTTAGAAATTGGTCAAATTGATATTTAGGACCTCCTCATTAATATTCCAAAGTAATTTCATACTAAAAACTTCTAGAATGCAAGTTTTGCAACTTATTCGATTTAGTTCCTAATTTCAACTTAAGCACTTTATGCACGGAATTTCGTCACGAAATTTTCACACAATCATGCAATCATATCATAAACATCAAAATAATTATAAAATAATTATTTCTATCTCGGATTTCTGGTCACGAAACCACTATTCTGATTAGGCCCTAATTCGGGATATTACAACTCTCCCCCCTTTAAGGATTTTCGTCCTTGAAAATCCTACCGGTAAACAGATGTGGGTATTGATTTCTCATATTTTCTTCGGATTCCCATGTAGCTTCTTCTACTCCATGTTTTTGCCACAACACCTTCACAAGTGTAATATTTTTATTCCTTAGTTGTTTGACCTCTCGAGCTAAAATCTTAATCGGTTCTTCTTCATAGGTCATGTCTGGTTGTAGTTCAATTTCTGTCGGTGAAACCACATGTGAAGTATCCGAACGATACCGACGTAACATAGATACGTGGAACACATCATGAATCTTCTCTAATTTAGGTGGTAATGCTAGCCGATATGCTACCGGTCCAACTTTTTCAATTATTTCTACAGCCCAATAAAACGCGGACTTAACTTGCCTTTCCGTCCAAATCTAAGGACTTTCTTCCATGGAGACACTTTCAAAAATACCTTATCACCATCTTGAAACTCGATTTCTTTTCGTTTCAAATCCGGATAAGATTTCTGTCTATCCGAAGCAGCTTTCAAACAATCTCGAATCACTTTCACCTTTTCTTTGGTTTCTTTTACTAGATCAACTCCATAAATCTGATTTTCCTTGAGTTCAGTCCAATACAATGGAGTCCGACATTTACGACCATACAATGCTTCATAAGGTGCCATCTTCAAACTCGTCTAATAACTATTATTATAAGCAAATTCTACCAACGGTAAGTATCTTTCCCAACTACCTTGAAATTCCAATACACAACATTTGAGCATGTCTTCAAGAATCTGAATTACTCTCTCTGATTGTCCATCAGTTTGTGGATGAAAGCGCAAGCTAAAAATTTAACTTTGTACCTAATGCCTCTTGCAACTTTTGCCAAAACTGTGAAGTAAATCTCGGATCTCTATCCGAAATGATTGACAAAGGTATTCCATGAAGTCTAACAATCTCACGGATATACAATTCAGCCAACTTATTAAGAGAATAATCCGTACGTACCGAAATAAAATGAGCTGATTTAGTCAATCTGTCAACTATTACCCAGATGGCATTTTTCTTCCCCAGAGTTAACGGCAACCCGATATAAAATCCATAGTAATCCGATCCCATTTCCATTCAGGAACCATGATAGGCTGGAGTAATCCCGAAGGTACTTGGTGTTCAGCTTTCACTTGTTGACAAACTAAGCACTTTGATAAAAACTCGGAGATATCTCTTTTCATTCCGTTCCACCAATACATTTTCTTCAAATCATTATACATTTTCGTACTACCCGGGTGAACCGCCAAACAACCATTATGTGCTTCATGCAAAATCTTTTGAATCAACTCATCATTTTTGCGGTACACAAATCCAATTTTTAAACATCAAGTAACCATCAGAATCGATTTTGAAATCTGACCCCGTATCAGCTTCACACTGTTTTCTCTTGGCTTGCAAATCTTCATCGCTATTTTGAGCTTCACAAAGCTCTTCTAAAAACATCGATCTTGCTCTTAACTCTTCTAAAAGCGAACCATCATTTGATATCTTTAACCGAGTATTCATAGCTCTCAAAGCAAATAGCAACTTTCTGCTCAAAGCATCGGCAACCACATTCGCTTTTCCCGGATGGTAGTCAATAACAAGCTCGTAATCTTTCAATAACTCTAACCATCTTCGCTGTCTCAAATTCAAGTCTTTTTGTGACATCAAGTACTTAAGACTTTTGTGGTCGGTATATACTAGGCATTTTTCACCATACAGATAATTTTGTTAAATCTTCAAAGCAAATATTATAGTAGCCAATTCCAAATCATGAGTCGGATAATTTCTTTCGTGAGATTTTAACTGCCTCGAAGCATAAGCCACCACTTTTCCTTCTTGCATAAGTACACATCCTAAGCCATTTCGAGAAACATCACTATACACCACAAATTCTTTACCTGATTCGGGTTGTACCAACACTGGTGCTTTAGTTAATAACCTTTTCAATTCTTCAAAACTCTATTGACATTCTTTTGTCCATTCAAATTTAACATCCTTTCGGAGTAGTCTAGTCATAGGAGCAGCAATTATAGAAAATCCATTTACAAACCACCGATAATACCCAGCTAGCCCTAAGAAACTTCTAACCTCAGTTACATTTTTCGGTAGTTTTCAATCAACAATGACCGAAATTTTACTAGGATCAACCCGTATACCATCACTTGAAACAATATGACCCAAAAATCCAACTTCCTGAAGCCAAAATTCACTTTTACTAAACTTGGCATATAACTGCTTATCTCTCAAAGTTTGCAAAACTATCCTCAAATGCTCAGCATGCTCTGTCTCATCTTTTGAATAAATTAAGATATCATCAATAAACACCACAACAAATTTGTCCAAGTATGGCCGAAATATACGATTCATCAAATCCATAAACACAGCAGGAGCATTTGTTAATTCGAATGGCATGACCAAAAATTCATAATGACCATACCTTGTTCTAAAAGCAGTTTTAGGCACATCCGACTCTTTTACCCGCAGTTGGTAATACCCAGATCTCAAGTCAATCTTTGAAAACCATGTCGCTCCTTTTAGCTGATCAAACAAATCATCAATTCTTGGCAACGGATACTTGTTCTTGATTGTTACCTTGTTTAACTACCGATAATCAACACACAACCTCATAGAACCATCCTTCTTTTTCACAAATAACATAGGAGCACCCCAAGGTGAAAAACTCGGTCTCACAAAACCTTTGTCAGTCAACTCTTGCAACTGTGACTTCAATTCTTTCAACTCTGTTGGTGCCATTCTATACGGAGCAATTGAGATCGGAGCTATTCCCGGTATCAAATCAATACCAAATTCTACTTCCCTGACTGGAGGCAAACCCGATAATTCTTCTGGAAATACGTCTGTAAATTCACACACAACCGGCACTGATTCAACTTTCTTTTCAACTTCTTTTGTATTAATTACATACGCCAAATAAGCTTCATAACCCTTTCTCAAATATCTTTGAGCCGACATTGAAGAAATCACACTAGGCAATGCCTCTGATTTATCTGATTCAACCCACAGAGTTTCACCATTTTCACACTTTAATTCTATAACCTTTTCTTTGCAATTTATTATAGCATCATGCAATGTCAACCAATCCATACCCAAAATAACATCAAACTCATCAAACGACAACAACATCAAGTCGGCCGGAAAGTAATGACCCCGAATCATTAAAGGACATTTCTTGCATACTTTATCAACTATCACACATTTGCCTAACGGATTCGACACTCTAATCATAAATTCTGTGTTCTCAACAGGTATATTCATACTAGAGACCAAGTTCATGCACACATATGAATGAGTAGAACCGGGATCAATCAAAGCAATAACATTAACATCATAAAGAGAAAATATATCAGTAATCACATCGGGTGATGAAGCATCTTCACGTGCCTTTATGGTAAAAGTTCTAGCTGGAGCCCTTGCTTCAACTCAAGAAACTCTTTACGCTTTTGATCAACAAATCTTTCACTGATGTATTTCTTCTAAAATTCTTCTTGAAAGAATTCCCAAGTCACCTTCTCTTTCGGTACCACTGAAATCAATGTCTTCCACCAATGATAGGCTGAATCCCTCAACAATGATATAGCACATTTCAAGCATTCCTCAGGTGTACAAGACAATTCATCAAATACCCGAATAGAATTCTCAAGCCAAAACTCTGCTTTCTCGGCATCATCATCAACATTTTCCCTGAATTCTTCGGCCCCTTGCTTGCGGATTCTGTCAACTGAAGTTCTATGAAATTTCATCAAATCCACACCTTGAGGCATCGGGGGTACAGGTTGAGGAATCGGGGGAGGTTGTACATTCGGGTTCATACGAACAAACTCTGTATACCAAGCATTCATCATTTGGAGAAAGTCTTCTCGAGCCCCTTCTCCTCCTCCTTGACCAATAGTAGAAGGTGGATTTTCAGTCGGCACCGCCCCTTCAGCCGGAGTTGGTGCAGTAATACTCTCTACGTCATCAGCCATAGCTAGACCGGGATCCATTTACTAAAAGAAATTATTTAAAAGGTCAGAAGTCGTCACACTATCACAATATATATATAGCATGTATAGCAAAACCCGTACATACAACACATTAGTCCGAGAACCGACTAAACCTACTCTGATACCACCAAATGTAACGCCCC
Organism: Gossypium longicalyx; assembly: GCA_025698465.1. Taxonomy (NCBI): domain Eukaryota; kingdom Viridiplantae; phylum Streptophyta; class Magnoliopsida; order Malvales; family Malvaceae; genus Gossypium; species Gossypium longicalyx. Next base: position 56,830,689 of record CM046996.1, read on the forward strand.
GTACCCGAGACCATAATTCGGGATGTTACATTCATGAGTACTAATTTTGCTCACAACAATACCACTACGAGTAATAATGTCACAAACAAAATGGTACCAAACATCAATATGCTTTGTTCTCTCATGAAACATTTGATCTTTTGTAAGGAAGATGACACTTTGACTATTACAAAATACTGTACTGATTTGAAGGTCTTCATAGAGTTTACTAAAGGGTCTCTTTAACCAAATGGCTTCTTTACAAGCCTCAATAACCGCCATGTACTCAAATTATGTGGTAAACAAAGCGATTTTTGTTTACAAAGTGGCTTTCCAAATGATTGCACAACCTCCAATTGTAAAGACATAACCTGTGAGAGATATTCTTCCATTAAGGTCTCCAGCAAAATTAGTATCAACATACCCAATGACTCTATCTCTAGTTCTTCCAAACTGTAAGAAAATATTAATAGTACCTCATAAGTATCTTAAAATCCACTAAACTATTTTCCAGTGTTCTTTACCGGGATTCACCATGTATCTACTAACTGCACTGACTGCATATGATAAATCTGGACATGAACAAACTATAGCATACATAAGAGATCCCATCACACTAGAATATGGAACATGTGACATGTACTCAATCTCATCATCTGATTGTGGAGACAAAGCTGATGAAAGTCTGAAATTGGCTACTAAAGAAGTACAACAGGCTTGGCACTCTGCATATTAAACCTGCAAAGAACTTTCTCAATGTACCCCTTCTAACCTAGGTACGATTTATTTGTTTTTCTATATTTGAGAATATCTGTACCAAGTATTCTCTTTACTGGTCCCAAATCCTTCATCTCAAATTCTTCACTAAGTTGGGTTTTGACCTTTCTTATCTCTCCTTTATCTTTCACTATTATCAACATGTCATCAACATAAAGGAGTATATACACAAAAGAACCATCACTATTTTTCTTAAAGTAAACACAACTGTCAAAGCGACTTTTTTTGAAATCATGAGAAGTTATAAAGGAATCCAACATTTTGTACCATTATCTTGGTGATTGTTTCAAACCATAAAGGGACTTTTTCAGTAAGCAAACATAGTCATCTTTTTTTTAGACTATAAAACCCTCTGGTTGTTGCATGTAAATATCCTTCTCAAGTTCTCCATACAAAAATGAAATTTTTACATCTAACAGCTCAAGCTCCAAATCATGCATGGCCACAATACCAAGCAAAGCTTGAATCAAATTATGCTTCACAATTAGGGAGAACACATCTATGAAGTTCACTCCTGCAATTTGATTGTAACCCTTCGCAACAAGCCTTGCTTTATATATGGGTTCTTCAACCCCTGGAGTCCCTTCTTTCTTTTTAAACACCCATTTACAATGAATAACCTTTTTTCCTTTAGAAAGTTTCACAAGAGCCCATGTTCTATTTTTGTGGAGTGATTCCATCTCTTCTTGCATAGCAAACATCCAATTTTCTGAGTTTTCACAACTAACTACCTCAAAATAATTAGATGTCTCTTAGTTTGCATCTATATCTTCAGCCACATTTAAAGCGTAAACAACTAGATTAGCCTTGGCATACTTCTTTAGAGGTTTAATCTCTTTTCTAGTTCTATTTTTGGAAATAGAGTATTGTGGTGAAGAAGCAACTATATTCTGAATTTCTATACTGGCTTAAGGAGTCAACTATGTTGTAGATTCTAGATTAATCTGATGCTCTACCTGCTTTTGTTGTTCTTTATTGGAAGAGTCTTGAAGAGATAAGTTAGGTAGCATAACAGTTTCATCAAAAACATCTTTGTTAATCATAACTTTTCTATTTTCAGGACACCATAACTTATATCATTTTACACGAACTTTATAACAAAGAAAAACACATTTAATGGATCTCGATTCCAATTTTGGATTATCAACATGAGCATACGCAGGACACCCAAAGATCATTAAATTAGAATAATCAACAGGATTACTACTATACCTCTTGTAGAGGCTTTTTCTCAATGGCAACGGATAGAGATCAGTTGATCAAAAAGCATGTAGTAGAGGCTGCTTTAGCCCAAAACAAATTTGGTAAGTTGGCATTCAGCAACATACATCGAACCTTCTCCATGATCATTCTATTTATTCATTCTACAATGCTGCTTTGCTGTGGAGTATGACAAACTGTCAAGTGTCTCACGATCCCTTTTGACTTGCACAGTTCATTAAATTTATCAGAATAGAACTCTAAGCCACTGTTTGTATGGAGGTGTTCTATTTATTTTCTTGTTTGTTTTTTCAATCATAGTTTTCCAAGACTTAAATGTAGAAAACACATCGTTTTTCTGCTTCAAGAAAAATGCCCAAACTTTTCTTAAAAAATCATCAATAAGTGTTAGCATATAATTCGCTCCACCTCTCGAAGGCACTCTAGATGGCCCCCACAAATCAAAATGAATATACTCTAACATTATCTTCGTGTTATGGATTCCTCTAGTGAATCGTACTCTCTTTTGCTTCCCAAAAATGTAGTGCTCACAAAACTTAAGTTTGCAAATTCCTGACCCATTAAGAAGTCTTCTTTTGCTCAATTCTACCATGCCATTCTCACTTATATGCCCTAGGCACATATGCCAAATTCTAGTAACATCATCATCTGATAAGGAAGAGGAAACGGTAGTTACATCACTAGAAATCGTAGAACCCTGCAAAACATATAACTTGACAGTTTTTCTTTGCCCTTTCATCACGATGATGGAACCTTTGGAAATATTCAGTACCCAACTTTTAGTTGTGTATTTGTACCCTTTTGAATCAAAATTACTCAACGAAATCAAATTTCTCTTCAATTCTGGAACATGTCGCATGTCACTAAGTGTTCTGACAACTTCGTCAAACATCTTAACTTTAATCGTTCCAACACCTGCTATTTTACACGAAACATTATTTTCCATCAAAACAACACCTTCAGACACTATTTCATAAGTTGTAAATCAATCCCAATTGGGACTCATGTGGAAGGTTTCAACCTGAACCGATGATTCACTCCTCTCTCACTTTAGAATTGTTGACAGAAACAACTAGAAGTTCACTATCGCTATAGTCTTCTACAATATCAGCTTCACTAGATTTTTCTAGTTGTTTGCTCTAGTGGTTCATAACCTCACTTTTGATCTTGTTCTGCTGCTTAAAACACTCAGGTTTAATGTGCCCCTTCTTCTTACAAAATTTACAAATTTTACCTTTATTTGAAGACTTCGATCTTCCCTTAGATTCACCGTGAAGATTCCGTTCCTGTGTTCTTCCATGATTATCATCAATATTTTGATCTTGTTTCCCACGAAAAATGTGACCCTCTCCCTAATTGGGTTTAACTAGAAGATGTTTCATCTTATCATACGAGGTCAAAGAATCATAAACCTCATCAACTGTGAGACACTCATAGCTATACAGAATTGTGTCTCTAAAGGTTGAATAAGATGAGGGCAATGAACAAAGCAGAATCAACCCTAGATCTTTCTTATCATACTGAACCTTCATGGCCTCCAAGTCTGAGAGAATTTATTTAAACATTGTTAAGTGTTCGTGCACAAATGCACCTTCCTCTAAACCATGAGCATAGAAATGCTGCTTCATATGCAGCTTGTTGGTTAGAGTTTTCGACATATATATTTGTTTCATCCTCTTCCATAATTTAGTGGCGGTCTTAACTTTATCACATCCTGTAAAATTTCGTTAGACAAATGTAGATGTAACTGTGTTAACATCTTTCGATCTTTACACCTCTTCTCTTCCCCCGTTAATGTCGATGGCATCCTATCTATCCCTAGCAGGGCATCCTTCAACGCGAATCTAGTGTTGCGATCCAACAACGGAATTTCATACTTCAAAGACACCATTACCATGATTGATATAAACAACCCAGAAGGCTTTGATACCAATTTGTGAAAAATAGAACGTCGATAATGACAATGTATTGCAAAGAAAAAGAAAGAAAAAATAAAGAACACATGGATTTTTACGTTGAAACCCTTTCGAGAAAAAACCACTGGAAAAAGAGAAGATAATTCACTATGTCGATTTTGAAAGATTACAAGAGGAGTAGGCTATGTCTATTTATAGACTTGTAAAACCATATTCTAATAGAATGAGTGTAGTAAGGTTGAAACACCTTATTCTAATCAATATCAAATAAGTGAAGTGTAATAAGGTTGAAAAACCTTATTCTAAAATAAAATAAAAGAAGTATAGTTCTATATGGATTTTACTTTTATTTTATTTTACCACTGTATTTTATTTTAACAAGCATACGGGTCACTCAATTCTAACAATTAATATTTTTCAAATCATTAATTAATTTAAACAAAAACCAAAATTAAAAAATATTATAATATTAATATACAAAAAAAAAACAACTCGTACATCTCACGAAAATCTAAATTAGTATATATATACTAATTTTAATAAGGCTTTGAGCAAATAAGAAAAAGTAGGTTTAGGTGGATTAATTATAATTTTGACAAATAACAACTTTCATTATTTAATATTTCATCAATTATAATTTTAAAGTATTATTTAGGACCTATAATTAGTTTCTATGATATTATAAATTCTTAATGCCATAAATAATTTTTTTTAATGATTCCATTTTTTTGTATTATGGATTATATTTTTAATTAGTATTTATTTTATGTTTTAATACATTTTTTAAATAATCCATAATGAGATTATTTTTTAATATTACAGATTAAATGGAAGTCTGTGGTGGCGATAAAATTTTGTTACCAGATTTTTTCAAGTCATTTGTGATTTTGGAGAAAAACCTTAAAAATTAGGATTGTCACACCCAAGTTTCCTTTAAACCTGAATATTAGGAACATTTACGGGTTAAATTGAAAGAGACCGTAATTTGATGATCTCTACTGAAAGATTAGAAAAAGATAGTAACTGAATTTAGACAGGGTTGAGAACCAAGTCTAGTTCGATTGGATTAAAACCAACCAGTCCATTAGTGGGAGACAAAATGATTGTCAATGGATGTAACAACCTGATTTTGGGTCTAGTTGAAGCAGTGGTTTGGGGGCCACAAATTTGAGGAGGAAATATTTAATATTCTTACCTTTTTATAATCTACAGTTTTATAGAATGATTTTGTGAAAATTTCGCACTCAATCTAGTCAAAAGGACTAAATCGTAAAAAGTGCAAAACTGGAGTTCTAGAAGCTAAAGGTGTTTAATTGCTATGAAATTTTAAATTGGGGGTCGTTAAAAGGTAATTAGACCATTGGATAATTTTTTGGACAAAAAATGGACATGAAATAGATGAAATAAAATATTTTTAAGTTAGGGGCATTTTGGTCATTTCGTTATTAAATGATTTAATAAACAAAATAAAAACCCAAAAATTTGTTCATCTTCCTCCTTTGAAAAAATTTCAAGGGTCACCATAGCTAGGGTTTCTTCAAATTTTGAGCTCAATAGTAAGTGCATCCTATCCCCGTTTTTAATGTAATTTACATTTTTAAAACCCTCATAACGCAATTTACCTATTTCTAGCCATATTTTGAAGTAGGGTTCATGTTTGAATTTTGAACCATGTAAGACATGCACGTTTTGATGTTTAATAGAAGAATATGAATGTTTGATGTGTGTTTAACAACTTTTACTAAGTGATTTCTAATGAAAATGGCTAAAAATGACTTATTTGTAAAGTTTGTAAAATGAATAGAAAGATGTACGATTTGATGAGAAATATGGGTTGATATGAGCATGGTATAGGTTCAGCTAGGCTTGGGTAACAAAGAAAATGAACACATTTCATTTTACGAGCCTAAGGACTAAGTTATAAATATGTGAAAAGTTAGGGGTGACAGGGTAATTTTGCCAAAGTATGAGTTATGGACTGAATTGGATAATGTGTGTATTAAATAAGTTAAACTTGGTATTATAGAGCAAGAAAAATGAGGAACAAACCTTGATTAGGGGAAAAATAATGTGTACGACGATTAGATCCATTTTTGCTATTTTTGTACCGAGGTAAGTTCATGTGTAAATAATGCAATGTTGTATCATGTTTTAATGCTTTATTAATGTATGAATTTTTATGTTTAATTATTATAATGAGCGTATGAACGACATTATGGTCAATGAGAACGACATTGTGAACAAGTTCGACGAAGATATGATATCGAGAAAATCTCGTTTGAACATTAGGAATAGATTAGGATATGAGTGACATGTCACTAGGAACTATATGATTTGAGTTCATGAGATATGCGATATGTGTTTATGTGAATTCGGGTGCTTGTCTTGTACGTTCTACCGGTGGCTAGGTAGTCCGGCATGTGTTACGGGTACCTGTGAGCTTGTGTGAGCAGTCCGTGTAGTTACATCCTGATTGTCAGCTTGTGTGAGCAGGCCTGTGATTAGCTTGAGAGCAAGCAATATGTGATATGTGATATGAGGTAGCATGTGGCTACATATGAGGCACTATGTGCAAGCTCTCCGTGTATCTGATAGTATTTCGAGTGTTCAACGGGTAAACAAAAGTGTAAACCAAATGGGTAAATCAGTGGGTTATTCGACAAGTAGGTCAATGATGAGGAAAATATAAGAATGTGCTATGTTTTGGTACAAGTATGTACGTAAAACTCAGTAATGAACTCAGTATGTAATGAACATGTGGTAAGAATGCATATGAGAAGGTTATGCTTATGAGACTTTGATGTGAACTATGAAATTTTACGTTATGCTATTTGTTGATCAATGTTACTTATTATTTGCATGTGAACTTACTAAGCTCTATAGCTTGCCCCCTCTTTTTTCCATTTCTTATAGTTTCACCAAGCTAGTTCAGGGATCGGAAGTTTGTTGGAGACTCGATCACACTATCAAATTAATTATTTTGGGTATACTTGGTTTCAATATTTTGAGTATGGCATGTATAAGAGACTTGGTCATTTTGTTATGTGTCATATTGATTAGCCAAATGTGTTGGCTTACTATGGTTAAATGATTATTTTGTATATGGCCATAAGATGTGGCTTATATTGGTTATTGGGTTGTAAACCTAATTATTCATGCATGCAGGTGTCAATGTGATAGTAATGTGTTTTGTGGTTGCTTAATGGCATGAGATGACCATGGTATAAATATGTGAAATGGAGTAGGTTGTTAATATTGATTAAATATGAAATTGGTGTGGAATGTCTTAAAGAAGCATGTTAATTTTAATATGTGATATGTGACATTATGGACATGAATTAGCCATGATTATGAATGCTTGAGTAACCAAATGTGCCATGTTGCATGCCATGGAAAATGTCTAAGTATGTGAGTGATGAAGGGTAGCAAATGGCTTGGAAAATAGCCTCAAAATTGCCCAGTAGTAAACACACGGGTTGAGACACGGGCGTGCCGTGTGAGGGACATGGCTTTGAGACATAGGTGTGTGCTCTAGCCATGTGAAGTCTACACCATTTTATGAAAAAATATGAAATTTTAATCGACCACACGGTCTAGCCACACGAGCGTGTGACACAGTCGTGTGACTACATTTTTATTCTGACATCATAAACAGAGAGTTACACAGCCTGAGGACACGGGCGTATCGAGGGCACACGGGCGTGTAGAGCCCTTAAGCATGAAAATTTTCTAAGTTTACTTAAAATTTTCTAAAGTTCTCGATTTAGTCCTGGACCACTTTCGATGCATGTTTTAGGCCTCGTAGACCCATAATAGGGACGATTTGCATGTGTATGAACAATTTTAAATTGGATGAATTTTATGGCCTGGTTTGTATAAATGTTTATGTTTAAGTCCGGTAATGCCTCGTATCCTACCCTAGCGTCAGACACAGATAAGAGGTGTTACAATGGATACTTTTTACATGGCCGAAAACCGTGTAGGACAGGTTATAAATAGCTAAGAAATGACTTCTGGAGAGACTTTTTCTCCAATCTATTCCATTTTCTTTTTCATCTCATTCCTTGGTTGCTCCAAAGAAGAGATAGTTATAGAAGCTCTGCATGGGGCAATGATCATGAGGTTCAAGTAGGAAAAATTGAAAATCTATTAAGCTGGTAAGGTCTTAAATCATTCAGTATACATAAGATTGAGGAACCAAAGTTAAGGGTTTCCAGAACCATTTTAGGAGTTTTGCATGTTTTTGGGAAACAATTGTTTAGGTTAAAAATATTGAGTTTAACCTATGATTTGATTGACATGCTTAGCTACTAGGAGAATAGATGCTCTAACCTTCAGAGAAGCTAAGCTAAGGAGGCATCGGGTGAGTTTCTATCCTCTATCCTTAGAATGTTAAGTAAGTTATGAGTATCTGCCAGCATAATATGAATTTCATGTAATGTTTGTTCATTTATGGTGGAATATAAAAGGGGATTATTAAAGGGTCTAGAAAAAGTTAAGATTGGGGAACAATGGGTGATTCTGTTAGATACTGTCATATGTTGTTGTTGTTTGCACCCGTGATGTGCAAAGCTCTGGGCCTTGTGGAGGGGACACTAAAGTGTTCGAGCATCAAGGTTAGGAATGGTGAATGGAGGAATGGATGGAGTGCAATGAGAAAAGTGAATAAGAAAAATCATGGCTCGACTATGGGTTCGATTGGAGGCTATATGCATAAAATGAGTAAAATCGTAGGTGAAAAATGTTTTAGCATCATGTGTGGTTCGATGATAAACATGAGTAAGACCATAGCTGAAAGACGTTATGACATCATATGAAAGCTCTCCAGAATGGTAAATAGGATTAAGACCATAGCTGAATGATACTATGACATCATGTGAAAGTCCATCGAGACAATAAACACGGGGTAGTTCACTGGGACAATAAGAACGGGGTTATATTATGTAAGACCATAGCTGAAAGACGTTATAGAATCATATGAAAGTATGTCGGGACAATAAATACGTGGTAGTCCACTGTGATAGTAAAAATGGTGTTATATTGTGTAAGACTACAATTGAAAGAAGCTACGACATCATATGAAAGTATAACGGGACAAGAAACATAGGATAGTCTACCGAGACAATAAACACAAGGTGAAAAGGAGCAAGAACCTAGATAGGAAAGGACAACCAACAGGGTCCATTGGGACATTGACCATGGAGTGGAACACTACGATGATAATTAAGGAAATTCATGCATAAGAAAAAAATACAAGTATTGACAAACGAGCTTAAGGAATTCGCCGAACAAGGTAAGGGTAGTAGAAAAAGGGAATAGTCCGCCTGAACAATAACTATAAAAGCAACTAGGGCAATAAAGTAGTAACCTAGTAAGAATCAATTATGGGAAATGATAAGCCAATGGTGCACAGTGTACAGTCGTATGAAATATAGTTTAACTAAGGATTACAGATAAGTATCTGCCATCAAGAATCTTAAGAGGTGTTCAAAAAACCCTACATGCTAATGGGTGATTGGAAGTATGTTGGTTAATCCATAAAGAAACGAAGGGTTAATTAGAACCCATTAACTAAAGAAGGATGTATCAGGTGACAGATATGTCTATCAAGACTATTCCTCTTCAAAGGGGAAACCATTGGGGAAGTATCAATCAAAAGTCTAGTTCCGTAGGGAACCACCATAAGGGAGAAATCACAAATACAATTAATCACTCTGAGGAAAGTCTGTGGGGTACTGAAGGCCAAAACGGCCCACAACAGACAGACATGTCACACTTCCAAGCATGGTATTTTGAACAAGGTGGATTACAATGAAGTAATCCGACCGCTATTCATCCTAAGCACACTTCCAAGCATGGTATTTTGAAAAAGGTGGATTACAAGGAAGTAATTCGACCACTATTCATCCCAACCAGAACTTAATTCGCTAAAGTGATGAGGTATTTACTAGCTATCCCAAAGGATGGATGATAGTAAGTCCTTCAGGACTAGGGTAAGAAAAGGAGTTTGCCATAGACTAAATAGCTTTGGAATAATCGCCAAAGGGAAGGTACCTAAATGCCATCAAAAGGGTAGGACCACCTTAAAAGAGAATGAGAAAGACAGAATACAAGTGAAGGAAGGATATAATCCATAGAAATGGTGAGACAATCAAGTAACCACCAAGATTGATCGGAAGTTGTTAGGAATCAAGATGAAACAAAGTTACAAGAAGCTAGTCATAAAAAGAAAAGTGGGAATCTAGTAGAGTTAGTCAAATGGACGTAAGACGTTCAAGTAGTGATCACCCAACAATCACTCCGCTATCAAAGATGGGAGGCGATAAATAGGGATTAATGCATTTAATTCCCTTCAAATTGAAACCCCTACAAATGGGCACTATTCTTGAGTATGGTAGTAAAGAAGCTCACTAAGTTCACTGGAACTTACATAATCTTGCTTATGTATGTAGGAATCATTGGATGAAAAAAGGATCTTAAAGAGGATCTAGCCAAATCGAGATAAATTAAGGAGAAATCATTAGTTTGATGTCATGCACATAGGAAGAGGATACCATTAGAGGCTTTGCCTAGAGGTTGAATATAATGTAATCAAATAATTCCCTTAGAGTTTGAAAGTTAGATATAGTAAGTTATAATTTCATTCAAGGCTCCAATTGTAAGAATATTTAGTGATGATTAATGAATGTTGTTCTTAAAATAGTTAAGTTGGAAATTTGTGGTCAGGACCAGTTCAGTTCAATTGTAGCACTCCGTACTCAGATTTAGCGATTAGGTCAGGTATGAGTGTTAAAAGTATATTTGACATTCACCTAGAAGACCCAAAGTATGCTTTTGGGCAATAATTGTAATTATAATTTTTATTTATTTTCTAGGATGGAATCATGGAAACTTTGGCTGGTCAAGGTTATTTAATTTTATGCTTTTCTATGATAGCATGATGATATATAAATTAACTGCAAAGTATGTTCATGTATATGTATTATAAGCAAGCTATATAGTTTAGGAAAATAATGCCGCATGTACTTCTCATGACATTTTTAATCATTCATGATTGAAGTCAGACATAAAAATCCTTACATGTTTTAAAAAAATTGAGTTGTAGAAAGTCCTTAAACAAGACCTAAGGCCTCCATCAATGGTCTCTTGTGATGGTATGACAATTTGTTGGCCCCAAGGTAGGTATTTTCATGTGTATTTTGCTGAGGAGATTTCCAAAAAGAAAGAAAAATTATCTTGTAATCATATGATAGTTGGCTGGCCACGTTGTAGGTATAATCATGTGATATAACAAGAACTTTTTCTTTTATAAAAGACAACTAATGATACATGTTACTCATTGAGATTGTCCCAAGATGACTCTGAGTTGATGATTATATACTCAAGATCATTCTAGTAAACTTCCCAAGAAGAAATGCTTAGGTTAGAATGATGGCCAAACATGAGGTGATTATTAATTCGTGCGAATACCTAAGGAATTAGGTTCACGTATTAATCAGATGAAAATCCATTTTCTTACTAGTTGGTTAAGATTGCCCCAAGGTAACTTAATTCAATGGGTGTAAGAATTATCGCTTCAATGACTTACAAATGTTTTCAAGGTTTAATGAAAGGCAAATGCATCATCTTAATGTTGGAAAAAATTCGGTTCAAAAACAGTTTTCTTGCACAACAAAAAAAAAATTGAAAACTAACCAAATTTGTGATGTTTATAGCAATAATCCCTAAATTGAATTCACACTTGCGTTTTTGGATAGATGGATCATTGTTGTTCTCAACTTTCAACCAAATGGTCTTCTCTGCTATTCTCATACCACAAACTACTTCGAGTGGTAGCTCGAACAGTTCAAATCAAAATACAGAACTATGAATAGTTTTCTTTTCTTTAGTCTGAAAATGAAAATTATCTTATCAAATAGAAACCAGTAGAATTTGTTATTTCGGGAAATAGATTCAATAGTTGAGAACAAATTCTCTCTATTTTCGGGCAGAGTAACAATATCTTAAAGTTGTATGTCAATAGGACAATGCCATCTATTTATAAGAAGAAGAGGTAGAACTTTTATTGAATTGTAGAATTTTATTTTAACTAGAAAAATGAACTCCTAGTCTAACTAGAAGTATATGAGGTGGCAAACCTAGTTAATATTATTAGGATTTTTTGTCCACCCTTTTTAACATGAGGGGATTTTGGGCCTCTCCCATATTGGGACCATTTACAAGTACTTCCCGGGCTTTTAACCCAATACTATATAACTTGATCCAACCCAATATTTTTTTCAATTTTCCAAGATAAACTTCTTAATATATTTCCAATTAAATAATATTCTCAACCCAATTCTAATTCCATTAAAATCACTACAACTTTACTGTAAAAGAATCTATGAGAAAATATATCTAATATTTCCACGTTCAACGGTTCACTATGACCAAATGATTTAGTTCCATTTTCGAACTTCATTTAACTCAAAAAACATAAATTCATTTTCAGGTCATTTTCATTTTTAAGAAAACTACATTCATTTCCAAATGGTTTCATTTCTCCATTTTCATTATCATTTTGGAGAAAACCATAATCATTCCCAAATGTTTCTCATTTCTCCATTTTTACCATTTCTATTAATTTATGTTCATTTGATTCAACATGCAATTCATTTCTAGTTTCAACGAGCTAGCGGAGGGACCGATTGGACATATGCAATTGAGGCTCAAATGATTTATAATTAAGTTCCAGCTTTTTTTCCTATTAATTATAAGTACATTTAGTCATGAAGTCATTCCACTATAGTATCATGACTGAGCTCTCCCCAATGACATACCATTAGAAAAGTAACACAATCAATATTCGATAAGTGTGTTAACCTCATAGGATATCCTTAATCTCTTTGGGATAAATCCGTTCTCCCAATATAATCATTTTTTTTCTCACGGTAACCATTACATCTACCTTCATGAAAAGTCAGTTACTATCAAATAGTAATCAAGTCATTCATCACAAAGACGAAAAACTCGTAGCCACATTTACTTTTTGTCAACCATGTAATGCCACTGAAAGGATATCATTTACATCTTAGACTATGAATTCCACTATTTTAAATGGCATTACATACTACAAAAGTTGTATATCCAACGCCCTAGCTTTTGGTTCCTTATCTTATTTGAACTCAGGTTTTACTTACATCAAAGTATTCGAATCACACATACATAGTCCATCTGTAACACCCCTTACCCGTGTCCGACGCTGGGATAGGATACGAGGCATTACCGAACTTAAACATAAACATTCATACAAAATCGAGTCATAAAATTTCATCCAATTTAAATCCATTCATACATATACATATTGTCCCTTATACGAGCCTACGAGGCCCAAAACATACATTGGGGGTGGTTTGGGACTAAACCGAGAACTTTCGAAACTTTTACAACATTTAGAAAAAATTTCATACTTTGGAAAGTCACACGCCCGTGTGGGTAGGCCGTGTGATCACACACGCCCGCATGGCTTGGGACACGTCTATACCCTAAGCCCGTATAACTCCCTATTTATGACGTTATGTGCAAAATGAGGTCACACAGCCAAGGCACACGCCCATGTGGGCAGACCGTGTGTCACACAGGGCCTAGACACATACCCATGTGTCTACCCGTGTGGACAAATACTAGTCTATTTTCCTAACCATTTTGCCACCATTCACACAACATCACATGGCACAATTCGTGGCATATAAATACCTTCCAAACAACTACCATCAAGTAATAACATATTATTTTCATACCGTCATCTATCATGCATTATAACATCATGCCTTACCAAATCATTTCATGCTAAATTCACACTCAAAAGGCATTAACATATGAATAAATTCATATCCATTATATATCAAGAAAATAAAAACCACATCACAAAACATTGACATATGCACATGCATAATTATATGGGCTTACAACCAATTAGCCAATATAAGCCAATTTGCATGGCTACAAATTACATCCAACCTTTAACCATCACAAGCCAAAACATTTAGCCAAATCATAATGACACATATACCAAATAACCAAGTCCCTATATATGTCATAAACTCAAAGGGGTTTGCATTCACTTATACCCAACATGACAGCTTGATAGTGTGATAGTATCTCCGGCGATCTTCAACTCGAGCTAGCATACACCCCTATAAGATATGGGATAGGAAGGGGAGTAAGCTACAAAGCTTAATAAGTTGGCATGTAAATAATAAGCAACATTAATCATACAATATCATACACATAACATAATGTAAAATTTATTACAATATCATCAAGTATCATAGAGATTTCGAAACAATTACGGATAATTGTGATATTTACTGTTCATAACAAAACTGTCCACTTGAGTCATAGTTACTAAATTATTTATATCTTCAGCTACAGAATTCTAAATTAAGATCACCTTGATTTTTCCGAAACTAGACTCAAATATGTTTCTACCATAAAATTTTCAGAACTTATGGATTAGCCAATAAGTACAGTTAATTCTTCAAATTCATCCATGTTCTGCTATTTGACAGTTTCAACCTTTCTTCACTAAAAATTAAATATCTCTTAGTACGGGATTCGGATGATGTTCCCTTTTTTTTCTATTAAAAATAGACTCATAAATAATTTAAAATTATAAATTTAAACCCCCAAGTATTTTCATACAATTTTTAATGGTTTTCCAAAGTCAGAACAGGGGAACCCGAAATCCTTCTGACCTTGTCTGACAAAATTTACTATATCTCATAATTTACAATTCAATTGCTTACACAATTTATTCTGTGAAAAACTAGACCTAATAAAATTTAATTTTATATTTTATGCAACCTATAATTAGATTTCTATAATTTTTGGTGATTTTTCAAAGTTATACCACTGCTGCTGTCCAAAACTGTTTTAATGCTAATTTTACTCTTTCATAATCATTTTTAAATAGACATTTATGCCAATCCATTTCTCCTTTCATATTAATTAGGCCACAAGGTAAAGGGATAAACATATCATGTCTCAATTTAATTTGGCCTAAAAGCCTCACACATGATCATCAATCAAATTTACCACATATTTATACATCATAAGTATAGACCTATAATCACAAGGTATTCACAAAATCATTCTCATAGGAATGACTTACTCATTTACATTTTTACCAAATGTCCAATATACATCGAGTTCATTACTCATGAATTTTTTGTACATACATGTACCCTTTGAACATCATCATACCTTTTCACATCTTTGACATAATCATTGAATTACTCGTTCAACCACTTGGAATACTAAAGAATACTTAGGGAAACTCGTACACATAGTAAAATGCTAATGCCATATCCCAGATATGGTCTTACATGGGATCACACATATCGATGTCAATAGCCTAGCTATGGTCTTACACGATGTCTCATATCGATGCCATGTCCTAGACATGGTCTTACACGGAATCACATATCGATGTCAATGCCATATCCCAGATATGGTCTTACATGGGATCTCATATTGATGCCAATGCCATGTCCCAGACGTGGTCTTACATGGGATCTTATATCGATGCCAATGCCATGTCCCAGGCATGGTCTTACATGGGATCTCATATAACTCTAATGTCATAACATTTGTATCCTAACTATTCCTTAGGTTTAACCGAGATTTCGAGGTATCAATTCTTCGTTGAATCGTCATCGAGTCATCATTAATCAAATCCATAGAGATAAATGTACATTCCATGCAATTTTAAAGTATTAAATACATAATAATATAATGTTGAATTATTTACACACAAACTTACCTCAATACCAAAAATGGTGAAAAAGACCTAACCGTCCATTACCCGTTTTTCCCTCATTCTAGGCCCGAATCTTGCTTTTCTTGATTTATAACAACACATTTAGCTCAATTATTAGTCACATTATTCATTGTGACCCAAAAATCATATTATGGAAAATTATGTTTTTGCCCCTAAACTTTATCGTATTTACACTTTTACCCCTAGGCTCGTAAAATGAAATGTGTTTAATTTCTTTACTACCCATGCATAGACGAACCTCTTTTACACTTATAGCAGCCCAAAATTTTCATTAAATCACACTTTTATGACTTATTTTATAACTTTTACAAATTAGTCCTTTTAGGCATTTTTACCGAAAATCACTTAGTAAAAGTCGTTTCTCTAACCATGAACATGTATTTTCTACCATTAAACACAAAAATACACACATATTCATCATGGTTCAAAACCCTAGACTTTAATCATATCTCAAATTAGTGGTAGAAATAGATAGATCTTGTTACGAGGATTTCAAAAACATGAAAATCATTAAAAAGGGGGGCTAGAACGGACTTAAAATCGAGCTTGGAAGCTTGAAAAACCCTAGTCATGGTTTCCCCTTGTGAAATTCGGCCATGGGGTTGAAGATGGACGAAATTTGGCTTTTAATTTTGTTTTTAATTCATTTTAATTACTAAATGACCAAAATGCCCCTGACTTAAAAATATTCTATTTCACCTATTTCATGTCCATTTTTGTCCAAAAAATTATCCAATGGTCTAATTACCATTTAAGGACCTTCAATTTAAATATTCATAACAATTGGGCACCTCTAGCCTATAGAACTCAACTTTTGTACTTTTTACAATTTAGTCCTTTTGACTAAATTGAGTGCCCAAACGTCAAAATTTTCGAACAAATTTTTTACAAAATAATTCCATAAAAATGCAGACCATAAAAATATAATAAAAGTACATTTTTCTATGTCAGATTTGTGGTCCCAAAATCTGGCTGTTACACAGGCATCCAATCAAGATTTAGGTATGTCACACAATGAACATCACAGGTGAATAAATTCATAAACAGATTCAATATCTATTCTCCTTCGGTCTAGTCCAATGAATTGCCAGTCTAGTCAGTTACATCTATGTTTCTATCTTTTGGGATTTATCTACTCTGATGCCCAAGACAAAGCATCTCCTTAATTGGTCTTGACAGATGACTCATTTTTTATAAGACTAGGGACATGTTTAGGTTCATATACTAATATAAATTGTCTTTTTGTATTACAATCTAATCGTGTAATTCCACTTAGTATTAGTTAAACATTAGACAACTAGTTATCAACATTTGCTTCTATTTTGCTTTGTGAGCAAAAACCATATTAGGACAATTATACAAAGTATATTAATGTAATCAATGAATTTGTTTTATTAACTAATCTATTCAAAAAATTTATAAGTTTACAAATAAGTATACTACACTCAAGGCACAGGATCCAACAATTTGGGCTAAAGAAGAGGCTACTGCTCCCGATGTTATTGTTGATACTTTTTTCTGTAACACCCCAAACCCAGCCTAGACATTATGGCCGAATTCAGAAGTGTCACAAGGTAGGGATTTTGAAAATAGAGTTGTGTCGTCAAATCATTCACATTTCATAATTCCCATACATTCACAATTTTATTGAAAACATCATTTAATTAGTTTCTTAGCCAAAATTTACTACAGCGAAGTTTTAAAAAATCGATACATTTTAGAAATCCGATTTGTACATTTAGAAAAACCAACATTTGTGTAAAACCATTGTTTCCACAAAATGTTTAATCAAGCATGCAAATTACCAAGCAGATGAAACCAAAACCAAGTTAAAAAAGAAACCATACAGTCCAAAGAGTCCTAGAAATTACAAACTCTCAAGTAAAACTAGAATTATAAATTGAATCACAAATAACTAAGTTTAAAGAGATCTCGACAAAGTACTCACGGTTGAGTCTTTGCCGCACTGATCTGCCTAAGTCTCTGAGTTACTTGAACAGAACAGAAAAACATATGTGAGTTTTTGTAAACTTAGTATGTAACCCAACAAAATTAAGCATGCAGACATACAAAAATCTCATAAGCAATCAGATATAGATTCAGGATCATGCCCATTTTAGATACAATAAATAGAATCAAATATACAGATCAGATAATTAGAATCCTACCCCCATTCTCTACACACCAACTCCGTCTATCCCATCACACCATGTGGGGTTAAAAACACCCACCCAACCCTACACACCATTTCATGTCATACAGAACACTTCCTCCACGTATACAAATCCCACCCAAAATTATATACAGAAAATGAATACAGAAGTAACAGATTAAACATGCTCAACATGCTTATATACAAATAAATGATATACATTTAACAAAATAATCATACATGCATAGCATTATCATACTCAGAACAGAATATCAAATTATTAGAATATCATAGCATATAATATAGGGTTTGGTTATCCCTTATCGACCCTATGGTAGGCCCACAATTGATTGGAACGACCTCTATGACCCTCGAGAAAATTTTAGAAACATGGGCCCATATGTCCGTGTGGCCCAAATAGCCTGGCCCCAAAATTCACACACCCATGTGGCATGCCTGTGTGGGACAACACACCCAACTTAGCCTAGCCCGTGTGGCCCATACGACCACACTTAAGCCACCACATGGTCGTGTGCTACACACGGCCATGCCCTTGTCGACCACATGGTCATGTCTTACACACGGCCATCCACACGGCCGGCCACACGCCCTTGTGATGTCGATAGTGGACATTTTTGGCTTTCATCAAAACTCAGTTTTTTGTATTTGGGGAACACACCTGATTCGTTTTTGTTGTGAAATCACTCTCGAGACCACCAGTACCTAAAAAAGAATGTTCTAACACCTTTTATTAATCAATTACGAGCCTAACACGATTTACCCAATTACACAAAACTAACTTACTGCTTAAACAAAAATGACCACAACTTCGAATCAAGCCGTTGAAGTACGATTTCCAACCTCACAACCTTCTCCTAATCACAAAATCCACTAATCAACACCACAATCTAATATCGCTAAACCCAAACTAGAAGTTAAAGAGGACGAAAAATTAACTTACCCATCAAATTAAGAACCAGAAGCCACAATAACGATGATTGAATGCAAGATTCACAAACCAAATCAAAGGAAACGAACGAAGGTTTACCAAAAAGAGAAAAATGTTAGAGAAAAGAATGGAAAAGAAAATTGATGTCAAAATTTTAGGGATTTTGGAAGTGAGAAAAAATAAGATAAAAGAAAATAAAAATAAAAAATAAAGTAGAATAAAATAAAAGATTTCAAATTCCCCCTAATTCCACCACTAACCGATAACTACCCACTCATACAGATTTTCGTCTCTATCCAAACTCTCACTGCCAACCGAAGTAAAAATTAATACCCTCACTCACATAGGGGTTCGAACACAGGACCACCAACACCCAACTCCCTTACCACTCGAACCAGCAGGCTCATTTTGATATGAATTTATAGACAATTTAATATAAGCCCACAGAACAAAGATAACGCTTAGATCCAAAAATAACAAAATTTAGTAAAGGTGAGACTTGAACCCAAGACCTCTCACACACACCCAGAACACTTAACCACTAAAGCAGATACACATTTGTGTTAGATAATTATGGAAACAATAATAAATTATTCAGGGCGTTAAAACTCTTGTAACAGCCCGATTTTGGGCCTAGTCAGAATAGTGGTCTCTAGACCACAAATTTGACATAGAATTATTTATTTTATTGATACTTTTATGGCTTATGATGTGATTTCATGATTGTATGAAAATTTCGTTGAGAAATTTTATCTATAAAGTGCCCAATTTGATATTTGGAACTGAATTGCGAAAGTTGCAAAATGTGTGTTCTAGAAGCTATGAGTATGAAATTGTAATGAAGTTTTAATTAGAGGTCCTTATTTAGTAATTAGACTATTAAATTTTAAGTTGGCCAAAAATGGACATGGTTAGGTAAAATTTCAAAGTTTGGCATTAAGGGTATTTTAGTAAGTTGGCAAATAAAGCAAAAATAAACTAAGAAAAAGATGTAATATTCTTCATTTTTCGTGCCATGGCTGAATTTCACAAGGGGAAACCATAGCTAGGGTTTTTCCAACTTTCAAACTTGATTGTAAGTCTATCCTAGCCCCGTTATCAATCGATCTACCTATTTCTAGCTTTATTCTGAAGTAGGGCTCAAGTTTAAAATTTTACCCATGTATGAAATGCTTGTATTTTGATGTCTAAGGACCTATTTGTAAAATATGATAAAATGGGTAGTAGAAATGTGAAATAATGAAAAATGTGGGTTGTTATGAGTTTGTATAAGGTTCGGCTAGGCTTGGGTTTTGAATAAAATGAGTACATTTCATTTTACGAGCCTAGAGACTAAATTATAAAAAAGTGAAACGTTAGGGGAAAAAATGTAATTTTTTCATAATGTATTTTTGGACTAAATTGAGTAACGTGATGCTTAAATAAGTTATATTTGGTATGTTAGATCAAGAAAAAAGTAATTCAGACTTAGATCGGGAAAAGAACGAGATCATGGATTTATCGACTTAATTGCTATTGTTATGGTCGAGGTAAGTTCGTATGATAAATAAGCGTTAAATTGAATGTAATTCAATGATTTATTGGTTAATTAATTGATGAATGACATTATGAAAATGAAAATATGCTTGAGTTGAATTGTATGATTGTAGTGACATGTTTGAGATGATGTGTGTATAATGAAATAATCACATGTTATTAAATGTTAACATAATGTCATGGTCTTGGTTGAACGTTGTATTTCGATGGAATAAAGTAAATTCTTGAAATGAGTATAATGTTGTAAATATATATTATTGAAAGGATTTAGCCTAGACGGGCAATCCAGTTCAAGTTCTTTGGAATATGTGTAACCGAAAGAATTTAGCCTGGACTGGCAATCCTGAATAAGCTCTTATGAGCACATGATAAAGATGGGATTTAGCCTAGACTGATAATCATGTCATATTAAATGTGACTCAAGAGTGTGCTATATGAACATATGCCCAGTGGGCACTCCTGAACATGAATTGACAAATAGATGGTATGCATATTTTGAATATGACACCGAAAGTCCATCGAAATTATAATAGTTCAACGAAAAGTTTTCTTGAATGTAGAAAGGTGAAAAGAAATGAAGGTTTATGATGCGGTGTGTATGAAGTTTTTATGAGATGGTAAAGGTATGTACGCAAACCTTATAAGAGTTAAATTTATGATATAGATGAATACTTGATGAGAAATGTAATGAATGTATTATGAATATAAGACTTACCGAAATTTACATTATTTTGTAATTGTATTGTTGGAAGTGGTAAGTGATTAAAATGGTTGATTTCGTGAAATAAAGAATGTTCAGTAAGTTATGTCGAATGAATTGTGGTCATGAGGCATATTGAAATTTTCGTGTTCATACGCTATATTATGGGAAGCTAAAGGTACAATAAGAGTTGTGATTGAAAGACATTTATAACCATGAGATCTTTGGAATTTACATTATATTGTATTTCCATTATTGACCATGGTAAAGGAATTGTAAGAATTGCTTATTATTTTCATACAAGCTTACTAAGCTATATAGCTTACCCCCTTCCGTTCTTATGTCTTATAGTGTTGCCAAGCTAGCTTGGGGTTGGAGATCGTCGGAGAACGTATTACACTATCAAGCTATCATTTTTGGGTATTGATAAACTTAAGCATTTTCGAGTGTATGACATGTATAGGGAATTAGTCTTTTTATATAAGTGTTATGTGATTGGCCAAATGTGTTGGCTGATATTTGTTTAAAGTTTGTTTTGTATAATGCCAATGGAAATTAGCTATTATTGGTTATAAGTCTAATCATATAGTAGTGCTTTCATGGATGTGGAAACTTGCATGATTTGAGTGATAAGTTTTGTAAAGTTATTCATGATGGAAATTGTCATGTAAATGATGTGTGATTGGTTTATTGTGTACAGCCATGGGAGATGGCTTAATTTGGTTAAGTTAATGGCAAGTATGTATATGTGCCAACGTTTTGTATGATATGTTTTGTGGTTGCTTGTAAAAAATGGAATGTGATATAGGGCATTTGTGTGCATGGTGATTTAATTGTGACTTATTGGTAGGATAATGTCCATAATTCTAATGTGTAAAATGAAAGTATGTTATATGGTTCACTGTATATGAATTGGAATGTTTGGACTTGGTAAAATATGATGTTATGAGCATGTTAATGAAGGTGTTGAAATGATGTGGTCTAGCCATGGTTTAGAATGTTTTGGCTGTCTAAGTATGTTATGAATGATGTTATGTGATGTTGTGCATGTTTGTGCAATAGAGGGTGACAAATGGCTTGGCAAATAGCTTTATTCTTTGTCTACACGGGTAGACACACGAGCATGTGTTTAGGCCATGTGTGACACATGGTCCACCCATGGGCGTGTGTTCAAGCCGTGTGTCCTTTGTACATTAATTTTCAGAAACAGAATGCTCAGAATTAAACACAGGTAGAGACATGGGCGTGTGTCTCGGCTGTGTAAAGTCTACAACTAATTTATGAAAAATGCATGATTTTTATTTTGGCACATGGCCTAGCACACAAGCGTGTGACAAGGTCGTGTGACTTCAATTTGTTCTTGGCTGACAAATAGAGAGTTACATGGGTTCGGGACACGGACGTGTGTGACCACACGACTTGCCTACACGGGAGTGTCCTAAGCCACATAGGCGTGTGACCCCTGTTTTATAGCAAAAATTTTTCTAAGTTTGTAAAATTTTCGAAAGTTCCCGGTTTAGTCCCGAATCACGTTATGATTAAATATGAGTGGTTTTAATTTGGGTCCAAATTTATGACCCGAAAATGTTTGTTTGGTATGATGTAAGTCCGGTAACACCTCGTACCCTATTCTGGCGTCGAATACGAGTAAGGGGTGTTACACTTAAGTGGTATTGAGCTATGGTTTAGTCTATTCTCGGACTAACATAATGTGTGTGAGAGTCTAGCTATACATGCTATATATCATCTATGATAGTGTGATGTCTCCTAACTCTGATAAGGTTTATTCTGCTTAGACAGAGATACTCTCCAACCGAGCTACTTCCGATAATGCTAGAAGTGACACTAAAGTATTTGGGTAAAGTGTATTCGGGATGAGTCAAAATTTATAAATATGTGAATAAAGGTTTATGCTATTATGTTATTGATAAAAGTTATGTCATATGTGTGTATAAATAAGAGTTAGATTTTGAGGCTTTATGACTTTCACCCCTTTTCTATATAGTGTATGCAACGAAATTCATCAGATTGAGATTGAATAAGTTCATAAGTGTGAAACTAAAGAGCTCAGTGGTAGAATAATTATTAATATGGTCAGATATGAGAATGGGTTGACAAGTAAAGACAGTGTTAGAAAAGATATCAGATTGCTCTGAAGATCATTCTGATTACACAATGTCATAGTTAGAAAAAAAGTTAACCCTGACAAATCGACTTATTCAGGTATGATGTTGAAAGAATGTATTAACTGAAATTTCTCCTAAATTTATTTTCATTGGTGAATGGGATAATGCAGAATTAGTGATGACAGAAATAGATAAGGAAAAATGTTTGAATAGTAAAGATATCTGAGTGCAGCAGTTACAATGGAACAGATTATGACAGTCTCTTCTAAGTATTCTATGTGTTCACTTGTTCTCAGAGGTTCTGATAAAATTCTTATCGTGGTGGAATGTTATCTAATCATGATATTAGTCAAAAGCATTGTTAGTCCGATTGGTTTATAATCAGCATTGCTCTATCTTTCTCTGGTATTCTATTACATCCCGTTTGTTGGAACACTGATGGGGAAAATTTATATGATGCTATATTCTACTTTTACTGATTGTAGCTCTATTCTATTTGTATATAAGGAAAGTATGTTGTCTCTATCACGACTAGTTCCAGTGGGTATGAATGATGTTTTTCTTCTTGATTTCCTTTCTCTGAGGGATCATAAATATCTTTATTATTCTATTGGGTTGTGTTCTCAGAAATTTTGTATAGCTTCACATCTTGGATGTCATTGTCTCAGATTTCTTATTATTCTTATTGTTAAAATGTATTAGACGTGACTCATTTGTATGGGATATTCATGGGTCGGAGCTAAATATGTCTATCACGGTTATATCTTTAGTCTGATCATGGGAACATGGTGATACTAATATCAGGTTTTCTAGTTTTTCTAAAAAGGGATTGACATTGGGCAAAGTGTATGTAACAGTTCAAGTTCAAATTGTATGTTGGTTTTCACTTTACAGATAATCTTGATTACTATTGAGTTAAAGCAGTGTTTTATGCTTTGTTTGAGCTAATGCAGTTGTAAAGATTTTTTACTAGTGTTTTGAGAAGATTACAAAATATTGTATGTTTAAATTGTTCTATCAACAGGAAGAAGGGATTACTCTGAAATATTATTGTTTGATAGTTAAGATCGACTCGGTTGTTCAATCTATATTGGTTATTCGTTTGAAAGGTTAAATGAGTTATACATGTTCGAGTCTATTCTCAGGTTCAAGATAAAATTTCATTCCTTCACGGGTAAATAGGCAGATAGTTTGAATAAAAAAGGTATAATTTAGAAGACGTTATCATGAGTTAAGCTATTTTGATTGATAAAGTTATAGCCTTCGTGAAAGTTTGAATGGTCTATAGTATGTTGGCAAAGTTTTAAACGGTTGAAAGTAATGCTAACTGAAGCATTAGATTTGGTTCAGCTTGCATCGGGCAAAGAATTCTTGATTTTCAGTGATGTGCCATTAAAGGATTGGGATGTGTGTTAAGGCCAGAAAGCAAAGTGATAGATTATGTCTCAAAATAGTTTAAATTTCATGAGAAAAATTAGTCGACACGCGACTTAAAATTTGTCATTATTGTGTTATATTAAAAAAATTTGGGACACTATTTTGTCCGATGAACGATGTCACATTCTTGCTGATTATAATAGCTTAAAGTATCCGAGTCATAGAAGGATCTGAATTTGAGATAACATAGATGACTTGAGCTATTGAAAAATTATGAGTTAGCTATTATTTGATCTCTTGGAAAAGCAAAGTATAGTTACAAGTGCTGGAATAGAAGTGTAACAGCCCGATTTATACCCTAGTCAGAATAGTGCTTTCAGGACCGCGAATCTGAGTCAAAAAAATATTTAAAAATCATTTTCTGTGTTTATTATGTATGAATTAGCATGTGTGAAATTTTCGTGATTTAATTTTATCATTTGAGTGCCCGATTAAATAAAATGACTTAATCGCGTAAAATGAAAATTTTGTATGCTAATTGTTGAAGTGCCTAATTGCTTTGTTCTTTTAATGTGTAGTATTTGTAATGCAAATATACCATTGGTTTTATAGGTGGACGGCAATGGGAATGTTATATATGTTTTCTAATTAAATTTATTAAGGTTATAATGGTAAAATATATAATAATATGTATATAATAAAACATAATTAAAAAGCCATAGCTTATATTTACTTCCATGACCAAATAGAAAAATAGAAAAGAAAAGAACAAGGTTTCAAAGGTTCGACCACCTCCCAAGCATGATTCAAGGTTCATTTTTACTCGGTTTTTGATAATTTTTACGTTTTTGAGATCGTTGCTTCGAATACTATAAAACCCATGCTTGAATTTTTTATTTTGATGAATATTTTGAGTTATGTCATTATTGAAAGCTTGTGATTTTTGTTGTTTGATGATGAAATATGAAAGATATGTTTTAGATTAACATGTTTTGTATTGGAGTTTTTGATGATTTTGAGTAATTAGGACTAAATTGCAAAAATAATAATTTGAGGGACTAAAATATGAAATAAATGAAATATATGGACTTGTATGGAAATGGGTAAGATTCGGCCAAACATGGGTATAGGGAAATTTTGCATATTTTGTGTTTTGTGCAATAGGGACTAAATTGTAAAATGTGTAAATGTCAGGGTAAAATGGTAATTTTCCCATTTATGTGTTTTTGGACTAAATTGAATGAAAATATGTTTGAATGAGATTAATTTGAATATGTTTAGATCAAGAATCAAAGAAATCAGATTTGGATCAGGGGAAAACGAAAGTTGTCGACTAGCTGTCCCATTCCGTTTTACATCGTCCGAGGTAAGTTTATAAGCAAATAGACATACTTAATTTTAATTAAATACAAATTATACATGCTGAAATGAAATATGTGTATTTATATTTATACTAGCCGAATGTATACAAGCTTGGCTACTATGTTTCTGAATTTGTTTCGACTGAGTTATGACGTCCGAAAGTCCAGTATGAACCTTAGGAATAGTTAGGATACATATGTCATGACATAAGATTTCGTTATGTGATGTGCGAGTGAGACTATGGCATCGAAATGTGATTTCGATATATGTGTGCGAGTAAGATCCTGTTTGGAACAGTGGCATCGATATGTGATATCATGTAAGACCACGTCTGGGACGTTTACAATGTACGATATGTGTGATTATCCAAGTGTCCTATCCAATTTAGAATGGTTCATCGGGCAATGACAAGTTGTGAATGAATATGTAAAACGAGCTAATTGACTAGGTATGAATTAGCTTATTATCTACTTGAAATAAGGTAAGTAAGTTATTTGATATTTGTTACAAATTGTGTGTGATGTAAATGAAAAATGTATGTGAACAAAGGAAGTGTATTTGGCCTTATGAACAAGAAATATGATTATTGTTAAAATGATTCTTGAATATGTGTATATATGATCTTGTATTTCCAGCCATATAATAAGAGTATGTATAAAGTTGTATCTTGGTTTATGAGCTCGTATATATGAGTGGAGGTATACTTGGTTATATAATGACATTTTGGCTTTAAAAATTGAATGATAATTTGCTCATTTAACTATATGAGCATTTGGCCATGGTAACCCTTATGTATGAAAAAGATATTTTGCTCATATATATGTATGTGTATTCGGCATATAATATAAATATGTATGTGATTATTATCCTTTAACTTATTAATTTATGTATATAGGTATATATGTATACAAGTTACGATAAAGAGATTTTGGCTTGAAAATTTAATGATAGTTAGTTAAGATGTATAAATGATCATTTGGCCATAAATAATCTATATGTGTGAAAGTACATGTAATGCCCCAAAAATCCTGAAATCCCGAACTTTCTTTTTCAAATTCGATAAAAAAAATTTGTGCTTAACATTCCTAGTCAAGTGTTAGTTATGTGATAGTAGGTCTTGGTTAAGGGTTGAGTTCGAATTTAGGGGTAAAGAAAATTATAAGTTAATAGTTAAAAGAACCCTGATAGCAAGAAGGTTGGTTTTTAAATAAATGAAGGAGGAATTGGACACAAGAAAGCTTTGTGGTGGAGTGGCAAGTGGCGTCACATGCATGGCAGGGAGGTCTGGGGTTCAAATCCCTCCATGCTCAAAAGGAGGATTTATTTTTGCTTAACAGATGGTCAGTAAGGGTGTTGGTTATGAACTCTGTAGGGAGTGATACGAGGAGAAATTTGAGGAGTGGATTAAGGAGTTATCAGGGAGAGAAATTAGGAGATGAGGAGTGCAAAGAGGTGGAGCCGAATTGGGAATCTGGGGATGGGAAATTCGACTATAGAATTTATATATAGGTGTCGAATGTGAGGATGCCAGGTTAATGCTGAATTCTCCCTCTCCTTGTTACCACACTTTTTCTAGAAGTCAAAAATCCCTTGATCTTTCTTCTTTCCATTGTGCCGATACTCCGTTCTTTCCCTACTCAGGATCTCTTTTTGATTCACCTCTAGTTTTAAACGATTTCTCTTTGTGTCGAATAACCTTTTTACCATACAAGTCGCAATAGCCGAATATCCTCTGAGCCGTCACTACTCTTTCTACTTCGGTAAATTCTAGTGTAAGTGTTTTTTTCTCTTAATCAGTTTTCCTAGTATCGTTTACTCTGTCCTTCACTTCTTCTAATCGGTTTTGGTAGGATTAGTATCGAATCTCAGTCTTTTGGATCCCTACCGATTTGCTCTTTAGGTGTGAGATTTTGGTAAGTGTTCTTCACTTCAATAAAGAGTTGGCCGAATAGGCTTTAGTAGGAAAGGGTGACATATATTGGATACAAGTCACCCATTATGTTGTTAACGATAAGGGTTAATGCAAATCTGGGAAGTACTCGTGATTGGTGATCAAGGAAAAGCTATTTAAGGCTTGGCGTTTCAGGTAAGGTTAAGGTGAGACTTTGACTTTTGGTAAAGTATTCGGTAAGTATGTGAGATTAATCCATGAGTGATATCGATTATAGGTTCGTGGCTAAGGAGATCACCAGGTGTGTACATACATTGCACACACACAATAGATCGGCAAATCTCGAAATGCTAAAAAGTTGAAATGTCGAAAAGCTGAAAGTTTGGCTACAACAGACTTGCGAGTGCATGAACACTCGTAAGGAGGAAACCGATAGGTTATTTGAGGCCCCATGGACGATTCCATGGACTTGGGCTATGTTTTGGCCAACCAGGCCAGAATGGGCTAAATGGGCCGATGGGCTCTAGGGTCCATAATTGGCAAAATTGGTAATTGATGCTATGTGATGGAAAATCGTATGAAAGCATGATTGTGGAAGTGATTGGGCCTAGTGGGCCATATAAATGTGATTTGGGCCTAATGGGCCATATGAATGTGATTTGAGGCCTAATGGGCCATATGAATGAGATTGGGCCTAGTGGGCCATATGCATGTATGTAGACTTGTTAGGGTTTTGTAAGGGGTTTGGGCCTAGTATCTGATAACTGCTTAAATAGACATAATACTTAATTAATTTATTGAGACCGTGGACAAGTCATAGGGTTAATGTGTGGCAAAGGGTATATGCATGTCTAAGATTGGATCTAGGGAGAGCTTGGTACTTAAGCGGTCTTAATGACTCACCTCCTCTTTAATGACTCACCTCCTCTTCTCTGGAATCCTACCTGATGCACAATATTTATTCATCTTAGCTCACGAGATTTGTTAACGGGCCAAGGTAAGTGAAAACTGTAATAAAAGAAAATTACCAAAATTCCCCTAAGGGCGAAAATGACCAAAATACCCCTATGAGTTGAATGTAAGATTTATGGATGTTACATGTACATCTGCTGCATACGTACGATATTCTGTTTAGGTTGCATCTGGGTTGGGAATTATGGAACGGAGGAAGTATATGAGGATCGCATGGTTGTTTGACAATCGTGGATCCACCAACGGCTTTTAAGCCCAATATATAAAAGGCAGCTTGCTGCAATGAAGGTATTTCTGCAACCGGGCTACCATTGATGTGTATCGGTTGGGTGGGTCGATATTTATATCCCCACATGATGTGTACTAGGGGACGGAGTTGATGTGTATCGGTTGGATTATTGGGGTGGGTTACATTGCATTTCATTGCATGGCATGTATGATATTATGGCGACTGATGAATGATAGTTACTTGTCGAGGGTTGTACACACTGAGTTAGCGAAAACTCACCCCCTCTTTCATTTTTCTCAGGTGATGCTCAGTAGAAGGTTCGACATTTGAAGGGACTCGGAGGTGGCCAGCTGGCAAGACGACTTGGACTTGTTTTTTTTTTAAGTAATTTCGGACTGGAATGTAATAAGGCATTCCCTTTTGTTATTGTGTGGATTATTATTTTTATGCGTTGTAATTGTGAGAAGTTGAACAGGGGTTCCCTAAATCATAGTTTTATTTTTCTATGTTTCCGCAACTAAATTTTAATAAAATGACAGGTTTTCATAAATCATCTATTTTAAACAAGCTTTTGCAATTGAAAGGAGTTTTATAAGTTAATGAAGGTTTTTCGTTTTAAGGAAGGGTTTTCAATGAAAACAAGGTTTTTTATAAAACACTTCAATGTAACGCACCAAATTCAGCCATAACGTCCAGGCCAGGTTTTGGGTGTTACATTTAGTGGTATCAGAACCAAGTTACAAAACTCGGGATGTGAAGTGGGCCTTATTATTTGGATTTAAAAATATTTTGGATCACAATATTTTGGAAAAAAGGAAATCTTGCTGTGCGGCACACCGAGCCTCCGACATCAAACCAAGTAAGTTATTTTCTTCTTAAGTCTGTTTAATTTGATATACAGTAGATAGTTAATGGGCTACTTTAGATAATTATATTGAGGTTTTTAGTTAGAGTGGAACTGAAGCCCGTAGGATCTTGAAACTGTAGAGGAATTACGAAAACAACCTTCTTTTTAATATTGTCATAAAACATCGGTTTAATTATTGAAACTAACTAAAACTTCATAAAATTTCTAATTTAGATAACAAGATGAGTGCTAGAAGAGGTGTGAGAGGCAGTGGCCAATGCCGCAAAAGTGCTAGGATTGAGTCGTCGGCATCGGGCCATATGCCCAATGTTGGAGTAGAAGAGGCTCCGGCCTCACCTGTGGCTGAGAATGGGCCATATGATTGGGCCGCAAGGGATGATGCATTGTCACAGGCAATGCTAAGGATCTTGGATAGGGTCGCTAGGCCCAATAATGGCACGGGGAATCGGGGGTCCATTCCGGAGTGACTTCGTTCAAATAAGGCTGAGATATTGAAAGGCGTGGCTGGTGTGGCTCCTAACGTGGCTGAATACTGGTTAGAGGCCACTGAAAGGATAATGGAGGACTTAGACTGTTCACCTGAACAAAAGCTGAAAGGGGCTGTATCACTACTTAGGGAAGAAGCTTACTAGTGGTGGCTAACAGTAAAAGAGGCACCCAACCTGAGCAGGTCAGTTAGAGTTCATCAAAACTGCGTTTCAAGGGAAGTATATAGGTGCGAGTTATGTGGATGCTAGAAGGAAGGAGTTCTTGAACTTGACATAGGGAAATAAATCTGTGGCGGAGTATGAGGTGGAATTTCTACGCCTTAGTAGGTATGCAAGGGTTATAGTGGCAACGGACTATGAGCGTTGCACTAGGTTTGAGGATGGACTTAGAGATAGCCTCAGAGTACTGATAGCTCCACAAAGGGAGCAAGTTGTCTCGGAATTGGTGGAGAAAGCAAAAATAGCGGAGGAGGTAAAGCGCACCGAGCACCTGAATCGGGAAAAAGAAAGGGGTAAGAATAAAAGGGAGGTTGAGACTCCTAGTGTTGGACAGAGGCCTACGGCTAGGGCCAGAGTTAATGGGCCAGTTAGAGCAGGGCCCCCTACTGTTAGAGCAGGGCCACCTTGTGCTGATTGTGGGAGAAGCCATGGAGGCGAGTGTTGGAAGAGGATGGGAGCTTGTTTAGCTTGTGGGTCTATGGAGCATAGGATTAAGAATTGCTCTAGAATACCAGCTCAGGTGCCAGTCGTGGGTAGAGGTGGTGTCTAGCCACCAAGGGGTGGTCAGCTGCCGTCAAGGGGTCGTGGGCAGGCTAGGGGCAGTAACGGCAATGGACGTAGACGTGGAGCACCAGGCAGAAATGCAGGTCATGCTGAGGTGAGGCAGCCAACTTTGGTATATGCTACTCGTCGCCGGGAAGATGGGGATGCCCCAGCTGTGATAATAGGTGTGTTCTTTATATATGAGTTAACTTACACAGCATTGATTGATATTGGATCGACGCATTCATATGTTGCATGCAATAAGACTGAACCTTTGGGTGATATGTTTGAGATTACTGCGAATGAGGTTACTGTGATAAGTCCGTTAGGTCAGTCAGTGGGAGTGAATAAGTTGTTTAGAAAGATACCCTTAGTAGTCCAAGAGGTTACCTTTTTAGCAGATCTGATGGAGCTGCCGTTTAGTGAGTTCGATTTAATCCTAGGTATGGATTGGCTGGTGAAACACCGAGCCACCTTAGATTGTGCTGCAAAGCGCATGGTGTTAAAAATGGCGGAGGATAAGGAGGTGGTGGTGATTGGTGAACTCCGAAATTACTTGTCAAATGTGATTTCGGCGTTGAGGGCTAAAAAGTTTGTACGAAAGGGATGCGAAGCCCATTTGGCTTATATTAGCGATACGGAGGCTAAGAGCCTTACTGTTAAGGAGTTGTGAACAGTTAGGGAAATTCCTGATGTTTTTCTCAAGGAGCTGCCAGGGTTGCCACCCAGCAGAGAAGTAGAGTTTGGAATCGAGTTGCTACCTGGGACGGCTTCGGTGTCCATCGCTCCTTATCGAATGGCACTAAAGGAGTTGGTAGAACTTAAGGCACAGATTCAGGAATTGTTGGATCAAGGATTCATTCAACCAAGTGTGTCTCCATGGGGAGCACTGGTGTTATTCGTAAAGAAGAAAGATGGGACATTGTGAATGTGCATCAACTACTGCCAGTTAAACAAGTTAACTATTGAAAACAAGTACCCTCTGTCGAGAATCGATGATCTTTTTTATTAGTTTAGGGGAGCTTCCATTTTCTCGAAGATTGATCTGTGTTCAAGGTATCACCAATTGAGGGTTAAGGAGGAGGATGTTCATAAGACAGCTTTCAAAACTTGTTATGGGCACTATGAGTTCTTAGTGATGCCATTTGGGCTGACGAACGCACTTGTCGTTTTTACGGATCTCATGAATCGGGTCTTCCAACCCTACCTGGATCGGTTCGTGGTAGTTTTTATAGATGACATTTTAGTGTACTCAAGAGATGAGGATGAGCATGATGCACACTTAAGGATTATGTTGCAAATTTTGAGGGAGAAGCAGCTATATGCCAAGTTCAGTAAGTGTGAATTTTGGCTAAGGGAGGTTACTTTTCTTGGGCATGTGGTGCCAGCTGAGGGGATTAAGGTGGATCCCCGAAAAATTAAAGCAGTGTTAGACTAGAAAACACCCAAGTCGGTATCGAAAATTCGTAGTTTTTTGGGCTTGGAAGGGTATTATAGGCGGTTTATTGAGGCTTTTCAGTAATTGCTGCACCTTTAACTAAGTTGTTGAAGAAGGGGGTACCATTTGTTTGGACGGACAAGCAGCAAGAGAGTTTTGGAAAACTTAAAAAGGTTTTAACTGAGGCCCCTGTGTTGATTCAGCCAATGCTTGGGAAGGAGTTTACGGTTTATAGTTACGCGTTGCATGTGGGCTTGGGATGTGTATTGATGCAAGAAGGAAAGGTGGCTGCATATGCGTCACGGCAACCTAAGACTCACAAGGTGAATTACCCAACCCATGACTTGGAGCTAGCTGCGGTGGTTTTCACACTAAAAATATGAAGGCATTATTTATACGGAGAGAAGTGCATAATTTATTCGGACCACAAGAGTTTGAAATACCTCCTTACCCAAAAGGAGATAAACCTTAGGCAGCGTAGATGGGTGGAATTATTGAAGGATTATGATTGTACGATTGAATACCACCCTGGCAAAGAAAATGTGGCAGCCGATGCGTTGAGTCGTAGGGGTAAGTCAGTCTTGAGAGCTATGCTCGCCCGTTTAAGCTAGTTGGATGATGGTAGCTTGTTAGCTGAGCTTCAAGTAAAACCGGTATGGGTCGAGCATATAAGGAGTAAGAAATTAGTGGATGAGACTTTGGGTGCTCGTTTTAAACAAGAAGAGAGTTGGGAGACATCGGACTTTGGGATAAATAGTGAAGGAGTGTTGTGTTTCCGGGGGAGATGTGTATACCAAAAGACGATGATCTAAGGCGGTCTATTCTGCGTGAAGCACATAGCAGTCTCTATGCTATGCATCCTAGCAGAAACAAGATGTATCAGAATTTGTGTGAGCTTTATTGGTGGCCTGGACTTAAGCGCGAGGTTA
This sequence comes from Gossypium longicalyx, assembly GCA_025698465.1. Taxonomy (NCBI): domain Eukaryota; kingdom Viridiplantae; phylum Streptophyta; class Magnoliopsida; order Malvales; family Malvaceae; genus Gossypium; species Gossypium longicalyx. Next base: position 56,864,182 of record CM046996.1, read on the forward strand.
TAGAGTTCGTAAGTAAATGCTTGGTTTGTGAAAAAGTGAAGGCAGAACATCAGTTGCCTTTAGGATTGCTTTAGCCAATAAAGATTCCACTGTGGAAGTGGGAAAATATTACTATGGACTTTGTTAGTGGGCTACCCTTGACGCATGCTAAGAAAAACTCGATATGGGTTGTAGTGGATCGGTTAACCAAGTCTGCCCATTTTGTACCGGTCCGCACCGATTACTCATTAGAAAAGCTAGCTAGGTTGTATGTGGCAAAGATTGTAAGATTGCATAGAGTGCCAGTTTCCATAATATCTGATAGGGACCCACGTTTTACTTCACGATTTTGGAACAAGCTGCATGAGGCGTTGGGTACTAGGTTAAACTTCAGTACGGCATTCCACCCTCAAACTGATGGACAGTCGGAAAGGGTGATCTAAGTATTGGAAGATATGTTGAGGGGATGTGTGATTGAGTTCCGAGATAGCTGGGAGGACTATTTGCCGTTAGCCGAATTCGCATACAATAATAGCTATCAAGCAAGCATTGGGATGGCTCCGTATAAAGCACTGTATGGGCGAAGGTGTCGAACTCCAACATGTTGGACAAAGTTGGGCGAACGAAGAGTTTTGGGCCCTGAGTTAGTAGTAGATACTGAGGATAAGGTGAAATTGATTTGGGATAGGTTGAAGGAGGCCTCAGATAGGAAGAAGTCGTATGCTGACCTTAAACGACGAGAGATAGAGTATGCAGTGGGGGACTTAGTTTTTCTTAGGGCCTCTCCGTGGAAGAAGGTATTAATGTTTGGAAGGAAGGGGAAGCTAAGCCCAAGGTTCATTGGGCCATATCGGGTTGTAAGGTGGATTGGGCCAGTCACTTATCAGCTGGAATTACCTTCTGAACTAAGCCAAATCCATGATGTGTTTCATGTTTCCATGTTAATACGGTATCGCTCAGATCCTTCGCATGTTGTGGCGGTTGAGGAAATCGAGGTCAGGCCAGACCTAACTTTCGGGGAAGAGTCCATACAAATAATTGGTCGAGATGTCAAAGTACTGAGAAGGAAGTCTGTTCCATTAGTCAAAGTACTTTGGTGTAATCACAAGGCTGAGGAGGCTACTTGGGAACTTGAGGAAGCGATGCGACGTCAATATCCTCAACTGTTTGAATCAGGTAAAATTTCGATTACGAAATTTCTTTTAGGGGGTAGAGTTGTAATGCCCCAAAAATTCCAAAATCCCAAACTTTCTTTTTCGATTTTGATAAAAAAAATTGTGCTTAAAATTCCTATTCAAGTGTTAGTTATGTGATAGTAGGTCTTGGTTAAGGGTTGAGTTCAAACTTAGGGGTAAAGGAAACTATAAGTTAATAGTTAAAAGAATCTTGATAGCAAGAAGGTTGGTTTTTAAATAAATGAAGGAGGAATTGGACACAAGAAAGCTTTGTGGTGGAGTGGCAAGTGGCGTCACATGTATGGCAATGAGGTATGGGGTTTGAATCCCTCCTTGCTCAAAAGGAGGATTTGTTTTTGCTTAACAGATGGTCAGTAGTGGTGTTGGTTATGAACTCTGTAGGGAGTGATAAGAGGAGAAATTTGAGGAGGAGATTAAGGAGTTATCAGGGAGAACAATTAGGAGATGAGGAGTGCAAAGAGGGTGCTAGGTTAATGCTAAATTCTCTCTCTCCTTGATACCAAAAAACACTTTTTCTAAAAGCCAAAAATCCCTTGATCTTTCTTCTTTCCTTTGTGTCGATTCTCCATTCTTTCCCTACTCAGGATCTCTTTTTGATTCACTTCTACTTTTAAAAGGTTTCTCTTTGTGCCGAATAAGCTTTTTACCATACAAGTCGCAAGAGCCGAATATCCTCTGAGCCGCCACTACTCTTTCTACTTCGGTCAATTCTAGTGTAAGTGTTTTTCTTCTCTCAATCAATTTTGCTAGTATCATTTACTCTGTCCCTCACTTCTTCTAATCGGTTTTGGTAGGATTAGTATCGAATCCCAATCTTTTGGATCCCTGCCGATTTGCTCTTTAGGTGTGAGATTTTGATAAGTGTTCTTCACTTCAGTAAAGGATTGGCTGAATAGGCTTTAGTAGAAAAGGGTGACATATGTTGGATACAAGTCACCCATTACGTTGTTAACGATAAGGGTTAATGCAGATCTGGGAAGTACTCGTGATTGGTGATCAAGGAAAAGCTATTTAAGGCATGGCGTTTCAAGAAAGGTTAAGGTGAGACTTCGGCTTTTGGTAAAGTATTTGATAAGTATATGAGTTTAATCTGTGAGTGATATTGATTGTAGGTTCGTGGCTAAGGGGATTGCAGCATGCTTTATCACCAGGTGTGTACATACACTTCACACAAACAATAGATCGGCAAATCCCGAAATACTGAAAAGCCAAAATACTGAAAAGCTGAAAGTTTGGCTACAACAGACTTGCGAGTGCGCGAACACTCGTAAGGGGGAAACTGATAGGTTATCTGAGGCCCCATGGGCGATTCCATAGACTTGGGCTGTGTTTTGGCCAACCGGGCCAGAATGGGCTAAATGGGCCGTTGGGCTGTAGGGCCCATAATTGCCAAATTGGTAATTAATGCTATGTGATGAAAAATCGTATGAAAGCATGACTGTGGAAGTGATTGGGCCTAGTGGGCCATATAAATGTGATTTGGGCCTAAAGGACCATAAGAATGTGATTTGGGGCCTAATGGGCCATATGAATAAGATTAGGCCTAGTGGGTCATATGCATGTATGTAGACTTGTTAGGGTTTTGTAAGGGGTTTGGGACTAGTATCCGATAAATGCTTAAACAGACATAATACTTAATTAATTTATTGAGACCGTGGACAAGTCATAGGGTTAAGGTGTGGCAACGGGTATATGCATGTCTAGGATTGGATCAAGGGAGAGCTTGGTACTTAAGCGGTCTTAATGACTCATCTCCTCTTCTTTGGAATCCTACTTGGTGCATAGTATTTGTTCATCTTAGCTCACAGGATTTGTTAATGGACCAAGTTAAGTGAAAACCGTAATAAAGAAAATTACCAAAATGCCTTTAAGGGAAAAAATAACCAAAATACCCCTATGTGTTGAATGCAAGATTTATGGATGTTACATGTACATCTGCTGCATACATATGATATTCTGTTTAGGTTGCATCTGGGTTGGGAATTATGGAACGGAGGAAGTATATGAGGATCGCATGGTTGCTTTACAACCGTGGATCCACCAACGGCTTTTAAGCCCAATATATGAATGGCAGCTCGCTGCAATGAATGTAGTTCTGCAACCGAGCTACCATTGATGTGTATCGATTGGGTGGGTCGATATTTATATCCCCACAAGATGTGTACCGGGGGACGGAGTTGATGTGTATCGGTTGGGTTATTGAGGCGGGTTGTATTGCATTGCATTGCATTGCATGTATGATTTTATGGTGACTGATGAATGCTAGTTACTTGTCGAGGGTTGTACACACTGAGTTTGTGAAAACTCACCCTCTTTTTTATTTTTCTCAGGTGATGCTCAGTAGAAGGTTCGATGTTTGGAGGGACTCGGAGGTGGCCAGCTAGCAAGACAACTTGGACTTGTTTTTTTTTAAGTAATTTCATACTAGAATGTAATAAGGCCTTCCCTTTTGTTATTATATGGATTATTATTTTTATGCGTTGTAATTGTGAGAAGTTGAACAGGGGTTCCCTAAATCATAGTTTTGTTTTTCTACGTTTCCGCAACTAAATTTTAATAAAATGACAGGTTTTCATAAATCATCTGTTTTAAACAAGCTTTCGCGATTGAAAAGAGTTTTATAAGTTAATGAAGGTTTTTCGTTTTAAGGAAGGGTTTTCAATGAAAACAAGGTTTTTGATAAAACACTTCAATGAAATGCACCAGATTCAGCCATAACATCCGGGCCGGGTTTGGGTTGTTACAGTACATATAAAATACATGAAATTGTAAACTTAATATTTAAGTAACTATGATAGTATAATTTTATTTAGCATAAATGATTTGATTATGTCAATTAGTCATTTATTTGTTTATGACTTACTAAGCTATGAAAGCTTACTCTGTGTGTGTGTTCTTGTTATCTATGTTTTACAGATTTTGGATTCAAGCTAAGAGCTCAGGAAATCGTCAGAGAAGCTTATCACACTATCGACTGTCTTCAGTATTTTATAAGCTGAATTTTCGAATCTATGGCATATGCAGTCTAGATTATAGTTTTAAATAAAGAATTTTGGTTCTGTATAATTTAAGCCATGTGAAAATGGCCTAACTTCATTGTTTGAATTCGGTTTTATTTTTCTATGGTTTAAGTTCATTTTGGTTATTATGCTATGTGTTATGGATGAATAATATATGTGATTGTGATATCTAATTTGTGCGTTGAATTTGGCTGGTGATTTTGAATGTGTGCATTTGTTGATTCGTTTATGATATATGAAAAGATAGACATGTAGGTGAATTCTGTTGATATGCTTCATTAAGGTATATCATATAGTAGTTAGGTAAAAATCAAGATATGTACATGAGATATATATAGTGTTCTTTCGTTGTCAAAATTAGTGATATGTATAATTCATGATTGGATATTATGATTTAAGTTTGTTTGGTTATAATGTTATGTGTCAAGGATGGAAGGTAATTGTAATATGTGTTTCATAAATTGAATGTGGTTGATGGCTTTGGATATAATTAGATTGAATTGGCCATGGTATATCTACAGGTATGTTTTAAGCTTGATGTAATAATTGTGGTTGAATGATTCGATTATAATCCATGCATAAATGAACATGAATGTGAATTGGTACCAAAGAGTATTTAGCTATTTTTTTTTTAAATGTGATTAGAATTTATTTTGGTTTAGATAATATATAATATATTTATATTAGCAAATGGTTATTTAAAATTTAGCTTAGTAATGAAATTAAATGATCATGATATGTATATATATTTGAGTGGATATTAGTTGTTCAAATTCAGTAGCCATAGTAATGTATAAAAATATATATATGTGCATAAGTCATGGTTATTAATATAATGAATTGGCCAAGTAGAGACAAGTTGGTTATGTTATTTAGACTTATTTATATACTACTTTATGGTTCGGCAAATGTGATTGAAATAGATCACAATATGCCACTTTTATGCTTGTGTTATAATATTGGTTAAGTAATATGTATTATAAGGATTGGTAATATTTGATAAATAAAATGGACATTGTGATATATGTTATTTATATGAAGCAAAAATGATGTATGATTTTATTAATTAAAGTTGAAGCGAGTAAATTGTAAGTTGATAGATTAATTCGTATGCAAATTATTCGTATTTTTTTTATATATGTTAAGTTTGCATATATGATTTAAGTATGAAATGAATTATATTGGGTTATAAGTTAAGCAATTAATTTCTACGATTATTTATTTGTATTGTATTAGCAGTAATTTGAATAATTAGATAAATGGTATGATTGAAACATGTTAAATTGATTTAAAAATTTTATTAGATGGTTTACTTTGTAATAAAAGTCTATTCTGAATTTTCCTATGATCGGTAATGCCTCGTAACCCCATTCCGACGATGGATTTGGGTTAGGGGTGTTACAAGAAGACCCTTGTTTACATTAAGAGTGATGGTTATACGATTGACCTTGTCTGATAACAGTTCAGTCTTTGCTGAGTCAAAGGCTGAAACTAAAGTTTTTATTGTAAACCTGTGAAGTTTAGAAATGTGTTAGAGAATTATAAGCTAAATGTGTACAGTGTGAGTCGACTTTTGATTCTGAATTTTAGGTCGGACCTAATAACTGTTTATTGTATCGAGACAGAATTTGTGTGACAAAGAATCCAGAGCTTATACAGAAATTTTTACAAGAAGGTCACAGAAATAGTGTATTATTGGTCGGATATGAAACTTGACATTTCTAATTTTGTGTTTAGATATTTGAATTTTCAAAAAGATTAAAACCGAATATCAAGTGTCTTCAGGACTATTACACCCAGTGATGATACTGGAATGGAAATGAGATAAAGTTACTATAGATTTCATATCGAGTTTTCCCCATCTTTGAAAAAGAGAAATGTCATCTGGGTTGTTGTTGAACGTTTGTTGAGATCTGCAAAATTTATTTTGATACGTACTAATTTCTTACTTAACAGATTAATTGAGTTATATGTTTTTGAGGTTGTCAGATTTTATAAAATACTAGTCTTCCTTAATCGGATAGAGATCCGAGATTTATATTGTGATTTCTGAAGGAAACTACAGGAAGCTGTTGTGTTTTGAACATTGCATTTCGCCTTCAGGATAATAGTCATTTTGACAGAATGATTCAGATTTTGATGACATGCTTCATTTCTATGTTTCAGAATATAAAGGTGTAACATCCTGATTTTGGGCCTAGTTGAAACAGTGGTTTTCGGACCACAAATCCAATGAGGAAAGTTTTATTTTTTATTATATTTTTATGGTCTACAATTTCACAGGATGGTTTTGTGAAAATTGTTCAAAAATTTTGACGTTTGGGCACTCAATTTAGTCAAAAGGACTAAATCGTAAAAAGTGCAAAAGTTGAGTTCTACATGCTAGAGGTGTCCAATTGTTATGAAATGTTAAATTGGAGGTCCTTATATGGTAATTAGACCATTTGTTAAGTTGGTGGACAAAAATGGACATGGTTAGGCATGTTTCCAAAGTTTTTCATTAAGGGAATTTTGGTCATTTAGTTATTAAAATGAATTAAAAACAAAATTAAAAGTCAATTTTTGTCCATCTTCAACCTCACGACCGAAACTTGCATAGAGAAACCATGGCTAGGGGTTTCCCAGCTTCTAATATAACGCCTCAATTTCGGGCCTAGAAGTATTAGGTCTTGTGCATGGGAGCAAGTAGGAGGCGACACATAAATAATTAATTGTGCAAGAGAGTGACGTAAATACATGCTTGTCTCAGTGGTTAAGTGTTCTGAGAAGTGCCTGAGAAGTCTTGGGTTCAGGCCTGGGCAAGTGCAAAAAGTTTTGTTTTTAAAGGAATAAGCACTGTCTCTAGGCAGTAGGCTTTTAAATAAATATAAGAAAAGCATGATAGAAAAGAGCTTGCTGGCCTAGGGGATAAGTGGCGTGTGGAGTGTGCTAATGGCCTGAGGTTCGAATCCCTGCTTGTGCAAATGAAGATTATTTTTACTGATGACCATGGGAGGTAATAGAGTTTGACTGAAACACTCAAGAGTGGCGTAGAGTTTGAATTGGTCATAGAGGGATTGTAGAAGGGAGTTGAGGAGAGATATGGGGAGAGATATTAGGAGGAAATCAAGGGGAGTGGGGGAAAAGAAATTAGAGTGCTGAATTTGAGCAAAGAATACTTAGGAATTTCAGTTTTGGGGTGAGTGGGATTATTCTAGTTCGATTTTGTGAGCATTTTTGGGTAATTCCTATTTTCTCTAAAAGCCGATTGGTACCTAAGGTTCTTTCGGGTATCTCTTTTTCTACCTTACACAATTTTTTTCTCCCTCTATTTCCCTTTCTCACTTTCGGTTTTGTCAAGTTGTTCTTTCGGTTTTTGTTCTTGTTGTGACCTTTTTTGACTAAGTACTGCATCTCCCCCTTAATCGGTTGTGGCTTCTTGGCCGAATATCTTGTATTCTCCCCTCTACCTCTCTATTGGTCCTTTCTTGACCGAATCGTCCTTCTCACCCTCACCCCATAACGGTTTCGCCTTTACCAAAAACTGCTATTTCTTCCAATTCACTGTAACGAATCTTCACTGCTCTCTAGAATTTGATGTAATTGCTAGGTTGTGTTGTGTCGAGCTTTTGTCTTTTGAAGTGGAGTAATTGACTGATTGTTAATTTTCCCTACGCATGGGTTGTATTTCGGTTATCTTTAAGGAACAAGCGTGTAATCTCTTGCAACGGGTTAGGTGTGCAAACCCTAATCGATTGAGATAGGTTAGTGTTCTTGTGGGTTATGATTGAATCTAGGTTTGGTGTTCATAGGGACTGTGCTCTTTTTACAAACAGGTGTGTAACCACACTGCTATAAGCGTAGATCGGCAAAAGTCGGAAAAGTATGATTATTGACGCTACACAAGCGTGCCACTCATGTGGTAAACTGAACGCGTGAAACATGGATATTTGGGCGTAGAGGCCACCACGAGCGATTTCGTGGGCTTGGGCCACGTTGGATCGAAATACCCCCATAGGGTAAAATGACTAAAATACCCCCATAGGATAAAATGACCTAAATACCCCCACAGGGTAAATTGACAGAAATACCCCCCACAAGGTAAATTGACTGAAATACCCCCACAGGGTAAAATGATCAAAATATCCCTATAGGGTAATATGACCAAAATACCTTTATAGGGTAAAATGACCAAAATAACCCCACAACGTAAAATGAGCGAAATACCCCCACAGGGTAAAATGACTGAAATACCCTCATAGGGTAAAATGACCGAAATGCCCCTATAAGGTAAAATGGTTGTTTTGCCCTTATGTGGCAAAATGATTGTTTTGCTCTTGTGTTGCAAAATGATTGTTTTGCCCTTGTGTGGCAAAATTACTATTTTGCCCCTATGTGATATATGTTTATATTTCGCATGCTATTTGTAACAGTATTGAATACATGTATAATGTTATGATATGACATGACACGTTGCATGATGCATTGTATGGGGATGGGTTTTCATATGATTGGAGGAAGTGTACTGTACTGGCAACTCTATTGCAAATCACTAACGGCTTTAAGCCTACATTACTGGCAGCTCTACTACAAATACTGTTTAGTGTTGCAACCAGTGCTAATTTTGGAGTGTAGGGATGGGTGGGTTGATTTTATCCCCACATGGAGTGTAGGGCTGGATGGAGTGGAGTGTAGAGCCTAGTTGGGTAGGACTTGCATACTGTTTAAACTGTTATTGTACTAATTACTGGTGCATAACTGTTATCGTTATTGAAATCAGGTCAGGCCCAGACTGATACTATTACTGTAATGGGCTAAGGTCCTAAATGAAATTGAATTGTTACTGATATGGGCTCAGGCCCAGACTATTTTGTTCGCTGTATGATTGACTGTTTGCTTATATGGGATTACACACTGAGTTTTCGTAAACTCACCCATTTGTTTAAATTGTACAGATAATCCCAAAACTTAGGCAAATCAGTGCAGCGAGGGACTCAAAGGTGGCCACACAACCACACATGCTTTCGTTTTCAACTTTTATTTAATAAGTAAATCGTTTTGGGTATTTTGTCTGTAATAAGGCCTCTTTAAATTTTTACTTTAATTTAGTGTTTTGATTGCTTCGATATTAAATTCTAGTCTTAGGACGTGAGTTTTTCAAAAGGATAAATGTTTTTTTTTCAAAAATACCACGAATACGTAAATGGTTTTAAGAGCTACCGCAAGAAAACAACATTTTACAAGTAAAATGCAAGTACGCATCTGTTTTAAAAAGCTTCCACTATAAACGAGATTTAGAAATTAATAATGTTTTAAAGAATATACTTTTTAATGATGATGCAAGTTTTTAAAGCATCTTTAGATCACACAAAAAGGCTAAATAAAGATTGGGCTTTTCAAACAAGATCACACTTTATGAAAAATACATCAATGTGACATCGCAGATTCAGCCATAACGTCCAGGTCGGGTTTGGGGTGTTACATTTAGTAGTATTAGAGCTAGGTTGCAACACTCGGCTGTGGATTTGGATTTTTTCCAAAACTCAGAATTTCTAAAAGAAGTGTTTAAACAATTTGAAGTATTCTGAAATGTTTTTTTGAATGTATGGTACACCGAGTCTCTGCGCCAATCCGATAAGTTCTCTCTAAAAAATGTATTCTGATCTTGATTGAAACCGCCATAGGTAGGATTACTGAGACCACTGTAGGTAGTACTGTAAACTCTTTAGTAGTGTATACTAAAACTGTAGTAAACTGGTAGACACCGATAAACAATGTGTTGTACGGAAATAAAACTCTATACTTTTGATACTGTCTCCATAAAACATCTATTTATAAACACTGGAACTGTAAATTGATACATAATAAAGATAAAATGCAAGTCAATTATGAACACCGGAGATACTCACGGAAGGGGTACAAGAGGCTGCGGCAGAGGCCATGGAGGTGCTCAAGCTGGGTCTCATGATAGTGTGGCCGAGTATTGGATAGACGCTCTGTCCCAGTCTATATATAGACTATACTAGAATCATTCAGGTTAAATATGCTAGTGTTTTAGAACTAGAGTGCACAGCGGGAGCGTAGTGGTGTAGTCTATGTAATGCGACTGATTTGATAGTTGGAAATTTCGAGGACGAAATTTCTTTAAGGAGGGGTGAATTGTAACACCCTAAATTTAGGCCTAGAAGTATTAGTTCTTGTGCATGGGAGCAAGTAAGAGGCAGCACATAAATAATTAATTTTGCAAGAGAGTGACGCAAATACATGCTTGTCTTAGTGGTTAACTGTTCTGGGAAGTGCCTGAGAAGTCTTGGGTTCAAGCCTGGGCAGATACAAAAAGTTTTGTTTTTAAAGGAATAAGCACTGTCTCTAGGTAGTAGGCTTTTAAATAAATATGGGAAAAGCATGACAGAAAAGAGCCTGCTGGCCCAGGGGATAAGTGGTGTGTAAAGTGTGCTAGTGGCATGAGGTTCGAATCCCTACTTGTGCAAATGGAGATTATTTTTATTGATGATCATGGGAGGTAATAGTGTTTGACCGAAACACTGAAGAGTGGAGTAAAGTTTGAATTGGTCATGGAGGGATTGTAGGAGGGAGTTGAGGAGAGATATGGGGAGAGATATTAGGTGGAAATCAAGGGGAGTGGGGGAAAGGGAATTAGAGTGTTGAATTTGAGCAAGGAATAATTAGGATTTTAGTTTTGGGGTGAATGGGATTATTCTAGTTCAATTTTGTGAGCATTTTTGGGTAATTCCAGTTTTCTCTAGAAGCCGATTGGTACCTAAGGTTCTTTCGGGTATCTCATTTTTTGCCATACATAATTTTGTTCTCTCTCTCTTTCCCTTTCTCACTTTTGGTTTCGTCAAGTTGTTCTTTCGGTTTTTGTTCTTGTTGTGACCGTTCTTGACTAAGCACTCCATCCCCCCTCAATTGGTTGTGGCTTCTTGACCGAATATCTTGTATTCTCCCCTCTCCCTCTCTATTGGTCCTTTCTTAACCAAATTTTCCTTCTCACCCTCACCCCATACGGGTTTCTCCTTGACCAAAAACTACTATTTCTTCCACCTCAGTGTGCCGAATCTTCACTGCTCTCTGTAGACTTTGATGTAATTGCTAGGTTGTGTGGTGCCGAGCTTTTTTCTTTTAAAGAGGAGTAATAGACTGATTGTTCCTTTCCCCTACGCATGGGTTGTATTTCAGTTATCTTTAAGGAACAAGCGAGTAGTCTCTTACAACGGGTTAGGTGTGCAAACCCCAATCGATTGAGATAGGTTGGTGTTCTCGTGGGTTATGATTGAATCTAGGTTTGGTGTTCGTGGGGACTGTGCTCTTTTCGCAAACAGGTGTGTAACCACACTACTATAAGTGTAGATCGGCAAAAGTTGGAAAAGTATGACTATTGAAGCTACACGAGCGTGCGCTCGCTCGTGTGGTAAACCGAATGCATGAAACATGGACGTTTGGGCATAGAGGCCACCACAAGTGATTTCGTGGGCTTGGGCCACGTTGGACCGAAATACCCCCATAGGGTAAAATGATCGAAATACCCCTATAGGGTAAAATAACCGAAATACCCCCATAGGGTAAAATGATAGAAATACCCCCACAGGGTAAATTGATCGAAATACCCCCACAGAGTAAATTGACCAAAATACCCCTACATGGTAAACTGATCGAAAGACCCCCACAGGGTAAAATAACCGAAATATCCCCACAGGGTAAAATGATCGAAATATCCCCACAAGGTAAAATGACTGAAATAAAATGACCGAAATAACCCCACAGGATAAAATGACTAAAATACCCTCATAGGGAAAAATGACCAAAATACCCCCACAGGGTAAAATGACCGAAATACCCCCATAGGGTAAAATGACCGAAATACCCCTATAAGGTAAAATGGTTGTTTTTCCCTTGTGTGGAAAAATGACTGTTTTGCCCCTATGTGATATATGTTTATATTTGGCATAATATTTTTAACTGTATTGAATACATGTATAATGTTCTGATATGACATGACACGTTGCATGATGCATTACATGGACATGGGTTTTCATATGATTGGAGGAAGTGTACTGTACTGGCAGCTCTACTACAAATCACTAATGGCTCTAAGCCTATATTACTGGCAGCTCTTCTGCAAATACTGTTTAGTGCTGCAACCGGTGCTAATTTTAGAGTGTAGGGATGGGTGGGTTGATTTTATCCCCACATGGAGTGTAGGGCCGGACAGAGTGGAGTGTAGAGGCTGGTTGGGTAGGACTTGCATACTTTTTAAACTGTTACCGTACTAATTACTATTATATAACTATTACTATTATTGAAATGCGCTCAGGCCCAAACTGTTAGTATTACTATAATGGGCTATGGCCCTAAATGAAATTGAACTGTTGCTGATACGGGCTCAGGCCCAGACTATTTTGTTCACTGTATGATTGATTGTTTGCTTATATGGGATTACACACTGAGTTTTCATAAACTCACCCATCTGTTTAAATTGTACACATAATCCCATGACTTAGGCGGATCGATGCAACGAGGGACTCAAAGGTGGTCACACAACCGCACATGCTTCCGTTTTTGACTTTTATTTAATAAGTATTTCGTTTTGGGTATTTTGTCTGTAATAAGGCCTCTTTAAATTTTTACTTTAATTTAGGGTTATGATCGCTTCGATATTAACTACTAGTCTTAGGACGTGAGTTTTTCAAAAGGATAAATATTTTTTCAAAAATACCACGAATATGTAAATTGTTTTAAGAGCTACAGCAAGAAAACAATGTTTTACAATTAAAACGCAAGTACGCATCTATTTTAAAAAGCTTCTGCTATAAACTAGATTTTGAAATTAATAACGTTTTAAAGAATATACTTTTTAATGATAATGCAAGTTTTTAAAGCATCTTTTAGATCACACAAAGAGGCTAAATAAAGATTGGGCTTTTCAAACGAGATCACACTTTACTAAAAATACTTCAATGTAACATTGCAGATTCGGCCATAACGTCCAGGCCGAGTTTGAGGTGTTACATCCAAGCTCGATTGTAAGTCTGTTCTAGCCTCGTTTTTTAATACATTTTACGTTTTTACAATCCCCGTAACAAGATCTATCTATTTCTACCATTAATTTGAGCTAGGGTTCATGTTTAAAAATTGACCCATGTGTGACATGCATGCATTTTGATGTCTAATGGTAGAAAATAAGTGTTGGGTGTTAAATAAATGACTTTTACTAAGCGATTTTCGCTAAAAACGTCCGAAAGGACCATTTTGTAAAAGTTGTAAAAATGGTATAAAAGGGTGTTTTAATGAGAATTGTAGTTTTCAAAAGTTATGAAAATGGTTCGGCTAGGCCTATAGAGTGAGAAAATTGAATAAAAATCACTTTACGAGCCTAGGGGCAAAAACATTTTGACAAAGTTTAGGGGCAAAAATGTAATTTTTCCAAAATATGATTTTTGGATCATATTAAATAATGTGACTAATAATTGGACTAAATGTGATATTATAGATCAAGGAAAATGAGGATTGGACCTAGATTGGGTGAAAAATAGAAAATCGACAATTAGGTTCATTTTTGCTATTTTGGTGCCGAGGTAAGTTTGTGTGTCAATAATATTACAATGTTATATTTCAATTGAAAATTGTATATTATTATTTCATGAATGGCATGTTTTAATATATTGAAAAGTGATGAAAGAATGGTATATAAAATCTGTGAGAACAATGATATATGACTAGTAGCACATGAAATGTTTGATGGTTCAATCATTGATGGCTTGCTATATAATAGCTGAATATATTGAGAATTCGATATAACATGATGTTTTATTAAGTTGGATAACTTGTGAAAGAGTGAAAGAGAAGGTAAGTTTGTATGTAAATAATATATCCATTTTTTTATGTTATTATATTTTGTTATTATATGAGATGTGGTTGCCTATAGAATGATCATTTGGTGTAAATTACGAATCGAAATAGACTATGAATGAATTTTTAAAATGCTGAAAAGTGAGGAATTTCCCGGTTGAACCTTCGAAATAGAAATGATACGAATGGTCCACTGTGAGAACACATGTGTAGTACTATGTGCAGGCTACTATGAGTTTAAGATGGTTTTAGGTCACGTGTGTAGTACTAAGTTGCGGCTACTATGCATACCCGACAACTTCGATCAGGTGTGTAGTACTAAGTGCAGGCTACTACGTGTATAAGATGGTTAGGTCACGTGTGTAGTACTAGGTGCAGGCTACTACGTGCACCAGATTGTTGGTCGCATGTGTAGTACTAAGTTCAGGCTACTATGCGTACCAGATAGCTTCAGTTACACGGGTGGTAATATGTGCAGGCAACCATGTATCTGTTATTTTTTCGATGAGTTTAACGGGGAAATTGACTAAGTGAAAATACATGTGGTCATGTAATGACTAGTGTAATTGAATACGACTATGTGATGAATAGTGCAGGTATATGTGTGTAAAAATTTATGAGCAATGTGCTCGATAGTTGAGCGAACTTTCAGTAAGATGGAATAGAGTATGTGAGATTATGTAAGAGTGAAATTGTAATAAAACAATTTTGGGCAGCAACAATTATGTGATTTTGAAAAATCACCAAAAATGGTAGAAATCGAATTAGAGGTTGAATAAGATATGAAATTAAATATTAATGAGTCTATTTTCACATAAAAGAAACGGTGAAATCAAAAGAATTTCATATTCTGTGATATTTGAATTTTTGTGAGACAGGGCCAGAATGATTTTTGAATCCCTTTTTTGACTTGGAAAAATAATTAAAAAATTTACAAATATAATTATGGGTTATAATTTATATGCTTAAAATCAATTATGAGTCCATTTTCAAAAAAAACAAACATGAACATTATCCAAATTTTGTACGAAGAGGGGCTGGAACTATCGAACAGCAAAATAGGGGTGACTTTAAAGAATAAACTGTACTTCTTGGTTAGACCAAAAATTTTGAATTTTTTATGGTAAGAATATATGCGAGTCTAGTTTCTGGAAAATTATTGGTTCTCAATTTGGAGTCCTGTAGCTCTGGATATAAATAATTTAGTGACCGTGACTTGAGAAAATAGCTTAACTGGACTTTGAATAAATAGAGAGGAATTAAAAAATAGAATGTTAATACATTGCTTAATGTTTTTTATGCGAGCTTACTAAGCGTAAAGCTTACTCCCTCCTTTCCATTTCTTTTAGTGTTGTCAGGTCAGCTCGAGGTTGGAGATCGTCGGAGGTAGCATCACACTATCGAGCCAATACATTTGGAGTATTGATACATATGTTAGAAATATCAAGTGAGTGGCATGTATAGGGACCTAGTTCTATTACATGTGTTATTATGATTTGGCTAAATGTATTAGCATATATTGAGCTATTATATATGGTTGTGAGAGGTGGCTCATATTGATTATGGTTTGTAAGTCTAGCTAATCATGTTACGTTTTAATGCATATGATGTGATGATATGAATATGTTTGTTTGTCATGCATGGTTGGTAATATGTCATGTGTGTTGAATGCATGTTTTATGACCAATCAAGGTGGTCATGACCATGAATTAAACGTGTAATATGGTAATAAGATGATAGTGCCTTGAACATGGATGTTTGATGTATAAGTCAGTAATCATAGTTTAATGGTATAAGTGATTAATGAGATGACAAGGTCAAATGAATGTGTAATAATGTGGCTAGACTAGTTTATCATGAGCAAGTGGAACATATGTATAATGATGAGCTAATGTTGAATGTGTCTTAATAAAGGGTGTTTAATCACTAAAATGATGCCATGAGTTGTGAGTTTGATGTGTATAAGGTTGTAAGAGTTTATGGGAAACATGAAGGCTTGGAAAATAGCCTAAGTGTTAGCCACATGGGCAGAGGCATGGCCATGTGTCTTAGCCGTGTGGAGGACACGGCCTAGCACATGGGCGTGTGGCCTGGCCGTGTGGTTCAAATTGTTTTGTTGATGTCACAAACAGAAAGTTACACGGGCTAAGGACACGGGCGTGTGACTCTCCAAAGCAAGAAATTTGCTAAGTTGTCTAAAGTTTATCGAAAATTCTCGATTTCGTCCCGAACCACCTCGATGTATGTTTTAGGCCTTGAAGGACCATATAAGGGACGATATACATGTGTTTGAAAAGTTTTAATTTGGACAAAAAATTTATGGCTTGTCTATGTGATCGGTAATGCCTCGTATCTTATCCCG
This sequence comes from Gossypium longicalyx, assembly GCA_025698465.1. Taxonomy (NCBI): domain Eukaryota; kingdom Viridiplantae; phylum Streptophyta; class Magnoliopsida; order Malvales; family Malvaceae; genus Gossypium; species Gossypium longicalyx. The sequence continues at coordinate 56,880,588 of CM046996.1, forward strand.
ATCTCAAGTACAGGTAAAAGGTGTTACATTTAGTAGTATCAGAGTTATGGTTTAATCGATTCTCAGGCTTCTAGCTATACATGCCACCGATCTGAGATAGTGTAATGTTTCTTGACGCGTATGATAGCCACTTTGTTTAGACAAAGGTACCCTCTAACTGAGCTATATCCGACCATATTGATTGTGGTAATAAGGTATTTGAGTAAAGTACAGTCATGATAAGCTGAAACTTGGAAATGTACGAATGATATTCATAATATCTTGTTATGAATAAAATGTCATTGTCCCATTTGGATATTAAAATTTGATGGATTGAAATGAATTATTGAAATGAGATAAAGCATTATATGGCATAATGAACCTAGTTATGATTGACTGATAATTCCATGATGTATGTGACTGAATTGCTCGAGTAAATGCATGTGTTTAGATAACTTATCAAAAATATTAATGAGATGAATATTCATGTATATCTGCTTGGATGATCATGATTGGCAAGCTCGTATAGTTTGAGTAAATGTGTTAAATTGCTTAGACTGATTTATATGATTGTAATGATATGTCTAAATGATGATGTACAAGGTAAAGGTATAGATTGTGATAAACTTATCTATGTTTATTGGCCCTTGTATGATATCATGTGCATGACTTGTATGATTAAATGAATAGATAAGTAAAGTTATCTTGAAAACATGAAATATATGCATAAGTATACTTGTTAAAATGAGATAATTGGAAAGTGGGCGTAAAATCAATATAAAATTTAGTTTACCCGAAATGAATGACATGATTGTGATGATGTTGCTGTGATGATGGAAATTGTGTTACATGTATATGTATATGAGAGTTGAGTTAGAGGCCCTACAACTCCCTCCCCCTTACCAAAGTAGTGTTTTATAATGGAAATTCCTGAGATTTGTGTTGAATGAGTTCTCGAGTGAGAAATCAAAGAGTTCAGTGATAGAATGGTTACAAACATGATTAGAGGTTGTGAATGGGTTGATAAGTACAGACATAAGCTAGAAAGATATCGGATTGACCGAAAGATTGTTTAATTTTCGCAACATCGCAGTTAGTAAAAAAGACTAATTTTGGTAAAATAACCTATCCTGGTATGACGTCGAGAAATGTATTGATTGAAATTCCCTCATGAGCTGATCTCCTTTAGTGAAAAGAATAATATGGAAATTCTGATGCAGAAAATAGTTAAAGGAATAATGTTCAAATGTGAGATGTTTGGGTATGGTAATTACAGTGAGTAGATGATGGTTGTCTCTCGTAAGGCACTCTAGGAGTCCATTTATTTCTAGAAATTTGTTGTAGTGGTTGTATATTCTCTGATGAATTTTTGTAATATGGAAATGTTCCCTGATCTTAATGATAGACAAAAGCATTGTAAGTCTAATTGGATTTTCTTGTTTTGGATTTCTTTATATTGGATTTCTATATTAATTGGATTTTCTTGTTTTGGATTTCTTTATATTGGATTTCTATATTCTAGATTTCTCTGTTATGGATTTCCTTATCTTGAATTCTTGGTCATCTTTATCTCGCAACTTGTCGAACATGGCTTATAGTTAAAGTATGACTTTTAGCTTACGATATATATATCAAATATGATTATGCTTTTGATTTAATCATGGTGATCTGGTGATCTTAGTATTTGGTTGTCTCTAAATTTTCATATAAGGATTTAACATTGGCAAAGGCTTAAGTGGCAAAATTTTTGTCTTGTGAAATTAATGGCTTAATTCATGATTGGCAAAGCTTGGATAGATGAAAACATTATTAACTGAAGCCTTTAAACTGGTCTAGTCTGGGTTGAGCAAAGACTCCCTGATTTTCAGTGATGTATTGTTGTTTGAATGGTGATGTGCTTTAAGAAAACAAGACAAGTGATAGCTTAAAGTATCTGATGTCATAGAAAGACCTGAGTTTGCTATAGTGTAAATGACTTGGGTATTAAAAGATGATGAGATGGTTATTGTATGATCCTTGTGTAAGAATATTTGAAATGTTAATGGGGTTAAAGCCGAGCATTAGGTTCTACCAGAGTTATCTCTGCCAGTATTGATATTAGGATGGAAAATTAGAAAGGATTATCCTCATGGCCTTATCAGGATCATCCCTATTTTTGAAAGAGAAAAATGTCATTAGGTTGGTACGTACTGAATTTTCACTCATCAGGTTCGAGGAATTTCGTGTCTTTATGAATGTTGGACATCCTGAGATTCTAGTCTCCACTAATCGGATTGAGATCCGGGTTTCATATCATGATTTCTTATAAAAGCCAGAGGAGGCTTTGAAATGAAAGGTAACTGAGATTTGAATTGGCAAATAATCGGACTGTGTGGAATTATAAAGAGTATGAGGCCGAGATGAACTAGCTAGTTTCAGTATTCGAATTCGAAAAAGATTCAAATATGAATGTACATGTAACATGATAGTATGGATCAGACTTTTGAGTACATGAACTTTCTGATAGAGATTAAGTTTCAGTGAAAGTGTTGTAAAGCAAAAACCACTATGATTCTTGTATGTGGAATTTAAGAGATAGGTAGTAAAAGCTCAGCTTGAGTGAAAGTTCTTTGACATCGATTATAGGATTGAGTAAAATAAGTGAAAAACCAAAAACACTTTTCTAGTAAGATTTTCAGGGACAAAAATCCCTAAAGGGGGGAGAAACGTAACATCCCCATTTTGGACCTAGTAGGAACAGTGGTTTCGGGACCACAAATGCGATGAGAAAAATTTTATTTTTTATTATATTTTTATGGTCTACAATTTCATAGAATGATTTCGTGAAAATTTCATTCGAAATTTTTGACGTTTGCGCACTCAATTTAGTCAAAAGGACTAAATTGTAAAAAGTGCAAAAGTTGAGTTCTACATGCTAGAGATGTCCAATTGTTATGAAATTTTACATTGGAGGTCCTTATATGGTAATTATACCATCGGTTAAGTTGGTGGACAAAAATGAACATGGTTAGGCATGTTTCCAAAGTTTTTCACTAAGGGCATTTTGGTCATTTAGTTATTAAAATGAATTAAAAACAAAATTAAAAGCCAATTTTTGTCCATCTTCAACCTCTTGGCGGAAACTTGCATGGAGAAACCATGGCTAGGGTTTTTCAAGCTTCCAAGCTCAATTGTAAGTCCGTTCTAGCCCCGTTTTTAATGATTTTTACGTTTTTGCAATCCCTATAACAAGATCTATCTATTTCTACCATTAATTTGAGCTAGGGTTCATGTTTAAAAATTGACCCATGTGTGACGTGCATGCATTTTGATGTCTAATGGTAGAAAATGAGTGTTGGGTGTTAAATAAATGACTTTTACTAAGTGATTTTCGATGAAAACGTCCGAAAGGACCATTTTGTAAAGTTGTAAAAATGGTATAAAAAGGTGTTTTGATGAGAATTGTAATTTGATATAGTTATAAAATAGTTCAGCTAGGCCTATAGAGTGAGAAAATTGAATAAAAATCACTTTACGAGCCTAGGGGAAAAAGTGTAATTTTGACAAAGTTTAGGGGCAAAAACATAATTTTTCCAAAAATGTGATTTTTGGATCACATTAAATAATGTGATTTTTGGATCACATTAAATAATGTGACTAATAATTGAACTAAATGTGATATTATGGATCAAGGAAAATGAGGATTAGACCTATATCGGGTGAAAAACGAAAAATCAACGGTGAGGTTTCTTTTTGCTATTTTGGTGCCAAGGTAAGTTTGTGTGTAACACCCTAAACCCAGCCCCGAAGTTAGACCCAAATCTGGTGTGTCACATTGAAGTGTTTTTCGAAAACCATGTTTTCATTAGAAACCCTTCTTATTTAAAACATAGTACATTGAAAACTTCTAAATTTTATTTCTAAAATTCATTTTTACTTTGCGGAAGCTAATTCTAAAAGTAATCGATTTACGAAGACGTGATGTTTAAAAGTTCAGTTGCGAAAGCATTTTGAAAATGTTGCGGAAACGTAGTGTTTGAAAACAGTTCTTGTTTTGGAAAACTGTGTCCTAGTTCTAACAGATATTAGACATACTAAATAAAATTTCCAAATAAGAAGTTAAGGAAAAAAAGAGGCCTTATACACCCCAAATCAAAAACCAAAGTGCTTAACTAAATAAATGAAATAGAAAAACAAGTGCAGTTGTGTGGTCGTCTCCGAGCCCTTCTGCGACATCGATCCACCTAACACTGGGGATTACCTGCACAGTTAATAAATCGGGTGAGTTTATGAAAACTCAGTGTGTAATCCCCTTACTAGAGTAACGATCGATATCGTGAAACAAAAACAGAAAATAGTGCGGGCGAGCAGTTAACGATAACGATGCAGTCGATTCGAGCATACGTGGACCAAAGCCTATCACAATATCATTTGGGTCACAGCTATAACAGAATCAATTGGGTTTAGCCCAAACCAATAAACAGAACAGAATGTGTGAATGCATGGATGCATGCTATCCCATCCCAATAATCCAATCGATACACATCAACTCCGTCCCCCGGTACACATCATGTGGGGATATAAATATGGACCCACCCATCCGATACACATCAATGGTAGCCCGGTTGCGGTACTACCTTCATTACAACAAAACTGCTAATCATATATTGGACTTAAAAAGCCTTCAGTATCGGTATTATAATTAGAACAAAGTCATCGGTAACTGTATTATGTTTGGCACATAGCCATCAGTGACGGTAATATAATTGGCACACAGCCTTCAGTAAATATGATCAATACAGAGTCATCAATAAGTATGTTAAGCACATAGCCACAGGTAAATATGATTAGCACAAAGCCATAATCAAGATGGCACAAAGCCATATTTAGGTTGGCACAGAGCCATAATCAGAATAATTGGCTTTAAGCCATCGGTAGCTGTATCATGTTAAGCACATAGCCATCAGGGACAGTAATATAGTCGGCACATAGCCTCGGTTAAATATGATCGACACAAAGTCGTCAATAATCATATATTGGGCTTAAAAGCCACCGGTGGATCCATGGTCGTCAAGCAACCATGCGATCCTCATATACTTCCTCCGTTCCATAATTCCAACCCCATGCAATATGTCGTGTATGTCATGCTCAATCATCACACGTGTATGCAAAATGGCCATGCTCAGTAACAATCATTTAAACATATATTAAAAGCATACCAGTTTTACAACCACAGTCAAGTCAGTTAAAACACAGTCATACAATCACAGTCAAATTCATAGTCCAAGTCAGTCATTTACCCACAAGGGCAAAACAGTCATTTTACCCTACAGGGGTATTTCAGTAATTTTACACTACAAGGGTAATCTGATAATTTTACAAACTAGGGGTATTTTAGTAATTTTACAAACTGGGGGTATTTTGGTAATTTTACAAACTGGGGGTATTTCGGTAATTTTACAAATCGAGGGTATTTCGCTAATTTTACAAAGCGAGGGTATTTTGGTAATTTTAAAAATTAAGGGTATTTCGATAATTTTGTAAATCGGGGGTCTTAACGACCCAACAGAAGGTCCACCGTCGCCTCGAGCGACTTAAGTAACTTAAACAGACATAACAGTGCAAATGGGCCTAAGGCCCATTACTCAGCCCAAGTGGGCCCAATATACGAGAACGCTCATGGCGGCCTCTACAGTCTAATCCCCATGGTTTGTGGGCTCGGTTACCACACGAGCGATCGCACGCTCCTAAAGCCTCAAATGTCGAAGTTTTAGCTTTTCAGCTTTTGCCGAATTCTAACAAAGAAGGGCGTGAATACACACTTGTTTATGAGAACGCGCTGAAGTCCACGATCACCAACCTTGACACATCCTGCATTGATTCTTCCTCCCCAACTCATCTGGTTCGTTCTATTTAAAGTCAGCTTCTCACCAATTCTCATGTTGGCATCCCGATGTGAGATTGCTTTCAACCATTAGGAAAAATTCCTCATTCTTATGACCACTTCAACCATAGAATTCCAGTCCAACTCCACCTCCTACATAGCTCAAATAGCAAAATAAATATTCTACTGCGCATCCCAAGACTTGAACCTCAGACCTCACAGTTACATAATATGCCACCTTGCCACTCCACCACAGGCTCTTTCTGTGATAAAAACGTCCATAATTAACTTTAAGACATATGTGCCAGCGTCCAGATTCACTTAAGAGAAAAACCAAAATAAATTGCAAGAGCCAAGACTTGAACCCAGACTCTCTTGCAACCTTAATGACACCATAACCACTAGACCACATGCTTCCTTGTGTCATTTACTTAACATAATAATTTAAAAGGCCTTCATCTAAGCATCCAGGGTTTTATTCACTTAATACCAAAATTTTTGCAAAATCCCAAGTTTGAACCCAAGATTTCTCCAACACTTCTCAGAGTCATTAACCACCAAAGTAGACATTTAATTGTGTCATTTCCTTGCACAATTAAATGCTTATATACAACCTCCTTAAGGACCCATACTCAAGGCCCAATACTTCTAGGCCCAAATTCGGGGAGTTACATCGTGTGTCAATAATATTGAAATGTTATATTTGAACTAAAAATTCTATATTATTATTGCACGAATGGCATGATTTAATATATTGAAAAGTGATGAAAAAATGTTATATAAAATTTGTGAGAACAATGATATATGGCTAGTAGCACATGAAATGTTTGATGGTTCAATCATTGATGGCTTGCTATATAATAGTTGAATATATTGAGAATTTGATATAACATGATGTTTTATTAAGTTGGATAACTTGTGAAAGAGTGAAAGGGAAGGTAACTTTGTGTGTAAATAATATATCAATTCTTTTTATGTTATTATATTTTGTTATTATATGAGATGTGGCTGCCTATAGAATGATAATTTGATGTAAATTACGAATCAAAATAGACTATGAATGAATTTGTTAAATGTTGAAAAGTGAGGAATTTCCCGGTTAAACCTTCGAAATAGAAATGATACGAATGATCCACTGTAAGAACACATGTGTAGTACTATGTACAGGCTACTATGTGTTTAAGATGGTTTTAGGTCACATGCGTAGTACTAAGTGCAGGCTACTACGTGTACCAAATAGTTAGGTCCCATGTGTAGTACTAAGTTGCGGCTACTATGTGTACCCGACAACTTCGATCACGTCTGTAGTACTAAGTGCAGGCTACTACGTGTATTAGATGGTTAGGTCACGTGTGTAGTACTAAGTGCAGACTACAACGTTTACCGGATTGTTGGTCACATGTGTAGTACTAAGTGCAAGCTACTATGCATACTAGATAGCTTCGGTTACAAGGGTGGTAATATGTGCAGGCAACTGTGTATCTGCTATTATTCTGATGAGTTCAACGGGAAAATTGACTAAGTGAAAATACATGTGATAATGTAATGACTAGTGTAATTGAATATGACTATGTGGTGAATAAGTGCAGGTATATGTGTGTAAAAATTTATGAGCAATGTGCTCGATAGTTGAGTGAACTTTCAGTAAGATGGAATGGAGTAAGTGAGATTATGTAAGAGTGAAATTGTAATAAAACAGTTTTGGATAGCAATAGTTGTGTGACTTTGAAAAATCATTAAAAATGGTAGAAATCAAATTAGAGGTTGAATAAGATATGAAATTAAATCTTAATAAGTCTATTTTCACATAAAAAAAACAATGAAATCAAAAGAGTTTCATATTTTGTGATATTTGAATTTTTGTAAGACAGGGTCAGAATGATTTTGGAATCCCCTATTTTGACTTGGAAAAATAATTAAAAATTGTAAAAATATAATTATGGGTTATAATATATGCTTAAAATCCTTTATGAGTCTATTTTCAAAATTAACAACGAGAACATTATCCAAATCTTGTATGAAGAGATAATTAATTTTTAGTGCAGAGGGGTCGAAACTGTCAGATAGCAAAATAGGGGTGATTTTAAAGAATAAAATGTACTTATTGGCTAGGCCAAAAATTCTGAAAATTTTATGATAAGAATATCTGTGAGTCTAGTTTCTGTGAAAATTATCGGTTCTCAATTTCAAGTCCCATAGCTCTGGATATAAATAATTTAGTGACTATGACTTGAGAAAACAGCTTAACTGGACTTTGATTAAATAGAGAGGAATTGAAAAATAGCATGTTAATACATTGCTTATTATTTTTCATGAAAGCATACTAAGCGCATAGCTTGCTCTCTCATTTTCATTTCTTTTAGTGTTGCCAAGTTAGCTCAAAGTTGGAGATCGTCGGAGGCAGCATCACACTATCAAGCCAATACCTTTGGTGTATTGATACATATGTTATAAATATCAAGTGAGTGGCATGTATAAGGACCTAGTTCTATGACATGTATTATTATGATTTGGCTAAATGTATTGGCCTATATCGAGCTATTGTATATGGTCGTGAGAGGTGGCTCATATTGATTATGGTTTGCAATTCTACCTAATCATGTTACGTTTTAATGCATATGATGTGATGATATGAATATGTTTGTTTGCCATGCATGGTTGGTAATATGTCATGTGTGTTGAATGCATGTTTTATGACCAATCGAGGTGGTCATGACCATGAGTTCAACGTGTAATATGGTAAGTAGATGATAGTGCCCTGAACATGGATGTTTGATGTATAAGTTAGTAACCATATTTTAATGGTATAAGTGATTAATGAGATGACAAGGTCAAACGAATGTGTAATAATGTGGCTAGACTAGTTTATCATGAGTAGGTGGAACATATGTATAATGACGAGCTAATGTTGAATGTGTCTTAATAAAGGGTGTTCAATCACTAAAATGATGCCATGAGTTGTGAGTTTGATGTGTATAAGGTTGTAAGGGTTTATGGGAAACATGAAGGCTTGGAAAATAGTCTAAGTGTTAGCCATACGGGTAGAGACACGACCATGTGCCTCAGCTATGTGGAGGACACGGCCTAGTACACAGGCGTATGACTTGGCTGTGTTGTTCAAATTGTTTTGCTGATGTTACAAATAGAGAGTTACACGGGCTGAGGACACGGGCGTGTTACTCTCCAAAGCAAGAAATTTGCTAAGTTGTCCAAAGTTTATAAAAAGTTCTCAGTTTAGTCCCAAACCACCCCGATGTATGTTTTAAGCCTCGAAAGCCCGTATAAGGGACAATATACATGTGTTTGAAAAGTTTTAATTTGGACAAAAATTTTATGGCCTAGTTTTTGCATGAATGATTGTGTATGTGTTTGGTAATGCCTCGTATCCTATCCCGGTCTCGGGTACGGGTAAGGGTGTTACAAAAGGCAACTGGGAAGTTGAGTTTGCAAACTATCAGGGCTGTATATGATGATATAGAGTATAAGGCCAGTGATGTTCTAACTAGTTTCACCATTAGAACTAGAAAAGATTCAAATGTGAATTGTGTATTTATGTCGTAATGGTGTCAATCAGACCCTTTGTTTATATAAGTTCTCCGATAAAGTTCAAGATTCAGATGATGGATTGTATAATGAATAATCGCTCATAATTTTTTATACGACACATTAAAGAGTTGAGATGCCTTAGAGAAGGTTCGTTAACAACATAATGGGATAGCGGATTCTATGTGTAAAACAAATTTGTTTTCTAGTAAGATTTTCGGGGACGAAAATCCCTTAAGGGGGAGAGTTGTAACAGCTCGAATTTGGGCCTAGTCAAAATAGTGGTTTTAGGACCACAAATTTGACATAGAAATGTTTGTTTTATTGATATTTTATGGCCTATGTTGTGATTTCATGATGGTATGAAAATTTCGTTGAGAAATTTTATCAATAAAGTTCCCAATTTGATATTTGGGACTAAATTATAAAAGTTGAAAATTGTGTGTTCTAGAAGCTATGAGTATGAAATTGCAATTAAATTTTAATTAGAGGTCCTTATTTATTAATTTGACCATTATATTTAAGTTGGACAAAAATGGACATGGTTAGGCAAAATTTCAAAGTTTAGCATTAAGGGTATTTTACTAATTTGGAAAATAAAGCCAAAATAAACTAAGAAAAAGATGTCATCTTCTTCATTTTTCATGCCATGGCTGAATTTCACAAGGGGAAACCATAGCTAGGGTTTTTCCAACTTCCAAGCTTGATTGTAAGTCCATCTTGGCCCCGTTTTTAACGCTCTTTATGTTTTTGAAGTTGTTACCAACCGATCTACCTGTTTCTAGCTTTATTTCGATGTAAAGTTCAAGTTTAAAATTTTACCCATGTATGACATGCTTGTATTTTGATGTCTAAGGGTAGAAAATGCATGTTTGTTGTGTAATAAATGACTTTTAGTAGGTGATTTTCGGTGAAAATGTTAAAAAGGACCTATTTGTAAAAAGATGATAAAATGGGTAGTAGAAATGTAAAATAATGAAAAATGTGGGCTGTTATGAGTTTGTATACGGTTCTCTAGGCTTGGGTTTTGAAAAAAAAATGAGTACATTTCATTTTACGAGCCTAAGGACTAAATTATAAAAATGTGAAATGTTAGGGGCAAAAATGTAATTTTTCCATAATGTGATTTTTGGACTAAATTGAGTAATGTGACGCTTAAATAAGTTATATTTTATATTTTAGATCAAGAAAAATGAAGTCCGGACTTAGATCGGGAAAAGAACGAGATCGTGGATTTATCGACCTAGTAGCTATTGTTGTGTTCGAGGTAAGTTCGTATAATAAAGTAGCGTTAAACTAAATGTGATTCAATGATTTATTCTTTAATTAATTGATGAATGATTTTATGAAATTGTTCTTACTTGTTGCTGAAAATGAAAATATGCCTGAGTTGAATTGTATGATTGTAGTGACATGTTTGAGATGATGTGTGTATAATGAAATAATCACATGTTATTAAATGTTAACATAATGTCATGGTCTTGGTTGAACATTGTATTTTGATGTAATAAAGTAAATTCTTGAAATGAGTATAATGTTGTAAATATATATATTACTGAAAGAATTTAGCCTAGGCGGGTAATCCTGAGCTAAGCCCTCTCGAGCATATGTTATAAAGTGGATTTAGCCTGGACGGGTAATCTAGCTCAAGTTCCTTGGAACATGTGTAACAGAAAGGATTTAGCCTGGACTGGCAATCTTGAAAAAGCTCTTATGAGCACATGATAAAGACGAGATTTAGTCTAGACTGGTAATCCTATCATATAAAATGTGACTCAAGAGTGTGCTATATGAACATAAGCCCAGCGGGCACAACTAAACATGAATTGACAAATAGATGATATGCATATTTTGACTATGACACCAAAAGTCCATCGAAATTACAATAGTTCAACGAAAAGTTTTCTTGATTATGGAAAGGCGAAAAGAAATGGAAGTTTATGATGCGATCTGTATAAAGTTATTATGAGATGGTAAAGGTATGTACGCAAACCTCATAAGAGTTAAATTTATGATATAGATGAATACTTGATGAGAATGTAATGAATGTATTATGAATATAAGACTTATCGAAACTTACATTATTTTGTAATTGTATTGTTGGAAGTGGTAAGTGATTAAAATGGTTGATTTCGTGAAATGAAGAATGCTCGGTAAGTTATGTCGAACGATTTGTGGTCATGAGGCATATTGAAATTTTCGTGTTCATACGCTATATTATGGGAAGGTAAAGGTACGGTAAAAGCTGTGATTGAAAGACATTTATAACCATGAGATCTTTCCAATTTACATTATCTTGTATTTCCATTATTGACCATGGTAAAGGAGTTGTAAGAATTGCTTATTATTTTTATACGAGCTTACTAAGCTATATAGCTTACCTCCCATCCTTTCCTATGTCTTGCAGTGCTACCAAGCTAGCTTGGGGTTGGAGATCGTCGAAGACCATATCACACTATCAAGCTATCATTTTTGGGTATCGATAAACTTAAGCATTTTCGAGTGCATGGCATGTATAGGGACTTAGTCTTTTTGTATAAGTGTTATGTGATTGGCCAAATGTGTTGGCTTATATTTGTTTGAAGTTTGTTTTGTATAATGCCAATGGAAATTTGCTATTATTAGTTATAAGTATAATCATATAGTGGTGCTTTCATGGATGTGGAAACTTGCATGATTTGAGTGATAAGTTTTGTAAAGTTAAGCATGATGGAAATTGTCATGTAAATGATGTGTGATTGGTTTATTTGTGTATAGGCATAGGAGATGGTTTAATTTGGTTAAGTTGGCTACAAGTATGTATATGTGGCAATGTTTTGTACGATATGTTTTTTGGTTGCCTGGTGAAAGATGGAGTGTGATATAGGGCATTTGTGTGCTTGATGATTTAATTATGACTTATTTGTAGGATAATGTCCATAATTCTAATGTGTGAAATGAAAGTATGTTATATGGTTCACTGTATATGAATTGGTATGTTTGGACTTGGTAAAATATGATGTTATGAGCATGTTAATAAAGGTGTTGAAATGATGTGTTCTAGCCATGGTGTAGAATGTTTTGGCTGTCTAAGTATGTTATGAATGATGTTATGTGATATTGTGCATGTTTGTGCAAAAAAGGATGACAAATGACTTGGAAAATAGTCTTATTCTTTGTCCACATGGGTAGACACACAGGCGTGTGTGACACACAGTCCGCCCCATGGGCGTGTGTTCAGGTCGTGTGTCCCCTGCACCTTAATTTTGAGAAACAGAATGCTCAGAATTGAGCAAATGGGTAGAGACATGGGCATGTGTCTAGGCCGTGTGAAGTCTGCATGTAACAACTCATTTTTAAGTCAAATCGAAACAGTGGTTTTGAAACCACAAATCCGAAGTGAAAATATTTATTTTATTTTTAATTTAACTTATTATGTGTTTGATGGATTGTGTAAAAATTTCGTTAAGAAATGTTATCGATAAAATGACCAATTTAGTATAAAGGACTAAATTGCAATAGGTGCAAAACATGTGATCTAGAGATTAGAGGTGCTAAATTGCAATGAATTTTTAACTATAGGTCTTTATTTAGTAATTAGACCATTATATTTCAAGTTGGACAAAAATGGACATGGCTAGGTAAAATTACAAAGAAAGGCATTAAGGGCATTTTGGTCATTTGGTATTTAAATGAAATAAAAAGGGAAAATCAAGCAAAAAATGTGTCCATCTTCTTCAACCTAGGCCGAAATTCACAAGGAACCCATAGATAGGGTTTTGTCATCTTCCAAGCTTGATTGTAAGTCCATCCTAGCCCCGTTTTTAATGCTCTTTATGTTTTTGAAGTTGTTATCAACCGAACTACCTATTTCTAGCATTATTTTGAAGTAAGGTTCAAGTGTAAAACTTTACCCATGTATGACATGTATGTATTTTGATGTCTAATGGAAGAAAATGCATGTTTGATGCGTGTTAAACAACTTATACTAAGTGATTTTGATGAAAATGCATAAAAAGGACCTAATTGTAAAAGATGGTAAAATGGTAGTAGAAATATGAAATAATGAAAAATGTGGGCTATTATGAGCTTGTATGAGGTTCGGCTAGGCTTGGGTCTAGAAGAAATTGAACAAATTTCATTTTCCGGGCCTAAGGACAAAAATGGATATTTTGAAAAGTGTAGGGGCAAAATGGTAATTTTGTCTAGGATGTAGTAGAATACAAATGTATGTGTAATGTGATGAATTAATAGCTAAATTCATTCATATAGATTTAGAAAGACCAACTATGGAATTGGATTGAGGAAAACAAAAAGTTTTGGATTAGTCAAAATTCGAAATACGACCAACTATTCAGGTAAGTTCGTGTAACTTAAACATGTGTGTACGTTTGCTTGAATTGAATTGTATGGTTGTGATGACATGTATGAGATGATTTGTGTATAATGCAATATTCACAATTTAGGGAAATGTAAACGAATATCATCGTTCCGGTTGAACGTTATGCTTCGATGGAATAAGGTAAATTAATGAAATGAATATAATGTTGTATACAAATATTATATTGAAAGGATTTAGCTCGGATGGGTAATCCAGAGTTGAGCCTCATGAGCATATGTTATAAAGTGGATTTAGCACGGACGGGTAATCCAGCTCAAGCCTCGTGGAGCATGTATAATCGAAAGGGTTTAGCCTGGACTGGCAATCCTGAATAAGCTCTCATGAGCAGTAGATGAGGATGAGATTTAGCCTAAACTGGTAATCCTATTATATAGAATGTGGCTCGAGAATATTTAATATGAATATGTGCGAATAGGGGGCACCCTCTACACATGAATTGAGGAAAAGTGAATATTAAATAAAAAATCCATCGAAATTTTAATAGTTCAACAGAAGTTATGCGTGAAATGAGAAATGGTGAATGGAATGAGAATTTATGTCGTGATGAGCTCATCTATCTTTATTTAATATTATTTATTGATGTGTATCTAATTGTTTTGATTGAGAGTATGTGTTTAGGTAAAATTTGTACATAATTGATGGATTGTATGGTCATGCATGCTTATGATATTTAATAAGATCAGTAAGTTTACTTTCCGTTATACGAACTTACTAAGCATAAAATGCTTACTCCGTTTAATTTTCCTTGTTTTATAGTGCTCATTGTCTCGTGAAGGTTGGAGGACGATTGGAGCATCTATCACACTATCAACCATCTCATTTTGGGTATAAAAGAAACTTTTATTTTGATATATAATGGCATGTATAGGCCCATTTGGCCATGGATGGCTTATTTTTTTTGTTTTGTAACCTAGCCATCGGAGTGGCTAGTATTAGCTTGTATTAAATGCATTTTGAGATGTATCATATATGGCCTAACATGTTGATGTATGGATGAAAGTAGTTAAGTAGGGAAATCAAATGAATGAACAAAATTGATGATAGTACCCTTGTCGAATGTACACATTTGAGAATTTGGCCAAGCAGATAAATTCACGAACTTAAACTATAAATAATATGTTACTAGGGCAATTGTGCAATTTGATTCTATTTTTAATGCTTGAACTACCTCGAATATGCATGCAAGTGTTGTTGTAGTTTTTTTTTTTTTTTTGTAAAATTTGGGTGAGAGAATGAATCTAAGAAATGGTTTCATTTGTCCACACGGGCAGACACACGGGCATGTGGCTAGGCCGTGTGTGACACACGGTTCACCCATGGGCATGTGGTTAGGCCGTGTATCCTCTGCATCTTAATTTTTTTACAAATAGAATACTCAGCATTGAGCACACAGGCTGAGACACAGGTGTGTGTCTTGGCCGTGTGAGGGACACGGCTTTGAACACGGGCGTGTGACACGGCCGTGTGAAGTCTGTACCTATTTTATGAAAAATTATAAAAATTGTAACACTTCAAACCCGGCCTGGACGTTATGGCCGAATCTGGCGATGTCACATTGAAGTGTCTTTTTCACAAAGTGTGATATCGTTGAAAATACCTTTCCAATTTAAGGTCATTGTGTGATCTTATTGATGATTTTAAAACGTGTCATACATTTTAAACTTGCATCCCAATCAAAAGGTATTTACTTTGAAAACTTTTTGAATGTCAAGATATCACTTTATAACAGAAGCTTTCTAAATCGATTGCGTTCTTGCATTTACTTTGAAAAAACGTTGTTTTTTTTTTTAACTCGAGCTCCTAATACTAGCAGTTATAACCAAAGCAAATTAAAATCCCAAATTGAAAATAAAATCCAAAGAGGCCTTATTACATTAAAAATATCCAAAATAAAATTACTTATAATTTAAAAATTAAATATGGAAGTACGTACGGTTGTGTGGCCACCTTTGAGTCCCTCGCAGCACCGACCCGCCTAAGATTGGGGATTACCTGTACAGATAAACAGATGGGTGAGTTATGAAAAATCAGTGTGTAATCCCATATCAAATAAACAAACAGTGAGTAAAAACAGTCTAGGCCTAAGCCCAATCTAGTGACGGTTCAGTATCAGTTAGGGCCTTAGCCCATTACAGTATCAGTATCAGTTTGGGTCAAAGCCCATCTCAATGACAGTACAGTACAGATATGCAATCAAGAGATCCTACCGAACCAGCCTCTACACTCTATCTCTGTCCAACCCTGCACTCCATGTGGGGATATAATCAACCCACACATCCATCCACTCCAAGTAGTACCTGTTGCGGCACTAAACAGTATTTGCAGCAGAGCTGCCAGTACAGTACACATCCTCCAATCATAATAAACCAATCCTCATGCAACATATCATACATCATGTCGTGACGTGTCATAATATCATACGTGTATTCAATATGTTTAAAATGGCATGCTGAAATATAATCGTACATCTCATAGGGGCATAACAGTCATTTTATCACACAGGGACATAATAGTCATTTTATCGATTAGGGGTCCAGGTACACTTACCAACCCAACAGTAGGTCCATAATTGTCTCGGGTGATCCGTGCAACCTTAACAGTCAAACAGTGAAAATGGGCCCAAGGCCTATAATGCGGGCCCATGTGGGCCCACACGCCCGTGTGGCCCACATAGCCTAAGAATGGCCTTGGCAGTGTGGACTACACGGCCTAGCCCAATATTCTCCACACGTCCGTGTGGTTTACCTGAGTGGGGCCCACATGCTCGTAGGGCACACACGGCCTAGTTTGGCCCAAAATGGCCCACAACGGCCTCGGCCCATGAATTCGCTTATGGATGGCCTCGACGATCATACTCTCATGTTTAGTTACATGAACTACCACACGAGCGAGCGCACGCCCGTGTAGCGTCGTGGTTCACTTATTTCGGCTTTTGCCAGTTTCCAAAGTTGGGATTGTGTTACACACATTGTTTGCAAAAGTGCGCACCCCACTCTCGAGCACTCTAACCTTAATAGAGCTAAGATGGCTCAGTCCACTTAAACCGCTGACAAAGGTTGATTATACGCTCCTTGGTGATTAACTGCATTATAACCGAATTCCAGTTAATATTTATTCACACGATCAGATTGAACCAAACGATTATCCACTAACTCAATTAATCAAATAAATGTAATTTAACTATTTTCACATTACCTAATCAAAATCACATTAACCACAAACCTTTATCATGTCTCAGAACATGATCAAATACCATCTCATTGAACTTTCTCAATGTAATACTCGAATAGGTTCCGTATGTACTTGTACCGCCTCGTACTAACCTCTTTCTCAACTACATCACTCTTTTACCCATTGAACCATTTGGAACAAAAATCGGATACTCAAGTATCACAATCGATAAGTACCTATACCATGGCCCATAGCCAAATTAAGGTAACTTATCCTGGAGTACCTATACCATGGCCCGAAGCCAAATCGGTATATCAACTTATAACATTTCACAAGTATCCAATTCTATTCTTAATGTTCAACCAAGCTTTCACACTTTTTGTTTCTATTATCGAATGCATTCGTAGTGTAACACCCCTTACCGTACCCGAGACCGGGAGCGGATACAAGGCGTTACTAGACATGTACTCAAACATTTTTGGGAAATACGGGTTATAAAATTTCATTCCAATATAAAACCAATCAAATTTTATTTTAATGTCCCTATTATGGGCCTATGAGGCCCTAAACACACATTGAAAATGGCCCGAGACTAAACCGAGAACATACAAAATTTTATAAAAAATTTCTAGGTAAAGCCTCACACGCCCGTGTGAAGGTAATGCACACGCTTGTGTGCTTTGGGACATGCCCGTGTCCCCTACCCATGTGGAATTAATTGAATTTATTTTCTATTTCGAACCTACAGGGGTTTTCACATGGCCAAGCACACACCCGTGTCCTTCACACGGCCTAGACACGCCCGTGTGGTTTCCCGTGTCCAAAAACTCAAGCATTATGTTTATGACGTCAGCATGCATTTAGGGGCACACAGCCAAGACACACGCCCGTGTACTAGGCCGTGCCTTCCACTCGGTCAAGACACATGGCCGTGTCTCTACCCGTGTGTTTATTACCATGCATTCTGACTTTAAAATTTTAGGTGCAGGGGACACACGGCCATACCACACACCCATGGGGCGATCTGTGTGTCACATACGGCCAGGACACACGCCCGTGTGTCTACCCATGTGGACCTTGTTAGGCTATTTTCCAAGCCTTTGGTCACCCTCTATCATTTACTCTCACTTATAGGTTTCCATAATACATAACAAGGCCTGATTATATACTTAAATGACCTCGATAAACCTCATTTCATCGGTTCTACACATGTTAGGCTATTTTCCTTGTATTAAGGATTTCTATACCTTATAACACTTTTAAGATTGGCTCATTATTATAACTCATTGCCAATTATGGCCAAGCCATCCCATGTAATTTGGTCACATTACTTAAGCCTAATTGGGATATGCCACATTAAATATCACAAGAACATTTAGACATAAACATGCACAAATTTGTAGGTCATAACCTACATCACAATGAGCCAATTCCCATGGTCATATACAAATGAATATGTATACCTTTACATGCCTTCACTTTGGCAAATCAAATGACACATATAACAAAATAAACAAAAGCTCTATACATGCCATTAAACAAAATAAAAGTGTCTATATACCAAAGCTGGACTAGTTGATAATGTGTTGACTCTCCAACCGTCTTCCAATCTTTACGAGTCCTCGAACTCTGTAAGACAGGGAAAAGAGAGGGGTAAGCATTTACATACTTAGTAAGCCCGAATAATCGGAAATTAAACTTACCGATTAATTAGCATACAACCATATTAGGCAATAAAACCAACAAGAATGGAAAGTTTCCGTATCTCATGCACTAAATCAACAAGTTAGGCACATAATAATGCACCATGTAATTAATCTTAGATGAGCTCATCATCCAACATTTCCATTTATACATATCTCATATTATCCCGTTAAGTTTCTCAAAAATCTCGATGGATTATCCATTTATCGTCAAGTCATAGGAGCGATCATTTCATGTAGGTACTCCCACGAACCTCACATCTTATGGCGGGATTACCAGTCCAGGCTAAATCCCCCAAAATATAAACTCATAAGGTGATGTCGGGATTACCAGTCTAGGCTAAATCCCTTATAGTGACAAAAACCTTTAATGAGCTCGGATCTGAATTACCAGTCCAGGCTAAATTCAAACCCTAATTGGATTACCTATCCGGGCTAAATCCACAATACACACATATTCTTCGGGAGGCTCGATCACTCAAGGAACACCCGTCCGGGCTAGATCCTTTCTATATTTGAGATCAACGGATTACCCGTCTGGGCTAAATCCTTTTTGCAACACATGCAGGATCTCAAGTCACATGTTGATCATGGTTTATCCATCGAATTTCCCTTTTTAACCTCAACCAGGACATTTATCAACATGTCATTATTAAGGATGCATTTCATGGATTTTCATGCCATCATCAAATGAAATTATCATACATTCATAAATCATGCAATTAGGCATATTATGAGCTTACTTTAAGTTATCCGAACTTACCTGGTACTCGTTCTGGTATCGTGTTTCGGTTATTCCGAAATCTTTCGTTTTCCTCGATCGACCTCTGAAATTTGTTCCTCGGGGTCTATAATAATAAAAATGAATCATTAACACCTCACATTATACTTTTCAAGTCTAAATTTCACCCCTGGTCCAAATGATCGTTTAGCCCCTAACCTTTCACATTTTTACGATTTAGTCCCTAGGCTCGTATAATGAAATGCATGCAATTTGTACCTTGCCCAAGCCTAGAAAAATGTTCTTTCCTCTTATGGAAGACCAATTTATCCATTATTTCTCATCTTTCTACCCATTTTTACAACTTTTACAAAATGGTCCCTAAAGCCATTTCCATGAAAAATCACTTAGTAAAAGTTGTTTACCATCTTTTAAACTTTCATATTCCTCCATAAACCATCAAAATACAAGTAACTCATGCATGGGTAAATTTCTAAACATGAACCCTAGCATGAAATATGGATAGAAATAGAGAGAGTAAGTTACCAGGATTTCAAAAATACAAAGAATATTAAAAACGGGGCTTGGGAGCACTTACTATTGAGCTTGAAAATGTTGAAAACCCTAGCTATGGAGAGCTTGAGAATTTCGGCTGGATGAAGGAGAAGAATGGTTGATTTTTGGCTTATTTTTCCCATTTTATTTCATTAATTAGCCAAATGACCAAAATGCCATTAGGCCCTTTCTTTCAAATTTTACCCATACATGCCCATTTTTGTCCAAAAACTTAGAAATTGGGAAATTTTCTCTTTAAGACCTTCTAATTAATAATCTAAAACAATTTCATACAAATTACTTCTAGAATCCAAGTTTTGCAATTTATTCAATTTGGTCCTTATTTTCCAATTGGACACCTTACTCATAGAATTTCTTCATGAAACTTTAACACATGCATATTCTCATATTATAGACCTCATAATAATCATAAAATAAATATTTCAATGTCAAATTTGTGGTCTCGAAACAAGTGTTCCGACTAGGCCATATTTAAGATGTTACACGTAGAATCGTTTTCACTATTCAACATTATCCGTAATCTCATAATCCTAGTTTATGAAATATCAAAGCATTTAACATACATTTATAATGAAATTACTACATACGAACTTACCTCGTATTCGAAATTGACGAATCGGATCGATTACTCGATAACCTTACTTTTCCCCCGATCTAAATTTGAATTCTTTCTTTCTTGATCTATATGTATTCAAAATTAACCCATTTAATCACTAACTCACTCAATTTAGTTCAAAAATATACATTTGGTCATTTTTGCACTTTAGCCCTTAAACTTTTACATTTTAATAATTTAGTCCCTATTTTGCAATTACACAAAATTCACATAATTCAATCCAAATACATGCTAGCCAAATTTCACATGAGTCCTTAACAGCCCATAATTATCATTTATTTCACATTTCAACCACCCAATTTACAAAATTCATAGTTTACTCCCTAACTTGTATTTTCTTCAAAAATCACTTGATAAAACATGCAAATCTATCATCTATCTATCATTTTTCATCATCAACTATCACAAAAATCATGGACTCATCAATGGTATTTTACAAAATCACCAACAAACTCAACAATTAGGGCTCGAGCTAACTAGTACTCAAAGCAATGATCACAAAAACATAAAAATCAGCAAAAACTAATCAAAATTCACTTACCTATTAAAACATGCAAGTGCTGAATACCTAAAGCTTCAATGGCTTCTTTCTTTTCCCTATTTTCGGTCAATAAGGATGAACAAATGAACATCATTTGTTTTGTTTTAATTTTTATTAACTTAAAAACCAAATTACTATTTTACCCTTGGCATATAACATTAAAATTTACCTACTACATGTCCATCATTGTCCACCATCAATATTAATGGTATAATTGCCATGAGAGGACCCTTACTCTAATAAGCCATAGCTATTTGACACTTTTAATAAGTAAAATGCAACTTTTTCATTTTACGCGATTTAGTCCTTTTTTCAAATTAAGCATCTAATCGATAAAATTATTTCACAAAAATTTCACACATATATTGTAACGCCCCGTACCCGAGACCGTCTCCAGATTCGAGCACGAGGTGTTACTAAACTTAATTTCATCAATTAAACAGCTTAAACAATTTATTTTTAAAATTTTCAGTCAAGCTAGCAATTTGCATCATAGTCGCTTAAAAATTCATATATCGAGTTCCGAAACTAAAAATCCAATTCTGTAAATTTTTTCTGAAACTAGACTCATATATATATTTACTAATTTTTTTCTAGAATTTTTGGCTAGGCCAATTAGTACAATTTATTAGTTAAAGTCTCCCCTATTTCAGGGTTCAACTGCTCTAACCTCTGTGTATTACGAATTAGATATCTCTCTGTAAAGAATTTCAATGACTATGAAGTTTGTTTCTCTTAAAACTAGACTCAATAATAAATCTTTAAATATAAAGCATGACTTCTAATTATTTTTATACAATTTATGGTGAATTTCCAAAGTCAGAACAAGGGATTCAGAAATCACTCTGACCCTGTTTCACCAAATCATAAATATCTCATAAAATACAACTCTTTTACCTATTTTGTTTCTTACACATGAAAACAGATTCATTAGGCTTCAATTACATATTTTATTCATCATCTAATTCTATTTCTAATATTTTTAGTGATTTTTCAAATTCACATCATTGCTGCAGCAATATTCTCTTTTATAGCAAATTTTACTTTACTATAAATTTTCATGGACTAAATAGCATTTTAAACATACATGGTATCAAATATGATTTAGATTGGCCATTCCAATGGCTAATCATTCACAAACTCTTTTCTTGCCAAAGCATAATCATATCATAAGATCATTTACACAAAGTGAGTATTTTGCCATACATGCCACATTCAAGATACACAAGCCATTTTACCAATTTAGGCCTTCGGATAGTGTGAACGAGTCTTCGACCTATCCCGATTCTCAAGCCGGCTTGTCAAAACTACAATGAAAGAAAAGGAGGGAGTAAGCATAAATGCTTAGTAAGTTCACATGCAAATAGTAAGTAACATAATCATGCAATTCCACATAAAAACATCATTTACATAAACAACACCAAGACATTCATGTTACATTTGCATTTAATATCATGCTACGATTTCATCATACCAAGTTCTCAACCCGAAGATTTAAGCACATACCTGTCAAATTTTCTCATTTACCACACTTACCAACATGTCACCTTCATTTTAGGCATTCTCCAAAAACGTAAAGAACATTAAAAACGGGGCTTGGTATCACTTACTATGGAGCTTGGAAGCTTGAAACAAGCCCTAGCTATGGAGAACCCTTTAATTTTCGTCCTAATGAAGAAGATGAACATATTTTTCCATCTTTTTCCTTTTTTTACTCTTTTAATTACCAAATGACCAAAATACCCTTAATACATTTCTTTGAAAATTTTCATGTACAAGCCCATTTTTGTCCAAAATTTTAGAAATTAGTCAAATTGCTATTTAAGACCTCCTCATTAATATTCCAAAGTAATTTCATATTAAAAACTTCTAGAATGCAAGTTTTGCAACTTATTCGATTTAGTCCCTAATTTCAAATTAAGCACTTTATGCATAGAATTTCGTCACGAAATTTTCACACAATCATGCAATCATATCATAAACCTCAAAATAATTATAAAATAATTATTTCTATCTCAGATTTGTGGTCACGAAACCACTATTCTGATTAGGCCCTAATTCGGGATATTACAACTCTCCCCTCTTTAAGGATTTTCGTCCTCAAAAATCTTACCGATAAACAGGTGTGGGTATTGATTTCTCATAGTTTCCTCAGGTTCCCATGTAGTCTCTTCTACCCCGTGCTTTTTCCATAATACTTTCACGAGAGCGACACTTTTATTTCTTAGTTGCTTGACCTCTCGAGCTAAAATCTTAATCGGTTCTTCTTCATAAGTCATATCCAGTCGTAGCTCAATTTCTGTCGGTGAAATTATATGCGAGAGATCCGAATGATATCGACGTAGCATAGATACATGGAACACATCATGCATCTTCTGTAATTCAGATGGCAATGCTAACCGATAAGCTACTGGTCCAACTCTTTCAATTATTTCATACGGCCCAATAAAACGCGGACTCAACTTGCCCTTCTGTCCAAATCTAAGAACTTTCTTCCATTGAGACACTTTTAAAAATACCGTATCACCAACTTGAAACTCGATTTCCTTTCGTTTCAAATCCGCATAAGATTTCTGTCTATCCGAAGCAGCTTTCAAACAATCTCGAATCACTTTCACTTTTTCTTTGGTTTCTTTTATTAGATCAACTCCATAAATCTGATTTTCCTTGAGTTCAATCCGATACAATGATGTCCGACATTTACGACCATACAATGCTTTATAAGGTGCCATCTTCAAACTCGTCTGATAACTATTATTATAAGCAAATTCTACCAACGGTAAGTATCTTTCCCAACTACCTTGAAATTCCAATACACAACATCTGAGCATGTCTTCAAGAATCTGAATCACTCTCTCTAACTGTCCATCAGTTTGTGGATGAAAGGCAGTGCTAAAATTTAACTTTGTACCTAATGCCTCTTGCAACTTTTGCCAAAACCGTGTAGTAAATCTCGGATCTCTATCCGAAATGATTGACAAAGGTATCCCATGAAGTCTAACAATCTCACTGATATACAATTCAGCCAACTTATTAAGAGAATAATCCGTACGTACCGGAATAAAATGAGCCGATTTAGTCAGTCTGTCAACTATTACCCAGATGGCATCTTTCTTCCCCGGAGTTAATGGCAATCCTGATACAAAATCCATAGTAATCCGATCCCATTTCCATTCAGGAACCATGATACGCTGGAGTAGTCCCGAAGGTACTTGGTGTTCAGCTTTCACTTGTTGACAAATTAAGCACTTTGATACAAACTCAGATATATCTCTTTTCATTTCATTCCACCAATACATTTTCTTCAAGTCATTATACATTTTCGTACTGCCCAGGTGAACCGCCAAACAACCATTATGTGCTTCATGCAAAATCTTTTGAATCAACTCATCATTTTTCGATACACAAATCCAGTTTTTAAACACCAAGTAACCATCAGAATCGATTTTGAAATCTGACCCCGTATCAGCTTCACACTGTTTTCTCTTGGCTTGCAAATTTTCATCGCTTTTCTAAGCTTCAGAAATCTCTTGTAAAAACATCAGTCTTGCTCTTAACTCTGCTAAAATCGAACCATCATCTTATACCTTTAACTGAGTATTCATAGCTCTCAAAGCAAATAGCAACTTTCTGCTCAAAGCATCGGCAACCACATTCGCTTTTCCTGGATGGTAATCAATAACAAGCTCGTAATCTTTCAATAACTCCAACCATCTTCGCTGTCTCAAATTCAAGTCTTTTTATGACATCAAGTACTTAAGACTTTTGTGGTCGGTATATACTCGGCATTTTTCACCATACAGATAATGTCGCCAAATCTTCAAAGCAAATACTATAGCAGCCAATTCCAAATCATGAGTCGGATAATTTCTTTCGTGAGATTTTAACTGCCTCGAAGCATAAGCCACCACTTTTCCTTCTTGCATAAGTACACATCCTAAGCCATTTCGAGAAGCATCACTATACACCACAAATTCTTTACCTGATTTGGGTTGTACCAACATTGGTGCTTCAGTTAATAACTTTTTCAATTCTTCAAAACCCTGTTGACATTCTTCCATCCATTCAAATTTAACATTCTTTCGAAGTAGTCTAGTCATAGGAGCAGCAATTATAGAAAATCCATTTACAAACCGCCGATAATACCCAGCTAGCCCTAAGAAACTTCTAACCTCGCCATATTTTTTTGGTGGTTTCCAATCAACAATGGCCGAAATTTTACTAGGATCAACCCGTATACCATCACCTGAAACAATATGACCCAAAAATCCAACTTCCTAGAGCCAAAATTCACTTTTACTAAACTTGGCATATAACTGCTTATCTCTCAAAGTTTGCAAAACTATCCTCAAATGCTTAGCATGCTCTGTCTCATCTTTTGAATAAATTAAAATATCATCTATAAACACCACAACAAATTTGTCCAAGTATGGCCGAAATTGCGATTCATCAAATCCATAAACACAAGCAGGAGCATTTGTTAACCCGAATGGCATAACTAAAAATTCATAATGACCGTACCTTGTTCTAAAAGCAGTTTTAGGCACATCCGACTCTTTTACTCGCAGCTAGTAGTACCCAGATCTCAAGTCAATCTTTGAAAACCATGTTGCTCCTTTTAGCTAATCAAACAAATCATCAATTCTCGGCAACGGATACTTGTTCTTGATTGTCACCTTGTTTAATTGCCGATAGTCAATACACAATCTCATAGAACCATCCTTCTTTTTCACAAATAACACGGGAGCACCCCAAGGTGAAAAACTCGACAAAGCCTTTGTCAGTTAACTCTTGCAACTGCGACTTTAATTCCTTCAACTCTACTAGTGCCATTCTATACGGAGCAATCAAGATCGGAGCTGTTCCCGGTATCAAATCAATACCAAATTCTACTTCTCTGACTAGAGGCAAACTCGGCAATTCTTCTGGAAATATATCCGCGAACTCACACACAATCGGCACTGATTCAACTTTCTTTTCAATTTCTTTTGTATTAATTACATACGCCAAATAAGTTTCATAACCCTTCCTCAAATATCTCTGAGCCGACATCGAAGAAATCACACTAGATAGTGCCTCTGATTTGCCTGGTTCAACCCATAGATTTCACCACTTTCACACTTTAATTATATAACCTTTTCTTTGCAATTTACTATAGGATCATGCAATGTCAACCAATCCATACCCAAAATAACATCAAATTCATCAAACGGCAACAACATCAAGTCGGCTGGAAAGTAATAACCTCGAATCATTAAAGGGCATTTCTTGCATACTTTATTAACTATCACACATTTGCCTAATGGATTCGACACTCTAATCATAAATTCTGTGTACTCAACAGGCATATTCATACTAGACACCAATTTCACGTACAAATATGAATGAGTAGAACTGGGATCAATCAAAGCAGTAACATTAACATCATAAAGAGAAAATATACCAGTAATCACATCAGGTGATGAAGCATCTTCACGTGCCTTTATGGTATAAGTTCTAGCTGGAGCCCTTGCTTCAACTCAAGAAACTCTTTACGCTTTTGATTAACAAATCTTTCACTGATGTATTTCTTTTGAAATTCTTCTTGAAATAATTCCCAAGTCACCTTCTCTTTCGGTACCACTGAAATCAATGTCTTCCACCAATGATAGGCTGAATCCCTCAATAATGATATAGCATATTTCAAGCATTCCTCAGGTGTACAAGACAATTCATCAAATACCCGAATAAAATTCTCAAGCCAAAACTCGCTTTCTCAAAGATCATCATCAACATTTGCCTGAATTCTTCTACCCTTGCTTACGGATTCTGTCAACTGGAGTTCTGTGAAATTTCATCAGATCCATACCTTGAGGCATCGGGGGTACAGGTTGAGGAATCAGGGGAGGTGAGGGAGGTTGTACATTCGGGTTCGTACAAACGAACTTAGTATACCAGGCACTCATCATCTGGAGAAAGGCTTCTCGAGCCCCTTCTCCTCCTCCTTGACCAACAGTAGGAGGTGGATTTTCGGTTGGCACCGCCCCTTCAGTCGGAGCCGGTGCATTACTTTCTACATCATCAGCCACAGCTGGATCGGGATCCATTTACTATAAAAAAATCATTTAAAAGGTCAGAATTCGTCACACTATCACAATATATATATGGCATGGCATGTATAGCAAAACTCGTACATACAACACGTTAGTTCGAGAACCGACTAAACCTACTCTGATACCACCAAATGTAATGCCCCTTACCCGAGACCGTCACCGCAGTCGAGCACGAGGTGTTACTAAACTTAATTTCATCAATTAAACAGCTTAAACAATTTATTTTTAAAATTTCCAGTCAAGCTAGCAATCTGCGTCACAATCGCCTAAAAATTCATATTTCAAGCTCCGAAACTCAAAATCCAATTCTGTAAATTTTTCCTGAAACTATACTCATATATCTATTTACTAATTTTTTTCTAGAATTTTTGGCTGGGCCAATTAGTACAGTTTATTAGTTAAAGTCTCCCCTGTTTTAGAGTTCAACTACTCTAACCTCTATGTATTATGAATCAGATATCTCTCTGTACAGAATTTCAATGACTATGACATTTATTTCTCTTAAAACTAGACTCAATAAGAAATCTTCACATATAAATAATGACTTCTAATTATTTTTAAACAATTTATGGTGAATTTCCAAAGTCAAAATAGGGGATTCAGAAATCTCTCTGACCCTGTTTCACCAAATCATAAATATCTCATAAAATAAAATTTTTTTACCTATTTTGTTTCTTACACATGAAAAAATATTCATTAGGCTTCAATTACATATTTTATTCATCATCTAATTCTATTTCTACTATTTTTAGTGATTTTTCAAATTCACGTCATTGCTGCAGTAATATTCTGTTTTATAGCAAATTTTACTTTACTATAAATTTTCATGGACTAAATAGCATTTTAAACATACATGGTATCAAATATGATTTAGATTGGCCATTCCAATGGCTAATCATTCACAAACTCTTTTCTTGCCAAAGCATAATCATATAATAAGATCATTTGCACAAAGTGAGTATTTTGCCATACATGCCACATTAAAGATACACAAGCCATTTTACCAATTTAGGCCTTCGGATAGTGTGAACGAGTCTTCGACCTATCCCGATTCTCAAGCCGGCTTGTCAAAACTACAATGAAAGAAAAGGAGGGAGTAAGCATAAATGCTTAGTAATTTCACATGCAAATAGTAAGTAACATAATCATGCAATTCCACATAAAAACATCATTTACATAAACAACACCAAGACATTCATGTTACATTTGCATTTAATATCATGCTACGATTTCATCATACCAAGTTCTCAACCCGAAGATTTAAGCACATACCTGTCAAATTTTCTCATTTACCACACTTACCAACATGTCACCTTCGTTTTAGGCATTCTCCTTATTCTCTTAAGATTCACCCGTTGAACACATCGGAATATAATTCAAATACACGGAAAGTTTGTACATAAGTGCCACATATGTAGCCAAGCTACCATGTAACCCGCCCATAAGCGAACTCGGACTCAACTCAATGAGCTCGGGCATTCGTATCCATAAGTGAACTCGAACTCAACTCAACAAGCTCGGATGCCTAGTTACATCTCACGAACTCGGACTCAACTCAACGAGTTTGGACATTTGTATCCATAAGTGAACTCGGACTCAACTCAACGAGTTCGGATGCCCAACCATCCTAGTGACATGTCACTTGTATTCTAATCTATTCCCAAGGCTCAATCGGGCTTTTTTCTCGATTACACATCTTTGCCCTCTTCCACGAAACATCGAAACCGATACTCGGTAGCAATTCATAATTTACATATTATTCAATAATAACCATAAAGCATAATAGTTCATGATATTAATCATCATATCACATAAATAACATTAAATTACTTAAAATGACAATTATGTTACTACATTTATACATGAACTTACCTCGATACAAAATATTAGCAATCAAGCCTATTCCTCGTAAACTTTGTTTTTCCCTCGATCACGACTTGAATCTCGTTTCTCTTGATCTATAATGCCAAATTAATCTTATTTAATACATATATTCATCAAAACAGCCCCAAATACGAAAAATTACCATTTTGCCCCTAAACTTTTGCAAAATTACACTTTTACCCCTAGGCTCGGGAATTAAACTTCATCCCATTTTCTTATGTTTTATGACATGCTGATCATTTTTCCCTTCTATGGCAACATCAAATTCTCATTCTAACATGTACTTATAACTATTAGGTATTTTTACCGATTAAGCCCTTTTTCTCGTTTTCACTTAAAACCGAGTAGCACAAGTTGTCTAGCATAATTTAAAACCTCATATTCTATCATAAAACACCAAAATACAAAAATTTCACCTATGGGTATTTTTCCAAATATGAACCCTAGGTTGAATTATTGCTAGCATAAGCTAAATCAAGTTACCGGGACTCCAAAAACGTAAAGAACATTAAAAATAGGGCTTGGAATCACTTACTATGGAGCTTGGAAGCTTGAAACAAACCCTAGCTATGGAGAACCCTTTAATTTTCGTCCTAATGAAGAAGATGATCATATTTTGCCATCTTTTTCCTTTTTTTTACTCTTTTAATTACCAAATGACCAAAATACCCTTAATACCTTTCTTTGAAAATTTTCATGTACAAGCCCATTTTTGTCCAAAATTTTAGAAATTGATCAAATTGCTATTTAAGACCTTATTAATATTCCAAAGTAATTTCATACTAAAAACTTCTAGAATGCAAGTTTTGCAACTTATTCGATTTAGTCCCTAATTTCAAATTAAGCACTTTATGCATAGAATTTCGTCACGAAATTTTCACACAATCATGCAATCATATCATAAACCTCAAAATAATTATAAAATAATTATTTCTATCTCGGATTTGTGGTCACAAAACCACTATTCCGATTAGGCCCTAATTCGGGATATTACATATATAATCACATGCTATAAACACAAAAAATAATATTAAAATAATTTTATAACCTCAGATTTGTGGATCCGAAACCACTGTTTTGATTAAGCTAAAATCGGGCTGTTACAGCTCTCCCCTTTAGGGATTTTCATCCCCGAAAATCTTACTAGTGAATAGGTTTGGGTATTGCTTTCTTATAGCATCCTCGGTTTCCTACGTAGCTTCTTCTACCCCGTGCCGATGCCACAATACTTTTACTAATGCTATTCTTTTATTTCTCAACTATTTGATCTCATAAGCTAAAATTTGGATCGGTTCTTCGTTATACGATAAATCCGACTGAATCTCAACTTCGGTCGGGGAAATAATGTGTGACGGGTCAGATTGGTATCCTCGAAGCAATGATACATGAAACACATTATGTATTTTCTCTAATTCAGACAGTAAGGATAGTTGATAAGCAACTAGCCTAACTCGCTCGATAATCTCGTACGGTCCAATAAATCTCGGACTCAATTTCCCTCTTTGACGAAATCGCAATATCTTTTTCCACGGTGACACTTTCAAAAACACTTTATCCCTGATCTGAAACTCAATATCTTTCCATTTCAAATTTGCGTAAGATTTTTTTCGATCTGAGGCTGCTTTCAGATTATCACGAATCACTTTCACTTTCTCTTCTATCTCTCTGATCAGATCAACCCGGTGAATCTTATTCTCACTAAGTTCAGTCTAGTACAATGGTTTTTGACACTTTTCACTGTATAGAGCTTCATACAGTGCCATTTTTATACTCGATTGAAAGCTATTATTATACGCGAATTCAATCGATGGAAAATACTTTTCCTACGTGCCTTTGAACTCAAGAATACAACATCTCAACATATCCTCGAGTATCTGTATAACTCACTCGGTTTGACCATCCGTTTGCAGGTGAAAAGCAGTACTGAAATGTAACTTTGTACCCAATGCCTCTTGCAGTTTCTTCCAAAACCTCGATGTGAACCTTGGATCTCTGTCCGAAACAATAGAAACAGGTACTTCGTGTAATCTCACAACCTCAGAGATATACAACTCAGCTAACTTGTCAAGTGAATAGTCTGTTCATACAGGAATGAAATAAGCCGATTTTGTCAATCTGTCAACTATAACCCAGATTGCATCTTTCTTTCTCAGAGATAGGGGCAATCCTGACACAAAATCCATAGTCACTCTATCCCATTTCCACTCAGGAATCATAATCGGCTACAATAAACCAGACGGTACATGATGCTCAGCTTTAACTTGCTGACAAATCAAACATTTCGAAACAAATTCTGAAATATCACATTTCATGCCAGCCACCAATAAAGTTGTTTCAAATCACTATACATTTTCGTGCTTCCTGAATGAATAGATAAACGACTACTATGTGCTTCGTTCAATATCATCTGAATCAACTCTGAATTTCTTGGAACACATAATCGGCCTCTAAATCTTAAATAATCATCAGTATCAACTTGAAATTCTAAATTAATATTCGAATCACATTGAGCTCATTTTGCTAACATTTCATTATCAAACTTTTGAGCCTCACAAATTTACTGTATAAACGATGGTCTCGCTTTCAACTCAGCTACTATCGAACCATCATTACACAAAGCTATTTGAGTGTTCATCGCACATAGAGCGAATAGGGATTTTTGGCTCAAAGCATCAGCAACAACATTTACTTTTCCCGAATGATAATCAATCACAAATTCATAGTCTTTAAGCAATTCTAACCATCTCCGTTGTCGCAAATTCAAATCTTTCTAAGTCATCAAATATTTCAAACTTTTATGGTCAATGAAGATGTGACATTTCTCACTAAACAAATAGTGACACCAAATTTTTAATGCGAACACAATTACGGCCAACTCAAGATCGTGCGTCAGATAATTCTTTTCATGCGGCTTTAATTGTCTTGAAGCATAAGCTACAACTTTACCTTCCTATATCAAAGCACAGCCCAGGCCATTTTCAACGATGCATCACTATAGATCACAAATTCTTTACCCGATTTTGGCTGTACTAACACTGGAGCTTCAATCAAAAAAGCTTTCAGCTGATTAAAACTTTTCTAACATTTCTCTGACCATTCAAACTTTACCTCTTTCTAAAGCAATCTCATCAACGGAGTCGCAATCATCGAAAAGCCTTTCACAAATCATCTATAATAGGTAGCTAGTCCTAGGAAACTACGAACTTCGGATACATTTCTCAGAGGATTCCAATCTATAATCCAGATATCTTACTGGGGTTAACTCAAATACCCAATGCTGATACAATATGCCCCAGAAAACCAATCTCGCGCAAGTAGAATTCACATTTACTAAACTTTGCATATAACTGCTTATCACGCAGAGTATGCAATACAATTCTTAAATGCTCAGCATGCTCAATTTCATCTCGTGAATATATCAATATGTCGTCAATAAATACAACAACAAATCGATCTAAGTACGGTCTAAAAATCTGATTCATTAAATCCATAAAGACAGCAGGTGCATTCGTTAGTCTGAAAGGCATAACTAAAAATTCATAATGACCATACCTCGTTCTAAATACGGTTTTCGACACATCAGAGTCTTTAACTTGCAATTAATAATAACCCGATCTCAAATCTATCTTTGAAAACACTGTAGCCCCTTTTACTTGATCAAACAAATCATCAATTTGTGGTAGAGGGTATTTTTTCTTGATTGTCACTTAAATTAGCTGTCTGTAATCTATACACATTCTCACCGTGCCATCTTTCTTTTTCACAAACAATACTGGAGCAACCCACGGAGAGAAACTCGGTCTAGCAAAACCTCTATCTGTCAACTCTTTTAATTCTGTCAGAGCCATTTGGTACGGTGCTATCAATATCAGCATTGTTCCCGAAACCAATTCTATACCAAATTCAATTTCTCTGATAGGTTGCAAACCCGATAATTCTTCAAGAAACACATCCGGATATTCACACACAACTGACACTGATTCTATCTTCTTTTCAATCACTTTTGTATCAAACACATAAGCAAAATAAGCTGCGCAACCCTTTCTCACATATTTCTGAACCGACATCAATGAAATCACTGTTGGCAAGCCATTCAAATCATCTGACTCAATCTGGATAATCTCATTATTCTGACATCTCAAATCAATCTTTTTTCATTTGCAATTCACAATAGCATCATGCAACGTTAGCCAATCTATACCCAGAATTATATCAAATTCATCAAATGGCAACAACATTAGATCGGCAGAAAAGTAGAAATCTTGAATCATCAACGAACAGTTCTTGCACACTTTATCAACCAACACACACTTGCCTAAGGGGTTCGATACTTTAATTACAAATTCAGTAGACTCTATAGGAAAAGTCTTACTGGATACTAAATTCATGCATATATAAGAATGAGTTT
This sequence comes from Gossypium longicalyx, assembly GCA_025698465.1. Lineage (NCBI taxonomy): Eukaryota > Viridiplantae > Streptophyta > Magnoliopsida > Malvales > Malvaceae > Gossypium > Gossypium longicalyx. Next base: position 56,914,066 of record CM046996.1, read on the forward strand.
ATCCTAGATCTATCAATGCAATAACTTTAGTATCATAGAGAGTGAAAGTACCTATTATAACGTCTAGCGAGGATGCTTCCTCCCGTGCACAAATAGCATAAGCTCGAGCAGGTGCTCATGCCTCAGATCTCACAACAGAATCTCTCGTAACAATTCAGTTACCACTCGTATTTCTAGTGTTCCAGGGTGGTCTCCCTCTAGTAGCAATATTAATTGTTCTCACATTCTGAACTTTGTCTTTCTCATCTAACTCCGGGCAATCTCGGATGAAATGTTCTAATGAACCACATTTGTAACAAGCTTTATTACTTTTATTCTAACATTCTCTGAAATGTCATCATCCACAGTGCTGACATTCGGGTTTATTATCTCTTACACTGCCAGCACTAGCTACTGATGCAGCATGAGCTTTGGAACCAGAGTATTGTTTAGCATGATCCTTATTCGGATATCCATTTGAAGCATTCGGGCGAGTATACGAATCTCTGGATTTCTTTGATGACGACTGATACAGCTTACAGATCAATCTTTTTCTAGAGTCTCTAGCCTTTGAATCTGCTTTCTTATTTTCTTTGCTAAGATCTTCTACTTTACAAGCCCTTTCAACTAAAACCATGAATTTTTTTATTTCTATAATTCCGACCAGAAGTTTTATACCTTTATTCAACCCATCAATGAATCGCTTACACATAATCTCTTCGATAGAAACATATTCCCGAGCATATTTACTCAATCGTACAAATTATCTTTCGTACTCGGTCACAGTCATCCTGACTTGTTTCAATTCTAGAAACTCTTTTATTTCTGATCAAGAAATCGCTGACTTATATACTTCTTTCGGAATTTAGATTGGAAGAACTCCAAGGTGACCTATTCTCTTAGAACCATAGATATCAATGTTTTCCACCAATGGTACGCATTATCTCTAAGTAAAGATACCACACACTTGATACATTCATCAAAAGTACAGGACAATTCATTAAATACTCGGATTGTGTTCTTGATCCAGAACTCAGCTCTCTCAGCATCATCATCAACGGTAGCCCAAAACTCCTCAGCCCTATGTTTACAAATCTTATCCACTGGTAGCTTATTCAATCGTATCATATCTATGAGTTGAGGAAAAATAGGGATTTGTTCAGGAGTAGGTGGGGGTGGAAGTTGTTGAGCAGCCGGATTCGTTCGCATGAATTCCGTGAACCATTCATTCATCATCTGGAAAAAAGCTTGTTTAGCCTCTCCATCATGGCTACTAGATACAGGCCTAGAGTCTGATGGCACTGCCTCCCGAACGGGAGTGGGCACGTTACTCTCTATATCGTCAGCTATAGCTCTTTTGAGATCCATTACTATACAAAAACACACTTTAAACTGTCAAGAATCATCACACTATTGCAGTTTATATATATGGCATGTATAGCTAGACTCTCACACGCTACATTAGTCCTAGAATAGACTAAACCATAGCTCTGATACTAATTAAATGTAACACCCCTAACCCGTATTCATTGCCAAAATAGGGTTACAAGGCATTTTTGATCAATCACAACATAAATCATTCATTCTCACATAAACATCAATCAAATATAATCATAGTGTCCCTCATAAGGCTCTACAAGACCTTAAAACATTCTTGGAATAGGTTCGGGACTAAACCGATAACATTTGCAAACTTTAGGAAACGCATAAAATTTTCAAGCATTCAAGGGTCACACGCTCGTGTGAATAGGCCGTGTGCCTCACATGGCTACCAGACACGCCCGTGTCACAGGCCGTGTAAAAACAGGGCATACATTTTGACTTGCAGCACACGGCCAAGGACACACCCATGTGCTAGTCCGTGTGAAATCTAGAGGGGTTACAGACTTGGGTTACACAGCCAACCACACGCCCATGTGGCAGTTCGTGTGACACATACGACCAGTAGACACGCCCGTATGTCTAGGCTGTGCCAAACCTGTAGGGTATACTGACTTAATTCCAAAGGGTACCCCAAGGGACACACGGCCGTGTAGTATGACCGTGTGTCGCACACGGCTGAGACACATGCCCGTGTCTCTGCCCGTGTAGACAAAAATAGGCCACTTACAAAGCCATTTTGCCACCCTTTTTGCATATACCTACATAAGTTCAAATGGTACCAATTTAAGTTACAAATATGCAACCAAAACTCATCAATCAATACATAAATATACTAAATCCAATATTTCAAGCATACCATTTCACCATTTCTATCCATTACCAAAACATGCCATTGATAAACAACCAATCTCATAATCACCAAACCATCTCAAATTCCAAAATAAACTTGCCAATCACATAGCCAAATATATATATACCACAAACATATATATCAACACATATCATAAGCCAAATTCACATTCAATATTACTATCATTCACAAGCCAACTTATATGGCCAAACACACACCAACATTTACAAACCAAATCTAATGGCCAATATCATAACTCAAAACATACCACGATGACACTAGCCTATACATCCTATATACTATATTTACAAGGCTTCAAAAGTACCAACAAAGTGGTTGATAGTGTGATGATGTTTCCCGATGATTCCCGAGTCTAAGCTAGCTTTGATTATCTATAAAAAAATAGACAAATAACACACAGTAAGCTTCATAGCTTAGTAAGTTCGTAAGTGACTAATTCAATTCATCAAATAAATGTAATTTAACTATTTTTACATTACCAAATCAAAATCACATTAACCACAAACCTTTATCATGTCTCAAAACATGATAAAATACCATCTCATTGAACTTTCTCCATGTAATACTTGAATAGGTTCCGTACGTACCTGTACCGCCCCGTACGTACCTGTACCGCCTCGTACTAACCTCTTTCTCAACTACGTCACTCTTTTACCCATTGAACCATTTGGAATAGAAATCGGATACTCAAGGATCACAATCGATAAGTACCTATACCATGGCCCATAGCCAAATCAAGGTAACTTATCCTAGAGTACGTATACCATGGCCCGAAACCAAATCAAGGTATCTCTTCTTTGAATACCTATACCATGGCCCATAGCCAAATCAAGGTATCACTCGTACCCGAAGTGCCGATATCATGGCCTGAAGCCAACTCATCTGATATGCATAGCCCGAAGCCAAATCGGTATATCAACTTTTAACATTTCACAAGTATCTAATTCTATTCTTAATGTTCAACCAAGCTTTCACACCTTTCATTTCTATCATCGAATGCATTCATAGAGTCGTTTTCACTATTCAACATTATTCGTAATCTCATAATCCCAGTTTATGAAATATCAAAGCATTTAACATGCATTTATAATGAAATTACCATATACGAACTTACCTCGTATTCGAAATTGACGAATCAGATCGATTACTCGATAACTTTGCTTTTCCCCGATCTAAATTCGAATTCTTTCTTTCTTGATCTATATGTATTCAAAATTAACCCATTTAATCAACAACTCATTCAATTTAGTTCAAAAATATACATTTAGGCATTTTGTACTTTATCCCCTAAACTTTTATATTTTAACAATTTAGTCCCTATTTCACAATTACACAAAATTCACATAATTCAATCCAAATACATGCTAGCCGAATTTCACATGAGTCCTTAACAGCCCATAATTATCATTTATTTCACATTTCAACCACCCAATTTGCAAAATTCACAATTTAATCCCTAACTTGTATTTTCTTCAAAAATCACTTGATAAAACATGCAAATCTATCATTTATCTAACATTTTTCATTATCAAATATCACAAAACTTATGGACTCATCAACAGTATTTTACAAGATCACCAACAAACTCAAAAATTAGGGCTCAGGCTAGCTAGTACTCAAAGCAACGATCACAAAAATATAAAACTCATCAAAAACTAATCAAAATTACTTACCTGTTAAAACATGCAAGTTCTGAATACCTAAAGCTTCAATGGCTTCTTCCTTTTCTCTATTTTCAGTCAATAAGGATGAATAAATGAACATCATTTGTTTTGTTTTAATTTTTATTAACTTAAAAACAAAATTACTATTTTACCCTTGGCATATAACATTAAATTTTACCTACTACATGTCCATCATTGTCCACCATCAATATTAATGGTATAATTGCCATGTAAGGACCCTTACTTTAATAAACCATTGCTATTTGACACCTTTAATAAGTAGAATGCAACTTTTGCATTTTACGCGATTTAGTCCTTTTCTCAAATTAAACATCTGATCGATAAAATTATTTCATGAAAATTTCATACATATATAATCACATTCCATAAACACAAAAAATAATATTAAAATAATTTTCTAACCTTGAATTTGTGATTCTGAAACTACTATTCTGATTAAGCTAAAACCGGGCTGTTACATCATAATTCCCATTTATTCACAATTTTATTGAAAACATCATTTAATTAGTTTCTTTGCCAAAAATTTCCTAAAGTGGAAGTTTTAATAAAATTGATACATTTTAGAAATCTGATTTTTATTTTTAGAAAAATTCATTATCTATGTAAAACCATAGGCCCACATACTAGTGTGGGAAAATTTCAAAAACATGGGCCCACATTCCAGTGTGGCTTGCCCGTGTGAGCCCACACACCCGTGTGGTCCACACGTCAAATTCGGCCTTACCTGTGTGGCCCACACGGCCTTGCCCCAAAATCCACATGCTTGTGTGGACCTAGACGCCCAACTTGGCCTAGCCTGTGTGGCCCACACTGCCACACTCAAGCCACCACACGACCGTGTACTGCACATAGCCATTCCTTCGTTGACCACACAGTCGTGTTTTGCACACGGCCATCCACATGGCTAGCCACATGCCCGTGTGGCGTTGATAGTGGCCATTTTTGGCTTTCACTGAAACTCAGTTTTTTGCATTTTGGGAAGACACCTGATTCATTTTCATCGCGAAATCACTCCCGGGACCACCAGTACCTAAAACAGAATGTTTCAACACCTTTTAGTAATCAATTACGAGCCTAACACGATTCACCCAATTGCGTAAAACTGACTTACCGCTTAAACAAAAATGACCACCACTTCGAATCAAGTCATTGAAGTGCAATTTCCTGCCTCACAATCTTCTCCTAATTACAGAATCCACCAATCAACACCACAATCTAATATCGCTAAACCCAAACTAGAAGTTAAAAAGGACGAAAAATTAACTTACCCACCATATTAAAAACCAGAAGCCACAATAACGATGATTAAATGCAAGATTCATGAATCGAATCAAAGGAAACGATCGAAGGTTTACCGAAAAGAGAAAAATGTCAGAAAAAATAATAGAAAGGAAATTTGACGTCAGAATTTTAAGGATTTTGGAAGTGAGATAAAAGAAAAGAAAATAAAAATTAAAAATAAAGTAAAATAAAATAAAATAAAAGATTCTAAATTCCCCCTAAATCCCACTAAATCCACCACTAATCGATAACTACCCACTCATGTAGACTTTCAACTCCACCCAAACTCTCACTGCCAACCGAAGTAAAAATTAATACCCTCGCTCGCGTAGGGGTTCAAACATAGGACCTCCAACACCCAACTCCCTTACCACTCGAACCAGCAGGCTCACTTTGATATGATTTTACAGGCAATTTAATATAAGCCCACTGAACAAAGATAAGGCTTAGATCCAAAAATAACAAAATTTAGCAAAGGTGAGACTTGAACCTATCACACACACCCAGAACACTTAACTACTGAAGCAGATACACATTTGTGTCAGATAATTACAAAAACAGTAATAAATTATTTAGGATGTTACATTCTCCTTATTTGATCTACTCGTGCATGCATTGATTGCCCATGGGTCAACTCATTCATAAATTTTCACCTCTTATAGCAGAAAGAAATATACCAATAGAGATGAAAAGAATTGATGTTTGGGTAACCAACCCATTAGGCCAAACTGTAATTGTCAATAAAATTTGTAAAAGTTATCTACTAAAAATCCAAGGTTGAGAGCTTTTGGCCAATTTGATGTTATTGTCATTTGATGAATTTGATATAATCCTCGGTATAGATTAGTTAACTCTTCATGATGTTGTGGTCAACTGTAAACAGAAGAGAATATTACTGCAACATACGGATGGTGAAATGATAAATGTAGAGGCTGACAAATCTGAATGTTCAAATAATATAACATCGGCAGTGTCAACTTGAGAATTGATTAGAAAAGGGTGTGATGCATATCTAGTCTATATCTTGGATACTAGAATGTCAAGATCCAAATTAGATCACGTAACAATCCATTTTCCAATGGCATCAAAAATGGCTATTTTGAAACCCCATTTTTTTATGATCGAGTCAGTAAATATTATTTACTAATATTTACGAGTCTATTATAGTTTTGTAGTAAATTTCAGTATGGTAATTTTATTGATTGGTTAGTAACTAAGGCTCAAAGGCTAAATTGTAACAGTAGAAAAAGTTAATCGCATTTGATTTTGAAGTATCAAAAGGCTTAATTAGTAAATAACTAAAGTTTTATATGGTAATTTGACCCTAAAAGACTACAATGGCTAGTTAAGTCATGAATTATGGCCTTATTTTAGTATGAATTTTAATTAAAATTAAAAAACTAATAATCTAATTAAAAGAAAACTAAAGTGGATGGAAAGAGAATTTTTATTATCATCTTACTCCATCCACCATTGAAGAAGGGAGAAAAAGCTTTAAATTTTCTCAAGTATTCAGCCCTTGAATGTAAGCATTTTTAAAGCTCGTTTTCATAAATTTTATGTTTTTGATATCATTGTAGCTTGATTTAGCTAACCAATATATTCGTTTTAAAAATTATTAAAGTATGTAAAGGTTACCATGCTTGTTTCTTAAAGCTTTTAATATTAGATTGGTTAGATGATGAGTTAGAAATGAAAAAGGGACTAAATTGTAAAGTTAAATGTTAGTTTTTGAACATAGGGACTAAGGCATAAAATTTTGAATAATGGGTTGAAATTTCAATAATTATGGATTCTAGAGGTTATAAAGGGACTAAATTGAAAATGGATTGAAAAATGATGCCTAAATGTGAAAGTTATGATAGTTACAATTTTAAGGACTAAATTGAATAAAATGTGAAACTTTAGGGAAATTGTGAAAAATAGAAATAAGTTGTCATATGCATTAAATAAGATGATTCAAGGTGTTTGGAACTAATAATTTGAAATTAATTATTGTATAGATCAAGATTTGGTCTAACTGGTAGATAATTAAGGAAAAAGGAAAATTGCAAATTAGTCATCGATACCTCATCTATTATTGTTTTTGTATGGTAAGTTCATATGGTTTAGTTATGTTTATATGTGTAATGTATGTGTTTGAATTGTGAAATTATATTATGTGACCATGTTTTGAATTGTATTCAAAATGGTATAAAAGGTGAGAATGGACTAAATTGTAAAGAAATTAGTAAATGTGTAAAAAGTGCCCAAATAAACATTTTTTAGGATAGGATACAATTGGCATGAAAATAGGGTTATTTGCGCGTTGTACGGGACATGATATGAGATGCTACTAATGTATAGAGAATTCACTATTTAAACCGAAATCCAACATTTGGTACGAATTACCGAGTTTGCCTCTATGGAAACCACTATTACTATTTATCTCTTCGAAGACCTTGGTGTGTTCAGGAGGGATGTAATGTCTTATGACATGTGCCTACAGGCTTAGGAATTCAATGCTCAAGTATGTATTGGATTTTTCGCTCAAATGAGCAATCAAGTGTGTTTTGGTTGTTATCCATGTATCCGTATCTAATTATTATAGTTCATCAGGCTAAAATGCTAATGAAAAAGTGAAAGAATGTATACTAATATCTTTGATGATAGAATTGTATTTATATATGTGACTGAAAAAAATGTAAATGATGAACTTGATACATGATTTAATGATTGGTTTTGAATGGAATTGTATGGTATAATCTGAGATGTTAATGTATCGTATCTGTTAAACTCACCGCATTGTTGGGATTGTGTTGATAGGAAAGTCATGTTGTTATTTAAATTGGCATATGACCATGTGCACATGTGCTCTTTAAAACAAATGATTTTGGAAAAACTATTTTTGAAAAGCGGTTTCAGCTGTAAGTGTATAATGTCAGTTGTAATATTTATAGTTTCGATAGAAAACGAAGTATTCCAAGGGGTCGAACCCAAAGAAAGAGGCAGTTAAGCAATTCATAGCTAAGAGCAAATAAAATAGGGAGTCTAAACAACTAATCTCTAAAATTTATATTATGACAAATCATAAAATGAAGAGTGAGTACCATAATTATCTATTAACTACCTAAAGGACTAAATCGTAAAGGATGCAAAGTTATGAAACTCATAAATGACTAACAAACAGTGATTGGTTAACTTTGATGTGGTTCATTAATAAAGGCTCTAAATTGCTTAAACTCCTAAAGTGGTTCCATTTTACCTCTCGGTCTCAACTTTTCCAAATTAGACAAATTAGCCTAGTTTATCTCTTGATTTTTGCTGCTAACCCGAGATAAAAGAATTGGTGCTCAACAAGATCTCATCTTGATCTCAGTTTCCTAAATCATTCCTTAGGGTCGCCAATCCTAAGTTTTTATGTTCATTCAATTTAGTCCAATTTGTTGCAATTTAGCCCATTAACCAAAGTTTAACTTACCTACATCTCCTTTAACCAACCCCTTTAGGAGTTTAGTTACTCTTGATAAAAACTAAACTAACAAGCATAAAAGTAATAAACATGACAACCATTAAAGGAAAGCTCAAGAAAAACAAGAAAGTTTGGATTATTAACGGAGAAAACTTAAAAGTAAAGTAAAAATGTTACATCTAATAGTAAAATAAGAAGCAAAGAACACTAAAGGTGAAAACTTTAACTAAAGCTAAAGAAATCTGAAAATGCATTAAAAAAGATGAAAATGTCAATACAAGTAAAGTAAATGGTCTGAAAGTGTAAACAAACCCTAGCTACAGTAATAACTAACTTAACTAATAAGAAGAATAACTAAAATAAGAAGAAAATTGCAAAAATTTTAACTTTACAGCTAAGAAAAAAGATACATAATATGAAACCCTAAAAGAAAAAAAAAGAAACTAAGAGAAAACCTAAGAAAACTAAAGCAAAAACTATCCTAAGTGTGGCCTCCTCTCTCCTCATCCAATTCTGGCTAATTTAGCAGCAAATTTTTACCCAAAATTTTGACAAAAATGCCATTGGACGGGCCTCTCCTCAATGTTGCTTCATTTGGACAAATATTACCCCTGGTGTCATTTTTTGTCCTCTGGCGACAAGGGAGATATCGCGATACCACTGTAGATTACCTTAATCTCAAGACTGATGGGGGTATCATAATTCCAATGCCTTGATTTCATGATAACCTTGATTTGGTGATGTTTTCGCACGATTTTGGGCCTCCGAATAGTACCTACAGCACTCAATTGAACATTAGGGTCCTCAATGTCACCATTGGCCAATTTGGATCTTAAAAAAAAGTAAAGTGAGGTAATTTTCACTTATTCAATTGAAACCTAAAAAACTAGCGGAAAGACACGAAACTACTCGAAAACAAGATTCTTAAGTATAACGAGGAAGCCTAATTTGACATATCAAATTACAATAGATCAACATATTAACTGTGATTGATTGTGAGCTTTATAGTTTCTTAACCTAAGAACTTACTAAGCATATATAATGCTTACTCAGTTTCATTTTCTATTTATTTTTTAATAGTTGACATTTTTGTGAAACCAGTCGATCAGATCAACTTAGAGCACACACTACCCAGCTTCTAATTCTGTAGTCTTTTAAACATTCCAAGCACGGTTATGTGGCATGTAAATAAGGCTTGTTTTGTACTTATGTTTACTTATGATGCTTATGGAGTTGAATCAAGAATGTTAATGGTTTTTGGTTGCTTGAAAATGATAATTTCATAGAGTATATGATAGTAACTTGGCAGGCTACGCTTAAAGCATAAGAATAGACAATTTGGATGTGTAAAGGTTGTCTTAATATGTTTATTACGGCATGTTATCTAGTTATGGAAATGTGATGGTATCTAAGTATAATTTCTTATGGAATAGATGGTTTTGGTACATAGTTGTATAACATTGTATTGAGATATAATTGAAATGTATGAGTGGTATATGTAGGAGATGAAATTGTTGGAATGAGATGTTAATTTGGTGTGCATTTCTTGTTTGAATTCTTGAAAGTTTTGCTCATATTTAAAGGAACATTTTTTGTACATGTTTTAGTATGATTTGGCGCAGGTTTGAGGATGCAAAAATGCACCAATGTGTTAAAGGTTTGAGTTGTTTTGAAATAAGATCAAATGGCTTATATTTTGCACTACACGGGCTGGTCACACAGTCGTGTGACACACACGGGTTGGTGACATGGCCATGTGATTTTTGGCAAAAAAGAATGTTTTGGGTTGCACAACTCTCGATTATTACATGAGCCAACATCACAATCGTGTGACTACTGGAGGACCTGGCCATTTTTTTGCCACACAGCTTCAGAGAGTTACTCAGCCTAAGAAAACGACTGTGTATCTCCTACTTTGCATGAATGTCCATATCTTTTGAAAATATTGCATTTTGATCCTTATTTGTTCTCGGGACAACTTTAGAGCTTACATAAGTTCGTATAAGACTTGGAAAGAGTTTTAAATTGTATTAAATGATTAAAGTGATTAAAGTTATTGAGTTTTGACTGTTAATTATCTATAACTATTTCATTTTGTACTGTAGCATTCTGTGACTCGATCCCTGTGATGGGGAAGGGAGAGGGGTGCTACAAATCAAGTTCCAATAGTTTAAGAATTCACATATGTATGAAACTCTCGAAAGAAATAGAAATGTAGCTTGTTGACATTGAAGTTGATATTGGGGATAAGGTCTTCTTAAAAGTTTTACCTTGGAAAAATTTTTTGTGTTTTGGTAAAAAAGGGAAGCTCAGTTCGAGGTTTATTAGACAGTATGAAATTCTCAAGAGAATTGGGCCCGTAGCTTAGCAACTAGCTCTACCTTCAAAAATTGGATAAGATTAACAATATTTTCCATATATCAATGCTACGAAGATATATATTTGATCCCTCTTATGTATTAACTCCCGACAAATTCGAGTTATGACCTAATTTGATAGTATGGTGAAGAATTTATTAAGATCTTAGCTTCAGAAGTAAGAGAGTTGAGAAATAAACACATAGCATTGCCACGTTATAGAATAGGCTACTTGGGAGCCGAAGGAAACTATGAAATCTCAATACCCTATGCCAATCAAATTACGAAAGCTTATATAAAACTCGGGAGAGTTTATTTATGAGCATTAATTATTATTATTCATAACATCAAGAGTTATGATTTAATAATTGATGTATGGAATCTCACTATGTTCATTCAAACTTATGATTGGTTTGCCTATATTGCAAGACCAAAGGCTAACATGGAAATTGTGGGAAGGAACCAAGCCAGACCTTGCAGAATCCAAGTGGACATTTTGATACGGTATCATGCATATAGAGGGGAGTCCTTAGAGGCTACGCCTCGAGGGTTAGATTAAGCACAGCTAGTAGAATACAAGTTCGGGATGCATATGATATATATATTTGGTAAACAAAACGATTGTAAGAACTGTAATCAACTTATTTTGTTACTCGTATAATAAGAAGTTTTATTGGATGTTTATTCATAAAACGTGTTTGATAGCTAAGAAATTGGAATAAAGTTATATGGTAGATATGATTCAAATTTAGTGTGATCTAAGTATTATGAATAGGTCAAGTCAATAATACTTTTAACTAAAACTATCATATCTTTACGGGATATTATAGAAGATGCATTAAGGGATTCTCGATGATTTACACATCGTTGACGAAATTGTTGAAAAAAGATGTTAAATTCAAGTGGTCCGAGAAATGTCAGCAAAGCTTCAATCAGTTGAAAGCGTTGTTAACTGAGGCACCTGTGTTAATTCAGCCAGAGTCCATTAAAGAATTTGTGATTTATAGTTATGCTTTGTGTAACACCCCTTACCCGTGTCCAACGCCGGGACGGGGCACGAGGTATTATTGAACTTATTCTCAGACATTCATGCAAAACCGGGCTATAATTTTTTTCTTTAAAACAATTTCAATCATGCATACACAATTTGTCCCTTATACGGGCCTACGAGGCCCGAAACATACATCGGGGTGGTTCGGGACTAAACCAGGAACTTTAGAAAAGTTTAGGAAATTTTCTTTAATACAGAACCACACACCCGTGTGGAACATGGACACACCCATGTGCCCTCTTAACATGACCGTGTTGAAGGCCCGTGTAGCTCACACGGCCAAAACATGTCGGGACACGCCCGTGTCCCTAACCATGTAGATTTATTTTTTAATTCGAACCTACAGGGGTTTTCACACTGCCTAGTACATGCCCGTGTCCATGGTTGTGTCCTTCACACGGCCATGACATGCCTATGTCTCAGCCCGTGTGAAAAAACCTTGACATTCTATTTATGACGTCATCAACCATTTAGGGGCACATGGCCAAGGCACACGCCCTTGTGCTAAGCCGTGTCCTCCACACGGTTGAGACATATGGTCATGTCTCCACCCGTGTGTTTACTACTGGGTATACTGACTTGAAAAATTAGGGTACAGGGGACACATGGCTGAACAACACGCCCATGGGGCAGTCTGTGTGTCACACACGGTCTAGACACACACCCGTGTGTCTACCCGTGCGGACAAATTTTAGGCTATTTTCCAAGCCCTTTTGTCATGCTTAATGACTTACTCATTTGTACCCAATTCTTGGCCAATAACAAGGTATATCTAGCTACTCAAATGCCCATACCCATGGTAAAATTTTATGCCTCTATGCTATTTAGCACTATCACAAGTTTACCAACTCCTTTCAAAATTGTCATGCCAAAATGTAACCATTAGGTTTTATAACTTACTTACCATTTTACTCATTATTTCATTGTTATAACCAAGTTAATGAATCATGGTTCATTCACCATTTAACATGCCAACTTCCACACCTAACTAATCCAAACAACCACATCAACATGAATACATTGCATGCACATATGATTTATATGGGTTACAACCCAATGATAAAATATATGGGCCATATCCCATGGCCATATACAAAATGATTCATCAACAATCAAAAGCCACTTCACTTGGCTAATTTAAATGACACATATAACCAAAAGATAAATTTCCCTATACATGCCATTATATCAAAATGAATAGTTCTTTATACCCAAAACGAGATTGCTGATAGTGTGAACCAAGGCTCCAACCATTTTCCAACCTTCACGAGTCTGCAAGCTCTATAAAGCAGTGAAAGGTAAACGGGGTAAGCATTACATGCTTAGTAATTTCGTATAACGGAAAGTAAACTTACCAGTCATTTAAACACACAATCACTATGCGCCATGTTATCCATCAATTATAATTAAATTCTCCCCTAAACACATGTACTCAAGGAACAAGTTAGTCATATAATTTTCAAGATCCATGGATGAGCTCGGAACATCATATACATATTCAAATTCATGCTTCTCATGTCATTTGCAATTATTTTATCCAATGAATCACTGAATTTCTGATGGATTTTCATCAAGTAGTACACTTTAGGTGTACAGTTTCATTATCCGTTAATTCATGTCTAGTAGTACTTTTTAGGTACATTCTCGAGTCATATTTCTTACAGCAAAATTACCAGTCCAAGCTAAATTCTAGCTGTACCAAGTACTCTAAGGGCTTTGTCAGATTACCAGTCCAAGCTAAATCCTTTACAAGACAAAGAATTCCCTATAGAGTCTAATCTGGATTACCAGTCCAGGCTAAATCCTAATTGAAACATAAGCTCAATAGGCTCATTCAGGATTACCCGTCCGGGCTAAATCCTTTCTATACTGAGATTAATGGATTACCCGTCCAGGCTAAATCCTTTCTGCAACACATGCAGGATCTCATATCATGTAAAAAATAACTTTCCATTGGAATTCAACATTCAAAAGGATTATAATTCATTTCAATCAAATCTCACGATTTTGGATATTTTCATACAATTCAATAATTGCACATTACACATTCTATTCCACACAACAATAAAATCAACATACATATATATATGACCGATTAAGTTACACGAACTTACCTATACGATGTCTCGGGTTTGGATATCGACTATTCTAAAACCTTTTATTTTTCACGGTCTACCTCCGAAATTGGTTTTTCCTAGTCTATATAAGAAAATTAAATTATCAATACATCAAATTCTCGAATTTCAGCCTGAAAACCTATTCTATGGCAAAATTACCTTTTTACCCCTAACTTTACACATTTTTACACTTTGGTCCCTAGGCTCGTAAAATGAAATGCATGCATTTTCTTGGTTACACAAGCCTAGCCAACCCTATACCATGCTCATATCAGCCCACATTTTCCTTTATTTCACTTTTTTACCACCCACTATTACATCTTTTACAACTTAGTCCTTTTTAGGTGTTTTCATGGAAATTCACTTGACAAAAGATGTTTATCATACATTAGACTTTCATATTCATCCATTAAACACCAAAATACAAACATGTCACACATGGGTAAATTTTTTAACATGAACCCTAGCTTAAAATAATGGTAGAAATGGCTAGAACATGCTTCAAGGATTTTAAAAATATAAAGAACATTAAAAATGGGGCTAGAAAGCACTTATAATCAAGCTTAAAATGTTGAAGAAAACCCTAGCTATGGCGCTTAGGATTTTCGGCACTACCTTGAAGAAGATGGACAAGATTTTCATTTCTTTTTCCTTTTTATTTCTTTAGTTTACCAAATGAACAAAATGCGCTTAAGGCCTTTCTTTAATATTTTACCCATACATGCCCATTTTTGTCCAAATTTTTAAAACTTGGTCAAATTACTATTTAAGGACCTCTAATCTATAATCCAACTCAATTTCATGCTAGAAGCTTCTAGAATGCAAGTTTTGCAACTTATTCAATTTAGTCATTAATGTCAAATTGAGACTTTAGGCATGGAATTTCTTCATGAAATTTTCACACAAGCTTGCATTCTCATCCTAAAGCTCATAATAACCATGAAATAATTATTTCTATTCTAAATTTGTGGTCTCAAAACCATTATTCTGACTAGGCCCTAAATTGAGATGTTACACTCTGTTAAATGGTTTGGGCTATGTTTTGATGCAAGAGGGAAAAGTGATAGCGTATGCTTCTAGACAGTTAAAACCACATGAAAAGAATTATTCGACACATGATTTAGAGCTTGTAGCTATTGTGTTTGCTTTGAAGTTTTAGAGACACCATTTGTATGGAGAAAAATGCCATACCTTTACGGACCATAAAAGTATGAAGTAATTTATGTCATAGAAATATTTGAATTTGAGATAGCACAGATGGCTCGAGTTATTGAAGGACTATGACTTGATCATTGATTATCATCCGGGAAAGGCTAATGTTGTTGCTGATGCTTTGAATAGAAAATTTCTGTTTGCTTTGCGAGCTTTGAACACGCGGTTGGCATTGATTGATGATGGTTCGATTTTAGCTGAGTTGAAAGCAAGACCAATGTTTTTACAAAAAAAAATACGAAGCTAAAAAATGTAATAATGTATTGATAGCTAAATGGAAACAGATTGAGGCGACTCTTGATTCACATTTTCATGTTGGTTCCAATGGTAGTTTGTACTTCAAAGGCAAAATTTGTGTCCTGAGAAATTCTGATCTTATTCAGAAAATTTTATAGGAAGCTCATAGTGGTAGCTTGTCTATTAATCTTGGTAACAATAAAATGTACGGCAATTTGAAACAAATGTACTAGTGGCTAGGTATGAAATGAGAAATTTCTAAGTTTGTATCATGATGTTTAATTTGTCAGCAAGTTAAAGCCGAGCATCAGGTACCTTCAGGTTTATTACAACTAGTTATGATTTCAGAGTGGAAATGGGAACATGTCACGATAGATTTTGTATCGGGATTACCTCTATCTCCGAAAAAAAGATATTGTATAGGTCATTATTGATAGATTAAGAAAGTCCGCGCATTTCATCCTAGTGCGTACGAATTTTTAACTTGATAGATTAGCAAATTTGTATGTGGCTAAGATCGTTAGATTGCATGGTTTGCCAGTTTCTATTATTCCTGATAGAGATTCACGATTTACATCTCGATTCGGGAGTAAGTTAAATGAAGCTCTAGGTACTTGACTGCATTTTAGCACTGCATTTTATCCTCAGACTGATGATCAATCTAAGCGAGTGATTCAGATACTTAAGGATATGCTTCAATGTTGCGTTTTAGAATTTGAAGGTAACTAGAAGAGATTTTTACCGTTAATTGAATTTGCATACAACAACAGTTATCAAGTAAGCATTAAAATGGCACTGTATGAGGCTTTTTATGGTCGAAAGTGTTAAACTCCATTATATTGATTGAGCTCAGTGAAAAAAAGCTTTTCAAGATTGATTTGATACGAGAAACCAAAGAAAAGTTTAAAGTAATACGAGAATGTTTGAAAGTAACTTCGGATCAACAGAAATCCTATACAGATTTGAAAAGAAAAGACATCGAATTTCAAGTTTGCGACAAAGTGTTTTTGAAAGTATCGCCCTGGAATAAAGTTCTTCGATTTGGTCGTAAAGGAAAGCTTAGTCCGCAGTTTATCGGGTCGTACGAGATCATTGATAGAATCAGGCCAGTAGCTTACAGATTAGCTTTACCGTTAGAGTTAGAAAAGATCCACAATGTATTTCACGTGTCAATGTTACAATGGTATCGATCAAATCCCTCACATGTGATTTCACCTATTGACGTTGAGATTCAGCCTGATATGACGTACAATGAAGAATCGATTAGAATTCTAGCTCGAAAGGTTAAAAAATTGAGAAAATAAAAGTATAGCTTTAGTGAAAGTTATCTGGCAACGCCACGGGATAGAAGAGGCTCCTTGAGAACCAATAGAAGCTATGAAAGTGCAATACCCAAACCTATTTTCTGATAAGATTTTTGGGGACGAAAATTCTTTATGAGGGGAGAGTTGTAACAGCGCGTTTTTAGTGAAATCAGAGCAGTAATTTCAAGACCATAAATTTGATTAGTAAATTAATATTTTATTATTATTTTAATGTCTACGATATGTTAGTATAAAAATTTTGTTAAGAAATTTTTGATGTTTGCATGCTTAATTTTGTAAAACGGATTAAATCGTAAAAGGTGCAAAAGTCGAGTTCTATTAGTTAAATGTATCAATTAGCTATGGAATTTAAATGTGAGTGGACTTAGATGATAATTAGACAATTTATAATATTAGTGGACTTTTATGGATATAAATTAGATGATTTTTAAGTTAATAGGTAAGGTTAATTAAGTAATTTAATTAATAAGTTAAAGTAAAATAAGTAAAAACAATGTATAGTCTTCCTAATTAACATCTTCCACCAAAAATTAATATTAGAGAAGCCATAGCTAGGGTTTGAAACTTCGGTCACTTGCTTAGCTTGCATATCAAGATAGACTTCATACGGATCTAGATCAAGGAAAAGCTAAAGCCTTGGATTAGTTGATCTTGTTTTGACGATTTTGTTATCGAGGTAAGTTCGTATGTTTAAATAACATTTTAATATTATTTTGGTACAAATGTTATTATGCTATTTATCATGTAAATAAATGGTAAAAATCCAATGAAGTTATGATGATTATCGAGCCCCGTTTGAACCTTAGGAACATATTGGATTCAAATGACGTCATTAGGGTTACCGTGTTTCAGATGCTAGTCTTGAATGTCATAACGATGGACGAGGTCCTACATTTGTTGCGGATGCTCATCAGCTTGTGTGAGTAGCATCATGTAGCTTACATTCCAACCATCAACTTGTGTAAGCAGACCCATTTTACAACTCGTGTGAGCTACGATGTAAAGGAAAAGGAAAAGGAAAGGTTATGACAATATGTTTAGCATATTTTGTGTGAGCTTTCCCGCATATCCAATGTTATTCTGAGTGGTTCAATGGGCATGAAAAGGGAAGGAATGGTAAGTATTCAAAGAACTTATGTCATGAAAATTATGAAAAGGAATGAAAAGGAAATGTTCAATGAAAGTATCTCTATGCTCATGAAATTAACGATTTCAAGTGATGTTGTTCATGTATAATGACTTATCTTATGTTAATTCTAGTGAATTATGAATTGATGCACTAACATGTGTTGTTGATGATGCTTAGGCTTGAGCCAAGCTTATGGTTGGATTGTATCATGTTTAAATTTAAAGTTATGTATTAAAATGGTAAGTTATGTTCATGTTTTACGAACTTACTGAGCATTATATGCTTACATAGTTTTCTTTTCTATGTTTTATAGATAATCGGAAGCTCAATCGATTTGGAAGCTCGTCGAAGATCTATCATACTATCCAGCTAATATATCGGTAGTTTTTAATGTTTTGGCCATGGTTATAATGGCATGTATAGGTGGATTTGTATTTAATGATCTAGTTGATATGTTTGGCATGTATATGTTATTATGGTTGATATGCTTGTGGTACATTTGATGCCTTGATGGTAGGTGTTAATATGGCTAAGTTTTAATGCATGATTTAATGGCTAATATGGTATGCGAATAGTTTTGATGTAGTCAACATAGGGTAGGTTTTGAAATGGTATTGATCTTGATGTGTATGTATGAAATGTGGTAATGTTTCCATGTATAGGTAAGATATGGTTGAATGCATTTGAGTGCCTTGTTGGCATATTGGTTGGATGGATTTATGGTCTATTGAATTGGTTGTTTCATGCATTAATTGATAAGTTTTTGATGCATTGAATTTGGGTTCAAAATGCTTGTAGGTACATGTTTGGGTTGGTGATGGAAATGGCTTGAATTTGGTCAATTTCATGTCCACACGGCCTAAGACACGAGGGTGTGTCTCAATCGTGTGTGAAACACGACCATGCAACATGACCATGTGTCCCTTGTAGGTTTTAAATGTTACGAGTCAGGCAGTTACACGGCCTAGCACACGGACGTCTAAGGCCATTTCGAGTGTTACACGGCTTGGTACACGGGTGTGTGGCTTGGCCGTGTGACCCAACTCAGAGAGTTACACGGGCACGGACACGAGCTAAGACAGGATTGTGTGTCCCTATTTTGATTGTTACAGGACTTGAGACACGGACGTGTGTCTTAGCCGTGTGACTCCTGTAGTTCAATTTTTCCAACTTTTTCTTAAATGTTCCAAATGTTTCCAATTTAGTCCCGAATTGTTTCTAAAGTGTTTTTAAGGCCTCGAGGGCTCAATTAAGGTACGTATTTATGTATATGAATAAATTATACCATGTTTATGTTAAGGTATTCATTGTATGTTTTAAAGATATGATTTTACAGTAATGTTCTGTAACCCTATGCTGGCGACAAATACGGGTTAGGGGTGTTATATTATGAAAGCTTCAAATCATTCAAACTTGCAAATTCATTCAATTTCATTATTTAACCATACCATTTGACTTCCAAGTTTGACACTCAAGTACTACATATATAGTTTAACATATTTCCAACATACACACTTGTATAAAACCATTAACAATCCAAAATCAAGCATCGTCCAATGTTCAAATCCACTATCATTCAATGTAAACATATATATAATAACACCTATGTACATGCCACATATGTAATACCCTGAAAATATTTACAGTAAGATATTATCCTTGATATAATAAAATAAGGAAATAAAGTGAAAAAAAAAAAGGAAATTTTGAGATATGTCAATATTGAGAAGTATATTATGATATATTAATTCAAGAAAGGACTAAATTGTAAAAGTGAGAAAAGTTTTGTTGCACAAGAGTAAATACTCAAAATTTGAGGGGTTAAAGTGTAAATATGAAAAATTTGAAGGACCAATAGTGTAAATATTTTAATAGTGGAATAATCTAGAAACTAAGGAAAATGGATGAATTAGGACCAAATTGAATAGATGAAGAAATTATGAGGGACTAAATTGTAATTTTATCAAATTAAATGATGGCTTAAGGATGGAATTTTAAAAGATAATGAAGGGCAAAATGGTCAATTGGAAGAGAGAGAAATCTAGAAAGTAATAATGATGCTAGAGATATTTTGATATTTTATAATTATTTAATTAGATAAATATTATTTTATTAATATTTTAATAAGATATTTTATTATTATTTTATTATTTTATTAGTATATAAAGAAAGAAAGATGAGAAATTCTCATCCATATTTCCCATGCACTAACGTGAGAGAAAGAGAGGAAGAAAGAAAGTTTTGCTTTCTTTACAATTTGGTCCTTTTTACCAAAAATTCACCATTTTCACCCAAAAATCAAATGAATTTCCATAGCTACCAAGAGAGAAAATGTTAAGAGACCATGGGTAGTTAGAATATCAAGTTGGATTCAAGAAATAGAAGCTGGAGGAGAGAGAAAATCAAGTTAAAGATTAGTATCAATAGAACAAGGTAAGTATATCAAGATTTCAATATGTTTTTAAGTTTGTTATTATTGACAAAGCATGGAAATAATGTTATAGTAGAGGTTTATTACATAAGGTCCTATGTTCATGATATGTTAGTGAAGAGAAAATAAGAGAAAGTGATGAGAAATGGTGTAGAAAAAGAAAATAAGGGTGTTATAACATGGTAATTAATATTTTGTACTAAAACAGTTTTGGACAGCAGCAGTAGTCTAACTTTGAAAAATCATCAAAAATTGTAGAAATCTAATTATAGGATGAATAAAATATGAAATTAAATCTTATTAAGTCTAATTTCTTATAGAAGAAATTATGTAAGAAATGGAATTGTAAATCATGAGATATGATGAATTTTGTGAGACAAGGTCAGAATGATTTCGGGTTCCCCTGTTCTGAATTTGTAAAATCATAAAAATTTGGATAAAAATAATTAGGGGTTTAAATTTATATTTTTGGAATTCTGAATGAGTCTATTTTCAATATAAACAAACGGGAACATCATTTGAATTCTGTACAAGGAGATAATTAATTTTTAGTGAAGAAGGGTCAGAACTGTTAGACAGCAGAATAGAGGTAATTTTAAAGAATAAACTGTACTTATTGGATAAACTAAAAATTCTGAAAATTTTATGGTAAGAAGATATATGAGTCTAGTTTCAGAAAAAATTAGCGGATCTTAATTTTGAGTTCTATAGCTCCAGATATAAATAATTTAGTGACCATGATGCAGATAGACAGCTTGAATATTCATAAAAGTAAATAATAAAAATTATGGATAATGTTACTTACAAGTGTATTATCTACATTAAGGATGTGGAATGGAGAGGAGGAGGAGGAAAATATGTATGAATATTCATCTAGCATGGCTAATTTGCATATTCTAGGCTCAAGGACTAAATTGAATAAAAGTAAAATTTTATGGGCAATTTTGTAAAAATGTAAAAATGATCAAATTGCATGAAATGGATTATTTTATTATTTAAATTACAAAATTGAATGAAATTATTAATTTAGTTCAAGATCGGGAAAACATGTTTTAGGGATTAAATTGAAAAGTGTTGAAAGAATAAATTGAAAAGTGTTGAAATTATAGAAAATTCTGATATTTTATAGAATTCATGGACTGTTATCAATATATATAAGAATAATAGCTGGAAATAAGGATTAAATTGCAAGAATTTTATTTTCTGACCCTAAGGATGAAATCGTCATTAATTAAGAGTTCAGTGCAAAATGGTAAATTTTGCCTAAAGCATTAATTAAATGCATTAGTATATGAAATGAATGAAAATGATGATCAAATTTATTTATAAAGATCCGAACGACTCAAATATGAGACTCGATCGTGAAAAGAAAAGATATCGGATTAATGAAATTATAAACACAAACAAGCAATGAGGTAAGTTCAGTAACTTGAATTATATTCTTAAATGCTTGAAATGCATGTTTTTATATGAATATGATTTGAATGTTCATTATATGAAATTTTATGAAACATTGATATATTTGATAAAAAAGGGATTTGAATGAAAGGAAAATTCGATGGATCTCTGGAAAAGGAATTGACGGTAAAAAGGATCAAGCCCGGACGGGTGATCCTATCCTGATATAGCCCTCCCGAAGAATATGTGGAAAATGGATTTAGCCTGGACGGGTAATCCAAATTAGGTCTGAATTTAGCTTTGGACTCGTAATTGGATCCAAGCTCATTAGAGTAATTATCGTTGCGAGGGGGATTTAGCCTGGTGGTAATCCCGACAATACTCTATGAGTTTATATTACAGAGGATTTAGCTTGACCGTAATCCCACTTTGTAAGGATGAGGTTCGCGAGAGTGTGCTCTCTGATATGAAACGTGTAAGACCATGGTTGAAAGATACCATGGCAACTTTGATATGAAACGTGAAAGACCATGGTTGAAAGATACCATGGCAACTTTGATATGAAACGTGAAAGACCATGGTTGAAAGATACCATGGCAACTGATATGAAATGTGTAAGACCATGGTTGAAAGATACCATGGCAACTGATATGAAATGTGTAAGACCATGGTTGAAAGATACCATGGCAACGTGATATGAAATGAACAAGACCATGGTTGAAAGATATCATGGCAACATGACGAGAAAATGAGTAAGACCATAGTTGAAAGATACTATGGCATCATGTCAAAGATGAATAAGACCGTGGATGGGAGATGCTATGACATCTGTTGAACAATTGATATCCGGTAATATGTATCGGATGACGAATGGTTATATGAAATGGTTGTGTGTAATGTTTACAAGAACTGGTCATATGGAAATATATATGTACAAAATAGTTGTATGAAATAATTATGAAGATAGATAAACGAAATAAGTATGAGTATGTGGAATATAAATTATGCTAGGTTTGATATAAGCTATTATCGGAATAAATATACATAAAATATATGGAAATGATGGAGTATGAAATATTAATATAATGAAATGAATCATATATGCTTATGAAGAAACGGTAAGAGCATGATATGTTTCATGACATGTACATATATGATTATCTTTGATATGTTGATACAAGAAAATTATGTAAGTTGAGACTATTATTGAACTCAAGTACGATATGTCGAGAAAATAGTTATATCAATGTTGAATTTATATGAGATATGTGCAAGTACACTAACAATATTACTGTTTGATGCTTATACAAGTACTAATCTGTTGATTGAATGGTAATATATTTATTTACATGATGCATTGAATCGGTAAGCATTTAAATTTTTTTTAAGTAATCTGCAAATGGTAGTAATGCTCCGAAACCCTGTTCTGGCAACGGATACGGGTTAGGGGTGTTATAACATAACCGAGCTTAAAACGAGCAAAAAGACTATTGAATAGGGTTGTTCACATGAGCTAGTTTGATACACAGAGAACTATAGCAAATTTGCTCACATGAGCAAAAAAACTACCTATGTACATGCCACATTTTCATTTAATTACCTTTTTCACCCGGAGAACTATAAAAAATTAAAGTTGGATACATAGGACTAATATGCCCTCATGAGTTGACATATTCGGGTTTCTAACACTAGCTTCAGACTAGGGTTGCTCAAATAAGCTAGTTTGATGTTGCTAACACTAGCTTCAAACCAAGGTTGCTCAAAGAGCTAGTTCAATGATGCTAACACTAACTTTAGAGAATCCGCAACATATGTTGGATCTAAAGACATCTTATTAATCTCTGATCAAACATCCTTTTAAATTCTTTTCGATTGAACCATTTCTTTTCCTAATGGCAAGACATTCGTATCCTAATTGTTTACTATGTTCACACAGGCATTGATACCATTTCCGTACCATTTCAAATATTATAATATCATCATATGCATATCATTTAATAATATAACCATTTCATATTCATTCAATATATTTTGTCTATTTAAAATAACTATATTTTTTATACTTTATAATTTAATCCTTTAGATGCCAAGATTATCAAATTACAATTAACCTAAACTAATAAGCATTATAATATAATTCAAACATAACAAAAATTACATAGTAAGTTCCAAATGAACTTACCTGGCAAGAAATAAACAAACAAAATGTCAAGGATTAATTTGCAATTTTTTCTTTTCCTCGATTATCCTTTGATTAATTAAAATCACAATCTATACGATAATTCATCTCAATTTATCAATTCCAAATACCTTATATCATCCTAATATATGCATATGACATTTCAATTTGACTTTTTGAATGTTCCCTAAAGTTTCACATTTTATTCAATTTAGTCCCTAAAACCGAAATCACCATAACTTTCAAATTTGAGCCTCGATTTCGAAACCAATCTCACTTTCATCCTTCTACAGCCTTCTATTATCCATAATTATAGAATTTCAACATCAACTTCAAAATTTATACACTTTAGTCTCTATGTTCAAAAACTAGGAATTAAACTTTACAAATTACTCTCTCTTTTTTTCACTTCTAAGCTTAAAATCTAACAAATTAACACCAATTTCATCAAGCATTCATCAATGAAAACTTTTGAAAATTTTAACAATTTTACAAATTGACATATAGGCTAGCTAAATCAAGCTCACGAGACCTAAAAAAAAACATAAAAAAGTACAAGAAAAGAACTAAATTGAATATACCAATTGAGGGATCGAAAGTTTGGAAGCTTTATGGGTTTTTTTTCTTCTTCTCACGGCACAAGGTTGAAGATAAATGAAAAAAATGTCATCTTTTTATCTTTTATACTTTAATTAACATTTAATTAATTATAATTAGTTTAATTAAACTTAATTAGTTAATTTTTAATCTTAATTAACAATATTGATGCCGAACAACTAGTATTAATCTTAATTATAATCTAATGGACCATTTTCTCAAATGGTCCTCCAAATAATTAAAAATTTATAGCGATTAATTTTACTATTTTTACAATTTAGTATTTATACCTTAATTAACTATCTGATTAACAAAATTAATGGACCAAATTTTAATTAAACTTTACACTAACCTCGTAAATATTAAATAATAATATTTACGAACTCAAAATACAATTACAACATCTATTTAGCACGAATTCAAACTATATTATTCCAACTCGACCCAAAATAATAATAAAAGCATATGTATGAAAGAAGATTTTGGTGTTGCCATCCAAAGCTGTCTTGCCGAACTGTGGGATTAGTCTACTATGATGAGAATTTTGGCACAAAGCTGCCGAACTGTGCTTTTCTCATACTTTCCTTTCTCAAACCAAAACCCAATCTTTATGGCTCTAACAATCTTATCCTATCTCATCACATCCCAACTATTTTTAATATAAATATATTTCTAGTTATAATTTTTTTTTTTTTGGAAATTAGTATTTTGAAGTGATATCATCTATTTGAATTAAATTACCAAAACACCTTTAAAAATAATAAAATTAAAGTAACATTTAGAGTTCATCTATATATATATATTGGGATTAAATCTAGAGTCATGCGTTAATTAAACATTAATTTCAATAATATCTTTTCACCTTTAAATTTAAAAAAAAAAACATATATATTTAAGAGAGCAAAAACTCATATTCTAATAATTATTAAAATAATAAAAATATCAATTAAACTAAAACCCAATGACAACGAAAATAAATATAACATTTATACTAACATTAATCGTTATAGTAAATTTTAAAACCCCAATCCACCACTCATCTTCATTTTTATCCACCAATCCACTCTTCAACAATTACTATTTGTAATTAATCACTCAAAATTCTTCGCCAATCATAATTTATCATCTTTGACAACTTGCTTGAAATTAATTTTTTTAATTATTAAAATAATTCTTTTTACCATACGTATTATCCGCACACATTATTAGTAGGGAATTCCTATGATTCAACCCCTACAGCATGAATATTCTTAGTGAATAGGCCTCATCGAATAAATTTTTATCCCTAATATTATTTATTTATTAAATACTTTTAATATTTTATTTTATTTCAGGTTAGAATTTATAATAAGGTAAAATTGTCAATCACATCACTGATTAAGTGGCATGAGGTATCTATCCCTATAATTGTAAACCTTTTCCTCCTTTTTCATTGTAATGTGCAATGTGCTTATTCACTTGTAAAAATAAAAAATAAAGAAAATCAAAGCGTAGACAGAAAGTGAAATGATATAAAGAAGCAAGTAGTGAGAAAGTAATAGATTGTAGGCCCACCATATTGCTAAGGCCTTTCATAATTCATACATTGAGTCCTTCGGCAACTAGACTTGTTGGGCTGCTCACAAAGTAGGGTTTCGGCTGGGGGTTGGTGAGAATGGGGCCTCCTACCTACCAACGTAGGTGGGGCCCTATACCTTTTTCTCTTTTTAATAATAAACACCTGAGGTCTGTTTCGGTATTCTACTCAATCAAGACTTCAAGGTTGCAAATGAAGTTTCAATTTAATCAGGTTTTAGAATGTAAAAATGTGAAATTTATTAAAATTGTAATTAAAACTACTCTCAAATTAAAACATGGATTTAATTAAAAAAAAAATTTATACATTGGTTTCAAAGTATTGAGCTTGTTGAACTAAACTTAATTATCATAAAAATTAAATTTATAATCGAAATTTAAAAAAACTGTTACATAAATACATCCGTTTACTATAAGTTTAAATCTTACTTGTATAATAAAAAACCTGTTACATATATTATATATTATTTATTCTTTTAACTATTATAGCCTTGTGTTTCCTTTAAAAAAAAACCCATTGTGTTGCATTTTCATATAAAAATTAGTGAATCAAAATTCTTAATTTAAACTCCTAACTCAAACAATAAAATTGAATTTATTTATTTATTAAATAAAAAATATTATTAGAAATCCAATTTCTTACAACATGGAACTCCACTTAATTATAATACAGTTTTATTTATAAAAGGAAATTCCAAACCTACCCCTGAAGTGGAGCCCACCAAAAGTCAGTCCACCAACTCTTACCCACTCCCAAAGAACTCGGTTGGTGGAAACTTATTTTCCCACTTTGCCCAGAACATAAAATCAAAACATCATTTCCGCACCAAAAAAGAAACGCGCATTTACGTTGGGAGAGTTCAGCGAAAATGGCAGGCGAAGCAGCAGCGGCGGCGAATTTCTGGGGTGATATGCCGGAGGAAGACTATTACAGGTCGCAGGGTGTACGCAACACCACGTCTTACTTCGACACTCCCAACGGAAAGCTCTTCACGCAGAGCTTCTTGCCCTTGGATAAAAAAGTGAAGGCCTCCGTCTACATGACCCACGGCTATGGATCCGACACTGGTTGGCTCTTCCAGAAGATCTGCATCAACTTTTCCAATTGGGGTTACGCTGTTTTCGCCGCTGATCTTCTCGGCCATGGCAGATCCGAGGGTCTCCGCTGCTACTTAGGTACTTTATCTCTATTTTCTTTTGTTCTTTTTTTTAATGTTATTTATAAACTGAATATCCGATGATTATATTTTAATAATATAAAAAAAACTTTATAACTTCAAGATAAACTTTTGAGAAAGTTATGGAGTAGATATGTGTATATATATATATATATATATTATGTTTGTGGATTGAAAGAGAAGTAATCCTGAGATAAGCAGAGGGTTAAGTAAAGATATAATATGAATGAATTAAAAAAAAAAAACACCTAATATAAGTTAAAATTAGGGAGTTCATGTCGCCCTTCTTCTCCCGGGATTTGTTACTGGGCTAAAATAAAGTTTTAAAAGTTTAGGGGGCCGAAGTAAAAAGATTTGCTTAAATTTAAGATTTTATAGCTAAAAGGGACCAAAGTTGATATTATACCAATCAGTTAAGTCCTCTAGTTAGTCACCTGGCTGCTTCCATCCATAACCTCCCAGTCTGCAGTATAAACTTGAAGTAGCATGTTATTTTGATGAACTTTTGGTTCAACAGTTGTTCACCTTCCACTGGGATTTTAAGCTATATCATTGTAATATCAGACTTTTATAATCATATTAAACTATGGGATATTTGAAGAAAAATGATTAAATACTTGGCTATTGAAGTTCATCAACAGAGGTGGTGATTGTTTAATGTAGGTGACATGGAGAAAGTTGCTGCAACATCCTTATCATTCTTCAAGCACGTCCGGAACAGCGATGAATACAAAAACTTACCTGCATTCCTGTTTGGTGAATCCATGGGAGGAGCAGCAACAATGCTCATGTACTTTCAATCCGACCCTGAAACTTGGACCGGTCTAATTTTCTCGGCGCCGCTCTTTGTGATGCCTGAGAACATGAAGCCGAGTAAGGTGCGGTTGTTCATGTACGGTCTGCTCTTCGGATTAGCTGATACATGGGCAACTATGCCGGATAACAAGATGGTTGGGAAAGCAATCAAAGACCCAGAAAAGCTTAAGATCATAGCATCAAACCCAAGAAGATACACTGGACCACCAAGGGTTGGAACCATGAGGGAGCTGGCTAGGGTTTGTCAGTACATTCAAGACAATTTCTCAAAGGTAAGGGCACCATTTTTGACAGTTCATGGGACAAGTGATGGTGTCACTTGCCCAACATCGTCTAAATTGTTGTATGAGAAGGCATCAAGTGTGGACAAAACCTTGAAACTGTATGATGGGATGTATCATTCCTTGATTCAAGGGGAGCCTGATGAGAATGCTGATCTTGTTTTGAAGGATATGAGAGAGTGGATTGATGAAAGGGTTGAGAGGTATGGGTCTAAATAATGTGTTTGTTTTAACCTATTCGTCTTTTATTGGGTCCTTAATAATTAATTGGGCATTTGGTGGACTAATTTGATATTTGAGGACCCCCAAAACAACAACAACAACAACCCCCTCAAAGATTATTGTAATAAAGACGACAAATGGAAATTATAATGTGGTTTGTCATGATATTGTATAATTGTTATATGGTAGTAATTATTTGGTTTAAAGATACCTGCCTTCTTAGCTTTGCCCTAAATTATACTTCTTTTTCATTATTTATTTAAGTATTTTCTATTTTATTTTTAATTACAAAATAATGATCACTTAATTATATATTTTAAAGTATATACAATAAAAAAAAGTAATGAATCTAAAATAGACATGAAGAATATAACAAAAAGTCATATAAAATTAAACATATTTAACTTCAATCAAAATTAAATGATTTATATTTATATTTAATTCAATTGTATATTAATATTAAAATGAATTTATTAAATTATTTTTATTTAAAATTAATTCATTACCATTATTTAGAAGTTTTTAATGAAAAATATATTGATTAAAATAAAAAATAAAGAAAAAAATTCATCTCTAGGGTTATGTTACAATTAAACTAAAATTAAAATACTTAACATGTATTTTTATAAAAATGTATTAAAAAATTAAAAGATAAAAAATATATATAATTATCATTCATAATAATTTTTAAAAGTATTATTAGAGTCAATGAAACCTTAACTTAATGGTAAGGTTAAGTCTTTGAAAATTTTTAAATTTCATATTCAAGTCCTATTTTGTATAAATCATGTGTGGATTCTTAATCTATATTTATTTTGATTTACTCTCACTATATGTGAACTTTGTATAGATTTGTTGTAACACTCATCACCTATCCAATAGTATAGTATGAATGAGAAATGTTATTGGAGCACATACAAAATAAAAGTCCTAGAGATTTTTAAAATTTAAAACCTTAAAACATTTTTATAAAAATCATATAATAAAGTTTAAAATAATTTAAGGGCTCTAGAAGTACTTTTCAATCATTTAGAAGAGGTTCAAGAGTGATTGATAGTGTCCATGTCCTAAAAGGAGCCTCCGAAAGCAAAAAAAAAATAAAAAAGCTAATAAAGTGGTGTGGGCCAAGTTTGGCCTAGATGAATTAGTACCTTTGGGGAGATGTACTGATACATCTACCTTAGAATGTCCTTATTTGTTCTTTAACTCAGTTGTTCCAAAAAGACTAAGCCAAGTACTGATACCTTAGATCCCTAGAGTAAAAAATAAGTTCAAAAACACTTCAAATCATCCTAAATATCAAGAAATCATATCGTTAAGTTCCAATTCATTTTAAAACCTTATCAACACAAATTTGAGCATAAATACATCTTGGGAACATGATCAAATCAATTCAGGAGCAAAAAACTTAACCTATGAGTGTTAAAAACATATTAACACTTACAAGTACAATTTCAAATTTAAGTCTTTATGGACATGCCAAGATTTATACACTAGTGACATCTAAAACAAATTGAAATACAACCTCAAGCACTCATGGTGATACAATGCTCTTAGCTAGAATCACAAGCTTCTTAGGCAAGTCTATACCAATGTCAGAAAGCTAGAATTTTAGTTTGGCAAACCGCACGGCCTTAGGTGATTCATTTGCTTCAAATATGCCTAAGTCAACCTATCTCTCGAAAGTGAGATTTCTTCAAAGGAAATTCTCTAAGGCATCGAAATCAAGCGGAAGCAAACTTAAGACAAAAGAACTCGAATCAAACAGAAAAGGCACAAGAAAACAATGCACACAATGTGTTTGAGTAAATGCTCTCAAATATATTCAATAACTATAAATAAGAATATTACAAATGAAAGGAAAGACCTCTATTTATAGTTGAGCTCTCTCAAATCCAACAGTACAATTTAAATTACATTGACAATCGAGATTAAAACCTATCTACAATATGAGAGTCATGAGGGATTTAAACTCTATACACTCTTATCCCTTAAGATTACAAATATTAACCATGGTAACTCTAGTTTTACTAGAGTATTTTACTAGGTCACAAAGGCTTCAAGTAGATAGGCTTCTCTATATGTTCCATGAATCCGGCCAGTTCAAGTGGATCAAAAGAGTCCTATTTAATCAGTTGACCTCTATGGGACATTCTGTATGCATTCATCACGGGCCTAGATCCATGGTCTGTGACATTCTTGTTGGATCTGGTGCCCTAAATGTTGTGTTTTTGTTTAAGTACACTTGTAATTTTTTTTTGAACAGATTGATTAATAAAATTATTCGTGAATTAAACTAATATACTTTGTATTGTTGTCCTCAAATGGTTTTTGCATGCAAAGAAAAATAGAAGCAAATGTTGCTCGTTGGTTCTCTATTGTTTAAACTGATACTAAGCGATATTGCGTGGTTGAATCGTAGTACGGAAAGACAACTTGTATTAATAGACCAACCTAAACATGTCTTTAATCTAATCGAAAATGAGCAAACCAATTGAAAGACTAATATGTCGTCTATCAAGTCTAATTAGGGAGATGTTGTAATATCCCGAATTAGGGCCTAATCGGAATAGTGGTTTCGTGACCACAAATCCGAGATAGAAATAATTATTTTATAATTATTTTGAGGTTTATGATATGATTGCATGATTGTGTGAAAATTTCGTGAAGAAATTTTATGCATAAAGTGCTTAATTTGAAGTTAGGGACTAAATCGAATAATTTGCAAAACTTGCATTCTAGAAGTTTTTAGTATGAAATTGCTTTGAAATATTAATTAGGAGATCTTAAATAGCAATTTGACCAATTTGAAGTTCATGGACAAAATTAGGACATGGAAGGAATTTTTGAAAGTTTAGTAGTAAGGGCATTTTGGTCATTTAGGGGTAAAATGAATTAAAATACAAAATTAAAAGCCAATTTTGCTCATCTTCAACCCCATGGCCGAATATAGCAAGGAGAAACCATGGCTAGGGTTTTCAAGCTTCCAAGCTCGATTGTAAGTCCATTCTAGCCCCGCTTTTCAAGTTCTTTACGTTTTTGAGATCCCTGTAGCTCGATTTAGCTTATGTTAGCAATAATTTAACCTAGGGTTTATATTTGGAAAAATACCCATAGGTGAAATTTGTGTATTTTGATGTTTTATGATAGAATATGAGGTTTTAAATTATGTTAGAAAACTTGTACTACTCGATTTTAAGCAAAAAGCGAGTAAAAGGGCTTAATCGGTAAAAATACCTAATAGTCACAAGTACATGTTAGAGTGAGAATTTGATGTTGCCATAGAAGGGAAAAGTGATCAGCATGTTGTAAAACATAAGAATAAGGAATAAAGTTTAATCCCAAATTAGGGGCAAAAATGTAAATATGCAAAAGTTTAGGGGTAAAATTGTAATTTTGTCAAAATTTGAATTAAGGGTTAATTTGATAATGTGAGTGATAAATAAGTTAAATGTGTTATTTTAGATCAAGAAAGACGTGGAAACGACTCCAATCGAGGAAAAGAAAAGATTGTGGATTAAATTGCAAAACCTTTGTATTTTGGTACCAAGGTAAGTTCATATGTAAATAATGTAGCATAATTGTTATTTTAAGTCATTGATGTCAATTATGTGATATGCTGAATTTTTTATTATGAAATAAATGCTTTGTGGTTATTTTCGAATAAAATATAAATTGTTACCGAGTATTGGTTACGGCATTTTACGGAAGGCAGCAAGGATATGTGTTCAAGGAAAATCCCGTTTGAACCTTAGGAATAGATTAGGATACAAGTGACATGTCACTGGGATACTTAGGCATCCGAACTCGTTGAGTTGAGTCCGAGTTCACTTATGGATGCGAATGTTCGAACTCGTTGAGTTGAGTCCGAGTTCGTGAGATGTAACTAGGCATCCGAGCTCGTTGAGTTGAGTCCGAGTTCATTATGGATGCGAACGCCCGAGCTCGTTGAGTTGAGTCCGAGTTAAACATGGGCGGGGGTTACATGGTAGCTTGGCTACATATGTGGCACTTATGTGCAAACTTCCTCGTATCCGAATTATATTCCGATGAGTTCAACGGGTAAAGTTCTACTCAAATGGAGGAATACTTGAGATGAAAAGAGACGTAATGGTAAGTGATGTGAAATGGATACTTGGACAGGTATGTACTTAACCCTCGGGTTGAGTATTGATACAATAACGATAAGGTAGTAAAATGATGAATGATGATTAGAAATGAGATTTATGTTTTGGTGATACCATGCTAATGTTGTTTGGTATGATTGCTTTGTTATGTTACTTATTATTTGCATATGAACTTACTAAGCATTTATGCTTACTCCTCTTTCTTACTCATTTTAGTTTTGGACAAGCCAGCTTAGGAGTCGGGATTGGTCGGAAGCTCACCACACTATCCTAAGAACTTTTCGGTAAAATGGCTTGTAAATTCAAGTATGGCATGTATAGCAAAATACTTATTTTGTGTAAATGATCTTATGGTATGGTGATGAAATGGTTGAGGAAGTGCTTGATAATGATAAATTATGGAAATGGTTAGTTTAGAATATGTTTGATATTATGGAAAGTTAATAAGTTACCTAGTTCATGAAAATTCATAAAAAGGATGAAATTTGCCATAAACAGAATATTACAGCAACACTGATGTGAGTTTGAAAATTTACTAAAAATCATATAAATTGAATTTGGTGATGGATTAAATATCAAATTGAAGCTTATTATGTCTAGTTTCACATGAAACAAACTAAACTGGTAAAAAAATTATATGTTAGAAGATATTTGAATTTTAGTAAAACAGGGTCAGAGCAGTTTCTGAATCCCCTGTTCCAACTTTATAAATTCACCATAAATTGTACAGATATAATTAGGTGGCATATTTTATATCCTCAGAATCCTTATTGAGTCTAGTTTCAGGAGAAATAAACCTCATATTCATATGAATTTTATACAGAGAGAAAAGTGGTTCGTAGTAAACAGAGGTCAGACCAGTCAAGCCCTGAAACAGGGGTAACTTTAACTAATAAACTGTACTAATTGGCCCAACCAAAAATTCTAGAAAAAAATTAGTAGATAGGCATATGAGTCTAGATTCAGAGAAAATTTACAGATCTTGATTTCAAGTTTCGTAACTCGAGATATGATTTTTCTTGTGACTGTAACGCAAGTAGCTAAAAAGCTTTGAATGTAGAAACAAATAATCTAAAGTTCTTAAAATGTTAAATTAAGTTTAGTAACACCTCATACTCGACTCCGGTGACGGTCTCGGGTGTGGGGGCGTTACAGATGTCTTGTCTTGGGCATCGGAGCGGATGACTCTCAAAAGATAGAGACATAGATATGACTGACTAGATTGACAGTACATTGGACAAGATCCAAGCATAATAGATCCTGAATCCATTTTTGAATTTATTCACTTGTGATATTTATAGTGTGACATACCTAAATCCTGAGTGGATGGCAAACTATGTATGCGTGACTCAAACAGTTTGATGTAAGTAAAAGCCTGAGTTCAAAGAGATAAAGAACCGAAAGCTAGTACGTTGGGTGTATGAATTTTGTAATATGTAGCGTCATTCACAATAGTGGAATTCATAACCCAAAACATGGGTAAATGATATCCTTTTATTGGCATTACATGGTTAATAAAAAGTAAACGTGGTCATGGGTCAACCATCTTTGTGATAGATGACTTTATCACTATTTAATAGTGATTGACTTTTCATGAAGGGCAAAACATAGGTAAATGATATCCTTTTATTGGCATTACATGGTTGATGAAAAGTAAACGTGGTCATGGGTCATCCATCTTTGTGATGGATGACTTTATCACTATTTAATAGTGATTGAATTTTCATGAAGGAAGATGTAATGGTTATCGTGAGATAAAATAGTATCATATTAGGAGAACATATATTATCCTAAAGAGATCAATGATATCTTATGAGGGTAACACACTTATGAAAAGGTCATTAGACGAGTACTGAATAGTTGCTTTCATAATGCTATGTCGTTGAGGAGAGCTCAGTCACAATACTATAGTGGAATGACATCATGACTAAATGAGTTTATAATTAATAGGAGAAAAGTCAAAACTTAATTATTATAAATCATTTAACTTAATTATTATAAATCATTTGAGCGTCAACTACATATGTCTAATCGGTCTCTTTGCTAGCTCGTTAAAACCTGAAATTAATTGCGTATTTGAATAGAAATGAACGGAATGAATAGAAAAAGAGAAATGGGAAACATTCAGGAACAATTATGGTTTTCTCCAAAATAGAGAAATGGAATCATTTGGAAATGAATGTAGGTTTCCAAAAATGGAAATGGAAATAGAAATGGAAACTTGCAATCTTATATAGGATTACTTAAAAAATAATGGAAGAATGAGTTTATGCTTTTGGACTATTTTAAAGTCCGAAAAAGAAAATAAATCATTCAGTCATAGTGAACATGTTGAGTTGTGACATATTGAACAAATTTTCTTGAAATTTTACCAGAGATAAAATTGTCAAAATTTTACTAGAGGTAACCGAGGGTAAAATTGTTAAAAATTTTACTAGGTAAAATTGGGTGAGAAAATTATTTAATATGTAGATATTATAGTTTATTTTGGGAAATAGAAAAACTGAATCAAGTTGGATCATATTATAGAGTATTGGGCTAAAAAGGCTTAAAAAGTACTCGAAAAATTGAACCCAATGTGAGAGAGGCCCAAAACCCCTCATGTAGCATGATGGGGGTGACAACCCTAGTAGGAATACTAGGGTGTGTCATCCACCCCTCTCCTACTTTAAGTAGGAAGTTGTTTTTCTATTAAAAATAAACCTCTACAACTCCACAAGGGTTCTACTTTCTCCTCCTATAAATAAATGGCACCGGTAGAGCTATTTAAACAACTTTTGAAAGATTGTTATTATAACCTCCCAAACCCGGCCTAGACGTTAGGGCTAGATTGAGAAGGCTACATTAGCCACTGAAATGGCTAAGCTAACTTACGTTACTTTTAAAAACTTTAAATAAACTCATTTTAGAGAAAAAAATCATAGTTGTACTTTTGTGTTTAAAACATTCATTTATTGGGTCAATTGTACTTAAGATTCATTTTATTGTTGATAGTGTTGTTTTAGAAAAATCGTTTGTTTGTCGCTCATCTTTGTAAAAACTTGATGTTAAACTAATGCAGCAAAAAAACCATTTCTTAAGTCACTTTGGAACCTAGTTGCTTTCAAAAACGGTTTCTTTGCAATACAGCTGAAATTAGGGAACAATGTCAAATTTTACTTAAGCTTGATATCATGCATTTTTCAATTGTTATGCTTGAGTAATCCATGCATGCAAAAATCCCCAAATGAAAAGTTATCAAGCCACAAACCAAAAATAATTAAAAATTACAAACCAAAAACAATAAAGACTGATTAATATTTATTAAAAATAGTCTGGGGTCTAAGGTGATTCCCCGAATGCCGAGTCAGGTCCTAGTTTTGAGGTTTACCTAAAAAGTTAAACACTATGGGGGTGAGCTTATGAAAGCTCAGTGTAAGTCAAATAATTATTTAAACAATCATAAATGGCAAATACAGTGAAGCATATTAGCATTAATAGAAGAACACAGAACCATTATTGAAATTTCATATCATTACATAATAATTATCAAATCAATGTCAAACGGTGTATGAGCATGAGTCATCATTCATTCGAGTAACAGCCATTAATTTTGATACCATTCAATACAACACAACACAATACATAGTATAAATCAATAACATTCGAGTATGTCGGGAGCATGATGCAATGAAAAAAGGTTCCTACCCAAACCATCCACTAGGTCAAAAGGACCCAGGAAGTACTTGTAATTGAACCCGAGTTTGCATCACCACTTTTCCTACAAAGTTTGATGCACAACCGACCTCTCTCATAGGTGGTAGGCCCACTAGTAACTCAACAGGTTTCATATCAATTTTTTGCACCTTTAGCATTTCTAGATGGACTTTTGTAGTACTCCGATCTACCAAGTCAATGTTCTTACAAAAATGAACATCCTCAGCTAGCTAGATTGCTGAAAATACCCTGGTTCCACCTTTTTTATCATGACTCACTAACACAATGCATTATCGTTGATGAGTATCCAAGATATATATGTAATCAACAAAAAGAAATAAAAGAGAATTAATCTTGTCAAGGAATTCAATAAAAAAACAAAGGTTTAATCATCTAAATGAATTACCTCGAAGTCTTCTTTGTCTTTCCACTGATCAATCTGTAACTCAACTCTTTGTGCTACTCCCACAGTTGAGACCTTTTTTGAATTTAAAGTTTTGATCTTTCTAGTCGATTTGCTAATTGGGAAACTAAGTTTAGCCACGACATTCTCTGATATGAACAAATCAGATGCTCTTGTATCAACAAGAGCATTTTTACTTCAACTTGCTATGTTGATGTCCGCAAATATCAACCCTTTCTACTT
Source organism: Gossypium longicalyx (assembly GCA_025698465.1). Taxonomy (NCBI): domain Eukaryota; kingdom Viridiplantae; phylum Streptophyta; class Magnoliopsida; order Malvales; family Malvaceae; genus Gossypium; species Gossypium longicalyx. The sequence goes on from CM046996.1 coordinate 56,951,290, forward strand.
ACGATCTCTCTTTGCTTTCATAAAGTTGAGTATCATTAACCTAAGCCTTAATACAATTTTCTCATCAAGCTCCGCTTCATCTTCTTTACTGCTCGTGGACAGTTTGGATCACCCTATATAATTTGTATCCTATGTGGACCACAACATAAGAAACACTTCACTGGCTCATTATGTGGTTTCCCATTACCATAACATAAGAAGCACTTTACTTTCTATTATGAGGTTTCCTATTACCACCATTTCCACCATTGTCATTTTTAACTTGCCCTTCTTCATCTCTCCCACCATTTCCTTTTTCCTTAGGTTTGGAATACTCGAACTTGTCTTTCCTTGAAACAAGCTCAATTAAGGACTCTGCTACGGTCATGGCCTTGGTAAGTTCTTTATGTTGGACCTAATGCCCTAAGTGTAGTATTTTCTTCTATGTACATTTGTAATTTTTTCGAACAGATTGGTTAATAAAATAATTCATGTATTTTATTAATATACTTTATTTATTGTCCTCAAGTGATTTTTACATATAAAGAAAAATAGATGCAAATATTATCTTATTGGTTGTTTAATGTTTAAAAAATACGAAGCGATATTACATGGTCGGATCGTTTATCAAGTCCAATTGAGGAGATGCCTTCTCTTGGGCATCAAAGCAGATGACTCCCAGAAAATAGAGACATTGATGTGATTGACTGGACCCAAGAAGAATAGATTTTGAATTCGTTAATGGATTTATTCACTTTTGACGTTCGTAGTGTGGCATACCTTAATCATGACTAGATGGACTATATATATGTGACTCTTATACTTTGATGTAAGTAAAAGCTTGAGTTCAAATAGGCAAGGAACCGAAAGTTGCTACGTTAGGTATACAAGTTCTACTGTATGTAGCATCATTCACAATAGTGGAATTCATATCCCGAGATATGGGTAAATTATATCCTCTTATTGGCATTACATGATTCATGAAAAGTAAACGTGGTCACGGATCATTCGTCTTTGTGATGAATGACTTGATTACTATTTGATAATAATTGAATTTTCATAAAGGAAGATGTAATGGTTACCATGAGATAAAATAAGATCATATTGGGAGAACGGATTTATCCAAAGAGATTAAGGATATCTTATGAAGGTAAGACACTTATAACAAGGTCATTAGACGAGTACTGATCGAGTTACTTTCGTAATTTTATGTTGTTGGGGAGAGCGCAACACAATAATATAGTGGAATTACTTTGTGACTAAAAGAGTTTATAATTAATAGGCGAAAAGCTAGAACTTAATTATAAATCACTTGAGCCTTAATCACATATGTCCAACCGGTTCCTCCGCTAGCTCATTGAAACCAAAAATGAATTGCTTGTTAAATCAAATGAATAGAAATGGTGAAAATAGAGAAATGAGAAACATTTGGAAATGAATGTGGTTTTCTCCAAAATAAAATTGAAAATGGAGAAATGAAAACATTTGGAATGAGTGTGATTTTCTCCAAAATGAAAATAAAAAATGACCTGAAAATGAATTTATGTCTTTTTGAATTAAATGAAGTTCGAAAATAAAAATAAATAATTTGGTCATAGTGAACCTGTCGAATGTAGAAATAAAAAATATATTTTATTATAGATTCTTTTATGATAAAGTCGTCATGATTTTAACAGAATTAGAATTGGGTTAAGAAGATGATTTAATTGGAAAATCAATTGAGATGTTTATTTTGGGAAATAAAAAAAATATATTGGATTGGATTGAATTATACAGTATTGGATTAAACGTCCAGGAAGTATTTGTAATTGGTCTCAATATGGGAGACTCCCAAAAGCCCTTCATGTTAAAGGGAGGGATGACAAACCCTAGTATTATTAACCAGGGCTAGTGCCCCCTATACATCTAGTTAGACTAGGAAATCGTTTTTTCTAGTTGAAATAAACTTCTACAATTCAACAAGAATTTTACATCTTCTCCCTATAAATGATGGCACCAGTAGGGCAAAATACACAACTTTAACATATTGTTACTCTAGCTGGAAATAGTGAGAGTTTTATTCTCTGAATATTAAATCTATTTTCCAAAGTAACAATTCTGTTAGTTTCTATTGAGAAGAGATTTTCGTTTTCACACTAAATGTAAAAAACTATTTCTGGTTTTGTGTTTTATTCGAATTATTCGAGCCCACACTCGAAGCAGTTCATGGTACGAGAATAGCAGAGAAGGTTGTTCGATCAAAAGCCAAGAATGACAAGGATCCATATAGTTTGTTGGATCACCAATATACCCCATGACACAGAGAAAAAATATTATGGCAATCATCAGCCAAGGATCCATGTATGAGGAATGAATAAGGTTGAAAAACAGTCGAAAATATACATTTAGGATTTGACTTACTTTACAATATCGATTCCAAGCTGTAACAGAATTGTCTCGGCCTCTACGTAGTCCATCCAATCAAGCACGAACAACAAAACTCTATGAACCTTTTCGGAGAGAATTCAAAAATTGGCTGCTAGACCTTTTTTGAATTTTTCTCACTTCTATCCATACATCATCAAATATCTTATTCCTTTTATTCATCACCTATAATAAAAACCGAATAATTCCCTTTTACTTCTAGAGAAAATTATAGAAGGTATTAAAATTTTATATTCTTTCCAAAAGAATATTAACTTCCATAAATATTAATTCTGGGAAAGTAGTTGCGAATCATGTTTGCCAAGTGATATTGTCTGTCGTGAAATGCTGTCCTGCAGGCGATACCCCGTCAGGCGATATTGTCCACCAAGAGATACTATCTGTCAGGTGATACTGCCCACCATTAATGTATGTAGGATGGTATTTGCCCATCGTATTACACGTGAATTCTGTTGACTTTAACCATAAGGTGTGACCCTTTAGGCTCTTGAAACGTTAGTAGTAATATTAGAACATTTCTAATATTACACGCAATTAGTGACATCTAAAAATGCATTATTGTTACCAAGAAGTCGTGATTCAACATAACCTCACTGGCTACAATATACTCGGCTTCAGTTGTAAAATCAGCTACTGTATCTTGCTTTAAACTTTGCCAATGCATAGCGCCACCATTATGGCAAAACACATAACCCAATTGCGATTGTGAATCATCCTTGTTGGTTTGGAAGCTAGCATCAGTGTAATCTTTTACACTCAGCTTTTCGTCACCTCCATATATAAGGAATGTATACTTCGTCATTCTCAAGTACTTAAGGATATTTTTAACTATAACCCAATGACCTTCACCAGGATCTGCTTGGTACCGACTCGTAATGCTTAAAGCATACGATACATCTGGACGAGTATATAACATGGCATACATGATAGACCAATAGTCAAAACATATGAAATCTTACTCATATATTCTCTCTCTAGTGGAGTTGAAAGACATATTTCCTTCGAGAGTGATACCATGTCTCATAGGTAAGAATCTTTTCTTAGATTCTTCCATGCTGAATCTTTTTAGTACTTTATCTATATATGTATTTGGCTTAGACCTAGAAGTCGTCTTTATCTATCTCTATAGATTTTTTACTCCTAATATATATATAGTCTCGGCCCAAGTCCTTCATAGAAAAAGAACTTCCTAACCAAGTCTTAATAGATTGTAGGATATGCATGTCATTTCCTATGATAAGTATGCCATCTACATATAATACCAAGAATGCAATAGTGCTCCCACTAACTTTCTTGTAAACAAAAGGTTTATTTTCATTTTTTATAAAACCAAACTCTTTGATCGCATCATTAAAACGAAGACTCTAACTTCAAGAAGCTTACTTCAACCCATAAATGGATATTTATAGTTTGCATATCTTTCTAGCATATTTTGGATCGACAAAACCTTTAGATTGGGTCATGTACAAATCTTCTTTTAGTTTCCCATTAAGGAAAGTTTTTTTTATGCCCCTCTTTCAAATTTCATAATCAAGAAATGCAGCTACTGCAAGTAAGATCCGGATGGAATTAAACATAGCAACAGGAGAAAAGGTTTCATCATAGTCGACCCCATAAACTTGTCGAAAACCTTTAGCAACTAATCGTCCTTTGTATGTTTGTACATTACCATCCATGTCGATTTTATTTTTGAAAACCCACTTGTATCCTATGGGTTTAACCCCCTTCAGGTGGGTCAACCAAAATCCATACCTAGTTTTCTAACATGGAATCCATCTCAGACCTCATGGCTACAAGCTATCTCTCGAAATCTCTTAGTAAGTCTTAGCTCATCTTGATCCATAAGTAGAATATCACCATACGTTGTAATGAGAAATCCATATCTCTCAGGTACATGGAATTCTCTTAAAGATCTTCGCGGTATTTGTGTTTCCAAAATAGTTTATTGTTTCACAACAACTTGTGGAACCTATTGTTCAGTATCTGATTCGGTGATTTGCTATTGTTCTTGAATTTCTCCGAGTTTAATTTTTCGACCACTTTCTTTTCTAGAGACAAATTCTCTCTAAAGGAAGACTCTTGTTTAAGCAACAAACACTTTGTTATCAATAAGATTGAATAAATAATATCCTTTAGTTTCCTGAGGATATCCCACAAAGATACACTTTTGAGATTTGGGTTCGAGCTTTGTAGATGTTTGACGTTTAACATATGCTCACAACCCCAAATTTTCATAAATGACATACTAGGATACTTTCTAGTCCACATCTCATATGGTTTCTTTTGAATCGGTTTAGATGGAACACGGTTTAGTTTGAAGGTAGTTGTCTCAAGTGCACGTCTCCAAAAAGAAGTAAGATGATCAACATGACTTATCATTGATCGAACTATGTCCAAAAGTGTTCAATTTCTCCTCTCAAAAAATTCATTCCATTGTGGAGTACCATGAGGTGTAAGTTGTGAGGCAATCTCACATTCCTTTGAAAGCTCATCAAATTCTAAGCCTAAGTATTCTTCTCCTCGATCTGATCAAAGTGCCTTAATACTTTTTCCTAGTTGGTTTTGTACTTCATTTTTAATTTCCTTGAACTTTTCAAGGGCCTCAAATTTATAGCGCATAAGATATATATACCCATATCTACTAAAGTCATCAGTGAAAGTAATGAAAAATTGAAAACCTCCATTGGCCTATATATTCATTAGTCTTCATACATTACTATGTATTAAGCCTAGCAAATCATTGGTTCGCCCACTTTTACTATTAAAGGGGGCTTTAGTCATTTTACCCAACAAGCAAGAATCACGTATATCAAATTGTTTGAAAACAAAAGAATCCAAATATATATCTTTATGGGGCTTTGATATACGCTTCTCACTTATATGGCCCAAGCGGCAATGCCAAAGATAAGCTTGATTAAAGTCATTTGTTCTTGATCTTTTAGTATTTATGTTATAAATGGGCATGTCTTGATCTAAAATGTAGAGGTCATTTACTAATTGTGTCGAACCATAGAAAATATTATCAAGATAAAATAAACAACAATTATTCTTAATAATTATTTCAAAACCAACTTTGTCTAAACAATAAATTTAAACAATTTTTCTAGTTAAACTAGGCAAGGATAAAATATGTGTTCCTGCATCTAATGAAACAACTCTTGCTCTATTTCCAACTTATAGGTCCACATCTCCTTTAGCTAGATTCCTACTCCTTTGCAGTCCATGTATAAAGGCACAAATGTGATAACCACAACTGGTATCTAATACCCATGAAGTAAACGTTGACTTCTTCAAGATAGGTACGACAATTCCTCTTCCAACTGTGGACGCTCTGTTTTCTTTTGCCTTCTTAACCTCTTCAAGATATATAGGGCAGTTCTTCTTCCAATATCTGGCCTTACCTGTAACACCTCCTACCCGTATCCGTCGCCGGAATAGAGTACGAGGCATTATCGAAAAGCACGAAACACTTACAGATAATTTAAATACATTTTCATAACAATTTGTTTCGATTTCATACTATTTCATATTTAAGCTTTTTGTACCAAAGTATTTAAGATATCATCTTTATGCAAATAGCACATATGAGGTACATAAATTCCATAATTATGAATGAACACATTTATCAAACATATTCCATGTTTTTATATATATCATAGTTTCATATTTCCATGTATCAATTATCATCACTTCCTCGTATTTTAGACAAATACGTGTAACAATTCATAAATATGCAATTTATTAACTCTTCCTACCAATCACGATTTTAAATTGCCAAATCACTTATTGAGCACAATTTCAATGTTCACTAGAATCTATCATATAAATTTGGATGTACGTATTCATCAATAAATTCCATGTACAAATATCATCATCTCATATTTCCACATACATTTACTTTCCACATTTATGAATTCAAATAGCATATACAAGACATACCAATGTATTTCAAGTACGTTTTCATGATATTTTGTTTCGAACTCAGATTATTTCATACTAGAAGTTTTCTCATTAACTCATTTGGAATACCAATTCATACGGATAATACACTCAAGGCGTAGAAATATATAATCACAAATGAACTCATTCATCAACCAAGTTTTATGCTCATGTCTCATCAACTCGTATTTCCTTATATCACATAATTCCATGTAACACTTACCAAACTTTGTCAAATTAGTGAACGTCTTACGGAATTGAGTACTTCGTTTTCTCAATGCCATAGTTCAACTATGGTCTTACACATCTTCACATAATGATGCCATAGCCCAGCTATGGTCTTACACATATTCATATATTGATGCCATAGCCCAGATATGATCTTATACGGAAATCACTTGTCACTTGTAGCCGAAGCTACCACAATTCACTGATCAGGTAGCCGGAGCTACCATTTTTCACTGATTAGGTAGCCGGAGCTACCACTTTTCACTGATCAGGTAGCCGAAGCTACCACTTTTCACTGATTAGGAAGCTGGAGCTACCACTTTTCACTTATCAGGTAGCCGAAGCTACCACTTTTCACTGATTAGGTAGCCGGAGCTACCACTTTTCATCGATCGGTGGCGAAGCTACCACTTTTCATCGATCGGTGCAGCGAAGCTACCACTTTTCATCGATCGGTGCCGAGCTACCACTTTTCACTTGTCATTTGTCCTTGATCAGATAAGTGTAGCCGAAGCTATCACTTATCACTTGTTGTCATGGTCCAACCATGGTCTTTTCCTTCAATTCATCTTGCCACTGAACTGAAATGCTCAATTTGATCATTTATTCAATTTTCATGCTTTTACATTATTCACAGTTTTATCATCAATACATATGAAATAACACATTATGAAATTCATAAAATTAACAAATAATCACTAAAATTTAGCCATATAAACTCACAAGTTCAATTTTTCTATTATAACGATAATCATAATTTCATAATAAATATTCCAAATAAAATATTATATCATTTCTAATCCAACACTTATCGATTATATTCAGGCATGTGATCAATTTATACACGAGTCATTCATATATTTTTCCTCCTCCTCCTCTCCATCCACATCCTTGGTATAAATAACACACTTGTAAGTAACCTTATCCATAATTTTCACTAATTACTTATGTGAATATTCAAGCTATCCACTCGTGTCATAGTCACTAAATTATTTATATCTGAATCTACGGAACTCCAAATTAAGATCTGCTAATTTCCCCTGAAACTAGACTCACATATCTTATTACCATAAAATTTTCATAATTTTTGGCTGGGCCAATTAATACATTTTATTCATTGAAGTCTCCCCTATTCTGCTGTCTGACAGTTCCGACCCTTCTTCACTAAAAATTAATTATCTCCTTGTACAGGATTAGAATGATGTTTCCGTTTGTTTCTCTTGAAAATAGACTCATTCAAGATTATAAAAATATAAATTTAATCTCATAATTATTTTTATCCAATTTTTGATGATTTTACAAAGTTAGAACAGGGGAACCCGAAATTATTCTGACATTGTCTCACAAAATTTATCATATCTCATGATTTAAAATTCCATTGCTTACATCTTTTCTTTTATAAGAAACTAGACTCAATAAGCTTTAATTTCATATTTTATTCATCCTCTAATTTCATTTTTACAATTTTTGGTGATTTTTCAAATTTAGACCACTGCTGCTGTCTAAAACAGTTTTAGTGCAAAATGTTGATTTCCATTTTGCCCCAAATTTCACAATTCATACAATTCAGTCCTTGCTTAATTAACCCCTAAATTAAGATAATTTTCTCAATTAATACTTTTCCTAGACATTATAAGTTATTTCATAACTATTTAAATTCAGAATTTTTACATAAAACTCTAACTTCAAACTCTTTTACAATTAGGTCCCCAACATTCACTTTCTATTCAATTCTTTCAATAAAATCAGCATATAAACAATTTAAAGCTCTAATTCCATGCCAAATCATCATATACTTCCATCACATATTCATAGCAACTTTCAATTTCTTTCATAGAATCAAAAACTAATGAATTCAACAAGTGGACCTAGTTGTAAAAGTCACAAAAACACAAAAATTTCAAGAAATAATCAAGAATTGAACTTACTTGCAGTAAAAATATGAAAAAACAGCTTGAGGGAACTCTTTCATGGCGTTTTTTGCTGATGAGAATGCAGAAAAATAAAGAGAAATCTAGATAATTCCACTTTAGTCCTAACTTTATCAAGTAAATTTTGCAATTTTCTAATTTTTCCCTTAATTCTCCTTATTTTCTTGTTGATTTCATGCCCTTGTCGTCCAGCCCAAATAGACCTTGGGTCTATTTGCCTTTTAAACCCTCTTTCTTTTATCATTTATGCTATGTAATCATTTCCCAAAATTTTGCATTTGATACAATTTAGTTCTTTTTGTTCAATTAACTATCAGAACTTTAAAATTTCTTGACGAAACTTTAATACTAACTTATTAACACTCCATAAATATTTATAAAAATATTTATGGCTCGATTTAAAATTCCCGAGGTCTCGATACCTCATTTTTGATTCTAATTATTTTAGTATTTATTTTTAGTACACTATTCACTATTTCAAAAATTTTCCTAACTTCACATTTAACTTATAATTACTAAATTAATAATATTTCCTACTCATTTGTCGGATTTAGTGATCTCGAATCACTGTTCCGACACCACTAAAAATTAGGCTGTTACATTACCGCAATGGAAACATTTTCCTTCCTTAGCAATTCCTCCTTTATGTTTAAATACAATATTTCCTTTGTTGGGATTGACCTTGCCATTGTTCTTAGGCTTTACCTTAGCATTAAGTTTTCCCTTGCCATTATCCTTATAGACCATTAGAACAGGCTTAGGTCCAACCCTTTTCATGTTACTTTTAGCAGTTTGCAACATGCTAAGTAACTGTAGCAAAGTCTTATTAATTTCGTTCATGTTAAAATTAAGGACAAATTAGCTAAAACCATCCTACAACAATTGCAAGATGACATCGGTGGCCAATTCCACACCTAGAAGGAATTCAAGTTTTTCGAGGCTTTCAATATAGCCTATCATATTGAGAACATGAGTTCTCACAGGAGTTCCCTCCACCATTTTGCATTGAAATAGAGCTTTAAAGGTCTCGTACCTCTCTTAACATGCTTGCCCCTCATATAATATTTTATTAAAGTTGATTGTATCAATACAATCTTAACTTAATATTTTATTGAGGGTTTTAAATAAAATTCATCTAACCATTAATGTTTACCTTTAATTCATATTATTTATTTATTAAAACTGACTGTATCAATATACTATAATATACATGCTAACATATCATCCATTGTATCACTTACATGAATAATATAAAAGCACTAAATAAAAGCAATAGTTATAGCACATAAAACTAAGGTTAACTATGGTGATCAAAGATATCGTTCCTACGAGGACTATAAGTTCAAGTAATTATTGTCTTTTTATTATTTAACTGAATAATTTGAATGATTGTTTAAAACTAAAATTAACTAATTTTATTAACTAACAAACATGGGAAATAACAAAACATGAAAATAATCAAATAAAAACCAAAAAACGAAACAATTCATAAGAGAGAATCCGCTCAGATTTCATCTACCACTATTAATTTAAATTACGTAATTTATTTACTTAGCACATTGATCCATAGAAATCTCTAAATTATGTTAATACCTCTTTCAAGCATAAGAACAACTGACTCTAGGTTGATTAATTAAAATTTCTTTCTAATTAAAACACCTATTATCGCTTTGACTCACGCTATAGATTCTCCTATTAGATTTTACTCTAATATGGTAGATTTATATCGTCCTATTTCTAGGATTGCATGCAACTCCACTCGATTACATAAGATCTAATCTTAAATAAGGTCTATTCAACCACTGATTTAAGCACGTCAAACATAGATTAATACTCTAAAAATATCAAACCAAGAATTAAGCACATATAATTGAGAACAATAAATTAAGTATTTATTGACTCCCATTTTGTTAAGATTCAATTTGGTTAGTTGACTATGTGTTATCTTTATGTTGCAAGGACAACAGGGGGATCGAGTGTAGAGATATGAAAATGTTGGCACAGCTGCTGTAGATAAACATCGATGCGATCCTGCTAACACTAAAGCTGACTGAATTGCTTTGAATGTTGCTGCTGAAGGCGTTTGATCTTATCTAACTATTATTGTTGTATGCGATAGATGTCCTCAAACGTGATCATATGTGCAAGAGTGGAGTGACTAGCAAGAGGAGTGGGTCGAGCTGGGTCTACATGTCTAGGTGGGTCATCATCCGAGAGCTCCTCATGCTTATCCTGAAGATCCGGACGAAGCAGTGTAAATCGCTTTAGACCAGCTCCGTACTAGCAGTGGATTATCCGTATGTGGTTCATGATAGACAACCCCTGAAAAACCATCTATCTGACCAAAGTAAAGCATGAAGTCTACTCCGGAGTGTCGAAGAGCCCTAATTACCTCACTAGACAAGTCACGTAGGGACCCTTACAAATTGGTCTCTTTTTGTGCCGATCGAATTGGTTGTGACAACAATGACCAAAAAATAAGCAACATCGATCGGGCTGCGTGTCTTCATACTCCATAAAAAATAAGCGTTCGAAGTACTGACTACCCCCTTGCTTTCTTTCTGTCCTGTCAATGTGTATGCCAAAATAGCATGGATGTATCGTAAATTCGAGGGTAACCATGTTCCCTTCCACTGACTCAGGTTATATTATGAATCAATTTCGTCAAAATCTGACCCACGAAGTGGGGTTGATCAATAGACATGCCTAGAGAGTGTCAGAAACTCAGAATTACTCATGAACTCCTTGAAATATAATCCAAGTGCAACTCCAAATTTTGGGATGCTATTGTAACGCGTCGCACCCCCAAGTCAAAATGAAATAATGTGAGGCTTATTCCACCGTGAAATAGTCAACTGTAGAAAGAAAGTAAAACAGAACTCTAATGAACTCTGCGTAGGTGGACTCCACGATGGTAAAGGATCGACCTCATGGTGATAAGTAAAAAAACTAGATTGAGATCAATGGAGTTTACTAGAGGATAATATAATAGATAAGCTATTTAAAGGTTAAGCGGGTTAAATTCTAAGTGCCTTTATCATTTCAGTATATCAAATCAATAATGTGGTATCGACATGTATAATTGAAGCAAGTTTTAGAATAATAAAATAAGCATGAAATAACATATGCGCTATAGACTTAAAAGCTTACACAAAATTATGGTTATGATGTCAAACTTGAAAATTTAAAATTAAGGAGGAGCTAATCTAAAATAATAGTTTTCTAAAAATGGAAAATCATTCTTAATCATATTATCCTCTAGTAAACCACAATGATCCCAATCTTTTTTCTTTTTTTTTTTTACTCATGTTAACCCCAAAACCACATTAATTTTGTAAATCACCATTTTTTTATTGACTCTTTTTTTTTAGATTCAATTTGATTAGTTGCCTGATAATGTTTTATCTTTATATTGTTAAATTTCTCTTTGTTCTAAAAAAATAACAATAAAGTGTATAAGAAAAAAAAATATCAATTCAAAAAATAAAATAAAAACAATAAAAAAGAAAAAGAAAAAAGTAATAAAACATAAAACTAAATAAAATCACTGATCAGCATAATGTGGAATGTCAGGATCGATAGGTGTAGGGACAAAAGGGGGATCGAGTGTAGAGATATGAAAATATTGGCACAGCTGCTGTAGATAGACCTCGATGTGATCCTACCGGCACTGAAGTTGGCCGAATTGCTCTGAATGTTGTTGCTAAAGGCATCCGATCTAAACTAATTTTTGTTGATCTGAACTTACTATTGTTGTATGCGATGGGCATACCTGGAGAGTGTCATGAACTATTTGAAATATAATCCAAGTGCAACTCCAAAGCCCAAGACGCTAAAATAAAGCCTCGTACCCCTAAGTCGGAATGGAATACTGCGAGGCTCACCCTATACCACTGTGAAATAGTTGGTTGTAGAAAGAAAGTAGAGCAAAACTTCAATGTGAGTTCTGCCTAAGTGGGCTCGACAGTGGTAAAAAATCGATCCAATAGTGCTTTGTAGATCAATATACGGACCCTAGCAGATAAAACAGCTACCTATAGAGCATCTCAATCGATGCATCACTCCACTCCTAAAGGTCGCTTCTTTAGTTGCTAGTATTGTCCTCATGTAGACCTAGACTAAATCATAGAAACGGGTGTCTGGTGGTCGTGGTCTGAGCCGAAGACGAAGATACATGACTAGGCTACACGATCAAGTGGTCTACATGGCCTGACACATGGCCATGTACTCAATTAAAAGTTAGAGCTTTAATTTTTTTTTTTTTTTTTGTTTCTTCTTAGCCTTCCTTCAACTGTTGTCGTTTGTCTTCACATCATCGTTCCATTTCATTTCACTAGTCCGACCACCTTTCACGCTACCGTCCTCCCTTTCTCCCTCACCATCATTCTCTTATTTTCTCTTTTTCTTTTTTCCCCTCACAACTGACTATCTTGTTCGCTCCCTTTCCCTTTCACTGTTGTTTTTTCCCTCGCCACATCGGCCAGAGAGCCACCATCCTTTCTTCGATTTTTTTCTTACCAAACACCTCCACCACTCGACCGCACTCTCCTCTTCCCCTTATTCGATGTCTCTCATTTCCCCTTTTTCAGTACTCGCCAGTCATTTCGCCAACGCCGCCTTGTTCCTCACCGACCTTCCCTCCATCTTCCACCGCTGTCGTCCGTACACCCCCACCATTGTTTGTCTCAATTCCTTAATTTTGTTTATTTTATTTACTATTATTGTTTTATTATTACCATTTTGATTATTATTTTTATTATTATATTGTTTAGTTTAGTAGATTATTTGTCTTGTTAGTATTAGGTTTTGATTTTATTTATATTATATCTGTCTTATTTTGTGATTTGGCTTTCGTCATGAGGTAGCTTGCATTCTGATTAGCTTTGTTTTGTATCTTATTTATTAGTTGTTATTAGTAGTAAGCTTACATGTTTAAAAAATGTATTGATTGGTGCTAATTTTTTTGGTCCTGTGCATGCTAGATCTCTATGATACAGATTTGATGTTTTGGGTTAATTTCTTTCTGCATTATTTACTTGGATTTTTTTTATTTTTGTTGACAATTGTTGCCCATGTCGACTATGTTCATATAAGACTTATTTTATCAATGATTATGATGCTCCAATTAAAGATTCACTACCCTTCTAATATTTGATTGTCAACTTCTATTTTTGGCACATAATGACAAATACATGAGGAAAAAAACAAGGTCTTTATCCTTGCATCTAAAAAGTGGAAAACAACGGATACATCTTCGTCTTCGGCTCAAACCACGACCACTAAACACCCATTTCTATGATTTAGTCCAGGTCCACATGAGGACCAATACCAGCAACTGAAGGAGCGACCCTTAGGAGTGGGTCGAGGCATCGATTGGGATGTTCTACAGGCAGTCGATTTATCCGTCAAGGTCTGCATACTGATCGACACAACACTATGAGACCGGTTCTTTACCAACGTGGAGTCCACATACGCAGAACCTCATACTGGAGTTCTGCTCTACTTTCTTTCTACAGCCGACTATTTCACGGTGGAATAAGCCTCACATTATTTCATTCCGACTTGAAGGTACGACGCGTTACATTAGCATCCCAGACTTTGGAGCTGCACTCGAATTATATTCTGAGTTCATTGGTACTCCCAAGTGTCCGACACTCTCCAAGCATGTCAATCGACCGACCCCACTCTGCTGGTCCGACATTGTCAAAATTGATTCGTAATATAACCCGATTCAGTCGAAGCCAACATGCTTATCCCTTGACTATACAATACATTATTGCTATATTGGCAGACACATTGACGGGACGGAAAGAAAGTATGAGGGTTGTCAGTACATCGGACGCCTATTTTTTATGGAGTATGTAGACAAACCACTCGATCAATATTGCTTATTTTGTGGCTCACTATTGTCGCCACCAGTCCGATCAGCACAAGAAGGTACCAATCTGTATAGGTCCTTACATGACTTACCTGGTGAGGTACTTTGGGCTTCTCGACTTTCTAGAGCAGACTTTATCCTTCAAGGGCTGTTTATCATAAACCACATGCAGATGATTCATCGTCAGCACAGAGCTGGTCCAAACTAGTTCACACTACTTCATCCGAATCCTTAGGATAAGCATGAGGAGCTCTCAGACGATGACCTACCTAGACATGCAGACCCAGCTCGACCCACTCCTCCTGCTAGTCACTCCATTGTTGCGCATACAATCACGCTTGAGGACATCTATCGCATACAACAGCAATAGTCAGATCAGATCAGACGCCTTTAGCAGCAACATTCAAAGCAATTCAGCCAGCTTCAATGCCAGCAGGATCGTATTGAAGCTTATCTACAGAAGTTGTGCCAACATTTCCATATCTTTACACTTGATCCCCCTGTTATCCCTACGCCTCTTGTACATGACATTCCACATGATGTCAATCAATAATTTTATCTAGATTTAAGTTTTATTTATTTTTATTTTCCAGATTGATATGTTTTATTTCTTAAGAACTTTATAAAGAGAAATAACACATAGTGAGCAACTAACCAAATAGAATCTTGACAAAAAGGGAGTCAATATAAAAAAGAGTAATTTACAAAATTAATTTGGTTTTTGAGTTAACATGAAAGGTGATAAGTAAAAAATTTATTTGAGATCAATGGGGTTTACTGAAAGATAATATATCAGATAAGCTATTTAAAGGTTAAACGAGTTAAATCCTAAGTGCCACTATCTCAATATATCAAATTAATATTTTGGTCTCGACATTTATAATCGAAGCACGTTCTACAATAACAAATCTAGTTGACATACAACTAAAAATAAAATAAGCATGAAATAATAGATATTTTATATGCTCAAAAGCTCACATAAAATTATAGTTTTGATGTCGAACTTGAATTTTTAAATTTAAAATAATGCTTCAATTTAGGAAGACAACCTAAAATAATAATTTTCTAAAAACGGCTTATCATGCTTGATCATATTATCCTCTAGTAAACCCCATTAATCTTAATTTTTTTTTTTTTTTTTTACTTATCACCCATTCACGATAACCCAAAAACCATATTAATTTTATAAACCAACATTTTTTTTCGAGATTCGATTTGATTAGTTGTCTGACAATTTATTATCTGTATATTGCTGAATTTTTCTTTGTTCTAAATATAATAATAAAATGCATTAAAAAAATATCAATCCGAAAAATAAAAATAAAAATAAATGAAACATAATATGAATCCGGAGGAAACAATGTAAATGAGTTAAGAGTAGCTCGGTGTTGAGGGTGAATCATCCACATACCCACTAAAGGACAATTTTGAAACCAAGAAAAATTAAATTGTTTTGTTAAAAAACATTTTACAAAATTTTTTTAAAATTAAATTCGGTAGAATTTAGAAAATTAGTAAAGAATAATGCAACAATTCAAAGAAACAAAGAATCCATTTAAAAAAAATTCAAAAAAGGAATTGACTTAAAACAATAAACAAAAAGAAATGTTAATATATATTTCACTTTAGTTTAATTTTCTCTTGATTTTAAACTTTTGAATTCAGTTCAATTTTCTTTTGAAACCCAAAGAGCTTCACTTAAAATTTCAAGTTTCTCAATCATTTCCTCGCATCGATCATTACAAACATATAAACATGCCGCTCACTTCACCTACAAATAAGAGAAAAAGAAATGACAATCACAACGGTGACGCATAAAAGCAACTCCAAATTTCTTAGGAAATGGAATTGTCGTATCACTGAAGACATCGTGGGAGAAGTTCGATGAAAACAACACTCAAATGAAAGAAGTGGATAATACCCTTACAAGGATAGAATGAAATAAATTAAGTGAAGTTCTAAATGGTTGGATTAGCAGAAAATGTGTTTAGGAGTTCTACTGTCGGATTTATCAGATGGCATCAGAAATACAAGAACCAGACCTATGGGATGCAGACAGTATTTGTCTGAGATTCAATAGCAAATACAAAAAGATAAAAGAGTTACAGGATTGGGAAGAGCTTTTGGGCTAAATTATTATACCTTCAATAAGCAATATGAAGCTGAATTTTGGGAAAGATATTTAAGATTCGACTATGATTGTGGCATAAAATGTAGGTATGCCTCAAACGGAATCTTTACATGATATAATCATAACTAAGTTCATAACTAGGGTTATAAATTACAGAGAACAATCTTTAAGTTCTGTAATGAAATGTGATGTATGGATTCTACAGCACATGATGATGAAAGATGGTTTTAATACCGCTAAATACATGCTTGATAAAATGAAAAAATGGAAGAAAAAGTAAGAAAACTAGGATGATTTATGCCAATTTGATCACTGAGTTATGCAGACAAAATGCTAGCAGAGGTTTTTTGGATTCCAAGGTTTGAGGATGACTTGGTGACATATAGTACTCATCCATGTACACCAGAAAATATAAGTTCCATGGGACGAAAGTATGATGAAGGGGAGAACATTGGATTCCTATATCCCCTATTTCAAAGACTGCAACTAGTGTACAAGCTCTGAACCTTCAGAGACTCACCAGCAAGCTACCACTAGTGTACAAGCTGCTCCAAATCAACCTTCAAGGTCCATGAACATAAAATCAATACCTTTGACAGCCAAGATTGATCTGCTTGTTGAGACAGATTGAAATGCAAAAGACCTTTTCAGAGATTAAGGATATAGTAAACGTAATATGGAATAAACAAATTTATTGGAACATGAAATAAATGAAGAAGAGGATGATGGCGAAGAAATTCAGGAAAAAAATGAATTGACACAGGTTGGGACACAAGTTAAGACAGAAAAAACAATAAAGTGAAATTGTAATGCTTTATTTGATTTTCAGGCAACCCATTCGATACTTTTTTTTGGTTTGCTTTACAAGGACATGAACAAAAACCAAGGAGCTAAAGTTGATTTTGACAATATTCCTAAATATTCCACTAAATCATTTGTTTCAGCGTCCCCTTGTAAGAAAAAACTTAATAATTTTGATGTGAATGGAGTGCCTGCCAATTTTAAGGAGATTAATAAATGTATTAAATCTCTTTCTCACTTCTATTCAAAATATTAACATATTAGTTTTATCTATTATTGTTTGCATTTGCAGATGTTTCCGAGTTTATTAAGTTTTGTTTGGATAACTATGTCATTGTTATCTGGTCATCAAAGAGAAGGTAATTATAGTGATCATTTTCCTTTAAAGTTTCCAATTTTTTTTTTTTTTTTTTTTTGTGTATTCAGGGGGCAAAGCTACTACCATTTGTTCTTATTGGATAATTTGGCCCTTTCACCCTTCCCATAATCCATTTAATGAATTCATCTTTTAAGAACATTTCACTTTTTAGTTTTTACAAGTAACTTTAAGAACAATGCAGGTATAACATCGATCGGGAACTTGAACAACTGGGAAGGAAATGAAGGCACCTTTTTTCTTCGTTTATGTAACTTTCATATTATTGTGCAATGGGGTGTATCTTTTTCATCTGTTTGGTTTTGTTTCAAGAATCTTTAGAATTTTCTGATATCTGAAGGAGTTTATTTCAATTATACAGGATCAAAAGAACTGCAAAAAAAAAAAAAAAATCCAAAATTTGATAATGTATATGTTAAAGATCTACATGATGTGTGGAGCGTTCATGAAAAAAATATAACAAAGAAAATATGTTGGTGGATGATTCAGAAAAAAAAAAGATTTATAATCCAGTAAGTAAATAACTCATGATATTTGTTTTTACTTTTAAATACAATTGAGTTGGATCTTTTTCTTTTCTTTTTTTATCATTATTATGTTCACGTTTTAGGAACTAAGAAAGGTGATGCACAACCCATTTCGGATTTAAATAGTTTCGGGAGTTCGTGTTCTTTGTTTGCCGATCCCAACAGTCAAAGGTGTGCTGATGGTGAGAGGAGGCATATATCAGAAATCGTAGACGATCAGATGGTCAAAGGTGGAGATAGGAGGAGATTTGCATTTCATCTTCAAGGATAGCTTTGAAGATTTCAGACCAATTATCATCCAAACTAAGCCAGCAAATAGTTTGAGGAGGAAGAGAGCTGACTCTGGTGGTCGCAGTTGGCCCGAGGGACGTCGGCGATGGCTGACTGCATGGTGGAGTGAAGGCGAAGGCTAGGGCAAATGGAGAAGAAGAAGAGAAAAGAGTGAAAAAATAAAGAATGTGAGGATGAAAATAGGAATAAAAAATTAAAGAAGAGAATGTGGTGGGACCACATAAAGCTTTAAAAAAAAAGAAGAACCAAAACCAATCCTTGACCTTCATGTGAAAAAGAGCAAAGGAGAAAAGGGAAAATTTTCTCTTCAGCCCGTGGAACTTTTTTGGATAATCTATTTTTTAGCTTTTCCTTTTACATATTTAGAATTTAGTTCTTGTACTTTTCAAATTTTGATGTTCAAGTCCAATTATTATTCCTGTTATCTTTTTTTCGTGTGACATTTTGAAAAAATAAATACCCACTTGATAGTCATGTAACTAAAGAAAAAGACTTTATAATTAACCTAGATTTAACACAAAAAAATTAATAGTGTTAACCGTTAGACTTAAAATTTCTGAAAAATAGAGAGACTAAATTATTAGAAATATAAATACAGGAACCAAATTTTAAATTTACAGAAAATACAATGGCTTGGGAGATATTTTAACCTTTTTAGAATACACCCTATACCGTTGGTATATATAATATCCATACTAATGATAATAGATAGGTTGTAACTATTGAAAAAAAATTCAATTCGAAAGCAGTTTTCTTGCACAACAGAAAAATAAAAATTTGAAAACCAAGATGATTTGTGATATTTATAGCAATAAAATTTTCCCGAAAAGTACTTGTGCTTTGGGCGAAATAGATCCTTGACATTTCCAACTTTCAACCGAATAGTCTTCCCTTCTATTCTTGTACCACGAATCGTTACGAGTGTAGGGTCGAACAATCACAAATCAAACACATAACTAGAAATAGTTTTCTTCCTTTCAGTAGGAAAGTAAAATCTCTCACTTATGGAAACTAGTAGAAATTGTTATTCCCGGAAAATATAATTTTTACTTACAAATAAATTCTGAATTTTTTTGACAGAATGAAAATATCTCAAAGTTGTGTGTTTTTAGCTCTACCAGTGCCATCTATTTATAGGGAGAGATAGAGGATTCTCAATTGAATTAGTAAAATATAAATAATACTTATTTAATAGAAAAATTAATATTCTAATTGAATTAGGAGAGAAGGGTGGCTAACCTTAGTTAAATACACTAGGGTTGCAGCCCCTCATACATATTATGAGGGGTTTGGGGCATCTCCTGTACCAAGTCCAATTAGACGTGCTTTTTGGACTTTTAACCCAACACTTTATAATTTAATCCAACTTGGTGTACGTTTTTCTATTTCTTAAAATAAATATTATTAAATTAAATTTTCAATTAAATAATTTTCTCAACCCAATGCTAATTCTATTAAAGTCATGACAACTTTACTGTAAGTGAATCTATGAGAAACTATATTTAATTTTCACATCCAACAAATTCACAATTACCAATTACATACCAATATGAAAGTTACTCGATTAGTGCTCGTTCAATGACATTGTTATAAGTGCGTTACCCTTACAGGATTTCCTTAATCTATTTGCGATAAATTCGTTCTCTCAATATGATCTTATTTTATCTCATGGCAACTGTTATATCTTCCTTCATGAAAAATCAATTACTATCAAATAGTAATTAAGTCATCTATCACAAAGACAAACGACTTTTGGCCATTTTTACTTTTCATCTATCATATAATGTCAATGAGAGGATATCATTTACCCATTTCTTGGGCTATGAATTCCACTATTATGAATGATGCTACATAGTACAGAAGTCATATACTCAACGCACTATCTTTTGGTTCCTTATCTATTTAAATTCAAGCTTTTACTTACATCAAAGTATACGAGTCACACATACATCGTCCATCATCCATCCAGGTTGAGGTATGCCACACTATGAACGTCACAAGTGAATAAATTTATAAACGGATTCAAGATCTATTCTATTTAAATCTTGTCCAATATATTGGCAATCTAGTAAGCCACATTTATATCTCTATTTTTTAGGAGTAATCTGCTCCGATACTCAAGACAAAACATTTCTCCAATTGGACTTGATAGGCAATATATTAGTATTTGTGAAAAAAAATAGAATAAAATAAATAAAATAAAGAACACACAAATTTTACGTGGAAACCCTTTCGGGAAAAAAACCACGGGCAGAGGAGAAGAAAATTCACTATGTCGAAAAATTTGTATCAATACAAGAGGAATAGACTATGTCTATTTATAGGCTTGTAAAGCCATATTCTAGTAGGATTGAAACACCCTATCCTAATCAATATAAAATAGATGAAGTTTAATAAGGTTTAAAAAACCTTATTCTAAAATAAAATAAAAGAAGTCTAGTTCTATATGGATTTTACTTTTATTTTATTTTCCATCATATTCTATAAGAATTTGGGTCACTTAATTCTAACAATCTCCACCTTGACACAAATTCTCAATGAACAAGTTCTTCATTGCGAACTTTCAATAAACAAGTTCTCCACCTCTTCCATAAAACCCTTAAGGGTTTAACTCAACAATGAACACCAACCAAGTCTAAGCAATGCTCAAACTTGGTTTTAGGAAGTGACTTAGTCATCATATCTGCAGATTTTCATGAGTACTAATTTTGCTCACAACAATATCACCACGAGCAATAATATCACGAACAAAATGATACCAACATCAATGTGTTTTGTTCTCTCATGAAACATTTGATTTTTTGTAAGAAATATAGCACTCGGATCGTCACAAAATATCATGGCTGATTCGAAGGTCTTCATTGAGTTCACTAAATAGTCCCTTCAACCAAATAGCTTCTTTGCAAGCCTCGATGTCGCCATGTACTCAGCTTCATGGTAGACAAAGCGATCGTAGTTTGCAAAGTGGCTTTCCAACTAATTGCACAACCTCCGATTGTAAAGACGTAACCTATGAGAGATCTTCTTCTATCAAGGTCTCCAAAGAAAATCAGCATCAACATACCCTATGACTCCATCTTTAGTTCTTCCAAATGTAAGCAAACATCGGTGAGTGCCTCGTAAGTATCTTAAAATCCACCAATCGCTTTCCAATGTTCTTTACCGGATTTGCCATGTATCGCTAAATCGCATCGATCGCATATGATAAATCTGGGCGTGAACAAACCATAGCATACATGAGAGATCCCATCGCACTAGAGTATGGAACATGTGACATGTACTCAATCTCATCATCTCGATTGTGGAGACAAAACCGATGAAAGTCCGAAATGGGCTGCTAAAGGAGTACTAACAGGCTTAGCACTCTGCATATTGAACTCACAAAAGAACTTTCTCAATGTACCCCTTCCGACTTAGGTACAATTTACTTGATTTTCTATCTCCGAGAATCTCCATACCAAGTATCTTCTTTGCTGGTCCTAAATCTTTCATCTCAAATTCTTTACTTAGTTGGGCTTTAACCTTTCTTATCTCTTCTTTATCTTTTGTCGCTATCAACATGTCATCAACATAAAGAAGCGATATACACAAAAGAATCATCACTATTTTTCTTAAAGTAAACACAATCACAAAAGTACTTCTTTTGAAATCATGAGAAGTCATAAAGGAATCAAACCTCTTGTACCACTGTCTTGGTGGATTTGTTTCAAACCGTAAAGGGACTTTTTCAAAAAGCAAACATAGTTCTCTTTTTTCAAATCAGTAAAACTTCTTCGTTGTTGCATGTAAATATCCTCATCAAGTTCTCCATGCAAAAATGCGCTTTTTACATCTAATCGCTCAAGCTCCAAATCATGCATGGCCACAATACCAAGCAAAGCTCGAATCGAACTATGCTTAACAACCGGGGAGAACACATTCATGAAGTCCACTCCTGAAATTTGATCAGTAACCCTTTGCAACAAGCCTTGCTTTATATCTGGGTTCTTCAACTCCTGAGTCCCTTCTTTCTTTTAAATACCCATTTACAACGAACAACCTTTTTACCTTTAGGAAGTTTCACAAGGTCCCATGTTTTGTTTTTGTGGAGTGATTCCATCTCTTCTTGCATAGCAAACATCCACTTTTCTCGAGCCTTCACAGTAATCGCCTCGAAATAATTAGATGGCTCTTGATTCGTATCTATATCTTCACCACATTCAAAGCATAAGCAACTAGATCACCTCAAAGATATTTCTTTGGAGGTTTAATTTCTCTTCTAGTTCTGTTTTTGGCGATAGAGTATTGTGGTGAAGAAGCAACTCTATTCTCAATTTTTGTAATGGCTTGAGGAGTTGACTCTATATTAACTGATGCTCTACTTGTTTTTGATTTTCTTTATTGGAAGAGTCTTTAAGAGATAAGTTAGGTAGCATAGCGCTTTCATCAAAAACAACATCTCTACTAATCACAACTTTTCTATTTTCAGACACCATAACTTATACCCTTTTACACCACTTTATAACCAAGAAAAACACATTTAATGGATCTCGGTTCCAATTTTCCATTATCAACATGAGCATATGCAGGGACACCCAAAGATCTTTAAATTAGAATAATTAGCGGGATTACGGACCATACCTCTTGTGGAGTCTTTTTCTCAATGGCAACGGATGGAGATCGGTTGATCAAAAACATGCAATGAGACTACTTCGCCCAAAATGACTTCGGTAAGTTGGCATTTGACAACATACATCGAACCTTCTCCATGATCGCTCGTTCATTCGCTCGCAACGCCGCTTTGTTGTGGAGTATGACGAATCGTCGTGTGTCTTATGATTCCTTCCGACTTGCACAATCTATTAAACTCATCGAATGTAACTCTAAGCCATTGTCCATGCGGAGGTATTTTATCTGCTTTTCCGTCTGTTTTTCAATCATAATTTTCCAAGACTTAAATGCGAAACACATCACTTTTCTCGCTTGGGAAGAACGCCCAAACTTTTCTCGGAAAAATCATCAATAAAGGTTAGCATATAATTAGCTCCACCTCTAGAAGGCACTCTAGATGGCCCCCACAGTCGAAATGAATATACTCCAATGTTCCTTCGTGTTATGGATTCCTCTAGTGAATCGAACTCTCTTTTGTTTTCCAAAAACACAATACTCACAGAAATTCAGTTTGCAAATTCCTTGCCCATTAAGAAGTCCTCTTTTGCTCAATTCTGTCATGCCATTCTCACTCATATGCCCTAGGCGCATATGCCAAAGTTTAGTAATATCATCATCCGACAAGGACGGGAAGCGACAATTTGCATCACCATGAATATGAGAACCACGCAAAACATATAACTTGGCAATCTTTCTCTGTCCTTTCATCACAACAAGGGACCCTTTGGAAATCTTTAAAACCCCACTTTCAATTGTATATCTGCACCCTTTTGAATCAAGAGTACTCAACGAAATTAAATTTCTTTTCAATTACGGAACATGCCGTGCGTCACTAAGTGTTCGACAACTCCATCAAACATCTTAACTTTAATTGTTCCAACACCGCGATTTTACACGAAGTATTATTTCCCATCAAAACAACACCTTCGATAATCGTTTCGTAAGTTGTAAACCAATCCCGATTGGGACTCATATGGAAGGTGCAACTGAATCAAGTATCCACTCCTCGCTTACTTTAGAATCATTGATGAAGCGACTAGAAGTTCACCATCGCTGTAGTCTTCTACAACATCGCCTTCACCGAATTTTCTCGGTTGTTTTCCTTTGATTTGCAGCCTCCCTTTTAATCTTATTTTGTAGCTTATAGCACTCAGTTTAATGTGCCCTTTCTTCTTGCGAGAGTTACAAGTTTTACCTCTGTTTGAAGACTTCGATCTACCCTTAGATTTACCACGAGGATTCCGTTCCTGTGTCCTACCACGATCATCATCAACATTCCGATCTTGTCTCCCACGAACAATGAGACCCTCTCCCTGAGAGTCGGGTTTAACCACAAGATGCTTCATCTTATCATACGAGGTTAAAGAATCATAAACCTCATCAACTGTTAGAGACTCACGGCTATATAAAATCGTGTCTCTAAAGGTTGAATAAGACGGGGACAACGAACAAAGTAGAATCAACCCTAGATCTTCCTTATCATACTGAACCTCCATGGCTTCCAAGTTTGAGAGAATTTCTTTAAACACTGTTAAGTGTTCGTGTACAGACGCGCCTTCCTCCAAACGATGAGCATAAAGACGCTGCTTCATATGCAACTTTCTTGTTAGAGTTTTCGACATACATATTTGTTCTAGCCTCTTCCATAATGCAATGCGCTTTTCTCTTTCATCACATCTTGCAAAATTTCGTTGGACAAATGCAGATGTAATTGTGTTAATGCCTTTCGATCCTTACGCTTTTTCTCTTCATCTGTTAATGTCGAAGGCATCTTATCTATCCCTAGCGGGGCATCCTCCGATCCATCTCATCTGCAAGAACTGCTTGCATCTTAATTTGCCACAACGCAAATCTAGTGTTGCGATCCAACAAATGAATTTCATATTTCAAAGACGCCATTACCGTGATCGAGATGAATAACCCTAAGCTCTGGTACCAATTTGTGAAAAAAATAGAATAAAATAAATAAAATAAAGAACACACAAATTTTACGTGAAACCCTTTCGGAAAAAACCACGAGCAGAGGAGAAGAAAATTCACTATGTCGAAAAATTTGTATCAATACAAGAGGAATAGACTATGTCTATTTATAGGCTTGTAAAGCCATATTCTAGTAGGATTGAAACACCCTATCCTAATCAATATAAAATAGATGAAGTTTAATAAGGTTTAAAAAACCTTATTCTAAAATAAAATAAAAGAAGTCTAGTTCTATATGGATTTTACTTTTATTTTATTTTCCATCATATTCTATAAGAATTTGGGTCACTTAATTCTAACAGTATTTTAATCAGTTTTCTCATTTTTTATTAGACTAAGGACATGTTTAGGTTCATCTACTAATATAAGTTGTCTTTCCACATTACGATCCGACCACGTAATACCGCTTAGTATTAATTAAACATTAGATAATCAGTGAGCTAATATTTGCTTTTATTTTACTTTATGTGCAAAACCATTGAGGAAAATATAAAACGTGTATTAATGTAATTCATGAATAATTTTATTAAACCAATATGTTCGAAAAATACAAGTGTACAAATGAATATACTACATTTAGGGCACCAGATCCAACAACAACAATATCCGTTAGAGACATATCAAGTTTTTCATGTACTGCCAAACTTATAAGATATCTAAATGTGATTGTATCCACCACAAGAGAATATCTCTTTTCATAATCAACGTCTAGCCTTCGTGAGAATCCTTGTTCTACAAGTCACGCTTTATATCTAACGACTTCATTTTTCTCATATTTTTCGCACAAATACTCATTTGTACCCAACCGACTTTACATCTTTAGGTGTTTGGACAATAGGTCCAAAAACCTCTTGTATAGCAAGTGGAACGATGGAAATGTGCAAGTGTACACAATCGCAACAAGTAATAAAGTGACAAGTAAGAGTCGAGTTATCGTACCCACAGGGACTATGAAAGAAAAATATTTATGAAATGTAAATCAAACACTTTGGCGATGGGAAAAATATTTTATTTTGAAGAAGTGATTTAGAAACTAAAAATTAACTAATTAATAGAAATAAAAGTAAAAATTCCAAAGCACGATTTAAAAAAAATGAGTTTTGGTCAATATGATATAATTGTGTTAGATCGATTACATTCCTTAACTTAGAATTACTAAAGCTATGTTCATGTTGTTACGAATAGTTTCACAGCAACTTGGTAATTTGTTAACTACTGCACATACATACTTACTAAATTAACTAATCTCTTGAAAAAAATTTCAATGTCAAATCAAATAATTAATCAATCTTCATAAGCACATATAAGATTAAGTGAGGTAACAATATATTTCTATATTGAAACAGTTTAATCACAATAATCTTGCAAGTTATGTAAGGCTAATGTACTGTTTAATACCGTCGCTAATTTAACCTTCAGCTACCTTAGAAAATTAAACATGCACCATTAAATACTTTGTCAATTAATTATAATTTCAATGCATTTAATAATTAATTCATTCGTTACCTTACATTTTATAATGCAAGTATAACATAAGCATGATTTTATTTAATTAAACAACTCACTATGGCCTATAACAACACAAACATAATTTTAATAATTCAAGTGGATAGAAAGCAATCAATCTAACATGAATTAATTTAAGTCATTTTAATTAGAACAAGAACCACAACAAAACAATTATTCATATTCATGACCACAACATAAACAAGAAACTTAAAGAGAAGGGAACTAGGAAGGAAATCTAGTATTTCTCTGAAGCCAGACTAGTGCGCTCCTTTTCTTTTCTGCTCGTTGTGTTGAACCAGGGTCTCTACAAACAATTGAATGATGCTATTCCCAGGTGGAAGAAGACTCTTTTTCAAGAGGGAAATCGACAAGGGAAATGGGAAAATAAGAAAGGGAATGGAAGAGAGAAAAGCACGTAAAAGAGAGAGATGTGTGGGAAATGAATGGTGTGTCGAATGAGGAAGGGAACTGAGGTATTTATAGGTGGTAATGGCTGCTAAAAATAGCAAATAAATAGCAGCCACTCCCCTTCCCTTGGCCGACCACATATGGTGCAAGTTTGAATGGCTCAAACTTGTTATTTTAAGCTAGGGGCAAAAGTTTGAATGCACGAAAAGTGGAGAGATTTGAATAGGATTTTAAGGAAACTTAATGGCTATTTTGCAAGTGTGGAAATCAGCTAAAATAAGCTGATTGGGTCAGGTCTTTGGACGGTTTGGGCTACACCATTGGCTAAGTGGATCAGTCTTCTTTACTTAGCACAATTGGGTCTCTTTTCAATACATATTTTTAATACATATTTTTGGACCGTCCATGGTTAGAAAATATTATTAACCTTGCTCTTGATCACTTGATGCACAACATTGCCCCCAACGATTCAAGCCTCTCGAGGTGTTTGTGAGCCAATTTTCACCCTTTGTGCAAAACTGTCAAAAATAAACCAAATTTATGTAAATTTACTATAAAAATAATTAAAATTAAATATGTTAATAATATAAGTGAAAATTAATTATTTTATAACTAAAGTATGAATTTCGACAAAAATTACTATGAAACTGCACGAATTAGGGCTTAAAAGGTGCTGAAAAAGTCTATATATTTTTGTGTTTCCAGCAAGTGAATTTAATTTTCTTGTATTGTGTCTTTCCAATTTGACCAAACTTTTCTATTTTTTCATTCATAAATAGATGTAGGTTCAAGATCATCATTTTTTATTGACATTTTAGCAGCAATATTGTAAGCAAAAATGTTGACGACAATTGTATCTTTTTTGTTTCATTTTTTTCTTATAGTGACATAACTTATCAAGATCATTATCCCTATTTTAAGGTACCTAAATCTCTTTTGGGGTTTTCAATTCAGTTATGTCTTTGGTCTTTTTTGGACACTTGCCTAAAAAATATAACTATCTAGAGCAGTTACTCATTTCTTTTTACGAGGATTTTTATCTTTGGAATCGATTGGTCTACCATGCTTCAGACGACGCTTACTTTCATTTGCACTAGCAGATTATCATACAAGGACATCAATACGAACTGGAGCCTTTTCAACCGATACATGAGATTTAGTAACTCTTTTAAGATCAGTAAATGCATCTGGAAACTAATTTGCAATATTTTGCAAATGTTTTTCTTCTAAACTTCCAATTCACATTGATTTGTTCGAGGATCTAAATGAGATGATAATGATGCATCCTATTCCTTTTCTAGTTCTTTTCTGTCTCCCCCTAAAGTTGGGAATATTGTTTAATCAAAATGATAATCAGCAAACCATGTCGTAAATAGATTTCCTATCATTGGTTTAATATACTTAATTATAGAAGGGGATTCATACCCAATATATGTATTTCCAACCTCTTTTGAGGATCCATCTTTGTGCATTGTAATGGAGTGATTGGAATATATACCATACATCTAAAAATTCTAAGATGGGAAATATTTAGCTTTTGACCAAAAGTCAATTGCAATTAGGATGATTTATGATAACTTTTTGGTCTAATTCGAGCAAATACTGCAACATATAAAACAACATATCCCCATGTTGAAACATCAAGTTTTGTTCTCATAAGTAATGGTCAAGTAATTAATTGGAGGCGTTTGATAAATGATTCAACTAGACCATTTTGTGTATGAACATATGCAACAAGACTTTAAATATAATTCCAATAGACATACTGTAACACCCCCTACCCATATCGGTCATCGGAATATGGTACAAGGCATTACCAGAGCTTATCGAATCATTATTAATTAGGGGAAAAATTAAAACAAAGTAAACATATAATATTTAATAAATTCGTATAACATGGTAATTAACTTACCACTTCTCTATATTCAACATAATTATGCAAAGCATAATTATTTGAATTGATCATGAACCCTAATACCTATTCTTATCACATTGTTAGTCATATAATTCATATAAATATCAAGAAACATGTATGGGCTCAACTTTCATTAAATTTCTCATATGCATATACTTTTACACATCATTTATTCACATAACTTATAACAATCATATCTATATATTTTAAATACGCTTTCATAACAATTTGTCTTGATTTCAGGCTATCTCACATTGGAGCTTTACTCATCAAATCATTTGAAATACTATCTTTATACAAATGGTACACTTGAGTTGCACAATTCTATAATTATAAACGAACACATTTATAAAATATATTCCATGTTCATATATCATAGTCTCATGTCTCCATATATCAAATATATAACCATCATTTTCTTGTGTTTCAAATAAATACATATAACCATACATAAGCATGTCATTCACTATTTCTTCCTGTCTATCACAATTTCATATGACAGATTTATGTGAATAAGCTCAATAATAACCATAAAAATACTTATCACATTCTTTCACACATATTCCACTTATAACATATTTTTTTTATATTTGGCTTGACATTTACTAAGCAATATCGGATATTCATTTATTAGGCAATATCAAATATTCAAATTATTCTTTAACATATATAACATTTAATTCAAACATGAATTTATAACATTTTCATTTTAACAAAGTTTAACATTTACCAAATATAATCAAGCATGTGATCAATTTAAGCATAAGTCACTCACATATTTTCCTCCTCCTCCTCTCCATTCCACATCCTTAATGTATCTAACACACTTGTAAGTAACATTATCTATAATTTTTACTATTTGCTTATATGAATATTCAAGCTGTCCATCTATGTCATAGTCACTAAATTATTTTTATCTTGAGCTACAGAACTCCAAATTAAGATCCGCTAATTTTTCCTAAAACTAGACTCATGTATCTTCTTACTATAAAATTCTCAGAATTTTTTTTAACCAATAAGTACAGTTTATTCTTTAAATTCATCCCTATTCTGCTGTCTGACAGTTCCAACCCTTCTTCACTTAAAATTAATTATCTCCTCGTACAAGATGCGAATAATGTTCCCATTCGTTTTTCTTGAAAATAGACTCATTCAGGATTCTAAAAATATAAATTTAAGCCCATAATTGTGTTTATTAAATTTTTGATGATTTTTCAAAGTTAGAATAGGGGAATCCAAAATCATTATGACCTTATCTCATAAAATTTATTATATCTCATGATTTATAATTTTATTGCTTACATCGTTTCTTCTATAAGAAACTACACTCAATAAGCTTTAATTTAATATTTTATTCATCCTCTAATTAAATTTATAAAATTTTTGGTGATTTTTCAAAGTTAGACTACTGCTGCTGTCCAAAACAGTTTTAATGCAAAATGTTAATTTCCAGTTTACCCCAAATTTCACAGTTCATACAATTCAGTCCTTGCTCAATTAACCCCTCAATTCAGCTAATTTTTCTCAATTAATACTTTATTTTAAACTACTTCATAACCCTTGAAAATTAGAACTTTAGCACAAGACCTTAATTCTAAACTCTTTCATAATTAGGTCCTAAAATCAATTTCCATCAATTTTACTTGATAAAATCATCATATATCAAAATTAAAGTTTCAATTCTATATTTATTCATCATATGCTTCCAACACTCATCCATAGAAACTTTAAAAATTAGCCATGGAATCAAAAAATAATGACATAGTAAGTTGGACCCAATTGTAAAAGTCCAAAATCTTAGAAATTTCAAGGAGAAAGCAAGAATTAAACTTACATGAAACTAGAGTATGAAAACCAGCTTGAACCCTCTTCCATGGTTGTTTTTCAGCTGATGAAAATGAAGAGAAATGAAGAGAATTCTAGATATTTCATTCTAGTCCCCTTTTTATTTTGTAAATTTTGTTATTTTCCCATTTTGCCCTTATTTCCTCAATTTTCCTGATTTTTCTCTGCTTGTGCCACCCAAAATATCTCCTTTAGGCTTATTTTCACTTTAGGTACTTCCTCATTTGACAATTGAGCTATTTAATCCTCCTAGCAACTTTTACACATTTTTCAATTTAGTCCTTTTTATTTAATTAATCACCCAAACGTCAAAATTTTCTAACGAAATTTTAATACTACCTTATTGACACTCCAAAAATATTTATAAAAATATTTATGGCTCGGTTTATAACATCGAGATCTCGATGCTTTTTTTCTTAATTTCTTGACCAAATAAATCTTTATAAAACACAATTTACTATTTCAAAAATCTTTTAAAAGCTAAATTTGTCTCATAAATATTAAATAATATAATATACGAGTTCATTTTTTGGATTTGGTGGTCTCGAACCACTATTTTCGACATCGCTAAAATTTGGGCTATTACACATACAATAGTATTTGAAAGCTTAAGATGTGAACTCACTAACATTATCAAGACAAATTGTCTTAAATGCATAATCTAAAAATTGAGCCCTTAATTTAATTACTGTGCAAGTAATCTTGCAAACGTCAAGTTACGAGTTGACAATAAGTACAAATGTGACCATCTCATATATGCATATATCAAAACCATAAATTATTTAAATGTTCCACATGGTGGATGAATAGGCTTGCATATATCACCTTGAATATGTTTTAGAAATGTAGGGGATTCTATCTCAATCTTAGGCAGTGATGCTCCCATAGTGAATTTTCCTTGAGAAAAAGCAACACATGATAATTCATTAAATTGAAGAATCTTCTAGTTCTTCAGTATATGGCCATTAGAATTCTCAATTTTTTTTGCACTGTAGATGACCCGAGATAGCTTAACTGGTCATGCCAAAGAGTAAATGTATTTGGATCTAATACTATAACATGTGTTTCAGTTATACTAATAGTTCTAGTACAAGCCTAAAGATAAGGCAAGTAATTTCATGAAAACACATTTCTTTCCAAATATAACTGTTATAATTTGCAAATACTCAACATTTTTCTCATTTGCAGTCTTAATATGATATCCATTCCGTCGAATATATTTGAAACTCAACAAATTTCTCCGAGTCTTTGATGAAAATAGTGCATCATTTATAATAAACATTGTCCCTTGGGGTAATAATATCATAGCTCTTCTAGAGCCTTCAATTAATTTTGCACGATCAAATATGATGTTTAAATTTTCATTATTAGCTATTAAATGAGAAAAATATTTTCTATTTTTAAGTACAGTATGTGTTGTAGCACTGTCTTCAAGACATGTGTCTTCATTCTTGATTTTTTATTCAACCAAAGAATTGGGGAAATTCATGTTCTTTATTAAAAGAAAACATTTAATAAGAGGCATTGTAAACACTAAAAAGAAATACTAAAGGCATACTAAATTCACACAAATATGAATAACAAGAACTACAAAATCATCAGAGAAATATGAAATATTATTATATATATATTTAAAATTTTGGATTTCTAGCCTCAAAGAAATCATGTACATCAAGATAAGTTATATTAGTAAGGTCGTTAAAATCATCACCACTGTGAGTAAAATTAGCTTCTACATTATCATTTTGATAATTAAATTTTTTTCCAATATTCTTTCACTTCTTTTTCATAAAGTCTTGATAAAGATTTAGAAGATGTTCAGGAGTATAAAAGGTACACGATAAATTCCCACTCATACCACATCGGTGGCACAAATTTGCAGTGCCTTTTGAAGGATTGCTCGGACCATCATCTTTCGCTTTTTGTTCTCTTTTATTTTTATTTTGATGGTTATAATAATTGTTACCACCTTGATAACAATAATTATAGTGTCCTCAACCATGGCCGCATCTACAATTTCTTTCATTTCTATAATTATTGTGTATTACTGCATTCACTTCTAAGAATGAAACAAAACCAGTAGGATGACTTTCATGATTTTTCATTAATAACTCATTATTTTTCTCAACCACCAAAATGCATGAGATTAATTCAGAGTATTTGTTAAAAATATTTTCATGATATTGTTGCTACATGAGCACATCAGATGTGTGAAATGTTGATAAAGTTTTCCTTATCAATTATTTTTCCTCCACATAATTTTAATTAAGAACTTATCTTAAACATTGTGGAATTATACTCACTTATTGTTTATAATCTTGTAATTTTATGTGTATCCAATCATAACAAGCTTTTGGTAGAAATATCATTTTCTGATGGTCATATATTTCTTTTTGTTGGGGATCGACCCGATTAAACAACGAACAAGTAAAAAATAGCAAAAGAAATAGAGAAATTGAACACACAAATTTAATATGGAAAAATCCCTCCAAAGAGAAAAAAAAAACCACAAGCAAAAATAATTTTACTATCATGGCAAAAGAATGAATAGTACAAAAGATGGAGATAAAAAATTAGACCCCGAAACCTGAAAACAAAGAACACTCAAAATGTAAACACAAAATTCTCCAAAAGTGTTATGAGTTCTAATCTTTTAATGGGTGTATTTTCTAAGGTTGTAAAAGAGCCTATTTATAGGCTAAATTCGTAGGTTAAATAATAATAAAAAAATCTAGACTAATCAGAATTCGACTAAAACAAATAAACATAGTTTAACTAGGAGATTAGCCCTCAAATTTGACTAAAATATAAGGCATACACAACAAATTCCACCTTGACTCGTATTTTCACAACGTCATTTTTGCCAAAGCCCGTCACGGGCCTATCTTGAAATATGCAAGGAATTAACTGAGTCGAATTTGTGCTTAAAAGCTAGAAGACTTTTAGCTTTCACCTTGTGCACTACCAAATCAAAACTATCTGGAGACTAATTTTCACGAATACAATACCCTAACTTTTCAAAACCTGCACCCAAAAGAGAACCTCTCTTCAACAAAAACGATCATACATTTTTCCCTCCTATGACCAAGTTGCCTCCGCTCCAAATGAGTTGACTTCGACTCCGTAACGAACGAGGGATGTTCGGCTTCGTCGGTCACTATAAAACTTTTCAAAATATAAACATTTTTGGTTATTTTACCTTTTAACAAAATGAGAGCCCCACAAGACACCTTAATGTCGCTAGACTCGATGTAGATCCTGCAGCCTTTTGAGTTTAAAATACTCAAGGAGATGAGATTATTTTGTAAATCAGGTACATACCTAACATCTGAAAGTGTCATAATCGTCCTATCGTGCATCCTAATTTTAACAATACCAATACTGGTTTCCTTATTGGATGAATCGTTTCCCATGTGCATAACTCCACCTTCAACTAAACTATATACAGAGAATCATTCTCTGTTGGGACACATGTGGGAAGAACATACCGAATCTAGGATCCACTCAGACGTAAGCTCGAAGCTATCACTTTTTGACACGGACAAAAATCATCACCGCTTTCGTCAGCCAAATTAACACTAGCTACATCTTGCTCGTTAATCTCAATAGCCCTTTTATTTCGCAATTTATAATAATTTGCTTTTGTAAAAGCCCGTTTTTTTATTAGAGTCAGAAATAATGGTTTCCAGACAACAATTCCGATGTGTATGTCCATAAATATTAATTATTTAATATTTACGATGTTCTTAGGGTTGTATTAAAATTTGGTTAGAAAATTTTAACATTTAGATAATTAATTAAGTAAAAAGGACTAAATAGTAAAAGTCTGTAAATGTGATTATTTGGAATTAAGCAATTAGACCAATGTAGTTATATAGTTAGTGGATAATGATGTTGTCATCCATGTTAACTAGATTAATTAAGCTTAATGGTGGGTTAATTAGTGTTTGATCTAAAAGATGTTAATAATTACAAAAATACCAAGCTATAATAATTAAAGAAATAAGGAAAAATAGGTCATCTTCTTCATGTTTCCCTCCATTTTCATTTTCACCATTGCTAAAGCTTCGAGATTTTAGCTCATTTGCATGTAAGTGTTTCATGGTTCATTCTTCACGAATTTTATGTTTTGGTGATTGTTGTTTTAATATTTAGCTAGTTTAAGGACTAATTTATGAAGTTATCAAAGTTTAGAAAAATTACTAATGATGCCTTCGTGATGTTCCTGCTTTAATTTGAAGTTAAATGGTAGGTTTAACTTATTTTATAAAGTAAACTTGAATAATTTTGAGAATTTGAATTAAATAGTTAAAATTTATAATTTAGAAAGATTTTGTTATGAAATTTTAGAAAGTTAAAGGTTGTCTGTATATAGTTAAAATCTTGATAATTTGAGTATTTGAAGAAATTATAAAAATAAGCTTGTTTTGGTCATTAAAGATCAAATTGAATAAAGTGTAAATATTTGGGGCAAATATGTAAAATTATAAATAATGAGTTATATGTATTAAATTGAATAGTATATGAAGTTGAAGACTAATGATTGAAGTAAATTATATTATAGATCAAGATCAAGTAGATAACTAAGGACAAGGAAAAGTTGCAGAATAGTCCCTGAACTTTTACCATACTGTAGTTTAGCCCTGGTAAGTTCATTCGTTCAGTTTAGTTTAATTTATTTTGAAATGTTTATTGAATGAGACATTGGTTGTTGATTGTTTAATTGAATTGTTTGGAACAATGTTTAGCAATGATATCTCTTGAGCCGAATGAACGTAGGATAGAGTACAATTGGCATGGCAATAGGTTATAGTGTGTACTGTACAGGATTGATATGTGATAAGGCGATGATTCCTGACTTGTGTATATACATTGAATATACTGATTTTATGCATTTGTTGTGAAGTATTGTGTTATATTACAGTGATTCTGGCTTGTTACCAAGGGAAGATGTAAAGCCTTCGGGCTTGGCACTTGATGCCCAAACGTGTTTTCAGAATGATGTTAGCCTACAGGCTAGGCACTTGATGCAATTGCGTGTTTTCGGATGGATCGGCTCATTTGAGCGTTTGGCATGTTTTGGATGGATAATTGTGTACTCATATTCGTATGTCTTTCATCAGCCAAATTTGATAATGTTAAATGTCTTGTTATCGAATTGTCAGAAGGTTGTTCATGAACTCTTGATAGCATTGTTGCTTGATATGAAATGATCTTACGTGGTTATATTCAAATTTAACTTGTACTTGTTTAGGTATAAACTCACCTGTTATAGATTGTGGTTGACAGGAAACACTGATTATTAATTTTGTTATTAAAATTTCTATGTTATTTCGGTAAGCTTTATTCTTTTAACCGCTAAATTTACTAAGCTTAATTAAAGCTTACTCGTGTTTTTTCTTTTCCTTCCTTGTAGATTACATTTTGTGAAAATTGGGAGATCGGGTCAATTTGAAGAAAATCACACTATCCTGTTATCTATTGGTAGTTTTTGAGCATTTACTTTTGGTTATATGGCATGTAATAGGTGGTTTGTAAGCACTTGATTACTTGTCATTGTGATGTTTGATTTATATAAATGATGTTGATTTAGATGGATTTTAGTAGAAGTAAATAAGTTTTGATGTTTGGCTTGTAAAGACTGATACGTTTTAGGTGCAGGTTTCACACGGTCTAAGACATGGTCGTGTGTCTCAAGTCAATATGTAACACAGTCTGGCACACGGCTGTGTGACCCAACATCGAATGCACACACGATTTGGCACAAAGCCTATGACACAGCTGTGTGGCCCTATTTTGAATACCCACACAGGCAGACACACGGGCTGAGACACGAATGTGTGTCTAGACTTCGAATGTCCACACAGCCTGGGCTATGTCACACGGCCGCGTGAAATTTTCAAGTTTTTCCAAAATTTTCTGTTTTGTTCCAAATTGATCTCAGAATGTTCCAAAACTATTTTTAGGGCCCCGTAAGCTCAATTTGAGGCCTATAAATGTATTTCTACCCTGATTAATATAAGTATTGAATATTATTATTTAATTTACATAATTTTTTCCGTTCAAAGTTAATTGATTTGAACTGTATGTAATAATCCGTAACCCTATTCTGACAATGGAAATGGGTTGAGGGTGTTACATTTAGTGGTATTGGATCTACAGTTTAGTCAGTTCTCAGGCTGAACGTAATGTGTTTGAAGTCTAGAAATTATATGCCATAAAAACCTGTGATAGTATGGTATTAATTGATCCGATCTAACCATTATTTTTCTTATAGATTTTAAAGATGTCGGCCGAATCTGATCATGCTGACATTGAAGAAATGAATAGTAATGTCCCGAAGAATGAACAATAAGCAAGTCATAGCTTACCATTTCCAAAAATGTCTAAAAAGTAAGGTTAAAAATATTTTCTTCAGTTTAATGGGTAAGTGGTTCACTAAATTCGTGCAAACTAACCCTGTGGCTGCCATTGTTGTCGTTGCCTACACCTGCTATTTTACCATCTCTTTCTTCTTCTTTTTGCATCGAGATTGTGCATCATATTCTTTACTCTATTTATACCATTTATCCTCATCTAAATCAGCCCCAAATCTGAAATATTGAACCCCAATATTGATCCCAAACATTGCCAAGAAAGTGCCATTGTTGTTTCTCTCAACTAGCTTGGGTAAGATATCTTTTCTCTTCAATTTCTTAATTAATCTTGTCAATTAAAAACCAAAATTTTGAAGTATTAAATTTGCTGGATTTTAAATTATTTCAAATGTATTTTTCTAGATTTTAATGAGATCTCAAACCATTTTAAAATTCAGCCCTAGTTTTGGCCACCATGAGTGGTGCTGCGTGTGTCTATGTGTAAGAAAGAGGGCTGTTTTGTGTCTTGGGTCTTTCCCATATTTTTATAGCATTAAATTTTGTTCTTTAACCCTCATAATTAGCCTTTAATCACATGTTAATTATGGAGAGACGTTCTTGATCAATTAGCCAATCATATCCCACAAATCGTGAAGCGTAAGTGTAATTAAGGATAACTAGTTTGTTATTTCGACATAGTTGTTGGGTAAAGGTTATAAATTGATTAAATGAAGGAACTTAATCATTAATTAGCTAATTATTTTTCAGTATATTATTGAATTAGATGCTGCCTCAAATGCCCCAAATCATCCGTAAAGGCAAAGAACGATTGTACGTACGCTTCGCATAGATACAGTGTAAGGAATCTAACTAGTTTGGATGCATAAAATAGTTATAATTTCAATGATTGGTTTGAACTCATAAGTGGGTGTTTGAGGGCTGGTTTAGTGGTAAATTGATTGAATTTATACTGAATTTTGGTTTAGGTTTGTTTAAGGAATTATTAAAGAAAATTGGAAGATTCGTTAGTATGCTGCGAGGAAGCGAAAAATAAGGTGTGGGTCCTAAACTCATAAAATTGTTTGAAAATGTTAAAATATCATGTTATATTTGATAAATTAGCTTGATGATTAGATTGGCTTAATATCCAAATTATTTATTTCTTGAGTGGTCGAACCAGGTTGTTTCAAGCTTTAAAAGATTGACATGTTGGCAAATTTGCTAATTTGATAGTATGAATGTTTGATTGAGTTTGTAATTACATATTTGAGTTATGAGATATGAGAATGTTTGGCAGAATGATATAATGTGTTGAGATATTAAGCTTATGTATGATTTAAATGCATGAGATATTTGTTGTATTATGTACTGAAAAGGGTGATATTTATGCACAATGAAAATCCGTAAAGTATGTGAAATTGAACGATATTGATTGATACCTACAAAATGGTAATTTGAAAGATTGGAACATTTTTTCCATTTACTGAAAGTATGTGATTATTAAGAACATACTGAGCATGTCAAATGAATATGAAAAGTATTGAGATATGATTATGTATGAGAATGTGTGACATACTGCATATGCATTGGATTGGGATTTTGTGGTTGACGGGGGAGTTCCGTGGAGTACCGGCGGCATATTAAGTTCGTATTATTCATAGTCAGTGCACTACACCTGGAGTACCGAGGGTAATGGCAATTTATTGCATTTTTACTGGCAGCTTGTGTAACAACCCTTACTCGTGTTCGACGCCGGAACAGGGTACGAGGCATTACCGGACTTAATCACTAACCATCGTATAAAAATCGATTCATAATTTCACTCTAACTTAAAACTTTTTCAAACACATTCAAGCTGTCCCTTAAAAAGAGCTTACAAGGCCCATATCATGCTTTAATTCAACCACACACATAGGCAAGCATGCACATTCATAAATTGCATCATTTATTAATAACATAATCAAGACTATCTACATTAAATGACTTTATACAATCAAGACGTTCAAATAACATAGGTCAGTATTTTAGGCCAATTCCTAGCAACTTAGTAACAATTAAACGAGTCTCCATACATGCCAAAGACTTAAAAATACTTTAAAACCTTTATATATCGATCAATAGTTTGATAGTGTGATTTAACCTCCGGCGACCTCCAACTTGAGCTAACATCTGAGACACTATAGGAAAAAGGAAAGGAAGGGAGTAAGCATTATAGCTTAGTAAGTAAGTATGTAAATATTAATAAACAATGCATTATCATATTTTAAATAAAGTCACAATATGTTCCCGGAATATTACCATCACAAACACACACATACTTTCACTATTACAATCATAAATAGGTTCAAAATAAGTTGTCTAGCAGAGTACCAACAGCTAAATTATTTATTTCTGGATCTATAGAACTCCAAATTACAAACCGTTAATTTTTATTGAAACTAGATTCAAATATATTCTTACCATAAAATTTTCAAAATTTTTGGTCAAGCCAATTAGTACAGTTTATTCATTGAAGTTACCCCTTTTCCACTGCTCAACTGTTCTGCCCACTCTTCACTACGAATCAATTTTTTCCTTGTAAAGAATTAAAAGGATGTTATTGTTTATTTCATTTGAAACTAGACTCATTAAGGATTTCAAGCATATAAATTATATCCCCTAATTATTTTTGTATAATTTTTAATGATTTTTCCAAGTCAGAACAGGGAATCACGTAGTCATTCTGAACCAGTCTCTCAAAAACTTAAATATCTCATAATATAGAATTTCTTTTCTTTCTCTGTTTCTGTTATATGAAAATAGACTCATTAAGATTTAATTTGATATCTTATTCAGTCTCTGATTCAATTTCTACTATTTTTGGTAAATTTTTAGATTCACGTTACTGCAACTATCCATAACAGTTTTATTATCAATTTTGATCTTTCACACTTCAATTGTATTCATCACTTACCCATAACAATCTTTCCAATTTCCAATCACA
Source organism: Gossypium longicalyx (assembly GCA_025698465.1). Classification (NCBI taxonomy): domain Eukaryota; kingdom Viridiplantae; phylum Streptophyta; class Magnoliopsida; order Malvales; family Malvaceae; genus Gossypium; species Gossypium longicalyx. The sequence continues at coordinate 56,991,441 of CM046996.1, forward strand.
TATCAAGCATATTGCTCATAAGTTACACACGTATATACTTACACTTATCATCACAAAGTCATACACAATTTCATTTAATCAATTTCCCAGCTTGAACGCTTGAATAATAATGAATACGCGATGGTATCGCACACACCCCACCTTTAAAATCGAAGCTCTCTTGTACACATAATGGCCTTCACTTAGCACCACTCATGTGACCTAGCTCGATTGTACACATAATTTTGGCTCTCTTGTATACATGGTGAACACTTAGTACTACCCATGTGACCTAGCCAGGCTTATCTCGTAGCTCTCTTGTCTACATGGTGTCCTTCACTGAACCACGCATGTGACCTAGCTACATATATCCTCAGTAGCTCTCTTGTCTACATGGTGTACACATAGTATCACCCATGCGACCTAGCTACATCATAATGTCTCAGTAACTCTCTTGTACACATGATGTGCACTCAAGACCGTACATGTGACCTAGCTACATACCATCTCAGTATCATTCAATCTTTCCAAAGGTTCAACCGGATTTCTCTCTCTTTCTAATACTTGATTCCATACTTCCAATAGTCAATTATGATTCAAAAATCAGCGACAATACATAAAATATGCTGAAATATAAAAACATAATAAAGATAATGTATTATTTACATACAAACTTACCTACTTTCTCATTTCCATGTCGAATTAATATTGAATATTTAAATCATCATAATTATACTTACTTTCAACACCTTGGCAATCATAGTAAATATATCAATTTTACATTGAAACATGCATAAATTAATGCTTATTATACATATGAACTTACCTCGATACTAAAATGACCATTTTACCAACTTTCCCGATTTTCGATTTTTCTCCCATTCTAGGTTCAAATCTCATTTTCCAGGATCTAAAACATCATATTTTACTTATTTAATTAATGTAGTATTCAAAACAGTCCTTAACTCAAACTTTGGAAAATTACAATTTTTCCCCTAAACTTTTGCATATTTACACTTTTGCCCCTAGGCTCGAGAATTAAACTTCATCCCTTATTCTTATGTTTTATGACATTATGATCATTTTTCCCTTCTATGGAAACATCAAATTCTCACTCTAACACATAGTTATGAACAATAACAACTTTTACCGATTAAGCCGTTTTACTCATTTTTGCTTAAAACCGCTTAGCAAAAGTTGTTTAACATAATTTCAGCCTTCATATTCTACCATAAAACATCAAAATAAACACATTTCACCCATGGGTATTTTTCCAAATATGAACCTTAGCTTAAATTATTGCTAGAATAAGCTTAATCAAGTTACCGGGATTCCAAAAACGTAAAGAACTTGAAAAATGGGGCTAGAACGGACTTACTATTGAGCTTGGAAAGCTTGAAAACCCTAGCCATGGCTTCCTCCATGCTAATTTCAGCCTCCATGAAAAAGATGAGTCAATTTTGGCTTTATTTTCCCTTTTTATTTCTTTTAATTACCAAATGACTAAAATGCCCTTACGGTCTTTCTTTAAAACTTTGTCCTATTCATGCCCATTTTTGTCCAAACGAAATATAATGGTCTAATTACCATTTAAGGGCATCCTCTTTAAACCCTCATTTCAATCAAGTACTTATGAATTAGAACACATATTTTGCAACTTTTGCAATTTAGTCCTAAAAGTCCAATTAAGCACTTTATCAGTAAAATTACTTAACGATATTTTTACACTATATTTTAATCAATAAATAAACCTTAAAACTTAATCGAAATAAATTTTTCAACTTCAAATTCGTGGTTCTAAAACCATCGTTCCGTTTAGGCCCTAAATCGGGCCGTTACAGTAACTTCTGCTAATAAGCCCTAATAGGCAAATTAAACATGCAATTTATAAAATTTCTTATCAATACTCTAACACATGCATCTAATCACTCGGTAAATCATAAAAATTAATCGAAATAAACTTTTCTATCTCAGATTTGTGGTTTCGCAACCACTATTCTATTTAGCCCTATTTCAAGATGTTACAGCTTGTCTGCATTCTTACTGGCAGAATTTTCTATATATTGTTATCGGTGGTTTTAACCACAACGGGCTTAAGCCAATAATGTTTTGGAGTTCGAATGACGGGTTCTGGGGAACTTGTGGTGTGTAGCGGATGGTATGGGTAGGAAACTTTTTGCATTGCACCATGCTCACGACATATTCGAATGTTATTGATTTATGCTACGTATTGTATTGTGTTGTATTTGAATGGTATCGAAATTAATGATTGTTACTTGAATGAATGATGACCCATACTCATACACCGTTTGACATCAATTTGATAATGGTTATGTAATGATATGAACTTCCTATGATGGTTCTATTTTCTTCTGTTAAAGCTAATTTGTTTCACTATTTTTGATATTTATGTTTGTTTAAATAATTGTTCGACTCACATTGAGCTTTTCATAAGCTTACCCCCAATAGTGTTGAACTTTTCAGGTAAACCTTGAAATTAAGATTCGCCTGGGTATTCGGAAAATCACCTTGGACCTCGAATTTTTTTATAAGTATTAATCAATCTCTATTAGTTTCAGTTTATAATTTTTAAGTGGTTTGTGGCTTGTTAACTTTTCTTTTGGGGATTTTTTTGCATGCATGGATTACTCAAGCATAATAACCGAATAATGCATGATATCGGGCTTAGTTAAAATTTGATATTGTTCCTAGTTTCCACTGCATTGCAAATAAACCGTTTCTAAAAAACAAATCGATAAGGCAACTAAGTTTCCAAAATGACTTGAAAAATGATTTTTTCGTTGCATTAGTTTAACATCGAGTTTTTTTTTAAAGAAGAGCAACAAGAAAAACTATTTTTTTCTAAAATGAATTTATTTAAGGTCTTCAAAAGTGACGTAAGTTAGTTTAGCCATTTTGGTGGCTAATGTAGCCTTCTCAATCTAGCCATAATGTCTAGGCCGGATTAAGAAGGTTACAGTTCACATTCAAAATCTGGCAATTTCCAAAACATGACAATAGCCTTTAAGAAGGCATTTGTTAAAATAATTCACACAATGTCATTTTTCATTCCCATTTTCAGTTTATGAGTGATTTGCTCATAATTTATCAATATTCACAATAGAATCTACTATTTCATGTTTTACTTTTCATTTCATTTCACCTTTCACATACTTTTCCATTCAATATCAAATGTCTCAATTTTTATCGTTTAATTTTTCCTATTAAGATGACTCAGACTCGGACGAATACACATATCTGACCAACAGACCAGTTTGGCACCTAGTGCCTCATCATATAAATTTGAAGCAATAACTACGTCCAGTGCTATATAAGTTGACATCCAGTGTCTCATCGGTTAAACCGAAGCAAATTGGCACTTAGTGCCTCATCGACTCAAGGTTGAAGAAATCCCTGAACTCTTCCTATCCTATGGCATGCCTTCTATATCCGATTTAGCCCGAACAATTAATAGGGTTTCATTTCACATTTCAATACAACAAATTTCTCATTTCCACATATATATATACACATTTATAACATATTATTCAATTCATTAACAATCACAATTCTCAAAACATATATTCAATTCAATCCATTTCATCCCAATTTTAATAAAACTACTCACATCATGTCTTACCATGCATAATAGTGCAAAATGCAACAGTTTACAAGAGTTCGGATTATAGAAACACAAACTGTGAATTTCGAGCTATTCGACGTTGATTTTATCCTTCCCCTTTTTACTCAAGAATTCCGATACGACGTTAGCTATGGAATAAAATAATTGCAATAAATTAATAATACACAACTAAATTCACAAGAATTTCAATTTTTCCACTATATTTTGCCTAATCCCCAAATTAGTCCCCAAATCGAGACTAATTTTAATCTCCATATTTAACCTTGAATTTTTATAAAAATTTCATTTCAAGCTAAATTTAGCTCCCTATTTTTAATTCTACCCATTAATTTTAAAATTTTCTCAATTTAGTCCATATTGCTCAAAATTAAAAATTAATTCCACAATTTAGTCCTTTTCCACTTCTAACTTAAAAGTCTATATATTTAATCCCTAATACTTCAACTATTCAACAATGACAACATCTAAAATCTTGAAAAATACTAAAAATTACAACATGGATCGGGTAGTTCTAAGTACTGAGATTCCAAAAATATAAAAATTACAAGACAAGGGGACTAAATTGACTAACCAATTAAAATTTGAAAGTTTGAAGCCCTTGGTGCCGTCGACCTCTCTTTGTTTCTTTATTTTTCTTTTCTTTTCTTTTCTTTTAATTTGCATGCATTTGTTCCATCTCTTTCTATTTTCTTTCTTTTAAATTTTGTTTTCATTTTATTATATAATATAATATACATACATTTTATACCATTTATTTATTACAACATACATATATATATATTAAGTTAACTATATATATATAAATAACATATATCACCAATGTCATCCACTATCACTAAGCAAATGTATATTTACTATTTTAACCCATTTAATTTCTTTCAATCTATAATTCAACTTTTAACTCATACGCGATTTAGTCCTTGTACATTAACAACTCCTAATTTCACAAAATTTACTTAACCAAAATCTAATTCACTACAAAAATAACCTTGTAAATATAAAAATATTTACAGGTTCATTTTACGGGAACGGAGTCCCAAATCTTACTTTTTGACACCCTTGACTATCGAGTCATTACAATAGATGTGTTTCCTGAAGAGTTATCAGGATTGCCACCAGAATATGAAGTTGAATTTGTTATTGATTTGACACTTGGAACTATGCCGATATCGATCTTGCTATATCGAATAGCACCAGCTGAATTGAAAGAACTTAAAGCACAGTTCCAAGAATTGTTAGATAGAGGATTTATTCAGCTGAGTGTGTCTCTTTGGGGTGCACCTATGTTATTTGTGAAAAAGAAAGATGGTTCATTGAGATTATATATTGATTACAGGCAGCTGAATAAGGTTACAATAAATAATAAATATCATTTTTCTCGTATCGACGATTTATTTAATCAATTAAAAGGTGCAACGTGTTTTGGAAAATAGATCTCAGATCTGGATATTATCAATTGTGAGTAAAAGATTGTGATGTGCTAAAAATAGCTTTTTGAACTCATTACGGTCATTATGAGTTTCTAGTGATGCCTTTTGGATTAACCAATGCACTTGCTACATTTATAGATTTGATGAATCAGGTTTTCAATCTCATTTGGATAGATTTGTGGTTGTGTTTATTGATGATATTGTAACACCGCACACCTGAGCCCTACGCTGGGATGGAATACGAGGCGTTACCACACTGAATCACATGCATACAATCATTGTTATGTCATTGAGATTCGGTCAAATTAAAAACTTTTTTAGAACTTTGTCTAAACTCTTTAATATGGGCCTAAGAGGCCTCAAACACCCATTAGAAGCTATTTAGAACCAACTCGGGTCCTTAAACTGACTTTATAAAAATGACCCTTAAAATAGGGCACACGCCCGTGTGCCAGTATGACATGGCCGTGCTGATGGCCCGTGTGGCACACACGGCCTAAGCATCTAGGGACACGCCTGTGTGAATAAAATTCTAAATTCAAACCTACAAGGGTTTTCACACAGCTTGACACATGCCCTTGTCTATGGCCCGTGTCCCTCACACGACCATGACACGCCCGTGTCCTAGCCCATGTCTAAAAACATTGACATTTTGTTTCTGACGTCAGCAACCCTTAAGGGTCACACAGCCAAGGCACACGCCCGTGTACTAGGCCATGCCCTTCACATGGCTAAGACACACGGCCGTGTCTCTGCCCATGTGTTTACTACTATGTATATTGACTTGTAAAATTTATGTGCAAGGGACACACGACCACGTAACACTCCCATGGGGCTGACCGTGTGTCATACACGGCCTAGACACATGCCCATGTGTCTACCTCTGTGGACAATATAAGGCTATTTACCAAGCCCTAAGCCACTCTGAAACAAAATTTTATACCAACCAACATATCAAAGTCTAGCTTAATATGATTTCTCAACCAACAACCATAACTAAGGCTTATATACATTTCATATATTCAACCATGCCAACAATATCACATTCATGGAAGACTATCTTATATTCATATAATGACTTTCAAAATTAGCCATTTTCATGGCCTTATAAAAAAGGAGTCAAATACTAAAACAAGCCAACACCTTTGGCCCTAAAACAATGTGACACCAAAATAAGATCAAAAGTTCCTATACATGCCATAATCAAATTGATAAAACTAGCTATACCAAGTGCCTCAAGGATAGTGTGGCTGGCTTCCCGGACGTAGGCGATGATCTACAAGCTACTTTGGTGGTACTATAAGAAAAGGGAAATAAAAGAAGGTAAGCATGAGAGCTTAGTAGGTACATATATGTAAATAAGTGTAATAAAATAAAACACATTCATCAAACAATGGCTTATCATACTTAAATGATATATCATTTTAAGCTCATTATCTTACTCTTCACTTCCTTTATGCATACTTACTGCATCTCATCACACACTAAGGTCTTGTTCATGGGTTTAGTATGCATACCGTAATCATCCATTAAAATAACTCAATTTCATTCTTTCTAATAATATACCTCATTGAAATTTTCCCAACTCGTTCTTCAAACTACCCGTTGAACACTTGAAATACTAATGGATACACGGAAAGTTTACACTCAAGTACCATATAAGTAGTCAAAGCTACCTCGTACTTTATAATACTCGCATCTTGAGTTACTTACGGGCCTTTTTGCCATGTCAGTACCCGAGCCCCATAACTCTATCATGTAATGCCCGCTCATTGAGCTACTCACGGGTCTGCACTCAAGTCAGTACCCGGACCCACATTACATATAACATTTATCTCATGAACTCAGACATAACTCATGAGTTCAGACAATATAGTTCCTCATGTCATATCTTTTGTATCCTATACTATTTTTGAGGTTCAACGGGATTTCATATTTAACCTGATATCGTCCTACTTATTCATTATGTAGATTACTTTTATATCATAATAATTATGCTTCTATGGTAACAAGTACGATTATAACACATGATAATGATAAAACGTTTAAAAATAAGCTACAATGACACATTATTTACATATGTACTTACCTCGGCACAAAAAGATGAGAACGAGCCTAATCCTCGTAAACTTTGTTCTTCCCTTGATCAAGACTGGAATCGTGTTTCTCTTGATCTAAAACTTTATAATTTAGTTTATTTAATACAAAAATCATTCAATTCAACTAGAGACTCATACTTTGGTAAAATGACCTTTTGCCCTTAAACTTTACAAAAATTATGATTTTACCCCTAGGCCCGAAAATTAATTTTTATCGAATTTCCTTATTATTCAAGCCTAACTGAATTCATTTTATAACTGTAGCATCTCACAATTCTCATTATTTCACACATTTATCACATATTTCACAGCTTATGCAAAATGGCCCTTAGTTAGGGTTTCCATGAAAACTACTTCACAAAAGTTGTTTATTTCATAACATGATTCATTTTCTTCCATAAAATTTCAAAAAACAACATGAATACTCTCATGGAAAAACCCTAGACTTTAACCATCTTGCAATATTGTCCCCTCATTAGCTAGCTCATGCTACGAGGGTTCTAAAATGCAAAAATCATCAATAAAAACTATCTAAATCACTTACTTGCAAAGATGAGAAGTTTCTGAAATTTTGAGCTTCTAAAACCCCTACAATGGCTAAAAATTTCAGTGGAGAGGTGAGGAAGATGATAGCCATTTTTCTTTTATTTTATTTTAATCAATTAAGTCACCAAATGTCACCTAACTTTGACATTTTGACCAATCTTGTCCCCTATGGCCGGCCACCTCTATTTAAAAGAGTCTAATTGCCCTTTAAAGGCATTAAATTTTGGTTCTCTAGCTATTTAACACATTTGGGTAGTAAAACAAAACTTTTGCCCTTTATGCGATTTAGTTATTTTTCGCAATTAAGCATGAAATCGCTAAAATTATCTCACCAAAATTTTCATGCATTCATATAATCATGCCATAACACATAAAATAATAATAAAAATAATTTCTCTGACTTTTAAATAGTATTTTCCAAAATCACTGTTCCGACCAGCCCCAAAATCGGGCTGTTACAGATATATTAATCTATTCTAAAATAGAATCCGAGCATGCTCAGCATTTAAGAACTGTGTCATAGACTTTTTTTCAGAAACAGTTGTATGCAAAATTTAGTAAATGTGAGTTTTGGCTCAGCGAGGTTGGATATCTTGGTCACGTAATTTCTGAGGATGGGATTCGCGTTGACCCGGGTAAAGTTTCTACCATTGTTAAATGGAAAGCTCCAAAAAATGTCTCTGAGGTGCGAAGTTTTCTTGGCCTAGCAGGTTACTATCGTCGTTTCATTAAGAACTTCTCTATAGTTGCTTCATTGATGACCAGGTTGTTATAGAAAAATGTTGAGTTTATTTGGTCAGACAAGTGCCAACAGAGTTTTGATCAGTTGAAAAACATGTTGACAGAAGCTCGAGTATTGACTCAATTTGAATCTGGGAAAGAATATGTTGTTTACAGTGATGCCTCTCTCAACGGATTGGGTTATGTATTGATGCAAGTCGGGAAAATAATAGCATATGCTTCTCGCAAATTAAAATCACACGAGAGAAACTACCCAACTCACGATTTAGAATTGGCCATGATCATTTTTGCTTTAAAGATTTGGTGACTATTTGTACAGTGAGAAATGTCACATATATCACAAAAGCTTGAAATATTTGATGACCCAAAAAGAACTGAACTTGAGACAATGATGGTGGGTTAATTTATTGAATGATTATAATCTGATAATTGATTATCATCCAGAAAAAGCTAACGTGGTTGCAGACGCACTTAGCCAGAAATCATTGTTCGCTTTGAGAATGTTAAATGCTCAATTGACTCTGAATGTTGATGGTTCTATTTTAGTAGAATTAAAAACTAGATCATTGTTTCTTCAGCGAATTTGAAAGTTGCAAAATGATGACTTGAAGTTGGTAGCTAAACGAGATCAGGTTCTGAGTGATTCGTCTATAGAGTTCAGTGTTGATGTTGATGGTACATTGTGTTATCGCAATAGATTATGTGTTCTTAATAATTTGGAGTTGAAATGTAACATTTTGTTTAAAGCTCATAGTAGTACGTACTTTGTACATCCAGGTAGTACAAAAATGTTTTACGACTTAAAACAGATGTATTAGTGGACGGGTATGAAACGCAAAATTTCTGAATTTGTAGCTAAATGCCTAGTTTTCTAGTAGGTGAAAACCAAGCATCAGGTACTGTCAGGATTACTATAGCCTGTCATGATTCCTGAATGAAAATGAAAGTAAGTCACAATGGATTTTGTATCTGGATTGTTTGTATCACAGAGAAAGAAAGACTTGATTTGGGTTATTGTTGGTAGATTGACTAAATCGACTCATTTCATTCTGGTTAGAATAAATTATTCACTTGAAAAATTAGTTGGGTTGTATGTGTCTGAGATCATCAGATTACATGGAGTGTCGATATCTATTATTTTGGATTGAGACTTGAGATTTACATCTAGATTTTAGGGTAAACTCTATGAGGCTTTGGGCACTAAATTAATTTTTAGCACAACATTTCATCATCAGACAGATGGACAGTTAGAATGGGTAATACAGGTTTTGGAAGATTTGTTACGATGTTGCATTTTCGAGTTTAAAGGTAGCTGGGAGAAATATATGTCGTTAGTTGAATTTGCTTATAATAATAGCTATCAATCTAATATTAAAATGGCACCATTTGAAGCTTTATACAGTAAAAAATGTAGAACGTCGTTGTACTGGTCCGAGTTGAGCGAATCCAAGTTAGTTGGAACTAATTTGATTCATGAAACGAAAGATAAAGTTCAAGTTATTCGTGATTTCTTCAAAGCCACATCATATCGTTAGAAATCATACACAAATTTGAGAAAAAAAGATAGAATTTGTTGTTGGTGATCGAGTGTTTTTGAAAGTTTCATTGTGGAAGAAAGTGCTTCGGTTCAGCAGAAAAAAAGTAAATTAAGTTCGAGGTTTATCAGAACGTATGAGATTATTGAAAGAATCAATCTTGTTGCTTACATATTAGCTTTACCTCCTAAACTTGAGAAGATTCGCAATGTTTTTCATGTTACGATGCTGAGGTGTTATAGGTCAGATCCCTCACATGTGGGTTCTTCCAGTGAGATTGAATTACGGCCAAATTTGTCGTATTTTGAAGAGTTGATAAAAATTATAGCTCGCAAGGTAAAAGAACTTTGAAATAAACAAATACCGTTAGTAAAAGTTCTATGGCATCAACATGATATCGAGGAAGCTACTTGGGAGACTGAGGAATTAATGAGATTGCAGTATTTGAATTTATTCTCTGGCAACAATTTTGAGGACAAAATTTCTTAAAGGGGAGAGTTGTAACAGGCCATTTTTTAATAGTGTTGAAAATAGTGGTTTCAGGACCACAATTTTGATATGTGTGTCCGTAAATATTAATTATTTAATATTTACAAGGTCCTTAGGGTTGTATTAAATTCTGGTTAGGAAATTTTAACATTTAGATAATTAATTAAGTAAAAAGGACTAAATAGTAAAATAATATAAAAGTGATTATTATGGAATTAAGCAATTAGACCAATGTATTTATATAGTTAGTGGATGATGTTGTCATCCATGTTAACTAGATTTCAAACAAGGTCTTTTCATCAAGCTCTTCCTATTTTATCTAATCTAGATTCTTAGACTTTTTCCCGATAACAACCTTTTTTAGACCAGCTTGGATTAGAATTGTCATTATCTGAACTAGCCAGAAATTCAAATTTGTGACGCCGTTGAACTTCTTAATGTCAAATATTGTTGCCACCATATTTGAACGGGTTGATTTATGAAAACTGAACTAGTTCTGGTACCACTTATTGGGGATTGACCTGATTAAACAACGAACAAGTAAAAAATAGTAGAAGAAATTGAGAAATTGAACACACAAATTTAACGTGGAAAAACCCCTCCAAAGAGAATAAAAAACCACGAGTAAAGATAATTTTACTACAATAGCAAAAGAACGAATAGTACAATAAATTGAGATAAAAAAAACCTAAAACCCAAAACCCGAAAATAAAGAACCCTGAAAATGTAAACACAAAATTCTCCAAAAGTATTATGAGTTCTAATATTTTAATGGGTGTATTTTCTAAGGTTGTAAAAAAAATCTATTTATAGGCTAAATTCGTAGGTCAAATAATAAAAAAATAATCTAGACTAATCAGAGTTCGGCTGAAACAAATAAGCATAGTTTAATTGGGAGATTATCTCTCAAATTTGATTGAAATATGAGACATACTCAACACTTTTAAACTATTCCGCAATTCAAGTGGATCTTTTATAGTCAAATATTCAATTTTTAATCCTTTATAAAAATGATGGGAAAGGAGAATCATGGTTTAAACTTTATCTTGTTTAGAAGCCTCAATATCTTTAATAATTGTAATGCCAAAAAAATTAGCATTTAAGTGAACCACCCATAACAAATAATTCTTATTTGATATGTGAATAAGATTTGATATTATGCAGGCTAGTATAAAATAATGATAAATTAGAATATAAAACATCATATAAACAATACAACATTAATAAAATGATTGGATGAATAGAATTGATTTCATAATAAGTGAATTTATATTTCAGGCAAGAGAAATGCAATCCTAATAATCATAATCAAATATTAATTATTTAAGGATAAAACAAGAAGGAAAATATGATAAGTAATATTTATAGCTTTCATCTTTTGGTATTGTTTAATACCAGTGGTTGATAGGTCTTAATAGTTCAGGAGGCAAAATTCAATTTTGTTGGTAATTGTATGTATTATAATATCAGTCAAACATAATGGTGAATGACACACCAAAATTTCTCTCATTCAAGGGAATAAGGCTTAATTAATTGTTTCATGTAAGTCTCATCAATTAATGAAAAGGCTTTCACTTTAGGAGTTACCAACATTCATATTTAACTGGTTTATAACAAATATAATTCTTTTTTTTCTTTTTTCTTTTTGTATTTATAACTTTACATCAATTTTATAATTTTTATGATTTTTTTATTATTTATAAGATTTTTTTTATAAAAATTTTTTAATTTTATGAAAATTTTATACTTTAATAGTTATATATATTTGGTAATATTTATAAGTTTTTATTATCTTTATGAGAAAATATAAGATTAAACTAGAAGATGATATGTGTCACCATTTGATTGGTTAAAGAATTAATTTTAACAACCAACATACTCAAAGAATAAGGAAAAAGAAAATTTTTAAAATTAAAAAAATAAACTTAATGGTATAAGAGATGGATTTAATGATTGAGTGATCAATTTAATCAATTTCTTTAATGGCAATGACCAAAGTAACAATATATATATATATATATATATATATATATATATATGAGGTCATCAAAATAGGAAGAATCTAATTTTAGATGACTAATGGATAGTTTATCTTTGTTTTTTCCTTTTGAACTTTTTGATTAATGAAAATATAATAATTTAAATATAAAGTAATTAATGGAAGAAAGTTATTTGGAATTTGGTTTGTAAATTCATAATGTTTAAAGTTGTTTCACGAAAAGTTTAACTATAGAAGAGGAGAAAAAAACTTTCGATTGGTGCAAGTAATATAGATAGAGAATATCATACAACAACGATTTTGACAATTCAATGACTCAAATAAAATTTTTTAAATAATTAAATAATTATTTTGTAATTTTTTAAAGTTAAATGATGATAAACTTATTAAAAGTTTAATAATATTAAATATAAATTAATGAAAGTTTTTCCTAAATGGAAAGAGTGGATGATTAAAATGTAGAAATATAAGGTGGAAAGAGTAAATTTGAGGAGAATTAGAGGTATGATTTTGGTCAAAAAGCCGATGACCTTTTTCTTTGGGAAGTTGAAAAGAGAACAGGACCACCCCAGCACCCAAAAACAAAAAGAAAAACATTGGAACAATGAAAAAAAGTGGAAAATATCTCGAATCCCCCAGTTTTGATATTTTTATTCAAAAAAAAAAAATGGCAACTTGTTTGATGTGTCGTGAGGACTGGATGGGATTTTCAATTTCCTAATCTGCAAAATTTGTCCTCTTATTTAACCGCCATGCCACTGCCACTCCTTATACCCATTTCAATTTCTTTTTAACTCATAAACAAATTGTTTTCTTAGGATTTGGTTTGATATTTTCTTTGACCATTTTTTTTTCTTTTTTAATTACCCATTTGTTTCTCTGAGAAAAACAGTCTTCTCTTGCCAGCCACCTTATCTCTCTATCTCCCTTCCTCTCTTTACCTTTCCCCTGTGTCTCTCTTAGGTTCTAAAAGATTTCAGGGCTTATCCTCTGGGGATTTCGTTTCCCAGTTCTTTGAAAAGAGAACCTTAAGAGAGACATGGAAGCTGTTTTACAAACCAGATGTCTTCTCTCATTACCACCAAACCCAACCAGAGTGAGAGTCAGAAGCCTTTTGAACCCATCACAAGGCTTGAAGCAGAGGCTTTTTGCTTCAAAACCCTTAGGCCTTAGTGGTTTATCTCTATCTTATAAGAAAGTTCCAAGCTTTGTTGCCAACCCAAACGGGTTGTCCCCAAAAGGGAAGAACTTAATTTGCAAGGCTGAGGCTGCTGCTGCAACTGATGGCCAGCCTTTGTTTGGTGAAACTCAGAAACCTAAGTTCTTGGGTATTGAGCTTGTGACTCTTAAGAAAATTATCCCACTTGGGTTAATGTTCTTTTGTATCCTTTTCAATTATACAATCCTTAGGGATACAAAGGATGTATTGGTTGTGACAGCTAAAGGAAGCAGTGCTGAAATTATACCATTTTTAAAGACATGGGTTAATTTGCCTATGGCTATTGGGTTCATGTTGTTATACACAAAGCTGGCTAATGTGTTGTCAAAGAAGGCCCTTTTCTACACTGTCATTGTTCCTTTTATAGCCTTTTTTGGTGCATTTGGGTTCATGTTGTATCCTCTCAGCAATTATATTCACCCTGAAGCACTTGCTGATAAGCTTCTTGCAGTGCTTGGACCTAGATTTCTGGGTCCTCTTGCAATTTTGAGGATTTGGAGTTTCTGTTTGTTCTATGTCATGGCTGAACTTTGGGGCAGCGTGGTTATTTCTGTTCTCTTTTGGGGGTTTGCCAATCAGGTCATTTATCTGCATCTTTGTATATACATGAGATTTTCTCAGCTGAAGTTTCCTATATCTTCATTTACCTACTGTGATTTTTTCTTGTGCAGATAACGACTGTAGATGAAGCAAAGAGATTCTATCCTCTGTTCGGACTTGGAGCCAATATTGCTCTTATTTTTTCAGGTCGAACTGTTAAGTACTTTTCTAATTTGAGGAAAAATTTGGGTCCCGGAGTTGATGGTTGGGCCATCTCCTTAAAGGGAATGATGAGCATTGTGGTATTAATGGGGCTGGCCATCTGTTTCCTTTACTGGTGGGTGAATAAGTTTGTTCCTCTTCCCACACGTAGTATGAAGAAGAAGGTAATTCCATGTCTGCCTTTTCATCATTTGCTCAACATTATGAGCATTAAAGTGTCTTTGGATTGCTATTAAATTTGGTCATTTAACTGCTTGGTTTGTATTTGTGATGGACCTTAATAACAATTACCCCTTTTTCAAAACATGACTGGCAGACAAGCTGGAATTGCTTTTGACTGCCTGAATAGCTCTTCTAAGATGCTGAAAGATGTTTGCAACTTATTTTAGTATTGTATGCATTAGAGTGAAGTTGTGAGGTCGAAACATGTATATGAGCCTGTGTTTCTTTTATTGTCAATCTGTTTGCAGGAAAAGCCTAAAATGGGAACAATGGAGAGCTTGAAATTCTTGGTGTCTTCCAAGTACATTCGGGATCTTGCTACTTTAGTGGTTGCATATGGTATTAGCATCAACCTTGTCGAAGTTACCTGGAAATCGAAGCTCAAAGCTCAGGTAAAAAATTATATGGTTTACGATTGTTAATCTGAAAGCTTAGTAAATGATGATTCTCTGTCCATATTGTAGTTTCCAAGTCCGAATGAGTACTCCTCCTTCATGGGTGACTTCTCAACTGCTACTGGGATAGCGACGTTTACTATGATGCTACTAAGTCAATTTATATTCGACAAATATGGATGGGGTGCTGCAGCCCGGATTACACCCACTGTCCTGCTTCTAACTGGAGTTGGTTTCTTTTCCTTGATATTATTTGGTGATCCACTTGGACCTACACTTGCAAAGTTCGGTATGACTCCACTTCTTGCAGCCGTTTATGTTGGTGCCATGCAAAACATTTTCAGCAAAAGTGCAAAGTACAGTTTGTTTGATCCGTGCAAAGAAATGGCCTATATTCCGCTGGACGAGGATACCAAGGTTCAGAATCTTTACTCGCAATTCAGACTTTCCACATTATTTTAAAAAACTGATAATTTACTTGTAACTATGTTTAGGTTAAAGGGAAGGCTGCCATTGATGTTGTTTGCAATCCGTTGGGGAAGTCTGGGGGTGCTCTTATTCAGCAGTTTATGATCTTGACCTTTGGATCGCTTGCAAGTTCGACCCCATACCTTGGAGGGATTCTACTGGTGATTGTTCTTGCATGGCTAGCAGCGGCCAAGTCCCTGGATACACAATTCACCGCATTGCGTCAGGAAGAAGAGCTCGAGAAAGAGATGGAAAGAGCAGCCGTTAAGATCCCAGTTGTGTCTGAAACTGGAAACGGCACCCTTGCCGGTGGCTCATTGCTAAACCAAGCAGCAGGTGACTCGACTGGAAGTACATCCGAAACATCAACTCCAAGCAATATATAGAAAACAAGCAGCAGTTCTAGGTTACTGCTGGCTCTAAAATTTAAGTTTTTGTTATTATAGAAAGAAGATGAGTATGTAAAGCAGGACCCTGTAGAATTGCAATTGGATGATCATCAAGCAAAAGTGCAAACACCCTTGTATCCGAATTCTTCAAATGCTGCTTATTTCAACTGATTTTACATTTTACTGATAAAAAATTCAGTAACCCTAAATTGTATATTTTTAGATATAATAGTTTATATCTTTTATAATTTTATTTTTAGAGGTGAAAGTGTAATTTTGATTATTACTAATTTAAAAATTTATAAATTATAGACTTAAATAAAAATATTTTTATTTTTATTTTAAAGGGGTAGAGGTTGTTGTCAGCCCTTGGATTCGTTTATGTTAAAAAATATATATATATATATGATTTTTAGATATCAATAAAATTAATTATTGCTATTCATTTTTTAAAATATAAGTACATCCTTATAAAATTTACTGTTTAAATTAAATTTAATTAATTAATTAAAAAATAAATAATATTATAGAATACATGAATTTTTGTTGTTGTTAATATCCATATCAACTACTAACTTTATTAAAGCTTCTTAGATAAATATTGAAAAATGAAAAACGAAAGTTACAAAATTTTTATTAGGACTACACCCTTCAATTGCCAAAGGAACCGATTCAACCTCTGAAAACAATTATAATAACATTAACAAATGGAGGGGATAAAAACATGAGTTTGTTGCTTCAAATCGCATTTTATGGATCAAATATCAAAACAAGTAACATTCTTCTCATGAATTCAGAGAAACATGTCTCAATTCGTAATTAAGTTTGATAGGAGTGTACTTTATTTATATAATTAATATTTTAACGACTCAATTGTTGAATTTATCAATATAATTATAATTTTCATGTATGTAAATTTTTATATTAATTCGATATTTCTACCATATCAATCTAAAATACTCTTTATTTATATTTCCAGTGGTTGATTTTTTTTTTTCTTTTTACATCAATCAAATAGTTAAAAAATTTAAATTTACATTAAATTTAACATGTATGATTTACAGGAATAGACCATGAAATATAATAGTTGGATTATTAGAATATTAACCATATAAATAGTTATGGAAGTGTGTAAAACCACTAAAGTTTTTTGGTCGAAATGAGGGTGTCCGCCGTTGGTAGCAGTGATTAATCCTTAGCTATAGTGACTATTTTAATTTTTACACTGTGTAGGTGGATCTTCCCCAAGTTTGATTATTTATTTTTTAAAATAATTTAATTAAAGTTGAATTGAATTAGAGAAGAGATTGTTTATGGAAGTGTGTATATTTATATTTGGGTTAATATTTGATATACTAAAAATATTTATACTTTCTATTAATTTAGTCTTAATTCTAAAAATTCCAATAAATTTAGCCTTGAACATTTACAAAATTTGCTAATTTATTCCTAATTATTGACTTCTTTATACTCTTTGGCTATCCTTTTATGCTTAGCTGGTGTTATTGAGCGCATGAGAACTCAAAGGAGTCTCTTATGCTAGAAAGATCATAAGTTATTGATAAGGTTTTTTTTTTTTTTTAACATTTTAGATTAAATAATGCTTATCCGACACTAAAAAACCCCGAAGGTTTTTAGTTTTTGACACCGAAAAGATTATAAATTGTGAGAATTTTTATGTTAAAATAGTGATTCTCTAATACCTAAAATGCAAATCTTACTAGCGTCAAATAAAAAAATTATTAAAAAAGTTTTCTAACGCCAAATACTAGTAAGAATGTTGAGGGTCAAATTTATTGATTTGTTTAGCATTAGTATTAAATTGATAAAACATACAAATATTGAAATGGCAAAATATGTTACTAGGCTAAATATTGAATGGAAAATTTTGCTATTAGGCGAATAAAAAAGGTCATATCAAATTTCTATTATCAACTTAATGGCTTAATGACTAGAAAAAAATCTAATTTTGAAAATTTTAGTAACTAAATCGAAATTTTTTTTATAGTTGAGTGATCAAATAGAAACACTATCATAGTTGAGTGACCATTCATGTAGTTTATAATGATCGTGTCTGTAACAACCTGATTTTCAGTGGTGACGGAATAGTGGTTCGGGGCCACAAATTTCCGTCATGTCGACTCGTAAATATTATTTTTAGAATATTTATAGTCATTAAAGTCGTATTAAAATTTGGTTCGAAAATATTAACGTTTAGATAGCTAATTAAAGAAAAAAGATTAATTTGTAAAAAGGCAAAACTTAGTAATTATGGTATTTAAGTGATTTAATAGCTTAATTATTAAAGGTGGTAGGACCAATAAGGCAATTAGACCTCATTAGTTAGTAGTGGATTGAGATTAATAATTAAAGAAAAATTTAAAGAAAATGGGTCTAATGGCAATTTTGTAAATTATTCAAAATTAATAAAACAAATTGAAACAAAAGCTTTATTTTTCTCATTTTTCTGTTCTTCTTGGCCGAACCTCACCATTGAATATCTGGGGAAGCTTTTTTCATCTCTTATCTTTGCATGGTATGAATATGACCCATTTTCTTGTAATTTTTATATTTTTAAGATCGTTGCAACTAGGTCCAGCTAGCCCGTACCTTTATTTTTTGTTCTGTTAAAAATTTTGAAAGTTTCCATTGATGAATATTGAATTTTTTTCATAAATACCATGTACTTGGAGCTTTGATTGTGTTGTTTGATAATTTTGTAAAGTGATTTTTGTTAGATTATGATTTTAGGATTAAATTGTGAAAATGATAAAATTTTAGGGTTTGATAGCAAATTTAATGTTAATTAGGGATTTTTGAAAGGCCTGGTATATTTTAATAGAATTTTGATTTAAGAAAAATGGTTAATTTGATGGATTTTAGGCTAAGGGACTAAATTGTAAAAATTGTAAAAGTTTAGGGTAATTTTGTAAATTTAAAAATAAAAGAGTATTACTTGTAATTGAAATGTGAAAATTAAGCTGATAATATAGAATTTTATATTTTGAGATCAAGATTCCGCAGATACTCGTGGAAAAGAAAAAATAGCGGAATAGTCCCTAAACTTCTGTAACTACTACAATTCAGTCCATGTAAGTTCGAACGGTTAAAATTTAACATTTATATGAATTGATGAATGATATAACATGATATAAAATGACTATATTCAATTTTTGAAAATGAATTGTTATTTAAGATATGTTATTGAATTTGATAGCTCGGATTGGATCGAATGCGGGATAGAGTACAATCATGATATGGTATGTTGTAGGGGGATTGAGGTGGAGATTTTTTGGAGGGTTATAAATATATATATTTCTTGATTAAATCGAGGTTTATAATTTATTGCGAATTCTCATGTTATACTCTCTATTTGGCGTGTTTCGGTTGGATTAGCTTTTATGAGCATTGGCATGTTTTAGTTGGATTAGCTCTTATGAGCATTTGGCGTGTTTCGTTTGGATTAGCTCTTATGAGCATCGACGTGTTATGGTTGGACTAATGATGTACTCTTATCCATAAGTCGTTCTTCGAATTGAAATCTCAGTAAGACAATTTGTTCAATGAATTTCATGATTTGCTATTCATTTGAGTATTAAAATGAACATATGTTATTTATCGGTTGAGATTTTGGATGACAGGAAACCTTCGTGGTTGAATTGTTGTTGTTTGAGTTGTTTTATTTACTGCGGTAAGATCTATCATTTAGTACATCAAACTTACTAAGCTTCTTAAAGCTTACTTGTGTTAATCTTTGTTTTTGTAGATACTTGGAAGGTTGGACGATCGGATCGGCACTCAAGTCACACTATCCAACTTAATTTCGGTAGTATTTGGAACATTATTTTCGGTTTATATGGCATGTATTAGAAGTGTATGTCTGATGATCACTAAACTAACTATAAATACGATAAAGGCAAGTGCACCTATCAAACAATAGTATAGCTATGGTGAGTAAAGAATATCGTATGCACAAGGACTAAAAGTACTAGTAATTACCGCCTTTTTATTATTTAGCCTACAATTTGGAGTGATTGTTTTTTAATCTAAAATTACTAAACTAATCTAACTAAGAACACAACAGAGAATGAAATAGGAAAATAATCGAAGATAACACTACAGCAAAATAGACTTTTACGGTGTTTTCAGCTGCGTTTGGACAAAAAATGCCGCAACAGATGAACATTAGTGGCGCTCGAAGAAAAACGCCGCTAAAGGTTAGAGCTATAGCGGCGCTTGTGTAAAGAACGCCGCAAAAGATCACTATTAGTGGCGCTTATGTAACAAACATCGCAAATAATCAAGCATTAGCGGCGCTTTTAGGAAAACGCCGCTATATGTCGAGCATTAGTGGCGCTTTCACAAAAACGCCGCAAATGTGATGAGCAAAACGACGTCGTTTGTAGTTGAGCTATACTGTCATTAGCGGCGTTTGTTGTAAAATGCCGCAATATATGTGTCATTAGCGATGTTTTTTGCTAAAACGCCGCAAATATATATGCTTGTTATTGGCGTTTTGGGTTATAAATGCCGCAAATATGTCAAAATTTTAAATTTTTAATATATATTTTTTTATCAAGATAGAATAAATAATTTATAAGTACGTTATGATGTATTTTAATTTTTTTTATATTTTAATCAAAATACAACAAATATTTTTAAAATTTTATTATATTTCTAACGATATCATTAATCATTTTATAAGTATAACATTATGCTAGAGAAAATAATGAAATGAATTTTATCATCATATATTTTAAACTAATATTAGATATAAAAGTATTTTGGTAATTATATTAGACGGGCAAATTTTATTGAAATTATTAATCTTGACTAGACCCAAATAATTTTAAAATTAGACCGCTTAAAACTCAATTTAAAAAAAAATCTATTGCCAAATTAAAACCTAAATATAACGAATTAATTAAACATCAATTTAGATTAAAAAAACTAAAACACTACATTATTTGGTCATTTTATGGTTTAGGGTATATAATTTAGGGTTTAAGGTTTAAGATTTACTATTTAAAGGTTTATGGATTACAGGTTTAGGAATTATGTTTATGGCATATGGTTTAAGGGTTGGGGTTTAAGGGTTATGGGTTAGTGGTTAGTGGTTAGGGGTTTAGGGGTTATATGTTAATGGTTTAGGGGTTAAGGCTTAGGGGTTATTGTTTTATGGTTTAAGGTTTAGGGGATATAATTTAGGGTACTCTAGTAGGGGATATAATTTAATGGTTTAAGGTTTAGAGTATTGATTAATTAGTGTTATTGTTTAGGGTTTAAGGATTAGGGGATATAGTTTAGGGTTATGATTAATTCATACATTTTGTGGTTAAGGCTTAAGGGTTATTATTTTGTGGCTTATGGTTTAGGGGATATAGTTTAGGGTTTAGGGGATATATTTTAATGATTTAAGGTTTAGGGTTTTGATTAATTAGTGTTAATAATATTAAGAATTTTGATTAATTAATAATATTATAAAAATATAGAGACTAAATGATATTAAAAATTACCGGCGTTTTATACAAAAACGCCACAAATATCCATCGACTATAAAACGCAGTCGTTTGAAACTTTGTTATTAATGGCGCTTTTAGTAAAAACGCCACAAAAGGTATGAATTACCGGCGTTTTTCCAAAAACGCCACAAAGTTCTGTCAATGGAAACATCATCGTTTACATATTTTTTTAGTGGCGCATCTTATAAAACGCCACAAATATCTGTCAAGAGATCGCAGACGGCGTCGTTTTGAGTTTTGTTATTAGTGGCGCTTTCTTTCAAACGCCACAAAAAGCATGAATTACCAGCGTTTATTCGAAAACGCCACAAATATCTTTGAAGAGATAGAAAAACGTCATCGTTTTCATCCTTTTTATTAGTGGCGCGTTCTATTAAACGCCGCAAAAGGTTGGAATTACCGGCGATTTTGAAGGAAACGCCACAAATATCTTTTAGGAGATTGTTGCAAAACGCCGTCGCTTTTATTCTTTTTATTAGTGGCGGTTTTATGAAACGCCGCAGAAGGCTTGTATTAGTGGCATTTTCTAAAGGTGCCACAAAGTTTTACTCATTTTTAACTTAAACGACGTCGTTTTTGTGATGCCCGAATTTGCTTT
This sequence comes from Gossypium longicalyx, assembly GCA_025698465.1. NCBI lineage: Eukaryota > Viridiplantae > Streptophyta > Magnoliopsida > Malvales > Malvaceae > Gossypium > Gossypium longicalyx. The sequence continues at coordinate 57,013,477 of CM046996.1, forward strand.
AGTTTCTGCCATAGATCGATTTCCCCGATTTCTCCCCAATTTCCTCCAACTTCTTCTTCCCCAAATTTTTTACCCTAGTTTCCCAACATCCAATCTTCTCTCCTCGATTTTAGAAGGAAACTCTTCGCCTCTTCTCTCTGCCGACGCATCTTCTCTCCTCTGCCGCCGCTAGAAATTCGGTTTATAGATGTATTTTACTCTTAAAAGCTATGAAGTTATTAAGTTTGATTTCATTTTATGATTTAGATTGTATTTTATTTTGTTAGTCTTAAAATTGTTCCTTGTTTCGATTTCAAATCAAACCCGAAGCTCCTTATTTCATTTCGATTTCATTTCTATTATTTTTTATGTGGGTTACACTTCTGTTTTATTTTTACAGCAAGCAGAAAGATTAAGGTATTTCATTTTGAAATCAAACCCGACTGAAGGCTAGCTTTTGGAAGTCCAGTAGATCAAGGTACTCTCATTTAGTTGTTGTTTTGATCCTAGACTTTAGCATACTGACATTGGTAATCTTAGATTGTTGTGTTTCTCTCTTTTCAGGGTTTTAGAGATGTTTGGGTTTCTTGAAATTTTGAAATTTTCTTTAAGGCTTTCATTTTACTTCTGCTATTGATCATTTAGTGAATGTATAGGGTTTATTCAAAATAGGGTTTCTTAATGAATTTGAAGTACGAAATCCTTGAATAATCTATAGTTATTTTTTTGTTTGGTACTTCATTTTTTTTGTAGAGTAGAATACTCATTACAATGAAGTTAACTATTGTTGTTTATAATATTGTGATTATATATACATATATCAATATTTAAATTTTTTTAAATTATGGCATGGAACTTATGTACATACTGAGGGCCTTAAGTGAAGTTAACTATTGCTGTTTATGGCACTTATGTTCGGTTGGAGGCAATTTTAATTAAATTCAGTGAATGGTGTTTGGTTGAAATGTTGAGTATTCAAAACTTATTTCATTAACATTGCTAAGGGCTAAACATCTAAACTTTATAATAAAAAAAGTGAAGTGACTAGATAAGTGTTATGTGAACCTTAAATATTATATGACTTTGAGAAGTACTGTTTTGAATTATAAAGTGCTTAACAAATATGAAGTGATGTGATTAAGTGAACTTATGAATGAATTATTGGAATGTACGATATGTGTATGAGTTATGTTAATATTGACTTATTGTGCTTATTATGCATATTGAAGTGACTCAATTGGTTTGTGTGATAGCTATAACATTGCATTCTTACTTTTCTTGAGTCATGAATAATATCTCATTGGGTCAAGGTAGGCTTAATGAATTTTCCATTAGATCTTACTAAGCACTATTACGCATTGTTGTTTTTGTGTGGAGATTTAATTTGAGACTTGGCTCATCCTTTGGGACATCACATCATTGTGAGGCTAGAAGAGTATGAAACTAACTTTATTTATGATCAGTGACTCTAATGGCACATATTAAAGACTCAATATACTTTGTAAATATGTCAGTTTCATGCCTACTTGAAAACTTGCCTTATGGTGTAATTGATGATTTGTTCCTCGTGATTGTAATATATATAAATATGCATATATATATATATACATATATCAATATGCATATATTTTGGGTTGTTTATTTGATCTGGAACTCATATACATTTGTTAATATTGACATGTGGTCAAGAATTCTGGATATACACAAGTAAGTTCTAGCATATGATAAATATTCATCTTTTTTATTTGTTTATTTTCTTACCAATTAAACCTCTTTTTAACATAGTGAGTACAAACGAATCTTGAGATCTCGTTCACGCTCCCGAAGATTACAACAACGAGAGATTAATAAGTTATTCACAGAATCTTTCCATGAATGGTTAAGCCAAACGGTATGCAACTCAACCTTTTATTGACAAATAATAATGTTTTCTCATAACATTTATAATTACTCAATTTACTTTCATTCAATAGGTTTGGAGTGGGAAGGACGTTAATGACGAAGTTAAATGGCTTTCTCAAGGCCCGAATAGAGTAGTAAAAAGATATAGTGCCTTCATCATCAATGGATTCAGATTTCATACAAAATATCGCAAGAAATTGAGGGGAACTCAAAATTGTGGAATAGTTGTTAATTCTTCAATTACAAGTCATGCTAGTGCTAGGGACAGTAATCCCGTTGAGGGAAATGTGGAGTATTACAGACTTCTTACTGATATTATTGAGTTAGATTACTATGGAAAATGGAAAGTTGTCTTATTTCAATGTGATTGGGCTGATGTTAATACTGCTCACAGATTTAAAAACGATCAATTTGGTTTTACAATGGTGAATTTCTCTCGCTTGATTCACACTGGACAACAATTGATGGACGAGCCATACGTATTTTCTTCTCAAGTGAAACAAGTTTTTTATTCGAAAGATCCAACTGATGAGGGTTGGTATGTTGTACTCCGGAACACCCCTAGAGACTTGTTTGTCATGGGTAATGGAAGTAGGGATGACATCATCGAAAGATCAGAAACATTGCCTTTTCCAGAACAAAACTTAAATGAAAATATCCCTAGTACTAGTACACAACATCAATGGGTTCGACATGATGTGGATGAAGATATATACGAATAATGATGTAGTAAGATTTTACGATTTTTTAATTATATGTAATATTATAATTTTAATCTTGGTCATGTTATATAATTTAACTATTTTATATGTACTATTATTGTTGTAATTTGTTACTAAAATTTCAACTATTTTATGTGTATTGCAGGAAATATGCGTAGAAGAAGATTACGAGATTTAAGTATTGTCTAGAATACTCCAAATTCGGAAGAAGCAAATAGTGAATAGCAGACAGTTGTTGGATCTTCGAATGTGCCGGAGACACTTGACAAGCCTGCAGAATTTCAAAGTAATGTTAAGTTTATTTTACATGTGTGTTGACTTTTATTATTGATTTATTTTTCAATTTTAATATAATAATAATATATCGTTTTTCAGCTGAAAGTGGTGGGACGCGCAGAGGTCGAGGACGTACGCTACTTAAAGATTTATACGAGTTAAATCCTGTCGAGCGTGTCAAAGTAAGTAGAAACAGTCATGGTCAGCCTATTGGATCTGAAGCTCGACTTTTAGCAAGTTATTTGGGCATTATAGCACGAAATGCCAATATGTTGCCCATCAACTACGAATCATGGCATCACATGCCTGATAGCAACAAAAATCAGGCTCTCGCTAATATTAAGGTAACAAAACGTGAATGTAATTTATAATACTTTAGTTTAAGTTTCATTTGTATTTACATTCTAAACTTGTGTGTTTTTTTAGGAGAGATTTGCTTTAGAGGTCTCGGATGACTATATCAAGAAGGTATTGGGTAAAAAATGGAGAGACCATAAAAGCACTTTGAAAAAACAATATTTTAAGAAAGACATAAGCCTCGAAGAAAAATTGTGAAATGTCCCGCCGGGAACGCCGAGGTACCAATGGGAAGATGCAGTTAGATTTTAGAATTCAAAGAAAGGAGAGGTATTACGTACTTCCAAGCTCTTATATATAGTATTTACTATATACGTAATAATAATTTCATTATGTAGGACCATGAGTGAGTTGGAACAAGCAGCAGGCAAAAACAAAAATTCACGCACACGGCAGGGTCGAGAAGTTTTGCTTCTGTAGCTGAGGCTGAGGTATTATAAATTTATTAATTTTGTCAAATATTAATGACTTTCTACTATTAAATAATATTTTTACTACTATATTGTAGGAAGTTTCGTCTGGTCAAAAAGTTAGACGCTTCAGCTTTTTGAGATTACGCATAGGAAGAAAGATGGATCTCCTATGACATCCGAAGCTGGAGAAATTATGGTATATTTACTTAATAAAATTTGATTTATTATAAATATTTATCATGTTTAATTATAATGGTTTAATTCGTCGTTAGTAGTTTTAAATAATGTTAAGTTGTGTTGCATTCCTTTTTATTATATATTTCATTTCTAACTCTTTGATTGATTTATTAGGAGAAACTAAAGGAGAAGAAGGCGGAGTATGAAGCGATTACTTTGACTGATAGTTATGTTAATCTTGAGAACATTGATAACAGAATTATCACTAAAGTTTTGGGTCCTGAAAGATACGGTCGGGTCCGATTTCAAGGATCTGGTGTTACCCCGACCCAATATTTTGGATCCGGCTCCCAGCAATACATGCCTTCCGGAAGTCAAGCTCAAGCTGAAGTTCAGAGGTTAAGAGACCAGATAGCTCAGATGCAAGCGATCACAGTTGAGTAAATTTTCGAGGTTCAAAGAAAATATGAAGAACTCCAGCAACAACTTAGAGCGGAGGCAGCAGAGCGGGAGGTAGCGGCAGCAGCGAGGGAGGCAGTGGCAGCAGCGATGGCACTAGAGCAGAGCAGAAAGTACGATGAGCTCCAGCTACAGCTTCAACAAATTATACGGATATTTCAGCAGTCGCAAAAAGCTGCCATCTTAGACATTAGTTTTCTCGTTGTAAGAATGTTTTTAACATTGTTACATTTAACATTATTGTAAGAATATTTTAAGTTATACTTAATTTAATTTACATCATATATCTTTCGTTGATTTTGAAGTATCATTTAGATTTAATGTTTTTTGTTGTATTTTTTATGTTATATTTGCTGTTTTTGGTTGGATTTAATGCAAGAAGGATTGGATAATGATGAAAAATGTACGTTACAAATCTGCCAAAATTAGCGGCGTTTGTGAAAAAAGTGCCCTAAAACCCATGACTTTTAGCAGCGCTTTTCCCACAAACACCGCTAAAAGTCTTGATCTTTTGTGGCGTTTTTTCGAGATAAACGCTGCAAAATTTTGCGACGTTTCTTATAGCAGCATTTTTTGCGGCGCTTGTGAAAACGATGCAAATAGTTTTAGCGGCGCTTTTAAGCGCCACTAGAGGCTAAAAAAAGGCCGATAAAAGTCTGTTTTCTTGTAGTGTAACCAATGAGATAGACAATACCTAGGAAAGAATTCACCTAGATTTCACCTATTATTATGAATCTGAATTAAACGATTTATTCACTTGTTACTTGATCCATAGAAATCCCTAAATTATGTTAATATCTCTTTCGAGAGTAAGAATAACTAACTCTAGATTGATTAATTGAAATCTTATTCTAATTAAAACCCCTATCGTCGCATTAACTCGATCTATGGATTTTCCTATTAGATTTAACTCTAATCAGGTAGATTTATGTCGTTCTATTTCTAGGATTACATGCAACTCTACTCAATTATGTTAGATCTACTCTTAGACACAGACTTTTGCTCCACTAAATTAAGCACATTAAACATGAAGTAATATCCCGGAAATATTAAAATAAGAAATAATCATACATAATTGAGAACAAGAATAAAGTATTTATCGCGTAAAACATAAATTAATTAATAGGATTGTAATGGCCTAAATTCAAGGTTATCGGAACAGTGGTTTCGTAACCACAAATCCGATTTAAAAAGAAAATTTATTTTAATATTTTTGCATTAATATTTATATAATAGGAAAATCGTATGAAAATATCGATTTTTTTTTACCGATTTAGTGGTTAGTTAGAAAAAGAAATTATTGAAGAAATTAGGTAAAAACAAAGTATCGAGACCTCGATCTCATAAAAATAAATTGAAAATAATTTTATAAATATTTATGAAATGTTAGTAATGTGGTATTAAAATTTCGTTAGGAAATTTTAATGTTTGGGTAGTTAATTAAATGAAAAGGACTAAATTGTAAAAGGTGTAAAAGTGAATGGGATGATTAAATAGCTTAAGTGTCTAATGAGAGAGGATTTAAAAGGAAATTAGACCCAAAATTTATTTGGGCTGGACGACAAGGACATGAAATCAGCAGGAAAATTGATAAATTAAGGGTAAAATTGGAATATTACAAAATTAACTAAATAAAGCTAGGACTAAATAGGAAATATCTAGATTTCTCTTCATTTCTCTTCAATTCCAGCAGCTAAAAATTCCATAGGAGGGTTTTCTAAGATGGTATTTCATAATTTTTGCACCAAGTGAGTTAATCCTTACCTTTTTCTTGTAATTTTTGTGTTTCTAAGACTTTTACAACTAGGTCCTACTATTAACTTCATTAGTTTTTGATTTCATGGATGAAATTGAAAGTCACCATGGTTTAGTTCTGTAAGTTTATGATGAAATAGAATGAAATTGAAGCTTTAATTTGTTTATGAGATGATTTTACTAGGTAATTTCAATAGAAATTGATTTTTAGGACTTAATTGTGAAAATGTTTGGAATTAAAGTTTATTGCTGAAATTTTGATTTCTAAAGGTTGTAAACTAGTTTAAGGTGATAGAATAAAGTTTTAATTGAGAAAAATCAGCTCAATTGAGAGGCTAATTGAGTAGGGACGAAATTATTATTTATTAAAAGCTTAAGGGAAAAATGGTAATAAACAGCTTGCACTAAAACAATATTGGACAGCAGCAGTAGACTAAATTTGAAAAATCACTATAAATGGTAGGAATCGAATTATAAGATTAAAAAAATATGAAATTAAATCTTATTGAGTCTAGTTTCTCATAGAAAAGACGGTGTAAGCAATGGATTTGTAAATCATGAGATATAATGAATTTTGTGTGACAATGTCAAAATGGATTCGGGTTCCCATGTTCTGAATTTGAAAACTCATAAAAAAATTAATAAAAATAATTAGGGGCTTAAATTTATATTTTTATAATTCTGAATAATTCTATTTTCAAGAGAAACAAACGGAAACATCAACCAATTCTTGTATGAAGAGATAATTAATTTTTAGTGAAGAAGGGTCAGAACTATCAGACAGCAGAACAGGGGTGACTTTAAAGAATAAAATGTACTTATTGGATAAACAAAAAATTCTTAAAATTTTATGGTAAGAATATATATGAGTCTAGTTTCAGGGAAAATTAACAGATATTAATTTATAGTTTTGTAGCTCGAGTTATAAATAATTTAGTGACTATGACTCAAATAGATAGCTTTGAATAAACTATAAATAATAATAATGAAATTATAGAAATTGTTGCATATGAACATGAAATGTATTAAATTAATAATTAAATTTATTTATTTAGATCTAGAAGATTCAAATACAAAGCTAGATCGAGGAAAGGAAGAAGTTCAGGATTAGTAGATTTTTGTACACGAACAAGTATCAAGGTAAGTTCATGTAACTTGAATTATATTCTTAAATGCTTGAAATGCATGTTTTTGATATGAACATGATTTGAATATTCATTATATGGAAATTTATGAAACATTGATATATTTGATAAAAAGTTGAAGAAATCTCGGTTGAATGAAAGGAAATTTCGATGGATCTCTGAAAAGGAATTGACGGTAAAAAGGATCTAGCCCGGACGGGTGATCCTATCCTGATATAGCCCTCCCGAAGAATATGTGGAAAATGGATTTAGCCCGGATGGGTAATCCGAATTAGGGTCTGAATTTAGGCTGGGCTGGTAATTCAGATCCAAGCTCATTAGAGTAGTTGTCATTGCAGGGGATTTAGCCTGAACTGGTAATCCCGACAATACTCTATGAGTTTATATTACAGGGGATTTAGCCTGAACTGGTAATCCCGCTGTAAGGAGGAGGTTCGCGGGAGTGTGCTCTCTGAAATGGAAATGTGTTCACATGAATATGAATTGACGGACCCGAAAATGTACACTAAAAGTGTACCTCTGAAAATCCATCGAAAATTCCAAGAAATTCAACGGGATAAATATGGAAAAATAATAAGGGAATGGTAATCATAGTATTGATGAGTTTATCAATCATGGTATATATTATTGACACATGAAAATTATTGGATTAACTTGAATGTTGAGTTGTACATGTTAGGGTAATAATACATTGAAAGAATATATGAATATTTATTACATTGTATTGTAAATATTAGGTAAGTATAATTCTTGTAACATGGGCTTATTAAGCACAAAGTAAGTATAATTCTTGTTACATGGGCTTATTAAGCACAAAGTGCTTACCCTATTTCATTTTCCCCTGTTTTGTAGTGTTAGGAGCTCGGAGGTCGGATTTGGTCGGAGACACATCACACTATCAACCTCAGGATTTCGGTATATAAAGAAACTTTATTTTGGAAATCAATGGCATGTATAAGCTAATAAAGAAAATGATTTTGTGAAATGAATATAAAGTTAGCCATTGGTATGGTTAACAAACCTAGTTTTGGGTATATGATGACGTTATCTTATAAATATGCATGAATTTATCTTGAAAATATGTTGAATTGGTTTGGTTGATGTGGATTGGTCTCGGTTTAAAATTTGCAAGGAAGGTTAGATATCTATAAAAGGGGATATATTGAGTAAAAAAAATTATTATTAAAAAAAATCGTAAACTCCGGTAGTGCCTCGTACCTTATTCCGGCAATGAGTACGGGTAAAGGGTATTACATTTGGTGGTATCAGAGCTACAGTTTAGCCGGTTCTAGGACTGATGTAGCAAATACGTGATTAGCTATACATGCCATTTAAATTATTATTGATAGTGTGATATCTCCTGACCATTTAAATGTGTTTTTCTTATAGTAATGTCATCCGACCGAGCTCAATCCGAGGAAACTGGGAGTCATGCTCCGGCTTCAGTATAAAGAGAAGAAACTAGCAGTAGAAGGTCTGAGACAAAGGGTCGAGGGGAGGAGGCAAAAATAGCTTTCTTTCAAATGATGAATGAATGGTTTAATCAATACTTAAGAACTAACCTTGTAGTGCAGCAAGTTCAAGCTCCCCCTACTGCTCCTCCACAGGTTCCCGAGATCCCACAGTGCAGTGCATCGAATCATTCGAAAAGGGAAAGCTCCAGTAGATAAAATTTGAAAATATGGGGCCGAAGAATTTCGAGCAGCAGTTGATGATGATTCTAAACGGGCTGAATTCTGGTTAGAGAATACTACTCGGGTTTTGGAAGAATTATCTTGCACACCAGAAGAATGTCTAAAATGTGTTGTCTCATTGTTAAAAGACACAGCTTATCATTGGTGGAATACTAAAGCTTCAGTTGTTCCGAAAGAAGAAATTACATGGGAGTTCTTTTAGAAGGAATTTAAAAAGAAATATATCAGCCAGAGGTTCCTTGATCATAAAAGAAAAGAATTTCTTGAGCTAAAATAGGGCAATAGATCGGTATCTGAGTATGAAAAGAATTTGTTCAGTTGAGTAAATATGCTCGAGAATGGGTACAGTCAGAAGCTGAAATGTGCAAACGATTCAAAGAAGGGTTGAATAAAGATATTAAGCTACTGATTGGAATTTTTGAAATTCGAGAGTTTGCTACATTAACAGAGAGAGCTTATAAAGCAGAAGAATTGAGCAAAGAGAAGAAACAGGCTGAGAGGGAAGATCAAATTTTTAGTAAAAGACCAATAGGAAAATCCCAGTTTTCTGCTCCAAAGAAATTGAAGAAGTACCAGGATCGTTCTACCTCAGCCACTGGGTATTCGGGTAGAGAGCGAGGTTTTCAACGTATTAATCCAAGACCTTCCACTCCTTCAGTGACCAGTGTTGGCAGTGTTGGTACCCCTAAACCGAGATGCCAATATTGTAATAAAGCTCATTTTGGTGAATGCCGATTTAAAAGTGGGGCTTGTTACCGATGTGGTTCTTTTGACCATTTCCTCAGAGAATGTCCAGAAAGGGGTGAAAAAGAAGCTGAACAAATATCGAAGCTAAGTAATCCAGTTTCGAGGGGCAGACCACCTCGACCATCTGGTAATGTCAGTGGTAGCCGAGGAGCTACGAAAGATATTGCAGGCAGGTCTGAAGTACGAGCACCTGCTAGGACATATGTCATCTGTGCCAGAGAAGATGCCTCAGCACCCGGTGTTATTACTGATACATTTTCTTTACTTGATACTGATATTACTGCATTGATTGATCCTAGTTCTACGCATTCATATATATGTGTTAAACTTGCAATTGTTAAAAATTTATCTGTTGAACCTACTGAATTTGTGGTTAAAGTCTCGAACCCCTGGGTCAATCTGTTTTGGTGGATAAAATTTGTAAAAATTGTCCACTGATGGTAAAAGGTTATTATTTCCCAGCAGATTTGATGTTACTGCCATTTGATGAATTTGACGTAATATTGGGCATGGATTGGTTAACCCAGCATGATGCAGTAGTAAATTGTAGACAGAAATATATTATGCTAAAATGTCAGAATGGTGAGTTGCTCCGGGTTAAATCTGATCAGACAGAGGGGTTATCTGATGTGAACAAAGGTATGTCAAAAAAAAGTATGATGCTTACTTGGCTTTTGTACTCGACACCAAGGTATCTGAGTCAAAGATACATGTTGTGCTAGTGGTATGCGAATTTTTTGATGTGTTTCCAGAGGAATTACCAGGCTTTCTGTAATGCCCCGTACCCGAGACCGTTTCCGGAGTCGAACACGAGGTGTTAACAGACTTAATTCATTACTTAAACAGCTCAAACAATTTAATTTTAGAACTTCTAGACAAGTTGGCTAACTGCGTCACAGTTGCTTAAAAATTCATATCTCGAGTTATAAAACTCAAAATCCAATTCCATAAATTTTCCCAGAAACTAGACTCATATATCTATTTACTAATTTTTTTCTAGAATTTTTGGATAGGCCAATTAGTACAGTTTATTAGTTAAAGTCTCCCCTATTTCAGGGTTTGACTACTCTGACCTCTGTGTATTACGAATCAGATATCTCCCTGTACAGTATTTCAATGACTATTACGTTTCTTTATCTTAAAACTAGACTGAACAAGAAATCTGTACATATAAATTATGACTTCTAATTATTTTTATACAATTTATGGTGAATTTCCAAAGTCAGAACAGGGGATCCAGAAATCGCTCTGGCCCTATTTCACAAAAATTTAAACATATCATAAAATATAACTCATATACCTGTTTCGTTTCTTCCATATGAAAATAGACTCATAATTCTTCAATTTTATATTTTATTCATCATCTAATTATATCTATAATATTTTTAATGATTTTTCAAATTCACATCACTACTGCTGTCTGAATCTATTTTATGGTAAATTTTACCTATTTCATGGTTTCCATGGATTAACTAGCAATTTGACATACATAACACCAAATATGATCATAATTAGTCATTCCAATGGCTAATCATTACCAAGCATTTTTATACTACTCAATAACCATATCATAAGACCATATATACAAAATGATTATAATGCTATACATGCCATACTCAAAATATACAAGCCATTATGCCAAGATGGTATACGGATAGTGTGAGCGTGCCTCCGACCGTTCCCGATTTCCGAGCTGGCTTGTCAACACTACAAGGAATGAAAAGGAGGGAGTAAGCATTAATGCTTAGTAAGTTCACATGCAAATAGCAAGTAACATAACCATATAAGCAAACATAAAACATCATTTGCATAATCATCACCAAGACATTCATATCATATTTTCATTTATCATCTTACCATATTGTTGTTATATCGTTTTTTCAACCCGAGGGTTAAGTACGTACCTGTTCAAAGTATCCTTTTCACAACACTTACCAATACGTCCCTTTCATCTTGAGTATTCCTCCATTTGAGTAGAACTTTACCCGTTGAACACATCGGAATATAATTCGGATACATGGAAAGTTTGCACATAAGTGCCACATATGTAGCCAAGCTACTATGTAACCCGCCCATAAGCGAACTCGGACTCAACTCAACGAGCTTGAGAGTTCGCATCCATAAGTGAACTCGGACTCAACTCAATGAGCTCGGATGCCTAGTTACATTTCACGAACTCAGACTCAACTCAACGAGTTCGGACATTCGCATCCGCAAGCGAACTCGGACTCAACTCAACGAGTTCGGATGCCCAAATATCCCAGTGACATGTCACTTGTATCCTAATCCATTCCTAAGGTTCAACGGGACCTTTTTCCCAATCATGTGTCTCAACCATCTTCTACGGAATACCGATACCAATACTCGGTAGTATTTCACATTTTCCAAGTATATCACATAATTTGACATATTATCAAACAATTATCACGAGTATAATATTTCATAATAATTATCATATCATTTAAATAACATAAAAACATTTAAAATAATAACTATGTTACCAACATTTACATATGAACTTACCTAGTATGCGAAAATGGCTACTTTTACCATTTCGTCCACAACTTGGTATTTTCCCCATTTTAGCCTGAATTTCAGTTTTTCTTGCTCTATCATTTAAAATATAGTTTAATTAGGATTCACATTATTCAAATTGACCCAAAATCATATTTTGGAAAAATTACAATTTTGCCCCTAAACTTTTGTATATTTACACTTTTGCCCCAAAGCTCGTAAATTAAACTTCAGCCTATTTTCTTATATTTTATGACATGATGATCATTTTTCCCTTCTATGGCAACATCAAATTCTCACTCTAACATGTACTTATGACTATTAGTTATTTTTACCGATTAAGCCCTTTTGCTCGTTTTCACTTAAAACCGAGTAGCACAAGCTGTCTAACATAATTTAAAACCTCATATTCTATCATAAAACACCAAAATACACAAATTTCACCTATGGGTATTTTTCCAAATATAAACCCTAGGTTAAATTATTGCTAGCATAAGCTAAATCGAGCTACCGGGACTCCAAAAACGTAAAGAACATGAAAAACGGGGCTAGAATGGACTTACAATCGAGCTTGGAAGCTTGAAAAACCCTAGTCATGGTTTCTCCTTGCTATATTCGTCCATGGGGTTGAAGATGAGCAAAATTGGCTTTTAATTTTGTATTTTAATTCATTTTACCCCTAAATGACCAAAATGCCCTTACTACTAAACTTTCAAAAATTCCTTCCATTTCCTAATTTTGTCCATGAACTTAAAATTGGTCAAATTTCTATTTAAGACCTCCTAATTAATATTTCAAAACAATTTCATACTAGATACTTCTAGAATGCAAGTTTTGCAAATTATTCTATTTAGTCCCTAATTTCAATTTAAGCACTTTAGGCATAGGATTTCATCACGAAATTTTCACACAATCATGCAATCATATCATAAACATCAAAATAATTATAAAATAATTATTTCTATCTCGGATTTTGTGGTCACAAAACCACTATTCCGACTAGGCCCAAAATCAGGATATTACAACTCTCCCCCCTTTAGGGATTTTCGTCCCCGAAAATCTTACCAAAAAAGTGGTCTTCACTTTTAATCTCATATTCGGTGCCAAAGAACTTTCACTTAGACTGTACCTCCAATACATCTCTTTAATTTCTCATATGATCTGAAAGCTTATAGTCTCAACTCTCAACTGTTCTTAAATTTTCAACCCTTCTCAGTTTCCCATGATATCATGACATAAAACCCAGATCTTAACTTGATTAATGGAGACTGGAATTCCAAGAAATCCAACAATCAAAGAGACCTAAAATTCCATGAATCTGATGAGTAGGAATTCATTCAATACAGATATGATTTATAGATCTCGCCAAACATTTAACAATAGGATACATCACATTTTCCTCTTTCCGCCACGGAAATAATTCTGATATGGCCTCAAGAATAATCCTTCTCATTTCCATCCCAATATCAACACTGACAAGGATAATTTTGATAGATCCCAATGCTCGGCTTTAACCCCTTTAACAACTCCGATTTTATGTAACATCGAATGCTCTAAACTATCACATTACCTCACTGTCTTGAAACACATCACAATTCATACAGCAGAAGACATTATCGAAAGTCGTGAAGTCTTTACTCAATGTAGACTAGTCTAGTTCGGACGCTTGATTTACCAATATTCTCATCTATCCGAACTTTGTCAACATGTAATAAACTTTTCAGCTTTCACAAAATGAAAACCTATTCATTCGTAGTGACTTTAACTAATATCCAACTCTTTCTAATAAATATACACTTCTTCGTTCGGACTATTTACTTTTTATCCGTACAAAATGAAATTCTATTATCGACTTGAAAAAATAATCCTCAAATAATTGTCACATGAAATCTTTCAAATAGATAATTCACCATACCGACTGAAACTCGCGCTTTTATCACTTATGCCTTTACTGATGTCAAATCCTTACAAAGAAATTAGAAAAAAAACCCCAATACTAAAATCACCACATTACCAAGATCAAATTAGAAGTATAGTCATATTTGACATGATTATCACGAGCTGAAGAACGCACTTCGAACACGAGTCATAATTGACAAATTATGGAACAAAGATAACAAGAAAACCGAATAAAGAAATCCAAAATAGAGAAATCCAGAATAAAGAAATCAAGAATAAAGAAACCCAAGATACGATACTATGCTGGAGAATCGAAAACCAAGCCGGAGAATCAAAAACCAAACTCATAGAGAAAATACTTTAATACCCCGATAATTTTTCAAAGAAAGAAAGTCCAAAAGAAAACATCATTTAATCCCACTGGAATCAAATATAACAAGAACAATATATCTTCCCATACATATATATCAGATGAAACATCAAATAGAAGAAACAGAATCATAATATTATACGTATTCTCTCATCAATTCTTATCGATTTAAATGAAATAGAATACACGATGAAATAGAGCAATATAAATTATAAACTGATCCAGACTACCAATGCTTTTATCCAACACCGTGATTAAAAGACATTCCCATATAACAAGAATTTCTTCGAAGATCAATAGCCATAGAAATATTTCGAGAACGGGTGAACACATAGAACATCTCAAAAGAGATCACGCTAAATCTGTCCACCATAACTATCACACTCAGACAGTTCACATTTCAAATATCATTTCCCCAACTAGCTCTGCCGTCACAAATTTCATATTAAACCATTCACTAAAGAAGGCCAGTTCTGAATAAATTTCGATCTACACTTTTCTCGACCTTGCACCTGAGTAATTTGGTTTACCAAGGAGAATTCCTTTTCTAACTTAAACAGTGCATAATTCCAATAATCTTTACGTCAATCCGATACTTTACTGGCTCTGACTTTACTTATCAGTTCATTTTCAATCTTTGGTCATACTTATAATTATTCTATCACTGAACTCTTTGGGTTCTCAACCGGAAACTTATTCAATACAAATCTCATGAAATTCCATTATAAGTACCATTTCGGTAAGGGGGAGGGGTTGTAGGACCTCTGACTCGACTTTCTTATACATACACATATGACCCAACTTCCATCATCATAACAGCATCATCAAAATCATGTCATTCATTCATGTTGGCTTACACCAATTTTCCTATTGTCCCATTTAGACAATATACTTATGCATACATTCTATGTTTTCTAGATAGCTTTACTTATCCATTCATTTAATTAAATTAAGTCATGCTCATGACATCATATAAGGCCAAACAAACATAGATATTTGCACCACAATCATAACTTTCATTTCGTGCATCATCATGTACATATCATTACAATCATATAATTTAGTCTAACAATTTAACATAGATAAGTTCATTTCATTATAATCCTTTATCTCATAAAAATTATGTATCATTAGCATTCATCAACATTCGACGTCCAAATCAAAACAAGGACATTTTCATTCATATCATAATATTATGACTTTTATTCATACCTCTACTACTTTCTATTTATTCCGTTCATCTTATCAAGTAAGCCATATACACTACATCATATGAGCATTAAGCAAATATGAATATTTATCACATATGTATCATAAACCTTTATTCATACTTTTCTGAATCGAGACTTATCATAATCATAATTTTACTGAAATACCTTCACATAAAATTGAACATGGTCGGCGCAGCTCAGTTGGAGAGTACCCTGTCTAAATAAGACAGTACTCATACGCGTCGGAAGACATCACACTATCACAGATCAGTGGCATGTATAGCTAAACTTTTACACATGCTAAGTTAGTTCGAGAACCGACTAAACCTGCTCTGATACCACCAAATGTAATGCCCCGTACACGAGACCGTTTTTGGAGTCGAACACGAGGTGTTAACAGACTTAATTCATTACTTAAACAGCTCAAACAATTTAATTTTAGAACTTCCAGACAAGCTGGCTAACTGCGTCACAGTCGCTTAAAAATTCAAATCTCGAGTTATAAAACTCAAAATTAAATTCCATAAATTTTTCCTGAAACTAGACTCATATATATATTTACTAATTTTTTTCTAGAATTTTTAGATAGGCCAATTAGTACAGTTTATTAGTTAAATTCTCCTCTGTTTCAGGGTTTGACTGCTCTGACCTCTGTGTATTACGAATCAGATATCTCTCTGTACAGTATTTTAATGACTATGAAGTTTCTTTATCTTAAAACTATACTCAATAAGAAATCTGTACATATAAATTATGACTTCTAATTATTTTTATACAATTTATGGTGAATTTTCAAAGTCAAAATAGGGGATCCTGAAATCGCTTTGGCCCTATTTCACAAAAATTTAAACATCTCATAAAATATAATTTATATACCTGTTTCGTTTCTTCCATATGAAAATAGACTCATAATTCTTCAATTACATATTTTATTCATTATCTAATTATATCTCTACTATTTTTAATGATTTTTCAAATTCACGTCACTACTGCTGTCTGAATCTATTTTATGGTAAATTTTACCTATTTCATGGTTTCCATGGATTAACTAGCAATTTGACATACATAACACCAAATATGATCATAATTAGCCATTCCAATGGCTAATCATTACCAAGCATTTTTATACTACACAATAACCATAGCATAAGACCATATATACAAAATGATTATAATGCTATACATGCCATACTCAAAATATACAAGCCATTATGCCAAGATGGTATACGGATAGTGTGAGCGTGCCTCCGACCGTTCCCGATTTCCGAGCTGGCTTGTCAACACTACAAGGAATGAAAAGGAGGGAGTAAGCATTAATGCTTAGTAAGTTCACATGCAAATAGCAAGTAACATAACCATATAAGCAAACATAAAACATCATTTGCATAATCATCACCAAGACATTCATATCATATTTTCATTTATCATCTTACCATATTGTTGTTATATCGATTTTTCAACCCGAGGGTTAAGTACATACCTGTTCAAAGTATCATTTTCACAATGCTTACCAATACGCCCCTTTCATCTTGAGTATTCCTCCATTTGAGTAGAACTTTACCCGTTGAACACATCAGAATATAATTCGGATACATGGAAAGTTTCCACATAAGTGCTACATATGTAGCCAAGCTACTATGTAACCCGCCCATAAGCGAACTCGGACTCAACTCAATGAGCTCGGGCGTTCGCATCCATAAGTGAACTCGGACTCAACTCAACGAGCTCGGATGCCTAGTTACATTTCACGAACTCGGACTCAACTCAACGAGTTCAGACATTCGCATCCGTAAGTGAACTCGGACTCAATTCAACGAGTTCGGATGCCCAAATATCCCAGTGACATGTCACTTGTATCCTAATCCATTCCTAAGGTTCAACGGGACCTTTTTCCCAATCATGTGTCTCAACCATCTTCTACGGAATACCGATACCGATACTCGGTAGTATTTCACATTTTCCAAGTATATCACATAATTTAACATTTATCAAACAATTATCACGAGTATAATATTTCATAATAATTATCATATCATTTAAATAACATAAAAACATTTAAAATAATAACTATGTTACCAACATTTACATATGAACTTACCTAGTATGCGAAAATGGCTACTTTTACCATTTCGTCCACAACTTGGTATTTTCCCCATTTTAGCCCGAATTTCAGTTTTCCTTGCTCTATCATTTAAAATATAGTCTAACTAGGATTCTCATTATTCAAATTGACCCAAAATCATATTTTGGAAAAATTACAATTTTGCCCCTAAACTTTTGCATATTCACACTTTTGCCCCAAAGCTCGTAAATTAAACTTCAGCCTATTTTCTTATGTTTTATGACATGCTGATCATTTTTCCCTTCTATGGAAATATCAAATTCTCACTCTAACCTGTACTTAATGCTATTAGATATTTTTACCGATTAAGCCCTTTTGCTCGTTTTCACTTAAAACCGAGTAGCACAAGCTGTCTAACATAATTTAAAACCTCATATTCTATCATAAAACACCAAAATACACAAATTTCACCTATGGGTATTTTTCCAAATATAAACCCTAGGTTAAATTATTGCTAGCATAAGCTAAATCGAGCTACCGGGACTCCAAAAACGTAAAGAACTTGAAAAACGGGGCTAGAATTGACTTACAATCGAGCTTGGAAGCTTGAAAAACCCTATCCATGGTTTCTCCTCGCTATATTCGGCCATGGGGTTGAAGATGAGCAAAATTGGCTTTTAATTTTGTATTTTAATTCATTTTACCCCTAAATGACCAAAATGCCCTTACTACTAAACTTTCAAAAATTCCTTCCATGTCCTAATTTTGTCCATGAACTTAAAATTGGTCAAATTGCTATTTAAGACCTCCTAATTAATATTTCAAAACAATTTCATACTAGAAACTTCTAGAATACAAGTTTTGCAAATTATTCAATTTAGTCCCTAATTTCAATTTAAGCACTTTAGGCATAGGATTTCATCACGAAATTTTCACACAATCATGCAATCATATCATAAAAATCAAAATAATTATAAAATAATTATTTCTATCTCGGATTTTGTGGTCACAAAACCACTATTCTGACTAGGCCCAAAATCAGGATATTACAACTCTCCCCCCTTTTGGGATTTTCGTCCCCGAAAATCTTACCAGAAAAGTGGTCTTCACTTTTAATCTCATATTCGGTGCCAAAGAAATTTCACTTAGACTGTACCTCCAATACATCTCTTTAATTTCTCATATGATCTGAAAGCTTATAGTCTCAACTCTCAACTGTTCTTAAATTTTCAACCCTTCTCAGTTTCCCATGATATCATGACATAAAACCCAGATCTTAACTTGATTAATGGAGACCGGAATTCCAAGAAATCCAACAATCAAAGAGACCTAAAATTCCATGAATCTGATGAGTAGGAATTCATTCAATACAGATATGATTTATAGATCTCGCCAAACATTTAACAATAGGATACATCACATTTTCCTCTTTCCGCCACGGAAATAATTCTGATATGGCCTCAAGAATAATCCTTCTCATTTCCATCCCAATATCAACACTGACAAGGATAATTTTGATAGATCCCAATGCTCGGCTTTAACCCCTTTAACAACTCCGATTTTATGTAACATCGAATGCTCTAAACTATCACATTACCTCACTGTCTTGAAACACATCACAATTCATACAACAGTACATTACTGAAAGTCAGGAAGTCTTTACTCAATGTAGACTAGTCTAGTTCAGACGCTTCGGTTACCAATATTCTCATCTATCCGAACTTTGTCAACATGTAATAAACTTTTCAGCTTTCACAAAATGAAAACCTATTCATTCGTAGTGACTTTAACTAATATCCAACTCTTTCTAATAAATATACACTTCTCGTTCAGACTATTTACTTTTTTATCCGTACAAAATGAAATTCTATTATCAGACTTGAAAAAAAATAATCCTGAAATAATTGTCACATGAAATCTTTCAAATAGATAATTCACCATACCGACTGAAACTCGCGCTTTTATCACTTATGCCTTTACTGATGTCAAATCCTTACAAAGAAATTAGAAAAAAAAACCCCAATACTAAAATCACCACATTACCAAGATCAAATTAGAAGTATAGTCATATTTGACATGATTATCACGAGCTGAAGAACGCACTTCGAACACGAGTCATAATTGACAAATTATGGAACAAAGATAACAAGAAAACTGAATAAAGAAATCCAAAATAGAGAAATCCAGAATAAAGAAATCAAGAATAAAGAAACCCAAGATACGATACTATGCTGGAGAATCGAAAACCAAGCCGGAGAATCAAAAACCAAACTCATAGAGAAAATACGGAATACCCCGATAATTCTTCAAAGAAAGAAAGTCCAAAAGAAAACGTCATTTAATCCCACTGGAATCAAATATAACAAGAACAATATATCTTCCCATACATATATATCAGATGAAACATCAAATAGAAGAAACAGAATCATAATATTATACGTATTCTCTCATCAATTCTTATCGAGATTTAAATGAAATAGAATACCCGATGAAATAGAGCAATATAAATTATAAACCATCAGACTACCAATGCTTTTATCCAACACCGTGATTAAAAGACATTCCCATATAACAAGAATTTCTTCGTAAGATCAATAGCCATAGAAATATTTCGAGAGCACGGGTGAACACATAGAACATCTCAAAAGAGATCATAATCTGTCCCAATCATAACTATCACACTCGATACGCTCACATTTCAAATATCATTTCCCCAACTAGTTCTCACCATCACAAATTTCATATTAAACCATTCACTAAAGAAGTCCAGTTCTGAATAAATTTCGATCTACACTTTTCTCGACCTTGCACCTGAGTAATTTGGTTTACCAAGGAGAATTCCTTTTCTAACTTAAACAGTGCATAATTCCAATAATCTTTACGTCAATCCGATACTTTACTGGCTCTGACTTTACTTATCAGCTCATTTTCAATCTCTGGTCATACTTATAATTGTTCTATCACTGAACTCTTTGGGTTCTCAACCGGAAACTTATTCAATACAAATCTCATGAAATTCCATTATAAGTACCATTTCGGTAAGGGGGAGGGGTTGTAGGACCTCTGACTCGACTTTCTTATACATACACATATGACACAACTTCCATCATCATAACAACATCATCAAAATCATGTCATTCATTCATGTTGGCTTACACCAATTTTCCTATTGTCCCATTTAGACAATATACTTATGCATACATTCTATGTTTTCTAGATAGCTTTACTTATCCATTCATTTAATTAAATTAAGTCATGCTCATGACATCATATAAGGCCAAACAAACATAGATATTTGCACCACAATCATAACTTTCATTTCGTGCATCATCATGTACATATCATTACAATCATATAATTTAGTCTAACAATTTAACATAGATAAGTTCATTTCATTATAATCCTTTATCTCATAAAAATTATATATCATTAGCATTCATCAACATTCGACGTCCAAATCAAAACAAGGACATTTTCATTCATATCATAATATTATGACTTTTATTCATACCTCTACTACTTTCTATTTATTCCGTTCATCTTATCAAGTAAGCCATATACACTACATCATATGAGCATTAAGCAAATATGAATATTTATCACATATGTATCATAAACCTTTATTCATACTTTTCTGAATCGAGACTTATCATAATCATAACTTTACTGAAATACCTTCACATAAAATTGAACATGGTCGGCGCAGCTCAGTTGGAGAGTACCCTGTCTAAATAAGACGGTACTCATACGCGTCGGAAGACATCACACTATCACAGATCAGTAGCATGTATAGCTAAACTTTTACACATGCTAGGTTAGTCCGAGAACCGACTAAACCTGCTCTGATACCTCCAAATGTAATGCCTCGTACCCAAAACCGTTTCCGGAGTCGAACACGAGGTGTTAACAGACTTAATTCATTACTTAAACAGCTCAAACAATTTAATTTTAGAACTTCCAGACAAGCTGGCTAACTGTGTCACAGTCGCTTAAAAATTCATATCTCGAGTTATAAAACTCAAAATCCAATTCCATAAATTTTCCCTGAAACTATACTCATATATCTATTTACTAATTTTTTTCTAGAATTTTTGGATAGGCCAATTAATACAGTTTATTAGTTAAATTCTCCCCTGTTTCAGGGTTCGACTGTTCTGACCTCTGTGTATTACGAATCAGATATCTCTCTGTACAGAATTTCAATGACTATGAAGTTTCTTTATCTTAAAACTATACTCAATAAGAAATCTGTAAATATAAATTATGACTTCTAATTATTTTTATAAAATTTATGGTGAATTTCCAAATTCAGAACAGGGGATCCAGAAATCGCTCTGGCCCTAATTCACAAAAATTTAAACATCTCATAAAATATAACTCATATACCTGTTTCGTTTCTTCCATATGAAAATAGACTCATAATTATTCAATTCCATATTTTATTCATCATCTAATTATATCTCTACTATTTTTAATGATTTTTCAAATTCACGTCACTACTGCTGTCTGAATCTATTTTATGGTAAATTTTACCTATTTCATGGTTTCCATGGATTAACTAGCAATTTGACATACATAACACCAAATATGATCATAATTAGCCATTCCAATGGCTAATCATTACCAAGCATTTTTATACTACTCAATAACCATATCATAAGACCATATATACAAAATGATTATAATGCTATACATGCCATACTCAAAATATACAAGCCATTATGCCAAGATGGTAAACGGATAGTGTGAGCGTGCCTCCGACCGTTCCCGATTTCCGAGCTGGCTTGTCAACACTACAAGGAATGAAAAGGAGGGAGTAAGCATTAAGTTCACATGCAAATAGCAAGTAACATAACCATATAAGCAAACATAAAACATCATTTGCATAATCATCACCAAGACATTCATATCATATTTTCATTTATCATCTTACCATATTGTTGTTATATCGATTTTTCAACCCGAGGGTTAAGTACATACCTGTTCAAAGTATCCTTTTCACAACACTTACCAATACGTCCCTTTCATCTTGAGTATTCCTCCATTTGAGTAGAACTTTACCCGCTGAACACATCGGAATATAATTCGGATACATGGAAAGTTTGCACATAAGTGCCACATATGTTGCCAAGCTACTATGTAACCCTCCCATAAGCGAACTCGGACTCAACTCAACGAGCTCGGGCGTTCGCATCCATAAGTGAACTCGGACTCAACTCAACGAGCTCGGATGCCTAGTTACATTTCACGAACTCGGACTCAACTCAACGAGTTCAGACATTCGCATCCGTAAGTGAACTCGGACTCAACTCAACGAGTTCGGATGCCCAAATATCCCAGTGACAAGTCACTTGTATCCTAATCCATTCCTAAGGTTCAACGGGACCTTTTTCCCAATCATGTGTCTCAACCATCTTCTACGGAATACCGATACCGATACTCGGTAGTATTTTACATTTTTCAAGTATATCACATAATTTGACATATTATCAAACAATTATCACGAGTATAATATTTCATAATAATTATCATATCATTTAAATAACATAAAAACATTTAAAATAATAACTATGTTACCAACATTTACATATGAACTTACCTAGTATGCAAAAATGGCTACTTTTACCATTTCGTCCACAACTTGGTATTTTCCCCATTTTAGCCCGAATTTCAGTTTTCCTTGCTCTATCATTTAAAATATAGTCTAATTAGGATTCACATTATTCAAATTGACCCAAAATCATATTTTGGAAAAATTACAATTTTGCCCCTAAACTTTTGCATATTTACACTTTTGCCCCAAAGCTCGTAAATTAAACTTCAGCCTATTTTATTATGTTTTATGACATTCTGATCATATTTCCCTTCTATGGAAAAATCAAATTCTCACTCTAACATGTACTTATGACTATTAGTTATTTTTACCGATTAAGCCATTTTGCTCGTTTTCACTTAAAACCGAGTAGCACAAGCTGTCTAACATAATTTAAAACCTCATATTCTATCATAAAACACCAAAATACACAAATTTCACCTATGGTTATTTTTCCAAATATAAACCCTAGGTTAAATTATTGCTAGCATAAGCTAAATCGAACTCTAGGACTCCAAAAACGTAAAGAACTTGAAAAACGGGGCTAGAATGGACTTACAATCGAGCTTGGAAGCTTGAAAAACCCTAGCCATGGTTTCTCCTTGCTATATTCAGCCATTGGGTTGAAGATGAGCAAAATTGGCTTTTAATTTTGTATTTTAATTCATTTTACCCCTAAATGACCAAAATGCCCTTACTACTAAACTTTCAAAAATTCCTTCCATGTCCTAATTTTTTCCATGAACTTAAAATTGGTCAAATTTATATTTAAGACCTCCTAATTAATATTTCAAAACAATTTCATACTAGAAACTTCTAGAATGCAAGTTTTGCAAATTATTCAATTTAGTCCCTAATTTCAATTTAAGCACTTTAGGCATAAGATTTCATCACGAAATTTTCACACAATCATGCAATCATATAATAAACATCAAAATAATTATAAAATAATTATTTCTATCTCAGATTTTGTGGTCACAAAACCACTATTCCGACTAGGCCCAAAATCAGGATATTACAGTTGCCACCAGAAAGAGAAGTGGAATTTTCTATAGATTTGATTCCGGGAACTACTCCGATTTCCATAGCTCGGTATCGGATGGCTCCTACAGAATTAAAAGAGTTAAAAACACAGTTGCAAGAACTTGTTGACAGGGGTTTTATCTGACCGAGTCATTCACCTTGGGGTACTCCGGTTCTGTTTGTGAAAAAGAAGGACGGGTCTTTAAGACTGTGTATCGACTACCGGCATCTTAATAAAGTAACCATAAAGAATAAGTACCCATTACCTCGGATTGATGATTTATTTGATCAGCTGAAAGGTGCTACAGTGTTTTCAAATATTGATCTTCGATCAGGTTATTATCAGTTACGGGTAAAGGAGTCAGATGTGCCAAAAATAGCCTTCAAAACTAGGTACGGGCATTATGAGTTTCTGGTCATGCCGTTTGGGTTAACTAATGCACCTGCAGTATTCATGGATTTGATGAACTGGATATTCAGACCGTATTTAGACAGATTTGTGGTAGTATTTATTGATGATATTTTGGTTTATTCTCAAGATGAAGAAGAACACGTAGAACATTTGAGAATTGTGTTGCAAATTCTGCGAGAGAAGCAGTTATATGCTAAATTTAGTAAATGTGAATTTTGGCTTCGATAAGTGAGTTTTCTAGGACATATTGTATCTGCCGAAGGCATCAGGGTAGATCCAAGTAAAATATCAGCTATTGTCAATTGGAATCCACCGAAGAATGTATCTGAAGTTAGAAGTTTCTTGGGTTTAGCTGGTTATTATCGGAGATTTGTACAGGGATTCTCTATGATAGCTTCTCCGATGACTCGATTATTGCATAAAGATGTAAAGTTTGAGTGGACTAATGAATGTCTGCAAAGTTTCAACCGATTGAAAGATCTACTAACGAAAGCACCTGTATTAGTGCAGCCTGAACTGGGTAAGGAATTTGTTATTTACAGTGATGCCTCATTAAATGGTTTAGGTTGTGTTTTGATACAAGAAGGTAAAGTAATAGCCTATGCTTCAAGACAACTTAAACCACATAAAAGAAATTACCCAGTACATGATCTTGAATTAGCTGTTATTGTATTTGCGCTGAAGATATGGTGACATTACTTGTACGGTGAGAAGTGTCATATTTATACTGATCATAAAAGCTTGAAATATTTGATGACACAGAAAGATTTGAATTTGAAACAGCGCAGGTGGCTTGAACTGATAAAGGGCTATGATTTGATTATTGATTACCATCCGGGTAAAGCTAATGTTGTAGCTGATGCTTTGAG
Organism: Gossypium longicalyx; assembly: GCA_025698465.1. NCBI lineage: Eukaryota > Viridiplantae > Streptophyta > Magnoliopsida > Malvales > Malvaceae > Gossypium > Gossypium longicalyx. Next base: position 57,039,056 of record CM046996.1, read on the forward strand.
CCGGAAATCTCTATTTGCTTTACGAGCTATTAATACCCGGTTATCATTGACTGATGATGGTTCAATCCTAGCTGAATTGAGAGATAAACCGACATTTCTACATCAAATATGCCAAGCTCAGAAGAATGGTGAGAAGTTACAGGTTAAACGGGCACAGTATGAGTCACGTACTGATTCTGAATTTCAAATTGGTTCTGATGGTTGTTTATTATTCAGAGGTAGAGTATGTGTACCTCAGAATTCAGAGCTCATACAGAAGATTCTACGTGAGGCTCACAACGGTACTATGTCTATACATCCGGGGAGTAATAAAATGTATAATAATCTGAAAAAATGTACTGGTGGTCGGGAATGAAATGTGATATCTCTGAGTTTGTATCAAGGTGTTTAATATGTTAGCAAGTTAAATCTGAACATTAGGTACCTTCGGGGTTACTTCAGCCAATTACTAGAATCACTGTGGATTTTGTATCGGGGTTACCGTTGTCTCTGAGGAAAAAAGACACTATTTGGGTGATTGTTGACCGATTGACAAAGTCAGCGCACTTTATTCCAGTACGTATGGACTATTCTTTAGATAAACTGGCTGAAAGTGCTTGTCTCCATTATATCGGATAGAGATCCCAGATTTAATCTCGTTTCTGGGACAAATTGCAAGAAGCCTTGGGTACTCAGTTGTATTTTAGCACTTCATTTCATCCTCAGACAGATGGTCAATCTGAGCGTGTAATTCAAGTATTGGAAGATATGCTCCGATGTTGTATACTAGAATTTGAAGGTAATTGGGAGAGGTATCTACCTTTGAATGAATTTGCTTACAATAACAGTTATCAGTCCAGTATTAAAATGGCTCTGTATGAAGCTTTGTATGGTAGAAAATGTAGAATACCGTTATATTGAACAGAGCTCAGTGAAAAGAAGATACATGGGGTTGATTTGATCCGGGAAACAGAAGAAAAAGTAAAGGTTATTCGGGATAGTCCAAAAGTAGCTTCCGATCGTCAAAAATCATATGCTGACCTTAAACGAAAAGAGATTGAATTTCAAGTCGATGACAAGGTATTCCTGAAAGTGTCTCCTTGGAAGAAAGTTTTTCGATTCGGTCGAAAGGGTAAACTGAGTCCAAGATTTATCGGGCCATATAAAATCATAGAAAGAATTGGACCGGTCGCTTATCGATTGACATTACCACCGGAACTTGATAGAATTCATAATGTTTTTCATGTATCTATGTTACGACGATATCGATCAGATCCTTCACATGTTATTTCTCCGACAGAAGTGGAGATTTAACCGGATATGACTTACAGTGAAGAACCGGTCAAAATATTGGCACGGGAGACAAAAGAGCTTAGAAATAAAAAGATAAATTTGGTGAAAGTATTGTGGCAAAAGCACGGGATTGAGGAAGCGACATGGGAACCGGAGGAGGCAATGAGGAAACAATACCCAAAACTCTTTACTGGTAAGATTTTCGAAGAAGAAAATCCTAAAATGGGGGGAGAGTTGTAATGGCCTAAATTCAAGGTTATCGGAACAGTGGTTTCGTAACCACAAATCCGATTTAAAGAGAAAATTTATTTTAATATTTTTGTATGAATATTTGTATAATAGGAAAATCGTATAAAAATATCGAAATTTTTTTTTACCGATTTAGTGGATAGTTAGAAAAAGAAATTATTGAAGAAATTGAGTAAAAACAAAGTATCGAGACCTCGATCTCATAAAACCAAATCGAAAATAATTTTATAAATATTTATGAAATGTTAGTAATATGGTATTAAATTTTCGTTAGGAAATTTTAATGTTTGGGTAGTTAATTAAATGAAAAGGACTAAATTGTAAAAGGTGTAAAAGTGGATGGGATGATTAAATAACTTAAGTGTCTAATGAGAGAGGATTTAAAAGGCAATTATAACCAAAATTTATTTGGGCTGGACAGCAAGAGCATGAAATCAGCAGGAAAATTGATAAATTAAGGGCAAAATTGGAATATTACAAAATTAACTAAATAAAGCTAGGACTAAATAGGAAATATCTAGATTTCTCTTCATTTCTCTTCAATTCCAGCAGCTAAAAACACCATAGGAGGGTTTTATAAGCTGGTATTTCATAATTTTTTCACCAAGTGAGTTAATCCTTACCTTTTTCTTGTAATTTTTGTGTTTCTAAGTCTTTTACAACTAGGTCCAACTATTAAATTCATTAGTTTTTGATTTCATGGATGAAATTGAAAGTCACCATGGTTGAGTTCTGTAAGTTTATGATGAAATAGAATGAAATTGAAGCTTTAATTTGTTTATTAGATGATTTTACTAGGTAATTTCAATAGAAATTGATTTTTAGGACCTAATTGTGAAAATGTTTGGAATTAAAGTTTATTGCTGAAATTTTGATTCCTAAAGGTTGTAAACTAGTTTAAGGTGATAGAATAAAGTTTTAATTGAGAAAAATCAGCTCAATTGAGAGGCTAATTTAGTAGGGATGAAATTGTTATTTATTAAAAGCTTAAGGGAAAAATAGTAATAAACAGCTTGCACTAAAACAATATTGGACAGCAGCAGTAGACTAACTTTGGAAAATCACTATAAATGGTAGGAATAAAATTAGAAGATGAAAAAAATATAAAATTAAAGCTTATTGAGTCTAGTTTCTCATAGAAGAAACGCTGTAAGCAATGAATTTGTAAATCATGAGATATAATAAATTTTGTGAGACAATGTCAGAATGGATTCGGGTTCCCCTGTTCTGACTTTGAAAAATCATAAAAAAATTAATAAAAATAATTAGGGGCTTAAATTTATATTTTTAAAATTATGAATGATTCTATTTTCAAGAGAAACAAACGGGAACATCAACCAAATCCTGTATGAAGAGATAATTAATTTTTAGTGAAGAAGGGTCAAAACTGTCAGATAGCAGAACAAGGGTGACTTTAAAGAATAAACTGTACTTATTGGATCTTAAAATTTTATGGTAAGAATATATATGAGTCTAGTTTCAGGGAAAATTAACGGATTTTAATTTAGAGTTCTGTAGCTCGAGTTATAAATAATTTAGTGACTATGACTCAAATAGACAACTTTGAATAAACTATAAATAATAATAATGAAATTATAGATATTGTTGCATATGAACATGAAATGTATTAAATTGATAATTAAATTTATTTATTTAGATCCAGAAGATTCAAATACAAAGCTAGATCGAGAAAAGGAAGAAGTTCAGGATTAGTAGATTTTTGTACACGAACAAGTATCAAGGTAAGTTCATGTAACTTGAATTATATTCTTAAATGCTTGAAATGCATGTTTTTGATATGAATATGATTTGAATGTTCATTATATGGAAATTTATGAAACATTGATATATTTGATAAAAAGTGGATGAAATCGCGGTTGAATGAAAGGAAATTTCGATGGATCTCTGAAATGGAATTGACGATAAAAAAGGATCTAGCCCGGACGGGTGATCCTATCCTGATATAGCCCTCCCGAAGAATATGTGGAAAATGGATTTAGCCCGGACGGGTAATCCGAATTAGGGTCTAAATTTAGCCTGGACTGGTAATTCAGATCTAAGCTCATTAGAGTAGTTGTCATTGCAGGGGATTTAGCCTGAACTGGTAATCCCGCTGTAAGGATGAGGTTCGCGGGAGTGTGCTCTCTGAAATGGAAATGTGTGCACATGAATATGTATTGACGGACCCGGAAATGTACACTAAAAGTGTACCTCTAAAAATCCATCAAAAATTCCAAGAAATTCAACGGGATAAATATGGAAAAATAATAAGGGAATGGTAACCATGGTATTGATGAGTTTATCAATCATGGTATATATTATTGACACATGAAAATTATTGGATTAACTTGAATGTTGATTTGTGCATGTTAAGGTAATAATGCATTGAATGAATATATGAATGTTTATTACATTGTATTGTAAATATTAGGTAAGTATAATTCTTGTTACATAGGCTTATTAAGCACAAAGTGCTTACCCTATTTCATTTTCCCCTATTTTGTAATGTTAAGAGCTCGGAGGTCGGATTTGGTCGGAGACACATCACACTATCAACCTCAGGATTTGGGTATATAAAGAAACTTTATTTTGGAAATCAATGGCATGTATAAGCTAATAAAATAAATGATTTTGTGAAATTAATGTAAAGTTAGCCATTGGTATGGTTAACAAACCTAGTTTTGGGTATGTGATGACGTTATCTTATAAATATGCATGAATTTATCTTGAAAATATGTTGAATTGGTTTGGTTGATGTGGATTGGTCGCGGTTTAAAATTTGCAGGGAAGGTTAGATATCTATAAAAGGGGATATATTGAGTAAAAAAAATTATTATTAAAAAAAAATCGTAAACTCCGGTAGTGCCTCGTACCCTATTCCGGCAATGAGTACGGGTATGGGGTATTACAAGGATTCATCAAAGGTTTCATCTCACCTAGGTATCTTGATAAGCCATAAAAGTGACATATTTTTAATCTCATTCTTGATGCGATTTTGGATGATTTATTATGTAAATTAGTGAATTTGATGCTCCTAGTCCTTTAAATTCATGTTTCTATACTTAGGTGAGCATAGGGTAGTGAAAAGAGAGAAAAACAAGCCAAAATCGAACAAAAAGAGCTATTTTCAGTATCCACACGGCCTGGGCATTTCCACACGGGCTAGCCATACACCCGTGTGAGCCACACGGGCTGGCCACACACCCATGTGCCAGCCCGTGTCGATTTTGCAACTTGCTTCCCAGATACGCGAAAAACCCAATTTTTAGGCTTTCTGAGCATTCTAAAGTCTATAAATACCAATTAGAAGAAGACCTAAGAGAGGAATCAGAGAAGATAGAAGAAAACACTCAAAGAAAGCCATCAGAATCAACTCGGAAACATATTTCCATCAAGATCGAAAATCTTCTTTTAATTTCATTTGAAGTTTTATTGAGTTTCTTTATGTCTTATGGTTATCCTAACTTTGAGATGTTTCTATTTAGGATTATGAACTAAATTCCCTAGATATCTAGGGAGGATGAAACCTATGATGAATCTTATTATTTAATTTCTTGGCCAAAACTAAGTCTTATGCACGACATATTATCACATATGTTCAAGTGTTCAAACTTACCAAATACACATATGTGGATATAGGCATATTTTACTAATTATGCTATCTCAAACCTAATCATCAATAGATCTATAAACTTTCCACCATTTAATCATTTCGAACACACACATCAAACATGTTTAGGCTATATATTTATATATCAAAATATGCCAAATACAAGCCATACCAATGGTTAGTTACAACTAAATATTTATATGACATCATTTGGCCAATTTAACCTATACATGTCATTATATCCAAAATAAATTTTGTTATTTATACCAAAACGAGCTGAAGGATAGTGTAATGTTACTCCGACCTGCGTCCAACCTTTACGAGCTTCCGAATACTATAAAACAGAGGAAATAAACAAGGCAAGCATTTAATGCTTAGTAAGTTGGTATAACGGGAAATTAACTTACCATTCATTTTCATTAAAATAAACATATAAGATGCATCCAAGCAATTTGGCTAATAGCCTAAAACACACAACTTCATTAAACATGTTAGTTATTTACTTCACATAAATTCAAGAATCGTGTATGAGCTCATCAATACCAAATTTCCATGTATTTCATGCATATATAAGTAATAACTCACTTTGAATTCATTTATTTTCTCGTATCAGGATTTTACCCATTGAATCATTTAAAATATCGATAGATACCCAGGTAGTACACATAAAGTGTACAAGTCTATACTTCATCAATTTATATTCGGGAATGCTCATATGAGCCATGTAACGAGAAACTTATTCGGGCAGTATAACGGGAAACTCATAAGAGCCATAATCAAGAAGCTCATGCGAGCCAACAATGGGTAGCTCCAAAAAGCCATTAACGGGAAACTCCAGATAGCCATATATCGGGAAATTCAAGTGAGCCATATCGGGAAGCTCATAAAGAGCCTTTAATCACGAAGCTCATAAAGAGTCATATAACGGGACGCTCATAAGAGCTGGGGTGTGTCTACAACACATGCAGGATCACAACCGATCGGGATACTCCAAATAGCTATTAACAGGATGCTCTCAAGAACCATATAACAGGAATCTCAAGAAGACTAATATTGGACGCTCTTTCGAGCTATGGTCTGTTTGCAACACATGTAGGACCACAACCAATTCGGGAAAAATCCTATATCCATCGAAATTTCATTTATTCAAATGGGATTGATTGCTTATCGGGTATTATCGGATATGTGATCAATTATATATATATAACATTTATACATTTCACATATACAACATCTAATTCAAACATATAAATACACACAATTTAGTTACACGAACTTACCTCGACAATGTTCGTGAACTTGTATGTTACTAATCCATTACTTTTTCTTTATCTCGATCTAGCTCCGTATTTGATCTATCAGGATCTATACAAGTAAATTTAGCTCAATTTAATAAAATTCCTATTCAATTCAATTCAATTCAATTCAATTCACATCCTGGGAAAAATTACCATTTTGCCCCTATACTTTCATTTAATTATGATTTCATCCCTAGGCTCGGAAAATGAAATTTATGCAATTTAGTCCTTATTCCAAGCCTAGCTAATTTTTAAATATAACATTTTCAGCCAATGTAATTCATAAAATTTAGAAATTTCCCATAAATTTTACATCTTTACAATTTAGTCCTTCAATCACAATTTCATGAAAATTCACTTTACAAAAGTTGTTTATCTATCAACAACTTTTCACTTTCTACCATAAATTTCATAATTCATGTATATTCATCCATGGCAAAACCCTAATACTTTAATAACTTTTACTAAAAACGAGACTTGAATACTCACCTAATTAGGCCAAATAAGTTCTCTTTCTTTAATTCTCCATGGCTAGGGTTTCTATATTTTATTTGGGAAAGGTGATGATAAAATGATGATATTTTCTTTATTTTATTATTTTTCTTCTTTCTAATTTTATCCTTTTATTTTTCTAATTTTCCATGGATGAATCATCAAACTTATCTACCAACTCCTCTTAATGGTCTATTTTCCATATAAGGACCTCCAATTTTGAATTCCATAGCTATTTAATCCTTTTAGCTACTAGAATTCATCTTTTGCATTTTATGCAATTTGGTCCTTTTATCAATTAATCATGTAATTGGTAAAATTTTCTTAACAAAAGTTTTTACGATATTCCTATTATACGGTAGACCATAAAATAATTTTAAAATAATTTTTCTTACAGACTCAGATTTGTGGTCCCGAAACCACTTTTCCGATTTCACTGAAAACGGGTTGTTACAATAATAATAGGTGAAGTCTAGGTGTATTCTTTCCTGGGTATTGTCTATTTCATTGGTTATCTTTGATTATTTTCCTATTTCATTCTATGTTGTGTTATTAGATAATTTAGATTAGTAAATTTAGATTAAAAACAATCACTCCAATTTATCGGCTAAATAATAGAAAAACGGCAATTACTAGTACTTTTAGTCCTCGTAGATTTGATATTCCCTACTCACCATAGCTATATTATTGTTTGATAGGTGCGCTTGCCTTTGTTGTAATTATAGTTAGTTTAATGACCATCAAGTTGTTGTCGCCGTTGTCGGAGACTAAAATATTTGGAACACTCGATTTTTATTAATTTAGCCATTTTATTTTTATTATATTTTTAGTTTTAGTTTAATTTTTGTTTTCTAATTTTTCTTTTATTTGCTTCTGGCATGTTCCTTTAGCTTATGATTAGAAGAAACCCATCGGGACCATTACTGTTTGACAGCAAAATTGAGAGTACAGCTCATAGAAATTGTATAAAAGCAAGGCAAAGTCGATAGAGTATAGTAGACGTGCAAGAAGACATTATTATTACTGAGGAGATGAGTGATAATCAGAATAATCATCTACTTTCTGCGGTTGCTGCAAATCTGGCAAATCCAAATCCTGTTCCTCGTACTATGTATGATTATGCCAAGCCCACTCTAACTAGGGCTGAATCGAATATTGTGAGACCTACCATTGCTGCGAATAATTTCAAATTAAAGCCAAACACTATTCAGATGGTACAACAATTTGTACCTTTAATTTTAGGAAGACTATTTTTAGCAACTACTAGAACTATAATTGATGTTGGTAAGGGTGAATTAGTACTTTGTGTAGGTGATGAAACGATTACTCTCCAAGCTCGTGATTCTGTTAAGACATCTAATGATCGAGATGATTTTACAAGTTATGTTAATATGAGTAACCATGTGGCTCAACCTTCTTTGCAGACACCCCTTGTAAAAACGCAATGGAGCCATGTTCCAGTCAATACGACAGAACGACTCATGAAGAATGAATGTTACGAATCGATGAACTAGATGAATGGCGAACACATGTCAAGGAGAAACTGAAAAAGCATAATAAAGAGCCAAAGCGACGCCATGATGAGCATGTGGATGGAACGAACCAATTTAAGGTTAGAGACAAGGTACTTCTAGATAAAATGGATCTCGAATTTCCACTTCGGAGCTTGATGCAAATGGATCAAAGCCCTTTACGGTACTAAATGTCTTCTCATACGGTAGAGTCAAGGTAACTTATTCTGAATTTGGCACATTTAAGGTAAATAGTACTCGACTTAAACCTTATTTTGATAATAAAATTTATAATAAGAAAGATGAGTTTCGACTCTGTGAACCATCGTGACCGTGTGATCTCGGGAGGCAACCCGAATGTTTAACTTTTGCTAATGCTTTTAATTCCATTGCATGCTAATTTAAAATCTTTAAAAAAAAGAATATTTTTTGACCCACACGGCCTGGACACATGGGCATGTCGCAGGTCGTGTGTGAAATGGAGTAATCGACAGTGAGTTACACGGCCTAGCGCCATGGCCATGTGACCCACACGGGCGTGTGGGATTTCACATGGGCGTGGGAGGAGCGAAGGAAAATGCACATTGAAAACTGAGTTAATTTTTAATTACACATAGGCTGAAAATACTCCACACGGCCGTATCACACGGCCCTATGGCCCAAACCCTAGAATTCCTTTCTCAATTTGTCTTTTTCTTCTTCCCCAACCAAGCCACCCCTTTTTATTTTATTTTATTTTATTTATTATTATTTGTTACATTATTTATTTTTATTTTACTATTTTTTTTATTTATTATTCTTATACTTAGATTTTTAAATTTATTTTAATTTTTCTATTATTTCTATTTTATTTTTTAGTATTTTTTATTATTATTACAATTACATTTAAGTTTATTGGTATCATTGAGTTTATTGTTATTATTATTTTCGTTTTCTTTTTTATGTTATTTTTTATTTATCTTTCTTTTTAATTTTGTTTTAGTTGCTTTATTTTTTTTATTTTCTTCAACTTATTTTCATTATTATATTTTGAAATATATTTTTATGGTTGTTTCTAATCGAGTTATAACTTCTTAATCTTCTCTATTATTTGTGTTTATTTTCTTATTAGTTTGCTCAGAATCATGCGTTACATTTAGATTTGACTACAATTCTGCTTTTCACTATTCTGAGGATTTTATCCAATATTTAGGGCAGTTTTAGTTTTCTCCCTCTCTTATGATATTCTGTTTATATAGTGATTATATATGTTTGTACATTGAGGACAATGTACATCTTAAGTGTAGGGAGGTTATTTATATAATTATTAGAAAATCCCTGAATTATATCTTGTGTTTAAGTAATTTTCTCATACTTCTATTAGAATGAATTTTTTATCGATTTGTAATTTTTATTGATGTCTTTTTGGATTAATTTCATAGATATTTGTGCATTGGTTGTTTTAAACTTTAAGCCATGAGAGAATCAAGCATGATAAGTTTATTTTTAGAATTAAAAATTTTAGGTTGTTTCCCTGAATTGAGGTATTGTCTTAAATTTTTAAATTTACAAGTTTGACATCAAAAACCATAATTTTTTGTGAGATTTTGAGCCTTTAGAGCATCCATTTTTCTTGCTCATTTTATTATTGGTTATGAGTTTGTCAATTTAATTTGTTATTCTAGAACTTTTTTCGATTATGCATGTCGAGACCACACATTTGATTTGATATATTGAGATGATAAAGGCACTTAGGTTTTAACCCACTTATCCCATAAAAAGCCTACATTTTTAATTAACCTTTAGTGAACCTCGTTGAGCCTAACACACCATTTCTTAATTTACCCATTAATTTTAACCCATAATTCATTTTTTTGTTCGTTGAGGATTTTTCCTGTTTTGTTAATTCCCTTTTTTTCGAGATTTGATTTAGTTAGTTGCCTAACTGTGCTCTTTTGTTTGATTTGCTAAATTATTTATTACTATTAAAAATCAAAAAAAAAAAAAGAAAAGAAAAAAAGAAAAAAAGAAAAAGAAAAATAAAAATAAAATATTTTTTAGTTCTATGTTGATTGAGCTTGAACAGTTAAATTCATATTTTGAGAAGAAGCTCGTTTTCAATCTTGAATAGTTTTCGATTGATGTAATTTTTTTTAATTCAGTATTTGTTTATTTTTTTAGTTTGGTAATTTATCAATTCGATCTCGATTTTAACCATCTTTTTCGGCCTTTTTCCTCACCCTTGACCTAAGCCCCATTACAACCTTTTAAAGACCTTTTGATTTGTGTATCATATCATTTTATAGTGGTGGAGATTTGATTTTCATGCAAGCCTATGATAATAACTTTTCTTATTTGATTATTGAATGCTTATTCTTGAACATTAAACACTTCGAGTGATTTGAGTGAACCTTTAGTGAGGATGTCGATTTTTGTCGATTTTGAATTAAAGGTAATTAGTTAGATAAAGGGAAATACATATGTTTCCATGCTTTAAAAATGTTCGACTTGGATTGTTTGAATCTTTAGTGCTCTTTTAGTTGAATTATCAATGTATGATTATTTGTAAATTATTTCGAAACATTATTGATGAGAATTATAAGTTGAGAAAGATTAATTTTAATTGTGAGTTGACGATTTTGCTTAAGGACAAGCAAACGCTTAAGTGTGGGGATATTTGATAAGCCATAAAAGTAACATATTTTTACCCTTATTCTTGATGCGCTTTTGGATGATTTATTATGTAAATTAGTGAATTTAATGCTCCTAATCCTTTAAATTCATATTTCTATACTTAGGTGAGCATAGGGGAGTAAAAAGAGCAAAAAAAAAGCCAAAATTGGACAAAAAGAGTTGTTTCCAGTATCTACACGGCCTGGGCATTTCCACACGGGTTGGCCACATTCCCGTATGAGCCACGCGGGCTGGCCACACGCCTAAGTGCCAGCCCGTGTCGATTTCGCAACCTACTTCCCAGATACACGGAAAAGCCCAATTTTTAGGCTTTTTGAGCATTCAAAAGTCTATAAATACCAATTAGAAGAAGACCTAAGGGAGGAATCAGAGAAAATAGAAAAAAAAACACTTGAAGAATGCTATTGGAATCAACTCGGAAGTGGATCTCCATCAAGATCAAAGATCTCCTTTTAATTTCTTTTGAAGTTTTATTGAGTTTCTTTATGTCTTATGGTTATCCTAACTTTGAGATGTTTCTATTTAAGATTATGAATTAAATTCCCTAGATATCTAGGGCGGATGAAACCTATGATGAATCTTATTATTTAATTTATGTTTTTACTCGATAAATATTTGATTCCTGTTCTCAATTATGTTTGCTTATTTTGTGTTTTAATATTTTTGGTATATTAATTCATGTTTAATGTGCTTATTTCAATGGAGCAAAAGTCTCTGTTTAAGAGTAGATCTAGCATAATTGAGTGGAGTTGCATGCAATCCTAGAAATAGGACGATATAAATCTACCAGATTAGAGTCAAATCTAATAAAAGAATCCATAGATCGAGTTAATGTGACGATAGGGGTTTTAATTAGAAAGAGATTTCAATTAATTAACCTAAAGTCAGTTGTTCTTACTCTCGAAAGAGATATTAACATAATTTAGGGATTTCTACAGATCAAGACACAAGTCAATAAATCGTTTAATTCATATTCATAATAATAGGTGAAGTCTAGGTGGATTCTTTCCTGGGTATTGTCTATCTTATTGGTTATCTTTGATTATTTTCCTATTTCATTCTCTGTCGCGTTATTAGATAAATTAGATTAGTAAATTTAGATTAAAAACAATCACTCCAATTTATTGGCTAAATAATAGAAAAACAATAATTACTAGTACTTTTAGTCCTCGTGGATACGATATTCCCTACTCACCATAGCTATACTATTGTTTGATAGGTGCGCTTGCCTTTGTCATAATTATAATTAGTTTAGTGACCATCATATCTAAGGGATTAGTTCATAATCCTAAATAGAAACATCTCAAAGTAATAACTACAAGACATAAAGAAACTTAATAAAACTTCAAAAGAAATTAAAGGGAGATATTTAATCTTGATGGAGATTCACTTTCGAGTTGGTTCCGATGGCGTTCTTCGAGTGTTTTCTTCTATCTTCTCTGATTGCTCCCTTAGGTCTTCTTCTAATTGGTATTTATAGACTTTAAAATGCTCAGAAAGCCTAAAAATTGGGTTTTTCAGCGTATTTGGGAAGCAGGGTGCGAAATCGACACGGGCTTACACATGGGCGTGTGCCCAGCCCATGTGAAAATGCCCAGGTCGTATGGATCCTAAAAACAACTCTATTTGTCCGATTTTGGCTCATTTTTCACTCCTTTCGCTCCCAAATGCTCTCCTAAGTATAGAAACATGAATTTAAAGGATTAGGAGCATCAAATTCATTAATTTGCATAATTAATCATCCAAAAATGCATTAAGAATATGATTAAAATATGTTTCTTTTACAGCTTATCAATGTCATTAGAAGTGGTTTGGATGTGTGTAATGTTAAGGATGACTTATGTTCATATGGTTAACTATAAGACATATGTGAATGAAGTAGATGTTACAATGCAAATAGAAATGATATGTGTTATTGATATGTGTATTTGAAGTACTTATGATAAGTACATATGTTAAGTGTGGATTTGATGAATTGGTAAGTTGTGTTTGAGCTTTAGATTGATGTACAACTGTATATACTTGTGGTTCCAATAAGGGTACATTGGCTAGGCACTTAATAGGTTTATTTAGTATGTTTTTGGCTTGATTAATGTCATATTGAGAAGCTATGTTTGAATGTTTGAAATTGAGGTGCCTTGAATGGCATATTTGTTGAATGATCTTAGACTTTTAAATTGGTCATTTTATATAGGCTTTGGTCAGGTTTTGATGCATGGATGATATGTACAAGGGGTCTTTAAGTGATTGCATGAGTTAGTATTGAGAATGGCTTTAATTTAGACAATTTTGTGTCCACACGACCATGCGACACGGCCGTGTGTCCCCTATACATTTAATGGTTTCTTTTCAAAAGTTACACGGCCTAACACACGGCCTAGCATACGGGCGTGTGAGGCCATTTTGAAGGTTACACGGCCTAGCACATGGGCGTGTGGCTTGGCCATGTAACCCAAGTCAGAGAGTTATATGGGAAAGGACATGGACAGAGACACGACCGTATGTGTCTATTTCAAAAGTCACATGGCCTGAAACACAGACGTGTGTCTTAATCGCGTGAGTCACACGGCCTAGCCACACGGCCGTGTAACCCCTGTAGTCCAAAATTTTTAACTTTTTCTTAAACTTTCCAAATGTTTTCGATTTAGTTTTGGATCGTTTCTACAGTATTTTTAGGGCCTCAAGGCTCGATTAAGGGACATTATGATTGCATTTGAATGAAATTAGATTAAGTTTGCATTGAGATATAAATTGAATGGTTTACTATTCCGTTTGTTCGGTAATGCTCTGTAACCCTGTTCCGACGACAGATACAGGTTAGAGTTGTTACACTGTCATGCAACAATTTCAAACTTAACTATACGATGACTAAAAATGAATTCAAATAACTTAGTGATCAAATTGAAAATTTTCATAGTTTGATGACCATAATAGAAACATACAAAAAGTTTAGTGACTAATTAGGTAGTTTAACCTTTAAATTTCGACTTAAATACTCAATTAACACTTGAATTTGTCACTTTCTTTCAATTTGGTACTTATGGCTATTTTATCCCAACTTGATATTTGATTTTTTTGTCCATCTGATGCCTTTTTTTAACTTTTTTATTATTTGGACACATGTCACTCTACAATTGTGACACATGTCACAAATGATGTCATCATCTAAAAGAATAATTAAAATCCCCAAAAAATTAAAATAATAAAAAAATTTTCAAATTAATAAAATAACTTAAAATTCTAAATAAAAAAATGAAAATAAATGTTCATCTACCTTTTTAAGATTAAATATTTACAATTGTTTTAAATTAGACTTCTTCTAGTTTCATTGAATAATCTTCCATTTTTCTTTCAATTTTTCAAAATTAAAAAAAATTCACAACTTTTCCCTTACTGATTTTCGAAAAATCAAACCTAATAACAAACAAAGAACACAAAATCTTCAAAGAAGAAATAACAAACAAAAAACTTAGAATCTTCACAAAAGCAATAAAGAACTCAATATCTTCTCAAATTCAATCTCAATAATAAACAAAGAAGTCAACATTTTCAACCCAACATAATTTCAGTCCAGAAAAAATATTTACAACCTAATATGATATTATGAACCTAGAATAAGAGCAAGAATCTAAACAATTTCAAGAATTTAAAATTATTTGAAAATATGAAATTTACAACCCATAAAGAGAGCAAGATGTCATGGGTTAATTTCAATTTTCTGTTAATTCTAATATTAGTCAAAATATGTTGAGTTTTAATGTTGATGATGTTAGTAATATGGTGAGTTCAGGGAATAAGGAATACAATACGTTTAGAACAAAACGAGTCATTTTGCAGCAAGGCTTTTAAATGAAATGGAGTGTTTCATTAAGCTATTACCTCGACAGTTATGCTAACTGTATTTCAATTGTTGGAATGACTCTATTAGCCTTTAAAGAAGTAGACTGGCTTAAGGTGGTTATTATGTCAGTTATGGAATGAAATTCAGTGTTTCTCTTCTCAATTTCTCTCAGTTTCTTCTTTTTTCTTCTTCTCAAATCAGGAACCAAACTCTCACCATGACAAGGGTATCAGAGTCAGTACATTCCAAGATGACAGGCAATAGTGTATCCATTCGGCTCCAAAAGGAAGTAAATCACCTCTAGTAGGAGATGGTTAAGATACAAACTGTTTTTTTTTTTTGCAATAGGACATTTGTTTGGAGGGCTGATTGAAGGATCCAAAAGATGAGTTTAGAGGGGAACTTAAGATAGAGCTTTAAGGCTTGTTTGAACAATATCTGGGCTGATTGTTAACTTCTTCTTCCACAGATGAGTCACTGGACAAAGGAACGGGAGTTTTATGAGTACCTCCTTTAGGATTCCCACTTAAGGAACCTGTACCAGGATTTGCTTCAGTAGGCATGTTGTCAACACTGGCAAGGGGTGATTTGGGCTATTTTTCTCACGGTGGAAGTATGGAATCGGTTTCTCAACATCACAAATTAGAATGCCCCTAGTTTGATGACAATGACTTCAGAGGGTGGTCGGCTAAGCTTGAACAGTATTTTGAAGCAAAAGGCATCACTGCTAATGCAAAGGTCAGTATTATTATGCTACACTTAGAGGGAAAAGCCTTGGATTGACATCATTATACCCAAAGCCAAGGCGGTTTTCACATGTTTTCATGGGAGACATTATAACAATCCGTTTTTTAGTGGTGTTGGAAATACTGATTTTGGGACCACAAATTCAACGAGCAAATTTGTATAATTAGTATTTAAATTATACGAGTCAATAATAATTTTTATATTGAATTTTTATTTGATGAATTTAATTAATTGAATTAAAAGTTAGTATAAATGGTTTGGTTCAAAAGTCAAGTGGTTATTGAAAACAAGGCATTAGGACCTCGTTTATATAATGTAGGTCATAAATATTTTTATTAAATATTTATAAAATCGTATTATAAGTGAATTGATGTTTGGTTCGATAATTTTGATGATTGATTGCTTAATTAAAATAAAATGATTAAATTGTAAAAGAGGTAAAAGTTAATCGCTATAGATTTAAAATGCTAAAAGGACCAAAATGATAATTAACTATGGTCAAAAAGTCCAAGCGGTGGTGACATAACGAAGAGGAAGAGAGAATTATTTTGATAGTAGGATAGACTGGAGAAGGCCATGAATAGCGGTGGCTCATGGCAACGATGACTAGAGTTTGAAAGAAGAAGAAACAAAATTAATCAAGGGAATTGGATCATGATTTTTCTTGGATAAAAGAAAAAGTTATTTTTATTTAATTTTTGTAATTTGTTACTTTGTAACTTTTATTTAATTTTTGTAAATTTTGAAATTTTAATATATATTGATTTTTTTATAAAATATTTTTATAATTTTATTAATTTTATTGATTTTTTAGATGATGACATTATTAGTGACACATGTACAATTGTAGAGTGACACGTATACAAATTTAACGACGTTAAAAAAACGACATGATGGAAAAAAGAATATTTAGGGGCTAACTGGAAAGAAATAAAAAGTTGAGAGAAAGTGACAAATTCTGTGCTAACTGAATATTTAAGCCTTAATTTTTCAAAAAAAAAGAAAATTAATGAAAATTGAAACGGGCATATAAACTCTTCCTTTTTCGTCAAGATTGATTTCAAAATGGTAAATTATACACTATTAGTAAGTTTATGTTTTGGTCATTCAACTTTAAAAAGTTATAAATTGGTCATTAAATGATTCAGAAGTTTTTATTTAAGGTACCAAGATTTTTGTTTATAAAATATTTATTTATTTTATATTTTTAATATTTTTTAGATGATGATGTCATTAGTGACACGTATTCAAACTTAATAATGTTACAAAAAAAAAAATACTGAAATGGTGGACAAAAAATTCGGGTACCAAATTGGGACAAATAACCATAAATACTAAGTTAAGAGAAAGTGACAAATTCAAAGGGATAACCGAATATTTGAGACTTAAATTTTCAGATAAAAAGTAAATTTAGATGAAAAGCGGCTAGATGAAAATTGAAATGGGCCTATAAACTCTTGTCTTCCTCAAGATTAATTTCAAATTGGTAAATTACACTTAAGGTCATTTGTAACAGCCCGTTTTAGCTAAATCGGAATAGTGGTTTCGGAACCACAAATCCGAGGTCAAAATTTTTTTTAATATTATTTTTGGTGTTTACAGCATGTGATAGTATATGTGTGAAAGTTTTGTGTGCTAATTTTATCGTTTAAGTGGTTAATTTGAGAAAAGGACTTAATCGCGTAAAATGCAAAAGTTGCATTCTACTTGTTAAAGTTCTTTAATTGTTATGAAATTTAAATTTGTAAGTCCTTATGTGGTTATTTGACCTTTGGTTAATGGGATGGACAAATATTGTGATCCATTAAGTGTTTTATAATGTTTAATTAAGGGTTATTATAGTAATTTGTATATAAATGACTAATTAAATAAAACACTGATAAAAATTAGTGAGTTTGTCATCTTTTTCACCGAAATTTAAAGGAAGAAGAAGCCATTGTTGGGTTTAAGGGTTTGGCAATTGCATTAACAAATTGGTATGTGATTTTTGCTTGGTTTTTTTATGATTTCTACGTTTTTTGTGATCGTTGCTTTGAGTACTAGCTAGCCCGTGCTTTAATTTATGAAAATATTAAAGATTTTGAGAGTTTTCATTGATGAGTTATTGTGTTCTTTGGTATTTGATGATGAAATATGAATTTTTGATGATAGATTATCATGTTTTGTAAAGTGATTTTTAGTGAAATTACATAAAGGGGTTAATTTGTGAAAAGATGAAAATGTGTGGTTAAATGTGTAAAATATTGATAAATATGGGCTTTTAAGGAGCCTATAGAAATTTGGCTAGCTTGGGTTTAATTGAAATTGTTGTAAATTGTGTTTTTATGAAATAGGGACTAAATTATAAGAAATGTGAAAGTTTAGGGCCAAAGTGCAAATTGGCTTAAATATGTGTTTAATGATTAAATTGATTGAGTTGGTCATTAAATGGATTGATTTTGAAAATATATAGATCAAGAACGAAAGAAATCTGATTTAGATCGGGAAAAAACGGAAGTTATCGAATAGTCGACCCCGTCCGTTATTTTTGTGCGAGGTAAGTTCATGTGTAAATAAACCTTTTTAAATTGAATTATATGTGTGTATTTGCTATTAAACTGTTATGAATGTTGAACGAGTAATTACGAGCAAGAATCGACAGAGTTACGACATCCGAAAGACCCGTACAAACCTTAGGAATAGTATAGGATACGAATGTCATGACATTAGGTTATTGAGATATGATTACATGTAAGACCATGTCTGGAACATTGGCATTGTATTGAGATTACGTGTAAGACCATGTCTGGGACATTGGCATCGTTAATCGATTTCGTGTAAGACCTTGTCTGGGACAGTGGCATCGATAAGTGATAACATGTAAGACCATATCTGGGATATGGCATTGTACGAGCTTATGTGATTTTTGAGCATCCTTAATAATTCTGAATGGTTCAACGAGCAAAGTCAAACCAAGAAAGAATATGTGTTAATGAGTTAAATGACTCAAGTACGTACGAGATTCATACGAGTATTGGAAAGTGAAGTAATTGATGAGTTTACATGAGAAAATGTATATGTACTTATTGAGAAAGGTTTGTGTATCTATCTATATGTGTTTACTGGTACTTGGCCTATTGATAGAAATGTTGTGATTCATATGATAGCTTAAATTGTATATTGCTTACTAAGCTTTTAAAGCTTACTTTGTGTATTCTTTCCATGTTTAATAGATTATCGAAGCTAGCTCGGACATCGGGAACCACCACCACACTATCGACTACTTGTTGGTACTTTTAGAGCTTTATATATATGGTATATGGCATGTATAGACTAGTGTCATTTTGGTATGTTTTGAGTTATGATTATAGCCATGAGACTTGGCTTGTAAATGTTGATGTGTAAGGCCAATTAAGTTGGCTTTAATTATGTGCTTGTTAAGTGATGTATGTGAATTATAAGTTATCTTGTGTTTTGGTATGTTTGCCATAGTTGTTGATATGGTTATTTAGTTGTTCTTTTGGTTGGTTGTAAATTTGAAATATTAAGGTTGGAATGATGGTAAGTTGTGACTTGGTTTTGAGGCATGAAATAGGAGATAAATTGAAAGGTAAATGCATTTAGAAGTTATGCAAGTTTTTGATGATTTTTGGCATATTGAAATGGTATGTTTTGATTGTGGAATTGAGTAGTTGAAATGGTTGTGAATAGATGGCATGATATGTGTATGAATTGGCAGATTTTGGTTGCTTATATATGTGATGAAATGATACCATTTTGGTGGATTTGTGTGCAAGAGAAAAGAGTGACAGAATTGGCTTTTCAAATGGCCTATTTTTGTCCACATAGGCAAAGACACGGGCGTGTGTCTCAGCCTTGTGCAACACACGGTCATGTTATACGGCCGTGTGTCTCCTGGGGTACCTTTCGAATTAAGGCAGTATGCCCTACAATTTTGACACGGCCTAGACACACGGGCGTGTCTACTGGCCGTGTGAGACACACGGGCTGGCACATGGGCGTGTGGCCGGCCGTGTGACCCAAGTCAGTAACCTCCCTAGTTTTCCCACGGCCATGGCACACGGACGTGTCTCAGGCCGTGTGGTACAAGTCAGTATGTATGCCTTGTTTTCACACGGCCTGGGCCATGGGCGTGTTTGGTGGCTGTGTGAGGCACACGGGCTATTCATACAAGCGTGTGACCCTTAAATGTTGGAAAATTTTCTATATCTCCAAAGTTTGTAAATGTTATCTGTTTAGTCCCGAACTACTTCTAAGTATGATTTAAGGTTTCGTAGAGCCTTATAAGGGACATTGTGCATGATTTGAATGAATTTTGTTTATGAATGTATAATTGTATGTGAATAATGTGTATTATCTGGTAATGCCTCGTAACCCTATTCCGGTGTTGGATACGGGTTAGGGGTGTTACATCATCACACTATTAATAAGTTTATGTTTTGGTTACTCAACTTCAAAAAGTTACAAATTGGTCACTAAATTATTCGAAAGTTTTCATTTAAGGCATTGGGATGTTAAAACTGTTGTTGTATGGCCTTATTTGTTTGCATCGGTTATACCAATTGAAAGTTCTTCATTACATTCTTTTTTACAATTTTTTTTTTTTTGCTTAAGGGTGCAAAAAGCCCTCAAACTTAAAAAAAAAAAATAATTAAGCTCCTTTTTTTTGCAATCATTTTGGTACTTGAACCTTCAAAATGCATAAAAAAAGACCCTCAAATCTTTTAAAAAAAAAATTAAGCCCCGACTTTTCTTTTGCACTCAATTGGATACTTGAACTTTCAAAATGCATAAAAAAGACCCTCAAACTTTTTCAAAAAAAAATTAAGCCCCTGCTTTTATTAAAAATTAAAAAAAAGTATAAAAAATAAAAGCTATAAATATTATTAAATTTTAATAAAAAAATTAAAATTTTAAAAATTAAAAAAATTAGGAAAAAATTATAAAAATCATACAAAATATAAAAAAATGTAAAATTTTATAAAAAAATATAGAAATATAAATAATTATAAAATTTTATAAATTCGTAAGAAAATTATACAAAATGTAAAAAAAAATATAAATTTCGTAAGATAATTATAAAAAATATCTTACCAAAAGAAGCATTTTATAATTTTTCTATAATTTTTATTGATTTTAGTTTTTTTTATCATTTTTCGCCACATGCTATGTTGTGTCGCGACAGTTGATGACTTTAATTGAAAAAGCTAGGGGTCATTAATTTTTTTATGATTTTTATAAAATTTTACAATTTTTTTTACGATTTTTATTTAAAAAATTCTATTTTTAATAAATTTAAAATTTTTATATTTTTATTAATTTTTAATTTTTTTTCTAAAATTTAAGGGATTTTTACTCCCTTAAGCCTTTTTTTTCATGAAGTAACTTTGAACGTCACAAATTTGCAAAACCAAAACACAAGTAGCTTTCTTTTTTGATCTCCAACATTGACTGTCAAATTGACTTGGATCTAAGATATATTTTTCTACTTGTCGATGGGCATTGATTCATTATACTGATCATCGAATCATTGCTTGGAGCTTATTAGCCAGACTTTAGAAAAAACTTAACAGCTAGTTGATTTAAATACAAACATTCAAATAGTTAAGTGACTTAAATGAAAACTTTTAAATAGTTCAGTGACAATTTTGTAACTTTTTGAAGTTAAGTAACTAAAATGTAAACTTACTAATAGTTTAATGACCTTCGGTGTAGTATATCCATTTCAAAAATTCCCCACAACCGCAAATGACAGCGTTTGGCTTTATCTTCTATCCAGGACTCGATCTACTCATGGGTCGGGCTACTCGGCCCGACCCGAAGGCCAGCCCGAAATGTGGGAGGGTTTGGGCAAAAATATAAATTCGAAAAATGAGCTTGGACAAAAAAATGAGGCTGGTTTCAAAAATGGGCCGGGCCTTGGGTAAGGCATTTTTGGCCCGGGCTGAGCAAATAACAAAAAAATTTTGCTATTTTTTTTATTTTTGAATATTATTTTTTTGTTGTTTTCTTCATATTTTGCTACCATACTACTATTAGTTGCTACTATTTTGTTGTTATTATTTGAATATTGTATAAAACTTATTTTATTATTAATTTTGTTATTATTTTAAATGCATTTATTAATTTTGTTATTATTTTAGAGGTATTTGCTTGTTAAATTGCATCTATCTTAGTGTTGTTTAAGTCTACATATTTTTTAAAATTTATTTTCAATTTTTTGAAAAATATTGATTTTGATTTTTTAATATTTTTGATATATTATATATATTTAAAAATTATATAAAATAATATAAAAATAAATATGAGCAAGCCGGGCCTAAGTTTTAGTATTTTTATTTGAGTCGAGCTTAGATAAAATTTTAAGTTTATTTTTTAGACCCAATCCAATTCAAGCCCAATAAACGAATTTAAATTTTTATTTAAACCCGGCCCGAATCTTACCCGGCCCGGCGCATGAGCACCCCTATCCAGGAAGATTTAAACCCTTCAGAAAACCCCGTCAAAACCAGCAATGCTTTGTAGTTTCAAAAATGGCTTTCTCTGCAAAAACTCCTCGAAGCCTTATCAAATCCGACCTCCCAAATCCTATCCACAGAAAATTTCGAAAACCCAAATTCCTATATTTCTCGAACCGACGGAAAACCCATCAAATCTCCTCAACGCAACCCCAACAGCAGCTCTCATTCCTTAACACCAATTCCTTGAACAGCAGCGACCCCAACTCCCATCTCCACCTTCTTTGTATCAATGGGAAACTCCAAGAAGCTCTAAACTACCTTGACTCAATGCAAGAATTGCAGATTCCATTAGACGAAGACACGGCTATTGGTATGGTCAGACTCTGTGAGTGGAAGAGAGCTTTTGAAGAAGGTTCTAAAGTTTACTGTTATGTATCGAATTCGAGTAATTCTTTGAGTCTTAGGCTTGGAAATGCTTTTTTGAGTATGTTCGTGAGGTTTGGGAAATTGGGTGATGCTTGGTATGTTTTCGGTAAAATGCTAGAAAGAGATGTTTTTTCTTGGAATGTTTTGATTAGTGGGTACGCAAAAAAAGGTTTTTTCGATGAAGCTTTGTGTTTGTATCATAGGATGTTGTGGGTCGGGTTTAAGCCTGATGTTTATACTTTCCCCTGCGTTTTGAGAACTTGTGGTGCTGTTCCAAATTTGGAAAGAGGTAAAGAAGTTCATGTTCATGTTATTAGGTTCGGGTTTGAGGCAGATGTTGACGTGATTAATTCTTTGATAACTATGTACGTAAAGTGTGGGGATTTACCAAAAGCGAGGTTATTGTTTGATAAAATGGCTAGGAGAGATAGGATATCTTGGAATGCAATCATTTCAGGGTATTTTGAGAATGGAGAGTATTTGGAAGGGATAAGGTTGTTTTTTAAGATGCGTGAGCACTGGTTTGATCCAGATTTGATGACTATGACGAGTGTGATCTCTGCATGTGAGAGCCTTGGAGATGAGAGATTAGGCAGAGAAATTCATGGATATGTGATTGTAACAGGGATGTCGGCTGATGTTTCAGTTTGTAATTCTTTGATTCAAATGTACTTTAGTCTAGGATGTTGGGAAACAGCAGAGAAGGTTTTTGATAGGATGGAATGGAGGGATGTAGTTTCTTGGACAGCAATGATCTCGGGTTATGAGAACAACGTACTGCCTGATAAAGCTTTGGATACTTACAGAATGATGGAACTGCATGGTTTTGTGCCTGATGAGATCACTTTAGCCAGTGTTCTTTCAGCTTGTGCTTATTTAGGAAAGCTAGATATGGGGATAAAGCTTCATGAACTTGCTAAAAGGACAGGCTTCATATCTTATATTATTGTTGCTAATACATTAGTCGATATGTATTCCAAGTGTAAATGTATTGATAAGGCTCTAGAAGTGTTCCACAGCATTCCTGACAAGGATGTCATTTCTTGGACCGCTATCATTTTGGGACTCCGGCTCAACAATCGTTGCTTTGAAGCACTGATTTTCTTTCGGCAAATGAAAGTGAGTTTAAAACCTAATTCTGTGACTTTGGTGTCTGTTCTATCTGCATGTGCTAGGATAGGAGGATTGATGTGTGGAAAAGAGATTCATGCATATGCATTGAGGACTGGCATGGCGCTTGATGGTTTCCTACCCAATGCACTTCTGGACATGTATGTAAGGTGTGGAAGGATGGGACCTGCTTGGAACCAATTTAACTCACAGAAAAAAGATGTTTCGGCATGGAATATTCTGCTGACAGGATATGCACAGCGGGGACAAGGGAAACTGGCTGTGGAGTTCTTCAATAGAATGATCAAATCTAATGTCAGTCCAGATGAGATTACATTTATTCCACTCTTATGTGCTTGCAGTAAATCGGAAATGGTAACCGAAGGTTTGAAGTATTTTAATAGCATGGAACTGAAATATGGTGTCACCCCAAATTTGAAGCATTATGCATGTGTCGTGGATTTGCTTGGCTGTGCTGGGCAGTTGGAGGAGGCTTATGAGTTTATACAGGAAATGCCTATAAAGCCTGATGCGGCTATTTGGGGAGCCTTGTTAAATGCATGTAGAATTCACCGGCAGGTTGAGCTTGGTGAATTTGCAGCTCAACGTATTTTTGAAAGTGATAGAAGAAGTGTTGGGTATTATGTTTTGTTATGTAATCTCTATGCGAACAGTGGTAAATGGGATGAAGTTGCAAAAGTTCGAAAGATGATGAAAGATAATGGACTCGTCATTGATCCTGGATGCAGTTGGGTGGAAGTTAAGGGAAAAATTCATGCTTTCCTCAGCGGCGATGATTTTCATCCTCAAATCAATGAAATAAATGCACTTTTAGAAGGAATTTATGAGAAAATGAGAGTAGCTGGCTTGGTTGGTCCAAAATGTGATTCCATGGATGGAGTTGAAATTTCAAAAGCTGAGATCTTCTGTGGGCACAGTGAGAGACTAGCTGTTGCATTTGGTCTAATTAATACTGTTCCTGGAACGCCTATTTGGGTAACCAAGAATCTCTATATGTGCCAAAGCTGTCACAGTACCATTAAATTCATTTCTAAGATTGTACGACGGGAGATTTCTGTTAGGGATACTGAAGAATTCCACCATTTCAAGGATGGCATCTGTTCTTGTGGTGATGTGGAAATATTAGGGAAAGCTTTGACAAATAGGACTTCTGAAAGAAATTGAGAAGTTATTAACTCCCATATAGAATGTAGATATGTAAAAGGCAGCTTAAATGTATTATTGGGCTATGCATCATGGATCAGCCAGTTAAAATTAAAACATTTTACATGTAAACCACAGAAAGACTAGGAAGCTTGGAAGAATGCTGTGAATCATCTCGATTCTCCATTGGCATGAAGAGCGAAAACTGAAAAAGCGTCCTTTCTGTTTAAATTGGGATGTACTTTTAAATGAGGGAAACAGCATTGGGATTATTGGCATGGTGCTCCCAGAAACCCGGCAGACTCCCTTTCCCTGAATTATAAACTTTATGTGGATATGGGTTGATTCCCATCTTTCAAGGGTGGAGAGGCTCCTTTCGAATCTGCTGGTTTTCAAGGCTGGACAGGTTTCTGGCTTTTGAGTTCCCTTTCTCTGCTTGAGACAGCTCCTTGACCTGGGCTCGCAACGCTTATTGGCTTGTGATAGATATAGTGCAATTCGTACTTGTATCAAGATCTAGCCCGCCCCTTTCGCTTATTAGTAGGGGGTTTGTGCCTAGGTTGTAGTTATGGTAAGGTGTTTCTGCTACTCTGCTTTTCTCTGTATTGTATTTCTACTGTAAAGTAAAAATGGGGAAAAGAAAATGGTTTATAAAAGTGAATTTCGCAACGATATCATAATGAAATACATCTGTTTTGCTCATGAATTTAGGCTTCTTTTGTTTGAATGTTGAAGAAGCACATCTTAATGTGAAGTATTTAGCTCCTCGGGGCTGCATATAGGGTTTTTACCATCTAACAAAGCTAAACTCCATTGTAGATACTCATTATGGATGAATCATCTACTTACAGACTTCTCTTCAAATTAAATATTAAATATATTGGTGAAGATTTGTTAAACTCTAAGCAGCTTCTGTGCTCCTGCTTGTGATGCATACATTTCATTATGCCCCAAATCATTTTTTTTAAAAACCCACTGAAAAAAAATATACAGATCTATAAACAAAACAACAACAAGCTGTTATAAAATAATGAAAATTGAAAATACATACATTCACTCAATTATTCAACTTGACACATACTTTTAGCAAATCAATATATAAATATACATCACCTCAATGTAGAAAGAATGAAGATAATTAAACTCAAGAGATAGGCATCACTGGTTCATATTTTCACTGCCTTCTTTATTGTTTTGAAGGAAGATTTGATGAAGTTGTTTCCCACGGCATAATAATCTTGTTCATCGTCACTAGTTACTATTGGCTTCTTCCTTATGCATTCCACTCCTTTCTTCATACCTCCCAAGATCAAAGATGGTGAAGATGGGATTCGTCGAAAGGCCCTGGCACTCTCCGACCTCTTAAGAATTCTTTCTTTTCGGCTTCCGATGACTTCACTAGCATTGCTATTTCTCCTTGGTGTTTTGTTGCCTTCTACATTAACATTATTATCTTCTTTCTTCTCTTTCAGGGGATACTTCAGGTCTAGCTTTTTTATGATGTCATCAGTTCCACTCACTTCCTCTGCATCTACATTGTCATTTTGAGGCTCCAATTCTTCTGGACTGTTCTCTAACAGCATTTGGAGCCACCTATCTACATTCCCTTTTCCACGCTGCCTCCGGCTTTCTTCGTCTTCCTCTCCTTCGATGACGGGGTTTCGAATTCCTTGTCTCTCCTCTTTTATTTCAAGTCTTTCAAACTTCTGCTCAATTGGTCTTTCATCTTCTAAAGCAGCTATGGCTTTATCATGCTCCTCTCGCTTATGTTTGAGGGCATTTCTTGCTGTAATTGCGAGTTCCTCCTCAATTTCTTCATGCTTTTGATCTTCATTTGAAGATAAACCAGCTACAGATGCCTTATGCTCTTCCTCTAGAAACACCCTTAGCTCCTTGTGTGAAGGTGTCATTGACCTGATTCCTGGTAGATAAAGAACAGTTTTGCTATCTTGTCCTTGGAAGAAAGTATCATCGGTTCGAGATCGCTTCCTTGCATGTTCCAGTTCCGGCCTTATCTGCTTCTCGAGCTCATCTCGTTGTTTAAATTTCTTGTGAAGTTCCTTTTCTGAGGTATCGCATATCGCCTTTTGCGCTTCGAGTCTTGCGGTGAGAGCATTCGCAGCAGCCTGGTTCAGTCTCACCTGTTCCTTGTAAACAACACTCCTACAACAATCAAAACAGTAACTCTTGAAATCTATTTATACAAGACTCAGACATTGTTAGATTAACAGCATGTTTTTGACAAACTTACTGGTGCATGGCATCCCGAATCATCTTTTCCAGCATAGTCCGGTATGAAGATTGAGCCTCGGCCAGCCGCCTGCACTTTTCGGCCCTTCTGCGCCTCTTTATCAGCTCGGCTTCCAAGTCTTGAATGGCAAACTTTTCTTCATCGTTTTTCTTCCTCATTTCACTCACTTCAGCATCCAACTTCTGGATTTCGGCTTGCATTTTGTTTGTTTCTTCCCTTTGTTTCAGTGAATCTCTGGCCATTACAATGGCCTGGTATGGGTTTGTAACAAAATCTGGGTTTTCATTTTCCTTCAAAATACTACCTTTCATTTTCCTAGAAGCTGAAAAGTTTAAAAAACCAAGACATAAGTATGGGAGAAATGATTGAAGAACACTTTTTCGGAAATCGGGATCGTATTCAAATCCGAATAACATAAACCAACCTATAATAGGAGACTGTGGCCTTATCTGCCTGTTGTAATCCAGTGATTTTAAAGCTGATGAAGAATCATATAGTTCCTTCCGAGTTACAACAACAGCAGCTGGGGCAAGCCCGAATTCATCTTTTGACTTGATAAAATGCTGTGGGAAAGAATGTGACTCCACTGTTTGAGAAGCATTTATTTCCTCATTTTCACCTTCTGCAAACAAGAAGGAAAATGCCCTGTGCCTGAAATCGGAGTTTCGAGAAGCGAAAATTGATAAGAACTGGTTCACAGAAATCCCCAACTGGAAATCCCACCATGGAACTTGAAATTCCAGCTTGTTATACTTTTTCTTGCACACTTGCCATTGTAGTATCCGCAGATTACTTGCAACCGTCAATCCACCCCCTAAAGATTTCAAATCAGCACCATGGTTAAAACATATCCCAAGATAAAAACAAAAAAAATCAAACAATAGATAGGTTGGTGTTGATGTACTTGAACAAGGAAACCAGTGATCAATGTCCCATGAAAGAGGTGAAGCTGAATCAGCATGGTAATAAAGGACATTTCCGTACGGATCCACTCGGATTACTTCCGGATCAAACCCCGCGTTCCTGATTTAAAACAAACCCATAGATATCAGAAAAACAAAGCAATATATATATATATATATATATATATTCGTAAGTTTTTCAGTTCAAGTTAATTACCCTAAATGACTTAGCTGCTTCCACAAGAGATTAGTGAAGATTTTTGGCTTAGCTGATGGTCTTGCCTTTGGATCAGTAAGTGGGAACAGTTCATCCAGTTCCTTTGCTCTCAGATTCTGCAAAATACAAAAAAACTAGTAGTTAATCTCCATTGCCTCGGTTCTCATTTCATCAAAAAGAAAAGAAGAACAAAATCACCCAAAACGCCAAAAAACCCATTTCTTCTTAAAAGATTTTTTTAAAAAAAAAGTGGTAAACAAAATGACCTCGTTTTGGTGCAAAACGTAAGGAATGAAGGTGAAAGGAGGGCCATGGGGGTAGGGACCAAGACTACGGTCCCGGCATATTTTGGCATAGGCTCTGGGGTATCCGAGACCCTCATCGATCACCATTTCCTCGTCGGCGAAAGCGTATTCCACTGCCATTTCTATCAGTGAGATTTTTTCTGTTGGTGTTTTTCTTGTGAAGATGGAAGAGAGGAATGAGAGAAAATGTTGTGTTTTTGGTTTGGGAATTAAGAAATAGAAGCTAACGGTCGAATTGTGTGTATCATTAAACAATAATATAAGATTTTTTCCTTTGATAGTTTTAAGTTAAAAGGTGCCACGTAAGCGAAATTCGAAGGGGGAGTGCAACGGCTACATTATTCTACATTTGCTGGGCTGGTCCCACGCAAAAATTAAATACTTGGCATTTTCGCAATTCGTTTGGTCCACTCGCCTCATAAAATTTATTTCATTATTTCTTACAAATTGGATGAATAGGATTTAGGCCAAGAATTTAATTTAAATTTTGTTTTTTTTTCGTATTTAAAATTATTTTCTATAAAGAATTATCTTACATTATTGAATGAGAGGGTATCTTTCGAAATTTCTTTGTTAACGTTAGGGTGTGGGTCGTTGAGTAAATGCTTTTTTTTTTTTTTTTGTCATTATCTTGATATTTTTAACTTACTATATAAGGAGGAAGTCAGAGGACCGAATAAAATTTTAATTTTTTTATAGTCTATCTTTTTATAATTTTTAAATGATTAAATTAATTTTTTATAATTTTAGGGAGCCAAAGTATAATTTCACATTTATTAATTTAAATTTTTTTAATAAATTTAAGGAGCTAAATAAAAATTTTACATTTTAGGGGAGCCGAGGCCCCTGCCAGCCCCCCCTAAATCCGCCCTTACTTACTATCCCCTACTATTTGTTTCTCTTTCCTTTCCGAATATTTAATTATAAATATAATTTGGAGATAAATATTAAATTTGTACATGAATTTTAATTTAGTGTAGTTAAGCATATGAAACTTCAATTGTGATTCATATATATATACATGAAACTTTTATTTTGATTCAATTGTATATATTTAAAAAATAAATACATACATTTATTTTCATATTGGATTTATATAATTGTTTGTGTATGCAATATATCAATCTAAAATGGTGCTAATTTGATAATGTTGTTAGTGATTTATGAAAATTGAATCAAATTAAAATTTCATATATGAAATCTCACAAAATCAAAGTTCATGTATGACATTGCACATTCAATCAAAGTTTATGTATAGTTTTGATATTTATCTCATATAGTTTGTTGATAAACTTCCATATCTTTCGAGTTGATTCACATTTATAATTTGATTTATGTGTTTGTAAATTTTTGTTCATCATAATATAATTATTTATTATAATAATATATAATAATAATTGAATTTAGAGTTAAAATTAAATTATTATAATAAATTAAACTGAAACATGAAAAAAATATAAAATTATGACATAAACTCCCTAATCATTTTTTAAAATTAAACCAATATGATAAATTATGTAAGAAAAACATGTTATTGACTAATACATTATTCTCTAAGTTGAATCATAATAATAAAATGTTCAAAACACGACATGACATGAAAAATAACGTTACTTTGACATATGTACACAAATATGTTAAAAGCCTACACCACTCTTCCATAAATTTTTATATGATTAATATTTTAATAATTCAATTATTGAATTTATCAAGATATTTGTACTTGTCATGCATATAAAATTTTGAATTGATCCGATATCTTTATTATATCGATCTAAAATATTATCTGCACCAATATATATTTAACTGTTGAAATTTTTTTTTATATAAGACAAATAGTTAGAAATTTTTAATTTATGTCAAATTTGACATAATTCAACGATTGGAGTGTAAAAATACTTATTGTATAGAAAGGTGTAAAACCACTTTAGTTTTACATAGGTGCAACTAGATCCTACCTCTATATAAAAACTAAAACATAATACATAAATGTTATATTTGGTAGGAGTATTATTTTTTACACATGTTTTAATATGTGTTAGCAATAAACCAATTCAACTTGTAATATTTAACCACTCCCATGACTTATTTTAGCAAATCGTTTATTTTGAAACGGTCTTATTTGCTTACAAGAATTATTACTCAATCTTTCTAATTCTAATTTTAAATTTGTTCTTACTAATTTTTATTTTATGTCTTAATATTATAATACATATGTAATAAATAAAAATTTTCCTCGTATTGTTACATTAATAACAAAATGAAATAATTTAAAAAAAAAAAAAGCCCTTGTGCCTCAATTTAAAACTTTTGCCAATGCCAAATATCCTTAAAATAATTCATTTAAAATTTAAATTGAGCAATATCAATGACTTTTAATGATAGTTATGACAATGGCAATTTTATCCTTTTTGTATATAAGAAGTTTATTAATGGGTTGCTTTAAGCTTTATAAAGTTGAAAATCTAATGTTTGAATTTGAAAATAATGAAATGATGTAATAAAAGTTAATACTCTTTTACAACAAATGAAAGATAAATATTTTATGTCACCCAAAAGGTACTTTGGTCAAAGGATTTAATGTGATACATCTTTTTCTTCCATTTTGGAACCAAAGAAGCTAAATCAAATCAATTGCTTCATCCTTATTGTTTTAATAAGGTATAATTGAAAATATTATTTTAACTTTCATTTATTTTTTTTTGTCCTTTTTTAGTTCTTAAAAGTGCATTATTTACAAACTAATCTCGAAATAAATGAAAAAAATTAATATATGTTAACTTTATTAATTTCACATACATGTGAATTGTCTCGTAAATGTATGTCAACAATTAATTTATTTTAAAAAATAAAAATGATAAAAATCGTTATAAAAATATTTTTAAATTTTAAAAATTATTTAGTTGGTAAGGGAGGAAAAAGACCCTTTTTCTTATGGCATGCAAGTACAGTATGGCAATGCCATTTGATTGCAGTGGGCTAGGCTTATTTGGGTGTGGGCATAACACCTGAAATTGAATTTTGGTGTAACAGATTTGAGTAATGAGTTAGGAGATGAGTTAAGAATCAGAAGAATCACAAATAAAATTGTATTACTATACACATGGAGAAACGTTCATCAAGGAGTATAAAGTAGTAAGATTTTTGCCTAATTTAATTTCTTTTTCATTATCAACAAATGTATTTAAACTATATTGTTTTACTTTTTTCAAGAAAAATAAAAATTTTATGTTTATACATATGGAGATAGGGTTATCATCACATGTGAAACTAAGAGCAAAAAGAAGTAAGCTTTTCTCTATTTCATTAATAACATTTGTATTTAACCACATTTTGTTTAATCTTATTACTGTAACAATGTTTTTCTTGATGTTAATTTGTAAGAAAAATTTATTGAGGAGGATTCGAACCTAAGTTACCAACAATTTAATCATTTATTCAAGATTAACATGCTAAAGAAAAATACGTTTTTGTATAAAGTGCTTGTCAAAAGCACGCCCTATAAGGCATGTTTTTAACTTGTTAGCGACCTATTTCTCTAAATAATAAAAGAATAGACTTAAATTTTTAACTTTTATTCAAAATGAGCCATTTTAACTAATTTAGTCATTATTTTACATTACATTAATGTTTAAATATGAAAAACATAAAAATTGCCACTAGTGAACATTGAATTGGCAACTAAGTACAATCTTTTTACTTTTTGGGGGTAATAAAAGAGATTAAAACATTCAAAACAACAGCTAGATGATTATTGATAGGGGGTGGGATTGTGTAGAAACACTTCCTCCAGCATCCTCGTTGTGTAGGTCTCAAACACCACAAAAGGCTTTGATAAAACACATGTTAGGGTTGGTTTTCAAATTGGAATTCATAAACTGAAGGAGTTCAAAGTGGTGGAAGGACTTGTATTTGATGGGGTGAGTCTCGTCCCCTACCTCTTCAAGTATATGTATGATCCCATCCATGAATGAAAACATCCCCAATGAGTATCTTATTCCCTTCTCCTTCATGATTACTTGATGATTACAAGATGGTATTCCGTCATTACTCCATGCCTAATCAAACCAACATCATTAAGCTTATTATTTTTTACTTTTTCTTACACTTGAAATTTAGTTCATCTATTTTTATTTTTTTAGAATTTAGTCATATTTTTTTGTATATTATTAACTTCATTACAATTCTTCTATTAAATTCGTTGTTATGATATTCTGAAATAAAAAAAAATTACTCATTTAATAGCCATATAGTAAAAAAATATCATTTTTATGAACTTAAATTTAACCCCAAAAAAAATATAACTTTTCCTGCAATTGGACCTACAAGTAAATGGAAACCTCTGCCAAAGTTATTTTTGGATTTTAACCTTTTTAACTTGTTAATTAATTGAAATTTTTAATTAGTCCAAGGGGTGGAACGATGATATAGAGATAATACGGAGTTGAAAGACGAGATTGGAGTACTGACCATCAAAGCATCCCCAGCCATGACAAAGAAAGAAGTTGGCGACGGTGGCGGCGCAACCCATTGACCATCTTTCAATTGCACCTGCAAACCGCTGATATCACCTTGATGAAGTATAGACAAGAAAGTTTTGTCTGTATGAGGCAATAAACCAGCATTACTCTCCCCCATCTTAGGCTCACTGTATCTCAAGTATCGTAGAAGGTAGCGGATGATTTTGATGTAGTAATCGTAGCAATTTCCAACACCATAGCTTTCAAACAACATTCTCATCACGGTTCGATGAAGTTCTGCCACAACCTCTGAGTACCTTTGAGCACTTTCGCTAATACCCATACAAGAAATGAAATCCAAAGTTGAAGAAATTCCATAAAATATATAACTGCAAATCTCATTGAAAAAAACAGAAGAAATTTATACCGAAAGCGATCGTTTCCAGCAGGCCACATGAGATTGGTGAACCTTTGAGTTCCATCAAGAGATGTTGGGTGGTCGATTGCCAAGGACTCGTAGAGTGGAACAGTTTTGTATTGCCCGAAATAACCGAAGAAAGGCATGTCGCTGGTGTTCCGCATTTTTACCTCGGTTGGGAGCTGGAACAGCTCTTCAGCTGTGGCGAATACAGCGTCGTGAAGCTGGCCAGGTAATTTATCGAATTTTGCTTCGAAGCAACCGTGTTCTTCCAGAGCTCGCCGGACATCCTTGCATGCCGATGCCCAACCGCTTGTTCCTGGCTTTAGATTTTCCTCAGAAAAATTGATGACGGGAAGCTTCATATCTGATTCCAAATCCATAACGAATTAATAGAAGAAATGTTTTTATTTTTGAAGATGAATCAAGTTGGCTTGTTGAGCATGCTATTTATAGAAGAATGTGATGCGCATATAATAGTCACTAACCCAGGATGAGTTTCTTCCATATTAATTTGTACAGATAATAATTTTTCGGACAAATATTTAATGAATTTATAATAAATTTTAGAAAATTTAATTTATTCATGTAGGATTGATTTTTGAGATTTTTTAAACTTGATGAGGTATGTGATGTGGATGGCAATTATATTAATTACAAAAAACAACATAATGACATGACATCATATCAGTACGTGTGTAAATTATATATTAAAGATGAAATGGTTTTGATTTATAATTTTATATATTCAGAACATTACCCACATTCCATTAAAAAAAAAACAAAACAATGTGACATGTAATTTAAATTTTTAATTCCATAAATTGATATTTATTCAATCATAACAGTTTTGCATTTGATTTGAAATATCGTTTAGTTTAATTAACTAAAAAAAAATCTTTATTTAATTTTGATATTGATATATTTTTTGAATTACTAGAAAGTAAATAATATTTACTTCCTCTAATTTATTATTTTATTTATATTGTGAGTCACTGAGTAGGTATATAACGAGAAGGCCCTGGTCCCCAAATTTGTTTACATTTTATTTTATTTTCTCAATTTTGTACCATCTATTCACTTCAAAACTTTGTTTTTTCTTTTTCTTTTTCTTTTTTTAAGGGTTTAGACCGAAGCTCAATTTCAATATTATCTTTTAACCCATTAAAACATGATTAAGAAAAGGACAAGTTCCAATTAAGCTGAATTGCAAACATTTTCTTCCATTTATTCTTCAACAATTTTTGGCTTTCAATCTACTTTGTTTTTAGGGGTTTCTTAATAGTAGGTTTTTGGATTTCTCTTTTCGCAAAATAGGCTTTTAGCAGCGTTTGAATAGAAATCGCCACTAAAGATTGAGCATTAGCAGCGCTTCTCTCAAAACGCCGCAATAGATTAAGCATTAGCGGCGTTTTTAAGGAAGCGCCGCTATAGGTCGATTCAGCCGAATGACGTAGTTTGTACTGAGCTTCCATGGCATTAGCGGTGCTTTCCTAAAAACGCCGCAATATATCGAGAATTAGCGGCGTTTTTATGAAAGCGCCGCTAAGAGATTAAGCATGAGCTTCAGTGGCAGTGGCATTAACGACGCTTTTTGAAAAACGCTGCTATAGATCTAAACTATTTTAAGGTTTATGGATTATAAGTTTAAAGGTTGGGGTTTAGGGTTGATGGTTTATGTTTTATGATTTAGGGTTTTAGAGATTGTAATTAAGGGTTTAAAGTTTAGATTAATTAGTGTTTTTTAATTTATATATTAAATAATCTCTTATATAATTGTAAAAGAGATAATATTAATTTTAATATATTAAAATTATAAAAAATTATTTATTGAAAAATAAATAAATAAAGTAACAGATTGATATGGATAGGTAACTATCTATTTTGGATAGGACCAAATTATAACAAATTAAATAAGGTCTTATTTTTATTTTGATCATATCTGAAACCGACTTTATAAACAATATAAATTAACTACACCATTCACTTAGCTATGAGAAAGTTAATTTCATTTTAGTTACTTAATTATGAAAAGTTACACTTTGATAACTAAACTATTTAGAAGTTTTCATTTAATTAAGTTACGAAGCTGTTAAAATCAATGTTATGGCTTTCTCTAACCCCTAACCCCTAACCACTTAAACCAATAACCCTTTAAACCCTAAATCCTAAATCTCCAATCATAAACCCTTAAAACTATAAACATTAACCAATAACCCATTCAACACTAGACCTTAAATCTCAAATCATAAACCCTTAAAACTCTAAACAATAAACCCTAACACCTACACCGTAAACCCTAAATCTCAAATCATAAACCCTTAAAACTCTAAACAATAAACCTTAACCCCTATTCCTTAAACCCTAAATCTCAAATCATAAACCCTTAAAAATCCACACACTAAACCCCAACCCTTAAACCCCAAACCCTAACACTAACCTCTAAACCCATACACTATAGACCCTAAATTCCAAACCCTAAACTATAAACCATAAATCATAAAATCTTAAACCATAAACCCTAAATTCTAAAAAATAAATTTCATATGGATATTAAGTATATCTATATAGATATTAATGTAAAAGCAAAAAGCAAAACACAAACAATAAAAAATGAAAAAAAAAGTGAAATGGCAAAATGATTGCAAAACGTTGCTGTTTTAAAGATTTGTTTTAGTGGCGTTTTGGGTAAAATGCCACAAAAGGATAGCCTTTAGTGGCGTTTTTACAGAAAAATGCCGCAAATATGTTTTAAGAGTCTTTAAAATGCTGCCGTTTTTATCTTCTTTTTAGTGGCACTCTTACTAAAACGCCACAAAAAGGACGTCCATTAATGGCCGCGAATATGTTTGAAGAGAGTGCAAACGCTGCCGCTTTTGTTTGCCAATTACTGGCGTTTTTACTAAAATGCCACAAAGATATTTTAAGCCTGTTCAAAACGCTGCCGTTTTTGTCTTCTTTTTAGTGGCGTTTTTTATAGAACGCCACAAATATCGATTATGAGTAGCCAAAACGTTGTCGTTTTATCTGTGTTGGTGGCTCTTTTGATAAACGCCGCAAGGCTGAATTAAATTTCACTTAAACGGCGTCGTTTGTTTAGCCCTGAATTTCTCTAATTTTCCCCCAAATTAGATAACCCCGATTCATTCCCCAGTTTTCCAGTATCTTTTCTCCCATTTTCCCCCAAAATCATTTTACCTCGATTTCATGTAACTCTAGTTTCCCAATTTCCCAATTTATTTTCTCCCCCAACGGTGTCTTCCCTAAATTATTTTCCATAATTTCCCAAACCCCAACTGATCGAAATCCCCAATTTCTGAAATCTATTTTCTCTCTGGCAAATACAGTTCTCTCTGTCACAGCCTCTTCTCTCTGCCGCTGCCCTTGGAATTTCGAGTGCTATAGGTATTTTTGTCACAGCCTCTTATTTTGTGCGTTTTGGGTTTGGGTTTATGTACGTTTTGGTTTCCTATAGGTAATGAATAAATATGATGAATTTGTTAAAAATATGAATTGGGTTTATGTGCGTTTTTTGCGTTTTTTTGCATTTGTACAACAATGGATGATGTTTATCAAAAACCAACATAGCATTGTTTGATCTACTCCATGTTTTGGTCTCAATGTTCATGGACTGTGCACCAATCACATTGCTCAAATTGTTGAAACTTTTTAAAACAATAACATTTGTGTTGATATAAATGCCGCCATATTTGTATAACAAGACCAATCAGAGGAGTAGATTAGACAGGTTTTGTCCTAAAGAAACCTCACCTGGATTGATATTGCCTGTCTTTAATCGATTAAACCATGTTTCTGCATATGTGTGCTTGAATATAGAATCAAAATCAGGACTTACAGTGATTAAATTAAACCCCATGTTTAAAAATGGTTTTAAAACAACATTTCCTTTTGGGGAATCTAATGAAGTGGATACAATGACAAGACAAGCTTTGGGGTTTGATTTGAACACACTTTCAATGACAAGTAATTCTTTATGACAAGTAAATGTACTCAATGAGAATGAGAAATTATTAATTTTCAAGGTTCTAGATGTTAGCGACTGCAAATCATCATGTTGATCATTTATAATTATATTGTATCTTTGAATACAAAATTTTCTTGGAAGCATAGATAAGTATAAACTCTCAATGATAATGTAATCAAACTTCAACTCCTGTAAGTTGACTTTGTTTCACCTATGACATGTAGCTATAGCAGTGATATCAACCTACATGAAAAGTAGCACTAATTTGTAAGGATATGGAGTTTTCGATTGATATAGGAGAACAATGACAAGTTATTGCAT
Organism: Gossypium longicalyx; assembly: GCA_025698465.1. NCBI lineage: Eukaryota > Viridiplantae > Streptophyta > Magnoliopsida > Malvales > Malvaceae > Gossypium > Gossypium longicalyx. The sequence continues at coordinate 57,076,769 of CM046996.1, forward strand.
TCTCTAATTTTGTTTTGAATATATTAGAACAAAGGGATATATAAAATATAAGTGCAAAAATTCTTTTAAAATCATGGAAGCTGAGAATTTTGAAGCAATTTTTGGATGAAATTGTGACAGATCATAAAGTTACTGGGATTCGAATTTGGCTGGAGGGATTCCTGCTCAGCTGGCAAAATCTGGCAAATTTCGTAGCTTTTATACACTAAAGCAATATACAGAAAGCCTAGATAGCCAAAAGGTTAGTTAATCTTTTATTTTCTTTTTTTTTTTTCATTTTTTAAATTACCATTCTTGTTTATCCTTAGATTATTTTTTAATTTCATGGTTATTAATTGTTTGCAGGTGTAATTTAATTTGCCATCCAATTTAATCGACTCTACCATCCAATTTACAATTTCTAAGAGGTATGTATATTAAATTTATCATTATTTTCCTCTACAATACATAGATATAATAATACCCAAATTTAGAAGTCATCAAGTACAAAACAATGGTTCATCAAATTTATCATATATACCTTTCTCGGCCTTGAGATTAAAATCAACAGTTTCTAGGAATCACACACATGTTTGCACATGTACACCAACTTCCACTTCATTTGCCTCACTTCGCTTGGGGATCTTTGCTACTGGTTCAAATGCCTATGTTCTTAATTACATTAATACTGTAAAAGGGATCATTTCTGCTTAATTTGCAACTTTTTAATAATATTATACCTCTCTACATGTATGCTTGCCACATGAATTTTTTCTACCCTATTTTTGTAATTTGTGATTTAATATTTCTATATTTCTATGACGATTTTTAATAAATTTAATTATTAGTATAATATGTCCCATCTCCTATACAATTATTTAATAAAATATTTTATATATTTTTATAATTAAGTTAAAATTATTATTGAGATATTCTCATCCATTTTATCACAAATATTGTCATCCGTTTTATCATTTAAGTTAAACTTTTTATTCAAAATATATCATAGCTTTTAAGTTAAATATGGATGTTCACACAATGCTTTAACATGTACTTAAGAAAAGATGACTTGAAAAATATAAATTAAATTAAGTGTGGACTATTGTACATCTATATTTTAACTGCACATGTGATTTGTCAAATAAAAGCGAAACACGTCTATATAAAGACTATACTATATGTCATGAATGATAGTGTTAGTCGATAATGTCATTACCATAATGCCATTACCATAGTAAAACAAGGTTCAATCTTATTTTTAATAATTTGGATTAATTTATTTAAATATTATTTAATTAAAATAATTTATTTAAATATTATTTAATTAAAATAAATTTTATTTTCCATGTGATTTTCCACATTGTCAAATTTTATTTTTATTATTTATTTTTTATGGAACAAAGTTGACATTTCATCTTATACGATTTTCAACTTTTTATACACAATTTCTCTTAAATTACATATTTTGGATTAATTTATTTAAATTTTATTTATTTAAAATAATTTTTTAAGGGGAAATAATATTTATCTTAATGTTAAATATATATCATATAATAACTTACATAAATATATATCATATCATAACTTACATAACTTATATACCTTACAAAATACATAAATATATATCATATAATAACTTATATGCCTTACATAATACATAAATATATATCATATCATAACTTACATAACTTACATAATACATAAATATATATCATATCATAACTTACATACCTTACATAAATGTATATCATAACGTAACTTACATAACTTACAAAACTTACTAAACTTACGTAATACATAAATATACACTTGAAAATCCCGCAACTTGCCTGAATTAGTTTACACCCACTAGATAATTTATACTTGATATATATATTATCTATTTTAGTAAACGCAATTTATTGTCAACTTTAGATTTCGAGAATAACGAAATGGATAGGAGTTGGATGAATTTGTCAAGGGTAAGCAACGACTATCGAAATGGAGTATAAACTTTTCTAAATTTTGCATTTCAAAATGCAAGCCAAGATAATATGATTCTTTGAGGTGTGACAACATCAATTGACATTTTCGTGAAGTTGTCTATGAACATCTAATTGTTGATGGCTTTATTCGGGGGTATAGAAAATGGATTTTCCATGGAGAGTGTACATCTAGTGGAATTTCTTCAACGATTAATCTGACTTATCCTGATACTGCTTACCATCAGTATGTTAGACAAGATGACATGGAAGGTATGTTACGGGATGCATTTAATATGCACAGTCATGGTGAGCAACCGTTTCCACTTGACTTTATTGCATCCGATGATTGTAATATTGGTGGAAATGTTTTTACCGAAACGGGAACAAGAGCACCTGATGAGGAGCCAAATGAAGAAGTGGTGAAGTTCTACAATTTACTTAATGAAATGAACGAAGAACTTTACGAGGGATCAAAATATTCGAAATTGTCCTTCTGCATTCGTCTATTTCACTTAAAATGTTTGGGAGGGTGGACTGGAAACTTTTTTACAATGCTGCTAGAGTTTCTAAGAGAGATATTTCTGTTTGCAAAAATCCCTTAATCCTGTCAAGATATAGAGAGACTAATAAAAGATTTAGGCCTTGGGTATGATAAAATTCATAGTTGCCCAAATGACTGCATGTTGTACTGGGGTGATAAAAAAAACCAACAGTCTTGTCATGTTTACGGTAAGTCTCGTTGGATGAATAGGAATACAGAAGATGTGAATGTGGATGAAGGTGGGGCACAGTTAAGAAAGAAGCCAGTCAAGGTTTTGCGATATTTTCCCCTAATACCAAGACTTCAAAAGCTTTTCTTGTCGTCAAAGACAGCTGATTCTATGAGGTGGCATAATGATGAACAAACCGATGATGGATTGTTAAGGCATCCTGCTGATTCTTTAGCTTGGAAATCGTTTGACAGTAAATTTCTAAGCTTTGCAAGCGATCCTCAGAATGTGAGGCTTGGGCTAGCAGCTGACGGCTTTAATCATTTTAAAATCATGAGTTTTTGTTATGGACAACTTCAATTTACGTGCAGCTTTGTTATGAACAATTAATGATTTCCCGGCTTATGCCAATTTATCTGGTTGGAGTACCAAAGGACGTTATACTTGTCCTTGTTGTGCTACGCAAACATGTTCAAAATTGTTATATAATGGGAAGAAGTTTTCTTATATGGGGCATCGTCGGTGGTTGGATGGAAATCATGGATTTAGATTTTAGAGGACTTTATTTGACGGTACTGAAGAGTTTAAAGAAGCTCCTGAGCAGACCATTGGATCTGAAATCTTGTTCATGTTAAAAGATATGGATTTTAGTTATGGTAAGATGAATCAACCATCCAACATACAAACAAAGAGAAGATCGAGGGACGAATCTGATGATGAATCTGATGAATATGATGATCCTAATGAGGCAGACTTGTGGAAAAAAAGAAGTATTTTTTTAGTTGCCTTATTGGGAGCATCACATTTTACGACACAATCTTGATGTCATGCATATTGAGAAGAATGTTTGCAAGAACATCATCGGGACAATTTTGAATGTCGATGAAAAATCAAAAGACAGTATTTAGAGTCAACTTGATTTAGTTGACATGGGAATTCAGCGTGATTTTCATCCCCAAGTACTTCTGAATGGGAAATATCGATTGCCGCCTCCAATTTTTGCAAAGTCGAAGGAAGAGAAAGAAGTGTTTTGCACGGTGTTGAAGGATATAAAGGTCCCAGATGCGTATCCATCAAATATATTTCGATGTGTTAGTCTTAAAAATCGAAGACTATATTCTTTAAAATCACATGTTTATTACATCTTGATGCAAGATTTACTCCCACTTGCTTTACGATGCTGTATGTCAAAAAAGGTTAGGTCCTGTATAATTGAACTTTCCAATATAATGAAAGTTATTTGTGGCAAAGTTTTAGATGTTGAAGAACTTGAGAAAGTACAGGATCGAGCCGCTTTGACTTTATGCAATTTGGAGAAGATCTTTCCACCTTCCTTATTCACTATTATGGTGCACTTGATAATCCATCTCCCTCGTGAAGCAATAATTGGTGGACCGGTTTTCTATCGATGGATGTATCCTATAGAAAGGTGCTAATTTATTTGTAAAATATTCATTCATTCACCTCTATACATTTACAACTTTTGATAATGTTGTATATTGTGTTTAGGTTCCTAAACAAATTTAAGTCTTATTGTCGAAATAAGCATTATCCAGAAGGATCAATTGCTGAAGGCTACTTGGCAGAGGAGTGTATGACCTTCTGTTCTAGATATTTAGAAGATGTTGAAACAAGATTGAATAGACCAAGTAGAAATGCTAGGCTCAATGATCCCAACTTTGCCGAAACTTATTTATTTTAAAGTTATAGAGAACCAATCGGTAAAGTTGAAATTGCAGAATTAGATGAAAGATCTTGGGTACAAGCACATAGGTATGTTCTTTTTCACCATGATTCAATTAAACCATTACGCAAGTAAGTTCTAGAATATGATAAATATTCATATTTTTTATTTAAGTTCTAGAATGTGATAAATATTCATCTTTTTTATTTGTTTATTTTCTAACCAATTAAACCTCTTTTTAACATAGTGAGTACAAACAAATCTTGAGGTCTCGTTCACGCTCCCAAAGATTACAACAACGAGAGATTAATAAGTTATTCACAAAATCTTTCCATGAATGGTTAAGCCAAACGGTATGCAACTCAACCTTTTATTGGCAAATAATAATGTTTTCTCATAACATTTATAATTACTCAATTTACTTTCGATTCAATAGGTTTGGAGTGGGAAGGACGTTAATGATGAAGTTAAATGGATTTCCCAAGGCCCGAATAGAGTAGTAAAAAGATATAGTGTCTTCATCATCAATGGATTCAGATTTCATACAAAATATCGCGAGAGAATGAGGAGAACTCAAAATTGTGGAATAGTTGTTAATTCTTCAATTACAAGTTATGCTAGTGCTAGGGACAGTAATCTCGTTGAGGGAAATGTGGAGTATTATAGACTTCTTACTGATATTATTGAGTTAAATTACTATGGAAAATGGAAAGTTATCTTATTTCGATGTGATTGGGCTGATGTTAATACTGCTCGCGGAATTAAAAACGATCAATTTGGTTTTACAATGATGAATTTCTCTCGATTGATTCACATTGGAGAACAATTGATAGACAAGCCGTATGTATTTTTTTCTCAAGTGAAACAAGTTTTTTACTCGAAAGATCCAACTGATGATGGTTGATACATTGTACTCCGAAAACCTCCTAAAGACTTGTTTGACATGGGCAATGGAAGTAGAGATGACATCTTTGAAAGATTAGAAACTTTTCCTTTTCCAGAACAAAACTTAAATGAAAATATCCCTAGTACTAGTACACAATTTCAATGGGTTTGTCAGGATGTGGATGAAGATATTTACGAATTATGATGTAGTAAGATTTTACGATTTTTTAATTATATGTAATATTATAATTTTAATCTTGCTCATGTTATATAATTTAACTATTTTATATGTACTACTATTCTTATAATTTGTTACTAAAATTTCAACTATTTTATGTTGTATTGCAGGAAAAATGCATAGAAGAAGATTACGAGATTTAAGTATTGTCCAGAATACTCCAAATTCGGAAGAAGCAGATAGTGAATAGTAGACAGTTATTGGACCTTCGAATGTGCTGGAGACACTTGACGAGCCTGCAGAATTTCAAAGTAATGTTAAGTTTATTTTATATGTGTGTTGAATTTTATTATTGATTTATTTTTCAATTTTAATATAAATAATAATATATCATTTTTCAGCTGAAAGTGGTGAGATACGCAGATGTCGAGGACGTACGCTACTTAAAGATTTATACGATTTAAATCCTGTCGAGCGTGTCAAAGTAAGTAGAAATAGTCATGGTCAGCCTGTTGGATCTGAAGCTCGACTTTTAGCAGGCTATTTGGGCATTATAGCACGAAATGCCAATATGTTGTCCATCAACTACGAATCATGGCATCACATGCCTGATAGCAACAAGAATCAAGCTCTCGATAATATTAAGGTAACAAAACGTGAATGTAATTTAAAATATTTTGGTTTAAGTTTCATTCATATTTACATTCTAAACTTGTGTTTTTTTAGGAGAGATTTGCTTTAGAGGTCTCGGATGACTATATAAAGAAGGCATTGGGTAAAAAATGGAGAGACCATAAAAGCACTTTGAAAAAAAATAATATCTTAAGAAAGACATAAGCCTCGAAGAAAAATTGCGAAATGTCCCACCAGGAATGCTGAGGTACTAATGGGAAGATGCGGTTAGATTCTGGAATTCAAAGAAAGGAGAGGTATTATGTACTTCCAAATTCTTATAAATTTTTCGGTATATAGTGTTTACTATATACGTAATAATAATTTCATTATGTAGGACCGTGAGCGAGTTGGAACAAGCAGCAGACAAAAACAAAAATTCACGCACACGGCAGGGTCGAGAAGTTTTGCTTTTGTACCTGAGGCCGATGTATTATGAATTTATTAATTCTATCAAATATTAATGACTTTCTACTATTAAATAATATTTTTACTATTATATTGTAGAAAGTCTCGTATGGTCAAAAAGTTGGATGCCTTCAGCTTTTTGAGATTACGCATAGAAAGAAAGATGAATCTCCTATAACATCCGAAGCTGGAGAAATTATGGTATATTTACTTAATAAAATTGGATTTATTATAAATATTTATAATGTTTAATTATAATGGTTTAATTCGTCGTTAGTAGTTTTAAATAATGTTAAGTTATGTTGCATTCTTTTTTATTATATATTTCGTTCCTAACTCTTTGATTGATTTATTAGGAGAAACTAAAGGAGAAGAAGGCGGAGTATGAAGCGATTGCTTCGATTGATAGTTCTGTTAATCTTGAGAATATTGATAACAGAATTATTATTAAAGTTTTAGGTCCTGAAAGGTATGGTCAAGTTCGATTTCAAGGATCTGGTGTTACCTCAACCCAATATTTTGGATCCAGCTCCCAGTAATACATGCCTTCCGGGAGTCAAGCTCAAGCTGAAGTTCAGAGGTTAAGAGACCAGATAGCTCAGATGCAAGCGAGCACAGTTGAGCAAATTGCCGAGGTTGAAAGAAAATATGAAGAACTCCAGCAACAACTTAGAGCGGATGCAGCATCAAGGGAGGCATCGGCAGTAGCAAGAGAGGCAGCAGATGCTTGTGAAAACGCCGCAAATAGTTCTAAAATTCATGATCTTTTGTGGCATTTTTTTAAATAAACGCCGCAAACGGTATTTTTTGCGATGCTTGTGAAAACGCCGCAAATAGTTCTAGTGGCACTTAAAAGTGCCGCTAAAGACAAAAAAAACGCTGCTAAAAATCTATTTTCCTGTAGTGTAGGGTTTATAACCTTAGAATTTATTTGTTTCAATTTTTTTTTAAAATAATGACTTTTATTACTATTTATATTTATATTTCCATATGTTTTATCATAATTTTATCGCTTATCAGGAGTTAATTTGATATAATTTAGTTAAAAATATATAAATTTTATTATGATATATTTATACTTTCTATAACAATTTTTTATAAAAAAAGATTTTTAGTTTAAACTACATTCTGCATTCTTTGGAGTATCTAGTATCATGGGAATTTGGCTTTTTAGAAGCAGATTTTTCCGACCACGACTCAAATTCTTTAGCATGCTGTCTCGGTTTTTTGCAGAGCTAGACTGCTGCTCAAACGGTGCAGGACTCGCTGCTGTTTCCCCGCCAGTCGTCCCGTGCTAATTCGAGTTCCTGGTGCAGGCCTCCTGCTGGTCAGTTGAAATGCAACATTGCTTTCCCTACGCTTCAGGCAGCTGGGTGGGCAGCTTTGGTTTGGAATGAATCGAGGGAGTTTGGACTCTGCATTACAGGAACTTTTCGCGGTGCCCGAGGCTGTTTCTTGGCTCCGGGCTTGGTAGGTGGATAACATTATTTTGGAGATGGATTGCCAACGTCTTTGGCAGGCCCTTACCGAAATATTGATGTATCAGAGTCTGGTTTATTGCTTCAGGATTACGTTCGGTTAAGCTCTATGTTCGTCCTTTTGTCTGCATGAAGCAAACTTTTCTACGTAATGTTATCTGTCCTTGTATTGTTTATGATCTTTTGTGATTTGATTATTCTACGATTTCCACTGAGAAGGAGGGGAGTTAAAAGTAAAGGTTATTGTGTGGGGCTTAGAGTTTTCTTATATTTCAATTAACCAAGTTTATGATGAATTTTTCTTTTTAAAGAAAACTATAATTTTTAAAATTTATGAATAGTTTAACAGTAGGATCCATCCATTGTGTTGATTCTATATGATGCTAAAACATGATGAGAGTCGGTAGGTGACAGAAAGGGAAAGAAATGAATTTAATAATAATAATAATAATAATAATAATAATAATAATAATAAAAAATGTAAAGATTACATCTTATCTGTTAATACGTACGTTGTTCTATATATTATGTTAGTTTCCTACTTATGTTTTGGGTCAAATTTTTATCAATCTTTTTGTTTTCAATTTTCAAACTTGTGGCAACTTTTTCATAGAAATTTTATCCCAAGTTTGACAAATAGCTAACGGTAATGACTTGGTAGATGTAAATTACGAAATTCAGAAAATGTGTAACTTCAAGCATTAACAATTGCAATGAAGCTGGAATCAAATTTTATTTATTTATGATTATAACAATTATATTATTAAATTTTTTTTATGAGATGTAATGTGATAATTATTTTTTCATCCTTTAGTCATGAGGTTGGAGTTTAATCTTCACCCATGAAAATATACATGCATATTAATATATTTTATATATATATATATATATATATATATATAAACCATGTAAATAATTCATTTATATATAGATGATTTTCATGACAACATATTATATTTTAATATTACTAAATAATTTGGTAGAATATTGTACAAAATAGATGAAGAGAAAACAATGTAAATGATGCTCTTTCGCATTCCATCAATATGTATAAAACAAGAGATTAATAATATATTTGTTCTCATGATAATAACACTATTAGGAATGTGGTCCTAATTTTCATAAATAAATAAATAAAAAGTGGTCCTTGCTAAATAATTGAGCAACTTATAATTTGCCTCAGGTTACATTTTAGTCACTTATGTTTGAAATATTACGTTTTAGTCACTTATGTTATTATTTTGTTACGAAGTGATCACTCTTCCATTAAGTTCCGTTATCTCCCTAATGGTAATCTTACATGGTAGTCCAACTAGATTTTAAGTGCTAACTTGAATTTCAAAATGGGATGAGAATATATTTTTAATTAAATAAATTTAATTAATTAAAAATTTTAAACCCTAAATATTAGTTGAAAAAACCGTTCATCTCCTCTATTTTTTTAAGTTTTCTTTTTCATTTGACTGAAAAAAGCTATTATCATCAGAATTTTTTATTCACGTACAAAAACAAAAGAGGATTCAATGGAGGGTCTAAGTATGTCTTCTTTACCGACAAATTTATGTTCTAAGACTTAAAATCAAGTGGTTTGTTTGTTCAATCCGATTTTTGTTTCTTTCTTTGTTTGTTCTAAGACAAATTTATGTCTTTTTCACGTTCTTGAATAATTGGTTTCTCAATCCGACTTTTCTGATCTTAATCGACTTGTTTGTTCACAATCCTTTTGTGGATATTCCATATTTTTCTTTTTTACTGCTGATTTTGTGCTGATATAGAACTAATATAAAAAAAAATTACATTTTCAATCATCTGTTCTGCATTTGTTTTGGCTTTCTTTGATTAATTTCATTTTAGATGGAATAAACTACTAATTATATTCAAGAAATTAATTGCTTTGATTAATTTCATTTTCAAGAAATTATATTCAATAAAACTGTTTTCTTCCATTACATAAACAACTGAGTTTAAATAGAAAAAATACTCACAACATAACTAAAAAAATAATTCTTTTATTCTAATAAACTACTAATTGATAAAAAAAAAAGTCTTCTTAAAAAATCTCACTTGATTATTCTAAGACTATATACCCAAATAACTTAAAAATAATCTCAAAATATATGGGAGTTCAACACATATTTCGACACCCTCGCTCAAGTTGGTGTATATATATCAATCATGCCCAACTTCCTTACAAAAAAATAAAAAACTTGTTTTAAAGAGCCCTTTAGTGAGTATGTCACAATCTATTGTTTTGAAGGATGCACACTTGGCCTTCTTCAATCTTCTCCTTGAAAAAGCGTCTATCAATCTCAACATGTTTAGTTCTATCATGCTAGATTGAGTTGTTAGAGTGTTATATTGAAGTTTGGTATGATATTTTTTATATTTGAATAACTAATTAAGGAAAAATGACTAAATCGTAAAAACCACAAAAGTTAATCATTATTAATTTAAATGGGTTAAATGAGTATAAAAGCATGAATGAATGCTTTAAAATGGCAATTTTTTCATATTTGCTTGAGTGGACGGTTTATGGTTATTTTTATAATGAATTTTTAGTTTATTAAAGTTAAAATAAAGTTAATAAAAACTTAAAAACATAAAATAAACTTCATCTTCATCATTCTTGTTTCTTTTCTACTGAAAACACCATTTTTGATAGCCAAGGAAGTTCGGCCAAGCTTAGTCCTTGCATGCAAGTCTAAACCTAGCCCGTTTTTCATAAATTTTATGTTTTTGAGATTGTTATAGCTTAATCTAGCTAGCCCAAAGACTATTTTGTAAATCTATCAAAGTTTTGAAAGTTATCATTATTGTTTTTAAAGCTTTTTGGATGTTAATGGTTGGATTTAAAGCTTTGTTATGAAATAGGACTACTTTGTAAAGTGAATTTGGTTGGATTTAAGGTTAGGGACTAAAATGTTAATATGTTAAAATTGACATAAAATTCTTGTAAATTTAGATGCTTGAGAGTTGTAAAGGTATGAGAATGAATTCGACTTTAAAGTTTGGGGTTAATTGTGAAAATATGCTTGATATGGTTTAAGGGACTAAATTGAATAAAATATAAAAGTTTAGGGAAATTGTGTAAAATATTTTTAAAAGGTCATATGTATATGTTTAGACATTATAAGGCAACTGGAGTTGATAATTGAATTAAATTATTATATAGGCCAAGAAACGGATCAACCAGTCGATAAACGTGGAAAAGGGAAAATTATTGAATAATCCTCAGTGTTGTGTCCGTTGTTGTTTTGGTTAGGTAAGTTTGGGTAGAGTTAATTTTGATTAAATTAGTTTGTGTTGTAATATATATTTATATATATGTATTACTTGTGATTGAGTTGTATGGATTATAAAGTTGACATTAAAAGGACTAAATTACAAAGTATTATATAATCATGTGCCTTGAATGAATAGAGAGATGATATGAAATGTTAATTGGATCATGTTGATATATATATGATGTTATATTGATGGAAAGTATATGAGAATTGATTTAAGGCCTATGTGAACTTAATGAATGATTAGGATACAAATGACATGTCATTAGGGTTTAAAGTATCAGGTACTTTATACTGGTAATTTCATTATATCAGGTACTATGTACTGGTGACTATATTATCAGGTACTTTGTACCAATGTTCATGTTGCATTAGGCAGTATTTGTTAATGATTATATCTTATTAGGTACTACGTATTGGTGTGGGATACCTTACCGATGGTTGAGATCCAGCATTTGTTACAGATTCTCCACAGCTCGTGTGAGTAGCACGAGTAAAGATTAATGTCCTTATTTACATCTTGTGTGAGCAATGCTATCTCGAGTATCCGAGGTTAATTTACTATAGTTCTTCGGGTAAAATAAAGATATGAAATTTAATTGAACTGAAGGCCTATTGTATAAAAATGTTAATCATGAAATGCAAATGAATATTATGTTTATTATGTTATCCAATTGCATTTGATGTTCATTATATGATCATGAACTAACCATTTTTGTTATGACATGGATATGTAAAGTGACAAGGAATACTATGTTTATATGTGTCATTTTCAATTATTAAGATATTTAAATGGCAGGTATGTTGTGTTTAAATTCATACGAGTTTATTAAGTTTTGAGTAAGCTTAGCTTTCTGTCATTTTTTCTTCATTGTAAATTTTTGAAAAACGTGCTGTCGATTGGATTGTTTTCGGAGCTCACACTATCCACAAACCATTTTGGTAAACTTTTGAACATTTTGGCTCTATTATAAGTGGCATGTAAACTGGTGATAATGACTATGTATATATATGTGGTTGAACCTTATAAGTTGGTTATTTTGATTTGAATATAAAGTATCAATGTGATGTTGTGTTGGTTGGTTGGCATCAAGAAGATGCATTTTGTATTTAATAGTTTCATGTTCTATTTGATGAGTTTGGCACTTTGGTATAATGTTGATCTAGTGAATAATAAGTATGAATGCTATGTCATGTTTATAAGTGAATAGTTGATTTAGTCTTATTAAAAGGTGGTGCCAATTGTGGCATATTGGTTAAGCACTTAGGGTGGTGTTATAAGTTGTATTTTTGGTATATTTTGATGCATTTTGAACAAGCCTAAAGAATGGTATAATGTATACTTATGACATATATGAGTTATTGGTTTGTAACTTACTTTGTAAGGTACCTTTTGGTATACATGATCTAACGCACATCCGTGTGCAACACATGGGCATATGGCAAGACGATGTGCTTTTTATGAAATGGTAGGTGATTGGTAAACACGACCTCAGTGAGTTACATGATCAGGATACAAAAACATGTGACTCTAGCTTACACGATCCAAGAACACGGTCATGTGACTTTATGTTGAAAATTTTGCATTTAGGTTCACACAGCTTCAGTTAGTTACACGACCCGACGACACGAGCGTGTGACACCCTTCTACATGGATTCAGTTAGTTGCAAAGCTTGGTAACACGGTCGTATGACTCAGGCACACACGCTCATAGTTTGTCACACGGCCTAGACACACGACCGTGTGACCCTTATTTGCTGAAGTTTCTCTACTTTTTGTTGAGTTCTCAATTAAGTCCCTATTTGATTCCGGGGTGGTTTGAGAGCTTTCGTAAACTTGTTTGAGGCTTGGTTGTATTTTTAAATCATGTTATTCTTAGATTATTGAATGTTTTATTCTTAAATTGAATGTTTAATGATGAAATTATATGTGACAAGTGTTGTTAATTGTCATAGCAACCTATAGCTCAGGTCCGACGATTGGACTGGGTATAGGGTGTAATAGGACCTCTGAGAGACCTCAATTACTCCATAGCTAGCTGATCAATCAATAGTCCATCCCAAAGGAGTCCTTAAGGATGTGTTAGTTAGATTTTGGAAATTTATTCTATTAGTTAGATTTTGGAAATTTATTCTATCAATAGACTTCATAGTGTTAGATTTTGAGGAGGACTTAGAGATTCCGATCCTGTTAGGGAGGCCATTCTTAGTGATTTCTAGGGCCACCATTGATGTTGGTAAGGGATAGTTGATGACCACCTATAAACAAGTAAAATAACAAGAAATATAAAAAGTAACACACAAAAATTGTAAAATAACACACCAAAAATATAACAAATTAAAACGAACGTGTCAGCAAGTGCACAAGTCAAATTGTAATATAATTTAGTTACAATGAACACTTGAAAGTATTATGAGGATCATACCTAAGGGTGAATGGAATAAATCTATAAAAACCTTTTTTAAAATAATAAGTCTAAGCGGTATTAATTAATTCCTATATTACGATAAATCATAAAATAGATTAATGAGATAAATTAAATATCAAAAATTAATAAACAAGAAAAATAAACAAACAACTAAAATCAATAAAACAATAAGGAACTCGTTTTAGGGTTTGTAATTAACTTCAGATTAGGGTTCTAGGGTCGATTAGCTACCTGTAACGGGCCATTTTTGTTTGGGCCCAGATTAAACCAAAATACTGAAGTCCAAAATAAAAAAGAAGATAGTCCAAGTTTAATTACAAACCCAAAGAAATACAAATTACAGCCTAAAAAAAATTGAAGGCCCAATGGCCCAAAGTGTTTAAACATTTTGAGAAAAAACCTAACCCTGGCTCTCTCTCGAGCCCCGCACTCCACGTGCCTCCGTCAGTGTGCCACTGCCCAAGGACTGTCGCCTTGCACCAAAATGGAAGCCCCGTCCATTGACTTTTTCCCCAACCTACAAACATGGCAAAGAAAAGAAAGCAACGAGCAGAGAAATGACAAAGAAACAGTAATAAAAAAGGAGAACACGCAAACGGAAAATAGCGCATGTATTTGGCTATATATATAGCCACGAGAGTCAATGTAATTTTTTTTACAGATATTCAGACTTATCAAACGAAATAAAAGTAAAAAAACTTTGCTAAAGGTGATCCTTTTATATTTGTTATTTATTTTTATCTATTTTTATTTTAAAGAAAAAGATAGAGAATAAAAAAGGGGTTACCTGAGTCGATCTGCTTCTTCTCTGACGAATACTGCCGATGTTTGAACACCTCGGACCCACAAGGGTTCGAGCGAGGGTTCGAAAGGCATTGAGAGCCCCCTTTCTTTATCTATGTTTTATTTCTAAAATAAACATAGGATTCATAAGTTTTTGTTTTAAAAAATAAAAGAGGGACTGAGAGAATCGAAAGGGCCATTTTTTACGCGACTCTGACCAACTACGGCAGAGTTGTGACGGGGCTACGACGGAGGCCCATCGGCTTCTTAGCTGAGATCTAGGTCAACCTAGAGAAAAAGGAGAGCCTTTTTTTTTTTTTTTAGGTCTGTGGTAAAATGAAGTTTTTCAAAAAAATTTGGACTTTTATAAGAGCCTGGAACGGCGTCGTTTTAGGCCAGGCATTTAGGCGTTGAAACGGCATCGTTTCCCCTAGGGTCCGCGCGTTGACCTGACCCACTAAGAGAGATCTGCGTGTTCTTTTACCTTTGGGGTTAATTGCGCTGCAAGTCCTTTTGCTTTGTTGCCTATTTTGGATTTAATCCTATTTCTTTTTAATTTTTCCCTATAATTTTAGGCCTCGTTTCATTTTAGTCCTCTGAATATTGGGCCTATTGGAACGGTGCATTTTAAAAGGGAAGTCTGGGGATAATTTCCCATTTGACCCCTGTTCTTTTCCGCACGTTCTCATTCGGTCCCTTATTCTGTTGTTTTATTATTTTACAGTTTATTCCCTTTATTTGCATTTAGTTTTGAATCAATCCTCATTTTAATTCGCTTATTATAATTTAGACTTGAAATCTCGTTCTAACTCCAGTTTAGTCCTTTATCGATTTAATTTCAGTTTTTATTTATTTATTTCATACTTTATTTTTATTTCTTATTACCTCATATGTCGTTTTAAAATTTATTATTCACGTTTAGACATTCGTTGTACCATTATTATTACATATATTTTATTGTTTACTTATTTATTATTTTTCATGTATATGTTTTTATATATATTGTTGCCTTATTCATTTTTTTAAATATTTCATGATACATTTACTTATTTTTATCATACACTTTCCATTTTACTTTATCTTTTAGCCGACCTTATTTACTTCGTTAATATTATGATTTGACCATCAATATTATTGTTATTATTACTATTGTATTACTACTATTATTATCATTTTATTGTTTTTCTTTTCTTTTTCTTTTTTTGCGTTTACACATAAGTTATTATTATATTAAACGAGTTAATATTATTTTTTAGCACATTTATTTTATTATATATATATATATTTACTCTTATTATTATCATTGTTATCATTGTTATATTTTATCTCGTCTTTGCTATTTTATTTTTCATATTTTAAGAGATTTCCTACTCAATATTACGTATATATACTTTATTTACTTATTTTTTTATTCTATATACTTTATATATACATATTAAAGTTCGTAAGGTTAATATTTTCTATATAAATGTTTGTTGATTCGTACATTTTCTTATTACTAATATTTACTCATGCTTTTGTTCATCATTTGCTTCCTTTTTATGTATGTGGTTTCATTGTCCTATTCATTTTTAAACATTTTACGTTATGTTTGTTTATTTTTACATCATGTATCCCTGTTTTATTGCTTTTCTCATTTATCGAGATTTGTTTACTAATATTGTATCCATCTTTGTAATTTTATTATTGTCATTATAACATTGTATCACTTCAAATGTTGCGTTAATTTTCACCAAAATTCATTAAAAAAAAAGATTCTTTAATAAAGGCAATATTTCGTGTTTGAAAATTCGAGAAATCGTGCCCTAACGTGATGGGTTTTGATTTACCATTCGACCAAATAACCGAATATCCTTTTAAATTTTCAATGCATGAGTTTTGAAAATCATGAAATGATCTTGGTATCGAGGGTTTGAAGTGTCGTATCCTTACGTGTTGGGTATGATATTTTATTTCTTTGGAACAAGAGAATCTCAATATCCACTTCGAGTTATCCAAACATTTTTTAAAGGGATTGTATTTAAAAATCTTTTCAAATTTTCGACATTAGTACATTAATTAATCAATTAGGTACCAATTTTGGGCGCATCAAGGGTGCTAACCCTTCCTCGTGCATAACCGACTCTCGAACCCGTTTTTTGGATTTTGTTTACCAAAAATCATCGTTTTAATAAATTTAAATTTTTGTTAAAACGACTGAATTACTAGGTGATCCAATCACACCCTCATAAGAAAAATTGGTGGCGACTCCCGTTTTTCGTTTTCAAAAACCAAAGTCGACCCCATTTTCTTCAAAATAAAAAATGGTTTCGACACTACCAATTAACCAATTATTACCTCCCGATCACTGTAACGACCTGTTTTCGGTAAAATCAAAACAGTAGTTTCGAGACCACAAACTCGAGGTCATAAAATTTATTTTAATATTATTTTATGGTCTATAGTATGTTAGAATCATGGTATAAAAATTTCGTTAAGAAATTTTACCGTTTGTATGCTCAATTTGTGAAATAGGACTAAATCGCATAAAGTGCGAAAGTTGTGTTCTATTAGCTAAAAGTGGCAAATAACTATAGAACTTTAAAGTAAAGGTCCTTATTGAGTAATTAGATCATTAGAAGAGGTAGTGGATGTACATGGAGTAAAATCATGAATAGTTAAAGTTGGTGAGGGGTTAGTAAATTGTTAACTAAAGTTAAAGTAAATAAAATAAAAAATCAAATGGTCATATTCTTCTTTCTTTTTCAACCAAAAATATCAGTAAACTAAGAGCTTGGAAAGCTTGAATTTTTTAGCCACAAAGTCCCTTGCATGTAAGTGAATTTGATATTTGTTGTTGTTGATTTTTATGTTTTTGGGAACCTTGCAAGTTAATCTAGCAAAAGAGTGGATTCATTTGCAAAATGGTTGAAAGGCTAGGGTCTTGACATGAAAGCATGATAGTTTCTTGTGAATTTTAATGGATGAAAATAAATCCTTGTTGTTAAATAGACAACTTTTGTTAAAGGATTTTTAGTGAAATTGTCAATTAGGGGTTAAAGTGAGAAATGTGAAATTTATGTGTTAAATGTGTGAATTTGTGAATTATATGGGCTGCTATGAGCACCTATAAAATTCGGCTAGGCTTGGGTGTAGAGAAATTTACATGAATTTCACTTTACGAGCCTAGGGACTAATTTGTAAAAAGGTCAAAAGTATAGAGGTAAAATGGTAATTTTTTCATAACATGAAATTTGGATCAAATTAATTAGAAATATGATTAAATGAGTTAAATTTAATTATATAGATCAAGAAAAGTAACTTTCGGAACAAAATCAAAGAAAAGATAAAGTCGTGGATTAAACAACTGTCATCTCTATGCGAAATTAAGGTAAGTTCGTGGACTCGAACTTAATTTTATTTTTATTTATGAATTAATTAATTAATGTTAAATTAGCTCTTGATATAAAATGTATGCATATTATGGAATTAATGTTAAGGAAAATGAATGAGAAATTTATGGAAGTAGATAATTGTACAACCGTCGGTTTATTCTACTAGCGTTGGGCGCAATTACCGTTGGTTCATCCAACTAGAGCTGGGCTCACAACTACTATCGTCAGTATACCAGACTAGCACTGGGTGCAAACATCGTTGGTTTATCCAACTAGAGCTGGGCTCACAATTACTATTGTTGGTATACCCGACTAGCACTGGGTGCAAATATCGTTGGTTTATCCAACTAGAGCTGGGCTTACAATTACTATCATCAGTATGCCCGACTAGCACTGGGTGCAAAAATTGTTGGTTTGTCCAACTAGAGCTGGGCTCACATTTAATACTATCGGTTAATTCGACTAGCACTGGACGCAACCTTTTCTGCGGTTTACCGCTAGGCACCGGGTGCCACGTCACTAATAGATCTTACGGTAAGGTTACTTGAATTATCGAAAGAACTGAAATCTTATTTGGTTAAGTTATAATTTCATACTAATACCGATTGTTCTTTTTTCTGTGTGTTTAGCTAATAAATGGAACTTATTAATGGTAAATTGATTTACATGTTGGCACATAGTGTGCGAGATATTCGCTTATCTGGTATTAGTCTAAGTGGGTCAATGGACACAGTGCTGTTACAAGGTTATATGAGTTCAATATGAGCCAGTACAGATATGCACGCAAAATGCGTAGATGACATATGAATTCATGGTATGGCTAATTGGGTTGATGATTATGTGTTAGGCTTTTGGGCCAAATTGAGTTGTGATATGCCTTGTTTTACTTACTTAAATTGTGGTTAAACGGGTATGAGAAGAAGGAAATATCGTCAATTGCTTCAATTAGGATTGCTATGAAAGCATGGAAATGTATGAATTATTAGACGATCAAAATAAGCTTAGACACATGCTTGAAAATGTGAATGCATTTAAGTAGGGTGTACTTATGCTATGATGTTTTGAGATGGTTTGTTAGTTTATGTGATAATTAAAATTGAGAGGCTAATGTTGTTTAGACTAAGGCCCAGACATGTTGGATTGACTAAAGTGGCTTATGATTATAAATTGTAGTCGTAAGCTTTATTTTTAAATTACGAACTTACTAAGCATTACATGCTTACTTTATGTTAATTTCTTTGTGTATTTAGATGTCGGAAGCTAGTTCGGGTTAGAAGTTGGCAGAGATTTCATCATTCTATCTATCAGCTATTTTGGTATTGTGGTTTTATAATTTTGGTTATAATGGCATGTATAGGTCATTTTGGCTAATAGTAGCTCATATGTCTTCTTGTGTTTTTAGCCATTCGATTTGGATTGAAAATGGTACATGTTTCATTATATAAATATGTGTAAATGACTTTATGATATGTGGGGTATGGTTGCCAAGTGAATGTCTTGTTTGTGAATTGGTATTTTGTGTACCAAATGGTTGAAATTGAGATATGGTATGCATGTTAAATTTTAGGCACAAAGTCTCCTTTATGTGTTTGACCATTTAGATAGATTTTGGAAGTTTAAATTGGCATGTCTAAAATAGCCAATTAAGGAGCCTATTAGTATCATGGTTGTGTGTGATCTTATAAGATGTTATAAGCTTGTTATTGATTGGTTTGGAATGTCTAAATATGCCATGTTTATATACACATTGAGGTGTTTAGGTTGGTACCAAGTTGGGTGAGAAATATGGCTTGAAAAATAGCCAATTTTCGTCCACACGGGTAGAGACACAGGCGTGTGTCTCAGCCGTGTGTCACGGGTGTGTGTCTTGGCCATGTGACCCCTGCACCTAATTAATGCAAATTCAATTGTTCACACGACCTAGCACACGAGCATGTGGCTTGGCCTTGTGACCCAAGTCAGAGAGTTACACGGGTATGGGCACGGGTTGGGACACGACCGTGTGCCTCACATTGAATGCACACATGGCTTGAGACACGGGCGTGCCACTTGGCTATGTGAGCCACACAGCCTAGCCACACAGGCGTGTGTTCCTTACACTTAGGAGAATTTTTTTAATTTTGTGAAAAATTCCACGAGCTTCCGGTTTAGTCCCAACTTGATTCTAATCTTTATTTTAGGCCTCGAGGACCCATATAAAGGACTTTATGATTGATAATGAATGTTTTTTATTTGAATGTGAGATGAACATGAAATGTCTATTTGTTCGATTATAAGTTCAGTAATGCTCCGTAACCCTATTTCGGCGTCGAATATACGTTAAGACTATTATATTTAGTGGTATCAGAGCTATAGTTTAGTCGATTCTCAAACTGAACGTTGCGTATATGAGTCTAGGTATACATGTCATTATATAGCCTATGATAGTGTGATAGCTCTCGACTCTAATGAGATTTATTTATTTATTTTTACTAAGACAGAGATGATACCCAACCGAGCTAGTTTCGATAATACTAAAAGTGGTACTCAAGTATCTGAGTAAAGATGTTGTTTATGATGAGTTGAAACCCATAAAGGTACGAATAGAAGTTCATAACATTATGTTGTTGATAAATGTTATGTTATATGTGTGTATATATGAGAGTCAAAATATGAGGCTTTACAATCTTCACCCCCTCACCAGTATAGCGTTCTACAATGAAATTTACAAGATTTAGATTGCATAAGTTCATAAGTGTGTAACCAAAGAATTCAGTGGTTGAAGCATTAATAGTGCGGTCAGAGCTGAAAATGGGTTAGTAAGTAAAGACAGTTCTAGAAGAGATATCAGAATATTTTTTTAGATCATTCAGAGTGAACAATGTCACTGTTAAAGAAGAGGTTAATCTCAACTAATCAACTTATTTGGATATTATATCTAAAGAATGTATTACCTAGAATTTCTTCTGAATTGATTTTCGTTAGTAAATGGAATAATGTGGGATTAATGATGACTATTATGGTCAGTGGAGTAATGTTTAAATTGTAAAGTTATCTGAGAGTAACAGTTATAGTCTAGTAGCTTATGATGATATCTACTGGATATTCTAGTAGCTTATGATGATATTTACTGGATATTCTATGGGTTTATTTAATTTAAGAGATATATGTAACTGTTCATTTTCAAATGTAGTCCTTATCATATGAGAATGTTTGCTAACCACAATGTTAGATAAAAGCATCGATAGTTTTGTTGGGTTATGATAGAAGTTGTTCTATCTTTCTTTGGTATTTTGTTCCATTATGTTTGGTAGAAAATTCGACAGTAAAATTCAAATGATGCCGTCATTCTGTTTCTACCGGTTGTTGCTCTGTTATATACATATGGAAATTATATTGTCTCTGTCACAACTGATTCCATTGCGTATGAGAGGTGTTTTCTTCTGGATTTTCTCTGGAATGTCATCGAGCCTTTTATCATTCAATACGGGTTGTATTCTAGAAAATATAGTGTAGTTTCACATGTTGGATTTCGTTGTCTATCAAACATGGCCTATTCGTAAAGGATATTCTTTGGCTGGGGATAATTATATCTATCACGGTTATAATTTCTAGTTGATATTGGGAATATAGTAATACAAAACTCAGTTTCTCTAGTTTATGTGAAAGGATAGACATTGGTAAAAGTGTATATGGTGGAAGATACTTTTGTATCAGATGTCATTACTGGTATTTTCTTTCTTATTGATAAACTTGATGTGGTTATGGAGATTGATTGATTAACTCTGCATGATGTTGTGGTAAGTGGTAAACAAAAGCATATTATACTGAAGTATCAGGATAATGAAATGCCCTGTTTTGAATCAGAAAAGTTGAATGATTTGCCTATTGTGATATCAGTCATATCAGTACAGAAATGTGTCAGAAAAGGTTATAATACTTACTATTCTTATGTATTAGATATTAAAGAATTTGAGTCAAAGTTTAAATCAGTAATAGTGGTATGTAAAAAAAATGATGAGTTTCCAGAAGAGTTACCTGCATTACTTTTGGTTAGAGAAGTAAAAAAAAAAATTGCTATAGAATTTTTACCGAAAATAACATTGAAAAATGTATCTGAAGTCAAAAATTTTCTGAGACTAACATGTTGTTATCGAAGATTTGTAAAAGAAGTTTTCAATGAAAGTCACACTGATGATACGGATTTTTACATAAATATGTGATAGATAAAATGGTTTGAGATGTGTCAGCAAAGTTTTGACAAGTTAAAAGCTCTGTTGACTAAAGCATCATTTCTGGTTTAGCTTGAAATTCGGTAAGGAATTTGTGATTTATAATGATGTGTCAGTGAAGAGTTTATGTTTTGTTTTGTTTTATGAATTATGAATACTCGGCTATATTTTTGTCTGATAAGGACTCAATTTTGGCTAAGTTAAAAGCTAAACCGACGTTTTACAACGGATTTGTGAAGTTTGAAAGTGTGAAAATGAGTTGCAAGCTAAACGGGTATAATGTTAAACGACTTCTAATTCAAAATTTCAGGTTGGACCCGCTGATTTTCTATTATTCAGAAATAGATTTAGTGTATCGAAAAGTCCAGATATAATATAGAAAATTTTACACGAAGCTCAAAATGGTATTATGTCTGTTCATTTCAGAAGTAATTAAATGTGCAATGAGTGGAAACAGATGCATTAATGACCGGGAATGAAACATGATATTTCCGATTCTATATCCAGATATTGGATATGTCAGCAGATTAAAGCTGAACATCAAGTGCCTTAAGGACTGTTACAACCAGTGATGATACCAAAGTGGAAATGAGATGGAGTTATTATAGATTCTATATCGAGATTACCCTTATCTCCGAAAAAGAGAGATGTTATTTGGGTTATTATTGACCATTTGAAGAAATCTGCACATTTTATTCTGGTACGTACAAATTTCTCACTTGACAGATTAGCTGAGTTACATGTTTTTGAGATTGCCAGATTACACGGAATATTAGTCTCCATTTGAATGCGGAGGTAACTGGGAAAAATATTTAATGTTGGTCGAATTCACATATAATGATAGTTTTCAGTCTATTATATTGTACAAAGTTCAGTGCGAAAAAGGGTCACGTATTTAATTTGATTCGTGAGGTTAGAAAAAAAAAAGAAAGTGATTCGTGAAAACTCGAAAACAGCTTTAGATAAATAAAATTCATATGCAGACTTGAAACGTAAGGATATTGAATTTCAGATTGATGACAGAATGTTTCTGTAAGTATTGCCTTGGAAGAGAATTCTTTGTTTTTGGTTGAAAAATGGAAGTTGTGTAAGTGATTTATTGGACAGTATGAAATTACTAAAAGAATCGGACCTGTTGTGTACCGATTAGATTTACTGTTTGAGCTCGAAAGGGATTCATAATGTCTTTCACGCCTCTATATTACAATAGTATCAGTCTGACCCTCCATATGTTATTAATCCAACAGATGTTGAGATTCATCCTGATATGACATACAGTGAAGAATTGATCAGAATTCTAACTTGAGAAATAAATGAATTGAGAAATAAACGCATAGCTTTAGTAAAGGTTCTTTATCAACGTCATGGGATATAAGAAACTATGAAAAAATAGTTCCATAATCTATTACCTGGTAAGATTTTCGAGGATGAAAATTTCTAAGAGGGAGAGTTGTAACGACCCGTTTTTGGTAAAATCAGAACAGTGATTTCGAGACCACAAATCCGAGGTTATAAAATTTATTTTAATATTAATTTATGGTCTATAGTATGTTAGAATTATGGTATAAAAATTTCGTTAAGAAATTTTACCGTTTGTATGCTCAATTTGTGAAATAGGACTAAATCGCATAAAGTGCGAAAGTTGTGTTCTATTAGCTAAAAGTGTCAAATAACTATAGAAATTTAAAGTAAAGGTTCTTATTGAGTAATTAGACCATTAGAAGAGATAGTGGATGTACATTGAGTAAAATCAAAAATAGTTAAAGTTGGTGAGGGGTTAGTAAATTGTTGACTAAAGTTAAAGTAAATAAAATAAAATAAAAAAACAAATAGTCATCTTCTTCTTTCTTTTTCAACCGAAAATATCAGCAAACTAAGAGCTTGGAAAGCTTGAATTTTTCGGCCACAAAGTCCCTTGCATGTAAGTGAATTTGGTGTTTGTTTTTGTTGATTTTTATGTTTTTGGAACCCTTGCAACTTAATCTACCTAAAGAGTGGATTAATTTTCAAAATGGTTGAAAGGCTAGGGTCTTGCCACGAAAACATTTCTAAACATGGTCTTGCTTGTGAATTGGTATTTTGTGTTGAAAATAGTATATGTTTCATTATATAAACATGTGTAAATGACTTTATGATATGTAGGGTATGGTTGCCAAGTGAATGTCTTGTTTGTGAATTGGTATTTTGTGTACCAAATTGTTGAAATTCAGATATGGTATGCATGTTAAATTTTAGGCACAAAGTCTCATTTATGTGTTTGACCATTTAGATAGATTTTGGAAGTTTAAATTAGCACGTTTAAAGTAGCCAATTAAAGTGCCTATTAGTATCATGGTTGTGTGTGATCTTATAAGATGTTATAAGCTTGTTATTGATTGGTTTGAAATGTCTAAATATGCCATGTTTATAAGCACATTGAGGTGTCTAAGTTGGTATCAAGTTGGGTGAGAAATATAGCTTGAAAAATAGCCAATTTTCGTCCACATGGGAAGAGACACGGGCGTGTGTCTCAGCCGTGTGTGACACACGGCCTAACACACGGGTGTGTGTGTGTCTTGGCCGTGTGATCCCTGCACCTAATTAATGCAAATTCAATTGTTCACACGGCCTAGCACATAGGCGTGTGGCTTGGCCATGTAACCCAAGTCAAAGAGTTACACGGTTATGGGTACGAGCTTAGACACGGCCGTATGCCTCACATCGAATGCTCACACGGCCTAAGACATGTGCATGTCACTTGGTCGTGTGAGCCACTCAGCCTGGCCACACGAGCGTGTGTCCCCTGTACTTAGGAAAAATTTTGTGATTTTGTGAAAAATTCTCCGAGCTTCCGGTTTAGTCCCCACTTGATTCTAATATATATTTTGGGCCTCTAAGACCTATATAAGGGACTTTATGATTGATTATGAATGGTTTTTTATTTGAATGTGAGATGAACATGAAATGTTTGTTTGTTCAATTATAAGTCTGGTAATACTCTGTAACCCTATTCCAGCATCGTGTACGAGTTAGTGGTGTTACAATCACTAACTAATTAATCGGTTGTTGATACTCACTTATCTCTCGACTAGGATAAATAATGATTTACTTGGTTCGACTTATCTCCTGACCTAGTCTAGCCTATGATAACTTCTTAGGGTTGTCAAGCCTTTTGGTTTAAGAACACATAAGCTATACCAACCAACCTGCTCGAAAAACCTTAAATTTTCCATTAATCATATCCCTATCCACTCGTTAATTTCCCCTAAGTGATTTGGCCACTCATGTTATTCATAATTTCAATTCCAATTGAAGAAATCATGTAAAGATCACGATTGAATTGGAAGAGAAACGAGATTTGAATAATTGAGCATTGGTATCCAATGGAGAACAGAGTAGCAAATTGATTTATTAGAATAATGAAATATGTTGAATGCAAAGAATAAATAATCTGAAATTCTTCAATAATATAAAATAGCTCTTGGATCGAAATTGGTTCCAAGAGAAAAAGTAAATAGTTTATGAAAAGCCGAAAGACAACTAATTTAATCATACTCCTAAGCTACTAGGGTTTTTAAGTGCGTCTTGGACGACTTAGTTATATCAAACCCCTAATGTCTTATTTATAGAAGTGTTGACAACCCAAATTAGGTCTTCAACACGTCCTAGGTCTTCATATAAATTTGATTGCATGGACAAAAATAGAATTAGCATACATGGGAAACAAGTCGACCTGTGTTGTGCCATACAAGGTCTGTGGCACAACACAACATGTGAAATTTGCCTTATATTATTCATTTCATGCCTTAACGTCCCGGGAAGCTTGTGCATCACTCATCCCTTGCTTCCACATCAATTGGGCCTATAATTCTTCATTCTACACACTCAATTGGAAATATTAGAACTACATAAGGTCTGTGTCTTCCTAATTGGTCACAACACTTATAAAATGTGTTAAAAACACCTATTTTTATTAACATTTCATCCTAAGAACTAAATACCAAAAACTTAATATAAAATACTAAATTTTCTAGAAAACAAGCTCCTTAAGTGTGAAAATATACCATATTAACTACTACATTTGATGGCAGGTCAAATACCCCCACACTTAAGTCTTTGCTTATCCTCAAGCAAACTAAATAAAACAAAATAGAAATTAAAACTGAAAGCAAGAAATAAACACGCATAGAAAAGAAAAGAAGATGCACTCTAGCTAGCTTGATACATGAAATTGGATAGAATTATATTAACAAGATAATGTAAATAAATATTTAATTTTAGAGTGATATATAATTGACTCACCATTTCTAAAGTCAGACGGGTTAGTTCAATAAATTACAAAGTAAACAAGTAAAAGAATGTTAAGTATAGGTTCCCATCAAAACATATATACAAATATACATGTATGTTCAAATGACTATAAGTGGTAAAAAATATTAAAAATCGGCACAATTTTATCCACATAAAGTACTACCTAAGTCAAATAAGACTTTTCAGCTTGTAACGTTCTACGACTTAGGTTGGTTTGGAATTCAAAGAACAAACTCGAAAAAATGGTTAAGCATGAAATTGATAATGAAGATTAAGGAACATTCGTGCATGAATGAGAGAGACTAAGTTCTAAGTATTAGAAATTAGAAATCTTGTAAGCTGGTAAGCTTTTTAATATCCTTGTATTATCAAAATTAAGAAAAGGCAGTAGTTTAGGATTTCAGTAATTATTGATTTTGTTCTATTTTGGGTAAAATGGTGGATAACCATTTATATGACCCTACATGCAAAGAGATTATGGTTTTTATGATAATGAATGGTCTCAGTTAGATTCTGAAATGGTTTCTATGTTGTTTTGACTAAGAAGGCTCGTATAATAAGGGAAAAAGCGTAGTGGATGGATTTGGCGTCAACTTCCAAGTGAGTTCCAAAACTCAGCTAGAAAATGGATGTTTTGCTTCTGTTTCATGAGTAATATATGTTGATTTCAGTGTTATGTGAAAGATGAATTATTTTATGGCTAAACTATGAGTAAGTTATGGTGATGTAATGATGTATGGTGATTGCAAGTATGAAAATATACAAGTGTTTGTAAGCTAACTATGTTGAGTAAACGATTTGTTTGGGTGATGTTTTATTACGTGTTAAAGTGATATGATTAACTGGCAGTAAGTATGATTATGATATATCAATGGAATATATGCCGTATGATTTATAGCTTTTATTGACGAAATATGTGTATGATATGCATTCTATTTATGTGGCTTTGTAGAGGTTTGGATGGTCATGTGTGGGTTGTATATGCATTTTATGTATGTGGCTTTGAGAAAGGTTCGATTGGATTGAGCTAGGAAAGGAGGTTTGAAATGATACGAAGAATAGTGCACACCAGTATATGAGAGCCCCTTGTGTAGGACGTATAAGAGTCCTTAGTGGAACGAATGGAAGTCAATGGCCATGGCATTACCGTATAACATAACTGTGGAAATTTTGTTAGGACTATCTAATATGGAAAGCCTTTGAGGACTACATAATATGGGGAAAGTCCATCAGGATTAACATTGAAAGGAAAGTTCATTAGAACTATCTTGTAAATAGGATCCCACCCTATGTCCATTTGTATGAGTTTACAGAAAGGTGATTTATTGCTTTAAGTAGGCTATTGTGCTTGTGCTAGCAGATAAATTGAGGCGGATACAAATTATGACGGACTACCAATGTATCCTTACAGTTTTGCATCCATCGTGGTTATGGAATTCACATCGGTGAGAGTTTGCATGCTCGTTTGGAGATTCAAATCTAAATTTATAAGTTCGCCATGAATGAGTCCGCGTGCTGGTAGCACATCTTACACTTGATCCCACTATACAGACAAATTGTATTTAAGTCCTATCATATTATATATAACAATCCGCCAGGTCTTTTTAGGGACAATACAAGGGTATTCTTTTATATTTTCGAAACGAAAAAACTGTTTATCCCAGTAAGTTGTGTCTGAGATACTGTGCAAGATAACTGTTTATGCGAAACCGTATATGAAAGATGTGGTAGTCCATCACGACTAGCTCATAAAAATGATTTCACTAATAAAGCGTTCACTGTTAAGAATCCGTCTACAAGACACCTATTTCAAAAGGATAACCCCTGAGAGCAGACAATGTAACCATGGAACAAAGGCGGGTTGAGATGTACTATCTGATTTGTTTGTTTGCTTGGGATAAGTAGACTTTCTATATTAAGCTGTAGTGGTGTTGTTCTTATGGATCTAGGAGGATTTCAATAAGAGTCCAAGTTTAGTAAGACAATCCACTTTTAACTGTCTGCAATAGGGACTATTTCCTAAGAATGGTTTTATGTGAATATCTATAGTCATTAGTGCAAGGAGTGTCATGGGAATTGTTTATGAATTATCTCTTACAATTCGTAAGTAAGAATCCACGAGGATGTCTTTCTCGAGAAGATAGATGCATAAGGAGTCATGAAGGAAACCGCTAATGATTCATCTAATGTGACAAAGAGGATGATGTATTGTCATAATATAAGCAAGACAATCGCGAGGTCTCAGCCACGAAGTGCAATCATATTAGCGTTCTTTCAGTAAGGTATGAAAGCTCATTAAGTTCTTAGAACTTACTTGTGTTATTATGCATGAAAACTCATTAAGTTCTTAGAACTTACTTGTGTTATTATGCATTGCAGGTAAATAGGGGACTTTGGGAGTTAGAGAAGGGACCAGGCTAGAGATCACTGTGCATCGGCAAATTTATTTCTTAGTTGTATATGCATATAGTAGGACAACCTAAAGGTGGAGTCATAGGTCTTTGTTAAAAATAAAATTAAGTGGCCAGAATACCAATTTATTTTTAACATGTTAAAGTTTAACTGGTGTATAATAAATCAAAGTTTTATCATCAACATGGACTCTTGTAAATTTTGAAATCATTTAGTAGTAATATCAGATATATTTTTTTGTCTTCATTTTTTTATTAAATGCGGATAATAATACTGAAAGTCTAAATTAAAATTTTAAGTTGTAGTGTAGCATCCTATAGTCTAAGCCCAACAATTGGGTCGGGTATAGGTGTTACAGTTTTGGTTTGTCGTGGAATATTTATTTCAAACAACTGCCCCATTTTCTCTATCATTCTGAGAGTATCCAACATGTACTCTGAGACTATCAACCTACTGAACATCTACGAGGATTAATTTTCAACCATTTCCATATCACGCCCCCTCATCAGGATAATTGGGAAGAATGGCTTGAGGCTAATGTTACCTCTAAGCTTTGGGTGATGAGTTTTCGTCTCCTATAGCATGTTGCTTTTACTTTCTCTTTATGGGAGATTTGGTTATTCTGGAAGGCCTTGGTTTTTGGAAAGAACAAACCATTAGGTTCATTTAAAGAATACTTGCTAACACTAGTGAATTTGTTACCCTCTCTCCTCTTGTGAAACTGAGAAGCCTTCTTACCTTTATTTTTGTGTAACGACCCGATAGTCAGGGGTGTCGGAAAGTGTATTCCCAGGACTCTGTAACCGTAAATCAGACTCGTAAATATTTTATTAAATATTTGCGAGGCTAACTTAATAGCTAATTAATTTTGGATTAGTAAATTTCGTGAAATTAAGAGTTATTAAGGTAAGGATTAAATCACGAAAGAGATAAAAGTTGAATTATAGATTGAAATAAACTAAAAGGGCTAAAGTAGCAATTATGCCACTTAGTTAATCTTGGTAAATAGGTGGTCGACCATGGGCTTAGCAAAATGCATGAAAATATATATATTTAATATATGTTAACTTTAATGTATATATATATACTATAGTAATAATTAAAATGAAAGATATAATAAAAGAAGAGAAAGTGGAGACATGCAAATTAAACAAAGGAAAGAAAGAAAGAAAGAAAGAAAGAAAGAAAAAGAGAAGAAACGCACGACCTAAGGAGGTTTGAAGTTCAAATCTAAATTGGTTAGTGCAATTTAGTCCCTATACATGTAATTTTTACATTTTCGGAATCCCGGTACTTAAGGCTACCCGACACATGTTGTAATTTTTAGTATTGTTCAAGATTTTAGATGTTGACATTGTTTAAAAATTTAAGTATTAGGGATTAAATAGATAGATTTTTAAATTAGAAATTGAAAAGGACTAAATTGTAAAATTAATTGTTGATTTTGAACAATAAGGACTAAATTGTGAAAAATTCAAAATTATGGGGTCAAATTGGAAAAAAGGAAGCTAATTATGGTCTAGAGTGAAATTAGTATAAAAATATGAAGCTAATTGTGAAGGTTAAAATTAGTCTCGATTTTGGGACTAAATTGAAAAATAAGCAAAATATAGTGTGAATATTTAAATTTAATGTGAAGTTGAAATGTATAATATTAATGTGATTTAATTGTTTTATTCTGTAGCTAACGTCGTACCGGAATCCTCGAGTAAAAAGGGGAAGGATAAAATTGACGTCGAATAGCTCGGAAATCACGGTTTGTGTTTCTATAATCCAAATTAAATAGTATATTATTGCATATATAATTTTTTGCATATGGTAAGCAATTGAGGTGAGTACTTTGGTACTGGGAATTGAATTAAATTCATAATTGAAATGAAATGGATTGATTTTGTATATTATGAAATATATTGATTATGAATATATGTGTATTGAGAAAAATGTGATTATTATCAAATTGAATATATACTTATAATTGATTATATATATTCATGAAACTAAGACATTGGTTGTATTGAAAAGTGAAATGAATTCCTATTAACTATATTGAGTTGAGCCGGATATAGATGGCATGCCATAGGATAGGAAGAGTTCAAGGATTATTTCGACCTCAAGTTGATGAGGCACTAGGTGCCAATTTGCTTCGGTTTAACCGATGAGAAATTTGGTGTCAATTTTTATAACGATGGGCGCAGTTATTACTTCGGATTTATCCGATGAGGCATTGGATGTCAAATTGATGTGTTGGTTAGATCCGTGTATCCGTTCGAGTCCATGTCGTGTTAATAGGGGAAAGTAAAATAATAATTTATGCGATTGATATTAAAATGGCAAATATGAGAAATGAATATAAGATGAGAAAATATTGAAATGACAAATATGATAAATGATTATGAGATGAGAAATGAGATATGAAATGATGAATTGAGATGTGAAACTTGAATGAATTCAAGTATTGATCAAAGATATGAATCATGCCATTGCATGAGATGATGTATTCAAATGTTAAATGAAATGTCATTGATATATACTTATATATTTGAACATGTGAAAATCTTAGTAGATGTGAATAAAGAATGAGCAAAAATTATACTATTGAATTGAAACACGTGAGCATAGCTTACTTGTTGCATTTTTCATTTTAAATACTTATATCAAGTTTATGTTATTCGGATTATAGAAATACCACAGAGTTTTACTCAGTGTGCGGTTTTATTTTTTCTGCGCAGGCTAGGTACTGTTTGAATTATTACCAATTCAACATCAAATCACAAATCCTGAGCTCAAGTGTGGTGATATTTTATTTTGTAATGGCATGTACTTAGGGAGACTTTTTTTGATATCGTTTATAAGATGTTGTTAACTTAGTTGTTAGTGAAATGATGGTTAAATATGTATATGGTTGTGATTGAGGCTATGTTGGTGTGCTAGCCTAGTTTATATTTTGGTATGTGATAGTTTAAAGTTTAGTATCTTAGCATAATGCTTGCTATGTGCTTAGCTTTATATTTGGTAACTTTAGAAGTTTTAAAGTTAATTCAAATATGGTAAGTGTGATATGAACGAAATTCTTGAATGTTTGATATGTTGTTGATGTATTTGAACATATAAAATGTGGTACCAATGAGGGTACATTGGTTAGGCATATTAGGTGAAGAATTTGGTTTATCTTGGGCATGTTTAATCGTGTTTTGAATAGGTTAAACGATTGGTAATTGAGTTGCTTAGTGCCCAAGTGAATAGGAAATGGTAAACTTGAGTTTTAAGGTACTTTTGGGTGCACACGGCCTGGCCACACGGGCATGTGTCACACATGGGCAACACACATAGGCGTGTGACCTAAGCCAGAGAGTTACACGGCCTGAGACACGGACGTGTGTCACGGGTGTGTGAGGCACATGGTCTGGCCACACGGGTGTGTGACCCCTGAAATCAAAATTTTTGTAATTATTTCCTAAACTTCCAAAATTGTTTCAAATTAGTCTCTGTCGATTTTTAAACTACTTTTAGGGTCCCGCAGACTCATAATAAAGGCTGTAATAGTAACTTTTACTCTGAATTGGGGTGGATTAGCAAACCTAAATTAAGTGCATTCCACTAACATCATCGAAGATAAATTAAAAAGATAATCGTAAACGGAGTATGGACTAATACTCTGATGCTAATAATTGGAATAGTCTTGTATGTATCCGAATTCTAACATTCTTGAAGGGATAAATTGTAACACCCCCTACCTGTATCCATCGCCGGAATAGGGTACGAGGCATTATCGGAGTTTACTGAACATTTTCTGATAATTCTGAGTCATTTATTATTCATATTTTGAAAATAATCATAATGTCTCTCTATTGGGCCCTTAAAGCCCCAAACATACATTAGAAACCAACCGGAATTAAATTGGGATCACATAATTTTTTTTTTGCAAAATCTTAAATTATATTTTCATCTAAGTACTTACCATTTCAATGCTCCTTAAACATGTTACCGTTCAATCAATAGCTTGGCACTTGTCTAAGCGTGAAATAACATCACTGTTAGTATACTTGCACATATTTCATATAAATTCAAATTGATATACTTATTTTCTCGACATATCACACTTGAGTTTAATAATTATCTTTACTTACATAATTTCCTTGTATCAACATATCAAAGATAATCATATATGTACATGTCATGAAACATATCATTCTCTTACCGTTTCTTCATAAATATATATCAATCATTTCATTATATCAATATTTCATGCTTCATCATTTCCACATATTTTATGTATATTTATTCCGGTAATAGTTTATATCAAACTTAATATAAATTATATTCCATGTACTTATACTTATTTCGTTTATCTATCTTCATAATTATTTCATATATACAACTATTTTGTATATATATATTTCTATATGACCAGTTCTTGTAAACATTTCACACTACCATTTCATATATCCATTCGTCATCTGATATATATTATCTGAATATCAATTGTTTAATAGATCTCATAGCGTCTCCCATCCACGGTCTTATTTACCTTTGACATGATGCCATAGTGTCTTTCAACTATGGTCTTACTCATTTTCTGTCATGTTGCCATGGTATCTTTCAACCATGGTCTTGTTCATTTCATGTCACGTTGCCATGGTATCTTTCAACCATGGTCTTATTCATTCATCGTCAAGCTGCCATGGTATCTTTCAACCATGGTCTTACACATTTCATATCATGTTGCCATGGTATCTTTCAACCATGGTCTTACACATTTCATTTCAAAAAGCACACTCCCGCGAACCTCATCCTTACAAATGGATTACCATCCAAAGCTAAATCCTGTAATATAAACTCATAGAGTATTGTCTGGATTACCACCCAAAGCTAAATCCTCTACAACGATAATTACTCTAATGAGCTTGGATCTCAATTACAAGTCCAGGCTAAATTCAGACCCTACTTGGATTACCCGTCTCAAGCAATCCATTTTACACGTATTCTTCTGGAGGGCTATATCGGATAGGATCACCCGTCCGGCTAGATCCTTTTTACCACAATTCCTTTTCCAATGATCCATTGAATTCCATTCCATTCAACCGGATTTATTTTCAATTTATATCGAGTATTATCAATATTTCATCAATTATCATGAATTGAGCATTCAAATCATATTTTCATCACATAATCACATATTTCAAGTATTTAAAAATATATTTCAAGTTACACAAACTTACCTCATTGCTTGTTTGTGTTTATAATTTCATTAATCCGATATCTTTTATTTTCCACGATCAAGTCTCGTATTTGAGTCGTCCGAATCTTTATAAATAAATTTGATCATCATTTTCGTTCGTTTCATGTTCTAATGCATTTAATTAATGCTCTAGGCAAAATTACCATTTTGCCACTAAACTTTTAATCAATGACGATTCAGTCCTTAGGGTCAGGAAAATAAAATTCTTGCAATTTAATCCTTATTTCCAGCTATTATTCTCATACATATGGATAAAAGTCCATGAATTCTATAAAATATCAAAATTTTCCATAATTTCAACACTTTTCAATTTAATCCCTAAAATATGTTTTCCCCCGATCTTGAACTAAATTAATAATTTCATTCAATTTTGTAATTTAAATAATAAAATAATCCATTTCATGCAATTTGGTCATTTCTGATATTTTTACAAAATTGCCCATAAAGTTTTACTTCTATTCAATTTAGTCCCTGAGCCTAAAACATGCAAATTAGCCATGCTAGATGAATATTCATACATATTTTTCCTCCTCCTCCTCTCCATTCCACATCCTTAATGTATATAACACACTTGTAAGTAACATTATCTATAATTTTTTTATTATTTACTTTTTATGATTATTCAAGCTGTCCATATGTGTCATAGTCACTAAATTGTTTATATCTGGAGCTATAGAATTCCAAATTCAGATCTGCTAATTTTCCCTGAAACTAGACTCATATATCTTCTTACCATAAAATTTTCAGAATTTTTGGTTTAGCCAATAAGTACAGTTTATTCTTTAAAGTTATCCATGTTCTATTGTTTGACAGTTCTAACCCTTCTTCACTAAAAATTAATTATCTCCTTATACAGAATTCGAATGATGTTCTCGTTTATTTATATTGAAAATAGACTCATTCAGGATTTTAAACATATAAATTTAAGCCCATAATTGTTTTTCTCCAATTTTTTTATGATTTATTATATCTCATGATTTACAATTCCATTGATTACATAATTTCTTCTATAAGAAACTAGACTTAATAAGATATAATTTCATATTTTAATCATCCTATAATTCGATTTCTACAATTTTTGATGATTTTTCAAAGTTAGACTACTGCTGCTGTCGAAAACTATTTTAGTGCAAGATATTATTTACCATGTTTATAGCACCCTTATTTTCTTTCTCTACACTATTTCTCATCACTTTCTCTTATTTTCTCTTCACTAACATATCAAGAATATAGGACCATATGTAAGGAAACTCTACATTAACATCAATCCCACTTTTTCAATAATATCAAACTTAAAAATATATTGAAGTCATGATGTTCTTACATTGTTCTAATCTTCATCTTGATTTTCTCTCTCCTCCAACTTCTATTCCTTGAATCCAATTTGATATTCTAACTCCCCATAGTCTCCTTAACATTTTTCTCTCTTGGTAGCTATGGAAATTCTTTTGATTTCTAGGTGAAAATAATAAATTTTGGGTGGAAGGACTAAATTGTAAAGAAAAGAAAACTTTCTTTCTTTTCTTCTCTTCAAACGTTTGCATGCATATGCATGGAAAGATGATGAGAATTCTTCATCTTTCCTTCCTTATATACTAAATAAATAATAAAATAATAATAAATATATCATTAAAATATTAATAAAATAATATTTATCTAATTAATTAATTTAAAATATCATCAACATAATCATTACATTCTAGAATTCTCTCTCTTACTAATTGACCATTTTGCCCTTCATGATCTTTTATAATTCCATCCTTGAGTCATTACTTAATTTGGTAAAATTATCATTTAGTCCCTCATAATTTTTCACCTTATTCAATTTGGTCCTGATTCATCCATTTTCCTTAGTTTCTAGATCATTCTACCCTTAAAATATTTGCACTATTGGTCCTTTAACTTTTTCATATTTACACTTTAACCCCTCAAATTTTAAGTATTTACTCTTGTGCAACAAGACTTTTCTCATCTTTACAATTTAGTCCTTTCTTGAATTAATATATCATAATATACTTCCCAAGGTTGATACAACTCAAAATTTTCCTTTTTGTCACTTTATTTTCTTATTTTACTATATCAAGGATAATATCTTATTGTAAAAATTTTCGGGATATTACATAAATAGTGATAAGAGTGTAGATAGTGGAAGATTAAGTTTAGTAATGTATAAATAGTGATAAGAGTGTAGACAGTGTAAGACCAAGTTTAGAAATGCATAGCATAATTTATTATTCGAATGTATAAGAATCTAGCATGAAAGTATTAGATTGTCGTGACCTGCTCTTGCATATTATAATGTTATTAGTTAGTTTATGTGTTGATTATGATTGAATTAATTGTTTGATTCATTAGTAATGCCCGTGACCCTAATCCGACGACGGAGAGGGGTTAGGGGCATTACATTTTGTCTCTTGCAAAACCCCCTCTACTCGACAAGTTTAAACTCAATATGAATGATTCTTCCTTAGGCAACTCAGGCAATGCGAGAGCAAGATCTCTTATCTGGGACCATGATGGAAATTAGATTATTGATACCTTTTGACATATCCCCAAAACTACTAGTGTTGAAGCTGAACTTTGGGCTCTAAGGGATAGTCTCTCATTAGCTCGGTAGTTGAATATTTCGAATCTTGAAGTTGAAGTAGATACTACCACTGTGATTTATTTCATGACATGTGATTTTACCTCTAACAAATTGTTATCTCCATTTATTAATGAGTGCAAGATGGTCTTTCATTCTATGAATTCTAGCTCTTTGCAACATTTTTTCATAAGAGGAACAAATGTGTTGATGCTTTGGCTCGCTTGGAAAGTAACTTCCAACCTTTCACACTGTCAAATTTCCTTTCTTTTAATGCTTTGTTTTGGGTTTGTTCTAATTCCCTGTGTAACACCCCTTACTCGTGTTCGACGCCGGAACAGGGTACGAGGCATTACCGGACTTAATCACTAATCATCGTATAAAAACCAATTCATAATTTCACTCTAATTTAAAACTTTTTCAAACACATTCAAGCTGTCCCTTAAAAAGAGCTTACAAGGCCCATATCATGCTTTAATTCAACCACACACATAGGCAAGCATGCACATTCATAAATTGCATCATAAAATTAATAACATAATCAAGACTATCTACATTAAATGACTTTATACAATAGAGACCTTCAAATAACATAGGTAAGTATTTTAGGCCAATTCCTAACAACTTAGTAACAATTAAACGAGTCTCCATACATGCCAAAGACTTAAAAATACTTTAAAACCTTTATATATCGATCAATAGTTTGATAGTGTGATTTAACCTCCCACACTTCCTCCAACTCGAGCTAACATCTGAGACACTATAGGAAAAAGGAAAGGAAGGGAGTAAGCATTATAGCTTAGTAAGTAAGTATGTAAATATTAATAAACAATATATTATCATACTTTAAATGAAGTCACAATATGTTCCTGGAATATTACCATCACAAACACACACATACTTTCACTATTACAATCATAAACAGGTTCAAACTAAGCTATCTAGCAGAGTACCAGAAGCTAAATTATTTATTTCTAGAGCTACAGAACTCCAAATTACAAACCGTTAATTTTTCTTGAAACTATATTCACTTATATTCTTACCATAAAATTTTCAAAATTTTTGGTCTAGCCAGTTAGTACAGTTTATTCATTGAAGTTACCCCTGTTTCACTGTTCAACTGTTCTGACCACTCTTCACTACGAATCAATTTTCTACTTGTACAGAATTCAAAGGATGTTCTAGTTTATTTTATTTGAAACTAGACTCATTAAGGATTTCAAGCATATAAATTATATCCCATAATTATTTTTTTACAATATTTAATGATTTTTCCAAGTTAGAAAAGGGGATCACGTAGTCATTCTGAACCAGTCTCTCAAAAACTTAAATATCTCATAATATAGAATTATTTTGCTTTCTCTGTTTCTGTTATATGAAAATAGACTCATTAAGCTTTAATTTGATATCTCATTCAGTCTCTGATTCAATTTCTACTATTTTTGGTAAATTTTTAGATTCACGTCACTGCAACTATCCATAACAGTTTTATTGTCAATTTTGATCTTTCACACTTCAATTGTATTCATCACTTACCCATAACAATCTTTCCAATTTCCAATCACATATCGAGCATATTGCTCATAAGTTACACATGTATATACTTACACTTATCATCACAGAGTCATACACAATTTCATTTAATCAATTTCTCAGTTGATCGCTTCGGAATAATAACAGATACGCGATGGTATCGCACACAGCCCACCTTTAAAATTGAAGCTCTCTTGTACACATAGTGGCCTTCACTTAGCACCACTCATGTGACCTAGCTCGATTGTACACATAATTTTGGCTCTCTTGTACACATGGTGGACACTTAGTACCACCCATGTGACCTAGCCAGTTTATCTCGTAGCTCTCTTGTCTACATGGTGTCCTTCACCTGGAACCACGCATGCGACCTAGCTACATCATAATGTCTCATAGCTCTCTTGTACACATGATGTGCACTCAGCACCATACATGTGACCTAGCTACATACCATCTGTATCATCCAATCTTTCCGAAGGTTCAACCGGGATTTCTCTCTCTTTCTAATACTTGATTCCATACTTCTAATAGTCAATTATGATTCAAAAATCAGCTACAATACATAAAATATGCTGAAATATAAAAACATAATAAAGATAATGTATTATTTACATACAAACTTACATACTTTCTCATTTCCATGTCGAATTAATATTGAACATTTAAATCGTCACAATTATACTTACTTTCAACACCTCGGCAACCATAGTAAATATATCAATTTTACATTGAAACATGCATAAATTAATGCTTATTATACATATGAACTTACCTCGATACTAGAACGGCCATTTTACCAACTTTCCCGATTTTCAATTTTTCTCCCATTCTAGGTTCAAATCTCGTTTTCCGGGATCTAAAACATCATATTTTACTTATTTAATTAATGTACTATTCAAAACAGTCCTTAACTCAAACTTTGGTAAAATTACAATTTTGCCCCTAAACTTTTGCATATTTACGCTTTTGCCCCTAGGCTCAGGAATTAAACTTCATCCCTTATTATTATGTTTTATGACATGTTGATCATTTTTCTCTTCTATGGCAACATCAAATTCTCACTCTAACACATAGTTATGAACAATAACAACTTTTACCGATTAAGTCGTTTTACTCATTTTTGCTTAAAACCGCTTAGCAAAAGTTGTTTAACATAATTTCAGCCTTCATATTCTACCATAAAACATCAAAATAAACACATTTCACCTATGGGTATTTTTCCAAATATGAACCCTAGCTTAAATTATTGCTAGAATAAGCTTAATCAAGTTACCAGGATTCTAAAAACGTAAAGAACTTGAAAACGGGGCTAGAACGGACTTACTATTGAGCTTGGAAAGCTTGAAAACCCTAGCCATGGCTTCCCCCATGCTGATTTCAGCCTCCATGAAAAAGATGAGTCAATTTTGGCTTTATTTTCCCTTTTTATTTCGTTTAATTACCAAATGACTAAAATGCCCTTAAGGCATTTCTTTAAAATTTTGTCCTATTCATGCCCATTTTTGTCCAAACGAAATATAATGGTCTAATTCCATTTAAGGACCTCCTCTTTAAACCCCCATTTCAATCAAGTACTTATGAATTAGAACACATATTTTGCAACTTTTGCAATTTAGTCCTAAAAGTCCAATTAAGCACTTTATCAGTAAAATTACTTAATCATATTTTTACACAATATTTTAATCAATAAATAAACCTTAAAACTTAATCGGAATAAATTTTTTGACTTCGAATTCGTGGTTCTAAAATCATCGTTCCGTTTAGGCCCTAAATTGGGCTGTTACAGCAACTTCTGCAAATAAGACCTAATAGGCAAATTAAACATGCAATCTATAAAATTTCTTATCAATACTCCAACAAATGCATCTAATCACTCGGTAAATCATAAAAATTAATCGAAATAAACTGTTCTATCTCAGATTTGTGGTTTCGCAACCACTATTCCATTTAGGCCCTATTTCGAGATGTTACACCCTGATTGTTTAACTCATCTATTGTTAGATGATTCTCAAAGGATAGTTATGTATAGGACTCTAAACTAGTTGCTTTTATAAATAATCGTTCCTTTCTCGAAAAAAAAAACTCAAATCTAAAATTGTTTTGAATAAGCCAATTACAATTTTATTGAATTGGTCAAACCTTCAATTGGTGAAACGACCAAAGAGTACCCTTCTTTTAATTTTTTTTTTCTTATGTGGTATAGACCTAATTCCTATCTAGAAAATTAAAGGGTAAACTACACCGCATGCCACTCTACGATAGCATCGTTCCTATTTTGGTCATTTTAAATTTTTTTCTTAATTTAGTCACTCTAATTAATATAATTGCTTGAATTGGTCATTGCCATTAAAATTTTCATTAATTCACTAACGGGTTGTTAACGTGGTATTTTTTTTTTTTACTTTTGACTAAAGCTAGAGTCCTCTTCGTAACTAGTCCAAAATACTTTTTTCGGTTTATTTGCAACATAATACTAAAGCTCGTAAGTTTTCACTTTTTCCTTCTTATTGTTTGTTTCTTCAGAAACAATGAAGTGAGAAATTGGTAAATTGGGGGGGGGAGAGTTAACAATTGAGGTCTATTGATGTTATCAATAAAAAAAAACCCATTTTTGGGACATGGGTTTCAACGTTGGAGTTCATCATAAAGATTAGCCATATGTTATTTCTTTAACAAAAAAAAATGGCTCTTTTGATTGCTTATTTACTTTAATGTACTATTTGCCTTATTGTTTTGTATAATAATTTTTGTTGAATTACATGTTAATTTTCCCAATGCAATGGTTGTTGATTCCATTTTACTACATCTATTTGTTTCATTGAAATTGTTTAATATGTTTATATATTGACAAACTATGTTTCATCGTGGTTCTGTTTATTTTCACTGCTCAGTTCGCACGTTAACATATGGCTTATCATCATGTCCTTATCCATAAGGTTTTTTTGTATTTAGATTTTTGTTCAAACAAGGGTTTTTTACTAAAGAAGTACAAAAAAAATTCCAAAATAATACAATATAAAAAGTAATTACGAAAATGGAATGTTCAGGGAGGTCACGCCACTGTGAGAGGCAGCACCACCCTGATCTCTGACATGAAACGGTAAAAAAATTACT
The DNA here is from genome assembly GCA_025698465.1 of Gossypium longicalyx. NCBI lineage: Eukaryota > Viridiplantae > Streptophyta > Magnoliopsida > Malvales > Malvaceae > Gossypium > Gossypium longicalyx. The sequence goes on from CM046996.1 coordinate 57,117,980, forward strand.
GAAAACAAAAAAAAAGCTGAAAACAAAAAAAATAAAAAAAATAGGTGATGTGGGTGCCAGAGGCGGCACCGGTGGTGCCTCTGGCAGAGGCGGCACCGGTGGTGTGGGTCCCAGAGGCGGCACCTAAGTAGTATAAAAGCAAGTAGAAGTAGCAACTCCGGGAGCAAGAAGCAGCAGCAAGGAGAAGAAAATAAAGGGAAAGAAAGGAGAAGAGAAGAAAAAGGAGAAGGAAAAAAGAAAGAAAAGAAAAGAGAAGGTATAATTTTTTTTTTAAATAATGGATTTTTATATTGTTATTGTGTTTTTGTTGTTATTATTATTGTTGATTTTTATTATTTTTTGTTGTTAGTTATTATTGTTGTTAGTAAAAAACCCTTATTATTATTGTTAGTAAAAAAACCGCAATTATTGTTATTTATTATTATTGTTGATTTATATTAATTTTGTAAAAAAAACCCTAAAAAAGTCTATTTATGTTATGTAAAGAATGTATTATTTTTTTATGTAACTTATTTGTTATATGTGTTTTAGGTGAGTTTTTTACCCTAATAATATAAAAAATAAAATAAAATACCAAAATAGGTTGTTTGAAAGATTAAGTACGTACTTAATCTTTCAAACAACCTATTTTGGTATTTTATTTTATTTTTATATTATTAGGGTAAAAAACCCGTTTTAAGTTGATTAGATCATATTTATGAAATTTATTTGGCATGTTATAGATATTGTTAGAAATGGCAACATATTTGGTATTGCCTGAAATAACAACTTCAGCACAAAAGGAGAAAGTTGATAAGATGATGAGAGAAGTGCAAGATTACAGAATGAAACTAGAAAAAGACATTGTTCAACACGTTATCACAGTAAATAAAAAGATGCAAGAAGTGTTGTGGAAAGGTCATGAAATGATTAGGAAGAATAAAGTACAATACTTAACCCTTAGAGGGACATTAATAGAACGGGAACATCAAATCATTTTAGACAAACTTTGGAAGACATTGGTACCACGAACCTATTGGAATCTAGTTATATGCTTCGTAAAGTTTATAATCTCTTATAGAGCAAGGAAAATAGCGAGACAAAGTATAGGTTCACGAAAGTTGACTGGGAAGCAAAATGTGATTAACATAGCATGGATGGATAAATTAGATGTTAGGAAATTACCAAGAGAATTTCTAATTTCAATACCCGTTATAAAAATTGAAGAGGAAGAAGATCCCGAGGAATTACCAAATTGGATTGTAGAAGATGAATATGAAGAGAATCAAGAATATCTAAATTGGATTGTACAGTATTTCCCAGAGGAAGATACAGGGTCGGAGATGGAAGAAAACATAGAACTGAATTTAAATGGTTAAATGTAAAGATAAATGTTGTTTATGTATAAAATGAGAACTGAAAAACTATGAGCTTATGAATGAAAAAAATTGCATATTGATTAATTAAATTTTTTATTTAAATAGTTTATTTGGTGTTCGAAATTATTTTGAGAAAGTTTGTTTATTTTTTAACAGATTGAGCATTGAAGATGGATAATCAATTTTTCGTATGCGTTTATTTCGATGGAATTATCTTGACAACAACCGTTGGATGCATATTTGAATGTCGGCAACAAATAGCAATGAGATTTAATAGAAATGACTCGTTGGATGATATGAAGGGAAGAATTAATGCAAAAATTGTTAGACGTTGTGGGAGAAGGATCTCGAAACTTTTCTACAAGTTTTCAGTTTCGACAAATCCCATCAAATTCACTGAAATGGAACTTGTAGACGACAAAGACATGGAGACAATGATCGCTCTTTACTGTGGGAATGGGAGTGACAAAAATGTACCGATTCACTTATTTGCTGAGTTAGCCGGTATGGAGGAAAATGAAGATCTCACTGCATATGGTGAAGAACATAGAGCTCAAGAACCGTGCATGGTGGCTCCAATATCATACGTTGATAGTGAATCGACTATACGTGGGATCGATATCGATCTTAATGTTACACCCGATATTGATGTGGTTGGTGATGATGGTTACGATAGTAGTGATCCTTGTTATCAAGAGGTCGATAGTGATAGTGATCCCGATGTGGACGATATCCCCGATGATATTGATGATGAAGACATGAATGACGATGGAAACATTAACGTGTCTTTGGTCGGGAACCAGATGCGACGTGTTGTGATTCACAATAATCCTGGGCCACACATGTCGCTCATAGACCCCGACGCAGCGCATGTAGCTGAGTTCCCAGAGTACCCTGAAATACTTCCTGCTCACCGACTGGCCATAAATTCTGATCCTGAGGAGTTATTCATCGGCCAGAGATTCGAAAGTAAAGAAGATTACGTATTTTCTATTAAGCGGTATAGCATGAATATATCAATAGATTACAAAGTTGTAGTGTCTATACCGACATTATATATTGGGGAGTGTTGGAAGTCGGCGGAACACTGCAATTGGTGGGTACGAGCTGCATTTATTCAAAATTCGCAGTTGTGGGAGATACGCAAATTTGTTGGGCCTCACACATGACAGAAGATCATCGAAAACTTGATTCTAAAACTATATGTACGTGTATCATACCAATGGTGAAAGACATGCTGACCATTAAAGTTTCGGTACTGATTGCCCAAATGCAGGCATGATTTCAGTATCGAGTGTCATATCGAAAGGCATGGATAGCAAAACAGATGGCAATAGAGTAATTGTATGGGGATTTCGATGCGTCGTATAACGAGTTACAGGGATGGATAACAGCTATGCGGGAGTACGTACTGGGGACCGTCATTGAGTTACAGACACGACCTTATTTCGGCCCGGATGACCAACTACAACTGGGAAAAAGAATTTTCCATCGAATGTTCCGGACGTTTGATCCATGTGTGCGCGCATTTCCCCACTACAAGCCATTTGTGCAAGTGGATGGGACCTAGCTATATGGAAAATATACACAGATCTTACTTCTTGCGGTTGCTCAAGATGGCAACAGGAACGTGCTCCCAATAGCATTTGCCATTGTGGATAAGGAGAGCATGGAATCATGGGAATTCTTCCTTACCAACCTGCGGAGGTATGTTATTAGCAATGATAATATTTGCATTATCTCTAATAGAGGGAAAGGATTAATTGCAGCCATTAGACGTTCCTGTGTACCATGGAGATCCGTTTACTGCATCCGTCACATCGCAGCTAGCTTTATTCGAGATTATAAGAATACAGACTGGAAGAGACAATTTGTGAAAATAGGTAAATGATTGCCTTATCTTTTCAATATAAGTTTTTAGGGCAATACTGTAACTTATCTTTTCTTAATACATATACAGCGTACGAGCTAGAGCCACACATTTTTTGCCAAAGAATGACTCGACTTGAGAGTGACATGGAGGGCCAAACGAATACATCTTTCCGATAGTGGTTGGGTACTATGGAGCCGTGGCAATGGGCTCAAAGTTTTGACGAGGGCTTTCGTTATGGTCAAATGACCACAAACTTAGTGGAGGGGGTCAACGCTGTATTGTTGAAAACACAACATCTTCCGATTTCAACAGTCTTCTCGACTACATTCTACAGGTTGGCTACCTTGATGCCAAGAATGGGTCAGCAACAAGTTAACCAGATTGAGGCAGGACACGTGTTTGTTGAAGATGTCAGGGATACAATGGTTGCAAACCATCGGATGGCGAGGTCGATGAATGTAGAAATATATTCACGACACCTTGAAACGTTTCAAGTTACGGAGACCATTGGTCGTCGACCCGATATACCACCTAGGTCCTATAGAGTTGATCTCTGGAATAGACAATGCGATTGTCGGAGATTCCAAACACTTCATTATCCGTGTGCGCATGTCGTGGCAGCATGTGCTAATGTGAACCTTAATGTTGAACAATTTTTCGATGATGTGTACACACTCAATCGCACGTTACGTGTATGGGAAAATGAGTTCCCTGTCCTGCCCGACCTATCTATGTGGGAAGTGCCTCCGACGAATTTCGAACTTGTCCCAGACTGAGGGTTACACAGGAATCCGAGAGGTCGTCTGCAATCAGCCAAAATCCGTAATGAAATAGACATTAAGGAGAAATCCAAAGGTACGCGTTGTGGATTATGCAGGCTAGCTGGTCATAATCGGAGTAAATGCCCGTAGTAAAACTATCATGTCAGACAATCGTCACGATCAGGTAGGAATTGAGCTTATGTTGTAATGTATTTATTTTATATAAAAAAATTATATTGCAAATATTCTTCTATTTGTTCAAATTTCAGTCAAGTTGTTTTCTCGAGTCGCAGTTGTGAATTTATTTATATCTAGAGCTAAAGAACAAAAAATTAAGATCCACTAATTTCTCTAAAAACTAAGCTCACATATCTTCTAACCATAAAATTTTTAGAATTTTTTATTTAGCCAATAAGTACAGTTTATTTTTTAAAGCTATCCCTATTTTGCTGTTCAACAGCTCCAACCCTTATTCAGTAAAAATAAATTATATTATAGTACGGGATTTGGGTAATGTTCTAGTCTATTTCTCTTGAAAATAGACTCATTAAGGATTCTAAGCATATAAATTATAACTCATAAATATTTTTGTAAAATTTTTAATAATTTTCTTAAATCAGAACAGGGGATTCTGGAATCATTGTAGCTCTGTCTCAAAAGAATTCAAATATCTCATAATATGAAATTGTTTTACTTACACCGTTTCTTATATGTGAAACTAGACTCAATAAGCTTTAATTTCATATTTTATTCAGCCTTTAATTCAATTTCTACAATTTTTATTGAATTTTCAAAGTCGGACTACTACTACTGTCCAAATTGTTTTTGTACAATATAATGATATTTATCATAATATCATTTTCAACTAATCATGAACTCACCATTTCATGGATCCCATGCTCAATTACATAATAAAACTTAATATAATCATCATTCAATTCTCATGAAGCAAACATAACCAAACATTCCATCGATCAAGGTAATTTTTACCAATTACCTACACTCAATCAACGAATTAGTCACATATACAAACAAGGTAATGGTTGAGTTTACATTTACTCAACTTGCATATATAACTACATATGTATCATCTATTTCATATGTCCATGAAATCTCTATATATACCGGTAATAGTATGTTCCAATTTAATTAATGTTCCAATTAGATTAATGTTGTAATGTATTTAAATTTTGTTCCAATTTATATTACAAGACTAAGTTTGTTACAAGTTTTAGTGTTTTAATGTTCAAAAATGGTCAAACTAATCTAATTTACATTATGGTCAAATTTTGTTCCACTTTTCAAAGTTCCAATTAATCTAATTAAATATATACAAAAAATACAAACTTTTTAATATTAAAACCCAAGAAACCCCTAAAATTGATGGTTCGATGGTGTGGTCCTAGAGGTATATTTCTGCGGAGGTCGACATTCACGTCGTGGGTAATTGCGATGACCAACATCCTCTTCAGTCGCAGGTGAGGGTGTCTAATACATAGAAGAAAAATCATATGGCTCGAATGGCATCGATGAACTTAAGCTGGGAGGAGTGCCATACTACGGTCGATACAACCCAGTAGGAGTGGAGTACTGCAGTGGATACGGGCTAGGGGTAGTGCTATAATGTAGTGGATATGGGGCCGAGAGAAGTGTTGTGTTGTGGTGGGTATAACCCAAACATATCAAACCCGTAATGGTATCTGCCCCCTGACAAGCCCGGGAAATAGTTATTACCCGAAAAATCCAGATGATAAGAAGTATCAGCCGAATGTAAATGGGATGACGAGCCCGGGAAATAGTCATTCCCCGCCAAATCTAGATGATAAGAAGTACCAGTCGAATATGAATGCGATCGCTTGAACTCGGCCTCCGGCTGTGCCTTGGGCTCCTACTGTGCCTCGGGCTCCAGCTCTAGGTCAGGCTCGGGATCTGGCTGTGGATCAGGCTCTATATCGGCCACTGGCTCGTATACCCCAAATCGCTACACGTGCGGGGGGACTATAGTCGACTACCCACCAAGTAAATATGGCTTCTCCATACTAAAGTACCATTGTATGTACTTTAACGATGGCCGCAAATCGAAAGACATATCCACCTGAGGTCTTTGAGCCATCCGATTCTCCCACACCGCAACATATCTCTGGTGCATAACCCCCCAATGTTGTCCATGTCTCCCTCTCTTGTTCTTACCGTGAACCTCCTCCCCCACCTGCATTGGCAAATCCGAGATGTACTGGATGCCACCAAACTGTGTAGTACTCGATCCCCGTGGTACCACTCGACTACATTGAAATTGATAATTGGTGTGTTAGTGCACCACAAATGAGAATCAACGTAGGCAGACGAGGGTATAATAGCCGCAATTTCTGGTCTACGGTATGACATCCATATAAACTGCACGATTAATACCATGATTAAAATTTAACACGGTTGGAGTAAGATGTACAAAGAAATTACATGTCACGAATATTTGAATAGCTTACCCCTTTCCCGGCATGTTGTTCAATCATCAGACGATATATCGGGACAGTGTACGACCTCCCGATACCTAGATAAATACTCTATCTACGAAAACAATTTTCAAGTAAATATAGTATCGTTAGAATAGTATCATTATAAAGAAATTGTCAATTAATAACAAGTTAAATTTTATCACCTATTAACTAGCGGATATACGTATGGTTGGTGACTAACCGATGCCAAGAATGACATCCGATAAATAGCTCATGATTGCAACAATATAAGGCATCCGCCCATGTCTATAGCATCAGGCTTTGTCGTCCGACAAAGCTCACGATACAACATAGCCAGAACTGCGGAACCCCAACTATAGGAGCGAACACTACGCAAATCAGCTAACAAAGGTAAATACTGGAGATAAACCTTGTTGTTGTTCGAATTGGGCATCAGTACACCCCCTATGATATGCATAATGTACGCTCAGTCACTGCACACCAACTCTTCTTCGGTGGCATTATCTGATAAATGCTGAAAATTGGCTTTTAGCCATGTAAATTTCAACTCCGAAAAAGTAGACTCAGCATCGCCGGGCGAGGCTCCTAGTAGGCTATAACAAAGTGCAATGGCTCATTCGGCGCGACTTACGCCCGTGGCGGCACCCCGTCAATTAGGAGCCCAAATCGTAATGCAACATCCTCCAGAGTGACTATGCACTCCCCACACGGCAAATGAAAAGTGTGGGTCTCCGGTCGCCAACGCTCGACCAATGCGGATATTAAATCGTACCGCAAATCGAACGTATTATTTAAGTACATAATGTTTCAAATGTATTATTTAAGTGTTTTTTATATTTTTTTTTAATAAATAACCTTGATTTTAGCACTTTATTCGTATTTTTTATTTTCCTATATTATTTTTTAAAATATATTATTTTCGTATTTTATTTTTTTATATTATTTTAGCAAAAAATGTTTCAAATGTATTATTTAAGTTTTTTATATTAATTTAATAAATAACCCTGACTTTGGCACTTTGTTCGTATTTCTTATTTTTGGATTTTATTTTTTAAAATATATTATTTTCATATTTTATTTTTTTATATTATTTTAGCAAAAAACTCGCCAGCACCATTTTTCCCAAAAAAGTTTTTTTCGTATTTTATTTTTTTATTAACATATTTTTTAGTATTTTATTTTTTATACTATTTTTTGTAAAATGTTTAAAACCTCCATCACATAAAAATAAAAAAATTAAAATAATTAGAATATAATAAGTCAAATAAATTTTATAAAAAATATATTTAATCAACCTAAAACATACTTAACAAATAAATTATATAAAATATTAACAATAAAACATTCTTTGCACATAGTATGCGTATTACTTTAATGAAAATATAAAATAAATACAAACATACCTTAATATCTCTTCTTAACCAAATAACACATTGCAAAGAAATAAAAATAAAAATTATATCTGAATTAAATCCAAATCAATCAACAACAATAATAATAATAACTAAAATATAAATTATTTTACTTAAACTAACATTAATTACTCAAATTTATAATAATAAAAATTTACCTTTTTTTTCCTTCTTTTTCCTTCCCTCTTCTTCTCCTTCTCTTTTTCTTTTTCTTTTTTCTTCTCTCAAGTGCCGACCTCCTTCTCCTCCTCCTTCTTCTTCTTCTTCTTCTTCTTCTCTTCTTTCCTTCTTCTCCTTCTTTTCTTTTTCTTCTTCTCCTTCTTTGTTCTCGAAATGAGCCTTGGGGACCATATATTATGGTCCCCCAAACAAAAAAACAAAACCCCTCTGCATGAGGGGTCAAATCGGCCTGGAAGAGGGGTCAATACTTGGGTGCCGCCTCTGCCAGAGGCACCACCGGTGCAGCCTTTGGCACCCACATCACCTATTTTTTTTTCAACTTTTTTTTTTGTTTTCAGTAATTTTTTTTTACTGTTTCATGTCAGAGATCAGGGTGGTGCCGCTTCTCACAGTGGCGTGACCACCCTAAACATACCATTTCCGTAATTACTTTTTATGTTGTATTATTTTGAAATTTTTTTTATTTTTTTGTACTTCTTTAGTAAACAAAAACCCTTCAAACAACAACAAAAAGGAAAAAACGAAAATTTACGAGCTTAAGCCTTTTGGTGTATATAAATAAAAAGGAAAATATTTTGGATTAATTATAAGAAGGTTTCTAACTTTAGTCAAAAGTAAAAATATATATACCATATCAGTAATTCGTTAGTAAATTATTGGAATTTTTAGTGGATTCGAGCAATTATCTCAATTAGAGTTATTAAACTGATAAAAAATTTTAGAGTGACCAAAATAAAATAATATTATTTTTTTCAAAAAAAACATTATTTTAAATTGACATGTGGTATAATTTATTAAAAATTAAATAATGTGGCCTAAGTTTATGATGTTTTTCAATTTGCAAAATCTTAGGCATGGGAGATATTTATGATCAATTAGTACGTTTTGTATTAAATATATTATACATATAAACTTAATATTTATTTATAAAGGGATAAATCTCAAAATTATACAAGAAATTTGATTTAATGTGCAATTGTATACACAAACTTTAATTTGGTGCAATTATGCACATGAAACTCTAATTGTGGTTCAAATGTATACTTGAAACTTTAATTTTGATTTAATCATATACATTTAAAGAAATAAATACATCAATTTTTTTTGTATTGGATAAATATAATTATTTATATATGCAATATATAAACATAAAATGACGTTATATCAATAATTGCGTTAATAATTTATAAGAATTGGATCAAATCAAATTTTCATGTATAAAATTACACATTAAACCATAATTCATGTATAATTTTGGGATTTATCCCTTTTATAAACGTAGTCACATTAATATTTATTTTATAAAATATACAAAGCTTTTTTTTAATCTCAATAACTTTTTAGTTAAAAAATAAGTAACTCTATTTTATGTATTTTTTTAAGTTTTTAATATTTATCTTAATGAATTATTAAGGCTTATTATACATCCACCAACTTGAGACATGTGACAGCATAATAAATTGCCTAAGAAATGCCCTCCACTCGCTATGGTCCAAATGATCATCAAAAGCTTTACCTCTTGATTCGATTATCTAGCTATTCAAAAAAGCTAACCACATGTTCCCTAGAAGGATGCTACCACTCTTTCCTCTAGACAATTGATCTCCTGTTGAGAACATGATTCTTTTGGCAACAAAACCCCACGTATGTTCAACCACCCCATACCATGATTTAAAAGAATGGCAGAATGTGTCTCATCACGGATAGCCTCCCTACGCATCCCATAATGATGGCTTGTTAGTAAATCCGCCACGTTAATGCCACTTAACAAGGGACCTCGCCTATAAATAATTTTCATAACAATGAAGAAAGAATCGACTCTCTAATATTCTGACCTACATTCTGTCACCTTGTTCTCAAGCTATCTCCACCATCGCTGCCTCAACTAATAGTATTCTTCGGCTCTTTGCCTAGATAAGGTGAACCAGCCTCCACCAACTTCACCAACCTCTCATTGTATCTCCTCCTTATTGATTCCACACATCAACAAGGCCTAATGCATATTTTAGTTGAACCTTTTTTGCCTCTATGCATGTGCCCTTCATAATTGTTTGAATCAGTGTAGGCACGTTTAGAGTATGTCCATTTTTTTTTTTTACTCTCTGTTGTTCTACAATTCCGTCCAACTGCCAAATACAAAAAATCAAAGAACGCCATTGTTAAAAGAAGGAAACACAACACAAGTCAGTAACAAATATACAATATAGGGGCTTTTACTTTTACTATGTTGAGGCTCCAAGAAGCTTGTTTTGATGATGCTTCAATATTGTCCGCGCGTGTTTGTCGGTTTTCTTACTCATGCATACACGCAAAAAGAAAGAGTGTTTATAATTTTCATATTCTTGTTACTTTTTTTTTTTATAATTTTAATAGTTCTTATAATCTTTTTATAATTTAATATTTTTTAATATTTAGATTTTTAAATAATATTTTACAATTTTAGTAAGTTTTGTAATTTTAAATAAAATTTTTATGATTTTTTATTTTTTAAATATGATTTTGATTATGACATTATTGTGATATTATCATATAAAACGTGGTTACTTATAATTGAGTGGATACTCTAAATTGTTTTTTTTTCAAATATCTAAAGGATTGAATTGACGAAGTATAATATTAGAGACTAAAATAGATAAAAAAAAACTTTAAAAATCAAAGTGAATAATAATTGTTAACAAAAATAAAGATTTTATTTGAATGCAAATTGATGAATAAAAACTGACTTGGTTATGATTAACAATTAAATGTTAGAAAAAAGATGGAGACATTAATCCGGAGTTAAATGAGTAATATTTAAAAAAATGGTTAGGGTCTTAGCTCCAATTCCGAGGTTTGATTTTTGGTATTTCTTGGACTGCAGACATATGACTCAAACATAGTAGAACTTTCATAGCAAATGAGATTTTTTTTTTTTTTTTGGATATAAAAATTTACTTTTAAATTATATTATGTTAATTTAAAAAAGTTAAATTTGAATTTTAATGAATGTAAAGAAAAGCAGCCCCACGTGTCAATGAAAGGAAGTCCCTTTGAACCTTCCTCTTATTAAATTGTATGTAATAATAAATTCCCAGTCTTTCTTACTACTCTCATTCCTTGTTCTTCAAGGTGTTTTTTTTATTATTATTATTACTTTAGTCCTAGAATGACATCATTCATTGGTGATTTTTTTTTTTTTTGCTAATATTAAATATTTAGATTCAAATTTCTATTATTTTAAAGTTAGAATTAATAGAATTTATTAGTATTAGATGCATGAGATATTGAATTTTCTAATTTAAGGGAATAATTATTTTACTTGCTTCTAATTTAAATCCATAATATTGTTAATTGATTTATGTTAACAAAAATGTTATCATTTAGGTAAAGTGAAATTTACCTTAAAATAAATTATTGAAAAAAATTAATAGTTGCTGGTACTTAAATACGTTAAAAACACTCAATAGATTTTTTCTTCTTTCAATTAAGGTATTCATAGCTCAGCAATTATGTCATCTAAGCATATTACAAGATCATCCCATTTTGTGCATTTAATTCGTTTGTGGTTTTAAATCAATGGATTAGGATATTCTTAAAACATGGTTATAAATCAATTTGGAAATCCATTGCTAAATTTTAAACACGTTAACTTTCGACACCCTATCAACGGTTAAAATATGTTGGTGAATATAAGCATGGTTTCAAGATGTTGGTGATTTAAATATGTTGAGATTAATAATATTCCACAACTCAATCCATGCATGCAAAACAAAGGTGGAAATTTTTGAAGTTTGACATATGAAAGAGAAAGAAGGGGCGGCTAGCAACCATGCATTACCATTGCCCTTACTCCTTATATATATGCCAAACATTAGTTTTGTTGCAACGGGCTCTCCCTTTTTACTTCATTCTCATTTCTTTTCCTTCTTTCATTGGGAAGGATCAGGTATTGATATTGTTTTGGGTAATGGAGGGCGGTAATATTTATGAAGCGAGTAGTAGTTTAAGGAGAAGTATAGGCTCTGGTAGTTCTTCCATATGGAGGAACAATGGCGTCCAAGTTTTCTCGAGATCTTCTCGAGATGAAGACGATGAAGAAGCTTTAAAGTGGGCTGCACTTGAGAAACTACCCACCGTTGCTCGTCTAAGAAAAGGTATATTGGCTAGCTCTCAAGGTGGTGCCAATGAAATCGATGTTCTGGATATTGGATGGCAAGAAAGGAAGGCTTTGCTTGAGAGGTTGATCAAAGTTGCTGAGGAAGATAATGACAAGTTTTTATTCAAGCTCAAGAATCGTATCGATAGGTATGGAATTTTTGTATTTTTAATGTTTGCAGGAGACAAACTCACACTATGCCTATTGAATGGAATAGAGTAACAAATAGAGTCATAAGAGAGACTGTAAAAGATTATTTCAGAAAAAAAAAATGATTTGTAAAAGAAAAAGTTGTAGCTGAAGATTCATTCAATAGTCCCCGAACAGTGAAAATTTTGAACCAAACATAATGTCTGTTTTTGCATTGGAAATCCTCAGGGTTGGCATCGATCTTCCCACAATTGAAGTCAGATTCCAACGTCTAAATATTGAAGCTCAAGCTTACGTAGGAAGCGATGCTTTGCCTACAGTTATTAATTTTGTCACTAATATATTTGAGGTACGTTCCAACCTCGGATGGAATTACATTTTTCTTTTATCATTTCATTTCGAAATATTTAATAATTATAGTTTAAATTTAAATGTAATTCTAAAAAATTTTAAAATAATTAAGATAAAAGATAAATACTAATCGGTACGCTTCCTAGAGGAGCTGAAATACACAGGAATCACCTTAATGTTTGTTTCCTGACATTTCAATTTGTATTGTGATTAAAGAGCTGCTTGATTGAGATGGGAATTCTTTCTAGTAGAAAGAAAAAGCTGACAATCCTCAAAGACGTCACTGGAATCATTAAGCCGGGCAGGTAACATGAAGATTTGATTTTTACTGATAAATTTAAAGTTTGGGTCCCATGAAATTAATCAAGTTTTATTTCTTCAGGATGACATTGCTTTTGGGTCCTCCAAGTTCTGGGAAAACCACTCTCTTGTTGGCTTTAGCTGGGAAGCTTGAAACTGCTCTTAAGGTGCTCTACAAAAGTTCACTTTGGTTCAATGAGTTGGATGTTTTCTTTAATTTTATTTATAATTATCAAGTAAAATTCTCTTGAAGTGTTCTGGGACAGTGACCTACAATGGGCATGAGATGAATGAGTTTGTGCCCCAGAGAACAGCTGCCTATATTAGTCAACATGATCTTCATATAGGAGAAATGACAGTGAGGGAAACTTTGGCCTTTTCTGCAAGATGTCAAGGCGTTGGAGATCGTTACGGTTAGTTTTGTTTGATTTTCGACCATTCTTATTTGTTATTTCACATTTTCTTTATTCTACAAAGCATGAAAGTTTGTTGTTTTGGGTGTTTACAGATATGTTGGCAGAATTGTCAAGAAGAGAGAAACAAGCAAATATTAAACCTGATCCTGATATTGATGTCTTCATGAAGGTAAGAACTAATTAATATTATTTTTATGTTTCAATTGTAGAAAGAATTAAACTAGTGGTCTTGATTCACTTCACTTTTAAAATTTCAGGCAGCAGCAACAGAAGGTCAAGAGGCAAATGTTATCACAGATTACATTCTAAAGGTAATGTTAAAGGAATCTGAAATATATCCGAGCACTAAGATAAATATATATATACTTATTGAACTCCTTTGGCATGAGATTTCAGGTTTTAGGACTGGAGATATGTGCAGACACTATGGTAGGTGATGAAATGTTAAGGGGTATATCTGGTGGACAAAAGAAGCGTGTCACCACAGGTAATTGATAAAATCAATTAAACCATTGGTTCCATTACCAAAGTAGCCTCAATTTTTTATCATGCAACCCATTTCTGTCAATGAAATTAGGTGAAATGCTGGTTGGACCGGCAAGGGCACTATTTATGGATGAGATATCTACTGGTCTAGATAGCTCTACAACTTTCCAGATTGTGAACTCCCTCAAGCAAACTGTTCATATCCTTAACGGAACTGCAGTCATTTCTCTTCTCCAACCAGCACCAGAGACTTATGATCTTTTCGATGACATTATTCTCATTTCCGATGGCCGGATAGTATATCAGGGTCCTCGTAAACACGTGCTGAGCTTCTTCGAATCTATGGGCTTCAGGTGTCCTGAAAGAAAAGGCATTGCAGACTTCTTGCAAGAAGTAAGTCTTGACATTGGTTTTCTTTTCTTTTTCTTTTTGTTTTTTTATTGGGACAAAGTTCCTTTTATATCATATTACCTAATTTTCTTCATTACAGGTTACATCAAGGAAAGATCAAATGCAGTATTGGGCACGTAGAGATCAACCTTACAGGTTTGTCACGACCGATGAGTTTGCTGAGGCATTTCAATCTTTCCATGTTGGATTGCAACTTGAAGATGAACTTCGGACTCCCTTTGAGAAAACAAAGAGCCACCCCGCTGCTTTGACAACCAAAAAATATGGTGTTGGAAAGCGGAAGTTGCTGAAAGCTTGCGTCTCAAGGGAGTTTCTGCTGATGAAGAGAAACTCTTTTGTCTACATCTTCAAGTTTATTCAGGTGAGTGCTAAAGACAGTTGATTCTTGCACTGTAATTGTAATGGTTTATATTACAAGAAAATGAGTAACTTAATTTTGTTTTTTTCTTTCATTACTAGCTTACATTTATGGCAATAGTTACTATGACTCTCTTTTTGAGGACTGAGATGAATCGAGATTCAATTGCTGAGGGAGGAATCTATATGGGGGCCATTTTTTTTGGCTTGATTATGGTCATGTTTAATGGAATGTCTGAGCTTTCTATGACCATTGCTAAGCTTCCTGTCTTTTACAAGCAAAGAGACCTGTTATTCTTTCCTGCATGGGCATATGCTCTACCATCATGGATACTCAAGATTCCCATCACATTTGTAGAAGTTGCCCTATGGGTATTTCTCACCTATTATGTCATCGGATTTGATCCAAATGTTCAAAGGTAAACAAATGAAATGGAAATAAAATTTTAGATGGAACCTTAAGTAGCAGTGTACATATTTATATAGTTTCTTATTAGCTCATGATCCAAATTGATGTGTAAGCAACTTGTCTGATGCAGGTTTTTTAGGCAATACTTCGCACTCTTTCTCGCTAACCAGATGGCTTCGGGGTTGTTTCGCTTCATTGCAGCAACTGCTAGAAACATGATTGTTGCTAACACTTTTGGCTCATTTGCTTTGCTCGTACTTTTTGCATTGAGTGGCTTTGTCCTATCACGAGGCATGATAAGTCTTAGACACGTCATCAGACATCAAACTTTTATTGAAAATTAAACTTTTATTTTTCTAATCCATTTTCTTTTGTTAATGTCACAGATGACATAAAGAGCTGGTGGATATGGGGTTACTGGATTTCTCCTATGATGTATGGACAAACCGCATTGATGGTTAATGAATTCCGTGGGAACCAGTGGAGTCATGTAAGGCTTGGAATTTGCAATGTTTATGGTTTTGCTTTTATCCTTGAACAATCATCTGATTATATGTTATTTCATATCGAAGTCTCTTCCGGGTTCAACCGAAGCAGCAGGAATCGATGTTTTGAAGTCTAGGGATTTCTTTCAAGAACCAAAATGGTATTGGATAGGTGTAGGAGGATTGATTGGTTTCATAATATTGTTCAACTTTTTTTTCACTGTGGCTCTCACCTATCTAAATCGTGAGTATAGCTTTGTCTATTTAAAACTTATTCCTCTTCAAAATGGAGAGCTAATCTTTTACATTTTATCAAATAATCATGCAGCATTTGGGAGTTCAAGGGCTGTAATTTCAGAACAAACGGAAAGCCATGAACAAACCGATGGAGTTGGAGTTGGTGGAAGCATACAGTTAACAAACAATGAAAGTAGCTCAAATAATGTAACTAGCTCAGGTATTAGAACTCACTTATATTTGTATCCGTGTTTTTGTTTACAGGGCATTAAGTAGAATACTGATCCAATTGATATGCAGCGATTCAAGAGGAGGTTCAAAGAAGCATCTCATCGAAGTCCTCGTCTGTGACTGAGGCAACTATCGGGACCATTGCCATCAAGAAAAAGGGCATGGTTCTTCCATTTGAGCCACATTCCATCACATTTGATAACGTTGTTTATTCTGTTGATATGCCACAGGTAACATAAGGTTCCGTGTATAAATTCCATATATGTTCAATGGTTGGATTATATTCTGTTTGTTGTTAATGTGCTCTACAGATATAAAAGTTTGTTCGATTCATTTAAAAATTTCAGGAAATGAAAGAACAAGGTATTACTGAAGATAGGTTGGTGCTACTGAAGGGTGTTAGCGGTGCTTTCAGACCAGGCGTTCTTACAGCTCTAATGGGTGTTAGTGGTGCGGGCAAAACCACTCTTATGGATGTGCTTGCTGGTAGAAAAACCGGTGGTTATATAGATGGGAATATCACTATTTCAGGTTTCCCGAAGAAACAAGAAACATTTGCTCGAGTATCTGGATACTGTGAACAAAATGATATTCACTCTCCTCATGTCACAGTGTACGAGTCTTTGCTCTATTCTGCTTGGCTTCGACTACCTGCTGAAGTTAAAGCTGAAACTAGAAAGGTTGGCATTCATCTTTTAAGCTATTTCTTGTCTTTAAATATTTTTTTGATATATATCTAGAGGTTTTTACTAAGATAATCCAGTAGACACAATTCGGTCATGAACTCCAAGGACTTATAAAAGTTGAGAAGTTCTTAGTTTTGACACCCCTTCATTGCCTACTGATAGAGTCCAACAAAATAACCCATTTTTCTTAATGATCATTTTGGTATGGCTTAAGTTAATGATTTTGTTTCCAGATGTTCATTGAGGAAGTCATGGAACTCGTGGAATTGAATCCGTTAAGGCAAGCAATAGTTGGTTTACCTGGTGTAAATGGTTTATCAACTGAACAGCGAAAGAGGCTTACGATTGCAGTTGAGCTTGTGGCAAACCCTTCGATCATTTTCATGGACGAGCCAACTTCAGGGCTTGATGCAAGAGCCGCGGCAATTGTTATGAGAACAGTTAGGAACACGGTGGACACCGGAAGAACAGTTGTATGTACTATTCATCAGCCAAGTATTGACATATTTGAAGCATTTGATGAGGTAAGGAACTTGAAAATCAATTAAAAAAGAATTTACTGTGCTTTTGTTGGTTCTTCATACGAGTTTATATATTAATAAAACATGTAATTGCAGCTATTCCTTATGAAGCGAGGAGGACAAGAAATATATGTCGGGCCATTAGGACACCATTCTGAACATCTTATCAAGTACTTCGAGGTATGATGAAATGAAGGACCTCAAATTAAAAAATTTAATATACGTTATTTATTTAACACTATAGTGTTCATCTTTCTACAGGGAATTCAAGGAGTTAGCAAAATCAAAGATGGATATAATCCCGCGACTTGGATGTTAGAAGTTACCACAACAGCGCAAGAATTAGCTTTAGGTGTTGATTTTACTGATATCTACAAAAATTCAGATCTGTACAGGTAATGATAAGATACTCAGACTTGACCTTGCAACAAAAAGTTATATGGTGGTCCAGTTAATTACTTTAATTCAGCACAAGATCGACATCGGAGATAACTAACTCAAATTTGATACCAATGTATGTCATTTGTTCAGAAGAAACAAAGTTCTTATTGAAGACTTAAGCAAGCCTGCTCCTGGTTCAAAGGAACTCCATTTTCCAACTCAATACTCTCAGTCATTCTTGACTCAGTGTGTAGCTTGCTTATGGAAGCAACACTGGTCATATTGGCGCAACCCGCCATATACCGCTGTTAGATTTCTTTTTACAACTGTAATAGCATTGATGTTTGGGACAATGTTCTGGGACCTGGGCTCAAAAATGTAAGCTAGAAGTCAAAACCACAAAAGCTGAAGCTTCAAAGTTGGTTTCAATTAACTTCTTTTATCTGTCATATTGTGGAATTACAGGAATAGGGGACAAGATTTGACCAATGCAATGGGTTCAATGTATGCTGCTGTACTTTTCCTTGGTGTCCAAAATTCTTCATCTGTGCAGCCTGTTGTTGCTGTTGAAAGAACGGTCTTTTATCGAGAAAGAGCTGCTGGAATGTATTCTGCCATGCCGTATGCCATTTCGCAGGTAAAGTTTCAGTGATTTGGAAAACTTGTAAAAGTTTCAAAATGGTTAAGAAAGTTAAACAAACTTCCATTCTTGTAAATTGTAGGTCATTATTGAGATGCCTTACATTTTTATTCAAGCTGCTACGTATGGCCTAATAGTCTATGCTATGATCGGATTCGAATGGACTGCTGCAAAGTTCTTCTGGTATCTCTTCTTCATGTACTTTACCTTATTGTACTTCACCTTCTATGGCATGATGGCCGTTGCTGTTACGCCAAACTACCACATTGCATCAATTGTTTCTGCTGCATTCTACGCAATATGGAACCTCTTTTCAGGGTTCATCATCCCACGACCGGTAAGTTTTTTTTCTTTCATCATGTGATTTTCCATTTTTCAAGTTCATATAGATTTCTTGAAAAGTGTTTTATCTTGTTGGATTTTGCAGAGCATGCCTGTATGGTGGCAATGGTACTATTGGGCTTGTCCAGTAGCATGGACCTTGTACGGATTGTTTGTTTCCCAATTTGGAGACATAAAAACACCCCTTGAAGATGGAGACTTTGTTGGTCAGTCAGTGGAACAATATTTGAGAAGTCGATACGGTTTCAGACATGATTTTCTGGGAGTTGTCGTAGCTGTAATTCTTGGTTTCGCTGTTCTATTTGCTTCCATCTTTACTGTGTCCATTAAGCTCTTTAATTTCCAAAGACGTTAGAATTTATGGTTTCCATCTTTGAACTGTAATAAAATATGAAATAGTGAAATCCCTTTATATATATATATATATATAACATAAAGAGTGAATTACAGTAAGCCAGAAACAAGTTTAGAAATAGATGGTAAAAAAAATTATGTAATCAAGTTTGATCAACAATTGTAATAGGAACAATATCAAACACAAGACCTCTTTCATTGAATCAGCTAGGATATAAAGGACAAAGTTGGCTTATTAAATATAAATGTTACAAAATCTTCACCTAAATCAAAAGCGGACTACAAGAAACAATTTCTTGTCAAATCTTTTTACATCAAAAAGCTCTCCTTAGGACTGAATACAACCACCTCCAATCACATCCTACCATAACTTTACCAAAAGGGTACTCTTTCGGTGAAGCCTACACTCGTATAAACTTTCTCTGCCAGTACCAAGGGGCCTATTAATATTATTCTTCCCAACCTTAGCTTTTAACTCTTTGTAATAGTAGTAGCTGTCTGTCAGCACTATTGTGTGAATCACTTGCAATCTCTTTTCACCAAACCTTGTCTTAACAATCAGTATGATTTGTAAAAATGATATAACTTTTTTACTTAGGGGCGTAACATCAGGAAATTTGGTGTCTTGGACCCTGCCAACATCTTTTGCAAATACTATTAACTCTTTAAAAACTTTGTACAAAAGATTATATAATTTTAGATTCGTCCTCCAACAACTAGTAGAAAAAAGAGAGACTATTAGTTTTTAGTTTGCTATTAGTACCTATACTAACAAGGAAGTTTTTAGTGATAAGGTGTATTAACCAAACTTTTTTCTTTTTTTTTTTTTTTTTTTTTTACTACCAGACTCAATTTAAATAAAAAAATGAAAAAATAAAAAATTACTATCCCCAACACTCCTCTAAACAACAACAAACAACAAAAGGAGATGAACTCCAGAATTAAACACAAGGAATCAAGAAAGGCGAAGAACAACAAATTTGAGTGAATTAAATATCTGTAATTCAATTGTTTATTGCTTTTTCAATTCCTCTTTATTTTAATTGCAAGGATTAAGTCTCAAAGCAAGAGGGAGAGTTAAATTTCTTAACTACTTGAAATTTTTTTTCTTTATTATTTTTGGACTGTCTAACATATAATAACAATAAGAAAATTCACTAACAATTAGAATAAAATTAAAATTAAATAAATAAATAAATTACGCTACTTTTAATTTCCATAAATTATAAAATCACCAAAAAAAAAAAATTTTATGCTATTAATGAAATCATAATTCCGCCCCTGCTCTTACTCCCTTAACACCATCCAATGGAGCCGTCTACAATAAGCAAATATGCCAAGATGGTGGAACTACTCCATCTTCCAAAAGCTTTAAGTATTAATTTACTACTTAGTTGAAGTGTTGGAAACAATACCTCAGTATTCATGGTTCTTTAAGGTATCATCTGTATGAGAAAGAAGTTAGGTGATACAGAAAACCTAACTACCAATACTAATGAAGTGCTTTAATTTTCAAAATCGTTGTGCCATTTACCATAGGAAGACTGCCTTTAGGTAAAGGCTTGTGTAATTTATAAGCTAGCATGAATTTTATGCATTTATTTATATGTCGTAAATTTGATTTGGTTAATTTTAAGTTTACATTAATTATTTTTTGATGATTATATCTTTGTCATTTATTCGAATACAATTTTAAAAGATGTCTTAGAGAGAATATAATATATAAATACATAGTTCAAGTTGATATTTTAGTCTTAAATTATAAATTTGACCAAAACATGCTTTTGATTATATCACAATCATATTTAGCAACTACTCAAACTCAAATTGATGCTAAGCAAAGAGTGGTAAAAAGACTTGAGTTGTTAAATTCAAGTCTATGCCTGGGTTCTAAATCTCGTGTTATTGCGTGGTAAAAATGCTAGTGTTGAGTATAAGTCTTATTCTAATAAATGTCTCTATGTTTGCATGAATTATATCTTAGTATTGCTAACTATTTGAAGAATGATAACATAAAGCACGTGAAGTTGAAGTTGGGATTGCACATTGCTCAACTTTGGTACTTGTCAAATTTCTAGTAAATCAATATAACTATTCGTTTCAGTATATATTTATTTATTTTTCCATGATTGGGATTGTTTAAGCAATTCACATCATTGTTGACCATCAATTGATTTTGAATGATTTTATCAAGATCAGAAGCAAATTGCACAAAAGCTTTTAATTCGATGAATTAGGCCAATTTCAATTTTGATTTACCACATTATTGAAGTTCCAATGAGCAAAACCATGAAGGCAATAAAAGAAGTAATATGACTTCAAAAGTTTTTAACAGATCTCAAAATTATTTGTGGTATGAAAAAATCAATTATACTGTATTGCGATAATAGTGCTGCAATAACTAATACTAAGAAAACTAAAAAAGATAAACTAGCAAAACACATTGATTAGAAATTTCAAAGTATGCAACAGGTGGTGGTAGACGAAATGGTGGATGTGAGTGTTGAGATCCGGTGTACTTAGTATATTTATTTCGTCTATATGTATTTGTAATTTTTTGAATAATTGTTTTAATAAAATATACATTAATATCATTAATATCTTCATATATTGTCCTCAATAGTTTTTGCACATAAAGCAAAAAGAAAGTAAATATTGACTCAGTGATTATTTAGCGTTTAACTAATATTAAGTGGTATTAAGTAATCGACTTGTAATACAAAAAGTCACCTTCCCACTAATAGTTAATAAACTTTTCATTTTGTATGATTGGTTCGTGATTCTTTGAACCCACACTCAAAATAATTAGTGGGTCGAGAATAGAGGAGAACGTTGCTTAGTAGAAAGTCAAGATTGATTTAACCGCCTCGTACTAAGCACAAGTATAATTTCAATTAAGGGTTTATTACTATAAATATTACAAAGGTTCGATTTTAAGAAAAATTTTAAACTTTCATTGTGCCTTAAAACACTATTTTTCAAATTGATTTTTTTCCAATAATTGATATTAGAGGTAGATTGAGCCATGTTTGTTGTATAAACTAATACCAAAATTTATCTCTTTCTCTCACTGTTTGATTAAGTTGAGATAAGAAGTGACATTCTTAAATTGTATGCTTGTTTTGTATTATTATGTATGTGAATGAATGTATGAATTATTATTATTATATATATATAATGTTATAAAGTAAGTTTGTTGAAGGTTGTGATTTTTTAAAAATTAGGTCGGTTGTATTTTATGTTTTTATAAATTTTGGGTTTGTGATTAAATTATGAACTATAATTTCTATGTAAGAATATTTTAATTTTATTTTTTGTAAAATTAGAAAAATTCATGTGAGCCAAAAATGGATAAGAAATTTTTGTAATCTTAAATTTTCAGCAAGTCGAAGAAATGAGGTGATCGAAGACGTGATCAAGACAGGACCAATCTGACAGAGGTAACAACGGAGGCAGGTGGTGACCAATAGTGGTGGTCAATGATGGTGGCCCAACAATGGATTCCCCTTCCGGTTAAAAGTTTAAATTTTAAATTTTCAATTTTTAAGATTATTGTTGGGCAAACATGTTAATATCAGATTTTGAGATATTTTTAAAAAATCTAAAGGATGTTTGACTTTCATCCAGAATATCTAAAAAATATTTTGAAAAAATTTTATTAGTTTATTTTTCTTTAGGATGAAATCATGAAAAGTATTTACTATCAGAGTTAATTTAATTTTTGCAAATTTATAATATGTTATATAAGAAAATGATGAGTTTATAAGAAAATGATGAAATTATAAGAAAAAAAAAAAAAAGAACTTCTCTTCGTTTTTTCTTGTTGTGGCGTAAGATTGATGTGAGGATGAAAATATTTATCCATCTTTTCTAAATATTATCTAATAAATAAAATATCTAACCTTAATGGTTTAAATTCAATGGCTAATATTAAATCTCAATTTCCCACCAAATCTAATGGTTAAAAACTATACCAACACTCATAATTCATGACACTTTTGATAAAATTGTACTTCTAGTCCTTCCACTTTTGGTAACTATTCACTTCTGGTAAAATCTCTGCAATTCATTTTTTACTAATTATTCACTTTATAGGAAAAGTGAATAGCTTGCCACTTTACTAAAAAATGAACCATCTACATGTAAATGTAAAGTGGCAAGCTCCACATTGAATGTAGATGGTTCATCTAGAGGAAACCATGATAAACCAGAGTTACTCTACTGAAGTAACATTCTGATGAAATACAAATTCTAAATACTTAATAGAGAAATTTACTTTTCCAAGTAAGAAGTCATAAAATTCAGTGACCAAGTTACATATAAACCCTGATAAATGCAGATTTTGATTAAATGCACAGTGATAAAATGATGAACCTAGGTCAGATTACAGGTACAACTAACAACAATGTTCCAACCTCCATACAATCAGCCACAACCAAAATGCCGGGAAATATAATAAGAATGAAATATCTGGAAAGCAGACAATATTAGCACCCCCTTACAGGTTTCCGGTTTTGCGTTATGCTGATCCAAATTCCGTAAACCATTTTTCATGCTTCTCAATATCGGCTTGTGAAACACTTCTCTGGACCTTTGCCAAGGCTTCTTCAAAGTCGCACATAGCAACAGGGTCCTTTGAAATCTCATCTTTGGACATGTTCTTAATCTCGTCACGTGTCTTACCAGCTATTTTCCGCCTCATGCCATTTAAGGAAGCATCGCGACAAACATTTGTGAGATCATCCCCACTATACCCTTCAGTACGACGAGCCACTTCATCAATATCCACATCAGCAGCCACCTGCCACATTACCACAAGGACAATAAATGGCGGACAAACTCAATTTCATATCAGGCATAGTATGCTAGCCATTGACCAATGTTTTCTCAGGACCATTTGCAAGGAAACAAGAGCAAGTTTCAGAAGATTTTTTTGGACCGGTAACTATTGATCCAAGCACTAAATCTTTCACTAAAACACACACACAAAACTGCATTGGTACAGGGTCCATGGCTAAATAAATTATAATACACCCATGTCTCGCACAAATCTGTCCATCTGATGAGAGCAAAACTTGATAGCCAAGTAGTTTCTTCTTTATGGTGACAAAGGTGGCTGTTGAGAGAGATATGATCTACCTATCATAATATTCTATAAACATTTCAAATCATCTATAGTTTTCAAATGATTCATGTGTATACTTCTATTTGGCTTCCAAAAGAAATATTCTAAGCTGCATCATCGCCATTATGCTACCAGGGCTAAAAATTTTCATTTTACCGACTCATCACGTAAATAATAAATTAAAGTTCAAGAAAAACAAAGCATCAATGAAACAAATCAAATGTGGCATGGAAAAACAAACAAACAAACAAACAAAGAAGATAACCATATTATAAAGCCTTAAGAATCATAAGACTAATCATAGATTAGTGAGAATATTTACCTCAACTGTTTTTAGATTGATCCGAATGAGCTCCTTACGACTGTCAAAATTGGGCAGAGGAATATATATTCGCTTTTCCAGTCGCCTCCTACATTCCATGAAGAACAATTACAAACAACAAATGTAAACTAGTAACTTAATCATAAGATCCCTCAAACGTAAGGAGTAGGTGCAAATAAAAGAAACAGGACCAACCTGAGTGCCTCATCTATGTCCCATGGGAAGTTAGTTGCAGCCAAAACCATCACTATCTTGCGGCTGCCATCTTCATTTGTACCAGTATTATTTACACCATCTACCTGAACAAGCAGTTCAGATTTTACCCTTCTAGATGACTCATGCTCCCCGGAAGCCCTAAACCATAAAAAAAAAATGCAATCAAAGTCAAGAGAATGCAAAAGTCTTGCAACAAAGGGAGGGAGGGAGGGAGAGAGAGAGAGATGCACAAATGAAGAAGAAGAAGAAAACGAGAGCATGTCTATCCGTGTAAATTAACAAGTAAAACATTAAAATATTGGCACATGCATTCTCCCATCAAGCTAGACTATATGCACAAAAATTTACATTCAGAACATCAAGAACCAAAGAAAGCCAACTGCCAAGGTAGATCCCAGATAACAGCCAAAGCACAGAAACAAGCAGCAAACTTACCCACGGGCATTGCAAAGAGAGTCAATCTCATCAATAAAAATTGTACTAGGAGCATAAGCTCTTGCAAGATCAAACAAGCACCGGACCATGCGCTCACTCTCACCACGCCACTTTGAGGCTAATGTAGCAGAAGAAACATTGAAAAATGTTGTCCCACATTCAGTGGCAACTGCTTTAGCCAGAAGAGTTTTGCCAGTACCAGGAGGTCCAAACATAAGAACGCCTTTCCATGGTCTCCTAATACCCTAAAGACAAACAAGAAAATAACTCAACCTGTCTATCAGTATATGCCAGAATAAACACATTCAGAAGTGGGAGAAAAAATATATGCAGAAAAGTTAATTCCGTAATTTTCTAGAAATTTCAAAACAAAAATTACTCCATCTTAATGATTTTGGTCAAATTCTATAGAAAGTCCTTGTACTATGTGTCTTTCTTTCTGGATTTAGTCTCTTTTTCGAAATAAACACTTTCAATCCTGAGGCCAACAATTTTTCCGATTAATTCTGTCAAATAATTAGACATGGCTTATTTCTATTAAACATGCAATGTCATGACAGTTGGATAATTTTTTGCACATTTAGAAAAAGACAAAAAATGAGAAAAAGGTAATATTTTTCCAAATTTTGCCAAGGTATAGCATGTTTATTAAGTCACATTAAATTATTTGACAATACTAAAAGAAAAAAAGTTTGCCTCAAGACTAACAATGCACATTTCGAAAACTATATGGACTAGAAATTATGAAATCATAATAGAGGGCCTAGATATGGCAAAAATGTATGGTACAAGAACCTTCTATACAAATTGACCAATGATTTTCCGTAGTCATTAAATTGTATAGAGAAAACTAAACTTAAATTAACATCATTATATCCCTTTATTTAATGCAAACTCAAGGCAATGAAATCAGAAGAAATAACATAAAAATCATATTATATGAAAGAAATGAGAATCAATCTGGCTCTATTATATGTCCTCTACTAAACTTAATGATAATTCAGCTGCAACAGAGCAAGTACCTGAAAATATTCAGGCATCCATAAAGGAAGAACAACAGCCTCCTCTAAAAGTCTTTTTGCTTCAGTCAGACCAGCAACATCATCCCACCGTACTCCAGGCGTGGTTTCTAAAACATCCCTTTCTAACATTGCCGCCAAATCTGGATCAGGTCCCTCATACTGGGACCTCTTAGATTTTCCATCTTCAGCATCACCGTTCTGAGAAATTGCAAAAGCAAATCAATTGCCAAAAAATTGAGAACATCAAACTAAAGTAGTTTGACTTTGAAATAGCAAAATTGTTCATGTCCCTATTACTACTATCTGGAGTTGTATTAAAGCAGCTTCATATATTAACAGCAAATTTGGCACATGCATTATATTTTGAACCTAAACATGTTAAGCTTTATACTGAAATCTCAACTTCAAAGACAGTAATAAGTTAAAGTTAACTGGCAAAGCTTATTGTCAACCAGAACTTACTGCCGAATCTCCTTTTGTAGATTTCCCTGACCCAGTACCCTTCTTTCCAGTGGTAGATGCTCTGGCCCCTGTGTTAGTTCTACTTGAACCACCTGCCTTTGCACCTCGTCCAGTTGTACCTGTTCTGGTATTGCCACGACCCCAAGCCCCATCTTGTGGAGATTTCCTCGTGCCCACTTGACCAGCCCTAGCAGGTCTTCTACTTGAAGTGTCCCGACTTGGAGGCCTCCACACATCAGGATCATCCATTGGGGCACCTGATGAAGTTGGATACTCATCTAGTGGTTGGAATACGAAAGATGACTTAGCATGAATCGGTGGCGAAGAAGGACGCCGCCCATTAGGAGCTTCCTTAAATGACCTTCTCTCAGCATCCAATTGCTTCACAACTTCTGTCTCCTCTGATAGTGCTTTCTTTACATTCATCCATTTTGCACGAATTAGCGGGTCATCAAGACTGGTTAGATGCCTAAATGCATAACAAAAGACCAACAAATTTTGCAAATTAGCTCAAACAATAGTTAAAATAATGCATATGTGACCAAAAAATCTGAAACAAATAAGCACATTGTGACCCAATAAAATAAGATATCAAGCAAACTCAGCTGATAAAGCTAACATTTTTCTTTTGCGTTTTTCCCCACGCACTTCAAAATTATTTTAAGAAAATAACTATTAATGTAACTAACTTAATTGTGAATCAAAACTGCATAATAAATTGAAAATTTACGACGAAAAAAAAAGGAAAAAAAAGAATGAGTGGCTTAAATTCCAGAAAATAAGAGGAAAATGAAAAGAGGAAGGAAATTTACTTGTTGATCTGAGCAATGGCGCCATCAAAGAAGATAATGGAAGTGTCGTAGAGGCCTTCGAGAGCGTATTCTCGAGCCAATTTCAAGTGCTCTTGCAGTCCAGCTAGCGAATTTCCAAACATTTCGAATTCACCATGAAAATCCAAAAACAGCAAACCTCTCAAATTCTAGGGTTCTAAAATTGAAGAAGAAAAATCTATTTTTTTTCCGGCTTTGAGTGGTCGAATGGATATGGTGGTGTATTCACGGCGACGTTTGAACTTTAAACCGTGGGGAGGAAGGGGGAGACTGAGATAAGAAGGACTGAAATTACGTTTGAACCCTTAATGTACGAAATTACATTTGAGCCTTTTGATATTTTGAGGGCGTTTTAGGCCGTTGGTTATGGTGGACCCAATAACGGAACTTACATTCAAGGTGGGGCACAAAAAGCAAAAGGCTTATTAATTGCTTTAATTTTTAGGAAGACAACATAAGGGATTACTGCCATTCGTGTAGTTATGATGTTCGAATTTGTAGATATAATAAAAATTTGAAGGTTAAAATATGCTTTAAATTTTATATATTTAATATATTTAGAAATTAATTTTTTAATTTTTAGATTTTAAAATTTAAAATTAAAATTTTATATTAAATTTTTGATGTGACGTTTTAAAATTTAAAAAATTCTCTTAATATTCATTTGAAAATAAAAAATAATAGTGAAAGTATTAATTAGAATTTTTCTTTCTTAAGAATACCCACTCGAAATTATTATGGTAAAATATTTTTTTCTATTGGCATAGTATTTTTAAGAAAAATTGATGTTAACATGTTGATTATATTAACTATTTAAATTAACTAATAATATTCTAAAAGTAGATAGACCAAATTATGTTAAAAGTTAAAAGTATATAAATTAAATTTCAAGTTTCAACATAGTTTAAGGGCCAAAATTAAAATTTAACCATTAGCTTATAATATCAACCAAAAAAAAATGAGAAACCACAATCACTAAAATTCTCAAGATATCCATATTATGTATAACCACATAATGTTTTAATTGAAAAGTTGGGTTTTGAGATAATTACTAAATATAATTTTTGTTCTTTTTATCTCGATAATGTTTTTTATTATTCGACAATGTTGGTAAACAACCTCTACATATTTATATCAAGATATGTTTATTTAAAACATAAATACTAAAAGACCTAAAATAAATTACTCAATTTAAACTTATCTTTGGCATTATTGTTTGAGCCACATGAGTGAGGAACACATCTTCAAGCTCCATAAAAAAATGACTTTTTTAATATGCTTGTTTTTGAATAATTTGAAGTATGTGAATCTTACTTATTAGGTAAAATGATTAAAGCTTCTTTTACTGAAAAAAGTGAGTGAACTAGTGATTTATTGAGTTTAATACATAGTAATTTATGTTGGCTAATGAATACACAGGTCGGAGGTGGTTTTCAATACTTCATTACTTTTACTGATGACTCCAATAGATATGAGTATATTTTTCTCATGCGCCATAAATCTGAAGCCCTTGAAAAGTTAAAGAAGTTTAAAAATGAAGTACAAAATCAACTAGACAAAAATATCAAGGCATTTCATTCGGATCGAGGTGGATAATATTTAAGCTTAGAGTTTAATGACCTTCTAAAGGAATGTGAGATTGTCTCACAATTTACTCCTCTTGGTACTTCACAATGGAATGGAGTTTTTGAGAGAAGAAATCGAACATTGTTAGACATAGTTCGATCAATGATGAGTCATGTTGATCTTTTTATTTTCTTTTGGGGACATGCACCTGAGACAATTGCTTTCACATTAAATCTTGTTCTATCTAAATCAATTTAAAAGACAACACATAAAATGTGGACTAGGAAGCTCACTAGTATGTCTTTCATGAAGATTTGGGGTTATGAAACTTATGTTAAACGTCAAACGTCTACTAAGCTTGAACTCAAATATGAAAAATGCAATTTTGTAGGATATCCTAAAGAAAGTGCTTGTTGCTCAGACAAGTGTCTTTCTTGAAAGGGAACTTGTATTCAGAAAAGGAAGTGGGAGGAAGATTGAACTTGAAGAAATTTGAGAACCATAAATACCATTGAACCAAAGATAAAACAACAAGTTCCACAAGTTGTTGTGGAAATACAACCGCCCCGTAGCTCTTTAAGAGAACGCTATGCACTTGAAAGATATGGATTTCTCGTTACAATACAAGGCAATGTTCTTATAGATCAAAATAAGCCTAACACTTATTAAGAATCGGTAGCAAGTACACAATTTAAGAAATAGCTCGAGACCATGAGGTTTGAGATAGATTCCATGTTTGTTAACCAAGTATGAACCTTGGTTGATGATTTACCACAATTCGTTGTGGTAAATCAGAGTCTTTTCAACACTGAATGAGCTTGTTTTTGGACCATTTTATTAGGATTTCAATTAGTTTTCCAATTTAGTAGTTTTAGTAAAATAAGTGTTTTTTTACGCATATTTTGGTATTGTAACGACCCGTTGGGCAAATATGGGCCTAGGGTAGGACTGACGAGCCAATTTAGTGTGCAAGACATCATTTTCAAGCTAAAGAACACCAGGGAAGACGTTGATGTCATCACACTAACATGCAGTGTTGCAACACTACATTTCAAAACAAGAAAAGTCTCATTCAAAGTTCTGTGTCGCAACACCAGTCCTGTGGTGTCGCGACACCACTGTGACAGAGGCCAAAATATTGTTGATGGTGTTTTTGTTTGCACAATGTACTTTATTCAGTTTAATGGCGTGTATTTAACCTAATTAAGGTAGAAACAACTGTGTAGAAACAATTTAATTTTATTTTCTCTACGTAATTTTTATTCTTATTTCATACTTGGATTTGATTTAATTCCAAGCTTTTGTTTCTTCAATAGTTCATAATTTTTCTTTGGTTTTCATTTGCAATCGACGCTATCTCGACAATTGTTAAAGGGTTTTCAGTTTTCGAGCGCATCCAATATCGAAACAGATAAATCTCTTTTTTCTTTTGTTTAATATTTTCTTTGCATGTTTAAATTAAAGTTAGGATAATTTTTTTATTTAGATCCATGAATAGCTAAATTCATTGAGTAAATTTCAACTATTAGCCTTATTTAATTATTTTTTATTATTTTCCTTGATTAATTTTTTGTTTGGTTATTCATACTATAATTTTGATTAATACTATTTAGCCATGACAATGTAAAAAGCAGTTTTTGGTTTGATTTGACCTCTCTTGGGTTCGATCCTTGGAATACTTACTGAATTGTTTCATTGTAAAGTTACAATATTACAATTTGACCCGTATACTTGCGGGCACCACTGTTCTATCTTCTATCTTTTTGTTACAGTATTTGCAGTCCAGATGTTTGCATGTCTAGTGGCGGTCAGTTGACCCACATGGATAGTAATGTACAACCATACAAGAGGTGGTTAGTCACCAAAATTTTTTGCCAAATTTAGATTAAACTTTCACTCATGTTTCCAAGTTTAAATCTATTCAGATCTTGCTTGTGATAGCTACATTTCATGATTATAAAATCTAACAGATATATGTTAGAATAACTTTCCTTAATGGGAAACTGGAAGAGGATGTGTGCTTGACACAACCTGAAGGATTTGTTGATCCAAGGGATGCTGGAAAGATAAGTAAGATACAAAAATTTGTATATGGAGAAGTAAGCTTTTCAAAGTTGGAATCTTCATTCTAATGATGTAATCAAAAAGTTAGGAAGTTGGAATCTTCATTTTAATGTTGCAATTAAAGAGTTTGGTTTTTTTAAAAATGAAGATGAGCCTTGTGTTGACAAGAAAGTTAGTGAGAGTACTTTGTATTTTTGGTACTATATATAGATGACATACTAATAATGGGAAATGACATACCTACTTTACAGTCCGTTAAGACTTTGTTAGGAAGTTGTTTTTCTATGAAGAACTTGGGTGAGACCACTTTCATATTAGGAGTCAAAATCTATAGAGATAGATCAAGATAACTCCTAGGTCTAAGATAAGGTACATACATAGATAAAATACTGAAAATGTTCAACATGGATGTGGTTAAAAGTTGGTATATAATGTTAAGTTTCATGTTTTATGATCAACTTGTGATGAATGTGATAAAACTAATAAGGTATATCATATTGATTCTATTTAGTGAGATGATGATTTGTGCCATTTGAATTGTAAACATGATTTTGGTATTTGGTATCTTGAAATGGTAACTTGTCATTTGATGTCTTCCTTGGAGATTTGTTGTTGAAATGGCTATTTAGTTTTGATAATATTTTGGAATTTTGGTTGGAATATATTGGCATTAGAAAGTTTGGTATAAAAGTTTGATTATGGCATATGATATTTGGAATTTATTTGGTACATCTTTTAATAGGTTAATGTAGTGGTAAATGCATGTTTTGGTGTCTAAGAAATTGTAGATGAATTGGCTTGTGTTTGAAGGTGTTTTAGGCACACATGGTCAGGGACACGGTCTGCCACACGACCATGTATCCCATACAGTTGCATGACACGACCATGTGGCCTCTTTAATTTTTTGTGTAGGTTTGTTCACACAGTCACAGAGAGTTACACGATTTGAGGGCACAGTTGTGTGACCCAGGTTTATACGATCACAGAGAGTTACACAGCCATATTCTTGAGCCACACGGGCAGAGATCCATCAAATGGCCTGGCCACATGGCTGTGTGACCCATGTTTTCACTTTTTACTCAAATTTTTTTAAAAGCTTCATTTTAATCCAAAATTGTTCTCGGTTTGTTTTAAATGTTTCGTAAGCTCGAATTAGGTCTAATGACTGCAAATGAATTATTTGGTTTTTTTTATTAAATTGTGAATGATGTTAACTTTTATATTTGTAATATCTTATAGCTCGGACCGAGCAATCGAACTAGGTATAAGATGTTATATTTGGTACTTATACTCGAAGTATCAGAACTTTGCAAGTCAATAGCTAAAAAGTTACAATTTCTAGCCAAAGTATCAGAACATAAGCTTATGTATCAATACTTTGTCCAAGGTATCGGTACATGGGGTACATGTATCCATATATAACCATTGATTTTGTACCATTGCACTGTTTTGAGTATTTTGAACCCATCGAAGCTCGAAATTAACCCAGACATTTTTGATCACCCGTAAAATGTTTGTAAATGGTTTAAAAATGATTTTATCTAAATTTTATGGTTTTATTTAATTTCTTCAAAGTTTGATTACTTAAATAGTTCTTAAGATTTTTGCTATGTGTGTGCTCGGGTAGCATCTTCCATCCATACTGGATGTCGAGATGGGTGAGGGATGTTACATATTGAACAATTAGCTAATACATTGGATGGAATAATAATACTAGGCTTTTACTATTGATTGATTATTTCATTTCAAATTGCTTTGTTAAATTTTATTTGCTAGTTTTGGTATGAAAAAAATTTACTTTGGTAATTAGC
This sequence comes from Gossypium longicalyx, assembly GCA_025698465.1. Lineage (NCBI taxonomy): Eukaryota > Viridiplantae > Streptophyta > Magnoliopsida > Malvales > Malvaceae > Gossypium > Gossypium longicalyx. The sequence continues at coordinate 57,150,783 of CM046996.1, forward strand.
ATTATCATTAGTAATAACTCTACCTAGGAGTGATTTTTTATACTACTTGCTACAATATGTATCCTTGTGCGTATGATATTCGACCAACAAATATATGTAACTTCAAATTAAGGGTTCATTTTTTACCGATAAAATATTTTCCGTAAAATATTTTCATTGTTTTACAATGTTTTTTTGGTGAAAAATGAATTCCCAAAGGAAAACATTCTCTAAAACTCGGGTAAAACCAATGCATTCTTAAAGAAAACGTCTTACTGATTTTCATCTCGTAAGATATTCTCTCTACTCCTCTTCACTCTCAACACTGACTTGAATAACAGTCGTTCTCCCTTCCTCGTCATCTTTGTCCGTCAACCTTCACCTCTCCTCCTCGACTCTGTCCGTTGGCCTCACCTCATCATCTATGTCTGTCAGTCGTCGTCCTTACCAAGTTTTCCTTTCTTGTCTGCATTTTGAAGAAACCCCAAAAACTAAAAAAAAAAAAAAACAAATTTTCTAGTCCTATAAAAGTATCTCACTATCTTCTTCTTATCAAGGTTTTGCATTTAAGTTATTTTTTTTATAGAAATGGAAACTATTTACTTCATTCGAAATGGGTCATTTATTTTTAGGTGAGTTTTATTTCTTATAGTTTTTTTTTACTTTGTGCTAAATTGATCTGTGTAAATCAATTAAAGTAAATGCTTGCCAATATATTTTTTACAAATCCCTTCTTTCTATTCTTAGTGCTTTGGGTGGCGTTTGGGTCGGTTTGGTTGCTTTGATCCACTTAGCTAGTTTATTATTCAATTTATTGATATTTGCTTCTATTATCTTTGTTCCAAATCTGTCTCTATTAGTGTACTAAAGTTTTGTGTATTGATTAAGTTTTGCATTTTATCTTAAAACCTAAGGGGCTTAAGGTTGAGTATAAAGAAAAGAAAGATTAAGCAACTGGTTACTGAGTTGAAAGTACAGTTTCTAATTATTCTAGAGTCCAAGATTGAAAATTATGTTGATTGGTTAATTAATTGTTTATGGCCCTCTGGTAATCAAGAATTGATTAGTCAATCTTCAAATGGCAATTTTAGAGGTCTTATTATTATTTGGGATTCTTTTGTGTTTCGTAAGGATTGAGTTCAACTTAGAAAGTGTTTGATAAAATGCTTCATTGATGAAAATAAATAGGCCTTCTAAATTTTGATATTTTTGATGATTTTTTCTTGTGGGGTGTTTTTATAATGCCCTAAACCCAACTCGATACACTAAGTTCAGATCTCGAGTGTTACTAAACAATTCAAAACGTTTAACAAAAACAATTTACATTTTTGTCATTTAATTTTTACACTTATTATTAGAAATTCTAAAAGAAAACTTAACATTTGAAAATTTCAAACAAAATATGCAATGAATAACTTATTACACCAGTATTGATGCAAAACTTCACAAGTTAGAAACTAATTCAGGACAGACTCATAAGCATATCCAAGATTACACCACAAATCCATTGTATGCATAACAACCTACTTGCCACCAACTTGGCATACTCTTGGCGTTGTCCCTCTAGGTGGAGCCTTTTCTCAACAAACCTGAAAAGAGATAACAACCTTGTAAGTACAAGAGTACTTAGTGAGCTCATTAACTATACCTTAATGGAGGCTTTGCAGTCTCGTAGAAATTACTATGAGTGAACTATTACTTTGTCTCATTTACTTCGACGGATACCATACAGTCTTATCATTTCTTTATACACCAGTTTTCATACCCTTATATACCTAACCTTTCATATCTTGTTAATTAAGGAATCCTTCCAATCATTCCATAAATCTCTTGTCCCACAATACTTTCTTAAGAAAATATACCCTTAGAAACCACTTCATATAATCCATAACTTAACCCATGTTCTTCTCCCAACCAATTGCTTACTGACATTATCTTGGGTGGATACATACACAAAATTTCCTACTATTAGTTCACACTCAGATATACCCCGATCTAGTTTTGTACACATATCCATATTGATAATTCACAGCTTATAACATCCAGATGAGCTCTATATCATGCTATTACAAAATCTCATAATTCAAATAGTAGTGACTCTGATTTAGAATAAACTTCGAAGAAAGTGTGATATTCCTTAATTTTCATACTTACCCGTGTGCCTTGCCTGTGTAACTCTTTGACTTTCAAAAAAGTTAGCTTCGGGTTTCACACAGCTTAGGGCACGTCCATGTGGGTCATATAGCCATGTCGCCAGGCCATGTGTGTTTTCCTTCACTTCTCCCATGCCCATGTAAGATCCCACACGCCCTTGTGGATAGGTCGTGTAACTCACTGTCGATTACCTTATTTCACACATGATCTACGACACGCTTATGTGTCTAGGCCGTGTGCTCCACACACCCGTGTGTCTAGGCCGTGTGCGTCAAAAACACATTTTTTTTTAAGATTTTAAAAATTAATTAATTTTAAAAAATATCATGAATTAAATTTAAGAAAAATAGTAGTGTAAACACTCGGTTTGCCTCTCGAGAAACGCTTATTTAAAGCCTAAGCTCAACTTACCTCGTATTTGCACAGTCATGGTGGTTCGCGGAGTCGAAACTCCTCTTTTTCGTTGTTAGATCTATTAATAAAATAAGGTTTAAGTCAAGTAATATTTACCTTAAAAGTGCTGAATTCAGAATGTGTTACCTCGACTATACCGTATGGGAAGACATTGAGTACCGTAAAAGGAGTTGCTTCATTTGCGTTAAACTTTGAAGTGGCAATTTGAGGGTTGGTTTCATCTAACAGTACCTGGTCCCCAGCCTTGAGGTGGTTTGTTCCATCCTTAAGCTCTTCATGGAGTCGCTTTGGCTTTCCATCATGTATTTTCGGCTTCTCTTTGACATGTAACCGCCATTCATCTAGTTTATCGATTTGCAACATTCGTTCTTCATGATTTATTCTGTTTTTGTCGCATAAGCTAGAACGTGGCTCTATCATGTTTTTCTGAGGAATTTCCTGCAAAGAAGGTTGAGCCACAAGGTTACTCACATTAACAAAACTCATAATATCATCTCGATCAATAGATGTCTTAACAGAATCATGAGCTTGGAGTTTTATTGTTTCATTGCCTACACGAAGTATTAATTCTCCTGTACCAACATCAATAATAGTTCTGGCAGTTGCTAAAAAGGGTCGTCCTAAAATTAAAGACATATAACTATCCTCACCCATGTCTAAAACAACAAAATCAATTGGGAATATGAATTTATCAATTTTAACAAGAACGTCTTCAACAATACCCCTAGGAAATCGAATGGTTCTATCTGCCAATTGAATGCTCATCCAAGTTTGTATGGGCTTCCCAAGACCTAGTTGTTTAAACATTTTATAAGGCATAACGTTAATACTTGCCCCTAAATCAGCTAAAGCATTATCAACATTTAAACTACCAATTAAACAATGAATAGTAAAACTCCCTGGATCTTTCAACTTATTGGGTAGTTTATTCTGTAAGATAGCTGAGCAAACTGCACTTAGGTCTACCTGCGATGAATCATCTAACTTCCGCTTATTTGCTAAAAGCTCTTTTAAAAATTTTACGGAATTTGACATCTGCGAAAGAGCTTCAATAAACAGTAAGTTAATATGTAACTTTTTTAACAATTTAAGGAATTTACTGAATTGTTCGTTTGTGTGGTATTTCCTTATTGCATCTGGATATGGCACATGAGGTTTATACTCCTTACTTATCGACTTTTGTACATTATGGATCACATCAACCTTACCTTGACTTACCATACTTTATTGCCTTAATTCTGGTTCAGGTTTAACTAACCCTTCTTCATCTTGAACTGTAATTGCATGAAACTGCTCTCTTGGGTTAGTTTCGATATTGCTAGGCAAGCTACCTTGTGGTCTTTCTAAAATCAACTTAGCAAGATAACCTATTTGATTCTCGAGACCTTGAATCGACACTTATTGATTTTTGAACGTTATTTCAGTGTTTTGGAAACGGGTTTCTGACACCAAAATAAATTTTGTCAACATCTCCTCAAGGTTCGACTGTTTTTCTTGTGGGTAAGGTTGATGTTCGAAGCCTGGAGGGGATTGTGGTCTTTGATTTCCTTGACCACTCCAAGAGCAATTAGGGTGGTTTCTCTAACCTGCATTATAAGTGTTACTATAGGGATTATTCTGAGGTCTAGAATTATTACCTATATAGTTAACTTGCTTGTTCTCTGCGTTAGGGCTGTAGGATCAACTTTCTGGATTGTTCGTCCCTCTTCCATTTGTATCACACTGCATCACCGGATGTACTTGCGTAGAACCATATAAATCATCAATCTTTTTACTCAAAAGTTCTACCTGATTTGATAACATGGTGACCGCATCAACGTTAAAGACACCGGCTACTTTTATCAGCTTTATCCTCATGACTTGCCATTGATAATTATTCAGTGACATCTCTTCTATAAACTCATAAGCTGTTTCAGGTGTTTTGTTATTCAGAGTCCCACCGGTAGCTGCATCAATCAGTTGCCTAGTTGAGGGGTTCAAACCATTGTAGAAAGTTTGAACCTGTAACCATAGAGGTAACCCATGGTGAGAGCACCTTCTTAATAAATCCTTATACCTCTTCCATGCATCATATAGGGTCTTTAAATCCATTTGCACAAAGGAAGAGATATAATTCCTCAACTTGGCTGTCTTAACTAGTGGAAAATACTTTAATAAAAATTTCTCGGTCATTTGCTCCCATGTAATGATAGAACCTCGTTGTAGGGAGTTCAACCACTGTTTAGCCTTATTTCTTAATGAGAATGGAAATAGCCGCAGGCGAATGGTGTCGTCAGAAATGCCATTAATCTTAAAGGTGTTGTAGAATTTTAAGAAATTAGCCAAATGAGTATTTAGGTCTTCATCCTACAAACCATCAAACTGAACAAACTGTTGAATCATTTGAATAGTGTTAGGTTTCAGTTCAAAATTATTTGCAGCAATAGCAGGTCTAACAACACTCGATTCAATCCTAGTTAAATTGGGCTTGGCATAATCGTACATAGTACGAGGAGCAATATTCAAATTTACAGGATTTGCAGCAACCACAGGAGGTAGCTGATTATTATGATTATCAGCTATCTCATCAGTAATAATAATATCCTCTTGCTCTTCCACTATACTTTGTCGACTCTGCCTCGCTTCTCTACGGTTTCTGTGAACTGTGCTTTCAATTTCACTGTCGACTACCAGAGGTCCTTATGGGTTTCTTTTAGTCATAAACTAAAGTAACTTGCCAAAACAAATAAAAGGAAAATTAGTAAACAAAAATTAAAATAAAAACAAAAAAACAATACAATAAAAATAAAAATGGCTAAAGTAATAAAAATTAAGTGCTCCTAATATTTTAGTCCCCGCCAACGGCGCCAAAAACTTGATGACATCACGAACAAACTAAAATACGACGAAGGCAAGCGCACCTATCGAATGGTAGTATAGCTATGGTGAGTCGGGAATATCGTATCCACGAGAACTAAAAGTACTAGTAGTTACTATCTTTTTATTATCTAGCCAAATAAATTGAAGGGATTTATTTTAACCTAATCTTAACTAACCTAATTACTAAGACGAAACATAGAATAAAGTGTGGAAATATTTGAAGAAAACCGATGAGAGAGACAATACCCAGGAAAGAATTCACCTAGACTTCACTTATTATTCTAAATCTGAATTAAACGATTTATTCACTTGTCTTGATCCGTAGAAATCCCTAAATTATATTAATATCTCTTTCGAGAGTAAAAATAACTGACTCTAGTTTGATTAATTGAAATCTCTTTCTAATTAAAACCCCTATTGTCGCATTAGCTCGATCTATGGACTCCCCTATTAGTTTTGACTCTAATCCAGTATATTTATGTCGTCCTATTTCTAGGATTGCATGCAACTCCACTCAATTATGCTAGATCTACTCCTAAACAGGGACTTTTTCTCCACTGAATTAAGCACATCAATCATGAATTAATATCCTGAAAATATTAAAACATGGAATAAGTACACATAATTGAAATCAAGAAATCAAGTAATTATCATGTAATTCAGAAAATTAAATAACAAGATCCATCATAGGTTTCTTCTTCCTTAGGTATCTAGGGAATTTAGTTCATACTTTGAAAGGAAAATATCTCAAAATTAGGAAAACAACAAAATATAAAGAAACCCAAAAACTTCTAGAGAAGTTGACTGGAGATCTTCAATCTTGAAGGAGATCCTGCTTCTAAGTTGATTTCGACGGTGTTTTTCAAGTAATTTCTTCGTTCTTTTCTGTGTTCTCCCCTTTAGTCCTCTTCTAATATGTATTTATAGACTTTAGAATGCTCATAAACCCTAAAAATTGGGTTTTTCTGTGTAGAAGAGAAGCAGGGTTTGAAATCGACATGGGCTGGTACATGGGCGTGTGGCTAGCCCGTGTGGAAATGTCCAGGCTGCGTGGATCCTAAAAATAGCTCTTTTTACCTGATTTTAGCTTGTTTTTCCGCTATTTTCACTCCCCTATACTCACCTAAGTATGAAAACATGAATTTAAAGGATTAGGAGCATCAAATTCACTAATTCATATAATAAATCATCTAAAAACACATCAAAAATTGGATTAAAAACATGTTACTCTTATGGCTTATCAATCAAAGTTCGTGTTTTTAGTCCCGACAAACACTATTAGACACCACTGCTATGAATAGACACAGACTCTCTTGACAAACTCTTCATGCATTGACACAATCTAAACTCAACCTTTTACTTCACTAATATACACCCCAATTAGAACACACATCACATAACATACATTTTAGACATATACATACTTCTCTATAATTCAATGGTTCAATACTCATACACCAATCATCACATATTATACTCTTCATTACTTCAGATCTATAATTCAATCAAATTTCTATAAATGTTTCACAATATTAACAATATACATGCAAGAGTCAGTGTAAAACTCACTTGACACCTACGAACAACAGCTTGAACTCCAGATTCAAACTTTCACTATGAAACCGTAGCAACCACTGCTTACAAAAAATAGGAACACCATTACTACTCTTACACATACAAGTTGCTTATCAATTCAATCACTGTCAATTTCGTACAGAAACTTTATACTTACAGTTTCACTGTTCAATTACCAATGATAGATTTACTCATTTAAAACTTAACATGTAGAGTTGAAATACTTACCTTGATGCAAAGTAACTACTGATCATAAAAGAACCGTAACCTCTAGCTCATTAAAGAACCTTAACCTCTAGAGGTAGGATACATTTATATTTAAGGAAGGTTTCAGTAGATGGCACTTAAGGAAGAGAAAGAAGAAGAAAGAAGAACCTCTTTTAGAACACATTCTCACATATAAATATGACTTATTACTTAGTAGAATTTAACAATTGTCATACGTATTAGAACTTACCTTCTTATTGGCCTACAATTTTTGAGAAAAGTATAAATAGGTTCCTTTCATCAAACTTATCAGGCTGAACTATACAATTGGTTTCCAACTAGATTACTAAAAGTCTAACTAGCACAATATTCCATATAAACCAGATGTACTATTCCTTTGGTGAATACGTGTCCTATAATTCACTTTTATCCCTTAACATGAACATCTCCTTCATATAGCAGAATATCATGAAATCAAATTCTTACCAACTCAAGTAGCAGTTACTATACGCCTACACGTATACGCCAAAATGGTCATTTGGGCGAATAACACCACGCCAAATAGACTGTTTACTTCTATATACCCAAATCTTTAGATCTATCAAAATTGGGGTGTTACAGTTTTTGGTAGTTTCTTTGAGTTGAAGTGATTTATATTAACAATGGAAAACAAATATGATGAGGTGAAGAATTTTTGGGTTTAGTTATTTCAAAGATGATGAGGTGATTTATATTAATGTTTGTTGGATATTGATATTGAACTTAACATGTTGGATATTAAAGTTATTATGTTTTAAGCATGTTGGATATTGAAATTATTGACAATGTAAATTATTAATGTAGAATCGGTAAATGCAACAAATAAGGGACAATAAAACAATCCAGGTAGACAAAGCCAATGGAACATATTTTTCTCGAAATTCTAATAGAAGAGGCCTAAAAAGGAAATACAACAATCGAGTTGTTGTGGCTATTTTTGAAGGATTTCAAGTTCAATGTGATGCTAAGCATGTGGAAAATCATCTGAGGGCTGTAAAACACACATGGCAAGTTATATGCATAATTCAAGCTTAAAGTGATTTTGGATGGGATGATAACATGAAAATGATTACATGTAATAGAGCGACATATGATGTAGCAGTGACGGTAATATATATGTTAAATATATTTTAGTTGTTTTTTACTTGTTATTTTAATTATGTATAATATCCAACATGCACATAAGAAAGTATGAACCAAAACATCTTCATTTGACACATCTAAACGTAAAAGGAAAAATACTCAAGAAAGTGTAGTTGATGAACAAATTAATTTTGTGGGTGAACAACTTGGTAAGATTGCTAATGCATTGGAACAATTTACCAAGGATAAGACACCATATCTTTACGGAGAAGTGATGTTGATAGAGGTGGAAGGATTTGATGATGACTTCTTTTGTAGTATGTTTGATTATCTTATGGGTCATGAATTCGAGGCCAAAGCTTTCTTGACTAAAAGTACGAAGCATAGAAAAATTTGGCTTCAAAAATTTTCCTAAGGTTAAAAAATATCAATATGTTAATGTGGTGTAGTACTAAATATGCACTTGAATAATATTATTAATTTGTAGTACTAATTGTGGTTTGGAAGTTAATTTATTATTATTCAATCTTTGTTTTTTTTTTATAACACAATCAGGAGTCATTTATTCATTTTAGTTTTTTTCAATTTATGACTATTAATATTCTAGCTTAATAATTGGATACTATTATATATATGTATTTATTTATAAATAAATCATTGCAATGTATGCAAAAATAATGTAAAATATAAATTTAATAGATATAAAATAAACTCAATTAAATAATAAAAAGACAAGAAATTCACAATATGTTTGTTTAATTTTAAAACAGCGTTTATGAAAAATTTTCATGAATTCTACAAAACAACGGAAATTTTTTTATATAGATTCATTCAAACATCAGAAAATATTAGCTCTTTCAAAAAAATAACTCATTTTTCAGAAATAATTTTTCGGAAGCCATTTTATATGCAAAACAAATGGGCCTTAAGTTTTAATTAGATATTGATTATTATTAAATTATATAAGATATTATTTATTATAAAATATTATCTTATTATAAAATAAAATTCGATTGCCAAAAGGAAAATTTCTGAATACCATTTTATAAAAATAATTTATATTATTTTTTCACTAAAAACAAGTTTCAAAAATGATTTTAAGAAAATTGGTCAAACAATAAAAAATATTGTACATCATCTCGACACAAAAATATTAATTTTTTCAAAAAATCAATCTAATTTCGAGAAATTATTTTTAGTAAAACAAATACAACCTAAACCTTTTTTTTCCCACTTTAATAAAAAATAAAAAAGAAGTTATTGCTTCATCTAGATAAGTTTATAAATTTTTATTACATAAAAAATGAAAAATTAATATTTAATTTCCTTTCAAATAAGTTTTTAAATTTTAATTTATATTCGACCATGTTAATGCATATTTTAAACTTTGCTCAAAAAACTATTTATTTTTATAAAAATTAAATAATAATATAGAAAACAAAAATATTTTTCGTTAAAAAATTAAATATTTATGTTGATATTTAAAAGATTTTAATTCATAATAATAATAAGGATGATATTTTCTTGGCTTGTGTACAACATGCCCTGCCAGTCCCACATGGTATAAAATGTTTAATAATAAATACAAAGGAAAATATTCATGCCAATAGCCCAACCCAATCGCTTTGCCTTCGGTTCATTCTCCTTCTCCTCCTCCTCCACAGAGAGAGAAACATTAAAAAACATGGCGGCTTTGACTACATTAACGCCTTGCCAAGCCACCTCGCATTTTAATATTAGAATTTCCCATTATTATAATCAAAAGCAAAACCAAAATCAAAATGTTTATATTAATCAGACTAAAAGCATTCATAAAGCGAAGTCCTCTTTGCTTAGTTTTGCTTTCTCTTCTCTTTCTGCAAAATCCACATCAATTATCCCATCTACTCATTTCTCTACTTCAGGTATCTCTCTATATGTGTAATTGTTCTTATTATAGTTGTTTATTTATGGTTTATGTTCTGTTTTTACTACTTGTTGAAATGGGCTGGAAAAGTGAGGATAAGATTAAGAAAACGGAACTTTTGAAACCTGCTTTTGTTTCTTAATGTTTTCAAAATAATTTGGGATGCTTCAGTTAGGAATTTAGTCTTTCAATGTTTGTTTAATAATGATTTATGAGGAATTAGGAAAACAAAATGGAGCTAAAATCTAATCTACTGATGTTATATTACAATGTGAACTAGACATATTTTATTCTGTTTATAGAATTTCCCTGGTTATCCACTAAAGAACTCAATTTGCTTAAGTCCATTTTAGCTGTTAGATTTACTTTTCATGAACTGTTAATTGTTTTCTTTGTTATTTTCGTTGTGGTTAGAACTGGAAATTTTCCAACAAGGAGGTATCAAGGAAGGGGTTGTTCTTTCCTTAACCAATTTTGGGAATTTTGAGTAGACACTCCAATTATTCGCATTGGATGTATAATATTCCTATGAGCTCTCGGAATTTTCTTTTTCTTATGCTGAAATGAGTTTTCTTCGATGTTGTTCAGTGCTTCATTTTGCTTCTCACCATATAGGTACAGAAATATGATCTTCTAAGGGCCTTCACAATACACGGAAAAACTTTAAACAATTGAACATACACATATCCTGAGGCCCCCGATACCCTCAACGCTGAATGCTGTTGTATGTCTTATGTGTTTAGTTCATAATTAATCTTCACTTCTTTTTGAATTATATATGCAGGCAGTAGCAGCTCATGGTTGCAAGATAACACCATGAATCTTGATGCTAGTAGTAGTGGCAGTGGATTAAGGGAGGGACCAATATATTCGGTTTTTCCTGCAAAACCTGCAGAAGTTTCCTCTGTACAAGACCTTTATGAATTCATATGTTCTGGTCCTCTTATGGACAAAGTGGGACTGACTGCTGAAAAGGTGGCTGAATCCATTGACAAGTGGTTGTTTTATGGATCAAAGCTTTGTCGGTTGTTTCAGCTTAATGAACTTTACCTTACTGTTCCTGAGAAAGCAAGGTTTTATCACTATTACATACCAGTCTTTTTATGGTGCGAAGACCAGATATCAGAACACAGGTCCAAGTTTAAAGATGGGGAAGAGATTCCTCCCTTAGTGGTATGTATCAGGTCTTTGAAATGATTGTTGTGTGCATTCGTGTTCGATTTTCCTTTACAAAATTCAGAACTATTTTGGGTTCCATTCCATTAGGATTAGGATATTGTAAAAGGTTTTCATTGCTGAGGGCTTGTGCTATGTAACTCTGATTCCATTATTTTTATGTCTGAAGATATCAATGTCCGATGCATATTTGGACTTGGGCATTGGATGTGATCCTCGAAGGATCCTCAAAATACATGAAAGAAAACCTTAGAAAAATTAGACATACTCATATCTAATACATACCCATATCTGACTGTCAAATTCGAATCCGAGTAATGTAGCTTGACTATTTGGTGGATCTTGTTGCACTGACCAACTTTTTGTGATGCAGATTGGTTTCAGTGCACCACAGGGTTGTGGAAAGACTACACTTGTCTTTGCTCTAGATTATCTTTTCAGGATCACTAACAGGTAGCTAGAAGAGCAATAGAATTTAATTTATAAAATTGATTCATATCTCATTTTTCTCATAGTTATAATATAAACTGTGAAAGTGGAAACAATTGAAACTACTGACAATCCACCTTAACCTCAGAAAGTCTGCAACATTATCCATTGATGATTTCTATTTGACAGCAGAGGGTCAGGTAATAATTGTGGGGTATTTGGCATTTGCTAAACTTTTCTCAGTTTTTCTTACAGTTTCTGACACAGTTTATGTTGATAGGCCAAACTGAGAGAAGAGAACCCAGGAAATGCACTTTTGGAGGTGCCTATTGACTTTTCTTTTACTTAAATGTGGGATAAATTGTTTCTATGGTACTTTGATTTTTCATTCTTTTTTTGAATTATTTGAGTTTAACATCGGTGTCCGACACTTTTATATATGGGTAAGGAAATATCACCTTTCAAGAACTCTTCATATACATAAAAAACACAGAATATAATATACCTATATTGGACACATACTTCTTTTGACACACTCAAATCTGAGTAATATAGATATTTGTTTTGGTAGTCTCCATAGAATGAAATATTGTCTTATTGCAGTTACGTGGAAATGCTGGGAGCCATGATCTTCCATTCTCTGTTGAAACACTGACAGCTCTAACCAAGTTGACTAAAGAAGGTGTTTTTTTTTTTTTTTTTGTCTTCACTCATTTTTCCTTGGCATGATTTGCTGTTAATCCATCGCCTTGCGATTGATTATGTTTGAGTTGTATACAGGCAGGAGGATGAAGCTTCCCCGATATGATAAAGTAAGCTCAATATTATCAATTTTACTTGTTTTATACTTAAGTTTGTAGTTGAACTCTGCTCATTATAGTTCTATTGTTCTTTACAGTCTGCATATAGAGGTAAGGGTGACAGAGCTGATCCTTCAGTATGGCCAGAAGTTGAAGGGCCGTTAACGGTAAGAGAATCTTCAGCTAGAGCTGGGGAATGATTGGTACTGTTGTGCTTGGATTATATTTGCTCGAAAATTATTCTATAACTTACGTGATTTGAGTTCAGGTTATTTTATATGAAGGCTGGATGCTTGGCTTTAAGCCCCTTCCTGCTGAAGTTGTTAAAGCTGTTGACCCACAGGTTAGACCTATGTTGATTCAATTCTTCATTTTGCTTGACATATCCATGTCCGATACAAAATCAGGCATAGATATGGGGATATGATTCTCCAAAGACCTTCCAAATACATTAAAAGACTTAGAAAAATTGAACATGTCCGTGTTGAACAAAAACTCACTTCTGACATAGTAAATGTATCAGAGAGGTCTCACTATTGGACCTCCCAATTTGGACTTGCTTGATTCCTTTTAATATTATAGGGATTAATTTGATTCATTTAATGATAGGGGGACTAATTTGATTCAGTCCCTATAATACAGGGACTTCCCATGTACTTTAACCCATCTGATACTCATACCTAGTGTTATACCTCCAAACTCCCAAGTCTTCAAGGACCCCTTGGAGATGTTCTTTGTTACTCCGACTCTTCATTTTTCACAAAGCACCTTTATTTGACACTTATATTATATTCATATTTGGATATGGATATGAGAATGTAATCTTTGAAAGACTTATCAAATACATGAAATAACTTAATATATATATCGACATCCTACGCTCATACTTGAGTTCAAGATATTTATGTTATAGATGATGCTGATGTTTACTTTTGCAGCTGGAAACAGTAAATAAAAATCTTGAAGCATATTATGATGCATGGGACAAGTTCATTAAGGCATGGATTGTTATCAAAATTCAGGACCCAAGTTGTGTCTACCGGTGGCGTCTGCAGGTTTGGACTCTTATTTTAAAAGTTATTACTTTACGTCAATAATAGATAGCTTTCACTATTTTCTTTTTCTTCTGTTAACTCTTTTGGGCAGGCTGAGGTTGCCATGAGGGAGGCTGGGAAACCTGGAATGTCTGATGAAGAGGTGCCTTTACATATTTGTTATGTGATATATTACATTTGTTCGACTTTTCACTTTTGGTGAAGTATTCGTGCTTGTAGGATATGGGTATTGAAATATAATCCTCTAAGGATCTTTGAAAACTTTTAAATACATCAGGGACGAAGCGGAAGTTTATCTTTAGGATCAAAATTAAATTATAAAAATTTAAAAGGGTCAAAATATAATTTTATCTTTGTATATGCTTGTTATTTTAGGATTTTAAAGGGATTAAACTGAATTTTTTTAATCTGGGGGGAGTGTATTTTTTACCATTAAACTAATAATTTTAAAAACTTAAGGATCGAAATGATAATTTGACATTTGGGGGGCGTCCCTAAAATACATGAAAATATATCATTATTCAAAATTCATACTTCGAGTCCGAGTAATGTAGGGCATTGCAAATAATGTATCTATCATATGTTACTCGAACTAAAAGATGAGTGTACAATAGGGATATGTTCAATTTTATTTTCTTAAGTGTTGTTGATGGTATATGGAAAAGCATATCTCCATGATACATGTGGAACACACTTCAGAAAGGAGTATAAGAGTGTGGAGCAATATAGTGTGTGTATATATACTGTTTGTTTATATCTGAATGGAAGTGTGTGGGAATGTTGACAGGTGGAAGATTTTGTGTCACGTTATTTGCCGGCTTACAAAGCTTACCTTCCAACCCTGTACTCGGAAGGACCAAATGGATCAGATCCAAACCATCTCCTCGTAATTGAAATTGATGAAGGGAGGAATCCCATCTTATTTGAGTAGTATTTGATCCTTAACTTGTTTAGTGCGTCTACCTGTACTTTCTTGTAAATTATGTTTTTGTTTGTTCATGTTTAATTTGAAATTCTGTGTTTATATTATTTAAACTAAATAATCATATTCTTGAACATTAAATTAAATATGTTTGCAAATATTAAATAGAACGTATAATCAAATATGAAGATGGGAGATGCTTTATTTCGGTTGCTAATATTTTATATCTTCTTTGAAATAAATAATATTATATTTCAAGAAATTGTACTATCAAGCGTGAGATAATTACTATCAGTGTTTCACTTAATATCTTTTCCGAAGCAACAATTTTTGTTTAGGAAAGTTGCTCAGAATAATTGTTGTTTAAGAATAAGTATGTTAAGAACATGACTTTAGTTGAAACAATTATCATTCAATATAACTGTTATTTAAAAATAACCTGTTAAGAACAACTAAAGTTTGGAACAATTAATTTTTTAAAATAATGATGTTTTTGGAATAGTTATATTTAGAATAATCATTATTTGGAACAATTTGTATTAAGAACAATTGTATTTTTTAGAATGAGCCATTGTTCAAAATAAGTTTTACCAAGAAAAACATCACTACAATAAAACTCTTATTCGAAATAACCTTTACATTGATAATAATTATGTTGAGAACAAGTCACGTTTAGAACAAGTCTAAATAACTATTATTCAAGAACAACTTTTATCTAAGAACAATCATCATCTTGTGTTTCAAGAGATGTTCCGTGAAAGATGTTTAACATAGTATCTCCTCATCAAAGTAGAAGTGGAAGTAACCAGGGAATACAATAGTATTATCGGGTTATCTTTACTCTTGGGATGTTTTAAAGAGTTTAGCTTGGTGGATCAGATACAGAGGTAGTTAAACAGGTTTCCTCTTAACCTTTTTCCTGTAGCACTAAGTACAAAATGAATTCTTATTCATTATTCACCATCACCTTCAAAATTCTTTCATAATAAAAGAACCATTAATGCATTTGTAATTGAAAAATATCAATTATTATTCTTATTAACTATTAGTTTTGTAACTCCTATTCTTTTCTTGCTTATTTTGTTACTGAATTAAGTTGAGCGGTTTTACATTTACAGACGCATAAAAAACTATTTTTGTGGAAAAAAAATAGTTTTTTTTTTATGTTATGACTCTTCCGTATACGTCCGCTTTGGTTTGAATGGGCATTCTGAAGAAACTTCAGTTTAGTTCTGCTATAGAAAAAAGAGGATTCTTGGATTGAGCTTTTTCCTCCCGGCGAGAAAGCTTTTATTCTGCAATTCATTTCAAAAGACTTCAATCGGTACACGCAAAAAATAGGCCAATTCAGCAGCTTTTTGTTCAATTTCGCGCGGAGTCAAATTCTCATCAGTACGAGTCAAGGGAACGGCCCCCTGGCCTCTGATTTCCATATAAAGGACACGACGAGCATAAATACCCTCTTTAACTTCTATTCTGATGGACTGAATATCTTTCATAAGGAATCGTAGAAAGATGCGACGATTTTTTCCAGGAAAACCCCAACGAAAAATACAGACTATTCCCTCCTTTCTATCGAATCGATCATAACCACTGCCTACATTCCAAAAAATTGTGCACCACAAATAGGAACTAATAAAGAGGCCTGCGATCCCATAGAAAGACATCACGATTCCTTGTGGAAAAAAAATGAAAGACATAAGAAAATATAGTGGTTCAGTCGCAATTTTCTACCTTCACTACCTTAGCTTATCACAACTAAGAATTTTCCTAAATTCACTAATTTGTAACATTTCGAGAACAAGGTTTAACCTTTACAATCATTATCTTTTCAAAGGTCAAGATATAGCCACTTTCCTAAAGGTTTTCTTCCCCAAAACCTTAAGCAAACCCTTTCAAAAATGATAAATAAGATTAAAGATCAAAGACACCTCTTAAAGGTTGATATTACAATGATCAAGCTCACTTAATGACTATACAACACTTGAAAGATTGAAAGAAATTGCTACCCAAGTGTGTAAATGAAGAACAATGAGACTAACAAAGAAAATATTAAATTTTTGTACAATTAGCTTTGCAAACTTCTTTTTAGCCATCTATGTGAAGCCCTTGACTTGTATTTATGTCTTCTAATAGCCTTGGGGGAGACATTAGAAATAGATTAGAGTGGTTGTACCAATAAATTTGAGCATTAATTGTAGCTTGCAAGGAACTTATACCGGTATAAGTACACTTGTATTAGTAAAACTCTTTAAATATGTAACCGTTGGAGATTGTTGTATTGGTAGAAATGGGTTTGTCTCGACACAAGTTTCAAGGACTTGTGCCAATAGTTGTATTAGTAAAAGGTGTAGAAGAATTTTTGAAGGCTTATTATCGACATTGTTTCGGTAGATGCCTCTCTAGCCATCGGTAGAAATCCACTTGTATTAGTAGATAGGCTCCTTTGTGTATCAATAGAAGTCTATAGAACTCCTTGGGGTGCTTACTAACTTGCTTTTATCGATACAAGTTGGCACTTTCACTGGTAGAAGTCTTCAATTTTTATAAAGATGCTTTAGAGGTGATAATTTTCAAAGTGTTTTTAAGAAATCAACTTATGAAATATATTTAATAACAAATTTGATTAGTTTACAAGTTTGTAAGCCCTTGAAAATAATTTTATAAGATTTTATCATTTAATCACAAATTTAACTAAAAGAGACTATAATTTGACTTTGTTATATCAAAATATTTGAAAAACATGATTAAAAATCTCCTTCCTTTTGATATAACAAAACCATTAAAGAAAATTGCTAATTCACCCTAACTCAAATATTATTTTCAAGTTGAGCTCTACCTTTAAAAAAATATAATGATGAAGATATTTTTAAATATTTTAGAATCGATTTCAAGTTTTTAAAATTTAGTTGAAAAACAATTTTAGTTTTCAAACCATAATTATAGAATAAAAAAAATAAGTTGTTTTGCTTGTAGAAATAAAATATACTTATTTGCAAACTTTTACTTTCTTCTCCCCCTTTTTGTTTAATTAAAAAAAAAAGCATGAATCAAACATTTGAAAAACTAAAGAAAGGTAGAAGGAAAAAAAAAACAATAGAAGAGTATATAAAGAACACAAGAAAAGTAATTGAACACGTACAAATTAAAGATAATTTAATATCAACAAAAACAACCAGACAATTCAAATCATAATATTATCAAGCAAGCAAAAATAGTAGCTACAAATGATCCAAAGAGAATATTCAAAGTAGCATTAACCAAAGATAACATTCAAAAGCATTGTAACCTAGAAAAGTACCAATCAAACTGTTGATAATAGGTATCTTTTTCTCTTGTATATTTTAACAGAAAAATTTACATGGCTATTTATACTAAAAGAGTAGGCCTAACTAAGGAAACATAATCAATACATTAATTCAATAATCCTAATTTTAAGCTAATCTAATCACTGAAAATCAATAATAAGATTAGCTAAAATAAGCTGTCAACACTCCCCCTCAAGTTGGTGTATAGATGTCAGACATCCCCAGTTTGCAAACCAAATTATGATAGCTTCTATTGTTAACTCATTTAGTGAACACATCAGCTAATTGCTTGTTAGAGGTTACATGACTTAAGCCTAAGATGCCGACAGTAAACTTTTCTTTGATGAAGTGACAATCAATTTCTATGTGCTTTCTTCGATCAAGTTGTATTGGGTTTTGGGCTATATTGATGGCAGCCTTGTTATCGCAATATAAGGATAATTTTCCTTTATTTGACAACTTTAATTCCTCAATAACTTTTAAAAACCACAGTAGCTCGTAAACGCCTTGATCCATGGCTCTGTATTCTGCCTTAGCACTTGATCGAGCAACCACACTTTGGTTTTTGCTTCTTGCTTTTCCAAGTGAATAAGTTTTTATAACAGCCCGTTTTTAGTCAAATTGGAACAATGATCTTAGGACCACAAATCTAAAGTCAAAATAATTATTTTATTATTATTTTAATGTCTACAGTATGACAATATAAATGTGTAAAAATTTGGTTAAGAAATTTTATCGTTTGAATGCTTAATTTGATAAAAAGGACTAAATCATGCTTAATTTGATAAAAAGGACTAAATCACGTAAAGTGTAAAAGTGATGTTCTAATAGCTAGAAGTATTTAATGGCTATGAAATTAAATAGTGGAGGTCCTTATGCTGTAATTATACCCTTGTTAATGTTATTGGACATTTATGTACATGGTTTAAGTGATTTTTAATGGTTTATTAATAAGGTTAAATAGTAATTTGGTTATTAAGGTATAATAAATAAAACAAAAATCATATTTTGTTGGCTATCATCTTCCTTAGCCGAATTTAATAAGAAGAAAAACCAAAATTCTTAGGGTTTCACTCGGCCATTCTAGCTATGCTAAATTAGTTTTGATTTTTGTCCCGTTTTTAATGATTTCTATGTTTTTGAGATCGTTGCAGCTTAGTCTAGCTAGCCCAGGGACTATTTTGTAAAATTGTTAAAGGTTTAAGGTTTTTCTATTGATGAATCTATATGTGTTTTGATGTTTAATGATAGAAAATACATGTTTGTTGTTTGATAAACAACATTTGTTAAGTGATTTTTAGTAAAATGTCCAATTAGAGATTAAATTGTGAAATGTGTAAATTTTGTGGTTAAATTGTGAAATAAATGAAAAATATGGATTGCTAAGGACCTAATTGAAATTTTTCTAGCATGGGTTTTTTTTTGAATTGCATGAATTTGTGATTTTATGAAATAAGGACTAAATTGTAAAAATGTTGAAGTTAGAGGAAAAAAATATAAAAGTGCCTTAATGTGTGTTTTTGGATTAAATTGAATAGAGAGATTATTAAATAACTTAATTTTGATTATATTTAGATCAAGAAAGGCAAAATACATATTTAGATTGGGGAAAGAATAATGTTTCGGATTAATCGACTTAATTCGCCGTTTTTACATTCGAGGTAAGTTTGTATATTAATAAGTATTAATATAATTGTATTTTAAATGCTTCATTATTGAATTATTTGAGAATATGACCTTGTAGATATATTCGACGAAGATTCAGCATTGAGAAATCCAGGTTGAACCTTAGGAATAGATTAGGATACAAATGACATGTCATTAGGGGTTATGTGATTTGGGTGCTGGTTCGTACGTCCTATGTAACATCCCTCACCCGTATTCAACGCCAGAATAGGGTTACAAAGCATTAATGGACTTATAAAACAATTAAGCATTCATTTTCATAATTCATGTATTCATCATTCAATCTCAATCAATTTGTCCCTAATACTAGCCTATGAGGCCCTAAATATACATTGGGAGTGGTTTGGTACTAAACCGAAAAATTCAGAAACTTTTTGAACACTTAAGAAATTTTCTCAAAAAAGGAGACACACGTCCGTGTGGCCTGGCCGTGTGTCTCACACGGCCAACAGACATGCCCGTGTTATAGGCCATGTGGACATTCGAAATGGAAGCACATGGTCGTGTCCCAACCTGTGTCTGACCCCATTTGACTCTCTGACTTGGGTCACATAGCCAACACACACGCCCGTGTGCCCTAAAAATGGCCATACACGCCCGTGTGCCAGGTCGTGTGCTAGGCCGTGCAAACCTGTAGGGTATACTAACTTATGCCACACGGCTAAGTCACACCCCCGTGTGTGAGGCCATGTGGAGCGTATTGACTTGATTTTAATTTCAACATCAAGGGACACACGACCGTGTAACATAACCATGTGTCACATACGGCCGAGACACATGCTCGTGTCTCTCTGCCCGTGTGGACAAAAATAGGCTATTTACCAAGCCATTTTGCCACCCAAACTTGCAGGTACCTACACCACATCAATTAGCACCAACACATAGCATATCTAATCATCTAGACCAGCCAATTCAAACATAAATTCTGCACATTCCATACTTCCATTTTACAAATACACAAATCACCAAAACACACCATACCAATTATACCAAACTTTACTTCCTTAAATCATCAAAAATGGCTAAACTCAAATATGCAATATCAAGCCTAATTTCATAAGCATACCATTATCTTTAACTCAACCATTTGACGCTCATAAAACCTATAGCCATCAAGCATCACACAACCATCATATAACTCATATCACAAAGCATAAACACATATATCAATAAATGATTCAACCATACCAAAATAAACCCAAATAAGCCATCATTCATGGCTATTTATACAACCAAAAACATATACATTTACAAGCCAATTCAAATGGCCAAATTCACTTCCAACACATAACCAAAATGACCAAAGTTCCTATACATGCCATATACTCAAAATACCAAAGTTCATAGGTACCAAGGGATAGGTGGATAGTGTGAAGCGATCTTCGATGATCCCCGAATTCTGAGCTAGCTTGATAACACTACAAAACATGGGAAAAATAAACAAAGTAAGTTATAAAGCTTAGTAAGCTCGTATACAATAAACTTAATTCAATATTAAGATTATAATACAACAATTTGAATGTATCAACATTTAGTATATATTAGCTAACAAACCTTTCATGTACACAATTATGATATCAATCACATTCTTCACAAGTTTCTTCGAACCAAAACTTATACATGCTACATACGTACATGTACCATCTCATATCATTCTCATACTCAATCATATATTTTGTTTACCTGTTGAACCATTTGGAATAGAAGTCGGATACTCAAGAGTCTCACACACTAAGTACCTATACCATGGCCCGAAGCCAAATCAAGGTAGCTTATATCCGAAATACTGATATCATGGCCCGAAGCCAAATCAATCGATATTCATGTCCCGAAGCCAAATTGGTATAACTCACACCCAGAGTGCTAATATCATGGCTCGAAGCTAACTCAAGGTAACTTATATCCTCTAATGACATGTCACTAGTATCCTAAACTATTTCTAAGGTTCAACCGGGATTTCGAATGTCGAATCCTAGTCAAATCACTATATATCATATCCATAGTCTTGTATTCACAATTTATGCAATATCAAAGCATATGAAATACATTTGTATCAAAACTTATAATATACGAACTTACCTCGGATGTGAAAACGACAAAATAGTTCGATTAGTTGATAACTTTAGTTTTCCCCCGATCTAGATCTGAATTTCACTTTTCTTAATCTAAATATATTCAAAATTAACTTATTTAATAATCTCTCTATTCAATTTAATCCAAAACACACATTTAAGCACATTTACACTTTTACCCCTAGAATTTCACAACTTTTACAATTTAGTCCTTAGGCTCGTAAAACAAAATTCATTCAATTTCATCACAACCAAAGCCTAGAAAAATTACTATTATAACTCTAGCAGCCCATATTTTTCATTTATTTCACATTTTAACCACTAAATTTCCACATTTCACAATTTAATCCTTAATTTGCATTTTCACTAAAAAATCACTTAACAAAACTTGTATATCTCACAACAAACATTCATAATCTATCATCAAACATCAAAAACACATGTATTCATCAATGTCATCGCTCAAAATCTTTAAAAATTTTGCAAAATAGCCCCTGGGCTAGCCAGACCTAGTTGCAACGATCTAAAAAGTATAGAAATTATTAAAAACGGAACAAAATTGGACTTACTTGCAAGAAAGAGCAATGGCCGAATGTTTGAGCACAAAAATTGCTTCTCTTAGCCCTATTTTCAGTTGGAAAAGATGAATGAACCAAAGTTTTTGTTTTTTTTATTAAATTAATCTTTAATAACTAAATTACAAAAATAACCTTAATAATAAACCATTTAAATCATCCATTTAATGACCAATATTGTCCACTTACCATTATAATGGTATAATTACTACTTAAGTACCCTTACTTTAAGGTTCTATAGCTATTTGACACCTTTAGCTAATAGAACAATACTTTTACACTTTATGCGATTTAGTCATTTTTATCAAATTGAGCAATCAAACGATAAAATTCTATCATAATGTAAATATTAAAATAATAAAAAATAATAATTTTGACTTCAAATTTGTGGTCCCAAAACCACTGTTCTAATTTGACTCAAAACGGGCTATTACATCCTACTGATGGCTGAGTTATCCTGCATGTGTTGCGGATACTCATCAGCTTGTGCGAGCAGCACCATGTAGCTTCGTTATGACCGTTATCTTGTGTGAGCAGACCCATTGATAGCTCTAGTGTGAGCATTATATGTGATACGAGATTGAGATAGCTTCAACTATGTATGTGGCATTTAGGGTGCGAGATTCCCGAGTATCTGATAGTATTCCGAATGGTTCAAAGGGTATGCCAAAGATGTGGATAAGTATGAGTTTGATACGAGATGGTATAGGTATGTACATGAACCGAGTAATACATTGAAATAAGGAAAATCATGAAAGATACATCTAACTTTGTGAATGCAAATATGGTAGGTTGGTGATTCATTATAAGCTATGTTATGTTATGTTTTATTTGCTTAATTTGAGCATATATGACGAGTTGATTTAAATACTATACGAACTTATTAAGCTTTATAGCTTACTTTGTTTAATTTTTCGTATTTTATAGTGAAACCAAAGCTAGCTCAGATTCAGGATTGTCAGAGACTCATCACACTATCCAACTATCACTTTGGTACTTTTGAACTTAAGTATTTTAAGTATATGGCATGTATAGTGTTGTAGGCCAATTTTGGCCTGTTTACACTTTAGGCCCAATACATTAAACCCAACAAAAAAAAACAAACACCAACCCAAGCCCAAACTAACCCTAATAACCCAAATCAAAAAAAAAAAAAGAGAAAAGAAAAATTTGAAATTTCAAACCCTAGGTGCGCCGCACCTAGGGCCTTCTGCCTTCAACCACTTTCTGCCATCCCTGCAAAAGAAGACCAAATTAGCAAAGAAACAATAGCAAGCAAAAGCAAGACAATACAAAATAGTGATTGAATAGTAACAAGGCAGAGAAATAAGAAAAGTAAAAAAGAAAAAGCTATGACATGTATAAACAGGCTATAAAAGCCGAATTTACCATGTAAAAAAAGGAGGGGGAGATTTTTTAGTTTTTTTTCTTTGGTTGTTGTTCTGTTTAGAAAAAAAGAAAAAGACTGTTAGACAAGTATTGAAAATCAAAAAGCAAAACAACAAGAAGAAAGAAATGTTGATTTTAATCTCTTTTTTTTTATTATTCCTTTAGTTTATTTCTTTCCTTTTTTTTGTTTTCTTTTGATTTGATCTCATTATTTTCATTATAAATCGTTTTTAAATAAAAATAAAAAAAACTCACCTGGATCTTGGTGGCTCTGACCACCATCGACGATGGAAGCCCCGGCAGCTTTAAAGTGCCATGATGACGACGACAAAAATGGGTTTAGAAACCCTAACCAAAAGGGGGAGAAGGGAATGGGGTGTTCTCTGTTTGTTTAAACAAAAATGAAGCAAAGAATAAAAAATAACTTAAATAACAAAGATAAAACGACGTCACAAACCCTAGGCCAAGCATGTTTCTGCTTTTGGGACAAATTGTGCAAATGGTCCCTCTTCCTTTTTGGTCCTTTCAAATCAGCTCATTGTTACTTTTAAATTTCGCTCAAAATATTATTTTAATTACATTTTAGTACTTGTCAGAATGACACCGTTTTGATGGTGTGGGAATATTCCCAATTCGGTCCTCCACTTTTGCGCGTATTTCATTTCGGTCCCTTTTTTGTTTATTCATCTATTTTCTTATGTTTTAGACTTTGAAATTTATTTTAATCCCAATCTAATCCTTTATTTAACTTAAAGCTTATTTTATATGTATGATTGTTTTGTCTGGTTTATTTATTTATTTATTTTCCTTTAATTCTTAAATGGTTATTATTTTCACTTTATTTGCATTCTGTATTTAATTTTATTTTTTTTCTTCCATCGGTTATCATAGTTATTATTATCATATTATTTATTCATCTATTTGTTATATTATATCCCTCACATAAATATTAAGGATTTTAATGCTTACTTTCTAAATATTTGTTGTTCTTATTATCTTTATTTAAATATTTGTTGTTTTTATCATTTTCACGCTACTAATATTTATTTATTTGTCTATCCATCTATTATTCATTTCTTTATATATATTTCTCCGTATTTCCCTTTCATTATTTTCCTTTTACTATCATATTATTAAATTAATTAGCTTTGCATTATTATTACTATTACTATTATATTTCTTTTATATTTATTTATCTATTCTTTTTTTTCTTACATACATTTATTTTACTTTGTTTTGCCATTTATTTATATCCCCTTTATGATTTTAAAACTTGGATTTATTATTATATTATTATTTTTCTCAACCTTCACATATTATTATTATTATTATTATTATTATTATTTTTACTATCTAATATATTATTATACCTATTTTTACCCCTATTATATTTATTATTAATATTAGTATATATTTTATTATACGTGTATATATATACTTTTTATATATAGTATTATTTTTATATATCATTATATTTATTATTTTTTATCATTATTATACGTATATACATATAGATATTTTTAAGTACTTATTATAAATAGATTAATTTCTTACCATATTATTATGTATATTATTTTTACTCATTTCTTCATTATTTTTTATTTATTATTTTAAATACTCTTATATTATGTATATTATTTTTTAAAATATTATATTTTTTATTATATTATGTATATATATTTTTTTAATAGCTATATTATGTATGTATTTTTAGCACTATATTATGTACATACTTTTAATATTATTATGTATACACTTTTCATTCCTATTATTACATACACTTTAATATATATCTAGCACTATTAGTATTTTTTTTAATACTAAGTTTATGTCACTTTACTTATTATTATATGTTTATATATATTCATCCTTATTTCACGTTTAATACTACTGTTATCATGTTTAATATCGCATACGTTAATTATTGTTTTCAATATTACTGTCGTAGTTATTATTTGTTTCGATGTATTTCTAACTCTGTTTTTTTTTGTTTGTTTTTTTTTTGTTTTGTTTCCTACCTATTTTGTATCATTTTGTTGTTCAGTACTTTATAGATTTTTATTCATTTCTTTTAATTTCAATAAATAAGGCAATGTACCGATTTAACATTAAGTCATCGATTTCATCGCTATGTTAGGTGAAATTCGTCGGCTCGTGTTAAAAACGGAACATCCTTCTAAAAAAATCGAAAACTAAAATTCTCATATTTCAATCGGGTCACGATTAAATATCAAATTGAATTCGTATTTTTGAAAATCA
This sequence comes from Gossypium longicalyx, assembly GCA_025698465.1. Lineage (NCBI taxonomy): Eukaryota > Viridiplantae > Streptophyta > Magnoliopsida > Malvales > Malvaceae > Gossypium > Gossypium longicalyx. The sequence goes on from CM046996.1 coordinate 57,176,670, forward strand.
AGACAACACGTGTTTAATAAAGATACCAATTTTGGGCGTCGCGAGGGTGCTAATACGTTCCTCGCACGTAACCGACTCCCGAACCCAACTTTGCTTTGATGTTTGACGTAGACCTAAACTTGGCCTTCTTTTTGTTTAAAAAATGAATTTTCTTTCAAAAGAAGAGGATTTATTAGGTGTCCGATCACACCTAGGAAAAAGGATCGGCAGCGACTCCTTTTCTTTTTAAAACCGAAAGTCGGTTTTCAAATTTTCAAATAATCGCCTCACCTAGCGACCGAAAAACAAGAATTTTTACGTCGCTACATATAGGAGTTTGGTCATTTTGGTATAAGTGTTGTTAATGAATTTAGTCATTTGAATGGCTTGTAAATATTGAGAGTTTGGTTTTGTATATATAGCCATGAAAGTTGGCTTAATTTGGTTAGTTTGGTTGTGTATATATTTGTGCATATGGTTCTTATTATGTGCTTGATTATGGATATGCGATGTTAGTTGGTATTTGGTAATTAGGGGTACTAAATGGTTGAGAAATGAATTTGGTATGTTTATGAGATTAGACTAAATGATACATAATTGGAAGTGTTTATATTGATGATTTGAGATTAGGAATTTCAGTATGAAATTGGATGGTATATTGTTGTATTGGAGTGTTTTAAATTGGTTGATATTGAAATGGTATGAATTATGCTTGGTTGAGGTTATTAAAATGCCTATTTTTATGCCATGAGTTGTTCCATTTGAGTTGGTGTAGGTACATGCAAATTGGATGGCAAAATGGCTTGGTAAATAGCCTATTTTTGTCCACATGGGAAGAGACATGGGCTTGTGTCTTAGCCAGGTGTGACACACGGTTATGTTGCACGGTCGTGTGCCCTCTGGTGTTGAATTAAAAATCAAGTTAGCATGCTTCACACGGCCCAGCACACGGGCATGTGACTTGGTCGTGTGGCATAAGTCAGTATACCCTAAAGTTTTGGCACGGCCTAGCACACGGCCTGGCACACGTGTAATATCCCGAATTAGGGCCTAATCAGAATAGTGGTTTCGTGACTACAAATTCGAGATAGAAATAATTATTTTATAATTATTTTGAGGTTTATGATATGAATTGCATGATTGTGTGAAAATTTCGTGACGAAATTCTATGCATAAAGTGTTTAAGTTGAAATTAGGGACTAAATCGAATAATTTGCAAAACTTGCATTCTAGAAGTTTTTAGTATGAAATTACTTTGGAATATTAATGAGGAGGTCTTAAATAGAAATTTGACCAATTTCTAAAATTTTGGACAAAAATGGGCTTGTACATGAAAATTTTCAAAGAAAGGTATTAAGGGTATTTTGGTCATTTGGTAATTAAAAGATTAAAAAAAGGAAAAAGATGGCAAAATATGTCCATCTTCTTCATTAGGACAAAAATTAAAGGGTTCTCCATAGCTATGGTTTGTTTCAAGCTTCCAAGCTCCATCGTAAGTGATTCCAAGCCCTGTTTTTAATGTTCTTTACGTTTTTGGAGTCCCGGTAACTTGATTTAACTTATGCTAGCAATAATTCAACCCAGGGTTCATATTTGGAAAAATACCCATAGGTGAAATTTGTGTATTTTGGTGTTTTATGATAGAATATGAGGTTTTAAATTATGTCAGACAACTTGTACTACTCGGTTTTAAGCGAAAACGAGTAAAAGGGCTTAATCGGTAAAAATACCTAATAGTCATAAGTACATGTTAGAGTGTGAAATTGATGCTGCCATAGAAGGAAAAAATGATCAGCATGTCATAAAACATAAGAATAAGGGATGAAGTTTAATTCCCGAGCCTAGGGGCAAAAGTGTAATTTTGTAAAAGTTTAGGGGCAAAATGGTAATTTTGCCAAAGTTTGTATTTGGGGCTGTTTTGATGAATGTATGTATTAAATAAGATTAATTTGGCATTATAGATCAAGAGAAACGAGATTCAAGTCGCGATCGAGGGAGAAACAAAGTTTACGAAGAATAGGCTCGATTGTTGATAATTTTATAATGAGGTAAGTTCATGTGTAAATGTAGTAACATAATTTTCATTTTAAGTAATTTAATGTTATTTATGTGATATGATGATTAATATCATGAAATATTATGCTTTATGGTTATTATTGAATAATATGTAAATTATGAATTGCTATCGAGTATCGGTTTTGTTGTTCCGTGGAAGGCGGCAAAGATGTGTAATCGAGGAAAAAGCCCGTTTGAACCTTGGGAATAGATTAGAATACAAGTGACATGTCACTAGGATGGTTGGGCATCCGAACTCGTTGAGTTGAGTCCGAGTTCACTTATGGATGCAAATGTACGAACTCGTTGAGTTGAGTCCGAGTTCGTGAGATGTAACTAGGCATCCGAGCTCGTTGAGTTGAGTCCGAGTTCGCTTATGGGCGGGTTACATGGTAGCTTGGCTACATATGTGGCACTTATGTACAAACTTTCCGTGTATTCGAATTATATTCCGATGTGTTCAACGGGTGAATCTTAAGAGAATAAAGAGAATGCCTAAAACGAAGGTGACATATTGGTAAGTGTGGTAAATGAGAAAATTTGACAATTATGTGCTTAAATCTTCGGGTTGAGAACTTGGTATGATGAAATTGTAGCATTATATTAAATGCAAATGTAACATGAATGTCTTGGTGTTGTTTATGCAAATGATGTTTTTATGTGGAATTGCATGATTATGTTACTTACTATTTGCATGTGAACTTACTAAGGATTTATGCTTACTCCCTCCTTTTCTTTCATTGTAGTTTTGACAAGCCGGCTTGAGAATCGGGATAGGTCGAAGACTCGTTCACACTATCCGAAGGCTTAAATCGGTAAAATGACTTGTATATTTTGAATATGGCATGTATGGCAAAATACTCACTTTGTGTAAATAATCTTATGATATGGCTATGGTTTGGAAAGAAAAGGGTTTGTAAATGATTAGCCATTGGAATGACCAATCTAATCATATTTGATACCATGTATGTTTAAAATGTTATTTAGACCATGAAAATTTATAGTAAAGTAAAATTTGCTATAAAACAGAATATTGCTGCAGCAATGACATGAATTTGAAAAATCACTAAAAATAGTAGAAATAGAATTAGATGATGAATAAAATATTTAATTTAATCCTAATAAATCTAGTTTCATGTTTAAGAAACAAAATAGGTAAAAAAGTTGTATTTTATGAGATATTTACGATTTGGTGAAACAGGGTCAGAGTGATTTCTGAATCCCCTGTTCTGACTTTGGAAATTCACCATAAATTGTATAAAAATAATTAGAGGTCATGCTTTATATTTACAGGTTCCTTATAGAGTATAGTTTTAATATAAAGAAACAGCATAGTCATTGAAACTCTGTATAGGGAGATATCTGATTCGTAATACACAGAGGTCAGAGCAGTCATACCTTGAAACAGGGGAGACTTTAAGTAATAAACTGTACTAATTTGCCAGACCAAAAATTCTAGAAAAAAATTAGTAAATAGATATACGAGTCTAGTTTCAGGAAAAAAATTACGGAATTAGATTTTGAGATTTGGAACTTGAGATATGAATTTTTAAGTGACTGTGACGCAGTTAGCCAACTTGTCTGAAAATTTAAAAAATAAATTGTTTAAGCTGTTTAATTGATGAAATTAAGTTTAGTAACATCTCGTGCTCGACTCCGGCGACGGTCTCAGGTACGGGGCATTACATTTGGTGGTATCAGAGCAGGTTTAGTCGATTCTCGGACTAACGTGTTGTATGTATGAGTTTTGCTATACATGCCATGCCATGTATATATTGTGATAGTGTGACGACTTTTGACCTTTCAAATGATTTTTTTATAATAAATGGATCCCGATCCAGTTGCAGCTGATGATGTAGAGAGTAATGCAGCAGCTCTGGCTGAAGGGGCGGTGTCAACTGAAAATCCACCTCCTACTGTTGGTCAAGGAGGAGGAGAAGGGGCTCGGGAAGCCTTTCTCCAAATGATGAATGCTTGGTATACAGAGTTCGTTCGTACGAACCCGAATGTACAACCTCTCCCACCTCCCCTGATTCCTCAACCTGTACCCCCGATGCCTCAAGGTGTGGATTTGATGAAATTTCACAGAACTCTAGTTGACAGAATCCGCAAGCAAGGGCCGAAGAATTCAGGGCAAATGTTGATGATGATACCGAGAAAGCAGAGTTTTGGCTTGAGAATTCTATTCGAGTATTTGATGAATTGTCTTGTACACCTGAGGAATGCTTGAAATGTGCTATATCATTGTTGAGGGATTCCGCCTATCATTGGTGGAAGACATTGATTTCAGTAGTACCGAAAGAGAAAGTAACTTGAGAGTTCTTTCAAGAAGAATTTCGGAAGAAATACATCAGCGAAAGATTTGTTGATCAAAAGCGTAAATAGTTTCTTGAGTTGAAGCAGGGGAACATGACAGTTACTGAATATGAAAGGGAGTTCGTCAGGTTGAGTAAGTATGCTAGAGAATATATTCCTACAGAGGCTAAAATGTGCAGACGATTTGAAGACGGACTCAATGAAGACATCAAAGTATTTGTTGGGATTCTTGAATTAAAAGAAATGGTAGTACTGGTTGATCGAGCTTGCAAGGCTGAAGAACTACTTAAAGAAAAGAAAAAGGCAGAGGCTGAGACTAGAAATTGGAAGAAAAAACCAACGAGCAGTTCATACTCACAGCAATCCAGAAAATCTAGAAATATGAATCCTCGTTCACAGGTTTCGGCTGGACAATCATATGGAAATGTTAAGAAGCAAAATGTGGGTCCTAAATCTCAGACTACTTCTGCGGCTAGTGTGGGAAATACGAGATTTGTTAAGCCTAAGTGCTAGCGGTGTGGCAGAAATCATTTTGGCCCATGTAGAGCGAATGAATGTTTTTGGTGTGGTTCTCTGGATCATTTTATTAGAGACTGCCCAGAGAGAGCTGAGAAAGAAAAATTTCAGAATGTAAAAGCTAGTGGTGCAGACTCGAGGGGAAGATATTCAAGAAAAGCTGGAAATGATGCAAGCAGCAAAAATGTAGCCAGAGATTCAGCAGCTAAATCTAAAGCAAGAGCTCCAGCTAGAACTTATGCTATAAAGGCACGTGAAGATGCTTCATCACCCGACGTGATTACTGGTATATTTTCTCTTTATGATGTTAATGTTAATGCTTTGATTGATCCCGGTTCTACTCATTCATATGTGTGCATGAAACTGGTGTCTAGAATGAATATACCTATTGAGAACATAGAATTTATGATTAGAGTGTCGAATCCATTAGGCAAATGTGTGATAGTTGATAAAGTATGCAAGAAATGCCCTTAAATGATTCAGGGTAATTACTTTTTGACCGACTTGATGTTGTTGTCTTTTGATGAATTTGATGTTATTTTGGGTATGAATTGGTTGACATTGCATAATGCTATAGTAAATTGCAAAGAAAAGGTTATAGAACTAAAGTGTGAAAGTGGTAAAATTCTACGGGTTGAACCAGGCAAATCAGAGGCACTATCTAGTGTGATTTCTTCAATGTCGGCTCAGAGATATTTGAGGAAGGGTTATGAAGCTTATTTGGCGTATGTAATTAATACAAAAAAAATTGAAAAGAAAGTTGAATCAGTGCCGGTTGTGTGTGAATTTGCGGACGTATTTCCAGAAGAATTGCCGGGTTTGCCTCCGGTCAGAGAAGTAGAATTTGGTATTGATTTGATACCGAGAACAGCTCCGATCTCGATTGCTCCATATAGAATGACACCAGTAGAGTTGAAAGAATTAAAGTCGCAGTTGCAAGAGTTAACTGACAAAGGCTTTGTGAGATCGAGTTTTTCACCTTAGGGTGCTCCTGTATTATTTGTGAAAAAGAAGGATGGTTCTATGAGATTGTGTGTTGACTATCGGCAATTAAATAAGGTGACAATCAATAACAAGTATCCGTTGCCAAGAATTGATGATTTGTTTGATCAGCTGAAAGGAGCGACATGGTTTTCAAAGATTGACTTGAGATCTGGGTACTACCAGCTGCGAGTAAAAGAGTCGGATGTGCCTAAAACTGCTATTAGAACAAGGTACGGTCATTATGAATTTTTAGTTATGCCATTCGGGTTAACAAATGCTCTTGCTGTGTTTATGGATTTGATGAATCGTATATTTAGGCCATACTTGGACAAATTTGTTGTGGTGTTTATTGATGATATCTTAATTTATTCAAAAGATGAGACAGAGCATGCTGAGCATTTGAAGATAGTTTTGCAAACTTTGAGAGATAAGCAGTTATATGCCAAGTTTAGTAAAAGCAAATTTTGGCTTCAGGAAGTTGGATTTTTGGGTCATATTGTTTCAGGTGATGGTATACGGGTTGATCCTAGTAAAATTTCGGCCATTGTTGATTGGAAACCACCGAAAAATGTAATTGAGGTTAGAAGTTTCTTGGGGCTAGCTGGGTATTATCGGCGGTTTGTAAATGGATTTTCTATAATTGCTACTCCTATGACTAGACTACTCCGAAAGGATGTTAAGTTTGAGTGGACGGAAGAATGTCAACAGAGTTTTGAAGAATTGAAAAAGTTATTAACTGAAGCACCAATGTTGGTACAACCCGAATCAGGTAAAGAATTTGTGGTGTATAGTGATGCTTCTCGAAATGGCTTAGGATGTGTACTTATGCAAGAAGGAAAAGTGGTGGCTTATGCTTCAAGGCAGTTAAAATCTCATGAAAGAAATTATCTGACTCATGATTTGGAATTAGCTGCTATAGTGTTTGCTTTGAAGATTTGACGACATTATTTGTATGGTGAAAAGTGCCGAGTATATACCGACCACAAAAGTCTTAAGTACTTGATGTCACAAAAAGACTTGAATTTGAGATAGTGTAGATGGTTGGAGTTATTGAAAGATTACGAGCTTGTTATTGATTACCATCCGGGAAAAGCGAATGTGGTTGCCGATGCTTTGAGTAGAAAGTTGCTATTTGCTTTGAGAGCTATGAACACTCAGTTAAAGGTATCAGATGATGGTTCGATTTTAGCAGAGTTAAGAGCAAGACCGATGTTTTTACAAGAGATTTGTGAAGCTCAGAAAAGCGATGAAGATTTGCAAGCCAAGAGAAAACAAAGTGAAGTCGAGTCTCAAGTTAGATTTCAAAATCGATTCTGATGGTTGCTTGATGTTTAAAAACTGGATTTATGTACCAAAAAATGATGAGTTGATTCAAAAGATTTTGCATGAAGCACATAATGGTTGTTTGGCGGTTCACCCGGGTAGTACGAAAATGTATAATGACTTGAAGAAAATGTATTGGTGGAATGGAATGAAAAGAGATATATCCGAGTTTGTATCAAAGTGCTTAATTTGTCAACAAGTGAAAGCTGAACACCAAGTACCTTCGGGACTACTCCAGCCTATCATGGTTCCTGAATGGAAATGGGATCGAATTACTATGGATTTTGTATCAGGGTTGTCGTTAACTCCGGGGAAGAAAGATGCCATCTGGGTAATAGTTGACAGACTGACTAAATCGGCTCATTTTATTCCGGTACGTACGGATTATTCTCTTAATAAGTTGGCTGAATTGTATATCAGTGAGATTGTTAGACTTCACGGATTACCTTTGTCAATCATTTCGGATAGAGATCCGAGATTTACTTCGCGGTTTTGGCAAAAATTGCAAGAGGCATTAGGTACAAAGTTAAATTCCAACATTGCTTTTCATCCACAAACTAATGGACAGTCAGAGAGAGTGATTCAGATTCTTGAAGACATGTTCAGATATTGTGTATTGGAATTTCAAGGTAGTTGGGAAAGATACTTACCGTTGGTAGAATTTGCTTATAATAATAGTTATCAGACGAGTTTGAAGATGGCACCTTATGAAGCATTGTATGGTCGTAAATGTCGGACACCATTGTATTGGACTGAACTCAAGGAAAATCAGATTTATGGAGTTGATCTAATAAAAGAAACCGAAGAAAAAGTGAAAGTGATTCGAGATTGTTTGAAAGCTGCTTCGGATAGACAGAAATCTTATGCAGATTTGAAACGAAAGGAAATCGAGTTTCAAGTTGGTGATACGGTATTTTTAAAAGTGTCTCCATGGAAGAAAGTTCTTAGATTTGGACGGAAGGGCAAGTTGAGTCCGCGTTTTATTGGGCCGTATGAAATAATTGAAAGAGTTGGACCAGTAGCTTATCAGTTAGCATTGCCTTCTGAATTATAGAAGATGCATGATGTGTTCCACGTATCTATGTTACGTCGGTATCGTTCGGACCCTTCACATATAATTTCACCGACAGGAATTGAGCTACGACCGGATATGACTTATGAAGAAGAACCGATTAAGATTTTAGCTCGAGAAGTCAAACAATTAAGAAATAAAAGTGTCGCTCTCGTGAAAGTATTATGGCAAAAGCACGGGGGTAGAAAAGACTACATGGGAACCTGAGGAAACTATGAGAAATCAATACCCACACCTGTTTACCGGTAAGATTTTCGAGGATAAAAATCCTTAAAGAGGGGAGAGTTGTAATATCCCGAATTAGGGCCTAATCGGAATAGTGGTTTCGTGACCACAAATTTGAGATATAAATAATTATTTTATAATTATTTTGAGGTTTATGATATGAATTGCATGATTGTGTGAAAATTTCGTGACGAAATATTATGCATAAAGTGTTTAAATTGAAATTAGGGACTAAATCGAATAATTTACAAAACTTGCATTCTAGAAGTTTTTAGTATGAAATTACTTTGGAATATTAATGAGGAGGTCTTAAATAGAAATTTGACCAATTTCTAAAATTTTGGACAAAAATGGGCTTGTACATGAAAATTTTCAAAGAAAGGTATTAAGGGTATTTTGGTCATTTGGTAATTAAAAGATTAAAAAAAGGAAAAAGATGACAAAATATGTCCATCTTCTTCATTAGGACGAAAATTAAAGGGTTCTCCATAGCGAGGGTTTGTTTCAAGCTTCCAAGCTCCATAGTAAGTGATTCCAAGCCCCGTTTTTAATGTTCTTTACGTTTTTGGAATCCCGGTAACTTGATTTAGCTTATGCTAGCAATAATTCAACCTAGGGTTCATATTTGGAAAAATACCCATAGGTGAAATTTGTGTATTTTGGTGTTTTATGATAGAATATGAGGTTTTAAATTATGTCAGACAACTTGTACTACTCGGTTTTAAGCGAAAACGAGTAAAAGGGCTTAATCGGTAAAAATACCTAATAGTCATAAGTACATGTTAGAGTGTGAAATTGATGCTGCCATAGAAGGGAAAAATGATCAGCATGTCATAAAACATAAGAATAAGGGATGAAGTTTAATTCCCGAGCCTAGGGGCAAAAGTGTAATTTTGCAAAAGTTTAGGGGCAAAATGGTAATTTTGCCAAAGTTTGTATTTGGGGCTGTTTTGATGAATGTATGTATTAAATAAGATTAATTTGGCATTATAGATCAAGAGAAACGAGATTCAAGTCGTGATCGAGGGAAAAACAAAGTTTACGAAGAATAGGCTCGATTGCTGATAATTTTATACTGAGGTAAGTTCATGTGTAAATGTAGTAACATAATTGTCATTTTAAGTAATTTAATGTTATTTATGTGATATGATGATTAATATCATGAAATATTATGCTTTATGGTTATTATTGAATAATATGTAAATTATGAATTGTTACCGAGTATCGGTTTTGATGTTCCGTGGAAGGCGACAAAGATGTGTAATCGAGGAAAAAGCCCGTTTGAACCTTGGGAATAGATTAGAATACAAGTGACATGTCACTAGGATGGTTGGGCATCCGAACTCGTTGAGTTGAGTCCGAGTTCACTTATGGATGCAAATGTGCGAACTCGTTGAGTTGAGTCTGAGTTCGTGAGATGTAACTAGGCATCCGAGCTCGTTGAGTTGAGTCTGAATTCACTTATGTATGCAGACGCCCAAGCTCGTTGAGTTGAGTCTGAGTTCGCTTATGGGCGGGTTACATGGTAGCTTGGCTACATATGTGGCACTTATGTACAAACTTTCCGTGTATTCGAATTATATTCCGATGTGTTCAACGGGTGAATCTTAAGAGAATAAAGAGAATGCCTAAAACGAAGGTGACATATTGGTAAATGTGGTAAATGAGAAAATTTGACTGTTATGTGCTTAAATCTTCGGGTTGAGAACTTGGTATGATGAAATCGTAGCATGATATTAAATGCAAATGTAACATGAATGTCTTGGTGTTGTTTATGCAAATGATGTTTTTATGTGGAATTGCATGATTATGTTACTTGCTATTTGCATGTGAACTTACTAAGCATTTATGCTTACTCCCTCCTTTTCTTTCATTGTAGTTTTGACAAGCCGGCTTGAGAATCAGGATAGGTCGAAGACTCGTTCACACTATCCGAAGGCTTAAATCGGTAAAATGGCTTGTATATTTTGAATGTGGCATGTACGGCAAAATACTCACTTTGTGTAAATAATCTTATGATATGGCTATGGTTTGGCAAGAAAAGGGTTTGTAAATGATTAGCCATTGGAATGGCCAATCTAATCATATTTGATACCATGTATGTTTAAAATGTTATTTAGACCATGAAAATTTATAGTAAAGTAAAATTTGCTATAAAACAGAATATTGCTGCAGCAATGATGTGAATTTGAAAAATCACTAAAAATAGTATAAATAGAATTAGATGATGAATAAAATATGTAATTGAAGCCTAATGAATTTATTTTCATGTGTAATAAACAAAATAGGTAAAAAAGTTGTATTTTATGAGATATTTACGATTTGGTGAAACAGGGTCAGAGTGATTTCTGAATCCCCTATTATGACTTTGGAAATTTACCATAAATTGTATAAAAATAATTAGAAGTCATGCTTTATATTTACAGGTTCCTTGTAGAGTCTAGTTTTAATAGAAAGAAACGGAATAGTCATTGAAACTCTGTACAGGGAGATATCTGATTCATAATACACAGAGATCAGAGCAGTCATACCCTGAAACAGGGGAGACTTTAACTAATAAAATGTACTAATTTTCCAGACCAAAAATTATAGAAAAAAAATTAGTAAATATATATATGAGTCTAGTTTCAGGAAAAATTTATGGAATTAGATTTTGAGTTTTGGAACTCGAGATATGAATTTTTAAGTGACTGTGACGCAGTTAGCCAACTTGTCTGAAAATTTTAAAAATAAATTGTTTAAGCTGTTTAATTGATGAAATTAAGTTTAGTAACACCTTATGCTCGACCTAAGTCAAATGGGCATGTATGTTGACGCAGGTACGGGGCGTTACAACACGGGCGTGTGTTGCCATTTTTAGGGCATACGGGCTAGTCAAATGGGCATGTATGTTGGCCATGTGACCTAAGTCAGAGAGTTACACGGGGTAGGAAACGGGCTGGGACATTGCCATGTGATCCTATTTCGAATGTCCACACGGCCTGTGACATGTGCGTGTGTCCCCTATAGTTTGAAAAAAAATTTTTAAGTCTCGTAAAAATCTCTTGAGTTATTGGTTTAGTCTCGAACCACCCCAATGCATGTTTTGGGTCTCGTAGGCTCGTAATATGAACAATGTGGTTGAATTTGAATAATGTTTATTTGAAATTTTAAAATGAATTTTAATTGTATTATAGGTTCAGTAATGCTCCGTAATCCTATTTCGATGTTGAATACGGGTGAGGGGTGTTACAGTTTCATCCCACAAGAGTGCAATATCCAGATGTAGACCTCCTATCATCCAAAGATCCAACCCAATTTGCATCTATAAAAGCTTTTATCTAGAGATGACCATGTTTAGAAAAGAAAACATAACAACCCGATTTTCAGTGATTTCGGGACCATGGCTCCAATGTGTCAGTTGAAAACATTAAATAATTAATATTTACGAGGTCAATAGTGTTGTATTAAATTTTTGTTAAGAAATTTTATCATTTAGATGGTTAATTACTAAAAAAGGACTTGATTGTAAAAGAAAAAATTAGATTTCTTTTAGTTAAATGAGTAAATAGATAAAGAATATTGAAAAGGAGGATTATTATGGTAATTAGCCCATATTTATAATGGGTGATGATAGCTTGGTTAGTTTAAAATCCTTATTATTTTAAAAGATTATTTTAGTAATTTATTAATAAAAAGAAATAAACAAAAGATGAAAAGGTATCATCTTTTCGATTTTTTCTTCTTTTGGCCAAATGCCATTGTTAGGGGAGAGCTTCAAGCTTTTTTTGGTGTTGAGTCTTTGCATGTAAGCCATTTCTTGCCCTTTTTTTATTTATGTTTTTGATGTTTTTGCGATCGTTGTCTTGATATCTAACTAGTTTAGGGATTAATTTGAGAAATTGTTGAATGTTAGAAAGTCTACCATTAATTTTTTTGGAAGCTTTTTACTTGAAAGAGTATTTTTTGGGTGCTTGATGTGGATTTTGAGTTATATTATTAAGTAAATTTTTATACATTTTAAAAATAAGGATTGAATTGATTAAAATTTTAAATGAGAGGGATTGCGTGAGAAATTTTAGAATTTATGAATTGTATATGTAGGTTAAATATTCGACAATATTAGGTTTATGTATTAATTGTGGGAATTGGCTTGTTTAGTATTATGGACTAAATTGTATAAAAAGTAAATGTTTGGGGCAAATGTGTAAAAGTGCAAATAAATAATTATATGTATTGAATTGAATAGTTTATGAATTAGAGGTTAATAATTGAAATAAATTGTATTATAAATCAAGGGCAAGTTGATAATCGTGGAAATGGAAAGGTTGTTGATTAGTCCTTGAACTTTTGATGTTTCTGCAGTTTGGCACTGGTAAGTTCATACGGTTTAATTTTAGTATAGTAAGCATTTAATTAATTAGAAACGAAATTGCTAAATGACTTAAAACTGTTGAAGTGTAGTATGTGGGTTGATTTGCGATTGAAATCATATTTAATGTTGTTATTTGATAAAAAAGTGAACCGATGAACGTATTATAGGATACGATTGACATGCCAATAGGTTATATCATGCGGTGTACGAGATTGATTGATGATGAGATGATGATTTTGTTTTATTCTTATTTACTGAATATACCAAAGTTCAAAATTTGTTGTGAACTATTGTATTACATTATAGTGATTCAGGTGTGTTCTGGGGGCAGATGTAAAGCCTTCGGGCTTGGCATTAAGTGCCGAGGTGTGTTTTAGAGGGATGTTAGCCTACGGACTTGGCACTTGGTGCCCAAGTGTGTTCTCGGATAGTTAGCTCATTTGAGTGTTTTGGAGTGTTTGGATGGTTAACCGTGTATTCGAGTTCGTTATAACGTTCATCGGGTTTATTTTCAATGGTATAATGTAATTGATTGCATTGTTCCATTTGTAATTAAGTTTAAAACTCACCGTGATTCGATTATGGATGACAAGATTATGATTTATGACTTTTTTGTATTCTGTAGTAGATAAGTTTATTTGGTAAGTTACTTGTTTTTAATCTGTAGAACTTATTAAGCTTAAGTAAGGTTACTTGTGTCTTTTCTATTATTTTCTTATAGATACGTTCTGGTAGAAACAGGAGATCGGATTGACTCAAAGAATCACACTATCCAGAAATCTTGTGGTAGTTTTTGAATGTTTAAATTGGGTGTTGGAATTCCTAAGATTAAGGACAGAAAACTTACCTTATTACTAGGAGTTCCCTTGTAAATAGAAACTAATCTCAGTCATTGATTCTTAGGAAGTTACTATTTTTTAGGGATTGTTTCCTTTTTTGTGTTAATTCCTCTCTTTATAATTGTAAACTAATTAGCAGAATAAGATATAATCTTTTCTCTAAGTTTGTTCATGGTATCAAGAGCTCTAGGGTTCATTCGATCCTGCTCATTCGTCTCTAATCTCCCTTCTTAAAAATCCCTATGGTTTAGTCCTCCTCCCATGGGTGATGTCAATGAAACTCTCTCTGAAACTGAGACTTCACAAATAACTCAAAATGTCAATCAGGGAATCACTCAAGGTGAACTTAATTCCTCCCTTATAATCACCAATCATCGGCTAGATGGGAAGAACTTCTTGTAATGGTCTCAATCGGTCCTTATGGTGATTCGTGGTCGTGGAAAATTAGGGTACATCAATGGAGAAATTCCATGACCATCCACAGCTAACCTGACTTATGCCACTTGGGAACTCAACAACTCAATTGTAATGGCTTGGCTAATTAATTCGATGGAAGGCCATATAAGCCGCACCTATCTTCTTTTCAAAACTGCAAAAGACATGTGGGATGCAGTCAAAGAAAACTACTCGGATCTTGGAAACGCCTCCCAAGTATTTGAGATCAAGCTTAAGTTAAAGGATATCCGACAAGGGACACTCGAAATAACTCACTACTACAACAATTTGAAAATTTTGTGGCAGGAACTGGATATGTACTATGAGGCAGATTGGGATGAAGGCTTGGAACACACCAAGTTTATAACTAACCTTAATAATGAATGTCTTTATGAGTTTCTAGCAGGACTAAACCGTGAGTTAGATGAGGTCCGTGGCTGAATTCTGGGTAGATCACCTCTCCCAACCATCGGTGAAGCATTTGCAGATGTTAGAAGAGAAGAAAACTGTCGTCTTGTCATGATGGGAGACTCAAAGGAACCTAAACCTGTGACACCTCTTGGCAACCGGCCTACTGAGACATCTGCCCTCATCTTTAGAGGTCCACAGCCACAAAAACCACGTACTGGAAATGATTTTGGATCTACCAGACCATGGTGTAACCACTGCAACTGTGTTGGTCATACAAAGGAAAAATGCTTCAAACTCCATGGCTATCCCAAAAAAAAAGTAGAAGGATAATAAGACTGCCCTGTTATCCTCCACTACTGCAGATGATGTTCTCGATGTTTGCCTAACCAAAACCCAACTTGAGACTCTCCATAAGATACTTGGTACTTCCACTGCTCATGGATCTCTAGCCACGCAAGGTACTGCCCTCAATATTGCCTTTGAATCTAATAATCAATCCTCTTGGATACTCGATTCGGGTGCCTCCGATCACATGACAGGTAACTTCACTTTGTTTCACACCTACACCCCTTGTCATGACAAGTCCCGAATCCGCATAGCTGATGGTTCTTACTCACCTATGGATGGAATAGGAGAAGTACAAATAATAGAGAATTTTTCTCTCGATAAAGTCCTACATGTCCCAAACTTGTCCTGCAATTTACTTTCAATCAGTAAACTTACTAAGGATGAAAAAGTTCTTACTGAATTTTTTGCAGTTGGTTGTGCGATACAGGAACAGAAATCGGGGAGGATGATTGGCACTGCTAAAGTTGATGATGGACTATATGTTTGGAATAAAGACAACACACAAGCTCTATCCACTTCAAAAGAGGACACGATTATGTTATGGCACCGTAAGTTAGGTCATCCAAACTTTTTGTATTTGAAGAAACATCTTCTGCTGTTATTTCAAAATAAAAGTATTAATTCCTTGAAGTGTGAAATTTGCCAATTATCCAAACATACCCGTGTGCCATACCCATTAAAACCATATATTCAGTCCCAACCATTTTTATTAATCCACAGTGACCTATGGGGAGCCAGCCGAGTGAAAAATATTACGGGGGCTAGATGGTTTATAACATTCCTTGATGATCACACTAGGGTCTGTTGGGTCTATCTTCTCAAAGAAGAATCTGAAACACCCAAAGTATTTCAAAATTTTCACTCAATGGTTCGAACCCAGTTCAACTCTACCATAAATACTCTCCACACTGACAATAGAAGAGAATACTTTAACTCTGTTCTAAGCCCATACCTTTCTGACCAAAGCATCATACACCAAAGCTCTTGTTCTGACACTCTTCAACAAAACGGGATCTCTGAGAGAAAAAATCGGCATCTCCTTGCTGTGGCTCGAGCTATAATGTTCACCATGAATGTTCCAAAATACTTGTGGGAAGAGGCTGTCCTCACTACCTGCTATCTCATAAATCGAATGCCATCAAAGGTCTTCAATTTCCAAACACCTCTGAATACCCATCTAAAGGCCTTTCCTCTATTTCGTGTTCCTAATCTTCCAGCCAAAATATTCGGTTGCAAAGCCTTTGTCCATAACCATCAACCAAATCAATCCAAACTTGATCCTCGAGCCCACACCTGCATCTTCATTGGATATTCCCCTACACAAAAAGGCTATAAGTGTTACTCACCAAACTTGCGCCGAATTTTTGTCTCTCGGGATGTTACCTTCTTTGAAAATGAACCATACTTTGCAGCATCTCATCTTCAGGGGGAGACTTTCAATGAAGACGAGACCTTTAGTACTCTCCTCATTATACCTCATGATCCTACCACTACTATCACAAACAAGCCTAACAACCAAGGGGCTATGGAAATTCCAGATTTAGATACTGTTTCCCCTGTGCAGCAAGAAGTTAGCATGATCCTTCCCAATAATAATACCACCATCGAAGTGCAACAGCCCCCTGATCAAGAAAAATAGGTTCCCAAAATACCGATTTACTCTCGACGGAATCGTTCTCCTGAAACTGATATAGCGGTGCCAATTGCATCCCCAACCGAGGACTGTTCTGAAATAGAAGTCTCACCTCCGTCACCATCCATCTATCTTCCAATTGCAGTTCGAAAGGGTACAAGGAGCTGCACTCAACACCCTATTTCTCGGTTTGTGTCCTATGGAAATTTATCTAAGTCTTACAAAGCTTTTGTGACTAATGTTGATTCTGTAAAAACTCTAAAAAATATAGAAGAGGCTCTTGAATCAGCTGAGTGGAGATAAGCTGTGATGGAAGAAATGAAGGCCCTCAAAACAATGAAACATGGAAAGTCTCGAATCTATCTAAAGGAAAAAAAACAGTAGGATGCAAATGGATCTTCACTACGAAATTTAAACCTGATGGCCATATTGACCGATACAAGGATCGACTTGTGGCTAAGGGCTTCACCCAAATTAATGGTCTTGACTACAACGAGACTTTTTCACCGGTGGCCAAGCTAAACACCATTTGAGTCCTCCTATCTCTTGCTGCCAACCTTGATTGGCACTTGACTCAATTGGATGTAAAAAATGCTTTCCTTAACGGGGAATTAAATGAGGAAGTGTACATGGATTTCCCACCCGGGTTTGAAGAAAGCAAGAGCCAAGTGTGTAAGTTGAAGAAGTCATTATATGGGCTGAAACAATCTCCACAGGCGTAGTTCAGTCGATTTGCAAAAGCTATGACCAGCAAAAATTAAATTCAAGGGCAGGCAGACCACACCATGTTCTACAAACACTCGAAAAAGGGAAAATGCTGCATCCTCATCGTTTATGTGGACGATATAATATTAACAGGAGATGACTTAAGCGAAATTGTGAGGTTGAAAGAATTTCTTGGTACAGAGTTCGAGCTTAAAGACTTGGGGAATCTTAAATACTTTCTTGGTGTGGAGGTAGCAAAGTCCCAAGTATTTCCATCTCCCAAAGGAAATATGTTCTTGATCTACTGTCAGAAGTTAGTTTGATGGGCTGCAAACCAGCCGAAACTCCTATGGAATTTAACCTTAAATTGGGAACTGATGAGGATGGAGAAGAAATCGACAAGGGGAGATATCAACGACTAGTAGGAAGACTCATCTACCTATCTCACACCCGTCTAGACATAGCCTTCAGTGTGAGTGTTATCAGTCAGTACATGCATGCCCCGAGGGAGAAGCACCTGGAAGCTGCATATAGAATATTAAGGTATTTAAAAGGAACTCCTGGTAAAGGCTTGCATATCAAGAAAACTGCCAACCAGCATGTGGAAGTCTACACTGATGCAGACTGGGCAGGTTCTGTTAGTGATAGACACTCTACAAGTGGCTATTGTAGTTATGTTTGGGGTAACCTCGTGACATGAAGAAGCGAAAAATAGTCTGTTGTAGCACGCAGCAGTGTAGAGGTAGAGTATCGAGCACTATCTCATGGTATATGTGAAGGAGTTTGGATACAAAGACTTATGGGGGAACTAAAAGTGCCTTACACCAGGCCTATGAAGATGTACTGTGACAACCAAACAGTTGTCAGCATAGCACATAATCCTGTGCATCATGATCGCACCAAACATGTGGAAATAGATTGCCACTTTATAAAAGAAAAAATACACTCAGGAGAAGTGTGCATCACCTACCTACCTACTAGACAACAAGTTGCAGATGTGTTAACTAAAAGTTTGAACAGAAACATGTTTGAGGAACTTATTGGCAAGCTGGGTTTGATAAACATCTACACTCCAGCTTGAGGGGGAGTGTTGGAATTCCTAAGATTAAGGACAAAAAACTTACCTTATTACTAGGAGTTCCCTTGTAAATAGAAACTAATCTCAGTCACTGATTCTTAGGAAGTTACTATTTTTTAGGGATTGTTTCCTTGTTTGTGTTAATTCCTCTCTTTATAACTATAAAATAATTAGCAGAATAAGATATAATCTTTTCTCTAAGTTTGTTCATTGGGTTATATAGCATGTACTAGGTGAATTGAAACCATATTAGTTATTTAAGAGGTTGGTAGAATTTGAATGATGCTTGTCTTTATCTAGTTTTTCGGTGTATGTGAATATGGTTTTGGTTTGGTATATTTGTATGTATGGAACTTAATTGTTATATGTGGCCTAAGTCTTATAAAAGAGTGTGAATATGGCAATTTGAATTATGGATTGAAGGAAGTGGTGTTTTGGTATGAAATGTTAACAGTGTTTGAGTATTTTGATTGCATATAATATAGTTGAAATGAAATATTGATATGATTATTGAATTATGGTGTCAAAGAGCGCATATTGGTTAGACACTTAGGATGGATGTTTTAACATGTTTTGAGTAGGTATAATTGATGGTAACTGGATTGCTTATTGTCCAAGTAAATTGAACATGGTAAATTTGATTTTGAAGGTACATTTTGGTACATATGGCCTGGGACATGAGTTGTCACACTGTCATGTGTCACACACGGCCACTCCACACGACCGTGTGTCTTTATTATGTTAGGTGCAACTTTCACATGGTTTGAGATACGGTCTGCGACACGGCCGTGTGTCTCAAAACAATTTTGAGCATGATCTGGCACATGACTGGTGACATGACTCGAATGTACACACGGGCTGACACACAGACTACGACACAATCATGTGGCCTTATTTCAAATACTCACATGGGTGGACACACAGGCTAGGATAGGACCGTGTGTCTAGAATTTGAATATCCACACGGTTTGGGCTCTGTTACACGGCCTAGCCACACAGCCGTGTGACCCTCATTTTCAAAATTTTCAAGTTTTTCCATACTTTTTTGTTTTGTTTCAAATTGATCTCGAAATGTTCCTAAACTATTTTTAGGGCTCGGTAGGCTCGATTTTATGCCCCATAAATGTATATCTATTTCGACTTATAATAATTATTGAATGATATAATTCTTTTTTCATAACTATTTTTGTTTGAATGTAAATGTCTTGAATTGAATTGTAATGTTTTGTAACCCTATTCTGACGACAGAGATGAGTTAAGGGTGTTACATTTAATGGTTTCAAAGCTATAGTTTAGTTGATGATCGGACTAAACGTAGCGTGCTTGGAGGTTATCAATTACATGCCATATATACCTTTGATAGTGTGATATTGATTGGTTTGATCTAACCCTTATTTTTCTTATAGATATTAAAGATATTGACAGAATCTAAACATGCTGACATTGATAAAGTTAATAGTAATGTTCCAACTACTGAATAGGAAGCGAGTTGTAGTTTGCCAATTCCTTATATGTCAAAAAATGAAGTCAAAAACATTTTCTTTGGTTTAATGGGCCAATGGTTCACAGAATTCATGCGAAACAATCCGGTGGCTCAACAACCTCCACCCCTTGTAGTACCTCCTATGATAATTCCACTCTTTCAGACGACCGAAACGAGTTGACGAATCCCTGCTAATAAAGTTAGAAAGTGTAGAGATGGGAAATTTAGAGGCAGACCTGATGATGATTCTAAAGCCGAGTACTAGCTTAAGAATATCCAACAAGTTTTTGATGAAATGGAAAGCTCTTCTAACGATTATTTGAGATGTACTGTATCGCTATTGAAAGTTGAAACTTATAGTTGGTGGTTGACGTTAACTATTGTACCAAGAGATAATGTTAATTTGGATTTCTTTAATACTGAGTTTAAAAAGAAGTATGCCAACAAACATTACTTAGATCAGAAAAGAATGAATTCCTTAAACTAAAGCAGGGAAATAAATCAGTGGTTGAGTATGAAAGAAATTTTGTACATCCCAGTAAGTATGCTCGTGAAATTGTTCTGAATAGAGAATAAATGTGCATCAGATTCGAAGATGGTTTAAATGATGAAATCAAGATGATGATTGGAGGAACTAAAATACAATAATTCATGGTATTATTTGATTAGACTCAAAAGATGGAGGAAGTGTATAACAACAAGAAACAAAGAGAAAGAAAGGCTCAGGATTTTGGTAAAAGAGGTTTTTCTAAGTCATTTTTTGCACCATCGACAAAGAAGCCAAAGGAAGATTTTTTCCATATTACTTTACCATCTAGATTTTCAAGTAAAAACAAGTCAGTGCACATGATTCAAAGTTCTAGATTAAACCTGTTGATATCGTGGCTAGTGTCTGATATGTTCTGATATCTACGTGTGAACACTGTGGTAGATTACATGTCGGTGAGTGCAGGGCTAAAATAGGTGCATGTTACAAATATGGTTCAACAGATCACCCTGTGCAGAATTGTCCAAGGTTAGCCGAAGAAAATAAAGAAAATAATGAAAAGAAAATGTCAACACCTCAGAAGAGTAGACGTCTAGGCCAGAGTAATAATCCTAGAGCAAATTGAAGTGGCACTAAAGACACAACTTGCCGATCAGAGGCTAGAGCTCCTGCACGAGCATATGTTATCTGAGCCAGAGAGGAAGCTGCTGCACCTAATATTATTGCTGGTACATTCTATCTCTTTGATGTTACTATATATGCATTGATTGACCTTGGGTCAACTCAGTCATATATTTGCATGGAATTAGTAACAGATAGGAATTTACCTATTGAGTTAACAGAGTTTGATGTCAGAGTTACTAATCCACTGGGTCATAGTGTGTTAGTTAATTCAATATGTTGTAAATGTCCACTGAGAATTTAGGGTTGTGATTTTCCTATTGATTTGATATTGTTGCCCTTTTGGGAATTTTATATGGGAATGGATTGGTTGACGCTACTTGATGTTATGGTAAACTGTAGATAAAAACAAATTGATTTGAGATGTGAGATAGGTGAAACGATTACAGTTGAGTCTGATAGATCAAGAAGTATTATTGGAGTTATTTCAGCTATTTCGATACAAATTAATTCAAAAAGGTTGTGAGGCATTTTTAGCCTATATTCTTGATACTCGAGATTTAGAGTCAAAGCTCGATCAGGTATCGAATGTAAATTAGTTCACAAATGTATGTCCTAAAGTTGAATTTGGTATTGATTTGATGCCTGAAACTACGTCGATATCAATCTCACTATATAGAATGGCACCAGCTGAGTTGAAAAAACTTAAGACACATTTACAAGAATTGTTAGACAGAGGTTTTATTCGGTCGAGTGTGTCTCATTAGGGTGAACCTATGTTATTTGTGAAAAAGAATGACATGTCATTGAGATTATATATTGATCATAGGTAGTTGAATAATGTTACAATAAAGAATAAATATCCTTTGCCTCGGATCGTCAATTTATTTGATCAGTCGAAATGTGCGACAATATTCTCAAAAATAGATCTCAAGTTGGTTATTGTCAATTTCGAGTTAAAGATGTTGACGTGTTAAAAACTGCTTTTAAAACTCGATATGGTCACTACGAATTTCTAACGATGCCGTTCGGACTAGCAAATGCTCTTGCTGCTTTTTTGGATTTAATGAATCAAGTTTTTCAACCTCGTTTAGATATATTTGTTGTTGTATTTATTTATGATATCATAATCTATTCTAAAACATAATTCGAGTATGCTCAGCATTTACAGATTGTTCTACAGCTTTTACGCGAGAAATAGTTGTATGCAAAGTTCAGTAAATGTAAATTTTGGCTTCGTGAGGTTGGATTTCTCGGTCACGTAATTTTATATAGATGGTATTCATGTTGATCCAAGTAAAATTTTTACTATTGTTAACTGGAAAGCTCCGAAGACGATTTATAGGGTACACAGTTTTCTGGGCTTAGTTGGTTATTATCGTCGTTTTGTTAAGAATTTTTCTATAGTTGCTTTACCGATGACCAATCTATTGTGGAAAAATGTTGAGTTTATTTGGTCAGATAAATGTTAGCAAAGCTTTGATCAGTTGAAAAACATGTTGATGGAAGCTCCTATTCTGACTCAGCCTGAATCCGGGAAAGATGTTGTTCACAGTGATGTGTTGTGTAATAGCCCATTTTTAGTTGAATCAGAATAGTGGTTTTGGGACCACAAATTTGAAGTCAAAATAATTAGTTTATTATTATTTTAATGTCTACAGCATGATAGTATGATTGTGAGAAATTTTCGTTAAGAAATTTTATCGTTTGAATGGTTAATTTGATAAAAAGGACTAAATCGCGTAAAGTGCAAAAGTGATGTTTTAATAGCTAAAAGTATTAAATACATGAGGGGGTTATGTGATAAATAGACCATTGGTTGTTCAAATGGACATTTATGGACATTACTTATATAAGTTTTAATGTATAAGTAAAGGGTAATTTAGTAACTAGTGTAATAAACTAAAATAAATAAAACAAAAATCACTATTTTATGTCCATCTTCTTCTTTTTCAACTAATTCTAACCTAGAGAAACCATGGATATGTTCGACCAAGCTTCTTAGCTCAATTGGTGAGTAAATATTCTCTCGTTTTTAATGATTTCTATATTTTTGAGATCGTTGCAGCTTAGTCTAGCTAGCCTAGGGACTATTTTGTAAAATTGTTAAAGGTTTAGGGTTTTTCCATTGATGAATCTATATGTATTTTGATGTTTGATGATAGAAAATGCATTCTTGTTGTTAGATAAACAACATTTGTAAAGTGATTTTTGACAAAATTATCAATTAGGGGTTAAATTGTGAAATGTATAAAATTTATGGTTAAATTGTGAAATAAATGAAAAATATGGGCTGCTAGGGACCTAATTGAAATTCTGTTAGTATGGGTTTTGGTTGAATTGCATGAATTTGTAATTTTTTGAAATAAAGACTAAATTGTAAAAATGTTGAAATGTTAGGGGCAAATGTGTAAAATCTCCTTAATGTATATTTTGGACTAAATTGAATAGAGAGATTATTAAATAAGTTAATTTTGATTATATTTAGATCAAGAAAGGTGAAATACGGATTTAGGTCGGGGAAAGAACAAAGTTTCAGATTAATCGACTTAATTTGCCGTTTTTGTATCCGAGGTAAGTTCGTATATAATAAGCATTGTTATAATTGTATTTTAAATGCTTTGATGTTGCATAAATTGTAAATACAACCTTGTGGACACATTCGACAACGGTTTGGAAATGTGAAATCCCGATTGAACCTTAAGAATAGATTAGGATACGAATGACATGTCATTAGGGGTTATTATTGTTTTGAGTGCTGGTCCGTACGTCCTACCGGTGGCTGATTTATTCCAGCATGTGTTGCGGATTCTCGTCAGCTTGTGTGAACAGCACCGTGTAGTTACATCATGACCATCAACTTGTGTGAGCAGACCAATTGATAGCTCAAGAGTGAGCATTGTTGAGATATGATATTGAGATAACTTGGGCTATGAATTGGCACTTCGGTGCAAGAGATATTGAGATAGCTTCGGCTATATATATTGGCACTTAAGGTGAGAGATTCCCGAGTATCCTGTATTATTCTGAATGGTTCAATGGGTATGTCAAAGAGATGGATAAGCATGAGACTAGTAAGAGATGGTACATATATGTACAAGTATCGTATAAGTATCTTGTGAATTTCGCAACTAATCATGTGATTGATTATGTGGAAGGTTTGTTAGCTAATATGAATTATGTGATGATATATTTAGTTGGTTGAATTGTGTATTTATAATTAATTGAGTTTATTTCGTATGAGCTTACTAAGCTTTATAGCTTACTTGTTTTAATTTTTCTGTGTTTATAGTGAAATCAAAGCTAACTCGGATTCGGGGATCGTTGGAGATTTCATCACACTATCCTACTATCACTTTGGTACTTTTGAATTTAAGTATTTTGAGTATATGGCATGTATAGGAGTGATGGTCATTTTGATATATAGTTTGAAAATGAATTTGGTCATTTGAAATGGCTTTTAAATATTAATGTTTTGGTTTGTATATATAGCCATGAGAGTTGGCTTAATTTGGTTGGTTTGGTTGTGTTTTCATATGTGCATATAGTTTCGGTTATGTGTTTAATAATGGATATGTAATACTTGATGATATTTGGTAATTAGGGGTACTAAATGGTTGTGAATTGAATTTGGTATATTTGTGAGATTACGATAAATGATGCATGGTTGAAAGTGGTTGTATTGTTGATTTGAGATTATGAGATTTTGGTATAAATTGTAACACCTCATAACCCTATACTGTCACTGGAACAGGGTTACGGAGCATTACCGGACATATCAAACAAATTATGAATAACTCACAAATAATTAACGTACAAAGTATAAATTTAATCCTTAAGTCCCTATAATGGACCCTCGAAGCCCAAAACACGTATTAGAAGTGGATCGGGACTTATCTAGGTGCTCGGAGAATTTTCGTAAATATTAAAATTTTTTAACTCAATATAACCTTCTTTATGTACATCTAACCTTCCCTGCAATTTTAAACCGAAACCAATCCGATACCAATGATATAACCAATTAGATTCATACATGTAAACATCTAAAACATACCAAGATTAGTACTAGAATTTACTATATTATCATTCAAACCATTATTCAAATTAAATTAAAATTTCTATTCAATTATCAATTCAAACATAATGTTATATATACCATTTCAAATATTTAATCTTTCATTTACCAATTTAAATTATCAAATATTATCCTTACAATCCAATGCCACATTAACTCAAAATACAACCTAGGTACATGCCACATATACCAAAATAAAATATACATCACCAAGGTTCCCGAGATCGGGATTGGTTCGGATGCTGGACCAGATTTTGACTCCTACTGAATTGAGTGTGGAAAATAACCGTACGCTGAATATAGACATACTCAGTGGTATTACTATAATTCAAACTATAATAACAATAATGAAATATAAATATTAAACATGTAACAATTGAATTTTCTCAAATATTAACTCATTCTTAAACTTCATTCGTTAATAATAGTAACACAATTTCAACTATTTATTAGTTTCAATCAAATATCATTCTTCACTACATCAACATTTAGTTCATGCCTTTCATTTCCAATCTCAATTTCAATCTACAATTTAACTTTCTCATTTCTTTCATTATTTCAATAGTACATTCAATCTAATTTATTTAAATTTCTCATTTCAGGTTTTCACCCTATTAACAAACCCATATTTTGGCAGATATACAGATCCAACCAAACACACTAGAATGGCATCGAGAGCCTCATCAGATAGTTCGAAGCAAAGTTGACACCTAGTGTCTCATCAGCCTAGCCGAAGTAAAGTGGTACCCAGTACCTCATCGAATCTATCCGAAGTAATATAATGACACTCAATGTCTCATCGACTCAAAGTTGAAGTAACCCTGAACACTTCCAATCCTATGGCATGCCAACTATATCCGACTTAGCCCGACTAGTTAATAGGGTTTCCAATTCACTTTCTCAATTCAATTTCAATCAAATTCATACCAATCACAAATTCTCATATTTTTAATTCAATATCACAATAACTTATTTAATTCAATTCAAATCACTTTCAATTTCCAATCAATATACATTCAAATATTCACATAATTCATAATTCAATATCATTTCATACCTCAATTCCACTTACCACACACATTAATTAAAATTTAAAAATAAATAATAACTAAATTCGAATTATAGTAATACAAACCCGGATTTGTTCGATTACTCATTGACGACTTTTTCATTTCCTTTCGATACCGATGCCTCGGGTTCTTTGCTAGCTACAAAATTAATAATAATTTTCACTATGAATTACATCATTAAATTATAATAAATAATTGAATTTTATTCAATTCCTACTTATTCTCAATTTATCCTAACTAAGTTTACTTACTTTTCTAACTTAATTCATACTTCTTTTCTACTTAATTTCTTGCCATATTAAACTCAACTATTCAATATTCATAATAAAACCCTAATTAAAAACTTCTTACAATTTGATCCCTATAACACAAAACTTATATCTTCTTTTACAATTTAATCCTTTTATCAATTCTAACTTGAAATTCATTTAATTAAATCCATAATTTCATAATTTGTTTAACATGAACTATACTAAAAAACTTATGAACTTTCAATATATCAACTCAGTTTCATCAAAACCTTATTCTAAAACTTCTAAAATATCAAAATTAAATAAAAAGGACTTAATTGACTTACCAATTAAACTCCAAGCTTTTAATCTTTAGTTTCTCCTTTTTCTTTTCTTTCTTCTTTCTTTCTTCTTATTTCCGTATGGTTCTCTATAACTATTTCTCTTTTTCTTTTGTTTCTTTTGTTTCTCTATAACTATTTTCGTATGGTTCTCCATTTAATTTGTTTACCTCATAAAAATCTTATAATTTAATTAATTATCTAGTAAACATCTTTTATGAAATAATAATAAATATCTATTGTATAATTAATCATATATACACATTTGTACACACACAATTTATTACATTTGTACATCATCTATGCCATACATTTGTCAAAATCATAATTTATTTATCATATAAAAATCTTATAATATAATAATTTAATTAATAAATATGTTTTAACTTAATAATAATAAATAATAAATATCTACTTACCAATTAAATAAAAATATTACAAATGTATGTATTTTTATTAATACACTTGTATTAAATCATCACCTTTCATTTGTCATGATTTTATTTATTTTATGTAATTTAATATAAAAATCTATTTGCTTAAATAATAAGTAATTAAATAGAAATATTACAATTGTATAAATATTATTATTACATATGTATCATTTAATCACCCTACATTTGTCAATTCATTAAAGTATTCATTAATCTAATAATATAATACCAATTAAATAATAATTTATAATTTATATCTTAATATTAATTAATAAATATACAATAATAATCTAGAAAAATCTTAGGTTTTTCATTGTTTTGCCGCCTCAACTATGCTAAATGGCCTATTTGCCATTTTGGCCCTTTTATTTTCTTTTTAATCTACAATTCAACTTTTACCCTTTATTCACTTTAGTCTTTGTTTTTCCTAATTTCTCTCAATGAAGCTAAATTTACTCAATTAAAACCTAATTAGACACACTACTAGACTTATAGGTATTTCTGATAATTATTTACAGGTTCGGTTTATTGAGGCGGAGGCTTGATAATGTACTTTTTCGATGCTCGTGCATTTTGGGTCATTACATTTCTCCCTCTTAATAAATTTCATCCTCAAAATTTACCTGTGAAGAGATGTGGATTGTGATCTCATTGTCTTTTCCAGTTCCCAAGTTGCTTCTTCCACATTATGATTTTTCCACAATACTTTACTAGAGGAACCCATTTGTTTCTCAACTCTATTACTTCTCAAGCCAATATCTGAATCGGCTCTTCTTCATAAGATAAATCTGATCGAATCTCAATGTCTTTAGTAGGAATAGTATGAGAAGGATCCGATCTATATCTCTGAAGCATAGAAACACGGAAAACATCGTGAGTCTTTTAAAATTCTAGAGGCAAAGCTAATCAGTAGGCAACCGGTCCAATTCTTTCTACTATTTCATAAGGCCCAATGTAATGAAGACTCAATTTTCATTTCCGACCAAATCTCAA
Organism: Gossypium longicalyx; assembly: GCA_025698465.1. Taxonomy (NCBI): domain Eukaryota; kingdom Viridiplantae; phylum Streptophyta; class Magnoliopsida; order Malvales; family Malvaceae; genus Gossypium; species Gossypium longicalyx. The sequence goes on from CM046996.1 coordinate 57,204,677, forward strand.
AATTTTCTTCCAAGATGATACCTTAAGAAACACTCTATCACCAACGAAATATTCTATGTCCTGCCGTTTCGAATCTATATAAGACTTTTGTCTATCAAAAACTACCTTCAATCTGTCTTTAATTTTCATAATTGCTTTATTTGTTTTTTGAATTATTTCTGGTCCAATCACTTTTCTTTCATTCAATTCTGTCCAACACATAGGTGATCTACACTTTTACCATATAAAACTTCATACGGAGCCATTTAAATGTTAGACTGGAAATTATTATTATAAAAAATTTCAACTAATGGTAGATAGCGTTCCTAACCTGACTCAAAATGAATAATGTAAGCTTGAAACATATCTTCTAATATCTAAATTACCTATTCAAACTGCCCGTCAGTTTGCGGATAGAAAGTTGTGCTGAAATTAAGTCAGTACTTAGAAAATCATGTGACTACCTCTAAAATCTTGTGATAAACCGTGGATCCCAATCATAAATTATAGACACAAGAATACTATGTAATCTTACAAATTTTTCAGATATAAACCTTAGTAATCTTCCGTAACAACCAATCGGTTCTAACTGTTATACAATGAGTTGACTTTGTAAGTTGATCAACAATTATCCATATAGCATTCTTTTTACTTGTTGATAATGGTAATCTCGTAACAAAATCCATAGTAACACAGTCCCATTTACACTTAGGAATACTAATAGACTGAAGCAGACTTGTCGGTACCTGATGTTTTACTTTTACCCACTGACAAGTCAGGCATTTACTAACAAATTCAACTGTATCTTTCTTCATCCCTAGTCACTAATACAATTCTCGCATGTCACAATACATTTTTATTTCACCAAGGTGTAAAGCAAAAGCGCTATCATGTGCCTCTCGGTGAATCAACTCTTTACACTCAGAAGCAGCTGGATACAAAGTCGATTCTGAAACCTCAAACAATCATGTTTATAGATGTTGAAATTTTTTTATCATACCATTCTGTACCATTTCTCTTTTTCCTTATCAAATTGTCATCTTCTAATTGGGCTGTCCTGATCTGATCATATATCACTGGTTTAACTCTTAACTCTGCCATCAGACTTCCATCTGGATCAGAATTAATAACATAAGCTAAATATACCGTACAACCTTGCTGAAGCAATTTATTGGCTTTTATTGCCGAAATGATATGTGTTAAGCCATTAGTACTAATACCATTTACTTCAATTCTGTCTCCATCTTCTATCTAAATACTAAACCTCTTTTTATAGCAATCCAATACCACTCCATGTTCATACAACCTATCCATACCCGGAAAACATTTTATCCTGAATTATCAGTGAATATTTTCGGTACACTCAGCCCGCATACACAGTTTGTTCCAAAGAACTAAACACCTCTATTAAAACTCTAGACATCTCAGATTTTAATTTCTCCGACTCGACTAGTTTTGTATTAATATATGAATGTGATGAACTACGATCAATTAATGCATAAACAGGCTCAAAATACAGTAAAAATATACCTGTCACGACATCGTGGGCATTGCCTTACTCTCGAGTCTAAACTACGTAGGCCTTGGTTGGTGCTCTAGCCTCCGACTGCTAGGTAACTATATCATTATTCCTTCGAATACCTCCACCTCTGGATACCAAACCACCTCTGCTCAAACCTCTGCCTTGAGCAGTAGACACTATTTTCTGTGATGTGATAGGAGTAATGTTTTTATTCTTTGGACAGTCTTTAACAAAATGCTCTATCGACTCATAGCAGAAACAACCTCCAGTCACTTTCCAACATTCACCTAGATGCGTTTTCCCACAATGTTCACATTCTAGAATTTTCACATCCCGGGATAGACCTCTTACACTACCGACAGATATTGTCATTTATTTTCCTCGACTTCTTTCAATTTGGTCAGATCTAAAACTTGGCCTCCAACCATATCTAGATTCTTGTAATCTTTTTAGTAAAGAATTTAAACTAGTAGTGCCAGCTCGTTTCCCGGTCAATCTAACTATTTCGGGCTTTATATCCAAACCTAAAATCTGCTCCACCATCTTTACTCTTTCTTCACCTAGTCTACAAATTCTGTAATTCGATGTGACACTAACTGTACTTTGATTTTATCTCTCAATCCCCGTAAGAACCTCTTGCAAATATCTGCCTCTATCAATATAAATTCAAAAGCATATCGGCTGGGTCTTGAAAATTCCTGTTCATAATTCACAACTGACAGATCACCTTATTTTAACATCAGAAACTCTTGCTTTTTATCTTCAATATACAACTCCCCGACATATTTCTCTTAAAACTTTCTGAAATAATTCTCATATTACCTGTTCTGTAAACAAATGTTGTATTACAGATTCCCACTATAGTTAAGCTTCACCTTACAATAGAGAAACAACACAAATCAAACATTTTCAGGGGGTACATTCCATTTGTAACAAAACTTTTTTTTTAGTTGATTCCATCCAATTCTCTGCCATGGATGGATCAACTCCTTTCAGACCCAAGAATTCAGTGGCACCATATTTTTTTTAATTCTTTTATCGGGGCCCATCTCTGAGTAGGTGTTGAAGTCGTAGCAGGAGCAGTTCCCGCTACTCTTTGTAAGGCATCAACAATAACTCATAATAAATGAGAATTATCTCTATCATTCTTCCTATCTACTCTAAGAGGTTGATTTCTTATTGGGTTACTACTAGAGGTTACTAATTCAGTCTCATCTAATCCGTACGATTCTTCATTTCCAGTGTACATTTCTTGATCAGTATCATTTATTTGTTCATCTAACATCTTTAATCTATAAAGCAGAAACAAACAATTAGATCAGCATCCAAATCTCGACTTAGTTTTGACTCAATAGTGGCATGTACTTCTAGACTCAATTTCGAGCCCGATTTAGCCCGAGAATCGGCTAAACTTGATAGCTCTGATACCAACAAAATCTAACACCCCCTAATCCTATACCGTCATTGGAACAGGGTTACGGAGTATTACCGGACATATCAAACAAATTACGAATAACTCACAAAAAATTAACATAAAAAGTATAAATTTAATCCTTAAGTCCCTATAATGGACCCTCGAGGCCCAAAACACGTATTAGAAGTGGATCGGGACTTATCCAGGTGCTCGGAGAATTTTCATATATTTTAAAATTTTTTAAACTTAATATAACCTCCTTTATGTACATCTAACCTTCCCTGCAATTTCAAACCGAAACCAATCCAATACCAATGATATAACCAATTAAATTCATACATGTAAACATCTAAAATATACCAAGATTAATACTAGAATTTACTATATGATCATTTATATCATTATTTAAATTAAACTAAAAGTTTTATTCAATTATCAATTCAAACATAATGTTATATATACCATTTCAAATATTTAATCTTTTATTTACCAATTTAAATCATCACATATTATTCTTACAATCCAAAACCACATTAACTCAAAATACAACCTAGGTACATGCCACATATACCAAAATAAAATATACATCACCAAGGTTGCAGAGATCGAGATTGGTTGGGATGCTGGACCAGATTTTGACTCCTACTGACCTACGCACGGAAAATAACCGTACGCTGAGTATAGACATACTCAGTGGTATTACTATAATTCAAACTATAATAACAATAATGAAATATAAATATTAAACATGTAACAATTGAATTTTCTCAAATATTAACTCATTCTTAAACTTCATTCGTTAATAATAGTAACACAATTTCAACTATTTATTAGTTTCAATCAAATATCATTCTTCACTACATCAACATTTAATTCATGCCTTCCATTTCCAATCTCAATTTCAATCCACAATTTAACTTTCTCATTTCTTTCATTATTTTCAATAGTACGTTCAATCTAACTTATTTAAATTTCTCATTTCAGGTTTTCACCCTATTAACAAACCCGGACTTTGACGGATATACGGATCCAACCAAACACACTAGAATGGCACCGAGTGCCTCATCGGATAGTTCGAAGCAAAGTTGACACCTAGTGTCTTATCGGCCTAGCCGAAGTAAAATGGTACCCAGTACCTCATCGAATCTATCCGAAGTAATATAATGACACCCAATGTCTCATCGACTCGAAGTCGAAGTAACCCTAAACACTTCCAATCCTATGACATGCCAACTATATCCGACTTAGCCCGACTAGTTAATAGGGTTTCCAATTCACTTTCTCAATTCAATTTCAATCAAATTCATACCAATCATAAATTCTCATATTTTTAATTTAATATCACAATAACTTATTTAATTCAATTCAAATCACTTTCAATTTCCAATCAATATACATTCAAATATTCACATAATTCATAATTCAATATCATTTCTTACCTCAATTCCACTTACCACACACATTAATTAAAATTTAAAAATAAATAATAACTAAATTCGAATTATAGTAATACAAACCCGAATTTGTTCGATTACTCCTTGTCGACTTTTTCATTTCCTTTCGATACCGATGCCTTGGGTTCTTTGCTAGCTACAAAATTAATAATAATTTTCACTATTAATTACATCATTAAATTATAATAAATAATTGAATTTTATTCAATTCTTACTTATTCTCAAGTTAATCCTAACTAAGTTTACTTACTTTTCTAACTTAATTCATACTTCTTTTCTACTTAATTTCTTGCCATATTAAACTCAACTATTCAATATTCATAATAAAACCCTAATTAAAAACTTCTTACAATTTAATCCCTATAACACAAAACTTATAGCTTCTTTTACAATTTAATCCTTTTATCAATTCTAACTTGAAATTCATTTAATTAAATCCATAATTTCATAATTTTTTTAACATGAACTATACTAAAAAACTTATGAACTTTCAATATATCAACTCAGTTTCATCAAAACCTTATTCTAAAGCTTCTAAAACATCAAAATTAAATAAAAAGGACTTAATTGACTTACCAATTAAATTCCAAGCTTTTAATCTTTAGTTTCTCCTTTTTCTTTTCTTTCTTCTTTCTTTCTTCTTATTTCCGTATGGTTCTCTGTAACTATTTCTCTTTTTATTTTGTTTCTTTATGACTTATATATATATATATATATATTAGTTTATAATAATTATTATAAAAATCTATTTAATATCAAATGCTTATATTACAATGGGTTAATTATATGTTTTACACTTCTCTCCATTTAATTTGTTTACCTCATAAAAATCTTATAATTTAATTAATTATCTAGTAAACATCTTTTATGAAATAATAATACATATCTATTGTATAATTAATCATATATACAAATTTTTACACAAACAATTTATTACATTTGTACATCATCTATGCCATACATTTGTCAAAATCATAATTTATTTATCATATAAAAATCTTATAATATAATAATTTAATTAATAAATATGTTTTAACTTAATAATAACAAATAATAAATATCTACTCACCAATTAAATAAAAATATTACAAATATATGTATTTTTATTAATACACTTATATTAAATCATCACCTTTCATTTGTCATGATTTTATTTATTTTATGTAATTTACTATAAAAATCTATTTGCTTAAAGAATAAGTAATTAAATAGAAATATTACAATTGTATAAATATTATTATTACATATGTATCATTTAATCACCCTACATTTGTCAATTCATTAAAGTATTCATTAATTTAATAATATAATACCAATTAAATAATAATTTATAATTTATATCTTAATATTAATTAATATATATACAATAATAATCTAGAAAAATCTTAGATATTTCATTGTTTTGCCGCCTCAACTATGCTAAATGGCCTATTTGCCATTTTGGCCCTTTTATTTTCTTTTTAATCTAAAATTCAACTTTTACCCTTTATTCACTTTAGTCTTTTTTTTTTCTAATTTCTCTCAATGAAGTTAAATTTACTTAATTAAAACCTAATTAGACACACTACTAGACTCATAGGTATTTCTAATAATTATTTACAGGTTTGGTTTATTGAGACGGAGGCCCGATAATGTACTTTTTTGATACCCGTGCATTTTGGGACATTACATAAATTGAGTAACATATTATGGTATTGATATGTTTGGTATTGTATGGTATTGGAATCGTATAAATGATGTTTGAATGAGGTTGATTGAATGCCTTTTTATGTCTTGTTTTGGTGCCAATTGGTTTGATGTAGGTGTATACCAATTTGGGTGGCAAAATGGCTTGGTAAATAGCCTTTTTTTGTCCACACGGGTAGAGACACGGGTGTGTGCCTCAATCGTGTGTGAAACACGGTCATGTTACACGACCGTGTGTCCCCTAGTGTTGAATTAGAAATCAAGTCAGTATGCTCCACACGGCCTAGCACACGGGCGTGTGACTTGGTCGTGTGACATAAATCAGTATACCCTACAGGTTAGTCACGGCCTGGCACACGGTCATGTGTGTCCAATTCTAGGGCACACGGGCTAGTCACAATGGCATGTGTGTTGGCCGTGTGCCTAAGTCAGAGAGTTACACGGGGTCGGACACAGGCTAGGATACGGCCATGTGATTCGATTTTGAATGTCCACATGGCCGGTAACACGGGCGTGTCTTTGGCCGTGTGAGACACACGGCCGGGCCACACGGGCTTGTGTCCCCTGTATTTTTCAAAAATTTTCTTAGTGTTCCAAAAGTTTCCTAAGTTATCAGTTTAGTCCTGAACCACCTCGAATACATGTTTTAGGCCTCGTATGTAACGCCTCAAATTTTGGGCCAAGATGAATTGGGCTTTGGGCTTTGGGTCTCATAAAATTTTTAAGTGAGCAAGAAAATGACAAATGACATGTTGGCTATAAGGATTTAAGGAATTTGGAGTGTCTATGTCTGTTAGAGAAGTTCTGGGTTCGAGTTTTGTGGTGGAGGAATTTTAATTTAATTATTAAAAGAACTAGGGTTGGGAGTAGTTGGGCTTTTAAATAAAAATAGGGGAAAATGGCATCAAAAACTCTTGTGGTGGAGTGGCTAAGTGACGCCACTTAGAGTGTAGGAAGGTGGCGTTAGTGGCTAGCAAGAAGATTAAGGTTCGAATCCTAACTTAGTATTTTTAGGAATTTAATTTTGGCCTTCTAGTAGGTTGGATGTGGCGTGAAGATGGAATCTAAGGGGAGTGTTCAGAAGAGAAATTTAGAAAATAGATTGGGGAGTTATCAGGGAGAAAAATGAGGAGATAAGAAGGGGGAAGTGATGGAGCTGAATTGGGAATTGAGGGTCAGGCAATTTGGCTAGAGGCTATAAATATGTGCCGAGTTTGAGATCCTAGGCTAATGCCAGATTTTTTATTTTTTTTCCTTTAGTGCCGATTAGTTTTTCCATCTTTGCTAGCTGATTCTTTTGCCATTCTTTCTCTCCTCAGATCTCTTTTGATTTACCCTTTGGGTTAGCCGATTCCTTCTGTTACTCTTCTTCTTTAATTTGTGCCAAATAAACCTTATTCACCATATTAGTTTGAAAGCCGAATCTCCCAAGGGTCGAATACTCTTTGGCCAAATACTCTTGGTATAATTACTACTCCTTTTACATCGGTCAAATCTTGTATAAGTGTTGTTCTCCAAATCGGCTTTGCTAAGAATCTATTACGCTGTTCTTTTCTCACTCTTTCTAATCAACTGTGGTAGGGAATTAGTATCGGATCTCGAATCTTAGCTCTCTGCTGAAATTGCTCCTAAGGTGTTTTGCGGTTTTGGTAAGTATTCCTATCTTGCTGGCTAAGGTTGGCCGAATGGTCTTAAATGAGATAAGGGGGTGAATTATGTTGGATACGAGTCCCCTAGTATTTGGTTTTAATGAGTAAGATTAATGCAGATCTAGGGAGTACGTGATCAAGGAAAAGCTATTAGGGATTGGTGTTCAAGGTAAGGTTAAGGTGAGGTTTCGGTTTTGGGTAAAATATGTATTAAGCATACGATTAATTGAAGAGTGACATTGTTTGTAGGTTTATGACTAAGGGAAATCGCAGCACGCTCTATTACTAGGTGTGTACATACACTACACACACAAGCAGATCGGCAAAAGCCAAAATGCCGAAAAGTTGAAATTCCAAAAAGCCAAAATTTTGGCTACGACAGACTTGCGAGTGTGCGAACACTCGTGAGGAGGAAACTGATTGGTTGTCTGAAGACCCATGGGAGATTCCATGGGCTTGGGCTGTGAGCTGGCCGACCGGGCCAGAATAGGCCTAATGGGCCAATGGGCTATTGGGCCTATAATAGGTAATATTGATAATTGATGCTATGTGATGAAAGATTGTATACGAGCATGACTATGAAAGTGAATTGGGCCTGATGGGCCATATGAATATGAATTGGGCCTGTTGGGCCATATGAATATGAATTAGGCCTGACGGGCCATATGAATGAGATTGGTTTAGTGGGCCATATGCATGTATGTAGGGGTTTTGGGCTTAGTATATGATGACTACATAAAACTTAATTAATTTATTACGACCGTGGACAAGTAAAAGGGTTAAGGTTTGGCAACGGGTATATGCATGTCTAGGATTGGATCTAGGGAGATTTTGGTACTTAAGCGGTCTTAATGACCCACCTCCTCTTCTCTGGAATCCTACCTGGTGCATAGTGGTCGTTCATCTTAGCTTACGGGATTTGTTGACGGACCAAGGTAAGTAAAAACCCATAATAAAGGAAATTTACCGAAATGCCCCTAAGGGCAAAAATAACTAAAATACCCTTATGTGATGAAGGTAAGATTTATGTATGTTTCGAGTATAATTGTTGCCTACATACTGCATAAACAGAATATTCTGCTTAGGATGCATCTGGGCTGGGAATTTTGGAACGGAGGAAGTATATGAAGATCGCATGGTTGCTTGACGACCGTGGATCCACCGAAGGCTTTTTAAGCCCATTATATGACTAGCAGCTTGCTGCAATAAAGGTAGTTCCGCAACCAGGCTACCATTGAAGTGTATCAGTTGGGTGGGTCGATATTTATATCCCCACATGAAGTGTACTGGGGGATGGAGCTGAAGTGTAGCGGATGGATTATTGGGGTGGATTGCATTGCACTGCATTGCATGTGTGATTTTATGATTATTGATGAATGCTTGCTGCTTGACGAGGGTGTACACACTGAGTTTGCGAAAACTCACCCCCTCTTTTATTTTTTTCTCAGGTAATGCTCAATAGAATGTTCGATGTCTGAAAGGACTCTGGGTGGCCAGCTAGGAAGACAACTTGGACTTGGTTGTTGTAAAAGCATTTAGTTCCTAATTTATTAAGTGATTTTAGACTGGCTTGCAATAAGGCCTCCCCTTTTTATTATCATTTGGATTATTATTCTTATGCGTTGTAATTGCGAGAATTTGACCAGGGTTTTTCTAAACCATAATTTTTATATACTACTTTTCTGCAACCAAACTTTTAATTGATAAACTTTCTTAAATCAAATATTTTAAACAAAGCTTTCATAACTGAAAAGAGTGTTTTCATAAGTTAACTAAGGTTTCATATTTTAAGGAAGGGTTTTCAATGAAACCAAGGTTTGTGCTAAAACCCTTCAATGTGACGCGCCAGATTCGGCCATAACGTCCGGGCCGAGTTTAGGATGTTACATTTAATGGTATCAGAGCCCAAGTTGCAAAACTAAGGCTGTGAAGTGGGCCTTATTATTATTTGGTTTTTTTTTTCTATTTTAAAAAAAATATATTTAGATTACAATGTTTTGGAAAATGGGGAAATCTTGCTGAGCGGCACACTGAGTCTTCGACATTGAACCAAGTAAGTTCTTTTATTCTTACGCCTATTTATATGGATATATAGTAGATAGTTAGAGGGCTACTTTAGATGATTATGTTAGAGTGGAATTGAAGCCTGTAGGATCTTGAAACTGTAGAGGATTTTCGAAAACAATCTTTTCTTTTTAATACTTTCTTAAGACATCGGTTAATTATTGAAACTAACTAAAACTTCATAAAATTTTTAAATCCAGATAATACGTGAATCAACGATGAGTGTTAGAAGAGGTGCAAGAGGCAGTGGCCGAGGCCGCAGAAGTGTTAGGGCTGAATCATCGGCATCGAGCCATATGCCCGATGTTGGAGTAGAAGAGGCTCCGGCCTCACCTGTGACTTGGAGTGGACCTTATGATCGGGCCACGGAAGAAGATGCATTGTCGTAGGCAATGCTAAGAATTTTGGAAAGGGTCGTTGGGCCTAATAATGGCACTGAAAATTGGGGGTCCATTCCTGAGCAACTTCGTTCGAATGGGGCTGAGATATTTAAGGGTGTGGCTGGTGTGGCTCCTAACATGGTGGAATACTGGTTGGAAGCCACTGAAAGGATAATGGAGGACTTGGACTGTTCACCTGAACAAAAGCTGAAAGGGGCGGTGTCACTGCTTAGGGAAGAAGCCTACCAGGGGTGGTTGACGGTGAAAGAGGGCACCCAACCGGAGCAGGTCACTTGAGAGTTTTTCAAAGCTGCATTCCAAGGAAAGTATGTGGGTGCAAGCTATGTGGATGCTAGAAGAAAGGAGTTCCTGAACTTGACCTAGGGAAATAAATCTGTGGCAGAGTATGAGGCAGAATTTCTACGCCTTAGTATGTATGCAAGGGTCATGGTGGCTACGGAGTATGAGCGTTGCGTTAGATTTGAGGATGGACTTAGAGATAGACTCAGGGTATTAATAGCTCCACCAAGGGAATGAGTTTTCTCAGAGTTGGTGGAAAAGGCAAAGATAGCAGAGGAGGTAAAGCGCACGGAGTGCCTAAATCGAGAAAAAGAAAGGGTAAGAATAGGAGGGAGGCTGAGACTCCAGGTGTTGGACAGAGGCCTAGGGCTAGGGCCAGATACGATGGGCCAATTAGAGCAGGGCCCCCTGCTATTAACCCAGGGTTGCCACCTTGTGCTGTTTGTGGGAAAGGTCATGTAGGCGAGTGTTGGAAGAGGACGGGTGCTTGTCTAGTGTGTGGATCCTTGGAGCATAGGATCAAGAATTGCCCTAAAATGCCAACTCAGGTGCCGGTCATGGGTCGAGGTAGTGCTCTGCCACCAAGGGGTGGTCAGCTGCCGCCAAGAGGTCGGCGGTAGGCCAGGGGCGATAACGGCAATAGACATAGACGTGGAGCACTAGGCGGATATGCAGGCCATGCTGAGGCGAGACAGCCAACTTTGGTTTATGCTGCTCGTCACCGAGAAGATAGAGATACCCCAGATGTGATAACGGGTATGGTCTTTATATATGAGTTATCTTACACAACATTGATTGATATTGGATCGACGCGTTCATATGTTGCATGCAATATTACTGAATATTTGGGTGATATCTTTGAGATTACTGCAAATGAGATGACTATGATTAGTCCGTTAGGTCACTCAGTGGGAGTGAATAAGTTGTTTAGGGAGGTACCCTTGTAGTCCAAGGAGTTACCTTCTTAGAAGATTTCATGGAGCTGCCGTTTAGTGAATTCGACTTAATCTTAGGTATGCATTGGCTGGTGAAGCACCGAGCTACCTTGGATTGCACAGCAAAGCGAATGGTGTTAAGAACGACAGAGGATAAGGAAGTAGTGGTGATTGGTGGATGCCAGAATTACATGTCGAATGTGATTTTGGCGTTGAAGGCTGAGAAGTTAGTACGAAAGGGATGCGAAGCCTATTTGGCTTATATTAATAATACGGAGGCTAAGAGCCTTGCTGTTAAGGAGTTGAGAACAGTTAAAAAATTTCTAGATGTCTTTCCCGAGGAGCTGCCTGGGTTGCCACCCAGCAGGGAAATAGAATTTGGAATCGAGTTGTTACCTGGTACGGCTCCGGTGTTTATCGCTCCTTATCGGATGGCACCAAAGGAGTTGGTGGAACTTAAGGCACAGATTTAGGAATTGTTGGATCGAGGATTCATACAACCAAATGTGTCTCCATAGAGAGCACCGGTGTTATTCGTGAAGAAGAAGGATGGAACCTTGCAAATGTGTGTCGACTATCGACAGTTAAACAAGTTAACTGTTAAAAACAAGTACCCTCTATCGAGAATCGATGATCTTTTTGATCAGTTTAAGGGAGCGTCCATTTTCTCGAAGATTGATCTGTGTTCGGGGTATCACCAATTAAGGGTTAAAGAGACAGATGTTCACAAGATAGATTTCAGAAATCGTTATGGGTATTATGAGTTCTTGGTGATGCCATTCAGACTGATGAACGCACATGCCGCTTTCATGGATCTCATGAATCAGGTTTTTCAACACTACTTGGATCAATTCGTGGGATTTTTTATAGATGACATTTTGGTGTACTTAAGAGATGAAGATGAGCATGATGCACACTTAAGGATTGTGTTGCAGACTTTGAGGGAGAAGTAGCTGTACGCCAAATTCAGTAAGTGTGAATTCTGGCTAAGGAAGGTTACTTTTCTAGGACATGTGGTGTTAGCCGAGGGGATTAAGGTGGATCCCTAGAAAATTAAAGCGGTGTTAGACTGGAAAACACCCAAGTCGGTATCAAATATCTGAAGTTTTCTAGACTTGACAGGATACTATTGGCAGTTTGTTGAGGGTTTTTCAGTAATTGCTGCACCCTTAACTAAGTTGTTGAGGAAGGGGGTACTGTTTGTTTGGACGGACAAGCAGCAAGAGAGTTTTGGAAAACTTAAGAAAGTTTTAACTGAGGCCTCTATGTTGATTCAGCCAGTGCCTGGGCAGGAGTTTACGGTTTATAGTGATACGTCGCATGTAGGCTTGGGATGTGTATTGATGCAAGATGGGAAGGTAGTTGTGTATGCGTTACGGCAACTTAAGACTCACGAGGTGAATTACCGAACCCATGACTTGGAACTAGTTGCTGTGGTTTTCGTGCTAAAGATATGGAGGCATTACTTATATGGGGAGAGGTGCGTAATTTATTCGGACCACAAGAGTTTGAAATACCTTCTTACCCAAAAGGAGCTTAACCTTAGGCAGCGTAGGTGGGTGGAATTATTGAAGGATTACGATTGTACGATTGAATACCACCCTGGCAAAGCGAATGTGGTAGCTGACGCATTGAGTCACAGGGCTAAGTCATACTTGAGGGCTATGCTCACCCGTTTAAGCTTGTTAGGTGATGGTAGCTTGTTAGCTGAGTTTCAGGTAAAGCCAGTGTGGTTCGAGCAGATAAGGAGTAAGCAACTAGTGAATGAGACCTTAGGTGCTCATTTTAGACAAGTAGAGAATGGGGAGACATCGGACTTTGGGATAAATAGTGAAGGAATATTGTGTTTTCGTGGTAGGATGTGTATACCAAAGGACGATGAGCTAAGGCAGTCTATTCTACGGGAAGCACATAGCAGTCTCTATGCTATGCATCCTGGCGGAAACAAGATGTATCGGAATTTGCGTGAGCTTTATTGGTGGCCTGGACTTAAGCACAAGGTTATAGAGTTCATAAGTAAATTCTTGGTTTGCCAAAAGGTGAAGGCGGAACACCAGTTGCCTTCAGGATTGCTGCAGCCAGTAAAGATTCCACTGTGGAAGTGGGAAAGATTTACTATGGACTTTGTTAGTGGGCTACCCTTGACGCCTACTAAGAAAGACTCGATATGGGTTATAGTGGATCAGTTAACCAAGTCTGCTCATTTCATACCAGTTCGCACCGATTACTCGTTACAAAAGTTGGCTAAGCTGTATGTGGCAGAGATTGTAAGATTGCATGGAGTGCCAGTATCCATAATATCTGATAGGGACCCATGTTTCACTTCGCGATTTTGGAAGAAGCTGGATGAGGCGTTGGGTACTAGGTTGAACTTCAGTACGGCATTCCACCCTCAAACTGATGGACAGTCGGAAAGGGTGATCCAAGTATTGGAAGATATGTTGAGGGGATGTGTGATTGAGTTCCGAGGTAGCTGGGAGGACTTTTTGCCGTTAGCTAAATTCGTATACAATAATAGCTATCAAGCAAGCATTGGGATGGCTCCGTATGAAGCACTGCATGGACGAAGGTGTCGAACTCCAACATGTTGGACGGAGTTAGGCAAACGAAGAGTTTTGGGCCCTGAGTTAGTAGCAGATACTGAGGATAAGGTGAAGTTGATTCGGGATCGATTGAAAGAGGCCTCGGATAGGCAAAAATTGTATGCTGGCCTTAAACGACGAGAGATAGAGTATACAGTGGGGGACTTAGTTTTTCTTAAGGTCTCTCCGTGAAAGAAGGTATTAAGGTTTGGATGGAAGGGAAAGCTGAGCCCAAGGTTCATTGGGCCATATCGGGTTATAAGGCGGATTGGGCCAGTCGTTTATCAGTTGGAATTACCTTCGGAACTAAGCCAGATCCATGATGTGTTTCATGTTTCCATGCTAAGATGGTATCACTCAGATCCTTTGCATGTCATGGCGGTTGAGGAAATCGAGGTCAGGTCAGACCTAACTTTCGAGGAAGAGCCCACACAAATAATTGGTAGAGATGTCAAAGTAATGAGAAGGAAGTCTGTTCCATTAGTCAAAGTGCTTTGGCATAATTACAAGGCTGAAGAGGCTACTTGGGAACCTGAGGAAGCGATGCGACACCAATATCCTCAACTGTTTGAATCAGGTAAAATTTAGAGGACGAAATTTCTTTTAAGGGGTAGAGTTGTAACGCCCCGAATTTTGGGCCTAGATGAATTAGGCTTTGGGCTTTAGGTTTCATAAAATATTTTAGTGAGCAAGAAAATGACAAATGACATGTTGGCTTTAAGGGTTTAAGGAATTTAGAGTGTCTAGGTATGTTGGAGAAGTTCTGGGTTCGAGTTTTGTGGTGAAGGAATTTTAATTTAAATATTAAAAGAACCAGGGTTGGAAGTAGTTGGGCTTTTAAATAAAAATAGGAGAAAATGGCATCAAAAAGCCTTGTGGTGGAGTGGCTAAGTGACACCACTTAGAGTGTAGGAAGGTGGTGCTAGTGGCTAGCAAGGAGATCCAAGGTTCGAATCCTAGCTTAGTCTTTTTAAGAATTTAATTTTGGCCTTCTAGAAGGTTGGAAGTGGCGTGAAGATGGACTCTAAGGGGAGTGTTCAGAAGAGAAAATTTAGGAAATAGATTGGGGAGTTATCAGGGAGAAAAACGAGGAGATGAGAAGGTGGAAGTGATGGAGCTGAATTGGGAACTGAGGGTCAGGCAATTCGGCTAGAGGCTATAAATATGTGCCAAGTTTGGGATCCTAGGCTAATGCCAAAATTTTCATTTTTTTTTCCTTTAGTGCCGATTGGCTTTTCCATATTTGCTAGCTGATTCTTTTGCCATTCTTTCTCTCCTTAGATCTCTTTTGATTTACCCTTTGGGTTAGTCGATTCCTTCTGCTACTATTCTTCTTTAATTTGTGCCAAATAAACCTTATTCACCATATTAGTTTGAAAGCCGAATCTCCCAAGGGGCGAATACTCTTTGGCCGAATACTCTTGGTGCAATTACTACTCCTTCTACTTCGGTCAAATCTAGTGCAAGTGTTGTTCTCCAAATTGGTTTTGCTAAGAATCTATTACGCTATTCTTTCCTCACTCATTCTAATCAACTATGGTAGGGAATTAGTATCAGATCTCGAATTTTAGCTCTCTGCCGAAATTGCTCCTAAGGTGTTTTGCGATTTTGGTAAGTATTCCTCTCTTGTTGGCTAAGGTTGGCCGAATGGTCTTAAGTGAGACAAGGGGGTGAATTATGTTGGATGCGAGTCCCCTAGTATTTGGTTTTAATGAGTAAGATTAATGCAGATCTAAGGAGTACGTGATCAAGGAAAAGCTATTAGGGATTGGTGTTCAAGGAAAGGTTAAGGTGAGGTTTCGGTTTTGGGTAAAATATGTATTAAGCATACGATTAATTGAAGAGTGATATCGTTTGCAGGTTTGTGACTAAGAGAAATTGCAGCACGCTTTATTACTAGGTGTGTACATACACTACACACACAAGCAGATCGGCAAAAGCCGAAATGCCGAAAAGTTGAAATGCTGAAAACCCGAAAGTTTGGCTACGACAGACTTGCGAGTGCGCGAACACTCGTGAGGAGGAAACTGATAGGTTGTCTGACGCCCCATGGGCGATTCCATGGGCTTGGGCTGTGAGCTGGCCGACCGGGCCAGAATAGGCTTAATGGGCCAATGGGCTGTTGGCCCCATAATGGGTAATATTGATAAATGATGCTATGTGATGTAAGATTGTATGCGAGCATGACTATGAATGTGAATTGGGCCTGATGGGCCATATGAATGTGAATTGGGCCTGATGGGCCATATGAATATGAATTGGGCTTGACGGGCCATATGAATGAGATTGGGCCTAGTGGGCCATATGTATGTATGTAGGGGTTTTGGGTCCAGTATATGATGACTACATAAAACTTAATTAATTTATTGTGACCGTGGACAAGTCAAAGGGTTAAGGTGTGGCAACGGGTATATGCATGTCTAGGATTGGATCTAGGGAGAGCTTGGTACTTAAGCGGTCTTAATGAGCCACCTCCTCTTCTCTGGAATCCTACCTGGTGCATAGTGGTCGTTCATCTTAGCTCACGGGATTTTTTAATGGGCAAAGGTAAGTAAAAACCCGTAATAAAGGTAATTTACCGAAATGCCCCTAAGGGCGAAAATGACCAAAATACCCCTATGTGATGAAGGTAAGATTTATGTATGTTTCGAGTATAACTGTTGCCTACATACTGCATAAACACGATATTCTACTTAGGATGCATCTGGGTTGGGAATTTTGGAACGGAGGAAGTATATGAGGATCGCATGGTTGCTTGACGACCGTGGATCCTTTGAAGGCTTTTTAAGCCCATTATATGATTAGCAGCTTGCTGCAATGAAGGTAGTTCTGCAACCGGGCTACCGTTGAAGTGTATCGGTTGGGTGGGTTGATATTTATATCTCCACATGAAGTGTACCGGGGGATAGAGCTGAAATGTAGCGGATGGATTATTGGGGTGGGTTGCATTGCACTGCATTGCATGTGCGATTTTATGATGATTGATGAATACTTGCTGCTTGACGAGGGTGTACACACTGAGTTTGCGAAAACTCACCCCCTTTTTTATTTTTTTCTCAAGTAATGCTTAATAGAAAGTTCGATGTCTGGAGGGACTCTAGGTGGCCAGCTAGCAAGACAACTTGGACTTGGTTGTTGTAAAAGCATTTAGTTCCTAATTTATTAAGTGATTTTAGGCTGGCTTGCAATAAGGCCTCCCCTTTTTATTATTATTTGGATTATTATTCTTAAAGTTGAAAAGGGATTTTCTAAACCATAGTTTTTATATACTATGTTTTTGCAACCAAACTTTTAATTGATAATTTTTCTTAAATCAAATGTTTTAAACAAAGCTTTCGCAACTAAAAAGAGTGTTTTCATAAGTTAACTAAGGTTTCATATTTTAAGAAAGGGTTTTCAATGAAACCAAGGTTTTCGCTAAAACCCTTCAATGTGACACACCAGATTCAGCCATAACGTCCGGGCCGGGTTTGGGGTGTTACATTGTAAGCTTATACAAGGGACGATATGTTTGTTGTTGAATGATGATTATTTGGATCTTGAAAATGTATGTGAAATGTATGTGTAATTGTATAATATGTTCAGTAATGCTTCGTAACCCTATTTCGACGTTGAATATGGGTGAAGAATGTTACATTTATTGGTATCAGAGCTACGATTTAGTCAATTCTCGGACTAATGTAGTGTGTGTGAGAGTCTAGCTATACATGCCATATATAATCTGTGATAGTGTTATATCTCTTGACAGTTTAAAATGTGTTTTCATATTGTAAATGGATCCCAATCGAGCTGTAGCTGATGATGTTGAAAGTAGTGCACCAGCCTCCGTTCACGTAGTAGTGCAATCAAGGTCGAGACTCGTATTGGGTAGCCAAGGTGGAGAGGCTAAAGAAGCCTTCTTTTAGATGATGAATGAGTGGTTTACGGAGTTTGTTCGAACAAATCTGGTTGTTCAACAACCTCTACCCTCACCTAATCCCTAACCGGTTCCTATAGCTCCTCAAGGTGTGGAACTTCTAGACTAAATAAGCTGCTAGTTGATAAGATTTGAAAACACGGAGCTGAAGAGTTTAGAGATAATGCTGACGACGATCCTGAGAGAGCCGATTTTTGGCTTGAAAACACGATTCGAGTGTTTGATGAACTTTCTTTCACACTGGCTAAATGCTTAAAATGTGTCGTATCACTTTTGAGGGACACTGCGTATCAGTGGTTGAATACTTTAGTATCAGTGGTGCCGAGAGAAAGGGTCACCTGGGAATTCTTCCAAGCTGAGTTCAGAAAGAAATACATCAGTCAATGGTTCATTGATCAAAAACGCGAAAAGTTTCTAGAGTTGAAACAAGGCCGTATGTCTGTAACTGAGTACGAGCGAGAGTTTGTAAGACTTAGTAAATATGCTTGGGAGTGTGTTTCAAATGAGGCCATTATGTATAAAAGTTTCAAATAAGGGTTGAATGAGGATATCAAATTACTTGTCGGGATTCTAGAATTGAACGAATTCGTGGTGTTAGTTGACAGAGCCTGTAAAGCTGAAGAACTTGGCAAACAAAAGAGAAAAGCTGAATTCGAATCTAGAGATTCGAGAAAAAGATCGATGAATAAACCATATTAGTCTTTGTCAAGAAATCTAGAGATTCATATACTCATTCGAACACTTCAATCAGGTATCTAAACAGAGATCATGGAAAGCAATACTCAAGTCCTAAAGATCAAGCTACATCAGTATCGAGTGTTGGCAATGTGAAAAACAATAAACCTGAGTGTCAATAGTGTGATTGACGACATTTTTGAGATTGTTGGATGAATAATAATAATAAAGCCTGTTTCAGATGTGGTTCACAAGAACACTTTATTTGTGATTGTCCTCAGATATCCAGGAAAGATAATCTTTAGACTTCAAGGCCGAGTAATACAGTTGCCAGGGGTAGACCACCTCAAAATGCTAAAAATGTGATTAGTAGTAAAGGTGTGACAAAAGATTCAGCTGTGAGATCAAAGGCTAGAGCACCTGCTAGAGCTTACGCGATTTGCGCTCGCAAAGATGCGTCGTCACTCGTTGTTATCATCGGTACATTTTCTCTCTATGACACTAATGTTATTGCTTTGATTGATCCTAGATCGACTCATTCATATATTTGTATGAATTTGGTATCTAGTAAGAGTTTGCCTGTTGTGTCTACCGAATTCGTGATTAAAGTGTCAAACCCCTTAGCCAAATATGTTTTAGTTGATAAAGTTTGCAAGAACTGTCCTTTAATGACTCAGGGTTACTGTTTTCTAGCTAATTTGATGCTACTACCGTTTGATGAATTCGATGTAATCCTAGGTATGGATTGGTTGACACTACATGATGCAGTTGTGAATTATAAATGAAAGACTATTCAATTGAAATGTTAGAACAGTGAAATTCTTCAAATTGATTCAGATGAGTTGAGTAAATTGCCTGTTGTGATTTCGTCTATGTCAGCTCAGAAATGTGTTAGAAAAGGTTGCGAAGGTTACCTTGCTTATGTACTAGATAGAAAAGTGTCTGAATCGAAGATTGAATCAATGCCAGTAGTTTGTGAGTATCCGGATGTGTTTCCAGAAGAGTTACTAGGGTTACCACCAATCAGAGAGGTTGAGTTTGCGATTAAATTAGTACCAGAAACATCATCGATATCTATAGCTCCATATAGAATGGCTCTGACAGAGTTGAAAGAGTTGAAAGCTCAGTTGCAAAAGTTAACAGGTAGAGGTTTTGCACGACCTAGTTTTTCACCATGGGGTGCACCGGTATTGTTCATAAAGAAGAAAGACGGATCAATGAGACTTTGTATTGATTATCGTCAACTCAACAAGGTTACGATAAAGAACAAGTATCCTTTGCCGAGAATTGATGATTTGTTTGATCAGTTGAAAGGAGTAACAGTGTTTTCGAAGATTAACTTAAGATCTGGTTATTATCAGTTGTGAGTGAAAGATTTTGATGTGCCAAAAATTATATTCAAAACAAGGTATGGGCATTATGGATTTCTTATTATGCCTTTCGAATTAACTAATGCTCCTGCAGTTTTTATGGATTTGATGAATCGAATCTTTAGACCGTATTTAGACAAATTTGTGGTTGTATTCATTGATAACATTCTGATCTATTCACAAGATGAGTCTAAGCATGCTGAACATTTGAGGATTGTGCTACAAACCTTGAGAGATAAGCAACTATTCACTAAATTCAGCAAATGTGATTTTTGGCTCCGAGAAGTCAGATTTTTGGGACATATTGTTTTAGCTGAAGGCATACAAGTTGATCCGAGCAAAATTTCTGTAGTTATTGATTGGAAACCACCGAGAAATGTATCTGAAGTTAGAAGCTTTCTGGATTTAGCTGGTTATTATAGACGTTTTGTTAAAAGGTTTTTGATGATTGCTACACCGATGACCAGATTGCTATAGAAAGATGTGAAATTCGAGTGGTCCGAAAAATGTCAGCAGAGTTTTGAACAGTTGAAAGCATTACTAACTAAGGCGGTTCAACCTGAGTCGGGTAAAGAATTCGTGATTTTTAGCGATGCATCATTGAATGGTTTGGGTTGTGTTTTGATGCAAGAGGGAAAAGTGATAGCTTATAGACAGTTGATACTACATGAAATGAATTATCCGACGCACGATTTAGAGTTGGCCGCTATTGTATTTGTATTGAAAATTTGGCGACATCATTTATATGACGAAAAAAGTCACGTCTTTACCGATCACGAGAGCTTGAAATATATAATGACTTAAAAAGATTTGAATTTGTGACAACGAAGATGGCTTGAGTTGCTGAAAGACTATGAGTTAGTGATTGATTACCATCCGGGGAAAGCGAATGTAGTAGCAGATGCTTTGAGTCGAAAATGTTTATTTTCTTTAAGAGCGATGAATACTCAGATAACCCTGTCTGATGATGGTTCGATTCTAGCAGAATTAAAAGCTAAACCGGTATTTCTTCAGCAAATTTGTGAAGCTCAGAAGTTTGATAACGAGTTGCAAGCTAAAAGAGTGCAATGTGAGTTGACGAGTAGTTTAGACTACCAGGTCGGATCCGATGATTGTTTAATGTTTCAAGGTAGAATTTGTGTACCAAAGAATTCTGAGCTCATTCAGAAAATTCTACACGAAGCACATAGTGGTTGTTTATCCGTTCATTCGGGGAGTATAAAAATGTATAACGATTTGAAACAATTGTATTGGTGGTTGGGTATGAAGCGAGACATTTTAGAATTTGTGTCGCGATGTTTGGTTTGTCAGCAAGTTAAAGCTGAACATCAGGTGCCTTCAGGATTGCTACAGCCTGTGATGATACCAGAGTGGAAATGAGATAGAGTTACGATGGATTTCGTATCGGGTTTACCCCTATCTCCTAAAAAGAAAGATGCTATTTGGGTTGTCGTTGATCGACTGAAAAAATCAGAACATTTTATTCCAGTACGTACTGACTATTCGCTTGATAAATTGGCTGAATTGTACATATCTGAGATCATTAGATTGCACGGAGTGTCAATTTTGATTATTTCGGATAGAGATCTGAGGTTTACATCGCGATTTTGGAAGATATTGTAAGAAGCTCTGGGTACGCGGCTGAGCTTTAGCACCGCATTTCATCCGCAAACTGATGGTTAGCCTAAGAGAGTAATACAAATTCTCGAAGATATGTTTCGTTGTTGTGTTTTAGAATTTGAAGGCAACTGGGAGAAATATTTGCCATTGGTTGAATTCGCTTATAATAACAATTTTCAATTGAGTATTAAAATGGCACCGTATGAAGCATTGTATGGTTGTAAATGCCGAACTCCATTGTACTGGACTGAGCTTAGTGAAAATAAAATTCAAGTGGTTGATTTGATCAGAGAGATTGAAGAGAAAGTAAAAGTAATTCGAGACAGTCTGAAAGCAGCTTCAGATCGATAGAAATCGTACGCGGATTTGAAACGTAAAGACATTGGATTTCAGATCGGCGATAGAGTATTTTTGAAAGTATCTCCATGGAGGAAAATACTTCATTTTGATCGTAAAGGCAAATTGAGTCCGCGATCCATCGGGCCGTATGAAATTATTGAACGAATAGGGCCAGTGGCATATCGACTAGCTTTACTGTCAGAGTTAGAAAAGATTCACAATATGTTTCATGTATCGATGTTATGTCGATATAAATTAGATCCACCACATGTAATTTCCCTGTTAGAGATTGAAATTCAACCTGATATGACGTATAATGAAGAACCAATCAGAATTTTAGCTCGAGAGGATAAAGTGTTAAGAAATAAACGCATAGCCTTGGTGAAAGTTTTATGGCAACATCACGGGGTCGAAGAAGCCATGTGGGAACCCGAGGAAGCTATGAGAAAATAGTAGCCTAACTTCTTTTCTGGTAAGATTTTTGGGAACAAAAATTCCTAAGGGGGAGAGTTGTAACGTTTCGTTTTTAGTCGAATCGAAACAGTGGTTTCGGGACCAAAAATACAAAGTCAAAATAATTATTTTATTATTATTTTAATGTCTACAGCATGATAGTATGATTGTGAGAAATTTTTATTAAGAAATTTTATCGTTTGAATGGTTAATTTGATAAAAGGGACTAAATCGCGTAAAGTACAAAAGTGGTGTTTTAATAGCT
Source organism: Gossypium longicalyx (assembly GCA_025698465.1). NCBI lineage: Eukaryota > Viridiplantae > Streptophyta > Magnoliopsida > Malvales > Malvaceae > Gossypium > Gossypium longicalyx. Next base: position 57,227,280 of record CM046996.1, read on the forward strand.
AAAAGTACTATTTGGTTATTAAATTAAATAGATGAGGGGGTTATGTGATAAATAGACCATTGGTTGTTTAAATGGACATTTATGGACATTACTTATATAAGTTTTAATGTATTAGTAAAGGGTAATTTAGTAACTAGTGTAATAAACTAAAATAAATAAAACAAAAATCACTATTTTATGTCCATCTTCTTCTTCTTAAACTGATTCTAACCTAGAGAAACCATGGATATGTTCGACCAAACTTCCTAGCTCAATTGGTGAGTAAATATTGTAATATCCCGAATTAAGGCCTAATCGGAATAGTGGTTTCGTGACCATAAATCCGAGATAGAAATAATTATTTTATAATTATTTTGAGGTTTATGATATTATTGCATAATTGTGTGAAGATTTCGTGAAGAAATTTTTGGCATAACGAGTTTAATTTAAAGTTAGGGATTAATTCGAATAAGTTGCAAAACTTGCATTCTAGAAGTTTTTAGTATGAAATTGCTTTAAAATATTAATTAGGAGGTCTTAAATGGTACTTTGACCAATTTTAAGTTCATGGACAAAATTAGGATATGGAAGGAATTTTTGAAAGTTTAGTAAGGAGGGGCATTTTGGTCATTTGGATATTAAATGAAATAAAAAGGGAAAAATAACACAAAATTGGTGATCATCTTCCTTAGTTGCTACCGAACGCTTCCTCTCTCCATAGCTAGGGCTTCTTCAACTTTCAAGCTTCATAGTAAGTGATTCCAAGCCCCGTTTTTAATGATTTTTACGTTTTTGAAATCCCGGTAACTCGATATAGCTTATGATAGTAATATTTTGAGTTAGAGTTCATATTTGGAAAAATACCCATAGGTGAAATTTGTGAAATTTGATGTTTTATGATAGAATATGAGGTTTTAAATTAAGTTAGACAACTTGTGCTACTTGGTTTTGAGTGAAAACGAGTAAAATGGCTTAATCGGCAAAAATACCTAATAGTCATAAGTACATTTTAGAGTGAGAATTTGATGTTGCCATAGAAGGGAAAAGTGATCAGCATGTTACAAAACATAAGAATAAGGAATTAATTTTAATCCCGAGATTAGGGGCAAAAGTGTAAATATGCAAAAGTTTAGGGGTAAAATTGTAATTTTGCTAAAATTTGAATTAAAGACTAATTTGATAATGTGAGTATTAAATAAGCTAAATGTGTTATTTTAGATCAAGAAAGACGTGGAATCGACCCCAATCGAGGAAAAGAAAAGATTGTGGACTAAATTGCAAAATCTTTATATTTTGGTACCAAGGTAAGTTCATGTGTAAATAATGTAGCATAATTGTTATTTTTAAGTTATTGATGTTAATTATATGATATGCTGATTTTTATCATGAAATATATGCTTTGTGTTTTTTTTTCGAATAAAATGCAAATTATGTGTATTATTTGTTAAATATAAAGTGCTACCGAGTATTGGTTTCAGTATTTTACGGAAGATGGCAAGGATATGTGTCCGAGGAAAATCCCGTTTGAACCTTAGGAATAGATTAGGATACAAGTGACATGTCACTAGGATGATTGAGCATCCGAACTCGTTGAGTTGAGTCCCAGTTCACTTATGGATGCGAATGTCCGAACTCGTTGAGTTGAGTCCGAGTTCACTTATGGATGCGAACGCCCGAGCTCGTTGAGTTGAGTCCGAGTTCACTTAGGGGCGGGTTACATGATTGCTTGATTACATATGTGGTACTTATGTGCAAATTATCCATGTATCCGAGTTATATTCCGATGTGTTCAACGGGTAAAATTTCTAGTGAAATGGAAGAACACTTAAAATGCAAGTGACGTTTTGGTAAGTATTGTGAAATGGACACTTTGGACAGGTATGTACTTAACCCTCGGGTTGAAAATAGATACTACAACGATAAGGTGGTAAGATGATGAATGATGTTTAGAAATGTGATATATGTTTTGGTGATACCATGCTAAGGTTGTTTGGTATAATTGTATTGTTATGTTACTTGTTATTTGCATATGAACTTACTAAGCATTTATGCTTACTCCAACCTTTTTATTCATTGTAGTTTTTAACAAGCCGGCTCGGGAATCGGGACAGGTCGAAGGTTCGATCACACTATCCGAAGGACTTTTATTTTGGTAAATGGCTTGTAAAACTTAAGTATGGCATGTATAGCAATATACCTACTTTATGTAAATAATTTTGTGATATGGCGGTGATTTGGTTGAGAAAATGCTTGATAATGATAAGTCATGGAAATGGCTAATTTAGATCATGTTTGATGTCATGGAAGGTTAATAGGTTATCTAGTTCATAAAAACTCATGAAAAGATAAAATTTGCCTTAAACAGAACATTGTAGCAACACTGATGTGAGTTTGAAAATTTACTAAAAATCATATAAATCGAATTTAGTGATGGATTAAATATGAAATTGAAGCCTAATATGTCTAGTTTCACATAAAACAAACGAAATAGGTAAACGAATTATATGTTAGAAGATATTTGAATTTTAGTGAAACAGGGCCAGAGCGATTTCTGGATCCCCTGTTCCAACTTTAGAAATTCACCATAAATTGTAAAAAAATAATTAGGTGGTTTATTTTATATTCTTGGAATCCCTATTGAGTCTAGTTTCAGGATAAATAAACTTCATATTCATATAAATTTTTCACAGAGAGAAATATGGTTCGTAGTAAACAGAGGTCAGTCCAGTCAAGTCTTGAAACAGGGGTAACTTTAACTAATAAACTGTACTAATTGGCCCAACCAAAAATTCTAGAAAAAAATTAGTGAATAGATATGTGAGTCTAAATTCAGGAAAAATTTACGGATCTTAGTTTCAAGTTTCGTAACTCAAGATATGATTTTTCTTGTAACTGTGACGCATGTAGCTAGAAAGCTGTGAATGTAGAAACAAATGATTCGAAGTTCTTAATTTGATAAATTATGTTCGGTAACACCTCAAGCTCGACTCCGGTGATGGTCTCGGGTGTGGGGCTGTTACAAATATTGTCCTGTTTTTAATAATTTCTATGTTTTTGAGATCGTTATAGCTTAGTCTAGCTAGGCCAGGGATTATTTTGCAAAATTTTTAAGGGTTTAGGGTTTTTCTATTGATGAATCTATATGTATTTTGATGTTTGATGTGAGAAAATGCATGCTTGTTGTTAGATAAACAACATTTGTAAAGTGATTTTTGACAAAATTGTCAATTAGGGGTTAAATTGTGAAATGTGTAAAATTCATGGTTAAATTGTGAAATAAATGAAAAATATGGGCTGCTAGGGACCTAATTAAAATTCGGCTAGTATGGGTTTTGGTTGAATTGCATGCATTTGTAATTTTATGAAATAAGGACTAAATTGTAAAAATATTGAAATGTTAGGGGCAATTGTGTAAAATCTCCTTAATGTATATTGTGAACTAAATTGAATAGAGAGATTATTAAATAAGTTAATTTTGATTATATTTAGATCAAGAAAGGCGAAATACGGATTTATATCGGGGAAAGAACAAAGTTTCAGATTTGTCGACTTAATTCACCGTTTTTGCATCCGAGGTAAGCTCGTATGTAATAAGCATTGTTATAATTGCATTTTAAATGCTTTGATATTGCATAAATTGTAAATACGACCTTGGGGACACATTCGACGATGGTTTGGTGATGTGAAATCCTGATTGAATCTTAGGAATAGATTATGATACGAATGACATGTAATTATAGGGTTATTATTGTTTTGGGTGTTGGTCCGTACGTCCTACCGGTGGCTGAGTTATTCCAGCATGTGTTGCGGATTCTCGTCCACTTGTGTGAGCAGCACCGTGTAGTTACGTCATGACCGTCAGCTTGTGTGAGCAGACCCGTTGATAGCTTGAGAGTGGGCATTATTGAGATATGAGATTGAGGTAGCTTCGACTATGTATTGGCACTTCGGTGGAAGAGATATTGAGATAGCTTCAGTTATATATATTGGCACTTGGGGTACGAGATTCTCGAGTATCCTGTATTATTTCAAATGGTTCAATAGGTATGTCAAAGACATTGATAAGCACGAGACTAGTAAGAGATGGTACATGTATGTACAAGTATCGTATAAGTATGGAATCGATGAAACTTGTGAATTTCGCAACTAATCTTATGATTGATTATGTGAAAGGTTTGTTAGCTAATATGAGTTATGTGATGATATATTTAATTGGTTGAATTGTGTATTTATAATTAATTGAGTTTATTTCATTTATAACTTACTTTGTTTAATTTTCTATGTTTATAGTGAAATCAAAGCTAACTCGGATTCGGGGATCGTCGGAGATTTCATCACACTATCCTACTATCACTTTTGTACTTTTGAATTTAAGTATTTTGAGTATATGGCATGTATGGGAGTGATGGTCATTTTGATATATAGTTTGAAAATGAATTTGGTCATTTGAAATGGCTTGTAAATATTAATGTTTTAGTTTTGTATATATAGCCATGAGAGTTGGCTTAAATTGGTTGGTTTTGTTGTGTTTTCATATGTGCATATTGTTTTGGTTATGTGTTTAATAATGGATATGTAATGCTTGATGATATTTGGTAATTAGGGGTACTAAATGGTTGTGAATTGAATTTGGTATGTTTGTGAGATTAGGATAAATGATGCATGGTTGAAAGTAGTTGTATTGTTGATTTGAGATTATGAGATTTTGGTATAAATTGAATAGCATATTATGGTATTGATATGCTTGATATTGGTTGGTATTGAAATGGTATAAATGATGCTTGAATGAGGTTGGTTGAATGCCTTTTTATGTCTTGTTTTGGTGCCAATTGGTTTGATGTAGGTGTATACCAATTTGGGTGGCAAAATGACTTGGTAAATAGCTTATTTTTGTCCACACGAGCAGAGATTCAGGCGTGTGTCTCAACCATGTATGACACACGGTCAGGTTAGACGGCTGTGTGTCCCCTGGTGTTGAATTAGAAATCAAGTCAGTATGCTCTAGATGGCCTAGCACACAGGAATATGAGTTGGCCGTGTGGCATAAGTCAGTATAGCCTATAGATTTGGCACGGCCTAGCACATGGCCTGGCACACGGGCTAGTCACACGGGCGTGTGTGTTAGTCGTGTGACCCAAGTTAGAGAGTTACACGGGGTTAGACACGGGCTAGGACATGGCCATTTGATTCCATTTCAAATGTCCACACGGCCTGTGACATGGGTATGCCTCTCACACGGCCAGGCCATAGGGGCGTGTGTCCCCTGTATTTTGCAAAAAATTTCTAAGTGTTCCAAAAGTTTCCTAAGTTATCAGTTTAGTCCCGAACCACCTCGAATACATGTTTAGGCCTCGTAGCCTTATACTAAGTACGATATGCATGTTGTTGAATGATGATTATTTGAAACTTGAAAATGTATGTGAAATGTATGTGTAATTGTATAATATGTTCGATAATGCTTCGTAACCCTATTCCGGTGTTGAATATGGGTGAGGGGTGTTACATGTTGCTTAGTGGATTGGGTTGTGTATTGATGCAAGCCGGGAAGTAATAGCATATGCTTCTCGCCAGTTAAAGCCACATGAAAGAAACTACCCGAATTACGATCTTGAATTGGCCGCGATTGTTTTTGCTTTGAAGATTTGGCGACACTATTTGTACAGTGAAAAATTTCATATATTTACAAATCACAAAAGCTTGAAATATTTGATGACTAAAAAAGGATTAAATTTGAGACAGTAATGATGGCTTGAGTTGTTAAAAGGTTACTATCTTATTATTGATTATCAACTGGGAAAAGCTAACGTGGTTGCAGATGCGTTGAGTAGAAAATCACTATTTTCTTTGAGAGCGTTGAACACTTAGTTGACTTGGAATTGTGATGGTTCACTTTTTGCTAAATTAAAAATTAGACCGGTATTTCTTCAAATTTAGGAGTTACAAAATAATAGCCCAAAAGTAATATCTAATCGAGAATAGATTCAGAACGACCAGTCTGCAGAATTTAGGGTTGATTCAGATGATATGTTGCATTTTTGCAATAGAATATGGGTTCCAAACGATCTAGAATTGCAACGAGATATTTTATTTGAGGCTCACAGTAGTACATATTCAATTCATCTAGGTAGTACTAAAATATGGGTGGTCTAGTATGAAACAAGATATTTCAAAATTTGTGGCGAAATATCTGGTTTGTTAACAAGTGAAGGCAGAGCATCAGGTACTATCAAGGTTATTACAGCCAATTATGATTCCCGAGTAGAAATGAGAATGAGTTATGATGGATTTTGTATCTGGATTACTGTATCACCGAGAAAGAAAGATTCAATCTAGGTTATTATTGACAGATTGACAAAGTCGGCTCATTTTATTCCAGTCAGAAAAGATTATTCGCATGAAAAATTAGTTGAGTTGTATGTGTCAGAGATTGTCAGATTGCACGGAGTGCCAATATCTATTATTTCAGATCGAGATTCAAGGTTCACATCTAGATTCTGGGGTAAACTTCATGAGGCTTTAGGCCTTAAACTCAATTTCAGTACAACATTTCATCTGTAGATAGACGGATAGCCAGAACGGGTGATATAGATTTTGGAGGACATGTGACGATGTAGTATTCTTGAGTTTAAAGGTAGCTAGGAAAAAATCTGTCGTTGGCGGAATTTGCTTATAACAACAGTTATTAGTCTAGTAATAAAATGGCACTGTTTGAAGCTTTGTACAGAAGAAAATGTAGAACATCATTTTATTGGTCAGAGTTAAGTGAATCTAAGTTAGTTGGCACCAATTTAATTCGTGAAACTAAAGATAAGGTACATATTATTCATGATTTTTTAAAAGTTGCATTTGATTGTCAGAAGTCATACATGGATTTGAAAAAAAAAAGATACAGAATTTGCCGTTGGTGATTGTGTGTTTTTGAAAGTTTCACTGTGGAAGAAAGTGCTTTGATTAGATAGAAGAGGGAAATTGAGTCCAAGATTTATTGGATCGTATGAGATCATTGAGAGAATCGGTCTTGTAGCATACGTATTAGCTTTACCTCCCGAACTTGAGAAAATTTCACAATATTTTTCATGTTTCGATGTTGAGACGGTACAGATCAGTTCCTTTGCATGTAATTACTTCCAGTGAAATTGAGTTACAGCCAAATTTTTCGTATTCTGAGGAACCGATAAAAATTTTGGCTCATGAAGGAAAGAAACTCTGGAATAAACGGGTACCATTAGTAAAATTTTTATGGAACCGACATGGTATTGATGAAGCCACTTGGGAAATCGAAGACTCAATGAAATTGTAGTACTTGAATTTATTCTCAGGTAGCAATTTCGAGGACAAAATTTCCTAAAGGAAGAGAATTATAACAACCCGATTTTCAGTGGTGTCAAAAATAGTGGTTTCAGGACCACGACTCCGATGTGTTAGTCTGGAAACATTAAATAATTAATATTTATGAGGTTAGTAATGTTTATTAATTTTTGGTTAAGAAATTTTATCATTTAGATAGTTAATTACTGAAAAAGGATAATTGTATAAGATTAAAAAAGTTAGATTTCTTTTAGTTAAATGAGTAAATAGATAAAGAATTTTGAAAAGGAGGATCATTATGGTAATTATCCCATATTATTTATAATGGGTGATGATGGCTTGGTTAGTTTGAAATTCTTATTATTTTTAAAGGTTATTTTAGTAATTTATTGATAAAATGAAATAAACAAAAGATGAAAAGGTATCATCCTTTCCATGTTTTCTTCTTTTGGTCGAATGCCATTGTTGAGGGAGAGCTTCAAGATTTGTTTGGTGTTAAGTCTTTGCATGTAAGCCATTTCTTGCCCATTTGTGATGTTTTTGATATTTTTGCGATCGCTGCCTTGATATTTAACTAGTTTAGGGATTAATTTGAGAAATTGTTGAATATTAGAAAGTCTACCATTATTTTTTTTGGAAGCTTTTTACTTAAAAGTGTATGTGTTGGGTGTTTGATGTGGATTTTGAGTTATTTTATTAAGTAAATTTTTATACATTTTGGAAATGGGGATTGAATTGATTAAAATTTTAAATAAGAGTGATTTCATGAGAAATTTTATAATTTATGAATTGTATATGTAGGGTTAAATATTCAACAGTATTGGTTTTATGTATTAATTACGGGAATTGGCTTGTTTAGTATTATAGACTAAATTGTGTACAAAGTAAATGTTTGGGGCAAATGTGTAGAAGTGTAAATAAGTAATTATATGTATTGAATTGAATAGTTAATGAATTAGAGGTTAATATTTGAAATAAATTGTTTTATAAACCAAGGGAAAGTTGATAATCATGGAAAAGGGAAGATTGTTGATTAGTCCCTGAACTTTTATTGTTTCTGCAGTTTGGCCCTGGTAAGTTCGTATGGTTTAATTTTAGTATAATTTAAGCATTTAATTAATTATGAAATGAAATTTCTAAATGGCTTAAAATTGTTGGAGTGTAGCAAGTGGGTTGATTTGAGATAGAAATCATATTGATGTTGTTATTTGATAAAAAAGTGAACCAATGAACGTAGGATAGGATACGATTGGCATGCCAATAGGTTATATCGCACGTTATATGGGATTTATTGTTGTTGAGAAGATGATTCTGTTTTATTCTTGTTTATTGAATATACTGAAGTTCAACATTTTTTGCAAACTATCGCATTTTATTATAGTGATTCAAGTGTGTTCTGGGGGCGGATATAAAGCCTTTGGGCTTGGCACTCAGTGCCGAGGTGTGTTTTAGAGGGATGTTAGCCTATGGGCTTGGCACTTGGTGCCCAGGTATGTTCTCGGATGGTTAGCTTATTTGAGCGTTTTGGTGTGTTTGGATGATTAACCGTGTATCCTAGTATTTTATAACGTTCATCGTGTTTATTTTCAATGGTACAATGTAATTCATTGGATTGTTCTATTTGTAATTAAGTTTAAAACTCACAGTGATTCCATTATGGATGACAGGATTATGATTTATGATTTTTCTGTATTCTGTATTAGATAAGTTTATTCGGTAAGTTAATTATTTTTAATCAGTGGAACTTACTAAGCTTAAGTAAGCTTACTTGTGTCTTTTTCATTGTTTTCTTGTAGATACGTTATTGTAGAAAGAGAAGATTGGATCGAATCAAAGAATCACACTATCTGAAAATCTTGTGGTAGTTTTTGAATGTTTAACTTAGGTTATATGGCATGTACTAGGTGAATTGAAATCATATTAGTTTTTTGTGAGGTTGGTTGAATTTGAATGATGCTTGTCTTTAGATAGTTTTTGGGTACATGTGAATATGGTTTTGGTTTGGTATATTTGTATGTATGGAACTTACTTGTTATATAGGGCCTAAGTCTTACAAAAGAGTGTGAATATGACAATTTGAATTATGGATTATTGAAGGAAGTGGTGTTTTGGTTTGAAATGTTAACGATGTTTGAGTATTTTGATTGAATATATTATAGTTGAGATGAAATATTGATATGGTTATTAAATTGTGGTGTCAATGAGGGCACATTGTTTAGGCACTTAGGATGGATGTTTTAGCATGTTTTGAGCTTGTTTAATCATGTTTCGAGTAGGTATAATTGATGGTAATTGGATTGCTTGTTGTCCAAGTAAATTGAATATGGTAAACTTGATTTTGAATGTACACTTTGGTGTATACGGCCTGTGACACGGGCTATCACACAACCGTGTGACACACATGGCCGCCCTACATGGCCATGTGTCTTTATTGTGTTAGGTGCATGTTTCACACAACCTGAGGCATGGTTTGTTACACAACCGGTGAATGGCTTGCGACATGGCCATGTGACCCAACATCAAATGCACACACGGGCTATCACACAGCCAACGACACGATCGTGTTTCCATAATTCGAATAGACACACGGTTTGGCACACTGCTTGTGACACAGTCGTGTGGCCCTATTTCGAATACTCACACAGGCGGACACACGGGTTGGGACATGGCCGTGTGTCCAGACTTTGAATATCCACATGGTCTGGGCTCTGTCACGCGATTGTGTGACCCCAATTTTCAAAATTTTCAAGTTTTTCCATACTTTTTTTTGTTTTTTTTTCAAATATATCCTGGAATGTTCCTAAACTATTTTTAGAGCCCGATAGGCTCGATTTTATGCCCATAAATTTATTTCTATTTTGAATTATAATAATTATTGAATTATATTATTCTTTTTGCATAACTATTTGTGATTGAATGTAAATGTCTTGAATTGAATTGTAATGCTCAGTAACCCTATTCCGACGATGGAGATGGGTTAAGGGTGTTGTAGAGGTGACCCTTTTCTTGGGGTAGACTTTAGGTAGTGTAGAATGCAAAAGACAATCTACATATGAAACTCTCATGGATCATGTATAAATCGACTTACCAAACTGACTGCATATGTTATGTTAGGTCTAGTGTGTGTAAGATAAATTAGTCTACCAACTAATCTCTGATATCTTTCTTTATTCACTGACTCTTCTATTCTGCCTGCAACTTATTATTGCTTTCTATAGGCTATTTTGTGGGTTTGTATCCCATCATACATGTCTTAGTCAAGAGGTCTAGGATGTATTTTCTTTGAGATATGGAGAATCCTTTCTATGATCTGGCAACTGCAATTCCCAAGAAATATTGTAACTTCCCTAGATCTTTTATTTCAAATTCTTAAGCCAAACATTGTTTTAGTCGAGCCATTTCTTCCTCATCATCTCCTGTCATCACTATGTCATCAACATATACAATAAGAAGAGTGATCATACCCTTGTGATGTTTCATAAAAAGGGTATGATCAATATTGCTTTGTTGATAACCAAAAGTGATCATAGCTTTGCGAAATCTGTCAAAACATGTTCTGGGAGATTGTTTTAATCCATACAAAGCTTTCTTCAGTATGCATACTTTTCTTTGCATTTTTGCATTATCAAATCCATGAGGAATCTCCATATATACTTCGTCTTCTAAGTCTCTATGTAGGAATGCATTCTTTACATCAAATTGTTGTAGGTCCCAGTCAAGTTTGACTACACAAGATAACAAAATTCTGATGGTGTTCATTTTGGCAACAGGGGTAAACATCTCTTGATAGTCTACTTTATAAGTTTAAGTGAAGCCATTAGCAACCAATCTAGTTTTGTACCTTTCAATTGAACCATCAAACTTGTGTTTCACAGTAAATACCCATTTGCATCCCACCAAATTCTTGTCTACTGAAGGAGTTACTAGCTCCCAATTCTCATTCTTTTCTAGTGCCTTCATTTTTTCAACCATGGCTTCTCTCCACTTGGGATCTTCAAATGCTTCACGCCAATCCTGTGGAATAAACACAGAGGACAAAGACAGGGTAAAGGCTTTATAGGGAAAGTACAATGAGTCATAAGAGATAATGTTAGACATTGGATGTCTAGTACAGGATCTAACACCTTTTCTTTGGGCAATTGGTTTATCTAAATCATTAGGGGGTAACTCATCAGAAGAGGAAGATTCTTGGCACGTAGTAGGTTGTGTGATGGCTTCTTTTTTTTAAGCCTTCTAACACCCCCTTACCCGAGATCGTCACCAGAGTCAAGCACGAGGCATTAATAGACTTAAAATATCACTTAAACAATCTCAAACAATTTATTTTACCTTTCGTAATAAACTACCCATCTGCATCATAGTCGTTAAAAAATTCATATCTCGAGTTACGAAACTCAAAATTCAAATCCGTAAATTTTCCCTGAAACTAGACTCATATATCTATTTACTAATTTTTTTTCTAGAATTTTTTGTTGGACCAATTAGTACAGTTTATTAGTTAAATTTCCCTATTTCAATATTTTATTGCTCTGACCTCTATTCACTACGAATACTTTTCCCTCTGTACAAGATTCAGATGACTATACTGTTTGTTTCTCTTAAAAGTAGACTTAATAAGGAATCTATACATATAAATTATGACTCCTAATTATTTTTTTTTATAATTTATAATGAATTTTTACATTTAGAACAGGGGATTCAGAAATCGCTCTGACCCTGTTTCACAAAAACTCAAATATCTCATGAAATACAACTCATTTACCTATTTTGTTTCTTCCATATGAAAATAGACTTAATAAGCTTCAACTTCATATTTTACTCATCATCTAATTCTGTCTCTACTATTTTTAGTGATTTTTCAAACTCACATCATTGCTGCTGTATGATACTGTTTTATATCAAATTTCACCTTTTTATGAATTTCCAGGGAATAGATAGCACATTAAGCATACATATCACCAAATATGATTTTTGATTAGCCATTCCAATGGCTAACCTTTACCAAGCATTTCATTGCCACTCAATAAGCATATCATAAGATTATATACACAAAATGATTATAATGCTATACGTGCCATACTTAAAGTATTTAAGCCACTATACCAAAATGATCCACGGATAGTGTGAACGAGCCTCCGACCGATCTCGATTTCCTAACTGGCTTGTCAAAACTACAAAGAATGGAAAGGAGGGAGTAAGCATAAATGCTTAGTAAGTTCACATGCAAATAGCAAGTAACATAATCATGCAATCCAACACAAAACATCATTTGCATAAATATCATCAAAACATTCATGTTACATTTGCATTTACATTCTTACCATGATTTCATCATACCAAGTTCTCAACCCAAGGGTTTAAGCACATACCTGTCAAATTTTCTCATTCACTACACTTACCAACATGTCACCTTCGTTTTAGGTGTTCTCCTTATTCACTTAAAATTCTCCCGTTGAACACATCGAAATATAATTCGAATACACGGATTGAATGCATATAAGTGCCATACCCGCAGCTAGACAAACTCAGTAGCTGGCAGAAAATTATGTAACCAAGCTACCATGTAACCCGCCCATAAGTGAACTCGGACTCAACTCAACGAGCTCGGAACTCAAATATCCTAGTGACATGTTACTTGTATTCTAATCTATTCCCAAGGTTCAAATAGGATTTTCTTCGATCGCATATCTTTGCCATCTTCCACGAAATGTCGAAACCGATACTTGGTAACATTTCATAATTTTCAAGTAGATCACATAATTTGCATATTACTCAATAATAACCACAAAGCATAATATTTCATGATAATAATCATCATATCATATAAATATCATTAAATAAAGTTTTCGAGGAATAGGCTCGATTTTTAACATTTTGTACCGAGGTAAGTTCATGTGTAAATGTGGTAACATATTTGTTAATACTCAAATTTATTAAAACAGTCCTTGACTCAAACTATGGAAAAATACAATTTTGCCCCTAAACTTTTACATATTTACACTTTTGCCCCAAGGCTTGGAAATTAAACTTCATCCTATTTTCTTATGTTTTATGACATGCTGATCATTTTTCCCTTATATGGAAACATCAAATTCTCACTCTAACATATACTTATGAACATTAGGTATTTTTACCGATTATGTCATTTTACTCGTTTTCACGTAAAATCGCTTAGCAAAAGTCGTTTAACACAATTTTAAGCTTCATATTCTATCATAAAACATAAAAATAAACACATTTCACCTATGGGTATTTTTCCAAATATAAACCCTAGGTTAAATTATTGCTAGAATAAGCTTAATCAAGTTACCGGGACTCCAAAAACGTAAAGAACATTAAAAACGGGACTTGGAATCACTTACAATCAAGGTTTAAAAATGTTGGAAACCCTAGCTATGGTGACAAGAAAATTTTGGCAGCCCCTTATGGAGAAGATGAGTCCATTTTGTGTTATTTTTCCCTTTTAAATGACTATATTTACCAAATGACAAAAATGCCCTTAATGCCTTTCTTTGTAAATTTTCATGTACAAGCCCATTTTTGTCCAAAATTTTAGAAATTGGTTAAATTTCTATTTAAGACCTCCTAATTAATATTCCAAAACAATTTCATACTAAAAAATTCGAGAATGCAAGTTTTGTAACTTATTCAATTTAGTCCTTAATTTTAAATTAAACACTTTATGCATAGAATTTCTTAACGAAATTTTTACACAATTATGCAATCATATCATAGATCTAAAAATAATTATTAAATAATTATTTCTATCTCAGATTTGTGGTCCCAAAACCACTATTTCGATTAGGCCCTAATTTGGGATATCACAAGCCTTCTTGAATACTTCTTTGAATCTGGTTTGTCCAAATGCCTAACAATCTCCTTTTGAATAGTAGTCTCCCCCTGAGTAGTAACTTCCCTTTGAACAATGGTGTTTTTTGGAATAAGGTTAACTTTTTGTCTCTCTTTGTTCTCCCCTTGAAGGGGTGATTGAGTTGTACCATAATAGGGCTCAGTTTCTCTAAATGTAACATCCATACTAACGACAGTTCATCGTGAAGGAGGATGATAACACTTGTAACCTTTCTGTGTTGGAAAATACCCAATGAACACGCATTTAAGGGCTTATGGATCTAATTTGCCTACTTTCCAATCATTGACATAACAGACACATCCAATTATCCTAGGAAGAATAGCATAATTATTTTTACCTTGTAAAGTTTCCAAGGGACTTTTAAAATTAAGGGTTCTAAGTGACATTCTATTAATAAGGTAGGCGACTACAAAAGTTATGTACCTCCAGAATGGTTTTAGAAGGTTTATGGAAAACATAAGAGATCAAACGACTTCTAGAGTATGTCCATGTTTCCTTTCAGCAACCCCATTTTGTGAACTAGTACTGTGATAAGTTGTTTGATGAATTATCCCATAAGACTCCAAATAGGTATAAAAATTGTACTTTGTACCATTATCAGTTCTAAAAAACTATATCTTAGCATCAAATTAAGTAAACACTATGTAACACCCCTTAACCGTATTCAACACCGAAACAGGGTAAGAGGCATTATCGGACTTAAACAGTGTGGTCGATTTAATTTTCAAATTTTTTTATAAAATAGGTGCAGACCTCACACGCCTAGGCATACGCCCATGCCTGAGGCCGTGCCGTCCATGCGGTTGAGACACATGCCCGTGTCTCTACCCGTGTGCTCAATACTGAGCATTCTATTTTGCAACAATTAAGGTGCAGGGGACACACGGCTAGATCACACACCTATGAGGCAAGCCGTGTGTCACACACGGCCTAGACACACGCCCATGTGTCTACCCGTGTAGACAAAAATAAGGCTATTTTCCAAGCCATATTGTCACCCTTTCATGCACAAACCTACACAACAAAACATAGCGCCATTCCAAGTATATACATTTAACCAAAGCAGCCACAACGAAGGCATCAATACCTCATTCACATGCTATCATTTATCATACACAAACATCACATATAACTCAACTCAAATCATGCAATTTCCCACATCTATGAAAGACATCATCATATGCATGTATACTTAAATCAATATTAGCCAATTTCAATGGCCATTGACAAAATGAATTATTAACCAACATAAGCCAATACATTTGGCCAAATCAATTATGACACATAATAAAATGATCAAGTCCCTATACATTCCATAACTCAAAATATTGAAATCATTGGTACCCAAATATTAAGTTGATAGTGTGATTGGACCTCCGACAATCTCCAATCCTCGAGCTGGCTTGGTGACACTATAAGACAAGGGAAAAGAAATTGGAGTAAGCTATAAAGCTTAGTAAGTTCCCATGCAAATAATAAGCACTATAAAATCACATTTAACATACAATTAACTTGAAGTAAATTAACATAAATGTCATTATAAATCTCATAATCAAACTTACTCAATCACAACCTTATCAAGGGATGCATCACTTATCGAGCTCATTAAGCATGAGTTTTAAGTGCATACCTGTACCAATTTACAACATACCATAGTCTTTCACAACTTTGACATTCTCGTTGCATTTCCTGTTGAACCACTTGGAATACTAAAGGATACTCGGGACTCTCGCACACATAAAACCATACCAATACCATATCCCAAATATGGTCTTACATGGGATCTCGTATCGATGCCAATAGCCCAGGTATGGTCTTACATGAATCCTTATATTGATGCCATATCCCAGATATGGTCTTACACGTAATCTCAAATAACCCTAATGTCATGACATTTGTATCCTATATATTCTTAAGGTTCAATCGGGATTTCTCTGTAACACCCCAAACCCGGCCTGAACGTTATGGCCGAATCTGGCGATGTCACATTGAGTGTTTTTCGAAATCTAAGACTTGTCATTTAAAAACCCCTTCTTTAGCTCACCTCTTTGTATAGATTGAAAAATTGATTTAAAGTCCTATTGCTCCTTCATAATGTGGGTCTTGTACTTTTAAAGGTTGCTTTTAAATAAAACGTTATTACTTTTGTAAACAGTTTGTTGTTCGCGGAAGCTTTGAAAACAAGTTACGTATTCGTGATGGTTTTTAAAACATTTATCTTTTGAAAACTCGCTTCCTATTGCTAGCAGTATTTAAGCAAAACAAATATAATCCCTAAATTAAAAACTAGAACTTTAAAAAGGCATTTTACATAAAAATACCCAAAATAAAATCTCAATTAAAATATTTCAAGAAAGCTTCGTTGAGTGGCCACCTCTGAGTCTTCCGTCGCCTCGATCCGTCTAAACCTGGGGATTCTTGCACAGATAAAAGATGGGTGAGTTTACGAAAACTCAGTGTGTGAAATCCCATGAAAACGTATAGTCAGAGTAAACACAATTTGGGCCTGAGCCCTCAGTTTTAGTTAGGGCCTTAGCCCATTCCAGTAGCAGTAGCAGTCTGGGCCTGAGCCCATTACAATGATACTGGGCTTAAGCCCATAACAGAATCAGTACAACATGCAATCAGAAAATCCTACCCAATCCAGCCTTTACACACCATATCCGTACCAACCCTACACACCATGTGGGGATTAAATCGACCCACGCATCCCTACACACCAAGTCGTATCGGTTACGGTACTAAATCAGTATTGCAGCAAAGCTGCCAGTATAGTAGGCTTAAAGCCATAAGTAGGTCCACAGTCGTCTTGCGCGACCCGTGCGACCATATCAGTATAGTACACTTCCTCCAAAATCATATATCCCACCCCATGCAATGAAACATAATATCATACATTGATGCAACATACATATAATGTGGCATACTCAAATACAGTCATACACTTCACAGAACAAATCAATCATTTTACCTTACAGGGGTATTACAGTCGTTTTACCCCCTGGGGGTATATCGATCTTTTTACACTATAGGGGTATTTCAGTCATTTTATCCTATAATGGAGAATAGTCATTTTATCGATTACCGACCTAACAAAAGGTCACAGTCGTCTCGGGCGACCCGTGCAACCTTAACAGTTAATCAGTGATAATGGGCCTGCAGCCCATAGTGCGGGCCCATGTAGGCCCACACACTTGTATGGCCCACATAGCCCAAATTGGCCTTAGTCCTGTGGTTCACACAGCCTAGCGCAATAATAACCACACCTTTGTGTGATCACTTCCATGTGGAGCTCACAGGCCCATTGGGCCCACTTGGCCCAGTTCAGCCCAAAATGGCCCAGTATCATTTCGGCCCATGAAAATGCTCATGGCCATATCGTTGACCACACGACCATGTTTGATTACACGACCTGCCACACGGGGGCCTACATGCCCGTATGGTGTCGACAACCTACTTTTCGGCTTTTCAACCTTTCGGCTTTTTGGCTTTTCAGCCTTCGCAGTTTCACATTCAATGGCAGTGTTACACACACCTGTTTATGAGAACGCACCGAAAACCATGACCACCAACCTATATTCAATCAAGACCCTCGATTGGTTCTATAACCAAAATATTAAACACCCTCTTATAAACACTCATCTCTAAAACATATTGATACTTGCCTTGATTGAATGAGTGTGGTTTCAGCCCACCCAAATCGCTGACAAAGATTGCTAACAAACTCCTTGATGGTTATCTGCATATTAAGCGAATTTATTACTCAAGACTGCTTATACATATGGGTTGAATCCACGTTTATCAGCCTATAGAAAACGCAAACCCCAAAATAAGGAAAAGAAATATTCAGCCAATACCAACCCAAATCAACATATTCTAGTTCAGATCAATCACTACGAATAGTATTAACTTCGGTCAAGAATGAACGAAAAGGTTCCAATCATTTCTGCAATGCTAGAGAACTTCTCCACTCCTCGCGAATCACTCAAACCCGGAAGAACACCATAACCAAAAGAAAGGAGAAGATATAATTTGACATTTAGAGAAATAGCGGAGATAAGCCGAAAGAGCAAAGTCACAGATACTTACCATCAAATATCTAGCCAATCAGAAATTGATCGAATGAAAGGGAAGAGAGGATAGAACCGAGAGAGAGATGAGAGGGTATTCCATCAAGGCTTGAGAGAGAGGGAGAGTAGAAGAGAATCGGCAATGAAGAACTAGGGAAAGGATTGATGGAGCAAAACAATATTCGACTACAAGGGAGGAAAATATTCAACTACACAAAACAGAATGTGAATAAAGGAAAAGTACCAATAATATTCAAGAGGAGAAAAGTGAGGGAGAGAGAAGAAGTTGATCAAACAAAGCACGATAATGGAGAGTAAAAAGAACCAAACTACCCGAATAGACACTAGTGGTATTTGGCTACCAAACAAACAATACTCAAAAGGTAAAAAAATGAACAAGTGGTAATCATTTTTGAAATGGAGAGCAAAACCACAACTTGGTGAAATCTCGAAATGAAAATGCAAATTACCAATACATAGTCGAATTTTACCCCAAAAGAACTCCTCAATTTGTTCAACCTTCCACACACTAAACACCTCCCCCAACATCCCTTCACAATCGAAACACTAAGTGCCAGAGTTCAAACCCAGCAAGACTTTTCTCTAAATTTGAACTTGCTTGATTTTCTCCTTAATTTCCTCCCATCCATCTCTTCAAATTCGGCTAACAACCACCCCATTCAAATTTGTTCAAACTCTTGGTGTTTTGGTCAAATACAACTTCCTCCCATGGCCACCAGCAAAAATAATATCCATTTGCACAAGCAAGGATTTGAACCTCAGACCACTAGCACACTCCACACGCCACTATCCACTAGACCAGTAGGCTCTTTATGTCATACTTTACCAAAATAAATTTATAACCATACTGGCCAAAGATAGGGGTTTTATCCTCAAAAAAATAAAATTTTGTGGAAGCCAAGGCTTGAACCCATGACTTCCCAGACACTTCCAGAGCACACAACCACTAAGCCAAACACACAATTGTGTCACTTACTTGCACAATTAAATATTTATGTTTAGTCTCCTAATTGCACCCTCTCAAGACTTAAAACTTTTAGGCCCAAAATTCGGGGCATTACATTCTCAATTATCAAACTTTTTCGATCACGTTCAAGCGTAAATCACAATTCATACAATATTAAAGCAATTAAAGCATAAATAACAATGCATTATTTACATACGAACTTACCTATGTACAAAAATAGTAGGAAATGGACCTAATCGTCAAATACTTTGTTTTTTCCCCGGTCTAGGTCCAAACCTCGTTTCTCTTGATCTATAATAGCAATTTTAACTCATTTATTAATCACATTACTCAATTCAGTCCAAAACTTATATTATGGAAAAATTACATTTTTGCCCATAAACTTTAACATATTTACATTTTAGTCTCTAGGCTCGTAAAATGAAATCTATTCAATTTCATCAAGACCCAAGCCTAGCCAAACCTCTTTTATGCTTATAACAGCCCACTTTTTTCATTTAATCACACTTTTACACACATTTATAGCCTTTTTACAAATCGGTCCTTTTGATATTCTCATAAAAAATCACCTAGCAAAAGTTATTTATCATACACCAGACACACATTTTCTACCATTAGACATCAAAATACACACATATTTAACATGGGTCAAACCCTAGACCTTAATCATTTCTCAAATTAATGGTAGAAATAGATAGATCGAGTGATAACGACTTCAAAAACCTAAAAAGCATCAAAAACTGGGGAAGAACGGACTTACAATCGAGCTTGAAAGTGGGCAAACCCTAGGTATGGCTTCTCTTCTAATTTTTGGCCAAGCATGAAGAAGATGGACTAAAGTTTGGCTTGATTTTTGCTTTTTAATTTTTTTAATTACTAAATGACCAAAATGCCCTTTTCTTAAAACACTAAAAGTCTCTTACCTCATGTCTATTTTTGTCCAACTTAAAGTAAAATGGTCTAGTTACCATAAAAGGACCTTCAATTTAAAATTTCATAACAATTAGACATCTTTAGCATGTAGAACTCAACTTTTGCACTTTTTACAATTTAGTCCTTTTTACTAAATTGAGTGCTTAAACGTTAAAATTTTCGAACAAAATTTTCACGAAATCATTCTGTAAAACTGTGACCATGAAAATGTAATAAAAATAAGTTTTTCTACTTTAGATTCGTGGTCCCAAAACCACTATTCCGACTAGGCCCAAAATCTGGCTGTTACAACTCTCCCCTTTTAGGGATTTTCGTCCCTGAAAATCTTATCAGAAAATAAGTTCGGGTACTATTTTCTCATAGCCTCCTCAGGTTCCCATGTAGCCTCTTCGACCTCATGTCGTTGCCATAAAACTTTCACAGGGCTATACTTTTATTTCTCAACTGTTTAACTTCCCGAGCTAAGATCTTGATCGGTTCTTCACCATACGTCATATCCGGTCGAATCTCAATCTCTGATGGAGAAATCACATGTGAAGGATCAGAACAATATTGTCACAACATCAACACATGAAACACATTATAAATTCTTTCTAACTCTTTAGGTAAAGCTAACCGATATGACAGTGGCCTTATTCTTTCAACAACTTCATACAGCCCAATGAAACGTGGACTTAACTTGCCTTTACGACCAAATTTGAGAATTTTCTTCCACGTAGACACTTTCAAAAATACTTTATCACCAACTTGAAACTCAATCTCTTTTCTTTTCAAATCCGCATATGACTTCTGTCGATCTGAAGCTGCTTTCAAGTAATCACGGATTACCTTTACTTTTTCTTCGGTTTCCCTAACCAAGTCAACCTGTGACTCTGTTTCTCACTAAGCTCAGTCCAATACAAAGGAGTTCGACACTTGCAGCCATACAATGCCTCATAAGGTGCCATCTTAATACTTGATTGAAAACTGTTATTATTGGAAAATTCGACCAATGATAGATATTTTTTCCAACTACCCTTGAATTCTAAAGCATAACATCGGAGCATATCTTCGAGAATCTGAATCTTTCTTTCGAATTGGCCATTGGTTTGCAGATGAAAAGCAGTACTAAAGTTCAGCTTCGTACCCAAAGCTTCTTGCAACTTCTTCTAAAACCACGAAGTAAACCTTGGATCTCTATTTGAAATAATAGAAATAGGCACCCCATGCAATCTCATAATCTCCAAAATGTACAATTCAACTAGCTTATCAAGTGAATAATGAGCCGATTTCGTCAGTCTATCAACCACAACCCATATGGTATCTTTCTTTTTTGGAGTCAAAGGCAAACCCGTTATGAAATCCATCGTAATCTTATCCCATTTCCACTCGGACACCATCACTGGCTGAAGTAAACCCGAAGGCACTTGGTGTTCAGCTTTCACTTGTTGAAAAATTAAACATCTCGAAACAAGCTTTAAAGTATCTCATTTTATAATAGACTAACAATACAATTTCTTCAAATCATTATACATTTTCGTACTACCCGAATGCACAGATAAACAACCATTTCGTGTTTCATGAAGAATTTTTTGAATAAGTTCATCATTTTCCGATACACTGTCACATTTCTGTCACATTTTTGATGTATGGAGGTAGATAATGGTTCATGAAATAGTGATTTGCACAGATAAACAACAAAGTTTCGTACTACCCAATTCACAATGAACTCTATTGGCTTGCAAATCACTGTCACATTTCTGAGCTTCACAAATTTGTTGAAGAAATAACGATCTAGCTCTCAACTCAGCTGGAATCGAACCATTATCGGACAAAGTCAACCGTGTATTCATCGCTCTCAAAGCAAACAAAGACTTTCTACTCAACGCATCTACGACTATGTTTGCCTTACCTGGGTGGTAATCAATGACTAGCTCATAATCTTTCAATAACTTAAGCCATCTCCGTTGCCGCAAGTTTAAATCTTTCTGAGTAATCAAGTATTTTAAACTCTTATGATCAGAAAAGACATGACATTTCTCATTGTACAAATGATGTCTCCAAATTTTTAAAACGAACACAATGGCGGCTAATTCCAAATCATGCGTCGGATAATTCTTCTCGTGCGGTTCCAACTGTCTCAAGGCATAGGCTATCACTTTGCCCTCTTACATCAACACACATCCTAATCCATTCAGTGATAGGTCACTATAAATCACAAACTCTTTTCTCGGTTCAGGTTGTACTAAAACCGGTGCCTCAGTCAATAATGCTTTCAACTTCTCGAAATATTGTTGACATTTTTTGGACCATTCAAATTTAACATATTTTTGCAACAACTTGGTCATAGGAGTAGCAATCATCAAAAATCCTTTGACAAATCGTCAGTAATAACCGACTAAGCCCAAAAAGCTTCTAACTTCAGATATGTTCCTTAGCTGTTTCCAATAAAAAATTACTGAGATCTTACTTGGATCAACCCAAATATGATCACCTGAAGCAATATGTCCCCAAAAATTGACTTCTCGGAGCCAAAACTCAGTTTTACTGAATTTAGAAAACAACTGCTTGTCTTTCAAAGTCTGTAATACAGCCCTTAAGTGTTCGGCATGCTCAGACTGGTCTCGAGAATAAATCAGAATGTCATCGATAAACACAACCATAAATTTGTCCAAATACAGTCTAAAGATCCGATTCATCAAGTCCATAAAAACAAGAGGTGCATTTGTTAATCCAAAAGGCATAACAAGAAATTCATAGTGCCCATACCTTGTCTTGAAAGCGGTCTTTGGCACATCCGACTCTTTGACTCTCAACTGATAGTAGCTAGATCTTAAATAAAATCTTCGAGAATACCGTTGCTTATCTCAACTAATCGAACAAGTCATCTATCCTTGAAAAAGTATACGTGTTCTTCATAGTCACCTAGTTAAGCTGTCGGTAATCGATACAAAGCCTCAAAAACCTATCTTTCTTCTTTACAAATAACACTGGAGCACCCTAGGGAGAAAAACTTGGTCTCGTAAAACCTTTATCTATCAACTCTTGCAACTGAGCTTTTAATTCTTTCAATTCAGTCAGAGCCATTTTATACAGAGCAATAGATATCGGTGAGGTCCCTGGTACTAAATCAATACCAAACTCAACTTCTCTAACCGGTGGTAACCTAGACAACTCTTCTGGGAACACATCCGGATATTCACAAACTATCGGCACTGATTCAATTTTCAATTTAGACACTTTCGTATTCAACACATAAGCAAGATACGCTTCACACCCTTTTCTTACATATCTTTGGGCAGACATCGAAGAAATCACAATAGGTAACTCACCTGACTCATCTGAATCAATCCGAAGAATTTCACCATTTTCACATTTTAGTTCTATAATCTTTCTTTTACAGTTCACCACAGCAGCATGCAATGTCAATCGATCTATACCCAAAATAACATCGAATTCATCAAATGATAAAAACATTAAATCAGCCGAAAAACAGTGACCTCGAATCATCAAGGGACAATTCTTGCAAACTCTATCAACTAACACATGTTTGCCTAAAGGGTTTAACACTCTAACCACAAATTCAGTAAACTCAACAAGCAAGCTCTTACTAGCTACAAATTTCACAAAAACATAAGAATGATTCAATCCAGGATCTATCAATGCAACAACATTAGTATTATAGAGAGAAAAAGTACCAGTGATAACATCGGGAGATGTCGCTTCTTCGTGAGCATGGATGGCATAGGCTCTAGCAGGTGCTCGAGCTTCGGATCTCACAGTTGTACCTTTCATCACACCTTTACTACTAGCTGCATTTCTGGTATTTCTCGGTGGTCTACCCCTATTAGCAGTATTACTCGGCCTCGCACTCTGAAATTTTTCTTTCTCAACCCTTTCGGGGTAATCTTAGATAAAATGCTCCTGAGAACCACACTTGAAACAAGCCTGGTCATTCATTCTAAACTCACCGGGATGACGTCTACCACAATGCTGACAATCAAGTCTGTTAGACCTTATATTACCCACACTTGCCATTGAAGTGACTTGTGATTTAGAACTCGAGTTGCTTCCTACGATCTCTGTGTGAGTATCCCGTTAAAACATTCGAACGAGAATACATTTCTTTAGGTTTCTTTGACTGAGATGGAAATGACTTACTCATTGGTCTCTTCCTCGGATCTCTAGCTTCAAGATCATCCTTCCTCTTCTATTTGTTCAACTCTTCGACCTTACAAGCCCGTTCGACCAATACTACAAATTCTTTCAGCTCTAAAATCCCAACTAACACACGAATATCCTCATTCAATCCAACCTCAAATTTATAGCATATGATAGCCTCGATGGAAACACACTC
The DNA here is from genome assembly GCA_025698465.1 of Gossypium longicalyx. Lineage (NCBI taxonomy): Eukaryota > Viridiplantae > Streptophyta > Magnoliopsida > Malvales > Malvaceae > Gossypium > Gossypium longicalyx. The sequence goes on from CM046996.1 coordinate 57,251,765, forward strand.
TTGAGCATATTTACTAAGTCTTACAAATTCTCGTTCATACTCTGTCACCGTCATACAATCCTGTTTCAGCTCAAGAAATTCCTTACATTTCTGATCGATGAACTGCTGACTAATATATTTCTTTCGGAACTCCTCTTGAAAGAATTCCCATGTAACCCTCTCTCTTAGAACCACAGATACTAGTGTATTCCACTAGTGATATGCAGAATCTCTCAGAAGTGAGATAGTGCACTTTAAACACTCATCCAGTGTGCAGGACAACTCATCAAATACACTGATGGAGTTTTTGAGCCAAAACTCGACTCTCTCGGGATCATCATCCACATTGGCTCTAAAATATTCAGCCCTATGCTTTTGGATCTTATCAACCGGAGGCTTGTTCAATCTTACAAATCCCATAACTTGTAGAGCTACGGGAACCAGTCGAGGAATAGGTGGGGGTGGAGGAGGTTGGGCATTCTGATTTATTCGAACAAATTTCGTATACCACACATTCATCATATGGAGAAAGGCTTCCCTACCTGCAACACCCTTTACTCGTGTTCAACGCTGGGACAGAGTACGAGGCATTACCAAAAAATACATAACTATTCATACAAAACTGATTTATAAAATTTTTTTTCAAATCAATTTCATTTATACATACACAATTCGTCCTTAATTTGAGCCTGCGAGGCCCAAAACAACATTCAGAAAAGGATTAGGACTAAATCGAGAACTTTTAGAAAAGTTTGGGAAAATTTCCTTAATATAGAGTGTAAAGTTTGGGAAAATTTCCCTAATATAGAGTGTAACCTCCAAAACATCCCGAACTTTCTTTTTGCCGGTTTTGATAAAAAATGGTGCTTAATATTCCTATTCAAGTGTTATTTATGTGATAATCGGCCTTGGTTAAGTATTGAGTTCGAACGTTAGGGTGAAGGAAGTTATGGTTTAATAATTTAAAAGAACCTTGTTGGCAAGTAGTTTGGTTTTTAAATAAATGAACGAGGAATTGGACACAAGCAGCTTTGTGTTGAAGTAGCAAGTAGTGTCGCATGTGGGGCTTAGAGGTGGTGTCACATGCATGGCAAGGAGGTTTGGGGTTCGAATCCCTCCTTGCTCAAAAAAAGGATTTATTTTTGCTCAATGAATGGCCAGTGGTGGAATTTGATGTGAACTCTAAAGGGAGTGATCAGAGGAGAAATTTAAGGAAGGGATTAAGGAGTTATCAGGGAGAAAAGTTAGGAGATGAGAGGTGTAGAGAGGTGGAGCCGAATTGGGAATTTGGGGATAGGTAAATTCAGCTACAGCATATATAGGTGCCGATTTTGGGGATTCTAGGGTAATGCTGAAATTGCTTCTCTTGCTTTAGTCGAATTTCACATTTTTGTGTTGCCAAAACACTTTCTCTCTCTAAGTGCTCAGAAGTCGAATTCCTTGTTCCTTCTTTCCAATTTTCCATTCTTTCTCTACTCAAATTCTCTTTTGATTCACCTTTGGTTTTAGCCAATTCCTTCTTCCCTTCTTCTTATTTGTGCCAAATAAACCCTTGTCACCATACAAATCTCAAAAGCTAAGTACCTTTTTGGCTGAAGACCCTCTGTGCCGCCACTACTCCCTCTACTTCGGCCAATTCTTGTGTAAGTGCTTTGCTCTTTCAGTCGGTTTTCCTAGTACCGATTTCTTCTCTCCCTCACCTTTTTTAAATCAGTTTTGGTAGGGGTTTAGTATCGAATCTTGGAGTTCAGATCTCTGCTGAATCACTCCTTAGGTGTTTTGGGGTTTTGGGTAAGTGTTCCTCATTTATTGGTTAAGGTTGGCCGAATGGTCGTGGATGATTTAAGAGTGACTTAAGATGATTGCGAGTCACTTGTTGTTTAGGTTTTAATGAATAAGATGGATGCAGATTTAAGAAATACTCGTGATTAGTGATCAAGGAAGGGTTGTTAAGGCTTGTCGGTCAAGGTAAGGCAAAAGTGAGATTTTCAATTTTTGGTGATCGTATTTGATAAGTGGGTGATTAATAGTTGAGTGACAGCGTTTGTAGGTTCGTGGCTAAGGAGATCGCAACACGTTTTAGTACCAAGTGTGTACATACACTGCACACACACGATAGATTGGCAAATCCCGAAATGCTGAAAAGCCAAAAGTTTGGCTATGGTAGTCTTGCGAGTGCGCGAACACTCGTAAGGGGGGACCGATACGTTATCAGAGGCTCCATGAGCGATCTCATGGTGTTGGGCCGTGTTTTTGGCCAACCGGGCCAAAATGGACTAAATGGGCCGATTGGCTGTAGGGCCCATATTAGGCAAAATTGGCAATTTGATACTAAGTAATGAGAAATCATATGATTGCATGGCTATGAAAGTGATTGGGCCTGATAGGACATATGAATGTGATTGGGGCCGATGGGCCATATGAATGAGATTGGGCCTAGTGGGCCATATGCAAGTATGTAGACTTGTTTTGGCTTTGTAAGGGGTTTTGGGCCTAATATCTAATAACTACTTAAACAGACATAAAACTTAAATAATTAATGAATTGCGACCGTGGATGAGCCATAAGGTTAAGGTGTGGCAATAGGTTTATGCATGTCTAGGATTGTATCTAGGGAGAGCTTGGTACTTAAACGGTCTTAATGACTCACCTCCTCTTCTCTGGAATCTTACCTGGTGCATAGTATCTGTTCACTTTAGCCAACGAGGACTTGTTAACGGGCCAAGGTAAGTAATAAACCTATAATAAAAAGAAATTATCGAAATGCCCTTAAGGGCGAGAAATGACTAAAATACCCCTTTGTGTTGAATGTAAGACTTATGGATGTTACATGTATACCTACTGCATTGATATGATATTCTGTTTAGGTTGCATATTGGTTGGGAATAATGGAACGGAGGAAGTATATGAGGATCGCATGGTTGCTTGACGACTGTAGATCCACCGATGGCTATTAAGCCCAATATATGATTAGCAGCTTTGCTACAATAAAGGTAGTATTGCAACTGGGCTACCATTGATGTGTATCAGATGGGTGGGTCGATATTTATATTCCCACATGATGTGTACCGGGGGACGGAGTTGGTGTATAACAGTTGGATTAATGAGGGGGGTTGCACAGAATTGCATGTATGATATTATGGTGATTGATGATTGCTTAATACTCTTTGAGGGTTGTACACACTGAGTTTTCGAAAACTCACCCCCTCTTTTATTTTTCTCAAGTGATCCTCAGTAGGTGGTTCGATGGTTGGAGGGACTCCGAGGTGGCCAACTAGCAAGATAAGTTGGACTTGTTTTTATTAAGCATATCATTTCTAGTATTTTAAGTTATTTCAGTTCGGATTGTAATAAAGCCTATTCGATGGATATTATTTTTATGCTTTATACTTGCTAGAAGTAGAACATGGTTTTCCTAAACCATAACTGTTTTTAATACTACGTTTCCGCAACTTAATTTAAAAATGACAAGTTCTCATAGATCATCTGTTTTAACTAAAGCTTCCGTAGCTGAAAGTTACATAATATTCTCTTTTGAAGGGTTTTCGATGAAAACAAGGTTTTCGATAAAACACTTCAATGTGACACGCTAGATCCGACCGTAACGTTCAGGCCATGTTTGGGGTGTTACATTTAGTGGTATCAGAGCCAAGTTACAAAATTTGGGCTGTGAAGTGGGCCTTATTATTTTGGTTTATTTTAAAAAAAATCTTGTTGTGTGGCACATCGAGTCTCTAACCTCGAACCAAGTAAGTTCTTTTATTATTAAGCTTGTTTAATTTGATATAATGTAGATAGTTAGTGGGCTACTTTAGATGATTATACTGAGGCTTTTTAGTTGGAGTGAAACTTAAGCCTGTAGGACCTTGAAACTATAGAGGATTTACGAAAACAACTTTCTTTTTAATACTTTCATAAAACATCGGCTTAATTATTGGAACTAACTAAAACTTCATAAAATTTCTAATCCAGATAGTACGTGAATCAACGATGAGTACTAGAAGAGGTGCAAGACGCCGTGGCCGAGACCGCGAAAGTGTTAGGGCTGAATCGTCGGCATCGGGCCATATGCCCAATGTTGGAGTAAAAGAGGCTCCGGCCTCACCCGTGCCTGAGAATGGACCATATGATCGGGCTGCGAGAGATGATGCATTTTTGCAGGCAATGCTGAGAAATTTGGAAAGGGTCGCAAGGCCCAATAATGGCACGAGAAATCAGGGGTCAATTCTAGAGTGACTTCGATCAAATGGTGTTGAGATCTTTAAGGGCGTGGCTGGTGTGGCTCCTAACATGGCTGAATACTAGTTGGAGGCCACCGAAAAGATAATGGAGGACTTGGACTGTTCACCTGAACAAAAGTTGAAAGGGGCAGTGTCAGTGCTTAAGGAAGAAGCTTACTAGTGGTGGCTGACAGTGAAAGAGGGGACCCAACCTGAGCAGATCACTTGGGAGTTTTTCCAAATTGCGTTTCAAGGGAAGTATGTGGGTGTGAGTTATGTGGATGCTAGAAGAAAGGAGTTCCTGAACTTGACCTAGGGAAACAAATCTGTGGTGGAGTATGAGGTGGAATTTCTATGCCTCATAGGTATGGAAGAGTTATGGTGGCAACAGACCATAAGCGTTACGTTAGGTTTGAGGATGGTCTTAGGGATAGCCTTAGAGTATTGATAGCTCCACAAAGGGAGCGTGTTTTCTCGGAGTTGGTAGAGAAAACAAAGATAGCAGAGGAGGTGAAGCGCACTGAGCGCCTAAATTGGGAAAAAGAAAGGGGTAAGAATAAAAGGGAGGCTGAGACTTCTAGTGCTGGACAGAGGCCTAGGGCTAGGGCCAGAATTAATGGGCCAGTTAGAGAAGGGCCCCCTGCTATTAATCCAGGGGTGCCATCTTGTGCTGATTGTGGGAAAGGTCATGTAGGCGAGTGTTGGAAGAGGACGGGAGCTTGTCTAGCTTGTGGATATATGGAGCATAGGATTAAGAGTTGCCCTAGAATGCCAGGTCAGGTGCTAGTCGTGGGCCGAGGTGGTGTTCAGCCACCAAGAGGTGGTCAGCTGCTGCCAAGAGGCCGTGAGCAGGCCAGGGGCGGTAACGGCATTAGACGTGGACGTGGAGCACTAGGCAGAAATGCAAGCCATGCTGAGGCGAGGCAACCAGCTTTATACATGAGTTACCTTACTCTGCATTGATTAATATCAGATCAACGCATTCATATGTTACATGCAATATGACTGAACTTTGGGTGATATGTTTGAAATTACTACGAATGAGATTACTATGATAAGTCTGTTAGGTCAGTCAGTGGAAGTGAATAAGTTATTTAGGGAGGTACCCTTAGTAGTCCAAGGGGTTACCTTTTTAGCAGATTTGATGGAACTGCCATTTAAGCTTGTTGGATGATGATAGCTTGTTAGCTGAGCTTCAAGTAAAGCCGGTGTGGGTCGAGCAGATAAAGAGTAAGCAGTTAGTGGATGAGACTTTCGGTGCTCGTTTTAGACAAGTAGGAAATGGGGAGACGTCAGAATTTGGGATAAATAGTGAATGAGTGTTGTGTTTCCGTGGGAAGATGTGTATACCAAAGGATGATCTAAGGCAGTCTATTCTATGGGAAGCGTATAGCAATCTCTATTCTATGCATCCTGGCAGAAACAAGATGTATCAGAATTTGTGTGAGCTTTATTGGTGGCTTGGACTTAAGTACGAGGTTATAGAGTTCGTAAGTAAATGCTTAATTTGTCAAAAGGTGATGGCGGAATATCAGTTGCCTTTAGGATTTCTTTAGCCAGTAAAGATTCCACTTTGGAAGTGGGCTACCTTGATGCCTACTAAGAAAGACTCAATATGGGTTATAGTGGATCGGTTAACCAAGTCTGCCTACTTTGTATCGGTTCGCACCGATTGCTCGTTACAAAAGCTGGCTAGGTTGTATGTGGCGGAGATTGTAAGATTGCATGGAGTGTCAGTTTCCATAATATCTGATAGGGACCCACGTTTCACTTTGCGATTTTGGAAGAAGCTGCACGATGCGTTGGGTACTAGGTTAAACTTCAGTATCGTATTCCACCCTCAAACTGGTGGACAGACAGAAAGGGTGATCCAAGTTTTGGAAGATATGTTGAGGGGATGTGTAATTGAGTTTCGAGGTAGCTGGGAAGACTTTTTACCGTTAGCCGAATTTGCGTACAATAATAGTTATCAAACAAGTATTGGGATGGCTCCGTATGAAGCACTATATGGGAAAAGGTGTCGAACTCCAACAAGTTGGACGAAATTGGGTGAACGGAGAGTTTTGGGCCCTGAGTTAGTAGCAGATACTGAGGGTAAGGTAAAATTGATTCGGGATCGGTTGAAGGAGGCCTCGGATAAGCAGAAGTTGTATGCTGACCTTAAGCGTCGAGAGATAGAGTATGCAGTAAGGGAATTAGTTTTTCTTAAGGTTTCTCCGTAGAAGAAGGTATTAAGTTTTGGATGGAAGGGGAAGCTAAGTCCAAGGTTCATTGGGCCATATCGAGTTGTGAGGCGGATTGGGCCAGTCGCTTATTAGCTGGAATTACCTTCTAAACTAAGCCAAATCCATGACATGTTTCATGTTTCCATGTTAAGACAATATCGCTCGAATCCTTCACACATTGTGTCAGTTGAGGAGATCAAGGTTAGGCCAGACCTAAATTTTGAGAAAGAGCCAATACAAATAATTGGACGTGATGTTAAGGTACTGAAAAGGAAGTCCGTCCTATTAGTCAAAGTGCTTTGGCGTAATCACAAGGCTGAGGAGGCTACTTGGGAACCTGAGGAAGCGATGCGACATCAATATCCTCAACTGTTTGGATCAGGTAAAATTTCAGGGACGAAATTTCTTTTAGGAGGGTAGAGTTGTAATGCCCCAAAAATCCTGAACTTTCTTTTTTTCGGTTTTGATAAAAAAATTGTGCTTAATATTCCTAGTCAAGTGTTATTTATGTGATAATAGGCCTTGGTTAAGTTTTGAGTTTAAACGTTGGGGTGAAGGAAGTTATGGTTTAATAATTTAAAAGAACCTTGTTGGCAAGTAGTTTGGTTTTTAAATAAATGAACGAGGAATTGGACACAAGGAGCCTTGTGTTGAAGTGGCAAATAATGTCGCATGTAGGGCTTAGAGGTGGCGTCACATGCATGGCAAGAAGGTTTTGGGTTCGAATCCCTCCTTGCTCAAAAGAAGGATTTATTTTTGCTCAATGAATGGCCAGTGGTGGCGTTGGATGTGAACTCTAAAGGGAGTGATTAGAGGAGAAATTTAAGGAAGGGATTAAGGAGTTATCAGGGAGAAAAGTTAGGAGATGAGAGGTGTAGAGAGGTGGAGCTGAATTGGGAATTTGGGGATAGGTAAATTCGGCTATAGCATATATAGGTGCCGATTTTGGGGATTCTAGGGCAATGCAAAAATTACTTCTCTTCCTTTAGTTGAATTCCTCATTTTTGTGTTGTCGAAACACTTTTTCTCTCTAAGTGGTCAAAAGCTGAATTCGCTGTTCCTTGCTTGTCGATTTTTCATTCTTTCTCTACTCAAATTCTCTTTTGATTCACCTTTGGTTTTATTCGATTCCTTTTTCTCTTCTTCTTCTTTGTGTCGAATAAACCCTTGTCACCATACAAATTTCAAAAGCTGAGTACCTCTTTGGCTGAAGACCCTCTGTGCCGCCACTACTCCCTCTACTTCGGCCAATTCTTGTGTAAGTGCTTTGCTCTTTCAGTCAGTTTTCCTAGTATCGATTTCTTCTCTCCCTCAGCTTTTCTAAATCGGTTTTGGTAGGGGATTAGTATCGAATCTCGGAGTTCAGATCTCTTCCGAATTGCTCCTTAGGCGTTTTGGGGTTTTGGGTATTGGTTAAGGTTGGGTGAATGGTTATGGATGATTTAAGAGTGACTTACGATGATTGCGGGTCACTTGTTGTTTAGGTTTTAATGGTTAAGATGGATGCAGATTTAAGAAATACTCATGATTAGTGATCAAGGAAGGGCTGTTAAGGCTTGTCGTTCAAGGTAAGGCAAAGGTGAGATTTTCGGTTTTTGGTGATCGTATTTGATAAGTGGGTGATTAATCATTGAGTGACATCATTTGTAGGTTCGTGGCTAAGGAGATCGTAGCATGTTTTAGTATCAGATGTGTACATACATTGCACGCACACAATAGATTGACAAATCCCAAAATGCCGAAAAGCTGAAATGCTGAAAAGCCGAAAGTTTGGCTACGGTAGTCTTGCGAGTGCGCGAACACTCGTAAGGGGGGGACTGATACGTTATCAGAGGCCCCATGAGTGATCTCATGGTCTTGGTCGTGTTTTTGGCCAACCGGGCTAGAATGGGCTAAATGGGTCGATTGGCTGTAGGGCCCATATTAGGCAAAATTGGTAATTTGATACTAAGTAATGAGAAATCATATGATTGCATGACTATGAAAGTGATTGGGCCTGATGAGCTATATAAATGTGATTGGGGCCGATAGGCCATATGAATGAGATTGGGCCTAGTGGGCCGTATGCAGGTATGTAGACTTGTTTGGGCTTTGTAAGGGGTTTTGGGCCTAATATCTGATAACTGCTTAAACAGACATAAAACTTAAATAATTAATTAATTGCGACCGTGGACGATTCATAAGGTTAAGGTGTGGCAATGGGTTAATGCATGTCTAGGATTGGATCTAGGGAGAGCTTGGTACTTAAGCGGTCTTAATGACTCACCTCCTCTTCTCTGGAATCCTACCTGGTGCATAGTATCTGTTCACTTTAGCCAACGAGGACTTGTTAACGGGACAAGGTAAGTAATAAACCCATAATAAAAAGAAATTATCGAAATGCCCCTAAGGGCGAGAAATGACTAAAATACCCCTATGTGTTGAATGTAAGACTTATGGATGTTACATGTATACCTGCTACATTGATATGATATTCTGTTTAGGTTGCATATGGTTTGGGAATTATGGAACGGAGGAAGTATATGAGGATCGCATGGTTGCTTGACGACCGTGGATCCACCGATGGCTATTAAAGCCAATATATGATTAACAGCTTTGCTGCAATGAAGGTAGTACAGCAACCGGGCTACCATTGATGTGTATCGGATGATTGGGTCGATATTTTTATCCTCACATGATGTGTACTGGGGGACGGAGTTGGTGTATAGCGGTTTGATTAATAGGGTGGGTTGCACAGCATTGCATGTATGTATTTATGGTGATTGATGATTGCTTAATACTCTTTGAGGGTTGTACACACTGAGTTTTCGAAAACTCACCCCCCTCTTTTATTTTTCTCAGGTGATCCTCAGTAGGTGGTTCGATGGTTGAAGGGACTCCGAGGTGGCCAACTAGCAAGACGACTTGGACTTGTTTTTATTATGTATATCATTTCTAGTATTTTAAGTTATTTCAGTTCGGATTGTAATAAGGCCTATTCGATGGATATTATTTTTATGCTTTATACTTGCTAGAAGTAGAACATGGTTTTCTTAAACCATATCTGTTTTTAATGTAACGTTTCCGTAATTTAATTTAAAAATAAAAAGTTCTCATAGATCATCTGTTTTAACTAAAGCTTCCGTAACTGAAAGTTACATAATATTCTCTTTTGAAGGGTTTTCGATGAAAACAAGGTTTTCGATAAAACACTTCAATGTGACACGCTGGATCCGGCCATAACGTCTATGCCGGGATTGGGTTGTTACATAGAGCCATACGCCCGTGTCAGACAGGGGACACGCCTGTGTGCTCTCGACACGCCCGTGTCCTCTAGTCGTGTAACTCCTTAACTATGACGTCAGCACCAATTTAGGGTCACACGATCGTATCACACGCCCGTGTGGTGAGACCGTGTGGTCAATTAAAATTAAATGAATTTTTCATAAAAAGGTGCAAACTTCACAGGGCCAGAGTACACGCCCATGTGGGAAGGCCATGTCTCTCACACGGCCAAGGCACACGCCCGTGTCTTAGCCTGTGTGTTTACTACTAAGTATACTGACTTGCAAAATTAGGGTGCAGGGGACACACGCCCATTCAACACGCCCGTGGGATAGACCTTATGTCACACAGGGCCTAGACACATGCCCATGTGTCTACCCATGTTGACAATTTGAAGGTTATTTTTCAAGCCAATTGCCATCCTTAATCACTCATGCACTTAAGCATATTTCGTAGCATGGAACATGACATACTTAGACACTCAATATTTAACACCATAGCACTTTCATATCTTTATAATATCATCCTATTGCACATTCCCTTAATCACACCATTTGGAAGCACTCTATTCAAACTTCATGCATATCAACTTAATTATCAAAATTTCAAGTTGCACATTTATAACTATTGTCATCTTAGGTTATTAAACCATTCCTTATCTCCTAGTATTTAATCCATACATCTTCATACATTCACCAAGCAATCATCTTCATACATTAACCAAGCAATCATATTCCACATCATCGAGCAAATATCCCATCATATATCCATCACACAAACCACATAGCACATCATCAAGGCATCAACACATGTATGCATGAACAATTAGATATTACAACTCAAGAATCAATCATGAGCTATATCACATGGCTATTATAAAATGAATCATCAATATCATAGGCCTTCACAATTTGGCCAAAATAGCATGACAAATATCACAAAATAACCAAGTACCTTATACATGCCATACTCAAAATAACAAATTCACTATACCCAATATTCTTTTGATAGTGTGATCGAATGCTCTGACAACTTTCAATCCCCGAGCTAGCTTGGCAGAACTACAAAGGATGGAAAAGAGAGGGGAGTAAGCATTTAAGCTTAGTAAGTCCACATGCAAATAATATGCAATATTAGTAAACCATAATCATACAAGACATAATAACATAACCACCAAGATTATTCATTATTCAAGCATTCTAGCTCATTTATCAAGTATTCATATATACATATATAAATGTACTTTCTCGTTATATATCATCCTTTAACAAGGCATCACTCATGAGTATAACGTATGTACCTGTACATACCCGTAGCATATCAAATAACTTTACCTTCATTACCATGCCCATCTTGGGACTTTCATCGCATCATCCATTATAATACCCGTTGAACACTCGGAATACTATTGGATACACGGAAACTTGCACACAAGTGCCACATAAACATACGTAGCTGAAGCTACCTCATATCATGCAACTTTCAAAATGGAGCTACTCACGGGCTTGCTTATATAAGCTATCTATCAAGATGTAACTACACGAGCTGTTCACAAAAGCTATCAGGTATCTGACCATTCAAGTATTACCTAGCCACCGGTAGGACACACAAGACCATTGCCTGGAACTCAATCACATGTATCGCATCCCTTATGAACTCGGACCACTCAACAAGCTCGGATGCCACATATATCACGAACCCGGACCACTCAATGAGTTTGGACTTCATAATTCCTATTGACATGTCACTTGTATCCTAAACTATTCCTAAGGTTCAAACGGGGTTTTTTTCTCACTTGCACATTGTACCTCTATTTCACTTGCTCGTAACGTCGTGGATGGCAACCATAATATCATTCATGTTTACAATAGTACCATTAGACATATCATACATAATAAGCAATAAATTAATTATCACATAATGTTAACACAACATAACATACCACATTGTCACATTATTTACACATGTAGTTACCTCAGTACAAAAATGATGGTAATCGAGCTTAATCGTCGTATACTTTATTCTTACCTTGATCAAGACCTGGTTCACGTTTTTCTTGATCTATAATGCCATATTTACGATTTAGTCTCTAGGCTCGTAAAATGAAATGCATGCATTTTCTTGGTTACCCAAGCCTAGCTGAACCTTTACTATGCTCGTATCAGCCAATATTTTTCTTTATTACACATTATCACTACCCACTATTACACTTTTACAAGCAAGTCCCCTTTTTAGGTGTTTTCACTAAAATCACCTAGTAAAAGATGTTTATCATGCATCAAACATTCATATTCCTCCATTAATCAATAAAATACATGCATGTTATTGGAACGATGGAAATGTGCAAGTGTACACAATCGTAGCAAGTAATAAAGTGACAAGTAAATGTCAAGTTATCATACCCACAGGGACTGTGAAAAGAATTATTTATGAATGCTATTTAAAACACTTTGGTGAAGAAAAATATTTTGTTTTGAAAAGGGTAATTAAAAAGTAAGATTTTAAACTAAGTAAACTAAAGAAATAAATCTCAAATGCACGATTTCAAAATATGATTTAATCAAGATGACATAATTGTGTTGATTTAATTACATTTCTTTTACTTAGAATTATTAAACTCATGTCTATGTTATTACGAATAAATTCACGGTAACTTGGTAATTTGCTAACTTATGAACATATTCACCTACACAAATCCATTCATCTCTTAACATATCCCTATGTTAATTCAAACGATTAAACAGATTTTAATAAGCAAACATGTTATGGCACGTACATACTCATTAAATTAAACTAATCTCTTGCATATCCCTATGTCAATTCAAACGATTAATTAAATCTAATAAGCACATAAAAGACTATGTGAGGTAACAAGGTATTCCTACCTTGAAACAATTTAATCACAATAATCTTGCAAGTTATGCAAGGCAAGTGTATCGCCAGATATATTGCTAATTTAACCTTCAGCTATCTTAGAAGAATAAACATACACTGATTAAGTATTGTGTCAATTAATTATAACTTCAACCCGAATAATTAATTCTCACAATCGTAATGCAAGAATAACTTAGACATGATTTTACTTAAATCAAGCATTTTACCGAGGCCTATAACATCATAAACACAATTTTAATAATTTAAGCAGATAAAAATGCAATCAAACTAACACGAATTAAATTCAAGTTAAGCTGAATAAATTAACCATTCCAACAATATAAATATTCATAGATATGTTCATCATAACAACAACAAAAATTAAAGAGATAGGGAACATGAATCAAATCTGGTGTTTTTTCGTGGCTTGACTAGGTTGCTCCGTTCTTCCTTCTTTGTTGTCCTTGTCGATCAAGGCTTTTATGAACACTCAATTGTTGCTCCAAAATGGCTGAAGAAGAACCCTTTCTTAAGGGGAGAAATCGGCACAAGAGCAAGGGACTTGAAATGGGAAAATGAGAGGAGAAAATAAGAGAGGAGGGAAGAGATGTGAATGAATGAGGGATGACTTGAATGATCAGCCAATGGGGGTTTTTATAGCTAAATGTGGCAGCTAAAATTTGCTAAAAATAGCAGCCAAAGAGCCACCCCTTGGCCGGCCATCTATGTGGCAAAGTTGATGGTTTCAACTTTGCTAAATTTGGCTTGGGGCAAATCTTCAAAGCCATCAATTGTGGAGGGGCTGATTTGCAATTTGAACAAGTCTTCAAGGGCTTCTTTACAGCTTAAATAATCAGCTAATAAGCTGAACTGGGTCAGCACTTGGACAGTTTTGGGCTATACTCTCCTTGGCCGGTTTGGTTCACTCGCGGTTCAATTGGACCATTTTTCAAAATTAATTAATAATAATTTATTAACCCAAATTAAATTGGATATAAATTAAAATTAATTAAATTATGAATTAATACACATAATTTTGGACCGTTTTAGGCTAGAAATTAATTCACCTCGATACTTCAAATTGCTTCTCGATTTTGTGCTTCTGGCAATGTCTGCCGAGCCATTTTTTGCCATTTCTGCAAATCTGTCTAAAATAACCAAAATTCACAAAAAATAATTATAAAATTAACTAAATTTAAACATGTTCATATTCTAAGTGCACTTTAATTATTTTATAAATATTAATTATTTTTCGACAAGAATTTAACCGAACTCGCATGAATTTAAGTTAAAAAGGGTATGAAAAAGTGTGCAAATTTTTGTGTTTCCAATTACACATGGGTCAAATTTCATACTTGAACCTTAGCTCAAAATATGGCTAGAAATGGATAGATCATGCTTCAAACATTTCAAAAATTCAAAGAATATTAGAAACGGGGCTAGGATTGACTTACAAATAAGCTTGAAATGTTGAACAAAACCCTAGCTATGGTGTCTTGCAATTTTTGACAATGAGAGAAGAAGATGGACACCAATTTTGACTTATTTTTCCTTTTTATTCTTTTATTTACCAAATGACTAAAATACCCTTAATGCTTTTCCTTCAAAATTTTCTTATACATGTTCACTTTTGTCCAAACTTTTAAAAATTGGTCAAATTTCTAATTAGGACCTTCTAATTCATAATCTAAAGCAATTTCATGCTAAAAGCTTCTAGAATGCAAGTTTTGCATCTTATTCAATTTGGTCCTTAAAATTCAATTAGACATTTTATGCATAGAATTTCTTCATGAAACTTTCACATAAGCATGCATTCATATCACAGACCTCATAAGAATCATAAAATAAGTATTTTCATCACAAATTTGTGGTCTCGAAACCACTATTCCGACTAGGCCCTAATTCGGGATGTTACAACTCTTCCCCTTTTAGGGATTTTCGTCCTCGAAAATCTTACCGGTAAAAAGGTTTTGGTATTGTTTGCTCATGGCCTCTTCGGGCTCCCATGTAGCTTCTTCAACCCCATGTCTTTGCCATAGAACTTTCACAAGAGTAACACTTTTATTTCTCAACTACTTGACTTCTCGAGCCAAGATCTTAACCGGTTCCTCACCATAAGTCATATTCGGTTTGATTTCAACCTCTGTCGGTGCAATTACATGAGAAGGATCGGATCTATATCGGTGCAACATGGACGCATGAAACACATCATGAATCTTTTCCAACTTAGATGACAAAGCCAACCGATATGCTACCGGTCCTATCCTTTCGGTAATCTCATACGGTCCTATAAAACAAGGACTCAACTTTCCCTTTTTACCAAATCTCAAAACCTTTTTCCATAGAGATACTTTCAAGAATACTTTATCACCAATTTGATACTCAATTTCTTTTCTTTTCAAATATGCATATGACTTTTGTCTATCCAAGGCCGCTTTCAAACAATCACAAATTACTTTCACCTTTTCTTCGGTCTCTTTAATCAAATCAATTCCATGAATCCTATTCTCTTTAAGTTCAGTCTAGTACAAAGGTGTACAACATTTATGTCCATACAATGCTTCATAAGGTGCCATTTTCAAGCTCGACTGATAATTGTTGTAGGTAAATTCAACCAAAGGTAGGTATTTTTCCCAGCTACCCTGAAACTCAAGAACACAACATCTGAGCATATCTTCAAGTGTTTGAATTACTCTCTCAGATTGTCCATCAATCTGTGGGTGAAAAGCGGTACTAAAATTCAGCTTTGTACCTAAAGCTCCTTGCAACTTCTTCCAAAATCGCGAAGTGAACCTCAGGTCTCTATCCGAAATAATCCACAAAGGTACTCCATGAAGTCTAACAATCTCGGAAGCATACAACTCGACTAACTTATCAAGTGAATAACCAGTGCCTACCGGTATAAAATGAGCCGATTTAGTCAATCTGTCGACCTTAACCCATACGACATCTTTCTTTCTTGGTGTCAATGGTAAGCTTGTCAAAAAATCCATAGTAATTTGGTCTCATTTCCATTTGGGAACCAAAATTGGCTGAAGTAAACCTGAGGGTACCTAGTGTTCGGCCTTTACTTGTTGACAAATCAAGCATCTTGATACAAACTTGGATATATCTCTTTTCATATCGTTCCACCAATACATTTTCTTTAAGTCATTGTACATTTTCGTGCTACCTAGGAGAACTGACATACATCTGTTGTGAGCCTCACGCAAAATATTTTGAATCAACTCAGTATTCTTCGGAACACAAATTTTACCACGGAACCTCAAACAACCATTAGAGTCTGCCTAAAAATCTGATTCGCTGCTCGACTTACACTGAGCTTTCTTTGCCTGTAACTTTTTATCAGCTTTTTGAGCATCACAAATCTGTTGTAGAAAAGTCGGCCTAGCTCTCAACTCTACTAGAATTACACCATCATGAGACGAGGTCAGCTGTGCGTTCATAGCTCTCAAGGCAAATAAAGACTTCCTACTCAAGGCATCAGTGACCACATTTGCCTTACCAGGGTGATAATCTATCACAAGCTCATAGTCTTTTAACAATTCAAGCCATCTTTGTTGCCTCAAATTCAAGTCCTTTTGGGTCATCATATACTTAAGACTTTTATGATCTGTATAAACATGGAATTGCTCTCCGAATAGGTACTGTCACCAAATCTTCAAAGCAAGTACAATGGCAGCCAAGTCTAGATCATGCGTAGGATAGTTCTTTTCATGGGGCTTCAGTTGTCCCGAGGCATAAACTACTACCTTGCCTTCTTGCATAAGCACACAACCTAGTCCACTCAAGGAAGCATCACTATAAATTATAAACTCTTTCCCTGATTCTAGTTGTACTAACACTCGTGCCTCGGTCAATAACATTTTCAATTTCTCAAAGCTCTGCTGACATTTTTCTGACCATTCAAACTTGACATCTTTTTGAAGTAATCTCGTCACAGGAGTGGCTATCATAGAGAATCCTTTCACAAATCGTCTGTAGTAACCAGCCAAACCCAAAAAGCTCCTAACTTCAGTTACATTCTTTGGCGGTTTCCATTCAACAATAGTAGAAATCTTACTGGGATCAACTCGTATACCATCTCCTAAAATAATGTGGCCTAAAAATTTGACCTCTCGAAGCCAAAACTCACTTTTGGCATATAACTGTTTATCCCTCAAAGTCTATAATACTGTTCTTAAGTGCTTGGAATGTTCTGCCTCATCTTTAGAATAAATCAGAATGTCATCGATGAACACCACAACAAACTTATCCAAATATGGCCAAAAGATTTGGTTCATTAAATCCATAAACATGACATGAGCATTCGTTAACCTAAATGGCATACAAGAAACTCATAGTGGCCATACCTAGTTCTAAAGGCAGTCTTTGGCACATCCGACTCTTTAACTTGTAACTGGTAATATCCGGACCTTAAGTCCATCTTAGAGAACTATGTTGCTCCTCTTAACTGGTCGAACAAGTCATCAATCCTTGGAAGAGGATACTTATTTTTAATTGTTACCTTATTGAGCTGCTGGTAGTCAATGCATAATCTCATGGAAATGTCTTTCTTTTTCACAAATAACACGGGAGCACACTATGGCGAGAAGCTTGGTCTCGCAAAACCTTTGTCAGTCAACTCTTGCAACTATAACTTCAATTCTTTCAGCTCAGTCGGGGCCATCCTATAGGGAGCAATAGAAATAGGTGTCGTCCCTGGCATCAGTTCAATATCAAACTCAACTTCTCTAATTGGAGGCAAACCTGGCAACTCCTCCAGAAATACATCTGCATACTCGCATACAACTGGTACTGATTCAATTTTCAATTCAAATTCCTTTGTATTCAATATGTATGCCAAATAAGCTTAATACCCCTTTCTCATACACTTTTGAGTAGTCATCGAAGAAATTACATTTGGCGACTTATCTGCATCATCTAATTCAACCCGAAGAACCTCACCATTTTCACATTTTAATTTCATAACTTTCTGTCTACAATTCACTATAGCATCATGTAGTGTCAACCAATCCATACCCAGTATGACATCAAACGGTAACAACATCAAGTCGGCCGAAAAACAGCAACATCAAGTCGGCCGAAAAACAATGATCTCTAACCATCAAATGGCATTTCTTACATACTTTATCAACTATCACATGCTTTCCTAACAGGTTTGACACCTTAATCATAAATTCTGTAGACTCAACAAGTATAATCATACTAGATGCCAATTTCATACACACATAGGAATGAGTAGAGCCAGGGTCTATCAAAGCAATAACAGTAGTATCATAGAGAGAAAAATTACCAGTGATCACATCAGGAGAAGTTGCATCTTCATGTGCGCGTATAGCATAGGCTCTAGCCAGAGCCCTAGCTTCAAATCTCACTATTGTATCTCGTGTCACATTTTTACTACCAGACCTATTCCTGGCATTTCTCGAGGGTCTTCCCCTAGAAGCTATGCCACTTGGTCTTAGACTCTGAAATCTTTCTTTCTCCATCATTTCGGGACAATCCTTAATAAAGTGGTCTAGAGAACCACATCTAAAACAAGATCCTTCACTCACTCTATAGTTTCCAGAATGACGTCTACCACATTATTGGCATTCGGCCTTGGAAGGTTTAGCGTTACCCATACTAGCCATAGAAGTGGCTTAAGATCTAAAGCCTGAATTCTGCTTTCTTCGGTTCCCGTATGAATGTCCAGCTGACACATACGAACGAGAGTACATCTCTCTAGATTTCTTAGACTGAGATGGAAATGACTTGCTCGTATGCCTCTTCCTTGTGTCCCTACCCTTAGACTCAGCTTTTCTCTTTTCTTTAATTAGTTCTTCAGCTTTACAAGCCCATTCAACAAGTACCACAAATTCCTTCAACTCAAGAAAACCCACTAGCGTCTTTATGTCATCATTAAGTCCATCTTCAAATCTTCTACACATCTTAGCCTCGAAAGATACACATTCCTGAGCGTACTTACTGAGTCTGATGAATTCTCTCTCGTACTCATTAACCGTCATATGACCCTGTTTCAAATCTAGAAATTCCTTGCGCTTCAGATTAATAAACTGTTCACTAATGTACTTCATTCGAAATTCCTCTTGAAAGAATTCCCAAGTAACCCTCTCCGGAGGTACCACAAATATTAGTGTTCTCCACCAGTGATATGCCGCATCTTTCAATAAGGATATGGCACATTTTAAGCACTCCTCGAGTGCACAGGATAATTCATCAAATACCGTTGTCGAGTTCTCTAACCAGAACTCTAATTTCTCAAGGTCATCATTAGCATTCGCCCTAAACTCCTCAGCGCCATGCTTCCGAATCTTATCAACAGGTGTTCTAGAGAATATCATAAAATCTATACCTTAAGGCATCACTGATGCGGGTTGAGGATTTGGGGGAGGTGGGGGAGGTTGAACGTTCGGGTTCATTTGAACGAACTCCGTATACCATGCATTCATCATGTGGAGAAATGCCTCTCTACCTCCTTCCCCTCTATTGATAGTTTCGGGTCTACTCTCGGATGGCACCGCTCCTTCAGCTGGAGCAGGCGCGTTACTTTCTACATCATCTGCCACTACTTTATCAGGATCTATTTGCTATATGAAAACACATTTAAATATTTTTAGGAGTCGTCACACTATTATTATATATATATACGTATGGCATGTATAGCTAGACTCAAATATGCTAGGTTAGCCTGAGAATCGACTAAACCATAGCTCTGATACCACTAAATGTAACACCCCTTACTCGTGTCCAACGCTGGAATAGAGTATGAGGCATTACCGAAAACATACACAATCATTCATGCAAAATTGAGCTATAAAATTTTCTTCAAATCAATTTCATTCATACATACACAATTCGTCCCTAACATGTGCCTACAAGGCCTAAAACAACCATCGGAAAAGGATCGGGACTAAATCGAGAACTTTTAGAAAAGTTTGGGAAATTTTCCCTAATATAGAGCCACACGCCCATGTGAGACAAGGGACACGCCAGTGTGCTCTCGACACGCCCGTGTCCTCTAGCCGTGTAACTCTCTAACTATGACGTCAGCACCAATTTAGGGTCACAAGGCCGTATCACATGCCCGTGTAGCCAGACCGTGTGGTCAATTAAGGTGCAGACTTCACACGGCCAGAGTACACGCCCATGTACACGCCCATGTGGGTAGGCCGTGTCACTCACACGGCCAAGACACACGCCCGTGTCTCTCACATGGCCAAGACACATGCCCGTGTCTGTCACACAGCCAAGACACACGCCCGTGTCTTAGCCTGTGTGTTTACTACTGAGCATACTCACTTGCAAAATTAGGGTGCGGGGGACACACGGCCATTCAACGTGCCCGTGGGATGAACCGTGTCATATACGGCCTAGACACTAGCCCGTGTGTCTACCAGTGTGGACAATTTTAAGGCTATTTTCCAAGCCAATTGCCACCCTTAATCACTCATGCACTTAAGCATATTTCATAGCATACAACATGACATACTTAGACACTCAATATTCAACACCATAGCACTTTCACATCTTTATAATATCATCCTATTGCACATTCCCTTAATCACACCATTTGGAAGCATTCTATACAAACTTCATGCATATCAACTTAATTATCAAAATTTCAAGTTGCATATTTATAAATATTGTTATCTTAGGTTATTAAACCATTCATTATCTCCTAGTATTTAATCCAGACATCTTCATACATTCACTAAGCAATCATATTCCACAGCATCGAGACAATATCTTATCATATATCCATCACACAAACCACATAGCACATTATCAAGGTATCAACACATGCATGCATGAAAAATTAGATATTGCAACCCAAGAATCAATCATGAGCCATATCACATGGCTATTACAAAATGAATCATCAATATCATAGGCCTTCACAATTTGGCCAAAATAGCATGACACATATCACAAAATAACCAAGTCCATTATACATGTCATACTCAAAATAACAAATTCACTATACCTAATATTCTTTTGATAGTGTGATCGAATGCTTCGACAACTTTCGATCCCCGAGCTAGCTTGGCGGAACTATAAAGGATTAAAAAGATAGGGAAGTAAGCATTTAAGCTTAGTAAGTCCACATGCAAATAATATGCAATATTAGTAAACCAAAATCATACAAGACATAATAACATAACCACTAAGATTATTCGTCATTCAAGCATTCTAGCTCATTTATCAAGTATTCATATATACATATATAAATGTACTTTCTCGTCACATATCATTCTTTAACAAGGCATCACTCATGAGTATAACGTACGTACCTGTACATACCTGTAGCATATCAAATAACTTTACCTTCATTACCATGCCCATCTTGGGACTTTCATCGCATCATCCATTATAATACCCGTTGAACACTCGAAATACTATAGGATACATGGAAACTTGCACACAAGTGCCACATAAACATATGTAGCCAAAGCTACCTCATATCATGCAACGCTCGCAATGGAGCTACTCACGGGCTTGCTCATATAAGCTGTCGATCAAGGTGTAACTACACGGCCTGCTCACAAAAACTGTTAGGTATCCGACAACTTAAGTATTTCCTAGCCATCGGTAGGACATACAAGGCCATTTCCTGGAACTCAATCACATGTATCGTATCAATTATGAACTCGGACCACTCAACGAGCTCGGATGCCACATATATTACGAACTCAGACTACTCAACGAGTTCGGAATTCTTAATTCCTATTGACATGTCACTTGTTTCCTGAACTATTCCTAAGGTTCAAACAGGGTTTTTTTCTCACTTGCACATTGCACCTCTATTGCACTTACTCGTGACGTCGTGAATAGCGACCATAATCTCTTTCATGCTTACAATAGTACCATTAAACATAGCATACATAATAAGCAATAAATTAATTATCACATAATGTTAACATAACATAACATACCACATTGTCACATTATTTACACATGTACTTACCTTGGTACAAAAATGATGAAAATCGAGCCTAACCATCGTTTACTTTATTCTCCCTTTTATCAAGACCCGGTTCACATTTTTCTTGATCTATAATGCCAAATTTAACTTGTTTATTAATCACATTACTCAAATCGATCCATAATTCAAGCTTTGGTTAAATTTCCTTTTTACTTCTATCTTTCCACTTATTTACGATTTAGTCCCTTGGCTCGTAAAATGAAATGCATGTATTTTCTTGGTTATCCAAGCCTAGTCGAACTTTACTATGCTCATATTAGCCCATATTTTCCTTTATTACACATTATTACTACCCACTTTTGCACTTTTACAAACAAGTCCCCTTTTTACGTGTTTTCACTAAAATCACCTAGTAAAAGATGTTTATCATGCATCAAATATTCATATTCCTCCATTAATCAACAAAATACATGCATGTTACAAATGGGTCAAATTTCATACTTGAACCCTAGCTCAAAATATAGTTAGAAATGGATAGATCATGCTTCAAACGTTTCAAAAATGCAAAGAATATTAGAAACGAGGATAGGATTGACTTACAATCAAGCTTGAAATGTTGAACAAAACCCTAGCTATGGTGTCTTGCAATTTTCAGCAATGAGAGAAGAAGATGGACACCAATTTTGACTTATTTTCCCTTTTTATTCTTTTATTTAGCAAATGACCAAAATACCCTTAATGCTTTTCTTTCAAAATTTTCTTATACATGTCCATTTTTGTCCAAACTTTTAGAAATTGGTCAAATTTCTAATTAGGACTTTCTAATTCATAATATAAAGCAATTTCATGCTAAAAGCTTCTAGAATGCCAGTTTTGCATCTTATTCAATTTGGTCATTAAAATTCAAATAGACATTTTATGCATAGAATTTTTTCATGAAACTTTCACATAAGTATGCATTCATATCATAGACCTCATAAGAATCATAAAATAAGTATTTCTATATCAGATTTGTGGTCTCGAAACCACTATTCTGACTAGGCCCTAATTCGAGATGTTACACTACCCTCTTTCCCTAACTAATTGTAGGAGGTCTACTATCAGACGGTGCTGCCCCTTGAGCAGGAGCCGGCTCATTACTTTCAGCTTCATCAAGCTCAGATCGATTGGGATCCATTTACTATATGAAAACACAATTTAAAATTGTCTAGAGCCATCACACTATCACAATTCATTTATGGCATGTATAGCTAGACTCTTACACATGCTACGTTAGTCCGAGAATCGATTAAACCGTAGCTCTAATACCATTAAATGTAACACCTTTTACCCGTATTCGACGCTGGAATAGGGTACGAGGCATTACCCAGCTTAAACATAAGAAAACATACAAAATCAAAACGTAAATTTCCATCCAAATTTAAAACTTTTCATTTACATTCACATCGTCCCTAAAACGAGCCTACGAGGCCCAAAACATACATTGGGAGTGGTTCAGGACTAAATCGAGAACTTTAGAAAATTTTACAACACTTAGAAATTTTTTCATGTTTTAAGGGCCACACGCCCATGTGGGCAGGACGTATGGTCATACACGCCCGTGTCCCTGACCAGTGTAACTCTTTATTTGTCATCCAAGAACAAATTGAAGTCACACGACCAAGGCACACGCCTATGTGCTTAGGTCGTATGCCGTGTGGTCGATTTAATTTTCATAATTTTTTATAAAATAGGTGCAGACTTCATACACCCAGGCACACACCCGTGCCTGAGGCCGTGCCGTCCACATGGCTGAGACACATGCCCGTGTCTCTACCCATGTACTCACTACTGAGCATTCTATTTTGCAACAATTAAGGTGCAGGGGACACACAGTTGGATCACACGCCCATGGGGCAAGCCGTGTGTCACATACGCCTAGACACACGCCCGTGTGTCTACCTGTGTGGACAAAAATAAGGCCATATTGTCACCCTTCCATGCACAAACCTACACAACAAAACATAGCACCATTCCATGTATATACATTCAACCAAATCAGCCACAACCAAGGCATCAGTACCTCATTCACACGCTATCATTTATCATACACAAACATCACATATATCTCAACTCAAATCATGCAATTTCTCACATCCATGAAAGACATCATCATATGCATATATACTTAAATCAATATTACTTAATTTCAGTGGCCATTGACAAAATGAATTATCAACCAACATAAGCCAACACATTTGGCAGAATCAATTATGACACATAACAAAATGATCAAGTCCCTATACATGCCCCAAAATATTAAGTTGATAGTATGACTGGATCTCCGACAATCTCTGATCCCCGAGTTGGCTTGGTGACACTATAAGACAAGGGAAAAAAAGGGGAGTAAGCTATAAAGCTTAGTAAGTTCCCATGCAAATAATAAGCACTATAAACTCACATTTAACATACAATTAACCTGAAGTAAATTAACGTAAATGTCATTATAAATCTCATAATCAAACTTATTCAATCCCAACCTTACCGAGGGATTCATCACATATTGAGCTCATTAAGCATGAGTTTTATGTGCATACCTATACCAATTTACAACATACCATAGTCTTTCACAACTTTGACATTCTCGTTGCATTTCCCGTTGAACCAATTGGAATACTAAATGATACTCGGGACTCTCGCACACATATAATACCAAACCAATGCCATATCCTAGATATGGTCTTACATGGGATCTCGTCTTGATGCCAATAGCCCAGCTATAGTCTTACACGAATCCTCATATTGATGCCATATCCTAGATATGGTCTTACACGTAATCTCAAATAACCCTAATGTCATGACATTTGTATCCTATCTATTCCTAAGGTTCAACCGGGATTTCTCACTTATCAAAATTTGTCAATCACGTTCAAGAGCAAATCACAATTCATACAATATTAAAGCAATTAAATCATAAATAACAATGCATTATTTACATACGAACTTACCTGGGTACAAAAATAGTAGGAAATGGACCTAATCGTCAAATATTTTGTTTTCCCTCCGATCTAGGTCCGAACCTCGTTTCTCTTGATCTTGAATAGAAAATTTAACTCATTTATTAATCACAGTACTCAATTCAGCCCAAAACTTATATTATGGTAAAATTACATTTTTACCCTTAAACTTTAACATATTTACATTTTAGTCCCTAGGCTCGTAAAATGAAATCTATTCAATTTCATCAAGACCAAAGCCTAGCTGAACCTCTTTTATGCTTATAATAGCCCACATTTTTCATTTAATCACACTTTTACACACATTTTATAGCCTTTTTACAAATTGGTCCTTTTAACATTTTCATAAAAAATCACGTAGCAAAAGTTGTTTATCATACACCAAACATACATTTTCTACCATTAGACATCAAAATACACACATATTTAACATGGTCAAACCCTAGACCGTAATCATTTCTCAAATTAATGCTAGAAATAGATAGATCGAGTGATAACGACTTTAGAAACATAAAGAGCATAAAAACGGGGCAATAATAGTCGTACAATCGAGATTCAAAGTGGGAAAACCCTAGCTATGGCTTCTCTTATAATTTTTAGCCAAGCATGAAGAAGATGGACTAAATTTTGGCTTGATTTTTGCTTTTTAATTCTTTTAATTACTAAATGACCAAAATACCCTTTTCTTAAAACACTAAAATTCTCTTACCTCATGTCTATTTTTGTCCAACTTAAAGTAAAATGGTTTAATTACCATCAAAGGACTTTCAATTTAAAATTTCATAACAATTAGACACCTCTCGCATGTAGAACTCAACTTTTGCACTTTTTACAATTTAGTTCTTTTTGCTAAATTGAGTGCTCAAACGTCAAAATTTTCAAACGAAATTTTCATGAAATCATTTCGTAAAATTGTAGACCATGAAAATATAATAAAAACAAGTTTTTCCACGTCAGATTCGTGGTCCTGAAACCAATGTTCCGACTAGGCCCAAAATCTAACTGTTACACACCATTTTATGAAAAGATTGGAAGCATGTAAACTCATCAATTTTTTATTTTAGAAAATACACCCAAGTCATCCTAGTGCAACAATCAATAAAAGTAACAAATCATTGATTACCAGATAATGACGTATTTCAAGTTGGTCCCCAAACATCAAAATGAATAGTCATAAAAAGAGTATTACTTATATGATTTCTCAAAGGATAAGAATTTTTAGTGTGCTTAGAAAACTTACAAGATTCACAAAATAATGAATCAAATCGAGTCTCTGAAAATCCAGAAAGGGGGGGGAATGTAACATCCCGAAATAGGGCCTAGTCAGAATAGTGGTTTCAGGACCCCAAATTCGACGTAAGAAAATTTATTCTTGTTATATTTTTATGGTCTACAGTTTCATGGGATGATTTCGTGAAAATTTCGTTCGAAAATTTTGACGTTTGGGCACTCAATTTGGTCAAAAGGACTAAATTGTAAAAAGTGCAAAAGTTGAGTTCTACATGCTAGAGGTGCCCAATTATTATAAAATTTTAAATTGGAGGCCCTTATATGGTAATTAGACCATTGGTTAATTTTTTGGACAAAAATAGACATGAAATTGGTGAAATAGAATATTTTTAAGTTAGTGGCATTTTGGTCTTTTGGTAATTAAAATAATAAAAAGGGAAAATAAGCCAAATTCATGCCCATCTTCTTCATCCAGCCGAAAGTTACATGGAAGCCATGGATAGGGTTTGGTTCAAGCTTCCAAGCTCATTTGTAAGTAATCACGAGCCCCATTTTTAATTTTCTTTACATTTTTGAAGTTCCGGTAACATGATCTACTCATTTCTACCATTATCTTGAGCTAGGGTTTATGTTTAAAAATTGACCCATGAGTGGCATGCTGGTATTTTGAGGTTTAATGGTAGATTATGCATGTTATGGTTAGAGGAACGACTTTTACTAAGTGATTTTCGATGAAAACGTCCGAAAGGACCGTTTTGTAAAAGTTGTAAAATTGGTCATAAAAGGGTGATTTAGTGGAAATTTGGGGCTGCCAAAGTTATGAAAATGATTCAGCTAGGCTTAAAATGCAAGAAAATTGAATAAATATCGTTTTACGAGCTTAGGGGCCAAAGCATAAATAAGTGAAAGTTTAGGGGTCAAAATACAAATTTGTAAAGTATGATTTAAGGACCCATTTGAATAATGTGAGTAATAAATAAGCTATATTTGTAATGTTAGATCAAGGAAATTGAGATTCGGGCTTAAATCGAGAAAATACAAGGTTACGAACTAAAATGGTAAATTGTTGTTTCTAGGTTCAAGGAAAGTTTGCGTGTCAATAATAATGCAATGCTTGTTTAAATTAAAAATCCCTTATTGTTATTGTATGAATGGCATGAGTGAATACATTGAAAGGTGATGGAATGAGTTCATGATGTGAAAATATGATATGAAACAATGATGCATGGAATTCAAGAGAATAATGATACATGATTAGTAAGTACATAATTAATGTGACAATGTATGATATTTCTAATGCCTTGATAGTATGTGAAATTAAATGTTTCATTTCTACCATGTATTATGTGTCTCGATGTTTCATGTATTATATGTTAATTGTTACCATGAAAACATGATTGATATTATAAAACTATTATATTGATGAAAAGATTGTAAAATGTCCCGGTTGACTAAAAAGGACATCTGATAGATACGCCATTCTTACATGATACGAGATCCTGTATATGTTGCAGAAAAGGATTTAGCCCAGACGGGTAATCCGTTGATCTCGGTATAGAAAGGATCTAGCCTGGACGGGTGTTCCTAAAGTGATCTAGCCTCCCGAAGAATATGTGTGCATTATGGATTTAGCCCGGACGGGTAATCCGATTAGGGTCTGAATTTAGCCTGGACTACTAATTCAGATCCGAGCTCATTAAGAGTGTTTTTCTTTACAAGGGATTTAGCCTAGACTAGTAATCCAGACATCACTCTATGAGTTTATACTACGGTGGATTTAGCCTAGACTGGTAATCCCGTCGTAAGATATGAGGTTTGCGGGAGTGCGTGCTTGTAAATGATCACTTGTATGATTTGACGGTAAATGGGCTATCCGTTGAGATTCTGAGAAACTCAACGGGAATTTAAATGAGAAATGGAATGGAAATACATGAAATGATAAACTCATCTATGCTTAAATGATACTAGTATGATGCATATGATTGTCATGTTTGGTTAAATGGATGTGCTAAGAGATAGCACAGGTACGTACTCGAAACCCATGAGCATGTGTTTGACATGAGAAATGAAATGGACTTGTGATAAGAATGTAAATGAATTAATTATATTTATGAGAATAACTTCTATGACAAATTTGTGATGATTATCATTATGTTGCACTTAAATAGATTAGGACAATAGAAATGGTCCGACTTTGAAAATCCACCAAAAATAGTGGAAATTGAGTTAGAGACTGAGTAAAATATGAAATTAAAGCTTATTAGGTCTAGTATCAGATAAAGGAAATGGTACAAGTAAAGGAATCTTAAAAGATGAGATAATTAATTCGTAGTGAAGAGAGGTTGGAACTATCAGATAGTAAAATAGGGGTAACTTTAAGGAATAAATTGTACTTATTGGCTAGGTCAAAAATTCTAAAAATTTTATGGTAAAAAGATATGTGGGTCTAGTTTCAGGGAAAATTAGCGGATCTTAATTTGGAGTTTTGTAGCCCTAGATATAAATAATTTAATGACTGTGACTCGAGAAAACAACTTATCTGGATTTTGAATAAAAAAATAGGGAAATTGAAAAATATCATATTACCATATTACTTATTATTTTTCATGCGAGCTTACTAAGCGTAAAGCTTACTCCCTACTTTCCATTTCTTTTAGTGTTGTCAGGTCAGCTCGGGGTTGGAGAACGTCGGAGGTAACATCACACTACCAAGCTATTACCTTGGGATATTGATACATAGGTTGAGAAGTTACAAGTGAGTGGCATGTATAGGGATTAGTTTTTATGATATGTGTTCTATGATTTGGCCAAATGTATTGGCTTATTTTGATTCATTTGTATATGGCCATAGGGTGTGGCTGATATTGAGTATGGTTTGTAAATTCATCTATCCATGCTATGTTATAATGTTTGTGATGAAATGATGTGAACATGATGGTTGGTCATGCATGATTGGTGTTGTGACATGTATGTGTGATGAATGCTTCATGACCATTCGAAGTGTTGGCCACACGGACTGAGACACGGCCATGAGTCTCATCCATGTGAAGGACACGGCTCAGTGGCAAGGGCGTGTGACCTGGCTTTGTGGTTCAAATTGTGTGCTGACGTCATAAACATAGAGTTACAAGGCATGAGGACACGGGCGTGTTGATGACACATGGGCGTGCCCTTGTGTCGACACGAGCATGTGACCCTATTTTATGAGAAAAATTTCTAAGTTTTCCCAGAACTTCCCAAAGTTCTCAGTTTAGTCCCGGACCATTTTAAATGCAAGTTATGGGCCTCGTAGGCCTATAATAGTGACACTATGAATATATTTGATTGGTTTTAAATTTGAAACGAAATTTTATGACTCGGTTTTGCATGTTTAAGAATCTCTGAGTCCGGTAACGCCTCGTATCCTGTCCCAGCATCGGACATGGGTAGGGGGTTTTACAGAATTCCTTTTTAATTCTGCCTTTTTTTCTCTAAAAAATACACCACATGAGCTAATATCATCAAGGAAGATCAGAGAAACACCAACAAAGCGAACGGTGGTGGTCGGGGAATCAAACCTGACAAATGTGAGATGTATGTGCTGGCGCATGAGCAAGCACCCCGAAGCTATAGGTGGCACATGAGAGCTACGTACAAAGAGTTTGATCATAAGATTTTGAGGTTTTGTCGGGGATGAGACTGTGGCTCTATTGAAGGTGGCAGTAAGAAAAAAATAGGCCAAACAATAGAGATTACCAAATTGGATTTTCTAAGATTTAGAAATTTCAAAAAAAAAATAGGCTCCTTAAATATGGATTCTCAAGCTCTTGATACCATGTTGATAATAGGAATCATGTTCTCTTGTATATTACAACTGAAAAATTTACATGGCTATTTATACTAAAAAAAGGGGCCCTTCTAAGGAAATATAACCAATACATTAAATCAATAATCCTAATTTTAACTAATCTAATCCCTAAAAATCAGTAATGATGTTAGTTGTCAACACAAACTAAACCAACAACCATAAGAGTATAAAAAAAAAAACAAGTTAAGTGTCTGGAGTTGGTGGGAAGCGAGAGGAATTGTAACACTTCTTACCCGTGTCCGACGCCGGGACAGGATACGAGGCATTACTGGACTTAATCGCAATCAATCATGCAAATCGAGCCATAAAATTTCATTCATGTTTCAAAACATTCAATCACATACACATAGTCCCTTATTTGGGTCTACAAAGCCCAAAACAAACTTCAGGGGTGGTTCGGGACTAAATCGTAAACTTTGAAGGTTTTACAATACTTAGGAAATTTTTTTCATATGTTGGAGAGTCACACGCCCGTGTCCTCAGCCCGTGTAACTTTCTGTTTATGACGTCAACAACCATTTAAGGGCACACGCCCATGGCCAGAGGTCGTGTCCTCCACATGGTTGGGACACACAGCTGTGTATCTACCTATGTGGCCAAAACTTAGGCTATTTTTCACACCTTTTTGTCATCCTTACATGCACACACACATACGTGATTCCAATGGCATTCAAAATCCTCAATTATGAAACAAACATAACATTTACAAATCATCATACATGTATTACCCCTTTCTCACATTAAACCAAGTCTAGACATACCATACCTCATTCATTTGGCTTTGCCAAATACTGATAAATCGTCATTTATACATATTTTTACCCCATGCTTAGCGCATTTTATGGATGATTTTTCCTTAGAATTGGTGAATTCGATGCTCCTAATACCTTAATTTCATGTTTTATACTTAGGTAAGCATAGGAGAGCTAAAGAAACGAGAAACGGACCAAAAACGGAGAAAATGGGCCAACGTATGAAATCAACACGGCCTGGACTTCCTCACACGAGCAAACCACACGGCTGTGTCAATTTGGCAGAATTGAAGCACGACTCACACGGGTAGACCACATGTCCGTGCTATCTTAACAGGCTTGGCCACGGTCTAAAGTAATTGTACACGGGCGTGTCACACGGGCATGTCCCTGTCGAGCCCAAGTTGAGTCCAATTCGTAAAAGACTAATTTTGAGGGCTTTTAGGCATTCTAAAGCCTATAAATACACCCTAGAAGAGCAGAAAAGAAGACACACACAGGAGGGAGCAAGGAATTGCTCAAGGAAAACCAATTGATCCATCCCAGAAGCCGGATTCACCGTCAAGACTGAAGATCTCCCTTCAATTCCCCTTCAGGAGTTTTGGGTTTTCCTTTATGTTTTGTAATCATTATTCTTCTGAGATGTTTACCTTTTTAGTTATGAACTAAATCCCCTAAATACCTAAGGGGGATGAAACCTAAGACGAATCTTGTTATTATTTTCTGAATTGTATGATAAATATTTGACTTATTCTTAATTATGTGTTCTTAATTCTTGTTTTGATATTCTAGGATATTGATTCAAGTTACGCTCTTATTCAGAGGAGGAATAGACCCTGTCTAAGAGTACAATTGTCATAATTAAGCGGAGTTGATTGCGCGCCTAGAGATAGGGTGACAAGATTTTTTCGGATTAGGGTGAAACCTAATAAGGGGATCCATAGATCGAGTTAATGCAACCCTAGGAAGTTAATTAGAAAGAGATTTCAATTATTCAACCTAGGGTTAGACTTTGTTAGTCTCGAGAGATATAATAATATAACTTAGGGATTTCTATGGATCAAGTCAAACAAATAAATCATCCGATTCGGAGCCAGAATAACAAGTAAAGCCTAGGTGGATTCTTCCTTGGGTATTGTCTTAATTCAATCGTTTTCCAAAAGTAATCCCCTAATTCTATATTCTGTGAATTCTTAGTTTAGTTAATTAGTTAGTTAAAACAAACCCCCTTATTCTTAGGCTAGATAATAAAAAGACAGTCATTACTAGTACTTTTAGTTCCATTGGGTCCGACAATCGGGTCTTACTAAAACTATACTACTGTTCGATAGGTACACTTGCCTACATCGTGATAATAGTTAGTTTCGAGAATGATTAATTATAAATATTTAAAACCTGACACAAAATAACACGATCAAGTTTTTGGCGTCGTTGCCAGGGAACTAAGATATTAGGAACACTCAATTTTTATTACTTTAGCCATTTATTTTCCTTGCAAGTTAATTTTATTTTATTATTATTATTTATTAATTTACTTTTTCCTTCTCTTGGTAGGTTTTTATAGTTTATGACTAGAAGAAATCTGTCAGGACCACTGCTTTTTGACGAAAAAATCAATCGCACAGTTCGCAGAAACTGAAGAGAAATAAGGCGAAGCCTAAGATACATAGAGGAAGAGCAAGAGGACGATCTACAAGCCACGACCGACGAGATGGCAGAAAATCAGGAAAACCTGATACCTCCTGTAACGTCCCGTAGCTGAGACCGTCGCTGGAGTCGAATACGAGGTGTTAACAGACTTAATTCATTACTTAAACAGCTCAAACAATTTAATTTTAGAAATTCCAGACAAGCTTGCTAACTGCGTCACAGTTGCTTAAAAATTCATATCTTGAGTTCTAAAACTCAAAATCTAATTCCATAAATTTTCCCTGAAACTAGACTTATATATCTATTTACTAATTTTTTTCTATAATTTTTGGCTAGGCCAATTAGTACAATTTATTAGTTAAATTCTCCCCTGTTTCAGGGTTCAACTGCTCTGACCTCTATGTATTACGAATCATATATCTCTCTGTACATGATTTCAATGACTATGAAGTTTGTTTCTCTTAAAACTAGACTCAATAAGAAATCTGTACATATAAATTATGACTTCTAATAATTTTTATACAATTTATGGTGAATTTCCAAAGTCAGAACAGGGGATCCAAAAATCGCTCTGGCCCTATTTCACAAAAATTTAAACATCTCATAAAATATAACTCATATACCTGTTTCGTTTCTTCCATATGAAAATAGACTCATAATTTTTCAATTCCATGTTTTATTCGTCATCTAATTATATCTCTACTATTTTTAATGATTTTTCAAATTCAAGTCACTACTGCTGTCTGAATCTATTTTATGGTAAATTTTACCTATTTCATGGTTTCCATGGATTAACTTGCAATTTGACATACATAACACCAAATATGATCATAATTAGCCATTCCAATGGCTAATAATTACCAAGCATTTTTATACTACTCAATAACCATATCATAAGACCATATATACAAAATGATTATAATGCTATACATGCCATACTCAAAATATACAAGCCATTATGCCAAGATGGTATACGGATAGTGTGAGCGTGCCTCCGACCGTTCCCGATCTCCGAGCTGGCTTGTCAACACTACAAGGAATGAAAAGGAGGGAGTAAGCATAAATGCTTAGTAAGTTCACATGCAAATAGCAAGTAACATAACCATACAAGCAAACATAAAACATCATTTGCATAATCATTACCAAGACATTCATATCATATTTTCATTTATCATCTTACCATATTGTTGTTATATCGATTTTCCAACCCGAGGGTTAAGTACATACCTGTTCAAAGTATCCATTTCACAACACTTACCAATACGTCCCTTTCATCTTGAGTATTCCTCCATTTGAGTAGAACTTTACCCGTTGAACACATCGGAATATAATTCGGATACATGGAAAGTTTGCACATAAGTGCCACATATGTAGCCAAGCTACTATGTAACCCGCCCATAAGCGAACTCGGACTCAACTCAACGAGCTCGGGCGTTTGCATTCATAAGTGAACTCGGACTCAACTCAACGAGCTCGGATGCCTAGTTACATC
Organism: Gossypium longicalyx; assembly: GCA_025698465.1. Lineage (NCBI taxonomy): Eukaryota > Viridiplantae > Streptophyta > Magnoliopsida > Malvales > Malvaceae > Gossypium > Gossypium longicalyx. The sequence goes on from CM046996.1 coordinate 57,285,223, forward strand.
TCACGAACTCGGACTCAACTCAACGAGTTCGGACATTCGCATCCATAAGTGAACTCGGACTCAACTCAACGAGTTCGGATGCCCAAATATCCCAGTGACATGTCACTTGTATCCTAATCCATTCCTAAGGTTCAACGGGACCTTTTTCCCAATCATGTGTCTCAACCGTCTTCTACGGAATACCGATACCGATACTCGGTAGTATTTCACATTTTCCAAGTATATCACATAATTTGACATATTATCAAACAATTATCACGAGTATAATATTTCATAATAATTATCATATCATTTAAATAACATAAAAACATTTAAAATAATAACTATGTTACCAACATTTACATATGAACTTACCTAGTATGCGAAAATGGCTACTTTTACCATTTCGTCCACAACTTGGTATTTTCCCCATTTTAGCCCGAATTTTAGTTTTCCTTGCTCTATCATTTAAAATATAGTCTAATTAAGACTCACATTATTCAAATTGACCCAAAATCATATTTTGAAAAAATTACAATTTTGCCCCTAAACTTTTACATATTTACACTTTTGCCCCAAAGCTCGTAAATTAAACTTCAGCCTATTTTCTTATGTTTTATGACATGCTGATCATTTTTCCCTTCTATAGAAACATCAAATTCTCACTCTAACATGTACTTATGACTATTAGGTATTTTTACCGATTAAGCCCTTTTTGCTCGTTTTCACTTAAAACCGAGTAGCACAAGTTGTCTAACATAATTTAAAACCTCATATTATATCATAAAACACCAAAATACACAAATTTCACCTATAGGTATTTTTCCAAATATAAACCCTAGGTGGAATTATTGCTAGCATAAGCTTAATCGAGCTACCGGGACTCCAAAAACATAAAGAACTTGAAAAACGGGGCTAGAATGGACTTACAATCGAGCTTGGAAGCTTGAAAAACCCTAGCCATGGTGAAGAAGATGAGCAAAATTGGCTTTTAATTTTGTATTTTAATTCATTTTACCCCTAAATGACCAAAATACCCTTACTACTAAACTTTCCAAAAATTCCATCCATGTCCAATTTTTGCCCATAAACTTAAAAATTGGTAAAATTGCTATTTAAGACCTCCTAATTAATATTTCAAAGCAATTTCATACTAAAAACTTCTAGAATGCAAGTTTTGCAAATTATTCGATTTAGTCCCTAATTTCAATTTAAGCACTTTAGGCATAGGATTTCATCACGAAATTTTCACACAATCATGCAATCATATCATAAACATCAAAATAATTATAAAATAATTATTTCTATCTCGGATTTTGTGGTCACAAAACCACTATTCCGACTAGGCCCAAAATCAGGATATTACACTCTCCCCCCCTTTAGGGATTTTCGTCCCCGAAAATCTTACCAGAAAAGTAGTCTTCACTTTTAATCTCATATTCGATGCCGAAGAACTTTAACTTAGACTGTACCTCCAATACATCTCTTTAATTTCTCATATGATCTGAAAGCTTACATCTCAACTCTCAACTGTTCTTATATTTTCAACCCTTCTCAGTTTCCCATGATATCATGACATAAAACCCGGATCTTAACTTGATTAATGGAGACCGGAATTCCAAGAAATCCAACAATCAAAGAGACTCGAATTTCCATGAATCGATGAGTAGGAATTCATTCAATACAGATATGATTTATAGATCTCGCCAAACATTTAACAATAGGATACATCACATTTTCCTCTTTCTGCCATGGAAATAATTCTGATATGGCCTCAAGAATAATCCTTCTCATTTCCATCCCAATATCAACACTGACAAGGATAATTTTGATAGATCCCAATGCTCGCCTTTAACCCCCTTTAACAACTCGGATTTTATGTAACATCGAATGCTCTAAACTATCACATTACCTCACCGTCTTGAAACACATCACAATTCATACCACAAGATTATTCTTGAAAGTCGAAGTCTTTACTCAATGTAGACTAGTCTAGTTCAGACGCTTCGGCTACCAATATTCTTATCTATCCGAACTTTGTCAACATGTAATAAACTTTTCAGCTTTCACAAAATGAAAACCTTATCATTCGTAGTGACTTTAACTAATATCAAACTCTTTCTAATAAATATACACTTCTCGTTCAGACTATTTACTCTTTTTATCCGTACAAAATGAAATTCTATTATCAGACTTAGGAAAAATAATCCTGAAATAATTGTCACATGAAATCTTTCAAATAGATAATTCACCATACCGACTGAAACTCGCGCTTTTATCACTTATGCCTTTTCTGATGTCAAATCCTTGCACAGAAATTAGAAAACAAAAAAACCCCAATACTAAAATCACCACATTACCAAGATCAAATTAGAAGTATAGTCATATTTGACATGATTATCACGAGCTGAAGAACGCACTTCGAACACGAGTCATAATTGACAAATTATGGAACAAAGATAAGAAGAAAACTGAATAAAGAAATCCAAAATAGAGAAATCCAGAATAAAGAAACCCAAGATACGATACTATGCTGGAGAATCGAAAACCAAGCCGGAGAATCGAAAACCAAACTCATAGAGAAAATACGGAATACCCCGATAATTCTTCAAAGAAAGAAAATCCAAAAGAAAACATCATTTAATCCCACTAGAATCAAATATAACAAGAACAATATATCTTCCCATACATATATATCAGATGAAGCATCAAGTAGAAGAAATAGAATCATAATACCATATGTATTCTCTCATCAATTTTTATCGATTTAAATGAAATAGAATACCCGATGAAATAGAGCAATATAAATTATAAACCAGTCAAACTACCAATGCTTTCATCCAACACCAGGATTAAAAGACATTCCCATATAACAAGAATTTCTTCAGAAGATCAATAGCCATAGAAATATTTCTGAGAACGAGTAAACACATAGAACATCTCAAAAGAGACTACTAAATCTGTCCAGTCATAACTATCACACTCAGATAGTTCACATTTCAAATATCATTTCCCCAACTAGTTCTGCTGTCACAAATTTCATATTGAACCATTCACTAAAGAAGGCCAGTTCTGAATAAATTTCGATTTACACTTTTCTCGACCTTGCACCTGAGTAATTCGGTTTACCAAGGAGAATTCCTTTTCTAACTGGAACAGTGAATAATTCAAATAATCTTTACGTCAATCCGATACTTTACTGGCTCTGACTTTACTTATCAGCTCATTTTCAATCTCTGATCATACTTATAATTATTCTATCACTGAACTCTTTGGGTTCTCAACCGGAAACTTATTCAATACAAATCTCATGAAATTCCATTATAAGTACCATTTTGGTAAGGGGGAGGGGTTGTAGGACCTCTCGACTCGACTTTCTTATACATACACATATGACACAACTTCCATCATCATAGTAACATCATCAAAATCATGTCATTCATTCATGTTGGCTTACACCAATTTTCCTATTGTCCCATTTAGACAATATACTTATGCATACATTTTATGTTTTCTAGATAGCTTTACTTATCCATTCATTTAATTAAATTAAGTCATGCTCATGACATCATATAAGGCCAAACAAACATAGATATTTGCACCACAATCATAACTTTCAATTCGTGCATCATCATGTACATATCATTACAATCATATAATTCAGTCCAACAATTTAACATAGATAAGTTCATTTCATTATAATCCTTTATCTCATAAAAATTATATATCATTAGCATTCATCAACATTCGAGGTCCAAATCAAAACAAGGACATTTTCATTCGTATCATAATATTATGACTTTTATTCATACCTCTACTACTTTCTATTTATTCCGTTCATCTTATCAAGTAAGCCATATACATTACATCATATGAGCATTAAGCAAATATGAATATTTATCACATATGTATCATAAACCTTTATTCATACTTTTCTGGACCAATACTTATCATAATCATAATTTTACTCAAATACCTTCACATAACATTGAACATGGTCGGCGCAGCTCGGTTGGAGAGTACCCTGTCTAAATAAGACGGTACTCATACGCGTCGGAACACATCACACTATCACAGATCTGTGGCATGTATAGCTAAACTTTTACACATGCTAGGTTAGTCCGAGAACCGACTAAACCTGCTCTGATACCACCAAATGTAACGCCCCGTACCCGAGACCATCGCTGGAGTCGAACACGAGGTGTAAACAGCCTTAATTCATTACTTAAACAGCTCAAACAATTTAATTTTAGAAATTCCAGACAAGCTTGCTAACTGCGTCATAGTCGCTTAAAAATTCATATCTTGAGTTCTGAAACTCAAAATCCAATTCCATAAATTTTCCCTAAAACTAGACTCATATATCTATTTACTAATTTTTTTCTATAATTTTTGTCTATGCCAATTAGTACAATTTATTAGTTAAATTCTCCCCTGTTTCAGGGTTCAACTGCTCTGACCTCTATGTATTACGAATCAGATATCTCTCTGTACATAATTTCAATGACTATGAAGTTTGTTTCTCTTAAAACTAGACTCAATAAGAAATCTGTACATATAAATTATGACTTCTAATAATTTTTATACAATTTATGGTGAATTTCCAAAGTCAGAACAGGGGATCCAGAAATCGCTCTGGCCCTATTTCACAAAAATTTAAACATCTCATAAAATATAACTCATATACCTGTTTCGTTTCTTCCATATGAAAATAGACTCATAATTTTTCAATTCCATGTTTTATTCGTCATCTAATTATATCTCTACTATTTTTAATGATTTTTCAAATTCACGTCACTACTGCTGTCTGAATCTATTTTATGGTAAATTTTACCTATTTCATGGTTTCCATGGATTAACTAGCAATTTGACATACATAACACCAAATATGATCATAATTAGCCATTCCAATGGCTAATCATTACCAAGCATTTTTATACTACTCAATAACCATATCATAAGACCATATATACAAAATGATTATAATGCTATACATGCCATACTCAAAATATACAAGCCATTATGCCAAGATGGTATACGGATAGTGTGAGCGTGCCTCCGCGGTTCCGATTTCCGAGCTGGCTTGTCAACACTACAAGGAATGAAAAGGAGGAGTAAGCATAAATGCTTAGTAAGTTCACATGCAAATAGAAAGTAACATAACCATACAAGCAAACATAAAACATCATTTGCATAATCATCACCAAGACATTCATATCATATTTTCATTTATCATCTTACCATATTGTTGTTATATCGATTTTTCAACCTGAGGGTTAAGTACATACCTGTTCAAAGTATCCATTTCACAACACTTACCAATACGTCCCTTTCATCTTGAGTATTCCTCCATTTGAGTAGAACTTTACCCGTTGAACACATCGGAATATAATTCGGATACATGGAAAGTTTGCACATAAGTGCTACATATGTAGCCAAGCTACTATGTAACCCGCCCATAAGCGAAATCGGACTCAACTCAACAAGCTCGGGCGTTTTCATCCATAAGTGAACTCGGACTCAACTCAACGAGCTCGGATGCCTAGTTACATCTCACGAACTCGGACTCAACTCAACGAGTTCGGACATTCGCATCCATAAGTGAACTCGGACTCAACTCAACGAGTTCGGATGCCCAAATATCCCAGTGACATGTCACTTGTATCCTAATCCATTCCTAAGGTTCAACGGGACCTTTTTCCCAATCATGTGTCTCAACCGTCTTCTACGGTATACCGATACCGATACTCGGTAGTATTTCACATTTTCCAAGTATATCACATAATTTGACATATTATCAAACAATTATCACGAGTATAATATTTCATAATAATTATCATATCATTTAAATAACATAAAAACATTTAAAATAATAACTATGTTACCAACATTTACATATGAACTTACCTAGTATGCGAAAATGGCTACTTTTACCATTTCGTCCACAACTTGGTATTTTCCCCATTTTAGCCCGAATTTTAGTTTTCCTTGCTCTATCATTTAAAATATAGTCTAATTAGGACTCACATTATTCAAATTGACCCAAAATCATATTTTGAAAAAATTACAATTTTGCCCCTAAACTTTTACATATTTACACTTTTGCCCCAAAGCTCGTAAATTAAACTTCAGCCTATAGGATACATCACATTTTCCTCTTTCTGCCATGGAAATAATTCTGATATGGCCTCAAGAATAATCCTTCTCATTTCCATCCCAATATCAACACTGACAAGGATAATTTTGATAGATCCCAATGCTCGCCTTTAACCCCCTTTAACAACTCGGATTTTATGTAACATCGAATGCTCTAAACTATCACATTACCTTACCGTCTTGAAACACATCACAATTCATACCACAGTACATTACTGAAAGTCAGGAAGTCTTTACCCAATGTAGACTAGTCTAGTTTAGACGCTTCGGCTACAAATATTCTCATCTATCTGAACTTTGCCAACATGTAATAAACTTTTCAGCTTTCACAAAACAAAAACCTTATCATTCGTAGTGACTTTAACTAATATCAAACTCTTTCTAATAAATATACACTTCTCGTTCAGACTATTTACTCTTTTTATCCGTACAAAATGAAATTCTATTATCAGACTTAGGAAAAATAATCCTGAAATAATTGTCACATGAAATCTTTCAAATAGATAATTCACCATACCGACTGAAACTCGTGCTTTTATCACTTATGCCTTTTCTGATGTCAAATCCTTGCACAGAAATTAGAAAACAAAAAAAACCCAATACTAAAATCACCACATTACCAAGATCAAATTAGAAGTATAGTCATATTTGACATGATTATCACGAGCTGAAGAACGCACTTCGAACACGAGTCATAATTGACAAATTATGGAACAAAGATAAGAAGAAAACTGAATAAAGAAATCCAAAATAGAGAAATCCAGAATAAAGAAACCCAAGATACGATATTATGCTGGAGAATCGAAAACCAAGCCGGAGAATCGAAAACTAAACTCATAGAGAAAATACGGAATACCCCGATAATTCTTCAAAGAAAGAAAATCCAAAAGAAAACATCATTTAATCCCACTAGAATCAAATATAACAAGAACAATATATCTTCCCATACATATATATCAGATGAAGCATCAAGTAGAAGAAAGCAGAATCATAATATCATATGTATTCTCTCATCAATTTTTATCGATTTAAATGAAATAGAATACCCGATGAAATAGAGCAATATAAATTATAAACCGATCCAGACTACCAATGCTTTCATCCAACACCGTGGATTAAAAGACATTCCCATATAACAAGAATTTCTTCGAAGATCAATAGCCATAGAAATATTTCTCGAGAACGAGTAAACACATAGAACATCTCTCAAAAGAGACTACTAAATCATCCAGTCCATAACTATCACACTCGGATAGTTCACATTTCAAATATCATTTCCCCAACTAGTTCTGCTTGTCACAAATTTCATATTGAACCATTCACTAAAGAAGGCCATTCTGAATAAATTTCGATTTACACTTTTCTCGACCTTGCACTGAGTAATTCGGTTTACCAAGGAGAATTCCTTTTCTAATCGGAATGATGAATAATTCAAATAATCTTTACGTCAATCCGATACTTTCTCGGCTCGACTTTACTTATCAGCTCATTTTCAATCTCTGATCATACTTATAATTATTCTATCATCGAACTCTTTGGGTTCTCAACCGAAACTTATTCAATACAAATCTCATGAAATTCCATTATAAGTACCATTTCGGTAAGGGGGAGGGGTTGTAGGACCTCTGACTCGACTTTCTTATACATACACATATGACACAACTTCCACATCATAGTAACATCATCAAAATCATGTCATTCATTCATGTTGGCTTACACCAATTTTCCTATTGTCCCATTTAGACAATATACTTATGCATACATTTTATGTTTTCTAGATAGCTTTACTTATCCATTCATTTAATTAAATTAAGTCATGCTCATGACATCATATAAGGCCAAACAAACATAGATATTTGCACCACAATCATAACTTTCAATTCGTGCATCATCATGTACATATCATTACAATCATATAATTCACCCAACAATTTAACATAGATAAGTTCATTTCATTATAATCCTTTATCTCATAAAAATTATATATCATTAGCATTCATCAACATTCGAGGTCCAAATCAAAACAAGGACATTTTCATTCGTATCATAATATTATGACTTTTATTCATACCTCTACTACTTTCTATTTATTCCGTTCATCTTATCAAGTAAGCCATATACATTACATCATATGAGCATTAAGCAAATATGAATATTTATCACATATGTATCATAAACCTTTATTCATACTTTTCTGGACCAATACTTATCATAATCATAATTTTACTCAAATACCTTCACATAACATTGAACATGGTCGGCGCAGCTCGGTTGGAGAGTACCCTGTCTAAATAAGACGGTACTCATACGCGTCGGAACACATCACACTATCACAGATCAGTGGCATGTATAGCTAAACTTTTACACATGCTAGGTTAGTCCGAGAACTGACTAAACCTACTCTGATACCACCAAATGTAACGCCCCATACCCGAGACCGTCGCTGGAGTCGAACACGAGGTGTTAACAGACTTAATTCATTACTTAAACAGCTCAAACAATTTAATTTTAGAAATTCTAGACAAGCATGCTAACTGCGTCACAGTCGCTTAAAAATTCATATCTTGAGTTCTGAAACTCAAAATCCAATTCCATAAATTTTCCCTAAAACTAGACTCAAATATCTATTTACTAATTTTTTTCTATAATTTTTGGCTAGGCCAATTAGTACAATTTATTAGTTAAATTCTCCCCTGTTTTAGGGTTCAACTGCTCTGACCTCTATGTATTATGAATCAGATATCTCTCTGTACATAATTTCAATGACTATGAATTTTGTTTCTCTTAAAACTAGACTCAATAAGAAATCTGTACATATAAATTATGACTTCTAATAATTTTTATACAATTTATGGTGAATTTCCAAAGTCAGAACAGGGGATCCAGAAATCGCTCTGGCCCTATTTCACAAAAATTTAAAAATCTCATAAAATATAACTCATATACCTGTTTCGTTTCTTCCATATGAAAATAGACTCATAATTATTCAATTCCATGTTTTATTCGTCATCTAATTATATCTCTACTATTTTTAATGATTTTTCAAATTCACATCACTACTGCTGTCTGAATCTATTTTATGGTAAATTTTACCTATTTCATGGTTTCCATGGATTAACTAGCAATTTGACATACATAACACCAAATATGATCATAATTAGCCATTCCAATGGCTAATCATTACCAAGCATTTTTATACTACTCAATAACCATATCATAAGACCATATATACAAAATGATTATAATGCTATACATGCCATACTCAAAATATACAAGCCATTATGCCAAGATGGTATACGGATAGTGTGAGCGTGCCTCCGACCGTTCCCGATTTCCGAGCTGGCTTGTCAACACTACAAGGAATGAAAAGGAGGGAGTAAGCATAAATGCTTAGTAAGTTCACATGCAAATAGAAAGTAACATAACCATACAAGCAAACATAAAACATCATTTGCATAATCATCACCAAGACATTCATATCATATTTTCATTTATCATCTTACCATATTGTTGTTATATTGATTTTTCAACCTGAGGGTTAAGTACATACCTGTTCAAAGTATCCATTTCACAACACTTACCAATACGTCCCTTTCATCTTGAGTATTCCTCCATTTGAGTAGAACTTTACCCGTTGAACACATCGGAATATAATTCGGATACATGGAAAGTTTGCACATAAGTGCCACATATGTAGCCAAGCTACTATGTAACCCGCCCATAAGTGAAATCGGACTCAACTCAACGAGCTCGGGCGTTTTCATCCATAAGTGAACTCGGATTCAACTCAACGAGTTCGGACATTCGCATCCATAAGTGAACTCGGACTCAACTCAACGAGTTCGGATGCCCAAATATCCCAGTGACATGTCACTTGTATCCTAATCCATTCCTAAGGTTCAACGGGACCTTTTTCCCAATCATGTGTCTCAACCGTCTTCTACGGAATACCGATACCGATACTCGGTAGTATTTCACATTTTCCAAGTATATCACATAATTTGACATATTATCAAACAATTATCACGAGTATAATATTTCATAATAATTATCATATCATTTAAATAACATAAAAACATTTAAAATAATAACTATGTTACCAACATTTACATATGAACTTACCTAGTATGCGAAAATGGCTACTTTTACCATTTCGTCCACAACTTGGTATTTTCCCCATTTTAGCCCGAATTTTAGTTTTCCTTGCTCTATCATTTAAAATATAGTCTAATTAGGACTCACATTATTCAAATTGACCCAAAATCATATTTTGAAAAAATTACAATTTTGCCCCTAAAATTTTACATATTTACACTTTTGCCCCAAAGCTTGTAAATTAAACTTCAGCCTATTTTCTTATGTTTTATGACATGCTGATCATTTTTCCCTTCTATAGAAACATCAAATTCTCACTCTAACATGTACTTATGACTATTAGGTATTTTTACCGATTAAGCCCTTTTTGCTCGTTTTCACTTAAAACCGAGTAGCACAAGTTGTCTAACATAATTTAAAACCTCATATTCTATAATAAAACACCAAAATACACAAATTTCACCTATGGGTATTTTTCCAAATATAAACCCTAGGTTGAATTATTGCTAGCATAAGCTTAATCGAGCTACCGGGACTCCAAAAACATAAAGAACTTGAAAAACGGGGCTAGAATGGACTTACAATCGAGCTTGGAAGCTTGAAAAACCCTAGCCATGGTGAAGAAGATGAGCAAAATTGGCTTTTAATTTTGTATTTTAATTCATTTTACCCCTAAATGACCAAAATGCCCTTACTACTAAACTTTCCAAAAATTCAATCCATGTCCAATTTTTGCCCATAAACTTAGAAATTGGTAAAATTGCTATTTAAGACCTCCTAATTAATATTTCAAATCAATTTCATACTAAAAACTTCTAGAATGCAAGTTTTGCAAATTATTCGATTTAGTCCCTAATTTCAATTTAAGCACTTTAGGCATAGGATTTCATCACGAAATTTTCACACAATCATGCAATCGTATCATAAACATCAAAATAATTATAAAATAATTATTTCTATCTCAGATTTTGTGGTCACAAAACCACTATTCCGACTAGGCCCAAATCGTGATATTACAACTCTCCCCTTTTTGGGATTTTCGACCAGAAAATCTTACCGAAAAAGTAGTCTTCACTTTTAATCTCATATTCGGTGTTGAAGAACTTTCACTTAGACTGTACTCTCAATACATCTCTTTAATTTCTCATATGATCTGAAAGCTTACATCTCAACTCTCAACTGTTCTTATATTTTCAACCCTTCTCGCTTTCCCATGATATCATGACATAAAACCGGATCTTAACTTGATTAATGGAGACCGGAATTCCAAGAAATCCAACAATCAAAGAGACTGAATTTCCATGAATCGATGAGTAGGAATTCATTCAATACAGATATGATTTATAGATCTCGCCAAACATTTAACAATAGGATACATCACATTTTCCTCTTTCTGCCATGGAAATAATTCTGATATGGCCTCAAGAATAATCCTTCTCATTTCCATCCCAATATCAACACTGACAAGGATAATTTTGATAGATCCCAATGCTCGCCTTTAACCCCCTTTAACAACTCGGATTTTATGTAACATCGAATGCTCTAAACTATCACATTACCTCACCGTCTTGAAACACATCACAATTCATACCACAGTACATTACTGAAAGTCAGGAAGTCTTTACCCAATGTAGACTAGTCTAGTTCAGACGCTTCGGCTACCAATATTCTCATCTATCTGAACTTTGTCAACATGTAATAAACTTTTCAGCTTTCACAAAACGAAAACCTTATCATTCGTAGTGACTTTAACTAATATCAAACTCTTTCTAATAAATATACACTTCTCGTTCAGACTATTTACTCTTTTTATCCGTACAAAATGAAATTCTATTATCAGACTTAGGAAAAATAATCCTGAAATAATTGTCACATGAAATCTTTCAAATAGATAATTCACCATACCGACTGAAACTCGCGCTTTTATCACTTATGCCTTTTCTGATGTCAAATCCTTGCACAGAAATTAGAAAAAAAAACCCCAATACTAAAATCACCACATTACCAATATCAAATTAGAAGTATAGTCATATTTGGCATGATTATCACGAGCTGAAGACGCACTTCGAACACGAGTCATAATTGACAAATTATGGAACAAAGATAAGAAGAAAACTGAATAAAGAAATCCAAAATAGAGAAATCCAGAATAAAGAAACCCCAGATACGATACTATGCTGGAGAATCGAAAACCAAGCCGGAGAATCGAAAACCAAACTCATAGAGAAAATACGGAATACTTCGATAATTCTTTAAAGAAAGAAAATCCAAAAGAAAACATCATTTAATCCCACTAGAATCAAATATAACAAGAACAATATATCTTCCCATACATATATATCAGATGAAGCATCAAGTAGAAGAAACAGAATCATAATATCATATGTATTCTCTCATCAATTTTTATCGCATTTAAATGAAATAGAATACCCGATGAAATAGAGCAATATAAATTATAAACCAGTCAGACTACCAATGCTTTCATCCAACACCAGGATTAAAAGACATTCCCATATAACAAGAATTTCTTCAGAAGATCAATAGCCATAGAAATATTTCTGAGAACGAGTAAACACATAGAACATCTCAAAAGAGACTGCTAAATCTGTCCAGTCATAACTATCACACTCAGATAGTTCACATTTCAAATATCATTTCCCCAACTAGTTCTGCTGTCACAAATTTCATATTGAACCATTCACTAAAGAAGGCCAGTTCTGAATAAATTTCAATTTACACTTTTCTCGACCTTGCACCTGAGTAATTCGGTTTACCAAGGAGAATTCCTTTTCTAACTGGAACAGTGAATAATTCAAATAATCTTTACGTCAATCTGATACTTTATTGGCTTTGACTTTACTTATCAGCTCATTTTCAATCTCTGATCATACTTATAATTATTCTATCACTGAACTCTTTGGGTTCTCAACCGGAAACTTATTCAATACAAATCTCATGAAATTCCATTATAAGTACCATTTCGGTAAGGGGGAGGGGTTGTAGGACCTCTGACTCGACTTTCTTATACATACACATATGACACAACTTCCATCATCATAGCAACATCATCAAAATCATGTCATTCATTCATGTTGGCTTACACCAATTTTCCTATTGTCCCATTTAGACAATATACTTATGCATACATTTTATGTTTTCTAGATAGCTTTACTTATCCATTCATTTAATTAAATTAAGTCATGCTCATGACATCATATAAGGCCAAACAAACATAGATATTTGCACCACAATCATAACTTTCAATTCGTGCATCATCATGTACATATCATTACAATCATATAATTCAGTCCAACAATTTAACATAGATAAGTTCATTTCATTATAATGCTTTATCTCATAAAAATTATATATCATTAGCATTCATCAACATTCGACATCCAAATCAAAACAAGGACATTTTCTTTCGTATCATAATATTATGACTTTTATTCATACCTCTACTACTTTCTATTTATTCCGTTCATCTTATCAAGTGAGCCATATACATTACATCATATGAGCATTAAGCAAATATGAATATTTATCACATATGTATCATAAACCTTTATTCATACTTTTCTGAACCAATACTTATCATAATCATAATTTTACTCAAATACCTTCACATAACATTGAACATGGTCAAGCAGCTTTCGGTTGGAGAGTACCTGTCTAAATAAGACGGTACTCATACGCGTCGAACACATCACACTATCACGGATCGCTGGCATGTATAGCTAAACTTTTACACATGCTAGGTTAGTCCGAGAACCGACTAAACCTGCTCTCGATACCACCAAATGTAATGCCCGTGCCGAGACCGTCGCTGAGTCGAATACGAGGTGTTAACAGACTTAATTCATTACTTAAACAGCTCAAACAATTTAATTTTAGAAATTCTAGACAAGCTTGCTAACTACGTCACAGTCGCTTAAAAATTCATATCTCGAGTTCTGAAACTCAAATTCCAATTCTGTAAATTTTCCCTGAAACTAGACTCATATATCTATTTACTAATTTTTTTCTAGAATTTTTGGCTAGGCCAATTAGTACAGTTTATTAGTTAAATTCTCCCCTATTTCAGGGTTCAACTGCTCTGACCTCTATGTATTACGAATCAGATATCTCTCTGTACAGAATTTCAATGACTATGAAGTCTACTTCTCTTAAAACTAGACTCAATAAGAAATCTGTACATATAAATTATGACTTATAATAATTTTTATACAATTTATGGCGAATTTCCAAATTTAGAATAGGGGATCCAGAAATCGCTCTGGCCCTATTCACAAAAATTTAAACATCTCATAAAATATAACTTGAAAAACATAAAGAACTTGAAAAACGGGGCTAGAATGGACTTACAATCGAGCTTGGAAGCTTGAAAAACCCTAGCCATGGTGAAGAAGATGAGCAAAATTGGCTTTTAATTTTGTATTTTAATTCATTTTACCCCTAAATGACCAAAATGCCCTTACTACTAAACTTTCCAAAAATTTCATCCATGTCCAATTTTTGTCCATAAACTTAGAAATTGGTAAAATTGCTATTTAAGACCTCCTAATTAATATTTCAAAGTAATTTCATACTAAAAACTTCTAGAATGCAAGTTTTGCAAATTATTCGATTTAGTCCCTAATTTCAATTTAAGCACTTTAGGCATAGGATTTCATCACGAAATTTTCAAACAATCATGCAATCATATCATAAACATCAAAATAATTATAAAATAATTATTTCTATCTCAGATTTTGTGGTCACAAAACCACTATTCCGACTAGGCCCAAAATCAGGATATTACACCTCTTGCGATTGTTGCTAATCCAGTAAATCAGAATCCTGCTCCACGCACTATGTATGATTATGCTAAACCTTCTTTAACAGGAACTGAGTCAAGTATAGTTAGACCTGCTATTGCTGCGAATAATTTTGAACTAAAACCTGACACTATTTAAATGATACAGCAATTTGTTCAGTTTGATGGTTTGCAGGATGAGGATCCAAACACTCACTTGGCAAATTTCCTGGAATTCTGCGATACATTTAAAATTAATGGTGTTTCTGACGATGCCATTCATCTTCGGTTATTCCCTTTTTCATTAAGGAACAAAGCTAAACAGTGGTTAGCTCGTTACCACGAGGGTCAATTACTACTTGGGAATAAATGACCGAAAAGTTCTTATTAATATATTTTTCACCGACTAAAACGGCTAAGTTACGTAATGATATCTCTTCTTTTGTACAGATGGATTTAGAGACACTCTACGATGCATGGGAGAGATACAAGGATCTTTTGCGAAGATGCTCTCACCATGGGTTACCACTCTGGCTACAGGTTCAAACCTTTCATAATGGCCTGAATCCTTCAACTCGACAAATGGTTGACGCAACTATTGTCGAAACCATCAACAATAAAACACCTGAAGATGCCTATGAATTTATAAAGGAGATGTCACTGAATAACTATCAGTGGCAAGTCATGAGGACAAAACCAATGAAAACAGTCGGTGTTTATAACGTCGACTCTGTCACCATACTCTATAATCAGGTAGAACTATTGAATAAGAAAATTGATGGTTTTCTTAGTTCTTCACAGGTTAACTTAGTAATGCAGTGCGAAGCAAATGGAGATGGATCGAGCAGTTCAGAATACCCATAATATGGTCACAACATGGACAACGAACAGTTAAATTACATGGGTAACAATTCTCGATCTCAAAAAAATCCTCATAGTAACACTTACAATGCAAGTTGGAGGAACCACCCAAATTTCTCATGGGGAGGCCAAGGCAATCAGAGACCCTCTCCAGGCTTCCAACAACCACTCTACCAACAAGAGAAGAAGCCGAACCTTGAAGAGATGCTCACAAAGTTTATATTGGTGTCAGAAACTCATTTTTAGAATACTGAGACAGCATTTAAGAATCAACAAGCATCGATCCAAGGGCTCGAAACTCAGATTGGACAGCTTGCCAAGTTGATTTCTGAACGACCACAAGGTAGCTTGCCAAGCAACACAGAATCTAATCCAAGGGAGCAACTCAATGCGATTACTAGTCGAGATGAGAAAAGATTAGTCACACCTGAACCAGAACCAAGACAAGATACTGAGATAAGAAAAGGTAAAGGTGAGGTATACCACAAAGAACAAAAATCGGGAAGTACATAATACAAACCTCGTGTGCCATACCCTAATGCAACAAGGAAAGACCGAACAGACGAACAATTTGGTAAATTCCTTAAACTCTTAAAAAAATTACACATTAACTTACCATTTATTGAAGCTCTATCACAGATGCCAAACGTAAAGAAATTTGTAAAGGAGTTTTTAGCAAATAAGCGGAAGTTGGACGAGGCGTCACATGTGGAGCTAAACCCATTTTGCTCAGCTATTCTACAGAATAAGCTACCCAAAAAATTAAAAGATCCAGGGAGTTTTACAATTCCTTGCTTAATTGGTAGTTTAGATGTTAATAATGCATTAGCTGATTTAGGGGCTAGTATTAATGTCATGCCCTACAAAATGTTCAAACAATTAGGTCTTGGGAAACCCAAACAGACTAGGATGAGCATACAATTAGCAGATAAAACTATAAGATTTCCTAGGGGTATTATTAAAGATGTGCTAGTTAAAATCGATAAATTTATATTTCCTATTGACTTTATTGTTCTAGACATAGAGGAGGATAGCAACACTCCTTTAATTTTAGGAAGGCCCTTTTTAGCAACTGCTAAAATGATTATTGATGTTGGCACAGGTGAGCTCACACTTCATGTGGGAGACGAAACAATCATCCTTCAAGCTCGCAATTCTGGCAACACATCAGAAATTGAAGGTGATCGTCTAAACCATTCTACTAAAACTGACAATATGGTGCAACCTACTTTGCAGGAAATGAGTCTGAAGGAAGTACATGAGCCATTCCCAAGCAATAGTAGAGGACCTATTCATGAAGATCGAAGGCTACAAATGGAGGAGCTAGATGAATGGCGAACGCATAAACCAAGAACACCTGATAAACCAAAACTACGCCAGAACGAGCTCAATACCTTTCCAAATCAACTTAAGGTTGGAGATAAAATTTTATTAGAAGCCGCAGATCCTCACATTGTCACTACCAAACCAAATGAAGAAGTCCCTCTTACGGTACTTAGCATTTTCCCATTCGGTACAGTTGAGGTAATTCATCCCAAGTTCGACACTTTTAAGGTAAACAATACTCGTCGAAAACCTTATCTTGGTGAGATTGATAGCAGGAATGAGGAGCATAAAATCCTCGAACCACCATGACCATTCAATGGAGAGTTAAGTCGAGCTTAAACTATAAAAAAGCACTTCTCGAGAGGCAACCCGAGCACTAAAAATATTAATTTCTTTAAATTTTAGTATTTAACATCTAACTTGCTAACAGAGATCTTGAATACAGGTTTTCCACACAAACACGACCAGGCACATGGGTGTGCTGAGGACCATGTGGAAATAGGGAAGAAATTTTTCCCAAACACGGGCTACGATAAAATGCCACGGCCGTGCGATATGGCCGTGGGCGAGCCTGCCAAAATAACACGGGCGTTCGACACGTCTGTACCTTAGAACCGTGGTTAAACCTGAGAAAATAACATAGGCATTCGACACGCCCGTGTCTAGCACCCGTGGTCAAACCTGTCAAATTAACACGGGCGTAGAGCTGCATACACGGGCATGAGAGAAGCGAACGAAGATAGACACGGCTGTGTGCACTCACACGCCCAAAATACACGGGCATGGGCCAAATGCCAGATGCACCCAAAATCAAAATCCGCGAATCACACGGGCTGAAATTGAGGAACACAGGCGTGCTCCCTGGCCGTGTGCCCTAAAATCTATCAATAGGCTACACTATTCATTGTCTTCTTCACCTAAAATCCTTAACCCTAGCAGCTGCAAATCCACACGCCCGCCCCGCCACGCCCGTGCGCCGCTTCCAGCCCCATTTTTTACGCTCATTCTCCCCTTTCTAGCGTTTGTTTACTCTTTTACCTTTTTATTACACTCATTTTTCATGCTAGTTATCATAGCAATCTGCATTTTATATGTTATTTTATCTTTCTATCACTCAAAATTCATTATCTAGAGTAGTCATCATCTTTTTCGTGTGAAATTCTTACTCATTACATGATTTCCATGCCCCATTTGACTAGTTTAAAGTAATTATTCATGGTTAGAATAACAAACATACTCATGCATTTTGTGTTGACATGTTTCATCCGTCAAGTATGATTGCATTCTATGGAATTCTCTGTCATTCTTATGCCATAAAATTGATTGCTTTGGTTAAGTTGCTAGTCTTAGTAGTTGTAGTTGAAATTATAATTGTTATTTTATTTTAATTTTTGTCTTCATTTTAATTTGACTATTCCTCAAGATGAATTAATGGTTTTGATTGTAGGTACAATGTCGTCTTCACAAGGAAAGAAAGCCGCCGTCCTCGATTCGAAAAGAAGGAAGGGGGCGTCATCTTCCTCGGGTCCTACCGCGAAAATTTGCCACCCTTTTCTGCAGTTCCCCATTGGGCCCCAAGAAGAACTTTACCAAATAATCTGGGCCCGACCTTTAACTGCAGGCCGCTGCATCGACTGGGCTGCAGTAGAACAAGTTCAGTTTCCTGATGCGATTCGGCCCTTCTAACCACCGACCCTTAGGAGCTTTTCTTTGGGATCATCGAGCCAATGTATCTTGAGCTTACGATGGAACTATACCCAACGTTTCATCTTCAGACCGTAATGAAAAATTACGATGATCCCGACACGGTCTAGTTCTATCTCAGCGATTTAGTCCGCCAGTTGAGTGTACTCGAGTTCAGTATAGCTTTGGGCCTATACATAAAGAAGTTCATGGACGAGAACGACCTCGACACTCTCCATCGCCACATCCACTACTCTCTCTCGAATTGCTGGTATGATTTAGTCCCCGGTTCAGACACCTACGACCTGAGCCGCTCCAAGGCATCAGCTCTCTCTCCCTCATTGAGGTACCTACACGCCATCTTGGCACACACCTTGACAAGGCGGAGAGAGAGCACCAGCGTCGTCACCACCAACGACGTCTACTACTTATGGTGTATGTTGTACGGGTACGTCTTCGACCTCGCCTACTTTATCGCCCTTGCCATTTGCCACCAGACAGAGAGGCATCGGAGGGGGGTCATCTTCATTGGCCCCTACATGACTCAACTAGCACAGTACTTCGGGCTCCTCAACATCGCAGCCCAAGAATCATCCTTGACCCTCATTGGCCAGATGTCTCCACAAGGCATTTTGAGCATGCTAAGCATGAGGATGATCGAAAAGCGCCGAGGAACTTACCCTCAATATCGTCTCGCCCAATCTACCGAGGAGGAGGCCCCCGAGGACATTACTGATGATGTCCCTCCACAGCACGAGGACCCACCGTCTCAGCCACCACACCCCTCTCATCCAGTTCATGCGGCGGCTTCATACACTGACATCTTTGAGCACCTTACACGATTTGAGCAGCAATGTTTTCAACGATTCGATCACATTGATGTGACTCTACATTAGATTTGTCAGCATTTACACATCTCATCGCCACCCCCACCTCGCGAACCATCTAGCGATGAAGATGTTTAAAAACTTTTATTAATTATTTTATTTTATGTTTTTACTTTTATTTTATCTTCAGACTCCTTTTTATTTTTCCTTACGCCTATCTTTATTAGATTTTATAATTTGTATTTTACAATGACCAACTTCAACTATTCCATTACGAGTAATTCTGTTTCCTTACATTTATTAAAAAGTTCCTGATTTTGTCATAGCTATAAAAGAGCTCCTAAGCTCATCCTCACATAGGAACTAAAAACTCCACCGGGAAAGGTTCTCCACAACTGCCATGTCCTACTCGACCACGACTATAGCTACCAACAAATAAAATATTCTTTTGGCGCAGGACTTATGGACTAATGAACCTCTACCACTACTGGAGTATTCTCCTCAACTCTCACGCCATTTATTCTCCTAAAACTCCAGTTCAAGGAATTCATTCATCATTCAGGAAGTTTCACTTCTCTCCTTATCTTATGATCATAAATTTATCTTTTTCAATATATCTATCTTTGTACATTGAGGGCAATGTACATCTTAAGTGTGGGGGGGTCTTTTATATCATCATTAGAATATGTCTTATTCTCACGTGAATTACTCATATCACTATTAGAATGAATTTTAATTAACTCATGATTTTTTATCGATATGTCTTGAATTAAAACATAGGCATTTATTCATTGATTGTTTAAAATTTAAAACATTAGGGAATCAAGCATGATAAGTTGATTTTTGAAGAACTAAAAACTTCTACGTTGTTTCTTTAAGTCTAGGTATTATCTTGAGTTAGAATTCACAAGTTTAAACATCAAAAAGCCATAATTTCTGTGAGATTTTGAGCCTTCAAAAGCATCTATTATTTCTTCCATGCTCAATTTCATTATGAGTGCGCCAATATTGAACTGTTATTCTAGAACTTGCTTGATTATGCATGTCAAAACCACACTATTTGATTTGATATGTCAAAATGATAAAGGCACTTAGGTTTAACCCACTTACTCCATAAAAGCTTACCTTCACAATTAACCCTTAGTGAACCCCCTTGAGCCTAACAACCCATTCATTGATTTACCCTCAATATTAACCCATAACTCATTATTGTTGAAATCCCTTAAATTAATTTGATCCCTATTTTTGTCGAGAATTGAATTGAATAAATTGCTTAGCTATATCATGTTCTAAATAGTTAGTTATTTGACTTGTTCTTAAAGAAAAAATCATGTATACATATTAGTAGTAGTGATCTTTTGAGCTAAAATAATTAAATTCCATATTTCGAGAAAAAAGCTCTGTTGTACGCAACTAGTCATTTTTCTAGTTAGGCAATTTTTCAATTCAATCTCGATCCTAACCCCTTCTTCCAGCTTGTGACCACACCCTTTAACCAAAGCCATGTTACAACCCTCTAAATACCTTTTGATTGATGTTTCATCTCAATTTGTAGTGGTAGAGATTTGATTTTCATGCAAGCCTATGGTAATGACTTTTCATTATTGACTATTGAGTGCTTCATTTATTGTCCTTAAAATACCTCGAGTGATTTGAGTGAATCTTTAGTGAGGATGTGAAACTTTGTGATATTTTGAATCAAAGATAATTACTTAGATGAGGGGAGACATCTATGTTTTCATGATAAAATGCTCAACTTGGAATGTTTGAAACTTTGACGTTCTTTTAGTCAAATTTTCAATGTATGATTACCTATAGATTACTTTGAGATATTATCGATAGAAATTATAAGTTGAGAAGAATTTGTTTTGATTATGAGATGAGAATTTTGCTTGAGGACAAGCAAATGCTTAAGTGTGGGGGTATTTGATAAACCATCATTTATACATATTTTTACCCCATCCTTAGCACATTTTATGGATGATTTTTCCTTAGAATTTTTGAATTCGATGCTCCTAATACCTTAATTTCATGTTTTATATTTAGGTGAGCATAGGAGAGCTAAAGGAACGAGAAACGAACCAAAAATAGAGAAAATGGGCCAATGTACGAAATCAACAAGGCCTGGACTTCCTCACACGGGCAGACCACACGGCCGTGTCAATTTGGCATAATTGAAGCACGACTCACACGGGTAGACCACACGTCCGTGCTATCTTAACAGGCTTGACTACGGCCTGAAGTAATTGTACACGGGCGTGTCACACGGGCATGTCCTTACCGAGCCCAAGTTGAGTCCAATTTGGAAAAGACTAATTTTGAGGGCTTTTAGGCATTCTAAAGCCTATAAATACACCCTAGAAGAGCAGAAAAGAAGACACACACAGGAGGGAGTAAGGAATTGCTCAAGGAAAACCGATTGATCCATCCCAGAAGCCGGATTCACCGTCAAGACTGAAGATCTCCCTTCAACTCCCCTTCAAGAGTTTTGGGTTTTTCTTTATGTTTTGTATTCATTATTCTTCTGAGATGTTTACCTTTTTAGTTATGAACTAAATCCCTAAATACCTAAGGGGGATGAAACCTAAGACGAATCTTGTTATTATTTTCTAAATTGTATGATAAATATTTGACTTGTTTTTAATTATGTGTTCTTAATTCTTGTTTTGATATTCCAGGATATTGATTCAAGTTACGCTCTTATTCAGGGGAGGAATAGACCCTGTCTAAGAGTACAATTGTCATAATTAAGTGGAGTTGATTGTGCACCTAGAGATAGGTGACAAGATTTTGTCGGATTAGGGTGAAACCTAATAAGGGAATCTATAGATAGAGTTAATGCAACCCTAGGAAGTTAACTAGAAAGAGATTTCAATTATTCAACCTAGGGTTAGACGTTGTTAGTCTCGAGAGAGATAATAATATAACTTAGGGATTTCTACGGATCAAGTCAAATGAATAAATCGTCCGATTCAGAGCCAGAATAACAAGTAAAGTCTAGGTGGATTCTTCCTTGGATATTGTCTTAATTCAATCGTTTTCCAAAAGTAATCACCCAATTCTATATTCTGTGAATTCTTAGTTTAGTTAATTAGTTAGTTAAAACAAACCCCCTTATTATTAGGCTAGATAATAAAAAGACAGTCATTACTAGTACTTTTAGTTCCATTGGGTTTGGCAATCGGGTCTTGCTAAAACTATACTACTGTTCGATAGGTATACTTGCCTACATTGTGATAATAGTTAGTTTCGAAAACGATTAATTATAAATATTTAAAACTTGTCACAAAATAGCACGATCAAATACCTTACCACTTATACTTTTATGCCATAGTTATCATCATGCTAATTAATTCTAACTTATCATTAAGCATACATATTCTAGTCAAGTTATGTCTTTATAGAGTACTGACATTTCACATACATAGAACTATATGCTTGACTATATGCTTGACTAAGACATTCCACACCAATTTCATATTCAATTAACATTATTATTTATTCTCACTTTATACCATTATACCATGGTTACCAACTTATCCATCTAGCATCCATGTTCAAGGCATTATCATCTTATTACCATATTACACATTTAATTCATGATCATGTCCACCTCAACTGATCACAATGCATGCATTCAACACATGTAACATTTTACCAACCATGCATGGCAAACATACATATTCACATCATAATTATTAGACATAACATGAATAGCTATATTTACTAGTCATAATCAATATGAGCCACACCTCATGGCCATATACAATAGCTCAATATGGGCTAATACATTTCACCAAATTATGATAACACATGTTATAAAACTAGGTTCCTATACATGCCACTCACTAGATATTTCTAACATATGTATCAAATATTCCAAGGGTATTGGCTTGATAGTGTGATACTGCCTTCGACGATCTCCAACCCCGAGCTAACCTGATAATAATAAAGGAAATGGAAAGGAGGGAGTTAGCTTAAAGCTTAGTAAGCTCGCATAAAAAATAATAAGCAATGTATTAACATGCTATTTTCAAATTCTCTCTATTTATTCAAAGTCCAGTCAAGCTATTTTCTCGAGTCACAGTCACTAAATTATTTTGATGTCTGACAGTTCTGACCTCTCTTCACTAAGAAATAATTATCTCATGGTACAGAACTCAGATAATGTTACTATCTATTTCTCTTGAAAATAGACTAATCAAGGATTTTAAGCATATAAATTATAACCTATAATTATATTTGTACAATTTTTAATGATTTTTCCAAGTTAGAACAAGGGATTCCAAAATTATTCTGACCTTGTCTCACAAAAATTCAAATATCACAGAATATGAATTTTTTTTGCTTTCATGTTTCATTTATGTGAAAATAGACTCATTAAGCTTTAATTTCATATCTTTTTCAATCTCTAATTTAATTTTCACCATTTTTGGTGATTTTTCAAAGTTACACAACTGCTGCTGTCTAAAACTATTTTATTACAAATTTCACTCTTACATAATCTCACTTACTCCATTTCATCTTACTGAAAGTTCGATCAACTATCGAGCACATTGCTCATTAATTTTCACACATATATACCTGCACTTATTCATCACATAGTCATATTCATTTACACTTAATCATTACATGATTACATGTATTTTCACTTAGTCAATTTCCCGTTGAACTCATCGGAATAATAATAGATATGCGGTGGCCTGCACATATTACCACCCTTGTAACCGAAGCTATCTGGTGCACATAGTAGCCTGCACTTAGTACTACATCTGTGACCAAAACCGTCTCTTACACATAGTGGCCTGCACTTAGTACCACATATGTGATCGAAGCTATCGGGTACGCATAGTAGCCTGCACTTAGTACTACACATGCGACCTAACCATTTGGCACACGTAGTAGCCTGCACTTAGTACTACACACGTGACCTAAAACCATCTTAAACACATAGTAGCTTGCACATAGTACTACACATGTGTTCTCACAACGGATCATTCGTATCTTTTCTATTCCGAAGGTCCAACCGGGAAATTCCTCATTTTTCAGCATTTTACAAATTCATCCTGAATCAATTTCAATTTATAATTTACATCAAGTGATTATTAAATATACAACCACATCTCATATAATAACAAAATATTATATCATAAGTAAAAACGATATATTATTTACATACAAACTTACTCATTTCAGTTAAATGTCATTTTCCATTAAATTTCCATTAACATTAAATCAATACAATCATAGCAAGATATATTTCATGTATAACAATAATAACATAAATAACATGCTTATTAAATCACACGAACTTACCTCGATACCAAAATAGTAAAAAGGGATCTAACCGTTAGTTTCTCGATTTTCATCCATTCTAAGTCCAATCCTCGTTTTTCTTGATCTATAATATCACATTTAGTCTAATTATTAGTCACATTATTTAATGTGATCCAAAAATCATATTTTGGTAAAATTATATTTTTGCCCCTAAACTTTGTCAAAATTACACTTTGCCCCTAGGCTCGTAAAATGATTTTTATTCAATTTCCTCACTCTTTAAGCCTAGCTGAACCATTTTCGTAACTACAATTCTCATCAAAACACACTTTTATGAAAAAATTTATAACTTTTAAAATTTAGTCCTTTTTAGCATTTTCACCGAAATCTACTTAGTAAAAGTCATTTCTCCAACCATAAACATGCATAATATACCATTAAACATCAAAATGAAAAAATTTCTAACATGGGTCAAACCCTATACCTTCATCATAACTCAAATAAATGGTAGAAATAAGTAAATCTTGTTACGAGGATTTCAAAAACATAAAACTCATAAAAACGAGGCTAGAACGAACTTACAATCGAGCTCGGAAGCTTGAAAAACCCTAGATGTCTCTTTTCCATGCAATTTTCAGTCATGGGGTTGAAGATGGACAAAAATTAGCTTTTAATTTTGTTTTTAATTCATTTTAATTACTAAAAGACCAAAATGCTCCTAACTTAAAAATATTCTATTTCACCCATTTCATGTCCATTTTCTTCCAAAAAATTAACCAATGGTCTAATTACCATTTAAGGACCTCCAATTTAAAATTTCATAACAATTGGACACCTCTAGCATGTAGAACTCAACTTTTGTACTTTTTATGATTTAGTCCTTTTGACTAAATTGAGTGCCTAAACGTCAAAATTTTCGGATGAAATTTTCAAAAAAAAATTCCATAGAACTGGAAACCATAAAAATATAATAAAAATGAATTTTCTTACGTCAGATTCGTGGTCTCGAAACCACTATTCTGACTAGGCCCTAATTCGGGATGTTACAGGAATGATCCCTACTTGCTCCTCCAAGATGTTGCACCGATCATTAACATGGTATGTTAAAGAATCAAATCAAGCATCAACCCGCTAGGACAAACCATGAATAACATCGGGAAGAGAAAGGCTGCAAGGTGATGGAGGAGGAGCCAAAGTGGGAATATCCACAATCAATGGTTGAGCTCCGTCTTCTTGTAGAGCACCATCCCTTTGTGGATCAATAGTGGCTTGCCAAGCTAGTTAGGCTTCTGAGTGCATTTTTTATTTCTAACCCAATACCCCATTAGTTTTAACCCATCCACAACTATGAGCAGTCGACACATCAAGGAAAGAGGCAATGGCTTGATTGGGGTCAACATTAACTTTCAACTTAAAATAATGAAAGAGGTGAGAAAGAATATGCTATACTTAAGTGTTTTGTTACTAGACACCGGTAGGCAAACCACTTCAATAATATTGAGGAAAATTATAGAGGAAAGGTTAAGACGATGGTTGGTATGGAAACAATAAAGCATCCAATAGTTGAAATTTTAAAACCAAATGTTTGTTTGTTAGAGCAACTATCCAAGTGAAAATGAGATGGAAGATCCTATTATGTAATGGTAGGTCACCAACATAGTTATGAGGGGTTACAATATCATGAGGGAAGAGATCGTGGGTGCTACCATCACCCTCATTGGGAATCTCTCTATTCCCAAGGATAGAGTGATAAAATTCAATCTCTTCTCCCATAACATATGAGGTGATGGAGACAATGGTTAGACTATTGGCACCATAGTAAAATTTTGCATTGGAATAAAAGGCACAATGGTCAAATTCGATGCTTATTATGGAGTGTTAGGGGTTAAATTCGTGTACTCGTACTTGGGTTTGCATCCAATTAATAAGGGCTAAAAGAAAATATTTTATATGCTAGTCTAATTTTGAAAATGATATGATATTCTGATTTGTCGATAAAATGTCATTTTGATTTTGATAATTAAGTACTATGTTAATGCTATTTATAAAAGATCATTTTGAGTTGCTATGTGACATAATCATGCTAAAATGATTATTAAATTATCTTAATACTGAATTGATGTAATAAAATGATATATTGAGATTATTAAGACTTCGATTTAATGTATATCTTGTATGCTATTAGCTTAATAGTAGTATATTTGAATTCAAATTATGTTAATAGCACTAAGTATGTGATACTTAGCGTATGGATTTATATTTTTTCATGCGGGGGTTATAATTAGGTTTTCGAAGTAGTTGAGGATCTGTCAGCAACCAAATTGCCAACTCTTAACTCAACTAATCATTATAGTGATCTTGTTTTGATTAGTTTTTCGTGGCATGTTCCTAAGTCTTTTGTGAGCATTTTGAAGTCTTCTTATTATTTTAAGTTGTAAATATCTTAATAGTATATGTATTGGTAATTTGGTGAACTTAGGTGCTTGTTTTGGTTGGTTAAAAGCATGTTTTAGCTTCCTTTACTATCTTTTCATATTTAAGATAAATTGGTGTTTATAATGCCATGATCATAAGTTGTTAGGATGTAGTTTCATAAGTTAAATGATTGTGCAATAGCTTGATATGATAATAGTATGATTTAGATGATAATTAGGTATCATTTTCGTACTTGTAATATTGCATTTTGGACCATTTGGCACATAGGTCTCGAGACACATTAGTTAAGTCTTGAAATAGTTGAATAAAAATGATCAATTTATGCATATCTGGGTAAATGTCTCAAGACATGTTAAACAGGCCTCAAGACAATGAATTGTAAGCCTTGACACATGTACCCCATCGTCTTAAGACAAGTAAACATTGAACCTAAATAAGTTTTCTCATGTTCTAGGTCTCGAGACAAGAACCCCTTATCTCAAGGCATCCAAACATTGAAGCAAAAATAGGAAAAAATAGGGGGTCCATCTCGAGATCTAGTCTCGAGACATGAGGGGCTCTACCTTAAGACCTAGTCTTGAGACATTAGGGACCTTGTCTCGAGACACAACTTCTAGTGTCTCGAGACATGTTGATTTTAAAGCTTAAAATTTCAAAAATAAAATAAGGCCTGTCTCGAGACATGTAATCCCTTGTCTTGAGACACAATTTTGAAACTTGATAATTGAGATTGGATTCGAATACTAATTTAGGTTTTAACCCCGCTTAATTCTGAAAAACTTTTTGTGGCTTCATTTGATATGAACTAAACATGTTTGTTCTATGTATTATTTATAATATGATTTAATATCAATATTATTGTTGAAATGGTTTTTGAAATAGTTTGAGTTGCTTCAACAACGTAATGTGACGCCACGTATTTGGATCTGACTTGCTATTATATCAATTTTAAAAGTTGTTACTATTAGCTAGCTAGTGACAAAAAAAAGACAAAATTGGATAAATGGGTGATCATTTTGTAATTTTTATAGTTGGGTGACCAAAAAAGAAATTTACCAATAATTAGGTGACCATTTTGTAATTTTTTATAGTTGGATGACTGGGAAAACATTACTAATAGTTAGATGATTACCCATCTAGGCGTATGGGCCACACGGGCAAACCACACGGGCATGTGGGCCCATAATTCTGAAATTTTCCTTAGGGTCACACGAGCCGCTCCGATTGACTGTGGGCCTACTATAGGATCAGTAAGGGCTGATTAAACCCTGATTTGTATGCTATGGTATCCTGATAGGCTGATCTGAGTAGGATACTAAATGTATGTCTAACTATACTGATGTATGTGTATCTGTTGTTTGTATAAAGCATGTTGAGCATGTTTAATCTGTTATATTTGTATCTGAATTTCTGTACCTATTATTGAGGTGGGATTTGTATATGAGGAGGAAGTATTCTGTTTGGCATTAATCCCCTTTATTCTGGCAGCTTGGCTGCATATTATTTGATATGTGCCTTAATGGCACAACGTGGTGTGTAAGGATGGGTGGGTGTTTTTTTAACCCCACATGGTGTGATGAGATGGTCGGAGATGGTGTGTAGAGGACGGGGGTAGGATTTTGCATATCTGAAACTGAATCTGCTATCTGAATCTGAATCTAAAATTGTATTTGTATTTGTATTTGACTGTGCTTATGATTCTGTATGCATTGCATGACTATTTTTGTTGGGTTACACACTAAGTTTATGTAAACTCACCTCTAATTTTCTATTTCTATTCAAGTAATCCACAGACTTAGACAGATCGATGTGGCAGAGGCTTAACGGTGACCACATGATCGAGAACTATTTACTTAGGAAATTATGGTTTTATTTATAAATCTGATATTATTTGAGAGTTTGTAATTTTTGGGACTCTCTCTGGACTGTTGGTCTTATTTTGGTTTTGGATGTGTTTTAACTCTTTCATTGTGATGCATGATGGAAAATACGATTTTATGAAAACAAAGGTTTTTCTAAAAACACGAACTGGATTTTTAAATCATAACGGTTTTAAGACTTCAACTGTAAATTATATTTTGGCAAACAAACAAATATGAATTATTGAACTTGAATGATTTGATGAGATGAATTTGTTTTCAAATTCCTACCTTGTGACATTTTCAGATTCAACCATAACGCCAAGGCTAGGTTTGGGGTGTTACATTTAGTGGTATTAGAGCCAGGTTACAAAATTTGGCTATAAATTTTGGGTTCCAAAATTATATTTTAAAAGGAATCGGTTTTCTAATAATTTGAGAAGGTATGTGGTACACCGAGTCTCTGGTGTCGATCTTGTAAGTATTTCTGAAATTGAGATAGAATAGTGATGGAAACACTATAGATAGTACTATCTGAAACTGTATTAAAATAGTTAGAAACTGAAACCTCTAAAAATAATTCTGAACATCTGATTTATGCATAAAACATCTGCTCATAAATACTAGAACTGATGCATAAAATTTTATAATGTAGATAAACCCGAACTATACAATGAGCGCTCGTGGAATTTGCAGACGTGGTATTCGTGGCTGCGAAAGAGGCCGTAGGGGGCTAGAGCTGAGTCTTCTTTTCTAGCTAGTATGCCACATTTAGATACGAGTAAGACACCAATTTTTCCTGCTACTGAGACTAGGTCTTAAGGTCTCAAAGCCATGCAGAGGATTTTAGAGAGGGTCGTTGGACCCTATTCTGGAGTTGGGGGCTGAGGGTCGGTAACTGAATGACTCCAGTCTAATGGTGCTGAGTTGTTTAAGGGTGTCACTAGAGTCGCCTCTAATGTGGTCGAGTATTGTTTGGAGGCCACCAAGAGGATCATGAATGATCTAGACTGTACTCCCGAGCAGAAATTGAAGGGTACAGTCTCTTTGCTTCGCGATGAGGCTTATTAGTGGTGGTTGACGGTTGAAGAGGGTACTCAGCCTGATCGTCTGAGCTGGGACTTCTTTTCAAGAAAAGTATGTGCAGGTGAGCTATGTAGATGCTCGAATGCGTGAGTTCATGAATCTCACGCAAGGCGATAGATCTGTGGCCGAGTATGAGGCTGACTTTCTAAGGTTGAGCTGTTACACTCAAAGCATGGTGGCATTCAAGTATGAGAAGTTTGTCCGATTTGAGGACGGTCTGAGAGATAGTCTGAGGGTTTTGATTGCTCCACAAAGGGAACGGGAGTTCGCGGTTCTGGTTGAGAAGGTAAAGATTGCCGAAGATGTTAAGCGCATGGAGTGCCAGAATAGGGACTAAGAGAGGGGTAAGAATAAGAGGGATTTAGAGCCTTCTAGTTCTGTTTAGAGGCCTAAGAAAAAGGTTTGACTTGATGGGCCAATTAGAGTGGGAGCCCTTGTTGCTCTTACTTAGATTCAGTTGTGTGGAGATTGTGGTAGGCGCTATCCAGGCGAGTGTTGGAGGAGGATTGGGGCTTGTCTAAGGTGTGGGTCATTGGAGCACCGTATTAGAGAGTGTCCACAGTAGGCAGGTTAGATGCAAGCTTCAGGAATGGGTTCTGTGCAGCCTCAAGGGGCAGTGTCACAACCACCTAGTGGCCGTGGACCGGTTAGGGGTGGTAATGGTTTGGGCTGATGGTAGAGAGCACTAGGAAGAGGTACTAGTCAGGCTGAGGCGAGGTAGTCTGTGTTGGTTTATGCTGCTCGATGTCGAGAGGATAGAGATGCTCCAGATGTTATCATTGGTACGTTCTTAATTTTTGATGTGCCTTACACTACTTTGATAGACATAGGTATTACACACTCCTATGTAGCTAGTTCTGTATCTGAAAACTTGGGGATATCTATTGAGAGTCCTTCTAGTGAGGTTACTGTATTGAGACTGTTGGGGCAGTCTGTTCAAGTTAATGATCTTTATAGGGATGTTTCATTGGTGGTTTAAGGGTTTATTTTTCTGTCAAATCTGATAGAGCTTCTGTTTGGGGAGTTCGACTTAATTGTGGGAATGGACTGGTTAGTTGAGCACCGAGTTAGTTTGGACTGCGCATCTAAGAGGGTCGTTCTGAGGACTGTCGATGATGAGGAAGTAGTTGTGATCAGTGAGTGTCAAGATTATCTGTCCAATGTGATCTTCACTCTTGTGGCTAAAAAATTGGTGTAGAAAGGGTGTGAGGTGTATGTGGCTTACGTTAGTGTTTCTGCTTTTGAGGACTTTGCTATCGGGGATGTCAGAATAGTGAGAGATTTTTTTTATGTCTTTCCTGAACAGTTATCGGGTTTACCTCCAAATAGGGAAGTTGAGTTCAGAATTGAGCTTTTACTGGGTACAACTCCAGTGTCTATTGCTCCATATCTATGGCACTGAAGGAGCTTACAGATCTTAAAGCTCAACTACAAGAGCTTTTGGATCATAGTTTCATCTACCCTAGTGTGTCTCCGTGGGGGCACTAGTTTTGTTTGTTAAGAAAAAAGATAGGACCATGAGGATGTGCATTGATTATCGGTAACTGAATAAGTTGACAAAAAACAAGTATTCACTTCTGAGGATCGACGATCTATTTGATCAGTTTCGAAGGGCTTCGGTGTTTTTGAAGATTGATCTCTATTTTGGGTATCATCTATTGAGGGTTAAAGAGATAGATGTTCATAAGACTACATTTAAGACTCATTATGGGCACTACGAGTTCCTAGTTGTGCCTTTTGGTCTGATGAATGCTCCAGCTGGATTCATGGATCTGTTGAACCAAGTGTTTCAGCCATATCTGGATCAGTTTGTCATAGTCTTCATCGATGATATTCTGGTATACTCTAAGACTGAGGATGAGCACGATGAGCATCTTAGAGTAGTGCTTCAGATACTCCGTGAGAAACAGCTCTACGCTGAGTTGAGCAAGTGTGAATTCTAGTTGATTGAAGTGACTTTTTTGGGGTACATGGTTTTGGCTAAGGGATCCGAGTTGATCCTAGAAAGATTGAGGCTGTGCTTGATTGGAAACAGCCTAAGAATGTTTCTGAAATCCACAGTTTTGTAGGTCTAGTGGGATATTATAGGTGGTTTATTGAGGAGTTCTCTCTTATTGTAGCTCATTTGACTAAGCTTCTGCGCAAGGGTGTTCCTTTTGTTTGGACTGATCTGCAACAATCGAGCTTTGAAAAGCTCAAATATGTTCTAACTTAGGCTCTTGTTCTAATACAGCCTAAATCTAGTAAGGAGTTTGTGGTATACAGTGATGTGTCGCATGTTGGTTTGGGATGCGTGTTGGTGCAAGATGGTAAAGTTGTGACTTGTGTGTCTTGTCAGCTTAAGACACATGAAGGGAATTACCCGACGCATGATCTCGAGTTGGTTCCTAGTCTTTGCATTGAAAATCTAGAGGCACTATCTGTATGGTGAGAGGTGTATTATCTACACTGATCATAAGAGCCTCAAGTATCTCCTTACTCAGAAGGAATTGAATTTAGACGGCGTCGATGGATTGAGATGCTCAAAGATTATGACTGCACAATTGAATATCATCCCAATAAGGCTAATATGGTGGTCGATGCTCTTAGTCGTAGGGTGATGACTGATTTGAGAACGATGTTCACTCAACTTAGTCTGTTTGATGATGGGATTTTGTTAGCTGAGTTACAAATTAAGCTAACTTGGGTTGATCAGATTTGAGTTAAGCAGTTGGGGGACGAGTCTCTAGGTTTGTCGTTTCGTCAAGTTAAGAGTGGTAGTACTTTAGATTTTGGGCTGAATAATGATGGTGTTCTGTGTTTTTAAGGTCGGATCTGTGTGCTGAATGATTTCGATTTGAGGCAAACAATTCTGAGGGAAGTGCATAGTAGCCCTTATGCTATGTATCCTGGTGGTAATAAGATGTATCGCGACCTTTGTGAGTTGTACTGGTGGCCGAGTTTGAAGCGTGAGGTTACAGATCTCGTTGCTCATTGTCTGACATGCCAGCAAGTTAAGGCTGAGCACCAGTTGCCTTTGGGTCTGTTACAGCCAGTTAATATTCCCTTATGGAAATAGGAGCCAGTGACGATGGACTTCGTTAGTGGGTTGCCATTGGCACCCACTAAGAAGGATTCTATTTGGGTAATCGTGGATCGATTGACCAAGTCCACTCATTTTATTCCAGTTCGGATGGACTTTTCTCTGCAAAAGTTGGCGAAGCTCTATATATATGAGATTGTAAGACTGTGTAGGGTTCCTGTTTCGATTATTTCTTATAGACATCCTCATTTCACTTCTTAGTTCTAGAAGAAATTACAAGAGGTTCTGGGTTCGATATTGGACTTTAGTACTACGGTCCATCCTCAGACGAATGGTTAATTTGAGAGGGTGATTTAGATACTGAAGGATATGCTTCGGAGTTGTACGATTGATTTCTAAGGTAGTTGGGAGGATTATCTGCCCCTAGCTGAGTTCGCCTACGATAACAATTTCTAGGCTAATATTCAGATGACACCTTACAAGTCTTTGTATAATCATAAGTGTCGTACACCACTATGTTGGATTGAGTTAGGTGAACATCGGGTTTTGGGTCTTGAGTTGGTTTCTGAGACGGAGGATAATGTTCAACTAATTCAGGATCGTCTAAAAGTGGCTTCTGTTAGACAAAAATCTTATGCATATCTAAAGAGGAGTGATATTGAGTACTCTATGAGGGACTTCATGTTTCTTAAGGTTTCGTCATGGAAGAAAGATCGGAGATTCGGTCGTAAGGGCAAGTTGAGCCCTAGGTTCATAGAGCCGTACCGGATTCTGAAACGTGTGAGACCGGTTGCTTATTAGTTGGAGCTACCTCTTGAGCTGGACAATATTCATGATTTCTTTCACATTTCAATGTTGAGGTATTATCGGTCTGATCCATCTCACATTGTCTCTATTTAGGATATCAAGGTTAGATCAAATTTGACTTTTGAGGAGGAGCCGGTTCCGATTCTAGATCGAGACGTTAAAGTTCTAAGAAAGAAGTCAATTCCTTTAGTGAAAGTTCTGTGGCAGAATCATGGTACTGATGAGGCTACGTGGGAACTTGAGGACTTGATGCGTCAGCAGTATCCTCATATGTTCTGATCAAGTAAAATTCTGCTTTTGTGAATATCTGACACAACTGTGTATCTACTTTAGTGGTTAAGTGTTCTGGGTGCGTGTGAGAGGTTTTGGGTTCAAGTGCCACTTCTGTCAATTTTGTTAATTTTTGGATCTAAGCCTTATCCTTGTTTAGTATATTTAATTGCATGAAAATTCATATCAGAATTAGTCTGCTGGTTCGAGTGGTAAGGGGGTGTGTTGTGCTGAAGTTCCTGTGTTCGAATCCCTG
This sequence comes from Gossypium longicalyx, assembly GCA_025698465.1. Classification (NCBI taxonomy): domain Eukaryota; kingdom Viridiplantae; phylum Streptophyta; class Magnoliopsida; order Malvales; family Malvaceae; genus Gossypium; species Gossypium longicalyx. The sequence continues at coordinate 57,319,958 of CM046996.1, forward strand.
CGTAAGCATGGGTACTTATTTTTGTTCAGTTCTATGAGGGAGTTCTGATGGAATTAGAATTCTGAGTAGTGGGTGGTTAAGATAGCGGATGTAGTGAGATTTGGGTAAAACTCAGCTTTTCCCCAAAATTTTCTCCTTCTTGAATTTGATGCTTCCTCTTCCTGCGATTTTTTCCTCTTTTCTTCCTTTTCCCTTTTCTTCTTTCTTTTTTTTTCATTTAGGCATAATTATCTCCTATTTTCGGTGTTCGATTCAAGGTGGTTGTGCGTTGGTAAGTAAGGGTTAATATGCTTTTCTCGATTAGGGAGTTGTTCTTTAAATCCATGTTTTGTATTCTCGAATCTATTTGCTAGACTTAAAATTCTGTTTTGATTAGTAGCGAATCGTGAAGAAGGGGACTTACCTCCCGTGGAATTGTAGTTGGAGGCATTCGAGGATATAGGTAAGTGTTGAATACTCAAATTTTGCCTTTGTCTGTTTCGAGGAAGTTCGATTTAATATCGTTTTAAGTGTTTAATTTAGGGTTTAATTGGTCAATTTTAGGTGCTGGTGATCGCGGAAGTGTTTTAACATTGAATTCGTATCAGGCGTGTACTTGAAAGGTAGAAAATGAGCTTCGATGAAAGACAAAAAACCTCATTGTCGACACCACACAGGTGTGTGGCTGGTCGTGTGCGAGACACGGCCGTGTGATCGACGAAGACATGGCCGTGTGGTGGCCGGAGTGTAGCTGCGTGGGCCACACAGGCTAGGCCAAGTTAGGCGTGTGGGCCCACACGGGCATGTGGGTTTTTGGGCCAGGCCGTGTGAGCGCATATTGGCCCACACTGGCAAACCACACGGGCATGTGGGCCCATAATTCTAAAATTTTCCCTAGGGTCACACAGGTTGCTCCAATTGACTGTGGCCTACTGTAGGATTAGTAAAGGCTGATTAAACCCTGATTTGTATGCTATGGTATCCTGATAGGCTGATCTGAGTAGGATACTAAATGTATGTCTAACTATACTGATGTATGTGTATTTGTTATTTGTATAAAGCATGTTGAGCATGTTTAATCTGTTATATTTGTATCTGAATTTCTGTACCTGTTATTGGGATGGGATTTGTATATGAGGAGGAAGTATTCTGTTCGGCGTTAATCGCCTTTATTCTGGCAGCTTGGCTGCATATTATCTGATATGTGTCTTAATGGCACAACGTGGTGTGTAGGGATGGGTGGGTGTTTTTTTTAACCCCACATGGTATGGTGGGATGGTCGGAGATGGTGTGCAGAGGATGGGGGTAGGATTTTTCATATCTGAAACTGAATCTGTATCTGATTGTGCTTATGATTGTATATGTATTGCAAGACTATTTTGTTGGGTTACACACTGAGTTTACGTAAACCCACATCTGTTTGTCTGTTTCTATTCAGGTAATCCACAGACTTAAACGGGTCGGTGTGGTGAAGGCTCAACAGTGACCACATGATTGAGAACTATTTTACTTAGGAAATTATGGTTTTATTTATAAATCTGGTATTATTTGAGAGTTTGTAATTTTTGGGACTCTCTCCGAACTGTTTGTCTTATTTTGGTTTTGGATATGTTTTAACTCTTTCATTGCAATGCATGATGAAAAATACGATTTTACGAAAACAAAGGTTTTTCTAAAAACACGAATTGGATTTCTAAATCATAACGGTTTTAAGACTTCTGCTGTAAATTTTGTTTTGGCAAACAAATGAATATGAATTAATGAACTTGAATGATTTGACGAGATGAATTTGTTTTCAAAACTCTACCTTGTGACATTTTCGGATTCGGCCACAACGTCTAGGCCGAGTTTGGGGTATTACAGTTAAAGTTGCTATTATATCAATTTTAAAAGCTGTCACTATTAGCTAGCTGGTGGCCAAAAAAGACAAAATTAAATAAATGGGCGATCATTTTGCAATTTTCATAGTTGGGTGATTAAAAAAGAAATTTATCAATAATTAGGTGACCATTTTGTAACTTTTTATAGTTGAATGACTAGGAAAACATTACTAATAGTTAGATGAATATTAGTGAAATTTATTTATTTTTAATTTATCCTTCATTTTTCCCTTAATTCTCTCAATAAAAAATAAAAATAGAAGTGTCAAATGCATCCAAATAGATATTCTTAATTTATTAAGATTCTTTACAACTAGAAAACGTTCATATATAAGGCCACAAATCACAATAAAAATAATTATGTTTAGATTCATGTGAATATCTCGTCCTATTATTTTCACCTGCTTCAGATTTGAAGATATCACAAATCATAATAACGTTTCCATCTACGTACCATCAAAGGTTATTTTATAAATTTTATTTTATTTTAATTTCCCGTCCCTCTATCCACTCCTATATGGCTGATTATATTTTTAATCTTCTTAATCTTTTTAATAATATCGTATTTAAAGTTCAAAAATATAATTTTTTTAAGTATAATGTGCTTTTTTTCTACACTTTACATTTGTTGATACATGAATGATGTTTTATATTTTATTAATGCAAATGAGTAATGATGAAATAATAATCAAGTCTTAATTAATTGACACTGTTGTCATTACAATAATTAAGAGGATATGAATCCAAATGTGATTATGCACATATTTGCTTCTATTTTAAAGATTTGGAGAATTTATAAGTCAAAGTAGACATTATATAAAAATAAATAAATAAAAATTCATGAGAAAAACAAATTATTAGAAACAAGTCCATTATAAATCTTGGACATCTAATTTTCACCATCATGCCAATACAGTTCAGTGCAAAATAAAATTAAACAATAATTTTTTTATTTAAATTTAATTACAAAATATATAAATATTGATACAAAATATTTTAAAATATACGTTCTCTTAGTTCACCAAATCTTAATTTATCGTTATTAACTAAACTTATTTGAGTATTTTAATTATTACCTTTGGTCAAAATATTCTCACCTTGAATTTTTTAAAAAAGTATTATTAAATTTAAAAAGAGTTTTAAAGTTTAATAAGCAAAAAAAATTTAACATTTAGAGAACAAGAACCATGGTCGAACTGGTTAGATTATCGATTTTCAGTTAAATCGATTTATTCAGTTTGATTAAATAAATTATTAAAAAATTATAAAAAAATAAAAATCAATAAAAAGAGGAAACTGCTTCAACTATCGGTTCAATCAATTTTGTAGCTCAATTTAATCGATCCATATCGATTCGAGGGTCAACTAGTCTAAGCTCCTCTATTTGGATCGATACCTCAATCCACCAGTCAAATCTTATTCAAACAATATTGCAAAATTTTGATCAAAATTATATATGTTTTTTAGAATTTATGTTTGAATCACTAGTTATTATAATTGTATACTGATAACTCTAGAACATAAAGTTATCTTTGATACTTTTAGACTAATAATTCATGCAAATTATGAGAGGGTAATAGCAAATTTAATAGTTTATATTATAATTCTATTTTTTTAAAATAATAATAGGGAAAATTTGTTATTTTGGTTGATTTATATGTTAAACACATGATTTCTTCATCATTGTTCACATGCTAATGTCGCAACATGGAGCTCGCAGCTCTTCAACTCGTACTTCACCAGTCTGCAAGCCCTCTGTTTGCAGATCGCATGCATTGCTTGGAGATAGATCGCACACATTGCAGCTCGCGGTACAAGCTCGCATACATCGCAATTCATAGCTAGCCTACATACAACTTATAGTTATTACCTCGCTGATGTGAGCTCAACTCGTACGTGTAACTTGCACTTCACCAGCCTGCATCTATAGCTCGCACTTCACCAACTCATAGCTCTCAGTTCGAAGCATCTTAATTCACAAGCTCGCAGTACATAGCTCATGAAAGGTAGCTCGCAGCATGCAGTCCATAGTCCTAAGGTCGCAAGCACTACTTACTGGAATGTAGCTCGCAATTCACATGTCGTATACATGGAGCTCACACTTTACAGTTCTCAACTTGCACTATGGTAGTTCGCCAGATATGCGAGCGGTGGCATGTTCACTATTATCAGGAATGAAGCTTACAGTCCATAGCTTGCAATGTCAACTGCCATTTTCTAGCTCGCCATCTGTGCTAACTGTTGCACAGTTAGCCAACTCCAACACGCACGAGAAAGACTTAGTCTACTGTGGAAAAGTGAAAATCAAACAACCACCAAATCAACTATAGAAAAAAATCAAGCAACCTCTCTTCCAAATCAAGGAACCATCAATCTACATGAGACAAAATCAAGGGGGTGACGCCAAAAATAGAAGGATTCAAGGGGGCTCAAACTAGTATGAATAGGGGGCATGTGCTTGAGGGAAAAGACACTATACAACACAAGAAAGTGAGCAAGCAATAGACAGAGTTGAGAGAAGAGAAGTTAGCAAAACTTGAGAGCATTAATGCTCAAAGTGACACAAAGAGAAAAAGAAAGGAGAAGGAGAATCATGACAAGTGCCACAGAGAACCATCAAGATCGGCTTTCCAGTTTTCCTTCCTTTGTCTATTACTTTCTTTTGTGTTGATAAACATGATTGTAAACTATTTCCTTATTTTTCAATTTAATTATTATGGCTTAATTTTATTGATGCTAGAATAATTGTGACTCCTTAGTTTTAGTTATTAATACTTTGCTGAAGATGTTCTGTGCATTTGGTACTTTACTCATTCAAGTATTATCATGATCATGCTTTCTAATGCATCAATAACATGGGTAAGTCTATGAATTAATTTATTGATCTGAAAAGATGATAATTAATGGACATACTACTTGAATGGTGCATGTTTGATTTCTTAATAATCGAATTAGTAATAATATTGATAAATGTTGTTACCTTGCATAACCTTTAAGTATGATTCTTGAATATGTAGCCCTGAAGTTAATTAGACATAGACATGTGTAAAAGAAACAAACGTTAAACAGTCACAATCAACCTACAACTTGTAGATTTTGGGTTAGTAAATCACCAATTTGCCACGAGATCATCGTAACATTCTTTAGCATTGTTTTTAATAATTCTAAGTTAAGGGAAATAATTATTCTAAACCTTCATGTAATTGTGATTAAAACTTTTGTTAGTATTTCTTGCTTACATTCTGTGTTAACATTTTAATTTGCTTTGCTTACTTAGTTTAATTTAGTTTAATTCCTTAATTAAATCCTCACAACCAAATCTTTATTACTTACCGAATTGTTAATAACTAATTTTGCAATTATTGACTTACTTATATAGTCCCTATGACAGCCCAAACCCGAGCGGGATGGACTGGCTCGAATTAGAAGCGTTACATTAGCCATCTAAGTGACTCTCTAGCTAACGACCTCCCAAGACACACCTTGACCTTATAACACCTCTATCTTATCCATTTATTAGCTATTTATTAATGTTGAAGCAATTTGTGAACCAATTGTAAACTTTTTATAAGTAATTTAACCTAAGGGAATTTTTTTCATTTTACCACCTATAGTTAAACTAACCCGAATTTAGATCATACACTTACCAACCCTCTTTTAGTCAATTTAAGCAAGCCTTAAAAATTTCAGCTTAATCTGAGTTTATTTTCTATGTCTAATTGAAGTTTTAACATTAAGGACTAAATCATAACAATTTCAAACTATCAAATCTATACCCGAATATTAAATTGAGTGTGTTTCTAACAAATTTTACCAATTAAAAGTCTAATCCTAAAATTTTGTCAAGTTTCCTTATCATTTAAGGCTCTAATTAGACTTATCAAGTTACATGACTAATTTGTAATTTAAACGAACTAGAGAACCAATTTAAAAAGACTAGAATTCAAACCCTTAACAGTCCACTACAGTTTTTTGTGCGAAAAATTCAATTTTAAACTCGATTTTGAGTACTTTAATGGCCAATTAAACCCGATTTAACTACAATTAAATATTATACATATTCATACACCTTCAATTGAATTTATTAACACTAATTAAACCTCAATTAAATAGAATTAAACATTCAATTTCATGCATATCACTCACCGGTTAATTCAAACAAGTAACGTACCTTAGTCGCTAGTAAAGCACTTCATGGAAGCTTCATTTAAACAATGGTTAGTGTAAACATCATGCATCACACACCGTGTTATCAAGCAACAATACATCGTAAATTATTCAATAATCAAACTAAAACATGCATATATGATATTATAAAACCATCCAAAATTAAACTAAGTCTTGAAAGTTCCACAATACTCGATTAAAATATCTAAAATATGTAACTAAATCTCTACCAAGCCTTAATCTCTTGAAACTCTCTTGCTTGGCTCCTCAGCTCCTCAATCCCGTCGATTAAGTGCATGAATGTGAGAGTATGAGCTTAAAGATCTCAGTGAATGTTAATAAAACGACGAGTAAATTAGCACCCAAATCATGCTTAAATTGAAACCAATCAAATACAAATTTTCAATCACAATATCAATTCATAATAGTTCAATGTCATATGCTCAACCATGTATCAAAAATCATAACTAATCATGGTATATAATCATCAGTTTATCATATAACATTTCATACATTTATATTGGCATATACAATCATGGCTTAATCGGGTGATCATACATCGAATAAACGGGTCTCCTTACTCCCAATCAGAATCAGAATCAGTCTAGGGTTGAGCGGGCCAAGGCCACATGCTCCCCTTATATTACCTCAAATCAGTCCCATTGAGTGGAGCACAAGCTCAACACTCCTTTATCTACTCCAAATCAGTCCACCTAGAGCCTCATTGCTTACAAATAACATATCAATATGGTGAGTACTCACAAATCCTATGACATGCCAACTATATCCAAAGATCCACCATGCTATAATGTCAATATAACCAATCAATCATAACATAATTTTAGTCAATAATGTGCTCAATTTAAAGTGCCAAAATGCATATGTGAATCATGTAACATAGCCATTTTAACATAAAATTAAATCTAGCATACCAATTACCTATTATCAATGTTCATTTATCAATTGAATTATTAACATACCATGAACCAAAAACTCCAGCATGCTTGCTTAGTTCACCATTATAATCAATTAAATCAAGCAAATAAAATCACTAAATGCCACTTACCAACACTTAGCAAGAATTTCATTACTTAAACATATATCAATAATTTTGCAAAATTAACCAACCAAAACTCAATTAAATATTTTCAACCAGTAATTAATCATCCAATTAAGCATAAGTGAGGGTCAATTTACCAAATCGCCCTTCAATAACACTCACCACACAACTAACTCAACCACAACCAAGCAAATCCAAGCTTTAATTTCGATTAGCTCGATCCTCTTCAAGATTTGGAGCTTCAATAGAGATAAAATAGATATTACCACATTTCAAAAGATATAATAAGACACATATTCTCATCAACTAGGCTACATGAAGTTCTCACTTATAGTCACCTTACCGAATTTGTATCATCAAGTCGAAAACTCGATTCCTCACAAAATCTATCACTCCAGCCCTCCTTATCACTTTCAAACATCAATACTACAACAAATAAATATATACTAAGCATCGATTTCAAATTTAAATCATTTTCACAAAAATCCATAAATTCGATCCAGGAAGATGATGAAATTCAAATTTCTTTAAATTACCTTACAAAACATGTTTAATCTTGATAAGTAAGATAAAAAAAACCTTCTAGTAGATCAATTTTGATCTGGATCATCTATTGATTTGTGGATTTCCTCTCAAGATTCAAGATCCACCAATAAAGCAACTTAAGCTTTTGAAGAAGATGACATTGATAAAAAAATCATGTAATTATCACTCAAATCAGGTAAATATGCTTCTAATCATCATAAAAATAAGTTTAGAAATAATAATTACCTTCGATTCGTTCTAAATCCTTTGATTGAAAATCTTGATTCAAGAATCTTGAAAATTTTCAAAATATTTTTGGCTACTTTTGTGAATAATTTTAGGTGAAAAGAGACTATTTTGGGAAGGAAATTTATTGAATCTATTCTTTGATGATAGATCTTTAAAACCATACAAAGAGAACGAATTTTATAGCTCTCTAATATAATGTAAATGGTGTGAAAATTAGGCTAGATGCATTGTGTTTAAAACTAAAACAACCTACCAAAAATTTAAAAATTGGGAAATTTGCCCAATGGTCACTCCCACATTTCCCTTACTTTACCAATTGATCATTTCCCTCCAAAATTCCAAATTTAAAGGTTTATTTGCCAAATAAATACTCCAAAATTTCCCTTATTTTAAAATTAAATTCAATTTAGTTAATTTTTAAATTAAACTCAAATTAACCCCCAATAAAAATGATTTTAAAATTCTTTTTCGACCCAAGTTTATTATTTTCACTAATAATTATTTAATTACTTTAAAATTAATTTTCCAAAAATATTTTTATTTTCTGGATTATTGTTTAATCAAATTTAGATGAAATTGACCTCCTAAATTAAATTTAAAAAATTACTATTAACCCGATAAATTCCTACATCCAGGCTTGGAACCCAAAAAATATACTCGAAACTTCTAGACCCGATTTAGGGATATTACAGTCCCTATGGAGGTGATAACTCCATACTCACTACTTTATTGCTTGTTGATGGTTGTGTACATTCGCACATCATTAGATAATTTCGCAACAAGTTTTTGGCGTTGTTGTTGGGGGTTGTCTTAGTCATTGTTTGTGAAGTTAATTACCTTTCAATTTGGTTTAATTTATGTTATTCTCACTTTAGTTTCTTGTGAGTCTCCAGATACCAATTGTTTATGAATGTGGACCAAAGTATTGATTTACTTCTAGTCGATCCTGAAATTGAACATACCTTTAGGAGAAGATGATGACAAGCGACCTAGATACAAGATGAAGAAATGAATCCTGTACAGCAAGATCAAAGAAATCTAGTTGCTAATGCTCAAAATTTGGTCATTGTTGCTGATGATAGAGACTGTTTCATCCTTCAATATATTGTGCCTCTTTTCAATGAACTCAATCTAGGTATTGTACGGCTTGAAATTGAGTCACTGCAGTTCAAATTAAAGCCAGCGAGATCCAAATGTTACAAATGGTGGGCCAATTTAGTAGGATGCCTGTTGAATATCCACTCATTCATCTTTAATTATTCATGGAGGTGAGCAACTCCTTCAAATTGGTTAGAGCAACCAAAGATGCTTTACGTTTGAAGTTGTTTCCATACTCGTTGAGAGATAGAGCATGAACATGGTTGAATTCCTTACCGCCCGACTCTATAATCACATGGCAAGAATTGGCTGAAAGATTCTTGATGAAATGCTTTCTTTCCACCAAGAATGTCAAAATTTAGAATGAGATCACTATATTTTAACAACTTGATAGCAAATCTCTGTATAAGGCATGAGAGCGGTTCAAGGAGTTATTATGAAAATGCTGCCACCATGGTATTCCATACTGTATTTAGTTGGAGACCTTTAACAATGGTCTTAATGCCCATACAAGAATTATGGTAGATGCTTAAACTAATGTAGCGCTTTTTTCAAAATCATAAAATAAGGTATACAAAATTCTTGAAAAGATTTCTAGCGACAATTATCAGTGTCTGACTGATCGAACAACCACAGAAAGAAGGGTGGCAAGAGTATACGAAGTTGATGCACTTACTTCGTGGTAGCCCAGGTATATTCTATGTTTTCTATGCTTAAAAACATAATTGTTAATGGTTTCAATGGTAACATGATAGATCTATAGTTGAACTAGTTTGAGAATATCTCTTTTGTATATTGTGGAGATTGTCATGTTTTCGAGAATTGCCCATCAAATCTAGAGTCAATCTATTACATAGAGAATCAGAATTGGAGTGGTCTGCAGTTGAATTCGTACAATCCTTCATGGCCAAACCATTCAAATTTTTCACGGGGCAATCAATAGGCTACCCAAGTAACTCTCATATGCCAGCAAGACCAAACTATCAACCGGAATACTCTCAACACGTTCCAAAACCTCCACCAACTAAACCTTTAAGTAGTCTCTAGAATTTGCTGAAGGTATGCATGACGAAAAATGATTCCTTGAGTCAAGCCCAAGTAACATTGATCTAAGGCCAATAACAACATCGAATAATATGAAAAATCAAGTGGGATAGCTAGCCAATGAGCTTAGAAACCAACCTTAAGGTGCTTTGCCAAGCAATATTGAAAACCCGAGAAATTTGGGTAAGGAACATTGCAAATTCATTACCTTAAGGAGTGGGAAGATGTTGGAACCCAATAATATTGAAACTGAAGGCAAGCCTGTTGATGCTTAGAACAATGAGAAAATTCAAACCGATGTTGGAATTCCCATAGTACAAAAGTTTGTTCCCGTAATAGAGAATTTTGTACCTAAGACCTATAAAGTAGTCCTAATATAAGAAGGTAGATAGGACAAAATTAAAACCCCATCACCACTTTATCCTCAACGACTCTAGAAACATAAATAAGAGGTTTAATTCAAGAAGTTCTTGGACGTGCTTAAACAACTTCATATCAATATCCCACTCGTGGAAGCTCTAGAGAAAATACCGAATTATGTCAAATTCATAAAGGACATCCTCTCTAAGAAGAGAAGATTGGGGGAATTTGAGACAATGACATTAAAAAAAGAGTGTAGTGCATTCCTACAAAACAAGCTGCCCCAAAAAAATGAAAAATCTAGGGAGTTTTATCATACCTTGTAACATTAGAGATTCTTATTATGGTATGACGCTATCTGATTGGGAGAAAGTATAAAATTGATGTTTATGTCTGTGTTTAGGCGATTTGGTATTGGTGAAGTCAGACCAATGACAATTACACTTCAATTGACAAACAAATCATCAGCACATCTAGAAGGGAAGATCGAAAATGGACTGGTACGTGTTGATAAATTTATATTTCCAACTAAATTTATTAATTTAGATTTTGATGTAGATAAAGAAGTACCAATCATCTTGGGAATGACTTTCTTGGAAAATGGTAGAACATTGATCGATGTGTAGAAAGGCAAACTCACCATGCGAGTTTAAGAAAATCATGCAACCTTTAATGAATTTAAAGCCATGAGATTTCTTGATACAATTAAAAAAATGTTCTATGATGTCCAGCATGGAATCATTGGTCTCTACAAAATGAAGACTGAATGTTTGATCCACCAAGTGTCAATAAAGATGAAGAATATCTAGCTTTGCTAGAAGCCAATTCAAAAGGAATCATTCCCCAATCTTGACTCGAATTATTAGAATTGGCATCCTGTGAGCATATACAATCAAAAGTATAAATTAAGGAGCTACCAAAATTAGAGTTAAAGGTACTTCCATCCCATTTGAAATATGTTTATTTGGGTAATTTTTTTTACTTTGCTTATGATCATTTCAACAGAGTTAATCGAGAGTTAAGAGAAAAAGTTGATTGATGTTCTAAAAAAGTTTAAGAAGGTAATCGGATGGACTATAGCTGATATTCGAGGTATTAGTTCGTCTTTGTGCATGCATAAAATCCTACTAAAAAATGGTAAGAAGACATCGATTTATAGACACAAAAGACTAAACCCAATCATGAAGGAGTTAGTCAAAAAGGAAATCATCAAATGGTTAGATGCGAGAATTTTTTACCCCATCTCTGACAGCTCGTGAATGAGTCTAGTTTAATGCGTACCAAAAAAAGAAAGAATCAGGGTTGTGGAGAATGAAAATAACGAACTGATTCCAACAAGGACAATTATGGGTTGGCGAATTTGTGTAGATTATAGAAAATTGAACAAAACAAGTCGGAGGGACCATTTCCCGCTACCGTTCATGGACTAGATATTGGATAAACTTATGGTTCGGGACTATTATTATTTTTTGGATGGTTATTCAAGGTACAATCAGATAGTTGTAGCCCCAAACATCAGCATAAAACCACTTTTAATTACCTAAATGATATGTTTTCTTTTCGGTGAATGCCTTTGGAGTTATCTAAATAATTCTACTTGTGACTGGTTCCAACGAGTTGGAAATATATCAAGGACTAACGAGATGCCTTTCAGTAATATCCTTGAAGTAGAATTATTTGATGTGTGGGGCATTGACTTTTTGGGTCCATTTCCTCCTTCATATGGTAACAAGTACATTTTGGTGACTGTTGATTACGTGTCCAAGTGGGTAGAAGCTGAAGCATATCCAACAAATGATGCCAAGGTGGTCATGTGTTTCCTGCATAAGCATGTATACACTAGGTTCGAGACTCCTAGGGTTATAATTAACGACAAGGGATTTCATTTTGTGAATAAGTGGATAAAGTGGTTACTTCATGAGTATAATATAAAGTACAAGGTTGCTACGACTTACCATTCGTAGACAAATGGCCAAGCTGAGTTGGCAAATAGAGAAATAAAAGGTATACTTGAGAAAGAGGTGCATCCGAATCGTAGAGATTGGTCCAAGAGACTTGACAATGTCTGTGGGCTTATTGTGCAGCATTCAAAACTCTTTTAGGGATACCTTCCTATCGGTTAGTGTTTGGAAAAGCTTGCCATTTACCATTAGAGCTTGAGCATAGAGCTTATTGGGCCCTCAAGCAACTTAATATGGATCTGAAGCATGTTGGAGAGAAAAGGATGTTGCAACTTGATGAATTAAAGGAGCTTCGAATGTTTTCCTATGAGAATGCTAAGATATTTAAATAAAAACCAAAGAAATGGCATTACGAGCCCATCCGATCCCATGAGTTCGAAGCAGGCCAACGTGTCCTATTGTTTAATTCTAGACTGAGGTTGTTTCCTGGGAAGTTAAAGTATTGGTGGTCTAGACCTTTCACTATCAACCAAGTATTTCCATATGGAGTGAGTGAGCTACAAGATGGTAAGGGAGGCATGTTTATGGTAAATGGTCAACATTTAAAGCACTATGGTGGCAGTGAAGTTTAGCGGAATAAAACTGAACTGACTTTACTCGATTCGTAAGATGTTTTGTGTTGGGCGGTTGCTATCTTTTGAAAGATTTATTTTTATGAGCCAACAAAAATAAATTTTAAAAAAAATGTTTTGACCTAGGGCAAAACTATAAATAAAGGATTTTCTTCCACTGGTTGTTTATATTCACCAGTAGTTTTTCTTTTCATTTAAATGGCCACAGTTCTGTTCTCATCCCCAACCGTCGATCACCAAACCGTCCCCATTTTGGCACAACTCTACCATCACCAACATCACTCATGCGTTATTCTTTTAAAAGCTCTCAGTATGGACATAGTGTATGTGCCAAAGGATTAGTGCCTGTAGTAAAGTCTGTTTGTGTATGGTATTTGCCAACGGGCAAACTGTATGACTTGTTGAGTTGGAAAGGTTTATTTGTATTTTATATAGCTATTGAGATGTTTAATCCTGAACTCACTAAGTTCTTTGAACTTATTTAGTTACCATTCCTTTTCATGATCACTGACGAAGTAAAGGACTTTTGAAGACAACGCCAGAGGACATCTGTTCTGTGAGATTTCTAAGTATTTTGTATTATACATGGCATGGGGGTGATGTCATTCAAAGACTTAATTTTTTATTTTAAAGCTAGTCTTTTGAAATCGTTAATTCAATGAAACCTCAGTAAAGTGATTATGTTTTTGCAAAGTATCGAATTATTCACTTTGAATGATTAATGTTTATCTAATTATATGTGTATGTATATGACACTGCAGTTAAAAATAGGTTTGCGCCAAATATGATTTTAAAAGCTCCCAATGGAGCTTCTACGTTTTTCATTTTCCTCAAAAATTTATAACATTATTTACCTTTAATTTTACAAAGGATTTACGATTTATATTTAGTTGAACTATACTTTTATGAAAACCATGCCCATACAAGTTAAAAGGAAAAATATTTTTAAGGCAATGACATGCCAACCCTGGGTCCTTCTTAAGGATCGAGTTTGGGGCATTACATAAACGGTAGGCAACTAGCCTTACTCTTTCATTGATTTCATACGGCTCGATGTATCTTGGACTTGCTTCCTTTTACGGCCAAAGTGTAAAACATTCTTCCATGAAGAAACCTTTAGAAATACTTTCTCAATCACAGAATATTCAATTTTTTTCGACTTTAGATCATCATACGACTTTCACTCGTTTGAATCCCTCTCTTAGTGGTTGTTGTCCATTGTGTAACACCCCAAAACCTGGCCCAGAAGTTATGATCGGATTCTAGAGGTCACGTTGGCCACCGAAGTGGTCCAAATCAGAATGCTATAAAAATTTCTAAAATTTCATTTCATAAATCATTTATTTCACTCGTTTAATAAACCCAAAAATACACATACCTTACGCCTAACCAACAGTGATTTTATTTTCGTTAAAAATTAAATTTAACCATGTTGATATTTCTTGAATCAGTGTGCAACCATTTCAGATCAACCAAATTGTTACTCAAAAATTTGAAAAAAAAAATCATTGCAATGGAAAAATTGTTATTTTGCTATAATTCGAAATTCATGAAAGTAATAACTTAAAATTTGAGTTTTTAAAATTGAAGTATCAACTTCGTCAAAGCAACAGAAGCTCAGTGTGAGTTTAAAACAAGCACAAATAGGCAATAATAGAGTAATACCTCGAATGCAAAGTTAATTAACAAAACAAACTTACATTAGAAAAATTTGAAACGTAAACAGAAAACATGTCAAAGTAACACGTAATATCTTGAATACACATAACAGATATGTACAACGAAATTAGATGAAGGATGATACAAAATCCCACCTAGCCAACCACTACACACCATGTAATAGCCTAAATTTTCAGTGGTGTCGGAACAGTGATTCGAGATCACTAAATCTGACAAATGAGTAGAAAATATTAATAATTTAGTGAATATAAGTTAAATGTGAAGTTAGGAAAATTTTTGAAATAGCGAATAGTGTACTAGAAAAAATATAAAAAAAATTAGAATCGGAAACGAGATATCGAGGGTTTGAAAATTTTAAAACGAGCCATAAATATTTTTATAAATATTTACGGAGTGTTAATAAGTTAGTATTAAAGTTTCGTTAAGAAATTTTAAAGTTTCGATAATTAATTGAATAAAAAGGACTAAATTGTAACAAATATAAAATTATGGGAAATGATTAAATAGCTTAAATGATAAAAGAAAGAGGGTTTAAAAGGGAAATAGACCCAATTTCTATTTGGGCTGGACGACAAGGGCATGAAATCAGCAAGAAAATTGATGAATTAAGGGCAAAATTGGAATATTGCAAAATTTACTTAATAAAGCTAGGACTAAAGTGGAATTATCTAGATTTCTCATTATTTTTCTGCATTCTCATCAGCAAAAAACACCATAGAAGGGTTTTCTTAAGCTGATTTTTCATATTTTTACTGCAAGTAAGTTCAATTCTTGATTATTTCTTGAAATTTTTGTGTTTTTATGACTTTTACAACTAGATCCACTTGTTGAATTCATTAGTTTTTGATTTTATGAAAGAAATTGGAAGTTGCTATGAATATGTGCTAGAAGTATATGATCATTTAGCATGGAATTAGAGCTTTAAATTGTTTATATGCTGATTTTATTGAAAGAATTGAATAGAAAGTGAATGTTTGGGACCTAATGGTGAAAGAGTTTGAAGTTAGGGTTTTATGTGGAAATTCTGAATTTAAATAATTGTAAAATAACTTATAATGTCTAGATAAAGCATTAATTGGGAAAAATTATCTTCATTGAGGGGTTAATTGAGTAAGGACTGAATTATATGAACTATGAAATTTGGGGCAAAAATCGAAATTAACATTTGCACTAAAACAGTTTTGGACAGCAGCAGTACTCTAACTTTGAAAAATCACCAAAAAATTATATAAATCTAATTATAGAATTAAAAAAATATGAAATTAAAGCTTATTGAGTCTAGTTTCTTATAGAAGAAACAATGTAAGTAATGGAATTGTAAATCATGAGATATAATAGATTTTGTAAGACAATGTCAGAATGAATTCGGGTTCCCCTGTTATGACTTTCAAAAATCATAAAAAATTTAATAAAAATAATTAGGGGCTTAAATTTATATTTTTATAATCCTGAATGAGTCTATTTTCAAGAGAAATAAATGGAAAAATCATTTGAATCCTGTACGAGAAGATAATTAATTTTTAGTGAAGAAGAGTCGGAACTGTCAGACAGCAGAATAGGGGAGATTTCAATGAATAAAGTGTATTAATTGGCCCAACCAAAAATTATAAAATTTTTATGGTAAGAAGATATGTGAGTCTAGTTTTAGGAAAAATTAGTAGATCTTAATTTGGAGTTCTGTAGCTAACGATAAAAATTATTTACTGACTATGACACGGATGGACAGCATTGGAATATACATAAGTAAATAATGAAATTATAGATAATATTACTTATAAGCGGGTTGAAGATAAAGTCAATACTGATAAGTGAATAATTTTACAATGATAAATCGAGAACCCGAAACAAGTCGAGGAAAAGAAAAAGTAGCTGATTAGTCCCTGAACTTTCACAAATTTTGCAAATCGACCCAGGTAAGTTCATATGGTTGAAGTTTAATGATTATATGTTAATTTTATGAATTATATAATGTATGATGAAATATATTTATTGATGAATAGAGAATGAAATAACAACCCGAAAATCGAATAAATGATCAAATTGAGCGGAACGTCGGATTTGAGTACTTCTGATCAGTGATAAGTGACAAGTGATAAGTGGTAGCTTTAGCTACACTTATCTGATCAGTGACAAGTGATAAGTGATAAGTGGTAGCATAAGCTACACTTATTTGATTGGTGACAAGTGATAAGTGATAAGTGGTAGTTTTAGCTACACTTATCTGATCAGTGACAAGTGATAAATATGATCAGTGTAAGACTGTGGCAGGACTATGACTTCAAAAAGTGATAAGTGATCATATGCAAGACCATAGTTATACTATGGCAAAGTGAAAGTGAAGTACTCAATTTTTCATAACCGTTCCCTAATTTGGTTAAAGAATGATATGTGACAAATGGGCCCAAAAGAAATAAAGAAAATGAATAAGTGGTAGTAAGTTTATACAAGGGAACTCACCAATGACTGTGGTTGACAGGTGAACTTAATAATTGTGTATATTGTATAAGTGTATAAATATTTGGTAAGATTTATGTTTTATGCCTATGAACTTACTAAGCTTCTATAAGCTTACTTGAATATATTCAATGTCTCTTGTAAATTGACGTGGAAGTATACGGAGGATCGGATCAACACAGAGGATCACACTATCCAGATTATCTCCGGTAGCTTTTGTAAATTTCCTTTTTGATTTATATGGCATGTATAAGGTTTGATAATTATATAAATGCTAAGACTTGTTTAATGAATATACATTAAAGTAAAAAAAATGATAAATATATTAAATAGTATGATTAAAATAGAAGTATAATTTGGTATCAAATTGATTGAAATGAATTGGTTGGTTGGATTGGTCTCGGTTTTAAAATTTGCAGGGAATGCTAGATATTTATAAAGGGGTTATATTGAACAAAAAAAAACTTTGGGATTTTGCGAAAAATTTCCTATGGTTTCGATTTAATTCTGGTTTGGTCTCGAAGTATGTTTTGGGCTTTGGAGGCCCATCTAAAGGACGTCATGACATGTTTTAGTAAATGAATAATATTTAACTTGTATTAACGAAAAATTAATTTGGTAAACTCTGGTAATGCCTCGTACCCCATTCCGGCGATGAATACGGGTAAGGGGTGTTACATTTAGTGGTATCAGAGCCCGGTTTAGCCAGTTCTCGGAACATGTGTTATGTGTAAAGTGTTTAGAAATACATGCCATATAAATCTGTGATAGTGTGATGTGTATGATTCGATCTAATCTTTATCATTTTTATAGATACTCTCCGATTATAAAGATGTCAGATAGACCTGAACGTACTGAACAGGAGGAAGCTAACAGTAGAGTGCAGACTTCTGAATAAGTAACAAGTAGTGATATTTCAATTTCTATGATGCGAGAGCGAGAACTTAAAATATGATTTATGGAGTTATGAATCAGTGGTATAAGGAGATAATACAAGAAAGAAGTCAGGCTCAACCACCTCCTCCCCCTACTGCACCACCTGTGGTACCTCCGGTTGCTCCTGTAAAAGCTAATAAACGTTCTCCGATTGAAAAGCTAAGGAAGTTTGGAGCTGAGGAATTTCGAGGGAGATCAGATGATGACCCTGTAAAAGCTGAGTATTGGCTACAGAGTTTGGTAAGAATTTTTAAACAGATGGCTTGTTCTCCAGAGGATTATCTACGATGTGCTGTCTCATTGTTAAAAGAAGAAGCATATAACTGGTGGGAAACTGTGGAAGCTTTAGTACCTGCAGAGAAGCTTACTTGGGAATTTTTCCAGAACGAGTTTAAAAAGAAATATGTGGGGAAAAGATATTTAGACAAGAAAAAGAGAGAATTTCTTGATCTACGGCAGGGAAATAAGTCAATGGCTGAATACGAAAGAGAGTTTGTCTACCTCAGCAAATATGCTCGAGACATTGTACCTCTCAAGAAGAAATGTGTATCGATTTGAAGAGGGGTTAAATGATGAGATTAGAATGATGATTGGGGGTAATGAAATACGGAGTTCGTTGTTCACGACTATGCTCAAAAGCTCGAAGAAGTATATAACAGAAAAATGCAGCGAGATCGGAAAAATAAAGAGTCATTTAAAAGAGGTGCTTCTAAGTCATTTTCAGATTTGCCAGTGAAGAAATCTAGAGAAGAAATTAGTCGAACTACATCAGTGCCGGGAAGATTGGGTAGAGGTAGATCAAGACTATCTGATTTCAGGGTATTTGATAGACCTGCAGCAAGTGTGAGCAGTGTTCAGAATACTCCCCGGCCTAAGTGTCAATATTGTGGAAGACATCATTTCGGTGAATGCAGGACTAAGATGGGGACTTGTTATAAATGTGGGGCTACTGATCATTTTATTCGAGATTGTCCCCAGCTGCAAAAAGATGAAGTGGATCAAAAAGAGATACAGAGAAACACTCCCCAAAGAAGTAGACGTTCGGGCCAGAGCAGTGCTACAGGGGCTACTCGTTCGGGTATGAGAGAACCAGTTAGTCAATCAGAGAATAGAGCACCAGCATGTACCTATGCCATTCGAGCAAGGGAAGAGGCTACGGATCCTGATGTAATTGTTGGTATTTTCTATCTTTATGATGTTATTGTTTATGCATTAATAGACCCTGGATCTACTTATTCATATATTTGCACTATGCTAGCATCTGAAAAGAAATTATCTGTTGAGTCCACTAATTATGATATACAAGTCACTAATCCATTAGGTCAAAGTGTGATGGTTAATTTAATATGTCGTAATTGTCCACCGAAAGTGAAAGGTCATGAATTCCCTCACGATTTGATGTTGTTACCCTTTCGAAATTTGATATTATTCTGGGATGGATTGGTTAACAAAACATGATGTCAGAGTGAATCATCGAAAAAACAGATTGATTTGAAAAATTAGATAGGAAAAATGATTTCGACTGAGTTTGGAAATATGAAAGATAATATCCGAATTATTTCAGCCTTTTCAGCTCAGAAGCTAGTACGAAAGGGTAATGAAGCATATTTAGCTGAATCAAAGTTGAAACAGTTGCTAGTTGTTAATGAATTTGCTGATGTGTTTCCTGAGGAATTGCCGGGTTTACCACCAGATCGTGAAGTTGAGTTTGTGATTGATGTGATCCCGGGAACAGCTCCAATATCCATAACACCATACAGAATGGCACCGACGAAATTAAAAGAGTTGAAGACTCAGTTGCAAGAATTGTTAGATAAGGGGTTTATTAGACCGAGTACATCTCCTTGGGGTGCACCTGTTTTGTTTGTGAAAAAGAAAGATGACTCGTTGAGATTGTGTATAGATTACAGATAGTTAAATAATGTTACAATCAAGAACAAATATCCTTTGCCCCGCATTGATGATTTGTTCGATCAGTTGAAAGGTGCTACTGTGTTTTCAAAAATAGATCTTCGATCTGGGAATCAGCTGAAAGTTAAAGAATGTGACGTGCCAAAAACTGCCTTCAGAACTCGGTATGGTCATTACGAGTTTCTGGTGATGCCATTTGGTTTAACTAATGCTCCTGCTGCATTTATGAAGTTGATGAATCGAATTTTTCAACCTTATTTGGGTAGATTCGTGGTTGTATTTATTGATGATATACTGATCTATTCAAAGATTGAGTCTGATCATGCACAACACTTGAGAAGTGTGTTACAGACCTTGAGAGAGAAGCAGTTGTATGCAAAGTTCAGCAAGTGTGAATTTTGGCTACATGAGGTTGGATTTCTGGGTCATATTGTTTCAGCTAAAGGAATTCGAGTAGATCCAAGTAAAGTGTCAGCAGTGGTGAATTGGAAAACTCCAAAGAACGTAACAGAAGTGCGAAGTTTTCTGGGATTAGCGGGATACTACCGCCGATTTGTTAAAAATTTTTCAATGATTGCTTTATCGATGACTCGACTACTTCAGAAGAATGTTGAATTTGTATGGTCTGAAGAGTGCCAACAAAGTTTTGATCAGTTGAAAAAGATGTTGATAGAAGCTCCAGTGTTAACTCAGGCAGAATCAGGTATACCATATGTTGTGTATAGTGATGCATCTTTAAATGGTTTGGGTTGTGTTTTAATGCAGTCAGGGAAAGTAGTGGCATATGCTTTTCGGCAATTAAAACCGCACGAGAAAAATTACCCTACCCATGATTTGGAGTTGGCTGTGATTGTGTTTGCTTTAAAAATCTAGAGACATTATTTATATGGGGAAAAATGTTATGTGTATACCGATCACAAAAGTCTAAAATATTTGATGACATAGAAAGAGCTGAACTTGAGACAGAGACGGTGGCTCGAACTATTGAAAGATTATGATCTTGTTATTGATTATCACCCGGGGAAATCTAATGTGGTCGCTGATGCACTTAGCCAAAAATCATCATTGTTTGCACTTCGAGCAATGAATGTTCATTTGTCTGTTAATGAAGATGGTTCAGTATTAGCAGAATTGAAAGCAAAATCTACATTCCTTCAACGGATCCGTGAATTACAGAGTGATGATCCGAAACTAGTGTTGAAACGACAAACGGTTCAGGATAATTTGAGTTCAGAATATAGCATTGATGATGGTGGTATGTTGCGTTATCGTAATAGAATTTGTGTTTCAAATAATTCAGAATTGAAAAATGATATTCTTGCTGAAGCTCATAATAGTAAGTATTCTATTCATCTGGGTAGTGCAAAAATGTATTGCGATTTAAAAAGAATGTACTGGTGGCCTGGTATGAAGCGAGAGATTTGTGAATTTGTTGCAAAATGTCTAATCACAATAGTGAAAGCAGAGCATCAAGTACCAACAGTTTATTACAACCTATTATGATTCCCGAATGGAAGTGGGAACACATTACGATGGATTTTGTATCGAGATTGCCTGTGACTTCAAAAAAGAAAGATTCAATCTGGGTTATTGTTGATAGATTGACAAAGTCGGCACATTTTATTCCAGTCAGATCAAATTTTTCATTGGAGAAGTTAGTGGAATTGTATGTTTCTGAGATTGTGAAATTACATGGAGTTCCAAAGATCTATTATTTCGGATCGAGGATCCGAGATTTACTTCGAGATTTTGGAGTAAATTACAGAGGCTTTGGGCGATAAATTAAATTTTAGCACACTTTTCATCCTCGCACAAACAGCAAATGATCGAGGCGAGTGATTCAGATTTTAGAAGATATGTTAAGGTGTTGTGTACTTGAGTTTGACGGTAGCTAGGAAACGTATTTACCTTTAGTCGAATTTGCTTATAATAATAGTTATCAAACTAGTATTAAAATGGCACCATTTGAAGCTCTGTATGGAAGAAAGTGTAGAACTCCATTATATTGGTCAGAATTAAGTGAACTGAAACTAATGGGAGTGGACTTGATTCGGGAAACTGAAGAAAAAGTTCGTATTATTCGAGATTGTTTAAAAGCTGCCTCCGATCGACAAATATCATATGCAGACTTAAAGAGAAGAGATATAGAGTTTAATGTGGGTGATCATGTATTTTTGAAAGTGTCACCATGGAAAAAAGTTTTGCGGTTCGGTAGAAAGGGAAAACTCAGCCCACGATTTATCGGGCCGTATGAAATCATTGAAAGAATCGGTCCGATAGCTTATAGATTGGCTTTGCCCCCGGAGCTTGAAAAGATTCATAACGTGTTTCATGTGTCAATGTTGAGACAGTACAGATCAGATCCATTACATGTAATTCCTCAACAAGAAATAGAGCTCAAACCCGACATGACTTATTCAGAAGAACCGGTGAAAATTCTAGCTTGGGAAATTAAAGAGTTAAGGAACAAACGGGTATCGTTAGTAAAAGTATTGTGGCATCGACATGGTGTGGAGGAGGCAACCTGGGAAATAGAGGAATCAATGAGATCACAATATCCGAACCTATTTTCAGGTAACAAATTTCGAGGACGAAATTTCTTAAGAGGGGGAGAATTGTAATGGCCTAAATTTTCAGTGGTGTCGGAACAGTGATTCGAGATCACTAAATCTGACAAATGAGTAGAAAATATTAATAATTTAGTGAATATAAGTTAAATGTGAAGTTAGGAAAATTTTTGAAATAGCGAATAGTGTACTAGAAAAAAATATAAAAAAAAATTAGAATCGGAAACGAGATATCGAGAGTTTGAAAATTTTAAAACGAGCCATAAATATTTTTATAAATATTTATGGAGTGTTAATAAGTTAGTATTAAAGTTTCATCAAGAAATTTTAAAGTTTCGATTATTAATTGAATAAAAAGGACTAAATTGTAACAAATGTAAAATTATGGGAAATGATTAAATAACTTAAATGATAAAAGAAAGAAGGTTTAAAAGGGAAATAGACCCAAGTCCTATTTGGGCTAGACGGCAAGGGCATGAAATCAGCAGGAAAATTGATGAATTAAGGGCAAATTTGGAATATTGCAAAATTTACTTAATAAAGCTAGGACTAAAGTGGAATTATCTAGATTTCTCACTATTTTTCTGCATTCTCATCAGCAAAAAACACCACAGAAGGGTTTTCTTAAGCTGGTTTTTCATATTTTTACTGCAAGTAAGTTCAATTCTTGATTATTTCTTGAAATTTTTGTGTTTTTATGACTTTTACAACTAGATCCACTTGTTGAATTCATTAGTTTTTGATTTTATGAAAGAAATTGGAAGTTGCTATGAATATGTGCTAGAAGTATATGATGATTTAGCATGGAATTAGAGCTTTAAACTGTTTATATGTTGATTTTATTGAAAGAATTGAATAGAAAGTGAATGTTTGGGACCTAATGTTGAAAGAGTTTGAAGTTAGGGTTTTATGTGGAAATTCTGAATTTAAATAATTGTAAAATAACTTATAATGTCTAGATAAAGCATTAATTGGGAAAAATTATCTTCATTGAGAGGTTAATTGAGTAAGGAATGAATTGTATGAACTGTGAAATTTGGGGCAAAAATCGAAATCAATATTTGCACTAAAACAGTTTTGGACAACAGCAGTAGTCTAAATTTGAAAAATCACCAAAATTTTAGAAATCGAATTATAGAATGAATAAAATATGAAATTAAAGCTTACTGAGTCTACTTTCTTATAGAAGAAACGGTGTAAGCAATAAAATTGTAAATCATGACATATAATAGATTTTGTAAGATAATGTCAGAATGAATTCGGGTTCCCCTATTATGAATTTGAAAAATCATACAAAATTGAATAAAAATAATTAGGGGCTTAAATTTATATGTTCATAATCCTGAATGAGTTTATTTTCAATAGAAACAAACGGAAAAATCATTTGAATCCTGTACGAGAAGATAATTAATTTTTAGTGAAGAAGGGTCGAAACTATCAGACAACAGAACAGGGGAGACTTCAATGCATAAAATTTATTAATTGACCCAACTAAAAATTATGAAAATTTTATGGTAAGAAGATATGTGAGTCTAGTTTAAGGGAAAATTAGCGGATCTTAATTTGGAGTTCTGTAGCTAAAGATAAAAATAATTTAGTGACTATGATACGGATGGACAGCATTGGAATATACATAAGTAAATAATGAAATTATAGATAATATTACTTATAAGTGGGTTTAAGATGAAGTCAATACTGATAAGTGAATGATTTTACAATGATAGATCGAGAACCCGAAACAAGTCGAGGAAAAGAAAAAGTAGTTGATTAGTCCCTGAACTTTCACAAATTTTGCAAATCGACCCAAGTAAGTTCATATGGTTGAAGTTTAATGATTATATGTTAATTTTATGAATTATATAATGTATGATGAAATATATTTATTGATGAATAGAGAATAAAATAACAACCCGAAAATCAAATAAATGATCAAATTGAGCGGAACGTCGGATTTGAGTACTTCTGATCAGTGATAAGTGACAAGTGATAAGTGGTAACTTTAGCTACACTTATCTAATCGGTGACAAGTGATAAGTGATAAGTGGTAGTTTTAGCTACACTTATCTGATCAGTGACAAGTGATAAATATGATCAGTGTAAGACCGTGGCAGGACTATGACTTCAAAAAGTGATAAGTGATCATACGCAAGACCATAGTTATACTATGGCAAAGTGAAAGTGAAGTACTCAATTTTCCGTAACCGTTCCCTAATTTGGTTAAAGAATGATATGTGACAAATGGGCCTAAAAGAATTAAAGGAAATGAATAAGTGGTAGTAAGTTTATACAAGGGAACTCACCAATGACTGTGGTTGACAGGTGAACTTAATAATTGTGTATATTGTATAAGTGTATAAATATTTGGTAAGATTTATGTTTTATGCCTATGAACTTACTAAGCTTCTATAAGCTTACTTGAATGTATTCAATGTCTCTTGTAAATTGACGTGGAAATATACGGAGGATCGGATCAACAAAGAGGATCACACTATCCAGATTATCTCCGGTAGCTTTTGTAAATTTCCTTTTTGATTTATATGGCATGTATAAGGTTTGATGATTATATAAATGCTAAGACTTGTTTAATGAATATACATTACAGTAAAAAAAATGATAAATATGTTAAATAGTATGATTATAATAGAAGTATAATTTGGTATCAAATTGATAGAAATGAATTGGTTGGTTGAATTGGTCTAGGTTTTAAAATTTGCAGGGAATGTTAGATATTTATAAAGGGGTTATATTGAACAAAAAAAAAACTTTGGAATTTTGCGAAAAATTTCCTATGGTTTCGATTTAATTCTGGTTTGGTCTCGAAGTATGTTTTGGGCTTTGGAGGCCCATCTAAAGGACGTCATGACATGTTTTAGTAAATGAATAGTATTTAACTTGTATTAATGAAAAATTAATTTGATAAACTCTGGTAATGCCTCGTACCCTATTTTGGCGACGAATACGGGTAAGGGGTGTTACACACCATCTCCACAAATCCCACACACACACCAATAAGGACATACTAGACACTTTCTAACCTCTACACACCAATATTTGGGTTATGGTGGACCCATACAACCAAACTCATCTCAATGTGGTTGTATGCCACTTTTATTATTGTGGTTAAACCGCTAAGATATAGTTGTGCAGTGGAACTGCCAATACGAACTTCATTGTCTTCGAAATCAAATCTCAATTCCAAATGTAGATGCAAACCATATCAAATCAAAATGCAAGCAAATTTACAAAGTCAACATACTCATATTTAGTTTCCATATTAAATAACCATATATTCAAATCAACTTAGTTTAACAGTAACAGAATCAACTTACTCGTATACAGTTTCAAAGTAGCAAAACAATAATACACAATTTCCAAATACCGTATCCAATCATTTTTGTATTCCAAGTTTAGCATAACGCATTAAATAATTAACTTGAACAAGCATCGAAATTAACTTAATTAAAAAAATATATAAAAGCTTAAACATGTAAGAGATTGCTGAGGGACTAAAACAAATCATTCTATGGATAATGACTAAAAATTGTAAAAACAAGACCACACGGTCGTGTGGTTGGCTGTGTGTTTCAAAAACCACCTCAAAATTGGCTAAAAATTCTGAAATTCAACACCAATTCGACCCCTAATTACATCAGTTTTAGAAACACACTTGATTTCATGATTCCTAGCACCCACAAACGATCAAAACACCATCAAAAACCAACCTGAAACTTGATTACACGAGTATACCCCAACCTTAGAGAAACCATCTACCATAACCGAGTAAAAAGAATTATATCAAACAAATGAAAACTAACAACCGTACAACAAATCACCCGATTCAACACTTGTTGAATAAAGAACTAAAAACACACAAAATCTTTGATAAGCGATAGTGAATGCTAACAGTGTTGGAACAATTGAGGAAATAGAAAGGTGGCTAAAACTTAACAGCATACGAAGGAAAAAGAATCAAAGAACAATCATGACCAACAACGCACAAGTAAAAAGAGAAATAGAATTTCAAGTAGGGAAAGAACAATTCAATTTTCTGTTTGCAATTGAATTTCGAAAACCAACGTGAAAAACTAATTTGCGCATGTGATGTGCAATAAATAGGAAAAATAAAATAAAATAATTATAACCTAATTTTTATGCTACCTAAACTTTTTAATCTAATCTGATATAAAATATTTATCTTGAAATAACTTAAAACATAAAAGTACTAATAAATTAAAATATTATTCTAATAAAACAAAAAACAAAATATGAAAGAGGGAGACATGGGAGAAAACATGGAGAAACGTCATAAGGATTCGAACTTGAGACCTAAAGAAAACTAACACTTAACCATTGAACCACTAGGCTCATCATTTATTCTAAAACACAGAAACTCATTTAAAGGTCCACCCGAACCACTAATCCCAAGCAACCAACCTCAATTCTTCTAACCCTAAATTTTGGGGTGTTACACCTTGTGTTTTGGAAGAATGAGTCTTCTTTGTTATTTTTAGCAAGGAAGTTACATTTTTTCCCCTCCTTGCTTGGCCGACCACATGTGGTCCAAGTGTGGTGGTTTTTTACTGCTATTTTTAGCAGTAGTTGGAGGGTTGAAGACTTGATTAAAGAAGATATTGTTCTAAATTTATTTTCTGCAATTTTTTTATCATATTTGCTATATTTAGAAATCTGAAGGGTTGGTTAAGGAATGCTATTTAAGTAGTGGATATTTTATAGCTTACTTTCTTGGTAAAATGGGTAGGTAAGGAATGGTTTTGGGCCTTCTGTTTAGGTAATACTTGTAACACCCCTTACCCGAGACTGTCGTTGGAGTCGAGCGCGAGGCGTTACGTGACTTAACATACTAATTCGAGGCACAAAATTTGCTTTTAAAATTAATTTATTTACATTCATTCAACATGTCCCTAAAAAGGGCCCTCGAGACCCTAAAATATGCAATTGAAATGGTTCGGGACCAAACCGAGAACACTAAAAATTTTCCGAATACTTAGACAAATCAAAACAATTTATTTCATTATTCCTTATTAAACTGCCCACTAAAAGTTAGAATAGGGGATTCAGAAATCGCTCTGACCCTATCTCACTAAAATTCAAATATCTCTTAATATACACTTCTTTTGCTTACTCCGTTTCTTTCATATGAAAATAGACTCAATAAGCTTTAATTATATATCTTATTCATCACCTAATTCCATTTCTACTATTCTTGGTGATTTTTCAAGATCACATCATCACTCTCTTTGCTCAATACTTGTTTTAATGCTAATTTCACTTTTTTATGATTTCTTTGTATTAACTACCATTTAGGCATATATAACACCGAAACATGTTCTTCATTAGCCATTTAAATAGCTAATCATTATAAATTATTTACATACCATTCTTTAGCCATATCATAAGGACATACACACAAAATGGCTAAGTCTCTATACATGCCATAAACAAGAATGTTTGTAAACGAAGATACCCATTTAGTAACTTGATAGTCGATAGTGTGAAGTGATCTCCGATGACCTCCAACCCGAGCTTGCTTTTAAGTACTCTGAAACATGGGTAAGTGAAAGAAGTAAGCTTATAAAGCTTAGTAAGTTCACATGTAAAATAATAAGCATTAGCAATCAATTTAGCTTACTACTATGCTGCCATAATTTGCTTAAATAATGTTTAGTTCTTACTTTCCCATCTTACTCATCGGTAACCTTACCAAAGGCTTAGAATACAAAAGACACCTTACTTAATAGCTTGCTTACATACCTACAACATCTCACTTAACACATGAGTACTCTTTCATAATATAGGCATATTGTCAATCATGTCATAAAGTGTCACAAGCATAACTGAAAACTCATCACTTACTTAATACTTGATAATCAGTTACTTACAATCTCAATATTAAATAAGCCTTAAATGCATACCAGTATTCTTTCGTCATATTCTCACCTTGTCGTTTCTTTGACTTACTCTTTGGATTACTAGGGAACCTTTTCCTTTTTGAACTTACCATTGCCATGTCTTGACATGGTCTTACGTGATATCCTTGCCTTATGAACTCACCAATGCCATGCCTTGGTATGGTCTTACATGGGACCTTTTCCTTATAGTAACTTATCAATGTCATGTCTTGACATGGTCTTACATGATTTCCTTGCCTTATAGAACTTATCAATGCCATGTCTTAGCATGGTCATCAATGCCATGCCTTAGCATGGTCTTACATAATTTCCTTACCTTATAGAACTTATCAATGCCATGCCTTGGCATGGTCTTACATGATTTCCTTGCCTTATAGAACTTATCAATGCCATGCCTTGGCATGGTCTTACATGATATCCTTACATTACCAAATGCCATGTTCCAAACATGGTCTTACATGGTATCCTTGTCTTACCAAATGCCATATTCCAAACATGGTCTTACATGGTATCCTTATCTTAGTGCCAATGTCACATCTTGATGTGGTCTTACATAGAGTCCTTAATCAATGCTGATGCCATGTCTTGACATGGTCTTACACAGGATCCTTGCCTTACTAATGCCATGTCTTGACATGGTCTTACATGGTATCCTTAACTGTCAATTCCTCCTTAAATGCCATGTTATGAACATGGAGTTTTCCATCAATTCTTCCTTAATTTCCATGGTACAACCATGGACTTTGAGATATCAATGCCTTGTCAAGTCATAGCTGAAACATACTTGCTCAAATTCTCAAGGTTAGTCGCATAACTCAATAATAACAATACTAATAACAATAATTGCAAAATAATAAAATGCTACTCAACTTACATACTTACATTTTCAATATCATCATATCATCAACTTAACTTATTCTCATCAAACTATGCTAGTCAATACTTTCTTGTTATCATACAAAGCCATAATACAAAATATGGTCTTACATATAAATTATACAAGTTCTCTTTTCGATATCGAATTATTATCAAACATTAATCATTATATCTGAAACTCAATACTAAAGTATTTATGGTTGAAATATCAATTTATCATTCAAATATGCATAATTAAATGCTTATTAGACATATGAACTTACCTCGATATCAAAACGACCATTTTACCAACTTTCTCGATTTTTAGTTTTTCTCCCGTTCTAGGTCCAAATCTCACTTTTCAGGATCTAAAACATCATATTTCACTTATTTAGTTAATGTACTATTCAAAACATTCCATAACTCAAACTTTGGAAAATTACAATTTTGCCCCTAAACCTTTGCAGAATTACAATTTTGGCCCTAGGCTCAAAAATTAAATTTCATCCTATTTTATTATGTTTTATGACATAATGATAATTTCCCCCTTCTATGGCAACATCAAATTCTCACTCTAACATGTACTTATGAACATTAGGTATTTTTACCGATTATGTCGTTTTACTCGTTTTCACTTAAAATCGCTTAGCAAAAGTTGTTTAACATAATTTCAAGCTTCATATTATACCATAAAAAATCAAAATAAACACATTTAACCTGTGGGTATTTTTCCAAATATGAACCCTAGCATGAATTTTAGCTAGAATGAGCTTAATCAAGTTACCGGGACTCCAAAAACGTAAAGAACATTAAAAATGAGGCTAAAACGGACTTACTATTGACCTTGGAAAGCTTGGAAACCCTAACCATGGCTTCCCCCATGCTATATTCGGCCTCCATGAAGAAGATGGACCAATTTTGGCTTTATTTTCCCTTTTTAATTCTTTTAATTACTAAATGACCAAAATGCCCTTAAAGGCTTTTCTTTCAAATTTGTCCTATTCTTGCCCATTTTTGTCCAAACTTAAATATAATGGTCTAATTACTAAATAAAGACCTCCACTTTAAGAACCAATTTCAATTAAATCCCCTTTATTATCTAGAACACACATTTTGCTAATTTTATAATTTAGTCCTAATTATTAAATTAGGCATTTATACATAAAATTTCTTCACGAAATTTTCACACAATTATTCAATCAATGAATAAAACTTAAAAATTAATCAGAATAATTTTTTTTGGACCTTAAATAACCACTATTCCATTTAGGCCCTATTTCGGGATGTTACAATACTAGGCCTCCTTGGAATTCTTATTGGATCATTCCATGTGACTGAACTATTAATCTTTCAACTTGTACCTGTCTAAGACCCAAATACAACAAAAAATCTACCAACCTTTCCCTTAGCCCAATTAATCCCCCCAAATAAAACATGCAATTTACGTAAAATTCATAATATTAACACATTCTTATAAAAATAATAAAATCTAATAAAATCAAGTATAAAACCATAGAAATAGTTGTATTTGTACTCGAAATTAACATAATTTATAAATAAAAGAGTGCTTAAATATGTATATATTTTGTAGTTTACACACCCTCAAATTTAAATCATTGCTCGTCCCTAGTAATGCTAAAAACTCGTCAACTTGTAGAATTTTTAATCATCCAAATAGTTATAGTAAAACATAAATTATATTCTCAAATATTTTTGCAAGTATTTAGCTCATAAACAACATATCATCCAATATTTATTCAAGTAACTAATATGCTAATAAATCATGATTTGAACAAATAATTTTAAGAGTAGAGTAAGTTAAACCATAAAAGATTAAATAACTAAGTTAAATAAGCATCATTCCTCAGATTTAACATATGTCTTCATATGTTGACTTGATTTTTCCCTCTCCACTAATGTAGTTAACTTAGTGTTTTTAAATCAATAGGTCTTAATAAATGTTTTAATGGAGTTGGGGTTAAGGTATGGAAAAAGAATAGATATTTTTAGGTTCAACTAACCTTAAACCTAGTTTACCTTGGCCTTGAAAAGTTTGTGATCACCAATCAACTCTTTTCAATACTTGTACCTAGTGGTACGGTTTTTTGAACTAAAAAAGTACCTTTCGGAGCATATCTCTATATATATAACTCATATTTTGTGTCTTTTACACCCAATGATCTTCTTGGACTCCCTCAAACTTAATCTTCAAAATACTTCCAAAGTAAGCAAGGCTAAGATTTCAAGGTTCAAGAGGTCACAAAAATAATTATTTAAAATAAGCTAAATATTTCATGGGTTATTTCCAAAAATATAGGTCATATAGCTCAAAATTGGCTTTTCAAAGGATTTAATTAAAAGGTAGGCTTGAAAGCTCAATCGATCTAAAGAAAATATGTCTAAATCATTTTTAAACTCGTTTTGTTATCTAGGATTTCGCCACAAGAAAAATACCAAACCAATTCTAGAGACTAAATCCTCATGCATGCTTAATTCCTAAAAAAATATAAACAATTATGGTGAATCTACGTACTCATAAAATCAAAATTCATCTCATAATTTATTTAACATAAAAAAATTCTTGAAATAAATAAAAGATTATACCTGGTTTTGAACTAACATACCATACTCGATTGGTTTTGAGCCTTTTTTTTTCACTTTTCTGCTTTCCTGCATGATTTCATCTTCTACAACACTGGCAAAAATAAAAAAAAAATTTGAGGCACGGCCCCCCCAAACTTAAGCGGAACAATGTCCTTATTGTTCAAAACATCCATCATATAACAATAAGAAAAACACTTGAAAATAATTGCAGCTCAAAATATATTTTGCAAAAAATTAAAACAAAAACAAAAAGTAAAAAAAGTAAAAGTAATGTTCTAAAAATAAAATCAACTAATAAGAAATGTTTTTAAATAAAGAAAACCCCCTTATTTACTTATTGACCCATCACTGTCTATGGCTGTCATAAGGAGAAGATCGTATATCACATGGAAATTTCCACCTTCGTTTCTCAATAATTTCCCGAATGAGTGTTGGTACATCATACTCACTATTGAGTTGAAAACCCTTTTCTAGAAATTGGGGTTTCTTCTAAAATATTCTGATGTATCTTCTAAAATATTTTGATGTATCTAGCCCTTATTCCTAGGGGTTTAGAACCAAGGTTGAAACTCTTCCTCTTGAATCTCTGAATTATTCCTTTTTCGATTCATCTTCAAAAATAACCAATACAAGAACCACGTAGTAGAAAAAATTAAATTCCAGAATTACCTCAAGATGGGTTAGGGGCAGCCATTAGGTTTTGCCGAATGTTGATGGGTCAGCCACAATCACCAAGGGGGTTGCTGAAAAAACCTCCTGCTACCATCAACTGCTGGTCCACACGACTCGATTGCTTCCGATGGCACCTAGTTTCTATAGACGGTTATCGACAAGGCTCGCTGGGATTCACTTGACAAAGGCCAATGGTGGCTGATTGCACCCGACAGAGGCCAATGATGGCTTGATCGACAAAGGCCGAGAGTGCATGAGGACTGCCGTAATTGGCTGATGGTGGCTGATGGCGCGCAATAGTGCACAGGGGCCTACTGCTGGAGGGTGCGTTGATGTTGTTTGGATCACATCAGGCTAGTGATGATGGTGGCGGTGAGGTGGGCGACGGTTGAAAGAAGAAAAACAAAAGAAGAAAAGAAAAATAGGGGTGAAAAAAACTAACTTTAATTTTACTTAACTTAAAATATTAACTTAATTTTAATTAGGAATTCCTATTTACCCATTTATTTATTTACAAAATTTATTTATTTTATTTAAAACTAAAAATAATATGTAATTGAAATTAGAATTAGAATTAGAATTAAAAAGATAAAATAAACATAAACATAAAATTTATTTATTTACAAAAGTAATAATTTTCCGACAGAAAAATTTTCATAGATCGGTTAAAATGAGCGAAGTGTTTTCTTCCTCGATTTTATCGGTCCAGTAATGTTTCAGTTGTTGACCACTAAAACACCCCTAACCCGAATCCATCGCTGAAACAAAGTTACGAAGCATTACCGAATATTTCAAAACAATCAGACATAACATGCAAACATTTCATATCAAATCATATACATGCTGAAAATCAATCAAAATAATATATTTCGTCCCTTATACAAGCCATCGAGGCCCAAAATATACATTAGAAACAAATCGGGACTAAATCGAAAACTAGAGAATTTTTTTAAAACAATTAAAATTTTCAAAGCTACAGGGGTCACATAGCCGTGTGGCTAGGCCGTGTGACTCACACGGCCAAGAGATACACCCGTGTCTTAGACCGTGTGGGCATTCAAAACAGGGACACATAGCCGTGTCCCAGCCCGTGTCCGTGCCCATGTAACTCATTGACTTGGGTCACACGGCCAAGCCACACGCCCGTGTGAGCATACTAACTTGAACTCTTTAAAAGATACATAGGACATACGGCTCTATCACCTGGCCGTGTGTCACACACAGCTGAGACACATGCCTGTGTCTCTGCCCCTGTGGATGAAAATAGGTCATTTTCCAGGACACATATCTCACCCAAATATTACATCAACCTATTCCCAAAGATGCACATATATGCTAGCTATAATCAAGCATCCAAAACAAGCATAAACAAGCTTTGAACATGTACTATAATCACATACAACCAATATGCCCTTAGACACCTCAAATGAAAACTTAAAAACATGTCAACCATTTATCCAAACTTACCTAAATGACCAAATACATATATGCATAATTGTACCAAAACCTATCACGTAGGTCACTTATCAAGCTCAACTATTTGGTACCCAATATACCAATTCACAAGGTAAATCATTTTGCATCATTTCATGTCACTTAACTTACTTACCAAAACATACTAATATTTCCAAATTGTACCAAATATACCATTCTAGCTAACATCACTATACCTATATGTTTTCCATAACAAAGCACTAAATCACACCAAGGTATGTAATAAATCTTATATTCATATGCAAACCACATTTTACTTTCCATCATTCTACCATATCAAACACACATCAAATATGATGAAGCCACTTATATATACACATCAAAATATACCAAACACAAGCCAAATAAGTGGCTAATCTCAATAAAACACTTATATGCCAACATTGGCCAAATTAACCTATACATGCTATTATAACTTAAATTAAATAACCGAAAGTACCAAAAGAGCGGATGGATAGTGCGATATAGCTTTGACAAGCTTCCAACCCAAACGAGCTTTTGAATCACTAAAAACACGAAAAATAACACAGAGTAAGCATTTAAGCTTAGTAAGTTCGTATAACATAGAATTTAACTTACTATTTAGTCACAATTAAGGTAAGCATACAAAGCATATCAAAATTCAATTTGGTCGAAAGCCTAAACACATATCTTCATCAACCATGTTAGTCATATAATTCATATAAATATCAGGAAACATGTATGAGCTCAACAATAATCAAATTTCCATGTACATATAATTTCAACATCATGTATCTATATATCATGTGCAAATCATTTTCATATATCTCATGTAAATACCTATACTAGTTCATATTGCACTCATGTAATCTCGTACAGAACAGTGCCTGTTGAACCATTTAGAATATCGTTGGATACGCGGGTAGTACATACGAGTTGTAATGAATTGTAATCCATCAATTCATGTACATATATGCACATACGAGCTGTAAACGGTAAGCTCATACGATCTAAGTATCGGTAAACTCATAAGAGCTTAAATCGATAACCCCAATGACATGTCATTTGTATCCTACGACTTCCTAAGGTTTAAACATGGCCCAATAATCATCGTAGGTCGATGGATATGCGATCGGTATTCATATATGATGGTAATTCAAATAACATACATCTAATTCAATCAAAGCATATAATTACACAATTTAATTACACGAACTTACCTCGACGAGTGTATGTAGATACGAAGGCGACTAATCTGATATTTTCTCTTTGCCTCGATCTAACTTAGTACGAGGTCTGATACGATCTATACGAATGAATTTAACTCATTTCAATATAATTCGCATTCAATTTAGTCCAACACACATTTTTGGCAAAATTACCATTTTTCCCTTATACTTTTAATTCTTTGTAATTTAGTCCTTATCTCATAAAAATGGAAGGTTACATAATTTCATTACAACCCATCATAGCAGAATTATATACATGCTTATAACAACCCACATATTTCACAAATTCACAATTTTACGACATAATTTATCACATTTTTCAATTTAATCCCTAATTTATAATTTCATCAAAAATTCTTTTACAAAAGTTGTTTATTTAACAACAACCATTCATTTCCTACCATTAAACTTCAAAACCCTAACATGTTCATCAATGGAAAAACTCAAATACTTCAACAGTTTCACAAATTAGTCCCCGGGCTAGCTAGATTAAGCTACAACGATCCCAGAAACATAGAAATTATCAAAAACGGGACAAAACACATACCTAATTGATGGAAACAAGCTTGCCAAACTCTAAAGAAAAAAAATGGCTTTCTTCCTTCAATATTCGGTTGAAAAAAATATGGATAAAGATTATAGCAAATTTAGTTTTATTAATTTTATCATTTATTACTTATTAAGAAAATTAACCTTAATTAACTTTAAAAAATACACTAATGTCAAGCCATGTACATCCACTATCACATTTAATAGTTTAATTACCATATAAGGACCTCCACTTTAAAGTTCTATAGCTATTAGACACCTTTAGCTATTAGAACATAACTTTTGTGCTTTACACGATTTAGTCCTTTTTATCAAATTGAGAATGTAAACGGTAAAATTTCTTAATGAAATTTTTATACGGTAATACTATCATGCTATAGACCATAAAATAATAATAAAATAAATTTTTTGACTTCAGATTTGTGGTCCCGAAACCACTGTTTCGATTGAACTAAAAACGAGCTATTACAACTCTCCCGCTAAAGAGATTTTTGTCCCCAAAAATCTTACCAGAAAAGAGGTTCAGATATTTTAACAGCCCAAT
Source organism: Gossypium longicalyx (assembly GCA_025698465.1). Taxonomy (NCBI): domain Eukaryota; kingdom Viridiplantae; phylum Streptophyta; class Magnoliopsida; order Malvales; family Malvaceae; genus Gossypium; species Gossypium longicalyx. The sequence goes on from CM046996.1 coordinate 57,356,239, forward strand.
TTTAGGTCAAATCAGAATAGTGGTTTCGGGACCACAAATTCAAAGTAGAAATATTTATTTTATTATTTCTTTAAGGTCAACAACATGTTAGAATAATTTTGTGAAAATTTCATTAAGAAATTATATCGATTAAATGCTGAATTTGACTAGAAGGACTAAATTGCAATAGGTGCAAAATTTGAGTTCTATAATTTAAAGGTGTCTAATTACTATGAAATTTTAAATTGGAGATTCTTAAATCGTAATTAGACCATTATACTTCAGGATGGACAAAAATGGACATGGTTAGGTGAAATTTTAAGGTTATGCATTAAGGCATTTTAGTAATTTGGTAAATAAAGACAAAATTAACTAAATAAAAAAAGTGTTCATCTTCTCAATTTAGTCCCCCCATAGCCGAATTTTTCAAGAAGCCATAGCTAGGGTTTTCGCCAAGCTTTCAAGCTCGATTGTAAGTCCGTTCTTATCCCATTTTTAATGATTCCTATATTTTTTAGATTGTTGTAACTTGATCTAGCTATTTCAAGGACTAATTTGAAGGAAAGTTAAAGTCTAAAATTTTACCCATGTTAAATATGTTTGTATTTTTATGTTTGATGGTAGAAAATGCATGTTTGTTGTTAGTTAAACAACATTTGTAAAGTGAGTTTCGATAAAAAGGTCAAATAAGGACTTATTTGTAAAAGTTTATAAAATGTGTAGAAAAATGTGAATAAATGAAAAATGTGAGTTGTTATGACTACAAATGATATCCGGCTAGGCCTGGGTTATTATGAAATTGAAAGAAATTCATTTTACGAGCCTAGGGACTAAATTATAAAATGATGAAAAGTTAGAGGTAAAAATGTAATTTTTCCAAATGTGTTTTTGGACTATATTGAATAAGGTGATGATTAAATAAGTTAAATGTGGTATTATAGATCAAGAAAAACAAAGTTCTGGTGTAGATCAGGGGAAAAACAAAGTAATTGACGAATAGATTCCTTTTGTCATTTTTGCATTCGAGGTAAGTTCGTATGTTAAAAAAGCTTTGTTAAAATTGTATTTTAAATGCTTTAATTTATGCATGAATTGCGTAATCGACTCTATGGACACATTTTATGATGTTCCAGTAAGCAGGAAATCCCAATCAAACCTTAGGAATAAATTAGGATAAAAGTGACATGTCACTAGGGTTTTATGTTATGTGATCTAGGTGCTGGTCCTGTACGTCCTACCGGTGAGTGGTTGAGTATATCGAAATATGTTGCAGTTACTTAACATCTTGTGAGAGCAGCACCGTGTAGCTACGTCTTAACTGACAACTTGTGTGAGCAGGCCCGTTGATGGCTCGAGAGCGAGTATATATGTGTTATGAGATAGAAGTAGCAATGGCTACATATGTGACACCTTGTGTGTAAGGTTTCCCGAGTATCTAACATTGTTATTCTGAGTGGTTCATTGGGTATGTTAATAATGAGAATAAGTATGAAATTATTACAAGATGGTGCAGGTATGTACATAAAGCTTATGATTATTAAATTTGTGAAATAATGATTTCAAGGTAAGTTTGTGATGGAATGAATTAAGGTTATGAGATTATGGTAAATTTACATTGTCCTATATTATATTACTTGAATGTTAAATATATGGTAAGGTCTACTTATTTCTTACATACGGGCTTACTAAGCTATATAGCTCACTCCGTTTTATTTTTCATGTTTTATAGTGTCACCAAGCTAGCTCGGATTGGAGATTGTCGGAGATCGCATCACACTATCAAACTATCATTTTGGGTATCGATGATCTTAACATTTTGAGTATATGGAATGTATAGGGACTTGGTCATTTTGTTATATGTGTGATCATGATTTTGGCCAAATGTATTGGCTTGTAATTGCCAAAGGCTTGAATTGGTATTTGGCCATATAAATTTCTCATTTTGGTTAAATTTATTGTAAGCTTATATTTTTATGCATGTTTGTTCCAATGCCCATTAGAGATGTGGTTTATATTGGTATGTTAAATGTTGATTGTGGCTTAATGACTTGTTGTGAAATGGATGAGTTTGGTTTATTGGTATGATCGATTATCTTGATAAGTTAATGCAAATTGAAAGTAGTCATAGTGGTGTTTTTAATATGAAATTGGTATGTTTAATTTGGCATAAATGAATGTCATGAGCATGATAGATGATGGTATTGCATTGACGTGTATTGGCCATGATTGTAGATGTTTTGGTTGCATAAGTATATCATGATTTATGCCATTGAAATTGTGTGTGTGTGTGTCTGTGTAAATGAGGGTGGCAAATGGCTTGGTAAATAGTCTTTATTTTATCCATACGGGTAGACACACGAGCATGTGTCTAGGCCGTGTGTCACACATGGCCTGTCCCATGGGTATGTATTTTGGCCTGTGTCCCCTGCACCTAAATTTTGAGAAACAGAATGCTCAAAATTGAGCATACGGGCAGAGACATGAGTGTGTGTCTCAGCCGTGTGAGGGAAACGACCCTGGACGTGTGAAACCTGCAACTAATTTATGAAAATTAAATTAACTACACGGCCTAGCACACGGGCGTGTGACTTGGCCATGTGACTTCAATTTGTTCATATTTTGCAAAAGAGAGAGTTACACGGGTTAGGGACACAGGCGTGTGTGACCACATGGGCTGCCCACACGGGCGTGTCCCAAACCACACGAGCGTGTGACCCCTGTTTATAGCAAAAATTTTCTAAGTTTTGTAAAAATTCCCTGAGTTATTGGTTTAGTCCCGAACCACTTCAGAAGCATGTTTTGGGCCTCGTAGGCTCGTATTAGGGACTTTATGATTGAAAGCAAAGGGTTTTGATTTGGATACAAGTTTATGACTCGATTTGTATGTTTGCTCGAGATGTAAGTTAGGTAATGCCTCGTATCCTATTTCAATGTTGAATACAGATAATGGGTGTTACATTTAGTGGTATCAGAGCTATGGTTTAGTTGATTCTCAGACTAACGTAGCATGTGCGAGAGTCTAGCTATACATGTCATATCTAAATTGTGATAGTTTAACGACTCCTATCAATTTAAAATTGTGCTTTCATATAGTAAATGAATCCCGACTGAGATGTAGCTGATGATGTTGAAAGTAAGCGTTGACTCCCGCCCAAGGGATAGCGCCATCTGAAAGTAGACCAGTAACGATTAGTTTGAGAGGAGAGGCTAGAGAATCCTTCTTCCAAAGGATGAATGAGTGGTTTGCCGAGTTTGTTCGAACAAATCTGGCTACCCAACATCCTCCACCCTCACCTAACCCCTAACCGATTCCTATAGCTCCTCAAGGTGTGGAATTGCTAAAACTGAACAAGCCTCTAGTTGATAAGATTAGAAAACAATAGGCTGAAGAATTTAGAGCTAATATTGACGATGATCCCGAGAGATCAGAGTTTTGGCTTGAGAACTCTATCAGGGTATTTGATGAGCTCTCTTGCACACCAGATGAGTGCTTGAAATGTGTTGTATCACTTCTGAGGGACTCGGGATATTAGTGGTAGAATACTATTGTATCCGTGGTACTGAGAGAAAGAGTTACCTGGGAATTCTTTTAGGATGAGTTCAAAAAGAAATATATTAGTCAACAATTCATTGATAAAAAATGCAAAGAGTTCTTAGAGCTAAAACAGGGTCATATGTCTGTGACTGAATATGAGCGAGAGTTTGTTAGGGTCAGTAAGTATGCTTAGGAATGTGTTTCCACCGAGGTCATCATGTGTAAAAGATTCGAAGATGGGTTGAATAAGGATATCAGACTGTTTGTGGGGATTTTAGAGTTGAAAGAATTTGTTGTGCTAGTTGACCGAGTTTGCAAAGCTGAAAAGTTGAGCAAAAGAAAAGAGAAAAGCTGAGTTTAAGGCTAGAGATTCGAGAAAAAGACCGTTGAATAAGTCATTTCAATCTTTGTCAAAGAAATCGAGGGATTTGTATACTCGATTGAATATTTTAGCTGAGTATCCCAACAGAGATCGTGGGAAGCAATATTCGGGTTTTAAGGCCTAAACTATGTCAATAGCGAGCGTTGGTAATGCTATGTCTAATAGACCTGAATGTCAACACTGTGGTAGATTACATCCCAATAAATGTAGAATGAGTAACCAGGATTGGTTTAAATGTGGCTCCCCAGATTACTTCATTCGAGATTGCCCTGAAATGGTTGAGAAAGATAACTTTCAGAATGCAAGACCGAGCAACACTACCACTAGAGGGAGGCCACCGAGAAATACAAGAAATAGGGATAGTAGCAAAGGTGTAACGAAGGATTTAACTGTGAGATCAGAGGTCAGAGCACCTGCCAGAACCTACACTATTCGCACTCGTGAAGATGCGTCATCCCCTGATGTTATCACTGGTACATTTTCTCTCTATTATACTAATGTAGTTGTATTGATTGATTCTGGATCTACTCATTCTTATATTTGCATGAATTTGGTATCTAGTAAGAATTTTCCTATTGAGTCTATTGAGTATGTGATTAAAGTGTCAAACCCCTTAGGCAAATATGTTTTAATTGATAAAGTTTGCAAGAGTTGTCCTTTAATGATTAGGGGTCACTATTTTCTGGCTAACTTAATACTTTTACCATTTGATGAGTTTGATTGAATTCTTGGGATGGATTGGTTGACTCTACATGATGTCATAGTGAATTGTAGATGAAAGATTATTGAATTGAAATATCAAAATAATGAAATTCTGTAGATTGAAACGGATGAATAGGATGGGTTACCTATTGTGATTTTGTCAATGTCGGCTTAGAGGTATGTAAGAAAAGGGTGTGAAGCTTATCTTGCGTATGTACTGAATACAAAAATGTCTGAATTGAGGATTAAATTTATGCCGATAGTTTGTGAATACCCGGATGTGTTTCTAGAAGAGTTGCCTGGATTACTACCGATCAGAGAAGTTATGTTTACTATTGATTTAGAACAGGGAACTTCACCGATATCGATAGCTCTGTATAGAATGGCTCCAACAGAAATTAAAGAATTGAAGTCTCAGTTGCAAGATTTGACAGATAAGGGTTTTGTGAGACTGAGTTTTTCGCCCTAGGGTGCACCAGTGTTATTCGTCAAGAAGAAAGACGAATCCATGAGACTTTGTATTGATTATCGTCAGCTTAACAAGGTTACGATAAAGAACAAGTATCTTTTACCAAGAATTGATGATATGTTTGACCAATTGAAATGGGCAACAATGTTTTCGAAGATAGATTTGAGATCTGTATATTATCAGATGAGAGTTAAGGATTCGAATGTGCTGAAAACTATTTTCAAAATGAGGTACGAGCATTATGAATTTCTTGTTATGCCTTTTTGATTAACTAATGCTCCTACAGTTTTTATGGACTTGATGAATCAAATCTTCAGACCGTATTTGACAAATTTGTGGTTGTTTTTATTGATGTCATTTTGATTTATTCACGAGATGAGTCTGAACATGCTGGGCATTTGAGAATTGTGTTGTAGACCTTGAGAGATAAGAAATTGTTTGCTAAATTAAGAAAAAGTGAGTTTTGGCTCCGAGGAGTTTTGGCTCTGAGAAGTTGGATTTTTGGGACACATTGTTTCAGCGGAAGGCATTCGGGTTGATCCGAGTAAGATTTCGGCAATTGTTGATTGGAAACCACTAAGAAATGTATCTGAAGTTAAAGGCTTTTTGGGCTTGGCTGGTTATTACCGACGTTTTGTTAAGGGATTTTCAATGATTGCTACACCTATGACCAGATTATTACAAAAAGATGTGAAATTCGAGTGATTTGAGAAATGTCAACAGAGTTTTGAGTAGTTGAAAGCGTTGTTGACCGAGGCACTGGTGTTAGTGCAACCTGAGTTGGGGAAAGAGTTTGTGATCTTCAAGGATGCGTCATTGAACAGTTTAGGTTGTATGTTGATGCAAGAGGGTAAAGTGATAGCTTATGCCTCGGGATAGTTGAAACTGTACAAAAAGAATTATCCGATGCAAGACTTGGAATTAGCTGTTACTGTGTTTGCTTTAAAAATTTGGAGACACTATTTATTCGGTGAGAAGTGTCACATCTTTACCGATCACAAGAGTTAAAACTATTTAATGACTCAGAAAGATTTGAATTTACATCAACGAAGGTGGCTTGAACTATTGAAAGATTACGAATTAGTGATCAACTATCACCCAGGGAAAGCGAACATAGTCGCAGATGCTTTAAGTAGAAAGACTTTGTTTACTTTGAGAGCGATGAATATGCGGTTAACCTTATCTAATGATGGATCAATTTTGGCTGAGTTAAAGGCTAGGCCAGTATTTCTTCAGCAAATTTGCGAAGCTAAAAAAGGTGATAAGGAGTTGTAAGCTAAAAGAGTTCAATGCAAATCGAATAGTTATTCAGAATATCAGATTGGATCCGATAATTGTTTGAGGTTCCAAGGCAGGATTTGTGTACCGAGATATACTGAACTGATTCAGAAAATTCTTCATGAAGCACATAATGGTTGTTTATCTGTTCATCCTGGAAGTACAAAGATGTATAATGATTTGAAGAAATTGTATTGGTGGTCAGGCATGAAACGAGACATTTCAAAGTTTGTAACAATATGTTTGATTTGTCAACAAGTGAAAGTCGAACATCAAGTGCCTTCAGGTTTACTTCAGCCTGTGACTATACCCGAGTGGAAATGGGATAGAGTTACGATGGATTTCGTATCGGGGTTACCTCTGATTCCAAAGAAGAAAGATTTTTTTTGGGTCGTTGTTGATAGATTGACGAAATCGGCTCATTTCATTTCAGTGCATACCAATTATTCACTTGATAAACTAGCTGAATTGTACACTGCTGAGATTGTTAGATTGCATAGGGTGCCTACTTCTATTATTTTTGAATAGAGATCTGAGGTTTACCTCGTGATTCTGGAAGAAATTGCAAGAAGCATTGGGTATGAAGTTGAATTTTAGTACCACATTCCATTCGCAAACCAACGGTCAATATGAAAGAGTGATTCAAATTCTCAAAGATATGCTTCACTATTGTGTTTTAGAGTTCAAGGGTAGTTGGAAGAAATATCTACCTTTAGTCAAATTTACTTATAACAATAGTTTTCAATCGAGTATAAAGATGGCACCATATGAAGCATTGTATGGCCGCAAGTGTCGAACTCCACTATACTAGGCCGAGCTTAGTGAGAAATAGATTCACGGGGTTGATTTGGTCAGAGAAATCAAAGAGAAACTGAAAGTAACTCATGATTGTTTGAAAGCAGCTTCGGATCAGTAGAAATCGTATGCGGATTTGAAACAGAAGGATATTAAATTTCAAGTTGGTGATAAAGTGTTTCTGAAAGTGGCTCCATAGAAGAAAATTCTTAGATTTGATTGCAAAGGCAAGTTGAGTCCACGTTTCATTGGGCCATATGAGATTATTGAAAGAATAGAGCCAGTGGCATATCGACTAGCTCTGCCGTTGGAATTAGAAAGGAACCACAATGTATTTCATGTGTCTATGTTGCGACAATATTGATCGGATCCATCGCATGTAATCCCACCATCAGAGATTGAGACTCGACCCGATATGACATATAGTGAAGAACCGATCAAAGTGTTAGCTCGAGAGGTTAAACAATTGAGAAATAAAAGCATAGCTCTAGTGAAAGTTTTGTGGCAATGACATAGGGTCAAAGAGGCTATGTGGGAACTTGAGAAAGCTATGAGAAAATAGTACCTTAACCTCTTTTCTGGTAAGATTTTTGGGGACAAAAATCCCTAGAAAGGGTGTAACACCCCAAACCCAGCCTGAAAGTTTGGCTCGAATCTGGCGTGCCACATTAAAGTGTTTTTCAAAAATCATGTTTCCATTAAAAACCCTTCTTAATAATTAAAAACTTATACCCTTTTTAAACCTTGTTAGAAAACCTCAGCTGAATAACATTCTTAGCAACTTTGTAAAAATCTTGGCAGTTGCAGAAGCTTAATTTAAAAACAATTGCGGATACGTGATGTTTTGAACAATAGTAGTTGCTTTGGAAAATCGTGTTTTAATACTAGCAATTATAGGATCAATAAATAAAATTCCAAATTTGAAATCCAGAAATTTACAACGGCTTTACTACAACCCACATAAAAACATTTAAAAGTAATAATCAAAACTGTAACATAAACAGTGTGTGTGGCTTCTTCCGAGCCCCTCGCAGCTCCGATCCGTCTAAAGCTGGAAATTACCTGAAAGGTTAATAAACGGGGTGAGTTTATGAAAACTCAGTGTGAAATCCCCTACTATATAAAAGGAACAGTCAGTCAAATAAAAGAATTAAAAGTTTGGCCCCAACCCTACTTACAGTTTCAGTATCAATTGGGCCTTAGCCTATTATAACAGACAGTACCAGATGGGCCTTAGCCCATTACAGAATAAGAAACATTATCAGAACTAGAATCAAAATGAGAATCAGAATCAGAATCAGGTGACAGAATCAAAATCAAAATCAGAATCAGAATTAGGTGACAGAATCAGAATTAGTATCAGGTAACAGAATCAGAATCAAAATCAGAATTAGGTGACAGAATCAGAATTAGAATGTGAATGCAATCCCAACCCATATCCATCCGTATACACCCCCGTACCAACCATACACCATGTGGGGAGACAACTCGACCCACCCATCCGCTACACACCACAGAATTTGCAGCATGGCTGCCAGAACAGATATTGTGACAGAGTCACCAGATACAGATATTGTGGCAGAGCCACCAGAATAGATATTTGTGGCATAGCCACCAGAACGCTTCCTCCATCAATATAACCCAACCCATGCAACATGTCATGTATGCAGAATGTCATGCCATATTTGAATCAAACAATCACAGTCAAGTCATTCATATCACCAACATGTATTCACAATCAAATCTGTCAACCACACAGTCCAAGTCAGTCACTTGCCCACAAGGGCAAAACAGTCATTTAACACCCTAGGGGAAAAATGGTAATTTCATCCCACAAGGGTATCTCTGTAATTCTACAGGGGTATTTCGGTATTTCTACCCTACAAGGGTATTTCAGTAATTCTACCCTACAAAGGTATTTCAGTAATTCTACCCTACAGGGGTATTTCAGTATTTCTACCCTACAAGGGTATTTCGGTAAACTAAAATATTCTAAACAGGGATAACAATACAAATGGGCCTAAAGGCCATTCTCGGTCCAAATGGGCCCACACGCTCGTGTGGCCCTTTTAGCCCAAATCTAGCCACAGATATGAGATTTACATAGCCTAGTCCAATATTTACTACATAATCAAACAACTTATCCCATTAGGCCAACATGGCCTCTTTTGGCCCATCGCGGCCCGAAGTAGCCATCCTACAGCTAGAGTAGTGAGAAATACACACCTGATAAGAGACTGGAGTTAATCCGCGCTCCGAGAACTCTTAGCCGACGCCCAACCCAAACGAGCACGCCATAAAGCGAAATGGATCAGCCAAGAAAGGTACCTTTACTCTCCTCATGGTTCTCTCTATTTAAAGCCAGCTTCACATCCACTCTTATGTTAGCTTCCCAATGTGGGATCCCTCCATCATCAGAGTTTAAATTCAACACCAACTCTTGCCGCCCCCTGTTAGCAAAATAAATGCTCTTTGATTGCCATGAGTTTCGAACCCTAGACCTCCTTGCCAACTCTATGACGCCACCTTTCTGCCTCTTATGCGGCGATACTTTGCCACTAGACCACAAGGCTTTTTGTGGCACAATTTATCCAACAATATTCTTAAGGCCTACCTACTACACCCAGGGTTTGATTCACCTTAAACCAAAATTTTTGCTAGAGTCCAAGTTTGAACCCAGAACTTCTCCAAAACTTCTCAACACACTTAACCACTAAAACAAGCCTTCATTAACGAAATTTACATGCACAACAAAATATTATAAGCTGCCTTCAACCGCTCCCATGCTCAAGGCCCAAAACTTCTAGGCCCAAATTCAGGGTGTTACAAAGGGAGAGTTGTAATACCCTGTTTTTGGGTCAAATTGAAACAATGGTTTTGAGACCACAAATTCGAAGTAGAAATATTTATTTTATTATTTCTTTAAGGTCTGCAACATGATAGAATAATTGTGTAAAAATTTCATGAAGAAATTTTATCGATTGAGTGCTCAATTTGACTAGAAGGACAAAATTGTAATAGGTGCAAAATTTGAGTTCTATAATTTAAAGAGGTCTAATTACTATAAAATTTTAAATTGGAGGTCCTTAAATGGTAATTATAGCATTATACTTTAGGATGGACAAAAATGTACATGGTTAGGTGAAATTTTAAAGTTATGCATTAAGGGCACTTCAGTAATTTGGTAAATAAAGACAAAATTAACTAAATAAAAGTGTCCATCTTCTCAATTTAGTCCTCCCATAGCTGAATTTTTCAAGAAGCCATAGCTAGGGTTTTGGCCAAGCTTTCAAGCTCGATTGTAAGTCCGTTCTTGTCCCGTTTTTAATGATTTCTATATTTTTCAGATTGTTGTAACTTGATCTAGCTATTTCAAGTACTAATTTGAAAGAAAGTTAAAGCCTAAAATTTTACCCAAGTTGAATATGTTTGTATTTTTATGTTTGAGGGTAGAAAATGCATGTTTGTTGTTAGTTAAACAACATTTATAAAGTGATTTTTGATAAAAACTTCAAATAAGGACTTATTTGTAAAAGGTTATAAAATGTGTAGAAAAGTGTGAATAAATGAAAAATGTGGGATGTTATGAGTACAAATGATATTCGGCTAGGCTTGGGTTATGATGAAATTAAAAGAAATTCATTTTACGAGCCTAGGGACTAAATTGTAAAATTGTGAAATGTTAGGGGACAAAATGTAATTTTTGCCATAATGTGTTTTTGGACTATATTGAATAAGGTGATGATTAAATTAGTTAAATGTGGTATTATAGATCAAGAAAAACAAAGTTCGAGTATAGATCGGGGGAAAAACATAGTAATTGACAATAAATTCCTTTTGCTATTTTTGCATTCGAGGTATGCTCGTATGTTAATAAGCTTTGTTAAAATTGTATTTTAAATGCTTTAATTTATGCATGAATTGTGTAATCAACTCTACGGACACATTTGACGATGTTTTGGCAAGCGGGAAATCCCAATCGAACCTTAAGAATAGATTAGGATACAAGTGACATGTCACTAGGGTTTTATGTTCTGTGATCTAGGTGCTGGTCCTGTACTTCCTACCGATGGCTGAGTATATCGGCATATGTTGTGGTCACTTGACAGCTTGTGAGAGCAGCACCATGTAGCTATGTCTTGACTAACAACTTGTGTGAGTAGGCCCGTTGATGGCTTGAGAGCGAGCATATATGTGTTATGAGATAGAAGTAGCAATGGCTATATATGTGACACCTTGTGTGTAAGGTTTCCCGAGTATCTGACATTGTTATTCCGAGTGGTTCATTGGGTATGTCAACGATGAGAATAAGTATGAAATTATTACGACATGGTACAGGTATGTACATAAAGCTTATGATTATTAAATTCGTGAAATTATGATTTCAAGGTAAGTTTGTGATGGAATGAATTATGGTTATGAGATTATGGTAAATCTACATTGTCCTATATTATATTACTTGAATGTTAAATATATGGTAAGTTCTACTTATTTCTTACATATGGGCTTACTAAGCTATATAAATTACTCCATTTTACTTTCCATGTTTTATAGTGTCACCAAGCTAGCTCGGACTAGAGATCGTCGGAGATCGCATCACACTATCAAACTATCATTTTGGGTATCGATGATCTTAACATTTTGAGTATATGGAATGTATAGGGACTTGGTCATTTTGTTATATGTGTGATCATGATTTTGCCCAAATTTATTGGCTTGTAATTGCCAAAGGCTTGAATTGGTATTTGGCCATGTAAATTGGCTCATTTCGGTTAAATTGATTGTAAGCTTATATATATGCATGTATGTGCCAATGTCCATTAGAGATGTGGTTTATATTAGTATGTTAAATATTGATTGTGGCTTAATGACTTGTTGTGAAATGGATGAGTTTGGTTTATTGGTATGATGGATTATCTTGATAAGTTAATGCAAATTGGAAGTAGTCATAGTGGTGTTTTGAATATGAAATTGGTATGTTTGATTTGGCATAATTGAATGTCATGAGCATGATAGATGATGGTATTGCATTGACATGTGTTGGCCATAATCGTAGATATTTTGGTTGCCTAAGTATACCATGATTTATGCCTTTGAAATTGTGTGTGTATGTGTGTAAATGAGGGTGGCAAATGGCTTGGTAAATAGCCTTTATTTTGTCCATAGGGGTAGACACACGGGCGTGTGTCTAGGCCGGGTGTGATACACGGCCTGTCCCATGGGCATGTGTTTTGGCCGCGTGTCCTCTGCACCTAAATTTTGAGAAACTGAATGCTAAGGATTGAGCACACGGGCAGAGACACGGGCGTGTGTCTCAGCCGTGTGAGGGACACGGCCCTAGACATGGACGTGTGTCCTGGCCGTGTGAAACCTGCACCTAATTTATGAAAATTAAATTAACCACACGGCCTAGCACACGGGCATGTGACTTGGCCGTGTGACTTCAATTTGTTCATGTTTTGCAAAACAGAGAGTTACATAGGTTAGAGACACGGGCGTGTGTGACCACATGGTCTGCCCACACGGGCGTGCCCAAACCACACGGGTGTGTGACCCCTATTTATAGCAAAAATTTTCTAGGTATTGTAAAAATTCCTTGAGTTATCGGTTTAGTCCCAAACCACTTCCGAACCATGTTTTGGGCCTCATTTTCCAAGCACCATGGCACACAGGCGTGTCTCCAGCCGTGTGGTGCAAGTCAGTATGTATGCCCTCTTTTCACACTACCTGTGACACGGGCGTGTCTGGTGGCCATGTGAGGCACACGGCTTGCTCACACGGGCGTGTGACCCCTTAAAACTATGAAAATTTTCTAAATTTCCCACAGTTTTCAAATGTGAACCGTTTAATCCCGAACCTCTTTTAAGCATGTTTTAAGGTCTCGTAAGGCCTTATAAGAGAAAATGTGAATGTGTTGAATGGATTTTGATTATGAATGCATAAATGTATGTATTATGTATGTGAATGATGCATATTGTCTGGTAATGCCTTGTAACCCAATTTCGGTGACGGATACGAGTTAGGGGTGTTTCATATTCATAATTGTACCAAAACCTATCATATAGGCCACTTATCAAGCTCAACCATTTGGTACCCAATATACCAATTCACAAGGTAAATCATTTTGCATCATTTCATGTCACTTAACTTACTTACCAAAACATACTAATATTTCCAAATGGTGCCAAATATACCATTCTAACTAACATTTGTATACCTATAAGTTTTCCATAACAAAACACTAAATCACACCTAGTTATATAACATATCTTATATACATATTGAAACCACATTTTACTTTCCATCATTCTACCATATCAAACACACATCAAGTATGATAAGGCCACATATATATACACATCAAAATATACCAAACACAAGCCAAATAAGTGGCTAATCTCAACAAAACACTTATATGCCAACATTGGCCAAATTAACCTATACATGCCATTATAATTAAAATTAAATAACCGAAAGTACCAAAAGAGCCGATGGATAGTGTGATATAGCTCCGACAAGCTTCCAACCCAAACGAGCTTTTAAATCACTAAAAACACGAAAAATAACACAGAGTAAGCATTTAAGTTTGGTAAGTTCGTATAACATAGAATTTAACTTACTATTTAGTCACAATTAAGGTAAGCATACAAAGCATATCCAAAATTAATTTGGCCAAAAGCATAAACACATATCTTCATCAACCATGTTAGTCATGTAATTCATATAAATATCAAGAAACATGTATGAGCTCAACAATAATCAAACTTCCATGTACATATAATTTCCACATCATGTATCTATATATCATTTACAAGTCATTTTCATTTATCTCATGTAAATTACCTGTAGTAGTTCATATTGCACTCATGTAATCTCATACAGAACAATGCCCGTTGAACCATTCAGAATATCGTTGGATACGCGGGTAATACATACAAGGTGTACTGAACTGTAATCTGTCAATTCATGTACATATATGCTCATACGACCAGTAAACGATAAGCTCCTCTGAGCTGAATAACAGTAAGCTCATATGAGCTGAGTATCAGTAAGCTCATACGAGCTGAAATCGGTAACCCTAATGACATGTCATTTGTATCCTACAAAGTCTTAATGTTCAAATGGGCTCGGTAATCATCGTATGTCGTTGGATATGTGATCGGTATTCATATCTGATGATAATGCAAATAACATACATCTAATTCAATCAAAGCATATAATTATACAATTTAATTACATGAACTTACCTCGACGAGTGTACGTAGATACAAAGGCGACTAATCCGATATTTTCTCTTTGCCTTGGTCTAACTCCGTACGAGGTTTTTCAGGATCTATACGAATGAATTTAACTCATTTCAATATAATTCTCATTCAATTTAGTCCAACACATATTTTTGGAAAAATTACCATTTCCCCCTTATACTTTTAATTCTTTGCAATTTAGTCCTTATCTCATAAAAATGGAAATTTGCTCAATTTCATTACAACCCATCATAGTCGAATTATATACATGCTTATAACAGCCCACATATTTCACAAATTCACAATTGTACGACACAGTTTATCACATTTTTCAATTTTAATTCCTAATTGATAATTTCATCAAAAATTCCTTTACAAAAGTTGTTTATCTAACAAAAACCATTCATTTTCTACCATTAAAGTTCAAAACCCTAACATGTTCATCAATTGAAAAACTCAAATACTTTAACAGTTTCAAAAATTAGTCTCCGGGCTAGCTAGATTAAGCTACAACGATCCCAGAAACATAGAAATTATAAAAAACGGGACAAAACACATACCTAATTGATGGAAACAAGCTTGTCGAACCCTAAAGAGAAAAAATGGCTTTCTTCCATCAATATTCAGTTGAAAAAAAACAATGGATAAAGATGATAGCAAATTTGGTTTTATTTGTTTTTATCATTTATTACTTATTTACAAAATTAACCTTAATTAACTTTAAAAATACACTAATGCCAAGCCATGTACATCCGCTATCACATTTAATGGTCTAATTACCATATAAGGACCTCCACTTTAAAGTTCTATAGCTATTACACACCTTTAGCTATTAGAACACAACTTTTGCGCTTTATGCGATTTAGTCCTTTTTATTCAATTGAGCATGTAAACGGTAAAATTTCTTAATGAAACTTTTATACGGTAATGCTATCATGCTATAGACCACAAAATAATAATAAAATAAATTTTTTGACTTTAGATTTGTGGTCCTAAAACCACTGTTCCGATTTCACTGAAAATGAGTTGTTACAATTAATTTTGAACATACCTCCTTTATTGTTTTGGAGTTCAACAACTCCGTACAGAAAAACTTGATTAATTTTATAGGGTCCTGACCATCAAATTTTAATTTTACTTGAGAAAAACTTCAACCTCAAATTAAAGAGAAGGACTTGTTGTCCTGCTTTGAAGATACGGGGACAGATGCACTTATCATGCCATCTTTTATATTTTTATTTAAAAATTTTGGCATTACTTTTAGAGAATAATCTCATCTCTTCCAACTCATTGAGCTGTAACATCCATTTGTCTTTAGGTCTAAATTGAGATGTTTAAGAGCCCAATAGGCTCTATGCTCAAGTTCTAAGGGAAAATGACATGCCTTACCATAGACTAACTTGTAAGGAGACATCCTTAATGGAGTTTTAAATGTCGTTTAGTAGGCCCATAGTGCTTCATCAAGCCTGCGGCACTAATCTCTTCTATTTGGGCACACTAATTTCTCAAGTATGCCATTTATTTCTTTATCTGTAAACTCAGCTTGACCATTTGTCTAAGGATGGTAAGTTGTAGCAACTTTATGCTTTACATTGCATTTGTCCAACAACCATTTTAGCCATTTATTCATGAAATAGGAACCTTTATCTCTGATTATAGCTACGGGAGTCCCAAATCTCGTAAATGTGTTTTTGAAGAAACCGTATTACCACCTTGGCATCGTTAGTCAAGTATGCCTCGACTTTCACCCATTTAGACAAATAATCAATGGTTACCAAGATGTACTTGTTACCATAAGAAGAAAGAAAGGTACCAAGAAAGTCAATAACTAAACATCAAATAATTCTACCTCAAGTATGTTGGTTAGCAACATCTCATTCCTCTTGGTCACATTTCTAACTCTTTGGCATTGATCACATCCATTCACGTAGCCATATGAATCTTTAAATAGGGTCAGCCAAAAGAAGTTGGCTTGCAATACTTTGGTTGTAGTTTGTGATCCTCCAAAATGTCCCCCACTCGGGGATGACTAGTAATGGTATAGAATGTCAACTACTTCACTTTCAGCTACACACCTTTTAATCATCTGATCTACACATTGCTTAAACAAAAATGGTTCCTCCCAAAAATAATATCTAACATCATGAAGGAATTTCCTCATTTGTTGATATGTCAAATTGGGCGGCATTAAACCGCTAGCTAAAAAGTTAGCATAATCTGCAAACCAAGGAACTTTATGAACATGACTTACCTTGAAGATGTGTTTGTCTGGAAAATACTCATTAATCGGAACTGAGAGGTGGGTTTCGTCTTTTTGCTCCAATTTGGATAGATGGTCTACCACTTGGTTCTTTATTCCCTTCCTATCCTGTATCACCAAATTAAACTCTTAGAGTAGCAAAATCCAACAAATTAATCGTGGTTTTGCATCTCTCTTTGACATTAGATATTTAATGGTCACGTGATCAGTATAAAGTGTCACCTTTGTACCTACAAGATATGAAAGAAATTTGTCAAAAGCAAAAACAACAGCAAGTAGCTCTTTTTTTGTTACCCTACAAATTAATTGTGCTCTCGTCAAGGTTCGACTAGCATAGTAGATGGGATGGAAAATCTTATTCCTCTATTCCCTCAAAAAAACTCCTACTACATAGTCGTTTGCATCGCACATTAGTTCAAACGGTAAAATCCAATCTAGGGTAATGATGATTGGTGATGAAATTAATCTTTTCTTTAACTCCTCAAAAGTTGTTAAACAATCATCATAAGAAATAAATACTGAACCTTTCTCTAACAGTTTGCAAAGTGGTTTGAAGATTTTAGAGAAATCCTTTATGAATCTCCTAAAAAATTCAGCAAGTCCCAGAAAACCCCTAATGCCCTTTACAGACACTGGAGGTGGGAGTTTCTCGATTACATCCATCTTTTCCTTGTCAACTTCTTTTCTTTTCTTGGTAATGTCTTGTCCCAAAACAATGTCTTCTCTTATCATGAAGAGACATTTCTCCTAGTTGAGAATGAGGTTCATCTCTTCGCATCATTTGAGCACTTTGGCCAAATTATCACAATAGTTTTCATATGAGTCTCCAAACACAGAAAACTCATCCATAAAAACTTCCAAAAATATTTCAACCATCTCAGTGAATATAGCAATCATACACCACTAAAAAGTTGCAGGTGCATTAGATAAACCAAAAGCCATCTGCTTAAAATAAAACGTAATGTATAGACATGTGAAGGTTGTCTTATGTTAATCTTCTAGGGCTACAAGGATATGATTGTATCCTGAATATCCATTGAGGAAACAATAGTAATCGTGCCCTGCAAGTCTGTCTAGCATTTGATATAAAAATGGTAATGGGAAATGATCTTTTCGAGTTGTCTTATTTAACTTACGATAATCAATACAAATTCTACAATGTGTAACCATTCTGGTTGGAATCAACTTATTATTTTCATTTTTTACAACTGTAATGCCTCTTTCTTCGGCACACATTGGACGGGGCTCACCCAAGAGCTATCTGAGATGGGGTAAATGATTCTCGAATCTAACCACTTGATGATCTCCTTCTTGACTGCCTCTTTAATGATGGGGTTTAATTTTCTTTGGCCATCAATAGTGCCTTTTTACCATCTTCCAAGATGATTTTGTGCATGCAAAAAGATGGGATAATACCTCTTATGTCAGCTATCGTCCAACCGAATGCCTTCTTGAATTTCTTCAAGACATTAATCAACTTATCTTCTTGATTCTTAGTTAATTCAACTGAAATAATTATAGGTAAAGTAGAAGAGTTACCCAAAAAACATATTTAAGGTGAGAGGGTAGTACCTTTAACTCTAACTTGGGCGGTTCTTCAGTTGAAGCTTTCAATTGCTTATACTCACAGGATTCCAACTCCAAAGACATGAAATGGGGTTGCAAAATGAATCCCTTTAATTCATCTTCCAATTCAACTTGATCTTTATCTCCTTCATCGTCATCACTTAGCATCATCGGTGCTAAGAGTTATTCCAACGGATCATCCAATAGAAATAACATTCTATCTCATCCATAATAGAACATTCTTCTCCTACATCAGGGTATCTCATAGCTTTCAAAACATTAAAAGTTATCTTATCATCTTGGACTCTCATGGTAAGCTCTCCCTTCTGAACATCAATTAATATTCTTCCAGTTGCTAGAAAAGGTCTTCCAAAAATGATATGGACTTCTTTATTTGCTTCAAAATCTAAAATAAGAAAGTTAGCAGGAAAAATAAATTTATCAGGATGTACCAAAATATCTTTAATTTTTCCTTTAGGATGTGCTATTGATCGATCTACTTCCTGTAGTGTCACTGTTGTCGGTCTAACTTCACCATTTCCTAATTATCTAAACACAGACAAGGGCATCAAAGTTGTGGTTGCTCCCAAATCACATAGAATCATACCACAATAGGAATTATTGATATTACATAGTATTGTAAAGCTTCTAGGATCTTTCTTCTTTGGTGGCACCTTATTTTGTTGGAATGCATTGCACTCCTTAGTCAGAGCCACTGTCTCAAACTCTCCGAACCGTCTCTTCTTAGAGAGGATATCTTTCATAAATTTAACATAATTTGGCATCTATTCCAGATCCTTCACTAACAAAATGTTGATATGTAATTGCTTAAGTACATCTAAAAATTTCTTAAAAAGTAGCTCTTGTTGTTGCTTTTGGAATCTTTGCGGGTAAGGAAGTGGTGGAGTTTTTACCATAATCGGGCATCTTTCCGGAGGAAATATTGGTTCTGAATCTACCTTGGGTGTTGATTCTTTAGGTGTAACACCCTTAACCTATCTCTATTGTCGGATTAGGGTTACGGAGCATTACCATATAATCGAAAAACATTTACCTTCATAAGACTAAATATCTTAAACATATAAATAAACAATCAACATATAGATTTTTTCCCTAAATCAAGCCTTTGAGGCCCTAAAAAATAGCTTAGAAGTAATTTGGGACTAAATTGAAACAAAATAAAAGTTTTAGAAAAATGAAAAAAATTGGAAAACAGGGGTCACACGGCCATGTGGCCAGGCCGTGTGACATCACCTTAGGCCAGGTAACATTCGAACGAGGGACACACAGTCATGTCCCAGCCTGTGTTCTCACCCATGTAACTTACTGAGTAAAGTCACACAGCTGTGTCACACTCCCATGTGCCAGATCGTGTGCTAGGCTATGTAACTCACTGACTTGGAGCACCAAAAAGTCTCAAATGACACACGGCCGTGTCGCCAAGCCGTATAAGTCACACGATCGTGTGACAACCTATGTGAATCCAAAAATGTACCTAGAATCGTGCCATTTTAGGTCTAATTCATGGGCTGTCACACTGCTAGTGACACGGCCGTGTGAGGGCATTTTGATTGTTGTACGAGCTAGCACACGAATTGTGACACAACTATGTGATCCAAATCAGAGAGTTACACGGTCCATACACATGGGGTGTGAGGTCGTACATGACATGTAGGATAGCCACATTGCCATGTTTAGAGCCACACAGGCTGGGCTCTATCACACGGCCTAGACACACGGTCATGTGACTAATAACTTGAAAATTTTTAATTTTTACCTAAATGTTCTGATTTGTTCTAAATTTGTCCTTGAATGTTCGTAACTTATTTTTAGAGCTTCAAAAGCTCGATTTAAGGCCTGAAACTGAATGACCTCTTTCAAATTGAATATTACTTGTGATTATGGAATTGAATTGATTAAAAAAATATAAATAATTATTAATCGTTCCAACTTGATCAGTAACATTTTGTAACTTATTTCGAAAATGAAAATAGGATATGGGTGTTATAGTCGGGACGCATAAGCTACTACTTTTCCTTCTTGCATCAAAACACAACCCAAACCATTTAACGAAGCATCGTTATAAATCACAAATTTCTTACTAGACTCTGGCTGAAACAATATAGGGCTTCAATCAACAACACTTCCAATTGATCAAAGCTTTGCTGACACTTTTCAGACCATTCGAACTTGACATCTTTCTGAAGCAATTTCATCAATGGTGTAGCAATCATTGAAAATCCTTTAACAAATCTCTGATAATATCCGGCTAAACCTAGAAAACTTCTGATTTCTTAAACATTTTTCAGAGGCTTCCAGTCTATTATAGCTGATATTTTACTCGAGTCAACTCTAATACCATCTTTCGATACAATGTGTCCCAGAAATCCAACTTTTCGAAGCCAAAACTCACACTTGCTAAATTTAGCAAACAACAGTTTTTCACGCAAAGTCTGCAAAATTATCCTAAAATGTTGGGCATGCTCTGTTTCATCTCGGGAATAGATCAACATGTCGTCAATGAACATAACTACAAATCTGTCTAGATACGGTCAAAATACTATGTTCATCAAATCCATAAATAAAACAGGAGCATTGGTCAAACCAAAAGGCATAACAAGAAATTTGTAGTGCTTGTACCTGGTTCTAAATGTAATTTTTGGCACATCTGAATCTTTAACCCATCCAGGATGAAGATCAATCTTTGAAAATAATGTTGCACCTTTCAGCTGATCAAACAAATCACCTATACATGGCAAAGGATATTTGTTCTTAATAGTGACCTTATTAAGATGTCGATAGTTGATATATAACTGCATTGACCCATCTTTTTTCTTAACAAATAATACATGAGCACCCTAGGGAGAAAAATAGGCCAAACAAAGCCTCTGTCTGTCAACTCTTACAACTGTGCTTTCAAGTCTTTCAATTCTGTAGGTGTCATTCCATACAGAGCTATTGATATCAGATAAGTTCCTGATATTAACCCAATAGCAAATTCAACCTCTCTGACTAGCGGTAACCCTGGCAATTCTTCAGGAAACACATCTAAGAATTCAAAAACAGTCAGAACCGACTCTAATTTCAATTTTGAAGCCCTGGAATCAAATATTAAGTTAGATACGCCTCACAGCCCTTTCTGACATATTTTTGTGCCGACATAGCTAAAATTACATTAGATGTACCATCCATTCTATCTAATTCAACTCAGATTATTTCACCATTCTGACATTTCAACACAATTTTCTTTTTTCTATAATTCACAACAACATCATATAGAGTTAACCAGTCTCTACCCAGAATCACATCAAATTTATCAAATGGTAACAACATCAAATCAGCTAGAAAGTTGAAATCTCGAATCATGAAAGGACAGTTTTTAAAGACTTTATCGATTAATACATATTGACCTAAAGGATTCATTACTATAACCACAAATCTAGTAGACTCAGAAGGTATTTTCTTATCTGACACTAAAGTTGTGCAAACATATGAGTGCATTGACCCGGGGTCAATCAAAGCATTAAAATTAGTATCAAAGATAGAAAATGTACCAATGATCACATCAAGTGCTGAAGCTTCCTCTCGAGCTCGAATCACATAAGCCCTAACTGGTGCCCGTGTCTCAGATTTAACTATAGAATCTTTTGTTCCACTTTGACTATTACCAGTATTTCCAGTATTTCTAAACGGTTTCCCACTCGTAGACGTGTTACTTGGATGAGTGTTCTGAGCCTTCTCCTTGTCAGATCTTTAGGGGCAATCTCTAAGGAAATGATCATAAGAACCATATTTAAAGCATGATCCATCTTGTAACACCCCAAACTTGGCCTATCCGTTATGGCCGAATCTGGCGTGTCACATCAAAGTGCTTTTCGAAAATAGGACTTGTCGTTAAGAATCTGAAATTAAGTTAAAACCCTTTTAGTTTTTATTGCTTAAGAAAATTTGGAAAATTAAGTTGTTACTAATTGAAATCAATTTGTCAAAACGATTGCCATATTTATCACCGTTGATTCCTTAAACTGAATAAAATCGCGGAAGCTTTTAAAAAACCTTGAAGTTTAAAATGTGTGTTTTCCTTGAAAACAGTTATTATTTTGAAAACTCATCTTTTCCTAGTCTAGTAGTTTAAGGTAAGAAATCAAAGCCCAAAAAGTTAAAACCACAAATGGCCTTATTACATAACCAAAAACCCAATATGAAATTTAAATAAATAAAGTCAAAAGTAGAACATCAGCAATCGTGTGGCCACCTCCGAGTCTCTCGTGGCTCCAAATCATCTAAGGCTGGTGATTACCTGCGCAGTTGAAAAGAAAGGGCGAGTTTATGAAAACTCAGTGTGTGAACCCCTGTCAGTCAAACAATAAACAATGCATGCAGTAACAGTCTGGGCCTTAGCCTTATACAGTGTCAGTACAATGTAATGTAATTATGCATCCCACCCAAATCCAGCCAGCACACCACCCGTACCAACCAACACACCATGTGGGGATATACATTGACCCACCCAGCCAACACACCAATATTGCAGCAAAGCTGCCGATAATAATAATGTAGCGTAGCTGTCAGAAACAGTAAATGTCATAAAGCCACCAGTAACAGTGAATGTGACATAGTCACCAGTACAGTACTTCCTCCATATCAAAATCACAACGCCATGCAATATGTCATGTCATAAATATTACGTGTATGCAAAGTCATACTCAGTACAATCATATATGTAATTCATAAGCACATCAGTCATACGGAACATAAGGGCATAATCGTCATTTTACCATATAGGGGTATTACGGTCATTTACCCTACAGGAGTATTACGGTCATTTTACCTAATTGGGTTAAAAAGTCACTCTTAACACAAATTAAATGGTCATTCTACCTCTAGAGGTATATTGGTCATTTCGACAATTAGAGGTAAAATGGTAATTTTACCCCTCAGGGGTATTTTGGTCATTTAGCTAATTTTGGTTTCTTGGTACAAATAACGACCTCTTCGAAGGTCTATAGTCGTTCCGAGCAACACAGATAACCTAAATGGTCATAACGGTGTAAATGGGCCAAGGCCCATTACTCAGCCCAAGTGGGCCCACACGCTCGTGTGGCCCATTAAGCCCAAATTCAGTTACGGCTATGCGATCTACATAGCCCAGTCCGGTGTTTGTCACTTACCGCAGATTTTATCCATGTGGCCCCACGAGCCCATTAGGCCTACACGGCCCATTTCGGCCCATCAAGGGCCAAAACGACCTATGCCATGTACACAACATGACAAGCCCAACTATTTCCCACCTATAGATAGATTTATACCTGCGGGCCCATGGGCCCATTCGACCCATCGAGGCCCAAGTCCAAGAGAGCGCTCGTGGCGGCCTCTATAGCTTATCACCCACGCTATGTGGGCTCGGTTCACCACACGAGTGTTCACACGCTCGTGCGGCCCGGAATGCCAAAGTTTCAAATTTTCAGCTTTTGCCGACCTACAGTAGAGAAGGGTGTGATTACACATACACTTTTGGATTTTCAGCTGATTAGCGAACATGGTATACGGTTACACACCTGTTTAGCGAGAAGAAAATTAAACCACGTGCAATCAACACACATTCCATCAATGTATACTTGTCAATTTTCTAATCGAAAGGGTTAATAAATACTTCATCTCAAACCAACACTTACCACTCACCCTTGACGACTACAGTTTTGTCTATTATGCTAATCAGATGACAACTACACCCTTTTCTACCAAGAAGCTGAGTTAACCAAAAGAATCCATTAGCACTTAGCGAATAAACAGAAGGCTAATGGACATTCGGCCAAAATAATCCCACTTACCCCAGTTACCGATTGAATGCCGAAAGAGGGATTTGAACGCCTACGAACATTTGAGAACCCAAACAAATGAGAAGGGTCAAAGAGTTAGTAACCCTAAACTGAATCATTCAACTTCATTAGAGAAAAATGATACAAAAAGAATCAAGAACAGAGTCAAGAAGCAAGAAATACTTACTCAAGATCAACTGATAGAAACGGTAGAACGAAGAAATAGTCGGTCACTTGTAAGAGCCCAAATGCCTAAACAGACGCAAACCCATGGTAATGATAAGGGAGAAGTATTTGGCTACCTAGAAAAAAAAAGAAGAGAAACAGTAAAAGGGTAAAGAAGAGGTTGAACTCGGCCTAATCAAACCTTAGGAACAATCGAAGAATTGTTGAGAAAAGGAGACAAAAGGTTCAGCTATGTGAGTAAAATCGAAAGAATAAAAGAGGGGAAGAAGAAGAAAGGCAAAGTTCGGCTTAATGATGAACTAAAATTGAGGAGAGGAAGATACCAGACTCGGCTTTTAGAAGTGAAAGAAACCCAAAACGCAAAAAGGAAAAACAACCCCCAAATGCCAAAAAGAGAATTCGGCACCCAAAACACTCTCAAATTGCCGCAAAATGCACATAATGGACTCCTTAGCCGAATTTGCATATTCAATTTCCCCCAATCAGCTTCAAACTCTCCAAATTTAAAATCCATGATTCTCTCCACCCAACTCTCTCTAATATCCATAGCCACCCTTTTCAAATTCCTTGATTTCCTCCCTTTGACCACTTCCACATCCACCTCAGCAGAGTTTGCATCCAATTCAAACACTTGCCGTCCTGTTCACAAAATAAATACTTCTTTTATGTTGCGCCAGCACTCAAACCTCAGACCTCAAGATTACTCTACACGCCACCTTGCCACCACACCACAGGCTCTTTCTGTGATAAAATCATCCATAATTAATTATAAGACCTATGTGCTAGTGTCCAAATTCACTTAAGAGGAAAAACTAAAATTTTGCTAGAGCCTAGATTTGAACCCAGGACTTCTCCAACACTCCTCAGGACACTTAGCCACTGAAGTAGGCATTTATTTGTGTCATTTCTTGCTTAACTAAAATATCTATGAGCAGTCTCCTAACCGCTCCCATGCCCAAGGCGCAATACTTCTAGGCCCAATTTCGGGGCGTTACACATCTCTTAATCTGCACTCTTCGAAATGTCGTCTATTACATTATTGGCACTTAGGTTTGTTGTTTCGAACACTACCCACACTCACTATAGACGTAGCCTGAGGTCTCAAACTTGAAGGTTGCTTTCCTTTATCTCTTCCCAAGAATCCCACTGAAGCTAATGTATGACTATGAAATTCCTTTGATTTCTTTGATGGAGACAAAAATGACTTTCCCATTGCTCGTTTACCCGTGTCACGATCCTCAGAATCAACTTTTCTTTTAGCTTTACTGAGTTTTTCAACCTTATGATCTCGATCCACCAAAACTATGAATTCCTTCAATTCCAAAATTCCAACTTACAGTTTGATGTCTTCGTTTAAACCATCTTCAAACCAGGTACACATAATAGCTTCTGAGGGTATACATTCCCTAGCATAATTGCTGAGTCGCACAAATTCTCTTTCATACTTAGCTACAATCATACAGCCCTGTTTCAATTTAAGAAATTCTTTTTGCCTCTTTTCAATATACCGCTAGCTAATATATTTCTTTCTAAATTCTATTTGGAAGAAATTCCAGTTCACACGATCTTTAGGTACCACAACAATGAAAGTATTCCACCACTGATACGCTGAGTCTTTCAACAATAATACGAGACATTTTAAACACTCTATATATGTACAAGACAATTCATCAAACACCCTTACAGTATTTTCTAACCAAAACTCGACTTTTTCAAGATCGTCTTCAGTTGTACCACAAAACTATTCAAACCTATGCTTACAAATCTTATCAACCGGAAGCTTGTTTACACGTACTTGTTCCAAACCTTGAGGAATAATAGGGATAGGTTGGGGTACGAAAGAAGGTGGAAATTGTTAAGCCATCGAGTTCATTCTCACGAACTCAGAGAACCACTCAGACATCATTTGGAGGAAGGCTTCTTTCACCTCACTTCCCTGGACCTCAACTACGGGCCCACATCTAGCTCTTCGTGTACGGAGGCTTGGGTGTTACTCTCAACTTGAGTTAGGAGATATCACACCATCGTAGGTTATATAATGGCATGTATTTCTAGACTCCATACATACTACATTCAGCCCAAGAACTGACTAAATCATAGCTTTAACACCACTAAATGTAACACTCCTAACCTGTTTCTGTCGTTGAATTAGGGTTACAGAGCATTACCATACAATTAAAAAACATTTACCTTCATAAAATTAAATATCTTAAACATATAACTAACCAATCAATCCTATGAATTTTGTCCCTAAATCGAGCCTTTAAGGCCCTAAAAACTAGCTTAGAAGTAATTTGGGATAAAATTGAAACAAAACAAAAGTTTTAAGAAAATGTAGAAATTGGACAATAGGGGTCACAAGGCCATGTGGCCAGGCCATGTGACATCACCTTAGGCTATGTAACATTCGAACAAGGGACACATAGCTGTGTCACAGACTATGTCCCCATCTGTGTAACTCATTGAGTAGAGTCACACACCCGTGTCACACGGTCATATGCCAGGCTATGTGCTAGATGTGTAACTCACTGACTTGGAACACTAAGAAATCTCAAATGACACGTGGCCGTGTTGCCAAGCCATGTGACAGCTTGTTTGAATCAAAAAATGTACCTAAAATCATGTCATTTCAAGTCTAATTCATATCTAACCAATCAAACCATTTGATCACAAAATAAAAGGGTTTAATCATCATTCAAATACACATAAACATGCCACTTCAAGCACCCTAATCCATCTAACCAATATGCTATTCAAAGGCACCATAAATATATCCAAAAACATCGCTTACTAAAATAAGTCAAGATGGTATGTTTCCAAGCACAATAGCCTAGTTCCATTAACTACCAAACATACCACAAATGACCATTATCAAGCCATTACAAACGTACCAAAAGAACCTTATATACATGCACTTAAAAGTGGCCGAAACTACGTAATTTGGTAGGACATCGTAGATCACCAAATCAAACATAAACTTTAAAGCATAAACATACCAAGTCACCATTAACACATTCTCAACATACTATTACAAAACAACCTATACATATCATTATTAACATTGGCTAAAATTACTCAAAAACTACTGAATTGACTGCTGGATAGTGTGATAAGTCCCCGATAAGCTTCCACCCAAACGAGCTTCCGATAATATATAAAACAAAGGAAAAACTACGTAAGCAACGAGTGCTTAGTAAGCTTTTATGAACTTAAACATAACTTACCATCTCAATAAAATAGTTCATAGATGAAGTATAAACCATTACCAATGCCATGAGATTAGTATAAGCCTATTCAAGCATCATCAAGCTCACATGTTAGTAGGTTCATCAACATCACATATAAGCTCATTTATATCACAAGTAGATTTCATAAGATGCATTACATATGCATCAACCTTTCCATAAAATCATGAACATTTCCATTAACTTACCATTCCATTCCTTTTCTTACCCGTTGATCCATCTAGAATTACATCGGATACTCGGGAAAGCTCACACATAGTATGTGTAACAACCCGATTTTTAATGGTGACAGAACAGTGGTTTTGGGACCACAAATTTCTATCGTATCTGTAACACCCCAAACCCGGCCCAGACGTTATGACCGAATTCGGCATGTTGCATTGAAGTGTTTTAGCAAAAATCGTGTTTTCATTGAAAATCCTTCTTAAAATAAAAGAAACCTTAATTAACTTAAAAAAAACTCCTTTCAATCACTTGTTTAAAACATATGATTTTATGAAAACATGTCATTTTAGAATTTAGTTGCGAAAACGTAAAAAAACATACTATAATTTATAATTTAGGAAACTTGTGTTCAACTTTTTGTATTTACAACGAAAATAATATTAATAATTCAAGTAATAATAACATAATGAAACCTTGTTACAATCTGGTCTGAAACATACTTAATAAAATAAAAACCTATATGCTTAAAAAAAACGAAGTCCAAATTATCTTGCTAGCTGGCCACCCAGAGTCCCTCCAAACATCGAACCTTCTACTGAGCATCACATGAACATAAAATAAAAGAGGGGGTGAGTTTTCGCAAACTCAGTGTGTACAACCCTCGACAAAAACAAGCATTCAAAAAAATCATCATACATCAAACATGCAATGCAATCCCATCCCAATTATCCATCCGCTACACACCAGCTCCGTCCCCCGTCACACCATGTGGGGATATAAATACTGACCCACTCAACCGGCACATCAATGGTAGCCCGGTTGTGGAACTACCTTCATTTACATATTGGGCTTTAAAAGCCATCGGTGGATCCACGATTGTCAAGCAACCATGCGATCCTCATATAGTTCCTCCGTTCCATAATTCCAACCCATATGCAACCTAAGCAAAATATCATATGTATGCATGCCGCATCCATAAAACCTACATTCAACATCTAGGGGTATTTTGGTCATTTTTTCCCTTAGGGGCATTTTTGTAATTTTCCCTTTATTATGGTTTTCACTTACCTTGGCCCGTTAACAAATCCCGTGAGCTAAGATGAATGAACACTATGCACTATGTAGGATTCCAGAGAAGAGGAGTTGGGTCATTAAGACCGCTTAAGTATCAAGCTCTCCCTAGATCCAATCCCAGACATGCATATTCCTGTTGCCACACCTTAACCCTTTGACTTGTCCACGGTTGTAATATATTAGTTAAGTTTTATGTAGTTATCAAATACGAGGCCCAAAACCCCTTACAGAGCCCAATCAAATTCACATACCTGTATCTGGCCCATTAAGCCCAATCATATTCATATGGCCCATTAGGCCCAAATCACATTTACATGGCCCGTTTGGCCCAGTAACATTCATATTCATGCTCACATACAAATTCCACATAGCATCAATATTCAATTTTTGCCTATTATGGGCCCAACAGCCCATCGGGCCCATTTAGCCCATTCCGGCCAATATGGCCAAATCACAACCCAAGTCCACGGAATCGCCCGTGGGTCTCAGGCAACCTATCGGTTTCCTCCTCACGAGTGTTCGCGCACTCACAAAACTACCACAGCCAAACTTTTAACTTTTTGGCATTTCGACTTTTCGGCATTTCAGCTTTTGCTGATTCATAGTGTGTGCAGTGTATGTACACACCTGGTAAGCAAGCGTGCTACGATTCCTTTAGTCATCAACCTACAAACGATATCACCCTTTCATTAATCGCATGCTTAATACATATCTTTACTAAAACCAAAACCTCACCTTTCACCTTACCTTGAGCACCAATCCTTAATAGATTTTCCTTGATCACGTACTCCCTAGATCTACATTAGTATTACTGATTAAAAAAAAATACTAGGGAACTAGCATCCAGCACAAGTCCCCTTACTTTAACTATGACCATTCGGCCAACTAAGATTAAGAGTACTTACCAAAGTCTCTGAAGAGCAAATCGGCAGGGATCCAAGGATACAGATTCAATACCTATTCCTACCCAAAACCAATTAGAAAAAGTAAGGGACAATAATCGATATTGAGAAAATAAAATCGATTGAAAACACTTACACTAGATTCGGTCAAAGAGTATTCGGCCCTTGGGAGATTCAGCTTTTCGACTTTCAATTTAGTATGGTGAATAAGGTTTATTTGGCACAGATTAAAGAAGAAGAGTAGAAGAAGAAATTGGCTGAGTGAAACAAAGAAATTTGTGTAGAGAAGAATAGAAATCGGTAGAAAGAAAGAAAAACAAAAGGGTTTTCGGCTCTTTGGATCTTGAAAAGAAAAGGGTTTTTGGTAGCAAGGTGAAGAAGAATTTCGGTAGTAGCCTGAAAACCTTGTATTCGGCCCCTATTTATAGCCCTTATAGCAAAATTTACCATGCCCAATTCCTAATTCGACTCCATCACTTCTCCCTTTTCATCTCCTCGTTTTTCTCCCTGATAACCCCTTAATCTTTTCCTTAATTTTCTCTTCTGAACACTCCCCTTGTAGCCCATCTTCACGCCACTTCCAACCTTCTAGAAGGCCAAAATTAAACTTCTAAAAATACTAAGCTAGAATTCGAACCTTGGATCTCCTTGCTAGCCACTAACGCCACCTCCCTACACCCTAAGTGGCCTCACTTAGCCACTCCTCCATAAGGCTTTTTGATGCTATTTTCCCTTATTTTTATTTAAAAGCCCAACTACTTGCCATCAGGGTTCCTTAATAATTATTAAAGCATAATTTCCTTTTCCCCTAAGTTCAAATTCAAACCTTAGCCAAGACCTACTATTACCTACTTAACAAAAATTACCTAGCACACATTTTTTTATCAGAATCGAAAAAGAAAATTTGGGATTTCGAGATTTTTGGGTTTCAGGATTTTTAGGGCGTTACAGTATCAACTCGTAAATATAATTTTTAGAATATTTATAGAGTCATTATAGTCATATTAAAATTTGGTTCAGAAATATCAACGTTTAGATAGTTAATTAAAAGAAAAAGACTAATTTGTAAAAAGGTGCAAATTTTAGTAATTAATGCATTTAGCTGATTAAATAGCTTGAAATTTAATTGAAGAGGGATTTAAATGGTAAATTCGCCCAACTAATAGTTAATTAAACGAAAAAGACTAATTTGTAAAAAGGTGCAAATTTTAGTAATTAATGCATTTAGCTGATTAAATAGCTTGAAATTTAATTGAAGAGGGATTTAAATGGTAAATTAGCCCTAACTAAATTAGTAGGACGGTTAAGAAAATGAAAAAGATAAAAATATTAAGTATTAATGGCAAAAATGGTAAATAACTTAAAATTAGTTGAAAACAAATAGAAAAACAAAAAAATTTATATTCATTTTCTTCATCTTGGTCCGATTCAACATTTGGGGGAGAGCTTCACATTTCGATTCTTTATCTTCATGCATGTGAGTGAATTCTAAGCCCGTTTCTTGTAATTTTTATGTTTTTGAGATTGTTACAATTAGATCCAGCTAGCCCGTACCTTCGTTTTTTATTCTGTTAAAAATTTTGGAAGTTACCATTGTTGAATATTTAATGTTATTTTTATGAATATTAAGTAGTTGGAGCTTTGATTATATTAGTTGATGAATTTGTAAAGTGATTTTTGCTAGATTTTGATTTTGGGATTAAAATGTGAAAATGTCAAAATATTAGGGTTTGATAGTGAATTTGATATTTATTAGGGGTTGTTTGAGGGCCTAGTATATTTGGATAAAATATTTACTTGAGAAAAATGGTTAATTTGATGAATTTCGGGTTAAAGGACTAAATTGTAAAAATGGTAAAAGTTTGGGGTAATTGTGTAATTTTTAAAAAATAAAAGGGTATTAATTTTAAAATGGTTTGGAAGTGAAATATGTGCTAATAAATGAAGAATTTTACATATTAGATCAAAATTCCATAGATACTCGTGGAAAAGGAAAAATAGCAGAATAGTCCTTGAACTTCTACAACAACTAAAATTCAGTCCAGGTAAGTTCGTATGATTAAAATTTAATATTTGTATTAATTGGTGATTGGTATTATATATATACATTCTATTTTTGGAAATGAATTATTGTTTGAATTATAATATTGAATTTGATATTCAATTTGACTTGAACGCGGGATAGAGTACATTTGTGTTTTGGTGTATTACGGGTGTTTGGAGTGGTGATGGTATTAGAGGGAGATATCGACATATTACCCAAGTAAACTGAAGTTCAACATTTGTTGCAAACTCTTGCATTATACTTTCCGTTTGGCGTGATTCTGGTGGATTAGCTCTTACGAGCTTATGTTCAGCTCTTATGAGCTTTTATTGGTGTGTTTGGGTGGGCCAGCTTTATGAGCTCCTGTTGACAATGTACTATTACCTGTAAGTCGTTCTTCAAATGGGAAATCTCGGTAAGGTAATATGTTTAATGAATTTGAAAGATATGTTATTTGTTTCATATTGATCTAAACATGGATGAATTTATCGATTGAAGTTGTGAATGACAAGGAGTTCTCTTAGATGATTATTATTTATTAAATTATTATTATAGTTAGCTCGGTAAGATTCATCATTTAACTCATCAAATTTACTAAGCTTCATTAAGCTTACTTTTGTGGTTTAATGTCACTGTAGATTCTCGGAAGGTTAGACGATTGGACCGACACTCAAATCACACTATCCAGCTTATCTCGGTAGTTTTTGAAATGTTTATTTCAGATTATATGGCATGTATAGGCTCTTGTGTGGTTTTGTACATATTATATGAGAATGAGGTATAGTTGTTATGCTAGTATGTATGGTATATACATAATTGAATGGTTGTGATTGTGGTACCTTTGATAGGGATTTTGATTAGGTATTGCTTGAGTGAATTGATGAATTGAATCAATGTTTATTTTGTTGTAAAATTGTATATAGTTGTGGTACCAATGAGGGTACATTAGTTAGACACTTATTAGGTTGGTTTTGATGTCTTTTTGGCTCGATTAATATCATTTTGAATTGGTATTTTGGTTGGTATTTGAGTTTTTTAAGGTCCAAACAACTTGAAATGGTAAACTTGTGTTCTAGGGTTCATTTTGGGGTCACATGGCCTAAGACACGGGTGTGTGTCTCAGACATGTGTGATACACGGCCGTGTGTCCCCTGTTGGTTCAAGAAATTCAAGTCAGGTAGTTACACGGCCTAACACACAGCTTGGCACATGAGTGTGTAAGGTTATTCCAATGGGTACACGGCCTGGCACACGGGCATGTGGCTTGGCCGTGTGACCCAAGTCAGTGAGTTACATGGGTACGGGTACGGGCTGGGACATGGTTGTGTGTCCCTATTTTGAAGGCCCATGTGGCCTGAGACACGAGCGTGTGTCTCAGTTGTCTGAATCACACGGCCTAGCCGTACAGGCGTGTGACCCCTATAGTCCAATTTTTTTCAACTTTTTCCTAAAATTTCTAAATGTTTCTGAATTAGTCCTGGATTGTTCTTATAGTATTTTTAAGGCCTCAAGGGCTCGATTAAAGGACATTATGAATGTATTTCAATGAAATTTGATTATGTTTGTATTAATGTGTGATTTGAATGGTTTACT
This sequence comes from Gossypium longicalyx, assembly GCA_025698465.1. Classification (NCBI taxonomy): domain Eukaryota; kingdom Viridiplantae; phylum Streptophyta; class Magnoliopsida; order Malvales; family Malvaceae; genus Gossypium; species Gossypium longicalyx. Next base: position 57,389,477 of record CM046996.1, read on the forward strand.
ATTCTGTTTGTTTGGTAATGCTCTGTAACCCTGTTCCGGCGATGAATACAGGTTAGGGGTGTTACAGTGTACGTTTACATATAACCATAACCTTTCCTTTACATTAATGCTCACATGAGCTATGGGCCGGAATGTAAGCTACACGATGCTACTGACACGAGTTGTGGAGAATCTGCAACAAATGCAGGACCTCATCCATCGGTAGGACATTCAAGACCAGCACTCGAAACATGAAATCCCTAATGACATGTCATTCCTATCCTAAGAATTCTTAAGGTTCAACTAGGACTCGTTATTCGTCAATTCTTCATAACATGGAAACATTTATATATAGATTCATTTATGTTAAAACAATGTAGTAAACATTCAATTTATTTATATTAAAAATGATTAAAGTTCATACGAACTTACCTCGATACTAAAGTCGTAGTAGTAAAGTCGAGTTAATCTGAAGCTTTGGCTTTTCCCTGATTTATGTCCAATTGTGGTTTATCTTGATCTAAATAGATAATTTCAATCAATTAAATACTTCTAGTATTCAATTTAATCCATAGTTCATATTTATTTAAAATTAAGAATTAGCACCTATTACTTTGACTTTTCACAATTTAGTCGTTAAGCTCATAACTTAAATATAACTCATTTTAAGCTAAATCCGAATTAATCAATATTGCAAGGGACCTTGAAAGAACCCATATTTACCAACATTTCACAACAAAACCTATAGATTTATACATTTAATAATTTAATCCTTATTTCCAAAATTCAACAAAAATCACGTAACAAAACATGTCTATTTTATAACAAAGATAAATAATCCATCATCTAACATCAAAACCTATTCAAACACATCCATGGAAATTCCTTCAACCTTTAACAGTTTTGTAAAATAACCCCCGGGCTAGCTAGATTAAGCTAAAACGAACTCAAAAACATAAAAAAAATCATTAAAAACGGGATCAAATTCATATAGCATGCAAAGTAAAAGGTAGTCAAAACTTCAAACCCTAAAATGGCTACTTCTTTCTTCAAATTTCGGAGGAGAAGGAGATTAGAGAAGATGAGACAATTTGTTTTATTTAATTTAGGCGTTAATTATCCAATTACACATTTAACCTCTAAAAGTTATTAAAATTTCAATAAAACCTTATCCATGCACATCCAGTAACACTTTAAATGGTATATTTACCATTCAATTCCTTTAGATTAAGATTTCATAGCCATTGAGCCCTTTTAACTAATAAAAATCAACTTTTACACCTTTTACGATTTAGTCCTTTTTACTTAATTAACCATTTAAACATCAAAATTTCTTAACAAAATTTTAATATGACCTGAATATAGTCCTATAGACATTAAATAAATATTAAAATAATAATTTACTCATCAAAATTGTGGTCCTGAAACCACAGTTTCTGACACCATTGAAAATGTGTTGTTACATCAAGACTACTTTGTTGAGTTTGTTCCTTAATAGGGATCACAGGAACAAGATTCTACACTGTGGGTGATTTTTAACTTCTGGTTGAACTTCCTTTTGATTATGGACAACAACAGGCTCATCTTTAGATTCAAAAACTATTGGTTCCAACACCTTTCTATTCCTCAAAGTAATAGTTTTACGTTGGTCTTTGCCTGTACTTTCGGGATTCTTCGTATCACTCGGCAAAGCAGGTTGAGGTCTATTTCTTAGCTCTGTAGGTAACTGTGCCATTTGGTTCTCCAAATTTCTTAAAGTTGATTCATTTTTAATCATATATACTTTCAATAAGTTCTCTACAATCTTTGAGGACTCGATTGGCTAAGGTTTCTACATCTATTGAGAAAAACCTAACAAATGATTTGAACGAGAATGCATATAGGAATTACATACACCATTACCTTGATTACTACAAGAGAAATTTGGGTGATTTGTCCATATTAAATAGATACGAGATTAGATGGACAATTTTTGAATGTGTGACCATCACCACAATAAACACATGCAATGTTTTTGAGCTGACTTGGCTGCTGACCTGTCATGTTAGTGTTGCAACCATTAATAGAAATATTCTTAAGCATGGAAGTCATAGTAGATACTTGAGCTGCTAAATATGTAAGAGTGGTGACTGCATGAACTCCTACTACTCTTCTCCCTATGGCTGCTCGATGCGTAGGCCATTGGTAATTGTTACCCGAAATTCTTTTAAGAATCTCATACACCTTATTGTATGAATTTGAAAAAAGATCTTCGTTAGCTGAAGTGTCTATCACCATTCCCGTGTGAGTGTTGAGACCATTGTAGAAAGTCTTCAGCTGAATGAAATGAGGAATTCCATTATGAAGGAATTTCCATAATAAATACTTAAATCATTCCCATTCCTCATATAAGGACTCATCATCAGATTGTTGAAACGTAGTAATTTCATTTCTAAGTTTAGCATTCTTACTTGGTGAAAAATAATTCATCAAAAACCATTTCTCCAATTCTTGTCATGTCAAAACAGAACAAAGCAGTAAGGAATTCAACTATGCTCATACGCGATCTTGTAATGAATATGGGAAAAGCTTCAATTTCAAGGCATCTTCAGATACTCCTAGTAACTTGAAAGAGTCACTTACTTCCAAAAATAAGCAAAGGTACAAATGAGGATCTTCAGTAGGCATCCCACTGAACTGTCCAATTGTTTGTAACATCTGGAACATCTTCAGTAGGCCTCAATCTCGGGTCTTACAATCCCTGGATTGACTTCTCTAAACAAAGAAACATCATACTACCTAATCGCTCAATCTCTATCATCATCAACAAGGATCAGATTTTGATTATTACAAGTTGCATCTTCGCTCATATTTTGGTTCATCTCTTTGACTTGTCTTTGGGCTAATTGTTCCTTTCTTATTTGCCTAAAGGTACGTTCAATTTTTGGGTCAGCTGGCAATAGATCGATAATTTGATTTGTGTTCATAAACCCTGAAAAATCACAAAAAAAATAAATAAGTTAAAATAGAAATAATAAAAGTAAACCAAACTAAAAAATATATCTTCACAAATAATAAAAAATGCAGTCCCCAGCTACAGCGCCAAAAACTTGTCTGTCACATTATTACTTGCAAGTGTACACGGTCGTACAAGTAATTAGTAGTAAGTAAAAGAGTTATCATCTCCACAGGGGTTGTGTAGTAATTATTTGTAAAGTTAATTTTAATCAATTTGGTTAAACAAAATAAGAAGAATTTTTATGGAATGTTGCAATTTAAATTAAAGAATTAAATTAGTTTTCAAACACCCACAAAACAAAACAACATACATTGCAAAATAATATAACATAACATGAATATACTAAAATAAAATATTTCACTTTAACAAGAATTCATTAGTAATTATAACAAGAATATTGCGAGAAATTCATGACAATATGAAAATTCATTAATCTCATTTTAATTAAAACATAGGCTTCTCCCGAAGTCCTATTTTTTCTTTAAGTTAATTAGAATATCCCTATGTAAAAAACTAACATAGAAATCACCCTCCCGGACATCTTCATAGTTTATGCATACAACAATTATCTTCCAAAATCGACATGATATGCACCACTTAGATTTTATGTCTATTAACTATTACCTCTTCCCAAATTAAACAGTTAAATCAATAACTTACAAATGTTGGTCATACATTCACAAGTATAAACATGCTTTAAACCTAAATGAATGAAATAATCATTTGCACTGAATATTCAAGAAACAAATATCTAATGAACTCAAATCAAGATTAGTACCTATTTTGAATAAACAAAATTAAGCTATGTCATAGTGAACTGAAAATATAAAGATAAGATACAATCTTGTCTCCCGACATAGAAAACAATAATTTAACAGAAAGAGAAGGATAAGAAAGAGTAGCCGAGGGGGCTATCCAAGACAATTTCATAATGTGAAGAGTAAATAGCTAAATGCAAGGGGCTATTTACGGCTGCTCCTTGTGGCTTCCCATGGTGGCTTTCCTCCTCATCTTTAGGTTAAAAATCACCTAAACACCTTCAATTTTATCTCCTAGCTGCTCACATTTTAGCAAGTGATTGCCTTATTTTGCGGACTAAGTTTCTAGCAAACCATGAGAAAGGCAAGAAACACATAAGAAACATGTGAGCGAATTGATTCTGTTGTGTCAATTGTATGTCTCAACTTGTGTCGTGCTTTGGATGAATGCTTTATTCAAAGTTGTTAAACCCATGTCAAAATAGAAAATGCATATCCCCTAATCTCCCATGCTTGTGACATCCTTTCTATGGTGGAAGACTAAGTCTTCCTTGCTAAATTTAGCAAGGAAGGTTGCTTGAATCTCTCTTCTAGTGGTTGTCATTCCTTGTGTTAAGTAAGAATGAGCCGTCCTTACTATTTGCTTTTTTCTCTCCATGCATGGCTGACCACATGTGGTCCAAGTATGGTGGTTTTTTACTGCTATTTTAAGTAGTAGTTGGACAATTGAAGGCCTGATTAAGGAATTGTGCTGATTTTATTTTGTGCAATTTTGGGTCATATCTGTTATATTTAAGAATCTGAAAGGTTGGTTAAGGAAGGCTATTTCAAGTAGTGGATATTTGCCAGCTTATTTTCTTGGTAAAATGGGTAGTTAAAGAATGGTTTTAGGCCTTCTATTTAGGTAATACTGGACCTCCTTGGAATTCTTACTGGATCATTACCATTTTGAAATCCATGTGACTGAACTATTAATCTTTCAACCTGTACATGTCTAAGACCCAAATACAACAAAAAATCTACCAACCTTTCCTTTAGCCCAATTAATCCCAAAAAATAACAAAATAACATGCTTTTAACATAAAAGTCATAATATTAACATATTCCTATAGAAATAATAAAATCTCATAAAATCAAGTATAAAACAATAGGAAGTGATGTATTTATACTCAGAATTAGCATAATTTATAAATAAAAGCGTGCTTAAATATGTATATATTTTGGAGTTTACAACAACCCAGTGGGAACTTGATGTTGAACTTTTACTCGTTGGCGAATCAAGCATTTAACAACATATTTGACGCTTTCTCCTTTCATACCTAGCCACCAATATGATTCTCACAAAGAATGATACATTTTTGCACCACCAGGATGAATAGCTAATGGACCATCATGAGCTTCACGCAGAATCAATTGTTTCAATTCAGTATTATCAGGTACACATATTCGATTGTGAAATCAAAGACAATTATACTTATTGATGTCAAAATTCTCATTTTCACCTTACTAAGGAAGCTTTATTTTCTCCCTTAACTTAACATCTACGAATTGTGCCTCGTTTATATGATCAATCAATACAAGTTTTACTTTCAATTCAACTAACAGGATGCCATCATCTCATATACTCAACTGAACGAACATGGCCCCCAACTCAAATGCTGGCTTTCAACTTAAGGCATCAGCCACCACATTCGCTTTTCCAAGATGATAATCAATTATGAAAACATAATCTTTTAGCAATTCAATCCAACGATGCTATTTCAGATTTAACTTCTTTTGGGAGAGGAGATATTTTAAACTCTTATGATACGTATAGATATAACACTTTTCACCATATCAATAGTTCCTCTAGATCTTTTGAGAAAATACTACAGTGGCTAGCTCTAAATCATATGTCAAATAATTGTATTTCAAATGAGGTTCTGAAATCGTGTTTTCTGACACCACTAAAAATCAAGTTGTTACAACATTTCTTTCCTTATTCTTATTTTTATATTTAGTTCATCAAGTGTTTGATAGAATGCTTATATGGAAATTGGATTGAAATATGTGTTATTAGGATTATCTTACATAGGTTAGTTGATTAATTGATTGTCTGATTAAGTGTTCATCTCTATTTGATTAGGTGTTTTTTTCAATTTCACCAAACTTCTCAAAAATACTAGAATTGATGACTCTAGAAGAATATTTAGACAAATGAAACCGAGAGGAGAATTTTTCGCTAAGGATTTGGTAAAAATGTGCTAAGCGGTGTGACTAAAAGGATAGTCGTATGCCTAGGTGAGACTGAAAAGATAGGTTAGGTGGTAACTCCTAATTAGAAGGAGATAGTGAGGGTAATCATAGTTAGGAGTAGTAAACAACTCGATCAAAATAGTGTGTTAGCTTAATTAACAATTACTGGTTAATTGATTTTAGGTTAATTAGTTAGCATTGTTTAAACATGAAATGGAGAGTTCCTTAATTTTTAGTAAATGTTAATTTGAGGATTAGTTTTATCTTAATTTTCTCCTTGATTGCACTACTAATTTGTAATTCAGTTAGATTAATACTAGCTTTGGAACAATTAATTTGATAACTTCATTTACCAATTTTGGCAATCCCTTGGGTTCAATCCTCGGAATACTCTATAGCAGCTCATTTTTTAGTGGTGTTAGAACACAGTGGTTTTGGGACCACAAATTTGATGAATGAGTCCGTAAATATTATTATTTAATATTTACGAATCAAATATAGTGTTATAATAAATTTTGATTTGATAATTTATATTATTTGAATGAATAATTAAGTTCAAGTGGTATGTCCCTAAAGTCGAGTGGTTTTAAAAAATAAGGTACCGGGACCTCGTTGTTATAAACCGAGAATGTAACTATTATATTAAATATTTATGGAGTGTTATTAGGGTCTTTTTTAAAATTTGGTTAAGAAATTTTAAGGTATAAATAGTTAATTAATTAAAAAGGTCTAAATTGTAAAAGTTGCAAAAGTAAGTCTGTATTAGTAAAAAAGTGTTAATTTAATAAGGAAATAAGAGTTGATGGCCCTATTGGGTAATTATACCCTTGGTGGTCTTAGTGGACAGTTTTGGATAAAAGAATTAAGGAATTTAAAGGTTTTAACAAATGTTATTTTAGTAAATTGATAATTAAGCATAAGGTTAATAAGCCAAATATCATCATCTTCCTCATCTCACCAAATTTTGACTGAAACACCATGGGAGAGTGGAGAACAATCAACTAACCTTTGTTTTAAGTGCATGGTATGTAAATTTGATCCGTTTTTAGTAATTTTTATGTTTTTGAGCTTGTTTTAGCTTAATCTAGCTAGCCCAGGTGTCAAATTGTAAAACTGTTAAATTTTATAGATTATGCCATGGATGAGTTTGATGTGTTTTTGAAGTTTTATGATAGATTGTTAAGCTTGGTTGTTAAATAGAAGTATTTTGTTAAGTGACTTTTAGGAATTTTAATGTTAAATGATTAAATTGTTAAAAAGTAAAATTTATGGGATTTAATGTAAAATTTTGATGATTATGGGCTGATATATGAATAAGAGAAATTTGGCTAGCTTGATTGATGGTTAAAAAAATTGGTAAATTTCAGGTTTCGGGTTTAGGGACTAAATTGCATAAAGGTAAAATATTGGGGGTAATTTTGTAATTTTACAATAATATGGGTTATAAGTTAAAATTAGATATTTTGAGTTATTTGAACTGTTTAATTGAATTAAATTACTATTTAGATCAAGAAATGACTCAAACGGACACTAATAGAGGAAAAGCCAAAATAACGTGTAACACCCCAAACCCGACCCAGACGTTATGACCGAATCCGGCATGTCACATTGTAGCGTTACTAGAAAAGTCATGTTTTATCTAAAGTCTTTCTTAGTGGTTAAAGAATATCCTCGTTATAAATTAAAGTGAATGGAAGCTGTGCACCAGGTAGGATGCCAGAAAAGAGGAGGTGAGTCAATTAGACTGCTTAAGTACCCAGCTCTCCACGGATCCAATCCTCAACATGCACACAACCATTGCCACACTTTAACTGAGTGATTGTTCAGGGAAAACCAATTCGTTTAAAACCATTTGAAAAGGTTTATTAATTTTGAAAACTTTTTCGTTGCGGAAGCTTTGCTTTGTTAACGCGATATTTTGAAATCAAGTAACCTTTTTTAAAACGCGCCCTAGAGCTATTCAAATTCAAATAATCAAAACAATATCATATTCAAGCTAACAAAACATACTAAGAACAATTAAAAATAAATAAAGCGGCCTTGTTACAACTTACAAACCCAAAACAATTAAAGTAAGTAAGTGCTGATCAAAACACATGAAGAAAAGCGAATTTGCAGAACATGTGGCCACTCCAAATCCCTCACAGCTCCAAGTCCACTATGGTTGGGGATTTCCTGTATGGATGAAATTAAGGGGTGAGTTTGGAAAACTTAGTGTGTAAAGTATCCCAACCAGAGCCCAAATCAGTTCAAGCTTTACTGGGCCTAAGCCCTATTCAGAAATCAGAGTTAACAAGGCCTTAGTCCATATCAATATTAATCTGGGCCATAGCCCCTTATAGTATCAGAGTATACTGGGCCTAGCCCATAACAGTATCAATCTGGGCCATAGCCCTATTACAAGTCGAGATATATAGGGCCTTGCCCATATTAACACAGTTGGGCCCATTTCAATACAGTTGGTCTGTAACAAAACAGTCTCACATGATTAATGCATGATAACCCCATCCAACCCTACACTTTCCTCCGTCCATCCCTACACTTCCTGTGGGGAATAAACTACCCACGCCATCCCTACATTTACAGTGTTAGCACCGGTTGCGGCACTAACTATAATCCGCAGCAAAGCTGCTTATATCAGAATATATGGCACAGCCACCAGAACGAGTTCTTCCTCTATAACAAAACCCAACCCCATGCAATATGACATGTATGCAGAATATATATAATTAACAAGGCATGCTTTAGAAAGGCAATCAGATTATAGCGTGAGAACAATTATTTACCCTCGAGGGGCGTAATCGTAAACTTACCCCTTTAGGGGTATTACGATAATTCTACCTTACAGACGTATTTCAGTAATTTTATCAGTCTTTTTAGGGTTTCATGCTCATTACAGTTATTAACATGTTAACAGAAACACTTACCGAGCATTTTTACCGAAATTGGATGGTTAGCCCATTACCCAATTTCTACCCATCGAAGCCCAAATTCACCGAGGTGCACGAAATTACGCACTTTGCAATCTTACCGTTGAATTTACCAAAGTTACCAATACAAACAATCCCTCGAGCGCTAGCATGCTCGCAAGTTCTCGAAATGCCGGCTTTTCAGCCTTTCGGCTTTTCAGCTTTTGCTGATCTAGTCTACTAGTGGGTCTCGTTTACACACCTATTTTTCAACGAAACATTGACGAGTTCCACACATGAGTTGCCTACAATCAGTTACTAACACGTTAAACTATGAATCCATAACAACTTATATGCAAATCCCCTTACCAATAATCGGCCATTAACACCTTCGGCACTAAAGGTCTTACCTTTGCCGGAATATGGACTAGATCTAAATCTAGTCGTTCCAATTATCCAAGCCCTCGATCAGTAGCCTTTAATCCATACTAGAGCAAAACAAATCAAATAACACCACTAAACCCTTTTAGTTTAGTCAACAGGCACCCTTTGCATATAGGGGTTTTCGGCTTTTCTTTAAATCCCGAAATAAAGAATAGAAATAAGATTCCGAGTAGTTACCACCAATGATTTACTTGTCAAGAGCGTTTCCAAAACTTCCCCAATCTCAGATCCACAGTGAATCCAATCTTAAAATGCAAGTAGAGAATAGAACTAGATATTAATTCCCGAATCACTATGACTTATGAAGGTTTCAGCTTCTAAGGAAAGAATAGAGGATTCGGCCACAAGGAAATTCGGCTAACAAGATGTGAGAGATATGGATGAAGAGGAGAGGAAGAGAAAAGAAAATAAAAGAGAGGAGATAACAGTAGAGATTCGGCTTTGAAGGAAATCAAGGAAGGAAGAGATGAGAAAAAGAAAGAGAGAAAAGAAGAAGAAAGAATTTAGCTTTAGGTAAAACGGAAAAATAAAAGAATGAAAGCAACCAACAGAATTCAGCCCCTAAAGAACCTACACCTATTCGGCAACTAAACAATCGGTACACCCCCTACAAACTAAAAATGCTAATTTACTACACCAAACTCTCCTAGCCGAATATGCAACTCCAAGGTCTTACTTTCGGTACACCACTCCCTCTAATTCAAATCCCTTGAATTTAGCCCGTAGCAAAGTTTGAATTTCACTCAAACTCCTTCCACCGATTAGCAACATCCTTAACCACTCCTTGCATCGCTTCAGCATACTGCCAAGAGAGTCCTGATCAGACCCCAACTCCTTCCCCATGCGTACAGCAAAAACCCAACCTTCCTTGCGCGAGGTGTGGCTCGAACCCCGGTCCTTCGTCCGCCCTTGCGCCTTTGCCCGTGCTGCTGGACACTGCACCACGCTTCTCTCTTTAATAATATAGGGTCACAATTAATTATAAGCCTTACCTGCTGAAGCTCCGATCCGCTTAAAAAATAAAGGAGAATTTTTCCTTCCACAAGTTTCGCTATCCCCTGCATTCGAACTCGCGACCACTGGGTCTCCTTAGCGCACTGCTGCCACTGCGCCAAAGGTGCTCTTTATGTTGGATTATGCTCGCAACTCCTCTTAACCCCTATTTTAGCCTCAACTTGAATACTAAAAAAACAACCATTTGCGCGCGCCGTGCCTTGAACCTAGGCACCTCCCGCGCCCTCTTAGCGTGCTTAGCCACTGAGCCGGGTGCTTGTTTATGCTAAAACTCAGCCCAACTTATTAATAAGGCCTACTGCCCAAATTCCCTAAGGTAGAATAAAATTTAAATATTTTTTTAGAGTCTTGAATCGAACCCAAGCCTTTTCCCACACTATATATCCATCATAATTTACTTAGATCCTACACTAAATAATTAATAACAATATTGATAATAATTTCCCGTAAAAAGTTAAAACATCAATAATTCTATATCGGGCCATCTTCTACCCGAACTCGGACTCCAAACCCAATATTTCTAGGCCCAATTTTTGGGGCGTTACATAACGGGTTAGTCGTTGGATCACGTTAGGGCATTGTTTTGGTACAGGTAAGTTCATACTACATGTAATGTGTTAAGTTCTTAATAACTATGTTAATAAAATAATTATGGTGTTTAATATTTTGAATGTTATTTGCTGAAAATTAAGAGTGAGATTGAATTAAGTTGGAGGTAACGGTTCAAGTTTTGTGCCTAACAGGCTTAGTGCCGGTGTATTGATTTAGGCTTTATGCCTAGTAGGCTTAGTTCTGGTGTATTGATTCAGGCTTTTTGCCTAGCAGGCCTAGTGTCGGTGTATTGATTCAAGCTTTGTGCCTAACAAACTTAGTGTCGATGTATTGAATCAGGTAATTTATACTAGAAATGTTATGACAAGTATCTAATGATATGTTATTATGTTCACGAGTGAGTAACGATTAATGGTAAATTGATGTGTGACCCCTATTTCCCAATTTTTCATATTTTTCCATGATTTTTTTATTTCTTTCAAAATGATCCCCGAATGTTTTTAATTTGTTTTCAGGACCCCAAAAGCTCGATTTAGGGTCAAATGTGTATGTTTGCTATGTTTGTATTGATATATTGGAAATTATGCTTAAGTTGAAATATTTATTCTATTTTGAAGTTTAAAGTTATATTTTATACAATAACACTCCGTAACCCTAATCCGACGATAGAGACAAGTTAGGGGTGTTACATACTCCATGTGTTCCGTTGTAACACATAAATATTACAACTGACCAAGCACACTTACAGTGAAGTCCTTTGTTATTTCTCTATATTTTGTGCCTATTGTTCTACTCAGTGTTCGTACACTGTGGTGCGGTTAAGAACTCCCTCTTACTATATGCATATCTTAATGATTTTTTCCTTATTCTAGATACCAAATATTATTAAACAAAATAAGGCATGATAAGCATAATGGAATCAATAATGTGGATATCAAAAGCTTACCAGAGCTACAATGATACCAATTATGAAAAGCATAAGAAGAAATTCATACAATGCATACTTCATTGAATGAGAAAAACTTATCAGTAAGAATTATTTCATTCAATAAGCATACTTAGTATTACACATTTTGACCATGTTCAATAAAGATAAATCTATAAAGCATAGCACATGGAAAAGATATCCATTCAATAATATAGCAATATAATCATGCAATGGATACCAATATGAGTGTGACATGAGGATAGTGATCATGACATATTAGCACAAAAAATTCAAAGAAAAGCCCAAAATATGTTATGGCAAAAGCATCTAAATGATATATCAAGTTTGTAGCAAGATACCAATGCAAGGATTTCAAAGTCCTAATCCTAAGACTAAATTTAATTCTAGCCCTAAAATCTTAACTTAAGTCTAATCCTAAGTTCTAATCCTAATTTTATGTTTAATCTTAGACTTAATTCTAAGACTAGTCCTATTTTTAATCTAATCCTAAACTTAGTTTTAAAAACTAGACCTAAATGCTAATTTTAAGCTTATAGGATAATTCTAATCCTTAGTCTAGACTTAAGACTCTATACGAATTCTAAAGTAACGACAAGTACCTTGTACACAACTTAAGGTAATGGGGGTAATCAGAGCTTAAGAAAAGAGTTTAAGACTTTAATATTTTTTAAAATGGAAATCAAAGGTCCAAAACATGATAATAAAAAAACATTTTTTTTATCTTCTTGAACATTTTCAACAACCTTTAGTAGATAAGGTAAAGTTGTTTAAATGATCTTATGGCATTAATTTCAAGAAACTAAAAAAATTTATATCTTTAAGCCCCAAATTTTCTTTCAAACGTGTAATGATTTTCAGTAAGGATCATTAAGGTAAAAATTATTTCTTATTTTATTGAATCAAGCTAAGATACTCCCCCTAAGTATATACATAAGTATGACTTGACCATACATCATTATATGCTCCTAGGAATCTAAAAATGCACCTAGAAACTACCCAAGGCCAAATTTCTCAAGACATTTCCTCCAATTCTTGAGACTTCAAAAACAAAATGACCCAAAGGTCATTTTCTGGGTAGATGTCTTGAGACCTAAAGAGCATGTCTTGAGACAATGCTACAAAAATGTAGAAAAATGCAATGAACATGCTAAAACTCATATAGAAGTATGCCTAAAACCTATACAAAGAATTCTAACATGTGTATAATTCTAAAACATGTACAAACAATAAACCATAACAATACAAACATGCTTGAATCAAAGAATCACTAGGTGACCTCTTTTTGTGAGCAAAAAAGCATGTTAAACCAAAATACTAAGTGATCTAAAAAATTTCAAATAAGGTATATACACTTAGTACAAGGCATATTAGGCACATGTCACATATTTCATATATGCTTACATACAAATGCACTTATATACAACCTATATGAACCTAGATCTATATAATGACAACAAATATACTCTAAAACTTGCACTACCGAGAAGGATCAAACAAAGCTTAACTTTAAATCTTTAGAAACTCATTTTTGCTTTGAAAATGTCCATTGAAGAAGCCAAAACTTGAAAAACACAATTTTGACCAACTTGAACTTTTCCAACAACTTTCAAATAATGAAACAAACTTGTTTAAGTGATCAAATGACCTAATTAACAAGGAAGAAAAAAAAATCAAATCTTGGAAGCTCATTTTCTTGAATTTTGGACTCATAACAGACAATTATGTAGAAATATCATTTCAAAGTTCTTTAAATTATTTAATAAAGTCTTATAACTCATTCAAAGTGTATCTAAAAGGTTTCTTGTCCACATATTATTAAAATCAAAATTTGATCATTTAAGCTCTAAGAGTCCCACCAAATTACATTCAAAACATCTAATATCAAATAATTGCAAATTTTCCAAATTTATTTGTCAAAGAAAGCTCAAAAAATTTATCAAAATGTTTAAACCATTTTATCAAAAGCCACTTACTCAAACAACATTTAATTTTGTTTTCCAAAAATGATTTTTCAACAAGAAAATTATTAAGCTTTTCATGCTCCTCCTAGGATGTGTAAAATTTCAATGTGTTCTAATATGCATACATCCTATTAAAATCTTCAAGCATGATCATATTGAAATTAACCAAATAATCCAAAAACCATGCTTGAACATCCTAAGAAATATCTAAGAAAAATTTTAACAAAATCAACTAGTAAAACCAAAAATCATGCTCATAAATAACAAATCGATAGGCAACCAATTAGCACATACAATAAAGTACATGCTTAGAGGTTACCCAACTTTTTTATGTGTCTAAAGCATTCAAATTGTTGTCCTTTGCTCCTCAATGCTCCAACAAACCTACAAGAGACATTTACTTGGATTTTGGCACCCAAATTGCCTTGGATCCCTTAACATTAGTTACAATTTCTCTTGTCCCCTTAGGAACCAATACTAGTCTAATTTTATATTGAATTCTTTTTTTTATTGGACAAGCATGTATAGCATGTCCATGAAAATGGAAATGTTCACTTTTTTTCCACTTTTGAGAAAGAATCCTCTAAAATGGTTTCATTTTCCTCTTTAACTCTAGAGTTTCATTTTCAGCTCAATATTTTCTTTTTCAAACATTTCAACTTTCTTTTACAAAGCCTAAAAATTTATTTCCAATTTCTCATTTTATCTTTCCAAATCATTTTTAGTTTTCAAAAGAAAATCATTTTCAACTTTGAATTTGAAACCATTTTATTGTATTTTGAATTCTTAGTCTCAGATTCCAACACTAACTCATTGAAAGCATCTTGTAGTTCATCAAAAATATGAATTTAAATCATGTAAAGTAGAAGATACCTTTTCCCTTTCAAGAGCCATAAGACACATCTCTTTTGGATTTGTAAAGAGGCTTTCACTTGATTGCTCATCTTTAGTTTTCTAATTACTAGTTGAGATTTCTTTCTCATAAGGATTCTTAATCTCCTTTTCTACCTTCTTGTCTTCATAGATTTCCTCTAGTCTATTGTATATGTCCTTGGTATATCTACAAGAGGAAATTTTGTTGAAGACTTCTTCATTCATGGCATAAAGGAGCGTGCACATAGCCTTGGTATTTTGTTGGACCTTGATCTTTTCATTTGCACTCCATCTTTCTTCCTCCTTGGGTATCTTTAATGGACCTCTTGAGATAATCTTCCTAGCATCATAATCAAATGCTTGGAAAAATAATGTAAGTGGTGTCAGAAATAGTAATTTTGAGATCACAAATCTGGCGAATGAAATAATATTTGCGAGTCAAATATAGCATTATATAGAATTTTTATCAAATGATTTTTTCTATTTGAATATGTAACGCCCTAAATTTTGGGGCCTAGAAGTTTTGGGTTTTGAGCATAGGGACAGTGAGAAGGTTGCACTTAAGTGATTAGTTGTGCATTTTAATGACAAAATGGGTCTGTTGGTCTAGTGGTTGAGGGGGTGTTAGTGCACCTTGAGGTTCTGGGTTCGAGTCGTGGGGTGTACGATTTAGGGTGAACCTTTTTATTTTGTCTTGTTTCTTTTTAGTTAATAATTAGGATTATTTACAATTATTAAATTATATGGTTAATATATATTATTTTTTATTTGTTATTATTATTTTTTTCCTTTTTGGGACATTTCCTTATTTTTGTTCTCTCGGTGCTTTTCTCTTCTTCTAAACACAATCTCGGTTTGTGGATTTTTGAGATTGTCGTTCCTCTGTCGCCTATACCGATTTAGAAACATTGTCTTCTCATTATCATTGTTACAAAGTTTCTATTTCAACTTATTTTGTTTGTGTTAGCTGAAGATTTTAGGTTCTAGACATTGGAACTGGGGAGAAACTGCCACTTTTTGATATATTTTTGGTAGGGCGAAGATTAGGGATGGTTTCGGTGGCTTATATGGTGGTTTTGAGCTATTCTGGAGGTGGTTTCGTGACCTCTCCGATGACCACATGGGCGTGTACCGTGGCACATGGCCGTGTGGATTTGGAAATTAGGGTTTTCAAGCCAAATTAGGTGCCACACGGCTTGGCCACATGGCCATGTGGCCGATATGGGGATTTTGTAAGAATTCACACGGCTGTGTCCCTTGGGCACACGAGCGTGTGGGTTTGGGAATTAGGGTTTCAGAGATTTAGAGTAACACAGCCTGGATACATAGTCGTGTGACTGATTTGGGGATTTAGGGATCCCACATGAGCGCGTGTTTTAGAACATACAACCATGTCTGGTGGGCATAAGGGTGTGTGAGAACCTCATACGGCCTTGTCTGCCCTGCACCTTATTTTATCAAATTAGACAGTGAGCTACACAGCCTGTTCACATGGCTGTGTCCCTACTTCACACGGGCATGTGCCTCTGTCACACGGCTGTGTGCTGCCCTTCGCACGGGCATTTGGATCCCCACACGGTCTGGATTGCTCCACACAGGCGTGTGGCCTTATCTCGCCAAATAAGGCTTTTAGTTTGAATTTAAGTGTAATCGCAACTCTGTGTGTTCCAATCCTCGACTAAGCCTTACTGAGGGTAATTATGACTCTGAACTAGGCTTCATATGTGTGTTATGTGTGTTTGGTTGTGTGATAAGCTTGGTACGGAACTCGAGTTATGAGTGTGCACATGCATAATTCTGTAACTGATTGATTGGATGTGAATGTTTGCTTCTGATTATTTACCTGAGACTGGTATTCTGATTGTGTACATCTAACTACATACATATATACATATGCATAAACTATTTTGGGGCAGGATTTTGAAGAGAAGGGAGATTGACTGAACTGAACTGGCAGCTGATCTATTGGTCAATAGCCCTAATACTCAGAGGGTCATGGGCGGTCCCAATACCCTGAGGGTCGTGGACAATTTGACTGTACTGGGGACTACCACACTACACCGTACAACACATACTTCAGCATCGCTGCGTATCATTGATTGAACTGGCATTTTTACTGCAACATAACAGTATAGTTGTTTATCGCATCGTACTGTACTGCATGTACATTAGCTACACTACGTACCACTATCTGATCTGGCAATTTATACTGCATGTCTGTACTGCGGTTTACCGCATTGCATAGTACAGCTTATACGCTAGCTTTGCTACGTAATATATGTGACTGGCAGTCTATCTGCATGTTATTAGTCCCAATACCCAGAGGGTCGTGGACAATCCTGATAGCCATCGTTGTCGGGCAACCCGGGATGACATCAGTTGGAGTGCAAGGTTGGATGGGCCTTACGAGGTCCTGAGTGGAGTGATTGGTGGGACGAGCTTAAAGCTCTTATGAGGAGTGATGGGGGACGGAGAGGTGTGTTGGCTGGATGGGTGGGTTTTCTTTAACTCAATTGCATCCATATGCATCATATTGACTATTCGACTGAAAGGCACTTGTGCCTATGGGAATTTTGTAGACTCTGAACTGTAACTATCTGGCTGTTTGTGAATTATCATTTCTGTGACTGAATGGCTTGTGACTGTGAGACTGAGTGTGTCTTATTATGCTTTGAATTCTATTGTCTGCCAGTACGTCCATTTCGAACGTACCAACTGTTCTGTATAGCGCTGTAAGTATGTTCCGCTTCTGAACTACTTTCTGGCTTTTTGTGTCTAATTCCGTAGTTAATTGGTTTTGATCTCACATTGAGCTTGAGTAGCTCACCCCCTCCTCTGTTTCCCTTTTCAGGTATAGTTCTGGATTCTGGATGTTGGACTTAATACGCAGAGGTTTCGGACAGTCTCAGCGAAAATAATTTTTTAGCAATTTGCTTTTTCAATTTTTATTTGATTATTTGATTTTTGAACTGTAAGATTTTATAAAGCTGTGGCACAAATTCTGTTTTAAGTGTATACATTTTATTCTATATTTATAAATATACGTTAAACGGTAATTTTCTGATTGGAATTTTAAATGATTAGAAGATATGTTTCGACATGTTAACTTGTTTTGTAAAATTCACCTACGATCACTTCGGTGATCAATGTAGCATCCCTAATTTGGTCTAAACTTCTAGGCCAGATTTGGGCCGTTACAAAATATATAGTTTAGTACAACGAATTTGTTCCTAAAGTCAAGTGGTTTTATAAAATGAGGTATCGGGACCTCGTTTCTATAAATTAAGTTTGTAAATATTTGTATTAAATATTTACGGAGTAATTATATAAGTGTATTAAAATTTGGTTAGGTAATTTTGACGATTAGATAGATAATTAAGAAAAAAGGACAAAATTGTGAAAAATGAAAAATTCAATTAATATTAGTTTAATTGAGTCAAAGGGATAAAAAAAACCATTATGGTGGTGACTTATATGGCAATTAAGTCATTCCTAATTTGGTGGACGGCTTTAAGCTTAATAAATTAAGCTTTTGATTAAATTTTTATTATAAAATAAAATTGATGTATTAAAATGGAAAAAAAAATGAAAACAAAGCCGATAACCCATTTTTATTCTTCTTCTTCATATTTGTAAATGTTGAAACTCCATAGTTAAGATAGTTTCATGGTTCAATCATTTGTCCCTCTTACATGTAAGGGTTTTCTTGAATTATTTCTCATGAAATTTAAGTTTTGAGCTAGTTGTAATGAAATCTATCTAATTTAGGGGCTAATTTGTGAAATTATCAAAGTATAGAAAATATGTCATTGAGATATTTTGAAGCTTTTTAGTGGTAATTGGGTTGATTTTAAGCTTGAGGTTGATTTTGATTTAGTTTACAAAGTAATTTTAAATAATTTGTAAGTTTATGGATTAAATTGAAAGCATGTGAACTTAGCATGGGTTCTTTATAAAATTTAAAAGGTTTGATGGTTAGTATGGAGTAGTTTAGCATTCGTCATAATGGATGTATAGGGTTTAATAGTGGAAATAATCTTGTTTTGGTTTAGGGACCCATTTGAATGAAGTGTAAAATTGGGGCAAATGTGAAAATGTATAAATAGGAAATCATTTGTACTAATTTGAATATTATATGAAATTGAGGTTAATAAATTAAAATAAATTATTTTATAGATCAAGAACAAGTAGATAACTGAGAAAAAGGGGAAAGTTGTTAAGTAGTCCTTGAACCTTCATTGTCTTTGCAATTTACCCAGGTAAGTTCGTATGGTTTAAATTAGAATAAATTGTAATATTATATTGGCTTATGAGTTATGATTTGTTGAATATTTGTATATAATTTTATATAATGTTATAATCATAAAGTTAATTCAAGGTGAGAAATGTAATTGATTTGTAAAATATTATGCGATTATTTGTATCGAGCCCAGATGAACATAAGATAGGATACAATTGGCATGCTAATAGGTTATATTGTATGCTTTACAGGATTGACTTGTGATTAGATGATGATTTTGAACTTGTTACTGTACACTAATTATATCGGAGTCCAACATTTTTTGTGGACTATCGTGATATATTTATAATGAATCTAGCGTGTTATTAGGGGCGAATATAAAGCCTTCGGGCTTGGCACTTGGTGCCCAGGTGTCTTCCAGAGGGATTTTAGCCTATGGGCTAGGCACTTGGTGCCTAGGTGTGTTTCGGAGGGATTTTAGCCAACGGGCTAGGCATTTGGTGCCCAAGTGTGTTCTCAGCTGGTTTAGCTCACTTGAGCTTTCTGGTGTGTTTTGGATGGTTAATCGCATATCCTTATCTGTTATATTGTTCATCGGGCGAATTTCTAATGGTAGATGACTTGTTATGGAGTTATATAAATGTTTGTATAATTTTCGATATTATTGTGAATTAATATCGAATGATCTCGTGTGATTGAATGGATTATGAAACTCGTACATATATATATAAACTCACTTGTTGAATGATTGTGGATGACAGGATTATTGATTATTAATCTTGCTAATGTATAATTGATTTGTTTGTAACGTAAGTTTTATTGTTTCGATCGTTGAGCTTACTAAGCTCAACTGAAGTTTACTCGTGTCATTTCCATATTTCTTTGTAGATAACATTTGGTGAAATCGAGCTATCGAATCAACCTAAAAATCACACTATCTAGATATCTATTGGTAAATTATAATATGTTTACCATTGGGTTATATGGCATGTAATAAGTGTGTTTTGATATATTGAATACTAATTTCTAATGGTATATATATAAGATTGATGTAAAGTTGTTTAAATTTGGTATTAGCTTGCTTTTGTGTGTGCCTATAATTTGACATGTATATGTCTTTTTGAACTTATATTTGGCTATTTGATACAAGTTTCATAATGGTATGGTATTGAAATATGGTAAGTTTGATATATGTTTTAGGTATGGTTATGTGAACTTGAATGCCATTGATTAAAGTAAAATATGTATTTGATTTGGATATTCAATTGTGGTGTCAATGAGAGCACATTGGTTAGGCACTTAGGTTGGATGATTTTGGCATGTTTCAGGCTCGCTTAAATGTGTTTTGAAAAGATTTCATTGATGATAAATGACTTGCTTGATGTCCAAGTAAGCACGTTTTGGTAAACATGCATTTGAAGATACAATTAAGGGCATACAGCATGCGACAAGGGCTGCCATACGGTCGTGTGCTGGACATGGGATCTTTACACATCTGTGTGTTGCACACGAGCTCTTTACACAACCATGTAAATCAAGTCAATATGTAACACTGTCTGCAACACGGCCTACAACAAGCATGTGACCCAACATCTAATTGAACACAGTCTAGCATACGGTCATGTGGCATTCTTTCGAATACCCATATGGGTAGACACACTAGCTTGGACATGACCGTGTGTCCATACCTCGAATGCTCACACGGTCTGGGTTATGTCACATAGCCGTGTGACCCCTGTTTGCCAATTTTTGCAGTTTTTTCTATTTTGTTTCAAAATGACCCCTGAATGATTTCAAACTAATTTTAGGGCCTCATAGGCTCGATTTAAGGCTCGTGAGTGTATTTTTATTATATTTAAATCATGTTATTGAATGTTATCAATTAATTTGCATAATTGCTTTATTGTAAGTTAAATGTTCTGATTGTACTGTAATGCTCAATAACCCTAATTCAGTGATGGAGATAGGTTAGGGGTATTACATTTAGTGGTATCAAAGCTACAATTTAGCTAATTATCGGGATGAACGTAGCGCGTTTGAAGTCTAAAAATTACATGCCATATAAATCTATAATAGTGTGATATTGATTGATCCGATCTAACCCCCTATTTTTCTTTTAGATTTGAAAGATGTCGGCAGAACCAGGTTGTACTAACCCTGATGAAGTAAATAGTAATGTCTCAACTTTTGAAGAGGGAGTAAGTCATAGCTTTTCGATTCCACAAATGTTTGATAGTGAATTAAAAAAAATGTCTTTTTCAACCTTATGAGTCTGTGGTTCACAAAATTTATGTGAGTCAATCTTGCGGCTCAGCAACCTCCACCCACCTATCATGCATTCTGTGGCACCCCCGAATCCTCAACCAGCTAAATAGTTCTATGGCTCTTGATGGATAAATTAGAAAGTAAGGTGATAAAGAATTCAAAGGTAAAACAAATGATCATCCAACTAGGGTTGGGTACTGGTTTGAAGATATCCAGAGAAATTTTGATGATATGACTTGTTTCCTTGATAATTATATCAAATGTGTCATGTTTTAAATAATAATAAGGTTTATAACTGGTGGCTGACATTAACAACGGTTGTACCGAGAGACAAGATTAACTGGTATTTCTTTATATCTGAGTTCTAAAAGAAATATGTCAACAAATGACATCTGGACTTGGATTTGTATAGCTCAGTAAATATACTCGAGATTTATATGCTATCCAAGCCAGAAAGGAAGCTACTACACCTGATATTATTACTGGTACATTCTATCTCTATGATGTTACAATGTATACATTAATTGACCCTGGGTCAACTCACTTGTATATTTGTGTTGCATTAGTAACGAATGAGAATTTACTTATTGAGTCAACCAAGTTTGGTGTTCAAGTTACAAATCCACTAGGTTAGAATGTGATAGTTAACTTGATATGTCGAAAGTGCCCGATAAGAATACCAGGTAGTGACTTTCCCATTGATTTAATGTTGTTATCATTTCATGAATTTGGCATCATTCAAGAAATGGATTGGTTGACATTACACAAGATTATTATGAACTATAGATTGAAATAGATTGGTTCAAAATATCAGTCTAGTGAAATGAGTGCAATTGAGTCCGATAGATCAAACACTGCTACTAGATTTATATCAGCTATTGCGGCACAAAAATTAATTTGCAAAGGTTGTGATACCTTTTTAGCCTGTATTTTTATACTCGTGATTCAGATTCGAAGCTTAATCAAGTACCGATTAGGAATAAGTTTATAAACGTGTTTCTTGAAGAATTGCCGGGATTATCTCCTAAACGTGAAATTGAGTTTGTGATTGGCTTAATGTTTGATACTGCTCCTATATCAACTGCCCCATATCGAGGACTTTTTTGATCAGTTGAAAGGTGTCATAGTGTTTTCGAAAATAGACCTCAAATCTGGTTACTATCAGTTATTAGTTAAAAATAATGATGTACTGAAAACTACTGTTGGAACTTGTTACGACCATTATGAATTTCTGGTAATGATTTTTTTCGGGAATAACTAATGTTCAGTTACTTTATGAATTTGATAAACTGGGTTTTTCAGTCTTATCTGAGTACATCAGTAGTAACATTTATTTATGATATACTGATCTATTCTAAAATAGAATTCGAGCATGCTCCTTATTTGTAAAATTATGTTATAAATTTTGCACAAGAAGAAATTGTATGCAATTTTTAGTAAATATGAATTCTGGCTCAGACTAGATGGATTTCTTGGTCACGTGATTTCTGTGAATGGCATACAAATTGATCCAAGTAAGATTTCAACAATTGTTCATTGGAAAGCTTCGAAAAATGTTCAAAGATAGGTGTTAGCAGAGTTTTGACCAACAAAAAACTTTATTGATGGAAGCTCATGTACTGACTCAGCCTGAATTCGGGAAAGAATATGTTGTTTATAATGATGCGTCACTCAGTGGATTAGGATGTGTGTTGATGCAGTCCAGAAAAGTAATATCATATACTTCTCGACAGTTAAAGCCACATGAGAAAAATTACCTGACTTACGATCTAAAATTAGCCATAATCGTTTTCGCTCTGATGATTTGGTGACATTATTTGTACAGTGAGATATGTCACATATATGCCAATTATGAAAGCCTGAAATATTTATTGATTCAAAAAGAATTGAACCTAAGACAGCAATGGTGGCCCGAGTTATTGAAAGATTATGATTTGATAATTGATTATCTTTTGGGAAAAGTTAATTAGTTGCTAGTAGATTGAGTACAGATTTAGAATGATCAGTTCACAGAGTTCAAGGTTGGTGTCAATGGTACGTTGTATTTTTGCAATGGGTTGTGTGTTTTGAATGATCTAAAATTAAAGCGAGACATATTATCTAAGGCACATAATAGTACGTATTCCATTCATTCGAGTAGTACAAAAATGTTTGGTGACTTGGAACAGAAGTACTAGTGGTTAGGTATGAAACGTTAGATTTCAGAATTTTTGGCTAAATGTCTAGTTGTCAGTAGATAAAAGCCAAACATCAAGTTCCATTTGAGTTATTACAGTCTATTATGATTCCTGAATGAAAATGGGAATGAGTCACAATGGATTTTGTATCTGGATTACCTACAACATAGAAAAAGAAAGACTCGATCTTGGTTGTTGTTGATAGACTAACATATCAACTCACTCTATTCCGATCAGAACAGAGTACTTGCTTGAAAAGTTAGTTGAGTTATATGTGTACAAGAGATTGTCAGATTAAATAGAGTATCGTTGTCTATTATTTCCGATCAAGACTTGAGTTTCACCTCAAGATTTTGGGGTAAATTCCACGAGGCTCTGCGTACTAAATTTAACTTCAATACAACATTTCATTCATAGACAGATGGATAGTCAAAATGGGTAATACAGGTAATGGAAAATATGTTATGGTGTTATGTTCTCGATTTTGTAAGTAGCTACGAAAAATATTTGTTGTTGGTAGAATTTGCTTATAATAATAGTTATCATTCGAGAATAAAAATAGCATCATTTGAAGCTTTATACGGACAAAAATGTATAATCCCACTATACTGGTTAAATTGAGCGAAAACAAGATAGTTAAAATAGACTTGAGTAGATAAACTAAAGATAAAGTTTGCGTTATTTGAGATTTTGTAACGATTTTAGTTTGTGAGGTAAAAGAACTTCAAAATAAATAGGTACCATTAATAAAAGTTATGTGGCATCGATGCAGTATTGAAGAAACTACGTGGGAAAAATTGGGGTACAGATGAAGTCATAATATTAGAATCTATTCTCAAGTAAAAAATTCGAGGACAAAATTTCCTTATAGGGAAAGTTGTAACAACTTGTTTTCCAGTGGTGTCAAAAATAGTGATTTCGAGATCACAAATCCAACAAAGAAGTTTGTAAATATTATTATTTAATATTTATGAGTCAAATATAGTATTATATAGATTTTTTATCAGATAATTTTTTCTATTTGAATATATAGTTAAGTACAAGCGTTTGTTTCGAAAGTCAAGTGGTTTTAGATAATGAGGTATCGAAACCTCGTTTCTATAAAGTGATCCCTTAAATATTTCTATTAAATATTTACAGAGTGATTATATAGGTGTATTAAAATTTGATTAGGTAATTTTGACGTTTAGATAGTTAATTAAGTAAAAAGAACTTCATTGTAAAAATTACAAAAGTCAATTAATATTAGTTTAACTGAGTCAAAGGGATGGAAAACCATTATGATGGGGATTTATATGGCAATTAAGCCATTCCTAATTTGGTGGACGACTTTAAGCTTAATAAATTAAGCTTTTGATTAAATTTTTATTATAAAATAAAGTTAATGTATTAAAAAAAAAAAAGATGAAAAGAAATCCACTAACCCATTTTTATTCCTCTTCTTCATCTTTGTAAATGTCGAAACTCCAAGGTTAAAATAGTTTGATGGTTCGGCCATTTGTCCCTCTTACATGTATGGGTTTTCTTGAATTATTTCTCATGAAATTTAAGTTTTGAGCTAGCTGTAATGAAATCTAGCTAGTTTAGGGGCTAATTTGTGAAATTATCAAAGTAAAGAAAATATGTCATTGAGACATTTTTAAGCTTGGGGTTGATTTTGATTTAGTTTACAAAGTAATTTTAAATAATCTGTAAGTTTATGGATTAAATTGAAAGTATGTGAATTTAGCATGGGTTCTTTATAAAATTTAAAAGGTTTGGTGGTTAGTTTGGAGTAGTTTAGCATTTGGCATAATGGGTATATAGGGTTTAATTGTTGAAATAATCTTGTTTTGGTTTAGGAGACCTATTTGAATGAAGTGAAAAAAGTTTGGAGAAAATGTGAAAATTTGTAAATAGGAAATCATTTTTACTAAATTGAATATTATATGAAATTGAGGTTAATAAATTGAAATATATTATTTTATAGATCAAGAACAAGTAGATAATCGAAGAAAAAGGGAAAGTTGTTGAGTAGTCCCTGAACCTTCACTGTCTCTGTTATTTATCCCAAGTAAGTTCGTACGATTTAAATCAAAATAATTTGTAATATTATATTTGCTTCTGAGTTATTATTTGTTGAATATTCGTATATATATTTATATAATGTTATAATCATAAAGTCAATTTAAGGTGAGAAATGTAATTGATTTGTAAAATATTATACGATTACTTGTATTAAGCCTAGATGAATATGGGATAAGATACAATTGGCATGCCAATAGGTTATATTGCGCACTGTATTCGAATGACTTGTGATGAGATGATGATTCCTGACTTGTTACTATACACTGAGTATATCGAAATCCAACATTTGTTATAGACTACCATGATATATTAATAGTGATCCTGGTGTGTTGCCGGGGGGATGTACAATCTTCGTGCTTGGCACTTGGTGCCCAGGTGTGTTCCTGGTTAGTTTAGCTTGTTTGAGCGTTCTGGTATGTTCTGGATGGTAATCGTGTATCTGTATCTGTTATATCGTTCATCGGGCAAATTTCTAATGGTAGATGACTTGTTATGGAATTATATTAATGTTTGTATGATTTTTCGATATTATTGTGACTGGACATCAAATGATCTCCTGTGATTGAATGGATTATTGTAATGCTAGGGTTTGTGCAAATATACATAGTCGTTATCAAGTAATAAGTAAGTATAAGACTTATCATCTCTACAGGGACTATATATGTTAATCAATATTTTGCAAAATTAATGTTAACAATTTAGTAGATTTTATGCGAAGTAACAGGGCCAGATTAGGTTTAAAATAATTTATTCACTCAAATCTAAAAGTTTTGCAAGGTAATAGAGCTTTCTTGAGTTATTACGAACCTTTAATTTCATCGGGCTAGTATCTAAATTAAGCATGCACATTTCAATTATTGAGTCCATTAATCGTCATCGGGTTAGGATTGATCAACTAATTCTAATACATTCAATCACATTTTAATGAATGAAATACATGCATGATTTTAATTAAAAGCATGATCGATTGAGGCACAGAACATTATGAACATAAGTCAAATGAACTTCATCAAATTAATGTAATAATTCTACCTAAACAAAATTAAGCTATCATTGTTAATGAAAAAACATCAAAGCAAATTGCAAACATATTGAACAACAATAATGATTAAGGAATAACAAACTCTGAAGTAATTCCAGAAGTCCTTCGAAAATTGATCGCAGTGGCTTCTTCCGATCCTCGTAATTGCTCCTTCGTAAGATGCTCCTCAAGGTTTCTAGCAAAGAGAGAATTTTCTAAAAGAATTGCTAGCTAAGGGAAATAGGATGGTTCATGCATGAGAAGGAAAGGAATGATAGAATAAGGGATTAAGAGATTATTGAATGATGAGGGATGAATGAATGGGAAATGAAGGGTGGTATTTATAGTATAGGGATGGCTAAGAGGTTTACCAAAAATATTTTGAATATCCATTAGGTTTCTCTCACTCTTGGTCAGCCATGTATTGTGGAGAAGGGAGATTGTTGGTTGCTTGATCCATGCTTGATTTCATGCATGAATCAAGCAAGGAGGTGGATAGTTTCATGGGTGAAGGTTGTATGCTAAATTTTAATTCTTTTCTAAGTGTAAAGATCTCTGAAAAAAAACTCCCAAAAGCTTATTTTGGGCTATTCATATGCCCTTGTCGAATTGGGCTTCTTTCCCCCTTACTTGGATGGTTTTGTGACCCAATTAATTGTTAGAATTGTCCTTCTAACTGGATCAAAGTGACCTCTTCATGACTTAATTTTCTTGCCTTTACCATCTAACTAAGTTAGAATAAAGCTCATGCCCATGCAAAATTAAAATAAGCTTCTCAACTTATTAACTTCATGGTCCCACTACAATAATTAAATATAATAAATTAATATGTAACATGTGTTAAATATGACTCATATTTTGAGTCAAATTTGAAAAATAATCTTTCAGTTAAACTCTGTTTACTTGTTTCAATCAAACACTGATTAGTTTAGATTATTTTATTATTATTTCACCTATGAATTTAGCCTATAAATAGGATCTTTTACAACCCTAGAAAAATACACCCATTAGAGATTAGAAATCACAACACATTTAGAGAATTTTGTGTTTACGTTTTGTGGGTTGTTTATTGTCGGGTTTTTGGGGTTTAGTTTTTATCTCCATCTTTTGTACTCTTTGTTCTTTTGCCATTATAGTAAAATTATCTTTACCCGTGGTTTTTTATCCTCTTTGGAGGGGTTTTTCCACGTTAAATTTGTGTGTTCAATTTCTCAATTTATTCCGTTATTTTTTCTTGTTGGTTGCTTAATCTGGTCGATCCTGATAAGTGGTATCAGAGCTAGTTTAATTTTCATAAATCAGCTCATTCAGAGATAGCAACAACAAGGTTTGAAATTGAGAAGTTTAATGGTGAGACAAATTTCAATCTGTAGCAAGTTCGGATGATGGCAATTCTAGTTCAATCCAGTTTGAAAAAGGTTGTTACCGAGAAAAAGCCTGAGAATCTAAATAAAACAGAATGGGAAGAGCTTGATGAAAAGGCTTTGTCTGCAATCCAGTTGTGCCTCACGAATACAGTATTGCATGAGGTATTGACGGAGAAGACCTGATCTACCTTGTGGAAAAGGTTAGAAACTATTTATGCGACTAAGTCTCTAGCTAACCATTTAGTGTTGAAACAACGTCTATTTACGTTTCGCATGAACGAAGGTGAGCTTCTTAGATATCACATCAGTCAATTCATTACTCTTTTAAATGATTTAAAGAACGTTGAGGTTCATATTGATGATGAAGATCAAGCTATGCTATTATTGTGCTCTTTACCTCCTTCATCAAGTCTTTTAGGGAGACCTTGATTTATGGCAGAGACAAACTCTCGTTTGAAGATGTGAAGGGTCATTTGTTGAGTAGAGACAAACTCGAAAATGAGCTTAATTTGGATAGCAAGACAGATAGGCAAGCTTCCGTTTTGGTAGCATCAAAGAAACGAGACAAAAGGTGTCACTATTGTAAAAAGTTAGGTCACATCAAAGTAGATTGTTATAAACTATGAAATAAAAGAGCTGCTGAGAGTAACAAGAAAGATGTAGCTGGTGCTAATTTGGCCGATGAAAATGGTGATGATTTCTTGTTAGTGTCAACAAGCGATAATTCTAAATTCACGTCCGAGTGGATCTTAGATTCACAATGTTCTTTCCACATGTGTCCCAATAGAGAATGGTTCTGCACTTACAGTTCGGTTGAAGGTAGAGTTGTGCGCATGGGAAACAATTCATCTAGTAAGGTAATTGGTATTGGTACTGTTAAAATTAAGATGCACAATGGGACGATTAGGACACTCTCAGATGTTAGGTATGTACCTGATTTACGAAAGAATCTCATCTCCTTGAGTATTTTAGACTTGAAAGGATGCAGAATCAACATCAAGTCGAGCGACATTAAAGTATCTCGTGGAGCTTTCATTTTGTTAAATGGTAAAAGAACCGACAGTCTTTATATTCTGGAAGGTTCTATAGTGACCGGTGAAATCGGACATCCCTCGTTCGTTATGGAGTTGAAGTCAACTCGTTTGGAGCGGAGGCAACTTGGTCATAGGAGGGAAAAAGGTATGACCGTTTTGTTGAAGAGAGGTTCTCTTTTGGATGCAGGTTTTGAAAAGTTAGGGCACTGTGTTCGTGAAAATCAAACCCGGGTTAGTTTTGATTTGACAGTGTACAAGTCGAAGGCTAGAAGTCTTCCAGCTTTCTAAGCACAAATTCGACTCGCTTAATTCCTGCATAGTTCAAGATAGGCTCGTGGCGGGCTTTGGCAAAGATGGCGTTGTGGAAATATGAGTCAAGGTGGAGATTTGTTAAATATGACTCCTATTTTGAGTCAAATTTGAAAAATAATCTTTCAGTTAAACTCTGTTTACTTGTTTCAATCAAACACTGATTAGTTTAGATTATTTTATTATTATTTCACCTATGCATTTAGCCTATAAATAGGCTCTTTTACAACCTTAGAAAAATACACCCATTAGATATTAGAACTCATAACACATTTAGAGAATTTTGTGTTTACGTTTTGTGGGTTGTTTGTTTTCAGGTTTTCGGAGTTTAGTTTTTATCTCCATCTTTTGTACTCTTTGTTATTTTTCCATTATAGTAAAATTATCTTTGCCCGTGGTTTTTTATACTCTTTGGAGGGGTTTTTCCACGTTAAATTTGTGTGTTCAATTTCTCAATTTATTCCGCTATTTTTTCTTATTCGTTGCTTAATATGGTCAATCCTAACAACATGAAATAATTAAATTATGCATAAATTTGATACATAAAAGCATAAAATTGAATACTTTATTAAATCATTCCTATTATCTCAAAATAAACAAAATTCACCCAATTAACTATCAGATATTCAGGATTAATATAATTTTTAAGTAAAAAGGTGTCATAAAAAACTATAAAATATCTATATAATTTAGAGTTTACACACCCCCAAACTTAATCCATTACTCATCCCGAGTAATGCAAAGTAAAATTTTAGATAAGGCAATCTTGCAATAAGTCTCTCACAAACTCTTTTTATTGATAAGTCACACATATGCAAACATTATTTCAAAATTTTATACTAAGTGCGGGAAAATGCTAACATAAATCATAGAGTGCATGTTTTTCAAGGTCATATAAAACATTCACTATTCAATCAAAATTTTCTTATCAATTAGTCAAAATAAACACAAGGTTTAAGTAGTGGTCTTCATATGTTGAACTTAGCAATTCCTTTTCACTAATGTAGTCGGCATAATTATCAAATCAATAGGTCTTTTATAGGGTTGTCATAGGTCTAGGCTCAAGGTAGGGATAAAGAGAAATGAATTTTTAGGTTTAGTAATTTTAACCCTAACTTTGCCTTGGATTTTTTCTTGGTACATCCTTCCTACTAACAAGTTTTACCCCCCCAAACTTAATTTGAAGCTTATGCCCAACAATACTTTTCAACATTTGAGTATTTAATTTACTCTTTTTTCTTGATATTTGAATAAAGATTTTTCTATCTTTCTTTTTTCTTAACATACAAAGAACATGTACTTCTTTTTAATTTTTTCCTCAAACTTTGATCACAAGTATAGTTAAGATTGGTGCAAAAATAGGATAAAACTCATGTCCATGCAAAATTAAAATAAGCTTCTCAACTTATTAACACCATGATCCCACTGCAACAATTAAATATAGGAAATTAGTATGTAACATGAAATAATTAAATTACGCAAAAATTTGATACATAAAAGCATAAAATTGCATACTTTATTAAATCATGCCTATTATCTCAATATAAACAAAATTTACCTAATTCACTATCAAATATTCTAGATTAACATAATTTTTAAGTAAAAATGTGTCATAAACAATTATAAAATATCTATACAATTTTGAGTTTACAATTATGAAACAAGTACATGTACTTAAACTCACATGTTGAATGATTGTGGATGAAAGGATTATTGATTAATATTCTTGCTACTGTATAATTGATCTATTTATAAGGTAAGTTTTATCATTTCCATATTTGAACTTACTAAGCTCAATTGAAGCTTACTCATGTCATTTTCCTATTTCTTTGTAGATAATAATTGGTGAAATCGGGCGATCGGATCAACCTGAAGATCACATTATCCAGATATCTATCGGTAAATTATGACATGTTTACCTTTGGGTTATATGGCATGTAATAGGTGTGTTTTGATATATTGAGTACTGATTTCTAATGGTATATGTATGAGATTGATGTAAAGTTGTTTAAATTTGGTATTAGCTTGCTTGTTTGTGTGCCTATGACTTGACATGTATATGTCTTTATGAACTTATATTTGGCTATTTGACACAAGTTTCATAATGGTATGGTATTGAAATATGGAAAGTTTGATTTATGCTTTAGGTATGGTTATATGAACTTGAAGGCCATTGATCAAAGTACTATATGTATTTGAATGCCATTGATCAAAGTACTATATGTATTTGATTTGGATATTGAATTGTGGTGTCAGTGAGGACACAATGGTTAGGCACTTAGGTTGGATGATTTTGGCATGGCTCGGGCTCGTTTAAGTGTGTTTTGAAAATATTTAATTAATGGTAAATGAGTTGCTTGATGTCTAAGTAAGCACTTTTTTGTAAACTTGGATTTGAAGGTATAATTAGGGACACACGGCCTAGGACACTGGCTGCCACGCGGCCTTGTGCTGCACACAAATGTGTGATTCAAGTCAGTATGCAACACGGCTAGTGACACGGCCATGTGACCCAACAACGAATTGAACATGATCTAGCACATGGTCAACGACACGACCATGTGAGGTTTTTTTTCGAATACACACACGGCTGGTGACACAAACGTGTGGCCTTATTTCGAATACCTACACGGGCGGGCACACATGCTAGGACACAGCTGTGTGTCCATACTTCAAATGCTCACATGGTATGGTTATGTCACATGGCCGTGTGACCCCTGTGTGTCCAATTTTGGCATGTTTCAAGCTCATTTAAGTGTGCTTTGAATAGATTTAATTGATGGTAATTTAGTTGCTTTATTTCCAAGTAAGCACAATTTCGTAAGCTTGCATTTGAATGTACAATTAGGGGCACACGGCCCGGGACACAGGCTGCCACATGGCCGTGTGCTGCACACAGTCTCTTTACACGATCGTGTGATTCAAGTCAGTATGTAACACAGTCCGAGACACGATCGTGTGACCCAACATTGAATTGAACACGGTCTAGCAAACGATCAACGACACGGTCGTGTGAGGGTTTTTTCAAATGCACACATGGCCTACGTCACGACCGTGTGGCCTTATTTTGAATACCCACACAGGTGGACACACAAGTTGGGATAAGGTCATGTGTCCATACTTCGAATGCTCACACGGTCTGGGTTATGTCACACGAACTGGCCACACAACCGTAGGACCTCTGTTTTCCAATTTTTCCAATTTTTCTATTTTGTTTCAAAATGACCTTTGAATGTTTTCAAACTAATTTTAGGGCCCCGTAGGCTCAACTAAAGGCTCGTGAGTGTATTTTTATTACAGTTAAATTAAGTTATTGAATGTTATCAATTACTTTGCATAATTGTTTTATTGTAAGTTAAATGTTCAAATTGTACTGTAATGCTCTATAACCCTAATTTGGCGACGGATATGATTTAGGGGTTTTACAAATAATTTCATCTTTACTTTCCAATTGGAGTGGTTTTCTCCATTTAGGAGTGAAGGATACATGATGGAATGGCCTTCTTGAAAAGTTATTGACCTTTACTCAAATGTTATCTAGACTCAATATTTTTAGCCTCGAATCTTTGCTTCTAATGGTTAAAACTTTGATTGAGACTAAGCTTTGATACCAATTGTTAGGCCTGGAATATTGAAAGGGAGGTGAATTGGTATTTTAAAAATCTCTACAAACTTTTCTAAATGATGAGAAAATTGAAGAAAAGCTCCTACAATTCAATTTATAGTGGTTTGATCTGAATTGCCTACCTCTACTATATTGGTATACCTCAACCAAGCATTCACTATAAGAATTAATACTTTTCAAAGAGAAGTTATAACCTTTACAACACTATCTTTTTCTTAAGGCTTAGGTAAAACCTTTTTCCCTAGCTTTTATGATTAAACTAGAACCATTCTTTGTTGTTGTGGCTCAACTGAAACCCTCTAAACTTACAATTGGTGATATGAAAGAGAGTAAACAAGGATACATCTACAAGGTATGTTTTTATAGAAATTAAGCTCTCAAAACAAGGATATGTAAATGATAAAAGATTTGACACTAAGCTTTTAAAGAATATTTACAAGAGAAATGAAAGTAAATATTTGAATATTTTTCTCTTGATCTTGATGCTTGAATATCTCTCTCTTATGTCTTGAAGTGTTCTTGAAGTGTACTTATACCAAGGAACAAGTTTGTGGATGTTTATGGCCATTGGGGATGACATCTAACTGTGGAAGCATGAACTTTGAGCTTAAAAATTGTCTTTGCACGTCATGTCTTAAGACCTGGCAAGATGTCTCTAGGAATGGCTAAAAAATAGTCGTTATATCGTCATGGGCATGCCATGTCATGAGACATGAATAGTGTGTCTCGAGACAATTTCCCAATTGTCTCTGAACATATTGTATAGTGTCTCAAGACAAGCAGCTCCTGAAGCAAATTTTTGCTTTGAAGTTTTCATGTCTCAAAACATATGGTCATATGTCTCGAGATTAGCATACCAAAGTCCCTTATAAGCATTTTAAAAACTCTAGAATACTTTGGTATTAACCAAAAAACGTTTAGATAAATTAAAACACATTTAAAACATATTTTTGAGTATTTTGCAAGTATTTGAAAATGCTTTGAAAATATTTGATAAAATTTTCAATCATATTTTCACCAAATGATTTAGGACATATAATAAAGATAAAATTTGTCTTAAATGTTATTATATAAAAATCTTGGGACATCAAAGCTAACACTTTCAATGGGAAAGTTAATTCTCTCTATGAAACAAAAACTACGAGTATTCGTGCGTAAAATAGAATTTATTCTTTAGAATAAATTGTCACTAATTTTCGGCAAAATATCAATTCTCAAAGGTGTATGTTCATAGTTTAACCCATAGTTCCTATTTATAAAGAATTGGTACAAGAGTTCTATTCGAATATGGTCTAATTAAATAATAATATTTTAATAGAAAATACAATGTTATGGTAGAAATGGAACACAAGGGGCAGTGACATCCCTAGTAAAATAGTAGGGTTTGTCGTTCCTATCAATTAACGGGACCTATTGGGGCCTTTCATGTATTGAGTACAATTATATGTGTTATGTAGATTTTTATCCAACACTTACAATTTATCCAACCCAATAGCTATTTTTAATTTCCCAAAATATTCTTTATTTCAATTAATTAAATTAACTAAATTACTTTCTCAATTAAATTATTTTCTCAACCCAATTCTAATTTTATTGAAGTCACGACAACTTTATCTATTAGAATTCATTAGGAAATTAATTTAATTTTCTTGTTCATTAAATTTAGGATGGCTAATTATTTTAATTCTCACTTTGAACTTCAATTATTTAATTACAATTACTTAAATAATAATTTGAAGAAATTAAATTAATTTCTATATCATCTTTTATACTCAGCGAGAAAAAACATTCACTATAGATAGTGATGCATGCAATCTATTTCTCTTATTTATCAGTTTCATTCATTCCACAATCTGTTGATTCTACATGTAATTTGTTTCAGGTTATCTCGAGCTAGCGGAGAGACCGATTATACATATATAATTAGGTTTCAACTAATTTGTAATTAAGGTATGGCTCTTGGCCTACTAATTACAAATTATTTAATCACTGAGTCAGTACCATGATTTAACTCTCCCTTATCATATACCATTACAAAAGGTACTTTATTAAGTGCTCGTACAGTGACCTTGTCATAAGTGTGTTATTCTCATAGGATCTTCTTAATCTTTTTTAGGATAAAATATGTTCTCCCAATATGATCTTATTTTATCTCATGGCTTCCATTACATCTTTCGATATGAAAAAGTTAAGTACTAATACATAGTAATTAAATCATTTGTCTTATGATCAATGACCCATGGACACGTTCCTTTTTCATCAATCATGCAATGCCAATAAGAGGACATAATTTACCCTTTATTGAGCTATTAATTCCACTGTTGTGGAATAATGCTACATCATGCCAAAGCCGTATGCCCAACGCACTAGCCTTTGCCTCCTTATCTATTTGAGCTCAGGCTTTCATTTACATCAAAGTATTTGAGTCCTACATAGATAGTCTGACATCCACTTAAAATTAAGGTATGCCACACTATAAATGTTGCAGGTGAATAAATCTATAAACAGATTTAGGATATATTCAACTTGGGTCTTGTCTGATGTATTGTTAATCCAGACATTGACATCTATATCTCTATCTTTTAGGAGTCATCTACTTCGATCCCCAAGAAAAGACATCTCCCCAATTGGACTTGATAGACGACATAATAGTCTTTCAATTAATTTGCTCAGACTTGATTAGACTATAAACTGTTTAGATTATCTACTAATATATGTTGTCTTATCACATTATGATCCGACCACATAATGCAACTTAATATTAGTTAAACATTAGATAATCAATGAGATAATATTTGCTTACATTTTGCTTTGAATGACAAGCTCATTGAGGTCATATACAAATGATATTAACGTATAATGAAATTTTATTTAAACCAATCTGTTCGAAAAATTACAAGTATAATTAACGAATATATTACACCTAAGGCACTAGATCCTAATAGTTCACCCATAGAGCCAGGTTCCTTTTATTCTTCTCTCTTTCTCTTTACTTAATTCTATAGGTGGAGTCGAATATTTGCTACAATGAGGGAGATGACTCAAACCTTTACTATAGTGATGAGGCTCCTCTATCAAGATCAAGTCAAGTAGCTTGTTCCACATCTTTTGTCTCTACAAACTTGTCCACTTTATAAACTTGATTGACCAACCTCATTTCTTGTTGGTTAGGGTATATTTGAGGTGCTTGTGTCACAAACCTACTATGTAAGACTAAATACCTCAATCATTCATCAATTCTTGATACTACATAATTGTTGCACTAAAGTGACATGTAAAAGACTGAATAGACTCGCCGTACTTTTTCCTGATTCCTAGTAAACTGATCTTGGTCTTTCTTGACTCTTTGTTAACCAAAAATGTATGAAAATAGCTCCTTTAGCTCATTGAAGTTATGAATGGATCCTGCTAGGAGCAAAGAGTACCAACTCTCAGCATGACTTCTAGGAGTCATTAGGAATACCTTGTATTTCAACACATCTGAGATTTACAATATCTCCATACAATTATCGTATTGTTCGACATGCTTCTCAAGATCCTCATTACCATAGTATTTGTCTTTCAATAACTTGATTTTGTTATGGAAAACATGTTGGCCACTTCTGGCACTAAGAGGTTGTTGGAGCTCAGGGCCAGCTTGCCCCACTTGGTTGAGAAATATCCATGTAATAGCACACTTTCCTTAGTTCATCCACCTTTCTCTCCAATGCATTTTTTTTATGGGGGACTATCTAAGAAACATATTATTCTTCACTACATTGGCAAGCTAGTTTTACCTACTCATGAGAGGCTATCTAAGAAACATAATCTTCTTCACTACATTGGCAAACTAGTTTTGTCTTCTCATATTCTTGGTTAGACATCAAAGGCATACCATCTTCACTATATGTCTATTCTTATTAGCGAGGAGCTCGTTGAAAGACCATCAATTCTTTTATATGTTGTTTAAGGATTTTTTTATTGACGGTTGCGCTCACACTACTGTTTCTAGAATTCATGTTGTCGTTGGAATTGTTCTTGTGGATTACAAAGTTACTCTTGGAATCCTATGACTCGTTTGGGACTAGCATTAGGGTTCAAGGTATGATGTCTTATGACTGGTGAAGGATATTATAAATATGGATTGTAATATCATTGTGAGTGATTATACTAGGGATTATACTACTATGGCACAAACAAGCTATAAGGGTGTTAGTCTTACAGGCTAAAGTTTTGTCAAGCCTGATTATGATAATTCTAGAAGTTTCAAAAAATGTTGAACGTCAGGAAAGTTTGGGTCGTTGGAGAAGTTGTTGGGATAAGTCATCATTTCTATCTCTAAAAGTTGAAAGTGAGTCTACGCTTACCATACCTATTGTTGATACAAAGTTAGGCTATTGTAATTCAAAACGATTTATCCAATGGAAGGAAAGTTGTAAGCATTAAGGATGATCGAAGCATGAGTACAAGAAGGGAAGGAAGATACATTAGACTAGGGGTAGAGAGAGAGAGACAGATTCCCACTCATTAGTCCTTGAGTGTCTTATAAAGGTGTGTAACGCCCTAAATTATTTGCTTTTGTTTCTGTAAATATCTGACACAATGTCTATTTGCTTCAGTAGTCAAGTGTTCTAGGTGTGTATGAGAGGTCTTAAGTTCAAGCTCTACCTTTGGCAAATTTTGTTATTTTTGGAATTAAGCCATATCTCTGTTCTGTGGGCCCATGTTTAATTGTCTGTAAATCTACATCAGCATGAGCCTGTTGATTCGAGTGGTAAGGGAGTTGGTGTGCTGACTGATAGAGTTTCGGTTGTATTGAAAGTTTGAGGGAGAGGGTTAGTGGGAGGAAAATATGGAATTTGGGGGTTATCAGAAATTGTTATCTTTTCTTTTTGAAAAATTTTCTCTCCCTCTTCCTAAGAAAAAAACTGACGTTAGACCTCTGTTCTCTATCGTTTTCTTTTCCTTTTCTCCCTTTTGGTTTTGTTTTCTGTTGTCGACTGTCACACATTTGTTTTCGTCATTCTTGTTTTTGTCACATGTCTTGGTAAGTGGGGTTTTTCTATTTCGCAACTTGTAGTTTTCTCCAAGTGTTGATTGGGGTTATACCTTTGTTTTAGGCAGCAGCGAGTCAAGAAGATCGTGATTCTACTCTTACGGAATCATAGTTAATCATGCGGAGTGTTAAAGTAAGCGGGAAGTGCTTGATTTAAGTTATGGTTGATTTCGGGTTTTCGGTTCCATCGGGTGTAAAGACTAAAATTGAGCGTTGTTATGTTGGTTTTTAGGTTCTAGAAGGCTCAGGATAGTTCTCACATCAAATCATTACCAGGTGTGTACCCAAAACACAAAAAATGAAGCTTCGGCAGAAGTTCAAAAATGAAACTATCGACGCCACAAGGGCGTGTGGTCCCCCGTGTGGCAGGCCATGTGTGAGTACACGACCATGTGGTCGACGAAGGCATGACCGTGCATAACACAAGGCCATGTGGTGGCTCAAGTGTAGCCGTGTGGGCCACACGGGCAAGACCAATCTTGGTGTGTGGGCCCACGCGAGTACAACACATGGACGTGTGGATTCTCGGCCAGGCCTTGTGGGCCACACGGGCAAGGTTATTCTAGGTGTGTAGGCCACATGGGCATGTGGGCCCATTATGCTGAAATTCTCTATAGGGTCGTACAGGTTGCCATAATCAACTGTGGGCCCACTGTAGTGTCGGTAAAGGCTTACTAAACCCTAGAACTTTGTGATCTTTTAGACTCAAACACTATTTTGAGTATGATTATGTCATGTGTATCTGTTATTTGATTATGTAAGCATCATCTGTCTATTAAATTTTGTATGTATGCTCTGTATTTGTTTTGGAGTGGGATTTGTATATGAGGAGGAAGTATTCTTATCAGCGTTAAACACCTATATTCTGGTAGCTTAACTGCATATTATATCTCATATGTGTTTTAATGACAAGATGTGGTATGTAAGGATGGGTGGGTGTTTTTAACCCCACATGGTGTGATGGGATGGAGGGAGGTGGTGTGTAGAGGATGGGGGTAGGATTATGCATATTTGTATCTGATTTTGCTACAGTATCTGAAAAAGACATGATGATTGTATCTGTATTTGTTCTGGTTCTGTATTTGATGATTGTATGCTTGCATGCTTAATTCTGTTGGGTTACACACTGAGTTTGCATAAACTCACATTTGCTTGTTTGTTTGCCAGGTAATCCACAGACTTAGGCGAATCAGTGCAGCGGGACTCAGCGATGACCACTTTTTTGTAAAACTGATTAAAGTCAATAATTTATGGTTTTTATTTATATTTTTTGTAATCATTTGAGAGTTTCTAATTTCTGGGACTTTCTGGACTATTTGATTTTTAATTGGTCATGTCTGATTTAATTGCTTTGGTAAAACATTTTATTGGAAACAACGGTTCTATGTAAACAATGATTTTCCTAAAAACATGATTGCGTTTTCAAACATAAATGATTAAAGCTTCCGCTGTAATAAGTAATTGGCAAATAAACTGTTCAAATAATGTTTTCTGTATTAAACATGAAGGAATGTGGGTTTTATAATCAAATCAACCTATTTTGAAAATCTTTCCATGTGACATCTCTAGATTAAGCCATAGCGTCTAAGCCGGGTTTGGGGTGTTACATTTAGTAGTATCAAAGTCAGGTTGCAAAACTTGGCTGTGAATTTTTGGTTCTAAAATTTTGTTTTAAAAGAACTGGTTTCCAAATAAACTGAATGATTTGAGAAAGTATATGGTTCGTCGAGTTTCCAGCGTCGATCCTATAAGTACTTCTGAAATTGACATAGTTTATTCTGAAAATGCTGTAGTTAGTACCTTCTAAGACTATACTAAGATAGTTAGAAAACTAAAACTTCTGAAAATATTTATGAACTTCTGATAAATTATGCATAAAATATCTGCTAATAAATACTGAAATTGATGCATAAAATTTTTAATGTAGATAAAACTTGAACTAGACAATGAGTGCTCATGGAATTCGTGGACGTGGTACTTGTGGCTGTGGCAGAAGCTATAGGGGCTCGAGCTGAGTCTTCCTCTCTAGGCATTATGCCAAATCTGGATACGATTAAGATGCCAGTATCGCCTGCTACTGAGACTGGGTCTCAAAGTCGCTCAACTGGGGACAACGCACTATCCTAAGCCATGCTGAGGATTTTAGAGAGGGTCGCTAGACCCCATTCTCGAGCTGGGGGCCGAGGGTCGGTAACTAAACAACCCCGGTCCAATGGTGCTGAGTTATTTATGGGTGTTACTAGAGTCGCCCCTAGTGTGGCTGAGTATTGGTTGGAGGCCATAGAGAGGGTTATGAGTGATCTAGACTGCACTCCTGAGCGGAAACTGAAGGGCGCAGTCTCTCTGCTTTGCATGAGGCTTATCAGTGGTGACTGACTATTGAGGAGGGTACTCAGCCTGTTCATTTGACCTAGGACTTCTTTAAGACCACTTTCTAGAGCAAATATATGGGGGCAAGCTATGTTGATGCTCGTAGACGTGATTTCATTAATCTCATACAAGGAGATAAGTCTGTGGCTGAGTATGAGGCCGAGTTTCTGAGGTTGAGCCGCTACGCTCGAGGCATGGTGGCATCAAAGTACGAGAGGTGTATCAATTTTGAGGACGGTCTGAGAGACAGTTTGACAGTACTGATTGCTCCACAGAGGGAGCGTGAGTTCACAGTGTTGGTAGAGAAGGCAAAGATTGCTGAGGATGTTAAGTGCATGGAGCGCCAAAATAGGAACAGAGTAAGGGGTTGGGATTCAGAGCCCTTATGTTCTGTACAGAGGCCTAAGCAAAAGGTCGGATCTGATGGGC
Organism: Gossypium longicalyx; assembly: GCA_025698465.1. NCBI lineage: Eukaryota > Viridiplantae > Streptophyta > Magnoliopsida > Malvales > Malvaceae > Gossypium > Gossypium longicalyx. The sequence goes on from CM046996.1 coordinate 57,430,088, forward strand.
CAGTTAAAGTGGGGCGCCTATTGCTCCTACTGGGTTACAGTCATGTAGTGATTGTGGTAGGCACCATCCGGGCAAGTGTTGGAAGAGGATTGAGGCTTGTCTAAGGTGTGGGTCTCTTGAGCACCGTATTAGGGAGTGCCCACAGTGGGCAAATCAGATGCAAGCTTCAATTTTGGGTTCTGTGCAGCCTTAAAGGACAGTTCACCAACCACCTAGGGGCCGTAGACAAGCTAGGGGTGGAAACGGTGTAGGTCGTGGACAGAGAGCACCAGGCAGAGATGCCGGTCAAATTGAGGCGAGGCAGCCTGCACTTGTTTATGCCACTCGACGTCAAGAGGATAGAAATGCTCCAGATGTTATCACCGGTTGTAACGCATAGGTTTGTACAAGTGTACACAGTCATTATCAAGTAATAAGTAAGTATCGAGTTATTGTCTCCACAGGGATTGTATTTGTGCTAAGTCACTTTTTGTAAAATTATATTAACAATTTGGTAAATAAAAACACAATATAGTTGAGAAGTGATGATTAAAATATATTAAATTAAATGCAATGATCCCTAATGCAAATTATCCTAAGTATGCAAACTATATGAATGAAATAAATTTTAGCAAAATTAAACACAATTTGCAACAATTATAACATAAATAAACTAGGAAAATTAATTTAATTAAACTTAATTTATTATCAACATGCCTAATAACATTCGAAAAAACATTCCACGGAAACTCGATCTTTCATGAGTTTGGAAACCACATTTGGTCCTTTCGGAATCCTTTACTTAGTAAATACGTATTTTGCTGATCCTTATTTACTAAGGGTTTTTTAGCATTCGTGTGAGGTAACAGGAACGTGTTAGGTTTGAAACAGTTTAATCGCACAAAACTAAAAACTATGCAAATAACAGAGCTTGGTTAGAGTTGTTATGCAACCTACAATTTAATTGGGTTAGGATCAAAACTGAGCATGCACATTTCAATTATGTGTCCATTAGCCGTCTTCTGGTTAGGATCACTCAGCTAATTCAGGTACATTTCAATTATGCACATTTCAATCACGTATGAACGAAATACAGACTTGATTTTAATTGAAAACATGATCGATTGAGGCACAAACATTATAAGCATGAATCAAATAAATATTATTTAATCAAAGCAATCATCCTAGCTTAAATAAAATTAACCTAACATTGTTGTAAACAAGAACAAAGAACACATATCAAACATTTTTAGATTAAATTAAAGAAAGGAAAGATTAAACCCAAATTAAAGTGGCTGTCACCCAAGACTCTGGCTGACTAGGCTCCTTCACTTCTTTACTTTTCTCCTTTGCTGATGGCTCTCCAAGATCTCAGCAATCTCACTTTTAGCTACACACTTTCGGATTATATTATCTGCACACTGTTTAAACAAAAATGGATCGTCCCAAAAATAATACCGACTATCATGAAGGAATTTTTTTCCTTTGTTGGTATCTCAATTCTCGAGGAATTATTCCACATGCAAGATAATTGGCAAAATCAGCAAACCAAGGTATTTCATGAATTTGACTTACCTCAAATAAGTGCTCATCTGGGAAATTCTCGTTGAAAGGCACACATGATTGATTTACCTCATCTTGTTCCATCCTCGACAGATGATCAACTATTTCATTTTCAACACATTTTCTGTCTTGGATCTCAAGGTCAAATTCTTGGAGTAATAGTATCCAACGAATTAGCCTCGATTTTGCATCTTTCTTCGTGAGCAAGTATTTAATGGTCACATGGTCAGTAAATATTGTAACTTTGGTATCTATAAGATATGAGCGGAATTTGTCAAAAGCAAAAACTATGGCAAAGAGTTCCTTTTCAGTTACCGTATAATTGAGTTGGGCTCCCGTCAAAGTTCTACTTGCATAGTAAATAGGGTGAAACACTTTGTTTCTTCTTTGACCCATCAAAGCTCCAACGGCATAATCACTTGCATCGCACATCAACTCAAAAAGTGAGCTCCAATCAGGTGTAACAATTATTGGGATGAGATTAACCATTTTTTTAGATCTTTAAAAGCTTCCAAACATGCTTTGTTGAAATCAAACAATGTATCTTTCTCTAACAACAAACACAATGGTTTAGAAATTTTCGAGAAATTTTCAAGAAGTCTTTGATAAACCTTCGATAAAAACTGGCATTGCCTAAAAAAATTCTGACTCCTTTCACATTAATTAGGGCCAGTAATCTTTCAATTACGTCCATCTTTGCTTTATCGACTTCAATTCCTCTCTTTGAGATTTTATGCCTTAAGACAATCCCTTCCCTAACCATAAAATGGCATTTTTCTCAGCTAGGGACAAGATTCGACTCTTCGCATCTCTTCAGTAACTTAGCCAAATTACCCAAACAAATATTGTAATATCCTGATTTTGGGCCTAGTCGGAATAGTAGTTTTGTGACCACAAAATCCGAGATAGAAATAATTATTTTATAATTATTTTGATGTTTATGATATGATTGCATGATTGTGTGAAAATTTCGTGATGAAATCCTATGCCTAAAGTGCTTAAATTGAAATTAGGGACTAAATCGAATAATTTGCAAAACTTGCATTATAGAAGTTTCTAGTATGAAATTGTTTTGAAATATTAATTAGGAGGTCTTAAATAGAAATTTTACCAATTTCTAAGTTTATGGACAAAAATTGGACCTGGAAGGAATTTTTGGAAAGTTTAGTAGTAAGGGCATTTTGGTCAATTAGGGGTAAAATGAATTAAAATACAAAATTAAAAGCCAATTTTGCTCATCTTCAACCCCATGGCCGAATATAGCAAGGAGAAACCATGGCTACGGTTTTTCAAGCTTCCAAGCTCGATTGTAAGTCCGTTTTAGCCCCGTTTTTCAAGTTCTTTATGTTTTTGGAGTCCCGGTAGCTTGATTTAGCTTATGCTAGCAATAATTTAACCTAGGGTTTATATTTGAAAAAATACCCATAGGTGAAATTTGTGTATTTTGGTGTTTTATGATAGAATATGAGGTTTTAAATTATGTTAGACAACTTGTGCTACTCGGTTTTAAGTGAAAACGAGCAAATGGCTTAATCGGTAAAAATACCTAATAGTCATAAGTACATGTTAGAGTGAGAATTTGATGTTGCCATAGAAGGGGAAAATGATCAGAATGTCATAAATCATAAGAAAATAGGCTGAAATTTAATTTACGAGCTTTGGGGCAAAAGTAAAAATATGCAAAAGTTTAGGGGCAAAATTGTAATTTTTCCAAAATATGATTTTGGGTCAATTTGAATAATATGAGTCCTAATTAGACTATATTTTAAATGATAGAGCGAGGAAAACTAAAATTCGGGCTAAAATGGAGAAAATACCAAGTTGTGGACGAAATGGTAAAAGTAGTCATTTTCGCATACTAGGTAAGTTCATATGTAAATGTTGGTAACATAGTTATTATTTTAAATGTTTTTATGTTATGTAAATGATATGATAATTATTATGAAATATTATACTTGTGACAATTATTTGATAATATGTCAAATTATGTGATATACTTGGAAAATGTGAAATACTACCGACTATCGGTATCGACATTCCGTAGAAGATGGTTGAGACACATGATTGGGAAAAAGGTCCCGTTGAACCTTAGGAATAGATTAGGATACACGTGACATGTCACTGGGATATTTGGGCATCCGAGCTCGTTGAGTTGAGTCCGAGTTCACTTATGGATGCGAATGTCCAAACTCGTTGAGTTGAGTCCGAGTTCATGAAATGTAACTAGGCATCCGAGCTCGTTGAGTTGAGTTGAGTTCGAGTTCACTTATGGATGCGAACGCCCGAGCTCGTTGAGTTGAGTCCGAGTTCGCTTATGGGCGGGTTACATAGTAGCTTGGCTACATATGTGGCACTTATGTGCAAACTTTCCATGTATCCGAATTATATTCCGATGTGTTCAACGGGTAAAGTTCTACTCAAATGGAGGAATACTCAAGATGAAAGGGATGTATTGGTAAGTGTTGTGAAATGGATACTTTGAACAGGTATGTACTTAACCCTCGGGTTGGAAAATCGATATAACAACAATATGGTAAGATGATAAGTGAAAATATGATATGAATGTCTTGGTGATGATTATGCAAATGATGTTTTATGTTTGCTTATATGGTTATGTTACTTGCTATTTGCATGTGAACTTACTAAGCATTTATGCTTACTCCCTCCTTTTCATTCCTTGTAGTGTTGACAAGCCAGCTCGGAAATCGGGAACGGCCTGGAGGCACGCTCACACTATCCGTATATACCATCTTGGCATAATGGCTTGTATATTTTGAGTATGGCATGTATAGCATTATAATCATTTTGTATATATGGTCTTATGATATGGTTATTGAGTAGTATAAAAATGCTTGGTAATGATTAGCCATTGGAATGGCTAATTATGATCATATTTGGTGTTATGTATGTCAAATTGCTAGTTAATCCATGGAAACCATGAAATAGGTAAAATTTACCATAAAATAGATTCAGACAGCAGTAGTGACGTGAATTTGAAAAATCATTAAAAATAGTAGAGATATAATTAGATGATGAATAAAATATGGAATTTAATAATTATGAGTCTATTTTCATATGGAAGAAACGAAACAGGTATATGAGTTATATTTTATGAGATGTTTAAATTTTTGTGAAATAGGACCAGAGCGATTTCTGGATCCCCTATTCTGACTTTGGAAATTCACCATAAATTGTATTAAAATAATTGGAATTCATACTTTATATGTAAAGATTTCTTATTGAGTCTAGTTTTAAGATAAACAAACTTCATAGTAATTGAAATTCTGTACAGAGAGATATCTGATTCATAATACACAAAGGTCAGAGCAGTCGAACCCTAAAATAGGGGATACTTTAACTAATAAACTGTACTAATTGGCCTAGTCAAAAATTCTAGAAAAAAATTAGTAAATAGATATATGAGTCTAGTTTCAGGAAAAATTTATGGAATTATATTTTGAGTTTCATAACTCGAGATATGAATTTTTAAGCGACTGTGACGCAGTTAGCCAGCTTGTCTGGAATTTCTAAAATTAAATTGTTTGAGTTGTTTAAGCAATGAATTAAGTCTGTTAACACCTCGTGTTCGACTCCGGCAATGGTCTCTGGTACAGGGCATTACATTTGGTGGTATCAAAGCAGGTTTAGTCTTTCTCGGACTAACCTAGCATGTGTAAAAGTTTAGCTATACATGCCACTGATCTGTGATAGTGTGATGTCTTCCGACGCGTATGAGTACCGTCTTATTTAGACAGGGTACTCTCCAACCGAGCTGCGCCGATCATGTTCAATGTTATGTGAAGTTATTTGAGTAAAATTATGATTATGATAAGTATTGGTTCAGAAAAGTATGAATAAAGGTTTATGATACATATGTGATAAATATTCATATTTGCTTAATGCTCATATGATGTAGTGTATATGGCTTACTTGATAAGATGAACGGAATAAATAGAAAGTAGTAGAGGTATGAATAAAAGTCATAATATTATGATATGAATGAAAATGTCCTTGTTTTGGTTTGGACATCGAATGTTGATAAATGCTAATGATATATAATTTTTATGAGATAATAATGAAATGAACTTATCTATGTTAAATTGTTGGACTGAATTATATGATTGTAATGATATGTACATGATGATGCACGAAATGAAAGTTATGATTGTGGTGCAAATATCTATGTTTGTTTGGCCTTATATGATGTCATGAGCATGACTTAATTTAATTAAATGAATGGATAAGTAAAGCTATCTAGCAAACATAGAATGTATGCATAAGTATATTGTCTAAATGGGACAATAGGAAAATTGTTGTAAGCCAACATGAATGAATGACATGATTTTGATGATGTTGCTATGATGATGGAAGTTGTGTCATATGTGTATGTATAAGAAAGTCGAGTCGAGGTCCTACAACCCCTCCCCTTACCGAAATGGTACTTATAATGGAATTTCATGAGATTTGTATTGAATAAGTTTCCGGTTGAGAACCCAAAGAGTTCAGTGATAGAATAATTATAAGTATGATCAGAGATTGAAAATGAGCTGATAAGTAAAGTCAGAGCCAGTAAAGTATCGGATTGACGTAAAGATTATTGGAATTATGCACTCGCTTCGGTTAGAAAATGAATTCTCCTTGGTAAACCGAATTACTCAGTGCAAGGTCGAGAAAAGTGTAAATCGAAATTTATTCGAATCGCCTTCTTTAGTGAATGGTTTAATATGAAATTTGTGACGGCAGAACTAGTTGGGGAAATGATATTTGAAATGTGAACTATCTGAGTGTGATAGTTATGACTGGACAGATTTAGCAATCTCTTTTGAGATGTTCTATGTGTTTACCCGTTCTCAGAAATATTTCTATGGCTATTAATCTTCTGAAGAAATTCTTGTTATATGGGAATGTCTTTTAATCCTGGTGTTGGATGAAAGCATTGGTAGTCTGACTGGTTTATAATTTATATTTCTCTATTTCATCGGGTATTCTATTCCATTTCGTCTGATAAGAATTGATGAGAGAATACATATGATATTATGATTCTGTTTCTTCTACTTGATGCTTCATCTGATATATATGTATGGGAAGATATATTGTTCTTGTTATATTTGATTCCAGTGGGATTAAATGATGTTTTCTTTTGGACTTTCTTTCTTTGAAAAATTATCGGGGTATTCCGTATTTTCTCTATGAGTTTGGTTTTTGATTCTCCGGCTTGGTTTTCGATTCTCCAGCATAGTATCGTATCTTGGGTTTCTTTATTCTGGATTTCTTTATTCTGGATTTCTCTATTTTGGATTTCTTTATTCGGTTTTCTTGTTATCTTTGTTCCATAATTTGTCAATTATGACTCGTGTTCGAAGTGCGTTCTTCAGCTCGTGATAATCATGTCAAATATGACTATACTTCTAATTTGATCCTAGTAATGTGGTGATTTTAGTATTGGGTTTTTTTTTCTAATTTCTGTGTAAGGATTTGACATCAGTAAAGGCATAAGTAATAAAAGCGCGAGTTTCAGTCGGTATGGTGAATTATCTATTTGAAAGATTTCATGTGACAATTATTTCAGGATTATTTTTCCCAAGATAGAATTTCATTTTGTATGGATAAAAGAGTAAATAGCCTGAACGAGAAGTGTATATTTATTAGAAAGAGTTGGATATTAGTTAAAGTCACTACGAATGAATAGGTTTTCGTCTTGTGAAAGCTGAAAAGCTTATTACATGTTGACAGAGTTCAGATAGATGAGAATATTGGTAACCGAAGCGTCTGAACTAGACTAGTCTACATTGAGTAAAGACTTCCTAACTTTCAGTAATATACTATTGTATGAATTGTGATGTGTTTCAAGACAGTGAGGTAATGTGATAGTTTAGAGCATTCGATGTTACATAAAATCTGAGTTGTTAAAGAGGTTAAAGCCGAGCATTGGGATCTATCAAAATTATCCTTGTCAGTGTTGATATTGGGATGGAAATGAGAAAGATTATTCTTGAGGCCATATCAGAATTATTTCCATGGCAGAAAGAGGAAAATGTGATGTATCCTATTGTTAAATGTTTGGCGAGATCTATAAATCATATCTGTATTGAATGAATTCCTACTCATCAGATTCATGGAAATTCAAGTCTCTTTGATTGTTGGATTTCTTGGAATTTCGGTCTCCATTAATCAAGTTAAGATCCGGGTTTTATGTCATGATATCATGGGAAACTGAGAAAGGTTGAAAATTTAAGAACAGTTGAGAGTTGAGACTGTAAGCTTTCAGATAATATGAGAAATTAAAGAGATGTATTGGAGGTACAGTCTAAGTGAAAGTTCTTCGGCACTGAATATGAGATTAAAAGTGAAGACCACTTTTCTGGTAAGATTTTCGGGGACGAAAATCGCTAAAGGGGGGGAGAGTTGTAATATCCTGATTTTGGGCCTAGTCGGAATAGTAGTTTCGTGACCACAAAATCCGAGATATAAATAATTATTTTATAATTATTTTGATGTTTATGATATGATTGCATGATTGTGTGAAAATTTCGTGATGAAATCCTATGCCTAAAGTGCTTAAATTGAAATTAGGGACTAAATCGAATAATTTGCAAAACTTGCATTCTAGAAGTTTCTAGTATGAAATTGTTTTGAAATATTAATTAGGAGGTCTTAAATAGAAATTTTACCAATTTCTAAGTTTATGGACAAAAATTGGACATGGATGGAATTTTTGGAAAATTTAGTAGTAAGGGCATTTTGGTCAATTAGGGGTAAAATGAATTAAAATACAAAATTAAAAGCCAATTTTGCCCATCTTCAACCCCATGGCCGAATATATCAAGGAGAAACCATGGCTAGGCTTTTTCAAGCTTCCAAGCTCGATTGTAAGTCCGTTTTAGCCCCGTTTTTCAAGTTCTTTACGTTTTTGGAGTCTTGGTAGCTCGATTTAGCTTATGCTAGCAATAATTTAACCTAGGGTTTATATTTGGAAAAATACCCATAGGTGAAATTTGTGTATTTTGGTGTTTTATGATATAATATGAGGTTTTAAATTATGTTAGACAACTTGTGCTACTCGGTTTTAAGTGAAAACGAGCAAAAGGGCTTCATCGGTAAAAATACCTAATAGTCATAAGTACATGTTAGAGTGAGAATTTGATGTTGCCATAGAAGGGAAAAATGATCAGCATGTCATAAAACATAAGAAAATAGGCTGAAGTTTAATTTACGAGCTTTGGGGCAAAAGTGTAAATATGCAAAAGTTTAGGGGCAAAATTGTAATTTTTCCAAAATATGATTTTGGGTCAATTTGAATAATGTGAGTCCTAATTAGACTATATTTTAAATGATAGAGCAAGGAAAACTAAAATTCGGGCTAAAATGGGGAAAATACCAAGTTGTGGACGAAATGGTAAAAGTAGCCATTTTCGCATACTAGGTAAGTTCATATGTAAATGTTGGTAACATAGTTATTATTTTAAATGTTTTTATGTTATGTAAATGATATGATAATTATTATGAAATATTATACTTGTGACAATTATTTGATAATATGTCAAATTATGTGATATACTTGGAAAATGTGGAATACTACCGACTATCGGTATCGACATTCCGTAAAAGATGGTTGAGACACATGATTGGGAAAAAGGTCCCGTTGAACCTTATGAATAGATTAGGATACAAGTGACATGTCACTGGGATATTTGGGCATCCGAGCTCGTTGAGTTGAGTCCGAGTTCACTTATGGATGCGAATGTCCGAACTCGTTAAGTTGAGTCCGAGTTCGTGAAATGTAACTAGGCATCCGAGCTCGTTGAGTTGAGTCTGAGTTAACTTATGGATGCGAACACCTGATCTCATTGAGTTGAGTCCGAGTTCGCTTATGGACGGGTTACATAGTAGCTTGGCTACATATGTGGCACTTATGTGCAAACTTTCCATGTATCCGAATTATATTCCGATGTGTTCAACGGGTAAAGTTCTACTCAAATGGAGGAATACTCAAGATGAAAGGGACGTATTGGTAAGTGTTGTGAAATGGATACTTTGAACAGGTATGTACTTAACCCTCGGGTTGAAAAATCGATATAACAACAATATGGTAAGATGATAAGTGAAAATATGATATGAATGTATTGGTGATGATTATGCAAATGATGTTTTATGTTTGCTTATATGGTTATGTTACTTGCTATTTGCATGTGAACTTACTAAGCATTTATGCTTACTCCCTCCTTTTCATTCCTTGTAGTGTTGACAAGCCATCTCGGAAATCGGGAACGGTCGGAGGCACGCTCACACTATCCTTATACCATCTTGGCATAATGGCTTGTATATTTTGAGTATGGCATGTATAGCATTATAATCATTTTGTATATATGGTCTTATGATATGGTTATTGAGTAGTATAAAAATGCTTGGTAATTATTAGCCATTGGAATGGCTAATTATGATCATTTTTGGTGTTATGTATGTCAAATTGCTAGTTAATCCATGGAAACCATGAAATAGGTAAAATTTACAATAAAATAGATTCAGACAACAGTAGTGACGTGAATTTGAAAAATCATTAAAAATAGTAGAGATATAATTATATGATGAATAAAATATGGAATTGAATAATTATGAGTCTATTTTCATATGGAAGAAACGAAACAGGTATATGAGTTATATTTTATGAGATGTTTAATTTTTTGTGAAACAGGGCCAGCGCGATTTCTGGATCCCCTGTTCTGACTTTGGAAATTCACCATAAATTGTATAAAAATAATTAGAAGTCATACTTTATATTTAAAGATTTCTTATTGAGTCTAGTTTTAATATAAAGAAACTTCATAATCATTGAAATTCTGTACAGAGAGATATCTGATTCGTAATACACAAAGGTCAGAGCAGTCGAACCCTAAAACAGGGGAGACTTTAACTAATAAACTGTACTAATTGACCTAGTCAAAAATTCTAAAAAAAAATTAATAAATAGATATATGATTCTCGTTTCAGGGAAAATTTACAGAATTGGATTTTGAGTTTCATAACCCGAGATATGATTTTTTAAGCGACTGTGACGCAGTTAGCCAGCTTGTCTGGAATTTCTAAAATTAAATTGTTTGAGCTGTTTAAGCAATGAATTAAGTCTGTTAACACCTCATGTTCGACTCCGGCAACGGTCTCGGGTACGGGGCGTTACAAATATCATAAGTGTTACCAAAAACAGAAAAATCATCCATGAAAACCTCAACAAAATTTTCAATCATATCAGTGAATATTGCCATTATGCATCGTTGAAATGTTGCAAGTGCATTGCATAAACCAAAAGGCATTCGCCTAAAAGCAAACGTACTGTATGGACAAGTAAAGGTTGGTTTATGTTGGTCCTCCGGAGCTACAAACCTTTGGTTATATCCCGAATAGCCATCTAAAAAACAATAGAATTCATTACTTGTCAGTCGATCTAACATATGATCCATAATAGGCAACGGAAAATGGTCCTTCCGAGTGGCTTTATTCAATTTTTTGTAATCAATACAGATTCTCCAACTAGTAACAGTTCTCATTGGAATCAACTCGTTACGCTCATTTTCAACAATCGTGATTCCACCTTTCTTCGGCACACACTGCACCGGACTTACCCACGAACTATCTAAAAGAGGATGATTCCTGCATCTAACCATTTGATCACTTCCTTTATCACAACTTCTTTCATAATAGGATTGACCCGCCTTTGTCCATCAATTCGAGCTCTTTCATCTTCTTCTAAAATAATTTTATGCATACAAAAATAAGGGCTTATACCTCGAATATAAACTATGGTCTAACCAATTGATTTCTTAAATTTATTTAGAATAGCAATTAGTTGTTCCTTTTGATATTTTGTCAATTTTGCTAAAATAATCACAGGCAAAGTGGAACAGTCACCCAAAAAAATGTATTTCAAATAGGAAGGAAGTACCTTTAGTTCGAGTTTAGGTGGTTCTTCAATTGACAACTTGGGTTGCACAAATTCTCTAACTTCTAACTCCAACGGTTCAAACTGTGTGGATTGAATAAAATTCTCAGATTGGCTTCCATAAAAGCCATGTTTTCTTCACCTTCTTAATCCTCCAAAGGGTCAAGGTCTAAGGCTTTCTGCAATGGATCTTCTTCAAAATTACTTTCTATAGAAACCAAGGTTTCTATCTCTTCCATAACTAAACACTCTTCTGCAGAATCGAGAAATTTCATCGCTTTAAGAATGTTAAAGGTTACCTGATCGTCTTGAACTTGCATGGTGAGTTCACCTTTCTACACATCAATTAACGTTCTTCCCCTGGCTAAGAAAGGTATCCCAAAGATGATCGGCACTTTCTTATCTGCTTCAAAATCAAATACAATAAAATCAGCAGGAAAAATAAATTTATTGACTCTTACCAAAACATCCTCGATCTTTCCTTCGAGATATGCTAAAGATTGATCCGCTAGCTGAAGCATCGTGACCGTGTTATTTTGTAACAGGTTTTAAATATTTATAATTAATCGTTCTTGAAACTAACTATTATCACGATGTAGGCAAGTGTACCTATCGAACAGTAGTATAGTTCTAGCAAGACCGAATTATCGAACCCAAAACAACTAAAAGTACTAGTAATGACTGTCTTTTTATTATCTAGCCTAAGAATAAGGGAGTTTATTTTAACTAACTAATTAACTAAACTAAGAATTCACAGAAAATAGAATTGGGGGATTACTTTTGGAAAACGATTGAATTAAGACAATACCCAAGGAAGAATCCACCTAGACTTTACTTGTTATTCTGGCTCCGAATCGGACGATTTATTCATTTGACTTTATCCGTAAAAATCCCTAAGTTATATTATTATCTCTCTCGAGACTAACAACGTCTAACCTTAGGTTGAATAATTGAAATTTCTTTCTAATTAACTTCCTAGGGTTGCATTAACTCGATCTATGGATCCCCTTATTAGGTTTCACCCTAATCTGGCAAAATCTTGTCACCCTATCTCTAGGCGCGCAATCAACTCCGCTTAATTATGACAATTGTACTCTTAGACAGGGTCTATTCCTCCTCTGAATAAAAGCGTAACTTGAATCAATATCCTGGAATATCAAAACAAGAATTAAGAACACATAATTAAGAACAAGTCAAATATTTATCATACAATTCAGAAAATAATAACAAGATTCGTCTTAGGTTTCATCCCTCTTAGGTATTTAGGGGATTTAGTTCATAACTAAACAGGAAAACATCTCAGAAGAATAATGAATACAAAACATAAAGAAAAACCCAAAACTCCTGAAGGGGAATTGAAGGGAGATCTTCAGTCTTGACGGTGAATCCGGCTTCTGAGATGGATCAATCGGCTTTCTTTGAGCATTCCTTGTTTCCTCCTCTGTGTCTCCCTTTTCTCCTCCTTTAAGGTGTATTTATAGGCTTTAGAATGCCTAAAAGCCCTCAAAATTATCCTTTTTCGAATTGGACTCAACTTGGGCTCAATAGGGACACGCCCGTGTGACACGCCAATGTACGATTACTTCAGGTCGTGGTCAAGCCTGTTAAAATAGCACGGGTGTGTGGTCTACCCGTGTGAGTCGTGCTTCAATTCTGCCAATTTGACATGGCCGTGTGGTCTGCCCGTGTGAGGAAGTCCAGGCCGTTTTGATTTCGTATGTTGGCTCATTTTCTCGATTTTGGCCCATTTCTCGTTCCTTTCGCTCTCCTAAGCTCACCTAAGTATAAAACATGAAATTAAGGCATTAGGAGCATTGAATTCACCAATTCTAAGGAAAAATTATCCACAAAATGCGCAAAGCATGGGGTAAAAATATGTATAAATTACGGTTTATCAAATACCCCCACACTTAAGCATTTGCTTATCCTCAAGCAAAATCCTCAACTCACAATTAAAATAAATTCTTCTCAACTTATAATTTCTATTGATAATATCTCAAAGTAATCCATAGGTAATCATACATTGAAGATTTAACTAAAAGAACATCAAAGTCTCAAACATTCCAAGTTGAGCATTTTATCATGAAAACATGGGTGTCTCCCCTTATCTAAGTAATTACCTTTGATTCAAATCACAGAGTTTCACATCCTCACTAAATATTCACTCAAATCACTCGAGGTGTTTAAGGACAATAAATGAAGCACTCAATAGTCAATAATGAAAAGTCATTACCATAGGCTTGCATGAAAATCAAATCTCCACCACTATAAATTGGGATGAAACATCAATCAAAAGGTCTTTAAAGGGTTGTAACATGGCTTTGGTTAAAGGGTGTGGTCACAAGCTGAAAGAGAGGGTTAGAATCGAGATTGAATTGAAAATTTGTTTAACTAGAAAAATGACTGGTCATCAGTTGGTTAAAGTGAGCTTCTTCTCAGAATGTGGAATTAACACTCAAGCTCAAAAATGGCGAATTACTATTAATAAGCATGCAAGTATTGTTGTTGTTGTTGTCTTTTTTTTTTTAAGAACAAGTCAAATAAAATATAGCTAAATAACTATTCCAACTCAAATCTCAACAAAAATAGGGATCAAATTAATTCAAGAGATTTCAACAATAATGAGTTATGGGTTAATGTTGAGGGTAAATCAATGAATGGGTTGTTAGGCTTAAGGGGGTTCATTAAGGGTTAATTGTGAAAGTAAGCTTTTATGAAGTGAGTGGGTTAAACCTAAGTGCCTTTATCATTTTGACATATCAAATCAAATGGTGTGGTCTTGACATGCATAATCAAGCAAGTTCTAGAATAACAGTTCAATATTGGAGCACTCATAATGAAAGTGAGCATGGAAGAAATAATAGATGCTCTTAAAGGCTTAAAATCTCACAAAAATTATGGTTTTTTGATGTTTAAACTTGTGGATTCCAACTCAAGATAATACCTAGACTTAGAGAAACAACCTAGAAGTTTTTAATTCTTCAAAAATCAACTTATCATGCTTGATTCCCTAATGTCTTAAAGTTTAAACAATCAATGCATAAATGCCTATGTTTTGATTCAAGACATATCAATAAAAATCATGAGTTAATTAAAATTCATTCTAATAGTGATATGAGTAATTCACGTGAGAATAAGACATATTCTAATGGTGATATAAAATACCCCCCACACTTAAGATGTACATTGTCCTCAATGTACAAAGATAGATATATTGAAAAAGATAAATTTATGATCATAAGATAAGAAGAGAAGTCAAACTTCTTAAATGATGAATGAATTCCTTGAACTGGAGTTTTAGGAGAATAAATGGCGTGAGAGTGGAGGAAGATACTCCGATGGTGGTAGAGGTTCATTAGTCCATAAGTCCTCCGCCAAAAGAATATTATATCTGTTGGTAGCAATAGTCATGGTCGAGCAGGACATGGCAGTCGTGGAGAACCTTTCCCGGTGGAGTTTTTAGTTCCTATGTGATGATGAGCTTAGGAGTTCTATATAACTGTGATAGAATCAGGAACTTTTTAGGAGATATAAATAAGAATAATTACTCTTAATGGAATAACCAAAATTGATAATTATAAAATAAAATTTTAAAATCTAATAAAAATAAAAAGTAGTTTTAATAAAAATTAAAATCATAAAATAATAAATTGTGTTTTTTTTGGGTGAAGGACACAATGAATAGTGCAGCCTGTTCATAGATTTTGGGGCACACGGCAAGGGAACACACCCGTGTTCCCCAATTTTAGCCCGTGTGTTTCATATTTTTGAATTTGGGTGCGTCTGGAATTCGGCCCACGCCCATGTATTTTGGGCGTGTGGGTGCACACGGTCATGTCGCACGATCGTGTCTGGCTTCATTCGTTTCTTCCATGCCCGTGTATGCAGCTCTATGCCCGTGTTAAGTTGAAAGGTTCGACCACAGGTATAGGACACGAGCGTGTCGAACGCCCATGTTATTTTTTTTCAGGTTCAACCACAGTTCTAAGGCACGGGCGTGTCGAATGCCCGTGTTATTTTGGCAGGCTCGCCCACGGCCGTGTCATTTTATCGTAGCCTGTGTTTGGGAAAAATCTCTGCAATGTTTTCACATGGTCCTCAGCACGCCCGTGTGCCTGGCCATGTCTGTGTGGAAAACCTGTATTCAAGATCTCCGTTAGTAAGTTAGGTGTTAAATACTAAAATTTAATGAAATTAATATTGTTAGTGCTCAGGTTGCCTCCGAAGAAGCTCTTATTTATAGTCTAAGCTCGACTTACCTCTCCATTAAGTGGTCATGGTGGTTCGAGGAGTTTATACTCCTCATTCCTGCTATCCATCTTATCAAAATAAGGTTTTGGACGGGTGTTGTTTACCTTAAAAGTGCCGAACTTGGGATGACTTACCTCGATTGTACCGAATGGGAAAATGTTAAGTACTGTAAGAGGGACTTCTTCATTCGGTTTGGTAGTGACAATGTGAGGATCTGCGGCTTCTAATAAAATTTTATCTCCAACCTTAAGTTGATTTGGAAAGGTATTGAGCTCGTTTTGGCGTAGTTTTGGTTTACCGGGTGTTCTTGTTTTATGCGTCTGCCATTCATCTAGCTCTTCGATTTGTAGCCTTCGATCTTTATGAATAGGTCCTCTACTATTGCTTGAGAATGGTTCATGTGCTTTTTTTAGACTTATTTCCTGCAAAGTAGGTTGCACCATATTGTCAGTTTTAGTGGAATGGTTTAGACGATCACCTTCAATTTCCGATGTGTTGCTAGAATTGCGAGCTTGAAGGGTGATTGTTTCGTCTGCCACACGAAGTGTGAGTTCACCTATGCCAACATCAATAATTGTTCTAGCAGTTGCTAAAAAGGGCCATCCTAAAATCAAAAGAGTGTTGCTATCCTTCTCTATGTCTAGAACAATGAAGTCAACGGGAAATATAAATTTATCGATTTTAACTAGCACATCTTCAATAATACCCCTAGGAAATCTTATAGTTTTATCTGCTAGTTGAATGCTCATCCTAGTCTATTTGGGTTTCCCAATACCTAATTGTTTGAACATTTTGTAGGGCATGACGTTAATACTAGCCCCTAAATCAGTTAATGCATTATTAACATCTAAACTACCAATTAAGTAAGGAATTATAAAACTCCCTGGATCTTTTAATTTGTTGGGAAGCTTATTTTGAAAAATAGCTGAGCAAACTGCGTTTAGCTCCACATGCGATGCCTCGTCCAACTTTCGCTTATTTGCTAAAAGCTCCTTTAAAAATTTCATTGCGTTTGGCATCTGTGATAGAGCTTCAATAAACGGTAAGTTAATATGTAATTTTTTAAGAGTTTAAGGAATTTACCAAATTGTTCGTCTGAGCGGTCTTTCCTTGCCGCATTAGGGTATGGCACACAAGGTTTGTATTCTATACTTACCGATTTCTGTTTTTTGTGGTATATCTCACATTTACCTTTGCTTATCTTAGTATCTTGCCTTGGTTCTGGTTCATGTGTGGCTAACCTTTCCTCATCTTGACTAGTAATCGCGTTAAGTTGCTCCATTGGATTAGATTCTGTGTTGCTTGGAAATCTACCTTTTGGTCTTTCAGAAATCAACTTGGCAAGCTATCCAATTGAGTTTCGAGCCCTTGGATCGATGCTTGTTGATTCTTAAGTGCTGTCTCAGTATTCTGAAAGCGAGTTTCTGACACCGATATAAACTTTGTGAGCATCTCTTCAAGGTTCGTCTTCTTCTCTTGTTGGTAGGGTGGTTGTTGGAAGCCTGGAGGGGGTCTCTGATTACCTTGGCCTCCCCATGAGAAATTTGGGTGGTTCCTCCAACCTGTATTGTAAGTGTTACTATATGGATTGTTTTGATATCAAGGATTGTTACCCATGTAATTTAACTGCTCGTTGCCCATGTTGTGACCATATGGCAGGTATTCTGAACTGCTCGATCCACCTTCATTTGCTTCGCACTATATTACTGGGTAAACTTGTAAAGAACTAAGAAAACCATCAATTTTCTTATTCAAGAGTTCTACCTGATTAGAGAGCATGGTGACCGAGTCGACATTATAAACACAGACTGTTTTCATAGGTTTTGTTCTCATGACTTGCCACTGATAGTTATTCAGTGACATCTCCTCTATAAATTAATAGGCAGCTTCAGGTGTTTTATTGTTGATGGTTCCGCCAGAAGCTGCGTCAACCATTTGTCAAGTCGAAGGATTCAGGCCATTATGAAAGGTTTGAACCTGTAGCCAGAGTGGTAACCCATGGTGAGGGCATCTTCGCAAAAGATCCTTATATCTCTCCCATGCATCGTAGAGTATCTCTAAATCCATCTGCACAAAAGAAGAGATGTCATTACGTAATTTAGCCGTTTTAGTCGGTAGAAAATATTTTAATAAGAATTTTTCAGTCATTTGTTCCCAAGTAGTAATTGACCCTCGTGGTAACGAGCTCAACCATTGTTTAGCTTTGTTCCTCAATGAAAAAGGGAATAACCTAAGATGAATGGCATCATCAGAAACGCCATTAATTTTAAGGTCTCGCAGAATTCCAAGAAATTTGCCAAGTGAGTATTTGGATCCTCATCCTGCAAACCATCAAACTAAACAAATTGTTGTATCATTTGAATAGTGTTAGGTTTTAGTTCAAAATTATTCGTAGAAATAGCAGGTCTAACTATACTTGACTCAGTTCCTGTTAAAGTAGGTTTAGCATAATCATACATAGTGCGTGGAGCAGGATTCTGATTTACTGGATTAACAACAATCGCAGGAGGTATCAGGTTTTCCTGATTTTTAGCCATCTCCTCAGTTGTGGCTTGTATATCGTCCTCTTGCTCTTCCTCTATGTATCTTAGGCTTCGCCTTATTTCTCTTCGGTTTCTGCGAACTGTGCGATCGATTTCTTCGTCAAAAAGTAGTGGTCCTGACGGGTTTCTTCTAGTCATAAACTATAAAAACCTTCCAAGAGAAAGAAAAATTAAATTAATAAATAATAATAATAAAATAAAATTAACATGCAAGGAAAATAAATGGCTAAAGTAATAAAAATTGAGTGTTCCTAACATCTTAGTTCCCCAGCAACGGCGCCAAAAACTTGATCGTGTTATTTTGTGACAGGTTTTAAATATTTATAATTAATCATTCTTGAAACTAACTATTATCACGATGTAGGCAAGTGTACCTATCAAACAGTAGTATGGTTTTAGCAAGACCGGATTGTCGAACCCAAAGCAACTAAAAGTACTAGTAATAACTGTCTTCTTATTATCTAGCCTATGAATAAGGGGGTTTGTTTTAACTAACTAATTAACTAAACTAAGAATTCACAGAAAATAGAATTGGGGAATTACTTTTGGAAAATGATTGAATTAAGACAATACCCAAGGAAGAATCCACCTAGACTTTACTTGTTTCCGAATCGGACGATTTATTCATTTGACTTGATCCGTAGAAATCTCTAAGTTATATTATTATCTCTCTCGAGACTAACAACGTCTAACCCTAGGTTGAATAATTGAAATATCTTTCTAATTAACTTCCTAGGGTTGCATTAACTCGATCTATGGATCCCCTTATTAGGTTTCACCCTAATCCGGCAAAATCTTGTCACCCTATCTCTAGGCGCGCAATCAACTCCGCATAATTATGAAAATTGTACTCCTAGACAGGGTCTATTCCTCCTCTGAATAAGAGCGTAACTTGAATCAATATCCTAGAACATCAAAACAAGAATTAAGAACACATAATTAAGATCAAGTCAAATATTTATCATACAATTCAGAAAATAATAACAAGATTCGTCTTAGGTTTAATCCCCCTTAGGTATTTAGGGGATTTATGTAATATCCCGAATTAGGGCCTAATCGGAATAGTGGTTTCGTGACCACAAATCCGAGATAGAAATAATTATTTTATAATTATTTTGATGTTTATGATATGATTGCATGATTGTGTGAAAATTTCGGGAAGAAATGCTATGCATAAAGTGCTTAAGTTAAAATTAGGGACTAAATCGAATAACTTGCAAAACTTGTATTCTAGAAGTTTTTAGTATGAAATTAATCTGGAATATTAATGAGGAAGTCTTAAATAGAAATTTGACCAATTTCTGAAATTTTGGACAAAAATGGGCTTGTATATGAAAATTTTCAAAGAAAGGTATTAAGGGTATTTTGGTCATTTGCATATTAAATGAAATAAAATGAGAAAAATAACACAAAATAGTCATCTTCTCCATATAGTTTCTGCCGAATTTTGCTCCCTCCATATCTAGAGTTTCTTCAGCTTTTAAGCCTTGATTGTAAGTGATTTCTATGCCCGTTTTTAATGTTTTTTACATTTTTGAAATCCTGATAACTCGATTTAGCTTATGCTAGCAATAATTTAACCTAGGGTTCATATTTGGAAAAATACCCATAGGTGAAATTTGTGTATTTTGGTGTTTTATGATAGAATATGAGGTTTTAAATTATGCTAGACAACTTGTGCTACTCGGTTTTAAGTGAAAACGAGCAAAAGGGTTTAATCGGTAAAAATACCTAATATTCATAAGTACATGTTAGAGTGTGAATTTGATGTTGCCATAGAAGGTAAAAATGATCATCATGTCATAAAACATAAGAAAATGGGATGAAGTTTAATTCCCGAGCCTAGGGGCAAAACTGTAATTATGCAAAAGTTTAGGGGCAAAAATGTAATTTTTCCAAAGTTCATATTAAATGTTGTTTTGATGAATGTATGTATTAAATAAGATTAATTTGGCATTATCAATCAAGAGAAACGAGATTCAAGTCGTGATCGAGGGAAAAACAAAGTTTACGAGGAATAGGCTTGATTGCTAATATTTTGTATCGAGGTAAGTTCATGTGTAAATGTAGTAACATAATTGTCATTTTAAGTAATTTAATGTTATTTATTTGATATGATGATTAATATCATGAAATATTATGCTTTATGGTTATTATTGAATAATATGTAAATTATGAATTGCTACCGAGTATCGGTTTCGATGTTCTGTGGAAGACGGCAAAGATGTGTAATCGAGGAAAAATCCCGTTTGAACCTTGGGAATAGATTAGAATACAAGTGACATGTCACTAGGATGGTTGGGCATCCGAACTCGTTGAGTTGAGTCCGAGTTCACTTATGGATGCAAATGTCCGAACTCGTTGAGTTGAGTCCGAGTTCGTAAGATGTAACTAGGCATCCGAGCTCGTTGAATTGAGTCTGAGTTCACTTATGGATGCGAACGCCCAAGCTCGTTGAGTTGAGTCCGAGTTCGCTTATGGGCGGGTTACATGGTAGCTTGGCTACATATGTGGCACTTATGTACAAACTTTCCGTGTATTCGAATTATATTCCGATGTGTTCAACGGGTGAATCTTAAGAGAATAAGGAGAATGCCTAAAATGAAGGTGACATGTTGGTAAGTGTGGTAAATGAGAAAATTTGACAGGTATGTGCTTAAATCTTCGGGTTGAGAACTTGGTATGATGAAATCGTAGCATGATATTAAATGCAAATGTAACATGAATGTCTTGGTGTTGTTTATGCAAATGATGTTTTTATGTGGAATTGCATGATTATGTTACTTACTATTTGCATGTGAACTTACTAAACATTTATGCTTACTCCTTCCTTTTCCTTCATTGTAGTTTTGACAAACTGGCTTGAGAATCGGGATAGGTCGAAGACTCATTCACACTATCCGAAGGCTTAAATTGGTAAAATGGCTTGTATATTTTGAATGTGGCATGTATGGCAAAATAGTCACTTTGTGTAATTGATCTTATGATATGGCTATGGTTTGGCAAGAAAAGGGTTTGTAAATGATTAGCCATTGGAATGGCCAATCTAAGTCATATTTGATGTTATGTATGTTTAAAATGATATTTAGTCCATGAAAATCCTTAGTAAAGTGAAATTTGCCATAAAATGCAGAATCGACAAAGCAAGAGATGATGTAAATTTGAAAAATCACTAAAAATAGTATAAATGGAATTAAATGATGAATAAGTTATGAAATTTAATCTTAATGAGTCTATTTTCATATGGATTGAACAAAACAGGTATATGAATTATAATTTATGAGAAATTTGAATGTTTGTGAAATAGGGCCAGAGTGATTTCTGGATCCCCTGTTCTGACTTTGGAAATTCACCATAAATTGTATAAAACTAATAGAAGTCATGATTTATATATACAAATTTATTATTGAGTCTAGTTTTAATAAAAACAAAAATCATAGTCATTGAAATTTTGTACAGAGAGATATCTGATTCGTAATACACAGAGGTCGAGAAGCGCAATGAACCACAAAAGCAGGGAGACTTTAACTAATAAACTGTACTAATTGGCCCAACCAAAAATTCTAGAAAAAATTAGTAAATAGATATATGAGACTAGTTTCAAGGAAAATTTAGGGAATTGGATTTTTGAGTTTCGGAACTCGAGATATGAATTTTTAAGCGACTGTGACGCAGATTGCTAGCTTGACTGAAAATTTTAAAATTTAATTGTTTGAGTTGTTTAAGCAATGAATTAAGTCTGTTAACACCTCGTGTTCGACTCTGGCAACGGTCTCGGGTACGGGGCGTTACATTTGGTGGTATCAAAGCAGGTTTAGTCAGTTCTCGGACTAATGTGTTGTATGTACGGATTTTGCTATACAGGTCATATATATATTGTGATAGTGTGACGACTTCTGACCTTTTAAATGATTTTTTTATAGTAAATGGATCCCGATCCAGTTGCGGCTGATGATTTAGAGAGTAATGCACCAGCTCATCCGTGAAGGGGCGGTGCCAATCAAAATCCACCTCCTACTGTTGGTCAAGGAGGAGGAGAAGGGGCTCGGGAATCCTTTCTCCAAATGATGAATGCTTGGTATACAGAGTTCGTTCGTACGAACCCGAATGCACAACCTCCCCTGCCTCCCCCGATTCCACAACCTGTAACCCGACGCCTCAAGGTATGGATCTGATGAAATTTCATAGAACTCCAGTTGACAGAATCCGCAAGCAAGGGGCCGAAGAATTCAGGGCAAATATTGATGATGATGCCAAGAAAGCAGAGTTTTTGCTCGAGAATTCTATTCGAGTATTTGATGAATTGTCGTGTACACTTGAGGAATGCTTGAAATGTGCAGACGATTTGAAGACGGACTCAATGAAGACATCAAAGTATTTGTTGGGATTCTTGAATTAAAATAAATGGTAGTATTGGTTGATAGAGCTTGCAAGGCTGAAGAACTACTTAAAGAGAAGAAAAAAATAGAGGCTGAGACTAGAAGTTGGAAGAAAAGATCGACGAGCAGTTCATTTTCACAGCAATCCAGAAAATCTAGAAATATGAATCCTTGTTTTCAGGTTTCAGTCGGACAATCATATGGAAATTCTAAGAAGCAAAATATGGGTCTTAAATATCAGACTACTTCTGCGGCTAGTATGGGAAATACGAGATTTGTTAAGCCCGAGTGCCAGCGGTGTGGTAAAAATCATTTTGGCCCATGTAGAGCGAATGAATGTTTTCAGTGTGGTTCCTGGATCATTTTATTAGAGACGCCTGCAGAGAGTTGAGAAAGAAAAATTTGAGTGTAAAAGCTACTGTGCGGACTCGAGGAAGATATTCGAGAAAAGTCGGAAATGAAGCAAGCGGCAAGAATGTAGTCGAGATTCAAAGAGCCTAAACTCAAGCAAGGGCTCCAAATTAGAACTTATTCCATAAAGGCACGTGAAGATGCTTCATCACCCAACGTGATTCTTGGTATATTTTCTCTTTATGATGTTAATGTTAATGCTTTGATTGATCCCGGTTCTACTCGTTCATATGTGTGCATGAAACTGGTGTCTAGTATGAATATACCTGTTGAGTACACAGAATTTATGATTAGAGTGACGAATCCATTTGACAAATGTGTGATAGTTGATAAAGTATGCAAGAAATGTCCTTTAATGATTCGGGGTCATTACTTTCCGGCCGACTTGATGTTGTTGCCGTTTGATGAATTTGATGCTATTTTGGGTATGGATTGGTTGACATTGCATGATGCTATAATAAATTGCAAAGAAAAAGTTATAGAATTAAAGTGTGAAAGTGGTGAAATTCTACGGGTTGAATTAGACAAATCAGAGGCATTATCTAGTATGATTTCTTCAATGTCGGCTCAGAGATATTTGAGAAAGGGTTATGAAGCTTATTTGGGGTATGTAATTAATACAAAAGAAGTTGAAAAGAAAGTTGAATCAGTGCCGGTTGTGTGTGAATTTGCGGACGTATTTCCAGAAGAATTGTCGGGTTTGCCTCCAGTCAGGGAAGTAGAATTTGGTATTGATTTGATACCGGGAACAGCTCCGATCTCGATTGCTCCATATGGAATGGCACCAGTAGAGTTGAAAGAATTAAAGTCACAGTTGCAAGAGTTGACTGATAAAGGCTTTGTGAGACCGAGTTTTTCACCTTGGGGTGCTCCCGTATTATTTGTGAAAAAGAATGATGGTTCTATGAGATTGTGTGTTGACTATCGGGAGTTAAACAAGGTGAGAATCAAGAACAAGTATCCGTTACCGAGAATTGATGATTTATTTGATCAGCTAAAAGGAGCAATATGGTTTTCAAAGATTGACTTGAGATCTGGGTATTACCAGCTGCAAGTAAAAGAGTCGGATGTGCCTAAAATTGCTTTTAGAACAAGGTACTATCATTATGAATTTTTAGTTATGCCATTCGGGTTAACAAATGCTCCTGCTGTGTTTATAGATTTAATGAATTGCATATTTCGGCCATACTTGGACAAATTTGTTGTGGTGTTTATAGATGATATTTTAATTTATTCAAAAGATGAGACAGAGCATGCTAAGCATTTGAGGATAGTTTTGCAAACTTTGAGAGATAAGCAGTTGTATGCTAAGTTTTGTAAAAGTGAATTTTGGCTCCAAGAAGTTGGATTTTTGGGTCATATTGTTTCAGGTGATGGTATACGGGTTGATCCTAGTAAAATTTCAGCCATTGTTGATTGGAAACCACCAAAAAATGTAACCGAAGTTAGAAGTTTCTTGGGGCTAGCTAGGTATTATCGGCGGTTTGTAAATGGATTTTCTATAATTGCTGCTCCTATGACTAGACTACTCCGAAAGAATGTTAAATTTGAATGGACGAAAGAATGTCAACAGAGTTTTGAAGAATTAAAAAAGTTATTAACTGAAGCACCAGTGTTGGTACAACCCGAATCAGGTAAAGAATTTGTGGTGTATAGTGATGCTTCTCGAAATGGTTTAGGATGTGTACTTATGCAAGAAGGAAAAGTGGTGGCTTATGCTTCGAGGCATTTAAAATCTCATGAAAGAAATTATCCGACTCATGATTTGGAATTAGCTACTATAGTGTTTGCTTTGAAGATTTGGCGACATTATTTGTACGGTGAAAAGTGCCGAGTATATACCGATGACAAAAGTCTTAAGTACTTAATGTCACAAAAAGACTTGAATTTGAGACAGCGAAGATGGTTGGAGTTATTGAAAGATTACGAGCTTATTATTGATTACCATCCGGGAAAAGCAAATGTGGTTGTCGATGCTTTAAGCAGAAAATTACTATTTGCTTTGAGAGCTATGAACACTCGGTTAAAGATATCAAATGATGGTTCGATTCTAGCAGAGTTAAGAGCAAGACCGATGTTTTTACAAGAGATTTCTGAAGCTCAGAAAAGCGATGAAGGTTTGCAAGCCAAGAGAAAACAGTGTGAAGCTGATATGGGGTCAGATTTCAAAATCGATTCTGATGGTTTCTTGATGTTTAAAAATCGGATTTGTGTACCGAAAAATAATGAGTTGATTCAAAAGATTTTGCATGAAGCACATAATGGTTGTTTGACGGTTCACCCGGGTAGTACAAAAATCTATAATGACTTGAAGAAAATGTACTGGTGGAGTGGAATGAAAAGATATATTTCCGAGTTTGTATCAAAGTGCTTAGTTTGTCAACAAGTGAAAGCTGAACACCAAGTACCTTCGGGATTACTCCAGCCTATCATGGTTCCTGAATGGAAATGGGATCGGATTACTATGGATTTTATATCAGGGTTGCCGTTAACTCCGAGGAAGAAAAATGCCATCTGGGTAATAGTTGATGATCGACTAAATCGACTCATTTTATTCCTATGCGCACGTGATTATTATTCTCTTAATAAGTTGGCTGAAATGTATATCAGTGAGATTGTTAGACTTCATGGAATACCTTTGTCAATCATTTCGGATAGAGATCCGAGATTTACTCACGGGTTTTGGCAAAAGTTGAAGAGGCATTAGGTACAAAGTTAAATTTTAGCACTGCCTTTCATCCACAAACTGATGGACAATCAGAGAGAGTAATTCAGATTCTTGAAGACATGCTCAGATGTTGTGTATTGGAATTTCAAGGTAGTTGGGAAAGGTACTTACCGTTAGTAGAATTTGCTTATAATAATAGTTATCAGACAAGTTTGAAGATGGCACCTTATGAAGCACTGTATGGTCGTAAATGTCGAACGCAATTGTATTGGACTAAACTCAAGGAAAATTAGATTTATGGAGTTGATCTAATAAAAGAAACCGAAGAAAAGGTGAAAGTGATTCGAGATTGTTTGAAAACTGCTTCGGATAGACAGAAATCTTATACGGATTTGAAACGAAAAGAAATCGAGTTTCAAGATGGTGATAAGGTATTTTTGAAAGTGTCTCCAAGGAAGAAAGTCCTTAGATTTGGACGGAATAGCAAGTTAAGTCCGCGTTTTATTGGGCCATATGAAATAATTGAAAAAGTTGGACCGGTAGCATATCAGCTAGCATTACCACCTGAATTAGAGAAGATTCATGATGTGTTCCACGTATCTATGTTATGTCGGTATCGTTCGGATCCTTCACATATAATTTCACTGACAGAAATTGAACTACAACCGGATATGACCTATGAAGAAGAACCGATTAAGATTTTAGCACGAGAAGTCAAACAACTAAGAAATAAAAGTGTCGCTCTTGTGAAAGTATTGTGGCAAAAGCACTGGGTACAAGAGACTACATGGGAACTTGAAGAAACTATGAGAAAACAATACCCATACCTGTTTACCGGTAAGATTTTCGAGGACGAAAATCCTTAAAGGGGGGAGAGTTGTAATATCCCGAATTAGGGCCTAATCGGAATAGTGGTTTCGTGACCACAAATCTGAGATAGAAATAATTATTTTATAATTATTTTGATGTTTATGATATGATTGCATGATTGTGTGAAAATTTCGTGAAGCAATTCTATGCATAAAGTGCTTAACTTGAAATTAGGGACTAAATCGAATAACTTGCAAAACTTGCATTCTAGAAGTTTTTAGTATGAAATTAATTTGGAATATTAATGAGGAGGTCTTAAATAGCAATTTGACCAATTTCTAAAATTTTGGACAAAAATGGGCTTGTATATGAAAATTTTCAAAGAAAGGTATTAAGGGTATTTTGATCATTTGCATATTAAATGAAATAAAATGAGAAAAAAAACACAAAATAGTCATATTCTCCATATAGTTGCTGCCAAATTTTGCTCCCTCCATATCTAGGGTTTCTTCAACTTTTAAGCCTTGATTGAAAGTGATTTCTATGCTCGTTTTTAATGTTCTTTACATTTTTGAAATCCCGATAGCTCGATTTAACTTATGCTAGCAATAATTTAACCTAGGGTTCATATTTGGAAAAATACTCATAGGTTAAATTTGTGTATTTTGGTGTTTTATGATATAATATGAGGTTTTAAATTATGCTAGACAACTTGTGCTACTCGGTTTTAAGTGAAAACGAGTAAAAGGGCTTAATCGGTAAAAATACCTAATATTCATAAGTACATGTTAGAGTGTGAATTTGATGTTGCCATAGAAGATAAAAATGATCAGCATGTCATAAAACATAAGAAAATGGGATGAAGTTTAATTCCCGAGCCTAGGGGCAAAACTGTAATTATGCAAAAGTTTAGGGGCAAAAATGTAATTTTTCCAAAGTTCGTATTAAATGCTGTTTTGATGAATGTATGTATTAAATAAGATTAATTTGGCATTATAGATCAAGAGAAACGAGATTCAAGTCGTGATCGAGGGAAAAATAAAGTTTACGATGAATAGGCTTGATTGCTAATATTTTGTATCGAGGTAAGTTCATGTGTAAATGTAGTAACATAATTGTCATTTTAAGGAATTTAATGTTATTTATGTAATATGATGATTAATATCATGAAATATTATGCTTTATGGTTATTATTGAATAATATGTAAATTATGAATTGCTACCGAGTATCGATTTCGATGTTCTGTGGAAGACGGCAAAGATGTGTAATCGAAGAAAAAGCCCGTTTGAACCTTGGGAATAGATTAGAATACAAGTGACATGTCACTAGGATGGTTGGGCATCCGAACTCGTTGAGTTGAGTCCGAGTTCACTTATGGATGCAAATGTCCGAACTCGTTGAGTTGAGTCTGAGTTCGTGAGATGTAACTAGGCATCCGAGCTCGTTGAGTTGAGTCCGAGTTCACTTATGGATGCGAACGCCCAAGCTCGTTGAGTTGAGTCCGAGTTCTCTTATGGGCGGGTTACATGGTAGCTTGGCTACATATGTGGCACTTATGTACAAATTTTCCGTGTATTCGAATTATATTCCGATGTGTTTAACGGGTGAATCTTAAGAGAATAAGGAGAATGCCTAAAATGAAGGTGACATGTTGGTAAGTGTGGTAAATGAGAAAATTTGACAGGTATGTGCTTAAATCTTCGGGTTGAGAACTTGGTATGATGAAATCGTAGCATGATATTAAATGCAAATGTAACATGAATGTCTTAGTGTTGTTTATGCAAATGATGTTTTTATGTGGAATTGCATGATTATGTTACTTACTATTTGCATGTGAACTTACTAAACATTTATGCTTACTCCTTCCTTTTCCTTCATTGTAGTTTTGACAAACCGGCTTGAGAATCGGGATAGGTTGAAGACTCGTTCACACTATCCGAAGGCTTAAATCGGTAAAATGGCTTGTATATTTTGAATGTGGCATGTATGGCAAAATAGTCACTTTGTGTAATTGATCTTATGATATGGCTATGGTTTGGCAAGAAAAGGGTTTGTAAATGATTAGCCATTGGAATGGCCAATCTAAGTCATATTTGATGTTATGTATGTTTAAAATGATATTCAGTCCATGAAAATCCTTAGTAAAGTGAAATTTGCCATAAAACAGAATCGATGAGCCAAAGATGATGTAAATTTGAAAAATCACTAAAAATAGTATAAATGGAATTAAATGATGAATAAGTTATGAAATTTAATCTTAATGAGTCTATTTTCATATGGATTGAACAAAATTGGTATATGAATTATAATTTATGATAAATTCGAATTTTTGAAAAAACAGGGCAGTGTGATTCTGGATCCCCTGCTTCTGACTTTGGAAATTCACCATAAATTGTATAAAACTAATAGAAGTCATGCTTTATATATACAAATTTCATAGTCATTGAAATTCTATACAGAGAGATATCTGATTCGTAATACACAGAGGTCGAGCGAATAACCACAAAGCAGGGAGACTTTAACTAATAAATCTGTACTAATTGGCCCAACCAAAAATTCTAGAAAAAATTAGTAAATAGATATATGAGACTAGTTTCAGGGAAAATTTAGGGAATTGGATTTTGAGTTTGAACTCGAGATATGAATTTTTAGCGGCTCGTGGCCAGATTGCTAGCTTGACTGAAAATTTTAAAATTAAATTGTTTGAGCTGTTTAAGCAATGAATTAAGTCTGTTAACACCTCGTGTTCGACTCCGGCAACGGTCTCGGGTACGGGGCGTTACAATTTAGTTCATAACTAAACAGGAAAACATCTCAGAAGAATAATGAATACAAAACATAAAGAAAAACCCAAAACTCCTGAGGGGGAATTGAAGGGAGATCTTCAGTCTTGACGGTGAATCCGGGTTCTGAGGTGGATCAATCGGCTTTCTTTTAGCAATTCCTTGCTTCCTCCTCTTTGTCTCCCTTTTCTCCTCCTTTAAGGTGTTTTTATAGGCTTTAGAATGCCTAAAAGCCTTCAAAATTAGCCTTTTTCGAATTGGACTCAACTTGGGCTCGGCAAGGACACGCCCGTGTACGATTACTTCAGGTCGTTGTCAAGCCTGTTAAAATAGCACGGGTGTGTAGTCTACCCATGTGAATCGTGCTTCGATTTTTCCAAATTGACACAGCTGTGTGGTCTGCCCGTGTGAGGAAGTCCAGGCCATGTTGATTTTGTACGTTGGCCCATTTTCTCTATTTTTGGCCCATTTCTCGTTCCTTTCGCTCTCCTAAGGTCACCTAAGTATAAAATATGAAATTAAGTCATTAGTAGCATCGAATTCACCAATTCTAAGGAAAAATCATCCATAAAATGCACAAAGCATGGGGTATAAATATATATAAATTACGGTTTATCACATCATAGTTATAGGTCTTACTTCACCTATCCCTAGAATCTTGAAAATAGACTTAGGCATCAAGTTGATACTTGCTCCTAAGTCACACAAAGCTTTACCACAATAAGATTCACCAATTTTATAGGGTATAGTAAAGCTTCCTGGGTCTTTCAATTTTTGTGGTAGTTTGTTCTGTAAAAGTGCACTGCACTCCTTTGTCAAGGCAACAGTCTCATACTCACTCAGCCGTTTCTTCCCGGACAGCATATCCTTCATAAACTTTACATAATTTGGCATTTGTTCTAAAGCCTTCACCAACGAAATATTGATGTGTAACTGCTTCAGAACATCCAAAAACTTCCTGAATTGCACCTCTTGTTTCTGCTTGTGTTGCTGCAATCTTTATGGATATGAAAGTGATGGAACTTTCAGTTGAATCGGATAACACTTCTAAGTAGGTAAATCTGCATCCAAAGAAGATGTTAAAGTATCTGAATTCACTAAGTTAGGATTTACCTTGTCAGCCTTTACAGATTTTGATTCTTTTGGTGCAGGAATTTTAGCAGCTGGTTGATTCTTCTCAATGGGTTTATCTTCGACATCAATCAATCAGGGTTCTACAATTTTACCATTTCGCAATGCCACTGCCTTGATATGTTCTTTACCCAAATTTCTTGGATTCTCAGTATCGCTCGGCAAGGTTCCTTGCGGTCTATTACGAAGCTCTATAGCTAACTGACCCATTTCGTTTTCCAAATTTTTTAGTGTTGCTGCTTGGCTTTGGATCAAAGCGATATTCTTTGCCATGTATGCTTTCAACAAGTTCGCCAAACTGTTTGATGTGTCAGCTTGAGGTGGTTTTGGAGCTTGCTGATTAAACCCTTGAGATTGGTTGGGTCTATGCTGCAAGAAGTTGTTGTTTGGTCCATTTCCATAGTTGCTCCAAGAAAAATTAGGATGATTACTCCATGAAGGATTGTAGAAGTTCGATTGGGGTCCTTATCCACTCCTATTTTGAAGTTGGTTCCCCACATAGTATACTAACCCGAGATTTGAAGGACAATTCTCAAAAGAATGGCCTTCCCCACAGTACACACAGGAAACTACTTCAAACGGACTTGATGGCTGAGTTGCAAAATAATTAGCACTATTAGCGGTAAATTGTTTTAACATAGAGAAAATAGACGATACCTGAGCTAATAACGAAGTAAGGGCGTCAACTTCATGAACTTCGGCTACACGTCTTCCTGAAGCTATTCGATTTCTTGGCCATTGATAGTTATTACTCACGATCCTCTTGATGATCTCATAAGCCTCATTATAAGACTTAGACAAAATTGCACCATTTGCAGAAGCATTTACCATCAATCTTGTATGTGCATTGAGACCATTATAGAATGTCTTCAACTGGATACAATGAGGAATCCCATGATGAGAACACTTATGAAGTAACTCCTTGGATCGCTCCCAAGCTCATATAAAGACTCGTCATCCAATTGTTGGAAAGTTGTGATCTCGTTCCTCAACTTAGCGTTTTTGCTAAGCGAGAAATACTTAACCAAAAAATTTTCTGCTGATTCTTGCCATGTAGATATGGAACTTGGTGGCAATGAATTGATCCATGCTCGTGCTCGATCTCACAATGAGTATAGAAACAACTTCAACCTCAGTGCGTCTTCAGTCACATCGGCTATCTTGAATGAATCACTCATCTCCATAAACAAGTGAAGGTGGAGATGTGGATCTTCCGTGGGCATACCACTGAACTGACCCACTGTTTGGAGCATTTGAAACATCACTGGTTTCAATTCAAATTGGGTTGCCTTAATATCTGGCCTTCTAATTCCTGGATTTAACTCACTAAAAAGGGGCACAGCATATTGTCTAATGCGTCGATCCCTATCATCGGCAATAAGGATGGGATTTCGTACACGATCGGCTTCAATACCTTGGTTTTGATTCTGATTTTCAAGGTCTATCTCAACTTGTCTTTGAGTTTTTCGTTCACGTCTTCTTTGTCTGAAAGTTCGCTCAATTTCAGTGTCTACAAGGAGTAAATTGATAATTCGATTTATGATCATAAACACCTAAAAAGAAAATCACAAATTTAAAAAGAATAAGTTAGTAATGTTAGAAATAAATCAAATTGAAAATAAATAATTTCACGAAAGAAATAACTATGGCAACAGTTAACAATCCCCGGCAACGGCGCCAAAAACTTGTAACGCGTAGGTTTGTGCAAGTGTACACAATCGTTATCAAGTAATAAGTAAGTATCGAGTTATCGTCTCCTCAGGGATTGTATTTGTGCTAAGTCACTTAATTTGTAAAATTATATTAACAATTTGGTAAATTAAAACACAATATAGTTGAGAACTGATGATTAAAATATATTAAACTAAATGTTGTGATCCTTAATGCAAATTATCCTAAGTATGCAAACTATATGAATGAAATAGATTTTAGCAAAATTAAACACAATTTGCATCAATTATAACATAAATAAACTAGGATAATTACTTTAATTAAACTTAATTTATTATCAACATGCTTAATAACATTCCGAAAATCATTCCATGGCAACTCAATCTTTCATGAGTTTGGAAACCACATTAGGTCCTTTCGGAATCCTTTACTTAGTAAATATGCATTTTACTATATTTATTTACTAAGGGTTTCTTAGCATTTGTGTGACG
Source organism: Gossypium longicalyx (assembly GCA_025698465.1). Taxonomy (NCBI): domain Eukaryota; kingdom Viridiplantae; phylum Streptophyta; class Magnoliopsida; order Malvales; family Malvaceae; genus Gossypium; species Gossypium longicalyx. The sequence goes on from CM046996.1 coordinate 57,462,703, forward strand.
TAACAGGGACGTGTTAGGTTTGAAATTGTAACAATCCAGTTTTGACCCTAGTCGGAATAGTGGTTTCAGGACCACAAATCTGAGTTAGAAAAAGGTTTAAATATTATGTTGTGTGCTTATGATGTGTAAATTAGCATGTGTGAAAGTTTTGTCTGAAAATTTAATCGTTTGTGTGTTTAATTTTGAAGAATGACCTAATCGTGTAAAATGTAAAAGCTGTGTGCTAGATGTTAAAAGTGCCTATTTGACTTTGCTTTATAATTGAGAGATCCTTATGTGGTTATTAATTCATTTACTTGTATAATGGACAAATATGACCTTATTATATGTGATTTTAAATGGTTTACTAAAAGGGTATTATGGTCATTAGCATATTAAACATATGTTAAATAAAACATAATATAAAATAAGGCCATATTCATCTTGTTTTGCCGAAAAATCAAAGAAAAAAATAAAAGATAAAATCTTGCTAGGGTTCGGCTATGGTTTGGCTTGATTAACGTATGTGATTTGTTTGGTTTTTGATAATTTCTACGTTTTTGTAATCGTTGCTTCGTATACTATCAAACCCATGCCTCAATTTCTAATTTTGATGATGATTTTGAAATGTGCCATTGATGAAACTATGAGCTTTGTGATGTTAGTTGATGAATTATGAGAGCTTGATGTTGGGTTTACATATTTTGTCTTTGAATTTTCGATGAAATTGAGTATTATGGGTTAAATTGTAAAAATGTTATTTTGAGGGACTAAAATCTAAAATAAATTAAATGTATGGACTTGTATTAGAGCTAGGAGAATTCAGTCAAGCATGAATATAAGCAAATTATGTGTATTTTGTGATTTTGTGATTTAGGGACTAAAGTGTCGAAAATGTGAATATGTGAGGGCTAGTTTGCAAAGTGCCCTAAATATATGTCTATGGATTGTTTTGAATGATTTGGTGAATAAAAGGGTTAATTTTGAATACATATAGATCAAGAAAAGAGGAATTCAGACTTAGACCGAGGGAAGTCGAAGATTGTAGAGTAAACAATCCAAGTCGACAATTCCGAGTACGAGGTAAGTTCGTACTTAAAACATAATATTAAGTATATTTTGATGTTTCGATTATACATAGATTGTATATATGTTTGGTTTGGATGACTATGATGATAAATAATTAGTATTTGGCACTGAGTGTGCGATTTAAACTAGCTTCGGCTATATGAGGCACTAAGTGTGCGATACCGACTTAGCTTCGGTTAATTGACATGGAACTAAATGTGCGAAACCGTTCTAGCTTCAGCTAACCTTTATAGCACTAAGTGTGCGGATATTTAAAGTACGAATATATTACGGAAAGTTTTAAAATATTCAAACGAGAGGTGTGAATGAAACTGAATAAGTACGGGAAGATTCAGGTATGTACGATACCTATGTGGTAGATGATATTATATATATGAAGTTCATTAAATTGGTATGAATATATAGATTATGTTGGTATAGATTTGATAGATGAATTGAGAATATGTGAATACTTATGTGCTAATGTTTTATATTTTATATACTATTGACGATTTTAGTATGAGCTTACTAAGCTTTTGACAGCTTACTTTGTGTGTGTTTGCATTGTTGTATAGTTATCGAAGCTACTGCAAGCTTGGGGACCGTCAAGGATTGTCACCACACTATCGAACTTCATTTTGGTATTTTTGAAAATGTATATTTTTTTAAAAAAAAGTATGGCATGTATAGGCTAGTGGTTGTGGAATTATGTTTTGTGATGTATATACCTAGCCATGTGATTTAGCTAGTTGGTGTTTAAACTCATAGTTGATAATGGCTTATGATATGTGATGTTAATATGCAATTGTGGAATGTTTTAGTTGGAAAGTTTTGGTAAGTTTAGCTTGAGATTGAATGATGTATGGAAGGAAATGTTTTGGCATGATCTTATCTTATGTTGACATGAATTGGTAAGGTTTATGAGTTGGAAAATGGTTGATATTGTAATGATATAAATGATGAATGTTTTGGCACAAAACTATCTAATATGGTGGTGCATATATGCTTGTTTCTTTGCTTGTAGGTTGACCCAAATTCGGGGTGGCAAATTGGCTATTCAAATGGCCTATTTTTGTCTACATGGGAAGAGACACGGGCGTGTGTCTCTGCCGTGTGCGATACACGACTATGTTGCACGGCCGTGTGTCCTCTAGGGTACCCTATGATTGTAAGTCAGTCCCGAACATGGCCAAAGCACACGGGTGTGTGGCTAGCTGTGTAGCCCAAGTCAGGCTCGACCACGACCAAAGCACACGGATGTGTCTTGTAGCCGTGTAAGCAAGTCAGTAGCTATGCCTTGTTTTGACACGGCTTAGACACACGGGCGTGTGACCTCTTTAAAATTTGAAATTTTTTATAAGTTCTGGAACTTTCATATGTATTCAAATTGATCCTGAAGATATGATTAAGCCTTGATTGATTGTTTAAAGTTTGTGTTAAATATGAACGCTCTATATTTTGTTGAATTGAGATGATTTTTGTTATGTGATTGTTTGAATTTAAGTTATAAGTCTGGTAATATCTCTTAACCTATTCCGACGACGGTTATGGGTTAGGGGTGTTATAGAAATAGTTTAATCACACAAATCTAAAAACTATGCAGATAACAGAGCTTGGTTAGAGTTGTTATGCAACCTGCAATTTAATCGGGTTTGGATCAAAATTGAGCATGCACATTTCAATTATGTGTCCATTAGTCGTTGCCTAGCTAGGATCACTTAGCTAATTCAGGTGCATTTCAATCACGTATGAACGAAATACAAACTTGATTTTAATTGAAAACATGATCGATTGAGGCACAAACACTATAAGCATGAATCAAATAAATATTATTTAATCAAAGCAATCATCCTTACTTAAATAAAATTAAGCTAACATTGTTGTAAACAAAAAAAAAGAAAACATAGCACACATTTTTAGATTAAATTAAAGAAAGGAAAGATTAAACCCGAATCAAAGTGGCTGTCAACCAAGACTCTGACTGACTAGGTTCATTCGCTTCTTTGCTTTGCTCCTTTGCTAATGGCTCTCGAAGGTGGCCGACCAACGGCTCTTTAAGAGGCTTAATTGCTAAAATCTCTATGAAGAGATGATGCTAAGCATGAGGAATGGAAAAGGCTAAGAGAATTTGGAGAGAATAGAGAATGATGAATGATGAGGGATGATGAATGAGGGAATGAAGGGGTCATATTTGTAGGTGAAGAGAGGTGGGTAGTTTGCTAAAAATAGCTAGGTTTAGTCTCTTCAAATCTCTTCCTTGGATGGCCGGCCACAATTAGTGGAATTTGAGCTGATTTTTGCTTGATTTTTAAGCAAATTAAATGCCATAATAACTCAGGACTGAGACTCGGTCAATCGTAAATCTTCGGGCAAATCTCTAATTTCTTCAACAATACAAGGACCTTTTGTAATTAAACCAAAAATTGGCTTAAAAGAACAGCCATGTGTAGCCGAATTTTGGTTGACTTGATCTTAAATTTGGACGGTTTTGTAATCCAACAAAGCTATCAGACCTATTCAAAATAAATTAATAAGTTAACGGGCCAAATAAAATATAACCAATTTAAATAATTAATTAAAACCCAAATTATTAATGAAATATTTTAAAATGAATTATTAAATATAATTTTATATTTTATTATTTAATTTAATCATGCATGGCCTATTTTATGTCTTAAAAAGATAATATGCTCAAATCAGTATAAAATAAGCCATTTTATGCATAAAAACTATATAATAAAGCAAAAAATCACATTTTAATAATTTCTATGTCCTAATTTCATATTTTCACATATTTCATTAATTTATTAAATAATTACTTAGTTTTAACAACGAATTTATGTAAAAATGTGATAAATTACATAGAAAAAATCCTATATATTTTTCAGTTTACACCGGTACGTTCCGTATATTCAATATAACTTATGCTATTTAAATAGATATAGGTTCCACACATTCCTATGTAGCTAGCTCTGTTTTTGAAAACTTGGGGGTTACTGAGGAGAGTACTTCTAGTGAGGTGACTGTATTGAGTCCGTTGGGGCAATCTGCTCGGGTTAGTAAACTTTATAGGGATGTTCTGCTAGAGGTGAAAAGAGTGATTTTTCTGGCAAATCTGATGGAGCTTCCGTTTGGGGAGTTCTATCTAATTCTGGGTATGGACTGGTTGGTTGAGGACCGAATCAATTTGGACTACACATCTAAGAGGGTCGTTCTAAGGACCAAGGATGATATAGAAGTGGTTATGATTGGCAAGTGTCAAGATTATCTGTCCAATGTGATCTCCGCACTTGTAGCTGAAAAACTGGTTCGGAGAGGGTGTAAGGCGTATTTGGCTTACGTCAGTGTTTCGGCTTCTGAGGGCTCTTCTATTGAGGATATCAGAACTATGAGGGATTTTTCAGATGTCTTCCCTAAGGAGTTACCGGGTTTACCTCCGAGTCGGGAAGTTGAGTTTGGGATGTATCTTCTTCTGGGTACAGCTCTAGTGTCCATCGCTCCCTACCGAATGGCACCGGAGAAGCTTACGGAGCCTAAGGCTCAACTGTAGGAACTTCTGGACCGTGGTTTCATCTATCCGAGTGTGTTTTCGTGGGGGGGCACCGGTTCTGTTTGTGAAGAAAAAGGATAGGACCATGAGAATGTGCATTGATTATCGGCAGTTGAACAAGTTGACTGTGAAGAATAAGTATCCACTTCCGAGGATTTATGACCTGTTTGATCAGTTTCGAGGGGCTTCCGTGTTTTCTAAGATAGATCTTCATTTTGGGTATCATTAGTTGAGGGTTAATATAACATCCCATTTTTAGGGTTAATCAAAATAGTAGTTTTGGGGCCACCAAATCTGACGAGTAGGTTTGTAAATATGATTTAGGTTTGTAAATATTATATTTAATGTTTACGAGTTTTTTGATATTGTGATTTTTGTTTTATAAGCGATTTATTAAGCTCAAGTGGTATGACCTTAAGGTCAACTGGGTTTAGAAAATAAGGTATCGGGACCTTGTTTCTATAAACTGAGTCGTAAATATTTTTATAAATATTTACAGAGTGGCAATAAGATAGTGGCTAAAATTTTTGAAGCTCAAAAACCCCTACAATGGCTGAATTTTTAGTGGAGAATGAGATAGGGAAAAAGATGATATCTTTTCTGTTTATTTTATTTCATTTTGGTCAAATAAATTACCAAATCTCCACCTAATTTTGACTTTCTCTATCTTTTGTCTCCTATGGGCGGCCATCACTTATCCGAGGGTATATTTTCCCTTTAAAGACCCCTAATTTAGGTTCTCTAGCTATTTGACATCCTTAGCTATCAAAATAGGACTTTTGCACTTTATGCGATTTAGTCTTTTTTCGTAATTAAGCTCACAAACGCTAAAATTAAATCACCAAATTTTTTATGCACCTTTATAAACATGCTATCACAAATAAAATAATATTAAAAATAATTTCTCCAACCTTGGTTTAGTGGTTCTGATACCACTGTTCTGACTAGGCCCAAAATCGGGTCGTTACATATTCTGAGGGAGGCGCATATTAGCCCTTATGCTATGGATCCTGGTAGTAATAAGATGTATCGCGATCTTCATGAGTTGTGCTAGTGGTCGGGTTTGAAGCATGAGATTACAGATTTTGTGGCTCTATGTTTGACTTGCCAGATACTTAAGGGTGAACACCAGTTGCCTTCAGGTTTGTTGCAGCCAGCTAAGATTCCCTTATGGAAATGGGAACGTGTAACGATGGACTTCATTAGTGGGTCGCCCTTGACACCCGCTAAGAAGGATTCTATTTGGGTCATCGTGGATCAATTGACCAAGTTTGCTCACTTCATTTCAATTCAGACTGACTACTCTCTGCAGAAGTTGGCAAAGCTCTAAATCTCTGAGATTGTAAGATTGCATGGGGTTCCTGTTTCGATTATCTCTGGTAAGGATCCTCGCTTCACTTCTCGATTTTGGAAGAAATTACATAAGGCTTTGGGTTTGAGATTAGATTTTAGTATTGCGTTCTATCCTCAGACAAATAGTCAGTTTGAGAGGGTGATTCAGATACTGGACTATATGCTTTAGAGTTGTGTGATTGATTTCCGAGGTAGTTGGGAAGATTATTTGCCTCTAACTAAGTTCGCCTACGATAACAGTTTCCAGTCTAGTCTTCCGATGACACCTTACGAGGCTTTGTATGGTCGTAAGTGTCGTACTCCATTATGTTGGACTGAGTTAGGTGAACGACGAGTATTGAGTCCTGAGTTGGTTTCTGAGATCGAGGATAAGGTCAACCTGATTCGGGATCGTCTGAAGGCAGCTTCTAATAAATAGAAGTCTTATGCGAATCTAAAGAGGTGTGATATTGATTACTCTTTGGGGGACTTCATCTTTCTTAAGGTTTCACCAGGGAAGAAGGTTCTGAGATTTGGCCGTAAGGGCAAGTTAAGCCTTAAGTTCATTGGGTAGTAAAGGATTCTGAAACGTGTGGGACTGGTTGCTTATCAGTTGGAGCTACCTCCAGAGTTAGACAGTATCCATGATGTTTATTCCTGTTGAGGTGGTACCGATCTGACCCATCTCACATTATCTTTGTTGAGGAAATCGAGGTTAGGCCGGATTTAACCATTGAGAAGGAGCCGATTCAGATTCTGGATCGCGATAATAAGGTTCTGGGGAGGAAGTCTATTCCTTTAGGGAAGGCTCTCTGGCGGAATCATGGCACTGAGGAGGCCACGTGAGATCCTGAGGACTCGATGCGTCAGCAGTATCCTCATCTATTCTGATCAGGTAAATTTTGAGGTCGAAATTTCTTTTAGGGGGAAGAGTTGTAACACCCTAAATTATTTGTTTTTGTTTCTGTAAATATCTGACACAATTGTGTATTTGCTTCAGTAGTTAAGTGTTATAGGTGTGTGTGTGAAGTCTTAAGTTCAAGCTCTACCTTTGGCAAATTTTGTTATTTTTGGAATTAAGCCATATCTCTGTTCCGTGGGCTCATATTTAATTGTCTGTAAATCCACATCAAAATGAGCCTGTTGGTTTGAGAGGTAAGGGAGTTGTGTGTTGGAGGTCTTGTGTTCGAATCCCTGTGCGAGCGAGGGAGTTTATTTTTGCTCTGCTGACTAATAGAGTTTCGGTTGTATTGAAAGTCTGAGGGAGGGAGTTAGTGGGAGGAAAATATGGGATTTGGGGGTTATCAGAAATTGCTATCTTTTCTTTTTGCAAAATTTTCTCTCCCTCTTCCTAAGGAAAAAACTGACGTTAGACCTCTGTTCTTTGTCGTTTTCCTTTCTTTTTCTCCCTTTCGGTTTCGTTTTTCGTTGACAACTATTACATCTTTGTTTTCGCCATTCTTGTTTTCTCGCAAGTCTTGGTAAGTAGGTTTTCCTATTCCGCAACTTGTAGTTATTTCCAAGTGTTGATTGGGGTTATACCTTTGCTTTGGGCAGCAGCAAGTCGAGAAGATCGTGATTCTACTTTTATGGGATCGTAGTTAATAGTTCAGAGTGTTGGAGTAAGCGATAAGTTCTTGATTTAAGTTATGGTTGATTTTGGATTTTCAGTTCAATTGGGTGTAAAGACTAAAATTAAGCGTTGTTATGTTGGTTTTTAGGTTCTGGAAGGCTCGGGATAGTTCTCGGATCAAATCATTACCAAGTGTGTACTCGAAATGCAGGTGTGTACTAGGGCGTGTGGTTGACTGTGTGGTAGGCCGTGTGCGAGTACACGAGCGTGTGGTCGACGAAGGCATCTCCGTGCGTAGCATACAGCCGTGTGGTAGCTCGAGTGTGACTTTGTGGGCCACACGGGCAAGACCAATCTTGGCGTGTGGACCACACGGGCTTGTGGATTTTGGGCCAGGTCGTATGGGCCACACGAGCATGTGGGCCCATTATACTGAAATTCTCAGTAGGGTCGCACGGGTCGCCCTAATCGATTGTGAGCCCATTGTAGGGTCAGTAAAGGCTTACTAAACCCTAGAACTATGTGATCTTTTAGACTGAAACGCTGTTCTGAGTATGATTATGTCATGTGTATATGTTATTTGTTTATGTAAGCATGATCTGTCTGTTAAATTTTGTATGTATGTTTTGTATTTGTTTTGAGGTGGGATTTGTATATAAGGAGGAAGTATTCTGATCGGTGTTAAACGGCTATATTCTGGCAGCTTGACTACATATTATATCTAATATGTGTCTTAATGACACAATATGGTGTGTAGGGATGGGTGGGTGTTTTTAACCTCACGTAGTATGATGGGATGGAGTGAGGTGGTGTGTAGAGGATGGGGGTAGGATTATGCATATTTGTATCTGATTCTGCTACTGTATCTGAAAAGGACATGATGGCCGCATTTGTATCTGTTCTGGTTTTGTATATGATGATTGTATGCTTGCATGCTTAATTCTGTTGGGTTACACACTGAGTTTACGTAAACTCACATCTACTTGTTTGTTTGTCAGGTAATCCACATATTTAGGCGGATTAGTGCAGCGGGACTCAGCAGTGACCACTTCCGTAAAACTGATTAAAGTCAATAATTTATGGTTTTTATTTATATTTTTGGTAATCATTTGAGAGTTTGTAAATTTTGGGACTCTCTAGACTGTTTGATTTTTAACTAGTCATGTTTGATTTAATTACTTTGGTAAAATGTTTTATGGAAACAACAGTTTTATGCAAAAAATGATTTTCCTAAAAACACGACTATATTTTCAAACATAAATTATTAAAGCTTCTGTTGTAATAAGTAATTGGCAAATAAACTGTTAAAATAATGTTTTTTGTATTAAACACGAAGGAATGTGGGTTTTATAATCAAATCAACCTATTTTCAAAATCTTTCCATGTGACATCTCTGGATTCAGCCATAATGTCTAGGCTGGGTTTGGGGTGTTACAAGGTGTGTCGCCAGTCCTTCCTAAGACTCTATGAGTCATTCTTGTATTAGTTCTACACTCCTTAAAGTCTAGTCGACCTACTGACTTCCTTTCCTCGTAGGTATGGGTTGTCATGTCTAGAAAATAGATAAATGTGATGTTAGAGTGGTAGGTATTTTGTCAATTTCAAGAGATGTGGCCCTCATAGTGCGTGCTCGCGAGGTTGAGCGCTCACAGAGTTTTAGCGTCACAAATGCCCTTAGCTCACTAGTTGACTCTTAACCAAGGATATAGGTATAATAGTATTAAATTGCATGCATTGACCAAGTTTGTTATGCTTAATGTAAAACATGTAAGTTTCAAAATGATAGATAAAAGATAGGTGTTACTATTTTAAGGTGTTTGGTTACTAACTGATTAAATTTCAATGTTAGGTTACGTTATATAGATGGATTGGTTATTGTTGAAATTTTTATCCGAAATCATATGGATGAATTATGACTACATGTTTCCTTCATTCTCAATATTCTTTGATTCATTTGCTACGACCTTATATCTAAGAATTCAAACTATTATTTTAGAAGGAAATTATGTATTTAATCATTAAATTACTAAGTTTGACTGATTGCTTACCAATCTGTCTATTGGGCGATTGTTAGCCTATGGGTTTCAAAGTGGAAAATATCATCATGTTTTCCGCAATGTAGACATGGTCCCCTATCTTATAGGCTTCATTGAGACCTCTATTCTATTTTGGATGGAAGATGGACCAATATATATTGGAGCTCAACTTGAAAAGGACATGGTCGCTTCAACTAGAATAAAATATTGAATTTCTGGTAGTGAGGTCTTTGGTCTCTCCACTCGAGTAGACAGGGTTTTATCAATCTGCTTGTAATTCTTAGTTGTATTTGACTATTTCAGTCAAAATCTACCTAGGCTCCCTATACTATCATGTAAAGTTCAATGAATCTCTCTACCAAAAATTGCTCCAAATTAGTCTTTCTACATTAATTTTTTTTAAATCATGGTACCGTTGAAATTTATGTTAAGTTGCCAATAATTTGGACATATTGTATCATACTCAACTGATTTACCCATTACCCTACTGTAACACCCCTAACCCAAAACTATTGCCGGAACAAGGTTACAAAGCATTACCAAAACTTATAGATTAAATAAACAGATATTCTACACCATACAGTACTCATGTCTAAAATCAATCATAAAGTCCCTTATATGAACTCTCGAGGTTTAAAACATGCATTAGAAATGAGTCAAGACTAAATCGGGTACTTAGAAAATTTTTCACAAGATGAAGGGGTCACATGTACGTGTGGTCAGGCCGTGTGAGGGACACGCCCGTGTCTCAAATCATGTAACTCTCTGACTTGGGTTACATGGCCAATCCACACGTCTGTGTGCTAGGTCGTGTGTGGGTGCAGGGGTCACACGGCCAATCCACACGCCTGTGTGCTAGACCGTGTGATCAATTCTGAGCATTATGTTTTGACATATTAAAGATACAGGGGACACACGGCCAGATCACACGCCCATGTGCTAGGCTGTGTGTCACACATGGCTGAGACACACGCCCATGTCTCTGTCTGTGTGGACAAAAATAGGCTATTTTCCAAACCACATTTCTCACCCAATTGATCTTCCTCTTACACCAATACTCAAACATATTTACAAGCCATTTTAAAACAATTAATTCAAGTCAAAATCAAGTCTCACGCATGACATATCATCACATACAACTAATGTGCTCTTAAACACCTCAAATGACACTTTACCATCATGTAATTAAATATACAAACTTACTTAACTTATCGAATTCACCTATATGCATATTTTATCAAATATGTTAGAATTAATTTTCAATATGCCAACATGATTTCTATCAATCAATCATTTAAGCACACACCAAATATGTTATAGCCTCATTTATACATGTTCAAAATATGTTCATCACAAGCCATTATAACCATAATTAATTTACCATATATACCAAGATGGGCTGATGGATAGTGTGAATGATTTCCACCAATGCTTTCAATCCAACAAGCTTCTGAAATACTATAGAACAAGGGAAAATAAAACAGAGTAAGCATGAAATGCTTAGTAAGTTCGTATAACATGGTAAATAACTTACCATATATTTATGTTCAAAATAAACATGCAAGACACTATCAACCAATTTTATCACAAGCCCTAAACACATATCCTCATCATGTTAGCCAAGTAATCACATATAATAGTCCTTAATCATGGATGAACAAAGTCATCAAGCATGATCCACATTCATGTAACAACCAATTCATGCATTATTATATCAGGTAATGTCATTTCCATGTACTTCATGTACATACGGGTAATAGTTTGTTTCTAAGTCATACTATCTCATATAAACATCAAGAAACATGTATGGGCTCAATAACAACCAAATTCTCATATACATATACTTTCCATATCAAGAATTCAAATAATATATATAATTCATACCCGTGTATTTCAAGTACATTTTCAAAATATTTTGTCTCAAGTTTAGATTATTTCATGTTAGGATTTTGCTCATTAAATCAATTAAAATATCAATAGAAACCCGGGAAAATACACTCAAAGTGTATAAATCTATAATCTTAGATGAACATATTCATCAAACAAATTTCATGTTCATATATCACTATCTCTTACTTCCATATATCATGTATCATCATTTTCATGTATTTCAAGTAGATACATGTAATAATTCATTTCATGTTCATATTTTTTCATGTCAAGATTTTACCTGTTGAATTTATTTGAAATATTGATGGATACACATGTAGTACAATCGAAGTGTACAAATCAGAAATCGTCAATTCATATTCAGGGGTACCCATAAGGGTACATAATCAGGAAGCACACTCTCAAGCCATATATCAGGATGCTCATATGAGCCATGTAACAGGAAGCTTATCCGAGCTATACCAAGAAACTCATAAGAGTCTATAACAAGAAGTTCACAAAGAACTTTTAATCAGGAAACTCACGATGAGTCTATTAGAAAGCTCACAAAGAGCCATGTAACAGGAGCTCCGGATAGCATAACAGGAAGTCCAAGCGAGCAATATCACGAAGCTCATAAGAGCTTATATCAGGATGCTCACGAAGAGCTGTGTTTGTGTCCGCAATAAATACTGGATCACAACCGATCGAATCATGTAACAAGACGCTCACAAAGAGCTGCGGTAGTGCGCAACACATGCAGAATCACTACCGATCAGGATGCTCGTAAGAACTATATAATAGGATGCTCGAGAGGGCTTATAATAGGATTGCTCGTCCGAGCTATATCCTGTCCACAACATATGCAGGACCACGTTCAATACGGGAAATCATGTATCCATCGAATTTCATTATTCGAACGGAACTTATCATTTTCTAAACATTAACTGGCATGTAATTATTTCATACATTTATAACATTTATATAATTCATATAAACACATATCACACTCAATTCAAGCATAAAAACAAACACAATTTAGTTATACGAACTTACCTCAATAAATGTTTGTGTACGTAAAATCTACTAATTCCACACTCTCTTTTTTCCTCGCTCTAACTTCGAATTTGGTTTATCCTGATCCAATCAAGTCAAGAAAGCTTGTTTTCTCTTTCCTAGGGTTTCCATGTATTTTTGGGGAAGAAGATGATAAAATTGATGATATTTTCATTTTTTTATCATTTATCATCTTTTATTATTTCACTTTTCAATTTCATCATTTTCTTTATTTTATTTTCCATGGATGAATCATCATCCTTAATAACTAAGCATTTTTAATGGTCTTTTTACCATTTAAGGACCTCAAATTTTGAATTCCATAGTTATTTAATCCCTTTAGCTATTAGAACTCAACTTTTCCACTTTGTGCAATTTGGTCCTTTATCAAATTAAACATATAATTAGTAAAATTTCTTTATGAAATTTTCATACGACATTATTATCATACTGTAGATTATAAAATAATATTAAAATAAATTTCTTTTTTAGAATTAGATTTGTGGTCTCAAAATCACTGTTCCTATTTTACCAAAAGCGGACTGTTACACCTACCTTACCCTACCCATAAAAAATCCAACCATTTCAAAAAAAAAACCATATATCTCTGAACTATCGTTTAGTTGAAAATGAAAAACTATATATATAAAAAAAAAACCTTTTTAACTATCATGGCTTTCCTCTATTAATCCCTATGGACAACAATATTTTCCATTCATCACTACCCTACATTCTCGTATCAACTATGGAGAACCATCAATAGTCTCAGCTCATACCATGCACTCTACCTTCCAATTTAAGTGGGACCTTCCATGGCTCACTATATGTCATTTGAAGCCATAACTCTTCTCAACACTTTTTTTTTCTAATTACACAATAGTTTAAAGATATATAATTTCTTTTTGGGGATCATTTGGTTTTTTATAGATTGAGTTTTTCTTCCGAAATAGTGGTATAGTATTTTTTTTTTAATAAAATTTTAGTTAGGGGTGAACAAAATTCGATTCAATTCGAAAAACTGGATAAAATTTTTAAATCTTGAATTAAATAATTCGAGTTATTTGAGTTAATCAAGTTATTTGGATCAACTCGAATAAAAAATTAAGTTTTATGGTTTAACTCGAATATGAATTATACAATTAGAGTTATCTGAAAATCTGAATAAGAAAATATAAAATTACGTCATTTTGATAAATATTTATTTATTAAGTTAAAAGTCAAAACCATTAACTTAAAAGGCAAAACTACATTATTTTGATAAATGTTTATTTATTAAGTTAAAAGCAAAACCATGATGTAGTTAAATAATTTTTTACTTCGTTTACAAGTTAAATAAATGGTTCATGTAAACGCAACATTGAGAATAAATAATAAGATTCGTTAACTCGACTCGACTTAACTCGAATTTTTTTGACTCAATTCGATCCAATTCGAAAAAATTCAAATTGAGTTCAATTAGTAAAATAAGATTTGTCAACTCGATTAATTCAAAATTTTTTTAGTCGACTGATCAAATATACACTCCTACTTCCAGCTGATTAACATTAATGAAGGGAGCCCGTTACAACCGCCACCATTAAGCCTAAACGGTGCCATAAATATTGTCTTTGAAAATTAAAACCATAAACAGAAGCAGCAGAAAAAGAAAAAGTAAACTGGCCTAAAAACTTAACCCCAAAGGAAAAACCTAACCAAAGCAAAAGAAAATGAAACGGCCCTCCCCATTCTTCAAAACCCAAGTACCGCCATACCGGAGTAAAACACGAGCTCCGATCCCCATCCACAGGCGATGGCGTTTTCCTTTATTGCGCTCAATTTGCTCCTGCATTCCTATTCTTACCAGATTCCAAAAATTATTGATTCCTCTGACACTAGGAATGTTGTCTCAATCCCGCTAATTCATGACCCGTTGGTTCCGATCTGCTTCCGTTTCCACCACCACCAGAGCTTCCTCAATCCAGACCCTAGGCCCCTCAAATCTCCAACCCTCTACCGCCAGCGTGTGCGCTGCTCAGTTCCCCTGTCGAGGTATGAAACTATACTCCACTGAATCAAAGTTTTGGGCCCTAACTCTGATCTCCTTAATCAACACACTAATAGCCAATCTATCCTCTACATGGACCCGTAACTTCTTAATAATTGTCAAAGAATCACCCTCCACCACCACCTCCCGAAATCCTAACTCGTTCAACAAAATCACAGCACTGAGGCACGCCCTTGCCTCTGCGACCGTTGGGTCAGCCACATGCTCGAATGGGTAAGTACCAGCCGCCATCACTAGGGCTTCCTTATTTCTAATTAAAACACCCGCTGGAGCCTTATTTGTTATCTAATTAAAAGCTACATCAAAGTTTGCGTTTACTGTGAATCCTGCTGGTAGTTCCCATACAACATTCCGAACTTTATGAAAATGTGGTAAAACAAAATCTAAACATTCCAATTCTTGCATGTATGACTTTACAAATGCAACTATACCATTCGTATGTTGGTTGATACCTTCATGGCAAACATCGTTCCGATTAAACCATACCGCCTAGAATGTGACCACCCACAATTTACATCTATCTAACGTGCAGTTATCAATTTCTTTGACTAACCAATTTTTCCTCTTGTTTGCATTATTTGTGGAGGAAAATGGCACCATCAAGTCACTCGGTACCTGGACCGTAACGGGCATTCACGAAATAAGCGCTCGACCGTCTCAGCTCCATGACAGACTCGACAGCAACTCTCCACTGCCACTCTTCTAGCTACTAGATTACTTAAAATAGGGATAAAATTGTTAGCAACTTTCAGATAGAGTTACTTATGGGATGAGCCAAAATTTTAGGCCTGTTTGTTATGCCTAAGCCCGATCTAACCTAAAAAATAGGTTTAAAATTTTACTTAAACCTAATTTGGATAAAAATATTAAAATTTAGACTCGGTTTGGCCCGCCCGTATTAATTATTTTTTATATAAATTTTAAATATATATAATACATTAATAAAAATTAAAATAAATATTTTTTAATAAATTAAAAATAAATTTTTAACAATAAGTATATTTAAACAATACTAAGATGTAATTTAACAAGTAAACATTTCTAGAATAATAACAAAATTAATAATAAAATAAATGTTATGCATTAAAATAATAACAACAAAATAATAGTAATATATAATTTTTATTTTACTGGCCAGTTTAAGATTCCATAATCTTTTGTAAAAAGTTCTTAAATCTGTATTCTGCATTATATGCACAACCTTTGTAACACCCTTATTGCTAGAAAAAAGCCATTTGTACCTGCTTTTTACCTAATAGGTCCCTGTATTATCCCGTTGCCACACAAATTTGTCCACTTGAGCAAATCTTGACAGCGGAATGGATAAAATTCTCATGATCTGGTCACTATTAAACAGCCAATCCACTACGTTAGCCTTCCAAGTATAAGAATTTACATCAATTAGGTCTGAGACATGTATAATTGATATTAATCGTCTGACCTAACACTCCCTCTTGTCTAGACCCTGGTAGCCATAAATCCCACCAAATATTAATTGAAGCACCACTTCTTACTTTCCACCCACCTCCCTCTTCAAGTACCCTATAGACAGACTAGATACTACGCCAGGTATACGAGGGGTAAGCACCAAGCTTTGCACTCATAAAATCAGTCATTTGATAATATTTAGCTTTCATAACACGAGTCATCAAACAATTTGGTTTCATCAAAAGTCTCCAGGTTTGTTTTGCTAACAACACTACATTGAAAGAGCCTAAATCTCAAAATCACAAACCATCTATTGCTTTTGGCTTACACAATAACTTCCACTTTCACCAATGAATTCCTCTATTTGTTTTATTATTGCGCCACAAAAACTTACTAATAATGGTTCTTTTAACTTATGACATAATGTAACCGGAAGCAAAAAAACAATCCATAGCATAAATTGGGATTGATTGTAAAATGGATTTGACGAAAACCTCCTTACCTCCTGCGGAAAGATATTACAAACCCCAGCTATCAATACGGTTTAGGAACCTCTCCTTAAAGCCTAAAAAAGCCTGTTTCTTTCTCCTATTCACTATCGTCGACAACCCTAGATACTTTTTCGGGTTAGTCAAAATTCAGACTTCCAAAATATTCCCAATCTAATCCTTTGTCCTACTATCGACATTGCTACTAAAATAAACCAACGATTTGTCAAAATTTATCACCTGTCCTGAAACTCCTTCATACTCCAATATTAAATCTTTCATCGCCTTTGCCTTTTTTTCCTTTGCCTATCCAAATAGGATATTATCATCAGCAAAGAACAAATGTGTCACTGCCAAACCCCTCCTTCCCACTCTTTCTCCTCGAATTTTACCTTCTTGTCTAGCCAAGTGAAACAAACTTGAAAGCCCTTCAGCGTAAATCAAGAATAAGATATGGGCTTAATGGATCACCTGTCTCAATCCCCTAGAAGGCTAAAACTAATCTCCTTGATTCCCATTTAAAATGACGGAATATGAAACTATTGTTGTAACAGCCTATTTTCAGTAAAATCGGAACAGTGGTTTCGAGACCACAAATTTGAGGTCAAAAGAAAATTTATTTTAATATTATTTTTTGGTTTACAATATGATAAAAATATCGTATGAAAATTTCGTTAAGAAATTTTGTCGTTTACATGCCTAGCTTGATAAAAAGGACTAAATTGCAAAAAGAGTGAAAATTGAATTCTAGTAGTTAAAAGTATTAAATAGCTATGAAATTTAAAATTGAAGGCCATTATATAGCAAATAGACCATTTAGAGGAGTTGGTGGATAAGTATGATTATTCATTATTAGAAATTGAAGAAAATATTAAGGTTAATTTTGGAAATTAAAGATTTAAAGTAATATTAAATAAAAGAAAAAAAAATCTATTTTCATCATCTTTCATCAAGAAAAACATGGAAACCCTAGCCATGGAAGCTTGAGTTTTAGCAAGCTTATTTTGCTAATTTGGGTAAATATTCTTATCCCGTTTTTAATGATTTTTATGTTTTCGAGATCGTAATAGCTTAATCTAGCTATCTCAAGGATTAATTTGTAAAATTGGAGTATTAGGGTTTTTCCATAGATGAGTATAATTGAATTTTAAAGTTTTATGATAGAAAATGAAAGATTGTTATTAGATAAATAACTTTTATAAAGAGAATTTTGATAAAATTATCAATTAAGGACTAAATTGAAAAGATAAAAAACTTATGGAAAAATTTTAAATTTTATGAAATACATGGGCTGCTATTGATATGTACAAAAATCAGGTAGGCTTGAATAATGATTAAATTGTATGAATTTTATTTTTCGAGACTAGGGACTAAATTATAATTAATTAAAAATATAAGAGTAAAATAGTAATTTTTCCAAATATGTGTGTTGGATTAAATTAAATATGAATTATATTAAATTGAGTTAAATTCATTCGTATAGATCCGAATAGATCTAATACGGAGTTAGATCGAGGCAAATAAAAAGTATCAGATTAGTAGCCTTCGTATCTATGAAAACTTATTGAGGTAAGTCTGTGTAACTAAATTGTATATTTAAATGTTTTAAATTGAATATTGTTGTGTGTGATTTGTATAAATTGCCATGTGTAATTATGATCACATATCCGATAATTATTGAGTCCCATTTGAACTTTAGAAATTCGAAAGATACAAATAACATGTCATTAGAGTTCCTGATATGGTTGTAATCCTGCATATATTGTGGATACTCCAAAACTCTCTTGAGCTTCCCGATACTTGGTTCTCATGAGTTTTCTGATAATTTGCTCGCAAGAGCTTCTCGATATACAGCTTGTATGAGCTTCCCATTTACATGCTTGTATAAGCATACAAGTACATGAATTGACGGATTATAGATTTGTACACTTCGTGTGTACTACCCATGTATCCAACGATATTTTATATGGTTTAACGGGAAAAGTTCTGATATGAAACAATATGAATTCAAAATGAACAATTACAGATGTATACTTGAATTACATGGAAATGATATTACATGAAATATGAGATGAATGATACACGTATGTGAAACTTACTTAGTGATTATGTACATCTATGTTTATTGGTTATGAAAAGTGTTACATGACTAACATGTTGAGGACATGTGTTTAGGCTTTTGGCCAAATTGGTTTGGTTATATTAGCATGCTTACCTTAAATGTGATTAAGTGGTAAGTTAATTTCCTTATTATACGAACTTACTAAGCTTAAATGCTTACTCTGTGTTATTTTACATGTTTTATAGTAATTCAAAAACTCATTTTGGTTGGAAGCTGGTCGGAGTAACTTCACACTATTCATCAACCTTTTCGGTATTAATTAATAAATTAATTTTGGTTATAATGACATGTATAGGTTAATTTTGTCAATAATGGCATATAAATGTTTTGTTTGAACTAGCCATTTGAATGGCTTGCGATGGATAAATTTGATGTGTATATAAGTGGCTTTATCATGTTTGATGTGTGTTTGTAATGGTTGAATGATGAAAATATTATACGTATATTGATGGTTGGGTTGAATTGGTATATTTGGTAAATTATGCATTTATGTATTAGGTTATGTAGGTGAAATTGGTTATTTGATTGATATATGATAGTATTACATTTTTAAGTATTGATTTTGGCTTGATTTGAATACTTTGTTATGTTTTGTTGATGTCCAAAAATGTTGATTTAGGTTGATAACAAATTGGGTGAGAAATATGGTTAGGAAAATGACCTATTTTTGTCCACACGAGCAGAGACATTGGCGTGTGTCTCAGCCGTGTGTGATACATGGCCGTGTGTCCCTTGTAACTTAAATTTGCACAAAACTGAATGTTCACATGGCCTAATATACAGGCATGTGGGTTGACCCTGTGACCCAAGTTAGAGAGCTCACAAGTTTGGACACAGGCTAAAACATGGCCGTGTGCCCCTATTTTGAATGCCCACACTGCCTAAGACACGGGCATGTCTTTTGATCGTGTGAGCGACACGACCTAACTACACGGACGTGTGTCCCTTGCACTTTTGAAAATTTTTTATGTTTTTTAAAAAAAAAATTTTGAGTACTCGATTTAGTCCCGATTTATTTCTAATGTGTGTTTTGAGCCTCGAGGACTTGCATAAGGGACAATATAATTGATTTTGATTGGTTTCTGATATGTATGCTAGATGATATGAAATGTCTGCTAATTAATCTATAAATTTTGGTAATGCTCAGTAACTCTGTTCTTGTGATGGATATGGGTTAAGGGTGTTACAATTGTCACACACCTCATTATTATATCAATCCAGTTTCTATTAAAACACATACATTCCATTACCTTGGCCACGAAACCCCGCTCCACCTTATCATACCTTATTCATATCCAACTTCAGCGTAAAAGATCTTGTGGTTGCAGAATGCCTCTTTTTGAACGCATGCAATAATTCATAAGCACTAAGAACATTATTTGATATTTGTCTCCCCGAGATAAAAGCCTTTTAAGCTTCATCAATGCATACATCCAAGACTTGAACATATTCGCAATTGTCTTCACAATAATTTTGTAGAAAATGTTATAGAGGCTAATAGGACGAAATTGTGACATCGATTTTGGATTTGCAACCTTCGAAATAAGCACTATACTTGTTTTATTGATATCTTTTATCTCTCTTTCATTGTTTAACACCTGAATACAAAACTAGGATATCTTCTTGCCCACAATGTGTCAGTAATTTTGAAAAAATAACACTAGGAAACCATTCATACCTAATGCTTTTAGGAGTGTCATTCTTTTAACCGCTTCCCATACCTCATCTTCTATAAAAGCCACAGACAACTCATCATTCATACTTTTCGAGATACTAGAAGTTATCCCTGACAAGACATGTCCACTATCTATAACTGAGGAGGTTGTGAACAAATCTTTAAAATACTCGAAAACAACCTCAGCCATACCACTATATTCTGACACACACCTTATCTTTGTCCAGTAATCCTTTTAACCTTATTCTTATTCCTGCGGTTAATGGCAAATTTGTGGAAAAAAGTTATGTTACAATCACCAAATTTCAACCAATTGACCCTCGCCCTATGCTCCCGAAACAACTCTTCTTTATCAACCTCCATATTTAATGCAAGCTTTACCTCTATCAACTCCATCAGATTCTCCTCATCAAGGTCAACTGAGGTCAGCTCTTCCACTATATGTTTCCTACACCTTTGTTCTTCCCTTGCCCATCTGCTCAACTCCCTCCCTAACTCCTCCAACTTCGCTAGTACACCCAGCCTAGATGATTCCCACATATCCTTAATGCACTTCTCACATGATTCTTTGAAAACCCAAATCACATTGAATCTAAATTGGAAATTGCTCATTTCCCTCTATAAACGCCTTTTACCTACAATATATACCAATAGTAGGTAATGATGAGAAAAAGCATGTGATAGGTGCTTCATAGAATAATGTGAAAAGAGCTCCTACCAAGTCGAATTTGCCACCCCCTATCTAATCTCTCATGCACATTATTATCTAGCATCCTTCCTCTTTCCCAAGTAAACCACTGACCGAAAAACCTCAAATAACTCAGATCACATTCTTTCAATACTTCTTGAAAATTATGCATCCACTACTCATCCTACAACCAACCTCCTCGTTTCTTAAATGAGTACATTATTTTATTGAAATCACCCATCACCAAACACGGCAAAGAATTATTATTTCTTAAATGTTTCATAATTCTCCAAGAATTCTCCCTTCCTCTTTCATCTGGCGACCGATAAAGCCCCATAACTCTCGACCTTGGTAACCCCTCACCCTCCTCGATTTCAACACCGAAATGCGAGGAAGAAAAGCTTCTCAATTGGACTAAACAATCACCAACCCACTCCACCGGTAACCTTCCTCTAGAACCATATATGTCAACTTCAATTCTACTAGAAAAACTACACCTTTCACAAACCCTTCTCATACGTCTCGCACTTAAACTTTGTTTTATAAGAAACAATTGAAGCCTCATTTGTCTTAACTTACTCTTGAGACATCTCACTGCTCGTGATTTCCCCAACCCACGAACGTTCTAACTTATGATATTAGCCATAAGCTCATATAATATTTTCGTCCAAAATAGAATATTCTTCCTTTAAACTTAATTATAAAGATGATATACGTTTTTAAGTTTTTAATATTCAACAAATAGCGACTTTTGAATTCTCTAGTGGTGTAGACGGCGACACAAAAGAACCTGAGCAAGAAAACTAAAAAACCTTCTAGCAAGCCTTCCAAAGACAAGACTATAAGCAGGTTGCTTTATATCATATGATGTAGGTTTATTTTAGACAATAGCATTAAACACAAAATATCACCCTTATGGATACACTTAAAAAAAAAAAATCATACTTGAAGACAAGTGTACGACACTTTAATCATCGTTTCAGTCAATATGATTGTTTTAATCAATTAAATTTAATTAAAAATTGAATGTTAGAACCATTAACAAATTAAGTAATCAATGAACCAATGCTATTCAACTCCATAGCAAAATTTTCCATATGACAACTAATTAAAACCATGAAAAAGTACAACACGCTCCAACCATGACCTCTAAACCCCACCTGTCCAGAAGCAATGCCCAAAAATCTATTATTGTGCCTCAACCAAGGAGCCAGCAGGATCTCAATGAAACAGTGAAATATGTATTTTCAACCCTAAAATCATTAATGTCAATAATAAATTATACAAAAATGCTTTCACGATCAAGATAGGCCAAGAAAATTTAGATCTCAAAAGAAGCAGAAGAAAGAATTGCTTGACTTCGCAGAATCTCAAGATAATCCAATTTTTTACGGGACGCAAAGAACTCTTGTAGGGTAACATACAATCTTAATCCCAATCCATTGTTCAAATGTCAGTTGGTACCATATACCATCTCTTCAAATGGCAAGGTTTTTAAGTGCCTCGAGCTTTCCGTTTGATATGATCGGAATTGTGCTTTGACTGATTTCGGGATCACTTGTACCACCATTTACTGGAGTTTTGCCCTCCTGATTGTTGAACAGGTTGTTCACGGCAGAGCTACGACTACCTTCAAAATAGGTAGAGTAGGGGAAGTACTCCGCACATCTTACTTTCCATCCTGTAGAATACGATAATTACCAATTCAGATGTAATCAATAAAGGTCTAATCAATCAATAGATATTAATTTCAGAAGAAATTGATGTAGTCAAAAGTCAATTTTCTAGTCAGCATCAATTTATAAGAAGAATCTATGTTCCTCCGACCCATCATTATCGTATAGTTCCCGTGTCAGACATATCCAGACATGTATATCGATATGATCCTTTAAGAACACTAAATACTTTGAAACAGAAAAAAATGGAACATACCCATGCCAAACACATTCCAATATCCAACACTAAAAGAATTTTGGTAACATAGAAGTGTACTTACTCAAAGCAGCATCTTGATCGACAAGAACCTTTTCCAAGAGTTGGTGGACTCCAATACAGTCCTTGAGCTTCCATGCCATGATTGGTCCAAGTGCTGCATTCCTGGACAAGCAAAAAAGGAACAAACAAATAAATCTCAAGATTTAGTTGCAGCGTATGGAAACAATATCAAACAGCGGAAAATTTAATACACCAAAGCATTACGTTGGCTCAACTATATTGGATGAATCTTCAATTAACTTAAGAGCCTCAAGTTTCTTGGTCGGATCCAAGATATATAACATTTCTGCAACTACCACTCTATGCATCAAAGAATCTGCAAAACAGAAAATTGAACATGGCATGATTAACAACCCATCTCAAGGAGCCTAAAATGTACATGCTAAGTAAGCTCAATAATACCTTGATGTTTACGAAGGAAAATTTCATTTGCCTCAGTAAGAGTTTTCTCCTGCAATTGACTGCAGAGAGAGAAAATAAAGGGATTCAATGCATCAGAGGTTAAAACAACAATGATAACAGTAATGCAACAAAATTGGGGCATGGAAATAACTATCATAAAGCCATTTCAAAGAGAACCTGATGGATGGTCGCTCAGCTTCTAAGACACTCCAAACAAGTTTTTCTGCATCAGTCGCTGGAGCAGGCATTGAGCCCACTTTATGGAAAAATTTAATCTGCATTGCATTAAATTCAAATGAAGTAGTGTAAAGACTAGATGATCGTTGCATAAAAGTACCAAAAGAATGTACCTGTGCATGACAGTGCGCAATATGGTAAGACAGATGTTACATACCAAGCAGCGATGTGAATCCGGATACTCAGCATCCAAACTTAGCAATTGCTTTACAGCCTTCAGGACAAAGAAAATAAAAAGAGAACAAACATATGAAGATGAGTTCACAAAATAATTAAGTACAACTGAGCAAAACTATTGTTCTCCAACTCTGATAAATTACAAAAACTATCAAATTCACGCATATTTCATTGACACTATGTTTGGGAAGAACTTAACTAGTGGATCTGGATTTAGTTTGCTATAAAAAAAATGAGTATAAAATGCATGTACTATGAACAAATTATTTAAATTTCAACATAAGAGGATCAACTTCAAATTCAAAAATACCTAAAGATTCACTATTAAATAGGTACCCAACAAGTCTATAAACTTGATAGTAATCATGGACGTCATATGTACATGCATTTTACCACGATTATATCAATTTTCAAATCCAAATCACCTATTCTAAATTCAAGTTACCAAATAAAACTTGAATGAATAGAGACGTTTGGTTTACAGGTAGAGTTTCTTACTCCAAGATGATATCAAGGCAGAAGTGAAAAGGAGTGCAGAAAACAATAGACAAGGGAGCTTCATCACAAATTGTAGGAATATTCTGTAAATATTTTAGGAATATTTTGTAGATATTTTCTTTTATTAAAATCCCTTATTTTAAGGGATCATATCTCCTATTTAGTATCTTTCCTAAACTTAGAAGTTTCCTAAAGTAGTGTCATAGGTTGTATATAAAAATTTGTAATATGTTCTATTCAGATTAGAACTTTGATTTCTACAAATACTCTGATTTCTACATGGTATCAGAGCCAGGTTACGATTTTTTTTCAACTTAGACCATGTCCGAAACTCCTTCTCCTACTTCGGAGGTTCGCGGCAGGGTCCTGGCTATTTCTCCTCTTCCCTCCCTTCGAGAGGCTTTCTTTATGGTCAAGAAGGAAGAAAGCCGAGGTGTGTGATCTTTGTCGATGAACCTTATTCCACTTCAAAAGATCTCGCTTCATCGACCCATCAATCATCTCCTCTTCCAAACGGGGAGACCTTGGTGTGATCATTGCAAAAAGCCCGCCACTCTAAGGAGAAGTGTTGGAAGCTTCATGGTAAGCCTCAGGATTTGGAAGTCCAAGCACTCTCGAGATAATAAATCAAGCCTTGTCATTGCCACCTCTGTCACTACTAGTTTCACTAAAGAACAGATTGCTAATTTCTCCTCCCGATTGACTCCTAATTGGATCCTCGATTACGTGCTACGGATCATATGATAGTAACAAGGCATTGTTTCACAATTTTTCCATACCTTTGGTAAAGTCACAAAACGGTGATGGTACCTTGTGCAAAATAGAGGACATGGCAATCGTTATTCTCAATGAACAGATTGCACTTAAAAATGTTCTCTTTGTACCAAATCAGCGTGCAATCTCATCTCTGTTAGTAAATTATCCACGGACTTGCACCGCTCTGTAATTTTTAATGATCGTGATTGTACTTTGCGTGCACCGAACTCGAAGAAGATGATTGGTAAGGCCACTTTGCAAAATGGTCTCTACATCCTCCCTACCTCTCCTAAAATCGAGATCTCCAAGTCATTTACCGCTTTAGGAAAAGTTGATCTTTGTTATGTTATGGCACTTTCGTTTAGGCCATCCTAGTTTCCAATACACAGCAAAATTGTTTCTGCTCTATTCATTAATAAAAGGCCTAATTCTTTTTCTTGCAAAGTTTGCTCTCTTGCCAAACATACAAAATCATCTTATTTTCCTTCTACATACAAGCCTTCTTACCCTTTTGCTTTGATCCATAGTGATATTTGGGGCCCTTCTCGGGTGAAGAATGCTGATAATTGTAAGTGGTTTATCACTTTTATTGATGATCACATGAGGATAACTTGGACTTATTTGCTTTGAAAGATAAATCTGAAACTGCTAGTATTTTTGTGCAATTTTATAACATGGTTCTTACTCAATTTGGGTCTAAAATACAGCTCTTTAAATCGACAATGGCAAAGTGAATTTTTGCTAGGTCTTTAGGTGATTTTTTTAAGGAAAAGGGCATAGTTCAGATTAGTTCTTGTGTTGGAACCCACAAAAAAAAGCGGCATTGCTTAGAAAGAAAAAAATAGGCACCTTCTTGAAGTTACTCGTTCTCTTCTATTTACCACTAATGTTCCTAAATATTTGTGGGGAAGCCTTATTAATCGCCACATATTTAATCAACCGGATGCCTAGTAAGGTTTTAAAATTTCAAACGCCTCAATCTATATTTTTGCAAACTTTTTCCTCATTTTAAGCCTATCTCCTCCATTCTCGCCACTTAAAATTTTTAGTTTTGCATGCTTTTTTTATCCAAAATATTGCTCCTAATAAGTCCAAGTTAGATCCTAAGTCTTTAAAATGTGTATTGGTTGGGTATTCTTCACTTAAGAAGGGTTATAAATGCTATCATCCTCCTTCTAAACGATTTTTCACCACTATGGATATAACATTTTATGAGCAGGATTCCTATTTCACTCAGGCTGAAATTCGTGGGAAACATGGAGTGATTTTCAGCCACACAACAGTATCTCCTCCTAATCTTCATTCTCAACCTTGACTGCCATCTTGTTCACCATTACCCGCAAATCTGTCACTGTGAATGCTCCCATTGATTCTCCCCAGTAATACCTATGACTAATTCATCTACACCCACTTTAAACACTCTTCCCGAAAATACACCTACTCCAATTGTGAGTCTTCAAAAACACCACTACCCAAACGACCGTGTGTCTATACAAGAAAAAGAAGACATATCCACGAGACTGTTTTGCAATCGATTCTTGCCGAGAATTGGATTTGGGTCCAATCACGAAATGGAAGAAGAAATCGAGTAAGTCCACTACTCTAGATGACTTTCCTATTGCTATTAGAAAAGGGGTTAGACAATTGCACCAAGCATCCTATTGAAAAATTTATCGGTTATAATTCTTTGATGCCGTCTTTTCAAGCATTTACAGCAACTTTGGATAAAGAAACGAGTTCCCACAAGCATAGTTTGAAGCTCTAAAGGATCCAAAATGGAGAAGGGTCATTGAAGAGGAAATTTGTGCACTAAAGAAAAAATGCTACTTGGACCATTATAGACCTTCCTCAAGGAAAAAAGGTCATCGGGTCAAAAATGGATCTTTGTTGTAAAGTATAACTCCAATGGCGGTATCCAACGATACAAAGCTAGACTAGTGGCGAGAGGTTTCACGCAAACATATGGGATAGACTTCACGAAACTTTTGCACCTGGCAAAGCTTAACACTATTCGAGTACTCCTAAGTTTGGCTGTAAATTGCGATTGGAAATTACACCAACTTGATGTAAAAACGCATTTCTTAATGGCAAGCTTGAGGAAGAAGTCTATATGCAATTGCCACACGCTCAAAGTCTATTGAAGGTAGCAACAAGGTTTGCAAGCTCAACAAGTCTCTATACGGGTTAAAACAATCACCCGAGCTTGGTTCGAGAGGTTCACTAAAGTCATTCTTCAAAACGGCTACAAGCGATCCCTTGCCGATCATACGCTTTTCATCAAGGTAACTTCTACAAATAAGAAAGCTATCCTAATTGTGTATGTGGATGACATCATTCTTCTTGGAGATGATGAGGAAGAGATTAGCAATTTGAAGAAGTTGTTAAACAGGAATTCAAACCAAGGACTTGGGAAAGCTAAGGTATTTCCTAGGAATGGAGGTGGCAAGATCAAAAGAAGGACTTGTGATCAACCGGAGAAAGTATGTACTTGATTTACTCAAAGAAACTGGTTTTCTTGGTCATGTTGCCTGATACACCAATGGAGGCAAACTTGAGATTCAATAAAGAAGATGGGTCCTTAGTAGACAGAGAGAAATTTCAAAGGTTAGTTGGGAAACTAATCTACTTATCCTTGACAAGGCCGGATATAGCTTTTCCTTAAATGTGATAAGTCAACACATGACTAATCCTCTCAAGAGCATATGGCGTGAAGAAATCGAATTCTCAAGTACTTGAAGAAAACTCCGGGACACGGCTTAATGTTTAAGAAGACACAAGACAGAATCATAAGATTTTTACAGGACTCTAGTTGGGCTGAGATCTCACTGAAAGAAGATCCACTAGTGGGTACTTGCACTTTTGTTTGGGGTAACCTTACAACTTGGAGAAGTAAGAAACAATCTGTTGTTTCAAGAAGTAGTCTTGAAGCTGAATTTAGAGCACTAGCTTTGGGGATATGCGAAGGAATTTGGCTACTTAAATTACTAAAAGAACTTGGCACAAATCAAGAGGATCACTTTGAAGTTTTGTGTGATAATCAATCTGCCATTCAGATTGCCAAGAACCCAGTTCAACATGACCGAACAAAGCATGTTGAAATTGATAGGCATTTTATTGCTGATCAAGTCAACAAAAAGACAGCCACTCTTTCTTACATTCCTTCAGAAGGACAGATTGCTGACATTCTTACCAAGGCTTTGCCAAAACCTGTGTTCAATAAATTCCTATTCAAGCTGGGATTATACAATGTATATTCTCCAGCTTGAGGGGGAGTGTAGGAATATTCTGTAAATATTTTAAGAATATTTTGTAGACATTTTCTTTTATTAAAATCCCTTATTTTAAGGGATCATATCTCCTATTTAGTATCTTTCCTAAACTTAGAAGTTTCCTAAAGTAGTGTCATAGGTTGTATATAAAAAGTTGTAATATGTTCTATTCAGATTAGAACTTTGATTTCTACAAATACTCTGATTTCTACACAAATTATGCTGATCCAAATTCTTATCACTTTGTCACATTTAAATATTAGCTCAAGTTGATCAAACACGACATGGAGAGGAATCACGTCTTTTGTTCAATTAATGGAAAAAATAAATACCTGAAAGGCAAGCAAAATCTTTTGCTTTCTCATATTCACTTCAAATGAAAGCAAGTGCGTCTCTAAAGAATCAGGTGAATTCTTCTGAAGCAACTTCAAATACTTAGTTGCTTCTGACAAAGGATCCTCAGTCTGTAAATAAAAGGGGAAAAAAACCATTAAACAAATCCCAAGTTTAACAGGGGCAGTAGAGACACATTGACCAATTTAATCAGGAACCTAAAGCGCATACGAAAGGCAATATAGATAACCTTCAATAATCTTTCTCCATAAGGATCTGGGTCTACAGGTTTAACATGTTTCCCAGACTTAGAAGTGCCAGTAGCACTTGATTCTTCATTTTTCTCCTCTGCCTCCTAAAATAGTGAGCAGCGTCACAATGAAATCATCAAAGATATATTACCAAAGAATAATCAAAACAAGCTGATATACTTTCTTAGCTCGTTCTGCTTTTCTCTGCTTCTTCATTTTCTTTTTCTGAAGAGTCTTTAATGTATGGTCCTCTTCTTCAGCCAGAGAGTTCAAAGGAGAATCATACAACTTTAGATAGCATCTGCATTTCAAAACCCAATGCTTATCACAAAGAAAGCAGAACAATGTAATCACCAATTTCAAGCAAAGAGATTCTGCAAAAGAAACACCCACACAGAAACCAGACACTATCGATCGCAAAAATTACCAAGTTAATTGTTGATTAACTTATCAGTGTATCATCCTTTCCATTTCACCATCCCATCAATAAGAATCAATATAAACAGTTATAACTGACAAATAATTTCCGGTACAGAAAGTCAGAAACAAGCAACTCTCCATATTTAACCCAACAGAAACCCCAGAAACAACCTTCCACTAATTTAACCAGCCAAAATCACAACTAACAATATACCCAAAAGAATATTTAATACTTTAGGGAAAAAATATCATGAAAATATGAATTTGCAAAATATAGAAAAAAGTAAATTGAAACTACAAACAATTTTTTTCATCCTGTTTCATATGTACGACAAGATGTCATGATGTCAATCCTCTGAAGACAACATAAAATAGCATGTGAAGTATGACACAAGCAGCTAGATTCATAAAATCAGACACTAGTCCTATAGTAGTTCTTAAATTAAAGTTGACTCTAGAAGCAGATCCAAATATCTGCACCTTTAGCTAATAGTTAACTTGAGGGAGAAGCATTTGAACTTGAGGGCTCCACCATGGATAACAGGAGTTATTGCAACTAAGGTATGTGTCAAACCACAAAAATATTTGCTTTCTAAATAATGTAATAAAGTAATTAACAAAAATTGCCTTCAGGAAAATTTTCACACTTTTACAGCTACCATGGACAACAGGAGTTATTGCAACTAAGGTATGTGTCAAAACCAAAAAAATATTTGCTTTCTAAACAATGTAATAAAGTAACTAACAAAAATTGCCTTCAAGAAATTTTTCACACTTTCACAGCAAGGTTCAGATAATGCATCATTTCAACTTTCAACTAACACATGATGAATGCACCTGAAATCTATACAATCAAGCAAAAAAAGGGAGGCAAGATGAACCCAACCCAAAATGAAGCACCAAAAGCATGAATTATTCAACAATATGTGAGACGCAAAAAGCACCCGACCACAGATTACATTGTATTTTACATCCACAGTCAAACGAAATAAATCTAAGTTGAAGCATAGAAAAGCTTGCAGGTCCTAACAAAAAGCTTCACCTGATGGCGCCAGCTGCAGCTTTGTGAAAATAAGAATGTGAATGCAACCGATCTTGAAACTTTAGCATTTCAACATATGCACGCAGCGTCATTTTCCGTAAACAATAAGAATGAAAATCAAACTGATCTTCAGTAATGTCAGCATAATGCTTCTCCACAGCTAAAAATTTCTTCAGGGCCCGTCCAAGATAACCTTGTCGAGTGTAGCTTTCACCAGAAGCAAGTTCATACCTTCAAAAGATGAAAAGCACTCAGTAGGTGTATCCAAATAATAATCAGAGATAACAAGATGGCCAAGGCAATTAATCAACAAAACCGGACCACATGCACTGCATGTCATGAAGGTTGTTGTGCTGGTCCCCTTCTTTTGTGAACAATGCAGCAGTTATTTCTGCCAAGGCCACCTTCAAGAGTGGAAAAAGTTGGCAAAGCATACAGTAACAGTGAAATAAATTTCAAAAGTAACAAATATAAAATATGAAAGGAAAAAACAGTCAAAAGATAGGAAACAGCTATAGAACCTGATCAGCCTGCAACATACGCTTGACGGATTCACTGTTTATATAGCGATCTGCAAGATCCATACACCTAGCTTCTTCGGCCAATGAAGCTGCAGCTACCAAATCACCAGCATGTTTCAATATCCGACTCTGTCACCAAAGAAGAAGCAACCGGTATTACAGGTAGACCCATCTTCAAGAACATTCCAATAAATTCTCCAAAAGATAGAATAAAGAGATTCATAAATAAGCAAAAGCTACCTAGCCAAAACCCTAAATCTAAGAAAAGTGGTCATCTACCTGCCTCATGCCCATCAAGATTTTTGTTCATGAAAAGAAAAACTTCTATCCATTTTAAATGAATATGTCTAGCAACTTCATAACTTAGTGCACAACAAAATAATCAATCAAGGCCACTATCAAAGTAAGAAATAAGTCTTGCAAGTGAGCAAAAAGTCCAAGGAAATATCTTGAACAGTTTTCAGGAATTGCTGTTTTGTGAGATGCGAGACAAACCAGGCAAAGCAAATTCAAAATAAACGAATACTACTGGGCAGATGAAGCCAATGCAAAATGTTTAAGATTGACAACATGAACAAACCTTGACAGAGTATAAATCGATTACAGTTGGTGTATGCTGTATAGCCTCATCAATTTTTGAAAGAGCCATATCATATTGTCCTCTTCTGTCATAATGCTGCATTAATAAATACAAACCTACTCAGAGAAAATTGCAAAAAAAAAAAAAAAAAAGCACCAAACATGTATTCCCAGGAAAAAACAGAAGAAAGGACCATGACCAGCTGGGTGAGGAAAACTGATCTTTACCTACCTGAGCCAAAAAGAACAGAGTCCATAAAAGTGTTGAAGGGGGCCCCTTCTCTGTCCTGCCCTCAATATGAAACACAAGAAAACAAATGACTCAGCATAACACTAAAAATGTGCTTGTGTATTAGAGGCAAACAAATACAAAGGTACTTTACACACAACACAACCATATGGAATAACCATTACGTACTCACAGATAACACATAAAAGATTGAGAGCTTAACTAAACAAAAACTTACTATACTATTACTGCTTATTATTTAGCTAAGCTCTA
The DNA here is from genome assembly GCA_025698465.1 of Gossypium longicalyx. Taxonomy (NCBI): domain Eukaryota; kingdom Viridiplantae; phylum Streptophyta; class Magnoliopsida; order Malvales; family Malvaceae; genus Gossypium; species Gossypium longicalyx. The sequence goes on from CM046996.1 coordinate 57,494,593, forward strand.
AACAAAACTATATCACCTCTAAGAGGAGCATATATAATAATTTATCTGCAGTTAAGATTTACTATACTATTACACAAAGGTTGAAAGCACATACTACCTATCAGGGAATCTCCCAGTCGTCCTAATTGAATGCTCCAACTCAAGCATAAGTTGTTCCAATATGTCTACCTGTTTAAGTGTCAACAGAGAAGGAAAATCAGTCGTAATGAAATCATGCTCCCAACAAGTTGACAAGCAGCATAGGATAATTAATATTTATGAACTTAATTCTAATTTTGAATAATAGTAAGAGCAATCTTACCTTGCCATAGTTGTTGTACAAAGGAGAGAGATCTGAAAATAAAGATGGAACCCCCTGAAGGCACAAGAGAACATAGTATCATTATTTCACTCAACATACTAGTAACACCAGTCAAACTAGCACAAAAACCATCTCATTTGCTTAATACCTTTGTCAGAAGAGGCTGAATGTAACTAACTGCTGCTTCACGAAACTTGTCTCCTTGCAGAAAATCAAGTGGTATCCTCTAATAATTGAGAAAACAAAGTTCAAATCAGTCCAGGAATATTTTTGATACATCATAAAGAAAGTATGCATTTATTGGCAAAGAGAATGCACATTGTGTCACAGTGGTTTACCGGAAGAAAACTAATTAATTACATCCACACTGTGAAACTCGAATTATAAGAGCAGTTGGGTATTTGCAGTAACCTGGCCATGTCAATTCATGGTCATGTACCCACACTTAAAAGGTATTTGTAGAGGAAAATTGCAGCTTAACTTAAAGAACAAATACTCATCAATAAGAAATAGCTCTCAAATTTGTGATGCTACCACCACATCAACTCCAAAATTTGAAGGATATAAAAGAAAAATTTTAACCACAAATAGTTCCTAGTATCATAACATCAAGACATCTATTAGGTATTTCAGGATACCATAACCATCTTTGTCTAGATAATTTAAGAATGTCGTGACATTAGATGGCTTTTATCTTTGGTAGAAGCTCATCAGATTCTTCTCATCACATCATTTCATATTCAGGCCATCAATAAAAATAAAACTGACCCCTCCCCCCCCCCCCCCCCATCTCTCTATAAGAAAAGGGTGAAAACTTCAGTGCTCTGAAGAAACCCAAGGTTTTCATTGGAATTCCATCATGTCAATGTATAAATACATCCAATAGATAGATAGGTAGAGAGAGAGAGAGAGAGAGAAATATCATAAAATGCACATACAAAGCTACCGTTTGGAACATGTAAAACAAAAAAGATACAAACAGAAAATCAAATCAATATGACTAACAGGTAGCACATAATAAAACAGTTTATACTAGCATATTCCACAAATAGAAAGTTCTTGCAAAAAGAACATATCGTTAACATCCATCATAATAAAAAATAGAAGCACAAGACAAGTACATCACCTTAACTGCAGATGACCAAGTGTACTGCTGTGCAAGAGATTTGTATAGTGCATCCAACCGATCAATTTCATCAGAGGAATACTTGCCATTTTCAGAATAAAGACCAAAACATTTCTGCAAGCCTTCATAATACCTGGAACATATAGATACACAAACATAAAAGTACACACCAGTAAGAAGCCTGTTTATCAGAGCCAAAAGCAATTCAAAAGAGATGCCAGATGCATAACTTTCATGACTGCAATAAAAAAAGGACTTCAAGAGGTGCTCGATAAAATAAATGGTTGGTTGATATCATCAGTAGAGTCAAATTATGGTTTTGGTCCCTCTACTATGCTCAAATGTGGGATTTAGTCTATGTACTTTAATTTGAAATAATTTCGGTCCTTTTACTTTAATAATGTCATTATTTAATCCTAATAGTAAACACAGTTAAGTGTTAACTATCCCGATTAAAATGTTGACATGGATTTTTCTTGAAAACACCTCTTCCAACTCATCATATTGACATAGAATTTTTTATTGGAATGTGTGTTTTTAAGAAAAATTCACCTCAGGATTTTAACCGGAATAGTTAATGGTGTTAACTATTTGGATTAACTAATGAAGAAGTAGAGGGACCAAATTAAGTCAAATTAGAGTATAGGGACTAAATCTAAAATCTGAGCATAGTACAGGAACCAAAACCATAATTTGACCATATAATTAGCCATGAAAGATTCGTTGCTAACTAGGTCTTCCAAAAGAAAAGCCATATGCATTCACCTGTAATTATCAGGATTCAAGGTGAGTAAAGCCTTATAAATGTTGGCACCTTCTTCTAGGCGCCCAAGCTTCACCAGGAGAGAAACCTCTTGTTCTTTGTAAGTCAATCTATCAACCTAGAAGAACAGAAGTTGTTAGATCTTAAGATCTAAGATTTCCGCACTTTAAAAAAATTTCAAATTTTTAACCATAAAAATATCCTGGCATTATACACATTTAACACTTACTATTTTTGGTTCTTTTTTGTGTAATTCCTCAAGTGCTCTCTCATGAAATCCGCATTCCTCTAGCAAAGAGATCTAAAAAAAAAGAGCATACCCACATAGACATTAAAAAGAGCTCCAATATACAACTAGTCTAGTGGTAATATATGGTATCCATCATGCATAATATATGTAGATATATGTGCATTATATAGCAGAAACTTATTAAAAAAATAAATGCTACTGCAATGTGTTTTAGGTAGTTGTCCAACTCGTCAAGCTATTTCCACATCTTGTTACTGGTGTTAAAAAACCAAAAAAAGAGTATGTTAAAAGAAAAAGGTAGACCATTTATTAAATAAAGAGAAAAGTTGAGACACAAGCTGTTATGGGCTACAACTTAGAGCTAGTTTAGCATTACTACTGCAGTTGAAAAATGCTTTTGAAAAGGTGGGTTTGGAAAGGTTGCTTTTGAAAAGTTCTATGAAAAAGTGTGGTGTAAGATTTCAAGCGTTTAGCAGGAAAAAGTTACAATGTCTATGTTAGACATGAAGTTTGAAAGGAAAAAATAAGTTAATTTAAATGATATTCAAATTTGTTAATATTATAATATATAAAATATAAATTTTAAATACTCTTTAGGCAACTCATATAAATTGTTAGTAAGATTTAATTTAAATATATAGACCATACTTTAGATATTTGATAGAACAATTGACTAAAATGCAAAGTAATTTTCTTTTCCTATGTCTTAATTATTATTTGTTTCTTAATACAAAATTTTCAAGTACAAGCTAAGGGATCACATGATGCAATGTTAGTTTCTTTTGATATTAACAAATATTCAACTTATATTATAATTAAAATATTAAAATATTAATTTATGGTAACTCATTATTAATATTATGATATATAAAATACAAATTTTAAATACATTTTAAGCAATTAATATAAATTATTTATAAAATTTAATTTGAATATACATTATAAATGAGGAGAGGGCAATTTTATAATTTCCCACTCAAACAGGCTTTTTCAAAAGCCAAAAACTGGATTTAGCTTTTTGGTTTGGCTTGAAAAGCCAATTTGAAGGTAGAAGCTAGTTATTTAGATTTGCTTATGTGTCAAAAAGTTGCTTTGGCTTGAAAAGCTAGTTTGAAAAACAATGCTAAACAAGGCCTTAGTCCTCCACCTCAGATTAAAATAAACTTGGACATCATTTAATTTATCAGCAATATATATAAATCATGAAAAAACATACTTCTAAAATAAGTAGATTTTTTTTTACGATACAGGTGTAACATTTACACAAAAGTAAACAAGATCTTGGCAGACATACTTGTGGAAGGAAAAAGTAGGGAAGAAATGATAGGTCTTTTATAATTTCATATGCAAAAATAGAATTAATACAAAAATAGGATACCGTTTATAAAGAACATAAAAAGAATTTTATATCTTAAATACTTTGCAAATTAATTATTACTCTATTGGATTTATGGATAATCTCATGAACCACATGGTCTCCAATAAACTAGTGACACCAATTTTATAATTCCATTATAGATTAGTATAAAATCTAAATTTTTTGAACGTCCGTATAAGGAATGCTAGTTACATCCAGATGCAGGCAAAATATATAAAATCACTACAAGAGCAATACCTTATATAAAAGCATTTCACCATGCTCACAACGCTCATTATCTGGTGGATAATCATCTTCTAATGTCCCTTCATATGCTTCCAATATTTCAGCTGCTTTTGCACCACTAATATCAACCAAAAAAAAGGCATTCAGCGTACATACCTAGAGAATGAAAGGAATTAAGGGTAACTTCATTAACTTAGAACTACTCGGTTGATGCATGGATAGAAAATGATATATGCCAATACAATAACTTAAATTTATTCTAACAAATATGCAACATAGAATCATTTGACATCATCATGTAGAAGCAGAAGCAAATAGGACATCATCTTTGTTTCGAGATAATATAGCAAAAAACAAAAGAAGTCGACAATGCAAGCATTGCCTATAACATGCAAATTTGCAACAAAAAAGTCATATATGCATGTCTCACCAGCTTCCAAGTAGAGTAGTAGGGCACCTATATATCCATCTACCCACCTGCCTATATATATTATAAGCATCTTCAATGCAGTCTAAACCCTATGAACCATATTTTTAAAATCATCAGTAATTTCATCCATGTTGGCACCCATTTGATCATGTAATTAGAAAATAGAGTTAAGATTCTCAGGCATTTAATTTAAAGGAAGGCCTTAATTATATCAACAAATATTTTGATCTTCCATACTAACAGGCCTTTCGATCCCAAGCTTCCAATAGAGCATTACAAGAACAACATTCTAAATCACATTTCACAAAATACAATCGAGATTGGAAAAGGTGATATAGGAATGGAACAAAGTCTTTATCTGGGAAAAAAAAAGGAAATAAATAAGGAACAATAAATACTTTGAGTTTAAATGGTGGGCTACAGCAAAGCCAATCCAGTTCATACGCTGATTTGGTTTCAAAGTCAAAAGCTGCTGCCTTGCCTCAACAAATCCAGCCAAATCTCGCATTTGTGCCTGCAAGAGAAGACAACAGATATAACAATAATAATTTCTTAAACAACCTAAACAATACAAATGAGAAAATTTAAAACCGTTATCAAATCTGAAAAACTTCTCTCAAATGTTATTAGCAGAAAGACAAGTACTCATGATCTTCATGCTTTTTTCCCTTCAACTGATTAAGGTATATACACCATACACACTAAAAAGCCCAAAAAAGCTACAGCTGACTCTGACTGAAATCATCAAAATATCAATAACTAAGAGCCCATAGCTATGGTAAGCACCAGACAATGGGCAAAAGAATAACAGAAATGAAAGCCAGAAAATCAAGAATCAAAACATCACTGATCTCCATTTAAAATTCAACAATTTCAGTATCAAAGACACTGAATTTTTCACTACCCTGAAGCAGTAAGACACAAATGCATATGAAGTTAAGCACCGGATCAGATCTGATCCGAGCAAAATTCGGTCTATAAGCACTTTCAACCATCAGGGAACTAGTAGAATGAGAGAGGAGATCTGCTGCAGATCTGGATAGACCAGAACATATCAATTCAAGGAGGTTAATTCTTCTGAAATAACGAGAATGAACTGATCAAATCAAATGGTTGCTTCTGACTCAATTACTTTTTATTTGTTTGTGCAACAAAACAAAACCTTTGTTTAAGATGCTAGATCTGAAGCAATTCTAATATGAAAAGTGCTGCCAGATTATCACACAAAGCGCTATAGCATTTTCCTTGACCAAAGGCCATCAATTGCAACAAAAAACTATGATCTAAATTTGCAGAGTTACAAAAAAGAAAAAACAGCTGCCTTGTATGCTTTATAAGTCTACTTCTAGGATCTAACACATCCAGTATCTACCATTCTCCCGTTTTAAGCCACATATCTTCATTTCTGTTGTTTCTATTTCAATATAGCTTAGTCCATTCTATCCATATACTAGCAGATTCCCTCAAGCAATAAAAAATGCTTAAATTCTTTCACAACTACCTTTAGCCCAATCTTGGGATTTTCATCCAGTTATACCAAGTTACCACAATGAACCAGCCTTGGCCATGAACTTAGCATAATTTGTGGGCTTCAAACTGTTTTATTAGCAACCTTGGTTTGCCAATTAGAACCCCCAATACTTTAAGATTATCAAACTCCACAATGAAATCTGAAAAACCTTCAAGGCAAACCACAAAGCTTACAAGAGAAACTCCTTTAACCATTCAAGAATGCCAAGCATCAATGTCAAGAATTTGAGTGAGCATGTGATCAAGCATACTACTGATGAACATCTTAGATAAAATACTGAGTCTAAAAAGAGGAATTACAGATAAGGTAAAGAAGGTATACCTGCAAGAGTGACAAGTCCCGTAGTATCTCAATGTTGTCTGGATCTATTCTCAAAGCATTGCGATAGCATTTGATAGCCTCCCTGTATTCTCTATCTGATCGATAGAGGAGACCATACACGTGCCAGCAGACATGACTTTTCAAATCATTCTACATAAAGACACAAACATAAAAACACTGTTAGAAAAAAGTGACATTGCTTTGAAATTAAACAGGCTGAAAGAAAAACAAGGCAACCTTTAAACCTAACCGAACGAGCTCATATGCTTCAGTTTTACGATCCATGCAATTTAAGGTCAACCCCTTCATTGACAATGTTTCTGAGAGCAAGGAACAAAAGCCCATAAAACAATAGAGAAACACAATATAAAGAACAAAGTAAAAACAACATATTTATAAGTATGGAACAAAAGCCCACAAAACAACAGAGAACTACAGATACTATACCAATACTAACCACGTTTGAAGACACAAAACCAACCAATATGAAGAAATTAATAAGATATTGCATACTTGAAACCTTTTATGGGTTACAAAATGAGTTATATATCCCAAAGCAATGCAATATGTTCAATTGGTAAAGAACATCCCCACATACATTGTTCCACTTATCTATAAAACCATTACATTATTGACAAAAAACTAGACAGCCAATGATTTCAAAAATACAATTCACATAAATCATATAGAACACAAGAAAGCAGTACATGGAAACAATCATGTCAATGTCAGAGGCATTTTTGTAAAGATTGTGTAAATTAATTACATGGATATCAACACAAACTATCTACTGATGGCCCCTTTTTCCTGTAAAGTATAATGATCATTTGCTTCAAAGTTTTTCCAACTTTATACAGGCAAGCTTAAAAAGAACTTGCAAACTATATACGCTAAAAAATTAAGAGACTCTCAAGCAACAACAAAAAAAGGGGAGAAATAGGTGCATGAAATTAAACTACCTCCATGATCAGGAAACTTTTTAAGTATAGCGTCTGCAGCCTTCAGTCCTTTCTTGTACTGTTTAGTTTCATATGATTTCTGCAGTGATGAAAATATAAAGAGCTTTAGCAATAGCACATAGAGATCCAAGTCAATAATATAAAAATTCAGTCATGAGAACTGGCGAGAGTATATGAACAGATAATAAGTACGGAAGGAGAAAAAAACTATGTCAACAGTTAATTACAATTAAATTGAAATGGAGTTCACGGGTCAAAACTCTAGCTTTGACCGTAAATAATTTTTTAGAGAAAAAAAGGGTGGGGACTCTCAATTAAGTGTGGAAAACGTTCTTAAAATATATAAATATTCAAAGAACTTATTATGTATGATGCATCATGCTACAGTAAACCACATGATGCTGCCTATTAAAAGATGTAACTATTATATTTATTTTTAAAAATCTTAAAATTACTGTTTGTTCTTTAATTACATGTCATAATAAGGTTCACTCTCAGTGTACAAGGCATCAAATACAAACCCATATTCAAAATTAAACCTTCAAGTCTACATTTACAATAAGGACCAGCTCGGTCAATTCCAAATTGTTACATGGATTGATTCACAAACGGCACCATAGAGTCTTGAATGCTTATGTGTGTAAAGCCAAAATGCCCTAATTGCTAGCCGTTAGGAGCCAACAGAACTTGAATTTATAAATGTAAACATGCAAGAGAAATAGCTAAAATGACAAGACAACGAAACACGCTTATTACATTAATTTTATCCATGATGATACAAATGAATTGTCACTAAAGGAAAGCGCAAAGTGCATCCTTACTTTAAAAAGATGATAAAAAAAAAATTTCCATTTTTTTTTTACAGTAGATTCTCAACAAAATCGAACTCATTGATCTAATAAATTAAGCAAAACGACTAAGCTTAATTAAGCTTCATTAACTAAACAGAAAAAAAAAGAACTTTACAACATAAAAAATTGCCAAAAAAGTGTAAGTGGCAAACAAGCATATCTAATCCAATTTTCTGTTTCTCATTTCATATCCATCAATTTTCTCAGCAACCAAGCAGATCGGTATCAAACAGGTGTTTTACAAGCAAAGAACAAAGGGAGTAAAGAAGTACGCTCATATAAACACAAAGTAAATAGAAAAGAAATAGGAGTATAACTAAAAAGTAGAAATGCGAATTGAAATACAAGAGATAAAAAATAAATCGAATCCTTACAACGATGAGTTTGAAGAGGTTAGCTTCTTTCGGAGGCAATGAAGCTCCCATTGTTTCCTACGTGAAAGAAAATTAGAAACTACTAGAAGAACAATATAATCGTAAGAGAGAACAAAAAGGGTTTTGAAGAGAAGAAATGGAGAGTTAGGGTTTTGCGAGAGAGAGAAACGGTGGCGTATATCTGCTTCTTCAACCCTACTCTGAACTGGAAGCTAACAAAAAAAAAAGTACTAAACTAAAATAAATAAATATACAGTTTTTTGAATAATAGAACACAGTCCGTTAAATTAAAAAGAAAACAAAAAGAAATAGCAAAGGTCATACTCATTTGTCATTTTCCATCTATTTTTTCATATATGCTTCCATTATGTTTCTTAATCCTTAATTTAACATGTTAAAGAAATAGTTTGGACTATTTTAGCTAAGGAAAAATGCCACGTGCCATTCCTTTATAAAAATATTTTTTTTCTTTTATCAAATTATATGCCTTAAAAAATATCCAAAAATTCAGAAAAAAAGCATATGGTCTTATAAAAATTATAAAATTGAAAGAAAATATAATATATCAACTCTAAAATAAATATGAAATATATATAAATACTAGTTTCTTTCTTGTGAGATGCACAAATTAATTATAGGTATTAATTAAAAGAGAGTTTATATTTTAATAATCGAAAAATTAAAATTTTATGATACATTGAAAAAATTTAAAATGAAATACTATTATTTTAGTATATTAATTATATACATATACAACCAATTATGATTATTTTTATGTTATTTTGTACATAAGATTTAATTATTACATTATCTATATATTATACAAAATCAACTCCTTTTGGAGACGTTTCCTGCTCCTAAAAGAGCCATTGATATTAATAAGGGTATAATGGGGAGTTCTATATTAATATTTTAATGGAATAATTTTGTGGCTAAATAATTCATCATCAATAAGTGAAGAGTTGGAATTTATTTGCAAATCGTTTAAGTACTAATTATATATCTTCAATCCACCCTATTATTAGCTTAACATAATTCTTTAACGGATTGCATTTAACATAAACCCTTGTATAGAACTGAGGAGAAATGATTCACTGAATTTACTTATTGGAGTAGGTGTTTTCTCAATTTAATGATTAAATTGATCTAAGTTTATTTAGTCACTTCAGATATCTATTTAATTGGATTAATTGAGGAATTCAAAGTGGATTTAAATTAATAGACCATGTTATCAAATTATTTGGAATGGAATAAAATTAATTAGATAAAATTATGCAAACATTTTAATACGGTAGAGTTGTTATGGCTTTAACGAGATTAAAACAAGGCATGTGTAAATAAATAAAATAATCATTATGCTACGGAAGAACCATTGCCTAATAAGCAAATTCGCCCTGATAGATATAATCGTGTACTGGATGTCGCCCCCCAAGGTTAACACAGAACTTCAATATTCGTACACCTGAATAAAAAAGGTAGAACACAATTGGTATTGCTCTTCTCGAAATGAATCGAAAAAGAAAGCAAAAATTTAGTCAAAAAAATTGACAAGAAAAACTGCTAAAAGAAATAGATGAGAGAAAAAGGAAAATTGATGTTTTCTTGTGTTGTATAAAATGAGAAAAATGACCTGTTATTTATATTGTTTTCTGTATAAGCAAAATGGTGAAATAACAGTGTCAATTTTCAAAATAGAAGAGGATTTTCCTCAACCGAAAATATTCTGAAAATATTTTCTATAATAGTCAAAGGATTTTCCGCAACTGAAAATATTCTAAAAATATTTTTTGTGTTACCAACATTCCCCCACTAATGCAAAAGAATTGGAATTTTTTATAAACATGAGAAAAAGGTAAAACATGAGAAGAATAACATCGAAATAAGCCATTTAAGTACTAGTATCTTGTGGATTTGAACTAGTACGTAGTGAAATGAGTGATTCTTATCTTTAACAAGTGAATGAATCTTCACTTGTTAAGATAAGGGCTAACTCATGACACACAACTAATCTCAGATCCAATTGATGTTCCACGATAGATCAACAAGTTTTAGCCAATACACCTTGGGATGTTGGTAAGTACTCTAGAAAGACGACCTAGTGTCTTTCATAGAAGATGGCTAGTTCTTCACACTTATGTAAGTGATTTCATCAAGTCTATCTTTAATATAGACTACCCGAATCATGACTATGAAATCATTAAAAGCATTTTTTAAGCTCATCCTCTCAATTTTAAATTCAGTGAATTCATCAAGTCCGTCCCAATAGGACCACCCAAACTCTAGGATATGAACTCATTAAAAGTAAGAAATTCAACCTCACATATTAGTGAATTCATCAAGTCCGTCTCAATAGGACCGCCCAAACCCTGAGATATGAAGTCATTAAGAGTAGGAACTCAACTTTATGCATGTACATCATTTTCCATAAGGATATGTACACTATGAGTCTTTCCATGGTTTCGTTTGACCATATTGAACTTAGAAAACTAAGTTGGGTGTCCACCATGAATTCCTCAACCACTGGGCTTAAAACTCATCCCCCTCGACAAATCAAGAACTATTTTCATGCTTAAACCTTTGGTTAGTGGATTAGTTAGGTTCCTTTCAGACCTCGCGTACTCCAAAGCAAGTACTCCATTCTTTATTAAATGTCTCACAAATTCATGTCTTATCCGAATATACCTTTTCTTACCATTGTAAGCTTGGCTTTTAGAAACACAAATTGCAACTTGTGAGTCACATAATAAAGATATAAGAGGTGTCGATTTTTCCCATAAAGGAATCTTTCAAGTAGATTCCTAAGCCACTCGGGCTCTTGCCCGACTAAGTCCAGAGCTATAAACTTTGATTCCATCGTGGAGCGAGCAATACACATTTGTTTATCAGACTTCTAAGAAATAGTTGCTCCACCTAAAGTAAAGACATACTCACTTGTAGAGTTAACTTCATCATTATCAGATACCCAATTTGCATCACAATATCCTTTTAGGACTGCAGGGTATCCGAAAAATTCTAACTTCCAAGTTATAACACCTTTAAGGTGTTTAAGCAAATGCTTTAGAGCATTCCAATGCTCATTGTTAGGATTGTGGGCATATCTACTTAGTCTACTGACTGCATAAGTAATATCAGGTCGAGTGCAGTTTATTAAGAACATAAGGTTTCCAATAATTTTAGCATACTCTAATTAAGAAACATTATTTCATTTATTCTTTATCAGTTATATGCTAGAATCAAAAGGAGTTTTCACAGAGATTACATCAAAGCTATTAAACTTGTAACACTCCAGTCCTGATAGGTTTAAGGTTTTGGTGCATAGCAATAAAAAGTTTGTCTGACGTAATGTAATTCACCCAAATGATTATTTAGCGTATATGTGGAGATGTATAGTAACCACCACAATAGTAAGAATTTGATTTCCTGATCTTCTGCTATATATTAAGGAAAAGTCTGTGTTAAGTGGTTAAGAGTATGTAATAGCTCGTCTGACGACGTCCTAGTATCTAGTTACTGTTTAGTGAGATAACAGCCTGGTGGAGAGATGATTTAGAAATGAGTGCTCTCCAAAGGCGTATTACGCCATGTTATTAGAGTAACAATGCTAGTTACATTATGAATATAGTAATTAGAACCCCCTTTGGCTAGTGTAACTAGGTATTGTTCATATTGGATTCTTATTTATATTTGCATTTACAATGGTATAACGAAGATATTTTGAAAGGGTGTGACACATTTCAAGTTTCTACGAGAACATGGGTCCTATCTATAAATAAATATTAGTTAAATGGGCTGAAAAGAGGGAGACGTTTTATCTTTTTCTTTCCTTTGAAAATGCGATTGTAGATTTCTTTAGAAGCCGTCTATGGTTTGCTGTCCTTGGGCTGGAACTAAAGATTAGATCTAAAGTAGAATATTACTTCGTATTCTGGTGAGTATTTCGGTTATGCAGGTGAAATTTTGAAGAGTAAGTTGTTAATTTTGGTTGAACGTTAAGATTAGAGAAAAATGGGCTTTGTACGGGGTTGTCCATGTTTGAGAAATGGGTAAAGGTATGTGAATGGGTTTCGATGATGTTTCCATGTTCATTGAGTAGTGATTTCTAGTTAGATGGTTGAATCTGGAGTTTTGAACGACAATAGGTGAGGATCAGGTGAAATTCTACACTGATCGTTGTATATATATTTTGTTCATACTGAAATATATCTATATGAAATTAATTAAACTATGGATCTATAATTATTGATAGTATAGAATTCATACTTATACGAATAATGGGATGAAGGTATATGTGTGGGATATGAATTTTGGCAATTTCAAATTTGTAAAGGAATGGGGATTGAGTTAAGATTAAAGAATAAGTAGCCTGGTCGAATGTGAGTTCTCTCATGAGGACTCTTATAAATCTTTTAGATAAATCCTTTATAATCTAAGTTCCAAAAGAAATGAATGAGTGCATGAATAATCGTTGAGGATAGCATGAACATTTGATAAGAATCTGTAGAGTCTAAGTATATGGTGAATTGTGCAAGAGTATTGTGATATTTAATCATAACTATGTATGTATTCGTTTGGAATGTATACTATGAAATGTTGTAACACCCCAAAATTTTTGTTTCGACTTTTGTAAAAATTTGACAAAAATGTGTATCTATTTCAAGGGTTAAGTGTTCTGGGTATGTGTGTGAGGTCCCAAGTTCAAGCCCTAACTTTGGCAAATTTTAGTATTTTTCTGACTTAACCCTTATTTTTAGCTAGTAGGCTTTTAATTAAAAGTTTGTAAATCATATCAGAATAGGCCTGCTGGTCTGGTAGTTAAGATGTGTATTGGTGTGTTGGAGGTCTGGTGTTCGAATCCCCGCGTGAGCGTGGGAGTTTATTTTGCTCATTTGACTGAGAGAGTTTCAGTCAAACAAAAATTCTGTGGAAGTTGTTGAGTAGTGGGTTTGAGGGAGAGAATTAAGGGATGTGTATCACACCTTCTTTTTCCTTTTTTCCCAAAATTTTGATTCTCTCCCTTTTTCCTTACAAAATTTTGACGTTCATCTTTTTCCCTCTTATTCGTTTTCTTTTGTTTTCCCGTTAATATTGATACTTTCGACTTGGATTTCATCTTGTGGTAAGTGTTATTCATCAAGTGGAGAGTAGGTTCTGTTTAGCGTTGTTTTAGTGTTAATGGTTTATTTTGATTAGTCTAATTATGGGGTTTTGGCAGCAACCAATCAGCAAGAAATAGGCTTTTCTTCTGCGGAAGTATAGTCGAAACTGTTCGGAGTTTGAGGTAAATGATGAACAGCGAATTAGATCTTTTTCGGTTTGTGGTTTCGATTTAATTGTGTTTTAAGCATGTTTCTAAACTATTGGTATGTCAATTTTTAGGTTCTGGAGTGTTCATAGTTGCGGTAGCATCGAAATCGTACCAAGTGTGTACCCAGAAACGCAGAAAATGGGATTTGGCAAAAATTGAAAAAGTAAACTGTCGATGCCACACGTGCGTATGGTCGCTCGTATGGTAGGCCATGTGCCATAACACGGGCATGTGATCGACGAGGCCAGGCCGTACGCGCAAGATAAGGCCGTGTGGTGGCCAGGTAGGCTATGTGGGACACACGGGCTAGACTGATTTGGGCCGTATGTGACACATGGGCGTGTGAGACTAAGGCCAAATTGGGCCATATGGGCCACAAGGGCATGTGGGCCCACACGGGCAGGCCATATGGGCATGTGAGCCCATTTAACTGAAATGTGTTCTAAGGTTGCACAGGTCGCCCAAGTTGACTGTGAACCTACTGTAGGGTCGATAAGCATTATTTAGACCTTTAAATGCGTGAACTATTTGTATGATGTATGTACCGTGCATGATGATTACATGAATAAATACTGAACTGTATATATAACTGATATTCATGAATTAGCATGTCATATACTATATGTTGCATTGCATTGGGACGGGATATTGATATTTGGAGGAAGTGTACTGAAAGGCTCTTAAGCCTATTATCTGGCAACTCAGCAGCAATTTACTGATTATGTGCCACATTCGGTACTACTTGGAGTGTAGGGATGGGTGGGTGTTTTAAGCCCCACATGAAGTGTAGGGATGAACGGAGATGGTGTGTAGACGCTGGTTGGGTAGGACTCTATTTACTGATTAATGTATATCTAATATTGTTTTTGTGACGGACTTAGGCCCTAATGCATATCTGAGACTGAAACTGAAATGGGTTAAGTCCCGAACTGCTACTGAAACTGAGATGGGCTTAGGCCCAGACTACATTTGACTGTTTGTTATGATTGACTATATGCATGTTATCTGTGGGGATTACACATTGAGTTTACGTAAACTAATCCCTTTTCCATTTTATCTGTACAGGTAATCCTCAGACTTAGAGGGTTCGGTGTGGCGAAAGATTCAGCGGTGACCACTAGTTTATTGAATGTTTTTAATTCCATTTAAGGTTTTTAATTTCTATTATTCTGGAGCATTTTTTATGTAATTTGGACTGTTTGCTTTCGTTTTGGATTTTTCACTGTTTTCATGAACTTTTGAACTGCCACGAAAACTCAGTTTTATAATACACTACGCTTTTTTAAACACGAATGATTTTCTTTAAATAACACGTTTTTAAAAGCTTCCGCTACAGAATATGTTTTTAAACGAATCAAATTAAAGAGAGAATCATTTTGAAATTGACGAGAGATAAATAGAAGTATAGTTTGATTTCAAATTCCATTCCATGTGACATCGCCAGATGCGGACATAACGTCTAGGCCGGGTTTGGGGTGTTACAAATGTGATCTTGTTGATATGGTTGAAATGTGTAATGAAGTATAGTTTGATTAAATAATTGAGTTAGTCAACTTGAACATGAGTCTCTACTCTGACTTTTACATGTAAATTGTGGGTATAAACGATTAAATAATGACAAAACTTGAGTATCAACTAGACGAGTAAAACATAAGAGGATTGTGCAAACTAAAGTTATTATGTGCAAAATTACATGAATGAAAAGTAGAATTATGTGTATATAGGTAAGGTCTAATCAAGAAAAGGGTATAAATTAAACTTGAAATTTGATGAAAAGTTAGACGAACCTGAGTGCATGGGTAATTGTGATGATGAATTATATCTAAGAATGAATGTTTGTTGAGTATAATATGTGTTTCTGACAGTAAATCTAATAAGTTTAGGTATGCATCATTTGTTGTTTTAGTATTAAAACATTAAAGTAGTGTTGTAACAATGTGTTCGAAATGTATAATGTGAGATGTATGCTATGTTGATTGTTTGTTGGTAACCTAAGATGATTGTGTTAATTTGTTTCAGTGCATGATGTGATTCTAATTAGAAACTAAGCTCCAACATTTGTTGCGAACTCAAAGATACATGTGACTCAGATTTAGCTTGGATTGGTAATTTGTTGTTATTTTAAAGGTTTAGCCTAGACTGGTAACCTTACATGTATGGTACCCTCTGAACAGGAACTATAAGTGATGATTACCTAAAGGGTTTATCTGTGTGTCCTAGGACGATGATGAGAAAACCTCACGAAATGTGAGTTTAAGCAAATCCATATCGTAAACACGCTAGGAAAGGAATGCTTTTGTGGCAATACATGAAAGGAATGCCTTTGTGGCAATACATGAAAAGAGTCCTTCATGGCAATATATGAAAGGAAAGCCTCCGTGGAAAATTCCAAAAGGAATGCCTCGAAGGCATACTCTATATGATGGCTCGTATGGCAGGTTCTGTGTAACCCTTGTGGCGCGTTCTGCTAAGACTTTCAGGTAAAGTGTGCTTATCCGCTCTTATGGTAAGCTCTAAATAAATTCTGATAGTTCTGTAATAATTACTAATAAGAGAAGGTTATGATATGTCCAAGGTCAGCGGTTGAATAAGATCCATGATATAATTGAATAAGCCTTAAAGGGGATTTCTTAAAAAGAAATACGTATTTGTATATTAAGAAGGGTATCTGCCATGACAATCTGCCAGTGTTGAAAATGAACGTGTTCATAACTATGTGTGACCTAAGAAACAGTCAATACGAGTTTGTCTGTGTTATGTAATGGTTGAATTAAATTTACTTGGAACTTGCCATTTCTGGTTGTATAATGATTTATATTGAAGTCATATGGAATTTGAGTTTTGGTTATCCTCAGCATTTGAGGTCTTGGAATAAAATGATGTAAAATTTATCTGAAGGATCTATGTAGCACAATATCAGTGGGGGTTTGTGTGGTATTGAACCAAGGTATGAACTGATCAGTTGTTAATGGTATTATTTCTATATAAGTATACACCAACATGTATAAGTGTCTGCCTATGATATCTGTCAATGAACAACTGTTTGAAATAGGAATTTGAGTTAAGACATTGATAGTTGGAAGGGTTTTCCGAGGGAATTTTCTGTTAAGAGAGTATTATGGGACGAAAGATTTGTGAAACAATGGAAGGGATTTCCTTAATTTACTAAATATGAAAGATTAAGCATAGCAACGGTTGGATGACTGGCATACATAAGAGTGATAAAATTGTAATGGTATCAACTAATGTAAATGATGCAAAGTAATGGTCGTCTCATAGAAATTTATGAAAGAATTGTAAAGTATCATTAAAAGGTATGGTTATAAAGTTCACTAAGTACTCTTATACCCACAAAGTTTGTTATTTCATTTCAGGTAATTGAGGAAAGTTTGCGCCTGGATAGTGCCAAAGTGAGCTATTATGCATACAATAGAAATTTTGGTGTAGTCTAGGAATATACCCCTTTTAGTCTATTCTGTTAAACTTCTTTTCATAAATTCTTGTATCTAGATTCTAATGATAAACTATTGTAAGGAACTTTCTTTGCCCTCGTATATTAAGCATTTCAATTGGAATGTCATAGGAAATGTTTTAAAGAAGTAAGAAATTATAAACCAATTTTTTTGAAGGGTTAAGTTTTCTATAGTAACACTCGAAATCCGGATCCAGTGAATTGGGTCAAGTTGAGGGAGTTACAAAATTTATTTAACACTTTCTCTGTATAGTGAAATTGATTTAAAATAAATCCCTTTTTTGATTTAGTAACCTTAACCCCTAAGATTACATCTACCTCTCCTAAATCAGTCATATCAAACGTGGTAGACCAAAAAAAATGTTGGTTTCGTTAATGGCTTCTATATTAGTGCTGAAAATTAACATGTCATCCATATATAGACTTATGATGACACAATCAGAACCAAACATCTTAGAATACACACATGCATCAGCACCATTAATTATAAAACCAAAACTAAGAATAGTCTTATGAAATTTCTCATACCATTGGTTTAAAGCTCACTTAAGACCATACAAAGATTTTTTTGAGTTTGAAAACTTTATCTTCCATACCAGGTACCATAAATCCTGGATGTTGCTCAATGTAGATCTCACCGTCTAAATCACCATTCAAAAAAGTTGTCTTCACATCCATCTGATGTACTAACAAATTGTGTATGAAAGTTAAAACAAACAAAACATGAATGGTTGAGATCTTAGTCACATGAGAGTATGTAATAAATAAACTACTACAAATTTCTAAGTTAACCCTTTTACAACTAGTCTTGCCTTATACCTTTGTATTGATCCATATAGTCTAAGTTTCTTTTTAAAGACGCATTTATTTCTAATAGGTCTAAAATCTCTAGGTTGGTCTACTAGTTCCCAAGTGTGATTAGACATAATAAACTCTAGCTCATTATTAATGATATCTCTCCAATAACTAGCATTTATTGATTTTATAACTTCATTATATGTTTTTGGATCTTCATCTATAAAAAATGCATGAGCAATAAAATCAATTATCAAGTATAAATCACTAATCTCAGTTACAAAGAAAGTAAGGAAATCAAGTCAGAAATTAGTGGCAACCCTTTGTCTTTTACTCCTCCTAAGTTGAACATCATTATTATGAACATCTCTATTATGTGTACAAGAGGAAGAAATATGCTCATCTACCTATATATCAATACTTATGCTAGATTTCTTTAAAGGAAACACATTCTCAAAGAAAAAAAAATCTCTAGACTCACATATGGAATGATTATGCAAAGACATGAATTTATATGTAGCACTATTTAGAGCATACCCAACAAATACAACACAAATAATTTTAGATCAAATAGTGCTCTTTTTAAAAGCAGGCAAGCCTACTTTTGCTAAGCACCCCCACACTTTCAAGCATTGCAGATTTAGGGCATAACTTTTTCACAATTCATATGAGGTACAATCTATTTTTTTATGAGGCACTCTATTAAGAATATGGTTTGTAGAAAGTATCACCTCCCCCCACATACTATCAGGTAATCTAGAACTTAGTAGTAAAGCATTCTTCTTTTAGAATTTTATTTTTCATTTCAGCTATTTCATTCTATTGTGGGAAATAAGGAGCTGAAAACTCATATACAATGTCATCTTTTTCACAATCCTCTTTAAGGAAATTGGTGCCATATTCACCATCTTTATTGGATCTAAGACGTTTTATTCTCCAATCAAACTAGTTTTCTACTTCTGCTGTATAAAGAAGAAAAGTTTTATCAGCTTCATCTTTTGGTCTTAAAAGATAAACCCTTTTATGTATAGAGTAGTCATCTACAAAGGTGATATAGTAGCATTTTCCACTCTTACTCTCTGTGTTTTTAAAGTCTTCTAGATTAGTATGAACTAACTTTGGAAGTTAAATCTTCTTATCAGTAAGAGTTTTTAAGGAAGATCTAGCATGCTTGACTTCAACACAAATTTTACATTTATTAAAGGTACTATCATATAGATTAATGAGTAGATTCATTTTTATGAGCTTTTTAGAGAATGAATATTCATATGACCTAATCTAGCATGCTGTAACATCCAGCTTGGTCGCCAAGCCCAGATACGGGATGCCACACCACCGTCTAGGAAGCTAGATTCAAGCAACATGATCGTCTTTTGTTAAACCGAATAAGTTATAAGTCGTCCAAATAGTTAATTAACATTATTATATGCAAATATTTCGTTAATCGATCATACATACAACCTGAATCATGCATAAGGGCTAATTAGCAAAATTTGATAAAAGTGTTTGTAGGTATCGATACAGACATCCAAGTATCGATATTTTCCTTGAGTGGTATCGATACCGCTCGATACCAAAAGAGCATAATGTTTCTCAGCCAAAATCCCATTTGTTGAAAATTATCAGTACTAGCTAAAATTTATAGATACTTTAGCCCCGAGTATCGATACTCAATATAAGGTATCAATACCAAATCTCTATTCTGTTTTCCTGCACGTTTTAAAACACAGAGGTATCGATTTTAAATCCCAAATATCAACACCTCTGCCTCTAGACATCAAAATGAAGCATACATATGCAATGAAATCATTCCAAATCAGATTCTAAGTATCATGCATCACTTACTTCGATAAATAATCATCCTACGGCTAAATTTATCAGTCCAAATAACCATGACTCGTGTTTACGAGTAGCAATTCCATACACTCACCACTTTATGCTTTAGTTGAAAAACCGAAAGCTCAACTAATGCTTCCCTAGCTCGTAGTAAGCTCTAACGAATCTGGAGCTTTACATACATAATGCATACAATAACCATAGTCAAATATGAACCAAGAATCCACTCAAACCAACTAAAACACAAGCTTAAGCTAAGTTCCTATGTAACTCAAACTATTAACTTAATAAACTTTAAATACTAATATCTCGATCTATACTCAACATTTTTGCCTAAAATCAGTTTTGTTCATCTACTTATTCATCTACGCCTAGTTCGCAGCCTTCAAACTAGATAAATATACTCAATTCATGGTATCGACATTTTTTGATATCTTTTAGGCAATTTTTACAAAATTCATTTAAACATGAGAAATCATTAACAAAACCTCAAGGTAAGTTTAAAAACCTTCTAATCATGCTAAAACAAGTTTAAAAACACTTTGAAACCAAGTTTTGACTCAATCCCGAAATCAACCATTAATGGCTCGATTTTTGGCTTTTATTTAAAGCATGAAATTTGAGGGTTAATAACTCAGTTTTAAAGACTAGATATCATAAGAAACTCATAGGAATTCAAAGAATTACCTTTGATAGAAGATTTGACGAGGTTTGACACAACTTCGAAAAACTCAAATTTGGAGAAGATGGTGAAATCTATGGAGTTTTGGGTGTTTTTCTTGAAGATTTATGATGGTAAATAACTTGGAAATGATAGGAAATCAATGTATTGTGGTTTAGGAATAAAAAAATCAATTGAATGGTGAAGAAAAGAACAAGGGGTGACATAAAGAAGAGGAGAGGAAGGTTTAACGTGAAAACTATAGGTGGAAGGTGACTTTTAGGTTCAATTTTAAAAACTGGTTTAGTTGCCACATAAATACCCACTTTTGACTTTGTTACAAATTAGTCGTTCTTCTAAAATTTAAGGTTTTTAAAACACTTTTTCAAAAATTGATTTGACAGCTAAGATGCCATAGTCGAAAACATTATCGAGAACCACCTTACAAAATTTCGAGCTCATATAGGCCAAAATTCCTAAAATACTCTTAAAACTCCTAGACCCTATTTTAGGGTGTTACACATGCCACTTATAAAGGGATTCAACAATATAAGAAGAAGTGGTGGCTTTATTATTATCATTAAACATAGTCTTAATCACAAATAAACCTCCACTCAGATAACCTTTCCCAAAATAATATCCATTATGGAAAAATACAAGTTTATCGAATTCAAAGATTAATTTAATGCTTGTCTTATTTAGTAGTCCACCACTGATCAAATTTCTATGCATTGCAGGTATATAAAGAACATTATTCCATGTTAATGTTTTGTCAAAAATAAGTTTAAGTAAGATCTTTCCTTTATGGAGTACTTTTGAACTACTAGAATTACCCATGTAGACTTATTTACCTTCAATTACACTTTCAAACTCGGTGAACATTTCTCTGTTGGCACAGAAATGTTTGGAAGCATCTGTGCCTATAATCCACTCGACATTGTTCTCAACCAGGTTCACTTCAGAAACCACAACAACTATTATCTCAATTGTGATAGACATTTTAAATAGTAGTAATTTCTGCTTCTAAATTGTTGGAAATATACTACTGCAAAACAAAATCATTAGCACTGACAGAGAAAATAAACTAAGTGTAAACAAATAAAATAATCTGTAACATCCCAAAATTAGGTTAGGAGAATCGGATCGTTAAGTTGACAGTTCAAGTCGGATACCAAAAATTAGGGTTGCAAATAATTAATTAAAAATATTAAAATAACAATAACTGAGAAATAAAATAATATATTAAATAAGGAAATTAAAAAATTTAAGCGATTGGTCATTAATTAATTTAAAACAAAATTTAATTACGAGGTCAAATTTGAATATAAAAGGTTTTAAATTGAATTAGGACCTAATTGAAAAAGGGAAGAAACAAGGAGTTGCCAATAGGGCAAAATTTTAAAAATCAACTATTTAAGAACACCCACCCTCCCTTTCCCTCTCATTTTCTCCCTCATTCGAAATCTTCCTAAACTCTAAATTAGAGAGTTTCTTTCAAAATTAAACCATTCTCTCAGATCTATTACTCTTTGAAACACCAAAACAACATTCAATTTCAACGAAAATTAATGATATCTTCTCCAAATTCTCCATTATTCTTCTTATTTTCAATCTCAAATTAAAGTTGTGGGTCATCGTTTTCAACAAATCAAGGTAATATTATGTCTTTCTATGATTAAATAAAGTGTGTTGTTTAATCAATTTGAGTTTTAAACGATTGTATGGTGATTTATTTAAATCTAATGTTTTAAAAGTAAACTTTGATTCAAAAATGGAAAATCTTGAAATCTCGAGTAAATTGGTTGTTTCAAAGCGATTTTCTTAATTCATTTTAACCTAATTAGAAGGTATTTCACCTCAATTTAATATATCATCACCACTACAGGAAAACAGACTTTTAGCGGCGTTTTTTTGCCTTTAACGACACTTTTAGGCGCCGCTAGAACTATTTGCGGCGTTTTCACAAGCGCCGCAAAAAACGCAGCTATAAAAAATGCCGCAACAATTTGCGGCGTTTATTTAAAAAACGCCGTTAAAAGTCATGGCCTTTAACGGCGTTTTCGGGAAAAGCATCGCTAAAAGTCATGGCCTTTAGCGGCGTTTGCGGGAAAAGCGCCGCTAAAAGTCATGGCCTTTAGCGGCACTTGCGGGAAAAGCGCCACTAAAAGTCATGTCTTTAGCGGTGTTTATGGTAAAAGCGCCGCTAAAAGTCATGGTTTTTAACGGCGTTTGTGTAAAAAGTGCCGCTAAAGTCATGGCTTTTAGCAGCGCTTTTGTTACGAACGCCGCTAATTTTGGCAGATTTGCAATGTACATTTTTCACCAATATCAAACCCTTCCTGCATTAAATCCAACAAAAAACAACAAATATAGCATTGAATCCAACCAAATACAGCAAATGTAGCATAAAAAATACAACAAAAAACGTTAAATTTAAATGATACTTTAAATTCAACGAAAGATATATGATGTAAATTAATAAATGAAGTATAACTCAAAATATTCTTACAATAATGTTAAATGTGAAAATGTTGAAAATATTCTTACAATTAGAAAACAAATGTCTAAGATGGCGGCTTTTATGCATCATTAAACATCCATCATATCATATGTCAAGTCGTAGCTGGAGCTCATCATACTTTTTACTCTGCTCTGCTGCCATCGCTGCTGTCGTTGCCTCCCTCGCTGTTGCATCTGCTCTAAGTTGTTGCTAGAGTTCTTCATATTTTCTTTCAACCTCGGTAATTTGCTCAACTGTGGTCACTTGCATCTGAGCTATCTGGTCTCTTAACCTCTGAACTTCAGCTTGAGCTTGACTCTCGGAAGGCATGTATTGCTGGGAGCCGGATCCAAAATATTGGGTTGGGGTAACACCAGATCCTTGAAATTGAACCCGACCATACCTTTCAGGACCCAAAACTTCAGTAATAATTCTGTTATCAATATTTTTAGGATCCTTGAAATTGAAAATATTCTTACAATTAGAAAACAAATGTCTAAGATGGCGGCTTTTGTGATCACTTGAAACATCTCGCATCATATGTCAAGTCGTAGCCGAGCTCATCATACTTTCTCTCTCTCTTTCTTTCGCCATCGCCTACTGCCGCCTGCTCTCTCTCGCTGTTGCATCCGCTCTAAGTTGTTGCTGGAGTTCTTCATATTTTCTTTCAACCTCGGCAATTTGCTCAACTGTGGTCACTTGCATCTGAGCTATCTGGTCTCTTAACCTCTGAACTTCAGCTTGAGCTTGACTCCCGGAAGGCATGTATTGCTGGGAGCCGGATCCAAAATATTGGGTTGGGGTAACACCAGATTCTTGAAATTGAATCCGACCATACCTTTCAGGACCCAAAACTTCAGTAATAATTCTGTTATCAATATTCTCAGGATTAACAAAACTATCAGTCGAAGCAATCGCTTCATACTTCGCCTTCTTCTCCTTTAGTTTCTCCTAATAAATCAATTAAAGAGTTAGAAACGAAATATATAATAAAAAGGAATGCAACATAACTTAACATTATTTAAAACTACTAACGACGAATTAAACCATTATAATTAAACATTATAAATATTTATAATAAATCAAATTTTATTAAGTAAATATACCATAATTTCTTCAGCTTCGGATGTCATAGGAGATCCATCTTTCTTCCTATGCGTAATCTCAAAAAGTTGAAGGCGTCCAACTTTTTGACCAGACGAGACTTCCTACAATATAGTAGTAAAATATTGTTTAATAGTAGAAAGTCATTAATATTTGATAGAATTAATAAATTCATAATACCTCGGCCTCAGCTACAAAAGCAAAACTTCTCGACCCTGTCGTGTGCGTGAATTTTTGTTTTTGCCTGTTGCTTGTTCCAACTCGCTCACGGTATATACCGAAAAATTTATAAGAATTTGGAAGTACGTAATACCTCTCTTTTCTTTGAATTCCAGAATCTAACCGCATCTTCTCATTGGTACCTCAGCATTCCCGGTGGGACATTTCACAATTTTTCTTCGAGGCTTATGTCTTTCTTAAAATATTGTTTTTTCAAAGTGCTTTTATGGTCTCTCCATTTTTTACCCAATGCCTTCTTGATATAGTCATCCGAGACCTTTAAAGCAAATCTCTCCTAAAAAAAACATAAGTTTAGAATGTAAATATAAATGAAACTTAAACCAAAGTATTATAAATAACAATTAGATGTTTTGTTACCTTAATATTATCGAGAGCTTGATTTTTGTTGCTATCAGGCATGTGATGCCATGATTCATAGTTGATGGGCAACATATTGGCATTTCGTGCTATAATGCCCAAATAGCTTGCTAAAAGTCGAGCTTCAGATCCAACAAATTGAGCATGACTGTTTCTATTTACTTTGACATGCTCGACAGGATTTAAGTCGTATAAATCTTTAAGTAGCGTATGTCCTCGACCTCTGCGCGTCCCACCACTTTCAGCTGAAAAATGATATGTTATTATTTATATTAAAAATGAAAGATAAATCAATAATAAAATTCAACACACATGTAAAATAAAGTTAACATTACTTTGAAATTCTGCAGGCTCGTCAAGTGTCTCCTAAGCATTTCAAGATCCAATAATCGTCATTGCTCACTATTTGCTTCTTCCGAATTTAAAGTATTCTGGACAATACCTAAATCTCGTAATCTTCTTTTACGCATTTTTCCTGCAATACACATAAAATAGTTGAAATTTTAATAACAAATTATAACAATAATAGTACATATAAAATAGTTAAATTATATAACATGAGCAAGATTAAATTTATTATATTACATATAATTAAAAAATTGTAAAATCTTACTACATCATATTTCGTAAATATCTTCATCCACATCCTGACAAACCCATTGAAATTGTGTACTAGTACTAGGGATATTTTCATTTAAGTTTTGTTCTGGAAAAGACAAAGTTTTCGATCTTTCGACAATGTCATCTCTATTTCCATTGCCCATGTCAAACAAGTCTCTAGGGGTGTTTCGGAGTACAACGTACCAACCCTCATCAGTTGGATCTTTCGAGTAAAAAACTTGTTTCACTTAAGAAGAAAATATGTAACGCCCCGAATTTTGGGCCTAGATGAATTGAGCTTTGGGCTTTGGGTCTCATAAAATTTTTAAGTGAGCAAGAAAATGACAAATGACATGTTGGCTTTAAGGGTTTAAGGAATTTGAAGTGTCTAGGTATGTTGGAGAAGTTCTGGGTTCGAGTTTTGTGGTGGAGGAATTTTAAGTTAATTATTAGAAGAATCGGGGTTGGCAAGTAGTTTGGCTTTTAAATAAAAATAAGGGAAAATGGCATCAAAAAGCCTTATGGAGGAGTGGCTAAGTGACACCACTTAGGGAGTAGGGAGGTGGCGTTAGTAGCTAGCAAGGAGATCCAAGGTTCGAATCCTAGCTTAGTATTTTTAAAAGTTTATTTTTGGCCTTCTAGAAGGATGAAAGTGGCATAAAGATGGACTCTAAGGGGAGTGTTCAGAAGAGAAAATTAAGGAAAAGATTAAGGGGTTATTAGAGAGAAAAATGAGGAGATGAAAAGGGAGAAGTAATGGAGCCAAATTGGGAATTGGGCATGGAAAATTCGGCTATAAGGGCTATAAATAGGGGCTGAATACAAGGTTGCCAGGCTACTGCCGAAATTCTTCTTCACCTTGTTGCCAGAAACCCCTTTCTCCAAAAGCCAAAAACCCTTGTTCTCCTTTTTATTTTCCTTGTGCCAATTTTTTGGTTTTACTTTTGGTTTAGCCGATTCTTCTTCCTCTCTCCCTTGGTACCGAATAATCAATTGTTGCTATTCAAATCTCTAGAGCCGAATACCCCTTTGGCCGAATACTCTTGGTGCCGCCACTACCTTTACCACCTAGTCGATTCTAGTGTAAGCGTTTGCTCTTCCAATCAGTTTGTTTTGATAAGATTATTGTCCCTCACTCTTTCTAATCAACTTTGGTAGGGAATTAGTATCGGATCTCGGATTTTAGCTCTCTTTCGAATTGTTCTTTAGGTGTTTGCGGTTTTAGTAAGTATTTCTCTTCCATTGGCTAAGGTGGCCGAATGTTCATAGTTAAGGTAAGGGGACTTGTGTTGGATACGAGTCACCTATTATTCTAGTTTTAATAGTTAAGATTGGTGCAGATCTAGGAGTTGATCATGGTTAGTGATTTAAGAAGGGGCTGTTATATTTATCGTGCAAGGTAAGATTAAGGTGAGGTTTCGGTTTTAGTAAAGATATGTATTAAGCATGCGATTAATTGAAGGGTGATATCATTTTTAGGTTGGTGACTAAGGGAATCGCAGCACGCTTGCTTACTAGGTGTGTACATATACTGCACACACACAATGAATCGACAAAAGCTGAAATGCCGAAAAGTCGAAATACCGAAAAGCTGAAAGTTAGGCTACGGTAGTCTTGCGAGTGCGCGAACACTCGTGAGAAGGAAACAGATAGGTTGCCTGAGGCCTACGGGCGGTTCCGTGGACTTGGGTTGTGATTTGGCCATATGGGCCAGAATGGGCTAAATGGGTCCGATGGGCTGTTGGGCCCATAATAGGCAAAAATTGAATATTAATGCTATGTGATAGGAATTTGTATGTGAGCATGAATATGAATGGGACTGGGCCTAACAGGCCATATAAATGTGATTTAGGCCTAATGGGCCATACATAGGTGATTTAGGCCTAATGGGCCATATGAATATGATTGGGCTTAATGGGCCGATACAGGTATGTGAATTTGTCAGGGCTCTGTAAGGGATTTTGTGCCTAATATATGATGACTACATAAAAACTTGATTAAATTATTGAGACCGTGGATAAGTCATAGGGTTAAGGTGTGGTAACAGGTATATGCATGTCTAGGATTGGATCTAAGGAGAGCTTGGTACTTAAGCGGTCTTAATGACTACCTTCTTTTCTCTGGAATCCTACCTGGTGCATAGTATTCATTCATCTTAGCTTGCGGGACTTGTTAACGGGCCAAGGTAAGTGAAAATCGTAATCAAGGAAAAATTATCGAAATACCCCTTAGGGCAAAAATGACCAAAATACCCCTAAGTGTTTATGTAAGTTTTATGGATGTGACATGCATACATATGATATTCTACTTAGGTTGCATATGGATTGGGAATTATGGAACGGATGAAGTATATGAGGATCGCATGGTTGCTTGAAAATCGTGGATCCACCGACAACTTTTAAAGCCCAATATGTAAATGAAGGTAGTTCCGCAACCGGGCTACCATTGATGTGTTAATTGGGTGGGTTGATATTTATATCCACACATAGTGTGACGGGGGACGGAGCTGGTGTGTAGCGGATGGATAATTGGGATGGGATTACATTACATGATTGATGTATGATGATTTTTGACTGCTTGTTTTTTTTTGTCGAGGGTTGTACACACTGAGTTGGTGAAAACTCACCCCCTTTTTTATTTTATTTTCAGGTGATGCTCAATAGGAGGTTCGATGTTTGGAGGGACTCTGGGCGGCCAACTAACAAGACAATTTAGACTTGTTTTTTTTTAAGCATATAAGTTTCTGATTATTAAGTGATTTCAAACTGGATTGTAATAAGGCTTTCCATTTTATTATTATTTGGATTATTATTTTATGCATTATAATTACGAGAAGTTGAACATGGGTTTCCTAAACTATAGTATGTTTTTCTATGCTTCCGCAACTAAATTTTAAAATGACATGTTTTCGTAAAATCGTATGTTTCAAACAAGTGATTGAAAGGAGTTTTTTTTAGTTAATTAAGGTTTCTTTTATTTTAAGAAGGGTTTTCAATGAAAACAGAGTTTTTGCCAAAACACTTCAATGTGACACGCCAGATTCGACAGTAACATTTGGGCCGGGTTTGGGGTGTTACAAAATACATAGGACTTGTCTATCAATTGTTCTCCAATGTGAATCAATCGAGAGAAATTCACCATTATAAAACCAAATTGATCGTTTTTAATTCCGCGAGCAGTATTAACATCAGCCCAATCACATCGAAATAAGACAACTTTTCATTTTCCATAGTAATCTAACTCAAAAATATCAGTAAGAAGTCCGTAATACTCCACATTTCCCTCAACGGGATTACTGTCCCTAGCACTAGCATAACTTGTAATTGAAGAATTAACAACTATTCCACAATTTTGAGTTCTCCTCAATCTCTCGCGATATTTTGTATGAAATCTGAATCCATTGATGATGAAGGCACTATATCTTTTTACTACTCTATTCGGTCCTTGGGAAAGCCATTTAACTTTGCCATTAACATCCTTCCCACTCCAAACCTATTGAATCGAAAGTAAATTGAGTAATTATAAATGTTATGAGAAAATATTATTATTTGTTAATAAAAGGTTGAGTTGCATACCGTTTGGCTTAACCATTCATGGAAAGATTCTATGAATAACTTATTAATCTCTCGTTGTTGTAATCTTCGAGAGCGTGAACGAGTTTTCAAGATTTGTTTGTACTCACTATGTTAAAAAGAGGTTTAATTGGTTAGAAAATAAACAAATAAAAAAGATGAATATTTATCATATGCTAGAACTTACTTGCGTAATGGTTCAATTGAATCGTGATGAAAAAGAACATATTTATGTACTTGTACCCAATATCTTTCATCTAATTCTGCAATTTCAATTTTATCGATTGGTTCTCCATAACTTTGAAATAAATAAGTTTCGACAAAGTTGGGATCATTGAGCCCAGCATTTCTACTTAGTCTATTAAACCTTGTTTCAACATCTTCTAAATATCTAGAACAGAAGGCCATACACTCCTCTGCCAAGTAGCTTTCAGCAATTGATCCTTCTGGATAACGCTTATTTCGACAATAAGACTTCAATTTGCTTAGGAACCTAAACACGATATACAACATTATCAAAAGTTGTAACTAAATGTATAGAGGTGAATGAATGAATACTTTATAAATAAATTAGCACCTTTCTATAGGATACATCCATCGATAGAAAATTGGTCCTCCAATTATTGCTGCATGAGGGAGATGGATTACCAAGTGCACCATAATAGTGAAGAAGGAAGGTGGAAAGATCTTCTCCAAATTGCATAAAGTCAAAGCGGCTCAATCCTGTACTTTCTCAAGTTCTTCAAGATCCAAAACTTTGCCACAAATAGCTTTCATTATATTGGAAAGTTCAATTATACAGGATATAACCTTTTTTGACATACAACACCGTAAAGCAAGTGGCAGTAAATCTTGCATCAAGATGTGATAACCATGTGATTTTAAAAAATATAGTCTTCGACCTTTAAGACTCACACATCGAGATATATTTGATGCATACGCATCTGGGACCTTTATATCCTTCAACACCGTGCAGAACACTTCTTTCTCTTTCTTCGACATTTCAAAAATTGGAAGCAGCAACCGATATTTCCCATTTAGAAGTACTTGGGGATGAAGATCACGTCGAATTCCCATGTCAACTAAATCAAGTCGACTCTGAAGATTGTCTTTTGATTTTTCATCGACATTCAAAATTGTCCTGATGATGTTCTCGCAAACAGTCTTATCAATATGCATGACATCAAGATTGTGTCGTAAAATGTGATGCTCCCAATAAGACAACTCAAAAAAAATACTTCTTTTTTTCCACAAGTCCGCCTCTTTAGGATCATCCTCTTCATCAGATTCAGCATCAGATTCATCCCTCGATCTTCTCCTTGTTTGTATGTTGGATGGTTGATTCATCTTTCCATAATTAAAATCCATATCTTTTAACATGAACAAGATTTTAGATCCAATGGTCTGCTCAAGAGTTTCTCTAAACTCTTCAATGCCATCAAATAAAGTCCTCTGAAATCTAAATCTATGATTTCCATCAACCACCGACGATGCCCCATATAACAGAACTTCTTTCCATTATATAACCTTTTGAACATGTTTGCGCAACACAATAAGGACAAGCATAACGTCTTTTGGTACTCCAACCAGATAAATTGGCATAAGTCGGGAAATCATTAATTGTCTACAACAAAGCTGCACGTAAGTTGAAGTTCTCCTTTCTCAAAACATCATATGTCTCAACCCCCGACCATAATTATTTTAACTCTTCAATTAGTAGCTGCAAATAAATGTCGATATCATTTATATGACCTTTCTCACCAGGGATAATCATAAATAATATAAAAGAAGATTGCTTCATGCACATCCATGGAGGCAAATTGTAAGGAACAAGTACTACAGGCCAAGTACTGTAGGAAGTACTCATGATTTTAAAAAGATTAAAGTCGTCAACTGCTAGCCCAAGCCTTACATTTCGAGGATCCCTTGCAAAGCTTGGAAATTTGGCGTCAAGTGATTTCCAGGCTAAATAATCAACAGGATGCCTTAATAATCCATCATCGGTCCATTCATCATTATGCCACCTCATAGAATCGGCTGTCTTTGACGACATGAAAAGCCTTTGAAGTCTTGGTATTAGGGGAAAATATCGCAAAACTTTGACTGGCTTCTTTCTTAACTGTGCCCCACCTCCATCCGCATTCACATCTTCTGTATTCCTATTCATCCAACGAGACTTGCCACAAACATGACAAGACTGTTGGTTTTTTTGATCACCCCAGTACAACATGCAGTCATTTGGGCAACTATGAATTTTATCGTACCCAAGGCCCAAATATTTTATTAGTCTCTTCATATCTTGACAAGACTGGGGGATTTTTGCAAACGGAAACATTTCTCTCAAAAACTCTAGCAGTATTGTAAAAGAGTTTCCGGTCCACCCTCCCAAACATTTTAAGTGGAATAGACGAATATAGAAGGACAATTTCGAATATTTTGATCCCTCGTAAAGTTATTTGTTCATTTCATTAAGTAAATTGTAGAACTTCGCCGCTTCTTCATTTGACTCCTCATCTGGTGCACTTGTTCCCGTTTCGCAGAAAAAATTTCCATCAATATTGCAATCATCGGATGCAATAAAGTCAGGTGGAAATGATTTCTCACTATGACTGTGCATATTAAATGCATCCCGCAACATACCTTCCATGTTATCTTGTCTAACATAATGATGGTAAGGAGTATCAGGATAAGTCGGATTAATCGTTGACGAAGTTCCACTAGATGTACACTCTCCATGGAAAATCCATTTTTTATACCCCCGAATAAAACCATCAACAATTAGATATTCATAGACAACTTCACGAAAATGCCAATTGATGTTGCCGCACTTCTTACAAGGGCAAAGAATCATATTCTCTTGGTTTGCATTTTGAAATGCGAAATTTAGAAAAGTTTGTACTCCATTTCGATAGGCGTTGCTTACCCTTGACAAATTCATTCAACTCCTATCCATTTCGCAGTTCTTGAAATCTAAAGTTGACAATAAATTACACGTGTAAGTTGTTTATTTATAAGTATAATTAAGTTATGTAAGTTATGATATGATATATATTTATGTATTATGTAAGTTATGTAAGTTATGTAAATTATGTAAGATATGATATATATTTATGTTGATGGGATTGTGATTGTGTTGATGGGAAAACATAAAGGAAGTGAAGAATTGGTTATTAGATTAAATTTACAAGTTTAGGGTTAATTATTTATTTTGAATTAAGTCCATCATGTGTGTTGAATTATGGTTATTTTTTATTGAGTCACATGAATTCTAAATCAACTCAGGAATGAATGGGCTAATTCGTTAAAATAGATTTAAAAAAATTATTTTTCAAGTAAGTCAAGTCTGATTTTTTGAACAATATTTTAAAAATGCAATTTAATTTAATTAGGTAATTTAAAAATAAAATAAAAGTAGACAAAATATTTTTTGTGATTAAATTAAAATAAAATAAAATATTTAAAATAAAAGTTTAAATACAATTTACTTTAATTAGGTAAATTAAAAATAAAATAAAAGTAGACAAAATATTTTTCGTGATTAAATTAAAATAAAATAAAATATTTAAAATAAAAGTTTAAATACAATTTACTTTAATTAGGTAATTTAAAAATAAAATAAAAGTAGACAAAATATTTTTCATGATTAAAATAAAATAAAATAAAATATTTAAAATAAAAGTTTAAATACAATTTACTTTAATTAGGTAATTTAAAAATAAAATAAAAGTAGACAAAATATTTTTCGTGATTAAATTAAAATAAAATAAAATATTTAAAATAAAAATTTAAATACAATTTACTTTAATTAGGTAATTTAAAAATGAAATAAAAGTAGACAAAATATTTTTCGTGATTAAATAAAAATAAAATAAAATATTTAAAATAAAAATTTAAATACAATTTACTTTAATTAGGTAATTTTAAAATAAAATAAAAGTAGACAAAATATTTTTCGTGATTAAATAAAAATAAAATAAAATATTTAAAATAAAAGTTTAAATACAATTTACTTTAATTAGGTAATTTAAAAATAAAATAAAAGTAGACAAAACATTTTTCGTGATTAAAATAAAATAAAATAAAATTTTTAAAATAAAACTTTAAATACAATTTAATTTAATTAGGAAATTTAAAAATAAAATAAAAGTAGACAAAATATTTTTCGTGATTAAAATAAAATAAATAAAATATTTAAATTAAAACTTTAAATACAATTTAATTTAATTAGGTTATTTTAAAAATAAAATAAAAGTAGATAAATATTTTTTTGTTAAAATAAAATAAAATAAAATAACACATTCAAAAAAACTTTAAATACAATTTAATTTAATTAGGTAATTTAAAAATAAAATAAAATATTTAAAATAAAGTCATATTTGTGTTATTATCCAATTTACGTTTGTATGAAAAATAAGAATAATAATAATTGATATTAAAAATAAAATAACAAAATCAAATCTTTACCAGGTAATTCAAACAAATTTATAGGTGGAAGCCGTATTGTTTAGTGAATGAAATGATTTCTATGGCATCAAATTCAGTTTTGCTTCCATATTTCATTTCATAATTATATATTATCTTGTTCACAACTAATTTGTACAAAAGAACATGGTAATAAAATTTTATCAAAAAAGGAACATAGCAAATTCAATGGCAGATAACAGAAAACATAAGGCAGAAAATTAGATGGCAAATGTAAAGTAAGTAAAATGATCCAAAATCTGAAAGGAAAATCAGCAATTAAATTTATACAAAATCGGAGCCCCAGAAAATTAATTTTTCTAAAAGCATCATGATGAAACATACCTTAATAATTTCAACAAGCTGATCTACTCCACTCTCATCAGGAAACAGAGGCTGGAGTCAGAAAAATAGTATTTGTTAAGTAATTTAAAGGGAAAGTGCACAGAAATAAGTTAAGTAATTTAGCAACGAAACATGTACCTAAAATAGATGTCAATGGCTGTGGTGTATTTATTTGCACCAAATATTAATTTAGGTGCTCGATAGTACCTAGAACAGATGTAAGATTATAAGAGTAGCACCAAATATATTTCAGTTCAAGCAAATATAAAAACTTTATCAATATCAGTACCAAATATTACTTCGAAGATTAAATGACAGCTTCAGTTGAACCAATAGTTGCAGGAGGAGCAGGAAGCAGTAACTATAATAATATTGTTTTAAATATATGAGTACCAAATATTGATTCTTTTTCATTAAAAATCCAGGCTTATGTTTTAAATCTATACATCCTTAGAGTTCTCGATAGCAACAGCTTTTAGAATTCGTGAATCAACCTGTGCAGTAGGTGTAAGAAAAAATACTTTCACTGCATGTTTGTTACATTTCTTTTTCCAAATCACTATGTTTTATGTTATACACATACATAAATCAAATACGGCATGGGATTAAAAATAAGTAAAAAGAAATATCTGCAGGAAAATATCCATCAAGCATTTATAAACCTTTTTAAACCCAATAGTGGAAAGCTATTAACCTGCAAATAAAGTAACAAAAATTTACATGAAATCTGTAATCAAAGACAAAAACAAATTAAAACCACAAAATCAAAACAAAAGGAAGTTGTGCTTACAATTTGCAGTTAAGTTTTTGAGTACTAAGTTACCAACAGGATATGGTTTCAATCTCTGGCCATCCAACTGCTCATCAAGAAACAAGAAGTTAAATATATTAGTTTCTGCTATGTTAAATCTAGTGGAAAAATATAACCCCACAAGGAGTATCGCAGTAGATATGTTAAATATATTAGGCAATGATATAATATATGTATTATGTTGAATATACTAATTTTATTTAAAATAAATCATATTGTATTATTAAATTATTACCCTATTATAAGATACGTCGTTTTCATACTGTTGCCAGATCTAACTAATCCATCCTTGATTATAAGAAATTTGTGGGGTTTAGGCAACATGTAAAACAAAGGGAAAGAGAAATAGATATGTCATATCCGGTACATGGACTTCAGCCATTTTCAAAATTTAGATGTGGGTTTTGGGGACTGACTCCTACCTGCCCCAACAAATGGAAAACACAAAATCAACCTACACATCCTGTAAAAATATGGCCAATAATATTTTCATGTGAAGTCTAGTAATTCATTTTTGTTAATTAAAAATGTGGAAACAGCCTGCGGGGAGTAACCAAACAATGTCTGTGGCCCATATTGCTTGAAAAAGAAGTTGACAATTCTACTGCTTCTTTATCAACTTTGAAAATTTCTTATGTTTTGACCATATTATGGCTTTCGTTCCCACTTTAGCTTAAGCCTTCTAAGTTACATCATGGATATCATCACATCTACTATTATTATATACACTATAATAGTACACAAATTTCTCATCTTCATTAGTAAAAGCATATAAGTAACCCTGAAAATTAATTTACGATAAGCAATTGTTAAATAAAAAAAATACTAAATTAAACGTTCCAGAACAAAAAAGTAGGCGAAGCTTCAGCAACATAACTGCTTGCCATTTAAGCTCGCCACTGGTGACCTCTTCTCTAGTTAAGACATAAAGACCCTGTAATTACTCTTTGTGGGTATTTTATCAAAATTGAACCCTGAAAAATCGAAACTTACCGTCGTCCAACAGTAATGAAATTCTATCTGGATATTTTACCCTAATTCTTGCAGCCTCAGCGAGCCTTTCCTCTGTAACAAAAACAATAACAAATCAAAAAAGCCAACTAAAAAATAGCTAAATCAATAACAAAAACTAATACTAATACACAAATATCAATAAATACCCTAATTCTTACCTTGAATTGTTTTCTTCAACCCCAAAGCCAACTTCTGAAACCCTTGCCTTTCTTAATCCGATTTTCTATAGATGGGAAATCAATGGCCAGTGGGAAGGGTGAATTTTAGGGATTTCAAATTGGGGAAGAAGGGGTTATTTTTGGATGTCGAATTGGGGAAAAAGGGGTGATAATACTTTAGGGATTTGGGACTAAAGAAAAGAGGGGAAACGAACTAGGGAGAGTTGTGAAAATGTTTGTGTTATCGTGTGGGTAAAAAAGAAGACAGCAAAACGACGATGTTTTGCTCAAAATAATTTAACATTTGTGGCGTTTTTACCTAGCGCTGCTAAAAGGGTAAGCTATTGCGGCGTTTTACCGAAACGCCACTAATAAACAAATAAAACGTCGACATTTTGATATAAACAAAATAATCTTTAGCGGCATTTATACACTAGCGCCGCTAAATCCAAACCTATTGCGGCGCTTTACAAAAAACGCCACTAAGAAATCCTATAAAACGACACTGTTTAGTTTAAAACATGATGATCTTTTGCGCCGCTATTGCATACCTTTTGCGGCGTTTATAAAAAAAAACCGCTAATGCCTTTAAAAATTAAAATTATTTAATATATAAATTAAAAACAATATAAATTAAAAAACAATAAGTTATATACCCAAAAAACTTCAAATTTATTTTAAATAATAGTATTTTAATTTTTTTCATTTAAATAAATAATTTTTTAAAATTTAACTAATAATTTAAAAGAACTACATAAAATTTGAAATCTTGAAAATTATTGAAAATTTGAAATCTTTAAAATTTGAAATTATTTAATATATATAAATTAAAAAAATCAGTCATATACCCAAAAAACTTTAAAATTAATTATTTTAAATAATAGTATTTCAAATTTTAATTAAATTTTTTAACACTAGTTATCCTAACCCCTATCCCCTTAACCCCTAAACCCCTAACCTTTAAACCTTAAACTCTTAATCCCCAAACTTTAAACCCTAAACCCTTAACCCCTTGTCTCCTTAACCCCTTGACCCTTAACCCTTAAACCCTCAACCATTAAATCTTAACCCCTAAACCATAAATCTCAAATCCCTAAACCTCAACCCTTATACCATAAACCATAATCCATAAATCCATAATCCATAAACCTTAAAATATTAACTCATAAACCATAAACCCTAAACCCATAATCCCTAAACCCATGCATAATCCATAAACCTTAAAATATTAACTCATCATAAACCATAAACCCTAAACCATATACCCTAAACCATAAACCTTAAACTATAATGATAATTAATTCAATATTTTAAAATTAATATCATCTCTTTTATGATTATATAAGAATTTATTTAATATATAAATTGACAAACAATCAGTCATATACCCAAAAAGCTTTAAAATTATTTTAAATAATAGTATATAATTTTTTTTCCATTTTTAACATATATTTTTATATGTTTTTATTTTAAAATTTTTTCTACATGTCATTAGTTTAGGGTTTATAGTCTAGAGTTTAGGATTTAGGGTCTATAGTTTATGGGTTTAGGGGTTAGGAGTTAGGGTTAATGGGTTAGGATTTATGGGTTAGGGTCTAGTGTTTAGAGTTTTAAGGGTTTATGGTTTGAGACTTAGGGTTTAAAGGTTTAGTGATTTAAAGGTTTAGTGGGTTAGGGTTTAGAGAAAGCCATAACATTGATTTTAACATCTTGGTAACTTAAGTTATCAAATTGTAACTGTTCATAATTAACTAACTAAAATGAAATTAACTTTTCCATAACTAAGTGAATGGTGTAGTTAGTTTATATTGTTTATAAAGTCGGTTTCAGATATGATCAAAATAAAACCGAAATCAAAAT
The DNA here is from genome assembly GCA_025698465.1 of Gossypium longicalyx. Classification (NCBI taxonomy): domain Eukaryota; kingdom Viridiplantae; phylum Streptophyta; class Magnoliopsida; order Malvales; family Malvaceae; genus Gossypium; species Gossypium longicalyx. The sequence continues at coordinate 57,532,193 of CM046996.1, forward strand.
AAAAATGAGACCTTATTTAATTTGTTATAATTTGGTCATATCCAAAATAGATAGTTACCCATCCATATCAATCTGTTACTTTATTTATTTATTTTTCAATAAATAATTTGTTATATTTTTAATATATTAAAATTAATATTCTCTCTTTTACAGCTATATAAGAGATTATTTAATATATAAATTTAAAAAATACTAATTAATCTAAACCCTAAACCTTTAACTACAATCTTTAAAACCCTAAATCATAAAACATAAAACATAAAACATAAACCATCAACCCTAAACCCTAACCCTTAAACATATAATCCCTAAACCTATAATCCATAAACCTTAAAATAGTTTAGATCTATAGCGGCATTTACTCAATCTATAGCGGCGTTTTTAAAAAAGCGTTGCTAATACTCAATCTATAGCGGCATTTTTCAAAAAGCGCCGCTAATACTCAATCTATTGCGGCTTTTTCCACAAAGCACCGCTAGTGTCACTGAAGCTCAAATTAAAACGACGTAGTTTTGCTTAATCTTTTAGCGGCGTAAACGCTGCTAGAGGTCGACCTATAGCAGCGCTCTATTAAAAACACCGCTAAAGCTCGATCTATTGCGACGTTTTTGAGAAAGTGCTGCTAATGCCACTGAAGCTCAAAATAAACGACGTCGTTCGATTAATCTTTTAGCGGCGTTTCTAGAAAAACCCGCTATAGGTCGACCTATAGCTGCGCTTTTTTAAAAATGCTGCTAAAGCTCGATTTATAGCGGCGTTTTAATACTCTATCTATTCGATTTTTAGTGGTGTTTTATATTCAAACACCACTAAAAACGCTGCTAAAAACCTGTTTTGCTGTAGTGCACCGAATTTTTAAAAATCAAACATTTTCCCTCTTTTGCATGTTCTTGATAACTTGATTTTTTAAAAATTTAAATATGTGGATCTAAGTCAAATTAATAGTTTAGATTTGAAATTAGATGATATTTAGGATGTTTGAAATCGAAATTGAGGTTTAAAAATGATATTTGAGTGTTGAAATCTCTATTTTAGCAAAACTAGTTAGTTTTTGGTAGTGAGATAGGAGAGGCTTAATCAGTGGTTTCCTTGTCGTTAGATTGTGTTCAAGGTTGTTTATAATGAGTTTGTAATGTTTTTGTTGTGTGTGCAAAGTTTTGAACCAATCGGGAGCCTCTACAAGCAAGGTCAAAGGTAAGCAAAAGCTTACTTGAGCTTTGGCTTTGTAGCAACGTTTACAAAGGTGAGTGTTAGAAATTGTCGTTTTAGGCACAATGCTATGCGTTACTAGGGAGCTTAGGTTAGCCTAGTCCCTTACCCTAATTTCTGAAGGTAAGTATCTTAAATCGATTAATTATCGATATACAAATCATGAGAATAAGATGAGTTATGCTATGTATATGTTATGTGTTTTGTGGTTGAACATGTTATGATCTTATTAGAATTTATGCACACTGTATAAGGCATTTATGACATGGCTATATGAACATGATATGGGCACTTGATAGTGTAATAAATGTGATTCGGGTATATGTTATGATATGTGATATATGTTATGAAAAAGTGTGCATAAAGGAAAAAAAAAACAAAACAAAACAGTAAGTATATGTATGATTAACATGGATATCTTGACATTGTGATCTCTTAGAACCATTGGATATAGTTGGCATGCCATAGGATTTGTGAGTACTCACATTTGTGCTTGTGTTTGGGCATTGAGGCCTGGGATATGTTGGAAGGATAAGGGAATGTTGAGCATAGCTCCATTTATCGGGATATATTTTATGTATTCAAGAGTATTAGCTTATCGCTACATTTACTTGGGTCATTGTGTTTGGAGATCCATGTATCTGATGTTTATGTTCTAAAAATGTTTTCTAGGCACATTATGCCAATATGTCACTATATATGCTATGTGTTATGTTTATGGTTAAGACATGAAAGGTTGAATTAGAATGTCTGCTAATAACCTTAACATTGTGACTTGTATGTGGCATTCATATGCGCTCACTAAGCTTGTAAAAGCTCATACTCTCATATAAGTTTTTTCAGATAAATAGCTTATTGGAGGAGGGCAGTAAGCCATCCAAGTGATCCAGAGCAAGGCCAAACCTTCTTGAGTAGGGTTATGTTTTCTACTTCAGTAAGGATGGCAATGTGGGACCTTATTAGAGGGACTAGACTTTGTTATCATTTTGGTTTGTAAATGGACATTTTAAAGATTGTTTAAAGACTTTTATAATTGTTTTGTGGATGTATTAGATTGCTTAAAATAATGGTTGAATGATGGATGTTTGTTATGCTTGATATTAGTTGGATGATAGTGATAAATTGTATGCAAGTATCTTAATAAATATGTGAGATGGAGGGGGATTAGCTTGCCAGACATTAAGGTAAGTTCTAAATGACCATTGGGTATGTAATGAATCATTTGTGCACTTTAATAACCATGAAATGATATGAAAATTTGCATGACAAATATTTATATGTTAAACTTCACAATTTTATGTTAAATTTTATAAAAAAGATGTTTTTTCAGATATTTTGCCAAAATTTATGATTAGTCTTAAACTTTTGTTTTAAAATTAAATGAGTTTTACTTAACGGTTTTCAATAATTCTTTCAAATGCTGAATTCTTTAACACTCCATTTCATTCTTGTATGTTTAATTTAATGTTTTGTGGGATAAAAATATAATTTGTGTAAAATGATGATTTTACCCTTAATCAGTATTTTGTTGATGTTTGATAGAAAAACATGATTTAGGTTTGCATGTTGATTTGAACTTTCTAATTGACTTCTAAGCATGTGTTTACGTGGTGTGTTTGGTGGTTTGTGGTGTGATTGGATGATCGATACGGAGAGTCACGCTAGTAGCTAATGTGACATTTCAAATTCAGGTCAGACCATCTTGATCGGGTTTGAGGTGCCACATTTGGTGGTATCAGAGTCAAGTTTATTAAGTCTCTGGGTTACTTTTTTTTAAATTAAAATTGTTGATTTATTTTTGAAATAAAATTGAGAATTTTTAAACTTTGGATGAAAATACCCTTGCATGAAATTGAAATAAAATTGCTTGTTCTTGCAAATTATGCCTTGGACCACTTGCAGCTTTTCACTCCTCTGTATTATTTATTTTATTATTTATAGTATATTCGATATGCCTCCTAGACGAGGAAGGTTAAATATGGATGCACTAGAGGTGCCTCATCCGAGGCAAGCTATACCAGATATTAGAGTTAAGCCTTTTATACAAGTTTTGATTGGGGCTTTTCAGCGGATCGCTAAAGGAAATCCTTCACCTACACATCGAGGTTTTCCACTCGAGTGTTTGCGAGCTCTTGGTGGAAAAGAATTCAAAGAGAGCTAATTCGACTATTACCGAATATTACTTGGAAAGCATGGAAAGGATCCTTAAGCATATGGATTGCTTGAAGGAAGAAAAGCTAGGCTAGACCATATCCTTGCTTAACGGTGAGGCCTATTAATGGTGGAGCACGGTTAGACGAGGAACCATTCCTGATCATCTAACCTGGGGATTCTTTTTGGAGCCCTTCTGGAGGAAATATATGGGGGAGTAGTATATAGAGGCCAGGAAGAGGGAGTTTCTCAGCTTAGTTTAGGGTAGTATGACTGTAAAAGAGTATGAGTCTAAATATCTGTAACTCAGCCAGTACGCCTTGGAGATGATCTACAATGAGAAGGAGAGGTGCAAAAGATTCCGTTATAGACTTAATCAGGGTATTCATGTGTACTTGGTTGCACAAAAGACTGAGGCCTTCGATAATATAGTAGAGAAGGCCGAAGTTATTAAGGACACATTGATGGAGACATCGAGAAAAAAAGTAATTGAGTCCGGTAAGAGGACCTCTGATCAGTCAAGTGCTGCAGGATGACATAACAAGAGGGGATGCAAGTCTCAAAGTTCAGGTAGAAATGTTAGACAGAGGTTTTATAGAGTAAGTCTAGGCAGTAGAGTAGTGTAGTTGTTAGTGCGGATGGTACATCATGAGCATCTGGATGGCTGTTTTGCGAGCACTGTGACTGTAGGCATCTAGGTGAGTCCTGGAGGTTGTCTAGGGGATGCTTCGCATGTGGATCAAATGAGCACCAGTTAAAGGATTGCCTGAGGAGAGTTACAATGACACAGACATAGAGTTCTACACCCACATCAATTAGAGGCCGAGGCCAAGGTCGTGGAAGTAATGTAACACCCTCAACTTGACTCGATTCGTCAAGTCTAGATCTTGGGTATTAACACACACAATACTTAACAATTTAATGAAACATTTTACAATTTCTCATTTCTTTACATATTTTATTTATTATTTTATGTGAAAATCTTAACATCTAAAAACAAAAGAAATATTTTAAGTAACTTATTACATCAAAATTGATATAGATCATTACAATATAAAAGTTTGTTAACTACAAACACATAAGGCGTATCATAAAACTACGCCACATTTCATTTTATGCATAATAGCCCACTTCTCTATTACTCTGGCATACTCTTGGCATCGTCACTCTTGGCGCATACTCTTCCTGAAACTTGAAATAAAATAACAATCTTGTAAGTACAAGAATACTTAGTAAGCTTTATTACATCGTGCCTTGGTGAATACTTTATAATATTTGAAGAATGTCTATGCACCAACCATCATTCTGAATCACTTATATCGGTTTGATACCACTATAGTTTTGATACACATACACACCAACTATCATACTCTAATATACCAATTCTTTCTTATCTGACTGACTGAAGATCCTTTTAGACATTTCTTCACTATCTGTGCTGCATATATATTTCTTAGCATGACTAACCTTCAGAACCCGTTTCATATAGACTATATCCTAATACTTACACTTATCTCAAAACAATTGTTCACCAACATTTCTTACGGGCAATTACATACACTTTCGGTGAATACTTATGCATGTTTGAGTACCATCAAATTATTAATCAATTAATACCTTGATTCAATACCACACAACCGATACTAAGAGTGTACTATGTAGATAGATTAAATGACTTCCTCACCATTTTATTCCAAAGCTCTAGATGATCAAAATAATCAATATCCAGATTTCATATGATTTTAGACAAAGTCATTATACAACAATTTCATAACTCAAAAAAATCTATATTGACAATTTCTTAAGTCACTTATAGCTACGAATGTATCCATATCCAACATTATCAGATAATCGTGCCAGATACCTTTATTAACATACATATACACAGTTCTTTTGAAAAACTTATTCAATTATTTCACCGATCTTACTCAACCCTTAAACCTAAGCATATCATTACTTTAGCTTAACCATACATATTACAGAACTAACAGAATTTATCCATAAATTACCATAAAAACAATTATACACATCTTACCAGACATACATGACAGATCACGCCACAAGGGCCAAACAAAACACGTCATAAAGGAATCAAAATATAGAATATCGTGTTTATTGTCCCAAAGGAATTTACAGAAGATGCCATGGGTTTCTCCCTCATGGACTTATACAGAGTTCCATGTATCGTGATTTGCCATTTTGATTTACACATTATCGAAGGCTACACCATGAACAATCTATATAGATATATCATATCATATCATATCATATCATATCATATCATATCATATCATATCATATCATATCATATCATATCATATCATATCATATCATATCATATCATATCATATCATATCATATCATATCATATCATATCATATCATATCATATCATATCATATCATATCATATCATATCATGCCATGGGTCCTAACCACATGGTCTTACACACATTCATGTATCATATTCTGCCATTCCAGTTTCATTTTACTAGAGGCTACACCAAGAATGGTTCCAAATCATATTAAGATGCCATGGGTCTCTACCTCATGGTCTTACACTTGTTTTTATATTGTGATATGCCAATCTAGTTAGCAATATAACTGGGCTACCATAGGCTTTACGATGGGACATTTCTCATTGCTTAGTTACACAGATGATCACCTTCTTACTAACTCATACACCTCGTATGCCAGACTTTTACTACGTGCTTATCAAACATCATACTTTTAACAGAACTTTATACATATTATTACAATACATCTCTCATCTTTACTATACTCATACCCTTACCATATTTCATAGACTTCATCATCCTATTCATATATGCGTTTATATATACATAATTTTTATTTGAATAGTTCATTTAAAAGAGTCAGGATGAGGACTCACCTGATTCTTACCTACTTCAATTCTATGATCCAGACTTAGACATCCCTTTCGAACTAGCAGCAACAACTGTTTAGAAACATAATTTCAATATTACAACTCTTATACATGCAATTTACTTATCATCTCAATCATTGCCAACCTCATGTAAAATCTTGTACTAAATGCCTTACTATTCATATAGCTCTAACAATCTTACTTTTTTAAAAACTTAACATGCAAAGCTGAAATACTTACCCGAAGATAGAATAACCATTGATTAAGCTTAGAATTATAACTTCCAACTTAAAGAGGAAGAAATACCATTTGATTTAAGAAAAGAATCAGAGAATAATATGTAAGGAACTAGAAGAACATTTTTCATAACCCATCTCACACATATAAATATGATCCAAATTACTTAGTAGAACTTAACAAGTGTCATTGTCGCATGTGAATATGATATGCGAATTGTGCAAGTATACACGTCGGATTAAGAAATAAAATGACGAGTGAGCATCGTTCCCACAAGGATAAAATTGAGGTACAAAAATGGTCAAGTTATTATAAAAGAGTGTTATTAATGCTATGGCAAAAACAACGATAAGTATGCAGTGGCAATTAAAGGAATAGTGATAAATGCAATATGTGGAATTAATGAATACTTAGAAATGCTATGGTAAAACAAGAGTAGAAATGTAATGGCAATTATGAGAATTACTACGGGAATATTATGTAAATGAACAAATAAATAACTAATAATGATGTGGCAAAGATACTATGACAAAGAATAAAGGATATACGATGTTGATTTGGAAGGTTAGGATTACTAATAATCTATCCTTATTGCCAATAATGCCTTAGCAAAATCATACTCTGTTTACTGCTCAGAAGAGTTCTAAAATGGTCTGCTTCTTTCGGGAGCAAAACCTCATGTTACCTTGCCCATGTCTATAGGCCTTAATATGGTACCCTACATTGTTTTCCTTTTGCATGAATGCTACTCTATGTCTAGAATCTATTGCAAGTATAGGTCGATTACTTGCTCATATCATTCAATTTCGATCAAACTAATCCAACCTTTTTAGAATTACACTTACTTTATGGGCATGTTGAATAGTCATCTATGTCTAGAGATTGCACGCATACAATTAAAAATAAAACAATTGAATGAAACAGTAAACTGATTCGGATCTATGCTTCAACCATTAAAGAAAATAAAAGTTTCATCATGTAATTCAAACATGATGAGATTTAGCTCATGGTTTGGAACATAAAATTCAAAGCCAAAATAACATCCAACACTATTTTCATCATTCAATTCATGGAAGAACAAAGTAAGAAATAGGAAAGACATTGGGAAGACAACTTTTGTCTGTCTAGTTCACACTTCAGCAGCACAGTGTCCTACGATGGCTGAGAGGGATTACTTTCGCTTTCCTCTTTCCGTCTCTTGCCTAAGGCTCTCCACTCTTGTTCGCTCTTTAGGGTTTCCTCCTTTGGCTTTTTCTAGCTTTTCCCTTGGGCAAATTCGACAACCTATGTTTATCTTCTCCCTTTTTAAATTTTTTTTCAACAACCCAAGATTATCTTCTTCTTTTTTTAGGTTGATTTTTCTGGTACAAGTACAGTTGGGTTGAAATTGGTATGCATTGAGTGTTGACTCGGTCTCCCTAATATAGCCATGACATTCGTGCTAACAAAATGTCCAACCTTTTGCCTCAGCAAACCTTCACTCCTTTATTTCTCGTTCCTCAACCTGCACCTGCCAAACCACCAAACATAGCCCTACCATAAGTAATTAAAAGTACCTAATATTTAAACACAGTCCAGACTCCTAATAAAATGATGAAAATACGAATGAAATGTCCTAAAATGCAACTAAATGTACCTAAGTACAAGTAATTAGCTAGATTGAAAGGCATGAAATATAACTCTTTGCAAGAGTTATCACACCCAAACCTGAGTTATTGCTTGTCCTCAAGCAAAATACATATGAATGCATGAATGCACAAAATTTTACCCTTGCATATAATTATCTTCTACTATTAATCTATTAAAAGAACAATATATACATCAGTTCTCAACAGTCTTCTTTCTGTAAAAACTTAGTCAAATATCAAAGGTTTGATTCAACAAAGGTAGTGCTGAAAATTTGTCCCTAAAAACAAATTTGCCTAAGTACTCATATATGCTTTTTGGCCATAACAAATATCTCTTAATGCACTCAGTTCATTTGTTACCTAAACTCAATTTACTTTGTAACCCTTGCTCACAGCTTTTTCAAGATATTTATTTGTACTTGTTTTTTTCCTTTATTATTATTATTATTATTATTATTATTATTATTATTATTATTATTATTATTTCCTTTTTCTTTTTCTTCTTTTATGACATTAGGGGATTTAGCATGTCACAAAATTCATTGATTTGATAATCACAATAGAGCATACACTGAATTACCTAGTACTCTATCATGTCACAATTCAAATATAAATCACTCGTGAAGTTAAGGCTTTTGACTAAAAAGATAGATGGAGCATACAACTACCTCCTTAGCTACTCAGTTTGTTGCTACAGTGGACTGCCCGTTTTCTTTATTACACTCTTACTCGGACTCACCTTTCTAGTCAATAGCACAATGAAGCTAACAAAGTGGTGCTGATTTACTCGGTAATTCTAAGTATTAGGGTAACAGTTTGGTTTTGACTCTAGTCGGAATAGTGGTTTTGGGACCACAAATCTGAGTCTGAGAAATATTTTAATATTATTTTTTGTGCCTATTATAAGTGAATTGACATGTGTGAAAGTTTCGTGTGAAAATTTAACTATTTGTGTGTTTAATTTGCAAAAAGGACCTAATTGCGTAAAATGTAAAAACTGTGTGCTAGATGTTAAAAGTACTTATTTGACTTGGCTTATTAAATGAGAGGTCCTTATGTGGTTATTTAACCAATGGAAGTTTGAATGAACATTTATAACCATCCATTATGTGATTTTATAATAGTTTAATAAAGGTTATAATAGTAAAATATTTATTATGTTAATATTAATAAAACAAGCATGAAATTGCTCATTATTTCTTCATCTTTGCCGAAAATTAAGAAAGAAAAGCTAGGGTTATTACACTTTGATATTCAGCTACTTTTAAGCTTGATTAAAGGTTCGTTTTTGTTCAGTTTTCGATAATTTCTACGTTTTTGTGATCGTTGCTTTGTGTTTTATAAAACCCATGCCTCAATTTTTAATTTTGGTGATTATTTTGAAATGTATCATTGATGAATTCATGAGTTTTGTGATGTTAGTAGATGAATTATGGAAGTTTGATGTTGGGTTTAAATGTTTTGTTTTTGGATTTTTGATGAAATTGAGTAATTTGGGCTAAATTGTAAAGATGTTATTTTTAAGGGACTAAAATGTGAAATAAATGAAATGTATGGACTAGTATGAGTACTAGGAAAATTCGGCTAAGCTTGTGTATATGAAAATTTTGTGTATTTTGTGATTTTGTGAAATAGGGACTAAAGTGTCAAAATGTGAAAATATGAGGGCTAGTTTGAAAGATACCCTAAATATGTGTTTATGGATTGAATTGAATTAATTGGTGAATAAAAGGGTAAATTTTGAATACATATAGATCAAGAAAGGAGGATTTCGGATTTAGATCGAGGGAAGTCGAAGGTTATGGAGTAGACAATTCAAATCGACAATTCCGAGTACGAGGTAAGTTCGTACATGATAAATAATGTTAAAGCTATGTTTTAATGTGATGGTAATGTATAAATTGTATAGATATTTGATTACAGTTTGAGTATGATGATATTTGACTATGTTTGGCACTAAGTGTGCGGTTTAATATAGCTTCGGCTACAAATGGCACTAAGTGTGTGAGTTGGAATAGCTTCGGCTATATAAGGCACTAAGTGTGCGTCACCAAATTAGCTTCGGTTAATTATAATGGCACTAAGTATGTGGAATCATTTTAGTTTCGGCTAACCTTTACGGCACTAAGTGTGCGGATGTTTAAAGTACGAATGATTGATTGAAAGACTTCTAATATTCAATGAAAGGTGAGTATGTAAGTGAATAAGTACGAAAAGCTTCAGGTATGTATGATATCTAAGTGATAGATGATATTACGTGTGTTAAGTTCATGGAATTGATATGGTGATATGGATTTAAATTATGTAAATCTTTATGTGTTGATGTGCTATGTTTTATATATTGTTGATGATTTTAGTACGAGCTTACTAAGCTTTTGGAAAGCTTACTTTGTGTGTGTTTGCATTGTTTTATAGATATCGAAGCTACTACAAGCTCGGGGATCGTCAAGGATCATCATCACACTATCGAATCTTAATTTGGTACTTTTGAAAGTGTAAATATTTTTCAGTATGGCATCTATAGGCTAGAATGTATATGTATTTAAGCTTTGTTATGTATATATGTTATGCCATGAGAGTTGGCTAACAAATCGTATGTTTGTGCCTAGTTTTGGTAAATGGTTTGTGATGCCAAATTGTGTATGCTTGTAATAGTTATATAGCCTTGTATGTGGTGGTCATTTTGAAATATGCCAAGTTGAGGAAATGGTAAGTTTAAGCATGAGATATAAGGTGTCATAAGTGAGCTATGAAATGAGCATTTTGGCATGTTGTTGTAATAAGATTTTTAATGTGTTTTGGTATGGATTTGATTAGGTTATTGAATGATGATGATTTAGTTATAATGAAGCATGTTTTGAGCATGGAATTGGCTGAAAATTTTGGTATAAATGTTGTTTAATATTGCTTGAAGGTATGACCCAAAAAGGGGTGGCAAGTTGGCTTAAACCAAGCCTGCATTGTGCCACATAGTCAGAGACCACGAGCGTGCCTTGTGGCCTTGTATGCAAAGCAGTAACCTCTTAAGATCACACGGTAAGGCACATGGGCGTGCCATATGGCCGTGGGCTCAAGTCAGTAGCTAGCTAAGTATCACACAGCCATAGCACATAGGCGTGTCTGTTGGCCCTGGGTGAAAGTCAGTATATATACTCTATTTTGGCACGCTTGGATCACATGGGCGTGTCTGGTGCCCATGTGAGGCACACGGCCTAGTCACACGGACATGTGACCTCAACAGAATTGAAAATTTTTTCTAAGTTCTGAAATATATGAATGTGTTCGGTTTAGTCCCGACTGTTCTTAAAAGTATGTTTTATGTCTTGTAGACCATCATAAGGGATGAATTGCTGATGATTGCTTATGTATTAATGTTATGTGATATTTGTGATTTTGAATTGGTCTGAAATGTTCTGTTTGTCTGGTAATGCCCCTTACCTATTCCGGCGACGGTTACGGGATATTAGTGTTACAATTAGAGTGCCTGCAGTCCTTTATTTAAGTAATTTCATGGAAAAATGATTGAGTTTGGCTTCAAAAACCCTAAGTTCATCAGAAAACACTCACTATAATCAAAAAGGAAAAAAAACTGAGTATATGACATCTTATTTTTAAGAATTAATTTTCACGTAATCTAACCTAAGCTAAACTCGCATCATCTACTGTCACATGTTCTAGATATACTAAAGAATATAAGCTCATCATCCAACATCACAAGTAAAGATTAAACTTCTCGTAGATAAAATAGTACTTAATAATTACATGGCATTGGCAAACAACTTAACTATACTAGGATGAACATACATACTAGATACGTAATGCAACCTAAATGCACAATACAACCCCAAACTTAAGGGATGCATTGTCCTTAATGCTTGAATAGATAAATGCAAACTATCTATATACAGACAATGTCATGGAAAAATATATGCAATGCTATATGTATGAAAGAAAAAGAAAACTTTTGTAACAGCCCATTTTTAGTGAAATCGAAACAGTGGTTTCGGGACCATAAATCCGAGCCAGAAAGAAAATTTATTTTAATATTATTACATGGTCTGTACTATGATAGGAATGTTATATGAAAATTCTGATAAGAAAACTTAACCGATTATGTGTTTAATTATGGAAAGGACCAAATTGCATAAAATACAAAAGTTGAGTTTTAGTAGCTAAAAGGATAAATTATCTATGGAATTCAAAATAAGAGGTCCTTATATGGTAATTAGACCATTAAATAAAAGTTAGTAGATATTTTTGGTGATTCATCCATGGAAAATTAGAAAAAGGTAATGGCTAAATTGGAAACTAAAATAATTAAAAGATGATAAATGAATTAAAAAGAAATAATATCATTTTGTATCATCTTCTTCCCCAAAATACACATGGAAACCTTAGGAAAGAGAAAGAAAACTTTCTTGGCTTAATTGGGTAAGTAAAGAAAACTTTCTTGGCTTAATTGGGTAAGTATTCTTGTCCCATTTTTAGTAATTTTTATATTTTTGAAATCGGAATAGCTTAATTTATCGATTTTGGGGATTAAATTGTAAAGATATCAAAGTATAGAAATTTTTTCATGGATGAATATGCTGAAAATTTAAAATTTATGGTAGAAAATGAAAGGTTGTTGATAGATAAACAACTTTTACAAATAGAATTTTGATGAAATCATGATTTAAGGACTAAATTGAAAAGTGGTAAAACCCATAGAAAAATTCTAAATTTTGTGAAATACAAGTGTTGTAACTATTATATGAAAATTTCGGTTAGGGTTGGAATAATGACTAAATTGCATGAATTTCAGTTTTCGAGCCTAGGGACGAAATTAGAATTTATGAAAAGTATAGAGGCAAAATGGAAATTTTGCCTAGAGTGTACCAATTTGAATATGAATTTTGTTAAATTGATGATTTAATTCATTTATATAGATCTGAAAAGACCAAATACGGAATTGGATCGAAGAAAACAAAAAGTGTCGGATTAGTAATTTTTTTATACAAACGAATATCAAGGTAAGTTTGTGTAACTAAATTGTGTTTATTTTATGTTTGAATTGAATGTGGTATGTGATTATATGAATTGTATAAATGTTATAAATATATGAAATAATCATATATCTGATCCTGTCCGGAAAATATTAAGTTCTGTTTGAGTGATTAATTTTAATGGAGTTAAGTTCCGTTTGAATGATGAATTTCGATGGATATATGTCATTTCCAGAATTGAATATGGTCCTGCATATGTTGCGGACAAAATATAGCTCGGACGAGCAATCTTGTTATAGCCCTCTCGAGCATCCTGCTATATAGTTCCCGCGAGTATCCTGATAGGTAGTCATTTTGCATGTGTTGCACACTACCGCAGCTCTTTGTGAGTATCCTGTTACATGATTCAATCGGTTGTGATCCAGCATATATTGCGGACATAAACGCAACTCTGTGTGAGCATCCTGATATAGGCTCTTATGAGCTTCCTAATATGGCTCGCTTGAACTCTCTGTTACCTTATCCGGTGCTTCTTGATAATAACTCTTCGGAGTTACCTGATAAGCTCTATGAGCTCTTTGATTAAAACTCTTATGAGTTTCCTGTTTAGCCCGGAGAAGTGTCCTGTTACATGGCTCATCTGAGCATCCTAATATGTGGCGAGAGAGTGTGCTTCCAGATTAAGTGCCTTAATGGGTACCCTTGATTGTGAGTTGACGATTTACAGTTTTGTACGCCCTCTGTGTACTACCTGAGAATCCATCAATATTTCAATAATTCAACGGATAAAACTCCTGACATGAAAAATTATGAGATTAAAAAATAATTATGTCTCGAATGCTTCTGAAAGTTTATAGCATGATGAGCTCATCCATTCTTATTTGATGTACATGTGAATTATGTGACTAACTTGGTTATTTGAGTGTATGTGATTAGGCAAATTTGCTAAATTGTTGAGAAGCATGTTATTGTATGCTTATTTTAAATGAATATGATTGGTAACTTTAATTGTTGTTATACAAACTTACTAAGCATTAAATGCTTACTAGGTTTTTTTTCTCTGTTTTATAGTGCTCGAAAGGTTGCAAAGGTTAGAGATCGATAAGAGTATTATCACACTATCCACCAGCCCATTTTGGTGTAAATAGTAAACTCGTTTTGGTATAATGGCATGTATAGGCTAACTTTGCCAATGTTGTTATGTAAATGGTTATTTGTAATTTAGCGATTGGAATGGCTAGTAATGGATTGATTTGGTATATTTATAAGGTTATATCATGGTAATTACATATGTGTTTAGTATGGTTTGATTGGATTATGTTAAACATATATGTCTATAAAAGGTATGATTGTAAACATGATTGCATATAATGATATATCATGTTAGATGTTAGAATTGGCTTGGTTAAAATGTTTGAATTGGTTGGTATACGTTTGCAAGTATTAGTATAGGTTGTTGGCAAATTTGGGTAAGAAAGAAAGCTAGGAAATGACTTTATTTTGTCCACATGGGTAGACACACGGGCGTGTGTCTTGACAGTGTGTGACACACGGCCGGGCACATGGGCATGTGGATTGGCCGTGTGTCCCCTGCATATTAAAATTGAGAAATAAAATTCTCAAAATTTGGCACACGAGCAGAGACATGGGCGTGTGTCTCAGCCATGTGTGATACACGGCCTAGAATACTAGCATGTGTCTTGGCCGTGTGAAACCTACACCTAATTTGTGAAAATTAAATTGACCACACGACCGAACACATGGGTGTGTGGCAGACCGTATGGCACAAGTCAGAGAGTTACACGGGTTGGGACATGGCCGTGTGCCTTACATCGAATGCCCACACGACTTGGAGACATGGGCATGCTCACACGGCCTACTCATACGGATGTGTGACCCCTTTACATAAGAATAATTTTGAAATTTCACGAAAAATTTTCTGAGTCCCCGATATAGTCTTGACTTGTTCCTAATGCTTAAATTAGGCCTCGAGGGTCCATCTAAGGGACGATATGATTAGTTTTGGATATGAATAGTAAATATCTTGAATTACCTATAATTGTTCTGTAAACTCTGTAGTACTCTATAACCTTGTTCTAGTGATGGATACGAGTTAGGGGTGTTACATTTATTGGTATCAAAGCTACGGTTT
The DNA here is from genome assembly GCA_025698465.1 of Gossypium longicalyx. NCBI lineage: Eukaryota > Viridiplantae > Streptophyta > Magnoliopsida > Malvales > Malvaceae > Gossypium > Gossypium longicalyx. The sequence continues at coordinate 57,547,440 of CM046996.1, forward strand.
AATCGATTCTCGGACTAACGTAACAAGTATGAGTTTAGCTATACATGCCATTTTATAATTTTTGATAGTGTTATATCTCCTGACTATTTTTAAACGTGTTTTTCATATAGTAATGCCATCCAACCAAGCCAGAGCTGAATCTGAGGAAGCTGAGAGCCCTGCTCAAGCTTCCGTTCAACAAGCTGTATCTAGTAGTAGTAGAAGGCCCATATCTTACAGCCGAGGTAAGAAGGCAAAAGAAGCATTTTTTCAAATGATGAACGAGTGGTTCACTGAATATTTGAGAACAAATCCTACTGTACAACAACCTCCCCCACATGCTTTTCAATTGGTTTCAAAGATGCCACAAGGTGCTGAACATGTTAAAATTGGTAAGCCTCCAATGGATAAAATCTGTAAGTAAGAGGCAGAGGAATTTAGGACTACTGCCGATGATGATCTAGAGAGGGCTGAGTTTTGGTTGGAAAATACCATCAGGGTTTTAGATGAATTATCATGTACACCAGCCGAATGCTTGAAATGTGCAGTATCTTTACTGAAAGACACAACCTACCATTGGTAGAACACCATAACTTCTATTGTATTGAGAGAAAATGTTACTTGGGAATTCTTCCAAACAGAATTTAGAAAGAAGTACATTAGTTTGAGATTTCTGGATCAGAAAAGGAAAGAATTTCTAGAGCTTAAACAGGGAAACATGACTATATCTGAATACAAGCTGGAATTTGTTCGGTTAAGCAAGTATGCCAGAGAATGGGTCCCAACTGAGGCTAATATGTGTAAACATTTTGAAGAGGGTTTAAATGAAGATATAAAGCTATTGATTGGAATTCTTGAACTAAGGGAATTTGTGGTATTGGTTGATCGAGCACACAAAGCCGAAGAATTAAGTAAAGAAAAGAAGCAAGCAGAGAAAGAAGCCCAGATTTCTGGTAAAAGATTTATGAGCAAGTCACAATCATCTGCTTCAAAGAAATCAAAGAAGTACCATGATCGTTTTACCATATCTGTGGGATATTCTGAAAAGGAGCGGGGCTCTCAACGTTCTAACCCAAGATCTTCGTCTCCATCTGTAACGAGTGTGAGAAGTGTTGATAACCCTAAATTAAGGTATAAACAGTGTAACAAATTTCATTTTGGGGTTTGAGAACTGGAGCATGTTATAGATGTGGTTTTCTTGATCATTTTCTTAAAGATTGTCTAGAAAGGATTAAAAAAGATACTGATCAGACTTTGAAGCCAAGCAACCCTCGTTCGAGAGGTAGACCACCCCGATACCCTAGAAATGTCAGTGGTAGCCAAAGTGCTACAAAAGATTCAGCATTAAACCTAAGGCATGAGCACCGGCGAGGACATATGCTATACGTGCAAGAGAGGATGCCTTTTCACCAGACGTCATTATTGGTACTTTTTCTCTTCTTGATACTAATATTACTACTTTGATTGATCCTTGTTCCACATATTCATGCATATGCACAAATTTAGTGTTTGTTAAAAAATTACCTGTTGAATTCACTAAATTTGTGGTTAAAGTTTCTAACCCTTGGGCTAGTATGTTATGGTGGATAAAATTTGTAAAAACTGTCCGTTGATGATAATAAGTTATTGCTTTTTCACTGATCTTATGTTGTTTCCCTTTGATGAATTTGATGTGATTTTGGGAATAGATTAGCTAACCCAGCATGATGCAATGGTGAATTATAAACAGAAATACATTATGTTAAAATGTCAGAATGTTACTTCACGTTGAATCTGATAAACTAGATGGGTTATCTACTGTAATTTCAGCAATATCACCAAAGAAATATGTCAGAAAGGGTTATGATACTTATCTTGCATAAGTGTTGGATACTAAAGTATCTGAGTCAAAGATTCAATCAGTGCCAGTTGTTTGTGAATTTCCTGATGTATTTCCAGAGGAATTACCTGGTTTACCATCGGTTAATGAAGTGGAGTTCTCTATAGATCTTATGCCAGGGACAACACTGATATCTATAGCACCCTACAGAATGACTCTTACCGAATTGAAAGAGTTGAAAGCACAGTTGCAAGAATTGATTGATAGAGGCTTTGCTCGACCTAGTTTCTCACATTGGGGTGTACCGGTTTTGTTTGTAAAGAAGAAAGATGGATCATTGAAACTGTGTATTGACTACAGACAGCTCAACAAAGTCACAATAAAGAATAAGTATCCACTGCCTCGTATTGATGACTTGTTTGACCAATTGAAAGGTTCCACTGTATTTTCGAGGATTGATCTTCGTTCTGGTTATTATCAGCTACGTGTAAAAGATTCAGATGTGCCAAAGACAGCTTTTAAAACCAGGTATGGGCACTATGAGTTTCTTGTAATAGCGTTTGGCTTGATGAATGCACCTGCAGTATTCATGGATTTGATAAACAAAATTTTTAGACCATATGTAGACAGGTTTGTGGTGGTATTTATTGATGATATCTTGGTATATTCTTGAGACGAAAATGAACATGCTGATCATCTAAGAATCGTGTTGCAAACCCTGCGTAAGAAACAATTATAGGCCAAATTCAGTGAATGTGAATTTTGGCTGCGGGAAGTAGGTTTTCTCAGACATATAGTATCTATAGAAGGAATCCGGGTGGATCCGAATTAAATTTCAGCTATTGTTAATTGGAAACCACTGAAGAATGTGTCTGGAGTTAGAAGTTTTTTGGGACTAGCTGGATATTATCGAAGGTTTGTTAAAGGGTTCTCAATGATAGCTTCTCCAATGACTCAATTTTTGTAGAAAGATGTACAATTCGAGTGGTCTGATAAATGTCAGTAGAGTTTTGACAGATTAAAAGCCTTGTTGACTAAAGCACCTGTGTTAGTTCAGCCTGAGTTAGGTAAAGAATTTGTAATTACAATGATGCATCATTAAATGGTTTTGGATGTGTATTGATGCAAGAAGGTAAAGTAATAGCCTATGCTTCAAAACAGCTAAAACCACATGGAAAGAATTACCCATACATGATTTAGAACTGGCAGCCATTGTGTTTGTATTAAAAATCTGGCGACACTATCTATTTGGTGAAAAATGTCACATATTCACTGATTATAAGGGTTTAAAGTATTTGATGTCAAAAAAAGATTTGAATCTGAGATAGCGCAGATGACTTGAATTGTTGAAAGATTATGATATTATTATTGATTATCATCCGGGAAAAGCTAATGTGGTTACTGATGCCCTAAACAGAAAGTCTTTATTTGCCTTGCGAGTAATGAATACTCAGTTGTCATTGTCATATGATGGTTCAATCATAGTTGAGTAAAAGCTAAACCAACATTTCTACAATAGATATGTGAAACCCAGAGAAATGATGATGCATTACACGTTAAACGGGTACAGTGTGAGTTGAATCCTGATTCAAAATTTCAGATTGGATCTAATGGTTGTTTATTATTATGAGGTAGAATATGTGTACCAAAGAACTCAGAACTAGTACAAAAGATTTTACATGAAGCTCATAATGGTACCATGTTTATTCATCCTGGTAGTAACAAAATGTACAATGATTTGAAAAAGATGTATTGGTGGCCAGGAATGAAACGAGATATTTCTGAATATATATCTAAATGTTTGATAAGTTAGCAAGTAGAAGCTGAACATCAGGTGCCTTCAGGATTATTATGGCCAATCACAATACCGAAATTGAAATGGGAAAGAATTACTATGGATTTTGTATCGAGATTACCCCTGTCTTCGAAGAAGAAAGATGCCATTTGGGTAATCATTCACCGATTGACAAAGTTTGCACACTTTATTCCGGTACTTATGGATTTTTCCTTGGACAGATTGGTTGAGTTATATATTTCTGAGATTGTTAGATTGCATTTAGTGCTGGTCTCTATTATTTAAAACAGAGATCCTCAATTTATGTCCCGATTCTGGAACAAATTGCAAGATGCTTTGGGTATACAGTTACATTTCAGCACTGTATTCCATCCTCAGACTGATGGACAATCCAAACGTGTTATACAGATTTTGGAAGATATGCTTCGGTGTTGTATTTTGGAATTTGAGGGTAATTGGGAAAAGTATCTGCCTTTAGTAGAATGTGCTTATAATAATAGTTATCAGTCCAGATTAAATGGCACCATATGAGGCTCTGTATGGTTGTAAATGTAGAAATTCATTGTATTGGATAGATCTCAGTGAGAAAAAGATACATGAAGCTGATTTAGTTCGTGAAACTGAAGAAAATGTGAAAGTAATTCAAGATAGTTTGAAATAAGCCTTTGATCATCAAAGTCTTATGCCGATCATAAACGAAAAGAGATAGAATTTCAGGTCGGTGATATGGTATTCTTGAAAGTATCACCATGGAAGAAAGTTATCCGGTTTGGCCGAAAAGAAAAATTAAGTACATGATTTATCAGGCCATATGTGATTATTGAAAGAATCAGACTTGTTGTATATTGGCTAGCATTACCACTAAAACTTGGCAGAATTCATAACATTTTTCATGTGTTTGTGTTGCGACGGCATCGATCGGATCCTTCACATATTATTTCTCCAATAGAAGTTGAGATTCAGCCTGACATGACTTACAGAAAGGAACCAATTAAAATTTTGGCACGTGAGACGAAAGAGTTAAGAAACAAAAAGGTGGCTTTAGTAAAAGTTCTCTGGCAACGACATGGTATAGAAGAGGCTACCTAGGAACCGGAGGATACTATGATAAAGCAATATCCAAACCTCTTTACTGTTAAGATTTTCAAGGACGAAAATTCTTAAGGAGGAGAGTTATAACAACCCATTTTCAGTGAAATCAGAACAGTGGTTTCAGGACCACAAATCTGAGCCAGAAAGAAAATTTATTTTAATATTATTGCATGGTCCGTATTATGATGGGAATGTTATATGAAAATTCTGATAAGAAAACTTTACCGATTATGTGTTTAATTATGGAAAGGACCAAATTGCATAAAATGCAAAGGTTGAGTTCTAGTAGCTAAAAGGATCAATTAGCTATGGAATTCAAAATAAGAGGTCCTTATATGATAATTAGACCATTAAAGAAAAGTTAGTAGATATTTTTGGTGATTCATCCATGGAAAATTAGAAAAAGGTAATGATTAAATTGGAAACTAAAATAATTAAAAGATGATAAATGAATTAAAAATAAATAATATCATTTTTTATCATCTTCTTCCCCAAAATATATGGAAACCTTAGGAAAGAGAGAGCAAACTTTCTTGGCTTAATTGGATAAGTATTCTTGTCCCGTTTTTAGTAATTTTTATATTTTTAGGATCGGAATAGTTGAATTTATCAATTTTGGGGATTAAATTGTAAAGATATCAAAGTATAGAAATTTTTCTATGGATGAATATGTTGAAAATTTGAAATTTATGGTAGAAAATGAAAGGTTGTTGATAGATAAACAACTTTTACAAAAAGAATTTTGATGAAATCATGATTTGAGAACTAAATTGAAAAATGGTAAAACCCATGGAAAATTCTGAATTTTGTGAAATACAAGTGTTGTAAATGTTATATGAAAATTTCAGTTAGGCTTAGAATAATGACTAAATTGCATGAATTTCATTTTTTGAGCCTAGGGACGAAATTGGAATTTATGAAAAGTATAAAGACAAAATGAAAATTTTGCTGGAGTGTAAATTGAATCCAATTGAATATGAAATTTATTAAATTGATGATTTAATTCATTTATATAGATCCGGAAAGACCTAATACGAAATTGGATAGAGGAAAACAAAAAGTGTCGGATTAGTAGATTTTTTTATACAAACGAATATCAAGGTATGTTCGTGTAACTAAATTGTGTTTATTTTATGTTTGAATTGAATGTGGTATGTGATTATATGAATTGTATAAATGTTATAAATATATGAAATAATCATATGTCTGATCCTGTCTGGAAAATATTAAGTTCTGTTTGAATGATGAATTTTAATGGAGTTAAGTTCCATTTGAATGATGAATTTCGATGGATATATGTGACTTCCTGTATTGAATATGGTCCTGCATATGTTGCGGACAGAATATAGCTCAGACGAGCAATCTTGTTATAGCCCTCTCGAGCATCCTGTTATATAGTTCCCGCGAGCATCCTGATCGGTAGTGATTTTGCATGTGTTGCACACTACCGCAGCGCTTTGTGAGCGTCCTGTTACATGATTCAATCGGTTGTGATCCAGCATATATTGAGGACACAAACGTAGCTCTATGTGAGCATCCTAATATAGGGTTCTTATGAGCTTCCGAATATGGCTCGCTTGAACTCCCTGTTACCTTATCCGTTGCTTCTTAATAATAACTCTTTGGAGTTTCTTGATAAGCTCTATGAGTTCCTTGATTAAAACTCTTATGAGTTTCCTGTTTAGCCTGGATGAGTGTCCTATTACATAACTCATCTGAGCATTCTGATATGTGGCTCGAGAATGTGCTCCTAGATTAAGTACCCTAATGGGTACCCCTGATTATGAGTTGATGGTTTACAGTTTTGTGCACCTTATGTGTACTACCTGAGAATCCATCGATATTTCAATAATTCAAAGGATAAAACTCCTGGCATGAAAAGTTATGAGATTAAAAAAAATTATGACTCGAATGCTTCTGAAAGTTTATAACATGATGAGCTTATCCATTCTTATTTGATGTACATGTGAATTATGTGACTAACTTGCTTATTTGAGTGTATGTGATTAGGCAAATTTGCTAAAGTGTTGAGACGCATGTTATTGTATGCTTATTTTAAATGAGTATGAATGGTAAGTTTCATTCTTGTTATACAAACTTACTAAGCATTAAATGCTTACTAGGTTTTTTTTTCTCTGTTTTATAGTGCTCGAAAGCTTGCAAAGGTTGGAGATCGGTCGGAGTATTATCACACTATTCATCAGCTCGTTTTGGTATAAATAGTAAACTCGTTTTGGTATAATGGCATGTATAGGCTAACTTTGCCAATGTTGGTATGTAAATGGTTGTTTGTAATTTAGCGATTGGAATGGCTAGTAATGGATTGATTTGGTATATTTATAAGGTTATATCATGTTAATTACATATGTGTTTAGTATGGTTTGATTGAATTATGTTAAACATATATGTCTATAAAAGGTAATATGTAACAGCCCGTTTTTGGGTCAAATCGAAAAAGTGGTTTTGAGACCACAAATCCAAAGTAGAAATATTTATTTTTATTGTTTCTTTAAGGTCTACAACATGATAGAACGATTGTGTGAAAATTTCGTTAAGAAATTTTATCGGTTGAGTACTCAATGTGACTAGAAGGACTAAATTGCAATAGGTGCAAAATTTGAGTTCTATAGGCTAAAGGTAGTAAATTGTTATGGAATTCTAAATTAGAGGTCATTAAATGGTAATTAGACCATTAGTATGGACAAAAATGGACATGGTTAGGAAAAAATTCAAATTTAAGGGAAGGGCATTTTGGTAATCTAGTAAATAAAGACAAAATTAACAAATAAAAGTGTCCATCTTCTTCAATTTAGTCCCCCGTAGCCGAAAATTACAAGAGAAGACATAGCTAGGGTTTGGCCAAGCTCTCAAGCTCGATTGTAAGTCCGTTCTTTTCTCGTTTTTAACGATTTTTGTATTTTTGAGATCGTTGTAACTTGATTTAGCTATTTCAAGGACTAATTTGAAAGAAAATTTAAGTTTAAAATTTTACCCATGTTGAATATGCATGTATTTTGATGTTTGATGGTAGAAAATGCATGTTCGTTGTAACACCCCTTACCCGAGACCGTCGCTGGAGTCGAGCACGAGGCGTTACCTGACTTAACTTACTAATTCGGGGCATAAAATTTGCCTTTAAAATTAATTTATTTACATTCATTCAATATGTCCCTAAAAAGGGCCCTTGAGACCCTAAAACATGCAATTGAAACGGTTCATAACCAAACTGAGAACATTAAAAATTTTCTGAATACTTAGACAAATCAAAACAATTTATTTCATTATTCCTTATAAAACTGCCCACCTGCGTCATAGTCACTAAATAAATCATAACTCGAGTCACAAAACTCAAAATTTAAATTCGTTAATTTTCCCTGAAACTAGACTCATATATATTCTTAGTAATTTTTTTTTCTAGAATTTTTGGTCTAGCCAATTAGTACAGTTTATTAGTTAAAGTTTTCCCTATTGCACTGTTCGACTACTCTGACCTCTCCTCACTACGAATCAATTTTCTCCCTGTACAGAATTCAAATAACCATGCCGTTTATTTCTATTGAAAGTATATTCACTAAGAAATCTAGAAATATAAACTATAACTCCTAATTATTTTTGTAAAATTTTTAGTGAATTTATAAAGTCAGAATAGGGGATTCAGAAATCTCTCTGACCCTGTCTCATTAAAATTCAAATATCTCTTAATATACACTTCTTTTGCTTACTATGTTTCTTTCATATGAAAATAGACTCAATAATATTTAATTCTATATCTCATTTGTCACATAATTCCATTTATACTATTCTTGGTGATTTTTCAAAATCACATCACTGCTGCTGTTCAATACTGTTTTAATGCTAATTTCACTTTTTTATGATTTCTTTGTATTAACTATCATTTAGGCATACATAACACCGAAACATGTTCTTCATTATCCATTTCAATAGCTAATCATTATCAAATATTCACATACCATTCTTTAGCCATATCATAAGGAAATACACACAAAATGGCTAAGTCCCTATACATGCCATAAACTAGAACGTTTGTAAACGAAGATACCCATTTGATAACTTGATAGTCGATAGTGTGAAGTGATCTCTGACGACCTCCAACCTGAGCTTGCTTTTAAGTACTCTAAAACATGGGAAAGTGAAAGAAGTAAGTTTATAAAGCTTAGTAAGTTCACATATAAAATAATAAGCATTAGTAATCAATTTAGCTTACTATTATGCTGTCATAAATTGCTTAAATAATGTTTAGTTCTTACTTTCCCATCTTACTCATCGGTAACCTTACCAAAGGCTTAGAATAAAAAAGGTACCTAACTTAATAGCTTGCTTACATACTTGCAACATCTCACTTAACACATGAGTACTTTTTCATAATATAGGCATATTGCCAATCATGTCATAAAGTGTCACAAGCATAACTGAAAACTCATCACTTGCTTAATACTTGATAATCTCAATTACTTACAATCTCAATATTAAATAAGCCTTAAATGCATAACTGTACTCTTTCTTCACGTTCTCACATTGTCGTTTCTTTGACTTACTCTTTGGATTACTTGGGAACCTTTTCCTTTTTGAGCTTACCATTGCCATGTCTTGACATGATCTTACGTGGTATCCTTGCCTTATGAACTCACCAATGCCATGCCTTGGCATGGTCTTACATGGGACCTTTACCTTATAGTAACTCATCAATGCCATGTCTTGACATGGTCTTACATGATTTCCTTGCCTTATAGAACTTATCAATGCCATGCCTTGGCATGGTCTTACATGATATCCTTATCTTACCAAATGCCATGTTCCAAACATGGTCTTACATGGTATCCTTGTCTTACCAAATGCCATGTTCCAAACATGGTCTTACATGGTATCCTTATCTTAGTGCCAATGCCACATCTTGATGTGGTCTTACATGGAGTCCTTAATCAATGCCGATGCCATGTTTTGACATGGTCTTACATGGTATCCTTAACCGTCAATTCCTCCTTAAATGCCATGTTATGAACATGGACTTTTCCATAAATTCTTCCTTAATTGCCATGGTACAACCATGGACTTTGAGATATCAATGCCTTGTTAAGTCATAGCTGAAACATACTTACTCAAATTCTCAAGGTTAGTCGCATAACTCAATAATAACAATACTAATAACAATAATTGCATAATAATAAAATGCTACTCAACTTACGTACTTACATTTTCAATCTCATAATATCATCAACTTAACTTATTCTCATCAAACTATGCTAGTCAATACTTTCTTGTTATCATACAAAGCCATAATACAAAATATGGTCTTACATATAAATTATACAAGTTTTCTTTCCAATATCGAATTATTATCGAACATTAATCATTATATCTGAAACTCAATACTAAAGTATTTATGTCAAAAATATCAATTTATCATTAAAATATGCATAATTAAATGCTTATTAAACATATGAACTTACCTCCATACCAAAACGACCATTTTACCTACTTTCTCAATTTTCGGTTTTTCTCTCGTTCTAGGTCCAACCTCACTTTCCAGGATCTAAAACATCATATTTCACTTATTTAATTAATTTAATATTCAAAAAATTCCCTAACTCAAACTTTAGAAAAATTACAATTTTGCCCCTAAACCTTTGCAGAATTACAATTTTACCCGTAGGCTCGGAAATTAAAATTTATCCATTTTTCTTATGTTTTATGACACGCTGAACATTTTTCCCTTCTATGGAAACATCAAATTCCCACTCTATCATGTACTTATGAACATTAGGTATTTTTGCCGATTATGTCGTTTTACTCGTTTTCGCTTAAAATCGCTTAGCAAAAGTTATTTAACATAATTTCAAGCTTCATATTCTACCATAAAACATCAAAATAAAAACATTTAACCTATGGGTATTTTTCCAAATATGAACCCTAGCATGAATTATTGCTAGAATAAGCTAAATCAAGTTACCAAGACTCCAAAAACGTAAAGAACATTAAAAACGAGGCTAGAACGGACTTACTATTATGCTTGGAAAGCTTGGAAACCCTAAACATGGCTTCCCCCATGCTATATTCGGCCTCCATGAAGAAGATGGACCAATTTTGGCTTTATTTTCCCTTTTTAATTCTTTTAATTACTAAATGACCAAAATGCCCTTAAAGGCTTTTCTTTCAAATTTGTCCTATTCTTGGCCATTTTTGTCCAAACATAAATATAATGGTCTAATTACTAAATAAGGACCTCCAATTTAAGAACCCATTTCAATTAAATCCCCTTTATTATCAGAACACACATTTTGCTAATTTTACAATTTAGTCCTAATTATCAAATTAGGCACTTATACATAAAATTTCTTCACGAAATTTTCACACAATTATTCAATCAATGAATAAACCTTAAAACTTAATCAAACTAAATTTTTTTGACCTCGAATTCGTGGTTTTTCAACCACTATTCCGTTTAGGCCCTATTTTGGGATGTTACATTCGTTGTTTGTTAAACAACATTTGTAAAGTGATTTTCGGTAAAAACGACAAATAGGGACTTATTTGTAAAAAGTTGTAAAATGTGTAAAAAATGTTAATAAAGGAAAAATGTGGGCTGGTATGAGTATGAGTAAGGTTCAGCTAGGCTTGGGTTGAGAAGAAATTGAATGAAACTCATTTTATGAGCCTAGGGACTAAATGGTAAAATGTTAAAAAGTTAAGGGCAAAAATGTAATTTTTGCATAATGTGTTTTTGGGCTAAATTGAATAATGTGATAATTAAATGAGATGAATTTGGTATTATAGACTAAGAAAAACAAAGTTCGGGTCTAGATCGGGGGAAAACCAAAGTAATTAACGAATAGACCCTTTTGGTCGTTTTTGCATCCGAGTTAAGTTCATATGTTAAATAAGCTTTACTTTAAATGTATTTTAAATGCTTTAATTTATGCATGAATTGTATAATCTACCTTACGGACACATTTGATGATGATTTGGCAAGCTAGAAATCCCAGTCGAACCTTAGGAATAGATTAGGATACAAGTGACATGTCACTAGGGTTTTGTGTTATGTGATCCGGGTACTGGTCTTGTACGTCCTACCGGTGGCTGAGTATACCGACATATGTTTGTGGTTACTTGACAGCTTGTATGAGCAGCACCGTGTAGCTACGTCTTGACTGACAGCTTATGTGAGCAGGCCCAATAATGGCTCGAGAACGAGCATATATGTGTTATGAGATAGAGGTAGCAATGACTACACATGTAGCACCTTGTGTGCAAGGTTTCCCTGTGTATCTGATATTATTATTCTAAGTGGTTCATTGGGTATGACAACGATGAGACTAGGTATGAAATTATTACGAGATGGTACAGGTATGTACTCAAAGCTTATGATTATTAATTTGTGAAATGACGATTTCAAGGTAAGTTGTGATGGAAGTGAATTATGATCATGAGGTTATGGTAAATTATATTATCTTATGTTATATTACTTGCATAATTAATGTATGGTAAGGTTTGCTTATTTCTTATATATGGGCTTACTAAGTTATATAGCTTACTCTATTTTATTTCCATGTTTTATAGTGTCACCAAGCTAGCTCGAGTTGGAGATTGTAAGAGATTGTATCACACTATCAAACTATTATTTTGGGTATCGATGATTTTAAATATTTTAAGATTATGGCATGTATAGGGACTTGGTCATTTTTTTATATGTGTCATTATGAATTTGGCCAAATATATTGGCTTGTAATTGTCAAAGGCTTAATGTGGTATTTGGCCATGTAACCTGGCTCATTTTGATTGAATTGGTTGTAAGCTTATATATATATATGCATGCATGCGCAATAATCTCTTGTGTGATGTGGTTTATAAATGCTTGATAAATGGTTGAATGTGGCTTAATGGGTTTGTTGTTGAATGGTTAAGATTGGCTGATTGGTATGCTAAGAAAACTAAGTAAAATTATGCATGTTATTGGTAGCCATGTTGAAACTTGTAGAATGTGAGTTGGTGTGATTTGGTTTGGTAAAATATGATGTTGTAAATATGTTGAGTGTGGATAATGAATGACATGAACTAGCTTTGTTTGTGGATGTATTGGTTGTCTAAGTGTGTTATGACTATGCCTTGAACTTGTGCATGTGTAAGTGTAAATGAGGGTGACAAATGGCTTGGTAAATAACCTTTATTTTGTTCACACGGGTAGACATAGGGGCATGTGTCTAGGCCGTGTGTGACACACAGCTTACCTTATGGGATTGTGTTTTGGCCGTGTCCCCTACACCTTAATTTTAAGAAATAGAATGCTCAGAATTGAGCACACAGGCAGAAACACAGGCATGTGTCTCAACCGTATGAGGGACAGGGCCTCAGGCACGGGCATGTGTCCCGACTGTGTGAAGTTTGCACATATTTTATGAAAATTAAATTAACCACACGGCCTAGCACGCAGGCGTGTGACTTGACCGTGTGACCTCAATTTGTTCATGATTTGCAACTCAGAGAGTTACAAAGGTTAGGGACACGGGCGTGTGTGACCACACGGCCTGACCATACAGGTGTGTGCCAAACCACACGGGCGTGTGACACCTGTACATAGAAATTTTTTTCTAAGTTTTGTAAAAATTCCCCGAGTTCTCGGTTTAGTCCCAAACCACTTCTAAAGTATGTTTTGGGCCTCGTAGGCTCATATTAGGGACTTTATGATTGAATACAAATGGTTTTAATTTGGATGCAAAATTTATGACTCGATTTGTATGTTCGCTTGTGATGTAAGTCCGGTAATGCCTTGTATCCTATTCCGGTGTTGAATACGGGTAAGGGGTGTTCCATAAGATTATAAACATGATTACATATGATGATATATCATGTTAGATGTTAGAATTGGCTTGGTGAAAATGTTTGAATTGGCTGGTATATGGGCATGTGTCTTGGCCGTGTGAAGCCTACACCTAATTTGTGAAAATTAAGTTGACCACACGGCCTAACACACGGGCGTGTGGTAGGCCATGTGGCACGAGTCAAAGAGTTACACGAGTTGGGACACAGTCGTGTGCCTCACATTGAATTCCCACACAGCCTAAGACATGGGCATGTTCACACGGTCTATCACACGGGTGTGTGACCCTTGTACATAAGAAAAATTTTAAAATTTTGTGAAAATTTTTTTGAGTCCCTGATATAGTCCCAACTTGTTTCTAATGCTTAAATTGGGCCTCAAAGGTCCATCTAGGGGACAATATGATTAGTTTTGGATATGAATAGTAAATTTCTTGAATTACCTGTAGTTGTTCTGTAAACTCTGGTAATACTCTATAACCCTATTACAATGGTGGATACGAGTTAAGGGTGTTACAACTTTCCTTGCTTGAACTGTATTGTAGATACTTCATTTTGTTTGATGGGTTGATTTATGAGCAACAACCTTGTACCTCTGCTTCCTTTTCGTCCTCACATCAATCTCAATGCTGACAAACTATTTTTTTTTGGTTTTTTCTCTGGTGCTTTGGGTGCATTCTTTTCATTGGTAGGATTTTTTCAACGGGCTCTACATGATTGATCCCTTCCCCTCCTACAGTTTATTAAACAAGGGAAATGAAATAACTAAGAGAAATTTAAATTGACAAAATGAAATAAAAATAAAAAGAATTTTCAAGATGTTGAAGTTAAACATCTCGAAGATCAATGGACAGTTTGTCTCGCTTTACATGAGCACCCCCCGTAGTGCTTCAAGCATTGTCCATTAACTTTAAACATGTCCTTAACATCAATAGCTCCATGTGGATATACATGAGCTACCAAGCATTTTTCATCAAAATTGAAAGGTCTATTTTGCTCCAGCAAGGTGCACAAGGGTCTCCACTCAAATGAATCTTTATTACTATCAGAATTGCTGTGGTAAAATCTTGTGAATTCTTCCTCCACTACTATTTCTATCAAGTCAATGTCGCGGCATTCTTTATTCTCATTAGCGCATTTCAACTCATTAAATACATTGAACATGATCTATTGATCATTCATTCTTATGGCCAGTTTACCTTTCTGCACATCGATTAAAGTTCTACTTGTAGCAAGAAAAGGTCTTCCAAGGATAATCGATACATCTTTTTCATCTCCACATTCTAAAGTAATGAAATCACTTGGAAAAATAAACTTATCTACTCTTACCAGCATGTCTTCAATTTTACCTTCCAAATGTATGTAAGACCGATTAGCTAGCTATAGCGTGACTGTTGTGGGTCTTGCCTTCCCAATTCCCAACTTCCTGAAAACAGACAAAGGCATTAGATTTATACTTGCTCCTAAATCACATAACGCCTTACTAACATAATGATTTCCAATTAAACATAGGATAGTGAAACTCTCTGGGTCCTTCAACTTTGGAGGTAATTTATTCATCAATATTGCTGTGCACCCTTCAGTGAGAGCAACAACCTTAAATTCTCCCAATTTGTGCTTCTTCAATATTATATCTTTCATAAATTTCATGTTATTGGGCATTTGCTCCAAAGCTTCTACTAGCGGTATGTGGATATGGAGTTGCTTCAAGACCTCCAAAAATATTTTGAACTAAAAATCCTATTTAGAATTATGGAATCACTGAGGGAAATATAGATGTAGTCTCCCTTTAGGTTGCTGATATTGTTTTGTTGTGGTATTCTTGTTGGCAACATAATATGATTTTACTGCAACATTATGTTATTTACCCTTTTCAGGTACAGTGTGCTTTTCATATGGCTCTGGGATCTTTACATGGTTGTTATTCAAGTTATCCTCTTATACCTTGTCATCTTGAACAACGTCATTCAATTGAGTGCCACTTCTGAGAGTGATGGCCTTGCACTGTTCCTTCTTTTGTGATCTCAAATTCTCAGTATCACTTGGCAATACTCCTTGTGGTCTCGAACTTAAATCATTTGCTATCTGCCCCAATTGATTCTCAAGATCTTGAACGGATGCAGCTTGACTTTGGATCACATCATCATTCTTGGTCATATATTCTTTCAACAAGTCTTCAATATATGATGATGCCTGACCTTGTTGGATATTTTTCCCTTGCATAGGTTGATTATAATCAGGTGGTGCACTGATGGCATTCTGTCTTGTAGCATTATTAAAATTCCCTATACCATGATTATTCCAACCAAAGTTTGGATGTTGCTTTCACCCTGGATTATAGGTGTTGGAATAGAGATTATTATTCCAATTGAAATTACCCATGTAGTACACAGATGATGGATTTGATAGGCATTTATCAAACACATGGTCTTTACCATAATAAACACATGTTAGCTCGATTGCCTTTTATCTCCTAAACTATAGTTAGTCTCTTTATTGTCTTAATTATATTTGTTAAAGATGATACTTGAGCAGTTAATGAAGTGATTGCATCAAGCTCCATAGCGGTAACAACACTTCTACCAGTCCCAACTCACGTGGTGGGATACTGATAATCATTATTGGAAATCCGTTCCAAGATCTCATATGCTTCATTGCAAGATTTATCCAACAAAGTACCATTGGTAGAAGCGTCAACTACCATTCTCGTATGTGTATTCAACCCATTGTAAAACATCTTTATCTGAGTCCAGTGTTGAAATCTATGCATCAGACATTTTCGAATTAACTTTTTAAATCGTTCCCAAGCTTCATATAGTGTTTCATCCTCTAATTACCAAAAAGATGTGATGTCATTTCTAAGCTTGGCGTTCATATTTGGGGGATTATACTATAGCAAAAATCTCTAGCAAAGATCATTCCATGATGCTATTGTTCCTGGTGGCAAAACATTCAACCATGCTCTTACACAATCTCTTAAAGAATATGGAAACAGTTTAAGTCGCAGAGTGTCTTCAGGAACACCTTTTTGTCTAAATGAGTCACAAACCTATAGAAAAAGCCTTAAATGCAGCCTTGGATCTTCAGTTGGTAATCTATTAACTGTCCTACTGTTTGCAATATCTGAAACATTACCAGTTTCAGCTCGAACTACTGAGCTTGTATGTGCGGTCTAACTATCCCTGGATTCAGATCATCCAAACTGGAACAACATGCTCTCGAATTGCTCTATCTCGGTCATCTATCACATGAACTATAGGAGGATTAGCATTTTGACCAATTGGATTTTTGTCGGACCGAGACCATTTGGATTGTTATTGGGACCAGGATCATTCCCATTTCTAGCCATTTTTCTCAGTTCTTTTCGTCTTCTTCGCAAAGTTCTATCGATCTTAGGGTTAAAAGGATATTTTTTGTTAGCAGGAATGCCTTTTCTCATACACTGATGACAAAACTATAGAAATTAAATATAACTAAGTTAAATAAAACTAATAGATTTAATTAAAATAACCAAACCAACTTACACCAAAATTTTGATCCCTGATAACGACGCTAAAAACTTGTCGCGTGTGAATATGATATGCAAATTGTGCAAGCATACACATCAGATCAAGTAATAAAGTGATGAGTGAGTATCGTCCCCACGAGGACTGAATTGAGGCACAAAAGTTGTCAAGTTATTATAATCGAGTGTTATTAATGCTATAGCAAAAATAATGATAAGTATGTAGTGGCAATTAAAGGAAAAATGATGTGTGCAATATGTGGAATTAATGAATAGTTGGAAATGCTATGGCAAAATAAGAGTAGAAATGTAATGGCAATTATGAGAATTACTACGAGAATATTATGTAAATGAACAAGTAAATAACTAATAATGATGTTGCAAAGATACTATGGCAAAGAATAAAGGATATACGATGTTGATTTGGAAGCTCAAGATTACTAAGAGTCTACTCTTACTGCTAATAATGCCTCAGCAAAATCATACTCATTTTACTGCTCAAAAGAGTTCTATAATGGTCTGCTTCTTTCGAGAGCAAAACCTCAAGTTACCTTACCCATGTCTATAGGCCTTAATATGGTACCCTGCATTTTTTTCCTTTTGTATGAATGTTGCTCTATGTCTAGAGCTTGCTACAAGTATCGGTCGAGTAATTGCTCATATCATTCAATTTTGATCCAACTAATCCAACCTTTTTAGAATCAGACTTAGTTTATGGGCATACTGACAAGTCATCTACGTCTAGTGTTTACACACATACAATTAAAAATAAAACAATTGAATAAAACAGTAAACTGATTCGAATCTATGCTTCAACCATTAAAAAAATAAAAGTTTCATCATGTAATCCCAACCCGATGATATTTAGCTCATGGATTGGCACATAAAATTCAAAACCAAAATAACATCCAACACCATTTTTATTGTTCAATTCATAGAAGAACAAAGTAAGAAATACGAAAGACATTGGGAAGACAACTTTCACGTGTCCAGTTCACACTCTAGTAGCACAGTGTCCTAAGATGGCTGAGAGGGACTCCTTTCACCTTCCTCTTTCCGTCTCTACTTAGCCACTACCCTATATTTTTGCTTAAGGGTCTCTACTGTTGTTCGCCCTTTAGGTTTCCTCATTTGGCTTTTTATAGCTTTTTCTCTAGGGTAAATCCAACAACCCATGTTTATCTTCTCCTGTTTTTAAATTCTTTTTTTAACAACCCAAAATTATCTTCTCCTCTTTTTTAGGTAGATTTTTCTGGTATAAGTACAGTTGGGCTGAAATTGGTATGTGTTGAGTTTTGACCCAGTCTTCCTGGAATTGCCATGGCATTCATGTTGATAAAATGTCTAACCTTTTGCCCCGACAAACCTTCACTGCTTTATTTCTTATTCCTCAACTTGCACATTCCAAACCACCAAACACAACCCTACCACAAACAATTAAAAGTATTTAATATTTAAACACAGTCCAAGCTTCTAATGAAATGATGAAAATATGAATAAAATGTCCTAAAATGCAACTAAATGTACCTAATTATAACCAATTAGCTAGGTTGAAAGGCATGAAATATAACTCTTTTCAAGAGTTATCAGTCACACATTTTAGAATTTACCTTCTTAATGGTATACATTTCCCAAGAGAAACATAAATAAGTACCATGCATTCAAAATTATCAAGCTAAGCTATCTAGTTGGTTCCTAACCAAGTTACCTTACAATCTAACCAGCATAGTACCTCAGACAAATAAGGCGTACTATACCTTTGGCGTTAACTCATTTCATAAGTACCCCTTTCTGCTTAACAAAATCTCTTCTCTTAAATAGCAGAATATCATGAAATAAAATCCTTACTTACTTATTTGGCAGTTACTATAGGCCCATACATATACACTAAATTAAACATTTGGACAGATTACACTTTGCCAGACAGACTGTTCTACTAATATATGTCACAACCTTAGACCCGCCAAACCTGAAGTGTTACAAGTAACGGCCAACTGAGTGGACAGAGGACCATTGCCTATACAGTAGTTGCTCAAATCGAGACTGGAGGACCAGCTCGTGTCTATACAGTCAAGGATCTACGAGATCATGATGCGATTGACATGATTGTAGGTACATTCACTTTGCGATTCATGCCTTTATTTTCTTTAGTAGATTCAGCTTCTACGCATTGATATATATAGAGCGACATGGCTGGTGAGTTAGGGATTTTGGTAGAGAGTATTAGGCTGGGGTATGACGATCACTAGTTCATTAGTTGAGACTGTGGTGATAAATAAAATGTGCCAGAGGTGTCCTCTAATGATCCAGGGACTAGTTTTTCCTACAAATTTGATGGAGCTTTTGTTTCACGGGTTCGGTGGGATTCTCGGGATGGATTGGCTGATCGAGCACAAGGAAAAGGTGGACTTCGAGACTAAATGGATTACCCTGTGAGGTGGTGATGGTTTGGTGCTTATGGTAGTTAGGGAGAGACTCAAATTTCTCTCCAATATCGTTTTGACAACTAAGGTTGAAAAGATGTTGAGTAAAGGTTGTGAGGCGTATTTGGCATATGTGCTAAATTTGGGAAATAAGAAGTTAAGAGTTTATGATATCCAAAATGTGAAGGATTTTCCTTAGGTATTTTTAAAAGAATTGTCGGGTTTGCCACCATGTAGGGTGTAACACCCTATACCTGACCCAATTGCCAGGTCTAGGTAGCGAATGTCACAGTCAACTCAAATAACTAACTTAAAATAACTTCTAGTTTGACTTATTGTAAATATTTTGGCTTTATTAAATTACAAGATTTAGCTTTTGCTAATAATCCTCATCTTCAATGTTACAATTCTTATAATTTTAATGCATAAGCAGATCTGACATTATTTACAATTCTGGCTTAAGTCTGTAACCCAAATACATCTAATTTATTCCTGAAGGTGTAGCCTATAGGAATTTTCCCTTCTATATACATGAATAACATCTACGTCCACCCCTCAAACTGGTTGTGTCTAGCTTGGTCCCTCCCCTCAATTCTCGAGTCGACCTTTATCCTACAATTAAGCAGTAATTTCGTAAGTTCAAATGAACTTAGTGAGATCTTGTGGAATTAGTGCACAACAATCTTTCATAAAATTTAAGAATAAAAATTTGATATCAGAAATTTTCAACTCCCTGTCTATCCTTAGCCTTCTATAGATCTTACTGGCATGGACGTTGCCCTGTTCCTTTTTATAGTTTGCTACTAACGGGTTCATTCTCTAAATTAGACATGTATACCTCCTTTTTTGATACGAGATCTTTATAGGCTTGTCTTGATTCCACCTCATCCAAGTTTCCTTTGTGCCCTATCCAACTTATCTTACACACTTGGATAAAGGTTCATTACCTACCACTGGTGATCTTCCACTAATATTCTCCTTATTTTCGGATCCTTATCCTTGAAATTTGACCCTAGGCTGTTGGTTTACCACGTTCAAATCTTCTAAAGAACCGAAATTAGCATCTAATTTCTATCGAAATATAACCTCACACTTTCTTGTGGATTATTCGTCCATTGTAGCCCTTGGCAGACTCCCTTTTTTGTTAGCCTTGTGTGGACTAACCGGTGTCACCTAGTTTTGGTCAACATTCCTCTTCTCTATAGATTCCTGATAGTCTTTTCCAGTTAGACCATTTGAGAAATCATCACTTCTAGGTAAACCTCAGCGAACTTACCTGCCTCTAGCTACCTTATAACTCATGGACTTTTTGAATTAAGTTCCACCCAATCATCTATTATGACACCTGATTTAGGTTTTTTTGCCAAATCCTACGAACTCATATTTGCGAATTCTCCATAAATTACATAGTTAATCACTGTTACGAGGCTTACTTGGAACTTAAGACTTTTCTACCCACTTTTCTTATCCTTATATTTTGGCAGATTCCTGAGCTACCCTGTTTACGCATATTCTCATATGCTTCATATTCATCCGATCGTGCTACCTTTCGTGTGAGTTGTACCTCAATCTCACTTGCATTGCCATGTCAAGTTTCAAGATCAAAAGTCTTGGCAGACTTGACCTAACACAATAGTCGAACCTTGGTCTTACTTAGCATAAACCCATGTTTAATGTCCTAGCGGACTTTTATTGGTTGCCACAGTCGAGCAATGGTCTTTCACCTCATAATTCATGTGTTTACTGTCCTGATGGACTCTATTGGTTGCTATAGCTGAAATATGGTCTTACACCTCGTAATTCCCCTATTTATTGTCCTAACAGATTCTATTGGTCGCCATAGTCGAGCTATGGTATTACACCTTAAACATTTTTGAGGTGTCGCCTCGAAGACCTTACCACAGTAGCGGTGTTACCCTGCTGAACCTGTTAATCACCGTCGCGGAGTTGCTCTATGGAACTATAACACCCCTTACCCGAGTCCGAGGCCAGGACTGGGCATGAGGCATTACTATACTTAACTACATACATACAATCATTTCCGCGTCACCAAGACTTGATCAAACTTAAAACTTTTTCGAACCTTGTTTAAACTCCTTAATGTTAGCCTACGAGGCCTCAAACTTTCATTGGAAACCATTTGGACCCAACTCGGGTCCTCAAACCGACTTAATAAAAATAACCCTTGAAACAGGACACACGCTCGTGTGGGAGGGAAACACGCCCGTGTGATCATTACAACATGGCCGTGGTGATGGCCCGTGTGACACACATGGCCCAAGTACATGCAAATTAAATTCTAAATTCGAACCTACAGGGGTTTTCACACGGTCTGACACACGCCCGTGTCTATGGCCCGTGTTCCTCACACGGCCATGACACACCCGTGTCCTAGCCCGTGTCCAAAAACCTTGACATTCTGTTTCTGACGTCAGCATCTAATAAGGGGCACACGGCCAAGGCACACGCCTGTGGCCAGAGGCCGTGTCATCCACACAGCTGAGACACACGGTCGTGTCTTTGCTTGTATGTTTACTACCATGCATACTGACTTGAAAATTTTACGTGCAGGGGATACACGGCAGGACAACACGCCTATGGGGTTAGCCATGTGTCACACACGGCCTAGACACACGTCCGTGTGTCTACCCGTGTGGACAATATGAGGCTATCTACCAAGCCTTTTGCCACCCTGAAACAAAATCTAATGCCAACCAACATTTCAAAATCTAACTTAATATGATTCCTCAGCCAAATAACCATAGCTAAGGCTTATGTACATTTCATACATTCAAACATGCCATCAATTTCACATTCGTGAAAGACTATCTTGCATTCATATGATAACTTTCAAAATTAACCATTTTTCATGGCCTTACACAAAATGAATCAAATGCTAGAGTAAGTCATCACGTTTGGCCAATTAACAGTGACACAAAACTCAAAAGTCTAAGTTTCTATACATGCCATACTCAAAATATTAAGTCTAATTATATCGAGTGCTTCAACTGATAGTGTGATCGATACCTCCGACGTCTGGTGGTCCTTGAGCTAGTTAAGCGGCACTATAAGAAAATGGAAAAGAGAGGGAGTAAGCATAAAGCTTAGTAAGTTGCATGCAACAGATATAACAACAACTTTACCATTCATAAACATGTCCATAGTACTAAAGTAGGCATAAGCACAACTTACTCATCACTATCCAATACATTTCACATAATATATATTAAGCTCACATCTCATACATTTCAATAGGTACCTGTACCACTTACAACATGGTTATACTTTTCTCGTTTAACTTAAACTGTAACTCTCTCCGTTGAACCATTCAGAATGCTATCGAATATTCACTAAGCCTTAAATATAGGGTGTAATGTCGATGCCATGTCCTAGACATGGTCTTACACTGACTTTCGAAATCAAGGCCGATGCCATGTCACAGACATGGTCTTATACAAGCTCTCGCATGTCCGTGCTGATGCTATGTCCCAGACATGGTCTTACACTAACACCTCTATACGTGTCGATGCCATGTCCCAGACATGGTTTTACACTGACACATCTCGTAGCCGATGCATGTCCCAGACTTGTTTTACATTGGCTTACATCACGAGGCTGATGCATGTCCCAGACATGTCTTACACTAGTTCTCGTCTCAATGCCGATGCCATGTCCCAAACATGGTCTTATACTGGCTCTTATAATGTGGCTGATGCATGTCCCAGAAATGTCTTACAGTAGCACACATATAACCCAAATGTCATTGCACGAATATCTGATTTTTATTCCCTAAGGTTCAAACGGGAATTCTACTTTCTCAATATTCAACATGCATAATCATTTCCACAAACAAGCAATTTATGCTATATCAATTCAAACACATATTTAATAACAATGTATTTGTATCATTCATATACAACTTACCTCGGGACTTAAAATGGGGCGACTAGGTCGGCTTAGTCCACTTGTTTTGCCTTTCCCCGGTCTAGGCCTGGATTTTGTGGTTCTTGATCTATAATGATAAAATTTCACAAATTTAATCACTTTATCGATCTAGGCACCCAATAATTTATAATTGGGCAATATGACCATTTTGCCCCTAGACTTCCACAAAATGACCATTTTACCCCTAGACCCAAAAATTGATTTTTATCACATTTTCTCATTAACCAAGCCCAGCTGACTACTTTTTATACTAGGAGTAGCTCACAATTCTAATTATTTCACACATTTATCAACTATTTTACAACTTATGCAAAATGGTCCGATTAGGGTTTCATGATAAATCCCTTCACAAAAGTTGTTTATTTCACAAGCATGATTCATTTTCTTCCATAAAATTTCAGAAAACAACATGAATACTCTCATGGTAAAACCCTAGACTTTCAACCATTTATCAAAATAGTCTCTTTGTTAAGAAGCTCATACTACAAGGGTTCTAAAAATGTAAAAGTTTTCAAGAAAAGCCATTAAAGTCACTTACTTGTAGAGATATTAAGTGGCTGATATTTTTGGTGGGAAGAAGATTAGAGAAAATATGGCAAAATTTTCTCTTTGTTTTATTTTTATTCATAGCCAATTTAGTCACCAAATCTACCTAATTTTTGACTTTTTGACAATTCTTGTCTCTATGGCCGGCCAGCCTGTGTATTAGGGGTCTAATTGCTCTTTAAAGACCCCCAATTTTTGTTATCTAGCTATATGACACCCTTAGCTATCAAAATAGGACTTTTGCACTTTATGCGATTTAGTTTTTTTCACAATTAAGCATAAAATCGCTAAAATTAATTCACCAAAATTTTCATATTCTCATATAATCATGCCACAACACATAAAATAGTATTAAAAATAATTTCTTCGACCTCAGGTTAGTGGTTCCAAAACCAATGCTCCGACTAGGCCCAAAATTGAGCCATTACAGAAACCTTATAACCATCATCATGGTGTTGCTCTAGCGAACCAGTCGATATCATTCCTCTCATATTTATCCTTGATGCTGAAAAACCATAGTGTCCCATCCACAAGGCTCACATCTTCGCACACCATGGATTGCTCTCAGCAACATCGAATGGCCGAATCTTAATGAAAATTCCATTTCCCCTATCTATCCGCCCATTTTTCCATACTACCTTACTTATAACCTTGATGCTTAAACATCACAGTGTCCCATCTGCAAGGCCTAAAGTTTTGCACACCACAGTTTGTACTCAACAACACTGGATAGCGATATACAGAAACACCATTTCCCAAATCCTAACTTCATCTATCCTGTAAGAAATCTTCCTTCCATATTCCATCGCTATAATCATACAATACATGCATTTCATGCAAAGTAGATACTTAGTACATGACATAAAGTAAGCCATATATTCCGCACCATGCATTATCATTCGAGGATCATTTTTACAAGTACTCATATATTTGAAAAAAATTATGCATTCACAACATACTTAGTCACAGTTTTACACATAGTGACTAACTCAACAACCTAGAATAGTCACAACAAAAAATCATTCAATGAGTTAATCTTATCAACCATCCAAAACAAAGTGCAGAACTCACCTTGCTTCCTTATTCTTGACGAATTAGCTTGTCCAAATGCTAGAATCTCATTTTTCCTGACAGAAGTTTCACAATTTCCTATTCCCAGACTTTAATTCTCACGATAGTTGCAATGTGTAGGGCTTTCTTCAGCTACCTCCTCTTCTACTTCGGAACGGTTGAAGAAGATGGTGTTACAACAAGGAAAATTGGTAAACAAATTTGAGAAGAATTTTGTCTTCCACACACCTACATATACATAAAAATATTTATATAGCCAAAGTTGTCACAGTCTCTGTATTCCTTTGTAGCCAATCGACACTAATCGTTTTGTCTTCCACTTTGGAATCAGCTGGTTCCATCCTAACCGAACCAAAATTGAGATCCAACCAATCACAATTGGGAACTAAAATTTTTGAATTTTTTGATGGAGTTAAACAATTTGCTAATCCTTTAAATTTAATCCAAAATTTTCTTAAATTTTTGAGTTAATAAAGATAACTTGGTGTTACAACTCCCTTACCCTTAAAGAAAATTTCATCCTCAAAATTTCCTTTTGTGGCTAGATCTAAAAGCAGACCCTGGTTATACTGCTCCCACAACACAAAAGAGGTCACCACTACACATTCCTTTTGCCACGAAACTAACCACTATTCAGCATTATTCCTTAAACTTGTCCCACTTGAGTTAACAAAGATAGTTAATTACATGTACTTAAGCCCATCTAGTTGCATTTTAGGACATTTCATTAGTATTTTTAGCATTGCATTAGAACTTGGGTTGTGTTTAAATATTAGGTACTGTTAATTGCTTGTGGAAAAACTGTGTTTTGTGTTATTGGCAAATGCATGATAAGGAACGAGAAATAAATGAGTAAAGATTTGCCAAGGCAAAAGGGTGGTCAAATTGCCAACTTTATGGCATGTCAATGCTGGGAAGGTGTCCAACTAGCATTCAGTGCATATCAGTTTCAGCCTAACTCTACTTGTACCAGATAAATCTGCCTAGAAAAGAGGAGAAGATAAATATTGGGCTGTTTGAATTATCCTAAAAAAAACATAGAAAAACAATTTAAAAATCTAAAGGAGGAAACCCTAGAGGGCGAACAATGGGAGAGATCCTTAGGCAAAATAGAAGGTAGCGAATGAATAGATGAAAAACGAAGGTAGTCCCTCTCAACCACCTGAGGTTACCGCACAGTTGGAGTGTAGATTGGACAAGCGAACGTTGTCTTCCCGATGTTCTTCCATTATTTTTAATATGTTCTTTCGTGAATTATAGTGACGAAAACGATGTTTAAATTGAATTTTATTGGCCAACCTATGAGCTAAATCTCATAGGGTTTGGATTACTTTGATGAAACTTTAACTGTCTTTTATGGCAGCAATATAAATCTAAATTATTTTATTATTTCATTCAATTGTTTTATTCTTTAAAATGTATGTGAGCAATCCTTAGACATAGTCGACTGTGTAGCATACCCTTAAATTAATCTAAGGTCTAAAAAGGTTAGATTAGTTAGATCATAGTTGAATGATATGAGCAAGTACTCGACAGATACTTGTAGTAGACTCTAGACATAGAGCAACGTTCATACAGAAGAAAACAATGCAGGGTTGTAACATCCCGATTTTGGGCCTAATCAGAATAGTGATTTTGAGACCACAAATTTGAAGTATAAATAATTATTTTTTGAATGTGTTGAGGTTTATGATATGTTTGCATGATTGTATGAAAGTTTCGTTAAGAAATTTTGTGAATAGAGTTTCCAATTTGATTTTTGGGACTAAATTGCAAAAGTTGCAAAATATGTGATTCTAGAAGCTTTAAGCCTGAAATAGCTATGGATTATTAATTAGAGGTCCTTAAATAGCAATTTTACCAATTTCTATTTTTATGGACAAAAATAGGCATGAATAGGTAAAATTTGAAAGTTTAGTAAAAAGGGTATTTTGGTCATTTGGTTAATAAAAGAATTAAAAGGGAAAATGAAGTAAAAATCTTGTCCATCTTCTTCATCAAGTTTTGAAATTTCTAAGGAGCCATAACTAGGGTTTCTTCACTTTCTAAGCTTGATAGTAAGTGTATCCTAGCCCCGTTTTTAATGTTCTTTACATTTTTTGAAGTTGTTATCAACCGATCTAGCCATTTCTACCATTTATTTGAGCTAGGGTTGATGTATAGGGTTTGACCCATGTGTGACATGCATGTATTTTGATGTTTCATGGTAGATTATGAAAGTTTGATGTGTGATAAACATCTTTTATTAAGTGATTTTTGATGAAAACACCTAAAAAGGGCTTATTTTTAAAAGTGGTAAAAATGGGTAGTAGAAATGTAATTTGATGAAAAATGTGGGTTGGTACAAGCATGATGTAGGTTCGGCTAGGCTTGGGTAGCAAAGAAAATGAGTACATTTCATTTTACGAGCCTAGGGACTAATTTGTAAATATGTAAAAGTTTAGGGGCAAAACTATAATTTTTCCAAAATATGGTTGTTGGACTGATTTGAATAATATAATAATTAAATGAGCTAAATTTGCTATTATAGATCAAGAAGTACGGAGTCCGGACCTAGACCAAGGAAAGAGAAAGATTTTGGACTAAATCGAATTAGTTGTCCATATTTTTGTATCGAGGTAAGTTTGTGTGTAAATAATGCAACTTTATATTATGCATTTAATATTTTGATATTGCATGAATTTTTTAATTATTGTTATGAATACGATCGATGAGGATTCGATGTGGTAAAATTCCCGGTTGAACCTTAGGAATAGATAGGATACAAATGTCATGGCATTAGGGTTATGTGTGATTTCGTGTAAGACCATATTTGGGATATGACATCGATATTTGATTTCGTGTAAGACCATTTCTGGGACATGGCATCGATACGAGATATCGTGTAAGACCATAGTTAGGCTATCGACATCGATCTATGTGATCCCATGTAAGACCATATTTGGGATATGGCATTGGCATCTTATTATGTGTATGAGATTTCCCTGGGTATCCTTTAGTATTCCAAGTGGTTCAATGGGTAATTTGAAGATTTTGTCAAAAATGTGAAAGTCTATGATTATGTTATGAAGTGGTACAGGTACGTACACAAAACTCATGAGATATGAGCTCGATTTATGATGCATTATTGGTAAGGATGCAAATGAGTAAGATATGCCTACGATCATTTGATGATTATGTGCAAATTTATAATATGCTATGTGTATGTTAATACATGTTTAATGTTGCTTATTATTTACATGCAAACTTATTAAGCTTTATGGTTACTCCCCTTCCTTTCCATTTTCTTATAATGTTGCCAAGTTAGCTTGGGGATCGAAAGTCGTCGGAGTATTGATCACACTATCAACTTAGTCATTTGGGTATAATTGATTTTGATATTTTGAATATGGCATGTACAAGGGACTTGGTCTTTTTGTTTATGTGTCATATTAATTTGGCCCAATGCGTTGGCTAATAATGACTTGATTATTCATTTTGTATATGGCCATGAGATATGGTTCATATTGATTATTGGAGTGTAAACCTATTCATATATCCATGCACTTGCTAAGGTCATATATGTTGTAGTTAAAATTGTTTGGCATGGTTGAATTGTGAATGTGATCATGGATGTTGATGATGAAATCATGAGTAAATGGCATGATGACAACTAAGATATAAATGTGTAAAATAGAGTAAATTGATGTTACATATTGCATGTGATTTGGTAAACTTGGCTTAACAAGGTACGGTAACATGAGCATGTATAAGTTGATATGGTGTTGCCATGAACATGACTTAATTGATGATGTTTAAGCACTTAAATATGCCATGTTAAATGCCCTTGAAATTATGTATGAGTTTGAGCAAAGAAGGGTGGCAATTGGCTTGGAAAATAGCCTCAAAGCTGTCTACACGGGTAGACACACGGGCATGTTCTAGGCCGTGTGTGACACACGGTCTGCCCCCATAGGCGTGTAATCTGACCGTGTGTCCTCTGCACCTTAGTTTTGAGAAACAGAATGCCCAATATTAAGCACACAGGCACGAGACATGGCCGTGTGTCTCGACCGTGTGAGAGACACAACCTTAGGACATGGGCGTGTGCCCTAGCCGTGGGAAGTCTGCACCTTATTTATGAAAATTCATGAAAATTAAATTCGCCACACAGCCTAGCACACGGGCATGTGACTTGGTCGTGTGACCCTAGTTTTTTGATGACGTCATAAACAGAGAGTTACACGGGCTGAGGACAAGGGCGTGTCCCAAGCCACACGGGCTTGTGACCCTCCAAAATAAGAAATTTTTCTAAGTGTTGTAAAGGTTCCGAAATTCCTCGGTTTAATCTCAAACCACTCCCAATGTATGTTTTGGGCCTAGTAGGCTCGTATAAGGGACGATATGCATATGTATGAATGGTTTTAAATTGGACGCATTTTTATTACTCAGTTTGGTATGAATGTTTATGTTTAAGTCCTGTAACGCCTCGAACCCTGTCTCGGCGTCGGATACGGGTAAGGGGTGTTATAAGGGTACCATATTAAAGGCCTATAGACACAGGCAAGGTAACTTGAGATTTTTGCTCTCGAAAGAGGTAGGCCACTTTAGAACTCTTCTGATTTGTAGATTAAGTATTTTTTTGTTAAGGCATTGCTGACAAGAAAAGTAAATTCTTAGTAATCTCGACCTTCCCACTCAACATTGCATAACCCTTATCTTTTTCCATAGAATCTTTGCCATCGCATTCGTAGTTATTTATTTTTTCATTTACATAATATTCCCGTAGTAATTCTCATAATTATCGTTACATTTCTACTCTCGTTGTCTTAACATTTCCAAGTATTCATTAATTCCACATATTGCACACATCACTATTCCTTTAATTGCCACTACATTCTTACCATAGCTTTACCATAGTGTTAATTGCATTTTATTATAATAACTTGACCATTTTTGTGCCTCAATTTGATCCTTGTGGGAACGATACTCACTCATCACTTTATTACTTGATCCTACGTGTATACTTGCACAATTTGCATATCATATTCACAAGCGATAAGTTTTTGGCGCAGTTACCAGGGATCTGCAATTTGGTGAAATTTGGTTTGGTTATTTTACTTAATTCTATTAGTTTAATTTAACTTAGCTAATTTAATTTATACAAGTTTGCCAACAGTGTATGAAAAAAGGCATTCCTACGAACAAAGAGTATCCTTTTGAGCCAGAGATCGATAGAACTTCACAAAGAAGGAGAAAAGAACTGAGAAAAATGGCTAGAAACAGGAACGACCCCGGTCTCAATGATAATCTAAATGGTCATGGTCTCAATGATAATCCAAATGATCAGGATGTTAATCCTCCTATTCTTCATGTGATAGATGGCCAAGATAGATTAATCCGAAAGCATGTTGTGCCAATTTTGGATGACCTGAATCTAGGGTTAGTCAGGCCACAAATACAAGCTCAACAGTTTGAACTGAAACCGGTCATGTTTCAGATGTTGCAAACAGTAGGACAGTTTGGTGGACTGCCCACTAAAGATCCAATGTTGCATCTACGACTTCTTCTAGAGGTTTGTGACTTGTTCAGGCAATAGGATATTCCTGAAGATTCCTTGCGATTTAAACTGTTTCCATATTCTTTAAGAGATTGTGCGAGAACATAGCTGAAGGCTTTGCCGTCGGGGATAGTGACATCATGGAATGATCTTTGTAGAGATTTTTGCTATGGTATAATCCGCTGAACATGAATGCTAAGATTAGAAATCACATCACATCTTTTCAACAGTTAGAGGATGAAACATTATATGAAGCTTAGGAACAATTTAAAGGTTTAATTCGAAACTGTCCGATGCATGGATTTCAGCACTGGACTGAAATGGAAATATTCTATAATGGGCTGAATGCACATACATGAATGGTAGTTGATGTATCTGCCATTGATACATTGTTGGATAAATCTTACAACGAACCATATGATATTTTTGAAAGAATTGCCAATAATGACTATCAGTACCCTACCACAATAGTTGGGACGTATAAGAGAACTGCTGGTACCATGGATTGACGCAATCACTTTGTTGAAAGCCCATGTATCTTCTTTAGCTAATATAATTAAAACAATGAAAAATCCAACTGTAGTCCAAGAGTTGAAATCAGCTGAACTGTCATGTGTTTATTATGGCGGAGATCATGTGTTTGATGAATGTCCATTGAACCCAGCATCGGAATACTACATGGGTAATTTTAACCGAAATAATAATCCCTTTTCCAACACTTACAATTCGGGGTAGAAGTAGCATTTGAATTTTAGTTGGAATAATCAAGGTGCAGGGAGTTCACACAATGTTGCAAGACAAAATATCCACAATGCACCGCCCGTTTATAATCATCTTGTGCTGAAGCAAAATGCTCAACAAGGCCAGGTATCATCTTCTAATTCTATTGAATCTTTGTTGAAGTAGTATATGACCAAAAATGATATTATGATTAAGAGTCAGGCTGCATCTCTCTGAACTATTGAAAATCAAGTGGGGAAAATAGTGAACGCTCTAAATTCAAGGCCACAAGGAGCATTGCCAAGTGATACTAAAATTCAAGAACCCAAGGGAAGGAGCAGTGCAAGGCCATCACTCTTAAAAGTGGGACTCAGTTGGATGAAGTTTTTTAAGATGCCACGGTAAAGGAAGACAAATCTAGCTGCAATTAGGAAAAGATCGCATAACCTACTGAACATTAAACAACACTTGAAAAGGGTACATAGAGAAATGTTGTGAAAAAATCAAATTATGTTTCCAACAAAAATGCCACAGTAAAATAATATCGACAACCTAAAGGACGACCACCTTTACCTTTTCCTCAGTGATTCCAGAATTCTAAATAGGATTTTTAGTTGAAAAGGTTTTTAGATGTTTTAAAGCAACTCCACATCAACATACCATTAGTGGAGGCTTTGGAGCATATGTTCAATTATGTGAAATTTATGAAAGATATACTGTCGGAGAAGCGTAGAGTGGGAGAGTTTGCGACTGTCGTTCTCACTGAACGGTGCACAACAATATTAATGTATAAACTACTTTCGCAGCTGAAGGATCCATGGAATTTCGCTATTCCCCATTCAATTGGAAATCATTATGTTGGTAAGGCATTATGTGATTTAGGAGTTAGTATAAATCTAGTGCCTATGTCTATTTTCAAAAAGCTAGGAATTGGGAATGCAAGACCTACTATGGTGACTTTGCAATTAGCTGACCGATCCTATGCCCATTCGTAAGGTAAAACTGTGGACGTGCTGGTAAGAGTATATAAATTTATCTTCCTTACTGATTTCCTTATTTTAGAATTTGAAGCTGATCAAAATGTCGGAAGACTAGTCTTGCTACAAGTAGAACTCTAATTGACTATAGAAAGGTGAACTGACCAATAGGGTAAAAGATCAACAGGTTACTTTTAATGTTTTTGCTGCTTTGAAATGTGTAGACGAAAATGAAAAATGTCACACCATTGGTTTGATTGAAACAATAGTAGAAGAATTCACCAGAATTTGCCACAGTAATTCTAATAGTAACGAAGACTCATTAGAAAGGATTAACAAAGACTTATTTTTCTGTTAGCCCTGTGTAGACTAACCAGTGTCACCTAGTTCTGGTCAACATTCCTTTTCATTGTAGATTCTTGATAGACTACCAGTTAGATCGTTTGAGAAATTATTAATTCTGGGTGAACCTCGATGGACTTAACCACCTCAGGCTTCCTTCTTACCCAAGGAACTTTTAAATTAGGTTCCACTCAATCATCTATTATAACCCCCAATTCAAGTTTATTCGCCAAATCCTATGGACTCATACCGATGGATTCTCTATAACTCACATAGTTAATCTTTGTTATGAGATTTACCTGTAACTTAAGACTTTTCTACTAATTTTTCTTATCCTTACATTTTGATGAATTCTTGAGCTACCCCGTTTATGCGCATTCTCAGACATGCCATACTCGTCTGATCATGCTACCTTATGTGCGAGTCGTACCTTGACCTTCCTTGCCTCGCCTTGTGTTAGCTTTCAAGATCAATCATTTTTGTGGACTTTACCTGACGCCATAGCCAAACTATGGTCTTACTAAGTATGAACCCATGTTTATTGTCCTAGCAAACTCTTATTGGTTGCCACAGTCGACTTATGGTCTTACACCATGTAATCCCTGTGTTTACTATCCCAATGGACTCTATTGATTGCCATAGCTGAACTATAGGCTTACACCTCATAATTCCTGTGTTTACTGTCCCAACGAACTCTATTGGTCGCCATAGTCGAATTATGGTCTTACACTTCATAATTCTTGTGTTTTCTGTCTTGACGGACCCTATCGATCTCCATAGCCAAGCTATGGTCTTACACTCTAAACCCCTTTGAGGTGTCGCCCTGAAAGACCTTACTGCAGTCGTGGTGTCACCTCATAGAACCTATTGACCGCCATTGTGGCGTTGCTCCATGGAACCTAATAACCATCGTCATGGCATCAATCTAGAGAGCTAGTCGATATCATTCCGTCTCATATTTATCCTTGATGCCTGAACACCGCAGTGTCTCCTCCGCAAGGCACAGAGTTTCGCACACCATATTTTTCACTCACCAACACCAATGGTAGAATTTTAACGAAAATTTCATTTTCCCTATCCATCCACCCATTCTTCCATACCACATTACTTAAAACCTTGATGCTCGAACACCACAGTGTCCTCATCACAAGGCCCGGAGCTTTGCACACCACAGTTTGCACTCAGCATGAAAACGCCATTTCCTAAATCCTAACTTCATCTATCACATAAAAAATCTCCCTTTTGTATTCCACCATTATAATAATATAATACATGTAATTCATGCAAATTAGATACTTAGTACATGAAATAAAGTATGCCACATATTCCACACCATGCATTATCATCATTTTTACAGGTACTCACAAACTTGAACAAAATTATGCATTCACATCATGCTCAGTCATAGCATTGCACACAGCGATAGACTCAACAACCTAGAATAGTCACAACACAAAATAATTCAATGACTTAATCTCATCAAACATATAAAAAAGTGCAAAACTCACATTGTTTCCTTATTCGTGATGGCTTAGCTTGTTCAAATGCCAAAGCCTCCTTTGTCCTTCCAGCAGTTCCTCAATTTCCTATTCCCAAACTTAAATTTTTACAACAACTGCAACATGCAAGTCTTTCTTCAGCTACCTCATCTTCTACTTTGAACCGATCAAAGAATATGGTGTTACAACAAGGAAAATTGGTAAACAGAATTGAGAAGAATTCTATCTTCCACACACCTACATTTACATATATATATAGCCAAAGTTGGCATGGTTTCCTTAGTCCTTTAAAGCTAATCACCACTAATCATTTTGTCTACCACTATGGAACCAACCGGTTCCATCCTGACTAAACCAGAATTCAGATCGAACAAATCACAATTCAACCACTAAAATTTCTAAATTTCCCAATGGAGTCTGAAAATTTGTTAAGCCTTTCTATTTAATCCTAAATTTCTTTAAAATTTGGGTCAATAAAGATAATTGGGTGTTACATAGGAAGGTATATTTCAGTAGCAAGGGTTATCCTGGTACTGTACCAGTGTCAATTGTACCTTACCATATGGCACCGAAGGAACTTAGTGAGTTGAAAGTTCAGTTGCAAGAATTGTTAGATCGGGGGTTCATCCGACAGAGTGTCTCACCTTGGGGAGCATCAATTTTTTTTGTGAAGATGAAGGATGGTACCTTGAGGCCGTTTATTGATTATCAACAACTAAACAAGTTGACCATCAAGAATAAGTACCCTTTGCCTAGGATAGATGATTTGTTCGACCAATTTCAGGGAATGACTATTTTCTCGAAGATAGATATAAGATCTAGATATTAATTATTAGCTTGAGGTGAATGAGTCAGATATTATGAAGACAACTTTTAGGACCCGATATGGTCATTACGAGTTTTTGGTTATGTCGTTCGGGTTGAATAATATACCTGTAGAATTTATGGATATGATGAATCAAGTCTTCCACTTGTATTTGGACCAGTTTTTAGTTTTGTTTATAGATGAAATTCTTGTGTATTTCTGTACCAAGCATGATCATGATGTACACCTACGAATTTTTCTTCAAATTTTGCGAGAGAAGTAATTCTTTGCTAAGCTGAGTAAGTGTGAGTTTTGGTTGAAGGAGGTGATGTTTTTGGGTCATATTGTGTCTACTGATGGAATGCAGGTTCTCCATCATAGCTCCACCCTTAATGAAACTACTTCAGAAAAATGTGGTTTTTGATTGGATGAATGAGCAAGAAAAGAGTTTCAAGAAGTTTAAGGCAGTTTTGACTGAAGCTTCGGTGTTGATTCAAACAGATTTTGGGAAAGAGTATGTGGTATATAGTGATGCTTTGTATATAGGTCTTGGGTGTGATTTAAAGTAAGACTGTAAGGTTGTGACCTATTTCTTGGCACAGTTGAAGCCACATAAACGTAATTATTTGGCTCATGATTTAGAGTTAGTAATAGTGGTCTTTGCCTCAAGATTTGGCTCTACCATCTGTATGCTGAGAGGTGTGTCTTCTACAACAATCAAAAGTGTCTTAAGTATCTCGTTACCCAGAAGGAGTTGAACTTGAGACAGTGGTATTGTGTTGAGTTGCTTAAGGATAATGATTGTGTGATTGAGTATCACCCCGACAAAGCAAATGTTGTTGCTGATGCTTTGAGCCAGAAATCAATGACCAAGCTGTGAGCTATGTTTTCACATTTTAGTATGATCGATGATGCTGGTCTGTTGGCTAAACTTCAGGTAAAGTTGTCTCTGTCGCAACAGATTAAAGAGAGGGAGATGGTTGATGATAGTTTGTTGAGGAAGATCTGACATGTTGGGAAAGGTGGTGGCAGAGATTTCAAGTCGAATTCAGATGGTGTTCTGAGTTTCCAAGGGTAACTATGCGTGCTTGTTGATATGGAGCTTAGGCATGCGATTCTGACCGAGGTGCATAGTAGCACATATACTATGTATCTTGGTAGTACTAAGATGTATAGGGGGATCTTTTAGAGATGTATTGGTGGCCCGGATCGAAGCGAGACGTGACAAAATTTTTATCGAGGTGATTAGTTTCTCATCGAGTGAGGGTGGAACATCAACACCCTTCAGGTTTATTTCAATCGATTAAGATTCTAGACTGGAAATGAAAAAGGATTACTATGGACTTTATCTTGGGTTTGCCTATGACCTCGACAAAGAAGGATTCAATATAGGTTATAGTTGACCGGTTTTTCAAGAGAGTGTATTTCCTAGCGGTGCGTACGATCTTTAGGAAGAACTGTATATAGCAAAGATAGTGTGACTTCATAGTGTGCCAATTTCTATGATTTCTAACAGGGATCTGTGATTTACTTCGAGGTTTTGGAGGAGTATTCAGGAAGCTTTGGGTTTGATACTTAATTTTAGTACGACTTATCATCCTCAGACAGATGGTCAGCCGAAAAAGGTGATTCAGGTCTTGGAGGATATGTTGCATAGCTGTGTCATCAAGTTCAGTAGTAGTTGGGAGCAATATCTACCTTTAGCAGATTTTGCTTACAACAAAATTTTTCAGAAAAGTATTCAAATGACACCATTTGAGGCATTGCATGGGAGGAAGTGTATGACTACTTTGTGTTGAGCTAAGATATATGATAAACGAATTGTAGGTTCGGATCTAAGTCGGGAGATTGAGGAGAAGGTGAAATTAATTTGTGAAAGACTGAAGGCTGCTTCAAATAGGTAGAAATCTTATGCAGATTTAAAATGTCGTGATATCGAGTTTCAAGTTAGAGATCTAGTGTAACAGCCTATTTTTCAGTGGTGTCAAAAATAGTGGTTTTAGGGCCACCAAATCCGACGAATAAGTTCGTAAATATTATTATTTAATATTTAAAAGTGAAACATGGTTTTTAAAAGGTTTTTGAATTGATAATTTATGTTATTTAAGCGATTCATTAAGTCCGAGTGGTATGACCCTAAGGTCAAGTGGTTTTAGAAAATAAGGTATCAGGACCTTTTCTATAAACCGAGCCATAAATATTTTTATAAATATTTATGGAGTGTTGTTAAGGAGGTATTAAGGTTTCATTAAAATATTTTAAAGTTTCGATAGTTAATTACGCAAAAAAGGACTAAATTGTAAAAGTTGAAAAAGACAATTGCTATTAGTTTAAAGGTGTTAACTGCTTAAAGAATTATAGTTGGATGACCTTAATGGGTAATTTACCCATACCTAAAATAGTGGGACGGTTGGATGCTTTAAAAGTTTTTAATTTTATATGTTTTATAAGTTAATTTATTATTATCAATAAAGTGAAAAGGTTAATAAAGTAAGAATAATTCAAAAGTGGCCATCTTCAACATTAAGCTTTCTTTGTTTGAATTGAAAGCCATGGCTCTGGTGAAGTGAGGTT
Source organism: Gossypium longicalyx (assembly GCA_025698465.1). Taxonomy (NCBI): domain Eukaryota; kingdom Viridiplantae; phylum Streptophyta; class Magnoliopsida; order Malvales; family Malvaceae; genus Gossypium; species Gossypium longicalyx. The sequence continues at coordinate 57,584,903 of CM046996.1, forward strand.
CGGCCATGTTTCGTTTTGTGCATGTAAGTCCATTTTGCACCCGTTTTTAATAATTTTTATGTTTTTGAGATCGTTGTAACTAGGTCCAGCTAGCCTATACCTTCGATTCTGAAACTGTTAAAGATTTTGAATGTTGCCATTTATGTATCTAGTGTTTTTTTATGTTAAATGATGAATTTTAAATATTAGTTGGTATTTAAAAGTATTTTGTTAAGTAATTTTGATGAATTTATCGATTAGAGACTAAATTGTTAAAAAAATAATAAAAATAAAAGGATTTGTTGTGAATTGTTGCATAAATGGGCTGCATTGGATGCCATAAGTATTCGGCTAGGCTCAATTTTGGGTAAAATTGGTTAATTTGCTTGTTTTAAGCTCAGGGACTAAATTGAATAAAAGTAAAACTTTAGGGGTAATTTTGTAAAAATGTGAAATATGGATAAATTGCATAAAGTACATTGTTTTACTGTCTAAATTAATAGACTGAAAGAAATTATTAATTTAGATCAAGAACGGGTGGAAAATCGATGAGAATAGAAAATTACCAAAATGCCCCTGTACTTTGACATTTTTGCAATTTAGCTAGGTAAGTTCATACGTTTAAATAGCATTGTAAATTATGTTAAATGCTATCATTTTATAATAACAAATTATGTCTCGGCAGAAAAATCCAACGACGATCACCGAATATGAAAAGGGATAGCTTCAGTTATTAATTATGAAAAGGGACAGTGACGACCATCGAATATGAAAAGGGATAGCTTTGGCTATCGATTATAAAAAGGGATGGTGACGCCCATCGATTAATGAAAAGGGATGGTTTCGACCATTGAATATGAAAAGTGATGGTTGCAACCATCGTTTAGCACACTTTGTGTGAGCTCCGGTAAGGATTTCGATTGACTTCACTTCAAAAAATATAGAAAGGTATGATGTATCAATGATCAAAGTATGAATATTCATGTTTATGAAACGTATAATATAAGTGATGTTATGTTACGTGCCATATCTTACCATGTGATGATATTTCTAAGTTAGATGTTTAATCATTAGCTTGTGGCTATAGTTAATGTTATGTTTATGCCTTATATGTATGCAAATGAAATGGTGAGTGTTCAATAAGAACTAAGACATGTTTATATGAAACTTAATGGAATGGCAATACATGGAAAAACATGATACAATTGAACCATACTCAAGTATAATGTTTATCCATGTCAAATTCATATGAATCATGTTTAAATGAACTAACATGTGTGGCTGATGTGTTAGGTCTTATGTCAAGCTTGTGGATATGATTGATGTTTATGATTATGCTTGTACTATGCAAATGAAACGGGTAAGAAAAAGGAATAGAACGGTAAGTATGTAATTGAGATGTATTATATGTCAGCAAATTGCTTATGCTTTGAATGGATACACTTATGTCATGGATAAATACACTAAATTGAGCGTTAATAATGTTGTTTAGGCTTTGGTAAGGACTAGGGACGGAATGGAAAGTAAGTAAATAGAAAGATATATAATCTTATAAAAGGTTGATGATTATATATATTATGTGTCATGAAATCCTATCATGTTATTAATGGTCAATAAATATACGACATTAGTAAACTTACACATTTGTGAGTTGATGATCATATCAATTTATGAATCTTATAGTATTGGTATAGATTTATGTTTATTCTATAAAGTTTATTATTGAAATGGAATATTATGATTAAAGTTTATACGATCTTACTAAGCATTCATTGCTTACGTAGTTTCTCTTTTACTTTACAAACTATTGGAAGCTCGAATCGAGTTTGAAGCTAGTCGGAGATCCATCACACTATCCATTGGCTATATCGGTAGATTTTGATGATTTTGAGTCATGGTTATAATGGCATGTGTAGGTGTTTTGTGTTTGATAAAATGGTCATTATATATATGACTTGTAAATTTGGAACTTTGATTAATGAACAGGTTGTTATGTTGGCATATAAATGTGACGTTATAATTGTTGAGATTTTGGCATTTTGGTGCTTAAATGGTGAAAGATGTAATGGTAAGTTAAATGCATGCTATAAAATGTTGTGTTGATATGCTTAAAGGTTGTCATTGGGGTATGGTTTGATATAGAATTAAGTAGTGAGTACTGAGTAAATAAATGGCTAATTTGGTAAGTTTTGATGTGGTTGACATATGGCCAAGTTTACTAAGGTTTAGTGATGATATTTGTTGAATGGTCAAATTGGTATATTTGAGTATGATTGGTATGTGAACATTGTGGTAAATGTTGGTATAGAATTTGTAACATCTAGAAATAGTGCCTAGTTAAAATAGTGGTTTCAGGACCACAAATTCGACGTTAATAATTTGGTAAGTTTTGATGTAGTTGACATATGGCCAAGTTTACTAAGGTTTAGTGATGATATTTGTTGAATGGTCAAATTGGTATATTTGAGTATGATTGGTATGTGAACATTGTGGTAAATGTTGGTATAGAATTTGTAACATCTAGAAATAGTGCCTAGTCAAAATAGTGGTTTCAGGACCACAAATTCGACGTTAAAATATTTATCTGATTATCATTATAAGGTCTAGGTTATGAAAATTGCATGCGGTAAAGTTTCATGAAGAAATTCTAAGTATAAGGTGTTCAATTGGAAAATAAGGACCAAATTGAATAAGTTGCAAAACTTGGGTTCTAGAAGCAATTTGTATGAAATTGCTTTAGATTTTTAATTAGAAGGTTTTAAAGAGCAAATTGCCCAATTTCTAAGTTTTTGGACAAAAATGGGCATGTATGGATAAAATTTGAAAGAAAAGGCTTAAGGGCATTTTGGTCATTTGGCTAAATAATGAAATAAAATGGGAAAATAAGCCAAAAATCAACTCATCTTCTCCGCCTTGCTGCCGAAATTTGAGAGCCACCATAGCTAGGGTTTCTTCACTTTCCAAGCTCAATAACCTCGAGGAACAAATTTCGGAGGTCGATCGAGGTAAACAAAAGGTTTCGAAATAATCGAAACACGAACCCGAAGCATTTACCAAGTAAGTTCATGTAACTCGAAGTAAACTTTAAATATACTTGAAAATGCATATCCTTAAATGTATGCTAATTTGGATATTGATTGCATGACAGTCCAAGAAAGATGACAATTGTCTCGGTTGAATGAAAAAGGGAGATTTGATGGGTAAATTCTTATTTATATGACATGAGATCCTGGATGTGTTGCAGAAAGGGATTTAACCCGGACAAGTAATCCAATGATCTCAGTATGGTAAGGATCTAGCCCGGACAGGTGTTCCTTAAGTGATCGAACTGAACATCTCGATGAATATATGTGCATTATGGGTTTAGCCCGGATGGGTAATACGTTTAAGGACGGAAATTAGCCTCGTCTGACAATTCAGATCCGAGCATGTTGGGGTAATTATCGTTATAAGGGATTTAGCCTGGAATGGTAATCTCGACAATACTCCTTGAATTTATGTTATAAGGAGTTTAACCTGGATTGGTAATCCCGCTGTAAAAGTGAGGCTCACGGGAGTGTATATTCAAAATGGTCACTAGCATGACTTGACGGAAAATGGATACCCATCGAGATTTCTAAGAAATTCAACGGGACTATAATGATAAACGAGAATGGTAATATTGAATTGATGAGCTCATTTAAGATTAATGCTATATTGTTTGAGATGAAGCTAACTCGATGATTGAGTCTATGTGATAGGGAATTTATACTATGCATGTTTGGAAAGAATATCTTTTATGGTTGTATGCTAAATAGCCAGTATGTTTACCTTCTTGCTATCTGAACTTACTAAGCATGTTAATGCTTATCCCCTTTCCTTTACCTGTTTTATAGAGCTCGTGGACTCGTGAAGATTGGAAGACGATTGGAGGAATCATCACGCTATCACTAGCCTTGCTTGGTATATAAATACTTTTATTTTCTTATAATGGCATGTATAGGTAATTGTCATATTTTGTTATATGTGTCATTTGGTTAGCCAAAGTGTTGGCTTATGGTATTGATAATTCTTTTGTATTTGGCTATGGGATGTGGCCAATATTGAGATGGGTTGTAGTCCCTATCTATTTTGTGTACCTATGTTTACTTGTCTCATGTATTATGACAGTATGACATGCCATGGATGAATGTGTTAAATGAGGCCAAATAATTTGAATATGGTAAAGGCATAAAATGGTATATGGCATCAATAAGGCCCAAGTAAGAAATGTGAAATGGGATAATGAACATCCTTAATGCAAAAAGGATAATCTAGCATGTACCAACAAATGATATGAGGTAACCATGCAAATGACCATATTAAAGTGGTTTAAAGATACATATAGTTCATGTGATATGCCATAGGAACTTTTGAGTGTGTTTAAGTGATTTTGGGTGACCAATGGCTTGGAAAATAGCCACCAAATGGTCTACACGGGTAGACACACGGGCATGTGTCTAGGCCATGTGTGACACACGGTCAGCCCCACGGGCATGTAGTCCGGCCGTGTGTCCCCTGCACCTTGAAATTTCAGTCAGCAAGCTTCGTAGTAAACACACGGGCGGAGACACGGCTGTGTGTCTCAGTCGTGTAGAGGACACAGCCTCTGGCCACGGGTGTGTGCCTTAGCCGTGTGCCTCAAATTGCATGATGATTTCATAAACAAAATACAGCCTAAAATCACACGGGTGACTACACGGGTGTGTGCCTGGCTGTATGAAGGACACGGGCTAGGGACACGGGCATGTGCTCGGCTGTGTGAAAACCCCTGTAGGTTCGAAGTGAATAATAAAATCACACGGATAAAGGACACGGGCGTGTCCAAAGCACACGGGCGTGTGCATTGCCTCCACACGGGCATGTAAGGCTTAAACATGGAACTTTTTCTGAAATTTTCTTGAGTTCTCGGTTTAGTCCCAGACCACTTTTAACACATGTTTTAGATCTCATAGGTCCATAATAGGGACAATATGATTAAGTTTTGATTGGTTTTAATCTAGAACAAAATTTTATATCCCGTTTTCTCGGAATTTCCTTGTTTATGTCTGGTAATGCCTTGTACCTTGTTTCGGTCCTAGGTACAAGTAAGGGGTGTTACATTTAGTGGTATCAGAGTTTCAGTTTAATCGGTTCTAGGACTAACATAGCACATATCGAGTATAGCTATACATGCCATTATACAAGTTATGATAGTGTGACATCTCCTAACCTTTTTTAATTGTATTTGAATTTAGTAAATGTCTTCCAATCAAGCCTAAGATGAGTCTGAGGGAGCCGAGAGCCATGCTCCAGCTTCCGTTCAGTGAGCTACTACTAGTAGTAGTAGAAGGCCTATGTCTGAAGACCGGAAAGAGGCAAGAGCTACCTTCTTATAGATGATGGATGAATGGTTTGGGGATTATTTGAGAAACTGCCCCAATATACCACGACCTCCTCCACCCCTTGGTCGACCTGAGGAAGAAGTGTCACAAGGTATGGCACCCGTGAGAATTGGTAAGGCTCCAGTAGACAAACTTAGAAAATATGGGGCTGAAGAGTTTAGAGCTAAGGTAGATGATGATGCTGAATGAGCCGAGTTCTGGCTCGAGAACACTATGCGAGTTTTGGACGAATTGTCGTGTACACCTAAGGAATGTCTAAAGTGTGTTGTGTCTCTTCTAAAAGATACTGCATATCACTGGTGGAAGACTGTATCTTCAGTAGTACCGAAGGAAGATATTACATGGGAGTTCTTTCAAGCTGAGTTTGAAAAGAAATACATCAGTCAAAGAATTTTAGACTCGAAGCGAAAAGAGTTCCTGGAACTCAGGTAAGGAAATAAGACCGTGTCAGAATATGAGAGGGAATTCGTAAGGTTAAGTCAGTATGCAATGGAGTGGGTCCAATTAGAGACTGAAATGTGTAAGCGCTTCGAGGAAGGCTTAAATTAGAAAATTAAGTTGTTGATCGGGATCCTAGAGATACGAGAATTCGCAGCACTAGCTGATCGGGCCAAGAAGGCTGAAGAGCTAAATAATGAAAGAAAGAAAGCAAAGAGAGAAGCTCGAATTTTGAATAAAAGATCTAGCGGCAAAACGCACTCTTTTCTCACAAAAAAATCGAAGAGTCAACAAGAGCGCTCCACTGCATCAGTGGGATATTAGGGTAGAACAAGAAGCTCTAAGCGTCACAACCCAAAGTCTTCCTCCCCCAAGGTGACTAGTGTGGGAAGTGTGGATGATCAAAAGCTGAGGTGTGAAAGCTGCAACAAATTCCACTTCGGCGAGTATCGAAGGAGGAGTGGTGCATGCTTTAGATGTGGTTCCCTTGACCACTTCCTTAAGGATTGCTCGGAGCAAGCTGATAAAGAGGTGGATTTAGCCCCAAAGTCTAATTCCCCTAATCCTCGAGGTAGACCACCACGACATCTTGGAAGTGTAAGTGGCAGTCGAACTGTTGCCAAGGATACTACAGCAAAATTAGAAGCTCGATCCTCGGCGAGAACTTACGCGATACGCGCTAGAGAGAAGCTTTAGCTCCCGATGTCATTAAGGGTATATTTTCTCTCTATAATGCTCATGTTATTGCCTTGATTGACCCGAGATCGACCCATTCATACATTTTCATGAAATTGGTGTCTAGCATGAATATGTCTGTGGAACCTACAGAATTTGTAATTAAAGTGTCGAACCCTCTAGGCAAGTCTATTTTAGTCGATAAAGTTTGTAAGAATTGTCCTTTGACGATTCAAGGTCACTGTTTTTTGGCCAACCTTACGCTTTTGCTGTTTGATGAGTTTGATGTAATACTTGGTATGGATTGGTTGACCCTTCATGATGTGATTGTAAATTGTGGTAGCAAGTTTATAGAATTGAAATGCTCCGATGGTGAGACACTCCGAGTTGATTCAAGTGAGTTGGGTACACCGCTAGTTATGATTACCTCGATGATGGCTCAAAGGTACATGAAAAAAGAGTACGAAACCTATCTTGCTTTTGTTCTGAATACTAAGGAATCTAAATTGAAGATTGAGTCGATACAGATAGTGTACGAGTATTCAGACATGTTTTCGAAAGAGTTACTCGGATTACCTCCTGTTCGGGAGGTAGAATTTGGAATTGAGCTGGTACCGGGAACAACCCCTATTTCTATTGCCCTGTACAGGATGGCACCGACTGAGTTGAAAGAGTTAAAAGTACAGTTGCAAGAGTTGACGGATAAAGATTTTACAAGACCGAATTTTTCACCTTGGGGTGCTCCCGTGTTATTTGTAAAGAAGAAAGATGGTTCAATGAGGTTATGCATAGATTACCGGCAACTTAATAAGGTGACCATTAAGAACAAGTATCTGTTGCCAAGGATCGACAATTTGTTTGACCAACTGAGGGGAGCCACTATATTTTCTAAGATAGATTTGAGATCTGGCTACTATCAGTTGCGAGTTAAGGAGTCAGACGTGCCTAAGACTGCTTTTAGAACAAGCTATGACCATTACAAATTTCTTGTCATGCCATTTGGATTGACGAATGCTCCGGCTGTATTTATGGACTTAATGAATAGGATATTTTGGTCATATTTGGACAAGTTCGTCGTTGTGTTCATTGACGATATTTTGATTTATTTAAAGGATGAGTCAGAGCATGCGGAGCATCTGAGGACTTTGTTACAGACTTTACGAGATAAATAATTGTATGCTAAGTTTAGCAAGAGTGAGTTTTGGCTCCGAGAAGTACGACTCTTGGGTCATATTGTGTCGGGTGATGGCATCCGAGTTGATCCAAGTAAGATTTCTGCTATTGTTGAATGGAAGCCACCTAAAAATGTAACCGAAGTTAGAAGCTTTTTGGGCTTAACCGGTTACTGCCGAAGGTTTGTAAAAGGATTTTCCATGATAGCAACTCCATTGACGAGGTTGCTGCAAAAAGACGTTAAATTTGAATGGTCAGAGAGATGTAAGCAAAGTTTCGAGAAATTAAAGATGTTGCTGACTGAAGCTCTAGTTCTAGTACTACCCGAGTTAGGAAAAGAATTTGTTGTCTACAGCAACGCGTCCTTAAATGGACTGGGTTGTATGCTTATGCAAGAGGGCAAGGTGATAGCCTATGCTTCGAGACAACTAAAGCCGTATGAGAAAAATTATCCAACTCACGACTTGGAGCTAGCTGCCATTGTATTTGCCTTGAAGATATGGAGACACCATTTGTATGGTGAAACTTTCCATGTATTCACTGATCACAAGAGTTTGAAGTACTTGATAACTCAAAAGGAATTAAATCTAAGACAGCGAAGATGGTTAGAATTGATTAAAGATTATGAGCTGATAATTGATTACCACCCGAGAAAGGAGAACGTAGTTGTGAATGCCTTGAGTAGGAAGTTCTTGTTTACATTGAGGGCTATGAACACGCATTTGGCGTTATCTGATGATGGTTCGGTTTTGGCTGAGTTAAGAGTTAAATTGGCATTTCTCCAAGAAGTTTGCACAGTTCAAATCAATGATAGTGACTTGCAGGCTAAGAGAGCACAATGTGAGACGGGCATTGAATCAGATTTTTGGGTTGACTCTAATGGTTGCTTGATGTTTCGAGATAGGGTCTGTGTACCCAAAGATGATGAGCTTATCCAGAAAATTTTACAAGAGGCACATGATAGTCGTCTGTCTATTCATTCGGGAAGTACTAAAATGTACAATGACTTAAAAACCATGTACTAAAATGTACAATGACTTAAAAACCATGTACTAGTGGATTGGTATGAAAAGAGATATCTCTGAATTTGTGTCGAAATGCTTGATATGTCAACAGGTCAAGGCTAAACACCAAGTTCCTACGAGTTTATTACAGCCTGTGATGGTCCCCGAATGGAAATGAGACAGGATTACTATGGATTTTGTGACTGGATTACCGTTAACTCTGAGGAAGAAAGATACTATTTAGGTTATAGTCGACAGGCTAACTAAGTCGGCTCACTTCATCCCAGTACGGACAGATTACATCCTTGATAAATTGGCTGACTTGTATGTCTCCGAGATTGTAAGACTATACGGGGTTCCATTGCCAATCATATCAGATAGAGACCCGAGATTTACTTTGAGATTTTGGAAGAAACTACAAGAAGCCTTGGGTACAAAGTTGAGCTTTAGTACGACATTCCACCCACAGACCGATGGTCAGTCCAAGCGGACTATTCAGACTCTCGAGGACATGTTGCAATGTTGCGTCCTTGAATTTCAAGTTAGTTGGGAAAAATATTTACCATTGGTGGAATTCGCCTACAATAACAGTTTCCAGACGAGTTTAAAGATGGCACCTTATGAGGCATTGTATGGCTGGAAGTTCCAGACTCCACTGTATTGGACAGAACTCAAGGAAAGCCAGATTCACGGCATCGATCTAGTCAAGGAAATTGAAGATAAGGTTAAAATGATTCATGATTGCCTAAAAGCGGCATCGGATAGGCAAAAATCATATGTTGATTTGAAGAGAAAAGAGATCAAGTTTCAAGTTGGAGATAAAGTGTTCTTGAAAGTATTTCCCTGGAAAAAGGTATTAAGATTCGGCCGAAAAGGAAAACTGAGTCTAAGATTTATCGGACCATATGAGGTTACTGAGAAAATTGGACCATTAGCCTACCGTTTAGCACTGCCATTCGAATTGGAAAATATTCACGACATTTTCCATGCATCCTATGTTACGAAGATATAGATCAGACCCCTCTTATGTGATTTCACCGACAGAGGTTGAGATTAGACCAGATATGACCTATGGTGAAGAACCGGTCAAGATTTTAGCTCAAGAAGTTAAACAATTGCGGAATAAGAATATTGCCTTAGTAAAATTATTATGGAATAGACATGGAGTGGAAGAGGCTACATGGGAACCCGAAGAAACCATGAGAAGTCAATATCCAAACCTGTTTACTAGTAAGACTTTCGAGGACGAAAGTCCCTAAAGGGGAGAAATGTAACATCCCCAAAATAGGGCCTAATCAGAATAATGGTTTTGGGACCACAAATCTGACGTTAAAATATTTATCTTATTATCATTATGAGGTCTAGGATATGAAAATATGCATGTGGTAAAGTTTCATGAAGAAATTCTAAGTATAAGATGTTCAATTGGAAAATAAGGACCAAGTTGAATAAGTTGCAAAACTTGAGTTCTAGAAGCAATTTTTATGAAATTGCTTTAGATTTTTAATTAGAAGGTCTTAAAGAGCAAGTTGCCCAATTTCTACGTTTTTGGACAAAAATGGGCATGTATGGATAAAATTTGAAAGAAAAGGCTTAAGGGCATTTTGGTCATTTGGCTAATTAATGAAATAAAATGGGAAAATAAGCCAAAATCAGCTCATCTTCTCCACCTTGCTGCCAAAATTTGAGAGCCACTATAGCTAGGGTTTCTTCACTTTCCAAGCTCAATAACCCCGAGGAACAAATTTCGGAGGTTGACCAAGGTAAACAGAAGGTTTCAGAATAACCAAAACACGAACCCGAAGCAATTACCAGGTAAGTTCGTCTAAATCGAAGTTATTGAGAATATGAAAAGGGATAGCTTTGGCTATCGAATATGAAAAGGGATAGCTTTGGCTATCGATTATAAAAAAGGGATGGTTTCGACCATTGAATATGAAAAGTGATGGTTGCAACCATCGTTTAGCACACTTTGTGTGAGCTCCGGTAAGGATTTCGATTGACTTCACTTCAAAAAATATAGAAAGGTATGATGTATCAATGATCAAAGTATGAATATTCATGTTTATGAAACGTATAATATAAGTGATGTTATGTTACGTGCCATATCTTACCATGTGATGATATTTCTAAGTTAGATGTTTAATCATTAGCTTGTGGCTACTGTTAATGTTATGTTTATGTCTTATGTGTATGCAAATGAAATGGTGAGTGTTCAATAAGAACTAAGACATGTTTATATGAAACTTAATGGAATGGCAATACATGGAAAAACATGATACAATTGAATCATACTCAAGTATAATGTTTATCCATGTCAAATTCATATGAATCATGTTTAAATGAACTAACATGTATGGTTGATGTGTTAGGTCTTATGTCAAGCTTGTGGATATGATTGATGTTTATGATTATGCTTGTACTATGCAAACGAAACGGGTAAGAAAAAGGAATGGAACGGTAAGTATGTAACTGAGATGTATTATATGTCAGCAAATTGCTTATGCTTTAAATGGATACACTTATGTCATGGATAAATACACTAAATTGAGCGTTAATAATGTTGTTTAGGCTTTTGGTAAGGACTAGGGACGGAATGGAAAGTAAGTAAATAGAAAGATATATAATCTTATAAAAGGTTGATGATTATATATATTATGTGTCATGAAATCCTATCATGTTATTAATGGTCAATAAATATACGACATTAGTAAACTTACACATTTGTGAGTTGATGATCATATCAATTTACGAATCTTATAGTATTGGTATAGATTTATGTTTATTCTATAAAGTTTATTATTGAAATGGAATATTATGATTAAAGTTTATACGATCTTACTAAGCATTCATTGCTTACGTAGTTTCTCTTTTACTTTACAAACTATTGGAAGCTCGAATCGAGTTTGAAGCTAGTCGGAGATCCATCACACTGTCCATTGGCTATATCGGTAGATTTTGATGATTTTGAGTCATGGTTATAATGGCATGTGTAGGTGTTTTGTGTTTGATAAAATGGTCATTATATATATGACTTGTAAATTTGGAACTTTGATTAATGAACAGGTTGTTATGTTGGCATATAAATGTGACGTTATAATTGTTGAGATTTTGGCATTTTGGTGCTTAAATGGTGAAAGATGTAATGGTAAGTTAAATGCATGCTATAAAATGTTGTTTTGATATGCTTAAAGGTTGTCATTGGGGTATGGTTTGATATGGAATTAAGTAGTGAGTACTGAGTAAATAAATGGCTAATTTGGTAAGTTTTGATGTGGTTGACATATGGCCAAGTTTACTAAGGTTTAGTGATGATATTTGTTGAATGGTCAAATTGGTATATTTGAGTATGATTGGTATGTGAACATTGTGGTAAATGTTGGTATAGAATTTGTAACATCTCGAAATAGTGCCTAGTCAAAATAGTGGTTTCAGGACCACAAATTCAACGTTAAAATATTTATCTGATTATCGTTATAAGGTCTAGGTTATGAAAATTGCATGCGGTAAAGTTTCATGAAGAAATTCTAAGTATAAGGTGTTCAATTGGAAAATAAGGACCAAATTGAATAAGTTGCAAAACTTGGGTTCTAGAAGCAATTTGTATGAAATTGCTTTAGAATTTCAATTAGAAGGTCTTAAAGAGCAAATTGCCCAATTTCTAAGTTTTTGGACAAAAATGGGCATGTATGGATAAAATTTGAAAGAAAGGGCTTAAGGGCATTTTGGTCATTTGGCTAAATAATGAAATAAAATGGGAAAATAAGCCAAAAATCAACTCATCTTCTCCACCTTGCTGTCGAAATTTGAGAGCCACCATAGCTAGGGTTTCTTCACTTTCCAAGCTCAATAACCCCGAGGAACAAATTTCAGAGGTCGATCGAGGTAAACAAAAGCTTTCGAAATAATCAAAACACGAACCCGAAGCATTTACGAAGTAAGTTCATGTAACTCGAAGTAAACTTTAAATATACTTGAAAATGCATATTCTTAAATGTATGTTAATTTGGATATTGATTGCATGACAATCCAAGAAAGATGACAATTGTCCTGGTTGAATGAAAAAAGGAGATTTGATGGGTAAATTCTTATGTACATGACATGAGATCCTGCATGTGGCAGAAAGGGATTTAGCCCAGACAAGTAATCCGAAGTTCTCAGTATGGTAAGGATCTAGCCCGGACAGGTGTTCCTTAAGTGATCGAACCGAACATCTCAATGAATATATGTGCATTGTGGGTTTAGCACGGATGGGTAATATGTTTAAGGACTGAAATTAGCTTGGTCTGGCATTTCAGATTCGAGCATATTGGAGTAATTGTCTTTATAAGGGATTTAGCCTGGAATGATAATCCCGATAATACTCCTTGAATTTATGTTATGAGGGGTTTAACCTGGACTGGTAATCCCGCTGTAAGAGTGAGGTTCATGGGAGTGTGTATTCAAAATGGTCACTAGAATGACTTGACGGAAAATGAATACCCATCGAGATTTTCGAGAAATTCAACGGGACTATAATGAGAAACGAGAATGGTAATGTTGAATTGATGAGCTCATCTAAGATTAATGCTATATTTTTTGAGATGAAACTAACTCGATGATTGAGTGTATGTGATAGGGAATTTATACTGTGCATGTTTGGCAAGAATATCTTTTATGGTTGTATGCTAAATAGCCAGTACGTTTACCTTCCTATTATCCGAACTTACTAAGCATGTTAATGCTTATCCCCTTTCCTTTCCCTATTTTATAGAGCTCGTGGACTCGTGAAGATTGGAAGACAATTGGAGGAATCATCACACTATCACTAGCCTTACTTGGTATATGAATACTTTTATTTTGTTATAATGGCATGTATAGGATAATTTTCATATTTTGTTATATGTGTCATTTGGTTAGCAAAAGTGTTGGCTTATGGTATTGATAATTCTTTTGTATATGGCTATGGGATGTGGCCAATATTGAGATGGGTTTTAATCCCTATCTATTTTGTGTGCCTATGTTTACTTGCTTCATGTATTATGATGGTATGTCATGCCATGGATGAATGTGTTAAATGAGGCCAAATAATTTGAATATGGTAAAGGCATAAAATGGTATATGGTGTCAATAGGGCTCAAGTATAAAATGTGAAATGGGATAATGAACATCCTTAATGCAAAAAGGATAATCTAGCATGTACCAACAAATGATATGAGGTAACCATGCAAATAACCATATCAAAGTGGTTTAAAGATACATATAGGCCATGTTATATGCCATAGGAACTTTTGAGTGTGTATGAGTGATTGTGGGTGACCAATGGCTTGGAAAATAGCCACCAAACGGTCTACACGGGTAGACACACGGGCATGTGTCTAGGCCGTATGTGACACACGATCAGCCCCACGGGCATGTAGTCCGGCCGTGTGTCCCCTGCACCTTGAAATTTTGGGTAGCAAGCTTTGTACTAAACACACGGGCAGAGACACGACCGTGTGTCTCAGCCGTGTGGAGGACACAGCCTCTGGCCACGGGCGTGTGCCTTGGCCGTGTGCCTCAAATTGCATGATGACGTCATAAACAGAATGCAGCCTAAATCGCACGGGTGACCACACGGGCATGTGCCTGGCCGTGTGAAGGACACGGGCCAGGGACACGGGCATGTGCTCGGCCATGTGAAATCCCCTGTAGGTTAAAAGTGAATAATAAATTCATACACATAAAGGACACGGGCGTGTCCAAAGGACACGGGTGTGTGCATTGCCTCCACACGGGCGTGTGAGGCTTAAACATGGAACTTTTTCTAAAAATTTTTTGAGTTCTCAGTTTAGTTTCGGACCGCTTTTAACTCATGTTTTGGACCTCGTAAGTCCATAATAGGGACAATATGATAAAATTTTGATTTGTTTTAATCTAGAACGAAATTTTATATCCTGTTTTTTTGGAATGTCCTTGTTTATGTTAGGTAACGCCTCGTACCTTGTCCCAGTCTCGGGTATAGGTAAGGGGTGTTACAGAATTAGTTCCAATGGTTGGTTGATTTATGGCTAAACTTAGCAAATGTATAATCAAGTTTGATTTTTGTGATTGAGGTGCCTTTTAGGCATATTGGTTGTATGATTAAATACTATGATGATCTAGCTTGAATATGCATGTGTTAGGTAAATTTTGGATGAATGAAAATAGGTACATTTGGTTGTATAAGTGACTAAGTTTTGGGTGAGGAAAATGGGTTGAAAATGGCCTATTTTTCGTCGATAAAGCCTAAGACACGGGCGTGTGTCTTAGTCGTGTGCGACACTACCGTGTGTCCCCTATAGGTTTTTATAGGTTGCATTTCGAGAGTTACACGACCTAGCATACAGGCGTGTGGCTTGGCTGTGTGAACCAAGTCAGAGAGTTACACGGGCACAGACACGTTCTAGGACATGGTTGTGTGTCCCTACTTTGAATGCCCACACGGCCTGAGACATGGCCGTGTAAGTCACACGCCTCACCACAAAGCCGTGTGACCCTTATAGTATGAATTTTTCTATCTTTTTCCATGAAGTTCTAAATGTTTTCGATTTAGTCCCGAATCATTTCTAAAGTGTTTTTAAGGTCTCGAGGGCTCGAAAAAAGGACATTATGCATGTATTTGAATGGAATATGATATGTTTTATAAATGATTGTAGTCGAATGTTTTTAGTTAAATGTTTTCGGTAATGTTCTGTAACCCTATTCCAGCGATTGATACAGGTTAGGGGTGTTACATCGAGTATTTTTGAAAGTTTTTCCTTGGAAAAAGGTTTTGAGATTTGGACGAAAGGGTAAGCTGAGTTTGAGGTTCATTGGACCTTATGGGTTACCGAGTCTATTGGGCCGATAGCGGACCAACTCAAATTTTTAGGAAAGCTTGAGTGGATACATGATGTGTTTCATGTGTCTATGTTACAGAAATAATGATCTGATCCATCGCATATTGTTCTGGTCAAGGACGTCAAGGTTCGACCTAATCTTACATTATGTAAGAATCAGTTATATGGCAAGTTCAGTAAGTGTGAGTTCTTACTGAGAGAAGTTCATTCTCTAGGCCATGTGATTTCTGCTGAAGGTATTAAAGAAAATCCTGATAAGGTGAAAGTAGTGCTTGAATGGAATCCGCCCAAAAATGTCACTAAAGTTTGCAACTTTTTGGTTTTAGTAGGCTACTATAGAAGGTTTGTGAAAGGCTTTTCAATGTTAGCAACTCATCTCACTCGTCTGCTGAAAAAGAAAGAAAAGTGTGAATGGATTGATGATTGTCAGCAAAGTTTTGAAAAGTTAAAAGCAGTCTTGACTGAAGCTCGAGTTTTAGCTCAACCAGAATCTGGCGTAGAGTATATTATTTATACTGATGCTTCATTGAATGAGCTTGGATATGTGCTTATGCAGATAGGTAAAGTTGTGGCGTATGCATCGCAACAACTCAAGCCACATGAGAGAAATTATCCAACCCATGATTTGGACCTAATAGTAGTGGTTTTGGAATTGAAATTTTGGAGACACTGTCTATATGGAGAAAAGTGTCGTGTGTTCTCAGATCATAAGAGCTTGAAGTATTTGATGATGCAGAAAAGACTTGAATCTAGGCCAAAACGTTGGATGGAAATTCTAAAAGATTATGATCTGGCCATAAAGTATCACCCTAGAAAAGCTAATATTATGGATGATGCCTTGAGCAGAAAAATAGTGGTAGCACTAACATCTGTATGAGCAAGAGTAAGTATGGTTGATGATGGATCATTTTTGTAGAGCTAACTGTTAGGCCAACTTTTCTCTCTTAAATTTTGGAGGAGCGAATAAAAGATGTGTAGTGTGATATGTATAAGCAACATATGATGTCTAGTAATACAACAAACTTCAGGTTAGGTAAAGATGGTGAATTATGATTCATGAGAAGAATGTATGTGCCAGTTGAGAGTGGCTTAAGCCAATAATGGCTAAGAGAGGCTCATCAGAGACCCTTCTCACTCCATCTAGGAGGTGTCAAGGTGTACAGTGATTTAAAAAAGCTTATACTAGTGGCCTGGGATGAAGATAGAAATCATAAAATATGTTTCAATTTGTCTGACTTTCCAAAGAATTAAAGTTGAGCATCAAGTTCCTTTGGGTAAGTTGTATCCTTTGGATATACCAGAGTAGAAATGGGATAGAATCACCATGGATTTTGTATTAGGTCTACCTCTCATTCCTTAAAAGAAGAATTCAGTTTTGGTGATAGTGGATCGACCAATTAAATCAACTCATTTTCTGCCAGTTCACACCACTTATTCACTGGAAAAGTTAGTCGAGCTTTATATCTCTGAGATAGTGGAACTTCATAAAATTCCATCTTCCATAGTCTCAGACAGAAATCCAAGGTTTACATCAAGATTTTGGAAATAATTACAAGGACCGTTGGGAACCAAGCTGCAATTCAATATTGTTTTTTACCCTCAGATAGATGGTTAGTCTGAAAGAATCATTCAAGTTATGGAAGATATGCTAAGAAGTTGAGCGATTGAATTTGGGCTAAACTGGGAAAGGTATCTTCCTTTGGTTGAATTTGTGTATAATAACATTAATCATGCCAATTTGGGTATGTCTTCATTTGAAACTCTATATGTAATATCCCGAATTAGGGCCTAATCGGAATAGTGGTTTCGTGACCACAAATCTGAGATAGAAATAATTATTTTATAATTTTTTTTAGGTTTATGATATGATTGCATGATTGTGTGAAAATTTCGTGACGAAATTCTATGCATAAAGTGCTTAATTTGAAATTAGGGACTAAATCGAATAAGTTACAAAACTTGCATTCTAGAAGTTTTTAGTATGAAATTACTTTGGAATATTAATTAGGAGGTCTTAAATAGCAATTTTACCAATTTCTAAGTTTATGGACAAAAATTGGACATGGATGGAATTTTTGGAAAGTTTAGTAGTAAGGGCATTTTGGTCATTTAGGGGTAAAATGAATTAAAATACAAAATTAAAAGCCAATTTTGCTCATATTCAACCCCATGGCCGAATATAGCAAGGAGAAACCATGGATAGGGTTTTTCAAGCTTCCAAGCTCGATTGTAAGTCCATTCTAGCCCCGTTTTTCAAGTTCTTTACGTTTTTGGAGTCTCGGTAGCTCGATTTAGCTTATGCTAGCAATAATTTAACCTAGGGTTTATATTTGGAAAAATACCCATAGGTGAAATTTGTTTATTTTGGTGTTTTATGATAGAATATGAGGTTTTAAATTATGTTAGACAACTTGTGTTACTCGGTTTTAAGTGAAAACGAGCAAAAGGGCTTAATCGGTAAAAATACCTAATAGTCATAAGTACATGTTAGAGTGAGAATTTGATGTTGGCATAGAAGGGAAAAATGATCAGCATGTCATAAAACATAAGAAAATAGGCTGAAGTTTAATTTACGAGCTTTGGGGCAAAAGTGTAAATATGCAAAAGTTTAGGGGCAAAATTGTAATTTTTCCAAAATATGATTTTGGGTTAATTTGAATAATGTGAGTTCTAATTAGACTATATTTTAAATGATAGAGCAAGGAAAACTGAAATTCGGGCTAAAATGGGGAAAATACCAAGTTGTGGACGAAATGGTAAAAGTAGCCATTTTTGCATACTAGGTAAGTTCATATGTAAATGTTGGTAACATAGTTATTATTTTAAATGTTTTTATGTTATTTAAATGATATGATAATTATTATGAAATATTATACTCGTGATAATTGTTTGATAATATGTCAAATTATGTGATATACTTGGAAAATGTGAAATACTACCGAGTATCGGTATCGCTATTCCGTAGAAGATGGTTGAGACACATGATTGGGAAAAAGGTCCCGTTGAACCTTAGGAATGGATTAGGATACAAGTGACATGTCACTGGGATATTTGGGCATCCGAACTCGTTGAGTTGAGTCCAAGTTCACTTATGGATGCGAATGTCCGAACTCGTTGAGTTGAGTCCGAGTTCGTGAGATGTAACTAGGCATCCGAGCTCGTTGAGTTGAGTCCGAGTTCACTTATGGATGCGAACGCTCGAGCTCGTTGAGTTGAGTCCGAGTTCGCTTATGGGCGGGTTACATAGTAGCTTGGCTACATATGTGGCACTTATGTGCAAACTTTCCATGTATCCAAATTATATTCCGATGTGTTCAACGGGTAAAGTTCTACTCAAATGGAGGAATACTCAAGATGAAAGGGACGTATTGGTAAGTGTTTTGAAATGGATACTTTGAACAGGTATGTACTTAACCCTCGGGTTGAAAAATCGATATAACAACAATATGGTAAGATGATAAATGAAAATATGATATGAATGTCTTGGTGATGATTATGCAAATGATGTTTTATGTTTGCTTATATGGTTATGTTACTTGCTATTTGCATGTGAACTTACTAAGCATTTATGCTTACTTCCTCCTTTTCATTCCTTGTAGTGTTGACAAGCCAGCTCGAAAATCGGGAACGGTCGGAGGCACGCTCACACTATCCGTATACCATCTTGGCATAATGGCTTGTATATTTTGAGTATGACATGTATAGCATTATAATCATTTTGTATATATGGTCTTATGATATGGTTATGGAGTAGTATAAAAATGCTTGGTAATGGTTAGCCATTGGAATGGCTAATTATGATCATTTTTGGTGTTATGTATGTCAAATTGCTAGTTAATCCATGAAAACCATGAAATAGGTAAAATTTACCATAAAATAGATTCAGACAGCAGTAGTGACGTGAATTTGAAAAATCATTAAAAATAGTAGAGATATAATTAGATGATGAATAAAACATGGAATTGAATAATTATGAGTCTATTTTCAAATGGAAGAAACGAAACAGGTATATGAGTTATATTTTATGAGATGTTTAAATTTTTGTGAAACAGGGCCAGAGCGATTTCTGGATCCCCTGTTCTGATTTTGGAAATTCACCATAAATTTTATAAAAATAATTAGAAATCATAATTTATATGTACAGATTTCTTATTGAGTCTAGTTTTAATAGAAATAAACTTCATAGTCATTGAAATTTTTACAGAGAGATATCTGATTCGTAATACACAGAGGTCAGAGCAGTCGAACCCTAAAACAGGGGAGACTTTAACTAATAAACTGTACTAATTGGCCTAGCCAAAAATTCTATAAAAAAATTAGTAAATAGATATATGAGTCTAGTTTCAGGGAAAATTTACGGAATTAGATTTTGAGTTTCAGAACTCGAGATATGAATTTTTAAGCGACTTTGACGCAGTTAGCCAGCTTGTCTGGAATTTCTAAAATTAAATTGTTTGAGCTGTTTAAGTAATGAATTAAGTCTGTTAACACCTCGTATTTGACTCCAGCGACGGTCTCGGGTACGGGGCGTTACACTATATTCAAGAAAGTGTAGAACACCCACATGCTAGATGGATCTTAATGAAAGGAAATTGGTAGGTCCTGAGTTAGTTTGAGAAAGAGAAAAGAAGTTTCTATCATTAGTAGTCATCTTAAAGCTGTCCAAAATCGTCACAAAGCTTTGGAGGATCTGAAGAGGAAAGATGTTTATTTTGAAGTTGGTAATAAAGTGTTCTTAAAATTCTCTCATTGTAAGAAGATTATTGTAATGCGTGGTTTGTGCAAGTGTACACAGTCGTTATCAAGTAATATGTAAGTATAAGAGTTATTGTCACCACAGGGATTGTATATGTTAATCAATATTTTGTAAAATTAAAGTTAACAATTTGGTGAGAAAAACACAATAGTTTTGATTGGTTGATGTTAAGTAAAAATAATTATATAGATGCAAAATGGTCCTTAATGAAAATTAATCTAAGTATGATGATTAATTAAAATGGATGAGGTGGATGTAGTAGCAAAATTCACAAGATTTCAACAACAATAACATGCATAGGCTAAAATAATCACATCAATTAACTTAGTTCATTTTCATCATGTTAATAATGTTCCAGAACATATTCCATTCCAACTCGATCTTTCATGAGTTTGGAACCAAAATTAAGTCCTTTCGGAATCTTTTACTTAGAAAAACATGCATTTTACTGATCATATTCAACTAAGGGTTTCTTAGAATTCATGTGAAGTAACATAGATGAGTTAGGTCTGAAACAATTTAATCACATAAACCTAAAACCTATGCAAGCTAATAAAGCTTTTTCGAGTTATTATGAACCATCAATTTAGCCGGGTTAGGATCTAATTTAAGCATGCACTTTTCAATTATTATGTCCATTAGCCGTCGTCTGGTTAAGATCGCTCAACTAATTCTAATGCATTTAATCACGTATGAATGAAATAATACTTGAGTTTAATTTAAAATATGAATAATTGAGGCACAAAACATCATAAACACAACTCACTGAACTTTATTAAATAAATGTAATCATTCTAGCTAAACAAAATTAAGCCATCATCATTAATGAAAAAACAAAAAACAATTTGCAAACATAATGACTAATTAAGGAAAAGCAAAGGGAAGAAATAACTCTTTGATAGTGTGATCACTAATCGTGGAGGTTTCCTCCAATTCTCAAGGTTGTTCCTCCACAAACTACTCCTCAAGGTGGCCGGCCAATAGAGTGTTTTTTTTCTCAAGGAATTGCTAGCTAAGGGAAAGGGAAAATGGGGATGGCTATGCGTGAAAGAAAGGAAATGTGATGAAAATGAGAAATGAAGAATGAATGTTAACTGAGGGATGATTGAGTAGTGGAATGAGAGGGTTTATTTATACTAAAGGGATGGCTAGTAGTTTTGCTAAAAATAGCATTTTGAATCCCATGATATGCTCTCATGCTTGGTGGGCCATATATTGTGGAAGGGAGTGGTTGTTGGTTGCTTTATTCATGCATAAAATCATGCTTGAATCAAGTAAGGGGTGGATGGATTTTTGGGCAAACTTAGTGTGTTGATTTTCAATTTATTTCTAAATATAGAGAACTCTAAATAATTATCCAAAAACTAATTTTTGGTTGCTCAAAACACCATTGTCGAATTGGGCTTCTCTTCCCTTGTTTGGATGGTTTTGTGACCCATTAAGCTGTCAGACTTGTCCATCATGTGATATTATTTTTAACTGGATCAAGGCAACATAGTCATGACCCAAATTACACGCTTTTACGGTCCACTAGGGTAGAAATAATCTCATGCCCATGCAACAATTAAAATCATATCAACTTCATGGTCCTACTGCATAATTAAATTATGTACAAAATTAATATGTAAAAGCATAAAATTGCACACATTACTAAATCATGCCCATTATCGTAATATGAACTAAATTCACCCAATTAACTATCATATTCTTGGGATTTCATAAATTTTCAAGTCAAAAGGGGCCAAAAACAACTATAAAAACTCTATATAAATTAGAGTTTACAATTATAAGATTCAATCATAAGGGAAAATTAAGCCCACGATTTCTAGGACCATAAGAAATTTTAGAGCAAGTTGGACCAGTGGCATATACATTGGCTTTACCTTTAGAGTTATCAAAGATTCTCAATGTGTTTCATGTATTTACACTGAGAAGATATCAATCAAATTTAGATCATGTTGTGAAGATTGAAGAGTTAGAGATAGAACCAAATATGTCATATGAAGAAGAACCTATTCGTATCTTAGCAAGAGAAATGAAAGAGTTAAGAAATAAGAGGATTCCATTGGTGAAAGTATTATGGAGAAATCATAATACTGAAGAAGCTATTTGGGAAAGAGAAAGTTTAATGAAAGAGTAGTATCCTCAGCTTTCCATTGGTATGAATTTCGAGGATGAAATTTTCTAAGTGGGGGAGCATTATAGTAGCCTGCTCGACGGAGTCTTCATAATTGGTTATTGTTTGGCATATAGATGGTAAATTAAAGATATATTTGAGTAAGTAAATTATTTGTACTGACTAAGTATAGAATTCTGTGTAATTTACCATTCGACGAACTCTTAGTTTTAGCGAGCTCAAGGGTTTGGTGGACTCCTCTATTAAGTATCTGCCCACTCCATATGCTTTAGGCGAACTTGTTAAGTTCGTAATTGTTTAGATTTTATTATTTTAGTGTGTGATGATTTGGTTAGCCAAGTTGAGATTTAGTTAGAACACAACAAGACTATTGTAGATGAAAAGACTTAAATTTTGTTAAGTGCACTTAATCACTGGAGTCAAGAGTGTTAGTGAAATTATCTAATTTTTCCACTAATCCTTGTCTCTGTTGCTTAAGTATATAAGGATAGTGGTAGTCTTTCTACAAACCTTTACATCTTATTCTTTCTTGATTTCCTCTAAGAGTTTCTGAAAACCTAAATTTAAAAAACTTCATTAGAAAGAAAGTTCGCAGTATCTAGCTAACTTCTACGTTAGTACCAGCTAACTGGTAATTACTAATGAACCTTTAGGCTATTATTGAAGTCATTTATATGTTTTTAGTACTGCATGCATAGATAACAGAATGGTGTGAGAGGAAGGAAACTTCCTATTTCTGGATTTTATGCGATCGATTCTTGGATGCATGTTAAGATTTGATAGATTGATAATCTGATATGTACAATTATCTTTCTTTTAGTTCAAGAAGCTAACAAGGGTCCAAGCGATAAAGGCAAAGGACCTGCTTTGTAGACTTGTGCTAGAATTTTTGGTAAGTTCCTTCATACTTCCATACATTGTAAAATTCTTTTTTATATAATTCGTGTAAGGTAAGTAACCCACCTCTATAATGTATGAATGGTGTATGTGTGGTTAATGGTAATTAAGTGTCATCAGTCTGAGTTCAATCAGTCTGTGATATGAAGTGGTCACCATCCTTCATGCCTAAGCCACAATCATCTACTTCTGATATAAGAAATATGATCTAAACTTTGGTGATGGAGAAGAGGAGATATGTTTGTGTAGCCTCAGGTAGGACAACTATTTTGCAAACTGGATTGACGGATCACGATAAAATATGCTAATCTGAATGAAAGTGATAAGAGGAGTTAAAGGGGACTGTGTATGTGAATGAGACTATATGATATGCTTCTGATTCTGAATTATGGTATGTTACTGGCATAAAGATGGGTTTCCAGAGCTGTGTTAAGTTAGTGTACAATATATGCCCATGTGTTAACTAAATTGGTGTACTAAGTCTATCTGTGTTCTGTATACGCCATTAGGAGTACTATGACTATCATATGTAAGTCCCTCTAAAAGGTTCAGTTGTATTGTAAGTAATGATAATTATAATGTCTTTTTGAAACTCACTAAGTTTGTATGAACTTACTCTATATCTTTTCCTGCTCAGGCTTGTTGATTAAATGAAGACTGTTTGTTCGAAGGACTACGCCAGAGTGTTGTTGCTATTGTGAGCTGGTTGTTTTGTTTTGTATCATGCATGACTCTTGGGGGTGGTGTATAATTGTATTTTGGAAATGATATGTATAACGGACTATCATTTTGATAAGACACTATTTTTATAAGAACCGCATCAAATTTCAATATATGGATTTGAGTTATCGTATTTTGTTTAATGAAGTTTACTTATTTAAAGCTTATACGCCAGATGATTTGAACATTATTTTGAACTGCCAATGATGTCATGTAAATCTTTGTAATGTATTAACCTTGACATGTTTTATATTTAAAACTTTGTAAAATATTATAAAGCTTCCGCCAAATGTTTAAAGTTAGTCTGATTTTTAAGTGTGACACATTATACTCGAATGCAATTATCGAACGAGTTTGGCGTGTTACAGTTACTCTCATTAGCATTTCCCCACATAGCACCTTCACCATCTTGTCTTTCATTATAGTAGTTTAGAATTGGTTGATTTTGGACTTGTGCCTTGCCCGAACACATCTATAATTCATTGAGCCTTTCGAGGACTTGTTGATACTTGTACTCACTATCAACCACGTTAATGGTTGATTGTTTGGCTATATATGTGAACCGCTCAGCTGGCCACATGTAAGAATTTATTGCCATGTCCTCGATGAGTTGGCAAGCTTCGGCATATGTCTTTAATATGAACACCCCCGCGGATGCTTTGCCAAGATTAGAGCGCAAATTTCCATCAAGCCCATTATAAAACCTTAAAGTCGCAACCAATATTGCAAGCTATGATATGGGCACTTACGTAACATGAGTTTAAACTGCTCCCATGCCTCGTATAATGACTCACCACCCAAGTGCCAAAAATTTGTAATATCCATACGAAGCTTCATTGTCTTACTTCGGGGAAAGTATTTCGCCAAGAATTTTCTCTCTAGCTCGTCCTAAGTGTTGATCGAATCTACCAGATGTGAATCTAACCACATAAACGTATCATTAGTAAGAGAGAAAGGGAATAACTGAAGATGGATAGCATCATCAAATACCCCATTATATTTAAAGGTATCACAAATAGCTAGAAATCTCTTAAGATGTTGGTTCCGATCCTCATTCATTAACCCTCGAAATTGAAGATTCGCTTGTACCATTAGGATCATTGCCAATTTGATTTTGAAGTTATTAGCATTAATCACTGGGCGATTAATGCTACCTTGAAGAGCATCAAGATTGGGCATTGCGTAGTTGCACAAAGTACGTTGCTCCATGGGAGATTTTTGTGGTGGTTGAATCTCTACTCGTGAATCTTCGATGGGCTAATCTCTTTGTAGAGATTGGGTGTCTCTCAGATGTGGTGCCCTCCTCACATGTGTTATGATACATTCTAGTTCAGGTTAAAATGGTAAGACACCATTACCGGTCCCAGTCATACAATGCCTTCTACAAGCACAAGAGAGTGAAGTAAATTAACTAAAAACTACAAATGAAATAAAAAGAAACAAAAACAAAGTCGTATCTATAAATCCTACTTTTACTACTCTCTACGTAAAGGTGTACAACTAAAAATTGCTCTATCTTGCATAGTCTCCCCAGCAATGGCGCCAACGACTTTGACCGTCCATGCACGTGCGAGTTAAAACAAACTATTTTGGAAAAACTATTTTTGAAGAGTGGTTTTAACTGCAAACGTACAATGTCAGTTGTAATATTAATAGTTCCGATGGAACATGAAGTATTCCAAGGGGTTGAACCTAAAGGAGATGGCGATTTAGTAATAAATAACATGCACTATAGAATATAAGCGGCTACTGGTACGATTTTACAGTACGATAAATCATAACAAGAAAATGTTGCAAGGAAATTAAATATGCTACTCTAGGGACTAAACTGTAATGAGTATAAGACTACGAAATTAACCAATAAATGATTAACGGTGGTCTGTTGACTTCAATGTGGTTTACCAATCTTCGAATGAGGGACTTAAATCAGTTAAGTTACTAAAGTGGCTCAATTTTATCTCTCGATCTCAAATTTACCAAATTAGACAAATTAGTTTTGTTTATCTCTCAATCTCACTAGGTACTACTGAATTGGTGCACAACAAGATTACCTCTCAATCTCACTGGTCTAAATGTTCCCTTATGGGCGTCAATCCTAAGTTTTTAGGTTTATTCTAATTATTCCAATTTATTACGTTTTGGTCTTTCATATAAAAATCAACTCACCACATCTCCATCAACCAACTCCTTTAAAGGTTTAGTTTAAAGTAAAGCTTAAGAAAAATATAAAAGTTGAGATTATCATTCAATAAAGTTTAAAGAAAATGAAACAAAAAAATTCAACAAGAAAATCTAAAGTAATAAACATAAAAGGAACACATTTTAGTATATTTAAAGTAAAAGAAACTGAAATACATCAAACTAAAGCTAGAAATGTCATTACAACCAAAGTACAGGGACTGAAAGTGTAAATAAACCTAGGCTAAGTGATAACTAACTATAAGGACACTAAGAACAAGAAGAAAGTGCAGTAAAATAAACTTTAAAACTAAGAAAGAAGAAGAGAAAATATAAACCCTAGAAAAAGTTGTATAAAAACTAAGATAAAGCCTAGAGAAACTAAGGCTAAAACTAAGGTAATGTGTATATCCCTCTCTCCTTAGCCAAAATTGGTTGTTTTAAGCTGATGACTGATGAATTTTTATTGCCAAAAATTCCCCTACATGAGCCTTGTGTGATTGGTGTGTTGGGTGAACAAAGACTACACTTTTTGTCCAATTTTGTCCTCTCACGATATCGGTATCGCGATACCCCAGTCAGTTTTGAACTTGAGGTCTTTTTGGAGGGCGGATGTCGCGATACCCAAAGTAGATATCACAATAACACTGAAAGATGGTCTCTAATTTTCAATTTTGTTGGAGGTATCGTGATTTTAAGGTTTGGATATCATGATACCCTCTCCTTTAGTGTCATTTTCGCTCATTTTCAACCTCAAACACGTACCTAATCCATTCAGCCACATGTTAGGACCCCTAATGAAACTATTGACCAAATTGGGTCTCAAAATGAGTAAAAACGAGGCAATTACACTTATTAACTTAAAATCTAAAAATCATGAAAAACTACGAAAAAAACTCTACTTTGCTTGAGAATAAGTTTCTTAAGTAAACTGGGAAAGCCTGATTTGCCATATCAAATTTAGGCAGACCAATATACAACTTTAAGAGTATCACCCTTCTCCTTACTTCTTGCTTGGGTTGTTGTTTTTCCTTTTGCCTTTCTTGTCTATAGGGACGGTGGTATGTCCATTTTTTTACTTTCACCGCTGGTTCCAGTCCTTGATTTGCTTCCTCTAAAGCTCCATTTACTTAGTGAATATGGTGTCTCCAATAAAACTCTTTGATGGTTTTAGAAATTGCCCAGTAGGGGTCATTGATATTTTAACAGTCCGATTTAGACCCTAATCGAAACGGTGGTTTCGGGACCACGAATCCAAGTGAGAAAAATATTTAAATATTATTTTTCATGTTTATTATGTGTGAATTAGTATCTGTGAAAATTTCGTGATTTAATTTTATTGTTTGAGTGTCCGATTAAATAAACAGACTTAATCGCGTAAATTGAAAACTTGATAGTGGCTTTTTAAGTTGGAATGTTTATGTTGAAAATAAACCATAAGCCTTTGTGATGGACGGTTGTGCCCATGTTTATAATGGTTTTCTATTTTATTATTAAAGGATAAATAAGTAAAATATGTTATATGTTAACATATATTATATTAAAACATAAAATAAAATTATATTCATTATATATCTGAACACCGAAACTTGATAAAAGAAAAAGAAACAAGAGTTTTGTGATTTTTGGCCAATTTCAAGCTTGATTCAAGGTTAGATTGGTTTCAGTTTTTTATAATTTTTACGTTTTTGATATCGTTGCTTCGAATACTACCCAACCCATGCTTGAATTTTTTATTTCGGTGAATATTTTGAGTTATGCTATTGATGAATATTTGTGTTTTGGGATGTTTGATGATGAAATATCAAAAATATGTTTTAGATTAACATGTTTTATATTGGAGTTTTTGATGATTTTGAGTTATTAGGACTAAATTGAAAAAATAATAAATTGAAGGACTAAAATGCAAAATAAATGAAATATATGGACTAGTATGAGTATGAGGAAGATTCGGCCTAACTATGATGTGGTGAGATTTTGTGAATTTTTTGTTTTGTGCAATTAGGACTATTTTGTAAAAATATGAAATATCATGGGTAAAATGGTAATTTGCCCATTTATGTGTTCTTGGGTTAAATTTAATGAAATTGTGTTTAAATGAGGTTATTTTGGAATTATATAGATCAAGAACAAAAGAAATCGGACTTGGATCGGGGAAAAGCAAAAATAATTGAATAACCGACTTATAACGTTTGTCGATATCCGAGGTAAGTCTTTAAACAATTAAGAATTGTTTATTTCGAACATAGAATGTTTTACTATGATGATTCGAATTTTATAGTCTATTAGTATAATAGTTGAATGTGATATATCATTGAATTAATGTGGTTGAGTTTTATTCGACTGATTTAAAACCTCTGAAAGTGTCTACGTATTACATAGAATATTTGGACGATTCGATATATGAAATGTTATGGAATGATTTTATAATTGTTATATTCGGGGTTTGATCCTAGCAAGCCTTGTGCTGGTGACTTTGATCGGGCTTTGTGCCTAGCAGGCTTAGTGCCGGTGAATAAATAAGAACCAGACCCTGAGTCTAGCAGGCCTTGTGCCGGTGTATGATTCAGGCTTATGCCTAGCAAGTTTTATACTGGTGATTTATTTTCAAGTGTATGATTATAAGAGTTCAAGTTATTGTGAATATTGAGCAAGTGAAATTGAGCTAAATGACATTGTATATATTAGGCCATATAGGTATGTACACATGTGATGATATATTGAATTAGTAAATTGGGTACATGTGATGTTTTATTTAACTTGTATATTAGGCCACATGTGATGATATAGTGAACCTTGTGTATTCGGCCATACATGTAAGTGTCTATGAGATGATATATTAGATCTTGTATATTCGGTTGTATAGGTAAACATTTATGTGGTGATATAATTGACTTTGAACATTCGGCCAAGGTAACTTATTGTGTTAAATTATAACATTATTGATACAATTCAATTTGTTTGAATGTTTTGATTATTATTTGAGTTGTTTAATTTGCTTAAGGCTTACTAAGCTAAGTTAGCTTACTCTGTGTGTTTTTGTTACTCTATTTTATAGATTTTGGTTGTAAGATATGAGCTCGGGGATCGTTATCGAAGTCATCCACACTATCATGAACTTTCGGTACTTTTAAAAGTCTATTTTCAAACTTATGGCATGTATAGGTTAATAAGTATTTTGTTCAACCTTGGATATGTATAAACTTAGCCATGCGAATATGGCTTAACTTTAAAGTTTGGATGTGGTTATGTTTAGCAATGGTTTATTCCGTTTTGATTTTAATGTTATGTGAAATGAATGAAAGGTATATGTGATTGGTGCTATATGTTTTGGAAATAGCTTGAAAATGATTAGTAGACTTAGTTGTGGTTGATAACTCGGTCATAGTGTGTATAAATTTGAATAAATATGATTAGATAATTCGATTTTGGTGTATGTTTAGTTAATTATAAACATAAGTTCATATGTTAAGCTTGTTTAAAGTATATTTAGATATGCAATAAGCTCGGGGATCGTTATCGAAGTCATCCAGACTATCGTGAACTTTCGGTACTTTTAAAAGTCTATTTTCAAACTTATGGCATGTATAAGTTAATAAGTATTTTGTTCAACCTTAGATATGTATAAACTTAGCCATGTGAATATGGCTTAACTTTAAAGTTTGGATGTGGTTATGTTTAGCAATGGTTTATTCCGTTTTAATTTTAATGTTATGTGAAATGAATGAAAGGTATATGTGATTGGTGCTATATGTTTTGGAAATAGCTTGAAAATGATTAGTGGACTTAGTTGTGGTTGATAATTCGGTCATAGTGTGTATAAATTTGAATAAATATGGTTAGATAATTCGATTTTGGTGTATGTTTAGTTAATTATAAACATAAGTTCATATGTTAAGCTTGTTTAAAGTATATTTAGATATGCATGATATAGGGTATGTTTTGTATTAATGAATGAAACTTAGTTCGGTTTGCATGGAAAGTGTATGTGTACTTAAAGTGGTTAATAAAGTGGTTAATTGTTTAATTATATAGGTATGGTTAACAAAGTTAAATAAAGATTATCTATTGAGATTGTTTTGTTTAATATGGATTGTAAGTGAGACAAAGATAAATTACCAAATGAATAGTGTTTTGTATAATAGTACACTATGGGAATTATATGAATTTTAGCAAGATGTTAATTATATGTATATATACATGTATATGTTAGTGTATTCGATGATGCTTACCATTATGGTTTGGTTTATAATGAAAGTGTATCCGTATATATATATATTTGCTAATGAATAAATGTTTTGAGATAATATTATTTGGTTTAATATGCACATGTATAGAATTAAGAAGTATAATGTTTATTTTTTTTAAGTATTCGAATATCATTAACGTGATGACCATATGATTCGTGCTATGTATTTATAAAGCATATGTTGTATGGCTTTGAGGCATGTTTATTGGTTTGAAAATATGATTATATGAATGGTATGGATTCAGTTAAATTTTGAGGTATGATTCGTGTATGCAATATGATTAATAATGTATGTTTAATATTTAATTAGCCATGTGCTTTATATATATGAATATGACTTGTATGAATATGTGAATGTTCAGAATTATGTTTGTGTTCAGTAATGCCTCGTGACCCTAGTTTGGTGACGGATATGGGTTAGGGGTGTTACATTTTATTGGTATCAGAGCTACGGTTTAGTTGATTCTAGGACTAACGTAGCGTGTGTGAGTCTAGCCATACATGCCATAATATATATACTGCGATAGTGTGATGACTTCTAACATTTCAAAATGTGTTTTCGTATAGTAATGGATCCCGACAGAGCTGTAGCCGATGATGTCGAGAGTGTAGCACCTGCTTCCGTGCAAGGGACAACGCCAGTTGAATCTCGACCTATCTCAAGTAGCCATGAGGGGGAGGCTAAGCAAGCCTTCTATCACATGATGAACGATTGGTTTACTCAGTATATCCGGACTAATCCGGTTGTACAACAACCTCCACCCTTGAATAGTCCATCTCCGATACCTATGGTACCCCAGATGACTGATCCAATGAGATTTAACAGGCCTCCTATTGATAAAATCATAAAACACGGGGCCGAAGAGTTTAAAGCTAATGATGATGATGATGCTGAGCGGGCTGAGTTGTGGCTCGATAATACTATCCGTGTGTTCGACGAGCTATCTTGTACTCCAGATGAATGTTTAAAGTTTTCCATATCTTTATTATGAGACACTGCATATCACTGGTGGAATACACTAGTATCGGTGGTCCTGAAAGAGATAGTGACTTGGGAATTCTTTTAGTCTGAGTTCCGTAAGAAATACATTAGCCAGAGATTTATTGATCAGAAACGCAAAGAATTTCTGGAATTGAAACAGGGTCATATGACTGTAACCGAGTACGAGCAAAAATTTGTAAGACTTAGTCGATATGCTCGTGAATGTGTTTCAATCGAAGCTCTCATGTGTAAAAGATTCGAAGACAGTTTAAACGAAGACATTAAATTGCTAGATGGTATACTTGAAATCAAAGAGTTCGTGGCACTTGTTGAGCGAGCTTGCAAAGCCGAAGACCTCGGGAAAGAGAAAAAAAAGCTGATTTTGAAACCAAAGTTTCCCGTAAAATATCATCGAGTAAGACTTTTCACTCAGCATCGAAAAAGTTCAGAGATGATTCTAGTCAATTTAAAGCTACTTCAGACTTTTCTAGACAAAACCGGGACCGATCTCCTGTGAGTTCACGAGCTACTTTGATTGCTAGTGCTGGCAATGATTGGCAGAATAGACTCGAGTGTAAGCATTGTGGTAAATGGCATTCCAGAACTTGTAGATTGCATGACCGGTCTTGTTTTAAATGTGGATCGATAGATCATTTTATCCAAGACTGCCCGATGTTGGCCAAACAAAATACTGTTCAGAATGAGAGACCGAGTAACATGTCAGTGCGAGGCAGACCACCCAGACATTCGAGTAATGTAGGTGGCAGTCAGAGAGGGACAAAAGATATAGAGGTTCGATCCAAGGCTCGTGCACCTGCCAGAGCATACCCTATACACGCTCATGAAGATGCTTCTTCCCTAGATGTTATTACCGGTACTTTCACTCTTTATGATACTAGTGTTATTGCATTGATTGACCCTGGTTTGACTCATTCATATGTGTGTGTGAAACATTAGTATTTAGTAAGACTTTGCCTGTTGAGTCTACTGAGTTTGTGATTCGAGTATCAAACCCCCTGGGCTAGTGTGTTCTGGTTGACAAAGTGTGTAAGAATTGCCCGTTGATGATTCGAGATTCATGCTTTCCGGTCGATTTGATGTTGTTATTTTTCGATGATTTTGATATATTTTTGGGTATGGATTGGCTGACTTTGCACTATGCTATTGTTAATTGCAAAAGAAAGACCATTGATTTGAGATGTCAGAACGACGAGATTATTCGAATTGAATCTAATGATCTGAATGGTTTACCAGTGGTAATATCTTCGTTGTTAGCTCAGAAATATGTGAGAAAAGGTTGTGAAGCTTACCTTGCTTATGTGCTTGATAGTAAAGTAACTGAAAAGAAGATTGAATCTGTACCAGTTGTGTACGAGTATCCAGATGTGTTTTCTTAAGAATTGTCGGGTTTGCCACCTATTCTAGAGGTAGAGTTTGGTATTGAGTTAGTACCGGAGACGACTCTGATTTCGATAGCTCCGTATCGGATGGCACCTACTGAATTAATAGAGTTGAAAGCATAGTTGCAAGAGTTAACAGATAGAGGTTTTGCACGACCAAGTTTCTCTCCCTAGGGTGCGCCAGTTCTATTTGTGAAAAATAAAGATGAAACTATGAGAATGTGTATTGATTATCACTAGCTAAATAAAGTGACTATAAAGAATAAATACTCGTTGCCACGGATTGACGACTTATTCGGTTAGTTAAAAGGGGCTTCAGTGTTTTCGAAGATAGACTTGAGATCGAGTTATTATCAGTTGTAAGTCAGAGACTCCGATATGCCAAAAACTGCTTTTCAAACGAGGTACGAACATTATGAGCTTTTAGTTATGCCGTTCGGACTTACTAATGCACCTTCTGTTTTTATGGATTTGATGAATCGGATCTTCAGGAAGTATTTAGATCGGTTCGTAGTTGTGTTCATTGATGATATACTAATCTACTCCAGTAACGAAATCGAACATGCCGAGCATTTGAGATTTGTGTTATAGATTTTGCGAGAAAAATAACTGTATGCGAAGTTTAGTAAATGTGAGTTCTGGTTACACGAAGTTAGTTTTTTGGGACATGTTGTTTCAGCATAAGGTATTCGGGTTGATCCAAGTAAAATTTCAGCAATACTTGACTGGAAA
The DNA here is from genome assembly GCA_025698465.1 of Gossypium longicalyx. Classification (NCBI taxonomy): domain Eukaryota; kingdom Viridiplantae; phylum Streptophyta; class Magnoliopsida; order Malvales; family Malvaceae; genus Gossypium; species Gossypium longicalyx. Next base: position 57,618,464 of record CM046996.1, read on the forward strand.
CCTCCGAGAAACGTTTTTGAAGTTAGAAGTTTTTTGGGACTTGTTGGTTACTATAGACGGTTTGTGGAAGGTTTCTCTATAATTGGAACCTCGATGACGAAGCTGCTGCAGAAATATGTTAAGTTTGAGTGGTCAGAAAAGTGCCAGAAAAGTTTTGATCAGTTGAAAGCCCTTTTGACTGAAGCTCCGGTGTTAGTTCAGCTAGAATCAGGAAAAGAATTTGTTCTATAGTGATGCATCTTTAAATGGTTTGGGCTGTGTTTTGATGCAGGAAGCAAAGTCATAGCTTATGCCTCGAGACAGTTAAAACCGCATGAAAAGAATTATCCGACGTATGATCTAGAATTGGCAGCTATTGTGTTTGCATTGAAGAGATGGCGCCATTATCTGTTTGGGGAGAAATGTCATGTTTATTCCGATCACAAAAGTCTAAAGTATTTGATGACTCAGAAAGATATGAATTTGAGACAGTGCCGATGGTTGGAATTCCTGAAAGACTATGAACTTGTAATTGACTATCACCCGGGAAAGGCTAATATTGTTGCTGATGCTATAAGACGAAAATCACTGTTTGCTTTGAGTGCAATGAATGCACATATAGCTATGTCAGATGATGGTGTGATAATAGTTGAGTTAAAAGCAAGACCGTTATTTATTCAGCAGATTTGTTAAGCTCAAAAAATCGATAACGATTTGATAGTGAAATGAGTTCAATGTGATTCAAATGTTGATTCAGATTTTTGAGTTAATACTGATGACTGTTTGAGATTCAAAAACCAAATATGTGTTCCGAGAAATACAGAGTTGATTCAGATGATCTTGAATAAAGCTCACAACAGTCGACTATCTATTCATCTGGGTAGTACGAAGATGTATAATGATCTGAAACAACATTATTGGTGGCAAGGTATGAAAAGAGACATTTCTGACTTTGTATCAAAATGTTTAGTATAGCACGTAAAAGCCGAGCATCAAGTACCTTCCAGATTGCTACAGCCAATTATGATACCTGAATGGAAATGGGATAGGGTCACGATGGATTTAGTATCTGGTTTACTGTTAACATCGAGCAAGAAAGATGCAATCTGGGTTATTGTTGATAGATTGACTAAATCTGCTCACTTTGTTCTGGTTCGTACAGATTACTCGCTTGATAAACTGGCTGAATTGTATGTTTCTCAGATCGTGAGGTTACATGGTGTGCCTATATCTATTGTTTCAGATAGAGATCCGAGATTTACATCGCGATTTTGGAAGAAATTGCAAGATGCATTAGGTACTAAACTTCATTTTAGCACTACTTTTCATCCTCAAACAGTCAGTCAGTCTGAGCGAATTATTCAGATACTTGAGGATATGTTGAGATGTTGCATTCTCGAGTTCGAAGGTACGTGGGAACGATATCTACCTCTGCTTGAGTTTGTGTACAATAATAGCTTTCAATCGAGTATCAAAATGGCACCTTATGGAGCTTTGTACAGTCGTAAATGTCGTACACCTTTGTATTGTACTGAGCTCAGTGAAAATAAGATACATGGGGTCGATTTGATCAAAGAAACCGAACAGAAAGTAAAAGTAATCCATGAAAGTTTGAAAGCAGCATCAGATCGTCAGCAATCATACGCGGACTAGAAACAAAAAGATATAGAGTTTCAGATCGGGGATAAAGTATTGTTGAAAGTCTCACCGTGGAAGAAATTACTCAGATTTGGTCGTAAAGGCAAATTGAGTCCGAGATTTATTGGGCCGTATGGGATTAACGAACGAATTGAGCCAGCTGCGTATATATTGTTTTTGCCACCTGAGTTAGAAAAGATTCATAATGTATTTCATGTTTCGATGCTTCAGCGATATAGATCTGACCCCTCGCATGTGATTAGTCCATTAGAGATTGAGATTTAGTCATATTCGTCTTATGAGGAAGAGCCGATTCGTATTCTGGCTAGTGAGATTAAAGAGTTGTGAAATAAGAAAATTCCATTGGTTAAAGTATTGTGGCATAAACATGGACTTGAGGAAGCAACGTGGGAGCCAAAGGATGCAATGAATGAGCGTTATCCGAACCTTTTCATTGGTAAGATTTTTTAGGACGAAAATCCCTAAGGGGGAGAGTTGTAACAGTCCGATTTAGACCCTAATCGAAACGGTGGTTTCGGGACCACGAATCTGAGTCAGAAAAATATTTAAATATTATTTTTTGTGTTTATTATGTGTGAATTAGTATCTATGAAAATTTCATAATTTAATTTTATTGTTTGAGTGTTCGATTAAATAAACGGACTTAATCACATAAATTGAAAACTTGATAGATTAAAGCATAAGGGCAGAATTGTTAGTGGCTTTTAAGTTAGAGTGTTTATGTTGTAAATAAACCATAAGCCTTTGTGATGGGCGGTTGTGCCCATGTTTATAATGGTTTTCTATTTTATTATTAAAGGATAAATAAGTAAAATATGTTATATGTTAACATATATTATACTAAAACATAAAATAAAATTATATTCATTATATATCTCAACACCGAAACTTGATAAAAGAAAAAGAAACAAGATTTTTGTGATTTTTAGCCAATTTCAAGCATGATTCAAGGTTAGTTTGGTTTTAGTTTTTGATAATTTTTACGTTTTTGAGATCGTTGCTTATAATACTACCCGACCCATGCTTGAATTTTTTATTTTGGTGAATATTTTGAGTTATGCTATTGATGAATATTTGTGTTTTGTGATGTTTGATGATGAAATATCAAAAATATGTTTTAGATTAACATGTTTTGTATTGGAGTTTTTGATTATTTTGAGTTATTAGGACTAAATTGCAAAAATAATAAATTAAAGGACTAAAATGCAAAATAAATGAAATATATGGACTAGTATGAGTATGAGGAAGATTCGGCATAACTATGATGTGGTGAGATTTTGTGAATTTTGTGTTTTGTGCAATTAGGACTAATTTGTAAAACTATTAAATATCAGGGGTAAAATGGTAATTTGCTCATTTATGTGTTCTTGGGTTAAATTTAGTGAAATTGTGTTTAAATGAGGTTATTTTGGAATTATATAGATTAAGAACAAAAGAAATCAGACTTGGATCGGGGAAAAGCAATAATAATTGAATAGCTGATTTATAACGTCCGATATCCGAAGTAAGTCTTTAAGCAATTAAACATTGTTTATTTCGAACATAGAATGTTTTACTATGATGATTTGAATTTTATAGTCTATTAGTATAATAGTCGAATGTGATATATCATTGAATTAATGTGGTTGAGTTTTATTCGATTGATTTAAAACCTCTGAAAGTGTGTATGTATTACATGGAATATTTGGACGATTCGATATATGAAATGTTATGGAATGATTTTATAATTGTGATATTCAGGGTTTGAGCCTAGAAATCCTTGTGCTGGTGACTTTGATTGGGTCGTGTGCCTAGCAAGCTTAGTGCCGGTGAATAAATAAGAATAAGACCTTGAGTCTAGCAGGCTTTGTGCCGGTGTGTGATTCAAGCTTATGCCTAGCAGGTTTTATACTGGTGATTTATTTTCAAGTGTATGATTATAAGAGTTCAAGTTATTGTGAATATTCAGCAAGTGAAATTGAGCTAAATGACATTGTATATATTAGGCCATATAGGTATGTACACATGTGATGATATATTGAATTTGTAAATTGGGTACATGTGATGTTTTATTTAACTTGTATATTAGGCCACATGTGATGATATAGTGAACCTTGTGTATTCGGCCATACATGTAAGTGTCTATGAGATGATATATTAGATCTTGTATATTCGGTTATATAGGTAAACATTTATGTGGTGATATAATTGACTTTGAACATTCGGCCAAGGTAACTTATTGTGTTAAAGTATAACATTATTGATACAATTCGGTTTGTTTGAATGTTTTGATTATTATTTAAGTTGTTTAATTTGCTTAAGGCTTACTAAGCTAAGTTAACTTACTCTGTGTGTTTTTGTTACTCTATTTTATAGATTTTGGTTCTAAGTTACAAGATCGGGGATCGTTATCGAAGTCATCCACACTATCGTGAACTTTCGGTACTTTTAAAAGTCTATTTTCAAACTTATGGCATGTATAGGTTAATAAGTATTTTGTTCAACCTTGGATATGTATAAACTTAGCCATGCGAATATGGCTTAACTTTAAAGTTTGGATGTGGTTATGTTTAGCAATGGTTTATTCCGTTTTGATTTTAATGTTATGTGAAATGAATGAAAGGTATGTGTGATTGGTGCTATATGTTTTGGAAATAGCTTGAAAATGATTAGTGGACTTAGTTGTGGTTGATAATTCGGTCATGGTGTGTATAAATTTGAATAAATATGGTTAGATAATTCGATTTTGGTGTATGTTTAGTTAATTATAAACATAAGTTCATATGTTAAGCTTGTTCAAAGTATATTTAGATATGCATGATATAGGGTATGTTTTGTATTAATGAATGAAACTTGGTTCGGCTTGCATGGAAAGTGTATGTGTACTTAAAGTGGTTAATTGTTTAATTATATAGGTATGGTTAATAAAGTTAAATAAAGATTATCTATTGAGATTGTTTTGTTTAATATGGATTGTAAGTGAGACAAAGATAAATTACCAAATGAATAGTGTTTTGTATAATAGTACACTATGGGAATTATATGAATTTTAGCAAGATGTTAATTATATGTATATATACATGTATATGTTAGTGTATTCGAATGATGCTTACCATTATGGTTTGGTTTATAATGAAAGTGTATCCGTATATATATATTAGCTAATGAATAAATGTTTTGAGATAATATTATTTGGTTTAATATGCGCATGTATAGAATTAAGAAGTATAATGTTTATTTTTTTTAAGTATTCTAATATCATTAAAGTGATGACCATATGATTCGTGCTATGTATTTATAAAGCATATGTTGTATGGCTTTGAGGCATGTTTATTGGTTTGAAAATATGATTATATGAATGGTATGTATTCGGTTAAATTTTGAGGTATGATTCGTGTATGCAATATGATTAATAATGTATGTTTAATATTTAATTAGCCATGTGCTTTATATATATGAATATGACTTGTATGAATATGTGAATGATCGGAATTATATTTTTGTTCAGTAATGCCTCGTAACCCTAGTCTGGCGACGGATAAGGGTTAGGGGTATTACAGATACAACAGCTTTGTGGCATAAGATAGTCACTAAACGAGGAAAATAAATCCTCATTTTTCGCATACACATTTACGCATAGAACGATTGATCCACAACCCTAAGTTGTTTTTCTATTTCTGCAAAATGGAATATATTAAGACAACTAAAAAAGTATTGATGTTAGAGACATTTAAAGCTGGAGAAATACGAGTATAGATGAACTACATCCACATTTTTGCAAGAGTAAACATAATTGTTTGAGATATGTGGATCATGATAAAGAAATTATGTAACCGAGTCATTTAAAAATGAGCCCTAGGGGTCAAAACGAGTACAAAAAAGTCAATAAACACTAGAAAGAGATTCAATTGTTAAGTTAAATTGTTAAATGATGTTAATTGAACATGGAATTGGATGGCTTAATGTTAAAGGTATATATGTGATTGCACGCACTTGTCCGAAAAAAAATGATTTTATAAAGAAATTCAAAAGTGCGGTTTTAACTGCAAGTGTACAGTGTTAGTTGTAATATTGTAGTGCCTATGGGACACTCGAGTAACCCAAGGTTCGAACCCAAAGGATTTCCAAGTGGGTAAATGTTTTTGTTAAGTTAATTAAAAGTTAAGCAATTACTAATTTAATTGAATCAGAAATTATTAGTGCAAGTTCAAATAAAAAATTGTTTTATCAATTAAACTAACTAATCTAATTTTCTTCTTATTTGTTTTAGTAAATGTAAGGGGTAAACTGATGGTTGATTGATTCATTAATCGTTAACTAAGATAATAAATCTATACCGATTATATTGATTGTCACTCTTATCTAGGAATCTTCTCTTAGTCTTATCCTAAACTAAAAGATACCTCCTAGGTTCTCTTCTCGGTCTCACCTAAGCATATAAATCTCCTCTTGGTCTCACTACTCGATACAATTATATCAAACTATCTAAGGATAAACTCTTCTCTTGGTCTCGTTTATCTAGATTTTCCACTAAAGGCGTCAATTCTAGTGTATTAAAAATTTTGAAATAATTGAACAATCAATACATCAAACATAAACATTAACTTAACTAACAATTAACTAATCAACCAACCATAAACAAATTTAGCAAATAATCAAACTTAAATTCCTAACAAGCATTTTATCAAACACATGATAAGCACAAAATAAGAGTAAGGAGTTTGAGAAATGCTCATTTGATTGATGAAAATCCAATGAAGCCCAAGAGTTTGATCATTTCCCTTTTATATAATCTTCAACAATGAGGAAGAAAGGAAACAACAAAAATAAAATCTAATCTAAAAAGAAAATAGAAAACCTAATCTAAATATGAAAAGAAAAGAAAAGCTAACCCTAAAACTATGGAAAACTAAAGGAAACTATCAACAAACAAAATCTAAATTCAAAGGCTTATAAAGTAGTACTTATAGCCTACTAAAATTTAACCTAACATTGACCATTTTACCTTTAAGTGAAAAATACACTTAATCTTGTTGGACATAAAATTGACCCTATAGTATTTTCACCTGTCAGACATACCTAGGCTTGGATATTACGATACCCACAATAGTCTTGAAATGGGTGGTCCTGGGATGTCTCAGTATCATGATACCCATTACTCAATATCGCGATATCATTGTAAATGGCATTGATTCTCTTCATTTAGCTACTATCAGGGGTATCACGACATCTATGCTTCGATATCACGATACCCTCCTTTTAGGTGATTTTTTTTCATGTTTGGGCCATCGTCGACTCCCTACAACATTCGATCAACTTGTTAGGTTCTCCATGGAATGATTGGACAAATTGGGTCTCAAAAAATAACTTAAAACTAATAATAACAAATTATTAATAACAAAACTGAAAATCGACAAAAAAAACATATAAAAGACACTTAAATTGCTTGAGAATAAGCTCCTCAACTGTATTAGAGAACCTAATTTGACATATCAAATTACAGAAAATCAATATGTTTGATTCATAAATGGTATTGAATGTTTAAATGGCATAAAGATTGGCACTTGACAAGTACTATGAATTAGTCAATTCTATTACAATGTTGAATCGATTGATTTGTCATTTACCATATATACGTATGTGATAATGGAATTGCTTGCCATGGTAGGATATAAATTGGATAGACATTGAAATTGTACTCATTATGATCAATTGCTAATGTTAATGTAGTATTATCTTGAATCATGAAAGTACCACTGAGCTTTATAACTCATCGTATAGTTTGTATACTCCGTGCACATGTATAGTTATTACTTGAAGTCTCGATAGTTGAATTCAGCATCTAGATTGCAGCTCTTGACTCAACAAAGTTTTTATAGCGCTTTCATTTTGTTAAATGGCATGTACCTAGGATTGAGCTAGTTCTAAGTTAAAAATGGTCAAATTTGTGTATTTGAGTTGTGGATGAATGAAGATGATAATGGTTCATGCATGAATAAGGTTTTGTTGATTTGGAGTTGTATATTGAACTTTTTAAATATGTTGAATGGTCATTTTGGATATTAAGACCAACTTTTTATTGTTATATGTTAGGTTGAGACCAAAGGGAATTGGAATTGTAGCATATTGCCGAAGGAGTCACAACACCACCTTGCGACGTCCCCTATATGATGTCGTGAAGCCAACTTGATGAAGTTTTAGAAACTTTTACATTTTAGTCCTCAATTTGAGAAGCTAGCCTATAATTTTAGAGGTTGCGACACCAACCTGAAATGTTTTAAAATCTTTGCAGTTTGGTCCAATTTGACCCCCGGATAGCGAGTGAGATTTTGTAAGTTCGTATGTGACTCGAAAATGATTATATATAATATTATCCCTGTGTAATATTCATATCTTAATTTCTATGAATTAAACTTGTCTATAATCAATCATGGTTGTTCCAATAATGAATGTGGCTTCCTGTAGCTTAGACTCAGCGATCGGGTTGGGTATGGGGTGTTACAAGCGGTCTAATGTAAAGACGTACAAATATGATTTTTTTTGTTATTATGTCTTTATTAAATGAGGAATTGATGTTATTTCTGTAATCAAATTTCTCATACGTAGCTAACGACGAGGTCAAAACATCAAGGGCCAGGGCAAAAGTGGGCGACCGATAGCAACATCGTTTTGTGCTCTCATAATTTTATTTTAAATGCATCATTCGATATTTAAATATAATCAAATAAAAATGGAATCAAACATGATACAAGGTATGAAACTTGACTACTGAATTTTGGTTGAGATATGTTGAACATGAATATATTTTGATTGTGGAATTGTTTTGTGATAATGTTATGCTATCTTGGTTATAATGTCTTTTAATGATTGATATGAGGTGAAATATACTTAGTTAAATACAATTGGTGAGTTACCAGGTATGTGTTTGTGATTTAGATATATATATAACTATGTTTGTAATTTTTGAGATCTATGTTTTTATATGAATTGATATGGCGATAAATTTGCATGAAATTTATTGTTAGGTTTTGACAATTAGAAAGATGATATACACCCTAAGTTTTGATGATTAAATATAATTCATATAAATTAGCTATCCATGTATGTAAGTAATTATGCTATTATGATAAGTTAAAAATATTCATATGATATTAATGAAAAAATCGGTAATTTTGGCGAGTATATGTGATGAAAATTAGAAATAATACATGTTATGGTGGTTTTCGGTCTTGATTTTTACTATGTATTAATAATTGAATACGATTTATGTGATATTAGTAAATGATATGGTTATCAAAAAATGTTTTTCTCTTTGTAATTTAATTTAATTATAAATGAAAAAGGAAAATGCCCTATTAATAGTGTCAGATAAAGTTGGGTGTATAGTTGGCATGCCATAGGGTTCATTTTCATAGGTGGGAGATCTAGCGATGGTCGCATATTATATTGTGATAGTTCTCAAATCTGAGTGCATTCTGGTGTGGTTGGTGGAATTGGTGCATTTATCCTCGACTAGCACTTCGATGCATATACTAGTGTGTTGGTGGATTGATCTGTATATCCATTCTCAAATTCGATTCAATTAATAAGGGTAGTATTGATAATCAAATGCATGTGTAATGTAATGGTTAATGTGTAATCATGAATATCAAGATCGAATTGAATTATGCAAAACGATACACTAATACCCTAAGATGTGCCGGTATATCAGACAACCAAATGTATTTAAAGAATAACCTAAGGGTGATTTACAAGTTGGTCAGCATGAAAACTTATGTCATTTATAGTTTTATTAGTTTGCTCATTATTATGTAATAAGATGATTTCTAAACATGTTATTAAACTTGATTTCATAGTTTTATTGTTTTCAAAATATGTTAGAACTACTAAGTATACATTACTCGACAAACGATTTGTTAATTTCCATACACAAGTTCAATATATTAAAATCAGAAGCATCCAAGACTTAGTGGCTCAGCTTGGACCAAGTTTGTGCTTGACTTGTATGTATATAGTTTATGAATGTACCTCGATTAGGTCTCGAGTTTTAATGAATAATTGGATGGTTTTTTGCCACAAGAAGGTGACAAAAATAATCAAGACGAACCCTAGCAACAAGAGAATGAGAAACACATTCCGAAGGAGCACGAGCATGTCATAAATGCATCGACATTGGCTCCACCACTTTCCCCTCGTACATTAACACTTCTTGTTGGATCTTATGCCCTAAGTCTAATATTTTTGTCTACGTACATTTGTAATTTTTTGAATAGATTGGTTTAATAAAATTATTCATTAATTACATTAATACCTTTTTGTATATTGTCCTCAATGGTTTTTGCATGCAGAGCAAAATGGAAGCAAATATTAGCTCACTAGTTGTCTAATGTTTAACTAATACTAAGCGTTATTACGTGGTCGGATCGTATTATAGAAATGAGCAAACCAATTGAAAGACTAATATGTCATCTATCAAGTCCAATCGAAGAGATGTTTTGTCTTGAGCATCGGAGCAGATGACTCCTAGAAGATAGATATATAGATGTGATTGACAGGACTGACAGTATATTGGACAGGACCTAAGTAGAATTGATCTTGAATTTGTTTATGAATATATTCACTTGTAAAGTTCATAGTGTGGCATACCTTAATCTTTAATGGATGATGAAATATGTATCCATGATTCGTATACTTTGATGTAAGTAAAAGTCTGAGTTCGAATAAATAATTAACTAAAAGTTGGTGCGTTGGGTATACGACTTCTGCAGTAACCACCGCCAAACGTGTGAATGTTTATACTGAAAATATTGTGACAAAAAGATATGAAATTAAAGTAGTAGTGTTCGCAAGTATATGGGTCAAATTGTAATATAGTTTGTTTACAATGAAACACTTGGCAAGTATTCCAAGGATTGTAGCCAAGGGATTGTCGATTAGATAAAATCACTATTAAATCAATTACATAAAATATATACTAATCTAGTTGAGTTAAAAATATAGAAGCCTTGGTTTGACAATAACAAGCGGAGAAGGATTGGTCAAGCCACGGAGAAAACACCGGATTTGATTCTTGTTCCCTATCCTTTTAATTTTATTGTTGTTATGATGAATGTGTCTATGAATATTTGTGATGTTGATATGTTTAATTTAATTAATATGACTTAAATTTAATTCGTGTTAGGTTGATTGTATTTTGTCTACTTAATTTATTAAAATTGTGTTTGTGTTGTTATAGGCCTCGGTAAGATGTTTGATTAAGTAAAACCATGAATAAGTTATTCTTGCATTACAATTGTAAGGTAACTAATGAATTAATTATTTAAACGGATTGAAATTGTAATTAATTGTCACGATACTTAATCAATGCATGTTTGATCATCTAAGGTAGCTGAGGGTTAAATTAGCAATGGTATCTAACGATACATTAGCCTTGCATAACTTGCAAGATTATTGTGATTAAACTGTTTCAAGGTAGAAATACATTGTTACCTCACGTAATCTTTTATGTGCTTATGAGATTGAATTAATTATTTGAATTGGCATAGAGATATGTACAAGAGATTATTTTCATTTCATAAGTATGTATGTGCATTAACACATTTGCTTATTAAAATTTGTTTAATTGGTTGAATTGACATAGAGATATAGTCAAGAGATAAATGAATTTTTGGTAAGTAAGTATGTCCATAAGTTAGCAAATTACCGAATTGCCGTGAATTTATTCGTAACAACATAAACATGAGTTTAATAATTCTAAGTTAAGAAATGTAATTAATCTAACACAATTATGTCATCTTGATTAAAATCATCTTTTGAAATTGTGCATTGGAACTTTTATTTTATTTTTATTTATTTTACTTAGTTAAAATCCTAGTTTTTAATCACCTCTTCAAATCAAAATATTTTTCTTCACCAAAGTGTTTTTAAAATTACATTCATAAATAATTCTTTTCACAGTCCCTGTGGATATGATAACTCGACATTTACTTGTCACTTTATTACTTGTTGCGATTGTGTACACTTGCACATGTCTGTCATTCCAAGTTTTTGGCGCTGTTGTCGGGGACTGTTTTAAAAGGTCATTATTTGTGAATTTGTTAGTTTTGTATTTTGGTTTATTTTTCTATTCAATTTCAACTTAATTAGTTTTTCTGTGATTATTTCAGGTGTTTATGAGTATTGACCGAATTATCGATTTACTCCTTGTAGACCATAAAATTGAACAAACTTTTCAACAGTGAAGAAGACAAGCAAGTCAGAGAAGGACCGAAGAGATGAAACTTGAAATTTTGAATCAAGGAAACAGAGCAGGCCCTACCCAAAATCCTATCCTTATTGCTAATGACAGGGATAGAGCTTTAAGACAGTATGTCGTGCTAGTGTTTCATGATTTTAATTCTAGTATTAGGAGACCTGAAATTGAGGCACATCAATTCGAGCTGAAGCCAGTCATGTTTCAGATGCTTCAAAAAGTAGGCCAATTCAGTGGAATGCCTTCCGAAGATCCTCATCTTCACTTAAGATTGTTTATGGAGGTGAGCGATTCTTTCAAGTTAGCCGGAGTACCAAAAGATGCATTGTGATTGAAGCTATTCCCATATTCGCTAAGGCACAGAGCTCGAGCCTGGTTGAACTCATTGCCACCAAATTCAATTTCCACATGGCAAGAGTTAGCAGAAAGATTCCTTATGAAGTTTTTCCCGCCTAACAAGAATGCTAAGTTGACGAACGTGATAACTGCTTTCCAACAAATGGATGATGAGTCCTTGTATGAGGCATGGGAAAGGTACAAAACATTATTACGAAAGTGTCCTCATCACGAAATCCCACATTGCATCCAACTTGAGACGTTTTATAATGGTCTCAATGCACACACGAGGATGGTAATAGACACTTCTACTAATGGTGCTCTCTTTTCTAAGTCTTATAATGAGGACTATGAAATCATTGAGAGATTGCCAGTAACAATTATCAATTGCCAACCAATTGAGTAGCGTCAGGAAGACGAGTCACTGAAATACATGAAATAGATGCTCTTACTTCCCTCGCACCTCAGGTACCCTCAATATCCTCAATGCTTACAAATTTTACCACTAATGGGTTTAATAGTTCTGCAGCACAGCCACTGAATCAATTTGAAAATGTAGCCTATGTCTATTGTAGGAAAGGACATTAGTTCAAAGAATGTCCATCGAACCTAGAATCTGTTTATTACGTAGGTAACCAGAACCAAAATCAAGGAAGGCAAGGACTGCAATCCAATTTCTATAACCCATCATGGCTAAATCACCTAATTTTTTCCTAGAGTAACCAAGAGGCTGGAACCAGTAACAATTACGCCCAACCTAGACCGACCCAACCACCTAGTTTCCCCCAACAAGTTCATAAACCAACCCAAGCTAAATCGTCCAATAGCTTAGAGAACCTATTAAAGGCATACATAGCAAAAAATGACGCCACTCTAAGGAATTTGGAGAATCAAATGGGCAGCTTGCAACTGAACTCAGAAACTGACCATAAGGTGTTTTACATAATGATACGGAGAATCTGAGAAATCCAGGGAAGGAGCATTGTAAAGCATTGACATTAAGGAGTGGAAAGACATTAGAGCCCAACACCGTCGAAGTTAAAAAAGAGCCAACTGATGCTCAAGGCTCAAAGGAAGTTCAACCAAGTGTTGAAATTCCAGTTTCATTGGAACCTGAATCTGTAAAATCCAATAAGGTAACTTTTGAATCAGCTAACTTTGATAAACAAACAACTTCGTTAGATGCAAAATTGCCACAGAAGACGAATCAACCAGTTCTGGTAAAGAAGCCTCCACCACCCTACCCTCAAAGACTTTAGGAGCAGAAGCAGGAAATTTAATTCAAAAAGTTCCTAGACGTACTCAAGCAACTTCATATCAACATCCCGTTGGTTGAAGCACTTGAATGAATGCCGAACTACGTTAAATTCATGAAGGATATCCTGTCTAAAAAATAAATACTTGGAGAATTTGAGATGGTGGCACTGACAAAAGAATGTAGTGCATATCTTCAAGACAAACTACCCCCAAAGTTGAAGGATCCTAGATGTTTTACCTACCTTGCAACATTGGAGCAACATATTGTGGTAAGACACTATGTGACTTGGGTGTGAGTATCAACTTGATGCCCATGTCAATATTTAAGAAGTTGGTGATAGGTGAAGTTAGACCTACTACAGTTACACTTCAATTAGTAGATGGATCCTTAGCACATCCAGAAGGAAAAATCGAGGACGTATTGGTACGTGTAGACAAATTTATTTTCCTGTTGACTTTGTGGACCTAGACTTTGAAGCAGACAAAAAAGTGACAATCATCCTAGGAAGCCCTTTCCTGGCAACCGGAAGGACCCTTATTGATGTGCAGAAAGGTGAGCTTACTATGCTTGTTTAGGACGACTAGGTAACATTTAATGTTTTTAAGTATATGCGATTTCCTGACACAAATGATGATTGTTCTGCAATTTCTGATTTAGAGGAATTAATCGTGGAAAAGGAACTTAACTATGTTGAGGACCCATTGGAACAAATTTTAACATCAGGCCCTCCAAATGATGAAGAGGAAGATGAATAGTTAGCTTTGCTAGAAGCTAATCAAAGAGGATTTAATTTTCAATCCCACTTTGAATCTTTGGAGTTAGAGAATAGGGATTATGCCCAACCAAAAGCTTCAATTGAGGAGCCACCTAAATTAGAACTCAAGGTACTTCCTTCACATTTAAAATATGTTTATTTAGGTAACGCTTCTACTTTGCCTGTGATTGTTTCAGCAGAATTAACCATTGAGCAAAAAGAGAAACTCATTCTAGTATTGAAATAATTCAAGAAGGCTATTGGATAGACCATAGCCAATATTCGCGGTATTAGTCCGTCTATATGCATGCACAAGATCATCCTACAAGATGGTGAAAAAGGGACGATTGATGGACAACAAAGACTGAACCCCATCATGAGGAATTTGGTAAAAAAAGAAATCATCAAGTGGTTAGATACTAGTATAATTTACCCCATCTCAGGCAGTTCGTGGGTAAGTCCGGTCCAGTGCATACCAAAGAAAGGAGGTATTACAGTCATTGAGAATGAGAATAACAAGTTGATACCGAATAGAATGGTTACGAAATGGAGAATTTACATCAATTACCGAAAGTTGAACAAAGTGACTAGGAAAGATCACTTTCCTTTGCCGTTTTTGGACCAGATGCTGGATAGACTTGCGGGGCGAGACTATTACTATTTTCTCAATGGATACTCGGAGTATAATCAGATTACAGTAGCACTAGAAGATCAACACAGGACAACATTCACCTACCTGTACGGTACATTTGCATTTAGACACATGCCATGATTGTCTAACCAATCTAGCCAAGGTACTAAGGCAATGCAAAGAAACAAACCTCGTACTCAACTGAGAAAAGTGTCATTTCATGGTACAAAAAGGTATTGTTCTAGGGCATCGGATAACGAGACATGGAATCGAGGTAGATAAAGAAAAGGTAGACGTTATTGAGAAACTCCCACCTTCAACATCTATAAAGGGTGTTAAGAGCATTTTGGGCCACACCGATTTCTATCGAAGATTTATCAAGGACTTCTCCAAAATTGCTAAACCTTTATGCAAATTATTGGAGAAGGACACGACGTTCAAATTTGATGAGGAATGCTTAAGATCTTTCAAATATTTGAAGAGTCAGTTAGTTTCGGCACCCATAATCGTCACATCAGACTGGGATTTGCCATTTGAATTGATGTGTGACGCAAGTGACTTTGTGATAGGAGCTATCATGGGCTAGCAAAGGAACAAAGTTTTCCATCTCATCTACTACGTAAGTCAAACTCTGAAAAAAGCTCAACTGAATTATACGATAATAGAAAAAGAGTTACTTGCTATTGTGTTTGCTTTTGATAAGTTTCAATTTTATCTTGTAGATACCAAGGTGACTGTTTATACGGACCACTAGGCAATTAAATACTTACTTGCCAAGAAAGACACTAAGCCGAGACTGATCCGATGGATACTTCTACTTCAAGAGTTTGATATAGAAATCCAAGATCGAAAGGGAGTAGAAAACCAAGTAGTAGACCACTTGTCCAGATTAGAGCCGCAAGAAGGGAATTCTCCATTTATACCCATCCAGGAGACATTTCCAGATGAACATATACTGAAGGTAAATCATGTCCATATTAACCCTTGGTTTGCTTATATTGCTAACTATTTAGCTTGTGATTTGATGCCGATTGATAAGACGTATCATCAATAAAAAAAAGTTCTTTCACGATGTGAAATACTATTTCTGGGAAGAGTCATACCTATTTAAAAAGTGTACATATCAAATGATCAGGAGATGCATGGAAGAAGATGAAGTGCATAAGATTCTATATCATTACCACTCAGCTCCGAGTGGGGGACACTTCGGAGGTACACGAACTGTGGCCAAAGTATTACAAGTCAAATTCTTTTGGCCAACACTATTTAAAGACACGTTTGCTTATGTAAGGAGTTGTGATCGATGCCAAAGGGTTAGAAACGTCACCAACAGAAATGAGATGCCTTGGACAAACATCATTGAGTTAGAATTATTCGATGTTTAGGGTACTGACTTTCTCAGTCTTTTTCCTCCATCTTTTGGTCACAAGTACATATTGGTAGCAGTAAGCTACGTGTCTAAATGGGTTGAGGCTGAGGCATATCCGAAAAATGATGCTAAGGTTGTGATGGAGTTTTTGCAGAAGCATGTGTTCACAAGGTTTGGAACCCAAGAGCCATCATCAGTGATGAAAGGTTCCATTTTGTGAACAAGTGGTTGAAATAGCTACTTAACAAACATGGAGTGAAGCACAAGGTTGTCACAGCTTACCACCCACAGGCGAATGGGCAAGCTGAACTGGCAAGCAAAAATATCAGAGGCATACTCGAGAAAATAGTTTGCCTAAACTGACGAGATTGGTTCAAAAGATTAGATGATGCTTTATGGGCCTACAAGATAGCATACAAGACACCTTTAGGGATGTCACCCTATAGTTTGGTCTTTGGGAAAGCCTGTCATTTGCCCTTGGAGTTAGAGCACAAAGCTTACTAGGCTCTTTAACAACTCAACTTGGATCTTAAGCTTGCTAAAGAGAAACAGATGCTCCAACTCAATGAGTTAGAAGAATTCTGAATGTTCTCATACGAAAATGCTAAATTACTCAAGGAAAGACTTAAGAAATGGTATGACAAGCACATTCGAGTTCGAGAATTTGAAGCAGGTCAGCAAGTCTTATTATTCAATTCTAGATTAAGGTTCTTTCCAGGTAAGTTAAAATCACGTTGTCCCAATCCATTTAGGATTCACCGAGTTTATCTATACAAAGTTGTCAAACTTCAAAGTAAGGGAGGTAATTTTCGAGTTAATGCTCAACGCTTAAAACATTACTAGGGAGATAAAATTGAACGGAATCAAATCTCGTTCATTTTATTAGATGATTAATTTTTCTTGTTTTCCTTTTTATGTAAATGATTTAGGGTATATTTTCGAGATTAGTATGTTTAAATAAATTTTGTCTAGGAGATTTGAACTTAAGCGGGACCGCTTGTGACCCCTCCAATCTTTCCTAGGAATTGATCTTAACATAATTTTTTGAGAAATTATTCCCTAAATGGAAAATTGAATTTTTAGTTTTTCAAATAAAAGGGTCAATTTTGATCCAAGTTTTAAATTCCAACTCAATTTTAAATTTTCTTTAAGTATAGGCACTTAATTGAATTATTTTCAAAATTTGGTTGCTCTTTTTGTAAATATTAAAAATTAGATGTTTCTTTTTATAAATATTTTCAAAAGGCATTTAGAATAAATGTTTTTAATTTAATAAATAAGATGATAATCATTAATATATAATTATATCCATTATAATATATATTAATTATTATCTTTGCATAGAATTAGGATTAGTTTAAATTTGATCATATTTTATTTAATAAGTATTTATCTTTAATAAATAAATAGCAAATAATTATTTAATATGCATTATATTAATTATTAATTGTTGTTAACTCTATGTAGAATTAGAACTTAAAATATTTTAAGTATTAAATTTTTCTAAGAATTCTAATTAAACTCCTATTCCTCTCACTATAAATTTCACCCACCTTTTTCATTTTTTTCACTCATCCCTTAATCAAACCTAGCACCCAAAACCCACCAAATCACCTAGTGTCGCAGCTCCCAACTCCCTAGCCACAACACCGCCCGGCAGCCCTATTCGGTCAGTGGCTCATGTGAGGACTAGCAGCTCACGCCGCTACTTCCATTCGCGCCAGACTGACTCTCACGCACCTGCTCGTGCGCGCCAACACACCAGCCCTACTGTTCACCCGATAGTGCCGTCTGCTATCTACTTGCTGCCCATCCACGCTGCACATGCATATCCTGCTACTCTCTAGCGTGTTGTTGCCGCCTTACTACTTGCAGCACACCATCAAGACACCCTACAAACATCCTTAAACTGACCTCTTTTGCTTTAGATTTATTTTCTTTGAGTTCTTAACTTTTATAAAAAGTGGTAAGACAATTTTTCTCCTAATTTTAATTTTATTTAATTAATTAAAATTTTAATTTATTGAATTATTAATATTTTATACTGATTAAATTTTTGAGAAAATATTTATTTTCATCTTATGTTCAAGTTAATCATGCCTCGCAAGAGAACTCGTGCTTCTGCTCAAATTGACGAATCACAAAATAAATTCCACTGTAAGGAAGCCAAAGCGAGATTCGAAAGTATTTTCAAGAATCAACAGATGCATCCAGAGAAGGGCTTTACACTGAAAGAAAGCAACTATATTGATTTCATGGCACGCATTCGACAAGTTGCCGAAGCTCTCAATTGGGAGTTATTTTGTGAGAAAAGACCTAGTGTAGATGAGGAGTTAGTTTGTGAATTTTATGTGAATTTGATCTCAAGCGAATTGATGGAAGTTTCTGTTCGCGGAATCAAGGTACCAATAACCTCAAATGCTATTAATAAATTCTTTGAATTACCTGATTTTGAAAACGATGAATATTCTTCCTTAATGTGCAATATTGTGTCTGAAAATCTGTAAAAAATTCTCGAGGAACTTACAGTTCTAGGTTCTAAGCAGACTGTGTCAAAGTAAGGAATTCACACTTGTCGCAGAGAATATTTGACACCACTAATGAAGGTATGGTTCTATTTCATTCAATTTAGCCTTATGCCTATTTCAATGAGACTACAATTTCATTAGAGTGAATGGTCTTATTATATTTGATTTTAACTGGAAAGACCATTGATATGGGAAAAATCATCCTGAGAGAAATACGGAATTGTGCAGCTAGACGTTCTGGCCCAACTTACTTCCCCTTTGCTATAACCATTTTGTGCTTGAAAGCTAAAATTCTTGCAAATGTAAAGAAGACAGGGTATAACCAGGGTGCAATCACAGATTGGGACCTTTAACGGATAGCTGAAGACTCTATTCTATAGTAACGAGTTGAAGAAAGCGAGGATCTTGAAGAATAAGAAGAAGATCTCACAGAGATCGAACCAATACAATCAGCTAAAATTTTTGATAAGGCAGAACCAATGGAACTAGTAACCGAACCTAACATTGCAACTTCAATGTTTAAGCCTCAATTGCCTCGCCCATATCTTTGAGATGAGCTGTCAAAGTTGATGGACATAATGCAACATATGCAATGGCAGCAACAAGCTTACTAGAGATATTGAAAAATACGGGATGACTCAATGACAAGTGCTCCTACGAAAATATACAATGACTTGTTTATTTTTGCACCTGAGTTTCCAGATTTCATATTTGAACCATGGAGTCCACAATTGAAGAGGGAGCGAAGTGATTCATGCAAAAACAAAGACAATGGAGAAAAGGATGAGTCCAATTCAAAAGGATCTGTAAATGAATAAAAAGGGGGGATCTTAACTTTATTTTATTTATGTTATTAGGTTATTCAATATTTTAGGATTAGGTTTTAATAGGAATTTTTATTTTCGCATAATAAAACAAGAGGTGGAATTCATAAATAAAAAATGAACAAGTTACAAAGTGCAAAGTGTGGCAATAGATATATACATGTCTAGGATTGGATCTAGAGAGAGCTTGGTACTTAAGCAATCAAATTGACTCACCTCCTCTTTTCTAGAATCCTACCTGGTGTATAGTATTTATTCACTTTTAAACAATAAGGACATTGTTCATCTTAAGTAGGGGGACCGAAAAATTGAAATTATTTCCACTCAAAATAAATTTTTCTTTCAATTATGATTAGGTTATATTTTATTCAAAAATTTAAAATTTTGTTAAGTATGCTAAACTTCAGTATGAATAAAGTTCGATTATTTCAATAATTGTTATGCTAACTGAAATATGACATAAATGTATTTTTAATAAAGCATGCAAATTGTACCATAAAATTATTAGTTCCTTAGGAAAGTTAGGCATGCATAAAAGTTTAAGTCTCTAGAATTGACTTAGTAGTTTCTTTAGATGAAATCCTAGGAAGCATGGGAAGTTGAAAATGATTTAGCCAACTTTTGTTTGGGCCGTTTGAGCCTTTCAAGCCAACCATGATGGATTTTTATCCCTTGAAACCCAACTTTGAGACTATATGGCCTAATTTTATTTAAACCCTTGCAATATTTAGCCATCACTTTTCTCGTAATTATCTTTAAATTGTCTCAAACACTAAACTCAGTACTATTCAGAATGTTCCTTGATAACAAGTTTGGGGGAGTTGAAAAGAAGTATCAAATGCTCAAAAAATTGTAGTCTATACAGTAAAATGGTCATGTAAAAAAAAAGGAGCATATGTACTTGAAAGAAAATAGATGTACAAAAGAGCATGTGAAAGCAAAGTAAGTTGGTGTATTGAAGATAATTATTCCAAAGGTCCGATTGAAGCTGAGTCTAGGGTTTTTAGCCTAAATTCACCTATCTTTTACCCACCCCTAGCCTAGCCACGCTACAACCTTTTTAAAGATCTATTGATTCAAGTTTCTATGCTACCTACATTAGTGGAGAGAAATTGCTATGTTCAACATATGAAGGCATAAGTTAAACTTAATTATTGCAACTTTATTGAATAAGGGAATAAAATCAAATTGGTAGGAATTTAGCATGTCTTTATTGAGAAAGCACATAGTCTATTTTTTGCTATCATAATAACAATTGAGATTAATTTGAATGATATGTATACATAAACAACAAAAGTATCAAATTTCTTATTTTTGAGCATAAGTATACTTAAATCATGATTTTTGGGAAGAATGTTGTTTTGAAGAAAGTTTTCAAAGATGTTTTCAAGAAATTCTTTCCAAATTTGTGCATTACTCGGGACGAGCAATGAATTAAGTTTTGGGGTGTGGAAATACAAAAATATACACACTTTTTCATGCCTTTTTTAACTCAATTTAATGCAATTTCGGTAAAATTCTTATTGAAAAATATTTAATTATTATAAAATAATTAAATTGTACTTAAATTATTTAACATGTTGAATTTTATTTAATTTTATAATAAATTTTGATTAATTCTGATCATTTTCGACAGATTCGCACAAAAGGCGAAAAATGGCTCGACCGACACTACTAGAAGCACAAAACCGAGAAGCAATTTTTAAACATCAAAGCGAATTAATTTTTCAGCCTAAGACAGTCCAAATTATGTGTATTAATTTATAATATAATTAATTTTAATTTTAATCCAATTTAATTTAGGTTGAATAAATTATTATTAATTAATTATGAAAAATGGCCCAGTTGAGCTGAACCGAGAAAACTGATCAACCGAGCACTGGGCAGCCCAAAACCATCCCAAAACCATCCCACATGCTGACCCAATCAGCTTGCTTTGCTGATTATTCAACTTGCAAAATGGCCTTTGAAGACTCCTTCAAATTGCATTCAAACCCCTCTGCTATTTGTGCCTTTCTAGATTCGCCCCTACCTTAAAATAGCAAGTTCGAATTCTTTAAACTTGTCACATGTGTGGCCAGCCATTGAGGAACTCTTTGGCTGGTGATTTTTTCTAATTTTATCAGCCATCTCAACCTATAAATACCCCCCTTTTCTGTTCACTTCAAACACATCTCAGCCCTTCTCATCCCTTCACTTTTCTCTGATTTTTCTTTCTTCATTCTCTTCCATTGTTCTTCACTTTCTTCACCTATTCCCTTGCCGATTTCACTTCTTGAAAAAGAGTCAATCAACCACCACTTGGATAAGCATTCAAGTGTTTGTAGAAGCCTCGGTTCGACAAGAACAAGTGGATAAGGAGGAGTGGAGCAAACTAGTCAAGCCATGGAAAAACACCGGATTTGATTCTTGTTCCCTATCCTTTTAATTTAATTGTTGTTATGATGAACATGTCTATGAATATTTGTGATGAAAATATGTTTAATTAAATTAATATGGCTTAAATTTAATTCGTGTTAGGTTGATTGCATTTCGTCTACTTAATTTATTAAAATTATGTTTGTGTTGTTATAGGTCTCGGTAAGATGTTTGATTAAGTAAAACCATGACTAAGTTATTCTTGCATTACAATTGTAAGGTAACTAATGAATTAATTATTTAAATGGATTGAAATTGTAATTAATTGACACGATACTGAATCAGTGCATGTTTGATCATCTAAGGTAGCTGAAAGTTAAATTAGTAACGATATCTAACGATACATTATCCTTGCATAACTTGCAAGATTATTGTTATTAAACTGTTTCAAGTTAGAAATACATTGTTACCTCACGTAATATTTTATGTGCTTATGAGAGAATTAATTGTTTGAATTGGCATAGAGATACGTACAAAAGATTATTTTCATTTCATAAGTATGTATGCGCATTAGCACATTTGCTTATTAAAATTTGTTTAATCGGTTGAATTGACATAGAGATATAGTGAAGAGATAAATGAATTTTTGGTAAGTAAGTATGTCCATAAGTTAGCAAATTACCGAATTGCCGTGAATTTATTCGTAACAACATAAACATGAGTTTAATAATTCTAAGTTAAGAAATGTAATTAACCTAACACAATTATGTCATCTTGATTAAAATCATCTTTTGGAATTGTGCATTGGAATTTTTATTTTATTTTTATTTATTTTACTTGGTTAAAATCCTAGTTTTTAATCACCTCCTCAAATTAAAATATTTTTCTTCACCAAAGTGTTTTTGAAATTGCATTCATAAATAATTCTTTTCATAGTCCCTGTGGATACGATAACTCGACATTTACTTGTCGCTTTATTACTTGTTGCGATTGTGTACACTTCTACATTTACGTCGTTCCACTCACCTAGGCTTACGGATACCCTCTCGGTCTCATTAATTGGTACGATTTCTATTAACAAGATATACTTTTGGTCTCACCTGTTTAGATCTTACACTAGAGGTGTCACTCTCTAGTATACTAAGCACTCTCGAATAAATTCTCAATTTCAAGTTACTATTTACTTAATCAATTAATTAACAAAACAATTAAATCATGTGAGATAAGTATGAAGCACAAAATATATTAATAAATTATTTATACAAACATTCAATTAATAAAATTAAAAAATGAAATATAAATAGAAGAATAAGGGGAAGAGAGTGATCATGAATTAATCAACGAAGAAGCGCAGTTCTAGAACATCCTCTGCTCGCGATTGTCTAACTTCGGAATAGAAAGATTTTAATTAAGCGAACATAAAGGAAAACTAAGTAAGAAAAACTAAGAACGAAAGAAATTTTGAAAACCTAAATTAAAAGTATGAAAGATTGTACAGTGGCTCCCTAACGCGATTCCCTAGGTCTAGGTTTTAGTCGTGTTGTCGTGACATCAATACGCCCTCGTCACGGCGTCAAGTCTGTTTTAGCCTTGGTAGTTTCGATGTTCAGTGTTGTGACGTTGCATGTTGGTGTTGCGACACTATAGTCGTCTTTTGTGTTCTTTGGCCTAAAATGACACCCTGCATATTCAAGTAGCCCATTAGTCATTCTTGAGGCTTGAGTTGGCCTAACAAGTCGTTGAAGCACTAGAAAATGCATAAAAACACTTATTTTTCTAATAATTAAGTCTAAGCTACTAAAAAAAAACAAAATGGCTAGAAAACAAACTCATTAAGTGCCAAAAAGTACCTAATTTGTCACAATAAATTATGATAGGTCATGCAGTATGTAGCATCATTCATAATAGTATAATTCATAGTTCAAAAAATGGGTAAATGATATCCTCTCATTGGCATTAAATGATAGATAAAAAGTAAATGTGGTCATGGGTCGTTTGTCTTTGTGATGAATGACTTAATTACTATATGATAGTAATTGACTTTTCATGAAAGAAGATATACTGGTTACCATGAGCTAAATAGGAACATATTGAGAGAATAGATTTATCCCAAAGAGATTAAGGATATACTATGAGGGTAACACACTTATGACAAGGCCATTGGATGAGCACTGATCGAGTAGCTTGGTACGTTGTTAGGGAGAACTCAGTCACGATACTATAGTGGAATGACTTCGTGACTAAATGAGTTTATAATTACTAAGCGAAAATTTGGAACTTAATTATAGAACATTTGATTCCTAATTACATATATCCAATCGGTACCTCCACTAGCTTGTTCAAACTAAAAATGAATTGCATGTTAAATCAAATGAACAAAAATGGATAGAAATGATAAAGTTAGAGAAATGAGTTACATTCGGAAATGAATGTGTTTTCTCACTAAATATGAATATCACTTGAGAATTAATTTAAGTTTTTTGAATTATTATTTAATTAGATAATTGAAGCTTGAAAACAAAATTAAATTAATTGGTCATTGTGAATTCGTTGAATGTATAAATTAAATATATTTTCTCATATATTCTTTTACTGTAAAGTTGTCATGATTTTAACGGAATTAGAATTGGGTTGAGAAACTTATTTAATTTAAAAATTAATTAATTAAAATTAATTTAATAAATAATATTTATTTTGGGAAATAGAAAAACATGTATTAGGTTAGATTAAATTATAAAGTGTCAGGCTAAAAATTTAGGAATCACATACAATTGGACCTAATACAATAGGCACAAATACTCGTCATAATACATATGAAAGGAGACACACCCTATTAATTGCGCCTCTCTTCTAGTTCAACTAGTGGATGTATTTTTTCTACTAATTAAGTGTTTTTTGTGTTCTATTAATTCAACTAGTGATTCACTTCTTCTCCATACAAATAGATGGCATTAGAAGGGCCGAAATCACAACTTTTGAGATATTATTATGTTGCTCGAAAATAGTCAGAATTTATTTTTAAGTATAAATTCTAATTTTCGACAATAACAATTCTATTGGTTTCTATAAGAGATATTTACTTTCTTACTGAAAGTAATGGAATTATTTCTAGTTCTATGTTTAATTCGTAATTGTTCAAGTCTACACTTGAAGTTATTTGTGGTACGATAATAGTGGAAAAAGTCATTTGATTGAAAGCCAAGAACGTCTAAGATCTATCTTGCTCAAAGCACCGGTAATTTTTAGAAAAAAAATTTATTTTTATAAATATCACAAACTGACTCGATTTTCAAATTTTTATTTTTCAACTGTATAAGAAAATTGTTTTTATACAGAAATTTTCCAACACTTCTCACCTCTATTCATGGGTTTCGAATCGAGTTCATTCTCTTGTTGGACGAGATGTTTGATTTGCGCTTCAGCGGACTGGAGGATCAAATGACCTCCCTCAGGTCTCGATTTCCTCTTCCGCCTCTACCTCCTTCATATGAGTGATTTGTTGGCCGGCTTAGGACTTCGTTATCTTGAATGCTATTTTGGATGGTTTTATACTTATTTTTTATGCTTTCGCTTTCTCATTTTTGATCATATTTTAGATGGATTGGACCTTCGTTCTTTATATTTAGCTTTCCATTTGTTTTTACAGTTTATATTTGGTTGCCTTTATCTATGCATATCCTATGCTTCATTTACATATTTTTTGGTTTGACATTTTTTTTTTCCTTAAGTAATGATTTTCAAATGTTTTTCATTTGGTATTCTGTGCCTAAATATACCTCTAATGTTTTTTGATATACCAAAAGAGGGAGAAGTACACGGTAAAAATTTGCAATTACTTAGTTGTGCTTGTAAAAACTAGAAGGTTGGAGTTAAAAGCAATAAAAACTAATGAGAAGTTTCTATTGTAGCATTGTGAAAAAGATAGGGATTATAAATGTTACACATTCTCTTTAAAAGGTATTAATTCAAGTATAATGAATTGAAAAAATTCTTAGTTAGAGTATACCAAAATAATAGAGATAAACAATTGATGTCAAATCACTATAAATTGAATTGTCTAAACTTTTATTCTCCTTCCTCATCATTTAGAAAAGTTCTTAATGTTTTCGAGCCTAACAATTTTAAATTAAACTAACTTGAAAACATTTTTGCTAGTGATTGGTTAGTTTTACCTTCTTAAATTATTATAGTAAGGTATTTATCTAATTATTATAAGTAATGAATAAAAACTTTAATTGTTGATTATGTATAATGTATTATTATGGTAATTAAATATGGGATTTCTCATCTGAGTTTTCTTCTAAGGTAGACTTCGGCTAAAGATTATTGGTCATTTATTTTTTAAAAACAAATTGAACAAATGATTTTTTTTTTTATGTTTATTTTATGAAAACATATTAGTTAGAATAAAAATTAATTAATTACTTTTTTTTCAAAAAAATTATTTTACATTTTCTAAGGCATGAAAAATTATATTTAAAATTTCAATTTACAACATTTGACTGCTATCACATTAAAGCAGGAGCCATGCACATACTAAACTTCTTTTTGAACCCAATATTTGTTTACTAATGCACATATTAAACTTCTTTTTGAACCCAATATTTGGTTTATTGGTCAACGACATTTACTCTATATTAATGTCTTAAGATTAAACTGCAAGAATCGCATGTTAGTAGTGTATGTGTGTACATATGGCAATGATTTGCTTCTACCCATAATGTGAGTTGTAAAAGAAAACACATTAAAAAAAGAAAAGAAAAGAAAAGAAAAGGTGTACTCCGTGCATGATATTTGACAATGTTGCTAGAAATAGATGATAATTGAGTGAAAAACATTCTATTAATTTCTGCTAAAAAAATTTTCCGTTGAACATTCCATGTCTGTTCACGAACATGTTCAGAATTTCGAGGAAAAATGCAAGACTAACACAAAATAAATAAAGCAAAATCATGCTTGCCTGAGTTAGTTGTAAACTTAGAGAACAAGCATCCTATAGTTTCCTAAAAGCTCAGAGGAAATGGCAATGACAACTTTGTACTGTAATGCATAGGCCAAAAGTCAAACTAGCTTATATCATAAAACCAGCGTTTTCAGCTCATCGTCATAAAGCTCAAGTTACAAAGTTCCAGAATTGAAATTTTTATAAGCAAGCTCGATTTCTTCCTCCGTCATCTTGATTGTTTCATCACTGTCATAACCTGATGCAAAAATGGCTTTGGTTTCACCCTTGTTGCCTTCTTCACCTCCATCAGTCTTTGGCCTTTTTCTTTTCAAAGAACCACTGTTTATCCGGCTTAGTTCATCCTCGTATATTTGCTTGCATACCTTAGCCTCTCTCAAAAGATCTTCCTTGGTGAGTAAGCCATGGTTACTGCCATCGAAGATGGCAAGCTCCTTGACCACACGAGGGATGAAGCTCCACTGCTCAGTAATTTGCTGCACATCCTGAACAACAAACGAAATGATAATTGTTTGGGGCAAGGTAATGATACAAATAAATACATTTTATCCATAATATAATGGATGCATTGTCAGCTATAAACATTCATTTGAATAGTTTTTTGTTTTATTGATGGAGGATATCATCCATTTTAACAGGATGATATTACAAGAAGTTCCAACTTCAAGGTTACTATCACCACTGTATAGGTTTTAATGTACATCGCAAGAGGTGCCAGATGAAGGATCAAAAAGAGGTTGCACCATTACATATAACTAATATGTATAACTTCAACACTGCTAAGCCAACTAAGTCTTAGCTCCGCTGACATTATTGCTGTTGCAGCAACCTGGAGGACATAAGTTTGATGCGCTTAATGGAGGACATAAGTTTGATGCGCTTAAGTATGCATTAACCTCCAGTTTAGGTTTTTTTTCTTTTCTTTTTTTTTTTTTTTTTTTTTTTGGGGGGGGGGACGGTTATGGGTGGTTTGAGCATTATATCAAAAATCTTCAACACTGCTGAAAGTGTAAGAAAATCATGAAGAAACAACTCGTCAATAACTGAAAAAAAGAGGGAAAATTTTCAAAGACTCCATCTGTAGAATAGCGAGCTGCAAAGAGAAGGTAAATGATATAAGAGAACAGAACGACTCTTGTCGTTTCCCCGCTTTAGGTACAATGGAGACGACAACCTAGGAAAATATGGCAATAGATTGCAGATGTCAGGGATTTGAACCCTAAACCTACTAAACACTACCTCTTAAAGGTAGTTACACTAACCATCTGTGCTAATCTCTGGATGTTCTATAACACTTCTGTAATATGCTTAAATCATCAAAGATAAGAAATGTGGCAAAGTTGAGGCTCATGGCACGAGTCAAATAAAACAGTAACGAATTACGATCCCTTCTTTCAGGAGAATAAATGCAGTTTCCTGAGCACAGCAAACCTGCTTTTGCGCAAGACAATCTATGGCATCTTGTAAACAAGTTAAGATCCCTTCTCCAGCTACTTGCTTTATCTCCTGCGGTTCTGGCTGTTAAAAGACAAGATAGAAATCAGGCTAGCACAATAGATATTGGAAGCCTACACGAACAAGATAGGAGAGGATAGATCAAACATATCAGCTGAAAATGAAATCAATAAATGCCATTTGCCTTTTCCTCTTGACTCTCCAGCCATGAAATAGTTTCATTGAAATCATCCATTACCCACTTCTTCACTTTAGGAGGAGAAAATCTGTCCTGAGCAAGCTGAGATGCTTTATTCTGAAAAATATATAATCACTGATAAACGTAGGAAATATATAGTCATATTTTAAACTCAGGGATAATGGAATTTGTAAACAGGCAGAATTGTAGAGAAAAGAATATTGTTGTGTGCTATTCATCTCAGAAGTGAAGAATTTATACATGTTACAGAGGATAGAAAAAGGAAAGAAATCAGAAAAACAAGTCCCTACAAATCAATTCTATGATCCCTACAAATCAGCTCTATGAATCAGCATAAGATCATGTACAAACTGTTACATAGAAGAAAAGGGGATGTCAATCTTAAACTAGGTAAATACTAGATATAGAAAGACAACTAACAGAATAAAAACGAAAGTGCAAATCAAATTCTATATTTATAACAAGAAAATGATACCTTGGAGGGACCAGAAGTTGTCTTTGATTGTGTTTCTTCAACCTTCTTGTAAGATTTTGTTAATGACGATTCTTGTTTTTCTGCAAGCACCCCTAAATTAAGAACATAGGCTTCTTATATATGCTAAAAAATAGAAATACAGACAACATTAAAGAAAAGCATGGTGTGCAGGGAAGACACAAATATAATTACATTAGATGAACACATTGCATTAGTCTCCAATGATGCACAAACATTTTTTGGTTAGAAATTGAATGCAATCTGACTTATTCCAGCCACTGGAATGATTAATCACAGTTGGAAAATTTTCATAGTTATCAAGAAGCCATGTACGGCTCGTAGAGTCATTCTTCTCGATCTCTCAATTCGCACACAATTAGTGAAATTTTGGCTCACTTCCGTAGCCTACCTCCCTGATGGAAGATCTAAAAAGTAGGGGCCAATAGTTCTATAGTTCAATCGGACAACTCAATCAGTTCCAAATGAGTTCCCTCCTTAAGCAAATAAAGAAGGCCCTGCTTGTTACGATGGATGAAAAGGAATGAGGATGAATAATTTATTAATCTAATGGTTAAGCTACAAAGTAGGAAAGTAGTTATGAATCTTAACCATTGGATTAACAAATTTTCCATTTGTACCAAGCTCAATTTTAACTTGTAAATGTCCTTACATTCTTTTGCAAAGCTCAATTTTCACAAAAGGTATCTTAAAACTCACCTGCTAAAGCTTTTAACATGTATGTTCAATAATAAGCAACTAATGATTCAAATAAGTGAGAGAAAACAAGCTTGAAAACCTTGCCTTGGGTGGTTATGACAAGGAACAAGGCTAAAAAAGGTACTAACACAGTTTCATGAGAATAAATAGTCTTTAGTCAACGAAGGCTCTAATTTATAATAATTTAATAACTAGTCTTTACTCAAAAGGCAAGAGAAAAAAAACAGGTACTATCACAGCATTACCTTCACTAATTTCATGAGAAATGCTACTTCTTCGCCAAGGTTTCCCAGCATGCATGAGGTAAGGATCAATATCAACAAGCTTTTTCTGTGCATAACATTCTAATATCCATTCCTAAGGGGAGGCAAAGTAGATACCATCAGACTAACAGGTAGAAGTTTAAACAAACAAGAGAAAATAGCTTGTGGTGAATCTCATATATTATAAACACAAAATGTGCTCTCCTTCATTATAATTCAAATACGAAAAACAACCATGGAAACTCCTCTGCTAACAAATCCCTTGCAATTGCTTTCAGCATTGAAAAAAATTCCTGTTCCCATATCACACCATACACAAATTCTATCATCCACATAATAATAGTAGCTTAAGAGGAAATAGGAATAACCAGACACCATTCAAAACATCAGAAATTCCTACAGTCAGACTTTAACATTTCAGCTGAATAGTAGATTAGATACCTCAACAAAAAATTGGGGACTATGAACCTCAGATTCTCCGAATGTAGGAATTTAAGATCTCAGATAAATAGAAGATTGGATAGTTTAAACCAAAGACTGGAGGCTATCAACGTCAGATCCTCCTATTGTTGGAATCAAAGGTTTCAACTAAATAGAAGATTGAATAGCTCAACTAGAAATCAGAGACTATATCAACTCAGTCATAGATGATACACTGGACGTGGTAAATGAGTATAGCTCAGCAGTTTATATTACCTTTGATATAATTGTTCCACAATCAGCTTCAACTTGTCGAAACTTCGGGGTATTTTGAAAAGCACATACCAAAAGCGTGCAATTTGAATTCCAGTCAGGCTGATATTCAGCTCCCATTGCCAAAGCCTGGGAACGCAATGTACTACGTTCTGGATTAACAAATCCTGACAATGCAAAGACCACCCCTTCCTGCACAGAAAGAAACAAATCAAATACAAATCCATTAGCTTGATCATAGAAAATAAGAACATCAATCCACATCATTACAATTCAGTACCAAAAGTTTGGAAAAGTTGGTGTTGTTAGAACTAGAAGCATGCCCCTTATCATGTCCTTTAGCATCATTGGACTTGTTTCCATGGGATTTACTTTCATTCTCTCTTGAACTCATCCATGATGGAAGATTTCGAGTCTGGGTCTTTCCAGCACCGCCACCTTGGCTTGTTTTCAAATCAGACATATCAAATAGACCACCTTAACAACTGTAATAAATTCAGATGGATTATTTTTGATACCATGAAAGCAAGCTGTTTCAGAAAGCAACAATTAATCAGAAACAAGTGGAGAAAGCTTTCACTTCAAAGTTGAAACCATGTCTAAGAAGGCTAAAGCGACTGCGACGAAAAGGGGTTCTGAAATAATTACATTATATTTGCATTACATGTCAAATCAATAGTCGGAAAAAGATCAATTCATAAGATGATTGAATAAATTTCTGTAAAACAAGAATGAGTAATTAAAGCTGGAACACAAAATTCAAAAAGGGAAGAAGAAATTCAACCTGTTTTTCTTCAGTTTGAAATTGAA
The DNA here is from genome assembly GCA_025698465.1 of Gossypium longicalyx. Classification (NCBI taxonomy): domain Eukaryota; kingdom Viridiplantae; phylum Streptophyta; class Magnoliopsida; order Malvales; family Malvaceae; genus Gossypium; species Gossypium longicalyx. Next base: position 57,649,966 of record CM046996.1, read on the forward strand.
ACCTGAAGGGACTTGTGCGTTAGAAAGGAGGTTATGGCTGTGCTTTGCTGTGATTTTTAAATAGGAATAGCTACAGGATGACCTTCAAGAGTCGAGGGATACTCGTCTTTGAAACTAATTTTAAATATGCTACTCACTGAGAATGCTCTGCTGTATCCAATGTTTCTTGCGTTTAACTTGACGGATTAATGTGTCGGGTTCGAATCCTGCCCTTCACTCTTTTCTAGAAAAGTAAAAAAAGATTACTCGAACTCTTTTTTAAAGGATGAATTTATTTTATGATAATATTAATTCTTCGGCCATGCTTTAATCAAACTAAATTGGTGCATGTATCACGGCTCGTGGATTAAAACTCATAATTATTGTGCACAAAATGTTCAATGGAAGTTAATTTATTAATTGTGATTTATTAAACTCATTTGAATTTGTTCGACTCACGAAACCATAGAGAAATTCATCTCAGTGAAACATTCTAGTAAAACTAGAGTTATTAGGGTAATTAATGTAAATCATAAGAGATAAAGATGTATAGAGTTTACACCTATTAGGACTCTTATTTTGTAGATAGACACTATTCTCAGTCATTGATATAATCAATTTGTACCGTTGGATTTAGGGGAGCTTAACTATAAATAGAGGTCTCTCTTTTCATTTGTAATCATCCCATTGTATTTTATTCTTGAGTTAAAGAATATATATTGAGAGCATTTACTCAAACACTTGGTGTGTATTGTTTCCTTATGACTTTTCAATTCTCTCTTTGCTCTTTCATTTCGAGTTGCTTTCACTTTATTTTCAGTGCTTGAAGAGAATTTCTATTGAAGATTCTCACTTTGTGAGAATTAAAGAATATATATTGAGAACATTTACTTAAACACCTGGTGTGCATTACTTTCTTGTGGCTTTTCAGTTCTCTCGTTGCTCTTTCATTTCGAGTTGCTTCCGCTTTATTTTTCGTGTTTGAAGAGAATTTCTATTGAGAATTCTCACTTTGCGAGAATTAAAGAATATATATTGAGAGCATTTACTCAAACACTTGGTGTGAATTGCTTCCTTGTGGCTTTTCAGTTCTCTCGTTGCTATTTCATTTCGAGTTGCTCTCGCTTTATTTTTAGTGCTTGAAGAGAATTTTTATTGAGAATTCTCACTTTGCAAGAGTTAGACCGACTTAAGCGAATTTGAACCCAAGAAATCACTTAAGACCGCACGGATTGCAAGACGAAAGTTCTAGCCTCGTGACAGTTGGTATCCGAGTTAGTGTTTAAAAGTGTTAGTTGAGATGTCGAGAGGAATAGATGAACAGGTTGAGCCAACGGAGACTCGTGGGGGGCAGGAAAGTTAGCCGATCGAGGGATATGTTGTCAACTTTAGATGGCAGAGTGGCCAAACTTGAGGTCTCTATGGGTGATGTGAAGGATGTAACACCCCTATCCCGTATCCGTCACCAAAATAAGGTTTCGAGGAATTACCGAACTTACATCACAAACAATCATACAATTTCGAGTTATAAATTTTCGTCCAAATTAAAATCGTTCACATTTAATCATAAGGTCCCTAATATGAGACTATGAGGCCCAAAACATGCTTTGGAAGTGGTTCAGGACTAAACCGACAACTCGAGAAATTTTACAAAACTTATAAAATTTTTGCTATAAATAGGGGTCACATGACCGTGTGATTTGGGACACGCCCCTATGGTCACACACGCCCGTGTCCCTAACCCGTGTAACTCTCTAACTTGTAATGCATGAACAATTTGATGTCACACAGCCAAGTCACACACCCGTGTGCTAGGCCGTGTGGATAATTAAATTTCATAAAATAGGTGCAGACTTTACATGCCCAGGACACTCGCCCATGCCTTGGGCTGTGTCATCCACACGGCTGAGGCATACGCCCGTGTCTCTGCCCGTATGCTCAATTCTAAGCATTCTGTTTCTCAAAATTAAGGTGCAGGGGACACACGACCTAACCACATACCCGTGTGACCAGACTGTGTGTCACACATAATCTAGACACACGCACGTGTGTCCGCCCGTATGGACAAAATAAAGCCATTTCCTAGCATCATTTCTCACCCAAAATCACCCAAAAACCTGCACATAAAACACTCAACCAATTCCAACCATTTCAAGCATTCCAATTGAACAAATCCATCATTCATCAAGACATACCATTTCATGCCTAGATGGCCACAATCTCACCTTAACTTAACTTAGGCATTAACAGCATTTAATTGCATGAGCCTAACATAACATATGTGTATATATATCATCATAAAAACTTACTTAATCATACCCAAAATGAACCATTACTAGCCATTCCAATGACTAGGTTACAAAATAACATTTCAAGCCACTATTGGCCAAATTGTCCTATACATGTCATTATACCCAAAATAATTTAACTACAAATACCTAAGGTAGTTAGCTGATAGTGTGACGATGCTCCTATGATCTTCCAACCTTCGCGAACTTCTGAGCACTATAAAAATAGGGAAAAATAAACGGAGTAAGCATTACATGCTTAGTAAGTTTGTATGACAAAAACTAAACTTACCAATCTTGTTTAATAAATCTAAGCATACATATCATGTTTTCCATCCATTTGACTAAATTGCCTAAACACATACATTCAATCAAACATGTTAGTCACCAAAATCTTCATATAAATCAAGTAACATAGATGAGCTCATCAAGCAATATTCTTTTTAGTCATTACCTCTCCATATCAAAGTTTTCATGCCAAGTCAAGAGTTAAATGTCCTTTGAATCATTGAATTCCAATAAATGCTCAAGTAGTACACTCAAAGTGTACGATTCAACAATCTGTCAATTTTTTATTCAAAGGATACCCCTTAGGGCACTTAACCAAGAAACACACTCTCGAGCCACATATCTTTTAATAGGAATACCACCTGTGGTAAATCCTTTATATAATGTATGCTCGTAGGAGCTTGATTCGGATTACACCCAGTGCTAAACCCTAATCATAACGTATACTCGAGATGTATGATATCGGGATTACCCATCCAGGCTAAATCCTTTCTATAACAAGATCAATAGGATTACTCGTCTGAGCTAAATCCCGTCCGTAACAAATGCATGACCTTATCAGTTTTAGGAAAGTGCATACAATCATCGGAATTCAACGTTCAATCGGGACTAACCCTTTATCATCATTTCAAGCATGTATAAATTTTCCATCATAACATACAAGTAAAACACATTATATAAATCACAATACATATGATACAACATTCAATTAACATAATTACGTATCCGATTAAGTTACACGAACTTACCTCGACACTTGTTCGCGTAAAAGTCTATTAATCCGAAATCTTTTCTTTTCCTTGATCTAGTCTTGAGTTTGTGTTTTCCGAATCTATATAAATGAATTTAGTCAGCAATTTCATACATTTCATACTTTAACAGACTCAATTTACATCCTAGGCAAAAATTACCATTTTGCCCCTAACTTTTCCAAAAATTTCATTTTTGTCCCTAGGCTCGAAAAATGAAACATGTGCAAATTACTCCCTATTCCAAGCCTAACCAAAGCTCCATTACAAATTTTACAGCACATGTATACCTAAAATTTTAGAATTTTTCTTCAAAATTTACAACTTTTCATTTTAGTCCCTAATCAAGTTTTCATAAAAAATCACCTTGTAAAAGTTGTTTATCTATCAATAATATTTCATTTTCTACCATTAAACATCAAAATAAAAGCTTATTCATCATGGTTAAAATTTTAGACTTTGTCTTTCTTTCAAATTAGTCCTTGAAATAGCTAAATCAACGATCTCAAAAATATAAAAATCGTTAAAAACGGGATAAGAACGGACTTACAATTGAGCTTGAAAGCTTGGCCAAACCCTAGCTATGTCTCCATTGTGAATTTCGGCTATGTGGACTAATTTGAAGAAGATGACACCTTTTATTTTAGTTATTTTGTTTTTATTTCCCAAATTACCTATTTGCCCTTCACTTAAACTTTGAAATTTTTACCTGACTATGTCCATTTTTGTCCATCTTAAGGTATAATGGTCTAATTACCATTTAAGGACCTCCAATTTAGAATTTCATAGCAATTAGATACCTTTAACTTATAGAATTCAAGTTTTGCACCTATTGTAATTTAGTCCTTCTAGACAAATCGGACACTCAATCGATAAAATTTCTTAACGAAATTTTCACACAATTATTCTATCATACTGCAGACCTTAAAGAAATAATAAAATAAATATTTTTACTTTGGATTTGTGGTCCTGAAACCACAAATCCTATTTCACAAAAAAATAGGCTGTTACAATTTTCCCCCTTTAGGGATTTTTGTCCCCGAAAATCTTACCAATAAAAAGATTCGGGTATTGCTTCCTCATTGTATCCTCTGGCTCCTAGGTTGCCTCTTTAATACCATGTCTTTGCCAAACAACTTTCACTAGGGCTACCTTTTTATTTCTTAACTCTTTTGTTTCTCGAGCTAAGATTTTGATTGGTTCCTCACCATATGTCATATCAGGCTAGATCTCTATTTCTGTCGGAGAGATAACATGCGGAAGATCAAACTGATACCGCAGTAACATAGATACATGAAAAACATTATGAATCTATTCAAGCTTAGGTAGTAAAGCTAACCGATATGCAATTGGTCTAATTCTTTCTATAATCTCATAGGGTCCAATGAACCGTGGACTCAATTTCCCTTTACAACCAAACCGGAGTACTTTCTTCCAAGGCGGCACTTTCAAGAATACCTTTTCACCAACCTGAAATTCTATTTCTTTTCTCTTCAAATCAGCATAAGACTTTTGTCGATCAGAGGCTGCTTTCAGGCTGTCTCAAATTACTTTCACTTTTTCTTCGGTCTCTCGGACCAAGTCAACTCCGTGTAACCTTTTTTCACTGAGTTCTATCTATATAATGGAGTTCTACATTTGCGACCATACAAGGCTTCATACGGTACCATTTTAATACTAGACTGATAATTGTTATTATAAGCAGATTCAACTAGAGGCAAATACCTTTCCTAGTTACCTTTAAACTCAAGTACACAACACCGAAGCATATCTTCCAAGATTTGTATTACCCGTTCAGATTGACCATCTGTTTGGAGATGAAATGCAGTGCTAAAGTGTAACTGAGTACCCTGAGCTTCTTGCAATTTGCTCCAGAATCGAGATGTAAATCGAGGGTCTCTATTTGAAATAATGGAGATAGGCACTCCATGCAATCTGACAATCTTAGAAACATATAACTCAGCCAATCTATCCAAGGAAAAATCCATACGTATCGAGATAAAGTGTGCAGACTTTGTCAACCGATCAACAATTACCCAAATGACATCTTTCTTCTTTGGAGACAGGGGCAATCCCGTTACAAATTCCATAGTAATTCTTTCCCATTTCCATTTCGGTATCGTAACTGGTCGCAATAGTCCAGAAGGCAACTGATGTTTAGCTTTTACTTACTAATATATCAAGTATTTAGATACAAACTCAGAAATATCTTGTTTCATTTCTGGCCACCAGTACATCTTTTTCAGATCGTTATATATTTTATTACTACCAAGATAAATAGACATGTTACCATTATGGGCTTCATTCAAGATCTTCTGTACTAGTTCAGAACCTTTCGGTACACATACTCTGTCTTTGAATAACAAACAACCATTAGTCCTGATCTAAAATTCTGAATTAGGAGTTGATTCACTCTGTACCCGTCTTGCTTGCAACTTGCTATCATTTTTCTAAACTTCAAAAATTTGCTGTAAAAACATTGGTCTAGCTTTTAACTCAACTATGATTGAACCATCATCAGGCAATGACAATCAAGTATTCATTGCTCGTAGGGCATATAGGGATTTTCTGCTCAAGGTATCTGCCACTACATTAGCTTTCCCTAGCTGGTAGTCAATAACAAGATCATAATCTTTCAGCAATTCTAGCCATTGGTGCTGTCTCAAATTCAAATATTTCCGTGACATCAAATATTTCAGACTTTTATGATCAATGAATATGTGACATTTTTCACAAAACAAGTGATGCCGCCAGATTTTCAATGCAAACAATATGGTTGCCAATTCAAGATCATGAGTTGGGTAGTTCTTTTCATGTGGTTTTAGCTGTCGTGAGGCATAAGCTTCTACCTTACCGTCTTGCATCAAAACACAGCCTAAACCATTTATCAATGCATCACTGTAAATATAAATTCCTTACACGATTCTGGCTGAACTAACACTGGAACTTCTGTTAATAAACTTTTAATTTGTCAAAACTCTGTTGGCATTCATCAGTCCACTTGAATTTTACATCTTTCTGCAACAATCGGGTCATCGGAGAAGCTATCATCAATTTTTTTTACAAATCTCTGATAATAACCAGCTAGTGCCAGAAAACTTTGGACTTCATACACATTCTTTGGTGGCTTCCAGTTAACAATGGTTGTAATTTTACTCGGGTCTACTTGGACACCTTCAGTAGATACTACATGCCCAAAGAAGCTAACTTTCCTTAGCCAAAATTCACATTTACTGAATTTGGTGTACAATTGTTTCTCTCGTAGAGTTTAAAACACTATTCTCAAATGCTCAGCATGCTCATTTTTATTTCGAGAGTAAACCAAAATATCATCTATAAATACCACCACAAACCTGTCTAAATACGAGTTAAAAATTATGTTCATCAAGTCCATAAACATTGCAGGTGCATTTGTTAAGCCAAGTAACATCACAAGAAACTCATAGTGTCCATACCTAGCTCTAAAAGCTATCTTTGGCACATCTGATTCTTTTACCCATAGTTGGTAGTAACCAGAACAGAGATCAATCTTTGAAAATATGGTGGCACACTAATCAATACGAGGCAATGGATACTTATTCGTTATTGTAACTTTGTTGAGCTGTCTGTAATCAATACACAGCCTTAACGATCCATCCTTTTTCTTTACAAATAGAATCGGTGCACCCCAAGGTGGGTAACTAAGTCAGGCAAAACCTCTATCAATCAATTCTTGCAACTGTATTTTCAGCTCTTTCAACTCAGCAGGAGCCATTCTGTAAGGTGCTATGAATATCGGTGTCATTCTCGGAGCAAGGTTTATAGAGAATTCCACTTCTTTATCCAGTGGTAACCCATGTAATTCTTCTGGGAATACATCAGGAAATTGACATACTACTGACATTGATTGAATCTTTGTCTCAATTACTTTTGTATCCATCACATACGCAAGATAAGCATCATACCGCTTTCTGACATATTTCTGTGCTAATATTGCAGAAATCACATTAGGTAATCCATCCAGTTTATCAGATTCAACATAAAGTAATTCATCATTTTGACATTTTAATATAATATATTTCTGTTTACAATTCACCACTGCGTCATACCAGGTTAACCAATCCATTCCCAAGATCACATCAAACTCATTAAATGGAAATAACATTAAGTCAGTCGAAAAACAATAACCTTTTACCACCAACAGACAGTTCTTACAAACTTTGTCCACCATAACACACTAGCCTAGGGGGTTTGAAACTTTAACCATAAATTCAGTGAATTCAACAGGTAAATTTTTAACAGATACTAGGTTTGTGCATATATATGAATGTATGGAACTAGGGTCAATCAATGTAGTAATATCATTATCAAGTAGAGAAAATGTACCAATAATAACGTCTGGAGCAGAGGCATCTTCTCTAGCACGAATAACATATGTCCTCGCAGGTACTCGTGCCTCAGGTCTAACTACCGAATCCTTGGTAGTACCTTGACTACCACTAACATTATCAGGGTGACGGGTTGGTCTGGCTCTCGCAACAAGATTGCTTGGCTTTGGAGCTGGTTCTATCTCCTTTTCAACTCTTTCAGGACAATCCCTGAAAAAATGGTCAAGTGAACCACATTCGAAAAAAGCTCCACTTTTAGACTGACATTCCCCATGATGAAACTTGTTGCAATGTTTACATTTCAGTTTGGGATTACCGACACTACCCACACTGGTCACAGATAGAGTTGAAGACCTTGGGTTAAATCGTTGAGAGCCCCGCTCCTTTCTAGAATATCCCGTAAAAGTGGTCACACGATCATAATACTTCTTTAATTTCTTAGAAGCAAATGATTGTGACTTACTCATAACTCTTTTTCCAGAAATCCAAGCCTCTCTTTCGGCTTATTTCTTTTCTTTACTCAGTTCCTCAACTTTGTGTGCTCGGCCGGATAATGTCACAAATTCTCTTATCTCAAGAATCTCAATCAATAACTTGACATATTCATTTAGGCCCTCTTCAAAATGTTTACACATTTCAGCCTCGGTTAAAACCCATTCTCTGGCATACTTACTCAGTCAAACAAATTCCTGTTCATATTTAGATACAATCATGCTTCCCTGCTTGAGTTCCAGAAATTCTTTCTTTTTCTGATCCATGAACCTCTTACTAATATATTTCTTTCTAAATTCAGTCTGGAAGAATTCCCATATAATATTCTCTCTTGACACAACTGAAGTTATAGTATTCCACCAATGATAAGTCGTATCTTTCAATAGGGATACTACACATTTCAGGCACTTAGCAGGTGTGCAGGATAGTTCATCAAAAACCCGGATAGTGTTTTCTAGCCAAAACTTGACCCTTTCTAGATCATCATCTGCAATAGCCCTAAATTCTTCCACTTCATGTTTATGAATTTTATCTATCGGAGGCTTACCAATTCTAACAAGTTCAACACCCTGCGGTACCTCAAGAACTGGTTGAGGAGCAAGTGGGGGAGATCGTTGTACAGCGGGGTTTGTTCTCAAGTATTGTGTAAACCATTCATTCATCATTTGAAAAAAGGCTTGTTTTGCCTCATCGCTTCAGCCCTTAGACACGGGCCTTTCACTACCAGACGTAGAGGTGACTCTTTGCACTGAAGCTAAAGCATTACTCTCCTCGGATTCAGCTCTAGCTCGACTCGATGATATTACTATATTAAAAACACAATTAAAAATGATTAAGAGTCATCACACTATCACAATTTATATAATGGCATGTATAGCGAGACTCGTGTTTGCTACGTCAAATTTGAGAATCGGCTAAACCGTAGCTCTGATACCACTAAATGTAACACCCATATCCCGTATCTGTCGTTAGGGTTTCGGGGCATTACTGAATTTACATCACAAACAATCATACAATTCTGAGTTATAATTTTTTGTACAAATTAAAGCCATTCACATTTAATCATAAGGTCCCTAATACGAGCCTACGAGGCTCAAAACATGCTTTTGAAGTGGTCCGAGACTAAATCGATAACTTGGGAGATTTTACAAAACTTAGAAAATTTTTGCTATAAATAGGGGTCACACGCCCGTGTGATTTAGAACACAACCGAGTGGGCAGGCTGTGTGGCCACACACGTCCGTGTCCCTAACCCATGTAACTCTTTAACTTACAATGCATGAACAATTTGATGTCACACGGCCAAGTCACACGCCCGTGTGCTAGGCAGTGCGGATAATTAAATTTCATACAATAGGCGCAGACATCACACGCCTAGGACACACGCCCGTGCCTTGGGCCGTGTCATCCACATGGCTGAGACATACACCTGTGTCTCTGCCTGTGTACTCAATTCTAAGCATTCTGTTTCTCAAAATTAAGGTGTAGGGGACAGACGGCCTAACCACATGCCCGTGTTACTAGGCCATGTGTCACACACGGTCTAGACACATGTCTATGTGTCTACCCATATGGATAAAATGAAGCCATTTCCTAGCTTCATTTCTCACCCAAAATCACCCAAAAACCTGCACATAAAACACTCAACCAATTCCAACCATTTCAAGCATTCCAATTGAACAAATCCATCATTCATCAAGACATACCATTTCATGCCTAGATGGCCACAATCTCACCTTAACTTAACTTAGGCATTAACAACATTTAATTGCATGAGCCTAACATAACATATGTGTATATATATCATCATAAAAACTTACTTAATCATACCCAAAATGAACCATTACTAGCCATTCCAATGACTAGGTTACAAAATAACATTTCAAGCCACTATTGGCCAAATTGTCCTATACATGTCATTATACCCAAAATAATTTAACTACAAATACCTAAGGTAGTTAGCTGATAGTGTGACGATGCTCCTATGATCTTCCAACCTTCGCGAACTTCTGAGCACTATAAAAATAGGGAAAAATAAACGGAGTAAGCATTACATGCTTAGTAAGTTTGTATGACAAAAACTAAACTTACCAATCTTGTTTAATAAATCTAAGCATGCATATAATGTTTTCCATCCATTTGACTAAATTGCCTAAACACATACATTCAATCAAACATGTTAGTCACCAAAATCTTCATATAAATCAAGTAACATAGATGAGCTCATCAAGCAATATTCTTTTTAGTCATTACCTCTTCATATCAAAGTTTTCATGCCAAGTCAAGAGTTAAATGTCCTTTGAATCATTGAATTCCAATAAATGCTCAAGTAGTACACTCAAAGTGTACGATTCAACAATCTGTCAATTTTTTATTCAGTGATACCCCTTAGGGCACTTAACCAAGAAACACACTCTCGAGCCACATATCTTTTAATAGGAATACCAGTCCAGGGTAAATCCTTTATATAATGTATGCTCAGAGGAGCTTGATTCGGATTACCAGTCTAGGCTAAACCCTAATCATAACGTATACTCGAGATATATGATATCGGGATTACCCATCCAGGCTAAATCCTTTCTATAACAAGATCAATGGGATTACTCGTCTGAGCTAAATCCCGTCCGTAACAAATGCATGACCTTATCAGTTTTAGGAAAGTGCATACAATCATCGGAATTCAACGTTCAATCGAGACTAACCCTTTATCATCATTTCAAGCATGTATAAATTTTCCATCATAACATACAAGTAAGGCACATTATATAAATCACAATACATATGATACAACATTCAATTAACATAATTACGTATCCGATTAAGTTACACGAACTTACCTCGACACTTGTTCGCGTAAAAGTCTACTAATCCGAAATCTTTTCTTTTCCTTGATCTAGTCTTGAGTTTGTATTTTTCGAATCTATATAAATGGATTTAGTCAGCAATTTCATACATTTCATACTTTAACAGACTCAATTTACATCCTAGGCAAAATTTACCATTTTGTCCCTAACTTTTCCAAAAATTTAATTTTCGTCCCTAGGCTCGAAAATGAAACATGTGCAAATTACTCCCTATTCCAAGCCTAAACAAAGCCCCATTACAAATTTTACAGCACATGTATACCTAAAATTTTAGAATTTTTCTTCAAAATTTACAACTTTTCATTTTAGTCCCTAATCAAGTTTTCATCAAAAATCACCTTGTAAAAGTTGTTTATCTATCAATAATCTTTAATTTTATACCATTAAACATCAAAATACAAACTTATTCATCATGGGTAAAATTTTAGACTTTGTCTTTCTTTCAAATTAGTCCTTGAAAGAGCTAAATCAAGTTACAACGATCTCAAAAATATAAAAATCGTTAAAAACAAGACAAGAACGAACTTACAATCGAGCTTGAAAGCTTCGCCAAACCCTATATATGTCTCCCTTGTGAATTTTGGCTATGGGGACTAATTTGAAGAAGATGACATCTTTTATTTTAGTTATTTTGTTTTTATTTACCAAATTACCTATTTGCCCTTCACTTAAACTTTGAAATTTTTACCTAACCATGTCCATTTTTGGTCTAATTACCATTTAAGGATCTCTAATTTAGAATTTCATAGCAATTAGACACCTTTAACTTATAGAATTCAACTTTTACACCTAATTCAATTTAGTCCTTCTAGACAAATTGGACATTCAATCGATAAAATTTCCTAACGAAATTTTCACACAATTATTCTATCATACTGTAGACCTTAAAGAAATAATAAAATAAATATTTTTAGTTCAAATTTGTGGTCCAAAAACTACTATTCTGATTTCACTGAAAATGGGATATTATAAAGGAGACTTTTGAGGAATTTGATGAGTGTACCACAGAGTTGTAATCGAGGTAAGGTGTAACAACCCAGAAGTCAATGGTGTCGAAAAGTGTGGTTCAAAACTTTGATTTTGTAAACTAGACTTGTAAATATTTTTATTAAATATTTATGGAGCTATAATTAAAGTGAATTGAATTAGGGTCGAGTAATTTTATTGAATTAGGACTTAATTAGCATACAAGGACTAAATTGCATAAGTGATAAATGTGTGAATTGTTAATAAATTATAAGGTAGAACATAGCTAAGGGACTTATAATGCAATTAAACCAATGTTAAATGGTAGTGGACAATAGTATGGCTTTATATGGTTAAATTTTATGATAAAATAAAAAGTAAATTAATTTAATAAAACATGAAAACGTTAGCGGATTTAAAGAGAAACATTCATTCTCTTTTCAATTCTCAATATTTAGAAATCAAAAGAAGAGAATAAGAAGACGAAACTATAAGGGTTTAAAAGTTTCAAGCTTGATTTGGTTAGTCCAATTTAGTCTTTTTTTTCATAATTTTTATGTTTTTAGAATCCCGATAGTTCGAGCTAGCTGACCTATGTTATAATTTTTAATATTTTTAAAGATTTTGAGTTTTACCCTTTGTTGGATAGTTAAATTTTCTAGTGGTATTTAGATAGATTTTAAGTTTAGTATTGGAGAATGAATAAATTGTGAAGCCAATTGATGATTTTGTGCAATAAGGATTAAAATGCACAAATTGTGAAATATAGGGTATAATTGAGAAATAGGAATTCCTATAGGGACTTTATAGAAGTCGGCATTAGGTTTGGGGGTTAAATGTGAAAATTATGTTAGTCCTGGTTTTAAAGATTAAATTGAATAATATGCAAAAATTGAATAATTTAGAAATTGAATGTGAAAACCGTTGTACATTGGTGATTTTATATGTTGTTTTTAATTCGTAGCTAATATTGACTTGAATTCCTTGAAAAAGGAAAGGAAAAGATAAAGTTGTTGACAAATAGCTCAAAGTTTAAGGTTTGTGTTTCTATAATTCGAACTCTTTGTAAATTGTTGCATTTTGAACTGTTTGTGTATGGTAAGAATACGAGGTGAGTCACTTGTGATAATGAAATGATTTGAGCTAAATTGAATTGATTGATATATTTGAGGACTAAATTGAATGTTTATGAAAAATGTATATATATTGTTCAAATGTGAAATTGAGTATGTAATGTGATGATATAATGTTGTTATATGTAAGTTTATATGTTTATGATGAAAACAAAGGTGAAATGAGATATTTGATACTAATGAAATATGAAATGGGAACCTTATTAACTGTTCGGGTAAAGTCGGATATAGTTGGCATGCCATAGGATAGAAAGAGTTCAGGGTTACTTTGACTACAAGTCGATGAGGCACTGGGTGCCAATTTACTTCGGTTTAAGTAATGAAACACTGGGTATCAACTTACTTATGGCACTGGGCGCAATTATTTGCTTCGGATTTATATGATAATGCACTAGGTGCAAAACTGGTGTGTTAGTTGGATCTGTATATTCGTCAGAGTCCAAGTCATGTTAATAGGGAAATAAACAGTAAAATCGAGATAATGACATTGAAACGAGAAATGATATTGAAATGAAAAATGATATGGAATGGAATTAAAATGTGAAATAGAAAACGATATGGTGGATAGAAATGTGAATAATGAATAGTGATGATCAATGAATGTATAAGAAATTGAAAGGTTATGTGGGATATGTCTATATATGAATTGAGTTACCATATGTAAAATGAATTAGTATGATGAATTGGTTGTGACCAAAGAATTTTTAATTTGGTTTTAATAAATGGTTATATTGCATGTCATTACTTGATTTAAAATTTACATTTAATGACCTCTTTTATGCTTAAATATTTGGATTATAGAACTACCACTGAGTTACACTGAGCATAAGTTTGTTTTCTGTGTGCAAGTTATGTACATTACAATTCATTCGTTGACTCAGCATCCAGTGGCAATCCTGAACTCAAGTGTTGGTGATGAATAGATTTTGGTCTCGGCATGTACCTAGGATGTCTTATGGTTATATAATGTTTATTTGTATTGTGATGGAATTGATCATGATAATGGTATTTTGTGGAATACTTGAATTGTGTAATTGATAGCTTAAATGGTGATCACGTAATGTACCATGAAATAGATGTATAAAAGTGATTCATAAGCCTATGCTATGCTTGAAATGATTTGGTAGCTTTAATGCATAAGTATTAAGTTGAATTGGAGTCAATTTGAGAAATGTTTTGAAAGGTTAGTTTGGTGTTAAATTGAGTCATTGTTTGAGGTGCCTTGAAAGGCATATTGGAAAGTTATGTATACAATGTTTTAATTGATTTTGGATTGATTATATTGAGGTGTCAATTGTGGCATATTGGTTAGGCACTTAGGATCATTGTTTTAGATGACGATTTTGACTTGAATTGAATGCTTTTAAATAGGTTGAAATGTTGCTCAAATGGTAGCTTGTGGCATATCATGGTTGAATAGCTTGTTTTGGAAGGCATTTTCCATGTACACACGACCTGAGACACGGCTGTATCGTCTGTAAAACATTAGATGATTTTGGTGCACACGATCACAGTGAGTTGTATGGTTAATCACACGATTGTGTGATTCATCACAAATGAGCTAAGTTTTTACACACAGCCAGGGGACACAATCGTGTGACCCATGTTTGCATATTTTTCTCAAATTTTTGTTTCTGATTTGATTTAATCCTTATTTATTACTGAATTATTTTTAGCCTTCCGTATACTCAATATCTGCCTGAAATAGATTGATTGATGTATTTATACATGTTCGTATGTGATTATTTAATATTTATTCGAGAATTTCATTAATAAAGTATGGAATTGTTTGGTAATTGTTCCTAGCATCTCATTACTCGTTAGAAGGGTGATGCTACTGATGTTGTAGCAGGTATTTTTCTATTATTCTTTGCACCTGTTTACGCTTTGATAGACCCTAGATCTTCACATTCATATATAAATATTGAATTGGTTAAATTAGGGAGTCTAAAGTTGGAGACGTCAAAAGTAGCTATGGTTGTATCGAGTCTCTTGGGGCAGTCAGTATTAGTTGACCGAGTGTGTAGGTGGTGCCCATTAGAAATTCAAAATGTATCTTTTCCTGTTGATTTGTTGATTATGTCAATTGGCAATTTTGATATGATTTTGTGTATGGGTTGACTAACGGGACACAGGGGGTGGTTTTTGATTGCTGTAAAAAGAAGTTTGTAGTTTAGAGTGCCGATGGAAATATGATTAAGGTGAATGGTGTCCAAATGAGTGGCTCAACTCGTATCATTTCAGCAATTCAAGCTAATAAACTCTTTAATCGAGGATGTAAAGCTTTTCTAGCCTATATTATTAACTTGAATGCTGGTGATAGTTAAGTCGACAAAATTTGAACTGTTTTTGAATTTCCCAATGTGTTTCTTAAGGAATTACTAGGATTACTGCCAAATCGGGAAGTTGAGTTTACAATTGAAGTGTTTCCTGGTACGACCCCAGTGTCAATATGTCCTTATCGTATGGCATCGACAGAGCTGAAGGAATTGAAATTTTAATTGCAAGATTTACTAGACCGTGGCTTTATACACACTAGTGTATTGAGGATGAGGCTCGAGCTAAGTTGCGCCAGCTTACACAACAACACCCAGTTAGAGAGTATATGAAGGAGTTAAGTGAGTTGATGCTCCAAGTTTCCAATTTGTGTGAGAAAAAGGCATTTTTCTCCTTCATGGACAGGTTGAAGCCTTGGGCGAAGCAAGAGTTGCAATGTCAAGAAGTCAAGTAATTTTCCAAAGCAATGAATGTAGTAGAGTCCTTAATCAAGCTTGTTCTGAGGAAAAATAAGTTTGAGTCTTCTAAGCCCAAGAAGAAGGGGAGTGGTAAGGGAGATGAAGAAAGGCAAGTTAAAAACAATAATGGAAATAGTGGTAATGGGAAACCACATAATAGGAAGTGGAAGCTTGAGAACAAACCAAAAGGGTTAGTGAGATACTTCCTTAGTGAAGGTCTGCACGTTGTGAGGGATTGTCCGGAACGATCTGTGCTTTTTGCCATCGAAGGGGATGAGATAGATAGAGCATCAATTAGGCTTCGTTCAATCGTGTGTTCTTTCGGAGGCAAGAGGGTCAGAGAGAGTGAGAAGAAGATAGTGGAGTGCTTCTTATGTTGTGGTTCGCATAGGATGCGTAACTCTCCAAAATTGTCCAAGTTATCCACATGCAATAAAAAAGAAGTAGAGCCTGTTGAGAGTGAGGTATTGAAGCTTGGATCAATGATACTCAATTCTATTAAGAAGAAGAGGGATTGCAAGCAGAAAAGGTTGATGTTTGAGGACATCAACATCGCAGGCCGAATGATTGCTCTTATGGATAAAAGTGTCATGAAATATTGAATGATTTGCAAGTGTACACAGCCATCAACAAGTAATAAACTAGTAAGTAAAAAGTATCATCTCTATAGGGACTGTATAGGCAAATATTGTGAAAATAAAAACTTAGCAAATTGGTTATGGAAATCATTGGGAGTGGATTGAATTAACTAATTAACTTAATTAAAAATTAACTAAGTATGCAAAAACTAATGGAGATGTAAAGATAGAATAAAGAATAGCAATTCACAAGTTTAATTATTATGACATGAAAGAGTTAGATTAATTACCTTCTTTAACTTTAGATTAATTACCTTCTTTAACTTAAGATTATTTAGATTAATTACCTGAGTTAGATTAATTACCTTCTTTAACTTAAGATTATTTAGATTAATTACCTTCTTTAACTTAATATTATTAAAACAATGTTAATGAAATTATGAAAGGAAACCATGGCAAATTGACTATTTATTAACCCAATATGAATAAATTATGAAGTCATACTTATTTAATTATTAAATTACTCCATCATATTTCTATGTTTAATCAATTTAAATATTTCATAAGCATACATCATAAAAGGATTATGGAAGGTAAAGATATTGTTTAATATTATTACTAATTTAACCATTAAATGATCAAACATGCACCATTCAAATATTGTGTCAATTAATTACAATCTTGTTCGGATTAAATAATTAATTCAATTGCTTCCCTACATTCATAATGCATGAGTAACATGTTCATATTTTTACTTGAATGCATAAACAAATAATGCACATAACATCTTTAACAACATAATAGCAATCTAAGCTAAGAGAATGCAATCAATCTTACAATAGAAAAATTAAGTCATTTTAATTAAATTACAAACAGAAAAACACTTAACAATCATGTTCATCAATTTAGAACAAAATAAAAAGATTAAAGGGAAAGAAACTAGAAAATAAATTTGGTGTTTCTCCGTAGCTCAACTTGTGTTTCATTTACTCTTTCCTCCTTCTTTTCTCCTTTGCACAATTGCTCCTTAAGGTGCCAAATTCTACTACTCAAAAGAAGTTTTGAAATGCTCCTTTTAAACTCTTGTGTTGCTCTCTCAAATGGGAAGTAAAATAATAGAGAATTGGAGAAGAGATGGTGAGTGAGGAATGAGTGAAATGAGTGAATAGCTAGCCCTTACTTATACTTGTAGAGACCATATATTTTTAGCAAATTGGAGCCTTGAATTTCTCTTCTCATGTGCCAGCCCTTGCTTTAAGGAAAGTGAATGGATAACTTTAAAAGTTTGCTTGATTCTTGCTTGATTCATGGGAGAGAAAGCTTGACATGATGAGGGGAGGAGGATGGTTACATGTGTGGATTTTTGTGGCTGATTTTCAATGTTTACCAAGTCTTAGATGGCAGATTTGGGCACCTCTATTGATAGTTGGGCTTCCTCCTCCTTAGTAGACGGTTTGGGCTCCTTTCTCCTTATCAAGTTGTCCATTTTTGCTAACCCAATTCTTGAGTTAGGTCAAGAATATTACTAAAGTCCAATAAGCCTTATTTGGGCATCCAAAGATTACCATATATTCACCCACTTCTGCATGGCTTATGTTGTAGAAATGCTACAACATTGAGCATAAAAAAGGTGAGCTTCAAGACTGCCTTTTCTTCCAGTGCATCAGCTATATGAAAAAATGTGTTTGAGGGTAGAAAATGATCAAATTTATCTTAGCATCATTCAATAGGACAAAATTGTAAAAAAAATCCAAAATTTGTTATCAATCTCTCAAAATTTGCATGAATTACTAGTTTAAAAGTGTTGAAAAGAACTCTATTTTCTAGCGTTATCGACAGAGGCATCAAATTTATTCACATCCAAGGATGTCGTGGGTAAACTTGGCCTCTCATTTAGCAAATTGACTAAGAGGATCAAGGAAATTAATTCCAAATAGGTCCCAGTTGTGTGGATAGTATAAGGGGTTGAGCTACAAATTGATGAGTGGAAAGGCAATGAAGACTTCTAGGTAATTCACTTAGATGATTACGAAATTGTTTTTGGCTTGAAATTCCTTGATCAGATTAATGCTCTTTTGGTTCCTTTTGCTAATTGTATATGTAACTTGGATACTCGAAAACAATAAGTGTTGTACCAGTGAATTGCGACATGAGGGGAACCAAGGTACTATTGACAATCTAGCTAGCCAAGAATGTTCATTATGGAAAGAACATCGACTTGGTAGATCAGAGTGCTAAGGAAACCCCCTTGGAAATGCTAAATATGGGGAAAACTAATGTGAAACCTATTACTTCATTAGTGGAGCCACCATCTATGAGAGAAGTGGGTTGTGCATAAGAATTTGGGGAAAATTAGTGATGCGAATTGGACAGTTGAATCGAGTAAATGCTATGAGTGAGGTACATCTCAAACACTTTCTTAGTGTGTTACGTTTTGACTTACCATTGGCTTAGCAAAGACATAAGGGCCCTTTTAGAGTTTTGGAGCGAGTAAGTTAAGGGGCTTACGAACTAGATTTAGAGGCAATACTCAATGTTAACCCGGTGTTCAATGTGACTGTACTGAAGCCTGTTTGTGCGGATCAGAGGGATCTCGATCGAGGCAAGTTACAATGTGGGCAAGTAAGGGTGGTGAGCTATTACATACACTAGCCAAAGCAAATGTTCCAAGGGGTAGAACTACCTGAAAAAGAGGCTAGTTGGGAATCAGTTGAGGCAATGGGGAGTTTTGAGATGAGACAAACTAGTTTTATTTCGAGGACGCGACCAGGGCGTCATGAGAATGGGTAGGGGAGAATGTCATGTGACATATGGGTTGGCATAATTAGATTTTTTAATGTTTTGGAACCAAATTCAGCCAATTTGGCTAGTTAGATTGAAATTCGGAAACCCACATATGAACTAATTTGAATAGAAATAATGAGTTGGAAGTGCTCCAAGCCGCCATTAGACTAGGTAGGAATCCGAACTAATGACACTGGTTTTTTTATGTTTATTATTCCAATAACATAAATATTTACCTAAAGCCATTATATTTTTGGCCCAAATTGGATAAAACGCAACAAATAAATAAAACTTGAAAAGAATGTGGCCCAAAAATATTAAATCCAACTTAAAAAGTAAATAAATAAATAAATTTAAAATGAAAATGAAAATAAAAACTAAAGTCTAAAATCTAGCGAGTAAAAAAAATGAACCTAATGAATAGTTTGAAGATGATGTCGGTATTTGAGGAGAGAAAGATAAAGATCAAAGAGTAAGATATTAAGGTTAGGTGAAAGAAATAAATGTCCTCAAAGCACATTTCGCCAGCTAGTGACATCCGTCTTTATATGCTGGTTTTCATTCCTGTATTGGATAAATTTGAAACTTTTGAGGAGCTCTTACACGTCATGGGATGTCGGTTTGAGTCGCCATTTTGTGCTAGTTTTACCCAGGATAATGTTGATAAATTTATGATCTTTTGACAGAAACCTACAAAATTTAATATTGTAAGATTTTGGAAGCACAAGAGAACACAAAGTGAGGATCCTTGCTTGAAGCTTAGAAGTAGTATTGTGGCTTTTTGACTTCAAATAGTTGGTCACCATATTCATTATGAATGATGGCTACACCCTTGGTGATATTAAGTCTAGGATTGTTGCAAATGTCTAGATGAAATATCCAAGGAGTGTATGTAACACCTTTTTCAAGATTTATTTGAACTTGATGGGGAGTGCTAATCCTCGATGGAGTGAAATTAAAATATCACAGAACAGAGAGTTGCATCTCAAAAAGTCTCTTTATAGTTCATATCCCATGGTACTAGGAGTGATTCCTTTGAAGATGAATTCATTTCTTGCTTTCCATATTGACCACAATGTGCTAGTGAAGGCCATATAAAATGGTATCTTTATTCCGCGGAATTGATTTCATTTTCTTAGAGCCATTTGGAAATCCAAGAGGGAAATATGGAGAAATTAATAGTACCAACACATACCTAGAGAGACAGAGAGAGATCCAAATCATATCGGTCTAGGAAAATCTTATTGAAAAAAAAAATATTCCAAGGATTCTTAGTATGTGTAGCATAGAGGATAGTTGCTATTTGCACCAATATTACGTTGATGAAGGATTTCTTTAGTAGGGAGGCAATTATTACATATTTTCCATAAAAAATTTATTAGTATGTAAAGAACCAAATTTTGGTTGGTGTTGAAAAGTCTGATTAAAAGTCGAATTCTTTAAACTAAGCAATCAGGAAAGATGCTAGTTAAAGAGTTTATAAGACCAACATGAAATTAAAATTGGTCGTTAAATTGATTAAGCTATTGAGTATATAGTACATGGACTAAATTGTGAGGTGAGTAAAATATGAGATTTTGATTAGAGATTTATTAGGCTTTTAAGATTGAACAAACCAAGGCCTTGATAATAATTATCCCTAAATCAAAATTTATGTTAATGGTTGGCTTTGATCCAAACCATTCATATCCATTAATATTTGCAGTATGAAATACCAACCATTTATTTTATATTAATGTAAATTAATTAAGTTAAAATATTAGTGTAAGTGGGTGAGAGAATAGCAAAACCAATTGGTTTCATCTTCATTCTACTCTATCAAACCTAGAAAGGAAGAAAGAAATTGCATGTTCTTCTCTTCATTTCCATAAGCTACCCACAAGTTTAGAGGTAATTTTTATTTAAATTGTTGTTAGTATATTAACTTAAGATGTTAGATTAATATAACCCATGTGTTAGGTTATGAAATTGTTAATAATGATTAAATAAAGTAAATGTTATATTAATTAGTTTAACTAAGGTTAATGAAAGATTAAGTATGATATATATATATAACAACTTAGTGGAATAAAAGATGATATTCTCATCTTTTTCCACCGTCCATTGAAGTGAAAAGAAAGAAAAATACCAAGCTTTCATCCAAGCATTTGGCCACCAAAATTACAAAGAAAAAGATGACGTCGGGCCGTCGTGAGGGAAGGGAAAGACAAGATTTGTAGACAAGTGATGAAAGCTTCAGTTTGTAGTTTTATGATTCGAGATCATTCCATTTATATACATACATATACATTGTTTTTGCATATTAACTATTAATGTAAGAATATCACGTGTCTGAATTGAAATGTGACGATATTAAATGTCGAGATTGTGAATTGGTCTGAGCATAGTAAAAATGAGTATGATATGTATTGCTAAATCATATGTGATATGAATTGTTGAAGGAATGGTATAGAATTATGACATTGAATTGGTTTATAATATGTAATTGAAACATTGGTTACTCTATTAGTTGTTTGGGTAGAGTCAGATATAGTTGACATGTCATAAGGTGAGGTATAGTGATTAGAAGCCATCGTTGCAGGACAAACTACAGTGGTAGAATGTACATATTCTAGTAGTCATCATTGTTAGGCAACTCGAGATGAAAAAGTAAACATATTATGAAAGCCATTATTCTCGAGCAACCCGGGTGGTAATATGTACATGTTCTAGAAGTCATAGTTGTCGAGCAACCCGTGATGATAGAGAATGTAACGACCTGATAGCTAGGGTGTCGGAAAAATGAAGTTCGGGACCCCTTTTTGTAAAATGAACCTGTAAATATTTTTATTTAATATATACGAGGTTAGTTTAAGAATGAATTAGGTCTCAGATAGCTAAATTTTGAGAAATTAAGAATTTTTAAGGTATAAGGATTAAATCGTGTTAAGGTTAAAAGTTGAATTATAAATTAAAAATTAATAAAGGGACTAAAGTAATAATTACCCAATTGCCTAAGGTTAGTAGACGGCATTAACATGTATGTAATATATATATGTTATATTAATAATTATTATGAAATTTATATATATGTTATATTATAATAAAAACAAAATAAAAGAAATAATAAAAATAAAGTGGTGACATGCAAATTGAAAGAAAAAGAATAAAGAAAAGAAAGAAAATAGAAAGAAAGAAGAAAGAGTGACCGACGACACCTTAGGGATTTATAAGTTTCAAATTTCAATCAGTTAGTTAATTTAGTCAATTTTCTTGTAATTTTTATATTTTTCGAATCCTATTGTTTAGAACTATCTGACCCATGTTGAAATTTTAGCATTGATTAAGATTTTAGATGTTGTTATTGTTGAACAGATTTAGTTCTAGGGATTAAATTGATGGATTTTTAAGTTAGAAAAGAAAAAGGATTAAATTGTAGAACAAGTTGTAAATTTTGAGTATTAGGGACTAAATTGTTAACATTTCAAAATTTAAGGGTATAACTGAAAATAGGGAGTTAAATTTAGCTTAAAGTGAAATTGGTATAAAAATATAAGATTAAATGTGAAAGTTAAAAATTAGTTTCGGTTTAAAGACTAAGTTGGAATTTAAGCAAATATTGCATAAAAATTTAAAATATTCAATGTGGAATTGATTTGTGTAGTATTAATGTATTTTAATTGTTTTAATTCCATAGCTAACGTCGTACCAGAATCCTTGACTAAAAAGGGGAAGTATAAAATCGATGTTGAATAGCTTGGAATCCATGATTTGTGTTTCTATAATCCAAACCTAGTTGTTAATTGTTGTATTTTGAATTATTGCATATGGTAAGTAGCTGAGGTGAGTACTTTAGTACTTTGAGATTGAATTGAAATTATAGTTGATTGAAATGGATTGAATTGGTATATATATTATGAATGTATTGATTATATGAAATTGAAATGAATATATGTTCAAATGTGATAATGTGCATATATGAGATTTGGATATTGGATGTATTTGTAAGTGAAATGGAACTTTATTAACTATTTCAGGCTAAGTTTGATATAGATGGGATGCTATAGGTTAGGAAGAATTTAGGGATTTCTTTGCCTTCGAGCCGATGAGGCACTAGGTGTCAATTTGCTTTGGTTTAATTGATAAGACACTAGGTGTCAATTTATATAGCGCTGGGCACAGTTATTACTTCGGATTTATCTGATGAGAAATTGGGTGCCAAAATGGTGTGTTGGTTGGATTCGTGTATCCGTCCGAGTCTGAGTTGTGTTAATAGGGGTAATTAAATATTAAAGTTATATAATTGATATTAAGATGACAAAGTTTGTGAAATCGAATTGAGAAAGTGGATTGTATAAATGAAATGTTGATTGATATATGAAAAGCTATTTACATAGCAAGTGATGTGAATTAAGATATTTGTTAAACAAATCAAATATGAAAATATGTGAAAATTGAGTATAGTATGAAATGATGTGGTAATATACATGAATTTGAAATGGTGATTATCTTGCAATTGTAAGCTTAGACAGTACTATGTTTGTATAATTCAATTTAAGCATTCATGTATCATTATTATTTAAGTGTTCGAATTATAGAAATATCACTTAGTTTTACTCAGCTTAGACGGTACTTCTTTGATCGCCGACTCAGCATCCAACAATGATCCCGATCTCAAGTGTGATGATGTTTATTTTTTGTAATGGCATGTACCTATGATGTCTTGGTTGTTATTCATTTTGTGAATGAGTTGTAAATTGAATTATAAGTATAATGTTGGTTTGATTATATAAGTATATGTTTATGTTGAAGCCATAAGTTTGGTATGATGTTTGAACCAACGCTTGGTAGGTGAATGTGAATTTAAGCTTGAGATTTTAGGTAGTTATATGTTAGGCTAAATTGAGTGATTTTGGCATGCTTAAAATCTTGATTTGGATGATGTATTGTAGATAGGTTTAGATGATATAAAATGTGGTACCAATGAGGGTACATTGGTTAGGCACCTAAGATAATTGTTTTGGCATTTTTGAGTATGTTTGATTGTATTTTGAATAGGTTAAATGATCAACTTTTAGTTGCTTAGTGCCTAAGCAAGTAGGAAACGGTAAACTTGTTATTTAAGGTACATTTTGAGTCCACACAGCTAGACACACGGGCGTGTGACTTTGCAATGTGAGACACACGGCTTGGTGACATGGCTGTGTGTCACCTGTTGAGTGCTTAGGGTGCAAGTCAGCTAGTACATCGCCTGGTACACGGATGTGTAGGGCTATTTCGAGAGTTATACAACCTGGCACATGGGCGTGTGACACAACTGTGTGACCTATGAGTTACATGGGCAGAGACAAGGGTTGGGACACGGCCGTGTGTCTTTAGTTCGAATGTTACATAGGCAAGGACACGAGTTAGGACACAGTCGTGTGTCCCTAGTTCGATTGTTACCCGGCCTGAGACATGGGCGTGTGTCTCAGCCGTGTGAGGCACATGGCCTGGCCACACAGTCATGTGACCCCTGTATCATAATTTTTGTAATTATTTCCTAAACTTTCCAAATGATTTCAAATTTGTCTTGATTTGTTTCGAAAGTGTTTTCAGGGCCTCGAGGACTCGATTTAGAGATAATGTGTGTATGTATGAATGGTTTAAGTTATGTTTATAATATTGAATGAAATTAAATATAAATATTTTTATTGTACTATAATACTCATAACCCTAATCTGTGACGGAGAGGGGTTAGGGGTGTTACATTTAGTGGTATCAGAGCTTGTAGGTTTAGCCAATTCTCAAGCTAAATCGAGCTTAGAATCGAGTCTAAAGGTACATGCCATAGTTGAGTTGAACTGAGTTAGGATTTGAATGTTGATTATAATTCTTTTTGTTTTATAGTTGAAAATATCAGATGACTATAATAACGAAGTTGATCAAGAGATGTATACTAGAGATGATGTCTCTAATGAGTTAGATGGAACCGAATTAGTAACACCTAATGTTGAGCAATGTAATAATGAAGGAGGAGGTGACTCACAGTTACTTTTAGCTATAGCTGATGCTCTTCAGCATGTTGCAAGAACTACATCTGCTATGGCATCTACACCTACAGTTCGTTGAGCTCCGATAAAAGAATTGCATAGATATAGTGCAACTGAATTCTTAGGGTTGAAAAGAGTTGATCCTTCTACAGCTGAAGTTTGAATTGAATCCACTAAATGCGTCTTGCAACAACTTGAATGCAACCCGCTTGAAAGCGTAATTTGTGTTGTTTCTCTATTGCAATGAGAAGCATATACCTGGTGGCAGTCAGTGACACACAACGTATCTCCAGATCAGGCTAATTGGGAATTCTTTTAAAAGAAATTTCAAAAGAAATATGTTGGCAAACTGTATATTGAGGATAGAAGACAAGAGTTTTTTATGCTGAAACAGAGTGGGATGTCTATGGTTGACTATGAATGAGAATTTACACGACTTAGTAAGTACGCCGTTGAATTTGTGCTGACTGAAATTGAAAGTTGCAAGCGATTTTTGCGTGGTTTACAAGATAAGATTCGAGTGTAGTTGGTATTGCATAGAATTATTGAGTTTTCTGATTTAGTTGAACGGGCAAGAATGGTAGAACAAGCTTTGGGTCTTGATAAAAAGACTGAGACTACTCGTACTGCTAGAAAACGTCCTAGAGCTGCTAGCTCAAATCCACAACTGAAACGAACTAAAGAATTTCGTGGTAGCTAGAGGTAACTTTTAAGTCTGATAGAGCTGATAGAAATTGTGATCGAAAACCAACTGTGTCTACGGGTAGTTTGAGAGGTCCATCCAGGGATACTAATATTCTGAATTGTGAGAATTGTGGGAAAAAACACCGTAGTGAATGTTGGAAGTTAACTCAAGCTTGTTTTTGCTATAGATCTACGGAGCATTTTGCTAGAGAGTGTTCAAAGAATGAGAATGCTACCCCTCTTACTTCTCAGAGGTTTGTACCTACATCTAGGAGTCATGGGTCGAGTCGAGGTGGTTCATTTTCAAGAGATGGTACTAGAAAGGGAAATGATGCTGTTACTCATCAGTCGGAGGCTAGAGCGCCAGCCTGAGCTTATGTTGTGTGGACACGTGAGGATGGAAATGCTAATGACGTTGTGGCAGGTATCTTTTTATTACATTCAGAACCTATTTATTCTTTGATAGACCCAGGATCTTCGCATTCGTATGTTAATGTTGAATTGCTTAAATTAGAAATTTAAAATTTGAAACGTCTGGAGTATCAATAGTGGTGTCAAGTTCTTTGGGACAATCTGTGTTAGTAGATCAGGTGTATAGGAGATGTCCATTAATAATACAGATTATAACATTCCCTGTTGATTTGTTGATAATATCGTTTGACGATTTTGATTTGACTTTGGGTATGGATTGGCTTACAGAGCACGGAGTGATTCTAGATTTCTGTAAAAAGAAGTTTGTAGTTCAGAGTGAAGATGGTGATATGATTGAGGTGAATGGTGTTCGAACTAGTGGTTCAACTCGTATCATTTCAGCTGTTCGAGCTGATAAACTTCTCAATCAAGGCTGTGAAGCTTTTTTGGCCTATATTATCAACTCGAATTCTGGTGATAGTCAGAGCAATAAATCTGAACTGTTTGAGAATTCCTTGATGTATTTCTCGAGGAATTATCGGGATTACCACTAGATTGGGAGGTTTAGTTTGCAATTGAAGTGTTTCCTGGTATGACTTCAGTGTTAATGTCTCCTAATCGTATGACACCTATAGAATTGAAAGTATTAGAGGTGCAATTGCAAGATTTACTAGATCGCAGCTTTACATGCCCTAGTTTATCGCCTTGAGGAGGTCCAATTCTTTTCGTCAAAAAGAAAGATGGCTCGATGGAACTCTGTATTGACTATCAGAAATTGAATAAGTTGACGATTAAGAATTGATACCCTCTACATCGTATTGAGGACTTATTCGATCAACGAAAAGGAGCTTTTGACTTTTCTAAGATCGATTTGAGATCAGGTTGCTATCAATTGAAAGTGAAAGATAGTGATGTACCGAAGACGACATTTCATACGCGTTATGGCCATTATGAATTCTTAGCAATGGCTTTTGGGCTGAGAATGCTCTGACAGCATTTATAGATCTCATGAACCATATTTTTCAACCGTATTTGGATTAATTTGTGGTAGTTTTTATTGATGACATCTTGATCTATTCAAAATCCGAATTCGAGCATGAGCAACACTTCAGAATTGTCTTGCAAGTGCTACGAGAGAAACGGTTATATGGAAAGCTTAGCAAATGTGAATTCTAGTTATCAGAAGTTGTATTTTTTTTGTTTCTAGACCCCTTCTTTTTAAATTGAGGACAATCATAATTGATGTGTCTCGGTTTCTTGCACTCATAGCAAATAATGGGATCTTTCTCCTTAGTAGATTCAAGCTTGAGTCCTTCCTTCTTTTGAAATTCTTTTTCTTTGTTGGACCTCATGAATCTCTTGAACCTTCTAGCAAACATCTCCTTCTCTTTATTTTCATCCACATCTTTACTTGATTTACTATCATTATTAGTGGTGGATTTTAAAGCTTTACCAACATTCTTCTTCACTTCCTTTCTTAAGCCTCATTTCATATGTAAGCAAAGAACCAATGAGCTTATCAAGGGAGAGTGAGTTGAGATCCTTTGATTCTTTTATTGCCGTCACTTTAGCTTTCCAAGATGTTGGGAGACTATTCAAAATCTTCTTCACCATCTCCTTGCTAGGATAGATCTTCTCAAGGGCGTTGAGACCATTGATGATGTGGGTGAAGCGATCTGACATCTCCTTGATTCCTTCTTTCGGTTTTGCTTTAAACAACTCACAATCAAGGGTGAGAAGACTTATCTTGGACTCCTTAACTCTACTTGTCCCTTAATAGGTGACTTCAAGTGTGTCCCATATTTATTTGTTATTGTTGCACAATGAGACTCTATTGTACTCATTTGCACCAAGAGCACAAAATAGGGTATGCATAGCTTCTACGTTTAATTGTATATTCTTGATATCATTGTTATCCCATTCACTATCTTCCTTTGGGACAAAAACACCTTCGACCCTCTTCATTGGAATGAATGACCCATTTGTAATTATCCTCCAAACTTTATAGCCGTTGGCTTGAATGAATAGCTTTATTATTGTTCTCCAATATCAGTAGTTGGAGCCATTGAAAAGAGGAGGCCTCATGGTGGAATACATTTCTCCCAAATGGTGGAATTTGGCTCGAAAGTAGACATCATTTTGTAGAATGAGTTTATGGTCGTTTGAACTTCTTCGAGTATCTTCTCTATGTTGTTAGACTGCTTTTAAAGATTAGCTCTGATACCAATCGTTAGCTTAAAAGAACCAACTCGAGATCAAAGATAGGGAAGTTGAATCGGCCTTTGAGAAGTTGTGGTGGAAGTAACAAAAATTGTGCAACAAAGAACACAATGATTTATAGTGGTTCGGCTCCAATTGCTTACTCCACTACCTTAACTTTCCACAACTAAGGATTTTCTCAAATTCACTAACTTGGCAACCTTTGAGGATAATGTTCAACCTTACAATCTCTTTTAAGACTTATACCCCAAAATCTTAAGATACAACTCTCTTAAGGTTTCTAGCTAAACCTTAAGAATAAACCCTCTCTCAAAGAGAAAAAAATAAGCAAACAAAGAAAACAATCCTCACAAAATTAGGATGTTTGTCAATTAAGCACAAATACAAAGAAGAACACTTAAGCTAAATGAATACAATGAAAGCTCATAAGTGTTTACAAGAAAAGCTATGAAAGAATTAAGCTCTAGGTTGTTTTGATTTATTTTTAATGTTTGCACATGGCTCTGCTTCTAGCTAGACCTTTGGAAGATGGTATTTATACCCTCTAATTGATTTCTAACCGTTGTGGTTGTTGTAGAAGTGAATGTAGCTATTGGGGATGAAATACTAGGTCACTAACTGCACCTACAACAATGAGTATCGATACCTACTAAAAGGGTATCAATTTTTTTTGTAATTAATGTAGATTTCGGTGGCGTTGGAGTAAGAATATCAATACCTTAGGAAAATTTATCGATACCTTAAGAAAGTATCGATACCGGATCGATACCTACTAGGGTTTGAAAGAAACAAAATGTCGATTTCGTATCGATTATCAGAAGAGTATCAATATCTTATAAAATATTGATACTTATTTGAAAATGGTTGAAACATATTTGAAAATGTTTGACTCAATTGAAACTATTTCAACTTGGTTTAATCAAATTGCTCAACTTTAATTTTATTCAAAAACACTTAAATTTGTTATATCAAAACATATTATCCAATAAGGCTTAGTTTGACATTTAATTTGTAGATATTTGTGCATTGGTTGATTTAAACTCTAAGACATGAGAGAGTCAAGCATGATAAGTTGTTTTTCAGAAATTAATATTTTAGGTTGTTTCTTTGAATTGAAGTATTATCTTGAAGTTTTCAATTTACAAGTTTGACATCAAAACCATGATTTTTTTTGTGAGATTTTGAACCTATAGAGCATACATCTTTCATGCTCATTTTATTTTTGGTTATGGTTGTGTCAGATTGATTTGTTATTTTAGAACTTGCTTCGATTATGCATGTCAAAGCCACACCATTGATTTGATATACTGAGATAATGGAGGCACATAGGTTTTAACCCACTTAACTTGTAAAAAAACTTACCTATTGAATAAACCCATAGTGAACCCCGTTGAGTGTAACATATCTTTTCTTGATTATCCCGTGAATGTCAACCCATGACCCATTTATTTGTTGTGACTTTGTCCCATTTTATTGACTCCCTTTTTGTCGAGATTTGATTTGGTTAGTTGCCTAACTATGTTCTTTTTTTTTGTATTGTTGAATTTCCCTTTTTGTTCTTATTATTCAGTAAAAAAAATTGAAAAAAATTTGTGATTGAGCTTGAATTATTAGTTTCATTTTGTTTTGAAAAAGCTCGTTTTTGTTGTTGATTATGCTTGATTGATGTTTTCTCTTTTAATTCAGCATTTGATTTTTTTTCTAGTTTGGTAACATATCAACTCGATCTAGATTATAACC
Organism: Gossypium longicalyx; assembly: GCA_025698465.1. Lineage (NCBI taxonomy): Eukaryota > Viridiplantae > Streptophyta > Magnoliopsida > Malvales > Malvaceae > Gossypium > Gossypium longicalyx. Next base: position 57,680,255 of record CM046996.1, read on the forward strand.
AGGTTTTTTGGCCTTTTTCCACACCCTTAACCTAAGACCCATTACAACCTCGTAAAGACCTCTTGATTGGTGTGTCATATCATTTTATAGTGGTAGAGATTTGATTTTCAAGCAAGCCTATGGTAATGACATTTCTTGTTCGACTGTTGAGTGCATATTTCTTGAACCTTAAACACTTTGAGTGCTTTGAGTGAATCTTTAGTGAGGATGTCAATTCTTGTTGATTGTGAATTAAAGGTAATTACTTAAATAGGGGAGACACCTATGTTTTCGTACTTTAAAAATTTCGGCTTAGATTGTTTGAATCTTTAGTGCCTTTTTAGTTGAACTGCCAATGCATGATTATTTGTGAATTATTTTGAGACATTATGGATGGAAATAACAAATTAAGAAAGACTAACTCTAATATGGATTGAGGATTTTGCTTGAGAACAAGCAAACGCTTAAGTGTGGGGATATTTGATAAGTGATTAAAGTAACATGTTTTAATCTGGTTCTTAATGCATTTTTGGATGATTATTTTGGCAAATTGGTGAATTTTATACTTCTAATCCTTTAAATTCACGTTTTTATATTTAGGAGAGCATTTGGGAGAAAAATGAGCGAAAATCAAACATTTGGAGTAGATTTTAGGAGCCACACAGGCTGGATACATGGTCGTGTGAGACACACGACCATGTGCCAGACCGTGTCGATTTTGCAATTCACATTCGAAACACGCAGAAAAGCACAATCTTTAGGATTTTTGGGCATTCTAAGACCTATAAATACCAAAAAGAAGAAGAGAATCGCAGTCATAAGAGAGTATTGAAGAAAACAACTCGAAGAACACCATTGAAGCCAACTCTAAAGTAGATTTCCATTAAGATTGAAGACCTCCTTTTAATTTTTTTGATGTTTTTATGAGTTTCTTTATTTCTTCTGGTTATTCTGTCTTAGAGATGTTTTTATTTACAATTATAAACTAATTCTATAAATACCTAGGGGAGATGAACCCTATGATGAATTCTGTTATTTGATTTTTGTTTTACGCGATAAAAACTTGAATCTTGTTCTCAGTTATTGTGCTTCTCTCTTATTTTAGTATTCCCGGGATATTAATTCATGTTTAATATGCTTAAATCAGAGGAGAAAAAGTCCATGTTTAGGAGTAGATCTAGCATAATTGAGTGAAATTACATGCAATCCTAACAATAGGATGACATAAATCTACAAGATTAGAGTCAAATCTAATAAGGGAATCCATAAATCGAGTTAATGATATAATAGGGGTTTTAATTAGAAAGAAATTTCAATTAATCAACCTAGAGTCTGTTTCTCTTAGTCTTGAAAGGGATATTAGCATAATTTAGGGATTTTTATGGATAAAGATACCAAGTGAACAAATCATTTAATTTTGATTCAAAATGATGGATGAAGTCTAGGAGGATTCTTTCCTGGGTATTGTTTAGCTTCTTGGTTATTATTCAATTATTTTCCTAATTTATTCTTTGTTGAGTTCTTTAGTTAATTAATTAGTAAATTTTAGTTTAAACCAATCACTCTAATTTGCCAGTTAAATCATAGAAAAACGGTAATTACTAGTACTTTTAGTCATTGTGGATACAATATCTTTACTCACCGTAGCTATACTATTTATCGATAGGTGCACTTACCTTTGTCGTATTTTTATTTAGTTTCATGATTATCATTTTCCTCATATTGATTTGATGACCAGAGTATCCACAAAAATTTTCCAAGATCTTCTTAATAATCTTAGCTTGTTGCATCACTACATGGGCAAAAATAATGAAAGCATCTACAAAAAAGAGATGAGACAAACATGGTCCTGACCGAGATAAATGTATAGGCATCCACTTTCCCTATCTGATAGTAGAATGAATTCTATGGCTTAGCCATTCCATGTGTAGCGCCCTATTCTTGACACTTAATGAGGATCCAGAAATGGTGTGTTACAGCCTAAAGGCTTTTCCTTTTTAGAAATTTAATTGGTGAGACCTTAGGTTTACAAAAGCAATTAGGTATATGCTATAGGAATAATATATAAAACATTTAAGCTTAAAGACCCAAACACTTTTAAAACATATAATTTCATTGTAAAGATTTAAGGAAAGAGCACAGTTTGACGAATACATTTTTAGTTACAAAGTACTATTCTTCAAATTTCAAGCTTGAACGCAACCCTCATTCGTCATGCATAATACAAAATCAGTAGAAACCTCACACAGTATGTATCTTATGGTGTAGTCCTTGAAGGTTCCCTTACTTTTTTTGTGGTCTTGAGAAAGAAAGATAAACGGAGTAAGTTCATAGAACTTACTGAATTCCAGTGCGAACATTAGGATATCAATATGTCACACAAACAGGAGGACTCTTCCCAACTAAGTGGAACATACAATTCGCCAATCGGCGAATACACCACACAAATTGACTTCATGTAGCTCGCCTTTTGGTGAATACTGAACTTACACAGACTTTAACAGAATAGGACACATTTTTGGTGCATATACTACGCCCATAAATTCATGTATACAACCTCCTTTATGCTTTCCAAAAACCCTAGTCTGTGTTCATAGATTGTATCGTTCGTTTGTTTCTTTTTCCTCTATTAGGTTTTGCCAATCTAGTTTACATTACACTTGCCTTACTAGAGGCTACATAACATCATTCATGTATTGCAATCTTCCAATTCAATGCTCTTTGCAATAAAAGCAATGCCATGAAATAACTTTCTTTATTCTAACCATATAGTTCATTTTTCAGAGTAAGGTGGGTAATGACTTAGCATGAAATAAGGCCCTTTCATTTCTTACACAGACATACAAAGCCAGGCATTTCACCAGACAGGCAAACTTACCTTGAACCAGATATGTATAACACATATATGGGGTATGAAGGAAATCACCAGAAGATGCAACAGAGACTACTGGATAGGTCCCTTGCCCTCGTCTCGTGAGCTTTCGGGAGTTTCTTAAGCTATAACATAAATAGTTAACTTATCAGATCAGTTTTTCCAGAAGAACTAAACAAGCTTTCAAGAACACTTAATCAAGAAACCTAGAATCTGGAAGTTTCCTCCCCTTAATCTTTAGTCTATCCCTATAGCATGAGACCTCAGGGTCCCGTAACTAATCACAAAAATAGCTGCAGTTTCATCATTATTTACCAGGTTTCACGATGGTGAAGTTAGCTGATTAGAGTGAACTCTAATCCTTTAAACAGGCCTTGGCTTTTACGCTTTCTCATAAAATGCAGAGAGAATTTTGAAAGGAAGTATGAATTGCCAAAGAAAGTATAAAACTTGTTTAGAAAGCTAAAGTTGGCATTATATATATGCATATGAAAGGAAAACTTAGTGGACAAACTTATTTCCCTCCACTATAGTGGACAAACTTATTTCCCTCCACTAACTTTCCTTCGGTACTTGTGAGTAATAATTTTCTCTCTCATCTTAAATGCATGTCATTTCATTTTTAGAAACTTTGTCTAATCCTAACTAGTCCTCAGGCCAACTAAATGGTTTAATTAGAGAATAAGATAACAATATATTTATTGTTCCTATCAAATTAGGGGTTTAACAATTGGTCTCACTATTTTCATCTATCTGCTAGGGCGACGTATACTCTATCGAAGAGTTCACCAAACCTCAAAGCTTTCCTTAATCAGGGCTTCGCCCAAGGGCTCTGTAACACCCCAAACCCAGCCCAGACATTACGACCGAGTCCAGCGTGTCACACTGAAGCGTCACTGTAGAAGCCATGTTTTATCAAAAAATCTTTCTTAGAGTTTAAAGAGTATCTTGTTTTGTGATATTTTGAAATCAGGTAATTTATTTTTTTCTTATTTTTTCTTTTTCGAAACACGCCCTAGAGCTATTCGATCTCAAACATTTAAACCACTATCACGCCTAAGCTAACAATCATACTAAAGCAATTAAAAATAATTTAAGCGGCCTTATTACAATTTAAACCCAAAATAATAAAAGTAAATAATAACTAATCAAGTCATAAGAAGAAAACCGAGCTTGCAAAACATGTGGCCACTCCGAATCCCTCACAGCTCCAAGTCCACTATGGTTGGGGGTTACCTGCATGGATAAAATTAAGGGGTGAGTTTGGAAAATTCAGTGTGTAAAATAACCCAACCATAGTCTAGATCAGTACAAACCACAAAAACAGATTAAGTTGGCCTTAGCCCTATACAAAATTCAAAATGAAACCCACAGGCCCATAACAGATACAGAACAGAAATATCATGTATGCAGAAAACCCAACCCATATCCATCTGTATACACCCCCGTACCAACCTTACACCATGTGGGGAGACAACTCGACCCATCCATCTGCTACACACCACAGAATTTGCAGCATGGTCGCTGAGACAGATATTGTGACAGAGTCACCAGATCTGAATATTGTGGTAGAGCCACTGAGCAGATATTTGTGGCGGTGCCACTAGAAATGAGATAATTGTGGCAAAGCCACCAGAACGCTTCCTCCATCAAAATAACCCTTATCCCATGCAACAGATATACATGTCATGGCATATCGCAAACAGAATTAGAATATCATGCAATTCAGTCAAAATCAACCCTAGGGGTATAACGGTAATTTTCATACTTAGGGGTATTTTGTGAATTTATTATTTTAGGGTTTTCATGCATATTACAACCATCAACGTATTAACAGAAACACTTACTGAGCGTTTTTACCGAATTGGGCCCGTTAGCCCATTAACTCGTTTTCAGCCCATTAAGCCTAAATATACCGAAGTGCACGAAATTGTGCGCTCTGCAATCTTACTGCTTGAGATTACCAGGATTAACAAACAAACTATCTCACGAGCGCTCGCACGCTCACAAGTTCACAAAATGCCGGCTTTTCGGCATTTCGGGTTTTGCTGATCTAGTCTATGAGTGGGTGTCGTTTACACACCTGATTTGCGACAACTACTACCAAAATCTCCCACGATATCCTACAATTGGTCACTAGACATATCAGATCCAAAATACAATGGCAACCATCATAAACTTACTTACCATAATCGGCCATCAATACCTATGGCCCTTGAGATCCTACCTTTACCAAAACTAGTGACTAGATTTAGATCTAGTTGTTCCACTTGTCCAAGCCTTCGATTAGCAGCCTCTAGATCACTACACCAAACAAATTAATTGTTACAACCCTTAGAGCCTTAAGCTCCAATCGACAGCCTCCCTATGCCTTTAGGGATTTTGGCTTTTCTAAATCCCGAAATAAAGAATAGATCTGAGTACCTACCACAGGTTCTTTCAACCAAAACGATGCCACTTCAGTTTCCGCTCAGATCTGATGCAGAGCTAGCCCTTAAGCACTAGCAGAAATCAAACCTTAGAGATCTAAAGATTCGGCTATATGTCCCTAAAACTATGGTGTTTTTGGCTTTTGGACTCTGAAGAGGAAGATGATTTGGTATAGTGGTTTTGTAGTGATGTTGCCGACAGGGGTTGGTGTTTAGAGGATGTGAAAATCGGCCAAAAGAGATGAAGAAAATAGAAGGATTTTGGCTAGAAGAAATCGGCACAAGTAACAACTTTCGGGATTTCGGCTTTTATGGCAATCGGCTATAGAGGTTTAGAAAAGAATGGGAATGAAAGAGGAGATGAGTAGAATGGTAGGAATGTTTCGGCTAGAGAAGAAAAGAAGGAGAAAAGAAAATAGAAGAAGAGAGGAGAAGAGAAGGAAGAATTCGGCACTCAGGAGATCTAACTTTATGCTTTCGACTTTTTTTTGCATAATCGATAAGAGAATAGAATAAAAGTGAAGGCTCTAGGTGGCTAACCCTAATTCGACAAAACAAAAAAAAATAAAGCTTGCCCTAATGGCCATTCAGACCCACGACCCAACCTTCCTAAAGCCCTAGTCGAACTTCCACTTAAGCTCTATCACATGCCCGGCACATGCACACAAAAACAAAAGTAACAACACGCTTACATTGTGACTTGAACTCTCGCTCCCCCCTAAACATCCACACGTCACTCCCCAAACACCTAGGTGGCGTCACATGCCACTTTACCACAGATCTTTCTGTGTCCTATTTTACCACCTCAATCTTAAAAGCCCATAACGCCAGAACCCTCTCTCTCCAAAATTAAAAATTTCAGAAATTGCCTCGGATTAACTTTACTCTTGGGCCTTTTAAAGGCCACTAACATACTCAGACCCACATCAGACAGTCAAAACACAGTATTTCAAAAATTCATTAGAAATTACAGAAGCACCGAAAATCTCAAAAAATTAGGGCATTATAGGCTCGTTCATAGACCTTAAGTACTTAATAAATTTTTAACCCTTTCCTTACTCAAGGGTCACACTATAAGCCTTATTTCAATTAACAATACTCTAGTACTAAACTTCGCGGGATAGCGAACACCCCTGTCGAATATCTCTTGTAGGGAAAAATTTTAGAGTTTGGACTCCATTCCACAAGATCTACATGGAGGAAGACATGGTAGCAGACATAATAACATTACGAAGAAAGTCAGGTATACCTACAGCATGGAGAAATGCATCAATAAATTCCCATTGAATCTAATCATAAGCCTTTTCTAGATCAATTTTGATAGCCATCCAATTTCTGTTTTTCTATTTACTTTTTATAGAATAAATTAAATTTTGAGCTATAAGAACATTATTTGTGATATTCCTTCCTACTACGACTGTAACGCCTCAAATTTTGGGCCTAGATAAATTGGGCTTTGGGCTTTGGGTCTCATAAAATTTTTAAGTGAGCAAGAAAATGACAAATGACATATTGGCTTTCAGGGTTTAAGGAATTTGAAGTGTCTAGGTATGTTGGAGAAGTTCTGGGTTCGAGTTTTATGGTGGAGGAATTTTAATTTAATTATTAAAAGAATCAGGGTTGGCAAGTAGTTGGGCTTTTATATAAAGATAGGGAAAATAGCATCAAAAAGCCTTATGGAGGAGTGGCTAAGTGACGCCACTTAGGGAGTAAGGAGGTGGCGTTTGTGGCTAGCAAGGAGATCCAAGGTTCGAATCCTAGCTTAGTATTTTTAGGAGTTTAATTTTGGCCTTCTAGAGTGTGGAAGTGGCGTGAAGATGGACTCCAAGGGGAGTGCTCAGAAGAGAAAATTAAGGAAAGGATCAAGGGGTTATCAGGGAGAAAAACGCGAAGATAAGAAGGGAGAAGTGATGGAGCCGAATTAGGAATTGGGCATGGAAAATTTGGCTATAACGACTGTAAATAGGGGCCGAATACAAGGTTGCCAGGCTACTGCCGAAATTCTTCTTCAACTTGCTACCGAAAACTCTTTTCTTTTGAAGATCCAAAAAGCCAAAAACCCTTTTGTTTTTCTTTCTTTCTGTCGATTTCTATTCTTCTCTACACAATATTCTTTGTTTCACTTAGTCGATTTCTTCTTTTACTCTTCTTCTTTAATCTGTGCCAAATAAACCTTATTTACCATACTAAGTTGAAAGTCGAAAAGCCAAATCTCCCAAGGGCCGAATACTCTTTGATCGGATCTAGTGTAAGTGTTTTACAATCAGTTTTCTTTGCTCAGTATTGATTATTGTCCCCTACTTTTTCTAATCTGTTTTAGGTAGGAATAGGTATCGAATCTCTATCCTTGGATCCCTGCCGATTTGCTCTTCAGAGACTTTGGAAAGTACTATTAATCTTAGTTGGCCGAATGGTCATAGTTAAGGTAAGGGGACTTGTGTTGGATGTTAGTTCCCTAGTATTTAGTTTTAATGAGTAAGACTAATGCAGATCTAGGGAGTACGTGATCAAAGAAAAGCTGTTAAGGATTGGTGCTCAAGGTAAGGTAAAAGGTAAGGTTTCGATTTTAGTAAGGATATGTATTAAGCATGCGATTAATGGAAGGGTGATATCGTTTGTAGGTTGGTGACTAAAGGAATCGCAGCACCTTGCTTACCAGGTGTGTACATACACTGCACACACATAATGAATCGGCAAAAGCCGAAAAGCAAAAATGTCGAAAAGCCAAAAGTTTGGCTACGGTAGTCTTGCGAGTGCGCGAACACTCATAAGGGGGAAACTGATAGGTTGCCTGAGGCCCACGGGCGATTCTGTGGACTTGGGTTGTGATTTGGCCATATGGGCCAAAATGTGCTAAATGGGCAAGATGGGCTGTTGGGCCCATAATAGGCAAAAACTAAATATTGATGCTATGTGATAGGAATTTGTATGTGAGCATGAATATAAATGTGACTGGGCCTAACGGGCCATATAAATGTGATTTGGGCCCAATGGGTGATATATAGGTGATTTGGGCCTAATGGGCCATATGAATATGATTGGGCCTAACGGGCCAGATACATGTATGTGAATTTGATTGGGCTCTGTAAGGGGTTTTGGGCCTAGAATATGGTAACTACATAAAACTTAATAATTATTTGCGACCATGGACAAGTTATAGGGTTAAGGTATGGCAACAGGTATATGCATGTCTAGGATTGGATCTAGGGAGAGCTTGGTACTTAAGCGGTCTTAATGGCTCACCTCCTCTTCTCTGGAATCCTACCTGGTTCATAGTATTCATTCATCTTAGCTCACGGGATTTGTTAATGGGCCAAGGTAAGTGAAAACCGTAAAGAAAGAGAAAATTATCGAAATGCCCCTAAGGGCGAAAATGACCAAAATACCCCTAGATGTTGAATGTAAGTTTTATGGATTTGACATGCATACATATGATAATCTGCTTAGGTTGCATATGGGTTGGGAATTATGAAACGGAGGAAGTATATGAGAATCGCATGGTTGCTTGACAATCGTGGATCCACCGATGGCTTTTAAAGCCCAACATGTAAATAAAGGTAATTCCGCAACCGGGCTACCATTGATGTGCCGGTTGGGTGGGTCGATATTTATATCCCCACATGGCGTGACGGGGGATGGAGCTTGTGTGTAGCGGATGGATAATTTGGATGGGATTGCATTGCATGTTTGATGTATGATGGTTTTTTTTTGAATGCTTGTTTTTGTCGAGGGTTGTACACACTGAGTTTGCGAAAACTCACCCCCTCTTTTATTTTATTTTCAGGTGATGCTCAGTAGAAGGTTCGATGTTTGGGGGGACTCTGGGTGGCCAGCTAGCAAGATAATTTGGACTTGTTTTTTTAAGCATATAAGTTTTTATTTTATTAAGTATATTTCACACTGTTGTTGTAATAAGGTTTTCATTATGATATTATCACTTGAATTATTATTATTTTCATTGTAATTACGAGAAGTTGAACGTGGGTTTCCTAAATTATAGTATGTTTTCTACGTTTCTGCAACTATATTTTAAAATGACATGTTTTCGTAAAATCATATGTTTTAAACAAGTGATTGAAAGGAGGATTTTTTAAGTTAATTAAGGTTTCTTTTATTTTAAGAAGGGTTTTCAATGAAAACACGATTTTCGCTAAAACACTTCAATGTGACACACTAGATTCGACCGTAACAACTAGGCCGGGTTTGGGGTGTTACAACAACACCAGCTTGTCATGTGCAATTATCCTTGGAAAAACTACTTTAAACCAGTTGGCGATAAGTTTAATCACCAGTTTATAAGGGACAGTGCATAAACTTATAGGCCAAAATTGAGAAAAACTTTTAGGGTTGTGAACCTTGGGAATAATAATGATTAATTTATTGTTCAAATTTGAATTAATAGCTTTCCTAAAAAAAACCATCTTGACCTAATTACAACTTGTGCTACAAGTATGATCCCATCGATTCTAAAAGAATAAAGCGTGAAAACCATCACTACCCAACGCTTTTAATGGAGACATATCAAAGAGGGCTTTCTTAATTTCCTCATAGTGACCTCCTTGCTCAAGAGTTGAATATCATCAAATCCCAGGTTAGGAAAAAGAACCAGAAGGAAGCCTTCACATAGGGCTTGGCAACTCACCATATAACTTCTAAAAAAACAAAACTCCCTAATTGAAAGGTCTCCTTATTGAATATGTAACGCCTTAGACCCGATCTGATTTATCGGATCTATAACACCCCTCACCCGTATTCAATGCTGGAATAGGGTTACGAAGCATTACCAAACTCATAAAACAATTAAACATTTACTTTGCATACATTTTCACATTTCATGCAATCATCATTCAATCTCAATCAAAATGTCCCTAATACAACCCTACAAGGCCCTAAACATGCTTTAGGAGTGGTTCGGAACTAAACCGATAATTTTAGAAACTCTTAGAACACTTTCAAATTTTTTCTCAAAATAGGGGACAAACGCTCGTGTGGCCCAACCGTGTGTCTCACACAGCCAAAGACACGCCTGTGTCACAAGTCGTGAGGACATTCGAAACGGGAGCACATGGCCGTGTCCCAGCCCGTGTCCAACCCCGTATAACTCTCTGACTTGGGTCAGACAGCCAACACATGCCCTTGTGGCTAGCCCATGTGCCCTAAAGATGGCCATACACGCCCGTGTGCCAGGTCATGTGCTAGGCCATGCAAATCCTGTAGGGTATACTGACTTATGCCATATAGCCAAGTCACACACCCGTATGTAAAGCCGTACAGAGCATTCTGACTTGGTTTCTAATTCAACACCAAAGGGGACACACGATCGTGTACATGACCGTGTATCACACACGGCTGAGACACACTCCCGTGTCTCTGTCCATGTGGACAAAATAAGGCTATTTACCAAGCTAATTTGTCACCCAAACTTATGCACACCAACATCAAATTCAAAGGCACCAATACATAGCTTATATGAACATTTAATCCAGCCCTTTCAAACATAATTCATGCACATTCTATACTCCCAATCTCCATACACACAAATCACAAAACATGCCATACCATTTATACCAAATTCACATTTATAATTCAACTATTTATACACTTCTAAACATACATCATAATGCATCAAAATCACAAGCATATAGCTACTTTAATATAAACCATTTAACCTCCACAATTTTCATAATTCACAAGCATCATATATCCATTCATGAACTCACAATACAAACTGTATATGCACTTATATATACATAACCCAAACCAACCAAATTAAGCCAACTCTCATGGCTATATATACAAACCAAAACATAGACATTCAAAAGCCAACTTGAATGGTAAAAACTCACTACTAAAATACATATCTGAATGACCATAAACCTATACAAGCCATATGACCAAAACACAAGCTCAAAAGTACCAAATTGACAGTTGGATAGTGTGATGAAGTCTCCGACAATCCCCGAATCTGAGCTAGCTTTGAAATCTCTATAAACACGGAAAATTTAACAAAGTAAGCTATATAGCTTAGTAAGCTCGTATGAAAATAATAAGCAAATATCACTATTCATTTACCAATTCAGATTAAATGACAAATTATGCAACAATACAATGATCTTAAACTAACATGAACTTAATCACATACTTGATTAGAAACTCACAACTTCCATTTATTCATTGCTCATATATATTTTCGAACATACCTGTACCGATACGTATTTATTTCTCACCATTTCACATCTTCAATTTACCCGTTGAACCATTCAGGAAAAAAGTTAGATACTCGAAAGTCTCGCACCCTAGGTGCCAATATCATGGCCTGAAGCCAAATCAATGAAGATAGCACCTGAAGTGCTAATATCATGGCCCGGAGCCAAATCAATAAAGATCTTAATAACATTTTCTTTGTATCCTCATTTATTCCTAAGGTTCGACCGAGATTTCTAATGCCTAATCGTCTTCGAATCATTGTCGAATATGTCCGTAGTCTCGTATTCACAGTTTATGCAATATCAAAGCATTTAAAATATATTCACAATGAAACTTATTACATACGAACTTACCTCGGATGTAACAACGACTAAACTAGTTGATTAGTCGAGAACTTTGTTTTTCCCTTGATCTAGATCCGAGTTTCGATTTTCTTGATCTATATGTAATCAAAATCAACTTATTTAATCATCTATTTATTCAATTTAATCCAAAATTCACTTTAAGGCATTTTTACACAATTGCCCCTCATATTTCACAACTTTTACAATTTAGTCCTTATTTCATAAAAGCACAAATTCATGCAATTTAATACTAACCCATGCTAGCTAAATTTCTCTAGTACTCAAATCAGCCCATATTATTCATTTATTTCACATTTTACAATTTAATCCCTATTTTGCATTTTCACTAAAAAACACTTAACCAAACTTGTATAACTATCATCAAACATTCATAATCTATCATTAAACATCAAAATACTCATGTATTCATCAATGGAAACATTCAAAGTCTTTAATAGTTTTTCAAAATAGTCCCTGGGCTAACTAGACCTAGTTGCAACGATCACAAAAAAATAGAAATCATTAAAAATCGGGTCAAAATTAACTTACATGCACTAGGTACTATGGCCGAATGCTTCAAAGTGTAACAATGGAGTTTATTCTTCTTATTTTCGGTGGAATATAGCATGGAGAAGATGATAGTTTAGTTTAGGTTATTTTACTTTAATTTATTTTATGAATTACAATTTTAACCTTGTTAATTAAACATACAAATCACTTAATATATGCCCCAAAATGTCCACCCACCATTATAATGGTCTAATTACAACATAAGGACCTCCACTTTAATATTCCATAGCTTTTAAATACCTTTAGCTATTAGAACATCACTTTTGCACTTTACGCGATTTAGTCCTTGTCATCAAATTAACTAATCAAACAATAAAATTTCTAAACGAAACTTTCACACAATCATTCTATCATGCTATAAACATAAAATAATAATAAAATAATTATTTTGACTTCGGATTTGTGGTCCCGAAACCACTGTTTCGATTTGATTAAAAACTGTCTATTACAGGATCTGGATCTCAGGTGTTACCACATGAATACAAACATAAATCTAAACTATTATTACAAACCACAATTATTTACAAATTTGTTTGATCACATAAGCAACAATAACATATACAAAGATAAATAAAGTAATTTAATTACAAAAGTTATTATCTACTATCATAACTTATTACATTTATCCTAAGGATAGACGTTTATGTAATACTATTAGTTTTTAATACGCCACCGAGCTTGCTCTATATGCATAATAAGTCGATATGCCACTCCATTGGCGCAGTCCTAGCATCATCTCTTCTGGCACAGAGTCACATCAATAATCTTGAAACATAACATGAAACAAAATAAGTTCACTAGAACTTAGTGAGATAAATACCCTATTTTCCTTAGTTGATGCTTGAATAATGTAGTTGATGATCCATTATAACAATCTTTTTTTTAGAGACACTTGATCATACCTTTGGCTAGTACTTTCCAGTCTCAGACTTTTACGTACAAGTAAACTACCTTGCCTTTGTCTATACCCATTCCCATTTCTCAAATATTAACTTCAAACCTCCACTTATATCCTTCAATCTTAACATTCATATCTCTATGCCAATTCTATTTCGAAGATTAATGCAACCAAAAATATCATTTCATACTCGTATTTAACCTAGAATCATCGTACAATCACAATTCACAACAAGCACATACATAATTGGTGTATACCTTTTTTGAACAATCAGATTCGAACATTTGTTCAAGACAAATTCCAATACTAACCCATTACTTCTCTATATCTTTTCAATTCATCATCTTCAGTTGAATATTAGCTTTATATAATACTTACCATGAAACTGATAGACGTTTTACACCATATTGACTTTTTTGAGTATTTTTAAAAAATCATATAGAACATGCCCCATAACTCTTTACAGAACATACCACAAGAGCATTACAATCATAATACGCCACAAACGTTATTCTTTCATAGTTTGCCACAAGGTTATTCTTTCAGAGTTTTCCACAAAGGCTATTTATTAGCTGTCATGTTTAAGATATGGATTTACCTAACCTCACATTTCGTGAGGTTTGCCCATCATCGTCCTGGGACACATAGAGAACCCCATGGGTAATCACCATTCATTAATTCCTTTTTAGAGGGTGTCATGGTCATGGACTTTTCCTTTAGAGATTCATATCAGAGTTCATGTTTTCTGTTTCGATAGCTACATCAGATACCACCACAATGACCAGAATCTAATCCACTTTACAGACTCAGACCCACTTTACAAACTCTTTATACACTGACACAATCTAAGCCCAACACTTTAATTCCCTAACTTACACCTTAAATAACACACATCTCATAGCGTACATTCGAGACAAACATATAAAATTATACTTCAACCTCACAGTACTCATACACTACTCATCACATACTTGAACTCATATAATTTCATACCAAACATACATACTATCCTCAACAAACATTCATACACTCTTAGATTTTCTTTAGAAATCATTCATGTAGTCACATACATATCATTTTCATATTATAATTTTTATGGTTTCGAATTCATAGTTTGATCAACTTTGCCTAAAGATATGATTCGGTATAAATAGAATACATGCATGAGTTAGCATACGAACTCACTTGATTCTCACCTATTGTAGTTCAAAGCTCCAGATCCAGATATCCACTATGAATCCAACAACAACCACTGCTTAGAAACATAATTTCACCATTAATACTCTTGTACATACAATTTACTTATCATTTCAATAGCTAAGAATCCTATGAAGAAACCTTATACTTACAGCCTTGTTGTTCAATTAACCAATGTAGATTTACCCATTAAGTACTTAACATGTAGAGCTGAAAAACTTACCTTGATGAACTATTAATCATAAAAGAATCATGGCCTCTTGATCATTGTTGTAAGATACATTCAGACTTAAGGAAGGTTTCAGTAAATACCACTTAAGGAAGAGGAAGAAGAAAGAAGAACCCCCTCGAAACTCATCTCTCACATATATATAACTTAACTTACATAGTGGAATATAACAAGCGTCAAGTGTTTTAGAACTTGCCTTCTTAATTGGCTTACAGTTTCTGAGAGAATTATTAATAAATAACTTGAAATTGCAATTATCCAGCTTGGCTATCTTGTTGATTTCTAACCAAGTTACTTAAAATCTAACTAGCAAAGTATTCCAGACACATCAAGCGTACTATACCTTTGGCGAATACTCATTCCATACTTACCCCTTAATCTCTTAACACAGACTTCTCATTAATATAGCAGAATATCATGAAGTCAAGTTTTTTACTTTTTTAAGCAACAGATACTATATGCCCACATGTATACGCCAAAACAATCATTTGGGTAGTTAGTAATACACCAGACCAACTATTTATAGCTTTACGCCAAAATCTTTAACTCTTCAGATTTGGGGCATTACAGAATACCCATTCTCCATTCAATTCTTAGAGCAATAATCCTATTATATTTCCTCCCTTGAAGTGTACGCCAATAAAATAATTTGGTATTCTAGTCACCCAAGAAAATCCAATCACACCTTACCTTTTGTCTCAAAAGAAGTTCCTCATGATGAAGAACACTCTCCAAGTCCTATCATATCTCTATTTCTAGTTGGCCCAAGAAATCATAATCTAATCGCTCTATCTCCCTTTGAATATTAGAAAGTTTTTGTAGTAGCTTTCTTTAACGAATACCAATGTGCCCATATATTAACTTGTCCTAATTTTTAATACTGAAAGTAAATTGAGAAAGGGAGGCAATCATGTCCCCATTATAGTTCTAATTAGCTTTAACAAACTTCAAGAAATTTGGATGTTCAACCTATCTAGCAAAAAATCTAAATAGTTTTTCCTTAGGCAAGTTAGCCTCAGGTCTTATAAGGAGTAAAGGCCTATGATCAGACTTGATTTGCGAGAGATGGGTCACCAAACTATGAGGAAACGCTGTAAGCCACATCTTATTACCAATAGCCATGTCAAGTCATTCATTGACCCTATCTCTATGCATGTAAAAGAGGGACCACGAAAACCCAAATCATTAAGATAAGTTGAATCCAAAAAAAATCACCAAAAAAAGAATACCTATTTCCAGGATGTCGTCCACCTATCTTTTCATAAGGAGAAAAAATAACTTAAAATCTTTGATTTCCATCTAGGAAACAAAAACATCAGAAATTACCAACTTTAAATCCTCCAAAGAATCCTTCTTCTTTGTCAGTCTGGACTCTCACAAACAAAGGTGATAAAAATAGGATGAAACATAGGGTTAGCAAAGCTCAAGCCAAGATAAACTGATGATGATTCTGAGTAATCTCAACTTGTACTGAATCATTCCAATAAACCCAAATACCTTTGGAAAAACTAACTGCCTCCACACAATGTGAGAATTGAAAAACCAACTTAGCAATGATCAAGTTTGCTTTACTTTAACTAACTCTAGTTCCTAATAAACTCACAAAATCTGACTTGTAATCTTGGTTATAGTCATGGAAAATGTGAGGGAACTTACTACTCGCACGCCCTTGACAATTCCAAGAAAAAACTGATAAATTTATAAAATTAGAAGGAATAGGGTAGAAAGCATACCTATACTTCTTAGGGTTATCTAGTTCTTTCTAGATATCCCAACAGTATACAGAGCATTTGTACCAGAACTGATCTCAAGTTGGTTATTAATCATATAACCCCCTAAACTTGGACTAGACGTTATGGCCAAATCTCGAAGGTCACATTGGCCGTGATGATGGCGTAGAAAATCATTTAGCTACTTTTTCTCATCAATTGTCATTATTTAAAGTCTTCATTTTGATTTGCTTAAGAAAAGCCAAGTAGTGTCTATAAATTTTCTTTTGGAAAGAAATTATCAAAATCGATTATCTTTAGAAAAGCTCAAGTTTCGAATGTTTACAGAAAACATCATATTTCAAAAAAAATGCCGCAGCAAAAAATAACTAAATTTCACTTATCAATTAGAAATCATAACTTTGACATGTTTTGTAAAATCTCAAATAAATGAGTAGATAGTGTTGAGTTAAAAAAAATGAAGTCTTGAGTTTGAAATAACAATCATTGAGTTAAGTTTGTCATTAGGTTGAAAATTCTAGTTTTTCTTGCCATATCTATAAACCGTCTTAAAATTTAATTTAAAAAAAATCATGCAAAACGTCAAAAATTCAAAAATAGTGTCCCATGCAACAGCCCGCAGAAAATAAATAGATTCTCCCAAAATACCAAAACATATAGTTTATCAATTTATTCAAATAGATATCTGAGAGCACCTCCATAAGTTGAACCCATGTCCTAACTTCGATTATTATCTGAAAAATCAAAATTTAAAGGGGTGAGATTTTAAAGCCTAGTATGGGTTAATTTTTATAGCAATCTAAAGATCACATATACATAGATATATAATCACAGAATCACATTTATCAGTAAGCATAACGATGATGTCAATGCACTGCTTTTTCAAAAACAGTGCAGATTTTCAGAAAACATTTCCTACCCATTTCGTTACATACCATAAAGAGTTCCCCAAAACTTGTCCATCTAATAACACACCAATAATGTGGACAAGCCATTAGTTAATGCAGTCAATCTTCCAGATACAAAATATTATGGTCAAGCCACCAGATAATGCAGATATACTACCAGATAATATGGTAAAACCACTAGAATTACGCAGATTATTAAACTGTCAAAATCTTCTTCTGGACAATCATATCCCAACCCCATGCATGTGATATGGCATACAAAACATAATTTCAGTAGGCATGCTTTACATGTGATATAGAATCAATATAGTGGCATACTTAACATGCGAATTAGAATTAATATAGTGCCATGCTTAACATGCGAACCAGAATAAGTAATAGTGGAATGCTTAACATGCGAATTAGAGTATCAACACAAATAGTGGCATGATTAGTTTTCATGCAAATCCAATAATGCCATAAGTTATAATACATGAGTATTAGGAAATCATATAACATCACATTTAACAGAAAATTGTACAAACACATACTTATTATCATAGATCCAAAAGTTTAGAATCACTTACTTAGGGTCCTCCTTTTTAACGGATTTTTAGTCTATTTGAATGCAAAATGTATTCTGATGGTATCAACTCCTTATCCAAATCTAATGGAGGAGATCGATCCTTGAATCCTTAGTTTTTAACAAACTTTTGTATCGTATCAAAATAATGATATTTTGATGAATATCTCTCATTTAAGTGATTAAGTAAAATACTTATTTAATCAGTTGCCTAAAACACATGCTTCCAAAATATGGAGTATAAATCTAAGATTTACGAATATCACTTCGTGAATGCACAATAAAACTTAATGTTAGAATTTTCTTAATTGAGAATAAAAGCATAGTTAATTGTTATCAGAGGATCTTCAATACTTACACAATGTCTAGAGTAATGAGCCTTAATGATTCCTACGGGGATTCATTTAAAGAGGAGGGTCCTCTACAAATAAGTAAAATTAAGATGAAGAATTAGAAAGGTTATCAATAAATCATTTCAAAAATTAAAATATAATGTTTGTACATATGGAAAAATAATAACGAGATAGAGAAGGAGAAGAGGATGAAAAACGAAGAAGAAAAGTGAAGGATGATGGTGACGCCTGTGCGGTGATGACAATGGTGGTGTGGTGGTGAAATGGTAGTTCAGTTTGCTAAAAATGGTGAGGGAGTGGAAGAAATATGAAGAAAAGGGTGATTTAGGTGGTAAAATGTAAGAAAAATGAGAGAAAGGGGCGGAGCAAGGAGGAAGGGCAGAAAAAAGAGAGGATAAGAGTAAAATGAACAAAAAAATTAAAAGTGTTTCACGTGTATAGGTGCATTGGATGGTTAAGGTATGGTAAGGGAGGTAAAATGACATATTGAGGGGATAATGGCATGGAAAAGGGATCATGGAAGTGAAAAGGGGGCTATTGGGGGAAAGTTGACCATGTAAACAAGGGAAGAATCTTCCCAAGCATGGCAACAATGGGTTGGACAGTAAGGGGGTTGACCAACCCCTTTTTAAATGCCAAAAATTCTATAAAAATAATGTGAGTAAGGGGAATTGAATCTAGGATCTTCAGGAATTTAATTAGGCACTTAACCACTTGACTATTCACTAGCTTATTTATGAATTGACAAATTAATAAATAAAATATCAGGTGTGACAACTCTACCCCCTTAAAATAAATATCATCCTCAAAATTTATCTGGTTTGGAAATATGGGTAATTGACATCACATCGAATCTTCAAGTTCCCAAGTGGCTTCTTTAGCTCCATGATTTTCCAAAAGACTTTTACTAGAGGAATTTGCCTTTTCCTTAACACTTTAACCTCACGGTCCAAAATTTGAACATGCTCTTTCTCGTAAGATAAATCGGGCTTCACCTTGACCTTATCAATTGGAATCACATGAGATAAATTAGAATGATATTTCTTCAACATAGAAACATGGAACACATCATGAATGCGGTCCAGTTCAGAAAGTAACTCTAATTGGTAAGCCACTAGTCCAACCCTTTTAAGTATCCTGTAAGATCCAATGAACCTTGGGCTCAGGTAGCCCTTGGGTCCAAGCCTCACTACCTTCTTCCATGGTGATACCTTAAGGAAAACTCGATCCCCAACACTAAACTCTATATCCCTCTGCCTCAAGGTGGGGTAAGATTTTTTGTCGATTAGATGCTACTTTCAATTGATCCAGAATCAGTTTCACCACATTCTTAGTCTATTGTACCAAATTCAGACCCAATACCTTATTTTCCCCCAACTCAGTCCAACACAGAGGTGTACAACATTTGTGACCATATAATGTTTCATAAGGAGCCATTTGAATGCTTAACTAAAAATTATTGTTATACAAAAACTCTGCTAATGGAAAAATGCTCTTACCAACTACCACTAAAGTCGATCGCACAACCCTTCAACATGTCCTCAAGAATCTAAATGGCTCACTCAGACTACCCATTAGACTGTGGGTGAAAAGATGTGTTAAAGTTCAACCGAGTCTTAAGGGCCACATGTAACTTCTTCTAGAATCGTGATATAAACTGATGATCCCGATCGAAAATGATGGACAACGATACACCATGAAGTCTAACAATTTCTAAAATATACAACCTCACCAACTTATGTAGTGACTAATCAGTATGGACAAGAAAAAAATGTGCTGGCTTGGTCAACCTATCCATAATTACCCAGATGGAATTCTTTTTAGTAGGCATCAAAGGCAACCCACTAACAAAGTCCATGGTCACACGTTCCTACTTCTACTAAGAAATCTGAATAGGTTGCAATAAACCAGAGAGGAACTGATGTTCAACCTTAACTTGCTGACATGTCAAAAACTTACTTACATACTCAGTTATATCACGCTTAAGCCTTGGCCACCAATATTGTTCCATCAAATATCAGCACATCTTATTCCCTCCAAGATGCATAGCGTATAGGCTACTATGCACTTTCGAAGTATAGACTGTCTTAAATTTTGATCATCGTGCACATAATATCTCCTATGAAAACATAAAAATCCATCAGAACTAAGCCTAAAATCGATAGTCTTACCTTCCTCAATCTGTCTGAATCGAGGTGCAAGAAATGCATCAACATACTACTTCAATCGAGCCTCATCCACTAATGTAGGTCTCACTTGCAACTCCACAAGCTCAACTTAGTGAACATCGCTCTCAAATCAGTCATCGGTTTCCTACTCAGTGCATCAGCCACAACATTCGATTTTCTCGGGTGGTACTTAATGGTACAATTGTAATATTTGAGCAACTTAATCCATCTCATTTGCCTCAAGTTTAAATCATTTTAGGTGAGGATGTACTTAAGGCTCTTGTGATCTGTGTAAATAATACACTTCTCAACATAAAAATAATGCTTTCAAATATTAATGGTGACTACAACAGCTGCAAGCTTGAGATCATAGGTTGGATAGTTACGCTTATAAGGCTTAAGTTGTCTGGAGGCATAGGCTTTCCTTTTTGCATCAAAATGTAACCAAGACCGGTATGAGATGTATCACTGTATACCATATAATCCTTCCTAAACTCTGGCTAGATCAAAACAGGCGCTTGAGTCAGCACAGACTTAAGCTTTTCAAAACTTTCCTACTACTCCTTAGTCCACTTGAAAGGTGTACTCTTTCTCAATAACTTGGTCATAAGAGTTACAATCAAGGAAAACACTTTCACAAACCTCCTATAATAGCCAGCTAATCTAAGGAAACTCTAAATTTCACTAATGTTCCTAGACTATTTCAAGTCCAAAATAGCCTCATTTTTTTTTGGATCGACATGGATACCCTTACCTAATACCACGTGTCCCAAAAACATCACTTTGTGGAGCCAGAACTCACACTTACTCAATTAAGCATAAAGCTATTTCTCATGGAGAATCTGTAAGACAACTCTCAAGTGTTCATCATGTTCTATTTCAGACTTGGAGTAGGTCAAGATGTTTTCAATCAAGACTACAACAAATTAATCAAGACAGGGCTGAAAAACCCAATTCATTAGGTCCATAAAAGTTTTTGGAGCATTAATGAGACCGAATGGCTTCACATGGAACTCATAGTGACCATACCGAGTCTTAAATGTAATCTTAGAAACATCTTCCTCATTAACTTTCAACTGATAATATCCAAACCTTAGGTCGATCTTAGAGAACTCATTTACACTCATAAACTAATTGAACAAGTCATCTATCCTCGGTAATTGATATCTGTTCTTTACGGTTAACTTGTTCAATTTCCAATAATTGATACAAAGTCTCATTGATCCATCCTTCTTCTTTACAAATACAATAGGGGCTCCCCATGGTGACACACTAGGTCTAATGAATTCATAATCCAGAAGTTCCTGTAATTGTGCCTTAAGTTCCACTAGCTCTTTAAATGCCATGCGATAAGGGGCAATGGACATTGGAGCTATTCCAGGCAATAAATCAATGCCAAATTCAACCTTGCACTATGGAGGTAATCCAAGTAACTCTTCTAGAAAGACGTCGAGAAAATCTCTCACTGTAGGAATATTCTCTACTATAATGCCCTGATTTATTAAATCATATTTTTACAAATTTTGTCACAAATAAGTATCTATTTCAGGGGTTGATTGGTTGGTTTGTGTGCCTTAGATCTTGAGTTCCAGTCCCGTCGTAAGCAAAATGGCCTTATTTTTGCTCCTTTTATTATAAGTTACTTAATGGTAGAGTTTGAGGTAAATTTAAATTTTGATGAACGAGTTAGTTGTAGAAGTCTGGTCAGCAGGATCTTTTATTTTTATTTGACTTTATATTTTTCTTTTTTTCTCCAAAAATAGTCTCATTTTACTTCACGTTTCTTTCCCAAAAAACCCATTATTCATGTTTTTTTCCCATGTGCTAGTTTCTTTGTTCTTTTATTTCTTGGTTTTTGTTCATTATCTTTCTTCAATTTTTGTTTGTCTTTCTATTTTGAATCTTGATTTCATTCCTTGGATTTTTCTATTACGATTGTTGGTGGCCGTTACTGCTATTGAATTGTTGGGTAAGTGGTGATGTTTTGGAAGTTTGGGTTCTTATTTTCATTTGGGTAGAATGTTGTTATATTGTAGTGAAATTGAGGCGTGAGTCATTTAACCTAATAATTTGCATGCTATTAGGTGGGGACCGAGAGTAGTTTGTTGTTCTTTTAGTGCCTTAGGATTGGTGTGGTAGCAGTTCATTCAACGGTAAGTGCGAGGATGTGTTTTTGTAGGGTCATTCTAGTTTGCATGTAGTTGATTATTTGTTAAATTTTTTGAATTACTACTAAAATTAGTGGTGTTAATTCTTGTTTTAGGTGTGGGATTGTTCGTGTTTGGGATCACTTTTTGAAAATAGAAGGTGTGTAATGAGAAACTCGAAAAATGATGATCAGCGAAAGTTGAAATTGGGGTATGTCGATGCCACATGGCCTTGTGGTAGGTCGTGTGGGCCACACGGGTATGTGGGCCCAAATTTTAGAATTTTCCCTAGGGCCGTGCATGTCATGTCGATTGATGGTGGGCCTTCTATGGGGTTGGTATGTGCTTGGTTAAGCCTTAAAGCATGAAATCTGATAATCTGGTTGTATGAATTTGACATAGATAATGTCTAAATGCATGTAATGTAACGCGAAATGTACGATCTACTATGTATATGCATGTTTATTATCTATTATACGAGTATGCTTAGTATAATAATTTTGGTATCTGATAACTCTGTTATATCTGGTATTCTATTTGTATCTGACTATAGGGCGGCATATGTAATATGTGGAGTAAGTGTTCTGTGTAAGGCGATATCTTGCCATTATACAGGCAACATAGCTATAATTATTCTGGAAAGTATCGTATAGACACTATTCAGTGTGTAGGGCTAGGTGGGTGTTTTATACTCCACGTGGTATGTTGAGATGGTTAGAGTTAGTGTATAGAGGATGGGGGTAGGATTATGCATATCTGTATCTATACGACTCTATTATGACTCTTATTCTGTAAAATACTTATGTTTGCATCTGTTTTGCTATGTGATTAAATCTGAATTTATGCTTAAGTATACGTTACACACTGAATTATCAAAACTCACTCTTTGATTGTCTATTACTTTTAGGTAACCCTCAGACTTAAGCGGTAAGGTGCAACGGGATCTCGGTTGTATCCACAACATCATAAAACTATTTTTACTTTAATTTAGCTTACCTAAATTTTTGTTTTGAGAGTTTTGTATAATTTGGAGTCTTCAAACTTTTGGGACTATTTTTGGTTTCGAATTTTTATTTTGGTTTTCCAGCATAATGTTTGTTAAAATAATTTTTATGAAAATGATAATTTTTCTAAAAAAAAGGGTTTTCAAGGAAACAACTTGATTTATCAAAATATAACGTTTTAAAAAACTCCAATGCAAAATATTTGATTTAATTGAAAGACATAAACAAACAACGATTTTAAATTAAATAAGTATATCCACACGTTTTCCAAGCAAATCGGGCTTACTGAGTAACAACGATTTACAATCATTTCAAATAAAAAGAAAGTCAAATTTATAATGTTTCTTCGTACACTTTCAGATTCAGTCGTAACGTCTAAGTCGGGTTTGGGTTGTTACATTTAGTGGTATCAGAGTCACGTTATAGAACTCAGGCTGTCAAATGTTGGGTTCAAAGTTTTATTTGTAAAAAAATAATTTTTCGAAGTAAAATTTATTTTGAAATCTGAAAAGTAAGTTTGTTATATCGAGCGTCCGGCATTGATCCTGTAAGTACTTCTAACTTAGATATACTTTAGTTAGAAAACTTTGAAACAACTAAAATTGCACTGAGTTAGTTAGAGACTGAAAACTTCTAATAATTATTTTCAGCATAAAATACTTGCTAATAAACACTGAAACTGATACATAAAACTTTGTAATATAGATAAAACTGTGAATACGATGAGTGCTCATGGAACACATGGATGTGGTACTTGTGGGTGTGGCAGGCGCCGTAAAGCGACTCGAGTTGAGTCATCCTCGATGGGAAATATGCCTAATCTTGATACAAGTGAGACACCAACTACACCTACTGCTGAGATCGGGTCTCAAAGCTGCTCGACTAGGACTACACATTGTCCCAAGCCCTGCTTAGAGTATTGGAAAGGGTCGCTGGGCCCCATTTTGGTTCTGGGAGCCGTGGGTCGATAACTGAACGACTCCGGTCTAATGATGTTGAGCTGTTTAGGGGCGTCATTGGAGTTGCCCTGATTGTGGCTGAATATTGGTTGGATCCCATCAGGAGGATAATGAATGATACTAACTGCAGCCCTGAGCAAAAATTGAAGGGTGCAGTATATCTGCTTCACGATGAGGCGTATCAATGGTGGTTAACAGTTGACGGAGTACTCAGGGGGATAAAATTAATTGGGAATATTTTAAGACTACCTTCTGAAGTAAATATGTGGGGGCGAGTTATGTGGATGCTCGTAAACACGAGTTCATGAATCTCACTCAGGGAGATAGGATTGAGGCCGAGTATGAGGTCGAATTTCTGATAGTGGGCCGTTACATTCATGGGATGGTGGTGTCTGAGTATGAGAAATGTGTTCATTTTGAGGATGGTCTAAGGGATAATCTGAGAGTCTTGATAGCTCGACAGAGGGTGCAGGAGTTTTCCGTTTTGGAGGACAAGGCGAAGATTGTCGAAGAGGTTAAGCGCCCTGAGCACTAGAACAGAGAACGAAAGAG
This sequence comes from Gossypium longicalyx, assembly GCA_025698465.1. Lineage (NCBI taxonomy): Eukaryota > Viridiplantae > Streptophyta > Magnoliopsida > Malvales > Malvaceae > Gossypium > Gossypium longicalyx. The sequence goes on from CM046996.1 coordinate 57,705,363, forward strand.
TTAAGAATAAGAGGGATCTGGAGCCCTCTAGTTCTATTCATAGGCCTAAGAAACGGGCTAGATCTGATGGGCCTTCTAGGGTTGGAGTTCCAGTTGCTCCTACTGTGGCCCAGCCATGTAGTGATTATGGTAGACGCCATCCGAACGAGTGTTGGAGAAGGTTGGAAGCATGTCTGCAATATGGGTCGATGGAGCACCGTATTATAGATTGCCCAAAGTATTCTAATTAGATGCAAGCTCTAGCTCCTTGTTTATTTCAGCCACAGTAAGCATTTCAGCAGCCGCCTAGGGGCCGTGGTCTGGCCAAGGGTGGTAATGGTATGGGTAAGGGGCAAAGAGCACTGGGCAGAGGTGCTAACCAGACTGAGACGAGGCAACCTGTGTTGGTTTATGCTACTTGACATCATCAGGATAGAGGCACCGCTGATGTGATTACAGGTACGTTCCTTATTTATGATGTCCCTTATTTTGCACTGATAGACATAGGGTCAACACACTCATATATAGCTAGCTCTATTTCTGTAAACTTAGGGGTTTCTGTTGAGAGCACTTTCGATGAGATTACTGTACTGGTCTGTTGGGTCAATCTGTTTGGCTGAATAGACTGTATAGGAATGTATCATTAGAGATACAAGGGGTTATGTTTCCAGCTAATCTGATAGAGCTACCATTCAAAGAATTTGATTTGATTCTAGGAATAGACTGGCTCGTAAAGCATCAAGTCAGTTTGGATTCTACTATTGAGGTAGGTCTGATATCTGAGAGTGATGTGGAGGTGATTATGTTCGATGAGCATCAGGATTACTTATACAATGTGATCTCTGCTTTTGTGGCTGAAAAATTTGTTCGGAAAGGATGTGAAGTGTAATTGGATTCTATAAGTGATTCAATTTCTGTGGACTCTTCTGTTGGGAACATCCAAAGAATTAAGGAATTTCCAAATGTTTTCCTCGAGGAATTACCAGGTTTGACTCTGAATCGAGAAGTTAAGTTCAATATTGAGCTTCTGTCGTGAGCAGCTCTGGTGTCCATCACTCCTTACCGTATGGCACCGAATGAGCTTATGGAGTTAAAGGCTCAGCTTCAGGAACTCTTTGATCATGGGTTCATCCACCCTAGTATGTTTCTATGGGGGGCATTAGTTTTGTTTGTAAAGAAAAAGGATGGTACCATGACAATGTGCATCAACTATCAACAGTTGAATGAGCTAACTGTGAAGAACAAGTACCCACTTCTGAGAATTGACAATCTATTCGACCAGTTTCATAGGGCTTCTGTATTTTCCAAGATAGATCTTCGTTCTGGGTACCATCAACTTAAGGTTAAAGAGGTTGACATCCATAAGATTGCTTTTAGGAGTCGTTACGGGCACTACGATTTCTTAGGCATGCCCTTTAGTTTGACGAATGATCCGACTGCATTTATGGATCTGATGAACCAGGTTTTCCAGCCATATTTAGATCAGTTCAATGTAGTCTTCATTGACGACATTCTGGTATACTCTAATCGAAGATGATCATAATGAGCATCTTAATGTAGTTATTCAGATACTCCGAGAGAAACAGCTCTACGCTAAGTTGAGCAAGTGTGAATTCTGGTTAATGGAAGTAGCATTTCTAGGGCATGTGGTTTCTGTAGAGGGGATCCGAGTTGATCCTAGAAGGATTGAGGCTGTACTTGATTGGAAATAGCCTAGGAATGTTTCTGAGATCCACAATTTTCTAGGTCTTACGGGCTATTACCGAAGATTTTTCGAAGGTTTCTCATTAATTGTAGCTCTTCTAACTAAGCTGTTACGTAAGAACGCCCCTTTTGTCTGGACTAATATGCAGTAATCGAGCTTTGAAAAGCTCAAATCTATTTTAACTCAGGCTCCTGTTCTAATACAGTCTGAATCTGGTAAGGAGTTTATGATATATAGTGATACGTCGTATGTCGGCTTGGGATGTGTTCTGATGCAAGATAGTAAGATTGTGGCTTATGTGTCCTAACAGCTTCAATCACACGAAGGGAATTATCCAACACAAGATCTTGAGTTAGTTGCTGTTGTCTTTGCTTTAAAGATTTGGAGGCACTATTTGTATGGTAAGAGGTGTATCATCTACACCTGTAACACCCCTCGCCCGTATCCGGCACTGGGACGGGGCTCGAGGCATTACCCGATTTAAACCTTTTCAAACTTACTAAGTCAGGTCACCGAACTTCGCCCAAATTTAAAACCTTTCAAACATGTACACCTTTTCCTTTACATAGGCCCTCGAAGCCTAAAACACACCAAGGGTAGTACGGGATAAAACCGAAAACATTCGATAAACTTTGAGTACCTTAGAAAATTTTCCCTTATTTTGAAGTGTGACACGCCCCTGTGGTTGGGCCGTGTGGTCACACATGCCCGTGTGGCTTGGGACACATCTGTTCCCTCTGCCTATGTGCAACACTGGCTTCTAACCTCATCATTCTGTTAAAAATACACGGCCAAGACACACGCCCGTGTGCTTAGCCTGTGTTCTATACTGACTTAAAATTTCAAGTGCAAGGGACATACGGCTATGCCACACACCCATGGGGGTGAGCCGTGTGTCACACACGGCCTAGATACACGCCCGTGTGTCTATCCGTGCGGACCTTATTAGGCTATTTTCCAAGCCTTTGATCACCCTCTATCAATCAAATATTCTTATGAGTTACTTTAGTGCATGTTAAGACCAAATTATACACTTATGTATATATATAAAACTTCGATTAACCTCATTGCATGTAAACCTTATGTCATTGGTTTCATACATGCTAAGTTAATTCTCATCTTGCATATTAAGGATTTCCATGTCTATTTGACATATTTAAGATTGGCTCCTTTTTATAACTCATTGCCAATTATAACCGAGCCAACATATGTGAACATAAACTTGCATAGATTCGTAGGTCATAGCCTATTTCAAAATACGCCAATTTCTATGGAGATATACAAAAAGATAAGTATAACTTTACATGCCTTCATATTGAAAAACCAAATGACACATATAACTAAATATACAAAGTTTTATACATGCTATTGAACAAAACATAAGTATCTATATACCAAAGCTGAGTTAGTTGATAGTGTGTTGATTCTCCAACCATCTTTCAATCTCTATGAGTCATCGAGCTCTGTAGGACAGGGAAAAGAAAGGGGTAAGCATTTACATGCTTAGTAAGCTCGAATAACTGGGAAGTAAACTTACCGATTGTTTAGCAAACATCCTTATTAGATAATAAAAGCAATGGATTTGACAATGATTTCCCTATCACATGCACTCAATCAATGAGTTTGTCGCTTAACAAACACCATGTAATTTATCTTAGATGAGCTCATCATTCAACAAGTTATTTGTACATATACCTCGTGTTAGCCCTGTTGAGTTTTTAGGAAATCTCGATGGATTATCCAATCACTGTCAATTCATACGAGTGATCATTTCAGGCATGCACTCCCACGAACGTCACATCTTACGGCGGGATTACCAGTCCAGGCTAAATCCCCCACAATTTAAACTCATATGGTGATGTCGAGATTACCAATCCAGGCTAAATCCCTCACACGACAAACACCCTTAATGAGCTCGGATCTGAATTACCAGTCCAGTCTAAATTTAGACCCTAATCGGATTACCGGTTCGGGCTAAATCCACAATGCACACATATTCTTCAGGAGACTCAATCACTCAAAGAACACCCGTCCAGGCTAGATCCTTTCTATATTTGAGATCAATGGATTACCCGTCCGGGTTAAATCCTATCTATAACACATGCAGTATCTCAAGTCACATATAATTCATGGTTTATCCATCGAATTCCCTTTTTAACCTCAACCGAGACATTTTCCAACAAATCATTTACAAGGATGCATTTCATATGATTTCATGCCATTAATAAATACAATTATCATGCATTCATAATTCATATAATTAGACATATTTTGAGTTCACTTTAAGTTATCTGAACTTACCTGGTACTCGTTTCGGTATTGTGTTTCGGTTATTCCGTAACCATTCGTTTTCCTCGATCGATCTCTGAAATTTGTTCTGCGCAGTCTAAAATAATAAAATTAAATCATTAACACTCTATATTATACTTTTTGAGCCTAAATTTCACCCCCGGTCCAAATGATCATTTTGCCACTAACCTTTCACATTTTTACGATTTAGTCCCTAGGCTCGTAAAATGAAACACATGCAATTTCTATCTTACCCAAGCCTAGCTGAACACTTTTCCCTCTTAAGTCAGCCCACATTTTCCATTACTTTCACATTTCTACCACATATTTATCAACTTTTGTAAAAAGGTCCCTTTAGGGTTTTTCATGAAAATCACCTAGGAAAAGATGTTAACACACCTTCAACTTACATATTCCTCCGTAAAACATCAAAATACAAGTAACTCATGCATGGGTAAATTTTTAAACATGAACCCTAGCATGAAATATGGGTAAAAATGGAGAGAGTAAGCATCGGGATTTCAAAAACACAAAGAACATTAAAAACGGGGCTTGGAAGCACTTACTATTAAGCTTGAAAAGCTTGAAAACCCTAGCTATGGAGAACCCTAGAGTTTCGGCTGAATGAGGGAGATGAATGGTTGATTTTGGCCTATTTTTCCCATTTTATTTCATTAAAATGCCAAATGACCAAAATGCCCTTTCTTTAAAATTTCATCCATGCAAGCCCATTTTTGTCCAAAAACATAGAAATTGGGAAAATTACTCTCTAAGACCTTCCAATTTATAATCTAAAGCAATTTCATACTAATTGCTTCTAGAATCCAAGTTTTGCAATTTATTTAATTTAGTCCCTAATTTCCAATTGGACACCTTACTCAAAGAATTTCTTCATGAAATCTTAACACATGCGTATTCTCATATTATAGACCTCATAATAATCATAAAATAAATATTTTGATGTCAGAGTTGTGGTCTCAAAATCACTATTTCGACAAGGCCCTATTTCAGGATGTTACAATTCTCCCCCCTTAGGGACTTTAGTCCTCGAAAGTCTTACCAGTAAATAGGTTCGGATATTGGTTTCTCATGGTTTCTTCTGGTTCCCATGTAACCTCTTCTACACCATGCCGATGCCATAGAACTTTTACTAAAGCCACATCTTTATTTCCCAACTGTTTAACCTCTCGGGCCAAAATCTTGACCGGTTCCTCTCCATAAGTCATTTCTGGTCTAATCTCAATCTCTACTGGTGAAATCACATGAGAGGGGTCAGATCGATATCGCCTTAACATAGATATGTGAAACACATCATGAATCTTTTCCAGTTCATGTGACAATGCCAAACAATAGGCTACTGGTCCAACTCTTTCAGTGATCTCATACGGTCCGATAAATCGCGGACTCAATTTGCCTTTCTGACCAAATCTCAACACCTTTTTCCATGGGGATACTTTTAAGAATGCCCTATCTCCAACTTGGAATTCAACCTCTTTTCTTTTCAAATTAGCATATGAGTTTTGTCTATCCGATGCCGCTTTTAAACAGTCTCGTATCACTTTAACTTTTTCTTCAATTTCCTTAATCAGATCAACTCCATGAATTTGACTTTCCTTGAGTTCTGTCCAGTACAATGGAGTTCAGCACTTTTTGCCATACATGGCCTCATAAGGCGCCATTTCCAAACTCATTTGAAAAATGTTATTATAGGCAAAAAGTACCAATGGCAGGTACTTTTCCCAGCTACCTTGAAATTCGAGGATGCAACATCGTAACATATCCTCGAGAATCTAAATCATCCATTCAGACTGACCATCGGTCTGTAGGTGAAAAGCCGTACTAAAATTCAACTTTGGCCCAAGGCTTCTTGTAACTTTTTCTAGAATCTCGAAGTGAACCTCGGGTCTCTGTCTGAAATAATCGACAATGGTACCCCGTGTAAACTCACAATCTTAGATATGTACAAGTCGGCCAATCTATCAAGAGAGTAGTCTGTTCTTACCGAAATGAAATGAGCCAACTTTGTCAACTTATCCACTATAACCCATATAGCATCTTTCTTTTTCAGAATCAATGGTAATCCTGTCACAAAATCCATAGTAACTTTGTCGCACTTCTATTCGGGGATCATTACAGGTTGTAACAAACCTGAAGGCACTTGATGTTCAGCTTTAACTTACTGACATATCAGGCACTTCGATACAAATTCAAAAATGTCTCCTTTCATGCCTTTCCACCAGTACATTTTCTTCAAATCATTGTACATCTTGGTACTTCCCGGATGAATAGACAAACGACTGCTATGTGCTTCTTGCAAGATTTTTCGAATAAGTTCTTCATCTTTGGGTACACATACTCTATCTCTGGACATCAAACATCTATGAGGATCGATCCGATAATTTGATTCAATGCCCGACTCACACTGAGTCCTTTTTGTCTGCAGGTCTCTATCATTAATTTGAGCTTCATAAATTTCCTAAAGAAATGTTGGTCTAGCCTCTAGCTCTACCAAGACCGAACCATCATCGAGCAATGCTATCCGAGCATCCATGGCTCTCAATGCAAACAAATATTTTTTTGCTTAACGCGTCGGTGACCACATTCGCCTTTCCCGGGTGATAGTCAATGATCAGATCGTAATCTTTAATCAGTTCTATCCATCTCCGCTGTCTCAGATTCAATTCTTTTTGAGTCATCAAATACTTCAAAATCTTGTGGTCCATCAATATATGACAAGTCTCACCATATAAATAATGCCTCCAGATTTTCAAGGCAAAGATAATGGTGATGAGCTCTAAATCGTGTGTCAGATAGTTCTTCTCATATGGCTTCAACTGTCATGAAGCATAGGCTATCACCTTGTCATCTTGCATAAGTACACAACCCAGGCCATTCAAGGATGCATCACTGTAGACCACAAACTCTTTTCCTGACTCAGGTAATACTAAAACAGGAGCTTCAGTCAGCAATGTCTTTAACTTCTCGAAACTCTGCTGACACATTTCTGTCCATTCAAACTTAATGTCTTTCTGTAGAAACTTCGTCATTGGAGTTTCTATCATAGAAAATCCTTTCACAAATCTTCGGTAGTAACCGGCTAAGCCCAAAAAGCTTCTAACCTCGGTTACATTTTTAGGCGATTTCCATTCAACAATAGTAGAGATTTTACTTGGATCAACTCGGATGCCTTCACCCGAAACAATATGACCCAAAAATCCAACTTCCTGGATCCAAAATTCACTCTTGCTAAACTTAGCATACAGTCATTTTTCTCGTAAAGTCTACAACACAGTTCTCAGGTGCTTCGCATGCTCTGACTCATCTTTAGAATAATTTAAGATGTCATCAATAAACACAACGACAAACTTATCCAAGTATGGCTGAAAGATCCTATTCATTAGGTCCATGAATACGGCAGGTACATTCGTCAATCCAAATGGCATAACTAGAAATTCATAATGGTCGTATCTGGTTCTAAAAGCTGTCTTTGGCACATCCAATTCCCTAACACGTAACTGATAGTAGTCAGACCTCAAGTATATCTTAGAAAACACAGTGGCTCCTCTCAACTGATCGAATAGATCATCGATCCTTGGCAAAGGATACTTATTCTTGATAGTTACCTTGTTCAGTTGTCGATAATCTATACATAATCTCATTAAACCATCTTTCTTTTTTACAAATAATACGGGGGAAACCCAAGGTGAAAAGCTTGGCCTTGTAAAGACTTTATTCGTCAACTCTTGCAACTGTGCTTTTAATTCTTTTAGCTCGGTTGCGCCATTCTGTACGGAGTAATAGAGATAGGAGCTGTTCCTGGCACCAATTCAATACCAAACTCAATTTCTCTCTCAAGAGGTAATCCGAGTAATTTTTTCGGGAATACGTCTAGATATTCACATACCATTGGCACAGTCTCAATCTTCAACTCAGTTTCCTTCGTGTTCAACACAAACCTAAGGTAGGCTTAGTACCCTTTTCTCATATATCTCTGAGCAACCATTGCCATGATTACAACTGGCGATGTGCCCAAATCTCTTGAATCAACCCGTAGAATCTTACCATCTGAGCACTTCAATTTAATATACTTGCTACCATAATTTACAATTACATCATGCAAAGCTAACCAATCTATACCAAGTACTACATCGAACTCGTCAAAAGGTAACAACATAAGGTTAGCAGGAAAACATTAACCATGAATCGTCAAAGAACAATTTTTACAGACTTTATCGACCAGAACTGATTTACCTAGTGGATTCGACACTTTAACAACAAATTCTGTAGGTTCAACGGGTATGTTCATACTAGACACCAATCTCATGCAAATATATGAATGTGTCGATATCGGGTCAATTAAGGCAATAACACATGTATTGAAAAGAGAAAAAGTACCCGTAATAACGTCTGGAGTAGAGGCTTCCTCTCGAGCGCGTATTGCATACATTCTTGCCGGGGCTCGAGCCTCTGATTTTACAGTGTCTTTGGCTGCGACTCGACTGCCACTAGCACTTCTAGGGTGTCTCGAGGGCCTACCTCGTGCCATGGGAGCACTCGACTTCGGGGTTACTTTTACTTCTTTTTCAATTTGTTCAGGACAGTCCCTGAGAAAGTGGTCAAGAGAGCCACACCGGAAACACGCACCGCTCTTTATTCGACACTCTCCGAAGTGAAATTTGTTGCAACTCTTACATTTCGGCTTTTGGTCGTCTACACTCCCCACACTAGTCACCATCGAGAAGGAAGACTTCTGATCTCGTCGTTTAGAGCTTCTCATTCTACCCGGATATCCCACAGATGAAGTGGAGCGTTCATGTTGGCTCATTGATTTCTTTATGGAAAAGGGGAGCGTCTTACTGCTAGATCTCTTGCTCGCAACTCGAGCCTCTCTCTTCACTTCCTTTCTTTCATTATTGAGTTCCTCGGCCTTCTTGGCCTGATCAGCTAATACAGCGAACTCTCGTATTTCAAGGATTCCAATCAACAACTTGATTTCCTCATTCAAACCTTCCTCGAAGCGTTTACACATTTCTGACTTAATTTGAACCCACTCAGTTGCATACTGACTTAACCTTACAAACTCCCTATTGTATTCTGCCACAGTCTTATTTCCTTGTTTGAGTTCAAGGAACTCATTTCGCTTCGAGTCTAAGAACCTTTGACAGATATACTTCTTCTTAAACTCTTCTTGGAAGAAGTCTCAAGTGATATTTTCCTTTGGCACCAACGAAGATACGGTCTTCCACTAGTGGTACGCAGTATCCTTCAAGAGAGATACGTCACACTTTAAACACTCTTCAAGTGTGCACGATAATTCATCTAATACCCTTGTGGTATTCTCGAGCCAGAACTCGACTCTATCAGTATTGTCCTCAATTTTAGCTCTAAATTCTTAAGCCCCATACTTTCTAAGCTTGTCAACAGGGGCCTTACCAATTCTTACCGATGCCATACCTCGTGGAAAATCCTTATTAGGTTGGTTAAGGGGCGGGGGCGGTCGTGGTATGTTGGGGCGATTCCTCAAATAATCCCCAAACCATTCATCTATCATGTTAAAGAAGGCGGCTCGGACTTCTTCCCGGCCTTCAGACATAACCCTTCTACTACTACTAGATACAGCTCGTTGTACGGAAGCTGGAGCATGGCTCTCGGCTCCCTCGGACTCATCTTGTGCATGATTGGAAAACATTTACTATATTCAGAAACAATTTAAACAGTTAGGAGGTATCACACTATCAACGTTCATGCAATAGCATGTATAACAAACCTTAGTGCTCTCTACGGTAGTCCTAGAATCGAATAAACTGTAGCTCTGATACCACTAAATGTAACACCCTTCGCCTATATCCGGCACCAGAACAGGGCTTGAGGCGTTACTAGATTTAAACCTTTTCAAACTTACTAAGTCAGGTCACCGAACTTCGCCCAATTTTAAAATCTTTCAAACATGTACACCTTGTCCCTTATACAGGCCCTCGAGGCCTAAAACACATCTAGGGGCAGTATGAGACAAAACAAAAAACATTCAATAAACTTTGATTACCTTAGAAAATTTTCCCTTATTTTAAAGTGTGACAGGCCCGTGTGGTTGGGCCGTGTGGTCACACACGCTCGTGTGGCTTGGGACACGTCCGTGCCCTCTGCCCGTGTGCAACACTGACTTCCAACCTCATCATTCTGTTAAAAACACATGGCCAAAACACATGCCCGTGTGCTTAGCCCGTGTTCTATACTGACTTAAAATTTCAAGTGCAGGGGACACACGACTATGCCACACACCCATGGGGGTGAGCCGTGTGTCACACACGGCCTAGACACACGCCCGTGTGTCTACTCGTGCAGACCTTATTAGGCTATTTTCCAAGCCTTTGATCACCCTCTATCAATCAAATATTCTTATGAGTTACTTTAGTGCATGTTAAGACCAAATTATACACTTATGTATATATATAAAACTTTGATTAACCTCATTGCATGTAAACCTCATGTCATTGGTTTCATACATGCTAAGTTAATTCTCATTTTGTATTTTAAGGATTTTCATGTCTACTTGACATATTTAAGATTGGCTCCTTTTTATAACTCATTGCCAATTATAACCAAGCCAACATATGTGAACATAAACATGCATAGATTCGTAGGTCATAGCCTACTTCAAAATAAGCCAATTTCTATGGCCATATACAAAAAGATAAGTATAACTTTACATGCCTTCATATTGACAAACCAAATGACACATACAAATAAATATACAAAGTTCTATACATGTCATTGAACAAAACATAAGTATCTATATACCAAAGCTGAGTTAGTTGATAATGTGTTGATTCTCCAACTGTCTTTCAATCTCTGCGAGTCCTCGAGCTCTGTAGGATAGGGAAAAAAGAGGGGTAAGCATTTACATGCTTAGTAAGCTCGAATAACTGGGAAGTAAAATTATCGATTATTTAGCAAACATCTTTATTAGATAATAAAAGCAACGGATATGAAAATTATTTCCCTATCACATGCACTCAATCAATGAGTTAGTCGTGTAACAAACACCATGTAATTTATCTTAGATGAGCTCATCATTCAACAGGTCATTTGTACATATACCTTGTGTTAGTCCTGTTGAGTTTTTAGGAAATCTCGATGGATTATCCAATCATCGTCAATTCATACGAGTGATCATTTCAGGCATGCACTCCCGCGAACCTCACATCTTACGGCAGGATTATCAGTCCAAGCTTAATCCACCGCAATATAAACTCATATGGTGATATCGAGATCACCAGTCCAGGCTAAATCCCTCACATGACAAGCACCCTTAATGAGCTCGGATCTTAATTACCAATCCAGGCTAAATTCAGACCCTAATCGGATTACCCGTCTGGGCTAAATCCACAATGCACACATTCTTCGGGAGGCTCAATCACTCAAGGAACACCCATCCGGGATAGATCCTTTCTATATTTGAGATCAACAGATTACCCGTCTGGGCTAAATCCTTTCTGCAACACATGCATGATCTCAAGTCACATATAATTCATGGTTTATCCATCGAATTCCCTTTTTAACCTCAACCGAGACGTTTTCCAACAAATCATTTACAAGGATACATTTCATATGATTTCATGCCATTAATAAATACAATCATCATGCATTCATAATTCATATAATTAGACACATTTTGAGTTCACTTTAAGTTATCCGAACTTACCTAGTACTCGTTTCGGTATTGTGTTTCGGTTATTCTGTAACCTTTCGTTTTCCTCGATCGATCTCCGAAATTTGTTCCTCGGGGTCTAAAACAATAAAATTAAATCATTAACACTCTACATTATACTTTTTGAGCCTAAATTTCACCCCCGGTCCATATGATCATTTTGCCCCTAACCTTTCACATTTTTACAATTTAGTCTCTAGGCTCGTATAATGAAACACATGCAATTTATATCTTACCCAAGCCTACCCGAACACTTTTCCTCTTAAGGCAGCCCACATTTTCCATTACTTTCACATTTCTACCACATATTTATAAACTTTTGTAAAAAGGTCCCTTTAGGGGTTTTTCATGAAAATCACCTAGGAAAAGATGTTTAACACACCTTCAACTTACATATTCCTCCATAAACCATCAAAATACAAGTAACTCATGCATGGGTAAATTTTTAAACATGAACCCTAGCATGAAATATGGGTAGAAATGGAGAGAGTAAGCTATCGGGATTTCAAAAACACAAAGAACAATAAAAATGGGGCTTGGAAGCACTTACTATTAAGCTTGAAAAGCTTGAAAACCCTAGATATGGAGGACCCTAGAGTTTTGGCTGAATGAGGGAGATGAATGGCTAATTTTGGCCTATTTTTCCCATTTTATTTCATTAAAATGCCAAATGACCAAAATGCCCTCAAGCCCTTTATTTAAAATTTCATCCATGCAAGCCAATTTTTGTCCAAAAACTTAGAAATTGGGAAAATTTCTCTCTAAGACATTCTAATTTATAATCTAATGCAATTTCATACTAATTGCTTCTTGAATCCAAGTTTTGCAATTTATTCAATTTAGTCCCTAATTTCCAATTGGACACCTTACTCAAAGAATTTATTCATGAAATCTTAACACATGAATATTATCATATTCTAAACCTCATAATAATCATAAAATAAATATTTTGATGTCAGATTTGTGGTCCCAAAACCACTATTCTTACTAGGCCCTATTTCGGGATGTTACAACACCGATCACAAGAGCCTTAAGTGTGACAACCTGAATTAAGGCCTAATCGAAATAGTGGTTTTATGACCACAAATCCGAGATAGAAATAATTGTTTTATAATTATTTTGAGGTTTATGATATGATTCCATGATTGAGTGAAAATTTCGCGATGAAATTCTATGCATTAAGTGCTTAAGTTGAGATTAGGGACTAAATCGAATAAATTGCAAAACTTGTGTTCTAGAAGTTTTTAGTATGAAATTGCTTTGGAATATTAATTAGGAGGTCTTAAATAGCAATTTTACCAATTTCTAAGTTTATGGACAAAAATTGGACATGGATGGAATTTTTGGAAAGTTTAGTAGTAAGGACATTTTGGTCATTTGTATATTAAATGAAATAAAATGGGAAAAATAACATAAAAATGGTCATCTTCTCAATTAGTTGCTGCTGAATTTTGCTCTCCTCCATAGCTAGGGTTTCTTCAACTTTCAAGCTTCATAGTAAGTGATTTCAAGCCCCATTTTTAATGATTTTTATGTTTTTGAAATCCCGGAAGCTCGATTTAGCTTATGTTAGCAATAATTCAACCTAGGGTTCATATTTGGAAAAATAACCATAGGTGAAATATGTGTATTTTGGTGTTTTATGATAGAATATGAGGTTTTAAATTATGTTAGACAACTTGTGCTACTCGATTTTGAGTGAAAACGAGTAAAAGGGCTTAATTGGTAAAAATACCTAATGTTCATAAGTACATGTTAGAGTGAGAATTTGATGTTTCCATAGAAGAGAAAAATGTTTAGCATGTCATAAAACATAAGAATAAGGACTGGAATTAAATTTCTGAGCCTAGAGGCAAAATCGTAATTTTGTAAAAGTTAGGGGGCAAAAACGTAAATTTTCCATAATATGATTTTTGGATTGAAATAAATAGTATGAGTGTTAAATGAGCTAAATGTGTTGCTATAGATCAAGAAAGACATGGAATCGATCGTGATCGAGGAAAAGAAAAGCTTTCGGACTAAATTATAATATTTCTAAAGTTTGCACCGAGGTAAGTTCGTAGATGAATAATTTATCTATTTTTTATGTTATTTTATGTTGTTATCATATGAATTAGTGACTGTCCATAGAATGATTAAATGATGGAAATTTGCAATTTTAATTAGATTATGAATAAGTGTTAACAGTGAAAAAGGAAAGAATTTTCCGGTTGAACCTTCGGAACAGGAACAATACGAATGACCCATTGTGAATACACGTGTGTAGTACTAAGTGCAGGCTACTACGTGTACCATACTGTTAAGTCACATGTGTAGTACTAAGTGCAGGCTACTATGCGTACTCAATGACCTCGATCACGTGTGTAGTACTAAGTGCAGGCTACTACGTGTACCGGATTGTTGGTCGCATGTGTAGTACTAAGTGCAAGCTACTATGCGTGTTAGATAGCTTCGGCTATAAGTGTGGAAAAGGGGGAAATATGTGTAAACAATGGTATATTTGTTATTTTTCCGTTGAGTTCAACGGGGAAAATCGATAAAGTGGTAATATGTGAAAGTTATTATAAGGTGGATATGTGCAAATTTATGTTTATGAAAAGTTAGGAGCTATGTGCTCGATAATTGAGTGAATTCTCGTATAACAAAAAGGACTAGGTGAAATTATGCAGGAATGAATGTTAGAAATAAAACAGTGTTGGACAGCAGCGGTTACATGATTTTAAAAATTTACCAAAAATCATGAAAGTTGAATAAAAATGAAAATAATATATGAAAATAAAGCTTAATAAGTCTATTTTCACATAAAAGAAATAGAGGAAGCAAAAGAATTCTATATTGTGTGATATTTGAATTATTGTGAAATAGGGTCTGAATGAATTTGAGATCCCTTGTTCTGAATTTAGAAATTCACCATAAATTGTACAAAAATTATTAAGAGTCATACCTTACATGCATGGATTCCTTATTGAGTCTATTTTTAGGGGAAATAAACGGAATGGTCGTTGGAATTCTATACAGGAATAAATTTGGTTCGTAGTGCACAGGGGTCAGAGTAGCCGTACCCTAAAACAGGAGGAGAATTTAACTAATAAACTATACTAATTGTCCCAACCAAAAATTCTAGAAAAAATTTAGCAAGTAGACATATGAGTTTAGTTTTAGGGAAAATTTACAGAATTGAATTTCGAGTTTTGTAGCTCGAGATATGATTTTTTTAAACCGGGACTCCAGAAAAACAGCCTATCCTGAATATGTGATTATATACTAGTATGATTGTTTTACTTTGATAAATTGAATATCAATTTTGTACTTACTTACTAAGCTATATGCTTACCTTCTTTTCTTTTTCTCGTCTTATAGAATTACTAAGCCAGCTCGAGATTTGGAGATCGTCGGAGACCCATCCACACTATCAATACTTTTCGGTACTTTGTAAACACTATTTTGGAATTATGGCATGTAAAAAGGGCTGAATCATTTTGTTATATGTCATAATTAATTTGTTTTAAAATATTACTTTTCAAAATTTGATAATTTACTTGTACTTATGTAGATCTGTTGATGTTATCTATTTTGTTCAAGCTAGAGGAATTAATTATGTAAGATCAGGTAAATGTGTGATTTCATGTTTTCGTGATCTGTAATATTCCGTACCTTGTTTCGGCTTAGAACATGGGTAAGGGGTGTTACATTAAGCATCTCCTTACCCAAAAGGAGTTGAACCTTAGGCAGTGTAGATGGATTGAATTGCTCAAGGATTACGATTGCACTATAGAGTATCATCTCGGTAAGGCCAATGTGGTGGCCGACGCTCTTAGTCGTAGAGCAATGTTAGATTTGAGGGAGATGTTTACTCACCTAAGTCTATTTGATGATGGGAGTCTACTAGCCAAGTTGCAAGTTGAGATGACTTGAATTGATCAGGTTCAAGATAAACAGTTAGGGGATGATTCTCTAGTTCTGCGTTTTCGTCAGGTACAGAATGGTAGTATATCTAATTTTGGGCTAAATAGTAATGGGGTTCTGTGTTTCTAAGGATGAGTTTGTGTACCGAATGACTCTGATTTGAGACAATCTATCCTGAGGGAAGCGTATAGTAGCCCATATACTATGCATCCTAGTGGAAATAAGATGTGTCGGGATCTTCATGAATTGTATTGGTGGTCGGGTTTGAAACGAGAGGTAACGAATTTTCTTTCTCATTGTGTGACATGTCAGCAAGTTAAGGCTAAGCATCAGTTGCCTTCGGGTTTGCTTCAACCCGTTAAGATTCTCATGTGGAAATGAGAACGTGTGACTATAGACTTCGTTAGTAGGTTACCTTTAACACCTACTAAGAATATCTGTTGACCAAGTCTGCCCACTTCATATATGTTCGGACAGATTATTCTCTTTAGATGTTGGCCAAGATATACATTTTTGAGGTTGTGAGACTTCATAGGGTTCCAGTTTCAATTATTTCGGATAGAGATCCTCGCTTTACTTCTCGATTTTTAACAAAACTTCATCAGGCTCTGGGTTCGAGATTGGATTTCAGTACTGCGTTCCATCCTCAGACAGATGGTTAATTTGAGAGGGTGATTCAGATACTAGAGGATATGCTTCGGAGTTGTGTGATCAATTTTTGAGGTAGTTGGGAAGATATTTTGTCATTGGCTGAGTTTGCCTACAATAATAGTTTCTAGTCCAGTATTCAAATGGCACCTTACGAGGTTTTGTATGGTCGTAAGTGTCGTACTCTGTTATGTTGGACTAAGTTGGGTGAGCGACGGGTTTTAGGCCTAGAGTTGGTTTCTGATACTGAAGACAAAGTCAAACTGATTCGGGATTGTCTTAAGGCAGCTTCTAATAGATAGAAGTCTTGCATAGATTTGAAGATGAGGGGCATCGAGTATTCTGTGGAGGATTGGGTGTTCCTCAAGGTATCACCATGAAAAAAAGTTATGCGGTTTGGACGTAAAGGCAAGTTGAGCCCTAGGTTCATTGGGCCGTATCAAATTCTGAAACGTGTGGGACTAGTTGCTTATCAGCTAGAGCTACCTCTAAAGTTAGACCATATCCATGATGTGTTTCACGTCTCCATGTTGAGGCGGTATCGATATGACCCATCTCATTTCATTTCTGTTGAGGAGATTGAGGTTAGACCAGATTTGACATTTGAGGAGGAGACTATTCAAATTCTGGATCGAGACGTAAGGTCTTAAGGAGGAATCCTATTCCATAAGTTAAGGTTCTATGGTGGAATCATGGCACTAATGAAGTTACGTGGGAACCTAAGGACTCGATCCGTCAATAGTATCTACATCTGTTTGAATAAAGTAATTTTCGAGGTCGAAATTTCTTTTAAGGGGTAGAGTTGTAATGCCCTGATTTATTACATCTTATTTTTACGAATTATGTTATAAATAAGTATATGCTTCAGTGGTTAATTAGTTGGTGTGTGTGCCTTAGATCTTGAGTTCCAGTCCCGGCGTAAGCAAAATGGCCTTATTTTTGCTCCTTTTATTATAAGTTGCTTAATGGTAGAGTTTGGGGTAAATTTGAATTCTAATGAGTGGGTTAGTTGTAAAAGTCTATTCAGCAGGATCTTTTATTTTTATTTGACTTTATATTTTTCTTTTTTCTCCAAAAATAACCCCATTTTACTTCACATTTCTTTCCCTAAAAGAACCCATTATTCACGTTGTCTTTTTTTCCCATGAACTAGTTTCTTTATTATTTGATTTCTTGGTTTTTGTTCCTTCTCTTTCTTGAATTTTTGTTTGTCTTTCTATATTGAATTTTGATTTCATTCCTTGGATTTTTTTATTATGACTGTTGGTGGTCGTTGCTACTATTGAATCGTCGAGTAAGTGGTGATGTTTTGGAAGTTTGAGTTCTTGTTTTCGTTTGGTTTGAATGTTGGTTTAACTTAAGCATTTGCACATTGTTAGGTAGGGATCGAAAGCATTTTGTTGTTCTTCTAGCGCCTTAGGATTGGTGTGGTAGCGATTCGATCAACGGTAAGTGCGAGGATGTGTTTCTGTAGGACCGTTCTAGTTCGAATGTTGTTGGTTATTTGTTAAATTTCGTGAAGTACTACTGAAACTAGTGGTGTTAATTATTGTTTTAGGTGTGAGATTGTTCGTGTTTGGGATCGTTTTCTAAAAATACAATGTGTGTAACGGGAAACTTGAAAAACGGTTATCAGCGAAAGTTGAAATTGGGCCTATCGACGCCACACGGTCGTGTGGTTAACTGTGTGGTAGGCCGTGTGTGACATACGACCATGTGACAGACTGTGTTTGAGGCTGACCATTTAGGTTGTGTGGGCAACACGGGTGTGGGAGGGCCATGTGTCAGGCCATGTGGCCACACGGGCTAGGCCATTTTGGGCGTGTAGGCCCCAATTTTTGAATTTTTTTCTAGGGTCGTACATGTCATCCTGATCGACGATGGGCCTTTTGTAGGGTCGGTATGTGTTTGGTTAAGCCTTAAAGCATGAAACCTGATAATCTGGTTGTATGAATTTGACGTAGATGACGTCTAAATGCATCTAATGTAATGCAAAATGTATGATCTACTATGTATATGCATGTTTATTATATGTCATACGAGCATGCTTAATATAATAATTCTGGTATCTGATAACTCTGTTATATATGGTATTCTATTTGTATCTGACTATAGGGCGACATATGTAATATGTGGATTAAGTGTTCTGTGTAAGGCGATATCTCACCATTATACTAGCAGCATAGCTGCAATTATTATGGAAAGTGTCATATAGACACTATGCAGTGTGTAGGGCTGAGTGGGTGTTTTATACGCCACATGGTGTGTTGGGATGGTTGGAGTTGGTGTGTAGAGGATGGGGGTAGGACTATTCATATCTATATCTATACGACTTTGTTATGAATCTGATTCTGTAAAATACTTATGTTTGTATCTGTTTTGCTATGTGATTAAATCTGAATTTATGCTTAAGTATACATTACACACTGAATTATCAAAACTCACTCTCTGATTGCCTGTTACTTTCAGGTAACCCTCAGGCTTAGGCAGGTCGGTGTGACGGGAGCTCAATTGTGTCCACGACATTGTAAAACTATTTTTACTTTAATTTAGCTTACTTAAATTTCGATTTTGAGAGTTTTGTATAATTTGGGCTCTTCGAACTTTTGGGACTGCTTTTGGTTTCAGATCTTTATTTTGGTTTTCCAACATAACGTTTGATAAAATAGTTTTTACGAAAACAACATTTTTTCTAAAAATAACAGTTCTCAAGGAAACAACTCGATTTACCAAAATATAATGTTTTAAGAAACCCCATTGTGAAATACTTGATTTAATTAAAGACATAAACAAATAATGATTTTAAAATTAAATAAGTATATCCACATGTTTTCCAAACAAATAGGGCTTACTAAGTAACAACGGTTTACGATCATTTCAAATAAAAAGAAAGTTCAATTTATAATGTTTCTTCGTAACACTTTCGAATTCGGCCGTAACGTCTAGGCCAGGTTAAAGGTGTTACATTTAGTGGTATCAGAGCCACGTTACAAAACTCGGGCTGTCAAATTTTGGGTTCAAATTTTTATTTGAAAAAAAGAAGTTTTTTGAAGTAAAGTTTATTTTGAAATCTGAAAAGTAAGTTTGTGATTAAATTTGAATTTATGCTTAAGTATGCGTTACACATTGAGTTATCAAAAATCACTCTCTGATTGCCTGTTACTTTCAAGTAACACTCAGGCTTAGGCGAGTCGGTGCAATGGGAGCTTGGTTGTGTCCATGACACCGTCAAACTATTTTTACTTTAATTTAGCTTACTTAAATTTTAGTTTTGAGAATTTTGTATAATTTGGAGCTTCCGAACTTTTTGGATTGTTTTTTGTTTCAGATTTTTATTTTGGTTTTCCAGAATAATGTTTGATAAAACAGTTTTTACAAAAATGATATTTTTTGTGAAAAATAACTGTTTTCAAGGAAACAACTTGATTTACCAAAATATAACGTTTTAAGAAACTTCGTTACGAAATATTCAATTTAATTGAAAGACGTCAACAAACAATGATTTTAAATTAAATAAGTATATCCAAACATTTTTCTAACAAGTCAGGCTTACTAAGTAACGACAGTTTATGATGATTTCAAATAAAAAGGAACTCGGATTTATAATGTTTCTTCATAAGACTTCCGAATTCGGTCGTAACGTTTAGGCTGGATTTGGGGTGTTACATCTATAGTTGATCCACTAACATTCGTATCCAGAATATTAGCCAAATAGGCTTCACAGCCTTTATGCATCAACCTTTCGGCCATTAAAGCAAAGTTCACCTTAGATAAGTAATCTCTATGCTCTCCAACCATCACTATCTCCTTCCCAACGAGAGTTACCCTCTTTGAAACGCAATCCAAACTAACTTGGTGTTCCACCAACCAGTCTATTCCCAAAATAAGGAAAATTAAACGAAGGGTAATTCCACCAAATCTGCTAAAAATACCTCTCATTGAATTTCTAACGGGCACCTCTTATTGATCTTGTTCACAGAAATAGATTGTCCTAGGGGACTAAGTATAGTTACATTTCTAATAGTTTCCTCTACTTTAATTCACAAATTATCAACCATCAAACAAGAAACATACGAATTGGTCGAACTAATATCAATCAAAGAGAAGTATGATACAAAATTAATGGTAAAAGTATATGTTACTGGGCCTAGCTATATAGACCAGTGCAGGTTGCCTTGCATTGACTCTGTTAGCACCCTAACCCTGTGTTCTCTATCTCTGACCAGCATTACCACCCCTATTCAGACCTTGAACTCTCCGAGGCTACTGTCCAACCCTCTAGTTCTGAGTTTGACTCTATTCTAGAGCTTACATCTGCTCATTACGAAGTGGACAATCATTGATCTTATGGTCCAAGGATCCATATCTAATACATGCACCCAAGCTCCTCTAGCATTCACCGGGATGCCTCTTACCACAAGTAGCACAATTTTTGGCTCTCCCAACATCAACAACCTTGGCAACATTCTATCGTCTATCATCTCAGGCCCACTTATTAGGTCGTGGGGCCTAGATAGTAGGACCGACATCTCTTTTAAATGAGACTAGCTTTTTCACTACTTTAGCAGTCTAAACGCTTGACTTCCTCAACAATTTTGTTTTTCTCCACTAAAGTTTCAAAAACTCTTTCTTAATGAACGGCTACCAGTACAATCAGCTCATATCTTAGTCCGTTATCAAACTTGTCACACTTATCCTGTTCTTTTGCAATCATTCCCTGAGCGTAGTAACTCATCCTTAAAAATTCATCCTCATATTCGTCCAAAAATATGTCCCTCTGTTTAAGCTCAATGAACTCCAATCTACGAGCCTCGACATACTGAGTACTCACATATTTATTTTAGAAAGCATCCAGAAAATATTCCCATGTTAGTCTCTTAGCTTGCGTGCCTCTTATAATGACCTGCCACCAGTGGTAAACCTCATCCCTCTATAGTGATACTGTACCCTTCAATTTTTGCTCAGAGGTATATTCCATATGATCCAGAATTCTCTCAGTAGCCTCTAACCAGTATTATGCTACGGTAAGGGTTGTCCTAGCAATGCCCCTAAACAACTCAACTCAGCTTGATCGAAGCTTCTCAGTGATAGTCTTTCGACTTCCAAATCCATTTTGGGTTCCCGCTACACGCTGCAGCACCCCTAAACATGACCTGTGACACAGCATTGTTAGCAGGCTCCCGATGTTCCTCCTTAACAGTGTGTGTATATGTGTGTGTGTGTGCTCGACCTGATCAGTTATTAACTTAGGTTCAACCATAGGTTTGGGGCTGCGCACCTGTGACGCAAAAGAATCAATTTGGGTTCCCTAACCAAGCTATCCATGAGCTCTCACACCCTAAGTTCGAACACCTTGAGTATTCATCTTCTTATCGGATTTCCTAAGTTTTATGAAGTTTATCTTATAATTTAGAAATGAGTTTTCGTAATTATTTCTGAATATTTTCAGTTTAAAAGTTTCATCATTGTTTCACTATAGTTTCAAAATCTATAGTTTTCATAATCTTAAAGTTTTCACAGACTATAGTTTCACAATCTAAAGCTTCAGTATGTAAGGAATACTTATCTTAGGCCAGCTTCAAGGTCTCGAATTTTTAAAAAAATCTAATTTTTGTATCAAAATAAGTATTTAGTTGTGGCATAGACTTTTCCAAAAATACCCCCATTATCAAATATGCATGAAAATTTCAAAAACAAACCACAATCCAAGTTTTGAATCGGACTCTAATATCATTAAATGTAACCCCATAAACTCGACCTAAATGTTATGGCCGAATCTTGAAGGTAACATTAGCCATGATGATGGCATAGAAAATCATTTAACTATTTTCTCTCGACAATCGTCATTATTTAAAATCATTATTTTGATTTGCTTAAGAAAAGTCAAGTAGTGTCTAGAAATTTTCTTTTCGAAAGAAATTGTCAAAGCCAATTATCTTTATAAAAACTCAAGTTTTGAATGTTTACAGAAAATATCATAATTCTAAAAAAATATCGCAATGGAAAATAACTAAATCTCGCTTGTCGATTGAAATCATAACTTTGACATGTTTTGTAAAATCTCAATTAAATTAGCAGAAAGTATTGAGTTTCAAAAAAGAAGAAGTCTTGAATTTGAAACAACAATCATTGAGTTGAGTTTGTCATTAGGTTGAAAATTCTAGTTTTTCTTGCCATATCTATAAACCGTCTTAAATTTTAGTTTTAAAAAAACCAAATCATGCAAAACATCAAAAAATCCAAAATAGTGTCCCACGCCACAGTCCGTAGAAAATAAACAGATAGTCCAAAAATACCAAAACATATAGTTTATAAGTTTATTAAAATAGATATCTAAGAGCACCTCCATAAACTAAGCTCATGTCTGACCTCGATCATTACCTGAAAAATCAAAATTTGATGGGGTGAGCTTTTAAAGCCCAATGTGGGTCAATTTGCATAGCAATAGAAATTAAAATAGAATCTTAACAATATAACAGATCACATATACAAAAATATACAGTCAGAATCACATTTATCAGTAAGCATAGCGATGATGTCAATTCAACGTTTTTCAAAAATAGTATAGATTTTCAAAAAAAACATTTCCTACCTATCTTCGCTACACGCCATAAAGAGTTCCCAGAACTTGTCCATCCAATAACACACCAATAATATAGACAAGCCACCAGATAATATAGTCAAGTTGCTAGATACAGAATATTGTGGTTAAGCCACCAAATAATGCAGATATACTTCTGGATAATGTGGTTAAACCACAAGAATTATGCAAATTATTAAAATGGTAGAATTTTCCTCCATACAATCATATCCAACCCCATGCATGTGATATGGCATACAGAACATAATTTTAGTAGGCATGTTTTACATGCGATTCAGAATCAGTATAGTGGCATACTTAACATACGAATCTAAATTAGTATAATGGCATGCTTAACATGCGGATCAGAATATCAATAAAAATAGTGGCATGATTAGTTTTCATGCATATCCAATAATGCCATAAGTCACAATACATGAGTATTAGGAAATCATATAACATCTCATTTAACAAAAAATTGCACAAACAAGTACTTATTATAACATATCCAAAAGTTCATAATCACTTACTTGGGATCCTCCTTTTTAACGGATTTTTAATCCATTTGAATACATAATGTTTTCATCCATTTTTGCGTTACATAATTTCTTGAGAAAATATTTAATATTATCTCATTTATTTAATTAACAACAATTTTAGACATTTTAAGATAAATAAATTCCCACCCCTAATTTCACGAATTCCAATGGTATCAACTCTTTATCCCACTCTAAGGGAGGAGATCGATCCTGGAATCCTTACTTTTTGACAAAATTTCATATCGTATCAGAATAATGATATTTTGATGTGTCACACCCCTAACCCGTATCCGTCGCTAAAATAGGGTTACGGAGCATTACTGTAATACGCCAATTTTGGGCCTAGTCGGAACAATGGTTTCAAGGCCACAAATTCGACGAGAAAAAAATTATTTTTATTATATTTTTACGGTCTACGGTTTCACAGAATGATTTTGTGAAAATTTCGTTCGAAAATTTTGATGCTTGGGCACTCAATTTAGTCAAAAGGTCTAAATTTTAAAAGTGTAAAAGTTAAGGTCTACATGTTAGAGGTGTCCATTTGTTATGAAATTTTAAATTGGAGGTCCTTAAATGGAAATTAGACCATTGGTTAATTTTTTGGACAAAAATGGACTTGAAATAGGTGAAATGGAATATTTTTATGTTGGGGGCATTTTGGTTATTTAGTAATTAAAATGAATTAAAAACAAAATTAAAAGTCAATTTTTCTCCATCTTCAACCCCTTGGCTGAATTTCACATGAAGAAGACATATCTAGGGTTTTTCAAGCTTCCAAGCTCGATTGTAAGTCCGTTTTAGCCTCGTTTTTAATGTTCTTTACATTTTTGAAATCCTCATAGCTCGATTTAGCTATTTCCACCATTATTTTGAACTAGGGTTTGTATTTAAAAATTTACCCATGGATGACATGCATGTTTTTTGATGTTTTATGCAAGAATATGAAAGTTTAGGGTGTGATAAACAACTTTTACTAAGTGATTTTTGATGAAATTGCATAAAAAGGCCTATTTGTAAAAGTTGTAAAATTATGTGTAGAAAATGTGATTTAGTAAAAAATGTGAGCTTCTATAAGAGGGGATATGAATCGGATACGAATAGGATTTGAGAAAAAAAAGTACTTTTCATCTTATGAGCATAGGGGAAAATTATAAATATGTGAAACTTTAGGGGCAAAAATGTGATTTTGCCATAGTGTGATTTTTGGACTAAATTGAATAATGTGAGTATTAAATGAGTTAAATGTGTTATTATAGATCAAGAAAAATGAAGTTTGGACTTAGAACGAGTATTGGATGATTTGGTCCTTTTCGCCATTTTAGGTCAAGGTAAGTTCGTATGTTAATAAACATTATTGATTTGTGTTAATTATGAAATATTATTATATATTTGATTAAATTGTGAAAATTAAAGTAAACGTTCGAATTGATTAAAAACACAGGATCGATCACGATCGTTGCATAGTGAAATATGAATTGACGGTAAAAGACCATGGTCAGACCATGGCAATGTGCTAAGTGAAATAAGTGATTCCCATGTAAGACCATATCTAGGATATGACATTATGCTAAGTGAAATAAAACCATGGCATTTAAGTGAAATAAGTCCATAGAAATGTGATAAGTGAAATAAGTCCATGGCATTGTGCTAAGTGAGAAATTTCCCAGTTGAACCTTAGGAATAAAATAGCTTTGGACACAAGTGTGGTACTATGTGAATGCCACTTTGTGAATATAATAGCTTTGGACACAAGTGCGGTACTATGTGAAGGCCATTTTGTGAATAAAATAGCTTTGGACACAAGTGTGGTACTAGGTGAAGGCCACTTTGTGAATAAGATAGCTTTGACTTCAAGGGTGGTACTATGTGCAGGCCACCGGGTATCCGTTATTATTCTGATGTGTTCAACAGGAAATGACTAGGTGTAATTGAATATGACTATGTGATGAATAAGTGCAGGTACGTGTGTGTAAACTTATGAGCAATGTGCTTGATATGTGATCGAACCTTGGTAAGATTGATAAGGAGTAAGTGTTACAATGAAAGTTACTACAAAGAAAACATGAAAGAGTGAAATTTAGTGATAAAACAGTTTTGGACAGCAGCAGTTGTGTGACTTTGAAAAATCACCAAAAATGGTGAAAATCGAATTAGAGGTTGAATAAAATATGAAATTAAATATTATTGAGCCTATTTTCATATAAAGGAAACAGTGTAAGAAAACGAAATTCATATTATGAAATATTTGAATTTTTGTGAGACAAAGTCAGAATGATTTTGGAATCCCCTATTCTGATTTGGGAAAATAAATAAAATTTGTAAAAAAAATAATTATGGGTTATAATTTATATGCTTAAAATCCTTAATGAGTCTATTTTGAAAATAAACAAACAGAAACATCATTTGAATCCTATATGAAGAGATAATTAATTTTTAGTGAATAGGGGTTAGAACTGTTAGACAGCAAAACAGGGTAGAATTTAAAGAATAAAATGTACTTATTGGCTAGACCAAAAATTCTGAAAATTTTATGGTAAGAAGATGGTGAGTCTAGTTTTAGGGAAAATTAGCAGATCTTAATTTGGAGTTCTGTATCTCAAGATATAAATAATTTAGTAATTGTAACTCAAGTAGACAGCTTGAGATGAACTAGAGTAAATAGTGGAACTATGTGCAATTATGATTGTATTATCTTGAGAACATATTGTGAGAATTGGTAAAAGCTTGTTAATAAATTTATTATTATTTACATACCAACTTACTAAGCTATATAGCTTATTCCGTTTATTTTCTATGTTTATAATGTCCTCAGGTTAGCTCAGGTTGGAAGTCGCCGGAGAACCTATCACACTATCAAACTAACAAATTGGGTATTGATAATTCTTATACTTAAGGTCATGGCATGTATAGGGGACTTGGTTATTTTTGTATGTGTCATAATTGTTTTGGCCTAAAATGTTGGCCTATGCTATTTGAAAGTTCATTGTTGTGTAAGGCCATTTGATGTTGGTATATTGGCTATATAATAAGTCCATGATGATGCATTTCAAGGATGTGTATGCTTACATATGTGGATGAATGAGTGGTGATATCTATGTGTGACGTAAATTTGTTCGCAACGGCAAGTTAGATTAGTGCACGGGCTAGGGACATGGCCATGCGAGCCACACAGCCATGTCTTAATATCACACGGGAGTGTGCCCTTGCTTTTCATGAAATTTTTCAAAGTTTTCTAAAGTTCTTAGTTTGATCCCAAACCGTTTCCAAAGCATGATTTGGGCTTCGTAGGGACGTTAAGATGAAATGTGAAAAGTTTTAAATTTGAATGCAAATTCATGACCCGATTTTATACGATTGCATGTGTTTATGTCCACCCTATTCTGGTGTCGAACACGGGTAAGGGGTGTTACAATTACCAGACTTATTTCATAAATAATCATACATTTTACATACAATTTCCATTTCCAAATATAAATCATTCAAAAATCAATCACATTGTCCCTAATATGAGCCTATGAGGCCCAAATCATGCATTAGAAGTGGTTTAGGACTAAACCGATAACTCAAGAAATTTTTGAAAAACTTAGAAATTTTTTTCAAAATACAGGGGACACACGCCCATGTGATGGAACGTGTGGAGCATACTGACTTGGTTTCTAATTAAACACCAGGGGAGACACAGCCGTGTCACCTGACTGTGTGTCACACACGGCTGAGACACACGCCCGTGTCTCTCCCCGTATGGAAAAAAATAGGCTATTTACCAAGCCATCTTGCTCACCTAAATTTGCCTTCATCTACACAAATCAAACGGCATATAACATGGCATAAATATGCATTCCAACCAATCTCAATCAAGCCTCAAATCATGCTATACCAATACTAACATCCACAAAACATAAGTATCACAATTAACCATTCAATTTCATACCTATTGCATATTCTCAAATCACCTATATGGCCAATTTCAATTATGCATTACTTTACCTAAAACCACAAGCATGCCAATCTCAAATCTCAATCATTTGGTACTCAAAATACCAATTCACAACAAGCATTCATTTAGCAATTACAGCCACATAACAAAAGACATTTGCACATATACATACATAACCAAAAAAACCAAAATAAGCCAAATCACATGGCTATACACATAACTAAACATACTTCATTTACAATGCCAAATCAAATGGCTAATTCCATTACCAACATAAATACCATATCAACCACACTCCTATACATGCCATATAACCAAATACATAAGTTCAAAAGTACCAAAATGATAGCTTGATAGTGTGATGAGATCTCTAACGACTCCCAAATCTGAGCAAGCTTCGAAATCATTATAAAACACAGAAAAGTAAACAGAGTAAGCTATAAAGCTTAGTAAGTTTGTATAGTAATAAACTCAACTTACCATATATACAAAATTTAATCAATTAAACACATCATAATATAACTCATATTGATCCACAAACCTGTCACATATTCATTCACAAGGTTGATATGAAATTCAAAAGTTTCTTTGATTCAATGCTTGTATGGTTCATGTACATACCTGTACCATCTCGTATCAATCTCATACTTATCCATATCCTTAAGATACCCGTTGAACCATTTGGAATAATATCAGATACTCGGGAATCTCACACCCTAAGTGCCAATACAGAGTCGAAGCAATCTCAATCTCATATCTCATATAATGCTCACTCTCAAGCTATCAACGGGTCGGCTCACACAAGTTGGCGGTCAAGACATAACTACATGGTGCTGCTCACACAAGCTAATGAGAATCTGCAACACATGCCGGATAACTCAGCCACCAATAGGATGTACGGGCCAGCACCCAAACACATAACCCCTAATGACATATCATTCATATCTTACTTTATTTCTAAGGTTCAACCGGGATTTCAAATTGTCGAACTTTGTCGAACATATTTGTAAGGTCATATTCACAATTATTTCAATAATAAAGCATTTTAAAACACAATTATATTAATGCTTATTAACATATGAACTTACCTCGATTCACAAAAACGACGAAATGGACCGACTAGTCCAATACTTTATTTTTCCCCCGATCTAGATCCAAACATCACTTTTCTTGATCTATATAATATCAAATTTAACTTATTCAATTATCATTCTATTCAATTTAGCCCAAAAAGTAATTATGGAAAAATTACACTTTTGCCCTTAATATTTCAACATCTTTACAATTTAGTCCTTAGCTCATAAAAATACAAATTCATGCAATTAGGTCCCTACCCATGCTAGCCGAATTTCCCTTATTATCAAAGTAGCCCATATTTTTCATTATTTCACACATTTACCACACAATTTATCACATTTCTCAATTTAATCCCTAATTAACCATTTTACAAAAATATCACTTTACAAATGTTGTTTATCTAGTAACAACCATACATTTTCTATCATCAAACATAAAAATACATGTACATCCATCATTGGAAAAACCTTAAACCTTTAAAAATTTTGCAAATTAGTCCCTGGGTTAGCTAGATTAAGCTACAACGACTTTGAAAATATAGAAATCATTAAAAATGGGACAAAAATGAACTTACATGCACTAGGATGTGTTAGTCGAATGCTTGAAGCTCTTTAGTGGTTATTCTTGCCCTAGTTTTCAGTTGGAGAAGATGAATGAATGAAAATCTTAATTTGTTTTCTTTAATTTTTACTTTTAATACTAATTTACTTAATTAACCTTAATATATAACCCTTAAAGCCATTAAAATGATGTCCATCTTTGTCCACTCAATTAAAAAATGGTCTAGTTACCACATGAGGACCTTTACTTTAAGGTTCTATAGCTATTAGACACCTTTAGCATAGAACTCCACTTTTTCATTTTATGCGATTTAGTCTTTTTTATCAAATTGAGCATTCAAACGATGAAATTACTTAACGGAATTTTTACACAATCATACTATCATGTTGTAGACATTAAAATAATAATAAAATAAATATTTTGACCTCAAATTTGTGGTTTCAAAACTACTATTTTGATTTGACTAAAAACGGGCTGTTACAACTCTCCTCCCTTAAGAACTTTCGTCCTCGAAAATCTTACCAGAAAATAGGTTAGGGTACTATTTTCTCAGAGCTTCCTCGAGTTCCCACGTAGCATCTTCGACACTATTTCATTTCCATAGAACCTTCACTAAATTTATGCTCTTATTTATTAACACTTTAACCTCTCGAACTAAAATTTTGATCAGTCCTTCGCTATACGTCATGTCAAGCTGAATTTTAATCTCTGTCGAAGAAATTACGTGTGACGGATCTGATCTATATCGGTGCAACATTGAAACATGAAATACATTGTGAATCTTTTCTAACTCTGAAGGTAAATCTAGTCGATATGCCACTGGCCCTATTCTTTCGATAATTTCATACGGCCCGATAAATCGCAGACCCAATTTTCCTTTTCAACCTAATCGAAGATTCTTTTTCCATGGAGATACTTTTAGAAATACTCTTTCACCGTTTTTAAATTCAATGTCTTTACATTTCAAATCTGCATACGATTTTTTTCGATCTGAAGCTGCTTTCAAACTGTCGCGAATTACTGTTACTTTCTCTTCTATCTCTCTAACCAAATCAACCCCGTGAATCTTTTTCTCACTAAGCTCGGTCTAATACAACGGATTTTGACATTTACGTCCATATAAAGCTTCATACGGTGCCATCTTTATGCTCGATTGAAAACTGTTATTATATGCGAATTCAACCAACTGTAAATATTTTTCCCAGTTGCCCTTAAACTTTAGAACACAGCAACGAATCATATCTTCGAGAATCTGAATTACTCTTTTAGACTGACTGTCAGGTTGAGGATGAAATGCGGTCCTAAAGTGCAATCGTGTACCCAAAGCTTCTTGCAATTTTTTTCTAAAATCGCGACTTAAACCTCGGATCTCTATCAGAAATAATAGAAACTGGCACCCCATGAATTCTAACAATCTCAGAGATATATAATTCAGCTAATCTCTTGAGTGAAAAATCTATACGTACCGGAATGAAATGTGCATATTTCATCATTCTATCAATAACAACCCATATAGCATCTTTCTTTTTCAGAGATAGGGGTAACCCCAATACGAAATCCATCGTAACTCTATCCCATTTCCACTCTGTTATCATCACGGGCTGTAGTAGTCCCGAAGGCACTTGATGTTCGGCTTTAACTTGTAGACAAACCAAGCATCTCGACACAAACTCTGAAATGTCTCATTTCATGCCTGACCACCAACACAACTATTTCAAATCATTGTACATTTTAGTACTCCCTGGATAAACAAATAAACAACCACTGTGTGCTTCATGTAGAATTTTCTGAATAAGCTCGAAATTTTTCGATACACAAATTCTATCTCGGAACATCAAACAATCATCAGATCCAATCTGATATTCTGAATTAGCAGTCAATTCGCATTGTACTCTTTTAGCTTGCAATTCATTATCACATTTTTTAGCCTTGTAAACTTGCTGTAAAAATAACGATTTAGCTTTTAACTCAGCTAAATTCGGACCATCATCAGACAAGGTTAACTGTGTGTTCATCGCTCGCAAAACAAACAAAGATTTTCTACTCAGAGCATCCACAACTACATTCGCTTTCCCCGGATGATAATCAATTACTAATTCATAATCTTTCAGCAACTCAAGCCATCTTCGTTGTCGTAAATTAAAATCTTTCTGAGACATTAGATACTTCAAGCTCTTGTGATCGATAAAGATATGACACTTCTCACTGAATAAATGATGTCGCCAATTTTTCAATGTGAACACAATAGCTGCCAACTCTAAGTCGTGCGTCAGATAATTCTCTTCATGTGGTTTCAATTGTCTGGAAGCATAAGTTATCACTTTTCCTTCCTGCATCAAAAAGCATCCCAAACCATTCAATGGCGCGTCAATAAAAATCACAAACTGTTTACCCAAATTAGGTTGAACCAAAACTGGTGCTTCAGTTAACAATGCTTTCAACTGTTCAAATCTCTGTTAACATTTCTCGAGCCATTCAAACTTCACATCTTTCTGTAACAATCGAGTCATCGGTGTAGCAATCATCAAGAACCCTTTTACAAAACGTTGATAGTAGCCTGCTAATCCCAAAAAACTTCTGACTTCGGATATGTTTCTTGGTGGTTTCCAATCAAAAACTGCTGAAATCTTACTCGGATCAACTCGTATACCTTCCGCTGAAACAATATGTCCCAAAAATCCAACTTCTCAAAGCCAAAACTCACATTTACTGAATTTAGCCAATAGTTTCTTATCTCTCAATGTTTGTAACACAATCCTCAAATGTTCAACATGCTCAGATTCATCTTGGGAATAGATCAGAATGTCGTCAATGAATATAACAACAAATCTATCCAAATACGGTCTGAAAATTCTATTCATCATATCCTTAAAAACTACAGGAGCGTTACTTAATCCGAATGGCATAATAAGAAATTCACAATGTCCATACCTTGTTCTGAACGCAGTTTCCAGCATATCTGAATCTTTAACTCGCAACTGATAATAACTAGACCGTAGATCAATCTTTGAAAATACTATTGCTCCTTTCAATTGATCGAACAAATTATTAATTATTGGCAAAGGATACTTATTCTTAATAGTAACCTTGTTAAGCTAACAATAGTCGATACATAATCTCATCGAACCATCTTTCTTCTTTACAAACAGCACTGGTGCACCCTAGGGCAAAAAATTAGGTCACAAAAAACCCCTATCTGTTAACTCTCGCAACTGAGCTTTCAATTCTTTTAATTCCGTTGGAGCCATTCTATACGGAGCTATAGATATCAGTGATGTTCCCGATACTAATTCAATAGCAAACTCAACTTCTCTGATCGGTGGCAACCCAGGCAACTCTTCTGGAAACACATCTGGATATTCACAAACTACTAGCACTGATTCAATCTTCGATTTTGACACTTTTATATCCAGTACATATGCAAGATAAACATCGCAACCTTTTCTCACATATTTCTGAGCTAGCATTGTCGATATCACAATAGGCAATCTACTGGAATCATCAGATTCAATTTGAAGAATTTCATTATTCTGACATTTCAATCAATAGTCTTTCGTCTACAATTCACAACAGCATCATGCAGAGTCAACCAATCCATACCTAAAATGACATCGAATTCATCAAACGGTAAAAGCATCAAATTAGGCGGAAAACAGTAACCCCGAGTCATCAAAGGACAATTCTTGCAAACTTTATCAACTAGGACATACTTGCCTAAAGGGTTTCGATACTTTAATCACAAATTTGGAAACTCAACAGGTAAACTCTTTCTAGACACTAAATTTATACATATATATGAATGAATTGATCCAGGATCAATCAAAGCAATTACATCAGTGTCATAAAGAGAAAATGTACTAGTGATAACATCTGGTGATGGCGTATCTTTGCGAGCGCGAATAGCGTAAGCTCAAGCTGGCACTCGAGTCTCAGATCTCACAGTAGAATCTTTTATCACACCTTTGCTACGAGTCATATTTCTAGTATTTCTAGGTGGTCTCCTTCTAGCAGCTTTATTACTCGGTCTTGAATTCAGTAATTTGTCTTTCTCGAGTAACTCAGGACAATCTCTAACAAAGGGATCTTGCGAGCCACATTTGAAACAAGCTTTGTTGTTCATCCAGCAGTCTCTAAAATGTCGTCTTCCATACTGTTGACACTCGGGTTTGTTGGTTCTAACACTACCAATGATCGATATTGAAGTGGCTTGAGTTTTAAAACTCATGTATTGCTTTCCACGATCTCTATTAGAATACCCTAGTGAAGCTGTCAAACGATTATACAAATCCCGTGATTTCTTTGATGAAGAGTGATAGGGTTTACTCATCGACCTTTTTCTCGAATCTCTAGCCTCAGAATTAGCTTTTCTCTTTTCTTTGCCAAGTTCCTCTACTTTGCAAGCTGTGTCAACTAAGACAACAAATTCTTTCAATTCAAGAATCCCAACTAGAAGTCTAATGTCTTCATTCAACCCGTCTTCGAATCGCTTACACATAATTGCCTCTATAGAGACACATTCTCGAGCATATTTACTGAGTCTCACAAATTCTCTTTCATATTCGGTCACAGACATATGACCTTGTTTCAACTCCAGAAATTCTTTGCGTTTTTTTATCGATAAATCGCTGGCTTATGTATTTCTTTCTGAACTTGGTCTAAAAGAATTCCCACCTGACTTTTTCTCTCGGCACCACTAATATCAAAGTGTTCCACCACTGATATGTAGTATCTCTCAGAAGTGATACAGCGTATTTAACACATTCAGCTGGAGTGCAAGACAGTTCATCAAATACCGGGATAGTATTCTCAAGCCAAAACTCTACTCTCTAAAGATCGTCATCAACTGTAGCTCTAAACTTTTCAGCCCCATATTTTCAAATTTTATCAATAGGTGGCTTACTTAAGCATAAAGGTTCTAAACTTGAGGAATTACGGGAACAGATTAAGGAATAGGTGGGGGTAGAGGTTGCTGAGCAGCCAGATTAGTTTAGACAAACTCAGTGAACCACTTGTTCATCATTTGGAAGAATATTTCCTTGGACTCTCCTCCCTGACTACCAGACACAAGTCTCGATTCAGATGGCGCTGCTCCAACATCATCAATTATTGCTCGATTGGGATCCATAGCTATATTAAAACACGACTTAAAACTGTCAGGAGATATCACACTATCACAAGTTATATATGACATGTATAGCTAGACTCTCACTCGCTACATTAGTCTTAGAATTGACTAAATCGTAGCTCATATATCAATAAATATAACACCCCTAACCCGTATCCATCACCAAAATAGGGTTACGAAGCATTACCAGACTTATTTCATGAATAATCATACATTTCACATACAATTTTCATTTCCAAATATAAATCATTCAAAAATCAATCACATTGTCCATAATACGAGCCTACGAGCCACAAACCATGTATTAGAAATGGTTCGGGGTTAAACCAATAACTCAAGAAATTTTTGGAAAACTTAGAAATTTTTTTCAAAATACAAGGGACACACACCCGTGTGGCCCGGCCGTGTGTCTCACACAGCCAAAGATACGCTTGTGTCACAGGCTGTGTGGACATTCGAAATGAGATCACATGGCTGTGTCCCAACCCGTGTCCAACCCCCTGTAACTCTCTGACTTGGGTCACATGGCCAACCACACGCCCATGTGACCAGCTCGTGTGCCCTTCAAAATGGCCTTACACGCCAGTGTGTCAGGCCGTGCCAAAACTGTAGAGTATACTAACTTATACCACACGACCAAGTCAGACATCCGTGTGTTGGGCCTTGTGGAGCATACTGACTTGGTTTCTAATTCAATACTATGGGACACACGACCGTGTCACCTGATCGTGCGTCACACACGGCTGAGACACACGCCCGTGTCTCTGCCCGTGTAGACAAAAATAGACTATTTACCAAGCCATCTTGCTCACCTAAATTTTCCTTCATCTACACAAATCAAATGGCATGTAACATGGCATAAATATGCATTCCGACCAGTCCCAATCAAGCCTAAAATCATGCTATACCAATATTAACATCCACAAAACACAAGTATCACAATTAACCGTTCAATTTCATACCTATTGCATATTCTCAAATCACCTATATGATCAATTTCAATTATGCATTACTTTACCTAAAACCACAAGCATACCAACCTCAAATCTCAATCATTTGGTACTCAAAATACCAATTCACAGTAAGCATTAATTTAGCAATTACAACCACAAAAGAAAAGACATTTGCACATATACACACATAACTAATAAGCCAAAATAAGCCAAATCACATGGCTATTCACATAACTAAACGTACTTTATTTACAATGCCAAATCAAATGGGTAATTCCATTACCAACATAAATACCATATCAACAACACTCCTATACATGCCATATAACCAATACATAAGTTCAAAAGTACCAAAATGATAGCTTGATAGTGTGATGAGATCTCTAACGACTCCCAAATCTGAGTAAGTTTTGAAATCATTATAAAACACAGAAAAGTAAACAGAGTAAGCTATAAAGCTTAGTAAGTTCACTTATCATATATACAAAATTTAAGCAATTAAACACATCATAATATAACTTATATTGATCCAGAAACCTATCACATATTCATTCACAAGGTTAGATATGAAATTCACAAGTTTCTTCGATTCAATGCTTGTACTGTTTATGTACATACCTGTACCATCTCGTATCAATTTCATACTCATCCATATCCTTGATATACTCGTTGAACCATTTGGAATAATATCAGATACTCGAGAATCTCGCACCCTAAGTGGCAATACATAGCAGAAGCTATCTCAATCTCATATCTCATATAATACTCACTCTCGAGCTATCAACGGGTCTGCTTATACAAGCTGACGGTCAAGACGTAACTACACGGTGATGCTCACACAAGCTGATGAGAATCCACGAGACCTGCCTGATAATTCAACCACCAATATGATGTACGGACCAGCACCCAAACACATAACCCCTAATGGCATGTCATTTGTATCCTAATCTATTCTTAAGGTTCAACCGAGATTTCAAATTGTTGAATCTTCATCCAACATATCCGTAAGGTCATATTCACAATTATTTCAATAATAAAGCATTTAAAAAACAATAATACTAATGCTTATTAACTTGCAAACTTACTTTGATTCACAAAAACGACAAAATGGATCGACTAGTCCAATACTTTATTTTTCCCCCGATTTAGATCCGAACTTCACTTTTCTTGATATAATATCAAATTTAACTTATTAAATTATCATTCTATTCAATTTATCCCAAAAATCATATTATGGAAAAATTACACTTTTGCCCCTAATATTTCAACATCTTTATAATTTAGTCTTTAGCTCAAAAAATGCAAATTCATGCAATTAGGTCATTACCCATGCTAGCCGAATTTCCCTTATTATCAAAGAAGCCCATATTTTTCATTATTTCACACATTTACCATACAATTTATCACATTTCTCAATTTAATCCCTAATTGACAATTTTACAAAAATCACTTTATAAATGTTTTTTTATCTAACAACCATACATTTTCTATCATCAAAAATCAAAATACATGTACATCCATCAATGAAAAAACCCTAAACCTTTAGCAATTTTTCAAATTAGTCCCTGGGCTAGCTAGATTAAGCTACAACAACTTTGAAAACATAAAAATCATTAAAAACGGGGCAAAAATGAACTTACATGCACTAGGATGTGTTAGCCGAATGCTTGAAGATCTTTTATGGTTATTATTGCCCTAGTTTTCAGTTGGATAAGATGAATGAATGAAAATCTTAATTTTTTTTCTTTAATTTTTACTTTTAATATTAATTTACTTAATTAACCTTAATATATAACCTTTAAAGCCATTAAAATGATGTCTATCTTTGTCCACTCAATTAAAAAACGATCTAATTACCATATAAGGACCTTTATATTAAGGTTCTATAGCTATTAGACACCTTTAGCTAATACAACTCCACTTTTACGGTTTATGTGATTTAGTCCTTTTTATCAAATTGAGCATTCAAATGATAAAATTTCTTAACGAAATTTTCACACAATCATACTATCATGTTGTAGACATTAAAATAATAATAAAATAAATATTTTGACCTCAAATTTGTGGTTTTGAAACCACTATTCCAGTTTGACTAAAAACGGGTTGTTACATGATTAATATCTCTCATTTAAGTGATTAAGTAAAATACTTAATCAGCTGCCCAAAACACACGCTTCCAAAATATG
The DNA here is from genome assembly GCA_025698465.1 of Gossypium longicalyx. Taxonomy (NCBI): domain Eukaryota; kingdom Viridiplantae; phylum Streptophyta; class Magnoliopsida; order Malvales; family Malvaceae; genus Gossypium; species Gossypium longicalyx. Next base: position 57,742,556 of record CM046996.1, read on the forward strand.
GAGTATAGATTCGAGATTTTCGAATATCACTTCTCAAATGCACATTAAAACTTAATGTTAGAATTGTCATAATCAAGAATAAAAGTAAAAGAATAAATCATGATCAGAGGATCTTCAATACTTACACAATATCGAGGGTAAGGAGGCTCAGTGATTCCTACGGCGATTCATTTAGAGAAGAGGGTCCTCTACCAAAAAATAAAATAAAGATGAAGAATTACAAAGGTTAGAGATAAATCCTTTCAAAAAAATCAAAATATAATGTTTGTACATATGGAAAAATAATTACGAGATAGAGAAGGAAAAGAAGATGAAAAATAAAGAAGAAAGGTGACAGATGACGGAGGTGCGATGGCGACGGTTCGACGGTGGTGGTGAGATGGTGGTTCAATTGGCTAAAAGTGATGGATAAGTGGAAGAAATATGAAGAAAAGAGGTGATCTAAGTGGTAAAATGGGAGAAAAATGAGAGAAATGGGAGAAGCAAGGATGAGGGGGTGGCAAAAAGAGATGAGGAGAATAAAATGAACAAAAAAAATAAAAGTGTTTCATATGTCTAGGTGCATTGGACAGTTAAGGTATGGTAAAGGAGGTAAACTAGCATGAAAAAGGGTTCATGGGAGTGAAAAGGAGGTTATTGAAGGAAATTTCACCATGTAAACAAGGGAAGATTCTTCCCAAGCATGGCAACAATGGGTTGGATGGCAAGGGGGTTGACCAACCCCCTTTTTAAATGCCAAAAATTTTAAAAAAAGATATGAGTAAAGGGAATTGAACCTAAGATCTCTAGGAATTAAATTAGGCACTTAACCACTAGACTACTCACTAGCTTGTTTAGAACTGACAAATTAATAAATAAAAATATGGGGTGTGACAATTTAGTTTGACCATAGAATTCATCCCATCTAACTGAGGAACCCGAGAATTGCCAGCAACTTTGAAATGACCACCATGACCCTTGATGCTTCTGTTCTTCCACTCTGGACAAAAACCCCTTTGTACCCCGAACCTTATCCTTTAAGGCCAAGATATCCTTCTCCCAATTCACCAAGACCACTACCCTCTGATCAATTTTTAATTTTCGAATCCGAATTTTCTTTAAAAAGGATAGCAGAATGCTTAACAGGATCCAACATTTCATCATTAATTAGCACCACAATTTCAATCAAACCCTTGTAAGAATGATTAATATGTGAAGTCATGATTAAGTGAGGGATAAATGGGAGATTCAAAACCTTACCAATCTCCATCATGGAACCAATATTGGGAGAATTTTAAAAAATATTAACAGCAATTTCGGCATCCAAATGAATTTTATTGTTCTAACCTGAAATAGGGAAATTATTATATACCATCTTAGAAGTAGATTGGCCTTCATAATGAAGCATAGAATCTCCCAAAACAAGCCCAAGCTTCACCCCAGTAGAAGAGCTACCCAAACTTGAAGCGGCAACAACACCCTCCAGCCAGGCCTATGCTTAGCATATCAGTTTCTCCAATTCTTTTATTCTGCCCAGAAATGCCATTTAGACCTACTTTCTGTGCCGAACCCTTATCCTACCTAACTAGCCCACTCTCCAAGCCTCTTTTTGTCATTAAAATCTACCTTACACTTTTTTCTAATGGAACCCTCTTTTAGAAATTTGAAACCCTAAAAATCTATCAAAATATCAACATCCAACTCTCCTCCTTCTAGAATATTAAATCTAGATCCAAAAAGATCTATTTCTAGATTTTTTGCTTTTATATTTCATTTCTCGTTGGGAGCTCTCCATGATTTCTGATTCACCACCATCCATGGCCCAAACTTCTCCTCTTCTTTCCTCTCGATGTTACCAGCCGACACCACCTCCTTTTCCCTTAGGTGATCTAGATTATCAACGGAATGAGGACATAGAACCTTTTTATGGCCATACTTGCCACAACCAAAACAAATCAACGGTAAGGCCTCATATTGAACTCGTTAAATTGTTCCATTTACCAGAATCTGAGGAATCAGTGATTTGTCAAGGTTAACATAAACTGTCATTTAAGCAAATCTCCCTCTCGACCTACTATTTGTATTATAGTCGAGTTTCACCAGTCTACCAATGAAATTGCTAATCTCTTCTAAAATCTTTCTATTATATAGAAACCCCAACAAACCTGGCAATCTAATCCACGCCATAACAACATTTGGAAATAGTTACAAGGGATTAAAATCTGGCATCCATGGTTGAACGGTTAAATATTGTCTAAACACAACCCATGGCTCTTGTGTAAGCACTTTTTTAGAATCATCGTTGCTTTGGAATTTCACCAAAAAGTACCCATGTTCGACATCCATAAATTTAAATGACATGGATGGCTGCCACAAATTATAAATCTTGTTTTGTAAGGGGGTAGAGCCAATGTTCCTCCCCAAAAGATTAACAACTACCATGGTAGCCATCTCCTTTACTAGAATTTGTTGAACCCGGTCAAAGAACATTATTGACGGAACTCCATTAACAGTGGATCTCATGACATCTCTATCCAGTAGCTCAAAATCTTCCTCAAACCCCCTATTCAGGTCAACAGATGAGTTTTTAGATCCAAGACCTCCCCTGCCCAGAAGCCTATCCTTCCAAGAAAACGTTGGCTCAAGAGACATATCTATGATCATATCAACGCCTTCCTCCCCATCTGCGCCCTTAAAGCACACTTTTTTGGTGGCCTGATCTTCCAACGAGTGAAACCCACCACTTTCTTCTACTGACATTCTCAAAAGTTAAATGTAGGTGTTTATTGAAACTTATCATTTTTTTTTATTTCCAAAGCCAATAAGTTTTCTCAATTGAACTTAATACAAAGCAAACATTTAAGTAGCATTTTAATGGGGGGCTATTTTGTTCATATGTATTTAATTTATTTATTTTTCCAATAAAAATTAAAATGCAATCTAAAATATCTTTAAAGCTGCACATAAAACAAGTGTGCATGTAAACTTAACGTATTCGTGTATGCTTTCATATGGATATGGATGTAGAAATTTAATTCTTCAAAAGCTCTCAAATATTAAAAAGTGGTATGAAATGTCAAACAAATATTGAGTAAAGTAACATAGTGCGAGTTCCTTTTTTTCCTTTTGAAGGTTTCTTTTTTTTTTACAAAGAAAAGGCCACATTGGCCACAAAATCAAATTAACTTGCATCAAGAATTACAAGGTTATGGATTTAACTAGGATAATCTATATCAAAATCCAAGTTATAACAATTTTTAAGTGACCAATTCCAAAGAAAATTAGCCACTCTATTACAGCACCTATCGATCCATCTAATATCAACCTCACTAAAAGAATCAAGCATGCTCTAAGCCTTCTTAATTCGGTGCCCAAAAATCATGATTTTCGCCCATTCCTTTCAAACCCTATTGACAATACTTATGCAGTCCATCTTTAAATTAACCTTGTTGAGATTAAGGCATCGAGGAAGGCTAATACATTCAAATAGTGCGTCCAACTCAGCCCATTTTGAGTTAATTACTCTTTCTTTCAAAATACCTCTACCCTTTAAGACAAAACCATCCCAGTCTCCAATAATAATGCCCAATCCCTGTTAGAATTTTAAATAATATCTAATATAAAATTAGAACTGTAAACCAGGATCTATCATGTCAAATCATCAAGAATAAATCAAGAACAAAACTAGATGCGGAAGCATACCTGAATCCATGGATTCCTTGAAACTTTCTAGAACTTGGGGATTTGATCTTCTAAATTAGCACACAAGAAATTCAAAGAATATTTGCTCTCTCTTTCCTAATGATGGGATATTAGAAAAGATATATTATGTGTAATTTGGGGACGATAACCCTAATATTTATAACCTTAGCATATTAGTTCTAATCAAATTCTAATTAGCCCATCATTAATTAGAATTTGATTAGAAGAGTATCTACACATATTTGACTCATACTTTATTTAATAATTAAAATCCCAATAAAATTCTAACCAAATTAGATCACTTTTAATTTGGGCTAACCTATCATGATAGTAAATAATAACATGTAATTATCCTTATTATATATGTGATGTCTAAATTTTCCAACAATCTCCCACTTGGACCACATATATATACTGATTACTTTATAATTACATGTCATTATATAACCTTATGAGCTTAAAATTTTACTATCATATCCAAAAGGTATTCCGAACAATCTCGTCCATTAATTATGTTAACATAGAACCAAGGCGACTTCCGTTACATATATCGTAACTAAATCCATCCATGATCACATATGTTAACACAACCAAATGACATAAATCAAGTATGGATGTGTAGCACGGAAATTACATGCAATATGATCTAAACATGTCTATTTCCAACTGGTCCTCTTTAAACTTAAGTGAGGTCAATTTCAAAATAATAAACAGAGTGAATGACCTGAACACTTCATTTCTGATCAGAAAATAATCAAATACATAAATGTCTGAAATATAAACTCCCACTAAATCATGATATCCTTAAACAATGTAACACCCATGTGAGCAGTGTGCTCATGAAATACCTTGGGTGGTAAACCTTTTGTGAGTGGACCCGCTATCATGGAGTTTGTCCCAATGTGCTCTATGGATATTTGACCATTTTGCACTCTTTCTTTTACAACTAGGAACTTTATGTCAATATGCTTTGACTTAGATGAACTCCTATTGTTATTGGAAAACAGCACTGCTGACTTACTGTCACAAAATAATTTAAGTGGTCTTTCTACATTCTCCAAAATGCGCAGCCCTATGACAAAGTTCCGCAACCATATTTCATGGTTTGATGCCTCATAGCATGCTACAAAATCTGTTGCCATAGTGGACGAAGCTACAAGTGTCTATTTGACACTTTTCCAAGATATAGCTCCTCCGGCTAACAAGTAAATATAGCCTGATGTAGATTTTCTACTATCTTGGCATCTAGCGAAATCAGAATCAAAATACCTTACGACCGCCAAAAGATCTGATCTCTTATAAGTAAACATATAATCTTTTGTTCTTTGAAGATATCTCATAACCCTTTTGGCTGTACCCAATGGTCTATACTAGGGTTGCTTAAATATCTGCCTAATATCCCAACAATGTACGCAATGTCCGGACGCGTACATACTTGAGCATACATTAAACTCCCAACAGCTGATGCATAGGGAATCTTTTGCATTTCCTGAATTTCAAGGTTACTTTTAGGGCATTGAGTAAGACTAAATTTGTCTCTTTTAGCGACAGGGGCATAGGGAATCTTTTGCATTTCCTGAATTTCAAGGTTACTTTTAGGGCATTGAGTAAGACTAAATTTGTCTCTTTTAGCGACAGGGGTGTCACCTGGTCTACAATTCTGCATGCCAAATCTTTTGAGTACTTTATCGATATAGCTCTTTTGTGATAATCCAAGAATACCTCGAGATCGATCTCGATGTATCTGAATTCCTAAAACAAAAGAGGTGTCCTCAAGATCTTTCATCTCAAAATGCTTGGATAAAGATCTCGTGGTTTCGTGCAATAAGCCTATATCATTAGTGGCAAGCAAAATGTCATCAACATTTAGAACTAGAAATATGTACTTACTCCCATTGAATTTGTGATACACACAATCATCAACAATATTCATCTCAAAACCAAACGAAACAATTATTTCATGAAACTTATGGTACCACTGACGGGAAGCTTGTTTGAGTCCATAGATGGATTTTGTCAATTTGCAAACCATATTCTTTGAGTCTTTTAACTCAAAAATTTTCTGGTTGCACCATATAAATTGTTTCTTCAATGTCGCCATTAAGAAACGTAGTCTTAACATCCATCTGATGTAACTCAAGATCAAAATGAGCAACAAGTGCCATGATTATCCTGAAAGAGTCTTTCGATGAAACTGGAGAGAAAGTCTCTGTAAAATCAATACCTTCTTTCTGAGTATATCCTTTAGCTACAAGACGCGCCTTATACCTCTCCACATTACCATTTGCATCCCTCTTAGTTTTAAATATCCATTTACAATCAATTGCTTTTGTACCTTAATGTAATGGGACAAGTTCCCAAACTTTATTGTCTTGCATAGATTTATACTCATCTTTCATGGCATTAATCCATTTTTGAGAATTAGAACTTTTTATGGTTTGATGAAAGTTGATTGGATCTTCTTCCATCATTCTATTATCATCTTCATGTTCTTGGAGAAATACAATATAATCACTGGAATAGCATTTCCCCTTTCTCTTGCGGACCTCCTTAATGGCACTTGTTCTTGAGGTTGTTGAGTTTGTTCTTCTGGAACAATTACCTCATTTTGAATGGGGAGTTGTTCAACATTGTCTTGTAGAGGTTCTGGATTCACTTCTTGATCAATGATAAGTATAAGAACCTAAACATCGTCAAAAGTGATAGTAGGAATTGAGTTAGAATCCAATTCCTCCTCAAAACTAATGTCTCTAACCTTATTTCTCCCTCCAAACTCAACATCCTCAAAAAATGTTGCAGTCCCCGTCTCAAAAATATTCCTTGTTATGGGATCATAAAATTTATATCTCCTAGATCGCTCAGAATAACCAATAAAGTAGCTGCTTACTGTTTTGGAGTCCAATTTCTTTTCATGTGGCCTATAAGGCCTTGCCTCAGCTGGACATCCTCAAATGTGAAAGTGTTTTAAACTAGGCTTTTTACCTGTCCAAAGCTCATAAGGTGTTTTTGGAACTGCTTTATTGGGTACTCTGTTCAGAATATAAGCTGCTGTCTTTAATGCTTCTCCCCAGAGGGACTCAGGTAAGGTAGAATGAGCAATCATACTCCTTACCATATCTTTAAGAATTCTATTTCGTCTTTCAGCTACACCATTCATACTAGATGATCTTGGCATGGTGTACTATGGGAAAATACCGCATTCCTCTAGGAATTTCACAAATGGTCCTGGACATTGTTCACCTGAGCCATCATATCTACCGTAGTACTCACCACCACGATTAGATTTGACATTTTTAATCCTTTTGTTGAGTTGATTCTTAACTTCAGCTTTATAAGTTTTGAACACGCCCAAAGATTGAGATTTCTCATGAATGAGATATAGGTACCCATAACGTGAGTAATCGTCTATGAATGTTATGAAATATTGTTGACCATTCCAGAATGCTGTAGGGAATGGCCCACAGATATCTGTATGAATTAATTCTAAGACGTCTGAAGATCTGTTTGCACCCAATCTCTTGGTTTTGGTCTGTTTTCCCTTAATGCAATCGACACAGACATCAAAGTCTATGAAGTCAAGGGACTCTAAAATACCATCAGACACAAGGCGTTCAACTCTAACTTTTGAGATATGACCCAAGCGCCTATGCCAAAATGATGCTAAATTTTCCTTATTTAATTTGCATTTAAAACCACGTGGTTCCACATGCAAGGTTTCATTATAGGATGCAATTGTTTCTAGCAAATAAAGGTTGTCATAGGTATTTAAATAACCAGTTCCAATAACATTTGAATTTAAATACAAATTAAATTGATTGTTTCTGAATGAACAATAATATCCAAATTTGTCCAACAAAAAAACAGAAACTAAATTTCGTCTAAATGACGGTACAACAAAAGTGTCTTTTAAATCCAAATAAAAACCAGTTCCTAATAACAACCTAAAATGCCCAATTGTTTCCACTTCTACCGATTTTTCATTTCCCACAAAGATGTGTCTTTCACTATCACTTGGCTTTCGGTAACTCAGGCAACCCTGCATAGAAATACTTATGTGAGTAGTAGCACCAGAATCTATCCACCAAGTGTTTCTAGGTACTGAAGCTAAATTAATCTTAAAACAGACCAAATTAAGAATTATATCTTTCTTTACACGCCAAGCATGATATTTGGTACAATCTTTCTTTACGTGTCCAGACTTATTACAAAAGAAACAACTCTTTGTAGCTTGTTGTTGTTTCTTTTGAACTGGACCCTTAGCAGCTTCATTCTGATATTTTTTTTTCTTGCCCTTGTCCTTAGGGACATTGGCCAAATGAGCACTTTCAGACTTATCACACTTCAACCTTTCTTCCTCTTGCACACAATGAGAAATGAGCTCATTTAGGGTCCATTTCTCCTTTTGACAGTTATAACTAATTTTAAACTGGTTAAACTGTGTAGGAAGCGATATCAAAACCATAAGAATAAGCAATTCCTCAAAAAGCTCGATCTTAAGTGCCTTAAGTCTTGAAGCAGTATGGAACATCTCCATAATATACTCCCTTACGTTTCCTTGACCCTTATACTTCATAGACATCAAAGAAGTCAAAAGTGATGTCATCTCAACCTTATCGTTTTTAGCAAAACGTTTCTCAATTTCATCAAGGAAACCTTTGGCCTGAGTAATCTCTTTAGATTTTGTGCCCCTAAAGGCTTCTGGAATGATGTGTTTCATGATCATTAGACTCATGCGATTTGAATGATCCCACCTTTCAAAGTCCCTCTTAATATCAGGGGTGCTTTCCGCAGTGAGAGGTGCAGGTTGTTCTTCTCTTAGTGCAAGGTCTATGTCCATACAGCCAAGCACTATAAATAGGTGTCTTTTCCATTCCTTAAAATTAGTTCCATTAACCATGGGTATAGAATTTATATTAGCAGATATTGTGGCAGCAGAAGATGAATTAGCTGAATAGAGAACAAAAACAAGCTTAAATCAATATTCATAAGTAAACAATAAATTCAAGATAATGGCTAATCCCATCTCAAGATACCAAACACTACATTAATATCAAATCTTTGGACAGTAATATTAACAGTAAGCGGTACTCTTGTTGTAGCAATCAAATATTGACAATAAACTATGTCAAACAATGAATTAATCTTTGGACTAACATATTGCTCACATAAAATACCTTATAATTATCACACATTTATCACCACATATGTCGTTGTAATTCTGCCAAATATTAACTTACCTTTGGGTCTATCAATAAACGCATGAATTACAAAAATATATAACCATCTTAATATTTCAAATAAACTAATCTACACAAAAGAGGTCACTTTGGCGGCATTTTGTTTCAACTAATTTATTTAAAATATTAGACATCCTTAATTAAAAGCCAAAATATGAATTTATTTGTTCCAAAATATTTACCTTAATTTCATCTTTCAATCAAATTAAAAGATAAAATATATATTTATTTATTTATATAATTTTACAAAACATTAAACCAATCAAAGCATGCATATATTATATATTTATATATACAAACAAAACATATATATGAATTAATTTCTATATATATATATTTATATATATTTTTTTAAATGTCATATAGGATTAAAATAATAATAATCACATGCCTTGCAAATACACAGGAACTGAATCGTAATATTTTCAAATAAAGCTTAAAAACGTAGGTATCAAATAATATTACATAAATATTTTAAACTTTATAATTGAATCTATTAATTCGAAAATTACCCAATTTTTTTTTATATATGAATTCAAGATAATAAAAAACTTTAATATAAATCTTCAAAAAAAAAAACATATATATCCGAAATATAAAACCCATGAAATTTCATGAATCAATTATTCAAATGAAGAACCTGAATCAATTCCCAATGATTCGATATGGCGAGGCTCGGATGCCACTTGTTAGAATTTTAAATAATATCTAATATAAAATTAGAACCAGAAACCGTGATCTCTGTCATGTCAAATCATCAAGAATAAATCAAGAACAAAACTAGATGCAGAAGCGTACCTGAATCAATGGATTCCTTAAAACTTTCTGGAACTTGGGGATTTGATCTTCCAAATTAGCACACAAGAAATTCAGAGAATATTTGCTTTCTCTTTCCTAATGATGGGATATTAGAAAAGATATCTTATGTGTAATTTGGAGACCATAACACTAATATTTATAACCTTAGCATATTAGTTCTAATCAAATTCTAATTAGCCCATCATTAATTAGAATTTGATTAGAATAGTATCTACACATATTTGATCCATACTTTATTTAATAATTAAAAGCCCAATAAAATTCTAACCAAATTAGATCACTTTTAATTTGGGCTAACCTATCATGATAGTAAATAATAACATGTAATTATCCTTATTATATTTGTGATTCCAAATTTTCCAACAACCCCATCCCAAAATTATTCATAGTAGCATCGACATTGATTTTAAAGAAACCTTCCAGCGGTTTTTCCCACTTGCAAACACGAAAGATACGAGGGAGAATAGGTTGAGAAGATAATTTGTGGATACGAAAATCATTACTTAGCAATAGGTTGAGAAGATAATTTGTGGATACGAAAACCATTACTTAGCTGACTAGCTCTATCCAAAAAAGTGCGAGCCTCCTCTTCTTTACTTCTAAAAACAAAATTATTGCAAGAGTTCCATATATTCCATAGCACAACGAAGAGATCTTCAAGAGCTTTTTTATCGAAGGTGCGCATGGAATCCTTAAGCCAATCAATGTAGGAATTAAACTATTTCACCAACAGCCTATTGTCAAAACCCACAACAACAAGGACGTCCCGCGCTCTTAGGCAGTCTCTCAAAACATGGAGCACAGTTTCATTCTCAACCTTACAGTGGGGGCACCTGCAGCTATCATCTCTTTTAATGGATGATATTTTCACATTAGTGAGGATAAGCTCATGCCCAATTCTCTAGGCAAAGACATAGAGTTTTGGAAGAATTTTTAGTTTCCAAATTAATCTCCAGAAAGAGCGATGTGGCCCAAACCCAACATCCTTGAGCAGCAGCCAGGAGTAAGCAAACTTTGTCGAGTAAAGCCCATAAGTATTGTGGAACTAGACCAAACAATCATCTGGGCTGTTTTGAAGAAATGGAATTCTACAAATTAAGTCACCCACGTAGTCTCTATACAACTCACGCACACAATCCCCATTCCAACCTTCTTGACTAGGAAGCCAAAGATTACGAACCAAAATTTCTTGAATAGAAGCACTAGGAAAACGCAATGCCTCGCCATCGAGACCCTCGAAGCCCCACTTATCAGTGCCTATTCGATCACCACAACCATTACCAATTCGCATTCTGAAACCCTTATCCAGTGCTTTCACTACAGTCAGAATACTGGACTATGTAAAAAGAAGACTTATCGCACTGCTTTGGGTGAAAAAGACCACCGTCTGAGAAATAATTCAAACAAAGGACCTGCAAACACAGGGTATTCTTATTTGTAAAAAGCCTCCAAACTTATTAACCCAGCAGCGCCAAATTAAAAAGCCGCAAATCTCTAAAATCGATCCCTTCCATCCCTTTCAAAAAGCATAAATTTTCCCAAGCAATCATGGCCTAACCCCGGCCTTATTCCTTGTTTTCCCACCACCATCTGCGCGTTTTAGAAATTATTTCATCCAAGATAATCCAATCAATAACGATAATCCAAGATAATGATCCAAAGAATCAACCACTCTCATCCCTAAACGGTCTCCAAAAAATTGATGTTGATTTTTCGGTGCCTTTGGGCTAAACCAAACCATAGACTTGAGATGATTAATTTTTTTCCCCGAAGCACCTTCAAAAAGTCTAAGGATCTTCAGAACCGTATCAATCTCCTTCTCCTTATTTCAAACAAAAAGTAAGGCATCATTAGCGAAAAAAGGTGGTTAATTCTAGACCCATTCTAATTGGCTTTAATTTTACGAACACTACCATTAGCCTAAGCATCACAGAGTAACCAAGAAAAAGCCTCCGTATAAAAGAGAAACAGGTAAGGAGATAACGGGTCACCCTGACGCAAACCACATTTCGGCACGAATTCATCAGTAAGATTCATATTACATTTAATGACATATTTAATGGATCAAACGCACTTCATAACCAATGTGAACCAATTATCCATGAAATCCATTTTATGTATGATTGATTTGAGGAAATCCCACTAGACCTTGTCGTACGCCTTGCTCATATCAAGTTTAATAACCAAACACTTATTCGGCCCGTTCTTGGAACTTTTGAGATAGTGCATAAATTCGTGAGCAATTAAAACATTATCATGTATCATACGCTCTGGGACAAAAGCACTCTGATTCCGACTAATGCAGTAATGAAACACCATTTTCAATCTATTATCCAAAACTTTGGATATGATCTTGAAGAGAACCCAACATGAAATTCAACTTTAATTAGATACATGGCCAAACTAGGTAAGTTACACTAGCATGCAGTTAAATGGATATTCATATATATACGAGGTAGTTTTAACTTGTGCTTAAAATTCGATAGAAGCCAAAAAAGCTTAGTAAGATATGTTGATTCAGATTATGTAGGATTAGGGTTACGGAGCATTATCATACAAATCAGAACAATTAACTTCAAAATATATCAATAATGTCATTTAATATTAATTAGATAAAATTCATTACAAATCTAGCAAACATGCACACTTAGGCCTTCAGTCGAGCCTTCAAGGCGCCAAAAATAGTTCGAGATCAATCCTGGACTAATTTAAAACAATTTACAAAATTTGGAAAAAAAAAGTTAAAAATTTGGAGCAAGGGTCACATAGCCGTGTGGACAGGCCGTGTGACATAGCCCAGACCGTGTGGGTATTCAAACAATGGGACACACAACCATGTCTTAGGTCGTGTCTCAAACTGTGTAACTCACTGACTTGGGTCACACGGCCGTGTCACAAGCCATGTGCCAGACCGTGTATAGCCTGTACCTAAAATAAAAAAGTGACACGGCCATGTAGCCAGGCCGTGTGGCAGCCCATGTCCTAGGCCGTGTGCTCCATAATTAGCCCCTAAAACAAGTCATTTTAAGATCAAATCTTGTCTAATAAGCTACACCAATTTTACACACACTCAAGGGCCCTACACTTCAACAAGACCAAAACATGCTAAATTCATCATATATACAACACATTTCCATCATTTAACCAATGTACCCTCATTGGTACCTCAAAATATACATCTAAAAAGTTCATCAAATTGTCATGGATTAGAGCTTAAAACCTACATCATATATTTAACATTCATTCAATCTTAACTTCAAATAAACATAGAACAAGTCATATAATTATCATATACTTAAAAGTGACTAAAAGATACACACTTGCTAAACATTATAGGTTCAAACAAATTTATATACAAAAGCACAACCATACCATAATAGTCAATTAGCATAAAGAACAACTACCATTACACAAAATCCTTATACATGCCACTTATAACCTTAGCCAAAATAACTCAAAATCTACCGAAGTGATTGTTGGATAGTGTGATAGAACTCCGACAAGCTTCCAACCAGTTGAGCTTCTGACGATCTACGAAACAGAGGAAAAAATAACTACGTAAGCAACTAGTGCTTAGTAAGCTCATAAAAGAGAAACTTAGACTTACAATTTCTCCACATTTAAACATTCAATCATGCTTAGTAGTTCATATAACTACTTGATATTCCTATTCAATATAATCCACACCATTAGTAAAAGAATTAACCATATATAATCATAAAACACAACAAATACCATGAAGTAAATTGCATCCATTTACCTTTCTCATATAAATATTCAATAGTCTTTTTATCCGTTGAGTACAAACCTTTCTCATTTCCCTTTACTTACCCATTTGAACCATCTAGAATTACATAGGATACCCAGGAATACTCACACATAGTGTTCCTTTGCATATAACCGTAAATTTTCCTTTTAAATAATGCTTACATGAGCTGTGAAATGGGCCTACTCACACGAGCTGTGGGTTAGAATTTTAGCTACATGATGCTGCTCACACGAGCTGTGGAGAATCCTTAACAAATGCAGGACCTTAGCCATCGGTAGGACATTCAAGACCAGCACCCGGAACATATAATCCTTAATGACATGTCAATTGTATCCTAAGAATTCTTAAAGTTCAAACAGGACCTTTGCATATATCTGAATCCTTTAATTTCATTATATTGTACCATTCCACACTTGCTTCATTAAATATACATTTCTCAAATACCAACTTTAAGTATACTAATGTTACAACTTAATCCACTATATCAATTACCGAATAAAATACAAATCAAGATTAAAATCACATAATTATTTATAATAACTTATGCAAAACATCAAATGACAATTTTAATCACTGTACGAACTTACCTAAATCACCACGGTTGTTATAGCTAAGTTGAAAGCTAATCTAAGACTTTTGTCTTTCCTTGATTCAAGTCTGGTTGATTCTTTTTTTGATCTAAATAATAATTTAACTCAAGTATTATAATTCTAGCATTATAAAAAGTGGTTTTATGCAATTAAACCCTTCCATCATCAATTTATAAATTTACCCCCAATACTTTAACTTTCTTACAATTTAGTGCTTAAACTCTTAACTTGTAAATTCACCATTTTTCTAAATAAAACATGCTATTCAATTTTACTAGGGGTCTTAAACAGTCCATATTTACCAAAATTTCACACTAACCGCAAGGAATTTTATACTTTTAACAAATTAATCATTAACCCTAAATTCTTAAAAATCACTTAACAAAACAAGTTTGTTTAACAACCAAGTTTAATAATCTATCAATTAACATCAAAACACATTCAAAATTAATCATGGAAAGTCCCTCAACCTTTAAAAATTTTGCAAATTAACCCTTGGACTAAGTAAACGAAAACATAAAAATCACTAAAAACAAGTCACAAAATCTTACCATGCTCCTATGTTGGCCGAACCTTAAAGCTAAGAAAATAGTGTTCTATTTCTTCAAATTCGGTGAAAGAGAAGAATTTTAGGAAGATGACACTATTTGTTTAATTTAGTTTAAGATTTATTTATTTACTAATTTACCCTTAGTTTATTAGTTTATAAAATGACAAAATTAAACCCATAATTGTCCATTAAATTTTCATATGGTATAAATACAATCTAAGTCCATTAACTCACCTTGTTAAAGCTATTTAATCCACTTAACTAATAGAACTCAACTTTTGCACCTTTTTCAACTTAGTCATTTTTACCTAATTAACCTTTTAAACTTTAAAATTTCTTAACGAAAATTTTAATACTACCTTAAATTAACCCTATAGACATTAAATAAACATTAAAATGTTTATTCACTCATCGGAATTGTGGTCCCGAAATTACAGTTTTTGACACCACTAAAATTGAGTTGTTACACGTTGAAGGAGGTCTCTCACAGACCTATTTTCTTTTTGGAATTGTGCCATTAGTTGGAAAGCTACACTTCAAGCTACAGTGGTCTTATCAACTAATAAAGTGAAATACATGGAAACTACTAAAGCGGTAAAAGAAAAAATTTAGTTAAGGGGTCTATTTAGTGAATTGGTAAGTGAAAAAATGATAACTGTCGTATATTGTTATAATCAAAGTGCCATACGTTGACATTTGTTATCACTTTGTTCGAGAGGTGATCCTTCAAAAGGATGTTCAAATTCATAAAATTGGCACATAACACAATCCGGTCAACATGTTGACAAAGAGTCTTCCAGTTTCAAAGTTCGAGCCTTGCTTGGACTTGGTGAGTATCCGAAAAAAATTCATTTAGGCTTGTAATAGGGCTTGGTAAGGTAGTTAAGTCAAATACGAGTCCATGTGGAGATTTGTGGAGTTATGCCTCGCATTTTCAAACCAAATAGTGTGTGACATTACAACGAGAAAGTGCTCTTCCTCTTGATGAACAATTGACGTCATGGCGTGAAGAGAGCTTTCGTCCCGACGAAGTGAATGTCACGTCATAATGTAACGACGTCTTTATCAAGTTTCTCGGTTTTATTCTCTTAGTTAAACCTTGTTTTAATTTTCCACTTAAACTTTTATTAACCTAGGGTTATTTTAGTCATACATGCTACGAATTTTAGCCTAAAAGTAGGCCTTAGTTACTCTAGGTTTATATAACAGAAATATTGAGATTGAGAGAATTTTGTTATTTGTTTTGAAGGGTTTTTATTTTAGGGTTTTAGGTTTTCTTTTGATTTTCCCATCTTTTGTACTATCCTTTTATTATAGTGTAATCTCCTTTTGTCCGTGGTTTTCTATCCTCTTTTGAGGAGTTTTTCCACGTAAAATTTGCATGTTTGATATTTTTTATTTTACTTCATTTCCTTGTCCGTTGCATACATGGGTTATTTCCCAATAATTTTAATTTTTTTTAATAAAATTTAAATATAAAAAAGTACAAAAAAATTTCTTCACAAAAATGAGAAGATAATTTATATCAAATAAATATTTTTAATGGTAAGTATCTATCTATTTATCTTATACTTTTTTGTTAAAACTTTAGTATAAAATAAAATTTTAATATGTTGACAAATACATTTAAAACATTAATAAATGATTTTTTTTCCAAATGCAATGAAAATTTTTAATTTTTTATCAAACACATCTTAAAAGTAATATCCTATGTTATATTATGGATGAGTATTTGGTACACTGGTAATATATATTTTTTCTACAAGTAGCTTTAAAAAATTGACATCTGTCTCTTTTTAAAAAAATATATTGGATCAAAAAATGGGCAAAAAAAATTAAGGACTGTTTAGAAAACAGGTCAGACCTCAGGTAAGACTTTTTTAACTTGGGCTTACCCCAGCTTTAATTTACAAAAAGAAAAAAAATTATTGTTTTCCTATTGTTTCCTCACTATTTTGTTGTCATTTCACTATTATGTTTCTACTATTTTGATGTTGTTATTTGGATATTGTATAACTCTTACTTCATTATTAATTTTGCTACTATTTTAGAGGCATTTGTTTGTTAAGTTGCACTTATGTTAGTGTTATTTAAGTATAAATATTATTTTAATTTATTTTCAATTTGTTGGGAACAATTATTTTAATATTTTTAGTGTTTTTGATGTATTATCTTTTTTTAAAAATTATATAAAAATAATATGAAAAAATTTAAGCCAAGCAAGCCGAGCCCGAGTTTTAGCATTTTCATTCTAATCAAGCTTGGGTAAAATTTTAGGCCCATTTTTCAGGTCGAATCAAACCCGAAATAGATAATATATTATATATAATATATTTTTTATATTAGCAATGTATTTTTTGAACTATTATTTTTTATATTAATCGAAATAAATAATATATAGTATATATAATATATTTTTTAACTATTAAAAAAAAAGAAAAAGATCATTAACAATTTTTTTTATATCTTTTATACTTATTTTAACCAAAAGACAAAAATATATAAATTTCGGTTAATTTAGTTAAGCGACCGAATTAATCAAAATATTTTGGTTCGGTTAACGGTTAAATATTTTTACATTTTGGATAATTCGGTTAATAGTAATTCAGTTTAGTTAATAACTGAATCAGCCGTTTGAACACTGCCTAGATTTCAGGTAGCTTTGACCATTCTTCGCTTAAAAATATTTATATTTTAATACATAATTCATATGACATTTCCATTTCTTTTGGCTAGAAACTAGACTCAATAAACTTTTTAAAACTATAAATTTCATATCATAATTCTTTTTGTACAAATTTTAATGATTTTTTAAAGTTGAAATAAGAGAGTATAAAATCATCTTGACCTTGTCTCACCAAAATTGATTTTCTCATTAACTACAATCCAAGTACTTAAAATTTTATTCACTTTAGTTCCTAGGTACAAAACTAACAATTAAATCTAAGCTAAAAATCTATCAATTTCAAGCCTAATTTTATAAGAAATCAACAATGACAACTTTCAAAAACTTTTAAAAATTTTACAAATTGGTACATGGGCTAGCTAAATCAAGTTCCCATGACCTCAAAAACATAAAAATTACAAGAAAATGACTTAAATTTGTTTACCAATTAAGGATTGAAAGTTAGAAGCTTTGACAGGTTTTTCTCTTTTCTTTCTTATGAAGTTCCGGCCATGGAAGGATGAAAAAAGATGAGGATTTCTCTTTCCTTTCACTAATTTAATTATGTATATGTTAATTAAAACTTAATTAAATTAATAATCATGTTTAGCTTAATTAATTAATAATTAAAATGCTTAATGAACATTTTGTCATCTTCCACTATATTATGTTATAAAATGATTTAATTATTATTTTGAACCTTTGGTTAATTGCCATTTAAGCCCTCAAGCCTTTGGTCAGTTAAAAATTTATAGCGATTGGACTTTTACAATTTAGTCTTTATACCCTAATTAAGTAATTAATAGACAAAACTGATGGGTCAAACATCAATATTATTTTATACCAACTCTAAAAATATTTATATTTAATATTTACGGACTTAGTTTACGAAAATGGGGTTCCAAAATCGCTTTTCTGACACCACTGATAATT
Organism: Gossypium longicalyx; assembly: GCA_025698465.1. NCBI lineage: Eukaryota > Viridiplantae > Streptophyta > Magnoliopsida > Malvales > Malvaceae > Gossypium > Gossypium longicalyx. Next base: position 57,760,800 of record CM046996.1, read on the forward strand.
GGGTTGTTACAAACACAATGAGTCATAATATATTCATATAAAGATCATGTCAACTGTATTCTCACAAGTAAACAATGAAATTCAAGAAGCAATGATATGAAAAAGAAGTATACTTGAAATCCATTTATAAAGAACATTTTTTTACAAAAATTCTAAGTATCATACAAATAAGTCCTAATTGGATAAAAGTTCACCTAAATTCATGTCTAATGAAAGATATCAATTGATACTTAAACAAAGATACCAATTGTTAACAAGAAATGTGAACAAGGCATAAATTAAAAATAAAAGAATTACATGCTAAGGATAATTCAATAAAATCACAAGCAATTCTTATTTCTAATACTCCCCCTTACTTGATGCATATATTAATCATTTTCTCCTCTTTTCTAGATACCAATTGTTATTAAACAAAATAAGGCATGAAAAAACATAATGGCATCAACAATGTGGATATCAAAAGCTCATCAAAGCTACAATGATACCAGTTATGAAGAGCATAAGAAGGAGAAACAAATATGCAAAAATATACTCCATTGAATGAATAAAAACATATGAGCAAGAAGCATTTTATTCAATAAGCATACTTAACATCACACATTTTTACCATGTTCAATAAAGATAAAAATATAAAGCATAGGACATGGAAAAGATATTCATTCAATAATATAGCAATATAATCATACAATGGATACCTTTACAATCCCCATCTTTTTCACAAGGCTAAGATAGAACCTTTCCCCTAGTTCTTATAGCTAAACTAGAACCCTTCCTTGTTTTTGTAGCTCAACTAAAACCCTTTTACAATATATTTAAAGTTTTTGAGGTATAAAACCTTAGGTATGATTTTAACAACAATGAGAAGATCAACAAACTAACAATGAACCTCTAATATGTGTCTATTTGCAAATTGAAGCTCTAATATAGAGATTTGAGAGTGAGAAAAGATATTACAATAAGATCTTAATAACATGTGTTAGAGTTGTGTGACCCAAATTCTAAGAGATTGCTTGCAAGTCAAGTTAAATAAAATATATCTTCTTTCTAGAAGATTTAGTATTTATGCGTATAATATGTTTAACATTTATTAACATAATATATTTAACTTTGATTAGAATTAGGTTTTTTCAACCTATAAATAGATGTAGTCGAAAATCCTCTTGTAAATTATTCAAATTCAACATAGTGAATTTTCTTCTCCTCTGCCCGTGGTTTTTTCCCATAAGGGTTTCCATATAAAAATATGTGTGTTCTTTATTTTTATTTCTCTTTTTTTTGTGATATATTGTCATTACGGACGTCCTATTTTTAGAAATTAGTATCAGAGCTTCTAGGTTGTTCATCTCGATCATGGTAATGGCGTCTTTGAAGTATGAAATTTCACTGTTGGATCGTAACACTAGATTTGTGTTGTGGCAGATTAAGATGCAAGCAGTTCCTGCGTAGATGGATCTGAAGGATGCCCTACTAGGGATAGATAAGATGCCTTCGACATTAACGGATTAAGAGAAGAAGCATAAGGATCGAAAGGTGTTAACACAATTACATCTGCATTTTTCTAATGAAATTTTATAGGATATGATGAAGGAGAAGACCGTCACTGCATTATGGAAGAGGCTGGAACAAATATGTAAGTCGAAAACTCTAATCAGCAAGTTGCATACAAAGCAGCGTCTTTATGCTCATCATTTGGAGAAAGGTGCGTCTGTGCACGAACACTTAACAGTGTTTAAAAAAATTCTCTCAAACTTGGAGGCCATGGAGGTTCAGTATGATAAGGAAGATCTAAGGTTGATTCTACTTTGTTCGTTGCCCCCGTCTTATTCAACCTTTAAGGACATGATTTCATATAGTCGCGAGTATCTCACAATTGAGGCAGCTATGATTCTTTGACCTCGTATGATAAGATGAAGCATCTTTTGGTTAAACCCGAATTTAAGGGAAAGGATCTCATTGTTCGTGGGAGACAAAATCGGAATGTTGATGATGATCATGGAAGGACACAGGAATGAAATTCTCGTGGTAAATCTAAAGGTAGATCGAAGTCTTCAAATAGAGGTAAAACTTATAACTTCTAAAAGAAGAAAGGGCACATTAAATCTGAGTGTTATAAGCTACAGAACAAGATCAAAAGGGAGGCTACGAATCAAAAGAGAAAACAACCAGAAAATTCTGGTGAAGCTAATGTTGTTGAAGACTCATGATGAACTTCTAGTTGCTTTTGTCAATAATTCTAAAGTGAGCGAGGAGTGGATCCTTAATTCGGGTTGCACTATCCACATGAGTCCCAATCGGGATTGGTTTACAACTTACGAAACAGTGTCTGAAGGTGCTGTTTTGATGGGAAATAATGCTTCGTGTAAAATTACAGGTATTGGAACGATTAAAGTTAAGATGTTTGACGGAGTTGTTAGAACACTTAGTGATGTGTGACACGTTCCAAAATTAAAGAGAAATTTAATTTGTTTTGTTTAAATTTTAATTTTTTATGCTAATAAAGGGGGTCAAATTTGGCCCAAGTACTAATCAATTTTTTTCTTGAGACAAGACAGTTTGAGTTTGAGGCCCAAGATAGCAAAAAAAAAGAGGGAAAAATCCATACCTTGCCTCCACTCCCATTACTTACCGCCCAAGTAACCCTAATGTAGCTAATTTTTTTCTACATGTTGCCCTAATTTTTCCCTATATAAACCCCTCTCCATTCTACTAAATTTCATATCCCACAAAGCAATTTGCTTACACCCTAAAAATCCCTAAATTTCTCTTTTATGCCGTCAACCTCAAATCCTAAAAGAAACCCTAGTTCTCTTCCCTTTTTGTCGAAATCACTTATTGCCGCTACAAGAAGATTGCCGAAGCACCATCCTTGCCGTAGCAAGTCTTAACCACCTTGCCGATTTCTTTCTTTTTCCCTTTGTGCAAAAACTTTTCCAAAATCTTTAGGAAAAGATACCATGTCTCGCAAAAGAACTAGATCATCAAAGACTACTACTAAAAACCCGATTTTGATCGATGAAGAAGTGAAAGAGAGATTTGATTCAATTTTCAAGCATCAACCTATGATGCCAAAAAAAGGCTTTAACTTGAAGAGTAATGATTTGATGGTTGTTCCTGTGCCAATTAGAAAGATAATCAATACTCTCAAGTGAAAACGATTTTGTGATGCTCGTTCACTTCCCAATGATAAATTAGTTCGAGAATTCTATGCAAGTTTGACGACACAAGATGCTATTGAGGTCATCGTTCGAAAGAAAAAAGGTATATCTTACTTCGAAGTCCATCAATGATTTGTTTAACTTACCTGATGTTGCAGAAGATGAGTACTACCCTATGATGAACAATATCAATTGGGATTTTCTTCAACAAGATCTTGATGTTGTGACGAATTCGAGATCCCAATGGATTATAAGGAAGTATGGGAGCCATTCTTGCCGAAGGGAATACCTAAAACTAGTAGCAAAGGTGTGGTTTTATTTTGTTTGCTACAGTTTTATGCCTATCTCACATAGTTCCACCATCTCGATGGACCGGATGCTCTTGTTATATGCAATCTTGACAGAAAAGTCCATTAATGTTGGGAAAATTATCCTCAAGGAGATTTACAATTGTGCTAAAAAGAAGGCAGGAAGTGCTTATTTCGCATCATTAATCACTTCACTTTGCTTAAGGGCCCGTGTTAAAACACAAGCAAATTTGAAGGGGCGATATGTTCAAGGGTGCATTTCAACTTATGATCTTGAAAGATTAGTAGAGAGGGTGCATGAGCTGAATCAAGGTGAGCAAGAAGAGCCAACTGAGCTAGATACCGAGGAGTCAACAGATGGAACATAGACTGAAGCTAATTTAGTTACAGACACTGAAGAGGAAGAATCTGATAAGGAACCGAACATCCCTGAACCAAGGGTTGAGCTAGAAGAAGAACCAATCAAGCTAAGTGTTGAACCTGAATATACAACTCCCATTCTGATTTCTGCAAGTGCTTCAAAGAAATCGGAGTTGTCAATTTTAATGAATATGTGCAAGTTCATGCACAATCAACAACAAACTTACTAGAAATATGCAAAAATTAGAGATGACTCAATTCAAAATTCTTTTAAGAATATCTCTAATACTTTTTTCCTGAGTTCCCAGATGCTATCTTTGAGACATGGATGGAAAATATTGACGATGCAAGCGGAGATAGAGCTGAAAAAGGCAAGGGGAATGAGTCAAGAAAATAAAAGAGGGGACTCTTGTCTTATTATTTATTTATTTTTAAATCCTTAGGAATTTATTTCTTTCGTAATTAGGATTTAATCTCTGCAAAATAAAACATAGCAAGCATGAATAAACTTAACACTTCTTGGAAAGAAAAAGGCTAAGTTTTGTGGTAATGGGAATGAACATGTCTAGGATTAGGTTAATAGATTTGGTATTTAAGCAGTCTTAATGGCTCACCTCTCTTTCTTTACAACCCTACCTGGTGTCCAGTTTTCATTAATTACTTTGTTCTTGCAATGAGGACATTGCTTCTTTTTAAAGGGGGTAAGGCAAATAAATTGTTCAAATTCTTAAAAAAAAATTTCAAGTATGTTTTAATCATTTCTTTCATAAGTATGTTTTAATAAATGAATGTTTAGAGATATGTTTTTTAATAAGATAGTTTGTATGCAAGTATAAATGATGATTTTATCTGAGTGAAAGTATGTTATCATGAAGAATGGAATGCTTGTATGATCTTAACCTTAGTAATGTTTGCCATGAAAACTTAGTTTCTTTTAAGATTAGACAGGCATGAAGTTTTATATCTTTAGAATTGACTTAGTAACTTTTTTGAGGCAAAATCCTAGGGGACATAAAAATCTAAAATGATATAGGCACTATTTCTTTGGATCGTTGAGCCTTTTAAAGCTTACCCTATGATATTTGACCCTTGAAACTGAAATTTTGAGCTTAAAAGCCTGTTTATTGCAATAAACCTACATTATAAACCACATTACCATCTTTTAAAGTTATCCTAGTTTTGTGCACCTATCTTAACTAAAGTTGTCTGGGTAATCAACATTTGAGGAAGTTTTCATAAAGATGTATGTGCTCATGTTTATTAAAAAAAAAAGAGCAAAGAAAAGTTTGCTCAGTCTCCAAAAAGGAAAAATGCATGAGCTTGAGTTCAAAATAAGTTTGGGGGTGTTCCAAAGGTTCACTTAAAGAAAAAGGTTGTATTACGAGAAAACCAAGACAAAGTTAAAGGTTAAGATTTTTAAAACTGAAATGTCCCATCTCTTAAAATCCCTACATTTAACCAAGCCCCATTACAACCTTATAAAAGACCTATTGATTTGATGATTATGTCACCTACATTAGTGGAGAGGAAGTCCTAAGTTCAACATATGAAGATCATAAATAAGCCTTATGATTGTTTACTTGATTGATAGGAAATTATGTTGAATGAAGAATGCTATCCATGACTGTGACATACATGCAAACTATGATTTACGTTGGCATATTTTGAAGCTTAGTATAATCTTAAGGAATGTTTGTATATGAATTACTTGTTAATAAAGAAGATTGATGAGCATGAAGTTATTAATGCATGATTATGAGACAAAGATTGATGCTACTTACACAACTAGCAATTTTGCCTTAGCAAGACCTTTTGTTGTGCATGAACATTACTCGGGACAAGCAATGATTTAAGTTTGGAGGTGTGTAAACGGAAAAATATATAGGATTTCTCCTATGTAATTTATCACCTTTTCACTTAAAATTGTTGTTAAAACTAAGTAATTATTTAATAAATTAATGAAATATGTGAAAATATGTTATTAGGACATAGAAATTATTAAAATGTGATTTTATACTTTATCATATAGTTTTCATGTAATAAATGGCTTATTTTATATTAATTTGAATAAATTATATTTTTTAAGACATAAAGTGGGCCATGCATGATTAAATTAAATAATAAAATAAAAAATCATATTTAATAATTCATTTTAAAATATTTCATTAATAATTTGGGTTTTAAATTAATTAATTAAATTGAATTAATTTTATTCTTTGGTCCTCTAACTTGTTGATTTATTCTAGACAGGTCTGATAGCTTTGTTGGATTACAAAACCGTCCAAATTGGGGACCAAGTCAACCCGAAATTTGGCTGCACAAGGCTGTCCATAAACCACTTTTTGGTTTATTTGCACAAGGTCCTTGAAGAGTTGAAGAAATTAGAGATTTACCTGAAGATTTGTACTTGACCGAGTCTAAGTCCTGAGTTGTTGTGGCACTCAAATTGACCAAAAATAAAGCAAAAATCAGCTCAAATTTCTCAATTTATGGTTGGCCACCCATGGAAGATGCTTCAAAAGATGAAAACTCCTAATTTTAGTAAACTATCCCTCTCTCCTCACCTATAAACAAGACCTCATTCTCACATTTTTACTCATCCCACATCCCTTATCCCTCATCACTCATCCCTCATCCCTCATCCCTCATCCCTCATTCCTCATTCATTCTCTTAACATTATTCTTTTCTCCTCATGCCTATCATCATCTTTTCATAAAGATTTTAGCATTTGAGCCTCTTAAAGAACCCTTGGTCAGCCACCTTTGAAAGCCATCAGGGACGGAGCGAAGCAAAGGAACGAAGGAGCCTCGTTAGCCAGAGTCTTGGGTGACAACCACTCTTAATTGGGTTTAATCTTTCTTTTTTTTAATTTAATTTAAAGATGTTTGCTATGTGTTCGTTGTTCTTGTTTACAACAATGTTAGCTTAATTTTATTTAAGCTAGGATTATTGCTTTGATTAAATAATATTTATTAGATTCATACTTATAATGTTTGTACCTCAATCGATCATGTTTTCAATTAAAATCAAGTCTGTATTTCATTCATACGTGATTGAAATGCACCTAAATTAGCTGAGCGATTGTAACCAGACGACGGCTAGTGGAGCATAATTGAAATGTGCATGCTCAATTTAGATCCTAACTCAGTCAAATTGCAAGTTGCATAACAACCCTAACCAGGCTCTGTTATCTGCATAGTTTTTAGATCTGTGTGATTAAATTGTTTCAACCTAACACATCCCTGTTACCTCGCACGAATACTAAGAAACCCTTAGTAAATAAGGATTAATAAAATGCGTATTTACTAAGTAAAGGATTCCGAAAGAACCTAACATGGTTTCCAAACTCATGAAAGTTCGAGTTGTCATGGAATGTTTTTCCGAATATTATTAAGCATGTTGATAATAAGTTGAGTTTAATTAAAGTCATTTTCCTAGTTTATTTATGTTATAATTGTTGCAAATTGTGTTTAATTTTGCTAAAATCTATTTCATTCATATAGTTTTGCATACTTAGGTTAATTTGCATTAGGGATCATTGCATTTAGTTTAATATATTTTAATCATCACTTATCAACTAAATTGTGTTTTTATTTACCAAATTGTTAATATAATTTTACAAATCAAGTGACTTAGCACAAATACAATCCCTGTGGAGATGATAACTCGGTACTTATTACTTGATAACGACTATGTACACTTGCACAAACCTACGCGTTACAGCTACTAATTTCCTTGTTGAAATTTGTCATTATAATTTATATTTCATGCAATATAATATTTTTCAAATTCTTTTTATACAAAAATCCATGCATTAATACCCCCCTCTTTATCAAATTTAATGGTTTATTGAATGTCATATAATTTACTCTTTTCTTCACAAATTATTCAACTTCATTAAAGACTTCTATTTTCCACCAATTAAGCCAAATTTTCGTCTCAATGCTTATCAAGCGCAATAGAACTTCATATTTTAGCCAAAAACTATGGCATATTCATATTTGTCGCTTCATTTTCATTAAACTTTTCCTTCATTTATGAACAATAACATTTAATCTCATATTAAAATTTAACCATTTAAATGATAAGGATTATCAATTTTAATTCAAACAAGGTAAGGATGGTTCCTTGAGTACTTACCTTTCTTTGGAAGAAAAAAATTATCAAATTTCATTAATTTACTAACTTAAAACCTCTCTTTTCTTGCTCAAGGCTCTACCACCCACATATTGCCTATTTCTCTTCAAAACACACAATAAAAATAATACCAAAATCATATTCATGAAGAAATCATACTAAGCAATTTTAAATAATCAAATTAAAAATGGTAAAAATGCATTTTCTTACCTTGTTCTTCACTTTCTCACATTAACTCAAGCTCTCTCACTAACTTATGAAAACCCTTTCTTCAAATGATGAAGATGATGGTGGAACTAAGTTTAGAAAATGAGTTTTCTACAAGATTTTTGCAAAAAAATAGCTTGGGTAGTGAAGATTTTTTATTCGGTTTGAAAGAAAGAGTGAAGAAATAAGAAGAGAAAACTTTATCTTCTTCAATGCAAGGGGAAAAGATGAACACTTTTCATCTTTTTTTTCTTTTGTTAACCTTAAAAATCTAGTCAAAGTCAACCCATTTTTAAATTAATGGCCTACAATCTTACATGATTTAAGAACTCCAAATCCCATGGCCATAAATTTTCTCATAACAATACATGTTTAATAAATTCTAAATTTCTTATCATAATATTATTTAATGAATAATTTGCACTTTGTCCATTTCTTTTATCACTTCACTTTATTAATACCAATATTACAAGTGGTACATTTAAACTTTACATAACACCATAAAGGCTTATAATAATACTATCCAACCATACAAAAATTGTATGTTTAACCCTTTCTAAGCCAAAACTAGGAAATTTGCAATTTCGTCCCTATACTTTTCATTTTATTTTTCTTGATATCAATATGTATCTCTGCCAGCTTAATATCTACAAATCATTAGCAATCTATAATTTCTCTAATTGGTCAGTTTACAATTTAGTCCTTATACTTTCTAACTTTTCAATTTAGTCCTTTTCTACATTTTCACATCCATCAATTTGTTTATTAATTTTCAACCATAAATAATAATAATTTATTTAAAATTTCTCTTTATTTGTATCATTTTGAATTTTTTCTTGAAATTTTACTATAGCAAGTACTAAAACAGTGTCGCTGTACCAAAAAATTTGGGCATTACAATCAAAGTGGTGATGGGATATTTGCGGTATACTCTTAAAAAATTTGTTTATATCAAGTGTATAACACTCATACCAAAACAACCATAGAGTCCATTAATGTGATCATTGATGATTCTTTATGAATTGAAGAAAATTGTCTAGTTGATGAAATATCAAATGTCGTAGTCTCTTTTCCAATAGAAGATAAAATAGCAAATGAAATAGAGTTGTATAAGTTATTGATGCTTCAAAGCTAAAACCATAAGCAAGAATTTGAAAGAATCATCCCCTTGAGAATATTATTGGTAGTATTACTAATGGAAGACAAACAAAAGGAAAAGGAGATTCGTTATCAGGACATGATCAAAATGGCATGTTATGTCTCAACTATTTAACCAAAAAAAGTTGAAGTAGATTGCAAGATGAAAATTGGTTAAATGTAATGCAAGAAGAACTTCAACAATTTTTCAAAAATGAAGTTTAAATGTTTGGTCCTTGTCCTCAAGACAATATAATAGGAACCAATTGGATCTTCAAAAACAAAAGTGATGGACATGAGAATATCACTTAAAACAAACATTAGTTGGTTGTACAAGGGTATACTCAAGTTAAAGGCAATGACTTTGATGAAATCTTCACACCAATAACTAGGTCAAATTCCATTCATCTTTTACTTCTTGTTGCATGTCAGCTTAACATCAAAATTTTCTAGATGGATATTAAGTGTGCTTTTAAATGGATTTCTTAATGAGAAAGTGCTTATTGAAAAAATGAAAGGATTTGTGGTTACTTATAAACATGATTATGTTTATAAGTTGTCCAAGGCTTTGTATGGGTTCAAATAGGCATCAAGAATCTGGTATGAACGTTTATCCTAGTTTTTATTGCAACAAGGGTACAAACAAGGAAGTGTGCATAAAACCTTATTTTTGAAGAAGACCAAAAGCAACATCACCATTGTGCAAATTAGCGTTGATGGGATAATTTTTGGATCCATATCCAACAATGCAAAAGATGAGTTTGTTTATGCAATCAGAGTTTGAGATGAGCATGGTTGATGAGATTATTTATTTTCCTGGTTTACAAGTTAAATAATTTAAAGATGACATTTTCATAAACTAAGAAAAATAAGTTAAACATGGTTACAAATTTCGGTATGAGCTCAAGTGAGAAACTGAGCCTCGACAAAGATGGTGTTTCAATTAACAATTCAACATATAGAAGTATTATTGGAAGCCTACTTTACCTAATAGCTAGATGTCCAGATATCTGTCAGAGTGTTGGAGTTTGTTCTAATTATCAAGCTAATCCAAAAAAAGTCTCATCTTAAGGCGGCCAATCAAGTCATGAAATACATGAAAGGAACATCTAATTTTGGTCTATAGTTTTCTAAGGATACTAATTTGGCTCTTGTTTGTTATAACAATGTGAATTAGGCAGGAAATATTGATGACTAAAAAAGTACTTAAGGTGTTTGTTTCTACTTGGGGAACAACCTTGTTTCATAGCACGACATGAAAAAAAAATCCATTTCATTGTCTACAGTAAAAGTCAAATATATCACTTTTAGTAATGTAAATTTATTTTTAGCAGCTACAAACCATTATTTCCAACAATTACAAGCCATTTTTTACTGTTACAAAAATATTAAATATTTTTATGTTTGTTACATGGAAATATTACCATTTTGCCCTTACTAAATTATGTTTTTGCCCCTTCCAAAATTGTATAAATATGAAGCATTTTTCCTTCATTTGATACACAACTAAAAATTAAAGCTTCTTCTACTCTCTCTCGACTCTCTCTCATTTTTTTCTAAAACTTTAAATTTTTTTCCTAAATTGCATTAGAGGAAATTTTGTCTAAGAGTTTGGGTTTTAAACGGGACCATCTGTGACCCCTCTAAACTTTCCTAGAATTGGTCCAAATATGGTTTCTTCGATTAATTCTATTTTCAAATTATTTTAGAAAAGAAATACCAATTGAGTTCTACCTTCCTTATTCGGGTGTATTCGGGTGTATGAATATTGAAGAACTATGTTAACCTTGGGGACGATGTCCACTATTTGATTACACCAATCAGGGCGGATTTGTTTCTAAGGTAGTGGTTCTTCCTCGTCATAGTAATACTTTATTCATTTAATCTTGTTTTACTTTTCAGTTAATGCTAACGAGTTTATTTTGCAGTAGTATATTTTTCCAAAAATTTAGAAATGAATTCCCACTGCTATTAAATATGTCTGCATCGACCAACAAATATATTCCTGATCTCTCCAAGCTCAAGCCTCTTGATGGAACTAACACCCATCGCTGGCCCCAAAGTATGGTCATATTCTTCGAACATCTTGAAGTTGACTAAGTCCTCTTCAATCCACCTGTCACTGAAGAACCTGGAGATTCTATCACCATTCCCAAAGACTCAGATGTTGGTACCACAAGGGTCAAGTTGAAAACGAAAACAAAATGGCTCTTTGACCTATTTTTCAAAAACAAGCCAGCTAAGTCCATCTGGGATACATTGGAAAAGAAATATTAGGCCGGTGGTGCTAGGGTCAAGAAATATATCATTAGAGAGTAGCTCAAATTTTAAATGACTGATGATAAGCCAATTATGGATCAAGTACACATCACTGAGAAGTTAGTCTCTGACATTGTTATTGAATGGGTGGAGATGTGTGAAATTCTCCAAGCAAATGTCCTGATTGAAAAACTATCGAAATCCCTAGTTCGACTACCGTAATCTTCTTAAGAATAAGAAGTAGGACATTCCTCTAGAAGAACTTATTAGCCAAACGAAGCTTAAGGAAGCCAGTTGTCTCAAAGATAATGCCTTAATAACCTTAAGTCAACTTCCTTTAAAAGCTAACATTGTGGAATGTTGTTCTGGTTCTGGTCCCAAATTGAACAGGTTTAAGACTGCTAGGAGTTCAAAGAAGATAGTAAAACACTAGAGTAAGAAGGCTATCAACTTTAAGAAACCAAGAAAGAATAAAAAAAATCCAACAATCTTGTGAAATGCTACATGTGTGGCAGAGCTAAACACAAAGCATATCAATGCTATCAACGCTCTGACCGCCAAAATGAAAACAACCATAAGCAAATCTAGTTGAAAATCCAAATGAGATGGTAGCTTTTGTGGTTTCTGAAGTAAACTTAGTCGAGAATAATGTTGAGTGGATTGTAGACAAGTGCCTCTAAAAATTTTTACGCTAATAGAGAAATGTTCACCAGGTTTGAAAGTGTAGCTAAAGGTGAACAAGTCTACATGGGTAACTCTAGCAGTTCAGAAGTACTCGATAAAGGAAAGATTTTTCTCAAACTTACTTTTGGCAAAAAATTAGCATTAAATAATGTCTTTTATGTACCTGCCCTACGTAGGAATTTAATTACTGGTGGATTATTAAATAAGATAGGCATTAAACTAGTCTTTGAATCTGATAAACTCATACTTTCCCGTAATGGAGATTATGTTAGGAAAGGTTATTTGAATGGAGGGTTATCTGTGATTGAGACTATGTTTTATAATAATAATACAACCACCACTTTTGCTTATAGTTTTTAATCTTTTGGCATGTGGCATGCTAGATTAGGACATGTGAATATTAATTCTCTTAAAAAAAACTCATAAAAATGAATTTACTCTCTAATCTAAATGATAGTAGCTTTAATAAATTCAAAATCTTTATTGAAGCCAAGCATGTAACACCCCTAACCTGTATCCGTCGTCGAAACAAGGTTTTGGAGCATTACCAAAACTTCCAGAACATTTTACAAATAATTTATGTAAATCACTATTCATTTATCGATATCATTCAAAACATCCCTTAACTGGACCCTTGAGGCCCAATACGAGCATTAGAATCGAGTTGGGACTTAATCAGGAGCTCTAAGAATTTTTCACAAAATTATAAAAATTTTCAAGCTGCAGGGGTCACACGCCCGTGTGGTCCAAGGGACACACTGGTGTAACCCTGGGACACGCCCGTGCTAGAGGCAGTGTTCGACCCCGTGTAACTCTTTGACTTGTGCGCACTGTTGTGTCACACACCCGTGTGCTAGGTTGTGTGGTTAATTAATTCAATTCGAAATTAGGTGTAGGTTTCACACAGCTAAGACACACGTCCATGTTCTAGGCCGTGTAGAACACACAACTGAGACACACACCTATGTCTCTGCCTGTGTGCTCAATTCTGAGCATTCTGTTTCTCAAAATTAGAGTGTAGGGGACACATGGCCTAACCACATGCCCATGTTAACAGGCCGTGTGTCACACACGGTCTAGACACACGCCCGTGTGTCTGCCCGTGTAGACAAAATAAAGCCATTTCTAGCTTCATTTTTCACCCAAAATCACACCCATGACCTGCACTTGAAACACACATCCAATACCAATTATTTCAAGCATTCAAAATAAGCAATTCTATCATTCAACATGGCATATCATTGCAAGCACAAGTGTTATTAAACTTACCTTGGTTTAACTTAGGCAATAACAACATTTGATCACATATACTTAACATAACACATGTGTATATATATGTATCATAATAACCTGCTTAGTAATACCAAAAGGAATCATTACTAGCCATTCCAATGGCTAGGTTACAAAACATCATTTTCAAGCCACTATTGGCCAAGTTGTCTTATACATGCCATTATATCAAAATGATTCTACTATATATACCCAAAATAGCTAGTTGATAGTGTGACGATGCTCCAATGATCTTCCAACCTTCACGAGCTTCCTAGCACTAGAAAATAGGGAAAAATAAATGGAGTAAGCATTACATGCTTAGTAAGCTTGTATAACAGAAACTAAACTTACCATCCTGTTTATTAAATCTAAGCATACAATATCATGTTTTCCATCCATTTGGCTAAATTGCCTAAACACATACATTCAATCAAACATGTTAGTCACCAAAATCTTCATATCAATCAAGTAACATAAATTAGCTCACCGTGCAATACTCTTTCAAGACATTATCATTTCATCTCAAAATTCTCATGCCATGTCAAGAGTTATATGACCATTAAATCATTGAATTTCGATGGACGGTCAAATAGTACACTCGAAGTGTACGATTCAATAATCCATCAATTTCTTATTCAAGGGTACCCATTAGGGCACTTAACTAAGAAACACTATCTCGAGCCACATATCATATAACAAGATTACCAGTCCAGGCTAAATCCTTTATATAACGTATGCTTAGAGGACCTCGATTAAGATTACCAGTCTAGGCTAAACCTTAATCATAACGTATGCTCGAGAGGTATTATATCAGGATTACCCGTCCGGGCTAAATTCTTTCTATAAAAAGGTCAATAGTATTACTCGTCCAAGCTAAATCCTATCCGCAACAAATACAGGACCTTATTGGTTTTCGGAAAGCGCATATAATCATCGAAATTCAACATTCAATCGAGACTTAACCCTTTCTCACCATTTCAAGCATGTATTAAGTTTCTCATTATAACATTCAAGTAATGTACACTAATATAAATCATATTCCATACAAGCACAACATTCAATTAAACATATTTACATGCTCGATTAAGTTACACGAACTTACCTCGACACTTGTTCGCGTATAAAATCTACTAATCCGAAACATTTTCTTTTCCTCGGTCTAACCTCAAATTTGTGTTGTCCGGATCTATATAAATAGCTTTAATCATCAATTTCACATATTTCATATTTATTTGGACTCAACTTACGTCCTAGGCAAAATTACCATTTTGCCTCTAATTTTTTCATAAATTCCAATTTCGTCCGTAGGCCTAGAAAATGAAACTTTTGCAATTTACTCCCTATTCCAAGCCCAACCAAAATCCGATTACAAATTTTACAGCACATATATTCATAAAATGTAATAGCCCAATTTTAGGTCTAGTCGAAACAGTGATTTTGGGACCACGAATCTGACGTATAAAAATTTATTTTCTTATATTTTTATGGTCTATAGTTTTATGGAATGATTATGTGAAAATTTTGTTCGAAAATTTTGACATTTGAGCACTCAATTTAGCAAAAAGGACTAAATTGCAAAAAAGTGCAAAACTTGAGTTCTCTATGATAAAGGTGTTTATTTGCTATGAGATTTTACATTAGAGGTCCCTAGATGGTAATTAGACCATTACTTAAGTTGGTAGACAAAAATGGACATGGAGTAAGAGAAATTTTAGTGTTTTAAGATAATGGCATTTTGGTCATTTGGTAATTAAATGAATTAAAAAGAAAAATAAAGCCAAAATCTTGTCCATCTTCTTCTCCCATGATTAAATATCACTAAGAGCTCGATTGTAATTCTGTTCTTGCCCCGTTTTTAATGCTCTTTACATTTTTAAAGTCGTTGTAACCCGATCTATTTATTTCTACCACCAATTTAAGAAATAATCAACGTCTAAATTTTTACCCATGATAGATATTTGTGTATTTTGATGCCAAAAGGTAGAAAATGTATGTTAGATGTAAGATAAATAACTTTTGCTAGGTGATTTTTTATGGAAATGTCAAAAAGGACCTATTTGTAAAAGTTACAAAAATGAGTAGTAAAAGTGTGATTAAATGAAAATTTTGGGCTGGTATGAGTATGAAAATATTTTGGCTAGGCTTGGGTTTTGAAGAAATGGAATACATTTTTTTTACGAGCCTAGGGACTAAATTGTAAAAATGTGAAACATTAGGGGAAAAATTGTAATTTTGCCATAATATTATTTTTGATTGAATTGAACAATGTGAATATTAAATGAGTTAAATTTGTTATTATAGATCAAGAAAAATGAGGTTCGGACCTAGATCAGGGAAAAACAAAGTGTTTAATGATTAGGTCAAATTCTACTAATTCTTGTACCGAGGTAAGTTCGTATGTAAATAATGCATTGTTATATTTATGTTTTAAATGCTTTAATATTGTATGAATTGTGATTGACTCTTTGGACGTCTTCGACAAAGTTCCGATAAGCGAGAATTCCCAATTGAGCCTTAAGAATAGAATAGGATACGAGTGACATGTCACTAGGAACCCATGTGTATATGCGATTATGTAATCTGGGTACTGGTCTTGTACGTGCTACCAGTGGTTGGGTAGTCCGGCATGAGTTGTGGATACTTGACAGCTTGTGTGAGCAGCACTGTGTAGCTACGTCCTAACTGACAGCTTGTGTGAGCAGGCCCGTGAATAGCTCAAGAATATGCCTATATGTATCATGAGATATGAGGTAGCTTTGGCTACATATATGGCACTTATGTGCAAGATTTTTGACTATCCGTTAATATTCCGAATGTTCAACGGGAATATCAAAGTTGAGAAAGACTATGGTTATATTGCGAGTTGGTACAGGTATGTACGTAAAACTCATACGTAATGAGCTCGATATATGATGAATCCCTTGGAAAGGTTGTGATTAAGTGATTTATGACCATAAGATTTTAATAACATTTATGCCAATTTTTATCATGTTAATTGTATGTTAAATGTGTGGTTATGATGCTTATTATTTGCATAGGAACTTACTAAGCTATATAGCTTACTCCCTTTCCTTTCCTTTGTCTTATAGTGTCACCAAGCTAGCTCAAGAATCGGAGATCGTTAGAGATCCACTCACACTATCAACAATTATTTTGGTACCAATGATTTCAACATTTTGAGTTATGGCATGTATAGGGGACTTGGTCATTTTGTTATGTGTCATAATTGATTTGGCGAAATGTGTTGGCTTATATTGGTTGAAAGTTCATTTTTTATAAGGCCATTTGAAATTGGCTACTATTGGTATAAGTAATTTATATGATGATGCCTTTCATGGATGTGGGAATTTACATGATTTGAGTTGATGAGTATGTGATGTTTGTGCATGATAGATGGTAGCATGTGAATGATGTGTTGATGTCTTGGTTGTGGTTGATTTGGTTGTATGTATATGCTTGGGTTGGTGCTATGTTATGTTGTGTAGGTGTGTGCATAAAAGGGTGGCAAAAAGGCTTGGTAAATAGCCTTATTTTTGTCGACAATGGTAGACACACGAGCGTATGTCTAGGCCGTGTGTGACACAGTCTGCCCCATGGGCATGTGTTCCAACCGTGTGTCCCCTGCACCTTAATTTAGAGAAACAGAATGCTCAAAATTGAGCACACGGCGGCTGCAGGCGTGTGTCTCAAATAGTGGATGGATGACACGACTCGAGCACAGTGTATGTCCTGGGCGTGTGAAGTTTGCACCTAATTTATAAAAATTAATTTTCCACACGGCGTAGCACACAGGCGTGTGACTTGACCGTGTGAGTTCAATTTGGTCATGAGTTACAAGTCACAGAGTTACACAATGTCAGGACACGGGCGTGTGTGATCACACGGCCTGCCCATACAATCGTGTCCCATATCCACAAAGGCGTGTAACCCCTGTTATAGCAAAAAAAAAAATTAAGTGTTGTAAAAAAAATTTCTAAAGTTCTTGGTTTAGTCCTGAACCACTTTCAATGCATGTTTTGGGCCTCGTAGGCTCGTATTAGTGACTTTATGATTATTTGCAAATTGTTTTAATTTGGACGAAAATTTATGGCTCGGAAGTGTATGTTTGCTTGTGTTAAAGCCTGATAATATCTCGTACCCTGTTCCGGCGTTGAATATGGGTAAGGGGTGTTACATAAAAATTCAAAATTTTTCTTTAATTTCACAAGTTTACATTTTAGTCCCTAAATCATGTTTCCATCAAAAATCACTTTGTAAAAGTTGTTTATCTATCAACAACCTTTCATTTTCTACCATAAATTTCTAATTTTCAGCATATACATCCTTGACCCATTTTTCATACCTTGATAACTTTTAAAATTAATCCATCAAATAGAGAGATTAAGCTATCCTAGTTTTAAAAATATCAAAATTACTAAAAACGGGGCAAGAAAACTTAACCAAATTGGCCTTGAAAGTTTCTTCTCTCTCTCCTAGGGTTTCCATGTGTTTTTAGGTTGAAGATGATGAGAAAATAAGATGATATTTCCTTTTCATCTTTTAACTAATTAAATATTTTGCAATTTTCAATTTAATCCTTACCCTTTTTCTATATTTCCATGGATGAGTCACCAAGAATCTACATACTTTTCTTTAATGGTCTAATTACCATATAAGGACCTTTAGATTTGAATTCCATAGCTATTTAATCCTTATAGCTACTAGAATTCAACTTTCGCATTTTATGCGATTTAGTCCTTCTCATAATTAAACACTTAATCGACAAAATTTTCATATCAAATTTTTCACACGACATGTCTATCATATTACGAACCATATAATAAAATAAAAATAAATTATATTTTTGGGTCAGATTTGTGGTCTAGAAACCACTGTTCTGATTTCACTGAAAAATGGGATGTTACAAAGCATGCTAGACCTTCCTTAAAAAATTTTAATGATAGGAAGACTAAACTATTATAATTAATTCATACTAATCTAGCAAATTTTTTAAACACAAAAAGTAAAAATGGAAACCGTTATTATATCACCTTTGTAGATGATTACTCTAGATACACAAAGGTTTATCTCCTAAGATCAAAAGATGAAGCTGATAAAAATTTTCTTCTTTATAAATCAGAAGTAGAAAAATAGCTTAATAAGAGAATAAAACATTTTAGATTTGATAGAGGTGGTAAATACGACACTAATTTTATTAAAGAGGTTTGTGAGAAAGACGGTATTATACATGATTGTTTTTGCTCTTTATTCCCCACAACAAAATGGCATAGCTAAAAGGAAAAACATAACTCTAAAAGAAATGATGAATGTTTTACTTTTAAGTTATGGCTTACCTGACAGTATGTAAAGGGAGGCCATACTTTTTACAAACCATATTCTTAATAAAGTGTCTCATAAAAAGTTTGATTATACCTCATATGAATTGTGGAAAGGTTATACCCCTAATCTACAATACTTGAGAGTGTGAGGGTGTTTAGTAAAAGTAGGTTTGCCTTTTTTTTTTTTAAAAAAACTATTGGATCCAAAACTGTTGATACTGTATTTGTTGGATATGCTCTAAATAGTGTTGCATATATATTCATGTCTTTGCATGATCATTCTATAAGTGAATCTAGAAATGTTGTTTTCTTTGAGAATAGTTTTTCTTTTAAGAAATCTAGCATAAATATTGATAAACAGTTAGATAAATATGTTTCTTTTTCTAGTACACATAATAGAAATACTTTTAGTGATGACGTGGAATCTATGAGAAGTAAAAGACAAAGGACCGTCACTAGTTTCGGACCTGATTTCCTTACTTCCTTTGTAATTGAGACTAGTGATTTAAAATTAATAAGTGATTGTATTGCTCATGCATTTTTTATAAATGAGGATCTAAAACCTATGATGAAGCCATAAAAGCAATAGATGCGATTTTTTGAAGAGATGTTATTAATAATGAGTTAGAATCTATTATGTCTAATCATACTTAGGAACTAGTAGACTTGCCTAAGGTTTTAAACCTTTTAGTAACAAATGGGTCTTTATAAAGAAACTTAGACCAGATAGGTCAATTCAAAAGTATAAGGCAAGACTAGTTGTTAAAGGATTCACTCGAAAAATTGGAATAGATTATTTTGATACACACTCTCCTGTTACTAAGATCTCAACCATTCATGTTTTGTTTTCCTTAGCTTCCATTCACAATTTACTGGTACATCAGATGGATGTGAAGACAACTTTCTTAAATGGGGATTTGGATTAGTAGATCTACATGGAGCAACCTCCAATGTTTGTGGCACCTGGTATGGAAGATAAAGTTTGCAAACTTAGAAAATCTTTGTATGGTATCAAACAAGCTCCAAAACAATGGTATGAGAAATTTCATAAGACTATTCTCAGTTTTTGTTTTATTTTTAATGGTGCAGATGCATGTGTGTATTCTAAGATGTTTGGTTCTAATTGTGTCATCATAAGTCTGTATGTGGATGACATGTTAATTTTCAATTCCAATATAGAAGTCATTAATAAAACCAAAAAATTATTATCTACCAAATTTGAAATGACTGATTTGGGAGAGGTAAATGTAATATTAGGTGTTAAGGTTACTAAATCAGAAAAGGGATTTACTTTAAACCAATCTCACTATATGGTGAAAGTGCTAAAAAAATGTGATAGCTTTGATTTGATCCTTGTGAGAACTCTTTATGATTCTAGTATACTACTGTTAAAAAATAAAGGAAATAGTGTTTCTCAATTAGAGTATGCTAAAATTATTAAAAGTCTTATGATCTTGATGAACTACACCCGATCTGATATTGCTCATGTAGTTAATAGACTAAATAGATATACCCATAATCCTAACAAATAGCATTGGAATGCTCTAAAGTGATTGCTTAAGTACCTTAAAGCTACAATAACTTGGAAGTTGGATTTTATCGAATGCCCTGCAGTCCTAAAGAGATATTTTGATGCAAACTGGGTAACTAATAATGATGACGTGAGCTCTACAAGTGGGTATGTTTTTGCTTTAGGGGAGCAGCTTTTTCTTGGAAGTCTACTAAAAAAACTTGTATTGCTCGCTCCACGATGGAGTCAGAGTTTATAGCTCTTGACTTAGTCGTGCAAGAGGTCGAGCGGCTTAGGAATCTACTCATAGATTCCTTTATGGGAAAAATCGACACCTCCTGTATTTCTATTATGTGACTTACAAGTCGCAATTTACGTTGCTAAAAGCCAAGCTTACGATGGTAAGAATAGGCATATTCGTATAAGACATGAATTTGTGAGACATTTAATAAAGAATGGAGTATTTTCTATGGAATACATGAGGTCGAAAAAGAACCTAGTTGATCCACTAACCAAAGCATTAAGTAGGAAAATGGTTTTTGATTCGTCAAAGGGAATGGTTCTTAAGCCCAATGGTTGAGAAATTCATAGTGGATACCCAACTTAGTTCTCTAAGTTTAATGAGGTCAAACGAAACGATGGGAAGACTCATAGTGTACATTTTATCTATCCCTATAGTGAATGATGTATATGCATAAAGTTGAGTTCTTACTCTTAATAGATTCATAATGCGGGGTTTGGGTGGTCCTATTGAGACGGACTTGATAAATTCACCGACATGTGAGGTTGAGTTTATTACTCTTAATGAGTTCATATCCCAGAATTTGGGTGGTACTAGTGAGACGGGCTTTATGAATTCACCAAATTTAAATTTGAGAGGATGACCTTAATAAATGTTCTTAATGATTTCATAGTCCTGAGTGAAATGGTCTATATTCAGATAGACTTGTTGAAATCACCTACGTAAGCATGAAGAACTAGCCACCTTCTATGAAAGACATTGGGCAGTCTTTCTAAAGCACTTACCAGCACCCTGAGGTGTATTAGCTAAAACTTGTTGATCTATTGCAAAACATTAATTGGATTTGAGATTAATTGTGTGTTATAAATTAACTCATATGTTAACAAGTTCAAGATTCATTCATTTGTTAAAGAGAAGAGTCACTCATTTCACTATGTACAAGTTCAAATCCACAAAATACTAGTGCTTAAGCAACTAATTTCGTTGTTGCTCTTCTCATATATTTTTTTGTGTTTACAAAATTTCCAATTATTTTGCTTTAGTGGGGGAATACTAGTAATGTAAATTTTTACATTTATTTTCAACAGTTACAAACCATTATTTCCAGCAATTACAAATCATTTTTTACTGTTACAAAAATATTAAATATTTTTCTGACTGTTACATGGAAATATTATCATTTTGCCCTTTCTAAATTATGTTTTTGCCCCTTCCAAAATCCTATAAATATGAGGCATTTTTTCTTTAGTTGATATACAATTAAAAAACAAAGTTTTTTCTACTCTCTCTCGACTCTATCTCATTCTTTCTAAAACTTTAGAATTTTTCTTAAATTGCATTAGAGGAAATTATGTCTAGTAGTTTAAGTTTTAAGCGGGACCGCCTTGACCCATCCAAACTTTCCTGGGAATTGATCCTAGTGTGGTTTCTTTGATTAATTTTATTTTCAAATTATTTTAGAAGAGCAATATCAATTGAGTTCTACCTTCCTTATTAGGGTGTACGAATATTGAAGAACTATATTAACCTTGGGGGACGACGTCCACTATACGATTACACCAAACAAGGCAAATTTGTTTCTAAGGCAGTGGTTCTTCCATGGCACAGTAATACTTTATTGATTTAATCTTGGTTTATTTTTTAGTCAGTCCTAATGAGTTTGTTTTGCAGTAGTATATTTTTTCAATAATCACACTTGGAAGCTGTTGCGCACAACTACTTTGGATGAAACGAATGTTGTCTAATTATGGTGTTCCAACTAATGTTCTGACAGTATATTGTGACAATACCAACGCAATCAACATTTCTTAAAATCTAGTGTTGCATTCACAAACTAAGCATATTAATATAAGACGCCTTAGTAAGGGTAGCCCACTTGACAATTTGTCTAAAAAGGGAATATAGTATCTATTTGTTGATTATTTGATGGTTGTTGCTACATGATGATGATGATGGTTGTTGCTTTCTTATTTCTTTGGTAGTTTTTAATTTATTTTCTCATGTTGATATTTCAAACACTCTTTTTCTTGCTTTGGTGGATGAGATTGATCATTTATTTATGAATTCAATTTGCTCTTCAAAGCTTTATACTCCATGCTTATGATAATATGAACACTTTCGTGATAATGTGATACTCAAAGTATGCATGTTGAATGGGGGAGTTTCTATTTGAAGCATGGTGGTATGATTAGGGGGGAGACATTTACTAGTTTTGTACTATGATAACTTTGCAATGGTTTTATGATAACCATTTGTCGAAAGGATTTGTTAAAATGTCAAAAGGAGAGATTGTTAAGAACTTTAACCGGCTATCCCATGTTTCATTATTTGTTCAAACATCAAATAGAATAGCAATTTAGGACAAACAAAATGTGTCTTTGTTTGTTGGCATTTGTGACTTGCACGATTTTTTTTAATGGTATCTAAACAACAAATGATTGATGGTTCGTGCAACAAAGTAACTCATACATTTGATGATTTATTCTTATTCTTCAGTCGAATTTTGGAGAGTAAATGAGCAATTTTAAATGGTTTAAAATATTATCATTATCCATAAAGTTTTGAATTAGTTTAAAACTCCTTAGTGTTGAAGCTAGATTTCGAAAATTAAAAAGGAGATGTTTTTGTAGATATAGTCAGTTTCGTTACTTTATCGCACTATGTTGTGTGCTTGTTGAGTGCTTTAAGTCAAGTATTTACCTATCTTTGTTTTGTATTTTTGCACTTGTGTTAGACGTTTCTTAATTTATATTATTTGTAAGTGAGGATTTTTGAGTGAATGATGTAACAATTAAGCTCATTATTGGCTACAATTATTCATGGTTGTAAGGGTAAGTTGAATTTTACCTAATAAGTTATCTAGATCAATTGTTGAATAAAATCATTCACATAAGGTTCCACAAAGTACGATTGTTGTATCTTAAATGCGTTAACAAATATCGAGTCTTGATCTATTTCTTCCCGTTTAACTTATGTTGCAACATCTACTAAAACCTCTATTGGAAACACTTAAAAAACCGAAAGTTTTTACAAAAATTACATTAAAAATAATTTTATTTTTTACGCTTCCACTTTAAAACTATATTAAAATGAATCCTGGTTGAATGAAACCATTTTCAGTTCTAATACCAAAAGGGAGAAATTAGAGAAATCAATCAAATGAATTAGATTGGGGAATCTTCAGTATTTTGCATTGATTCAAAAACCAATTAAAAAACGAGAGGAAGCAACTTGGCGTCTCATACACCTGGTTAAAACCTCTACCAATCTCCCGTACATATGCCGCTTCAGATACCGTTTTCCTACCTGTTTACGTCCGTCCTTCCCCATTTGCTTCCTTGCTGTCGGGTTTTTCAGCATATACCTCAGATTTTCAGCAAGGACCCAGTTCCCTGCACGGCCCATTGGGTGAAATAGCCCACTCACGTTCTGCTCCACTATCTCTTTTGTGCCCCCACCATCCGTGCCTAACACCTGTTCCCATAAATTAATACTATGTGTTTCCATTTGTCCCCTAAAATAAACAACGAAATCAGACATAATTGTCTTACCGGCACACCAAATGCCATTGCTTCAACAGTTACTCTGCCAAATGTTTCTCCTACTCCCTGCACATTATTAACATAACAAAAATTGAGCGCACATCTATACTAATTTACTTCCAACACTAAAACATCCATCAACAAGCTATCCACCTGGGAGTTCATCACGTAAACATCTGCTGCTGCATATAGTGATGAGACACGTGTAGTTGCCGGAGTCCAGAGTACGGACTCTGACAACTTTGGATGCTGAGACAAGAAGCGTAGAATTGCTTCAACATAAGGTACCTTGTTGCTTTTAGATCCAACAGAACCGATGAGGATTTTTACAGCTTGTTCCTGTTTTCTTCTGCTGTCAAACACCAAATTTGTACAAGATGCATCAGCATTGCATGATTTTTTAACCAAACCTCTTAAATGATGTTTTCTAGCCAAGGCCGACTCATCTAGCCTTATATCCAATGTTTTTTTAACTTGAGAACCAGTTCCCAGAGGATCCTGATCAATCATAAGGTTTACTGACTCAAGAAGCAAGAGTTGGCCCTTTCCAGCATTTATGCTACTTAGAGACATCACAAGCATATCACTATCTTTCAAACCCATCTCTTTTCTTACTGCATCTCGTAATAACCGCCTTTTCTTAATCATCTTTTCTGGGCTAGCCAATGGAGTGTTTAGAGAACAAGGGATTCCAGCAACAAAAGCCAGCTCATCACTAACAGCAAGTGGAACAATAGAAGGCTGAGATCTCAACTTGATATTTTCTTCTCGACACCAGTTAAGCCACTGTTTACTCTGCAATTCAGATAAGAACATAAGCATTTTCACCCGGAGTAGAACATGCTTTGACCGGTCAAAGTATTCCCTTCTGTTTTCCATAATCCACCAAGCGATTTGACTTCCTCCAGCTGGGAAATGAGCTATATATTGATCTGAAACCAACACATTGCATCTACATTACACCACTCTTAGGTATAAGGGAAATGACAAAGAAACATAAGTTCAAGAGACCGACAAAAACCAATGAAAAAGTCCATGGAAGAGTATCATCTCAAGCCTTAGAAACATGGCATACCGTATCATCTAACTAAAGGCATGCGTATTATTTACTATATTTTCTAAGAAATAAAAGATGATCACCTTTTCTAGGAAGGCCTGAACAAGGCATATGGCTATCGATAATAAACAGCAATATTGCAAAATTATTGAAACAGAAATCGATTTTCCTTTTGGATCATGTTATCATATGCAAATTTAGTATAAAGATGAATCATTAATCATAATGGAAGCATTATTACACACAAGATATGGCATAATAATGTCAACTTTCTTGCTAAATGAGAAGGCACTATGCAGATCTTCATATCTGCAGAAGCAATTACTCGGTTTTGAAGGAAAAACATAAACAATTTTCCAATAAATAACTCTCACCAATCCATGAAGCACAGACTGCTGATCCTGCAATCACAAGGTCTGCCTTCATAGCAGTTTTGAAGCTAAGATCTGCTCTATCTTCAATGACTTTGATCCTTCTCCTTCCAAGTTCAGACATCAGTCCTCCCTTCTTACTTAGAACCACAGCAGATATAGTGGCTCCACAGCTCAAAAGCTCTGTTGCCAACTCCATCATTGAAATGGGAGCCCCGGTCATGGATAGTTCGTGAAATACCAACACTAATCTTCTAGACCTAACAAAGTGAGCAAAGTCCCCCTTCCTATCACATGTTCCAAACCGCTTTTCAGGGCTCCACTCCAAAATCCTGTCCTCCAATGACCCAAATGGACCAACAATTGATCCATAAGTAGAATTTTTCAGCAGAAATGCCTGTTCTTGCCCCTCGGCGTCACCATTTTCCATGTTCATTGTTGCCTTTGGTTTACCATGCATCTTGTGCAAACTAAATCTAGCTCTTTGACTCCTTTTCTTCCTAGATGAAATGTTATTTCCCTTTGCCAAAATCACATCAAACTTTCTGTCACTATAGACCTGAGGTTTATTAGTTCCATTTCTCACTGCAACCAAACTGTCATCAGCAAGCAAATCTCGTCGTGTGTTCAGTTCAGCATCCACAAGCTTATTTCTTGGATCACCACTGAAACCCAAAAATTCCTCTTTGTTATGACCGTGAGCCCACCAGGATTGGACATAAAACCCAAGATAAGCCCAAAAGGCAATCAAAAGCAGCAAATACACTGAGCGGTTGCTCCTAAACCACTGAATGCCACCAGTACCATTTCTAGCTTCTTTTCTTGGAGTCCAGCTTGAAATCAATCTCCGAAATGTAGGAAAATTCCTTGGGGTTGATCTTCCTGATAAACTGGACTTAAAACCACCTTGCCTTAGTGACGATGCTCCCTTGCTGACACTTTCTTCCATGAGCTTACGACAATAGTAAATTGCTAAGGTAAATCAACATTCTTCAACTATTAGCTAATACCAAAAACACACAGAACCTAAAGGCCAATACTGTCCTTCTAGCTCCAAATGCACAAAGCACCTTCTTCTACAACTTTCTAAACTCAAACCTGCATTAATGAATAAACTCCAGGTTTGATATTCTTCAGACAACAGCATCAACATCTAATAACGTGTGAAAAGTAAAAAATATGGTTGCATCAATTTTACTCTAAGAGCATCGAATAGGGTATATATCCGAAACCAGTATGTTCAATTTTTTTTTTTTGAAGTTCTATTATACGGAAGATCTATAAAGGCTTATATCCGATGTCCGCATATGCGTTACACACAGGTACCCTTTCAAAAATAATGAAGAATCTAAGCAATGTATAGGTAGGTAAAAAAACAGAAAGGAAAAAGATACATAAACCAACAGCCTGGGATTAGTTTAGCAAATGAAAGCCGTCTGAGACTACAGTTAATTAATACTACCAGAAGATTGGAAAGCAAAATTTGGGTTCGTTTGAATTTTTTTTTTTCTTTTCCTAGCATTTATCAACAACTAAACAATTAAACTAAAAAAAAAGGCCACGTTAAAACTTTCAAAAATACCCTCAGATTCGAAGGAAACCTCAAGTTTAGATACAACCAAAGAAGATCACAAGACTACATTCTTTGGATGATCAGAATATTTCATATGTTTACTCAGCAACCAAACAATTCGTAGGAAACAAAAGAAGTGCAAAAACCGAAGAAAAAAGAAAGATCTTCAAATTGCATTACGTTCACATCTTCTTGACAACCAAACACATGTAGCGAACTTAGTGTAAAAAAAAAAAAAAAAAAAAAAACCTAGTAAAGCAAAATCAAGAAACCAACTAATCAAACTTTTAACTGTGATAGGAGATTAAGAACAGCAAAAACAGAGCACTATAGCTAACGATCACATCTCTTAAGCATAAACGTAAAACAAATAAAGCATGCTTACGAGACAAGATTCAAAGATAATGCAGAGATTATCCTTTCTTTTTTCTCGATTTTGATCTCTGTTCTTGATTGATCTCAGCTTGCATTAAAGAAAATATTAGAGAGTGGAAGAGTGAAAATGGTTGGAATTTTATTATTATTATTATTATTATTATTATTATTATTATTATTATTATTATTATTATTTAAACGGATCGGACCTGCTAAAGGGGTTTTGTAAACAAAAACTTTTGAAGATTGGCTGTTGGCGGGTAGGATGGGGATTATTCTAGTGTAAACAGCTGCATGCTCCTTTGTGTTCTGGCAATTTTAGAAGAGCGTTTGATAAAAAAACAAAAAAAAAAATAGAAGGTTGTTTGACTTGGGTGGCAACAATTACGCTTTTTTATTTATTTCCTCCCTCCTCTGGTTCCATGATCATTAAATTTTTATTTAGATTACGTTGATGTTTTATAATGTTGTATAAAATGTAACAAGTTTTATAATGAGAAATAAAATAATTTTAGCCGAATCGATTTATATGTCATCTAATCTTTATCAATATATAATGAAAATAACTTCCAATCCCTCTAATAAAATGTAGATACAATGGAATCAACATTCCTGCTAACCGACGGACATAATTTAATAGAACAAAACGTCAACATAAACCATTTCTATATTTTAAAATTATGTTAAACAAGTTTGAAAAAGCAAATCCAATACAGGAGGGAGAGCACAAGAGATCAGGTGACTCACTCATCAACCACTTTATGACTCAATCTAAAGCTATATATATATATATATATATATATATGCTATAATGCTAATCACATTTCACAACATCCAAGAGATATCATCAGCTAAGCTTGCCCTGTTACGTATGTACAACCAAACTCAATACAAAAAAACAACAAACAAGGAGCTTTGAAAATAATGCTTCAAAACCAACTTAGCACCCCCATTTAACTGATTAAATTAAATGATCCACTGCTCAAATAATACAAAGTAAGACACAAATACCAAAACCATCTATGCTTCACCAACACCAGACTTAACTCATCAACAAGCAGCCAAGTAAGCTTCACCAAATACAAATATCAACACCATCTATGCAAATAATAATAATAATCTAAAATTCGCCAACCAAACAGCTGCTGCACAACAATTCTTGTTCATACTTTTATGGGGAAGCCAGCCTAAATTTCTCACAAGCTTCACTAGAAAAATCAAGCCACAAGAAAAACCTGTTTGAGAAACATTAACGGCAATTTTAGTAATATTTGCACTGTAACTAAGAGCAGAAAAATACATTTTTTTTACTAATATATCATATATATTCATACCGCACATTTAAACGAGGGAATGCTACCCGTCAAGCCACAATAAGACTCTTAAACTGAATGTAGCATGACCAGGCGTTTTTCATATATAACTGCCAGAAAGAAATTGCAAGAGTGTGTGATTTTAGCTTACTAGAATCACTGAACAAGGACATCTACAATCAATCGGTTAAAAATAAATATTGTGAATAATAACATACTGAAATGGAACTCCTTTAAGATCAAATGCCTAGAAAAAAGGTCCAAAGTGCCTGAAAACAATAGGCCATGTCATCAAGGCCAAGTTCTCTAAAATGCCACCAACATATCCATAGATTGTCTTTATTGCTTAAGACCTTGACCTTTGCCAATTACCAAAGATATGGTCTCTTTTTAAGGCTTAATAACCAAATACACCCTCAACTTAAATAACAAATGGAATTAAGCCTCCAATCTTTTTAATGTGTAGATAAGATTATAAATCTTTTATTTTTCTGTAATTACAACTGTAAAATGTTAAATTAATTAAAAAAGTCCAAAAAGAACAACCATTAAGTTGTTCTATAACTTAAGTTGTTTTATAAAAGGTCTAGTTGGAATAATGGAAGAATTATTACAACTTGCCACATGCTAGCAACAGTGTCCAACAATAAATGTTAGCCTTCCCTCTTTTGGCTACTTCAACTGGACCTTTTCATTGATTTTAAAAATTTCTGCTATTTCAATTGCCACATGCCTATTTATGACGTGAAACAATTACTCAAGAACTAATGACTTTCTTCTAAAGAGAATGAACTTTTAAATCCAAAACAGAATAAGCAGCACTAACTAGGGATGAAGTCTGATTACCTACAATATCCTGGAACAAATTGTGGCCCAAAGTGGTCCAGGTCAAAAGCTGGAGATCACAAAGGGCCCGAAAGAAAGGCCTGCCCACCAAGTAATTCACAAATAAGAAATTCCAAACATCCACAGATAATAAAAGACTTAAATCACAAAATTTTTAACCTTTATCAGTTTATTGCGACAGGCTCCATCTTAAATGAGTAAATCACTTGCTAAAGCTCATCTCGGAGTACCTGCATGTAAATGAAGGGTAAGACATTAAAACGTTTATATATTAGAAGATAGAAACAGAGTGACATTGTTTTTCACCAATCCACGGTAAAAGCTTAAGAGTTTCAACTTGCCTGCGAGGCTGCTTATTTGGGTTATTTTGTCGTTGCCCAAATTCATCACTCACAGCCTCTGCATAAGAGACATTCTTGATTAACCACTAAAATAAGGAACGGCAAAAGAAAATGTTAAAAGATCCAGCAAACCTAACATAAACAAAAGAGGGCTGCTTACCAGGTCTTTGTGATGGCTTCCATTCACTATTTGGTTTGTTAGAATTTTCTTCTTTGCTGCAAAAGGAGATTAAATATTATCAAAACAGTCTGTAAGCAACAAGAATAACCACATGTGACTTGTTAATAGAATAAAACACAATACAGCAATACTGTCTGTCACCTCAACTCCCTCAACCCCACCCCTATCATGTAGAAAATGTGATGCATTTATCATCAAATATACCATAAAACATAACAAAATAAAGGTAAATACATCAGTAGGCCATTAAAGAGATAAAATAATATGAACATCAAGCCAACAGACTCTTTTAGACATCTTTCAAAAATTATTTTCTGTTTTGCAGTTAATCTATGTAAAAAAAGCTGATAGAGCAATGATACAATCAAGATTTAATATACAGAACCATACAAATTCAACTCAACTTAATCATGTCTTAATCCTAATAAAGGGGTTTCCTGCAAAGACATTCCCACTAGATCCTAATACTAAATAGGATACCTAATATTTCCCTCCCATTCAACACTGACAACAAAAAGGAAAATGTTCAATGCTCCTAGATCCCAATACTAATTAGGATACTTAATATTTCCCTCCCATTCTGGCAACCCAAGGAAAACAAAACAGTCAAGGCTATTAAAATCAAGCTGGGGAAAACCAAAATCATAGTACTAACCTTGAGGATCCTGTTGAAGATGTCTGTCCAGAGGTACGAGCATGATAAGCCCCATCAACAGTGATATAAGGTGAACAATATGTTGCCCCTAAAGCCCCAGCGGCACTTGTAAGTACTGGTAACCTAAACAAGAACACAAGCATAGTTAATGCTTTTAGATAAACAGATAAATATATAAGAATTACAAGAATGAAAGCAACCAATTGAGAGAGAGAGATATAGCGCTGCATTGGTAGTATGTCCATGGTCAAACCAATTCCAACCTTAACCTTTCACTAGTCAAAATCATTATAGCCGCAAAAGGCTTTACATGAAATGTGGTGAGTGTAAAAGCAGCCTTACAATGTGTAAGTAATGTTTCATTATGGAGAGATAACTTCCTCCATGAGAAAACCAATTGGCCAGATACTGAATTAACCAACACCTCATTTCTCAAAGAAAACCAGATGTAATCCACACACACACACACACAGAGAATATATATATACAGGGCTAGAGTGTTATTGTACCACGTCATTTCTGAATTTCCCAAACCAAGTTGTGGCTGGGCAACATATCCAGGAAATGCCATGCCAACAGCAGGAACACTGAGGCCACCAGGGTGCTGACCCCCAAATTGCATAACTGCATAACAATGATTTAGAAGAAGAAACAATAAACATTGAGAAGTTCAGCTTATAAAAAATTTAATACAAGGAACTACGAAAGCATAGCCAAGAGAAAATATAAAATAATAGAATTAAATCTAATCAACTCAGTAGATAAAAGCTATTCTCTAGCACCCACCCCATAAATTAACAGTGAAGACAAATGAAGTCAAACAAACTCCAACCTCTCGCAAACCCAGAAATCCCTAACCAAAACAAACTATGATCAGGAGGTAAAAGTTCATTTGTTATTTAGCCAAAAGGCCATTGAAAATAATGGGATGAAAACTACTCTGATATTTACTAAAGCATTTTATTTAATCCTTACAAAAATTCAAGAAAAAGGATGCCCAGGATTTAGTATGCACTTTTCTAAGTACAACAATTTCCCCATATTACAATTTACCTATTACAGTAGATTAGTTTATCCAGATAAATTAAAAAACTAAAAATATGAAAAGCTTTACCTGGCAAAAAGGCAGGAAAGTTTTTATCACCATGGCCGACAGCCATAGTCCCTGTTGGTCCCAAAACCTGAGCTCCACTGTACAGAAAAGAGCCTCTTCCAGCCCCTTGAACACTGCTTTTTCCCTTGCTCACCAAGGGTTTACTTGTTTCTGAAGATACAACCTCTCCAGATTCATAGGAATTGACTGACGTAGCTGTTTTGGGTGGAGACGAAGCTTGAGGCATACCAGTATGCTGGCCCAGCTGCTGAGCAGCTCCTTGCACAGAGTACTGAGCCCTACCTTGAACAGGATTTCTCTGAACAGCTATGATCTGTGTTGGTGGAGAAACTCTATTGATTTGGTTCTGATGAGGAGCTGGCTGATAAGCCTTCAATCCTGGGATAGCTACACCTCTACCCTGTACCCTGGACTGAGTGGGTTGGCTAGTATTACCCAATGAAGATCCAGAAGGTACCATCTGCATATTGGTCAAAGGCTTCGCAGAAGCAGACAAGCTGGGATCATCAATATAAAGCTTTGCCATGCTGAGAGAATCAAGCACATTCTTCCCTCGTAATGAATTAGATTGTGAAGCAGAAAAATTCTCATCTGTAACAGAAGGGCAAAGATTCCTGCTCACACTTTCAGCATGCACATCTTTCTTCTGAGTTAAAGCAGTGTCTTTGTTGGAAGACCCCGCTGGATAAAAAGGTGGGGAAGCAGAACTCAAGCTTGATGCAAATATATGTTTCGGATTAGGATCTGACACAGTATCGGCATTTGTTGCAAGGGTGGAAGCTCTACCTGAATTGGCTTGTGATGTTTTCTCAAGAGGCTTTCCAGACCTGAAACATTTAACCCATTCAATGTCATTCAAACCTGTCATGGAAGGAAGAGATGGAAAATTGTAGGGGGGAAAGAGCACATGATTATGAATACTCACAGTCTACCCTGTATTGGAGGTGCTTGACTGCTGATTTTCATATTAGGTTCATACCTCCTAGGTCCTCTCCCTCTCACCACCTTTGGAGCCATATTCTGGTTGTTTTTCCCAAATGCTTTGGACCCACTTCCTCTACGATAACCACGATCTGGTCCACGATTTTTACTCTGAGCTCGATACCTACCTCTAGAAGATCTTCCCTGAGTGCAGAAGAAAAAACATGTCAGTAAGGGAAAAAATAAGATTAAACGAGATTAAGGAAAAGAAACACCAATCAAGGCAAGTAGATTATCTACAAATCTACTAAACCATTACCTCTTCATAATGCTTTTCTTGCAAAGTCATCTCCTCAAACTTGTCATGTCCCCATTTCCTATCATCCTTGGATTCCCACAAATTCCTTCCACCACGTGTTCGCCTAAATTGGACAAATCAAGTTAATACACAACTTTATTAACATTTATAGCAACTTGAAGGAAATGGGCAGGACAAGGACATGGTAATACAAACCTTGACGCTTAAAGATAGACCATAATATGTATTTAGCAATGAAAGCAGAGTCCTAAATCTATGTACCTTTCCACCATTAGTACCAACCTGTACTGCTCATACTGATTGGTACAAGATTTTTCTTTTAAATTTTCTTTTAATCTTTTCTCTTATTGTATTCCTTTTATCAACTCCTAATGCTTTCCCTTTCATGTTCAGTTCTATTATTTTCATAATTTCATCCTAAAATAATACATGTTCATTAGATCACAATAATTACTAATTTTTTATATTTATTTGAGGTTTGAAATTTTCTGATGTTAAATGTTTATCATTTTTAAAATCTATATCTGCATATAAACATATAGATGCATGTAATGGAAGAGTATTTGTATGTTAATATATTTTATTAAAAAATTAAATAACATTGGAAAACCTGAAATAAAGCAGCATTTATATGTACCAATACTAACAGTCCCATTAACAAGGCCAACAGTTAAATTATACACCAAGTCTTTACAAAATATGCACATAGACTATGCATGCAGTCAGCCTTTACGCTCACACCCACATATATCAATGGTAAACAAATTAGAAAAATGGATATAAATACAGATTTAGACCATAAAAAGCTTATGTTCTTAAAACCTCATATAGTTGTCATAGTACTGACAATATAGAAAAAGAAAAAATATATGTTCAGAATGACTAGCAACTTCATATAGTAGTCATAAGCAGTCATAACATAAGTTATAATGTCATTAAATAAAACAAGGTAACAATCTGAGCCTAAGTTTTGACCACATAATGTTATATTTGCTATAATATTGGGCTGCTCAGTTTTTTATAACAGAGGTCCAGATCAACTACCCCATTCCCAGATCAAAACAGGTACCTTTTAAGCTCTTAAGGTGAATGAACAATTAAAGCAAAAAAAAAAAAAAAAAAGATTCAAGAGCATCTAGATTGGGACATTTCAAGTCCTCACTCCTCAACCCAAATGTTAAAACTACGAAGTAAAGTTTTATCACCATTCATGCATGCTTAGAAGTGCAGGTAAGCAGCAGCTCCCATACAGGTTACAAACTTCGAATTTCTTAAACTTGGCTAATCATAGACCAAATCAAAATTCAAGATAACAGAACATAAGAAAAGCAGCATAAGAGCATAAACATCATAAGTGTCAAAAACCTAATATTAGCACATTAGTTATCAAAATGTAACACTAGTTCAAGAGTATAAAAATTTTAATTTCCATTATCCGCATAGAGAAGGTAGGGCAAGTGAACATTCCAATTTCAATCATTAAACAGAAGAAGCTACAATAGGCATAACAGACAATCCACATAGAAAATTCACCATATACCTTTCCGTAAATTGATATTTACTACTTAATTAGTTAAACAGCTATAAAAAGAAAAAAGAAAAGAAAAGAATATTGGAACCCATAAAGAGAAAAAATGAAGTTTAATACCTATAACGACCGCCAACATTGTCTCGAAATCTATCATCGTGCATATAAAACACCCCAGCGGTGGGCACAGCAAAGGGCTCATTCTCCTTCTTTTCCTCTCCATGTTCCTCTCCAATGTGATTATTATCAACGCCCAGTCCTTCATCCACATCCCCATTCCCATTCTCCACAATCGCTTCCTTCACATCGTCTCCAGTTATCTTCACATTGCCTCGCACTTCTACTTTACCAACTTCATCTATCTCCTCTTCATCAATTTCTTCTTCCTCTTCCTCGTATTCATCATAAACTTCTTCTTCGACTTCTTCTAAGTCCAATTCTTCTTCGTCATCATCGTAATCTGCAGCACCGCCCTGACCGTCGGATTCATCGGAACGAATCACAGCCCTTCGATCCATCCTCGCCTCAGCATTATTCTCTTCTTCCCTTTCTCCTTCCTCATCGTCACTGGCCGCCTCCCTCCTTCGCATTGCCAGAGAACGCTTCACCTCCTCTGGATCACTCTCGTATTCCACCTCCTCTACTCCCGTAGTAGCCATCAATTTATCGGAAAACAAAGACCAAGTCGCTAAAACTTCAAAAAATATTCAAAAAAAAAGAAGAAGCAATCTTTGCAACGAAGCAAAAAAACAATTCAAAGCCAGTCGTCTAAAAAATAGAAGAGAATCAAAACCCTGGAGCCTTGAAATTGAAGGGAAAAATATTAGGGTTATTTATTTTCATGGGATAGGGCTAGCGGTATTAAGGAAGAAGAAAAACCCTAGATAGTTATATATTATTATTGTTGTTGTAAAATATGGGGATTTTTGCATAATAAAATTGAATGGAGCAAGGAGATTGCTTTGAAATATGAAACTTTATTTTCTAATTTTTGGGTTAGGGAAAGGTACTGGCAGGGACATTTTAGGAAATTAATTAAAAGTGAGTGGTAAGATTGGAGTCGGATTCTGATACGGACATGAGGTGTTTGTTAAAAGGAAGATTGATGATTAGGAACCAATGGGGTTTTGCCACGTTCGCATATGAAATTGAGTTATCTACTCTGTTTCTAAGTTGACAGCAAGTGTCAACTGAACTACCCCTCCAGGAAAATTATCGTATTTTGTTGTAATAATAGTTTACCATGGTCACAGGGTATTTGAGAATACAGATTTCGGCGTTTTAGTAATGAGTTCAACCCAAACCACCAATGCTCCGTAATCCAAGTCTAGTTAAATTCAAACCGAAAATTAAGCAAGTTTGGGATTTTTTTAAATAAAAAAAAGTAAAGTATATTAACAGTCACTCAACTTTGATCTCAATAATAAAATAGTCACTCAACTATCAAAAAATAACAAATCAGTAACTAATATTATTAAAAAGTGACAAATCAGTCACCCATTAATATTTTCCGTTACAAGCCTAACGGGACAAGTGACATGGCCAGTTAACTAGCTGATATGGCCAATTAACTTGCTACATTGGATGAAGAGTCAAACGATCTAAGGTTTGGATGGGTTTAGAGGGGAAAAAAAAGAAAAGATGAATTAGGGATTAAGGAAAAGAAAGAAAGGATCAATTGGGATTAAGGAGAAGAAAAGAAAATCGATTGGGATTAACATTTTAGGGTTTAGTGTTGGATGATTGAAACTTTTAGGATAAGGGTACGATTGAATGATTTAAGGTTGAAGGATTAATATTTTGGGTTTCAAGTTTAGGGAGAAAAGAAGACCACAAAAGATACCAGTGGGTAGGGTTCAGGGCCACAACCGTTAATAGAAGAGAAGTAGACAATGTTGTAGCATCCACTGTAACGGGTAAGTTTCTATATTTAGTTTATGATTTTTTGGATTTAGAGGGATTTGGGTTTAAGGTTTTCTAGATTTCTTTGTTGAAAAATGTTGCATTCGCATAGGGTTTATGCACTGTGTATGTTTATTGTTTGTATTAAAGTGTATGCCAGATTTTGATTTCTCTGGTTATTAAAGTGTATGGCAGGTTTGGATACTTTTAAAGTTATGTTCTACCATGTGCATATAGATAGCCTTAGGAAAGAGACAAATCAGTTCCTATTTGACAAATCACTTCAAAAGTTTAGGTTACATATGATTCAAAACTGTGTATGTCATTAAATTATTTAAAAGTTTTTATTTAGGTTACATATAATTCAAATATGACAATTTAGTTCCTAATTGTCAAGAACATTTTTTAAAGGCATAAATTGTAAAAAATACCCTCAACATTTAGGTGTTTTTGGTTTTGTGCCATTGACCCCTTTTTTTTATTGAGGCTCTCAACATAACGATTTTTTCACAAATCAGTCCAAATTTAACAGGAAACATTAGTTAACCTTCAATCAACCGGTCAACGAATTATCCTAAGTTGGAAGAATCAATGTCGACTGTAACACCCCAAACCCGTCTCTGTCACCGGATTAGGGTTATGAAGCATTATCATACAAACAGAAAACATTTACCTTTATAACATTAAATAACTTAAACATATCATAAAATCATTCATTTACATGCATTTTGTCCCTAAATCGAGCATTCAAGGCCCTAAAAATAGCCTAGAAGTAATTCGGGACTAATTTGAAATAAAGCAGAAGTTTTAAGAAAAAGTTGTAAAAATTGGAAAACAAGAGCCACACGACTGTGTGACATCACCCTAGGCCGTGTAACTTTTGAACAGGGGACAAACAGTCGTGTCCCAGCCCATGTCCTCACCCTTGTAACTCATTGAGTAGGGTCACATGGCCATGCCACACGCCTGTGTGCCAGGCTGTGTAACTCACTGACTTGAAACATTAAGAACTTTCAAATGACACAGATCGTGTCCTAGGCCGTGTGATCCATAATTTGACCCTAAATTCAAGCCATTTCAAGACCAAATCATACTTAACCATCCATACCATTTGAGCATACATTCAAGGAATTTAAAACATCATTCACACACACCTAGCATACAATTTCAAATATCCTAATTCATCTAACCAACATGCCATTAAAAGGCACCACAATTGTACCAAAACATCATCAACCAAAACATGCCAATATTTTCATATTTCAAGCATAAAAACATAGTTCAATTACCTACCAAAAGATATCACATATGACCAATTACAAGCCATTTGAAAAATACCAAAAGGGACCTTATATTTCAAGTACCTAAAAGAGGCAAAAAATGACCTAACTTGACAAGGCATTAAAAGTCCATTAAACCAAACATGAACATCAAAAGCAAATATAAACCAAATTGGCTATTAACATATCCAAAAACTACCAATACTCAAAGTCCTATACATGCTAAATAACCATATCAAACATATCACACAATCATGTTCTTTCTACTCAATGAAGGCATGTATAGTGACTAATATCTCATATGAATAGACATCATTTAAGCTTTCATTGAAATATATGAAAATGAATGAACTTGGCACCATTTAAAAATGAACCAATTACCAAAACTACACTTATAACCCTATTACATTCCATTTATAACCATTAACTAAAATAACCATAAATACCAAAATGACGAATATATAGTGTGATGATACTCTGATGAGATTCCAACCGGCTGAGCTTTTCGATAATCTATAAAATAGAGGAAATGATTACGTAAGCATTTAATGCTTTGTAAATTCATATAAGCGAAACTTAAACTTACCAAACATATTAAATTAAATATCCAAACCTACTCTCATCATGTCATATGCCAAACTTCATTTTCTATACACATCACCTCATAAAGTTAGTAAATATATATCATTACATATAAATCCTAAATAACCCATGGTATATACATGATAAACATTTAGGATTTATTCATGATCCATCACCCATACACATATATCCTTTACACATACGTTCTATTGAAATCATATGGTTAATAGATAATAAATAAACAACACATCTATATAACATAACATATATTAAGAAATGGATTCCATGCATATCTCATCCATCACTTGCTAAATTATCATCCATTTTCATTTTGTATATGCATATTCATCTATCTGTATCATATGAACATTAAGTCTTTATAAATACCTTTCCATTGACCTTTTCTCATCTGTTGAAACTTTTCAAATAACATCATATACACGGAATACATTTTCATGTAAATGTAACCTTTCCCTTTTTCCTTTTCAATAATGCTCACACGAGCTGTGAAGTGGGCCTACTCATACGAGTTGTAAGTCAGGACGGTAGCTACATGATGCTGCTCACACGAGCTGTGGAGAATCCGCAACACATGCTGGATCTCAGCCATCGGTAGGACCTCAAGGACCAGCACCCAATACATATACTTCCTAATGACATATCATTTGTATCCTATGTATTCTCTAGGCTCAATGATTCTCTTTCCATATCCTTATCTCTAACCTTCATTCTCATATAACCATTCGTGAAATTTACATGTTCATAAATTCATCATAACTCACTTTAATTATTAAATACAATACCATCATCCATGTTATACATAATAATCCATCCAAAATCTATTTACCATAATTCTTGCTTTTTATGATTCTTTTTTTCTAATATACAATTCCCTTACCATAATTCCCCTTTTTATTATTTGATCCAAACCAAAGCACTATGTCATTCAATTCAATTAACATCATATTTTGGTCCATATTACCAGAATATTGTATAACTAGAAATATAATTATTTATAACATAGTAATTATAAACATGTCATACAAAATAACTTATAATAACTTAATCCTTATATGAACTTACCTAGACTAGAACTGTTGTTAAAACGGAGTCGACAACTAATCCAAAACTTAA
Source organism: Gossypium longicalyx (assembly GCA_025698465.1). Classification (NCBI taxonomy): domain Eukaryota; kingdom Viridiplantae; phylum Streptophyta; class Magnoliopsida; order Malvales; family Malvaceae; genus Gossypium; species Gossypium longicalyx. The sequence goes on from CM046996.1 coordinate 57,800,423, forward strand.
GCTTTTCCTCGATTTAACTTCAATTATAATGTGTCTTGATCTAAATAATAATTTTCTAATCAATTAAACCATTGTAAAATTAAAAAATTATCCCTAATATTTTAACTTTTGTGCAATCTAGTCCCTAAACCTGAAACTTGCAATTTCTCCATTTTTAACCATAAACCATGCTAGCCAATTTTTACCCAATCTTATAACAGCCTATATGTAACACTTCTTATCCGTATCCTACGCTGGGACAATGTTCGAGGCATTACCAGACTTAAACTTAAACTAACATAAAATGCCAAGCCATAAAATTTCATGTAAATTTAAAACTTTTCAATCACATGCAAATTGACGCTTATAAAGGCCTACGAGGCCCAAAACATATGTTGAGGGATAGTTCGAGACTAAACTGAAAAGTTTCGAAACTTCTACTACAGTTAGAAAGTTTTCTTACTTTAGAGAGTCACACGCCCGTGTGGGTTGGCTGTGTGGTCACACACGCCCGTGTGGCTTGGGACACGCCTATATCTTCAGCCCGTGTAACTCTCTAACTATGACATCATTAACAAAATAAGGTCACACGGCTAAGTCACACGTCTGTGTGCTAGGCCGTGTGGCGAATTAAATTTTCAAAATTAAGTGTAGACTTCACACGACCTAGGCACACGCCCATGTCCTGAGGCCGTGTCCTCCACACGGCTGAGACACATGGCCTTGTTTCTGCTCGTGTGTTTACTACTGGGCATTCTATTTGCATTAATTAGGGTGCAAGGGACACACGGCCGGATCACACGCCCATGGGGCGAACCGTGTGTCACACACAGCCTAGACACATGCCCGTGTGTCTAACCATGTGGATAATTTTTAGGCTATTTTCCAAGCCATTTGCCACCCTTAAACACTCATATACTTACACTCACTTCATGGCATGCAACATGGCATATTTGAATACTCAATCATCCACGTTCGTGGTTAGATCACGACTTGGTAATGTTCACATATCACCTATTCAATCTATCATGCTCCCATATGGCACTCCACACCAATTTCGTATTTGTTTATCATATTTACTAATCTATTTTTTGGTTACACACTTACATCACCTTTATTGTCATGCACATTAATTCATATTTCATACACCAACCATACATGCCATTCATCACACACTCATTAGCCATAAGCAACAATAACCACATTAAAGCCTAAGCACATTTGCATGCATGCACCAATAAATAAGGTTACAACCTAAAATAATCAATATGAACCACCTCTCATGGCCATATACAAAATAATCATAATATTTTAATGAGCCAACATTTTTGGCTAATCAATATAACACATAACAAAAAGACCAAGTCCCTATACATGCCATACTCAAAATGTTGAGACTAACTATACCCAAATATCCAGTTGATAGTGTGATCGAGCCTCCGACATCCTTTGATCCCTGAGCTAGCTTGGCAATGCTATAAGAAAATGGAAAAGAGAGGGGAGTAATCATAAAGCTTAGTAAGTTCACATGCAAATAAATAGCAACATAATCACATATATATAAATACCGATGACATAACATAGTTTACTTATGTGTTATCATAAACTCATAGGCTTAACTTACACAATTTCAATCTTACCAAAATTTCATCACATAACGAGCTCATTCATATAAGTTTTTCGTACATACCTATACCAACTCGTAACACATTGTTACATTTCTTCATCATTGACTTACTTGTCACATAATTCACTATTTTACCCGTTGAACACTTGGAATACTATCGGATACACAAAAAGCTTGCATATAGTGCCTTATACGTAGCCATTTGCTACCTCATATCACATATCACACATTTCTCGCTCTTGAGCTAATCACAAGCCTGCTCACATAAGCTGACAGTCAGGACGTAATTACACGGGCTGCTCACACAAGTTGACAGGTACCCGTAACATATGCTGGGCTACCCAGCCACTGGTAGAACATACAAGACCAGCACCCGGATTCACATACTCACATATACACATAATCTCATGAGCTCATAATCCTATAATTCCTAGTGACATGTCACTTGTATCCTAAACTATTCCTAAGGTTCAAACGGGATTCTTCGATACCACATTTCTGTCGAACTTGCTCGTAACGTCAATTTCAATACTCATAGCACCAATCCCATGTTCATGAAGTAATCAAAACATAATTCATGATACAATTTAGGAAATAAACACATGATACAACATCACATTAAATATGTATGTACTTACCATACATCCAATATTAAAGCATTTAAAGTATGGTACATGTTGCATTATTTGCAAATGAACTCACTTTGGCACAAAATATGGACAATTAATTCGGTTTAGTCTAAAATTGTAACACCCCTAACCTGTATCCGTTATCGGAACAGGGTTACGAGACATTACCAAACATATACACTAGTATTTGTACAAAATCGAGTCATAAATTTTCATTTTAAATCATAACCTTACATATTACATCATAAAGTCCCTAATATGGGCCTACGGGGCCCAATACTTGCTTTAGAAATAATTCGGGGCTAAACCGGCAACTTTTGAAATTTTACCTTGAAGATAGGGGCACACGCCCGTGTGGCCTAGGACATGGCCATGTGGCCAGCCCGTGGGGATCCCATGGCCGTGTGGCCAGCCCGTGTGGAATCCTAACTTGCAATTTCATAAGCATCAGAGGGGCACACGGCCTGGGCACACGCCCATGTGGCTAGGCCATGTGGTACACTGATTTTTCACCATTTTTAAGCCATTTTCACACGGTTTTGACACACGACCATGCTTAAAACCCGTGTTCTTCACACAACCAAACACACGACCGTGTATTTTACCCGTGTACTATCCTGAATTCATATTTAAGGATACATGGGGCACACAGTCATTTCACATGCCCATGGGCTATCCGTGTGTCACACATGACCTAGATACACGCGCGTGTGTCTTACTCATGTGGACGAAATAAGGCCATTTCCTAGCCCTATTTCTCACCCAAATTTAACCAATTTCCTACATGAAAACTTACAAGTATATACCATCCATTTCAACCAATTTTCATCATTTAATCTAACATTTCCAATGCATAACAATACCTGAAGCTTACCCAACGCATAACGATACCTGAAGCTTACCTTTACATTGGTTTGTAAATCATGTTTTGATAAATGTGATTTATATCTTGTTGTACATGAACGTACCATATTACCTCAAAATACATATTACTAGTCATTCCAATGGCTAGGTTGTAAATAAACATGTTGCTTCATCATTTGGCCTTATTAGCCTATACATGCCATTATATAAAAATGAGTTTGTCGTTTATACCAAAAGTTAAGGAGTTGATAGTGTGATGATAGCTCCGACCCAATCTAACCTTCACGAGCGTTGAGCACTATAAAACAGGGAAAAATAAACCTAGTAAGCATTATATGCTTAGTAAGTTCATATAACCAAACAACACTCACCATTCATATATAACAAGTAAAATTACCCATAAGGTAATTTATCCATCAACTTAGCAAACTAGCAAATATGGCCTATTCATAATCATTCAACCAAAATGGTTAGTACAAAAACATTAATATGCATACATGAGCTCATCATGTCATTTCTTCTTATTTCACTTGTTAATACATTTCTGTTGAATCTTTGAATTTTCGATGGACCTTTCCTTTTCTAGTTGTACACCCGAGTGCACATTCCCTTGTTCCAAGTGGTACACATGAAGTGTATATACCATTTTCAAGTATACACACATAGTGTACCTTTCCTTTTCAAGTGGTATACACAAGGTATACCTTTCTTTTTCATATGATATATACAAAGTATACCTTTTCTTTTTATATGGTATACACAAAGTATACCTAACCTTTCCAAGTGTACACACATAGTGTACATAGCCTTTTCATGTGGTATACACAAAGTATACATTTCTTTTTCACATTCGATAACCAAAGCTATCCCTTTTCACATTCGATAGCCGAAGCTATCCCTTTTCACATGGTACACACAATGTGTACATTTCCTTTTCATAATGAGATCAAAAGATTATCCTTTAGGGACAACCTTTATTGCAACATATGCAAGATCTTATATTCACGATAATCACCTGTCCAATCGGAAAACAATGTTCAAACGGATTCATGCATCATTTCATCATTTATATGTTAATCACAAATCAACATTGGTTTAGTACATACATACCAATTGCAAATCATGACACACATAATTCAACAATCATTTCAACACATTTACATGATTAATTTAGTTATATGAACTTACCTTGACAATTGTTCGTATCTACCAATCTGAGACTTTTTCTTTCTCTCGATCTTTCTCTTTGTTTGACACTTTCGGATCTATATAAATAAATTTAATCATAAATTATATTATTTTTTTACATTCAATCAAGCCCATTTCACATTTTAGGCAAAAGTACCATTTTGCCACTAAACTTTTAATTAATTCAAATTTCATCCCTAGGCTCGGAAATTGAAATTCATGCAATTTACTCCTTATTTCAAGCTTATTCAAAATTTCTAATATAATTTTTACAGCACATATATTTCATAAATTTCAGAATTTTTCCAAGAATTTCACTACTTTGCAATTTAGTCCCTACACATGCTTTCACTAAAAATCACTTTGTAAAAGTGGTTTATCTATCAATAATCTTTTATTTCCTATAAAAAACTTTCAATTTGCAGCATATTCATCCATGGGTAATTTTATAAACTTTGGTTTTCTTTCAATTTAATCACCCAAATAAAGAAATTAAGTTTTACCGATCTCAAAAATATAAAAATTACTAAAAACGGGACATAGAACTTACCAATTGAAGCTTGAGAAATTTTCTTTCTCTCTCCTAGGGTTTCCATGTATTTTATGGAGAAGAAGATGATAAAATGATATCCTTTTCATTTAATTTAATTAACATCATTTAACTTTTCCACTTTTCAATTTAGTCCTTGACCTTTTTCCATTTTTCCATGGATGACTCATTAAAAATATCTATATGTTTTTCTTCAATGGTCTAATTGCCATATAAGGACCTCACATTTTGAATTCTCTAGCTATATAATCCCTATTGCTTTTAGTATACAACTTTAACATTTTATTCAATTTAATCTTTTTTGCAATTAGACACATAATTGATAAAGTTTTTCGATAAAAAAAATTTCATGCAATATTCCTATCATAATACCTATAATTTTATGAAATTTTAATAATTTCATTTTTCAGATTCGGATTTGTTGTCTCGAAACCACTATTTCGATTTCACTGAAATTGGGCTGTTACAAAAATCTTATTATTTTCTCAGTCTAAGTCCGGACTCCATTTTTCTTGATCTATAATAGTAAATTCAGCTTATTTAATCATAGCATTATTCAAATCAGTCCAAAAACTATATTTAGGCAAAATTACAGTTTTTCTCCTTAACTTTTACATATTTACAAATTAGTCCCTAGGCTCGTAAAATGAAATGTGTTCATTTTCTTTGTTACCCAAGCCTAGCCGAACCTATTCCATGCTTATATAAGCTCACATTTTCCTTTATTTCACATTTTACTACTCATTTTTACATCTTTTTTACAAACAAGTCCTTTCCATGCATTTCTATAAAAAATCACTTAGTAAAAGATGTTAAACACACATCAAACTTTCATATTCTTCCATTAAACATCAAAATACAAACATGTCACACATGGGTAAGTTTTTTAACATGAACCCTAGCTCAAAATATGGCTAGAAATGGATAGATCATGCTTCAAGGACTTCAAAAATGCAAAGAATATCAAAAACGGGGCTAAGGAGCACTTACAATCAAGCTTGAAAAGTTGAAAAACCCTAGCTATGGAGAGCTTGAGAATTTCGGTTATGGGATGGAGAAGATGAGCAAATTTTGCTTGATTTTTCCCTTTTTATTATTTTATTAACCAAATGACCAAAATGTCATTTTCACTAAACTTTCAAATTTTATCCATGCATGCCCATTTTTGTCCAAAATTTTAGAACTTGGTCAAATTGCTATTTAAGGACCTCTAATTAATGATCCATTGTAATTTCATGCTTGAAGCTTCTAGAACACAAGTTTTACAACTTATTCAATTTAGTCCCTAAAGTCAAATTAGACACTTTACTCATAAGATTTCTTCATGAAATTTTCACACAAGCATGAAATCATATCACAATCCTCATAATAATCATAAAATATTTATTTTTATTTTCGGATTTGTGGTCTCAAAACCACTATTCCAACTAGGTCCTAATTCGGGATGTTACACTATATTTATCCACAATTTGCAATATTTTTCTTGATTTTTCCCATTTTCATAAATAAGCCTCTAAACTTGAAAATCATCAAGAATTACTTAACAAAATACTTATATTTAACAATCAAGCTTAATAATCTATCATAAAATTTCAAGAACACTTCAATTTCATCCATGGCAAGTTCCTAGACTTTTAACAAATTTACAAATTGACCCCCGAGCTAGCTAGATTAAGCTAATACGATAACAAAAACATAAAAATTACTAAAAACAACATTAAAATCACTTACATGCAAGCAAGATTAAGAACCAAATCTTCCAAGCTTACTTCTAGGGTATTTTGGCTAGAGCAAAACCAATTTGAGAAGATGATAGCTTCTTTTTCTTTTTAGTCTTTTGTTTGTTTTAATTTATTTATTAAATTACCATTATAACCTTTATAATTTAACTAGAAATGCTTAAATTTACACCTTGAAACAGTCCTCTATAATAAATAAGGTATATTTACCTTTTTAAACCCTTAATTCATGGTTCTTTAGCCATTTAATACAATTAAGCTAATAGTGATTGACTTTTGCATCATTTACAATTTAGTCATTTTTCCTCAATAAATTATCTAAACATTAAAATTTCTTAACCAAATTTTAATACGACCTTAATAACACTCCATAAATATTTAATAAAATATTTATAGCTCGATTTATAGAAACGAGGTCTCGATACCTCATTTTTTAAAACCACTTAACTTTAGAAACATACCACTTGAACCTAATTATTCTTTCCTTCAACAAAAATCATTAAATCAAATTTCATTATTACACTATATATTTGACTCATAAATATTAAATAGTAAATATTTACGGACTCACATGTTGGATTTGTGGCCTCGAAACCACTGTTCCGACACCATAGATAAATAGGTTGTTACATTGAATATACCTTCTTCTTCCCTTTGGGCTTCTATTTTCATCTGGGTTACATTGATCTTCTTGCTTCCAACACCACCGACGATCATAGCCCTTCTTCTACTGTCACCATGGGAAACGCGGTGGTGGATTATCGTTGCCCGACGATGGGTGTTTCCTTTTTTACGTATAGGTTTTGCCATCTCCTACAACTAGAACATTTCCAGCTCAAACTGTCAATTCGAAACCCAGTTCTGGTAATAACTAGCAAAAAGTCAAATGAGAAGACAAAAGTTACACTGATTTCTTTTTCCAAACCTTTCAATCATCAACCAACACAAATGAGACTGTGTAATCCAACTCAAAGTATTATCCTTGATCTTTGAAAATATAAAGGAAAGGATTTTTATTGAGTTTTTTTTCCCAATTTGTAGGAGCAACAGCAAGCATGGAGCTTCAAAGAGTTTGTAAAGGAAGACGATTTTTCCTCAAGGAAGAATATAGTTAAATCAAAATACAACTATATGCAGAGCTTTTTCCAATGGCGTGCCACATAAGCACGAAGTCATAGATGACATCATAGATGATGATTCTCTAGTGAAAAACAACCGGTAAACAAAATCATGTTACTGGTGGTGGTGCTGTTATTGCTGTTGTTAGGGACTAAATTAAGTCATTTAGTGCTGACTTTGAGGCAACAAATGGAACATCAAATAAGGAAAATAAATCGGATTCTGAGTTGCGTCGAAAGTGAAAGGGAAAACCATTCTCGAAGAAGGCAAAGAAGCATTCAAAGAAGACGAAAAAGGTAAAGAAATAGTTAAAGAAGGCGAACTAAAAGGTAACAAATACGACTGGTCTGCCATTGAACCAATTAATCAAACAAGTTCTTAACATTGAGTAATCTTCTTATTAGGTCATTGCGACATGGAAGCTTCACCAAAAATCGACTTCCATTGTCGCTTCTCGAACTCAAAATCAAGTTTGCTCCCTTTCTCAACCTTCCAATCTTGCACATCACCAAAACCCTTGTTAGATTCACCACTATTTTCAACAGAAACCATTGATAAAATATATATTTTAAACAACCACTGAAAATCGTTCGCTCTCTCTATCTAAAAACATAAAAAACTTTCAAAATCAAACAACCCAAATTGGAATAAGGTCAAGTTTCAAAAACATAGAAATACCAAAATTAGAATCTAGAAACTGAATTCAACAACTAATAAATATAGAATCTATCGAAAAGAATCAGATTCGAATTCATGATCTTTGACCCTATCTTAAAATAGAGAGAGCGAGCTTTTTTTTTACTTGGATTATGCAACGAGCAAATCCAAAACGGGTGTTGAAGGTGTTGTTTTTTTTTTGTGAAGCAAATTCTGGAGGTTTTTTTAATAGAGTGTTGAGGGGAAGTTATGAATCTAGAAGAAAATTTGTGAAAAAAAAGGAAGGAGAGGGCTCTGTTTTTTTAGAGCTTATGTTCGTTGCTGTTTGACTGACGGTCAACTAACATCTTCCATTAAAGTTGGGTTGATTTATGGAAAAAATTTAACGTTGAAGGCATCAATAATAAAAGGTCAATGGCTCAAACCCAAAAACCCATAAACGTTGAGGGTCTTTTTTGAAATTATGCCTTTTCTAAATGTTGATTCAAATATGATTATTGTTTGTATCAAAGTGTATGGTAGGTTTAGATTTCTTTGGTTATTGTTTGTCATGTGCATACAAATAGCCTTAGGAAAGAGATAAATTAGTTCCTATTTTATGACTATCAGTATCAAGTTTCTTTGGATTCACATATGTCTCAAATATGATTTAAATATAAATCAAATATGACAAATCAGTTCCTAATTGTTAAGAACATTTTTTTAAATGTTGATTCAAATATGATTATTGTTTGTATCAAAGTGTATGGCAGGTTTAAATTTTTTGGGTTATTGTCTGTCATATGCATGACAGAAACGATTTTTTTTGTATTAAATTGTTTTGTTATTGTACATGACATAAATGGATTTCATTGTATTTTATTGTCTGCAATGTGCTTAACAGAAATGAATTTGTTTATATTAAATTGTTTGGTTATTGTACTTGACAAAAATGGATTTCTTTTTATTAAAGTGTATGGCATATGTATGATAGAAATGACTTTGTTTGTATTAAATTGTTTGGTTATTGTACATGACAGAAATGGATTTATTTGCACTAAAGTGAATGACATGTGCAAGACAAAAATGAATTTGTTTGTATTAAATTGTTTTTTGTATTGGTTATTGTCTGCCACTATCTTTATTGATGTTAAATTTGTTTGGCAGGTTAACTTAATGATGAATTTAATGAGAGTAAAGAAGAACTGTCTGAATTTGATGTGTCTAATAAGGTTAGGTTTAATTTAAATGGCTTAAACATGGACGATACAAAAGTAGGGGAACTATCTGATAGTGATGATTATGAGAGGTTAAATAGTACACATGAATTTGAGATGTTCAACTCAGACAGTGACATGAATAATCCAAAACTTGAGGTTGAAATGTTATTTTCGACCAAAGATAGTCCAAAAGAAGCTGCCAGGGAGTATGGTAGGTTGAATAGTTATTTTATTAAGTTCCTAAAAAATTATCAAAAGAGGTTAAAGGTAGTTTGCAGTTCAAATTGTTCTTGGTACATATGGGCCTCTAAACTACACCCTAATACCCTACTAACTAGACTTAGCAAATTAGGAGTTTAAACCCTAACCATACTTGCTCTAAAGCCTATAAAAATAAAAATATAATCTCAGCTTGGCTAGCTCAACATTATAAAGACAAGTTCATTGTTTATCTCAATTATTCTTTGACATTATTACAACAAAATGTTAAAGGAGATTTATTTTGCCTTGTCTCACTAACCAAATGTAGGAGGCCTAAACTTAGGGTAGTGGAATTACTTAAAGGGGGTTATGAAACACAATATGAGAAGATATATAAGTATCTGTTGGAGGTTAGGACCCAAAATGTTGGAATAATAACAATCTGTTATCTGGATAACAGGTTGTATCAAAGTATGTATGTCTATTTGCAAGTATACAAAGATGGGTATAAGGCTGGTTGTAGGAGGATAATAGGTTTAGATGGATGTTTCTTGAAGGGATACTTTGGTGGCTACCTTCTGGCAACTGTTGGGATAGATGCAAATAATAACATCTATCTTATTACATATACTGCTGTTGAAAGTGAAAACTAAGCATCATTGTGCTGATTCTTGGAGTTGCTTGCATTGGACCTGGAAATTTTGAGCTCCTATAAGATATATTTCATGTCTGACAATTAGAAGGTAAAACTCCATTTGTTTGCTTTGTTTTATGCTTTTTCTGTTTAGGATGTATGCTAAAGAATTAAATTGTTTCTCTTCTATTTGTAGGGACTTGTAGAAGCTTTCCTAATGCAGAAACAAGACACTATGTTGACACCTACATGTTCAAGAAAGTTGGTTTCAAAACAAAATAATTGAAAGATTTTCTTTGGAAAGCTGCTAAAGTAAAAACTCTAAGGGATTTTGAGGATGGCATGGCTAAACTGAAGAATAACAATCAACATGCTTATGATTGGTCAAAGGGAAAGAACCCTGGTCACTGGTCAAGGTCCCACTTCTCATTTAGGAGCCAGTCTGACATATTAGTGAATAATCTTTGTGAATGCTTTAACAAGGTATACCTCTATTTATTTTCTATATGTAGTTCATTAAGGAGCAAGTTTCATAATCATTTATGTTACATACTACTAGGTGATATTGGAAGAAAGAAGGAGTTCTGACAATGATGATTGTTGAAAAATCGACTTTGGAAAATGCAGCGGAAAATATGTTTTAGGGAAAATAAGAGTTTTAAAAATTTTTCAAAAAAAGAACTTGGTTGTGTTATCTAAAGTAATAAATACTTAATCAAAACCGTACCTTTTGATTTGTCTAGGATGAACGCTTTGACCAAGTAGTCTTCTCCGCTATCTTCAAGCTCACGTCTGTTGAGTGTGGGCTCGCTTCGAATCAGAATTTTTTCACAAAAATATAACGGTGTGGTAATTTCACAATTTCTCTAAACTTTTGAGTCAAGTTGGAAATAAAAAAATATCTCTAGAAATTTTTAAAATAATTTCTTCAGAGAATTTTCTCTCTACCACTTTCTCTTGAATTCAAGTGTGAAAAATAATAACTCATGACTCTCTTTATATAGGGGGAGTTTTGAGAGTTCAACTATGATTAAACTTAATCACTTTAATATTAAATTAATATAATACTTATCAAGATAAATATTCTATTAATTAATACTTATCTATAAGATAAATATTAAATTTAATTTAATATTAAAGTTTATTAAAATAATATTATTTTTGGAATGGTTAATTTGAAATCAAATTATTCGGTAGAGTCCCAGAAGTAGTGTGATTCCTCCACTGCTCAACCGCTGAAAGACCACCTGCCGACCATCAGAATGCTGCCATCGTCGTCGTCGGCACCATTGTGTCTAGTGATACCATCGTAGGTGCGACACCCTCACGGTACCCTGAATCAATTCGGCTATTGCTGGTTTGGTCCAGGCCAATGATAGTCCAACAGGTCCGGTCCAGTCGGTCAACCAGATTTCACATGCCAGATCTAGTTCAACCAATTTTTGGGTCTCAGTCTCAGATTTTTGGTTCTCAGGCTCAATTTTCGATCTCAAGTTCAATTTTTAAATTCAATTATCCATTGGGCCAATTATCTAACTTCAAAATTAATTTCCAAAAATATCATATTTATTTTAATTAATTTGATTAGTTTAATTTTTCTTAACCAAAATTAATTTTCCCAAAAATCACTAAGATTTTCCAAATTAATTTTTCAAGAAAAATTTTTAATTAAATTTTCTAGTTGAACAATTCTCATGACTGCCTAATTTAATTTCACATCGAATAAATTGACTCAATAAAATTATTTCCAAAGTTGTAGAACTTCCTTCTGATTCAAATGCAGTCCGATCGAGCTTTTGTTGAGCCAGCGGAAGGACCAATTGGATATATACAATTAGGCTAAAATAATTGCAATTATGTCCAGAAGTATTGTTCCGATAATTTGCAATTTACTTAATTATGGAGTCAGTTCACAAGAAGTAACATGATTGAAAACTCCTTATTGTATACTTTTTTACGAAAACAATTCATCCAACTACTTTGTATAATGACCTCGTCATGTGTGTGCTACCTTTATATGATATCCTTGATTCCTGTGAGTTAAATCCACTCACTCAATATAATCCTATTTTATCTAATTGTCACCATTGTGTCTTTTTAATGATTAATATGATCACTGTCAACAAATGACTATGATAAATTGCTCACTCAAGAACAAACAACATGTGGTCATGTTCTATATTTATCAGTCCACACAATGCCAATGAGAGGATATCATTAACTCTTTATGTAACACCACTAACCCTTATACGTTGCCGAAATAGGGTTATGAATCATTACTGAACTTTACAAAATAAATTCAGACATTTCACAACCTTTATTATACATATAAAAAACCATTTATTTAACACTCATATTGTCTATTAGATGGGCCCTTAAGGCCCCAATATACAACTTAGAAATGGATCGGGACTAAATCGGATACTCAAAGAATTTTTCTCAAAATCTCAAAAATTTTCTTAGGAGCAGGGGACACATGCCCGTGTGGCCAGCCGTGTCAGCCACACACATGTGTCTTAAGCCGTGTGGGCATTCAATATGAGACACACGGCCGTGTCCCAGCCCGTGACCTTACCTGTGTAACTCTCTTACTTGGGTCACACGGCCAACGACATGTCCATGTGCTAGGCCGTGTCCAAGGTGCAGGGGTCACATGGCCAAGCCACACGCCCGTGTGCTAGGCCGTGTGCAAATACCTGGGCATTCTGTTTTGAAATTTCAAGGTGCAGATGACACATGGCCAGACTACACACCCATGTGCATGGCTGTGTGTCACACACGGCTGAGACACACACCCGTGTCTCCGCCCGTGTGAATGAAAATAGATCATTTTAATGCCACTTTTCTCACCCTTTTTGACATCAACCTAAACACAACATTCAAATACACTAAAATATCCTAACCAAGCAAACAAAACCAACCAATTCATGTTCTAAAAATAATATAACAATTACATATACATCAATTACTTATATTTGCCTATTTAACTCATTTAATTTATTTATCAAATTCTACTACTAATTACATACATACAAACATTTAAGATTCACAACCACAATTCAAACTATTTCATTGCCAAACCAACCTTATACATGCCATATAAACCAAAATTTACATTTCAAAAACTACCGAATTAAACTTGATAGTGTGGCTTGATATGTTGATTCGATCTCTCAATCACACGTTAATCTACAAGAACATAAAACAACACAAGTAGGCTTAATGAAGCTTAGTAAGTTCAATAGATTAAACGTTGATCTTGCTGAACTTAATATAATAAACTAAATTGTAAATAAATCATACACTCTCCCTGTCAAATACAACATAAGTCAATGAACACACTTCCTTAAGATCAATATAATTAATAATCAATATATCTTTCAATTCATTCACATAGGTCTTTGATCAATTCTTATTGAATCGAGGAACGGCTTACGGATATTAGTACATCATTTTCTTTATGTCATAGTCCAACTATGGTCGTACACATGCATTGCCAAAGCCCAGCCATGGTCTTATGTTCGTAGTGCCATAACCCAGTTATGGTCTTATCGTTAGAATGCCATAGCCCAGCTATGGTCTTACTTATAAATACTGCCATGGTCCAACCATGATCTTATGTTCAAAGTGTCATCTCCCAGTTATAGTCTTTTCATTAAAATGCCATAGCCCAACTATGGCCTTACATATAAACATTGCCATGATCCAACCATGATCTTATCCGTCAATTCATTCTTTGCTATAAAATGATTGTACTCAATCCTACGTTCTACTTGTTTTAAGCATTCATTTCAATTTCTTATTTTAATAATAAATTTTAATTTCAATAATAAAAGTATAAATAAATACATCATATCATTCATAAATTAATAAATAATCATGAAAGTTTAACTTTACGAACTTACCTAGGTTGGATTGTAAAGTTGATAATAGTTCAAGGACTACTAGACCAATTTTCCTTTTTCTCGTTGATCTATGAACTCTTGATATGATGCAAAAACCAGCTTAGATGACCTTCAATGTCGTTTTTGGACTGGAAATTAGAAGAAGAAATGTCTAGAATTCAATTTAGTCACTTGTTTTATTTTTAACTTTAACCAAATTACTATTTTGCCTTTAGTTCACAGTAATTTTGTTTATTTCTTCTACCCTTGTGCCGTTTCAGCCATCTTCTTTGGCTAATTTGCCTTTCAAGTCCTCTCTTATTTAACACTTGAACCATTTAACCATTTTAGTGAGTTTTGCACCTTTTTCAATTTAGTCCTTTTTAATTAATTAACTATCTAAACGTTAAAATTTCCTAACGAAACTTTAATACTAACTCAATGGCACTCCGTAAATATTTATAAAAATATTTACAGCTCGGTTTATAAAATTGGGGTTTCGATACCTCGATTTCAAAACCAATTAATTTAATAAATATTTCTAAAGCACAAATCACTAATTCATAAACTTTCCTAAATTCATAATTTGCTCATTAACACTAAATAATAAAATTTTCAAACTCACTTGTCAGATTTAGTGATCTCGAACCACTGTTTCTGACACCACTGAAAATTAAGCTGTTACACTTTAATCAATGTGTGAATTCCATTGCTGCTAGTAAAGTCATGCTATACACAAGTCATGTACCCAACATACCAGCTATGAGCTCGATCATCTTTAGAATATAAGCCTCCACTTATATCAAAGCATATGAGTTGTATACGCATGGTCAGTGACTAACTTAAGATTTAGGTAAACCACACCATAAACGTCACAAGTGAATTAATTCACAAACAAGTTCATAATTTATTCATATTGGGTCTAGTCCAATGTATCATTCTTCTAATGAATACACTAGGGGTGAGTATTCGATCGAGTCAAGTCAAATCGAGTCAAAAAATTTTGAGTTAGTCGAGTTGACGAATCCTATTTTAGCAACCGAACTCAATTTAAATTTTATTTGAATCGAGTCAAATTGAGTCAAAAAATTTTGAGTCGAGTCGAGTTAACGAATCTTATTATTTATACTTAATGTTGCATTTACATGGACATATTATTTAACTAGTAGACAAAGTACAATCTTTTAGATTAATTTTGAGTAAAGGAAAAAGGGAAAGTGTGGCGATTTGGGAAGGAAAGTAAGACTACTAGGTAAACATTTATCAAAACAACGTAGTTTTATTTTTTAACTTGATAGTTTTGATTTTTTAACTTTAGTTAAGGTAAATATTTATCAAAACGACGTAGTTTTGCCTTCTCTTATTTGGATTTTCGAATAACTTGAATTAAATGCTCAATCGAATCGAGTGAAATTATTTAAGTTAAATTAGAAAAATTAATAATGTCAAATTAAAATCTTGTTACAATATAACTATTTCTATGTTAGAGCATATAAATTTGAAACCATATATATTTGAATTTTTTTAAAACATAATAATAACAATAAGATATTTTAGTATGATAAACTTGAATCATTAATCACTTATTTAGATTCCAAAATTATTATTTTATAAATTTTATAAATTTTATATATATTTTTTAGATTTTTTAAAAAAAATATATTTTTTTAAAATACATATTTTAGAATTTTTATAAATATTTTGAATTTTAAAAATTATTTTCAATTTATGAAATTTTTTTTGATTATTTTGTAATTTTTGTTAAGAGAAAAACCAATTTGCTCATTTTCGAAATTGATAGAGACTAAAAGGGTAATTATACTAATCTATTATTCGAATTATTCGAGTTATTTGAATTATAAAAATTCAACTAGACTCGAACTCGAAATCCAAAATTCTTATTCGAGTTGAATCAAATAATTCGATTAACTCAAAATTTGAATTTTTCTCAATTTTTTCGAATCGAATCGAATTTTGCTCACCCTTTGAATACATCTATATTTCTACCTGTGGAGTTAACTGCTCCAATAGCTAAGACTAGTTATCTTCCCAATTGGAATTGTAGATGACATAGTAATTTTTCTAAGTATTTGAATCAAATGATCACTTTGATTCTTTTATGGGATTACAGATTCGTTTAGATTAGTTACCGAAGTAAGTTGTCTTTATTGCAATGTAAATCTATGTCTTTACTCGAGGAGTCAACTGCTTTGATAGTCCAGACTAGTCATCTCCCCAATTAGAATTGTAGATGACATAATAATCCTTGTTAGTATTTGAATCAAATGCTCACTTTGATTCTTTTACGAGATTACAGACTCATTTAGATTATCTACTAAAGTAAGTTGTCTTTCTTGCAATGTAAACATTCTTTACAATGCAACTTATCTTCTGTTTGAACTTTAGACAATCAATGAGCTAATATTTTCTTGTCACAATTTCACTATGCATGCAAAATATAAAAGACAGAAACACAAAAGATATAATAGTGAAATGTGAAATTAACTTTATTTATTTATTCATTGTTTACAGATATAGACATGTTTACTAAAATATGGGCACATTTCCCAACAGATGGAAACAATTAGGACCAAGATTATGTTGCTGATTGTTAAGAAGAAAGAAGAAGCTGAAAAATTTTAAGGGCACTTGTGTCTAAAGATCAAGAAAAAACTGGATGTCAATATGAAAGATTCATTAAGGTAAACAGATCATTTTCAAATATATGTATGCCTTTATTCTACCATCACATGTTGGTGGGGCTCATCACATGCTGCCTTTACTTAAGTATGATATGTTTTAGTAATTGTTTTTAGGTGTGTTCCACCACATACTGGTGGGGACAGATATCAGGTTGAATATGGTTCAGGCAGTCAGCATGTGGTGGGCCTAGTTGAGAATTCCTACTCCTACAAGAATTGGTATCTCACTATCATCCCTTGAATGCATGTGGTGGTTTTCATTCATCTAAAAGATGAATACCCTGAAACTTATGTACAAACCTAGTACACCAAGCAAACCCAACTTGCTATTTACTTCAACTTCATCAGGCTAGTAAGGGGTTCTAAACAATAAGAATCTGTCCCGGACATGTTGCAAATACTACCTCTTACACTAAGAAAGCCACCTGGCAAACCTACAAAGGTGAGAAGGAAAGAACCTGATGAACCACAAACAATAACAAAGCTAACTAAAAAAGGGTGGAAATGAAGTGGAGTAAATGCAAGAAATTAGACCATGATAAGAGGAGTTGCAAAGGAAAATTCGTCCAAAACATTCCAGTAAGTCATCTGCCTTGGCTTCATTAGTTTACTTACATATGCAATGTGTTTGATGGATTTCACTTGTTTTTGTAGATCACAAGACGAAAATTTGGTGTTCATAAACAAGTGGTTGCCCCAACTCATCAAGAAGCTACCCCAATTGTAACGGTCTATTTTTAGTAATGTCAGAAATAGTAGTTTCGGGACCACAAATTCGAAAAAAGAGTTCGAAAATATTATTAATATTTATGAGTCAAGTATAATATTATTGAAATTTTGGTTTAATAATTTTTTAATTAAATGAATAATTAGATTTAAGTGGTATATCTCTAAAATTAAGTGGTTTTAAAAAAGGAGGTATCGGGAGCTCAATTTAGTAAAGTCAAGTGATTAAATATTTAAAGAGTATTATTAGGGTCATATTAAAATTTGGTTAAGAAATTTTAATGTTAAAAAAGTTAATTAATTAAAAAGGCTACATTGTAAAAGATGTAAAATCTAAACATTATTGAATTATAATGATGAGATGGCTTAATTATTAAATGAAAGAGGACTTATATGGTAATTATACCATATATATGGTTAGTGGAAATTATGGACAAGGTTTGGTTGAAGTTTTGACTAATATTGTAAGGGTAAAATAGTAAAATAGTAAATAAGATAACATAAACAAAAAAAAAAAACAATTAAGTGCTTATCTTCCCTATTTTCACCATATTTGGCCGAATCACCATGGAAGCAAAAACTTGGAGAATTTTGGCTCATATTCTATGTAACACCCTCAAACCTAGCCTAGACGTTATGGTCGAATCTGGCGGCGTCACATGAGAGTGTTTTTAGAAAATTCTTAGCAAGTTAAAAAAAACGTTCATTAAGTGAACACATTTCATTATCGTGGAAGCTAAAACAATATTAATTCATTAATCAATAGCTTAACAGTTTAAAATCCCGAAATAATCTTTAAAATAGTTCAAGATCAAAAACATTTTAATCCCAAAAATAAATATTTAAAATAAAGCAGACAAATAGAATGTTACTCCAAAAAAAAAATCCATAAATGTCCAATAGTGGCCACCATCGAGCCCTCCACCACACCAATCCATCTACTACTGAGGATTACCTGACAAACAAAATAAACAAGGGATGAGTTTTCGCAAACACAGTGTGTACATCCCCATAAACAGCATGCATTCATACAGATAATAGAATATAGATAGTTCGGCCTTAGCCATACAGATATCGCATGCATCACAAACCAGATATCAGATAATATGCCCACCAACCCTGCACACCATCTACGACCAGCCCAACACACCATGTGGGGATAGAATTGACCCACCTAACCCTACACACCAAGTATGGGGATATAATCAACCCATCCAGCCCTACACACCAAAAGGTACCGTAAAACAGTACATGATAGATATATGCAGCGTAGCTGCCAGGTAACAGGCTAATCGCCTCTTAGACTTCCTTCTCTTCACAACAATCCCAACCCAATGCAATGCAACATACATATCATGGCATGCTTATATGCAGATATTAGATCATATCAATATCATAGTAGAATAGACATACAGAATCAGATAGTTACACATGCTTTTGCATACAACTCAGTAATCAATCAGAGTAAAGGGGTCTGAGTAACGCTTATCGCCCCCACAATCAGGCCACAATCGACTTAGGCGACCTGTACAACCTTACAGAACATTTCACATTAATTGGGCTCACACGCCCGTGTGCCCTGCCCATGTGGGTCACAAGGACCAAATTGGCCTTGCCCGTGTGGATCACACGGCTTGACCCAGATTCTCACACGCCCGTGTGGCCCACATGGCCCATTTTCTTGAGCCCATGCCTTGCACACGGCCTCGTTAGCCTCACACGCCCTAGTTTGTCACGCCCGTGCGGCGCGCGCAAGGCTTAGCTCGTCTGCCACACGCCCGTGTCTCGCGACGCAAGCTACCACACGGGCAGACCACACACCTGTGTGGCATCGATAGACAGCTTTCACCGAAACTCGTTTTCTACGCGATCGAAGTAGACACCTGGTTTATTTTTACTGCTAATCCAACCACGAGCACTACAAAGCCTAAGATTGACAACACTGAGCCCAAAGCAGTCACTTAAATCAACTTAGATAACAACGAACAAATCCCGAAACACAAGATCTACTTACCTTCAATGAAGAACGATGTTTCCTTGCTGTTTAGAACTCGATTACTGATCTACAGAGCCTTGGATATTCCCTAAACAGCAACAAAAATCCCTCTTAACCAATCTCTAAAGAAAATCACGTAGCTTAGTTAAGCGATACTTACCGAAGCGACAGAACTGCTAGTAATACGCCTAGGTTTACCCCCCTTAAAGCCTACAACTCAGAATTTTAATGAAGCCCAACGCTTATTGAAACTCGGAGTAAAAATAATCCTAACGCTACCGCAGGGAATCAAACCTCTGACCCTGAGCGTAATCCCTTGTCACTAACCCACTAGACCAGCAGACCCATTCTATTAAATTTTTACCAACTATTCCTTATAAGCCCACTGACCTTACGTCAAGCTTAATTCAATTAAAAACCCAAATTTAGCCTAAGTTACAGCCTAAACTTAGGACCTCCCAAACACACCCTAGAGCTCATAAATACTTAACCCAACCTACATTTAAGCTAAAATATCACGAACCACAAATTCAGACACTTTCAAGCCCAAAAATCGTAAAAAACTGAAATAAAAAATTTGGGGCGTTACAACTCTACCCCCTTAAAGAAAATTCGTCCTTGAATTTTACCTAATCAGAAAAGGTGAGGATATTACTGACGCATCAAATCCTCTGGCTCCCAAGTAGCCTCCTCAGTGTTATGATTCCGCCACAGCACCTTTACTAAGGGAATAGACTTCTTACGCAAGACCTTAACGTCGCGATCCAAAATCTGTATTGGCTCTTCCTCAAACGTCAGATTTGGCCTAACCTCAATCTCCTCTACGGCCACAATGTGCGTAGGATCAGAGCGATAGTGTCACAATATTGACACGTGAAATACGTCATGAATACGATCTAACTCTGAAGGAAGCTCCAACTGATATGCGACTAGTCCCACTCACTTTAAAATCTGGTACGGCCCAATATATCGAGGACTCAGCTTACCCTTACGACCAAATCTCATAGCCTTCTTCCATGGCGAGACCTTAAGAAAAACCATGTCTCCGACAGAATACTCAATGTTCCTTTTTTTCAAATTTGCGTAGGACTTCTGTCTATCAGAAGCCACTTTTAATCGATTATGAATCAAATGGACCTTATCCTCAGTCTCTGAAACCAACTCTGGACCCAGAATACACCGCTCACCCAACTCAGTCTAGCACAAAAGAGTGCGACACTTACGACCATAAAGTGCCTCATACAGTGGCATCTGAATACTAGACTGATAGCTGTTATTGTAAGCGAACTCTGCCAATGGCAAGTACTCCTTCCAAATGCCTTAGAAATCGATAAAATAGCCCCTCAACATGTCCTCCAATATCTGAATCACCCTCTCTGACTGTCTATCTGTTTGAGGATGAAAAGTAGTACTGAAGTCAAGACGAGAACCCAAATTCTCATGAAGTTTCTGTCAAAATTGAGACATAAAACGAGGATCCCTATAAAAAAATGATCGAGATAGGTACCCCACGCAGCCTCACTATCTCAGAAATGTAAAGCTTGGCCAACTTCTGTAGAGAGAAGTCTGTCCTAACAGGAATAAAATGCGCGATCTTAGTCAATCGGTCCACGATGACCCAAACTGAATCCTTCTTAGTGGGTGTTAGAGGCAACCCACTGACGAAGTTCATAGTTACTCGCTCCTATTTCCACATAGGTATCTTAACCGGCTGCAGCAAACCCGAAGGTAACTGATGCTCAGCCTTAACCTGCTGACAAGTTATACAACGAGCAACAAAGTTGGTAACCTCACGTTTCAATCCTGGCCACCAGTACAACTCCTGAAGGTCTCGATACATCTTATTTCCACCAGGATGCATAGCGTAAGGACTGTTGTTTGCTTCCCTCAAAATCAACAGCCTCAAATCCTCATCATTAGGTACACAGATCCTACCTCGGAAACACAGTACTCCATCACTATTAGTCCCAAAGTCAAAAGTAGTCCCAGTCTCAACTTGACAAAATCGCAACTGAAGACTCCCATCGTCATAAAGACTCAGTCGAGCAAATAATGCTCTCAAATCAGTCGCAACCCTACAGCTTAATGCATCGGCCACCACATTGGCCTTACCAGGATGATACTCAATGCTGCAGTCATAATCTTTAAGCAGCTCCACCCATCGATGCTGCCTAAGATTTAACTCCTTCTGAGTGAGGAGATACTTGAGGCTCTTGTGATTTGTGTAGATGGTACACTTCTCACCGTACAGATAATGCCTCTAAATCTTCAATACAAAAACCACTGCAGCCAACTCCAAATCATGCGTTGGATAATTAGTCTCGTGAGTCTTAAGCTGTCGAGACGCATAGGCAACTGCTTTACCGTTTTGCATCAAGACGCAACCCAAACTCACATGTGACGCATCACTGTAAACCACAAAATCCCTATCAGGCTCAGGCTGTATCAGAACCTGAGCCTGAGTTAAAATTGTCTAGAGTTTATCGTGCGTCAATCCAAACAAAAGGAACTCCTTTACGCAACAACTTAGTCAGCGGCACTGCGATAAACAAGAATCCCTCTACAAAAAGTCAGTAATACCCAGCCAGTCCCAGAAAATTGTGGATTCCTGACACACTCTTCGGCTGCTTCCAATCCGACACAGCCTCAATCTTACGAGGATCCACTCGAATCCCCCCAGTAGAAACTACATGACCTAGAAATATCACTTCTCGAAGCCAAAACTCACACTTCGTGAACATCGTATACAACTATTTTTCACAAAAGATCTATAGAACCACTCTTAAATACTCATCATGCTCATCCTCAAACTTAGAATACACCAAAATGTCGTCGATGAACACCACCACAAACTGATCTAAGTAGGGCTAGAACACACGGTTCATCAAGTCCATAAATGCCGCTGGTGCATTAGTCAACCCAAAGGGCATAACTAGGAACTCGTAATGCCCATAACGAGTCCTAAATGCCATCTAATGCACATCAGCCTCCTTTACCCTCAACTGATGATAATCTAACCATAAAACGATCTTAGAGAACACTAAAGCCCCTCTGAACTGATAAAATAAGTCGTCTATCCTCGAAAGTGGGTACTTATTCTTAATCGTCAACTTGCTCAATTGATGGTAGTCGATACACATACTCATTGTACCGTCCTTCTTCTTTACGAACAGAAAAGATGCTCTCCATAGACACACTAGGACGAATAAACCCACGATCCAACAGCTCCTGAATCTGAGCCTTAAGTTCCGTCAACTCCTTCGGTGCCATTCAGTAAGGGGCGATAGACACCGGAGTTGTACCAGAGATCAACTCAATCCTAAATTCTACCTCACTGCTCAGAGGCAGACCTGGTAATTCCTCTGGAAAAACATCTAAAAAATCCTTCACAGCACGGATGTCCTTAACCGTTAAGCCCACAGAATCAGAAGTACTGATGTAGGCCAAAAACACCTCATATCCCTTCCTCACCAGCTTCTCTGCTTCCAACGCAGATATCATATTACTCAGATAATTCTATCGTTCTCCAATCACGACTATCTCATTATTCTCCTCGATCCTCAGAACAACCCTCTTTTCAGCACAATCCAGACTTACACGATACTTCACTACCCGGTCTATACCCAGAATTAAGTCGAACTTCCCAAACAAAAGTTCCATTAGATCAGCCAAAAATATTGTCCCTTGGACTTCCAACGGAACGTCCCTGAACAGCTTACTAACCCTAATGGTCTGCCCCAACGGACTCACCACAGAAATCTTACTAGACCTCTCATGCAGAATTCTCAAGGACTCAGTCACAGAACATGCAACATAAGAATGCGTAGAGCCTACATCTATCAGTGCAACATAAGGTACGTTAAGGATTAAGAATGTACCCGTGATGACGTTTGGAGCATCTAAATCCTCACGATGACGTGCAACATAAACAAGTGCAGGCTGCCTCCCCTCAGTCAGCCTAGTACCTCAGCCTGGTACTCTCTGTCCTCGGCCCATACTGTTACCACCCCTAGCCTGTCCTCGGCCCCTAGGTGGTCTTTGAACTACCCTCGGTGGTCATGCGGTCTCGATGGCGGTGCTTGCATCTGATTACCCTTCAGTGGACAATCCTTAACTCGATGCTCAGTCGATCCACACCTCAAACAAGTGCCAGTAGATCTCCAACACTCGCCTGTATGGCGTCTATTACATAGCTAACAGATCGCCACCCCATCAGGTGCAACAGTAGGCCCAACTCTAATGGACCCGTCAGCCCTAGCCTTCTTCTTAGGCCTCATCCCAGAACCAACGGACTCAGAATCCCTCTTAACTTTCTATTTCTCACGGTTTTAGCGCTCAAAGCGCTTCACTTCATTGGCTATCTTGGCCTTCTCGACCAAGACTGAGAAATCTCGCTCCCTCTGAGGAGTTATCAGAACTTGCAGACTATTATGAAGGCCATCCTCAAATCGAACACAGCGCTCATACTCATTCGTCACCATGCCCCTTGCATAGCTACTCGGCCTCAAAAATTCGGCCTCGTACTCGGCCATTGTACGGTCTCCCTAAGTAAGATTCAAAAACTCACGTCGCCTAGCGTCAGTGTAGCTAGCTCCCACATACTTACCATGATAGGTGGTCTTAAACAAATCCCAAGTCAACCTATCAGGTTGAGTACCCTCCTTAACAGTCAACCACCACTGGTACGCCTCATCTCGAAGTAGAGACACAGGCCCCTTGAGCTTCTGCTCTTCAGTAAAATCCAAATCATCTATTATGCGCTCTGTGGCCTCCATCCAGTACTCGACCACACTCAGAGCAACTCCAGTGATGCCCCTAAATATCTCAGCCCTATTCAACCGTAGTCATTCCGTAACCGACCCACGGCCTCCAGATCCAACATTAGCCCCAACAACCCTCTCCAGAATTCATAACATAGCCTGGGACAATGCGTCGTCCCCAGCTGCACGGTCCTGAGACTCAGAACCAATCTCAGTAATAGGTGACACCAGCGTCTCGCTAGTGTCCAGATTAGGGATCGTATCAGATGCGAAGGACTAAGCTCGAATCCCTCTACGGCCTCTACCTCGGCCTCTAGTACCCCGTCCACGAGTACCACGTGTGCTCATTGTACTTTCAAATTAATCTTTATTTAGAAGTTTTATACACATTAGTTTACAGTTTTGATAATTATTAACAGATATTTTATGCATTATGGTAATAGAGTTTCAGAGTCAGTTATCGCGGGTAATAAGCTCACTACAGTTTCATTTTACACTACCTAATTGTTCCAATAACGTACTACCTATAGTAGTCTCACATTACATACATAATATTTCAGACAATTACAGACAATATTCTATCTTAAGCATGCTTTCAAACAATATATATCAGAGTTTCAAAGAACTTACAAGATCAGTGCTGAAGGCTCGATGTACCACATACTCAGTATCAAAAATATTTTAAATCATTTTGTAAATCATTTTACAAAAACCCAAATTTTGAAACCCAAATTCGCAATCGAGTTTTGCAATCGGGCTCTGATACCACTAAATGTAACACTCCCAAACTCAGCCTGGACATTATGGTCGAATCTGGCGGTGTCACATCAGAGTGTTTTTAGAAAATTCTTAGCAAGTTAAAAAAAATTCATTGAGTGAACACATTTCATTATCGCGGAAGCTAAAACAACATTAATACATTAATCAATAGCTTAATAGTTTAAATCTCGAAATAATCCTAAAAATAGTTCAAGATCAAAGACATTTTAATCCCAAAAATAAACGTTTAAAATAAAGCAGACAAATAGAATGTTACTCCAAAAAAAATCCATAAATGTCCAACAATGGTCACCATCGAGCCCTCCACCACACTGATCCATTTACTGCTGAGGATTACCTGACAAACAAAATAAAAAAGGTTGAGTTTTCGTAAACTCAGTGTGTACATCCCCATAAGCAGCATGCATTCATATATATAATAGAATATAGATAGTTCGGCCTTAGCCATACAAATATCGCATGCATCAAAACCAGATATCAGATAACATTCCCACCAATCCTGCACACCATCTCCGACCAGCCCAACACACTATGTGGGGATAGAATCGACCCACCTAACCCTACACACCAAGTATAGGGATATAATCAACCCATTCAGCCCTACACACCAAAAGGTACCGTAAAACAGTACATGATAGATATATGCAGTGTAGGTGCCAAGTAACAGGCTAATTGCCTCTCAGACTTTCTTCTCTTCACAACAATCCCAACCCAATGCAATGCAACATACATATCACGGCATGCTTATATACAGATATTAGATCATATCAATATCATAGCAGAATAGACATACAGAATCAGACAGTTACACATGCTTTTGCATACAACTCAGTAATCAATCGGAGTAAAGGGGTTTGAGTAACGCTTACCACCCCTACAATCAAGTCACAGTCGACTTAGGTGACCCGTACAACCTTATAGAACATTTCATATTAATTGGCCTCACACGCCCGTGTGGGTCACATGGCCCAAATTAGCCTTATTCGTGTGGACCGCACGGCCTGGCCCAGATTCTCACATGCCTGTGTGGTTCACCCGTATGGTCCCACATGCCCATGTGGCCCACACGCCCTATTTGCCTGAGCCCATGCCTTGCACACGGCCTAGTCAGCCTCACACACTTGTATCTGTCGTGTCCGTATGGTTAGCGCACAGCCTAACTCATCTGCCATACGCCTGTGTCTCACGACGCAAGCTACCACACTGGCAGACCACACGCCCGTGTGACTACGTTTCAGCTTTCACCGAAACTCATTTTCTACGCGATCGAAGTACACACCTGGTTTATTTTCACTACTAATCCAACTACGAGCACCCTAAAGCCTAAGATTGACAATACCGAGCCCAAATCAGTCACTTAAATTAACTTAGATAAGAAGGATCAAATCTCAAAACACGAGATCTACTTACCTTTGATGAAGAACGGTATTTCTTTGTTGTTTAGAACTCGATTACTGATCCACAGAGCCTTGGATATTCCCTAAACAGTAACAAAGATCCCTCTTAACCAATCTTTAAAGAAAATCATGTAGCTTAGTTAAGCGATACTTACTAAAGCGACAAAACCACTAGCAATACGCCTAGGCTTATCAAAAAAGAAAAAACGAAGGAGAGGGGAAAATGAGAATAAATTTTGACAGCAAAAGGGAATTTTTAGGGAAAAAGAAGACGGCAAGTAAAAACTATTTTGTCAAAAAGGAGAAACAAAAAGATAACCCTAGGTTTTCCCCCTTAAAGCCCACAACTCAGAATTTTAATGAAGCTCAACGCTTACTGAAACTCGCAACAAAAATAATCCTAACGCCACCGCAGGGAATCGAACCCCTGACCCTGAGCGTAATCCCCTATCACTAACCCACTAGACTAGCGGGCCCATTCTGTTAAATTTTTACCAACTATTCCTTATGAGCCCACTGACCTCACGTCAGGCTTAATTCAATTAAAAACCCAAATTTAGCCCAAGTTACAGCCTAAACTTAAGACCTCCCAAACACACCCCAGAGCTCATAAATACTTAACCCAACATATGTTTAAGCCAAAATATCACGAACCACAAATTCAGACACTTCCAAGCTCGAAAATCGCAAAAAGCCAAAAATAAAAAATTTGGGGCGTTACATTCTAACTTGCATGTGAGTAATTTTAGCCCCCGTTTTTAGTAACTTTTATGTTTTTGTAATCGTTTTAGCTTAATTTAGCTAACCTAGGGGTTAATTTGTAAAACTGTTAAAAGTTTAGGGACTTTTTATGAATGGTTTAAGTGTGTTTGTGAATTTAATTGATAGATTATTAAGCTTGGTTGTTAAATATAAGTATTTTGTTAAGTTATTTTTGATGATTTTAATGTTTAGGGATTAAATTTTTGAAATAGTAAAATTCATTGTAAATTGTGTGAAATGAGAAAAAATATAGGCTGTTACAAGACTAAGGGAAAATCAGCTAGCATGAATTTTAACTAAAAGTGGTTAAATTGCAATTTTCGAGTTTAGGGACTAAATTGCATAAAAGGTTAAAAGTTGTATTAATTATATTAAGTTATTTGACTAGTTTAATTGAATGAAAACTATTATTTAGATTAAGAAACGAATCATACAGATCTAAAAAGAGGAAAAGCTAATATGTCGAGTTAGTCATCGGCTTCGTTTTTACAACTGTTTTTGTCGAGGTAAGTTCATATAATGGTTAATTCATTATTTGTAAATTTGTTTAAATGTTAATGAATATTTATGTTAGTTATAATTAAATGATTATTATGTGTTATATGCTTAATGAGATTAAACGATTATGGTGATCAATTGACGATTTGTGGAAAAATGTAAATTTCATGAATATGAATATGAAATGTTATGTCGAAAAAGGAATCAAAGGATGTAATATGTCCCATTTGAACCTTGTAAAGACCTAGGATACAAATGACATGTCATTAGGGGTTATACAATTTCGGGTGCTGGTCTTGAATGTCCTAGCGATGGCTAAAGTCCTGCATTTTTTGCGGATTCTTCACAATTCGTGTGAGTAGCATCGTGTAGCTTAATATCCTGACCTACAGATTTCATGTACAGGCACACTTTGTTTGAGGATAGTTCTCGGGTATCCTACTTTGTTTCATTTGGTTCAACATGTAATAAAGGCTTAAACGAATGAACTTAATTATATAAAATGTTAAGAAACTATAATAGATGGAATGAAATGTTTTGGCATAAGAGCTTTGAAGGTATGAATGTTACATATTAAAGATGTAATGAATATTATGTATATGGATTTGCTTTTAGTATGTGTTCCTTGATATGGATGGATGTTTGATGTTTCATTATTGAACTCCCTAACTTGCAAGATTGGTGTTGTAATAGGAAATGGATAATCTCTTAAGTATGTTAAAGAAACTATTTATGAAATACATAAATTGAGCCTATTCGGTAAGTTTACGTTTAGGATTTATACAAGCTTACTAAGCATTATTGCTTACGTTAGTTGTTTTCTTTTCCTTTAGATCATCGAAAAACTCGAGCGGTTGGAATCTCATCGGAGCCATCACACTATTCATTCGTCATATTGGTAGTTTTGATTGTTTTGGTTAACAATTATAAATGGCATGTAATAGGAGTTTATTTGCCTATATGCCTTGATGTTGGCCTATAAATGTATATATGTAAGTATGAGTTTTGGTCACTTGTGAATGCCTTGTAATTTAGATGGCATTTGGTTCATTGAAGTGTAAATAAAGTGGTTAAATGGTAGGTGTGTGATCTAAGCTTAAAGTATGAATTTATGGCATTGAGTTTGAGTTGATTTGGATGTTAACTTGTGGTACCAATGAGGATACAATGGATAGACATTTAGATTAAATGATATATGTGTATTTTGGCATGTAATAGGGCTTGATTGTAGTTTGGCAATTTGGTATGTTTTGATTGGTGTCAAGCTTATGTATGCCTTAATGTTTATAGTTAATGGATTGTAAATAATGGTATAAATTGATAGGTTGTTTAATACTTATGCATGCCTTGTGATGATAGGTAAACCATGGTTGAATGACATGTATGTTTGCAATTGTTTTGGTATGTTTGATATGTGCTTAATTAATGAACTTAAGATGTTGGTTGGATTGATTTGGTGTACGAATTGTGGTGCATTTTGGTGGCATATTAGTTAGGTTCATAGGATGGTTGATTTGATATGTTTTTGGTTGATTTAAAGTGTTTTGATCATATGAAAATGTTTGGAAATGGTATGGTTTGTTGTGCAAGAAAAGGTTAATGTTTTGGCTTGTTTTAGGGCAAATTATGTTGCATACAGCCTGGGACATGGGTTGTTACATGGCCGTGTGCCACACACGGTCACCCCACACAGCTATGTGTTTCAAGTTAGTATGTTACATGGCTTGTGACATGGCCGTATGGCCCTATTTCGAATACCCACACAGCCGGACACACGGGCCGGGACACAGTTATGTGTCCCAACTTCGAATGTTCACACGGTCTGGCCACATAGCCATGTGACCCCTATTTATATTATTTTTCACATTTTTCTATTTTGTTTCAGATTAGTCCTTACTTGTTTCTAAATTGATTTTTAAGTTCTGAAGGTCTGATTTAAGTTTCGTTTTTGTATGAATGCTATGATTACTGGTTGGACATTGATTTATGATTTTTACATTGATTTTTGAATTGTGTTTAAATATTATCGAATATGTTAATCGTCTTAATATCCTGTGACCCTATTCTGGCAATGGAGACGGGTTAAGGGTGTTACACCAACTCACCAAGAAATAGCCCCAACTCATCAACAAGCTGCCCCAACTTACCAAGAAGCTATCTTAAGAGAAAAGCTTCAATTCAAGAGGAAACCAACTAGAGAACCAACCACTGTTAGATGGATGCTTTCTACTCAAGAGTTATTTGTCTCAACCTATCAATACATTGTGAACCAAAAGTTTATTTTGTTAACTTTTTAAGCTTATTGTTCAAAGTTGCCTATTACTGCTACTGATTTGTTAACTTAGGCAAATTATTTTTTATAAATTTGCCTATTATTGCTACTGGTATTTTAACTTAGGCAAATAGTTATTGAATATATTTTTTTGATTTGTCTACAATTAAATGAGTTGAATTGTACTAAATTGTGGCCAAATTTGGCAATAGTTTGCCCTTCTTTTTGTAAACAATTTGGCCTTAATTAATGAATGAAGTATAATTTCTACCAATGTTTTATGCTTTTTCTTTCATCTGTTTTGTCTCTTCTACCATTCGAGAAAAAGTCGACAAAAAGATGATGAAAAATGTTATCTTCGGTTGAGGATTCAATAAAAGGGAGCATTGATCCATGCAATGTAAGAAAATGAAAAACAATAACCAAACACTCTTTCAAGTCTTAAAAGATGATTAAACATCCCATAGGGTATTCAGAAAATCAAATGAAATAAAATACAAATGTATGAGATTGACATTAGTCTTTCAACTTTCAAGTCTCACCTAAAACATACAAGCAAGTTGATACCCTTTCCAGCCCACGACATTTAGGTCTGTAAGCTTCTACACCCCATGAAATATAATCTCCCAAATGATGCAAAGTTCATTTTTTTGGTTCTTCACATTCACACAAACACACGCCTGCACGTATACATACATACATACATATATACATATTGTTATACATTTTGTAACAGCCCATTTTTAGCCAAATCAGAACAGTAGTTTCGGGACCACAAATCCGAGGTTAGAATAATTATTTTATTATTATTTTGATGTCTACAAAATGATAGTATGTTTGTGTGAAATTTTCGTTAAGAAATTTTATTTTTTGAATGTTTAATTCGATAAAAAGGACTAAATCGCG
The DNA here is from genome assembly GCA_025698465.1 of Gossypium longicalyx. Classification (NCBI taxonomy): domain Eukaryota; kingdom Viridiplantae; phylum Streptophyta; class Magnoliopsida; order Malvales; family Malvaceae; genus Gossypium; species Gossypium longicalyx. Next base: position 57,831,492 of record CM046996.1, read on the forward strand.
TAAAGTGCAAAAGTGATGTTCTATTAGCTAAAGGTATTAAATGGCTATAAAATTAAATAATTAAGGGTTTTATCTTGCAATTAGACCATTATTAAATTAAGTGGACACAGATGGACATAAAATGAATGATATTAAATGGTTTTGTAATAAGGTTATTTTAGTAAATTTTAAATACATGTTAATAAATTAGTAAAACAAAAAAATTAAAGTCATCGTCTTCTATGGTTCTTCAATCGAATATTGAAAGGAGGAGAAGCCATTGTTAGGTTTACATTCGGCCAAGCTTCTCATGCTCAATTAGGTATGATTTTTGTCTCGTTTTTAATGATTTCTATGTCTTTGAGATCGTTGCAGCTTAATCTAGCTAGCCTAGGGACTAATTTGCAAAATTGTTAAAGGTTTAGGGTTTTTACGTTGATGAATCTATATGTGTTTTGATGTTTAATGGTAAAAAATGCATGCTTGTTGTTAGATAAACAACATCTGTTAAGTGATTTTTAGTAAAACGTTTAATTAAGGATTAAATTGTGAATTGTGTAAACTTTGTGATTAAATTGTGAAAGAAATTGAAAATATGGACTGTTAGGGACCTAATTGAAATTCGACTAGCATGGGTTTTGGTTGAATTTCATGAATTTTTAATTCTATGAAATAAAGACTAAATTGTAAAAATGTTAAAATGTTAGGGGCAAAAGTGTAAAGTTGCCTTAATGTGCATTTTGGACTAAATTGAATAGAGTGATAATTAAATAAGTTAATTTTGATTACATTTAGATCAACAAAAGCAAAATACGGATTTAGATCGGGGAAAGAACAAGATTTTAGACTAATCGACTCGTTTCATCATTTTTGCATTCGAGGTAAGTTCGTATGTATTAAACATTATTATATTTCTGTTTTAAATGCCTTGATATTGCATAAATTGTGCGAATATTGCGAACATATTCAATGACGATTCGGCAAGTGAGAAAATCTCGGTTGAACCTTAGGAATAGATTAGGATACGAATGACATGTCATTAGGGGTTATGTGATTTGGGTGCTAGTCTGTACGTCTTACCGGTGGCTGAGTTATCAGGCATGTGTTGCGAATACTCGTCAGCTTGTGTGAGCAACATTGTGTAGCTTCGTCATGACCGCCAGCTTATGTGAGCAGACCCGTTGATAGCTCGAGAGTGAGCATTATATGTGATACGAGATTGAGATAGCTTCAGCTATATATGTGGCACTTAGGGTGCGAGATTCCCGAGTATCCGATAGTATTTTGAATGGTTCAACGGGTAAATCAATGATGTGGATGAGTATGAAATTGATACTAGATAGTTCAGGTATGTACAAAAACCGTACAAGCATTGAATCCAAGAAACTTGTGAAATTTGTATCTAACCTTGTGAATGAAAATTGTGGTAGGTTGATGGTTCAAAATGAGATATGTTCTGATATGTTTAAATTGCTTAAATTGTGCATATTTGGTAAGTTAAGTTTATTGTTATACGAACTTACTAAGTTTTATAGCTTACTTTGTTTATTTTCCGTGTTTTATAGTGAAATCAAAGCTAGCTCGGATTCAAGAATAGTCGGAGGCTTCATCACACTATCCAATTATCATTTTGGTACTTTTGAACTTAAGTATTTTGAGTATATGGCATGTATAGGGACTTTGGTCATGTTGGTATATATGTTGTTAATGAATTTAGTCATTTGAAATGGCTTGTAAATATTAAGAGTTTGGTTTTGTATATAGCCATGAGAGTTGGCTTATTTTGGTTGATTTGGTTGTGTATATAATTGTGTAAATGGCTCTTGTTATGTGCTTGATTATGGATATGTGATGTTAGTTGGTATTTGGTAATTAGGGGTACTAATGGTTGAGAATTGAATTTGGTATGTTTGTGATATTAGACTAAATGATGCATGTTTGAAAGTGATTATATTGTTGATTTGAGATTATGAGTTTTGGTAGGAAATTGAATGGCACATTATGGTATTGATGCGTTTTGTATTGGTTGGTATTGAAATGGTATGAATTATGCTTGATTGAGGTTGGTTGAATGCCTAATTATGACATGTTTTGGTGCCAATTTGGTTGATGTAGGTGTAAGCAAGTTTGGGTGGCAAAATGTCTTGGTAAATAGCCTATTTTTGTCCACACGGGCAGAGACATGGGCGTATGTCTCAGCCGTGTGTGACACACGGTCAGGTTACAAGGTCGTGTGTCCTCTGGTGTTGAAATAGAAATCAAGTCAGTATGCTCCATACGGCCCAACACACGAGCGTGTGACCTGGCCGTGTGGCATAAGTCAGTATACCCTACAGGATCGGCACAGCCTAACACACGGCTTTGTACATGGGCGTGTGTGGCCATTTCTTAGGGCACACGGGTGTGTGTGTTGACCGTGTGGCCCAAGTCAGAGAGTTACATAGGGTCAGACACGGGCTGGGACACAGCCATGTGATCTCATTTCGAATGTCCACACGGTCTGTGACACGGGCGTGTCTTTGGCTGTGTGAGATACACGGCCGGACAACACGGGCGTGTGTCCCCTGTAGTTTGAAAGTTTTTTTAAATGTTTCAAAAATTTCCCGAGCTATTAGTTTAGTCCCGAACCATTTCAAATGCATGTTTTGGGCCTCATAGGCTCGTAATAGGGATGATGTGAATAGTATTGAATGTTGATTAAATGATGTTGTAAATGAATGTGAAATGGACGTTTATTTATGTTATAAGTCTGATAATGCTCCATGACCCTATTCCGGCCTTAAATACGGGTGAGGGGTGTTACATATTTACTTTTGCCTTGGTTAGTATATAAACACTTCCTCAGTTTGGCCTTTTTTTTCTCTTGTTGTAAACACTTGCTCTATTTATGCAACTCTTATTTAATCAATTTCATTAGAGAAAATATAAATAATTTAATCTAAAACCCAAAACCAAATAACGACACCATAACACTATTTTTGTAACACCTCTTACCCGTATCCGATGCCGGGACAGGGTTCGAGGCATTACCGAACTTCAACATACACATACATGCAAAAACCTGGCCATAAAATTTCTTTTTAATTCAAAAATTTTTAAACACATGCATGATGTCCCATACACAAGCCTACGAAGCCCTAAGCCTGTATTGAAGGTAGTTAGAGACTAAACCGAAAACCTTAGAAAGTTTTGGGAAAACTTAGAAAATTTTTCCATGACATAAAGTCACACACTCGTGTGGACTTAGGAGCACGCCCGTGTGCCTTCGACACACCTGTGTCCTCTGGCCGTGTAACTCTCTGACTATGACATCAGCAACTAAATTAAACCACACGGTCAAACCACACGCCCGTGTGCTAAGCCCGTGTCCCCCACACGGTTGAGACACACGGTCGTGTCTCAGCCCGTGTGGCCAGCACTTAGGCTATTTTCCAGGCCTATATGTTACCCTTAATCCTTCACATCTTTATACCCACCAAGGACACATATCATGACATCATTTTAATGATTTAACATCCCATGTTAAGACACATTCATAACAATAGCATGTTATAGTTCACACATTTCACATACTCATATAATATCAAGTCAAGACACAAAAATTCCTATTCATTAGCCTTGTCATTTAATGACCATTTTTACCAAATTTTCATAATCGTCATCTTATTTCCATATTACACATTTAATTCATGGCCATAACCATCTCGATTCGTCATAAAACATTCATCATGCACATAATTCATAACACCAACCATATATGGCCAACAAGCACAATCACATCATCACATCACAAGCATTAGAACATAGCATAGATAGATAAGTTTACAAACCATAATTACTATGAGCCATACCTCATGGCCATAGATAAGTAACTCAATGCAAGCCAATACCTTTGGCTAATCATAATAATGGCTAACATAAAAACTAAGTCCCTATACATGCCACTCACACGAAAACGCTTAACAAATATGGGTCAATACTTTAAAGGCAATGGCTTGATAGTGTGATACTGCCTCCGACGATCTCCAACACCGAGCTAACCTGTCAACACTAAAGAAAAGGAAAGGAAGGGAGTAAGCTTTACAGCTTAGTAAGACCGTATGAAAATAATAAGCAATTTATCAACTTGTTTCTCAAGGTAATACAACCATATTTGTACTTTTGTTTATATTCAGGTCAAGTTGTTTTCTCGAGTCACAGTCATTAAATTATTTATATCTAGAGCTATAGAACTCCAAATTAAGTTTCTCTAATTTTACCTGAAACTAGACTCACATATCTTCTTACCATAAAATTTTCAGAATTTTTAGTCCAGCAAATAAGTACAGTTTATTCCTTAAATTTACCCATTTTTCGTTGTCTGACAGTTTCGACCTCTCTTCATTAAAAATTAATTATCTCATAATATGGGACTTGAATGATGTTTCCATCTATTTTTCTTGAAAATAGACTCATTAAGAATTCTAAGAATATAAATTATAACCCATAAATATTTTTGTACAATTTTGAATGATTTTCTCAAATCAGAATAGAGAATTTCGAAATCATTCTGACTCTGTCTCATAACAATTCAAATATCTCATAACATGAACTTCTTTTGCTTACACAGTTTCTTTTATATGAAACTAGACTCAATAATATTTAATTACATATTTTATTCAGCTTCTAACTCAGTTTCCATAATTTTTGGTGGATTTTCAAAGTCGGACTACAGCTACTGTCCAATTTTAGTGTAAATTAAAGATACTAAGTTCATCATACCTTGTTAATCCATTTTCACCACAATGGTAAGGATACATATTTATACATCATAAGTATAGACCTATAATCACAAGGTCATCACAAAATCATTCTCATAGGCATGAATTACCTATTTACATCTTCACCAAATGTGCATCATAAACCGAAATCATTTCTCATGAGCTTGGCATACATACCTGTGTTACTCAACATGCTCATATTCATTCCTTACTAATCATACAACATGATTTGAATTCTCATCTCATCAATTTCATGTAAGTACCTGTACCACTCACCACATGGTCATAAGTTCTCTTATTTCGATATAAACCATAAATTTCCCATTGAACTATTTGGAATACTAAAGGATATTCAATAGCCCCAAACATGGGATAAGATGTCAATACCATATCCCAGACATAGTCTTACACTGGCTAGCACATCAAATTCGATGCCATGTCCCAAATAGGTTTTACACTGACACACAGCAAGCTGACGCCATGTCCCAGACAGGTCTTGCACTAGTTTGTATATCTCGAGGCTGATGCATGTCCCAGACATGTCTTACACTAGCTCTCATCTCAATACCGATGCATGTCCTAGACATGTCTTACACTGGCTTAAATATCTCGAGGCCGATGCATGTCCTAGACATGTCTTACACTGGCTTAAATATCTCGAGGCCGATGCATGTCCTAGACATGTGTTACACTGGCTCTCATAATGTGGCCGATGCATGTCCCAAACATGTCTTACACTAGCACACATATCACCCAATGTCATGGTATGAATATCCGGGTCTATTCCAAATGTTCAACTAGAAGTCTTTATTACATTAATTCTCATAATTCACATTCTCATTACAACTCAACAATTTATGCCAAACTAATTATATAATACATGAGAACATTTAATTTGCATTATTTACGTACAACTCACTCGTTTCTATGGAATATCATATTCCATCAAATTTCTAATGTATTCTATCTTTACATGAATGTTATTAACGTTTGGCATCACTTTCATCATACTCAATATCATCAACATATAATTAAATATAACCAAAGCAAGAGAGATTTCAAGTAATTTTTAACAATAACATGGATAACATGCTTATTTAGTCACACGGGCTTACCTCAAATGCAATTTTGACTAATTATTCTCTTTTTGTCTTTAACCACGTTCTTTCTCGATTTAAGCTCGAATCTCGATTTTTCTTGATTTGCAAGAGGATAACCTACCTGAAATTTTAAAGTTTCAAAAAGCCCCTCTTTGCTGGTATTTTCGGTGGAGAAAGAGATGAGAAAAAGATGATATCATTCCCTCTTTACTTTATTTTATTTTTAGTCAAATAAGCCACCAAATTTCACCTAACTTTGAAAATTGTCTTATCTTTGTCTCTATGGTCGGCGAGCCTATATTTAAGGGTCTATTTGCACTTTAAAGACATCCAATTATGGTTCTCTAGCTATTTAACACATTTGGCTAGCAAAATAAAACTTTTGCCCTTTATGTGACTTAGTCCTTTTTCGCGATTAAGCATGAAATCACTAAAATTATTTTACCAAAATTTTCATGCATTTATATAATCATGCTATAACACATAAAATAACATTAAAAATAATTTCTCCGGCCACGGAATAGTGGTTCCAAAACTACTGTTCCGTCTAAGCCCAAAATCGAACTGTTACAATTTTTCATTTCAACAACCTCAATACTAGCAGTCACATAAGTTGGTTTTCCATTTCAACAACAACAATACCAACTATCATATAAATTGGTTTTTCATTTAAACAACAACAACAATATTGCAAATAATAGCACCAAATACCATATTTTTCTCTCCCTTCTCCTTCCATGCTTCAATGTTCTAACTTGTTTCTAAACACTCAACAACAAAATTCGTGAATCATTAATGGTGGATCAAACTAGGTGAAAAACGATAAGGATTTCGAAACACACTCTCATACTTCTTACATCCAAAAAATTTCCTACCTAAGTTGTCATTAGACCAAAAAATTTTTAAATTGGCTGAGTTTCCACAATAGCACACCGAAATCACAGTCGAGGTCTCTGTTTCTTCTTTTCTTCTTTTTCTTCTTTTTCTCTTCTTCTTATATTTCCCAGCTAGGATTTTTAAATGAGATTGTTTAAATAACAACAAACCCTCCAACTGGCCAGTTAAATGACAGTAAATGTCAATAACTAAAAATGGTTAGTAGGATTGATTTATTATTTTTTAAAAGTTGAGTAACTGTTGTTATCTACTTTAACATTAGAAAAAATATTAATTCCCATTAATTATGTTATGTTAAGATTTGAATTGAGAAAAATGAATTTATTTTGTAAGATCTGAATTAAAAACGTAAATTCACTTTCAAAAGATCAACATAATTTCTTTATGGTTTTTTTTATGTGACTTAATCAATCAATTACAATCTACTCATAAATCCTTAGTTACAAAATTGACTAATTTTCACCTTAAACGTCCAACAGCTTGTTTGATCAAACTAATGTGTCCAATGAAAAATAATAAATCTCAATTTCAACTTTAAAGCAATAAGTTGGATTATTTGTACTCGAAATCGAGTAAAAATTCAAAAACTAAATTACACTCCCAAACTACTCTACCAAGTTTCAAATACGTCAATCTCCTCTTCACCTCTAAATATCTAATCACAAACAAAGCAAGCCTTAGTTCAAATTTGTCATTTCCACTTCCACACTTGTTCCAGCCACTCCATCGTTATATTCAAAGCTTAATACAGATAAAATATTTCAGTATACGGATATGTTCAAATTTTTAAGTTTTCTTTTTTCATACACTCGGTCACACACCGAAACCAATGCCCGAATGAGTCGAAAAAATTGAAATATCATCATAGCAACATAACTATACTTCATCCTATCACACTATAAACCTCCCAACCCCCAAATAAATGACACTGAAATTCCACATATTAATTCCATACCAATGGCACAGCTATAGTAAACAGTAAACATTGCATATCTTGATAGCTTGGCAGCTCATGAAGTTGTTTAATTCCATATGACGGGAACCATGAAAAACAAGAGAGGTTGAAACATTATCCCGCAGGCTACATAGTTTATAACAACCGATAAAAGATTTGATTGGTCTCTATTGACTGACTCTCCTACATACACGATTTATAACAATCAAAAACAGATTGAACTGGTCTCGGTTGACTCGGACTCTGCTACATATAAGAGCATAGGTATTATAAAAGCATATGCCCAAGCAACGATACTTCCTCAATAACAAAAGAGGACTACTGGTAATGGCAAGTTCAGGATAGATCAGATCTAAAGAAGATACCTTTTCAAGCTTCTTCAGCTTAAGGGGAATTTTCAGGAGTCTTCAGAACAGTAGCTGTGTTACCTTTGTGTGCCATTACAGCAACACGGAACTCTTCAACAATGGAAGAGTCCTTGAACTTCAAAGCGAATGTAGACAGACCCTCTTTGTCTTCACCAGTACTATTCATGCAGGCAAAAGTGATGCCTCTCTTGTCCATATTTGTCAGCTTCATATCTGGGTAAAGACTTGCGTTCAGAATCAACCTGTAATTTCCTCTAGCTCTCATGAGCAACCTGGCTCTTTCAGCTCCAGCTGTTGAGACATTCACCTTAAGTTCTCCCTTCCCACGCTCTTTCCAACCCCCATCTATGAATTCAAACAGCACAGAATCAGCAGAGAATACAACTTTCTCGTTCTCTTCTCCTGTCTCAACTGGAACCTCCTGCATGGCAGGAAAACCACTTCCCTCACTCTTAGAAACAATTGAAGTCCCTGATGTGTTGAAGAGGGATGAATTTCCATTTGTTGAAAGACCAAAACCAAAAGCACCTGTAGGACCATCCTTTGTGGTAGATCCAAAGGAGAATGAAGAAGTAGAAAATCCAGTGCCAGCGAGCCCTGTGAAGGCATTCTGGCTACTTGAAAGCTGCTGGAATGAACTCAATGATGCACCTTCTGCAGTTGAATCGGCATTTTCACTACTCTTATCTTTGTTATCAGCATTTGCAGTCTCATCACCTTTCTTATCTTCATCCTTGGCCTCAACTCCCGCCAGTTTTTCATCATTGACCTCCTTTTGAGTTTCTTCATTTACAGCAACATTGCTCTTATCCTCAGCACTTTCCTTATCAGCAACAGCATCAGAAACTGGCTCATCCTTCTTACTTTCAGACTGCTTAATATTCTCACTTTCAATCTTTGCATTATCAGGCTCAGTTTCATCATTATTTTTCTCTGGCTCCCGGTCATTTTCTTCCTCACTCTTTTCAGATTTGTTAACATTATTTTTCCCATCTTCTGAAACTTCTTTCTCACTAGAAATTGGTGCATCAGCTGTAACCTGAGAGGTGATTGTGCCAGATTCAGGTGCTGAACTAGGTGCAGCAGAAGTAGTAGTTGGTTCAGTAGGGGGGACCAAGCGAATCCCAGAGAAGGGATTCGCTGAGGCAGTTGAAGTGGTTTGATTTCTCCGAACTTTGACAATTCTTCTGTTTGCCAACACTTCTTCGCTAGCCCTCTTAAAAGTTCCAGTCTCTTGTTCAGAAGAATCTTCCTCATCATCGAGTCCAGGGTTATCCCGAGAAATTTCTTTTCCAGCAGCCCTCTTCTTTGAAGGTGGAAGGGCATTTTCTGCATCTCCCATTGCAGCAAGAAGCCAAGAAACAATAACTCTTTTGAGTTTTTTTCTCTTTTTGTGAAAACTAGGATATCTGCCTATTAACAGAAGTGGTAAATTCAAAGAAATTATCAGAAATCAAATTATAGTTTCTCAATAGACCACTAAGCTAAACAGCGAAAATGTGTGTAGGAATAGTAGCAAGAACACAATATATAAACAAAAAAATTGATGCCCAAGAGGCAGACACTAGTCACCAAAACTTGTGTGACAGAAACAGATATTTACCATCAAACACCATGCCCAGATTTTAATAAAAAAATCTTATTAAACATTGCCCAATTGGAAAATAGCATATTAAGACAAACATACATTCACAGTAACCACCAAAAATGTTATTATTAATGGAACAGTCACCAATCAAACGGAAAGGATATGTTCAGGCATTCAGTTAATTAACAACTCGTCTTCAAATTATAACGAGCAAATGACTGTGCTATGGGAAATATACAGGAGAACAGCTCCATAAACTTAGTGGGGGTAGAGTAAAAGTAGAAGAGCCTGCATAAATCCAATAAATGTTTGGATTGGAAAAAGTTACTAAGTAAGTACAAATATAACTGTAAGTATCCTACTTGATCATATTAAACATACAGAAGCATTATTGTGCACAGACAATGAAGAGGAGAAGGACTAATAGTATACTAGTCAAATAACCTGTAAACCCAATGGATACTCATTAGTAGAGTTTCAACTATATTAACTTGGAAAAGATGTTATAAGGTTTACTCGTAAGGCAGGCTGATTAGTGCAATTAAAACCATCGTCATTCCTGAAGGGAAGGACACTTGAGCATAGATTCAAATATAGCTAATACATTCTTTCTACAACTTAATCTCAATTTGCAGGCAAGTTGCCTAAGTACAATGGTTTTTTTCTAACATCACATGCAATCAAATACACATCAGTGACAGCAAAAAACTGTGCAAGCTGACTTCGACATGAACCAGAAATTAAAAAGGTACCATAATAAGACAATAAAAGGGAGAAATTAAAAAGAAAATAAAGGAAAGAGAAAGATGTTTGCTAAAACTTGAATTCCCATTTTAATATCAAAGTGCATCTTCCCCATTACCAGACTAATGAAACTGTCAGCACAAGAAACTCTAATGAAAAAAGCAGTAATCTCCAAATTAATAGCCAAGTCAACTTATCTAAAAAAATAGCTAAGCAGCCTTTCCTCACTTACATGCATACATAAAAAAAAATAAAAAATAAAAAAAAAAGGAAAAAAAAATACTAGGTTCAGGTTCATCAAGCAGTCTTCTTTTAAACTTATTAGAAAATGCCCATAACATATGACATTTTCTATGCATGTTTCTTCTTCTTCTTCCTTAGCTTAGAGGTAAGAATTACATTTTGCCTCCAACTACTTAGTATCTTTAAAAACACCCGACAATTTAATAAAATAAAATGGAAAAGACAACAGGATGGAATCCATATGATATATCAATCAAAGGGGGCACCTTAAAAGATAAGAATCAAAAAAATGAAAGCTGCTCTTTGAAAGCAAAAGTTGGCCAACTAGCACTGCTATGACAATATGTGCATGTGTGAAGCCCAGAACCAAGGGTTTTGCCATAACTATATATAAACTTAAAATCAAGAAACTCTCTCTTCTTCTTTTTTTCTCTCTGTTTAAACATCAATACCCACTATTAAAATGACCTGTTTGAGATAAAGCAGAGACAAAATAGAACTAAAATGAATTAACATTCTCACGTTCAGAAAGCTAGCGAAGCAGGAACCTGACGTTTGGTAGGATATGGATATTCAAGAAAAAAATGAAAAAAAAATTCACCGAGAAAAGGGGACCAAAAAAACCCTATGCAAACCTCATTTTGTAAAGCTAGAAAAAAGAGGAAATTAAGAAAGATATATATATTACAAAAACGAAGAAAAAGAGTAAAGTATAAACGTAAAAGAGATTAAGATTATAGAGTTAGATAGTAAAGAAGAGCCAACGGAGGGGGACTTACTTACAAATGAGCAGACGCAAAACCCTAGTGATAGAGAGACGAGAGGAGAGAGATCCAAATGAATGTTAAAAAAGGAAGGGTGTCTTTTTTGTATTATATATTGAGGTTAATCATTAATGGGCTTGGATATGGAAATCGCTGGCACCCCTCCCACAGTTTAATTTACTTTCGGCTTTTTTTGAAAATGGATAAATCTATATAATTTTATTATTATTATTATTATTATTATTTATAATAATAAGATAAAGTCCAAACATAATAAATACAATTAATGTGATTTGAACTCAAATCTATATAATCTTTGTTGAATACATAATCCTATATATTAATTTACTATTACATATAAAAATATATTGATGTATTTATTTTTTTAAATATATAATTAAATTAAAATAAAAATTTTATATATACATTTAAACTAAATTCAAAATTTAATGTATATAATTACAAAAAAAATTAAAATTCATGTTTCAGATTAAATATCGAATTATTAAAAATTAAAAAATTGAGTAGACAACCTATTTATGTAAGCATCTACTCAAATAAATTTAGAGTTATTTAAATTATTGTACCAATATATCATTTCTTTGCACAACTCGAATATCCGAAAAATAAATTGATAAATTTGTATAGATATATTTCTCTTAAGTTTTTTTCTTGGCAGGAACGAGTTATGATAGAATGCGTCTTGTTTATCTCGACGAAATGGGCGGGATGGCCGTTTCGATTCCCAAAATATTTACGATGTTCAGTATCTTATCCATGGCTTCTCTTGCATTACCGGGCATGAGTGGTTTTGTTGCAGAATTGATAGTCTTTTTTGGAATAATTACCAGCCAAAAATATTTTTTAATGCCAAAAATACTAATTACTTTCGTAATGGCAATTGGAATGATATTAACTCCTATTTATTCATTATCTATGTCACGTCAAATGTTCTATGGATACAAGCTATTTAATGCTCCAAGTTCTTATTTTTTTGATTCTGGACCACGAGAGTTATTTGTTTCGATCTCTATCTTTCTACCAGTAATAGGTATTGGTATTTATCCGGATTTCGTTCTCTCATTATCAGGTGAGAAAGTCGAAACTATTCTATATAATTATTTTTATAGATAGTTTTCATGAATAAAAAAAAAATCAAAAAGGAATCCTATGGTTTTTAAAATTGGTCGTTGTACAATGAAAAAGAAAAAAAAGAAGTCTTTTTTCTTCTCTTAAGTTTAAGTTAAGTAAAAAAGGTAAAAGCATTAAATTGAATTTTAATCAGACATCTTTGGCTTTTGTTAGAACCTTTTGAATCGCTCCACTACTTGATTCAAAAGGTTCTTGACAGCTTACAATAAGTTTTCTTATACTTATATAATATATACGCCGTCCTGTGTTAGTATTTGTTAGGCCTAGCCTCTTTATTCAATTCAATTAGATGTTAATTTAATGTAAATGAACCATAACTATGTAAACCTATTCCTAATAGATTGACCCCAAAATAGCATATCCAAATTATAAGAAATCCCATAGAAGCCACAAGTGCGGAATTTACACCTTCCAAATTTGTATTTGTTCGGGTATGGAAATAAATCGCGAATACGGTCCAAGTAATAAACGCCCAAGTTTCCTTTGGGTCCCAATTCCAATATGATCCCCACGCCTCATTAGCCCATACGGCTCCCGAAAGAATTCCTATGGTTAAAAAGATAAACCCGAGACTAATAATACGATAACTCCAACGATCCAATTGTTGAGTCAATTGATATCTGTAATAATTTTTAGAAGAAAGAAAATAAGTGTTTAGTAAAACATTGCTTCTTTCATTCATGTATTGGTATTGGATTTTCCCAAACGAAAATGAAAAATTATTGTTTTCACCAATAATCTTTATGGCCTTTCGAAATGTAATGACTAGAAGAGCTACTGATAATAATGATCCACATAAAAGAGCTGCATAGCCTAATACCATCATACTTACGTGCATCATTAACCACTGGGATTGGAGAGCAGGTGCTAATATTGCAGATTGATGCATTTTGGTTAAAAGACCCGAAGTGGCAAAGCCTTGGGTAAAAATAGCACTTGGTGCGGTTATTGCACTTAAATTATTTTTGCGCTTTTTAAATTTTAAATAGGAAACCATATGAATAAGGGAGAAACCCCATGAAAGAAAGATTAATGATTCATATAAATCACTTAATGGGAAATGTCCTGAATAAATCCAACGAGTGACTAATAATCCTGTTATACAGAAAAAGGTGACTATCATGCCCTTTTCTGATGAATCATATAGTCCTACGACTTCATCTACTAATAAGAATAAGGTTAAAAAATGAATTGTAATTACAATTGAAACGACTGAAAAAGATATATGAGTTAATATATGCTCTAAAGTTGAAAAAATCATAAAAATTATGAAAAAAGCCTGGGTTTCTAGATTTTATGGAATGGAAATCAGGAATGAAATTCATTTTCATTATAGGACTTATTCTATCTCTTTTAGAAGATACTATGCCGCCACTCGGACTCGAACCGAGATGCTCTAGCACTGCTTCCTAAGAGCAGCGTGTCTACCGATTTCACCATAGCGGCTTGCTCGAAATCATAATAACCCATTTTTTAGTCAATCGTCGAGATTGAAGGTGAAGGGGTCAATTCAATGTAAAATGTCAAATTTGTTAGGAAGCATTTAATTTTTTATTGATAAATAACAACTCGTTGAAATAGCAATTTGAAGGTTCATTTCTTCTTCCACCGACTCGTCCTATTTCTCTTCCCAGACCTTCCCTGTGAATAATCTCTTGCCCAAATTCTTTGCTCTCCTTAACAACATCTCAGCCGCTCGCTACTTTGATGCATCTCATACTTCCAGTGAGATTGTGATGAATGCTTCCAGTTCTCGGATAAGTTTCTAATTGTGCTCAATGCCTAATTAACCTTCTAAGGTAGCATAAACAGAAGTTAAAAATAAAAATTTTGCTTAAATCTTTGTCAGTTTCTTTGTTCTTTAAGTCAAATTTTCTCCCTTTTTGAGGTTGATTTTGTATCTAAATAGCGGTGAAAGCAATGTACGAAGCTTGCATTTTAAGATTCAGTAAAAATGAAGCCTTTTTTCTCCTCTTTTTTACATCTTTGATGTTGTTCAATTCAGAGCATCAAAGCTAATGTTGCAACCAGTTTTTTTTATTGAGTTATGCAAGCAATCTTACAATTTCATCATAGAGGAGCAGTCTTTACAACACTTGAATCCTCATTCTCAAAACTTTTATATATATATATATATATATATATATATATTATTATTATTTTTAAAATTTAATTTCGCTTCTTTTATAATTTTAAGATCAAATTTATAAAAGATATAAAACATGAGAACTAAACTTGTTATTAAATTAATTAAAAAAATGTCTTCTGTTAACACGACAAATTTTATTTTTTTGAAAACTTTGGTTATCAAATTATTATTTTTAATTGAATGATTAAAATCAGAATTTATCTATAATTATTACTTATTTAGATATTAATATTTAGAGAGTATTTTTAAAATATAAAGAACTAAGAACAAATATATACTTACAGTGCAATGCATTCACCAAAGTTTGTAGTTCTTTTTTACACACAAATTGCCCTTATTTCACTCCTTCAACAATGGTGTTTCATTTCTATAAATATCATATTTGGTAGTACAATTATTAATTACTATAAAAAATTATCAGTGTGATTAAAATTTTTTAAACAAGTAACAAAAATTAAAATCAAATTATTATATGTCTTATAGAATATGATGGAAAATAAAATAAAAGTAAAATCCATATAGAACTAGATTTCTTTTATTTTATTTTAGAATAATGTTTTTTAAACCTTATTAAACTTCATCTATTTTATATTGATTAGGATAGGGTGTTTCAATCCTACTAGAATATGGCTTTACAAGCCTATAAATAGACATATTCTATTCCTCTTGTATTGATACAAATTTTTCGACATAGTAAATTTTCTTCTCCTCTCGTGGTGGTTTTTTTCCCGAAGGGTTTCCACGTAAAATTTGTGTGTTCTTTATTTTATTTATTTTTATTCTATTTTTTCACAAATTGGTATCGAGCTTCCAAGTTATTCATCTCGATCACGGTAATGGCGTCTTTGAAATATGAAATTCATTGTTGGATTGCAACACTAGATTTGCGTTGTGGCAAATTAAGATGCAAGCAGCTCTTGCAATGTGATGGATCTGGAGGATGCCTCGCTAGGATAGATAAGATGCCTTCGACATTAACAGATGAAGAGAAAAAGCGTAAGGATCGAAAGGCATTAACACAATTACATCCGCATTTGTCCAACGAAATTTTGCAAGATGTGATGAAAGAGAAAATCGCATTGCATTATGGAAGAGGCTAGAACAAATATGTATGTCGAAAACTCTAACAAGCAAGTTGCATATGAAGCGGCGTCTTTATGCTCATCGTTTGGAGGAAGGTGCGTCAGACACGAACACTTAACAGTGTTTAAAGAAATTCTCTCAAACTTGGAAGCCATGGAGGTTCAAAGATGATAAGGAAGATCTAGGGTTGATTCTACTTTGTTCGTTGCCCCCGTCTTATTCAACCTTTAGAGACACGATTTTATATAGCCGTGAGTCTCTAACAGTTGATGAGGTTTATGATTCTTTAACCTCGTATGATAAGATGAAGCATCTTGTGGTTAAACCCGACTCTCAGGGAGAGGGTCTCATTGTTCGTGGGAGACAAGATCGGAATGCTTGATGATGATCGTGGTAGGACACAGGAACGGAATCCTCGTGGTAAATCTAAGGGTAGATCGAAGTCTTCAAACAGAGGTAAAACTTGTAACTTCTGCAAGAAGAAAGGGCACATTAAATCTGAGTGCTATAAGCTACAAAATAAGATTAAAAGGGAGGCTGCGAATCAAAAGGGAAAACAACCGAGAAAATTCCGGTGAAGTCGATGTTGTAGAAGACTACAAATGATGGTGAACTTCTAGTCGCTTCACAATGATTCTAAAGTAAGCGAGAGTGGATACTTGATTCAGCTGCACATTCCATATGAGTCCCAATCGGGATTGGTTTACAACTTACGAAACAAAGTTATCGAAGGTGTTGTTTTGATGGGAAATAATACTTAGTGTAAAATCGCAGTGTTGGAACAATTAAAGTTAAGATGTTTGATGGAGTTGTCGAACACTTAGTGACGTGCGGCATGTTCCGAATTGAAAAGAAATTTAATTTCGTTGAGTACTCTTGATTCAAAAGAAGTGCAGATGTATATACAAATTGAAAGTGGGGTTTTAAAGATTTCCAAAGGGTCCCTTTTGTTGTGATGAAAGGACAGAGAAAAGATTGCCAAGTTATATGTTTTGCGAGGGTTCTCTCATTCTCGTGATGCAACTATCGCTTCCTCGTCCTTGTCGATGATGATATTACTAAACTTTGGCATATGCGCCTAGGGCATATGAGTGAGAATGGCATGGCGAGAATTGAGCAAAAGAGGACTTCTTAATGGGCAAGGAATTTGCAAACCGAATTTACATGAGCACTGTGTTTTTGGAAAACAAAAGAGAGTTCGATTCACTAGAGGAATCCATAACATGAAGGGAACATTGGAGTATATACATTCGACTGTGGGGCCATCTAGAGTGCCTTCCAGAGGTGGAGCTAATTATATGCTAACCTTTATTGATGATTTTTCCGAAAAAGTTTGGGCGTTCTTCTGAAGCGCGAAAAAGTGATGTGTTTTCCGCATTTAAGTCTTGGAAAATTATGATTGAAAAAGCAGATGAGAAAAAGCAGATAAAATACCTCCGCATGCACAATGGCTTAGAGTTACGCTTACGATGAGTTTAATAGATTGTGCAAGTCGGAAGGAATCATAAGACACCGACGATTCGTCATACTCCACAACAAAACGGCGTTGTAAGCGAATGAACGAGAACGATCATGGAGAAGGTTCAATGTATGTTGTCAAATGCCAACTTACCGAAGTCATTTTGGGCAGAAGCAGCGTCTACTGCATGTTTTTTGATCAACCGATCTCCATCCGTTGCCATTGAGAAAAAGACTCCACAAGAGGTATGGTCTGGTAATCCTGCTAATTATTCTGATTTAAAGATCTTTGGGTGTCCTGCATATGCTCATGTTGATAATGGAAAAATTGGAACCGAGATCCATTAAATGTGTTTTTCTTGGTTATAAAGCTGGTGTAAAAGGGTATAAGTTATGGTGTCCTGAAAATAGAAAAGTTGTGATTAGTAGAGATGTTGTTTTTGATGAAACTGCTATGCTACCTAACTTATCTCTTAAAGACTCTTCCAATAAAGAAAATCAAAAACAAGTAGAGCATCAGATTAATACATAGTCAACTCCTCAAGCCAGTACAAAAATTGAGAATAGAGTTGCTTCTTCACCACAATACTCTATCGCCAAAAACAGAACTAGAAGAGAAATTAAACCTCCAAAGAAATATGCTGAGGTGATCTAGTTGCTTATGCTTTGAATGTGGTCAAGATATAGATGCGAATCAAGAGCCATCTAATTATTCTGAGGCAGTTACCTGTGAAGGCTCAGAAAAGTGGATGTTTGCTATGCAAGAAGAGATGGAATCACTCCACAAAAACAGAACATGGGACCTTGTGAAACTTCCTAAAGGTAAAAAGGCATTTTTCGTTGTAAATGGGTATTTAAAAAGAAAGAAGGGACTCCAGGAGTTGAAGAACCCAGATATAAAGCAAGGCTTGTTGCAAAGGGTTACAGATCAAATTCCAGGAGTGGACTTCACAGATGTGTTCTCCCAGGTTGTTAAGCATAGTTCGATTCGAGCTTTGCTTGGTATTGTGGCCATGCATGATTTGGAGCTTGAGCGATTAGATGTAAAAAGCGCATTTTTGCATGGAGAGCTTGATGAGGATATTTACATGCAACAACGAGAAGGTTTTACATTTGAGAAAAAGAGAACTATGTTTGCTTGCTTTGAAAAAGTCCCTTTACGGTTTGAAACAATCCACCAAGACAAAGGTACAAGAGGTTTGATTCCTTTATGACTTCTCATGATTTCAAAAGAAGTAGTTTTGATGATTTGTGTTTACTTTAAGAAAAATAGTGATGGTTCTTTTGTGTATCTACTTCTTTATGTTGATGACATGTTGATAGCAACAAAAGATAAAGAAGAGATAAGAAAGGTCAAAGCCCAACTAAGTAAAGAATTTGAGATGAAAGATTTAGGACCAAAGAAAGAAGATACTTGGTATGGAGATTCTCGGAGATAGAAAATCAAGTAAATTGTACCTAAGTCGGAAGGGTACATTGAGAAAGTTCTTTGCGAGTTCAATATGCAGAGTGCTAAGCTGTTAGTACTCCTTTAGCAGCCCATTTCAGACTTTCATCGATTTTGTCTCCACAATCGATGATGAGATTGAGTACATGTCACATGTTCCATACTCTAGTGCGATGGGATCTCGATGTATGCTATGGTTTGTTCACGTCCATATTTATCATATGCGATCGGTGTAGTTAGCGGATGCATGGCAAATCCGTGTAAAGAACATTGGAAAGCGGTTTAGTGGATTTTAAGATACTTACGAGGCACTACGATGTTTGCTTACGCTTTGGAAGAACTAAAGATGGAGTCATAGGGTATGTTGATGCTGATTTTGCTTTGAGACCTTGATAGAAGAAGATCTCTCACAGTTACGTCTTTACAATCGGAGGTTGTGCAATTAGTTGGAAAGCCATTTTGCAAACTACGATCGCTTTGTCTACCACCGAAGCCGAGTACATGGCGATTAATGAGGCTTGCAAAGAAGCTATTTGGTTGAAGGGACTATTTAGTGAACTCAATGAAGGCCTTCAAATTAGCACAGTATTTTGTGACAGTCAGAGTGCTATATTTCTTACAAAAGATCAAATGTTTCATGAGAGAACAAAACACATTGATGTTCGGTATCATTTTGTTCGTGATATTATTGCTCGTGGTGATATTGTTGTGAGCAAAATTAGTACTCATGAAAATCCTGCAGATATGATGACTAAGTCACTTCCTAAAACCAAGTTTGAGCATTGCTTAGACTTGGTTGGTGTTCATTGTTGAGTTAAACCCTTAAGGGGTTTTATGGAAGAGGTGGAGAACTTGTTTATTGAAAGTTCGCAATGAAGAACTTGTTCATTGAGGATTTGTGTCAAGGTGGAGATTGTTAGAATTAAGTGACCCAAATTCTTATAGAATATGATGGAAAATAAAATAAAAGTAAAATCCATATAGAACTAGATTTCTTTTATTTTATTTTAGAATAAGGTTTTTTAAACCTTATTAAACTTCATCTATTTTATATTGATTAGGATAGGGTGTTTCAATCCTACTAGAATATGGCTTTACAAGCCTATAAATAGACATAGTCTATTCCTCTTGTATTGATACAAATTTTTCGACATAGTGAATTTTCTTCTCCTCTGCCCGTGGTTTTTTTTCCCGAAAGGGTTTCCACGTAAAATTTGTGTGTTCTTTATTTTATTTATTTTTATTCTATTTTTTTTTCACAATATGTAATATGTTAGTCCAAGAAAGTAGCTAATTATACGATTACTAATAAAAATAACAAGAAAAATAAACATCATATGCAAGTTTATCTAGTTGCTCTAACATTCTATATCTATAGGGCTAGTCCCTTATTTACATTTAACATATACTCCTCATCTTCATCTAGTGGCCTTAACCAAGTTCTTCATCATCTAAATCTAAATTTGTAATATTATCAAATTTTCCTTCTTTCATATACTCTTCAAAGTATGGAACAACTCAATTCCACTTGCGAATGAAGTTATAAAATATGCAACATGCTAGTATAACCTAACCTTGTTTTTAATGCTATATTGAGGTGATGATGTTAATATGAGAAATTTTTTAGAAAACCAAATATCCTCTCTCAACCACATTTCAAAACTTTGAATGTCTCAAATTAAAAAGTTCATGAGCCATCTCTAGTGCTTGTATTTAACTCTATTCTTCCAAATGGTATCGTACCCTACAATATGGTGCAACAAAATCTTTTTTATTTGTATAATTAACATTTACCACATAATACTTGGGCTCACGATACAAATAGTTTATAACTTTAATTATTAAAACTTATATAAACTTAATTTAAAGAAAGACTTATACTAGGTTATAACCATTTTTCTATAATGTGTAAATTAGGTTACAAATAATATAATTTTATAATATATAACCTTTACAAAGAAAGTTTTCTAAAGTGTCCAATAACTTTCATAGCACTTCTTTTAAATAATATAAGCAAAAAATTATAACATTTTTATTTATTTATAAATAAGTATATTATTTTTTATAATATATAGCATGAACATGTAATAAATTATGTCTATATTTTTTTGCCACAACTTTTAAATAATTATATTATAACAATTTTATACCATGTAAATTAATTTTTGTAATATACTTTTTTTTCATAATTTTAGAATTTTTTAAGATTTAAATATTATATTTTTTTGTTAAAATTTTATAAATACACATAAATTATTTTTTATAATATAATTTTTTAGAATTGATAATATAAGTTTAAAATTTTTTAACTATAATTATCCCAAACACTCATATGTGTTTATGATTATAATATAATTTTTAAAAATTGTATAAAAAAATTAAAGTTAAATCATCTATGCCATAGAGTAAATTGATTTGAGTGTAATTACCTGTGTAGTAACTCCAAATTCTCACCCTCCCCTTAAGAATTAAGACCCACTAATTACAATGGTTACCTAAACATGCCACTTTTGTGCAATTACAAGCAATTACACCTAAATCCAATTACTTGGTGACTTTCCAAACACTACCTAAGTCACCCTAAGCCCTAAAAAATTGAGAATATCAAAGAGAGGTCTCTAAGGCATTAATGTTAAAAAGAAATCAAACGAAACAAGCAAGGCGACAAGAAAGAAAGCATAAGAAGGCTTTTAGAGTAAATGTTCTTTGTATTGATTACAAGATTGAATGATTACAAATGAGGTGAAAAAGATCTCTATTTATAGTTAAGCTCCCATACATCCAACAATATAGATTAAATTACATCAAAGACTTAGATTCAAGCCTATCTACAAAATAGAGTCCTGAGGAATTTAAACAAACAATAATATTATCTTTAAGATCACAAATTTACCTTGGTAACTACAATTTACTGAAGTGTTTTACTATGACACTAGACTTCAAGTAGATAGGCTTTTCACATTTTTCTAACAATTGGGAATGATTGTCTTGGGTTATTCTACAAACCTAGTTTATTGTTTTTTGAACCTTAGTCACGATCCTTTTGTTGAGAAATATGCTTATATTGTAGTAAACATGTAACTGTTTTCCATGTATTTGAACTATGAATAAATGAATAAAGTTAATTTCATATTTCACTATTATATCTTTTGTATTTTTGTCTTTCATATTTTGCATACATAGCAAAATTATGACAAACAAATATTAGTTCATTGATTGTGTAAGTTCGAATTGATAATAAGTGGCACTGTAAGAACATTTACATTGCGAGAAAGATAACTTACTTTAATAGATAATCTAAATGAGTCTGTAATCCCTTAAAAGAATCAAAGTGAGCATTTGATTCAAATACATAAAAGGATTATATGTTATCTACAATTCCAATTAGGGAGATGACTAGTCTTAGCTATGAGAGCAATTGACTCTATGAGTAGAGACATAAATACTCATTGGAAGAATAATACATTGGACATGATCCAAGTTGAATTAGTTCTGAATCTGTTTGTGAGTTAATTCACTTATGAAAATCATGGTGTGACTTACCTAAATCATGAGTTAGTCACTAACCATGTGTATATAACTCATGTGCTTTGATATAAGCAGAGGATTATGCTCTAAAGATGATCAAGCCAATAGCTAGTATGTTGGGTACATGATTTGTGTATGACATGACTTTACTAGCAATAATGGAATTTATAACTCGATAAAAGAGTTAACGATATCCTCTTATTGACATTGTGTGAATTGATAAATATGAAACGTGGTCACAGGTTACTTGTTCTCGAACGAACAATTTATCATAGTCATTAGTTGATTTAACTAAAAGGAATCAATGATATTATATGAGGGTAACACACACATGACGAGGTCATTGGACAAAATAGTTGGATGAATTGCTTTCATAAAGAGTATACAATAAGGAGTTTTCAATCATTATACTTCTTGTGGACTGATTCCATGATTTAGTAAATTGTGAATTATTGGAACGATGCTTCTAGACATAATTGCAATTACTCGAGCCTAATTGTATATGTTTGATTATCCCTCCGCTAGCTCAATAAAAGCTTTATCAGATTGCATTTGAATTAGAAGAAAATTCTACGACTTTGGAAATAATTTATTTGAGTAGATTTATTTGATACATGGTTGTGTGAATTGTTCAATTTGAGAATTTGATTAAAAAAATTTCTTGAAAATTTAATTTTGACAATCTCAATGATTTATGAGAAAATTAATTTTGATAAAGAAAAATTAAATTAATCAAATTAATTAAAATAAATATGATATTTTTGGAAATTAATTTTCAAGTCAGATAATTAGTCTGATGGGTACTTGAACTTGAAAGTGGGATCTGAGATCGAAAATTAAACCTGAATACCAAAACTCAAGACTAAAACCCTAAAACTAGTTAAACCAGGCCCTGTGTATAAAACTGGACCGACGGTCCAACCAGTGGCTAGATCGGACCGATCGGGTCGTTATTGGCTCGGATTGAATCGACAGTAGCCAAACCAGCCAGGTCTATTGGGGCAAAATGGCAATGGTTCGTGATGTCATGGGAGTCGCGCCGGTGATGGTATTGTTGGGCACGACGATTGAGACAACGACGATCTTGCAACTGACAGATGGTTGATGGCAGCAATTTTTTGATGGTAGAGCAGTGGAAAAATTAGACTCCTAGTGAAACTCTAACAGTTGACTTGATTTTAAATTAACTTTCCCGGAGATAATATTATTTTAACGAATTTAATATTAAATTAAATTTAATATTTATCTAGATATTAATATGAGATATTACATTTAATTTAATATTTCTCTAGATAATATTTATTAATTTAATATTAATGTGATTAATTCTTATCCTAGTTGAACTCTCTCTAAACTCTCCCTATATAAAGAGAGCATGAGTCATTATTCTCTTACATTTGAATTTAAGAAAAGTTGTAGAGAGAAAATAATTTGAAAAAATCATTTTAGAAAATTTCTAAAGATATTCTTGTTATTTAAAACTTGATCCCAAAAGTTTAGAGAAATAATGAAATTACCCCACTGGTAATTCTGTGAAAAATTTTCTAATTCGAAATGAAACAACACTTGGCAAACGTGAGCTTGAGGATAGTGGAAAAGATTACTTGGTCGAAGCGTTCATCCTAGACGAATCATAAATGTACGATTTTGATTAAGTATTTATTACTTTAGATAACACAATAAAGTTCTTGTTTTTGGAAAAAAATTTAAAACTTTGGTTTTCCCTTAAACATATTTTCAATTGCGTTTTTCGAACCCTTTGTGTTAGGATTTTGTGCCATTATTATAGTGATTTCATCATTTGTAATTTTTCGAACTAATTGGATAAATAAAATTCCATAACTAATTTATTATATCTTTGGACGATTATCTTTAATGATTTTTGCATGAAAAACACAATGTGTCTAAACAAATATTTTTTTCATTAATTACCTAAGGGTTTAACTAATATTAAGTTGCATCATATGGAAGGATAATGATTCGAGAAGACAACTTATATTAGTAAGGATCTAAATTGTCTATAGTCCTTAGAATCAAAATGAGCAATTGATTCATAAGGACTATTATGTTACCTATAAGTTCAATTGAGGTATTACCTTGCCTTGGGTAACGGAGTAGTTGACTCCCAAAAATAGAGGTATAGGTGTAATTATTTAGATTGACAATACATTAGACAAGACCCAAATAGAATTAATCCTGGACCCGTTTATGGATTTATTCACTTGTGACATTCATAATGTAACTTACCTCAATCCTTAGTAAATTGTTAACCATGTGTACTTAACTCATGTACTTCGATATATTGAAAGTCTGTGTTCCATTGGTATCGGAGTCAAAAGTTGATATATTGGGTGCATGACTTATGTATTGCATGACTTCACTTATAATAGTGAAATTCGTAACTCGATTAAAGAGTAAATGGTATCCTTCGACTAACATAACATGAATTATGAAAACGAAATGTCGTAACGGGTCATTCGTCTAGGACAAATGATTATCATTACTACTTGTTATCAATGATCTTTTTCATTTGGAAGATGCATTGGTGACTGAGATAAAATAAGATTAATTGAGTGAACAAATTTTAAATTAAAGGGATCAATGATATCCTATGAGAGTAACACATAAATGGCAAGATCATTGGACAAAAGCATAAAATCTAAGTTGCTTTGGTAATGGTATATAATTGAGAGATCAATCATGGCATTTTTAGTGGATTGGCTCAATGACTAAATAATTTGTGATTAATAGTTGAAGAGTCGGAACTTAATTACAAATTATTTAATCCCTAATTATATATGTCTGATCGATTCCTCCGTTAGCTCAATACAACTCTATATGGAATGCACATAAGAACTATTATGATAAATGAATGAAAATGATATATGAGAAATAAACTGCATGAATTACTATTTGTGCTAAATGCATTTTCTCGAAACAAAAGGAGATGACTTAAAAATTAATTTAATTTCTTTAGATTATTATTTAATTGAATGTAATTAAATAATTAAATCCAAAGTGAAAAACAAATTAATTAGTCATATTGTAGTTTTACTAAATAGGACAATTAATTTTTTTACTCAGATTTAAATATGGTAAAGTTATCATGATTTTGATGGAATTAAAATTGGGTTAAGAAAATAATTTAGTTGGATTAATTATTTTTAATTAAATAAATAATATTTTGAAAATAGAAATATTGTTATTGAGTTGGATAATTTTAATTTAAAGCTAAAATGAACATATAATTGTACTCAATCTATGAAAGCCTAAGGAGCCTAGTATTTGGGTAAGTGTGCAACACATTGAGATGGGATACCCAATATGTGCCATCCACCCCTGTGAGTTCTAGTTGAACTCTAGTTTTCTATTAAAATATTATTTCCCCCTCTTTCTACTCTAGTAGAACTCTTATGATTCCTCCTTATATATCGGGATTAGGGGTTGTCAAAAATCATAAAGAAAATATATGAGGATACTATGTCGAATTTTAGTGAATTTTTTTTTGAGTTATTTGAACTCAAATAAATTCTTTTTTTGGTGATTACTTGTGAGGTTAAAATTGCATTCTCCTTAGCAATTATAATTCAAATTTGGGAGACTATTTTTTTTTTTGTTTTGGATTTCCCGTAGAAAAAGTCAACTTTCCCCACTGGTCAACTTTTCCCATTGGAAAGTCTCGATTTTCATCTTATGTATGACTTTTTAAACAGAGCCTACTCTCTAAACATGTGAGGGTTTGAGAATAGCGAAGAAGATCATTCTATTGAAAGCCAGAAGGATTTAGACACTAGATCCAAGATTTGACATATTTCCCTAACTTAGAAATATAGGTATTGAATTTGGTGAAATTTATTATTGTTAATAACACAACCTAAGTCTAGTTTTTATGAAAACTTTTAAAATTTCACTGTGCAACAAAGTTGTTTTTCATAACCAATTTTTCCAACACTTTGTGCATGAGCCACGACATTTTCGCCTACCAGTTCTAGCAATGCCTTAATCGTGTCTTTATAATGATACTAGTTTATCTCATCTTAAAATTGCCACAATGTTTTGGTTGATTCCCAACTAGGCTTTTTATCAGGTAGTCCTCTAGACTTGTACTTATGTTGCCATTTAATTTGATATGTTTTGCCACGTTGTTCATCTTGATCACCTCATTTTGACTTACCTTGATTTGGATCCCCAAATCCTCACGAAAATATGTAGGCACTATTGGAAAAATTCTGGTTTGAAAATAGCTTTCTTGCACAACGAAAAATTAAAATTTTGAAATCGACTCAATTTGTGATATTTATAGAAATAAACCCTAACCTAATTTATACTTGTGTTTTTAGCTTAGCGGATATTCGTTGTTCCCAGCTTCTTACCAAATAATCTTTTTCATTATTCTCGTACCACGAACTGCTTCGAGTGTGGGTTCACATCAATTAAATCAAAACATAAAACTAGAAAAAGTTCTCTCTCTTATTTAGGGTGAAAATGGGAATTCTCTCTTCTTAATAGAAACCAGTAGAATTGTTATTCTGAAAAAATATATTCGATAGTTGAGAATATTTTTTTTCTATTTTTCGGTAGAGTAACAATATGTACCATCCCAAATTTTTAGTTTGAAGTTTGTAAAATTATTTCAAGAATAAACTATTGGATTGTGTAATTAGCTTAGAGACTCGAGTTTGAATCCCTTCCCGAGCAAATAAATTAATTTTTCTATTTTTGTTCCCACTCCCCTAGTTTTGTGCCGCCCAACCTAGCTAAACCCTAGGTATATATGTTATTTCTATCATTTTTTCTATCTTTCCTCTGTTCTTGACGTCCCTCTCATCTCTCTCTCCCATTCTTCTAATTTTGTTTCTTTTTCCCCTTGTACCATCCCAAACACAGTGAAATTCACCATTGTTGTGCCACCTCTTTGTCTATTATTTTTCTGCCATTTTTCTAGCTACATTATTGTCATTTTTAATCCCTAAATCAGCCTCCTTTTGTTGTCCATTGCTACCCCTCTCCTCCACTTGTCGTGGTACCAATTAGTTTCATTTTTCCTTCTCTTTTCTTTTCCTTTGCTTGCCAATTTTGTTGTTGTTTTCACAACCACTTTACTGTTATTTCTAGCCCTAAAAACCATCCCCTCTACTGCCCAAAGATCTCTCTTTGTGCCACCTAAGTTAGCCTCTTTTTCTGTTGTTGTTTGTGGTGCTTCTGCCCTTAGAACACCAATGGTTTCGGCTGCTATTTTCTCTTCATTTTTCACCCCTTACAACAATGTGTTCTTTGATTTTTCTCTGTTTAAAATAGCCCTGAAAGTTCCAAATAAATAGGGTATCCGAACATGTTCATTTGACATCTCAGATCTGGTTATCGGGTAGTGTAAGTGCAGATTTATGCAAGATCTTGTGTCATTTGATTTCGTTAATGGTTACTGTTTTGGCCGAATGCTCAAGGTATTAGGTTAACTTTTACTTATTGATTTTTGTGTGTTATTTTCAAGTTAGGAATTGATTTTGATGTCCCAGATCAGCAGTGAAGTCGAATTTCATTCGCACCCTCATTTCGCATCAAATCAATGTAAGTTATCTTGTCAAATTGATCTAAGAAATTGTTAGTGTAGCACTGATTTGGCCAAACCCTTAAAGGGTGTTTCAAGTCTGGTTTTAACCGTAGTTTAATATGTTAAGTGCTCTAATTTGGATTTAGGCTCATCTAAGGCTTAGGTGTGGAAGCGCGAATTTTGCGGATTAGTGTTGTGGACTTGCTGGTTAAGGTGTGGATCTTTCCCTTTGCTAAATTAGTCTAAAAACCTATACGTGTTTAAATGGTAAATTTACATGCTGGTTTTGACATGGTTGAATGGCCTAAGTGCTAGTAGATGAGGTGCTAAGCGAGGTACGTATTTAAATAGATAGCACAATTGTTAAAGGCCTTATTAGAACCAAATGAATTGTGTATGAGCTGTATGTGATGTATGACTTTGTGCTGTAATTGGTTGATTGTACATTGGTGTCAAATCTTTGATTGCTAAGTCCTAATGAAAATGTATGTACTGTATGCATGTATAGCATGTTGAATTTTTAAACACTAATTGATATGCATGTAATATGCCATTAATGACATTGAGCTTGTATATATTTAAATTACATACCATATGTGAAAATGACTGTATGGAAAGCATGTATGCATGCCACTGTTACTGTTAAATGAAAAGTATGCAAAGCATACACTAATTATGTTTATTGAAATACATGTTAAGCATGTTGTAAATACACTAATTATGTTTATTGAAATGCATGTTAAGCATGTTGTAATACTGAAACTGTAATGTTAAGCATGATCCGCTCATTAATTGTATGACATATTGCATTTGCATGGGGTGGGTATTTGTGGTTGACAGAAGAGTTTCGAGGAGTACCGGCGGCATTTAAAGTCTGCATATTGAGTCAGTATACTGCATTTAGAGTACCGAGGAGATGGGGCGATTCAATTACATTACTAGCAGCTTGTCTACATCATTATTGACAGTTTATCTGCATTACTAAAATTGGTGGCTTGTCCGCATTACTAGAATCTTTTCCGCACCGTTACTGACATTTTAATTGCATTACTAATATTGATGGTTTATCCACATCGAGATTTTGCTCACACTGTTTGGATTTCGGTAGACGAATTCTAGGAAACTCGTGGTGCATCTTGTTAGAAAAATGGGTTTGAAAAATGCAATGAGAAATAAATTTAGGGAAAAACCAGAGTTTTAAAACTTTTTCCAAAACAAGATCTTGGTTGTGATTTCTAAAGTAATAAATCCTTAATTTTTTTTATTCGTCTAGGATGAGCACTTTGACCGAGTAGTCTTCTTCGCTATCCTCAAGCTCATGTCTGTCGAGTGTGGGCTCGATTCAAATAAGATAATTTTTCACAAAAATTACTAGTGGGGTAATTTTACAATATCTCTGAACTTTTGGATCAAGTTGTAAATCAGAAAAATATCTCTAGAAATTTTCTAGAATAATCTCTTTAGAGATTTTTCTCTCTATAACTTTCTCTTAAATTCAAGTGAATGTAAATAATGACCTAAGGCTCTCTTTATATAGGGAGAGTTTAGAGAGTTCAATTATAATTAAACTTAATCATTTTAATATTAAAATAGTAGAATGTTTATCTAAAAAATAAATATTAAATTTAATTTAATATTAAAATAATTAATTCAACATTAAATTAATAAAATACTATTAAAATAAGTATTAAATTAAACTTAATATTAAACTATTAAAATAATATTATTTTTGGAATAATTAATCTGAAATCAAATTCTCTAGTAGAGTCCCAGTAGGAGTGTAACTATTCTATTGCTCAACCACCGATGACCAACCGCCGTCGGTCATCGGGGTGTCGCTATCGCAGCCATCGGCACCACCATGTCCGATGATGCAGGTGTGACTCCCTTACGACACCTCGAGCCAGTTCAGCTGCTGCCAGTTCGGTCCGGGTCAATGATGACCTGACCCGACCAGTCCAGCCTAGCCACCGGTTGGACTTTTAGCCCGGTTTCACATACCGAGCCTGGTTCAACCAGTTTTTGGATCTTGGTCTCGACTTTGGGCTCTCGAACCCAATTTACGATCTCAGGTCCAATTTTTAAATTCAATTACCCATTAGGCTAATTGTCTGACATGAAAATTAGCTTCCAAAAATATCATATTAAGTTTAATTAATTTGATTAATTTAATTTTACTTGATCAAAATTAGAGGTGAGCATGGGTTGGGCCACTTGGCCCGACCTGAAGGCCCGCTCGAAATGTGAGAGGTTTGGACAAAAATATAGGCCCGAAAAATGGGCTTGGATAAAAAAATAAGGCCCGTTTAAAAAATAGGTTGGCCCTCGGGTAAGGCATTTTTGGCCCATTTTCTTGTTATTTTCTACCTATTTTACTACCATTTTACTATTATGTTGCTACTATTTTGTTGTTATTGTTTGGATATTGTATAAAATTTATTTTATTGTTAATTTTGTTATTATTTTAAAGACATTTATTAATTTTGCTATTATTTTAGAGACATTTGCTTGTTAAATTACATCTATCTTAGTGTTATTTAAGTAAACATATTTTTTAAAATTTAATTTCAATTTGTTGAGAAATATTTATTTTAATATTTTTAATATTTTTGATGTATTATATATATTTGATAATTATATAAAAATAATATGGGCGGGTCGGGCTGGGCCCGAGTTTTAGCATTTTTATCTGGGTCGGGCTTGAGCAAAATTTTAGGCCTATTTTT
Source organism: Gossypium longicalyx (assembly GCA_025698465.1). Classification (NCBI taxonomy): domain Eukaryota; kingdom Viridiplantae; phylum Streptophyta; class Magnoliopsida; order Malvales; family Malvaceae; genus Gossypium; species Gossypium longicalyx. The sequence goes on from CM046996.1 coordinate 57,861,984, forward strand.
TGGGCCGGGTAGGGCTCGGGCCTAGCAAACGGGCCTAATTTTTTAGTCAGGCCCGACCCATGCTCAACTGTAATCAAAATTAATTTTTTTTTTCAAAAATCACTTAGATTTTTTAAATTACTTTTTAAAGAAAATTCTTTAATTAAATTCTCTAGTTGAACAATTCTTACGACCACCTAATTTAATTTCACATCGAATAAATCAACTCAATTAAATTATTCCCAAAGTCGTAGAATTTACTTTTGATTCAAATGCAGTCTAATCGAGCTTTTGTTGAACTAGCGGAGGGACCAATCAGACATATACAATTAGGCTATTACGATTGCAATTATGTCCAAAAGCATCGTTCTGATAATTCGTAATTATTTAATCATGAAGTCAGTCCACAAGAAGTACTATGATTGAAAACTCCTTATTGCATACCATTTACGAAATAAATTCATCCAACTGCTTTGTCCAATGATCTCGTCATGTATGTGTTACCCTCATCTGATATCCTTAATTCCTTTAAGTTAAATCCGTTCACTTAATACAATCCTATTTTATCTCATTGTCACTATTATATCTTCTTAATGATTAATATGATCACTGTCAACAAATGACTGTGATAAATTGCTCGTTCGAGAATAAACAACTTGTGGCCACGTTCTATATTTATTAATCCACACATGCCAATGAAAAGATATCATTAACTATTTAATTGAGTTATGAATTCCACTACTGCTAGTAAAGTCATGCCATACACAAGTCACGTACCCAACATATTGACTATCGGCTCGATCATCTTTAGAGCATAAGCCTCCAATCATATCAAAGCACATGAGTTGCATACGCATGGTTAGTGACTAACTCAGGATTTAGATAAATCACACGATGAACATCACAAGTGAATTAATTCACAAACGGATTCAAAATTAATTCATCGTGGAGTCAACTGCTCCGATAGCCAAGACTAGCCATCTCCCCAATTAGAATTGTAGATGACATAATAATCATTCTCAGTATTTAAATCAAATGCTCACTTTGATTCTTTTACAAGATTACAAACTCATTTAGATTTTCTACTAAAGTAAGTTGTCATTCTTGTAATGTAAACATTCTTTACAATGAAACTTATCTTCAGTTTGAATTTTAGACAATTAATGAGCTAATATTTTCTTATCACAATTTCGCTATGCATGCAAAATATAAAAGACAGAAAATACAAAAGACATAATAGTGAAATGTGAAATTAACTTTATTTATTTATTCATCGTTCAAATAAATAGAAAACATTTATATATTTACTACAATATGGGCACATTTTCGAACACATCTTACACATGACATGTTCATACATTGATTGATTATGCCATGTTCGATACTGAAATGTTGTTATTGATTGTTAACTATTATAATTGATTGCATGACAGTTTATTGTTGACTCACACTGAGCTTTCATAACCTTACCCTAATAGTTTTAAACTTTTCAAGTAACCCTCTTAACTAAGATCAGACTCGGCATTCGGAGCATCAACTCGGACATCAGACTATTTTTAAGTTTATTATTTAATTGGAGTTTTCCTTTGGTTTTGGACCGTAATCATTTTTATTTGGACTCTGGCTTGGTAATTTTGTATTTGGGGATTTATGCATGCATGGGTTTTTGAAACTTAATAACCGACAATTGCATGTTATCTGGCTTAAGAAAAATCGTCATAATTCATCGATTTCTGTTACATTGCAAAGATTCAGTTTTTGGATAGCGAAACGTCAACTCAACTGGTTTTCTTAAACTTCGCAAATGATTTCTGAAGGAAAACAACACCCAAGGTTTTCTAAAATATCACCATCGATAATAAAATGAATCCTGAGTATAGACGACTTGAAAACCAATGTTTTAATCTAACTTGAAACGACAACAATAATGATTTTTCCTAAAATTAGTCGGATTAAGGTTTTTAAAAGATTAACGGGTTTACTTAGCCATTTCAGTGGTCAATGTAGACTTCATGATACAGTTATAACATTTAGGCTGGGTTAGGGAGGTTACACAATCTCTTCAAGTTGTGTTAATAGCTTTACTGGTGCCATCTATTTATAGGAAGAGAAGGTAGAACCCTTATTGAGTTGTAGTGATTTATTTAAAATAGAAAAACATCCTACTTAGAGTAGGAGTGGGGTGGATGGCACACCCTAGTACTCCTACTAGGGTTGTCTCTCCCTTCATGTTATATGAGGAGTTTTGGGCGCCTCTCACATCGGGTCTAATTACGAGTACTACCTAGGCCTTTTGACCCAGTACTTTGTAATGTGATCCAACTCTATTAGTTTTTTTCTATTTCCCAAAATAAACTTTAATATTCTATATTAGTCAATTTTTTCATCTCTATTTTACCCCTGGTAAAATTTTGACAATTTTACCCTTGGTGAAATTTTTGACGATTTTACCTATGGTAAAATTTCAAGAAAATATGTTCAATATTTCATAACTCAACATGTTCATTGTGACCGAATGGTTTATTTTCATTATCGGGCTTCAAAACAGCTCAAAAATATAAACTCATCTTTCCGGTCATTTTTAAGAAATCCATATAGAACTACAAATGGATCATTTTTATTTCCATTTCCATTTTTTGAAAACCTACATTCATTTCTAAATGATTCTATTTTTTCCATTTCGGAAAAAATCATAATCAATCCCAAATGTTTTTCATTTCTCTTTTCCTATTCATTCTGTTTATTTCTATTCAAACTCGCAATTCATTTCCAATTTCAACGAGCTAGCGGAGGGACCAACCAGACATATGTAATTAGGGCTTAAATGATTTATAATTAAGTTCTGACTTTTTGCCTATTAATTATAAACTTATTCAATCACAGATTCATTCCATCTTGACTGCTCCTCAACAACATACCATTACAAAAGCAACTACTCAGTGCTTGTCCAATAACCTTGTTATAAGTGTGTTACCCTTATAAGATATCCTTAATCTCTTTAAGATAATATCGTTCACTTAATATGGTCCTATTTTATCTCATAATAACCATTACATCTTCCTTCATAAAAAGCTAATTACTATCGAATAGTAATTAAGTCATTCATCACAAAGACAAAATACCCATGACCATGTTTACTTCTCATCAACCATGTAATACTAATGAGAAAATATCATTACCCATGTTTTGGGCTATGAATTTCACTGTTGTGAATGACACTATATACTACAGAAGTCATACACCCATCACACCAGCTTTCGGTTTCTTATCTATTTGAACTCAGACTTTTACTTACATCAAAGTGTACGAGTCACGCGTATATAGTCTATCATCCACTCAGGACTTAGGTATGCCACACTCTGAATGTCACAAGTGAATAAATTCATAAATAGATTCAGGATCTATTCTTCTTGGGTCCAGTCCGATGTACTATCAGTCCAGTTAGTCACATCTGTGACTCTATCTTCTGGGAGTCATCTGCTCCGATACCCAAGACAAAACATCTCTCTAATTGGACTTGATAGACAACATATTAGTCTCTCAATCGGTTTGCTCTTACTACAGAACTTTATAAACTTTTCATTTAATTTCATTTCACTTGTTAATCATAGAACACTTCAATTTTAAGTTTTTATTTCACCAATTTCACTTATTAGTAACATCACTTTTTCTTTAAGTTTTCCCACTTTATCCATGCTCATTTGACACACATATTGCAATTTATAAGTCTAATTATTATTAATATAAACACGTAGCCCTTAACAAGCGCTAGCAAAATAAGACTTGAATACTCAATATTTCAACCGAACACTATACACTTATTGCACTAAAAGTGCAATCCAGTCGTCGCACCAAAGACTAGTGTCATGGACTTAGAGTTTTCCCAAGCAATCCGTGCGGCCTTAAGCGTTTTTCTGCTCAAACGCCTAAGTCAGCCTATCTCGCAACACTTAAAGATTCAATAGAACTTCTTAAAGATCCCACGAAGAACAGCAGAAGAACGAAGTAAGAACGATCTCAAAAGATGAACAAAAGCCACAGAAAAATAAGAACACTTGAGAGAAAAGTTTGAGTGAATGCTCTCAAAATTTTATTACTTACTGAATGAATCTACAATAAGGGGGAGAGGCCTCTATTTATAGTTGAGCCTTCCCAATATCAACCGTACAGATCAAAGTACATCAATGGTCTAGATTTACAGCTATCTAGATATCAAATCTCTAAGATTACAGTATCGTATCTTCTAAAGATTACATTAAAGTCTGGATCACATATCTTTGAAGATTTCCTTCCATATTTGCCAAGCATATCTCTGAAGATTACTTTCCATATTTGCCGAGCTCCGGAGATGGGCTTTTAATCTCTCCAAGCACTGGGCCAGTCTGATTGGGCCAAATGACCTCCCTCAAAAGTGCTATATCGCACAAGTCCGTCATGGTTGCAGGCTTTCCTTCGCAACCCATGACATTCTCCCCCACTTGTTCTAGCGACGCCCTCATCGCGTCCTCCTTATGGAACTGGGCTATCTTCTCTTGGAATTGCCATAGTGCCTCAGCAGGTTCCCAACTTGCTTCGCTATCAGGAAGTCCCTTCCATCGAACCAAGTATTCATGTCGCGGCCGATGATATCGTCGTCTAACCACACGATCTGCCTCAATGTTTTCAACTTCTCGGTCATAAGAGACCTTTACCCCCATTGGTGCTCGTTCAAACTTGCCTCGCTTCGGATCCTCTTGATCCCCATGGTATGGCTTAAGCATACTTACATGGAACACTGGGTGGAGTTTGAGGTTTTCTGGCAACTCAAGTTTGTAGGCTACCTTGCCTACCCTCTTCAAGACTTTAAACGGTCCCTCGTACCTTCGCACAAGCCCCTTGTGCAAACCCGTATATCGCAACATCAAGTGTAGTTTGGCAAGGACTAAGTCGCCTTCCTGAAACTGCACATCCCTTCGATTCTGATCGGCCCACTTCTTGTTGCGTTTGCTTGCTTTGTGTAAACAAGCTCTAGCCAAGTCATTCTTCTCTTGCCAATCCTTTGCAAATCGGTGCGCGGCAGATTCGGTCCTCAGATAACGGGTTGCAACAAAGATTGGGTGTGAGTGGTGTTGGCTGCCACTATCTCAAACGGACTTTGATTCGTCGCCTCACTTCGCTGCAAGTTATACGAAAATTGGGCTACATCCAACAACTTGGGCCAGTCCCTTTGCGTGGCACTCACATAGTGTCGAAGATATGTCTCTAACAATACATTCACTCGTTCGGTTTGCCCATCAGTCTGTGGATGCATGCTTGTCGAAAAGTTCAAGTCCGACCCCATTGACTTGAACAACTCTGTCCAGAACCGGCCCGTGAACCGCCCATCTCGATCACTGATGATAGACAGTGGCACTCCCCAGTATTTTACCACGTGCCTAAGAAATAAGCGAGCTGCCTCCTCAGCGTGGCACTCCTTGGTAGCAGGAATAAATGTCGCGTACTTTGAAAACCTGTCTACCACAACAAGAATACTCGCAAATCCGTCAGACTTAGGCAAACCCACAATAAAATCCATGGATACACTCTCCCATGGCCTTTCCGGAATGGGCAAGGGTTGTAACAAGCCAGCGGGATTTTTGAACTCAACCTTGTCTTGTTGGCATACTAGACAAGTCTTTACATAGGCCTCGACATCTTCACCCATGTGAGGCCAATAGTATCGATCCTCCAAAAGGGCCAAGGTACGGTGCATTCCCGGATGGCCCACCCATCGTGAGTCATGGCATTCTTTCATGACTTCCTTACGCAATTTCCCATAGTGAGGCACATAGAGTCGGTGCCCATGGGTGTACAGTAGTTCCCCATCAAGCCAAAATCTCCTCGTTTTCCCCTCTTTGGCTAGCTCCGTCAAGCTTTTGGCTGTGGGGTCATGGGACAATCCTTCCCGAATGCGCTCCAGTAAGGACCCGTCAGGTTGACTGATGGTAGCGAATTCTATCTTTCGGCTAAGTGCATCCGCCACCATGTTCGCACTTCCTGGCTTGTATTCTATTGTGAAGTCGAACTCCGCTAGAAAAACCTACCAACGAGCCTGTTTGGGAGACAACTTTTCTCAGGTTAGAAAATAATCATTGGCAACATTATCGGTAAGGACCACGAACTGAACCCAAAGAAATAATGCCTCCATGTGCGCAAGCAATGCACCACGATGGTCATTTCCTTTTCTTGGACCGTATATCTCCGCTCCGTCTCATTAAGCTTCCGACTTTCGAAAGCAATGGGATGCCCCTCTTGCATCAGTACTCCCCCAATAGCATAATCTGACGCATCCGTTCGTACTTCATAAGGCTTCGAGTAATCCGGTAATGCAAGCACAGGCTCACTTGCCATTACTTGCTTCAACTGATTGAAGGCACTCTCACACTGTGGGTTCCAATCCCATACCTTACCCTTCTTCAACATTTCCGCAAAGGTGCGATAATTCTAGAGTAGCCTTCGATAAAGCGTCTATAGTAGTTTGCCAACCCAAGGAAAGATCTCAACTCTGTCACTTTGGTTGGAGCCTCCCACTCGGCAATGGCCCGAACCTTACTTTCATCCATCCGGATCTTGCCACCTCCCACAATGTGGCCTAGAAAAGGCACCTCTCGTTGAGCAAAGGTGCATTTCTCCTCTTTGACGAATAGCTCATTTTCCCTCAAAGTTTGGAACACTTCCCTCAAATGTTCCACATGTTCCTCGAGCGACTTCATCATACACACACAATATCATCAAGGTAAACAACTACGGCGATCAAGGAAAGGTTGAAGTACCTTATTCATCAAGGTGCGAGAATGTAGTCAGGGGCATTCGTGAGTCCGGGGCATTACCAAAAACTCATACGAACCATACCGCGTCACACAGCCGTCTTTGGCTCGTCTCCTTTGGCTATCCGAACTTGATGGTACCCCGATCTCAAGTCCAACTTGGTAAACCATCTCGCACTACCAAGCTGGTCAAACAAGTCTGCAATGAGAGGAATAGGGTACCTATTCCTCACGGTGATCTTGTTTAGGGCCCGATAATCAATACACATCCGTAATGACCCATCATGCTTCTTTTTTGAAATAGCACTGGTGCACCATACGGAGATTTAGATGGCCTAATGAATCCCGCGTCTAAAAGCTCCTTTAACTGTTTCCGTAATTCCTCCAATTCCGGCGGGGACATCCGATATGGGGCCCTAGCTGGCGGCACTATGTTGGACACCAATTCGATCTTATGATCCACCTCCCTCTTAGGTGGCAAACTCTTTGGCAACTTCGTAGGCATCACATCTCGAAAGGATTGTAGTACTTGGTCCACTTCTTTAGGGATCTCACCCATGGTCTTATTGGTTTCCTCAATCTTCAAAGTGGCTAAGTAGGAGACTTCATCTCTACGTACTCCCTTAGCAAATTGGATTGCGGACAATGTTTTCCCTTCCAGGCTCCCCTTTCTTGTCAATCTCATCATATATTGACGGTTTGAATCCGAAATCACCATGAAATTACCGGAGGGACAGATTGTCGCATTGACCTGATCAAGAAAGCTCAATCCAACTACAAAATCATAGTCATCAAGTGGTATTACCTTGATGGATGCCTTCCAGTCAATCGCCAAGTGAGATTTACTCCTTTGCAACCCCCTTGATTGGAACACTTTCTGAATTCACCGTCTTAATCCGCCCCGGCTCATTTTCAATGTTGAGGCCAAGTTTATGAGCGGCCCCTTCAGACATGAATAAATCAGACGCACCTGGGTCAACAAGTGCATTTATCTTCTTGCCAGCTACCATGATGTCCGCAAACATCAGCCCATGACTCATCTTGTCTTCAACACCCCCTAGTATTGAGCCAAGATTGTTATCCTCCACATCGGACTCCACTTTTCCTTCCACAGCGGAGAGCGCAGCCTTCTTTGGGCAATCCTTAATCATGTGTGGCCCATCACAGTGGAAGCACCTTATAGGCCCACTCTTCCTTTTGTCCCAAGGCTTCTTACCGTTATCATTTCTAGGGGCCCTTTCTCTGTCTCCCCCACTATTTCCCTTTGGCTGGGACTTGGGCTTAAAAGACTTAGGCTTGTCTTTCTTCCCACCAAATTCAACCAACGATTCTGCTACGGACATGGCCTTGGTAAGTTCTTGGACTCCTCGACGTTGCAACTCTTGCTTTGCCCATGGTTTCAACCCATCCATGAAAGAAAAGAATGCCTCTTTCTCCCCCAGATCCGAAATTTGAAGCATGAGTTCACTGAACTCCTGTACATACTCCCTCACAGTGCCTTGTTGCGAAAGCCGGCGCAACTTTGCCCGAGCTTCATCCTCGGCATACTCAGGATAAAACTGTGCTTTGAACTCATATTGAAACTCTTTCCAAGTTTCAATTTCTGTCCCACCACGTCTCACATCGGTGGACCTACGACGCCACCATAATAAGGCAATGTCAGTAAGATACATAGCAGCAGTAATTACCTTAGTGGCATCATCAGTAATGCCCTTGGCACGGAAGTATTGCTCGACTCCCCACAGGAAATTGTCCACTTCTCTTGCGGACCTTGTTCCCTTAAACTCCTTTGGTTTGGGAACATCCACACTGGGCTTGGGTGTGACAGTAGCCAACCCTCCATTGCCCAAAGCAGCCTTGTAGATTGTGAGTTCACCCTTGAGCTCCGCACTCTCTCTTTCAAGGCCGTCATCATAGCCTCCATGGCATCATCCCTACTCGCCGCCTTTTTCCACGTTATCCAACACATACTGTTTGAGCTGGTCTTGCATAGTCTGCAACCCATCGTTGACCTTCTCATCGACATCGCCAATCCTCTCTTTGACATCCCCCATGGATTCTTCGAGAGTGACGACTCGATCTTCCAAGGCCGACAAGATGTCCTCCTCGACGGCTAGCTTTCCTAGCCCTCCCACGAGTCTCCATTCCTCAACATTCTCGAGACTTCTTTCGACATCGTTCAACGGTGCCTTTGAACACTAGCTCGATACCAACTGTCACGGACTTTGAGTTTTCCCAAGCAATCCGTGCGGCCCTTAAGCGTTTTTCTGCTCAAACGCCTAAGTCAGCCTATCTCGCAACACTTAAAGATTCAATAGAACTTCTTAAAGATCCCACGAAGAACAGCAGAAGAACGAAGTAAGAACGATCTCAAAAGATGAATAAAAGCCACAGAAAAATAAGAACACTTGAGAGAAAAGTTTGAGTGAATGCTCTCAAAATTTTATTACTTACTGAATGAATCTACAATAAGGGGGAGAGGCCTCTATTTATAGTTGAGCCTTCCCAATATCAACCGTACAGATCAAAGTACATCAATGGTCTAGATTTACAGCTATCTAGATATCAAATCTCTAAGATTACAGTATTGTATCTTCTAAAGATTACATTAAAGTCTGGGATCACATATCTTTGAAGATTTCCTTCCATATTTGCCAAGCATATCTCTGAAGATTACTTTCCATATTTGCCGAGCTCCGGAGATGGGCTTTTAATCTCTCCAAGCACTGGGCCAGTCTGATTGGGCCAAATGACCTCCCTCAAAAGTGCTATATCGCACAAGTCCGTCATGGTTGCAGGCTTTCCTTCGCAACCCATGACACTAGGGTCCTCACTATAAACAAGGCATAATTTTTTTTTCTAACACAATGCACACACATTAATCCCTAGTGGTATGCTAATTGAACCTTAGCTATTTCACTTACAAAGGTAATTCACTTCATAAGCTAAGAAAATATTTAAGAATTTATACAATCACTTTAAAAGGCCACATTTAGGAACACATTTCACTTTAACAATCCCTTATTACTCTTTGTTACCATCATCACATTTCAAGGGCTCTTAGAGCCTTCTATTGTCAGTTCATGCACTTCTTATTAATTCACTTATAACTTTGGTGATTTATCATCAAAACATATTGAAACACCTATGCACATTTATAATTACATTAACCTTTTTCTCAATAAGTCTTTCTAAGCATCACTTGAAAATATTACAGTTGACACCTATTATGTACATATTCATTTTTACTACTCACTTATAAACATTGTATGTTATCAACTTTAGGATATTACAAAACATATTTTTCACTTCATCGAATAATTTTCCACATTTACCACTATTTTGTTTTCTTGTATCAAATTTACATTCAATTATGACATTTAAACACTTTTCACCTCATGTCAACAAGTTTTCAAATTTTTAACACGGCCTCAAATTTTTAACACTTGAATCTATCCTCACACTATCTTGGAAATTCCATTTCTCAACATTTCCTCATTTGTTCAGACAAAAAAAAAACTAAATATTAACACAATATCTTTCTAAGCTTTCTCACAACACCAATCTCAAATATTAAATTAAAAGAGATGGAAAACACCAGTTCTTACCTCTTCAAAGCTTTCTCTATCTAGCTTCAATTTTCTCTCTCAAGAGCCCATTGATCTATCATATTTATTTACGTCAAATTAAGCTCTTTAAACACTTAAAAGCCTATTCTTGAGTATTTTATAATGTCTTTTGTTATATTTCTGCACATTTTAGATTTCAGACTTAATTTTAGTTTTTATCATGTTTTAATGCTTTTATGAATAAAATGGAAAGTATCTACCGTTAGAAACTTAATCTTTGAGTTAAGCTTGTTTCAAGCACTTGGTTGAGGTGAAAATGAGAAGAGGAGCCTACACTAGGGCCTAGGTCCCGATACTAATGTGTTAGTGTTGTGACACTAGTGCCTCCACCGTCAACTGAGGAGTTAGACCCCACCAAGTTGCACACCTTAATGGACTGTCTCTGAGCCAAGTATGCAATGTCGTGAAATCAGCTTATGAGGTCACAACTCTGAATTATTGAGGTCCCAACACCAACCACAGTCTCCAAAGTTGAATAAGTTGAGCTGCTTGAGGACGACGTTGTGACACCAGAAGGTTGATGTCGTGACACTGAAGCCCAAAAGCACCCTTAGAGTAAACTGTCGTCAATTTCACAACACCTAGGTGTGGATGTCACGGCAACAACCCTGACATGGCTAAAATGCTAAAAGGCAATTTTAAGTCCATCAAGCCTTTGGTCAAAGTTTAAGTGAGGGAAAATTTGTCCTTTATAGGTCAAACTTTGTGAAAGTATAAATAAAATTTTTTAATTCATTTTAAATATAGATTCTTAAAGTAGAAAATTAGGCTAGACATTAGACAAGTTTTCTATTCTCTTCTCTTCTTTTCATTTTTAGATTATGTTTTATTTTCTCTTTTCTTTTTAGAATAGATTTTATTATTATTTTTATTTCTTCTTTCTTGTTAAAGACTCTGTAAATGGAGATGTATCAAGCTTTTGGGTTCCATTGGTTCCACATCTAAGTGAGAATAGCTTACCTTTACTTTTATATTCTGCATACCAATTGTTCAATGAAATGTTTATTTAGTTGTTAAGATTTATCATGTGCTAAATCATTTTGTTGGTTAATTGATGAGTTGGTTGTGTAACACCTGTAACCTGTCTTTGTTGTGGGATTAGGGTTATAGAGTATTACGACAATTAACGAATTCAACAACAATATAAAACAATTCGTAAATAAACATAAATACCAAATATTCATGACCAATCATTATTCATTATTTATAACCAATACTAGTGTCATCAAGCTTTTCATCTATGCACATATGATGCCACTACAAAAAAGTGACATCAATTAAATACATTGAAATAGATATTACCTTATTATCATCATCCTCGATGCCCACAACATAGAAGTATTGTGTCATTCCCCACAAAAAGTTGTCTACGTCCCTCGTAGACATTGTCCCCTTAAACTCTTTCGGCTCAAAGATATCAATCTTATGTTTTGTATCCTAAAAAATCTAGTATCTCAAAGAGGATTCTCTAAAACACTGATGCTAAAAACCAACTAAGAGAAACAAGCAAGGGAACAAGTATAAAACACAAGAAAATTTTTAGAGTATTACACAATTGAGTTATCACAAATAAGATGGGAAAGGCCTCTATTTAACGATGCAGATCAAATTACATTAACTCCAAATTCAAACCTATCTACAAAATAGAGTTATAAAGAATTTAAACTCTCAATAATCTTATCTTCAAAATTACAAAATTACTCTAGTAATTACAATTTATTACAGTATTTTATTGGAGCACTAAACTTCAAGTATATAGTCTTTCCACAATGTTCCAAAACTGAGCCAATCCTTGTGGGTTAAATAAGTCAAATATCCTCGAATAATTATCTTAGACTATTCCTCGATTCACGAACCATTGTGTGCGGGCCACAAGACTAAGCAAGTTTCCTATTGTTTGTGGACAACATTGGGCCTTTTCTTGGTAAAACTCTCAAAATAATAAAAAAGAGCCAATCGTTTGTTCTTTTATTTATCTTTTTTTAAATCTGGTCTTAGATATATCATTTGTAGACAAAAATTTCTGCAATTTTATGTTCCAATATCATGTTTAAAGCTAATGTTGCTCAAGTTAAAACACAATGGCAAAGCTAACTGCAACTGCAAGAGCACGAAAAGTCATTTCTTTTAATAGATATATGTTTAGATTACAAGTTTCATATGGAGGAGAGATTGCAAATGTAATCCCAAAAAAGATTACAGCCTCAAAAGGGAGAACCAAATTAGCATCTAAGATTTAAAACAATAAAAATGGACTGAATTGGGTAAAATCATCACTAATTCTCAGTTTTCTTCCTACATTCACAGTGGCACGCGCCTCAAAAAAACAATTGTGATAATGCCTCCAAAGAATATGCTAAAAGTTAAGAGGAAGTAATAAAATTGTCATTTGAAAGCTAACTCAGCACTTGTATGTTCAAACAATGCGCTTGACAGATCCAAATCACTGGGAATGCAAAGATAAATCAGTCCCTCAGTAAAATCTTTCTAGCTTCTAATTCAAAATCTGCTGTAGTTCAATAATAACAAGTTAAGAACAGTAATAATGACACGAGTATGAGAAATCCAAGGAGATAAGAGATTCGCTCTAAAGGTTGTAATGTGTATTTTAACCCGTATGACTGATAATGCTTTCTCCTTTAAAGATAAATAATGATTATAATAATGGTTTCTCACCTTAAATCCGAGCTGAATGGCGCCCAGATTAAATGGCTTCCTGGAACCTAGTGATCTGCTGTAAGAACTGCCAACAGTGAGAATTATGAGAAAACAGGAATCGGGCAATGACATATAATAAAAGAACTATCAAAAACACCAAAAGGAAAGGAAAAATAACAAAATTTAATACATTAATGTTGCGTGATACGGAATGGAAACAACATTATCATTTTGATGATAGAATACAATAGATTGATACACAAACACAAATTAGATAAGAACTTTCACAAAGAACAAAGATATGAGAGATGAGCAGCCCATAGATGTGCATCATAATAGTCAATATTAATAGGCAAATTTTGAGAAAAAAAAAAAGTGAATGAGAAAAAAAGAAACTACTAGTAATATCATAATTTAAACAAAAGTCGATGGTGTATTTAGCACCCATTAAAAAACACGTACCTAATTCCAAAGGCTCATGAGAGAAACAAGTTTGGAAAACTCTTCAGGATTTAGCTGGCAGTAGGTGTTATGAATAGTGCTTGTGATAAATGAAATCACAAAAATGAAGTCAGAGAAGCTCAAAAGCGAAAGGGGTTAAAGATGGCATCGTAGAAACAGTTAATCACCAGAGACAAAAGTTTCAGTTTTACACTGCATCAACCAATTGCTTTTGGGTTCACAGGACTCCTTCTTTATTCGTATCCCACTCTTCCTCAGGCTCGTTACTATTAACAAGTACTGCACTGTCACTAGATGCATCCACAACAACAGCCTCCTCTTGGCTACCACTATCTCCATTTTGTTCTGCAGCCTGAAAGGCAGAAAAATGAAGGAAAAAAGACAGTAAATTCCAAAACCAGAGTCATCAACCACTCCAGCAGTTCCAATATTTTTCTGTGCTGCTGGCTTAAGAGAAAACAGATAATAAAGGTCATATACCACATGATTAAGGTCACCATTTTCATGAGCCTCCACAAGTGTCAGCCATGATCTATCAGCATGTTTCAAATAGTCTGCTGCAGGAGGATAAACACACCTACCGAGCAATTGAGAGTTGAAAGCATAACCTTGTGAGACAGGAAAATAGGATGTGCCGACCACAGCTTTGAAATCAAAGCAGATGGTACAAAAAATTGTAGAGCAAACAAAAGGGCCAAACAATCAAATCTAAAAATGAATTATCCAAAGAGATCATCCTAGAGTGGTAACCAAAAAAAAATGAAATCATATTTGATAAAATTGCATAGCAAATTTCATAAAAGAATTTGCTTAGTAAATAGGTAACAAATACCATATAACAATAAATAACAGAAAGGAATTCTGTTCGATACCTTTTCTCTCGCACTCTAGTTTCAACATCAAGAGCAACTTTCCAATTCTCAAACATGCCTGGATACTCTTGAGGATTGGCCAAAGATTCAGCAGCTTTCGGGTTAACCTGCAAATGATGCAAGCATTACATCAAATCATTTTGCAATCTATACCATTAATCAAACTTAACCAGAAACACAAGTAATAGGTTTTGAGCATGATTACAGTAAACATGAAAGTCCAACAGATTCATGTTGCAATGGTAGAAAGAATTAAATATCGTGACACTTGGAGTAGGAAAGAATATATATTAAAATGCTCCACCAAGGAGTTATTAAATGAAAAAGATTCCCATCAAAGATTCCATTAGTACTTTAATGATGCAATGTTTGAAAAAAAACACAAAAAAAAGGATAAGACTGTTTCCTTAGCTTTCAGATGTAAAAGCTCTAAGCACATTTTCAAGCAATTTGTTTCCAGCAAAATATCAAGATTTTATATCATAATATCAATCATCAATTTGAGCAAAAGGGCAAAAAGTCAAACTATACTAGTATACATCTGGGATGACAATGGTAGTAAGGGCAATGTTGAGACACAATCAAGACTCATGAACGATAAGCTTAGAATGGAAGAATAGAAGGCGAAGGAAGAAAAATTTTTTTATTGGTTATAGAAAGAAATATTTTGAATGTTGCAAAAGTACGAGGAAAATCAAACATGTAAAAATGGAACTCGCCATGAACAGTGTACCAAAACACGCCAGAGATTTAAATATTGGCTACTAACCTTGTTGAGGTCTTTTCTCCAAATAGTCACTATCTCTGAAACCTTGCTTGGAAGATAAGATCGTGCCATAAGAGCTGCCTCAGGTATCCGATTGCTGAAAAAGGAATACTTAAAATATATCTATGCCTAGTAAATGGCAGTCTACAATTTTAGGTATGTCATGATGAATTACCTTTCCACCAAAAGTTGGAGGCAGTCCTCCAATTTACCCAGCATGAATAAACAAAGGAAAGCAACATTGTTCTTCCCTTGCTCTTTAGAAAGGGATGCTAGCCTTGATATTCCTTCAGCATCTCCCAAAGAGGAATAAAGCAGCAATAAACCACTCAGGTCTACCGCATGCTTCATGCATTCCTCAGCCATTGCAAGCTGCAATGACAAGTTTAGCATGATTAATTGAACTAATTCAAGTACAAGCAGAGAAATCATAGTCCAAAATTAACAATTCATGTGCCGTGTATGTCTATTGAGCAACTTTAAGAGGAACAACTAGTGCATGTAGTAAACTCAAAAACCAGACAAGAAATCTGCAACATACACATCTGACATTAAGGTTATGTTTCCCATTGAGGTTGAGAAGTGCTTTTCAACCCAAATCATAATTTCAAGCCAAAAGCAATGGTAAACAAGGAGCTTTTCTAACTAAACCATGTTTTTAAATTGGGTTTTTAACCCAAGCCAAAAAGCCAAAATTTTTAGCTTTTGCAAAAGTGCTTTTGCCTAAAATTACTTTTTATCTTCATTAAATAAGTCCAACATATCTTCTAATTTACAACATCAAGCTAAGAAGGAAGGACATTGTATCTTCTCAAAAGCACTTTGTTACAGAAATGGTAAACATGGTCAAACTTTTCAAAAGCACTTTTCAACCTCAATGGTAAACTGGCCCTAAATCAAAAGCAAATGCCTTAAGCATTTTCAAATGGTGATTTGCAGCCACATCATGACAACATGACACAAAAGAAAGGTAATGGGAGAATAAGAATGAGAATCATAACAGAGTGAAGTGGCACTGAAACAAATTATGAAAATCAGAAAATATGCAACACCTTTCCAGTTGACATAGCCAATTCTCCCAACTGCTTCCATTTAGACTCGCTCTGAGCTTCTGTGGCTATTTCCTGCACAAAAGAGTATGTGTCTCTTATAGTATAGAAAATTTGTTAAAGGCACAATTAAAGCTTAAACAAAATAAAATATATCACTCAAAGATTCAAGCAAACAACTCTTACCTTAGCAATCTCTAGTTTACCAAGCTGCATGGCAAGATCAAATCTGTAACCAGGGTCAGTAGCAACTTCTAGAGCATCCTCTATCATACCTCGTGATTCCAGGAAATGAGCCACACTATAAGTAAGGAAACCAATGATTAAATCCAAAATTATTTCAATAACCAGAACATAAATACACAGAAATTGAACATAATAAAATTTTAAAATAAATAGCATTCAGGGGGAAGGAATACCCAAAAGTAAAGAGACTAGCCTTTAAGTGCTATGGAGATACGTTAAATTTAGAATTCTAAGTTTCTCAACACGTGGAGATATGAAACATGTATCAAGAACCAAATATTCAAATGAAGGAAAAGAAAAGGAAAGGAGATGTGAATTCTACAATCACAACCCAATTTGGAACAGTTGCAAGAATACTGGAAGGTGGAAACATGACCAACAATCTTCTTTGATATCGGAAGGAAAATATTTTAAGGCATGCATACCTATTATGGTGTTCCTTACGAATTGAAGGTAATATTTCATTGGCCCTTTCAAAGTCTCCTCGCATCAAAAGGGTCTTGTACTCAATCAGGCTGAGAAGTAATGTATAACCCATAACACTGGACAATATGGAACAGATGAGGGTAAACTGCCATTAATACTGCCTTTACAAAGCAAAACCTAATGTGCATTTTGACATAAAATTAGCAATCACTAACATACTTACTTAAACTCTTTGTCTATCAAATATACCCGACTTTGGCTTGCAAGATATCCCAACAAGTACATAGGACGATCCAAATGAAACATTGTGGTCACCTAAAACCATTAGATAATCAACCTCCAAAAACCAACGCATCTAACTTATAAAACACTTTCAAGCCAAGAATAAGCAAAACACGGATACCTCTCCACCAACACAGTAATTAAGTCTCCATGAAGTGTTGTTGTAAATGAAACAGTCCCCAACCCATATGCCAGTCCTGACACGTTCATTGGTTTCATGAAGAAGTTCAAATGAATCCTCAACCCCTTGTTCATCAACTTGTCTTCCACTATCTAAGTAAGATTGAACCACATCCCGCTGCAACAAGAAAAATATCATCAAATTCATTTCTGCAAACTGTAAGAAATCATGCATTTAACAAAGAAAGAGTCCACTCTGCAAAAGGTTTTGCAGATCTAAGAAGCAGATTACACTAAGGAGACTTACATTGTACTTAAGGATATAGAAAGATGTATCGCTGGCAATTGCCACCAAATCACCACTATCAGCCCAGTATAGATTCTGACATTTTTAGTAATGTAAATAAAAATAACATTTAGAATGCAAGGTAGCCAAGGAGAAGTAATGGGGCTCATTATTATTTTAGCTTACTTTCACAGTAACATCAATTCGACGAATCATCCTGCATTCAGCCCAATCGTAAAAACAAATAAAATCACTGGAGCACATTGCTAGTAAAGTGCCTCCAAAAATATGCTCTGCAGAGAAGGTCGGCTGGACGGTCCTCTTTTCCTGAAAATGATAAATATCCGTCAATACCATAACATTGTAAAATGACACTTAGCATCATATAGAATCCCTTAAAAGATATGAAACTACAATAGTATGCATAATAAGTTACTAACACGAATTCATGACCATAAACACCTAAAGAATAGCTAGTCAATTTGTTCAAAGGGGAAAAAGAAAATCTCAAAAATTGAAACCCCTTTTCCCTACCCAAAATTTTATTAATCCTATTAAACCCAGCTCCCTAGCTGCAACAGATCTGTTGCTTATAACATATCTTTCAACATCTGAAAACAAAGTGTGCATGCACAAAGACTTTTTTATATGAAGAAAAATAATACCTTTGAAGATAAGAAACCATCTAAATGACAAACTAGCAAAAACCTGGAAATTTTTGCTGAAAATCTTAATCTTAGATGTGCTCTCTCTAACAGCATACTCTCCATCAGGTGACCAAATGAATTCCAATGCTGAACCAAATGACCTATTTCTCCAAGCCAAAGCTGTATATATGATATACTCACCATCTCCACAGACAACAACAAACCTTCCATTTGGGTTATGCTTTAAGCTCTGAGAAAAACAAGATACTGCAAAAGGTCAAAAGATTATACACAAATACAAACATAAACACAACTTACAAAAGAAAAGGGAAAAAGAATCAACATATTTTAGGAGAGATCTGTAATCTTATACACAAATTCACTTGAAAGAGGCTCAAAAGCATCAACTTACTTGAGGGTATAGATCACAAGTCCCCAATTCCTTAACAGCCAAGGGCAACCTTTCTCCATCAGTAACCTAAAAACCACAGCAAAAAAGCTTGCATCATTACCTTAAGGTGAAAAATCCAATATTGAGAATCATGCCATGAATGCAGAAAGAGAAATAGTTTTTTTACGACAGAATACACTACCTCAATATTTGTCCCTACACTCTTAATATTCACAGTTTGAATTTCATTGTGCTTAGCCCATATGATTTTTCCACTGTCGTCCATACTTGATACAGGTACTTCACGACCAATTTTCACCATAATAGTTCCTTCGTCATACCCAATCACAATCCTGTATGATAGAAGCAAAGGTGTTCATGGGTCGGTCCAGACATATACCCAGCCCAAAATATGGGCCCCATTTTCTACTCAAGCATGTCCATATTTGTAAATTGGTAACGCAAGCCCGTTTAAACTCACCCATACTATCTTTTCTGAAAACAATTTAAATAACTTGTTATTTCTTATTTAATCTTTAGTACTTTTTTTTTTCTTTATCCAGTGCTTGAACATGGACAACTTAATATACCTTTTAATGTTTAAACTACGACTTTACATATTTAATCTTTATATAACATAACATAATATATAAATAAAATAATAAGTTACATAATTAGAAACGGGCCAAGCTCGGGCCTTGAGTGATGGAGTGAAGTCCCGGATCATCATTTTAACAAGCCTTATTTTTTTTGCTCAAGTTTCAGGTCTAATATTTTTATCAAAGTCCTCCCCAATATTAGGCAGGTAGTCTAGCTCTTGATTAGGCCTAATCATTAATTTGCTTGCAAAAAGAAACCTACAACTAAAGAAGTAGCTCATGCATCCTAAAAGAATGGCAATTTTAATCCATTTCTCTCATTCTTTGAACAAAACAGACATACTCTAAACTAAATGAAATACAGTGTAATAGCATTTAATGACCAAAAATTATTATAAGACTAAAATAAAAATAAACAACCCGGAAAAGGTTGAAACTGGAAAAAGAAATGAACACAATTGTTGCATCATTTAACCAACAGATAGTACCTCCTTGAACCTTTCATAGATCCAAGTGCCCAAACTCTTTCAAGGCCATAATTCAGTGTATTTTCAAGCCTGAAAACAAATGAATTTGTTAAAAAGTCAAAATGCTGAAGAATTCAAATATATCATTGCATACATCAAAGATTATTAAGATCAAAATTGGTACACACCTTACATAATCTTTTATTCTTTTTTCTTTAAATAAAGAAGTTATATGAGCAGTCTTTCTTAAAATTGTAGGATATGGGTAATTTTTATGTAGAAACCGGTATTTTCTCGGGAAAGATAGTGTTTTATTAAAAATTATAAATAAAAAAAATTTTATTTTTTATTAATGTATTACTTCAATTTTGGTAATTTTATCGAACTGAGTCGATGTCACTTAACTCGAGAAACCAAACTCAATCCAAAATATTACTCATGGTATAGATATTAATGTGACACACCAACATGGCTCCAGACCATAAATTTCTACATCTATCTCAAGATGCTCGAGCCAACATTTTTGCAATAAAAAAGCACTCACACTTTACCAACACAAGACCAAGACAAGAAGTTGAGAAATGAAGGGCAAACTTGAGTTTTTATGAAGAAAAGAACATACAATATCAGCCTCACAACAAAACCAATGGGCACTGAAACTTGAAAGGGGTATTTTCTATCTGAAGAATTACCTATAAGTGGTAGCATGCCAGATACGAACTGTCCCGTCCTCAGAACCAGTAATGATAATTGGAAGTTCAGGATGGAAACAAACTGCAGAAACATTGTGTGTGTGACCTTCCAATGTCTGAACACAACTCTTGGTTTGGTAGTCCCATACCTACATCCAGGGAATTTATGTGCGAATAGTTCCTCAATACTTATTTATGATCAAAAGATAGCAGGATATGAATAGTAGGGCAAACCTTAGCAGTGTTATCATCAGAACCAGTGATTAGATAGGGCTTATCACCACCACTAAAGTAATCAACACAATTTACACCTTTCTGATGGGCATCCAAAGTAAAGTTTGGGTCAGGGGAGCCAAGATTCCAAATCTAGAAATTCACAGTGCCCAGGCAAATTTAGCATGGTTACGCCAAAATGTAGTAACATGAAAAGTTACAAAGAGAAAGCTTGTTTATACCTTTATGGTACGGTCTAGAGATGCACTGGCAAAAGTGTTAGTGTCTTTGGGATTAAAAGTCACTTGCATAACATAATGAGAGTGGCCCTCAAATATCTGAGTACACGCCCAACCCTTCTCCCAGTCCCAGAGTTTTATGAGCATATCATCAGATGATGACAATATATATGGAAGAGTAGGATGGACAGCCACACATCTAATGTAATCAGTATGTGCCTCAAAAACTTTGACCTTATCCATAGTGTTGTAATTATATACACGAATAAACATGTCATCAGCTCCAGCAACAACCCACTGTTTGCGAGCAACAAACTTGGCCGACCTAACTGCAGATGAAAGATGTTGACTTCAGAGAATGGTAATGACTTCATCAAGATGTAAATAGAAGGAAAAAAAAAAAGCAGTATGATCAAACCAAGAAAAGTGCATCACAGAAAGAGATGAAAAAGTACCTGGCAACTCAGTGCCCTCAAACGACTTAGCCATGGTCTGTGCAACAGGATAGTTATGGTTAACAGTAAACAATAAGTGAAGATCCAAACAATTCAATTCAACATATCATGACTTCAAAAGTTCAAAAATAAGATCTAATACTACTTGAATCACATGTTAAGCACTTAAAATCTTATACAAATCAAATACCATCAAACTACTAGCAATTTCCATAGCCCTATATCATGGAATAACTATGTCAAAATGCAAATGGAAAATGCATTCTTCGTGATAGAAACAAAAAGAAAAAAAGAAAAGATCCACAGTTAATGCCAAGCCATATGCATGGCAGAGTTTTATGATAACAGTTGCTGCATAAACTATAGCACTTATAGACATCTAAGTAATCATAAAATAGAACTAGATGGAAACTAAATAGCCTAAACATTGAGTTATTTGAAATAGAAACAGTAACAATGGAGTCCAAAGTAATGGTTAAGAAGTTTGTAGAAGTGATATGTTTCATCAATGAGGCTCAGAGTTCAACTCCTACGGAAGACTCAAAGTGATCCGTTTCATCAAAGAATTAAATGAATGGAGAGGTACTAGAAGATGTTTTACAATTCACAACTGTAAGATACTACCAGTACCAAGTCAAAAAGTCACAATAACATAATGTTTACGATGTTCATTGATGAATGGCAGATGACAATACATCAACAAGATGGGTCAGACTGAAATGAAGATAACAGATGATAATAAAAGAATTGCTGGAATAAGAAAGGAAATCACTCCTATTAAAGACAAAGTGAAATCAAGTAATCCTTTGTTTTATTTCAGATAAGCAGAAAAGGTCTCAGGTTGCTCTGATATAAAAAAAACTTTCCATCCAAGCAGAGAGGTAGAAGTAACTATTTTTTTTTTTCTCTTGGAGGGCAGGGGGTTCACATTTTTTGGTGCAATAACTAAGATATCTTGCCCTTTTGCTAACAAGATACCTAAGAATGAAATACCTCTGCATCTTGCAAAATCAAGCCTTGCACCAAGCAGAACGGACTAGTCTGGATTAAAGCTTACTTAAGCTAATCTAGTTTCAAAAGGGAAATAATAGTATAAATATTTCAACATATTTTCACATAGAATTGAGCACCCCAGGAAGTTAACCATGATGGTGGGTACAATGCTTTGAAGAATAACAGAGAGATTCTTTTCATCACTTCTTTAAAAGATAATATAGGAAAAAGTGTTAAAAGAAGTATAATAGAACAGCTATTTAACTCAGCTTAGACATGAATTATAACTATAAATATATCCACTTATTCACCCATTCTTCAGTATTCAGGCATTCACCAACAGGGAACACAGCAGTTCTAGTTTTGACAGCCAATAATACAACCAATAAAACTCCCATACCTGTGACTGGTAGTTCCAGATACACAGAGTTCCAGAATACAAACTTGCTAGAATCCTGCAATAACAATTACAACAGATCACATTTAGCCTTCAATGATCAAATTCAAATATAAACGGGAAACTGAAAAAAATGGGGTAGAAATTACCATGGTTCTGTTGGATGGAGATCTACGGATTTTACTCTCTCTGATCTTTGAGAAAGTTTCCTCTGATCCAAACATCATAATTAACAATATTAATCACAATTTGACAAACACTCATACCAGAATAACAAGATCTAATCGACACGTCAAATTAACAAATACCTTAATTTCAAGTCTGAGTGGCTGTTCAACAAAAACAAAAACAAAAAACAAAAACCAACAAATTAGTCAAAAGACTTAAAACCAAACAATACACCTTAAGCCAAACTCATTCAGTAAGACGGGGATGAAATGACAATTCAAAATTGCCGCATTCATATCCAAAGACTCGAAGAAAGAAAACAGGAGAAAGAAAAAGAGAATCACGCGCCAGATGCCGACTACATTCAAATCCGTAGTCTCCCGCTCTGCTGCAAACAAGTTGACGGTGACAAAAGAACAGCAACGTTCCAAAGCCAGTAAAACTCGAATCAAACGCAATGCCAAAAACTTCCACTTACCGATTCCATAAATTAAACAGGATTGAGAATAGAGTGAATATGAAAGGAGAAGGAGATGCACTGCGCAATAAGAAAAAGATCAACATAATAAACTCACCATTTTTTACGATATTAAATTAAAAAAGCTCTGGACTGAGATCGCGGTTTTGATACAGAAGAGAAGGGTTCTGATTGCTGGACTATATAATAAAGAGAGCTCCTGAATGTTTGTGAATAACAATAATAGTAATGTTAAAATATGCTATAAATCCCTCCACTTTTTAAAATTTTAGAAGTTTAACTGTTAACTATGTTAATTTTCTTTTCTTCAATTCAAGTTGATTATAATATTATTATTTTTAATTATATGGCTATAAAGTGAGTTTTTTTTTTAATTCTAAAATATCACATCAATAAATTTAATTAAAATAATTTAACAATGTTTACGATTAGACTTGAATTTTAAAATTTAAAAAGTTGAGGACTAAATTTCTAAAAATAGAAGTATAGAAACTAAATTCTAAAATTTCAAAGATCACAATGACATGCATATTTTAACCTACATAATAATAATGACGATGACTAATTTTAAACTCGAATATTTATGTCTACTAATATTAAGTGCTTTACTAAGTTTAGTATCACAAGTTAAATGACATCAACTCAATAGGTTAAATTACTAATTAATCTTTTCATATTTAATATAAGTTATACTATTATAAGGTAAGAAAACCAATAAAAAATTACATATGAAGATGTTGGGAAATGTGTCAATATTGTAGTAAATATATAATTGTTTTCTATTTATTTGAACGATGAATAAATAAATAAAGTTAATTTCACATTTCACTATTATATTTTTTGTATTTATGTCTTTTATATTTTACATGCATAGTGAAATTGTGACAAGCAAATATTAGCTCGTTGATTGTCTCAATTTCAAATTGAAGATAAATGGTATTGAAAAGAACGTTTACATTGCGAGAAAGACAACTTACTTCAATATGTAATCTAAATGAGTCTATAATCCCGTAAAAGAATTAAAGTGAACATTTGATTCAAATACTGAGAAGGATTATTATGTTGTCTACAATTCCAATTTGGGAGATAACTAGTCTTGGCTATCGGAGCAGTTGACTCCACGAGTAGAGATATAGATATATTTATTGGTAGAATGATACATTGGACTGGGTCCAAGATGAATTAATTCTGAATCCATTTGTAAATTAATTCACTTGTGACGTTCATGGTGTGATTCACCTAAATCCTGAATTAGTCACTGATCATGTGTATGCAACTCACGTGCTTTGATATAAGTGGAAGCTTATGCTTTAAAGATAATCGAGCCCATAGCCGGTATGTTGGGCACATGACTTGTGTATGACATGGCTTTACTAGAAATAGTGAAATTCATAGCTCAATTAAAGAGTTAATGATATCCTCTCATCGGTATTGTGTGGATTGATAAATATGGAATGTGACCACGAGTTGCTAGTTCTCGAACAAGCAATTTATCACAGTAATTTGTTGACAATGATCATATTAATCATTAAGAAGATACAATGCTGACAATGAGATAAAATAAGATTGTATTGAGTGAATGAATTTAACTTAAAGGAATCAAAGATATCATATGAGGGTAACACACACATGACGAGGTCATTGGACAAAGTAGTTGGATGAATTGCTTTCGTAAAAAGTATACAATAAGGAGTTTTCAATCATAGTACTTCTTTTGGACTAACTCCATGATTAAGTAATTGTGAATTATCGGAACGATACTTCTAG
The DNA here is from genome assembly GCA_025698465.1 of Gossypium longicalyx. NCBI lineage: Eukaryota > Viridiplantae > Streptophyta > Magnoliopsida > Malvales > Malvaceae > Gossypium > Gossypium longicalyx. The sequence goes on from CM046996.1 coordinate 57,887,050, forward strand.
ACATAATTGCAATAACTAGAGCCTAATTGTATATGTTCGATTGGTCCCTCTGCTAGCTCAACAAAAGCTCGACCGGACTGCATTTGAATCAGAAGAAAATTCTACGACTTTGAGAATAATTTAATTGAGTTGATTTATTCGATGTGGAATTAAATTAAGTGGTCATAAGAATTGTTCAACTAGAGAATTTGATTAAAGAATTTTCTTGAAAAAATAATTTGGAAAATCTAAGTGATTTTTGGAAAAATTAATTTTGATAAAATAAAATAAATCAAATCAATTAAAATTAATATGATATTTTTGGAAGTTAAATTTCGAGTCAGATAATTGGCCCAATGAGTAATTGAACTTGAAAATTGGACTCGAGATCGTAAATTGGGCCTGGGAGCCCAAAATTGAGACCAATACCCAAAAACTGATCGAATCGGGCTCGGTATGTGAAACCAGGCCGACAGTCTAACCGGTGTCTAGACCGGACCGGTAGGGTCGTCATTGACCCAAATCGAATCGGCTCGGGATGCTGTAAGGGTGTTGCACCTGCATCACCTAACACAGTGGTGCTGGTGGCTGCGACAACAACGTCTCGATGGCTGGCTGCAGTTGGTTATCGGTGGTTGAGCAGTGGACGAGTTACACTCCTACTGGGACTCTATCAGAGAATTTGATTTCAAATTAATTATTTCAAAAATAATATTATTGTAATAGTTTAATATTAAATTTAAATTAATACTTATCTTAATATTAAATTTAATTTAATTTTTATCTACAAGATAAACATTCTATTTGTAATACCTCTTACCCGTATCCGACGCCGGGATAGGGTACGAGGCATTACCAGACTTATAAACAAACAATCATGCAGAACCGAGACATAAATCTCCATCCAAACTAAAATTTTTCATATACATTCATATCGTCCCTATTACGAGCCTACGAGGCCCAAAACATACATTGGGAGTGGTTCGGGACTAAACCGAGAACTTTCAAAATTTTATAACACTTAAATAATTTTCATGCTTTGGAGGGTCACACGCCTTTGTGGGTAGGCCGTGTAGTCATACATGCCTGTGTGGCTTGAGACACGCCCGTGTCCTCAACCGTGTAACTCTCTGTTTATGACGTCATCAACAGAATAGGGTCATATGGCCAAGTCACACGCCCGTGTGCTAGACCCTGTGGCGAATTTAATTTTCGCAATTAAGGTGCAGACTTCACACGGCCTAGGCTCAAGCCGATGTCCTATGGCCATGTCTCACACACGGCCGAGGCACACGACTGTGTCTCGTACCCGTGTGTTTACTACTAGGCATTCTGTTTCTCAAAACTAAGGTGCAGGGGACACACGGCCGGATCATACGCCCATGGGGCAGATCGTGTATCACACACGACTTAGACAAATGCCCGTATGTCTACCCGTGTGGACAATTTTGAGGCTATTTTCCAAGCCATTTGCCACCCTTATATACTCAAACACATACATAACTTTAAAGGCACTTAACGTGGCATAATTGAGTACTTAGACACAATCAAATAAGTCATGATCATGACATTATCATATCAACTAGTACATACACAAAACACTACACTTTGTCTAGCCCAAGCCTACAAATTCTCATACATTAAGAATTATAAGTTTACTTATGTTTTTCACATTGGGACCACAGTTATCATCATACCAACACATCTCAATTAAATCAACAAGTATTCATAACCAATAACATAACCCATCATTTACACAATCACAAACCACATCTCAAAGGCATAGGCATATGCATACATGTATAAATAGGCTTGCATCCTAATAATCAATATAAGCCATATCTCATGGCCATATACAAAATGAATCATTAAATCATTATAAGCCAACACACTTGGCCAAATTAATATGACACGTAAACAAAAAGACCAAGTCCCCTATACATGCCATACTCAAAATGTGAAATCATGAATACCTAAAGGATTAATTTGATAGTGTGAATCGAGCCCTGATGTCCTTCGGTTCTCGAGCTAGCTTGGTTATACTATAAGAAAATGGAAAGGAAGGGGGAGTAAGCATAAAGCTTAGTAAGTTCATATGCAATAATAAACAATATTAAGCAACATTAACATGAATATTATACAATTTAACTTAACATAACATATTTATCATCATAGTATCATAAGCATAACTTTATCATTCTTAATATTACCAAAAGCTCGTCACTTAATAAGCTCATTCTTATGAGTTTTTCGTACATACCTGTACCAAATCATGACTTAACACTCTTTCTCGTTTTTGACACACCCATTGAACACTTGGAATACTAAACAGATACACGGAAGGTCCTTGCACACAAGTGCCACATATGTAGCCAAAGCTACCTCATATTTCGTATTGCATAAAGGCTCGCTCTCGAGCTAATCACGGGTTTGCTCACACAAGCTGACGGTCAAGACGTAGCTACACGGGCTGCTTACACAAGCTGTCAGGTATTCGCAACACATGTTGGACTACCTAGCCACCGGTAAGACGTACATGACCAGCACCCAGATCACATAATCATATATATCACATGGGGTCCTAGTGACATGTCACTCGTATCCTATTCTATTCCTAAGGTTCAAATGGGATTTTCTCTATCTTGTTAGAACTTGTCAAATGTGTTCATCGAATCAATTATACAATTCATTCAATATTAATGCGTTAAGAATATGATCATAATATTGCATTATTTACATATGAACTTACCTCGGTACAAAATATGGCTAGCTAATTTGATTTAGTCCACAACCTTGTTCTTTCCACGGTCTAGGTCCGGACTCCGTTTTTCTTGATCTATAATAGCAAATTTAGCTCATTTAATTACCACATTGTTCAATCAGTCCAAAAACCATACTTTGGCAAAATTATAGTTTTGCCCCCAAACTTTCACATATTTACAAATTAGTCCTTAGGTTCGTAAAATGAAATGTACTCATTTTCTTTGTTACCCAAGCCTAGCCGAACCTATATCATGCTTATACCAACCCACATTTTTCATCAAATCACATTTCTACAACCTATTTTTACAACTTTTACAAATAAGTCCTTTTTAGGTGCTTTCATTGAAAACCACTAAGTAAAATATGTTCATCATACATCAAACTTTCATAATCTACCATGAAACATCAAAATACATGCATGTCACATATGGGCCAAACCCTAGACATCAACTCTAGTTCAAATAAATGGTAGAAATGGCTAGATCGATTGATAACAACTTCAAAAATGTAAAGAACATTAAAAACAGGGATAGAATGTACTTACAATCAAGCTTGAAAGTTGAAGAAACCCTAGCTATGGTGACCTTAGGAATTTCAGCTATGGCATGGAGAAGATGAGCAAATTTTGACTTAATTTTCCCTTTTTATTCTTTTATTAACTAAACGACCAAAATGACCTTTTTACTAAACTTTCAAATTTTCCTTATTCATGCCCATTTTTGTCCATAAAAATAGAAATTGGTCAAATTTCTATTTAAGGACCTCTAATTAATAATCCATAGCTATTTCATGCTTAAAACTTCTAGAATCACATGTTTTGCAACTTTTGCAATTTAGTCCTAAAAATCAAATTGGACACTCTATCAATAGAATTTCTTAATGAAACCTTCATACAATCATGCAAACATATCTTAGACCTCAACACATTCATAAAATAATTATTTTTACTTCAGATTTGTGGTCTCAAAACCACTATTCTGACTAGGCCTAAAATCGGGATGCTACACTATTATTTTAATAAGATTTAATATTAAATTTAATCTAATATTTATCAAGATAATTATTAAATTAAATTTAATATTAAAGTGATTAAGTTTAATAATAGTTGAACTATCTAATCTCTCCTTATATAAAGAGAGCATTGGGTAATTATTTACACACACTTAAATTAAAGAGAAAGTTGTAGAGAGAAATTTCTCTAAAGAGATTATTCTAGGAAATTTCTAGAGATATTTTTATTATTTACAACTTGACCTAAAAGTTTAGAGAAATTGCAAAATCACCCCGTTAGTAATTTTTGTGAAAATTTTTTTATTCGAAGCAAGCCCACACTCGACAGACGTAAGCTTGAGGATAGCGGAAAAGACTACTCGGTCAAAGCGTTCATCTTAGACGAATCGAAAATGTACAATTTTAATTAAATTTTTATTACTTTAGATATCACAACCAAGATCTTGTTTTGGAAAAAAATTAAAATTCTAGTTTTCCCTTAATTTTATTTTCCGCTACGTTTTTCAAACCCGTTTTTCCCAACAATTGGTATCATGAGCCAGGTTGTGTTCTATCTATAAGTATAAACAGATAATCAAAATAAATTTCTCTTTTTCTTGAATGATTGATTACATAGAAAGTGACATTCTTTAGATCTTATGCATGTTTTGAGTTATATATGAGAATGGATGCGATACTATATATTTGTTATATAATTATTTTTTCCCGAGGTTGTGGTTCTTAGGAAATAGATCGTGGACTATCATTTTCATGTAGGGTTTTTTTTTTTTTAAATTCATAAAATTCTTATGAGCCAGAAACGGACATAAGACATAAATTTAATTTTTCCAAAAGGAGTCAATGACGAGGAAAAGATGCGATAGCGGTTGAAGACTTAAGGAATGTCTTGTGGTGAAAATTTATGTAATTTTATTTTTCATTTATTTTCTAGAAATAGAACCATGGAAACCTTGGCTGGAAATTTTATTTTAATTACCTATCTCATTATATGTCTATTGTATAATTGTTTATAATATTTGTATTATGTAATTTTATAATTGTGATATATATATATATATATGATGATCCACAGTTGATCGATTAAAAATAATTTGTGTGGTAATGAGAAAATAAAAGTGTTGTATTGTTCTATTCACTTCTTTTGGTTATTCGATAACTGTGAGAAGTGTGGTAATAAGAAGGTGCATGTCTAAGATTGGCTCTGGCTAGAAAAGGCTTGGTTTTTAAGCGGTCAAATTTGACGCACCTCACTTTCCTAGGACCCTACCTGATGCACGGTTCACATTCATTTCTTCGTTTTTCCCTTAAAAGAAAAATTATGGAGAATCAAAATTGTTTGTTTTAAGATTAATTGATTCTTGTAAATGGATATTATTGCCATAGCATGCCATGCATATATTGGAAGCATGTCATTTAGATTAGGTAAGAATGCCACTAGGACTATTGTATGATCATTCTTGAAATTTGGGATAAAAACCTTTCATGTTTTTAAAATATTAAGTGGGAGAAGGTCCTTGAACAAGACCTATGACCTCCATTGATGGTCCCTAAGTGATATCATGATAAATTTTCGAGCTGGTTCTTACTTTGGCTGCACTCTAAGGTAAACTTTGTCATGTGGGTTCACTAGATGAGATTTCTTTTTAAGGACAATATAACATCTTGAAATAGGGCCTAGTCAGAATAGTGGTTTTGGGACCACAAAATTGAAGTTAAAATATTTATTTTATGATTACTATGAGGTCTAGAATATGAAAGTATGCATGTGTTAAAGTTTCATGAAGAAATTCTAAGTATAAGGTGTCCAATTGGAAATTAGGGATCAAATTGAATAAATTGCAAAACTTGGGTTTTAGAAGCAATTTGTATGAAATTGCTTTGGATTATTAATTAGAGGTCCTTAAAGAGTAATTTTCCCAATTTCTAAATTTTTGGACAAAAATGGGCATGCATGGAAAATTTGGAAAGGTTAGTAAGGAAGGGCATTTTGGTCATTTGGCTAATTAATGAAATAATTAGGGAAAGTCAAGCAAAAATTAGCCATTTTCTTCTCAATAGCTGCCGAAATTTGCATGTTCTCCATAGTTAGGGTTTTCAACACTTTAAGCTTGATAACCCCGAGGAACCAATTCCGGAGGTCGACCGTGAAAAATGAAAAGTTTCAGAAAAACCAAAATACAAATCCGAAACGACTACCAGGTAAGTTCGTATAACTCGATTGTAGACTATTTAAATACATTAAAAGTGTATATTCTTTTATGATTTTAAATGGTGATTTACAATATAAATAATTCATGAAAATTTATGATATGGTAAAATGTCTCGATTGAATAAAAAGGGATATCTGATGGATATGTCATTCTTACATGATACAAGATCCTGCATGTGTTGTAGAAAAGGATTTAGCCTAGACGGGTAATTCGTTAATCTCGGTATAGAAAGGATCTAGCCTGGACGGGTGTTCCTAAAGTGATCTAGCCTCCTAAAAAATATGTATGCATTATGGATTTAGCCCGGACGGGTAATCCGATTAGGGTTTGAATTTAGCTTGGACTGGTAATTCAGATCCAAGCTCATTAAGAGTGTTTGTTGTTACAAGGGATTTAGCCTGGACTGGTAATCCTGACATCACTTCATGGATTTATACTACGGGGGATTTAGCCTGGACTGGTAATCCCGTCGTAAGATGTGAGGTTCGCGAGAGTGCGTGCTTGAAAATGATCGCCTGTATGATTTGACGGTAAATGGACTATCCATCGAGATTTCCAAGAAATTCAACGAGATTAAAATGAGAAATAAGAATGGAAATTCTTGAATTGATGAGCTCATCTAGATTAATTTTATAATATTTTGACATGAGACTAGAGGATTTGAGCGCATGTGATAGGAAACTATCCTATACTTGTTGGGATGTATGACTAATATGGTTGTATGTTAAATAACTGGTAAGTTTACCTTTCCATTTTTCGAACTTACTAAGCATATAAATGCTTACCCCCTTCTTTTTTCCCTATCTTACAAAGCTCGTGGACTCGTGAAGATTGGAAGACGGTTGGAGAATCAACACACTATCAACTTGTTCCACTTTGATATATAGATACTTTTATTTTGTTTAATGGCATGTATATGGTTTTTGGTTATTTTGTTGTATGTGTCATTTGGCTAGCCAATGTAAGGGCTTAAATGGTATACCTATTCTTTTGTATATGGCCATGAGATATGGCTCATATTGATGTAGGTTATAAACCTACTAATGATGCATGTTTATGTTTTAAATATTTCATGAGATAAGATGATGAGGTTTATCATGGATGGATGCTCGAAATGGGACCTAATAATTTGAGAGTGGACATTGCATGTAATGGTATATGGTTATAATATGGCCTAAATATAAAATGTGCTATGCTAATCCCTCATACGAAAAGGATAATTTAGCATGTACTAAGCTGATGAGATAAGGCTAACATGCAATGAGTTATGTCAAGGTTGTTTAAGAGTATAATAAGACCATGCTATATACCATTGAAGTCTATAAATGTATATGGATGGTAGAGGGTGACCAAAGGCCTGGAAAATAGCCCTAAAAAAGTTTACACGGGTAGACACACGGTCAGCCCCCATGGGCATGTTGCCTGGCCGTGTGTCCCTTACACCTAATATTTTAGGTTAGTTTGCATGGTAATAAACACACGGGCAGAGACATGGTCGTGTGTCTCAACCGTGTAGAGGACACGGCCTGACACACGGGTGTATGCCTCAGTCGTGTGCCTCAAAATGAATGATGACATCATAAATAGAATGTCCAAGTTTTTGGACACGGGCAATGACAAGGGCGTGTCTAGATCGTGTGAGGGACACGAGCCAGAGACACGGGCATGTGCTTGGTCATGTGAAAACCCCTATAGGTTCGAAATGAAAAATAAATCCAAATAATTCAACACGGGTGTGGGACACGGGCATGTCCCCAAGCACACGGGCGTGTGCTTGCCTCCACATGGGCGTGTGAGGCATAACCCTAAGAACTTTACTAAAATTTTCTATAAATTTTGGTTTAGTCCCAGATCGATTTAATGTATGTTTTGGACCTTGTAGGTCCATAATAGGGACACTATAATGTTGTTTGATTGGTTTTAAATTAGAATGAAAATTTATAACCCGTAATTTCTGAAATGTTTGAGTATGTGTCCGGTAACGCCTTGTACTTGGTCCCGGTCTCAGGTACGGGTAAGGGGTGTTACAGACAACTAGTCATGCATGACTTTCAGAGAGATTATACCAAGATGACTCATAAATGAAAGCATGTTCATGATGGGTGTTGAGTCAATGGTTACACACTTAAGATCATATCTTATTAAATAGTTTCCTAAGAAACGATATTTAAGCTAGAGATGATGAAGAAAAGTTAAATGATCATTAGTTTGTGTGGAGTCTTGAGAATTAAGATTCATGAACTTATTGGATGTAATCCATGTTATTGCTAGTTAATCATTGGACCCCAATGTGATAATTTTGATGGGTGTGAGAATGATCGTAGCAACGATTTTTTCAAGGTTTTAATACAAGACGCATGCATCATACTGCATTCTTGATATGTTGCTGAAATGAAAAATATTTGTTCAATACAAAGATAGTAATTAGTGAAATCTTTATTTTTTTCAGTTCAAATATGTATCCTACTCCTCTTATTAGCATTTTTACTAAGAATAAATTAAATGGGATAACTTTCTAGAATGGAAACAAAATTTGTTGATAGTTCTTAGCTGTGAGAAACACAAATTTGTTCTTAACGAAACATGCCCTCTTGCAGCTCAGTCTAAAGCAAGAAATCACTAGAGAGATTCTGACTCGATTGCTCGATGTTATATGTTAGCGAGCATGAGTAGTGTGTTGCAAAAGCAACATGAGAATTTTAAGAGAGCATGGCAAATTTGGAGGATTTGCTTAGAGGCCAAGTCGCATTGGCTGGACAATCCGCTATTACAAATTTGATGAATTTTCAACAGAAAGTCAGCATTCCATAAAGAACATATGCTTATACTTATAGGATTCTTTGCGGAAGTGGATGACAATGGGGATGGACTAGATGTGGACACGTAAATTGAAATAGTGTTCAATTCTTAACCAATGAGTTTGTTGGTTTTAGGGCCACTTACAACTTGGAGAACAAGGCGCTTACCTTGACTTAGCTCATGAAGGAATTAAAATCCTATGAGTTGATGCTGAATTATGGTATTCTCGATTCAAGAGAAACTTGAGGCAAACTTAGTTGTGGGCCACTCATCCTCTAAAGGGAAACAAAAAGATAAGGGAAAAAATTTACTAAGTCTTCGGTTCCACCTCGTGTGGATAAGAAGAATGCTAACAAGTCAAAAGACACTAAAAAGATCAAATATTTCTTCTGCAACAGAAAAGGGCATTTAAAATCAAACTGCAAGGAGTATTTGGATTACCTAGTCGAAAAGGGAAAATGTATGGAACTCTTTGTGGTTGAAGCTTGCTTAGTGGAAGAATCAAATGACAATTAGGTTATTAATTCTAGAGCCACTAAATATTTGTGTGTTTCTTTACAGGGGTTCAGTGAAATGAGAACTCTGTGTGACAGGAGCCTGTCGTTGAGGACCGAAGATGGGAGCTATGTTTCAGCCAAATCAGTGTTAGAAGTTATTTTACACTTTGATAATTTAGGAAGATTGTTTTAAAGAACGTGTATTATGTACCTCATTTTAAGAGGAATTTAATTTTTGTAGCATGTTTATTTTTTGTTAGTTATACCGTGACATTCAATGAAGGGATTTTTATTCACAAAAATCGTTCTTTAATCTGTAATGTATGGATGGAAAACAATTTAATCTGTAATGTATGGATGGAAAACAATCTCTTCTTTATCAAACCAAATAACTAATTAATGCTTCAAATTGAAATAGTGAATAAAAAACTTAAAAGTTCTTACTCTAATGAGAGGTACCTATAGCATTTAAGACCTGGTCATATTAACCAAGAAAGAATCACTAGACTCGTGAAAGATGGTCTCTTAAGTATGCTTAAGGAAGTTAGTCTTCCATAATGTGAATCTTGGTTGGAAGGTAAAATGACTAAGAGGTCTTTTAATGCGAAAGGTACAAGGGTCAACCAACCTTTAGAACTTTTGCACACTGATGTATTTGGTCTCATGAGTATCAGTGCCCGAGGAAGTTATGATTATTACGTACTTTTATTGATGACTATTCTCGATATGAATATGTGTATCTAATGCACAGAAAAAGCGAAACCTTTGATAAATTTTGAGAGTTTCGTGGGGAAATGGAAAAGCAATTAGGTTTATCCATAAAAAGTCTTTGGTCTGACCGAGGTAGGGAATATTTGTTCGACGAGTTCTTAGGATACCTCATAGAGAATGGGATTTTATCCCAATTGACTGCGCTAGGCACTCTACAGCAGAATGTCGTAGTTAAGAGAAGGAATAGAACCTTGCTTGACATGGTCCATTCAATGTTAAGCTATTCACAACTTCCTACTTTCTTCTAGGGATTTGCGATACAAACGGCTTGCTATATTCTAAATGATGTGTCAATCAAGTCTTCTTGCAAGACACCTTATGAACTGTGGCATGGAAAGAAACTCGTTCTAAATCATTTTAGAATATGGGGTTGTCCAACACACGTTTTGGATAAGGATGCAAAGAAGTTGGATGCACAGACAGAATTGTGCATGTTTCTAGGATATCCAAAAGGAACAAAAGGAAGATTATTCTACAATCCGAAAGATAATACAGTTAAAGCTTCTACTCATGCTACTTTCCTCGAGGAAAGTTACATGGATAACTTTAAGCCTCGAAGTAAAGTCGTACTCGAGGAACTTTTGAGAATGATAGAACAATCACCAAGTTCAATTCTCGAGAAAGTTGTAGAAAAACCTGCAAACGATCAACAACATAGGGGAATCCGTCGTAGCGGGTGAGTTTCTAAGAAACCAGACCTCTTCATCTATGATGGTAGTATTTATAATACGGAATCCAATCATGAGGATGATGATCCACTCACTTATGAGGAGGCTATGCAGGAGAAATATAGATATGGAATATATTGATCAATATAGAATGATGCAACTCAAGTACAATTAAATTTGCTGAGTTTTGGGACCAATAGTCTAGATATCTAAAGGTATAAAGCCAATAAGGGTGCAAATGAAGTAGTTTTACAAAACGATAAAAATATGAAGTTTTTACTAAGCCTTGGTATTGATAATGAAAAGATATAATATTCTTTTGTGGTGGATGCAGTAACCTTTAAATATATTATTAATCTAACAGTTTGTAAAAGATTTAATTTGCGTCTAATTGTTGTTACAACCTTTTATGAATCACTATATAGTAAAGTTTATATTAAAATCCTTAAAGGATTTAGAATGCCAGAAACATATTGAAATTATTGAGAAATTGTTCTTTTATATGAATTGAAATAATTGAACATATGTGGTAAATTTGACTTAGGCAATAAAAGTTGAAAGATAATCATAAAATGATCCAAAATACCTATTTGTATTTTTATAGAAGGATCATGATTAAAGTTTGTTATAATTGTTGTTGAAACTCCTGAAGAGATCAAAATATATTTCCCCAAAAATTTTCCTTCACTCATGACTTTCAAAAGAATTTTGATATAAATGCTTAGCAAATATGTTCAAATGGTCATTTGAAAAGCTAGTATTCAAGATTGAATACATAGAATATGAGATATTATATGATGTTTTCATGAGGGGGTGAGTAAATACTCGTTGTACTCTTTTTCCCTTAATCGAGGTTTTGTCCCATTGAGTTTTCCTAACAAGGTTTTTGATGAGGCAACATATTATGCATATTATAGATATGTGTACTCTTTTTCCTTCACTAGGAAATTTTTTCCCACAAGGTTTTTATCTTAGTAAGATTTTAACGAGTCACATTATCTACAAATGGACATCCAAGGGGGAGTATTATGAATATTTTATTAACTGGATGTCCATCAATATCAAGATAAGTTTTGATGCACTTGAAAATCTAATAGTCATTAAAATTATATCTCTACTTCATTTATACTTTTTATGCCTATAAATATAGACTATAGAAAAGTTTTGTAAATATTCCAATTGATCAATAAAATACACTCTCTCTTTGTCCTCTCATTCTCTTTGTTCTTTACTCTCTATCTATTTATTTTATAACATGTTATTATCACAATTCTCTTTTAATTGTTTTTCTCCATAAGTCACAAAAAAAATTCCCTTTTACCAAGCCTTACCCTTTTCAAGCAACAACCAATGCAATAGTTGGTCACTCAAATTTGCTACTAAACCTGTTGTTGATTGCCTTCTAGAGTTATTGTTATTTCAGTCTTCAATTGAGGCCTGCGCATTATGGGTAATCATTATACAAAGGAATTTATATAATCCTTACGCGGTATGTTTTTCTCCTTTGTTGATTGATTTTTGGTAAAATTATTTTATGAAAAATATTATCACTTTAAGGTTTCTTTTAAACTAAGATTCTTTATTAAATTATATTATGTATGATATTTGGATGATTAAAATTTTTAATGATAAAATTATTGCTATTAAATATGCTTGAAATTATTGTATTATATCTTTTAAATTGAATTTAGAAATATTTGATTAGAGCATCATAAAATTTTATAACATATATATGGTATCGAAATTTGGTACAATGTGTATCGAATAACTTTCAAGCATCATATATGAAAATTTTGATTTTATTGATTAAATTATTTTTTACTATTAGATTATAAATGCTATTACGAAAACAAAATTGTTTTACTACTTGTAATAGTGCTCGTGATAATAGCCAGGGTGATAACAATGATGTTAAAGAATCTTAGGTATATTTTACTATGATTTATTTATTATATCATGTTTATTATAATTGGAGACTAATCATGACAACTTGAATAGATAGATTTTGATTTAAAATTCACGCATATTTTATGGTTAGACAGACCGCTAGGGCTATGACTGACGCAGGTAATCAAGGACGTGCTATGATGTCGTTGTGCAAGTATTGTAACCGTAGGCATCTTGGTGAGTGTTGGAAGGTGACTGGTACTTGTATTGATTGCGGATTGATGGAGTACTGTATTAGAGATTGCCTTAGGAGGGTAGTTATGGCTAGAGACCAGCCTGCTGCTGTTGCTGTCGTCGCTGCTGCACCTACTCCGGCTCGAGGGAGGGGTCATGGAAGAGGTGATGGTGGTAGAGAGTTTGGATAGAAATGAGCTACTCGAGTTGAGACTGAAGGTCCAGCTAGAGTATATGCAATTAGAAATCCCCAGGCTAGAGAGGCCATGGACTTCATCGCAGGTACATTCACACTACAGTCTTTTTCTCTTCCAGCTTTAATAGATTCTGGTGCTACGAGATCATTTATTCTAAGAGATGTAGCTAGAGAGTTGGGGGTTTCTATAGAGACATCTAGGTTGGGTGTTACTATGAGGAGTCTACTGGGTGATAGTGTAGTAGTTGGTTAGGTTTATCGACATTGTCCTCTGATGGTTCAGGGACAGGTGTTTCTTGTAGATCTTTTAGAGTTTTCATTCTGGGGATTTGATGTTATCCTTAGTATGGATTGTAGGACCGAGCATCAGGCGAAAGACGACTGTGAGGCAAAGTTAGTGACTCTATGTTGTGCTGATGACCCTGAGATTGTTGTTGTTGAAGAGAGGTCTAAGTTGCTCTCCAATGTGGTTTCTGTACTTAGAGCCGAGAAGTTAGTTCGGAAAGGTTACGAAGCTTATCTAGCCTATGTTCTGAATGCTTATAGTATGGAGTTAAGGTTGGATGAGATTCGTGTAGTTTGTGATTTTTCAGATATTTTTCCTAAGGAGTTGTTTGGTATTTCGTCGGATAGAGAAGTTGAGTTTGGTATTGAGCTCTATCTTGGTACAGCTTCAGTGTCAATTGCGTCTTACCATATGAAACTTAAAGAGTTGAAGGAGTTGTTGGATTAGCGTTTCATTCGACCAAGTGTGTCATCGTAGGGAGCACCGATTTTTTTTGTAAAGAAGAAGGATGAGACTTTAAGGTTGTACATTGATTATCGCCAGCTGAATAAGTTGACCATCAAGAATCAATACCCACTTTCGAGGACCGATGATTTGTTTGACTAGTTTTGGGGAGCTTTAGTTTTCTCAAATATTGATTTGAGATCTGGGTATTATCAATTGAAGGTGAAGGATGAGGATGTTATGAAGACGATGTTTAGGACTCGTTATGGGCATTTTGAGTTTCTTGTCATGCCATTCGAATTAACAAATGCACCTACCGTATTTATGGACATGATGAACTGTGTATTCCATTCCTATCTGGATCGATTCGTTGTGGTTTTTTATAGATGATATATTAGTGTATTCTCGATCGAAGGATGAGCATGACGAGCATTTCAGAGTGGTTCTTCAGATTTTTAGGGAGAAGTAACTATATGCCAAGCTTAGCAAGTGTGAGTTATGGCTTCGAGAGGTGGTTTTTCTTGGACATGTCGTTTTAGGTGAGGGTATTCGGGTTGATCCGAAGAAGGTTGAGGCGATCTTGGATTAGAAGCCACCGAGGTTTGTGTCCGAGGTCAGGAGTTTCTTGGGCATAGCTAGTTATTACCATCATTTCGTTGAGGGGTTTTCGTGTATTGCTGCTCTATTGACAAAGTTACTTCAAAAGAATACTACCTTTGAGTGGACTAATGTAAGGCAAAGGAATTTTGAGAATCAAAAGTCGGTTCTAATTGAAACACCTATATTGATGCAACCAGAGTCTGGTAAGGAATATGTTGTTTTCAGTGATGCTTCTTACATGGGATTGGGTTGTGTGGTGATGCAGGAGGGAAAGGTGGTTGCTTATGCGTCGATGCAGTTGAAACCGCATGAGTGTAACTATCCGACCCATGATCTAGAGTTTGCTGCTGTAGTCTTTGTACTCAAGATTTGGAGTCATTATTTTTATGGTGAGTGGTGTGTGATCTACACTGATCACAAGAGTCTTAAGTATCTCCTTAACTAGAAGGAGTTGAACTTGAGATAGAGACATTTGATTGAGCTGCTGAAGGACTACGATTGTGTAATTGAGTATCATCCGGGAAAGACGAATGTTGTTGTTGATACCTTGAGTCGGAACTCCTTGATTGACTAGAGGATGACATTCGTGAAGTTGTAAGTTTCCGAGGATGGTGGTTTGTTGGTTGAGCTTTAGGTGAAGCCAACCCTTGCACAGTAAATTCGAGAGAGATAGCCATTCGACGAGAGTTTGTGCGTCGTATCTATCAGGTTGAGTTGGGTGTTCTTAGAGATTTTGGTCTCTATACTGATGGTGTCTTTTGCCTCATAGGTTGGATGTGTGTTCCAATAGACAGGGATCTAAGACATGATTCTTACCGAGGCTCATAGTAGTCCATATGTTATGCATCCTAGTGGGAACAAGATGTATCAGGATCTTTGGGTTTTATATTGGTGGCAGGGTTGGGGAAAGATATAGTTGATTTTGTTGGTAGATGTTTAGTTTCCAGAGGGTTAAAACTGAGCATCAATGTTTGTCTAGGTTATTTCAGTCGATCAGAATTCTAAAGTGAAAATGAGAGCGTATCACGATGGATTTTGTTTTTGGTTTATCGTTGACTCTATCTCAAAAGATTCAGTTTGGATGATAATGTATCAGTTTACAAAGTGTGCGCATTTCTTGCATGTACGTACGAATTTCAGTTTTTAGTTGTTAGCCGAGCTTTACATCAGAGAGATTGTTAGATTGCATGGAGTTCCAGCTTTTATCATATCGGACAGAGATCCACAGATCACGTTGAGGTTCTAGAAGACATATCATGAGGCTTTAGGTTTAAAGCTTCACTTCAGTACAGTGTATCATTTGCAGTCATATGGTCAGTCTGAAAGGGTGATCCAGATTCTCGAGGATATGCTTCGGAGTTGTGCTATTGGTTTTGGTGGCAATTGGGAGTGACATTTGTCGTTGGCTGAGTTCGTGTGCAACAATAGTTATCAAAGGAGTATTCAGATGGCTCCGTTTGAGGAATTTTATGGTAGGAGGTGTAGGACTCCACTATGTTGGTTTGACATGGAGGAGAAGAGGAATTTAAGTCCAGATTTGGTTTGTGAGATCGAGGACAAGGCAAGACTTATCAGACAGGCGAAAATCTTATGCTGACTTGAGACGTCAAGATGTCGAGTATCAGGTTGGTGATAAGGTGTTTCTAAAGGTGTTTCTGAAGGTCTATCCTTAGAAGAAGGTTTTGAGGTTTGGGCAGAAAGGTAAGCCTAGTCCGAGGTTCATTTGCCCTTACCAGGCGATTGAGTCGAATGAACTAGTTGCTTATCGTCTTCTGTTACCGCCTGAGCTTGAGCGCATTCACAATGTCTTCTATGTTTCTACGCTTCGGAAGAATAGATCGAATCCTTCCCATGTTGTTCCTATTGAGGAGATTGAGGTTCGATCTGGCGTTTCATATAAGGAGGAACCAGTTGCGATCTTAGACCGTGAGGTCAAGGTGCTGCGTAGTAAAACGGTTCCACTAGTGAAAGTTTTGTGGCGCAACCATAAGACTGAGGAAGCCACTTGAGAGTCAGAAGATATCATGAGGCGTCAGTATCCGTATTTATTCAGTTCAAGTAAATTTCGGGGACGAAATTTCTTTTAAGAGGGGAGAGTTGTAAGGCACTAAAAATTGGTCTTGTAGTTTTTGATATGTTTACTAGGTTCCAAGTGAAAAATTAAGAGTTAATCGGGGTTATTAGTAATTTTTCTCTTAGTTTAGTTAGCTTAATTTCATTTAAAAAATAAAAAAATAATATTTAAAAAAATATTTTAAAATAATTAATTTTGTAGTTTTAATTAATTTTGGGTAAAATAAATATTTTGGGTCAAATTAGAATTGAAAAATAAATTAAAATGGGGTTTAATTGAGAAAATTTAAAATATTAATTGCATATGACCATTTTGCAAAACAAGGGGAAGTTTTGAGTGGTTTTATGGCAAATTACCCTTATTTTCAAAATTTTGGAGGGAAGTAATTACTTTGTAAAACAAGGGAATTGTGGGAGTGGCCTGATGACAAATTCCCCAATTTTTGAAAATTAGGTAGGGGTTCTTTAGCTAAAATATACTGCAACCCTTTTCACTTCACACACAATTTTCACTCGATTTCTAAGCGTTTTTCTCTCGTTTCTCTTTTTCATTTTCTAGGTCTACATGTAACACCCCAAACCCGTCTTAGATGTTATTGCCGAATTTTGGAGTGTTACGAAGAAGGGTTTTGAAATCAATCTTATTATTTTTTTCGTTAACGAAAACATTGTTAATTTGCTCTTTCAGAAAACTTATTTTGTAGCAGAAGTTTGATACTGTTAAAGTTGAAAATTGAGTTTTTGTTTCCAGAAAAAAATATTTGCTTGCGTAAAATTGTGGTTTTATCAAACCTCATAGTATAAAAGTCAAAAACACATCCAAAACCAAAATTAAAACAAACAGTCCAGAGAGTCCCAAAATTACAAAACTCTAAAAAATAATCCAGATTTTAAATAAAATCCGTTAATCAAAACAGTTCGCGAACTAGTTGTCACCACTGAGACTCCGTCGTACTGACCCGCCTATGTCTGAGGATTACCTGAACAGAATAGACAACAGATGTGAGTTTTCATAAATTCAGTGTGTAACTCAACGGAAACATACATGCATCAAATTCAAAATTTTAGCATATCAAAACAGAAGCAGACATAAGTCCTTACTAGAATTAGATTATCAGATACATATAGATCTGGAAAGTCTTACCCCTATCTTCTACACACCATCTCTGACCATCCCAACACACCACGTGGGGTATAAAACACCCACCCAGCCCTACACACCACATAGTGTCTGTATGAGAAGAATAATTTGTAGCTATAGTGCCAGAATAACGATGAATTATCGCATCATAGAACAGTTCCTCCAACAAACAGAACCCACCCTATATACAGATGCAGAATACAAATATATAGAATTAACAAATTTAACATGACACGCATGCTCGTATACAGATATCATGCATGCTTATACAACACAATCTGACATACATATTTGTTTTCCTAAACTTAGATTAGTCTATCAGAATAATAGATCTCATGCATTAGGTTTTGTTTTGCCCTTACTGACCCTACGTAAGGCCCACAGTCGATAGGAATGACATGTGCGTCCCTAAGAAAAATTTCATAATTTTGGGTCCCACATGCCTGGATGGCTTACTCGTGTAGCCCACATGCCCAAATTGGCCTTGCCTTTGTGGCCCACACACCCAAATCGGCCTAGCCCGTGTGACTCATATGGCCACACACTCGTCTGTCACACGGCCGTGTGTCGTACACTCCTATGTGGCATTAACAGGCCACTTTTTCATCTTTCACCGAACTTTAATTTTTCGTGTTTTCGTTACACACCTGGTTCATTTTTTATGCGAAAACAATCCCGAGACCACCCGGACATAAAAACTGACAATACATGCCTCAAAATCACTCCTTAATCCTCAATTAAACCGAAACAAAGAGATTGACTATAGTGAAACTCAAGTGTTTGTTACTTACCTAACTTCTCGAATAATCTTGACTACGATTCTACAGGAGGAGAGTTTCGCTCCTTACGATTCACTATTGCCAAAAACTCACAAATTAATACTAACAAAAAGCAATACTGATTTAGATTAGCTTTAACAATTGCCCTTAATCTGAGCAAAAACTCACCACCTTCAGTTAACTAGACACTTTAAGAGATCAGAAGTTCGAAACACTGCAATTTTGAAATGAAGATTTTGAAAAAAACAAGGAGAAAAGAAAGAAGAAAAAAAATTTTGATGGAGGAGGAACATGAGAACGTCAGAAAGGGGAGAGTTTTTGGGAAAGAGAAAAAAATAAAAATAAAAGTAAATCAGAATTTTAGCACATAATCCCAACCTCTCCCACTACTCCACTAACAACCTAACAACTCAGAATTTCACTACAATCAAACTTTTATCCCACAACTGAAGCAAAAATTAACATTCCCGTTCACACAGAGACCCAAACATGGGACCTCAGGGCAAGCTAGCACCTTACCACTCGAACTAGCAAACTCATTCTAATATGATTTGACTAGGAATAAAATATAAGCCAAACCACCACAGACAAGGAAAGAACAAAAAAAGAAGAAGCATAAATTACCAAAATTAAGACTTGAACCCAAGACCTCAAACACACCTTCAAATAACTTAACCACTGAAACAGATACATATTTATGATAGAATCCACAAAAATGAAGATAAATAATTCAGGACGTTACAACTCTACCCCCTAAAAGAAATTTCGGCTTTGAAATTTACCTGATCTGAACAGATGAGGATACTGTTGACGCATCGAATCCTCAGGTTACCACGTGGCTTCCTTAGTGCCATGATTCCAGCATAGAACCTTAACTATTGGAATAGACTCCCTCCTCAGAATCTTTACGTCTTGATCCAAAATCTGAACCGATTCCTTCTTAAATGTCAAATCTAGCCTAACCTCGATATCCTCAACAGAAACAATATAAGTTGGATCAAACTGGTACCACCTCAATGTAGAGACGTAAAGCATATCATGGATACAGTGTAACTCTAGAGGTAGCTCCAACTGATAAGCAACTGGTCTCACACGCTTCAAAATTTGATATGGCCTAATGAACTTAGGGCTCAACTTTCCCTTACATCCAAACTGCAGAACTTTTTTCCACGAAAATACTTTAAGAAAGGCAAAGTCACTCATAGAGTAGTCGACGTCCCTCTTCTTTAGATCTGCATAGGACTTCTGTCTATTAGAAGGTACCTTAAGACGATCTTGAATTATTCTGACTTTGTCCTCAGTCTCAAAAACCAACTCCGGATCCAAAACCCATCGTTCACCCAACTCAGTCCAACATAGCGGAGCACTTACAACCACACAGAACCTTATAAGGTGCCATCTGGATGCTAGACTGAAAACTGTTATTATAGGTAAACTCAGCTAAAGGCATAAAGTCATCCCAACTCCCTCGGAAATCAATTACACAACTTCAAAGCATATCCTCCAATATCTGAATAACCTTATCAGATTGACCATCGTTCTGAGGATGGAACGTAGTACCGAAGTCCAATCTTGAACCTAGAGCTTCATGAAGTTTCTTCTAAAATCAAGAAGTGAAACGCGGATCCTTATTAGAAATTATCGAAATTAGAACCCTTTGAAGGCTCATAATCTCGAAAATATAGAGCTTGGCCAACTTCTGTAGTGAGTAATTTATCCAAATAGGAATGAAATGGGTAGACTTGGTCAACTGATCCACGATGACCCAAATAGAATCTTTCTTAGTAGGTGTTAAAGACAGCCCACTATTGAAGTTCATAGTCATACGTTCCCATTTCCATAAGGGAATCTTAACAGGTTAGAGCAAACTCGAAGGCAACTGGTGCTCAGCCTTAACTTGTTGGCACGTCTAACAATGAGAAACAAAATTTGTTACCTCTAGTACAATTCATGGAAATCCTGATACATCTTATTTCTACCGGGATGCATAGCATCAGAGCTACTATGTGCTTCCCTCAGAATCGACTGTCTCAAATCGGAGTAATTCGGTACACAAACCCATCCTCAGATACACAAAACCTATCATTATTCAATCCAAAATCAGATATACTTCCACTCTCAACCTGACGGAGCTGCAGATCAAACTAGACCTAACTTGCAACTCAGCTAACAGACTTCTATCATCAAATAAACTTAGACGAGTGAACATCGCTCTTAGATAACATTGCTCTTTGACTAAGAGCATTAGCCACCAGATTGGCCTTACTGGGATGATACTCTATTGTGCAGTCGTAATCCTTGAGCAGCTCAATCCATCTATGTTGCCTAAGATTCAACTTCTTTTGAGTAAGGAGGTATTTGAGGCTCTTGTGATTGGTGTAGATGATACACCTCTTACCATATAGATAGTGCCTCTAGAGCAAACACCATGGTAGCTAACTCGAGATCATACGTCGAATAATTTCCTTAATGTGACTTAAGCTATCGGGATGCATAAACCACAATCTTACCATCTTGCATCAATACACATCCCAAATCGATGTACGACACATCACTGTAAACCATAAACTATTTACTAGATTCAGGTTGTATCAGAATAGGTGCCTGAGTCAGAATAGACTTGAGCTTCTCAAAGCTCAATTATTGCACATCAGTCCAGACAAAAGGAACATTCTTACACAGAAGCTTAGTTAAAGGAACTGCAATCAATGAAAAGCCCTCAATAAACCGTCGATGATAACCCGCAAGACCTAGAAAACTGCAGATTTCAGAAACCTTCTTAGGCTGTTTCTAATCAAGTATAGCCTCAATCTTTTGAGGATCAACTCGGATCCCTTCAGTAGATACCATATGCCCTAGAAAAGTTACTTCCCATAACTAGAATTCACATTTGCTCTACTTAGCATAGAGCTATTTCTCTCAAAGTATCTGAAGCACTGCTCTAAGATGCTCATCATGCTCATCCTTAGTCTTAGCATACACCAAAATATCATCGATAAAGACTACGATGAACTGATCCAAATAAGGCTAGAAAACTCGATTCATCAGATTCATGAATGCAGCAGGAGCATTCATCAAACCAAAAGGCAGGAACTCGTAGTGCCCATAATGAGACTTAAAAGTTGTCTTAAAGATATCAGCTTCCTTAGCCCTAAGCTGATGATAACAAAAAAAGATATCTATCTTAGAGAATACTGAAGCCCCACAAAACTAATTAAACAAATCGTCGATCCTCGGAAGTGTGTTCTTATTCTTCACAGTCAGCTTATTCAACTATTGGTAATCGATACAAATCCTCATGGTACCATCCTTTTTCTTTACGAACAAAATCGGTGCCCCCACGAAGACACATTAGGACAGATAAATCCATGATCCAAAAGCTCCTGAAGCTGAGCCTTTAGCTCCATAAGTCTTTCGGTGCCATTCGGTATGGAGCGATGGACACCGGAGTTGTACTCAGTAGAAGCTCAATGCCAAACTCAACTTTCTGATTTAGAGGTAAACCTAGTAACTCATCAAGAAATACATCTAGAAATTCCCTCACTGTTCTGATGTTTTCGACAAAAGAGTCCCCAGAAAATGGAACTCTTACGAAGGCCAGATATGTTTCACACCTTTTTCGAACCAGTTTTTCGGCTATTAGAGTAGATATCATATTGGATAAGGAATCCCAACACTCGTCGATCATAAACACTTCCACATCATCCTCGGTTCTCAAAATGACCCTCTTAGTCGTGCAATCCAAACTGACTCGGTGCTCTACTAACTAGTCCATACCTAGAATCAAGTCGAACTCTCCAAACGGTAGCTCCATTAGATTTTTCGAAAACACAACCTCTTGAACTTCTAGCGGTACATTCCTATACAGCTTATTAACCCGAACAAATTGACCCAACGAACTTAATACATATATCTCACCAGAAGTACTCTCAATAGTAATCCCTAAGTTTCCAGAGATAGTACTAGCTACAAATGAGTGTGTTGACCCTCTGTTTATCAAAGCAGTATAAGGGGCATAAAAAATAAAGAACGTATCTGTAATCATATCAGGGCTGTCTCTATCCTCTCAGTGTCGAACAGCATATACCAGTGTAGGTTGTCTCACCTTAGTCTGATTAGTACCTCTGCCTGGTGCTCTCTGTCCTCTGCCCAAACCATTACCACCCCTGGCCAGACCACGGCCCTTAGGTGGCTGCTTCTGAGGCTAAACAAAACCCGAACCTAGAGCTTACATCTAATTAAAACACTGTGGGCACTCTCTAATCCGGTGATCCATCAATCCACAATGCAAACAAGCCCCTAATCTCCTCCAATGATCGCCTGGATGACGCCTACCACAATTACTACATGGCTGAACCCAGTAGAAGCAGCTAGAACCCTGTAAACAGAAAAATATATAGGATTTTTCCTATGTAATTTATCACATTTTTACTTAAAATTATTGTTAAAACTAAGTAATTGTTTAATAAATTAATGAAATATGTGAAAATATAAAATTAGGACATAGTCATTATTAAAATGTGATTTTATGCTTTATTATATAGTTTTCATGAATAAATGGCTTATTTTATATTAATTTAAATTTAATATTTTTTAAGAAATAAAGTGGGCCATGCATGATTAAATTAAATAATAAAATATAAAATTATATTTGATAATTAATTTTTAAAATATTTCATTAATAATTTGGGTTTTAAATTAATTAATTAAATTGAATAAATTTTATTTTTTAGTCCTCTAACTTCTTGATTTATTCTGGACAAGTCTGATAGCTTTGCTGGATTACAAAATCATCCAAATTGGGGACCAAGTAAAAATTTAGCTGCACATGGCTGTCCATAAACCAATTTTTGGTTTAATTGCACAAGGTCCTTGAAGAGTTGAAGAAATTAGAGATTTACCTAAAGATTTGTACTTGACCGAGTCTCAGTCCTGAGTTGTTGTGGCACTCAAATTAAGCAAAAATTAGCTCAACTTTCTCAATTTATGGCCGGCCACCCATGAAGGATGCTTCAAAAGATGAAAACCCCTATTTTTAGTAAACTATCCCCCTTTCCTCACCTAGAAATAAGACATCATTCTCACATTTCTATTCATCACTCATCACTCATCCCTTATCCCTCATCATTCATCATTCATCATTCATTATTCTCTCCTCTCTAAATTCTCTTAGTATTCTTCTTTTCTCCCCACGCCTATCATCATCTTTTCAAAAAGATTTTAGAATTTGAGCCTCTTAAAGAACCCTTGGTCGGCTACCTTAGAGAGCCATCAGCAAAGGAGCAAAGGAGCCTCGTCAGTCAGAGTCTTGAGTGACAACCATTCTGAATTGGGTTTAATCTTTCTTTTCTTTAATTTAATTTAAAGATGTTTGCTATGTGTTCTTTGTTCTTGTTTACAACAATGTTTGCTTAATTTTATGTAAGCTAAGATGATTGCTTTAATTAAATAATATTTATTATATTCATGCTTATAATGTCTGTGCCTCAATCTATCATGTTTTCAATTAAAATCAAGTCTGTATTTTGTTCATACGTGATTGAAATGAACCTGAATTAGCTGAGCGATCCTAACCAGACGATAGCTAGTGGACGTATAATTGAAATGTGCATGCTCAATTTAGATCCTAATCGATTAAATTACAGGTTGTATAACAACCCTAACCAGGCTTTGTTATCTGCATAGTTTTTAGATTTGTATGATTAAACAGCTTCAAACCTAACACGTCCCGGTTACCTCATACTAATACTAAGAAACCTTTAGAAAATAAGGATCAGTAAAATGCGTATTCACTAAGTAAAGGATTCCGAAAGGACCTAATGTGGTTTCCAAACTCACGAAAGATCGAGTTGCCATGGAATATTTTTTTGAATATTATTAAGCATGCTGATAATAAATTGAGTTTAATTAAAGTAATTGTCCTAGTTTATTTATGTTATAATTGTTGCAAATTGTGTTTAATTTTGCTAAAATCTATTTCATTCATATAGTTTGCATACTTAGGTTAATTTGCATTAGGGATTATTGCATTTAGTCTAATATATTTTAATCATCACTTCTCAACTAAATTGTGTTTTTATTTACCAAATTGTTCATATAATTTTACAAATTAAGTGAATTAGTACAAATACAATCCCTGTGGAGACGATAACTCAATACTTACTTATTACTTGATAACGACTGTGTACACTTGCACAACCTACGCGTTAAAAGTTTTTGGCGTTGTTGTCGGGGATTGTCAACTTTGCCATAGTCATTTCTTTCGTGAAATTATTTATTTTCAATTTGATTTATTTCTAACATTACTAACTTATTCTTTTTAATTTTGTGATTTTCTTTTCAAGTGTTTATGAGCATAGATCGAATTATCGATTTACTTCCTGTAAACCCTGAAATTGAGGTAACTTTTAGTCAAAGAAGATGTGACCGAACAGCTCAAAAACCAGTCGAGATGGACCTTGGAAATCAGAATCAAGACCAAGGTAATGAAGCTGATCATGTACAAAATCCTATCCTCATTGCTGATGATAGGGATCGATGCATCAGACAATATGCTGTGCCACTTTTTAGTGAGTTAAATCCAGGAATTAGAAGCCCATATATTGAGACAATTCAATTTGAATTGAAACCAGTGATGTTTCAAATGCTCCAAACGGTGGGCCAATTCAGTGGTATGCCCACAGAAGATCTATATCTCCACCTTCAATTGTTTATGGAGGTGAGTGATTCATTCAAGATAGCTGATGTGACTGAAGAAGCATTGAGGTTGAAGTTGTTTCCGTACTCATTGCGAGATCGAGCACGAGCATGGCTCAATTCATTGCCACCAAGTTCTATATCTACATGCAAAAATTAGCAGAGAGATTTTTGGTTAAGTATTTCCCACCAAGAAAAAACGCTAAGTTAAGGAACGAGATCACAACCTTCTAACAATTGGATGACGAGTCTTTGTATGAGGCTTGGGAGCGATTCAAGGAGTTACTGCGTAAGTGCCTTCATCATGGGATTCCTCATTGTATCTAGTTGGAGACATTCTATAATGGTTTCAATGCACATACAAGATTGATGGTAGATGCTTCTGCGAATGGTGCAATTTTGTCTAAGTCTTATAGTGAGGCTTATGAGATCATCGAGAGGATCGCGAGTAATAACTATCAATGGCCAGCAAATCGAACAGCTTCAGGAAGACGTGTAGCTGGAGTTCATGAAGTTGACGCCCTCACTTCATTATCAGCTCAGGTATCGTCTATTTTCTCTATGTTAAAACAGTTTACCGCTAATAGTGCTAATAATTTTGCAGCTCAGCCACCAAGTCCGTACGAAGTAGTTTTCAGTGTGTACTGTGGGGAAGGTCATTCTTTTGAGAATTGTCCATCAAATCCTGAGTCAGTGTACTATGTGGCAAACCAACATCAAAATAGGAGTGGACAAGGACCTTAGTCCAACTTCTATAATCCTTCATGGCATAATCATCCTAACTTTTCTTGGAGCAACTAAGGAAATGGACCGAATAACAACTCTGACCATCCTTGACCATCCCATCACACCACGTGGGGTATAAAACACCCACCTAGCCCTACACACCACATAATGTCTGTACGAGACTTATCAGAATAATTTATAGCTGTGTTGCCAGAATAATGGTGAATTATCGCCTCACAAAACACTTCCTCCAATAAACAGAACCTACCCCATATATAGATACAAAATACAAATGTACAGAATTAACAGATTTAACATGACCCGCATGCTCATATACAGATATCATACATGCTTATACAACACAATCAGACATATATATCAGTTTTCCTAAACTCAGATTAGTCTACCAGAATAACAAATATTATGCATTAGGGTTTGTTTTGCCCTTACCGGCCCTACGGAAGACCCATAGTCGATCAGAACGACACGTGTGACCCTAGGGAAAATTTCATAATTTTGGTCCCACGTGTTCAGATGGCTTGCCTGTATGGCCACACGCCTAAATTGGCTTTGCCTGTGTGGCTCTCACGGCCTGGCCAACGACCCATATGGCCACACGCCTAAATTGGTTTTGCCTGTGTGGCTCTCACGGCCTGGCCAACGACCCATACGCCCAAATTAGCCTAGCCCGTGTGACTTACACGGCCACACACTCGCCCGTCACACGACCGTGTGTCGCACATGCCCATATGGCGCTGACAGGCTACTTTTTCTACTTTCACCAAACTTTGATTTTCCGTGTTTTCATTACACGCCTGGTTCGTTTTTTATGCGAAAATAATCTCGAGACCACTAGAACCTAAAAATCGACAATACATACTTCAAAATTAGTCCTTAATACTCAATTACACTGAAACAAAGAGATTGACTATGGTGAAACTCAAGTGTTCATTACTTACCCAACTTCTCGAATATTCCCGATTACGATTTTGTAGGAGGAGAGTTTCATTCCTCACGATTAACTATTGCCAAAAACCAACAAATTAATACTAAAGAAAAGCAAAATCGATTTAGATTAGCTTTAATAATTGCCCCTAATCCGAGCAAAAACTTACCACCTTCACTTACCTAGATGCACGAAGAGATCAGAAGTTCGAAACATTGCGATTTTGAAAGGAAGATTTTGACAAAAACAAGGGGAAGAAAGAAGAAAAAAAATTGGAGGAAGAATAGGAGAAAGTCAAAAAGGGGAGAGTTTTTGGGAAAGAGAAAAAAATACTAAAAATAAAATTAAATCAGAATTTTTTCACATAATTCCAACCTCTCCCACTACTCCACTAACAACCCAACTAACTCAAAATTTCACTACCACCGAACTTCTATCCCACAACCGAAGAAAAAATTAACATTCCTGTTCACACAGGATGTAACGCCCTGAATAATTTATTTCTAATTCTGTAAATTTCTGACACAAATATCTGTCTGCTTCAATGGTTAAGTGTTCTAGGAGTGTTTGAGAGGTCTTAGGTTCAAGTCTCACCTTTGCCAAATTCTGTTATTTTTCTAATTCTAACATTACTCTTGTTGAATGAGCTTATATAAGGTTGTATGCTATTTTATATCAGAATGAGCCTATTGGTTTGAGTGGTAAGAGAGTTGGTGTGTTGGGGTCCTGTGTTTGAATTTTGGTGCAAGTGTGGCTGTTAATTTTTGCTCGGTTATCTAATAGAGTTTCGGTTGAGTTAGAATTTTGAGGGGGTTATGAGTAGTGGGTTAGTGGGAGATAATTAAGGGATTATATTGGCATCTCTTATTTTTTTCTTTTTTTTTTCAAATTTTAATTAGTTTCTTCCTTCTTCTAAATTGACATCAGTTTCTATTCCCTCTCTACCTTTCTGTCAATTTATTTATTTTTGTTCTTCCTCATTCTGGCGTAATCAGTGTTCCTCCATTTCTTTCAATTTTCTTGTTTGTTATTATTGTTCTTCACACGGTTTCAATAAGCCTCTCATTTCTCTTTGTTGTAGTAGCATATGATTGTTGTAGGAAATTTGAACTCTACGATAGGTTGTGTAGGTGAAGGCGGTGAATTTTTAATTTTCGCTCCGACGGTTTAACTTTCGTGTGTAGTCATTTTGCGGCGGTAAGCGTGGAACATTGCTCGATTTAGTTTTGGTTATTTTTGTAAATCCGATGTTAATAGGACTTTGGGATTTTGTTTTAGGTGCTAGTGGTCTCAGGGCTGGTTTCGCATCAAAACCATAATCGGTGCATTGCCAAATCATAAATAACTAGGTTTCGTCGAAAGCTAAAATTGCCTACTATTGACGCCACACTATCGTGTAGTCGATCGTGTGGGTGGCCGTGTACGAGACACGACCTTGTGGTTGACAAGGGCATGGCCGTGTGCAAGACACAGTCGTGTGGTGGTGTGAGTGTGGCCGTCTGGGCCACATGGGCAAGGCCAATTTGGGCGTGTGGGCCATACGAGTGTGTGGTCCCACACGGGCATGTAGGCCCATAATTCTGAAATTTTTCCTAAAGTCACACGGGTCCTTCCGATCGACTGAGGGCCTACCATAAGGTCGGTAAGGGCTAACGAAACCCTAAAACTATGTGATCTGTTAGTCTGATATTCTACTCTGAATATGATATTGTTATGCATGTTTGATTTGTCTGATTAGTCTGATATCTGTATATGAGCTTGTGAGCATGATAGCTCTGATTATATATATCTGATTGGGGTAGGATTTGTATATGTGGAGGAAGTATTCTGTATGGCGATCATCGCCTATATTCTAGCAGCTTGGTTGCACATTATCTCATATATGTTGTAACGACACGTTATGGTGTGTAGGAAGTGTTTTTAACCCTACATGGTGTATTGGGATGGTTAAAGTTGGTGTGTAGAGGATGGGGGTAGGACTCTGTATATCTGTTCTGTATATTTGTTTCTGCTATCTAAATTTGTAAAGGACTTAGGTCCAAATCTGAATTTGAATCTGAATCTGAATCTTACGGTGTATGTAATTTTTGTATGTATAGCATGTAACACCCCTAACCCGTATCTGTCGCTCGACTAGGGTTAGAGGCGTTATCGAACAAATCAAAACATTTTACGAATAATTCATATACTTCATCCACAATCATATTCAAACATTACCATAGAGTCCCTAATATAGGTTATTGAGACCTTAAACAAGCATTAAAAGGGGTCGGGACTAAACCGAGCTCATACAAAATTTTTCAAAACTTAAACATTTTTCAAAGTTGTACAGGTCACACGCCCGTGTGAATAGGCCGTGTGCCTCGCAGGCTTTAGACATGCCTGTGTGTCTAGGCTGTGTTAAAACAGGGCATACATACTGACTTGTCCACACGGACACAAGACACGCCCGTGTGCCATGCTGTGTGAAAATTAGGGAGGCTATTGACTTGGGTCACACGGCCAGTCACACGCCCGTGTGTCTAGCCCGTGGTCAAAACTGACTTGGCCAGACGGCCTAGCACATGCCCGTGTGTGTGACCGTATGGTCTGCCCAGGCTTATTTTGAAATGGCCCTCGAGCAACACGGCTGAGACACACGGCCGTGTCTCTGCCTGTGTGGGCAAAAGTAGGTCATTTACAAGGGCAATTTTCCTCCCATTAAGGTTCCTCCCTACAATCATCAAATAGGCACGAAATACACATCAAATTTCAACTATTTCACAACCAATACATACACCAATAATGTCATATAGTTACCAACCAATTTCATGCTTAGTAGTCATACCAAATTATGCCAAAACATAAGACAACATCATATCTAAACATTTGTTTTATAACCTCATTTTACTTCATTCAACCACATACTATAAACTTACCAATTTCTCCAATATACACATACCAAAATTTACCATTTCATTTGGTCAACCAAATACATATCATAATGGCACATTTGCATCACATATCATATATCAAAATCAAAACATAAGTTCTAACACAAACTAGCCATATCACATGGCATGATATATACATTACAAAACATGTCCAAAGTACTTCTAGCTTATACATGCCATACTTTAATATTCACATTTTCAAAAGGTACCAAAAAGAAGTTCGATAGTGTGGTGATGATCCTTGATGATCCCCGAGCTTCTGATAGCTTTGATATCTATAAAACAGTTGAAAAACACACATAGTAAGCTTTTAAAAGCTTAGTAAGCCATATACAAATAAACTTAACATTCCAAACATGGAAACCTCATCAAATTACATATAATCCATAGCCAAATACTATCTCAAACCACATAGTTCATATACATTTAACATATTCCCAATTCATTTACACATATAGCATATTTTCTCATACTTATAACACATATCATTACTTGTACATATACTTACCTTTTATTCTCAAACATAGTAAACATTTCAAACGTACCTGCATTGGATATACATCACATATAATCATTCACTTCTCAAAATGCCCGTTGAACCATTCGAAATCATAAGGATATGCAGATAACTCAGAAAGCTCATACAATGCCAACGTCCCAGACGTGGTCTTACATGTAATCAAATATCGATGCCACTGTCCCAGAAAGGGTCTTACACAAAATCAAATACGATGCCAATGTCCCAAACGTGGTCTTACACGTAAATCATATGTCGATGCCAATGTCCCAGACGTGGTCTTATACGATATCACATATCGGATCCTATGTCATGACATATGTATCCTAACTATTCCTAAGGTTCGTACGGGGCTTTTTGGACGTCGAAACTAGGTTGATACTTTCTCAAATATCTCATATTCAAGGCATAAAGCCATTCATCATTGTTCAATAACATATAAGCACAAATAAACCATTTTAAATACATTTATTTATATATAGACTTACCTCGTACAGATTCGGATAGACGGAATCGGCTACTCGACGACTTTTGACTTTCCCCAATCTAATTCTGTTTTCTTTTGTTCTTGATCTAAAAAATTTCAAATTTAACCCTTTTATTCACCAAATAATTCAAATCTACTCACAAATACACATTTAGGGCATTTTACAAATTAGCCCTCACATTTTCACATTTTTGCACTTTAGTCCCTAATCACAAAAATCACAAAATACACAAAATTTCTTTGTACACATGCCTAGTCGAATTCTCATAATGTTCATACAAGTCCATATGTTTCATTTATTTCACATTTAGTCCCTCAATTTATAAATTTCTCAATTTAGTCCAAATTACTCAAGTTCATCAAAAATTCAAAGACAAAATATACGAACCCAACACATATCTTTCATTTTCTATCATCTAACTTCATAAAGCTCACAATTTCATCAATGGCATATTTCAAAATCATCATCAAAGTTAGAAATTTAGGCATGGGCTTGATAGATTACTAAGCAACGATTACAAAAACGTAGAAATCATCAAAATTCGAACAAAATCCATACCTTAATCACCAAATCAAAGTGTCGAACCCTAGCTTGTGTTTTTCTTCTTATTTCCTTAGTGATTTTCAGCAAAATGATGAATAAATGAAGCAAAAATTATGTTTTGTTTAATTAATAAATATTAATTCATCATTTACCATTTTACCCTTATTTTATTAACTTATAAAACATTAATATTAAGGTCATTTATGGCCAATCTCACTATCGATGGCCCAATTACATAATAAGGACCTCTCATTTAATAAGACAAATCAATTAAGCGCTTTAACAAACAGCAGGCAACTTTTACATTTTACGCGATTAGGTCCTTTTATCAAATTAAACACACAAACGATTAAATTTTCATACGAAACTTTCACACATGTCAATTCACATATTATATACACAGAAAATAATATTTAAAATTTTTTTGACTCAAATTTATGGTCTCGAAATTACTATTCTGAATAGGGTCTAGACCGGACTGTTACATAGCATGTCTATTTCTGTTGGGTTACACACTAAGTTTACAAAAACTCACATACGTTTGTCTGTTCTGTTCAGGTAATCCACAAGCTTAGATGGGTCGGTCGACTGAGGCTCAACAGTGACCACTTGATCGAGAACTGCTTTACTTAATAATCTATGGTTTTTCTTATTTATAATTTCTGGTTTTTATTTGAGAGTTTGTAATTTTTGGGACTCTCCGGACTATTGGTTTTTATTTGGTTTTGGATGCATTTTTGACTCATTCATTGCTATGCTTGTTTGAAACCACAGTTTTACGAAAACAAAGGGTTTTCTGAAAACACGAACTGCATTTCTAAAATATAACGATTTTAAGACTTCCGCTATAAATTAGGTTTTGGCAAAGGAACTAATTAACCGATGTTTTCAATAATAATCATGAATGAATATGAGGTATAAAAGTTGAATGGTTTATTGAAACAACTCAGTTTTCAAAACTCATTCTTTGTGACATATCCGGATTCAACCATAACATCTTGGTCGAGTTTGGGGTGTTACATTTAGTGCTATTAGAGCCAGGTTACACAGGGTTGTGAATTTTTGGTTCCAAAATTGTGTTTTAAAAAGAATAGATTTTTAAACAAATTGGCTAATTTGAGAAAGTATGTGGTACACCGAGTCTCCAGCGCCGATCTTGTAAGTATTTCTGAACTTTAGATAGAATATTCTAAAAACACTATAGATAGTGCTTTCTGAAACTGTATTGAAATAGTTAGAGACTGAAACCTCTAAAAACATTTCTGAACGTCTGATAAATTATACATAAAATATTTGCTAATCGACACTGGAACTGATGCACAAAACTTTATAATGTAGATACAGTATGAAATACACAATGAGTGCTTGTGGAACTCACGAACATGGTATTCATGGTTATGGTAGGGGCCGTAGGGGGCTCGAGCTGAGTTTTTCACTTTGGGCAGTTTGCCGAATTTAGGCACAAGTGAGACACCAGTTTCGTCTGCTACTGAGACTGGGTTTCAAAGTCGCTCAACTAGGGACGCCGCATTATTCCAAGCCATCTTGAAGGTATTGGAAAGGGTCGCTGGACCCCATTCTGGATCTGGGGGCCGTGGGTCAGTAACTAAACGACTCTGGTCTAATGGTGCTGAACTGTTTAGGGGTGGCACTAGAGTCGCCCCTACTGTGGCCGAGTATTGGTTGGAGACCACCGAGAGGATTATGAATGATATAGACTGTACTCTTGAGTAGAAACTTCAGGGTGCAGTCTTTTTGCTTTGTGACGAGACGTATCAATGGTGGTTATTAGTTGAGGAGGGTACTCAGCCGGATCATCTGAACTAGGATTTCTTTAAGACTGCCTTCTAGGGGAAGTATGTGGGGGCGAGATATGTGGATGCTTATAGGCGTGAGTTCATAAATCTCAAGCAAGGTGATAGATTAGTGGCCGAGTATGAGGCCGAGTTTCTGAGGTTGAGTAGCTACGCTCGAGGCATGGTGGTGTCTAAGTATGAGAAATGCGTCTGTTTTGAGGATGGTTTGAGAGACAGTTTGAGGTGTAACACCGCTTACCCATGCTCGACACCGGGATAGGGTACGAGGCATTACCGAACTTAAACATACATATACATGAGAAATCGGGCCATAAAATTTTAATCAATTCAAAAACATTCAAACACAAGCATATTGTCCCTCATACGAGCCTACGAGGTCCAAAACATACATTGGGGGTGGTCAGGGACTAAACTGAGAACTTCATAAAATTTTGGGAAAATTTCTTTAATACAGAGTCACACGCCCATGTGAGACAGAAGACACGCCCGTAGGATCTTGACACGCCCGTGTCCTCTAGCCGTGTAACTCTCTGACTATGACATCAGCATCAATTTAGGGTCACACTGCCATATCACACACCCATGTCTTAACCCGTGTGTTTATTACTGGGCATACTGACTTGAAAAGTTTAGGTGCAGGGGACACACGGCCGGACCACACGCCCATGGGGTAGACCGTGTGTCACATATGGCCAAGACATATGTCCGTGTGTCTAACTATGTGGACAATTTAGAGGCTATTTTCCAAGCCATTTGTCACCCTCAATCATTTATAGTCTCAAGTATATTTCATAGCATGCAACATGACATATTTAGACATTCAATTATTCAACACCATGGCACTTTCACATCTTCATAATGTCAACTTATTACACATTCAATTAGTCACACCATTTGGTAGCATTCCACACCAACTTCATGCATAACCAACTTTGTTACCATAACTTCAAATTATACCTTCATGATTATAGTCATCTTAAGTCATTAAGTCATTCCTTATTTTTATGTACTTAATTCATACCTCACCATATATCCATCAAACAAACAACATAGCACATCATCGAGGCATTAACACATGCATACATGAATAATTAGGTTTACAACCCAGAAATCAAATATAAGCCATCTCACATGGCTATTACAAAATGAATCTTCAACATCATAGGCCTTCACAATTTGGCCCAAAATAGCATGACACATATCACAAAATAACCAAGTCCCCTATACATTCCATACTCAAAATATCAAATTCACTATACCCAATATTCTTTTGATAGTGTGATTGAATACACCGATAGCTTCCGGTTCCCTGGCTAGCTTGGTAGAACTACAAATGAGGGAAAGGAAAGGGGGTAAGCATTAAAGCTTAGTAAGTCCACATGTAAATAATATGCAATGATAGTAAGCAATTATCATACAAAGACATAATAACATAACTATAAAGATTATTCATCATTCAAGCCTTTTTGCATACTTATCATATGTTCATATATATACATATACATAACCTTTCTCACCACAAGTCATTCTTCATCAAGGCATTGCTCATGAGTTTAGCGTACATACCTATACTCACTCGTAGTATATCACATAACCATACCTTCTTTAACATGCCCTCATTGGGTCTTTCTTCACATTATCCATTGCATTACCCGTTGAACACTCAAAATACTATTGGATATGCGAAATAACTTGCACATAAGTGCCACATATACATACGTAGCCAACGCTAACTCATAACATGTAACGCTCGAAATGGAGCTACTCACGGGCCTGCTCATAAAAGCTATCGATCAAGGTGTAACTACACGGGCTGCTCACATAAGCTGTCAGGTATCTGACCCACTCAAGGATTACCTAGCCACTGGTAGGAGACACAAGACCATTACCCGAAACCCAATTACATGTATCGCATCGACGATGAACTCGGACCAACTCAACGAGCTCGGATGCCATATACATATCACTAACCTAGACCAACTCAATGAGTTCGGATTTCTTAATTTCTAATGACATGTCACTTGTATCCTAGACTATTCCTAAGGTTCAAACAGGATTTTCCTCACATGTACATAACATCTCCATCGTACTTGCTCGTAACATCGTGGATAACGACCAATATCATTCATACTTACAAAGTTACCATTAGGCATAGCATACATAATAATGATAAAACATTTATCACATAATGTCAACAGATCAAAATATATTACATTGTCACATTATTTACACATGTACTTACCTGGTACAAAATAATGATAATCGAGCTTAATCGTCGTATACTTTATTCTTTTCCCGATCAAGATTCGGATTATGTTTTTCTTAATCTATAATACCAAATTTAACTTGTTTATTAATCACATTTTTCAAATCAATCCATAATTCATGCTTTGGTAAAATTATCTTTTTACCCTTAACTTTTCACTTATTTACGATTTAGTCCCTAGGCTTGTAAAATGAAATGTATGCATTTTCTTTGTTACCCAAGCCTAGCTGAATTTTCCTTGTACTCATAACAGCCCATATTTTCATCAAAATCTGGTTTTTATCACTTATTTTACACCTTTTTCAATTTAGTCCTTTTTAGTGGTTTTCATGAAAAACTATCTTGTGAAAGATGTTTATCACACACCAAACTTTTATATTCCTCCATAAACCATCAAAATACATGCATGTCACACATGGGTAAATTTTCATACATAAACCCCACTTCAAAATAAGGGTAGAAACAGGTAAATCAAGCTACGATGGCTTCAAAAATGTAAAGAACATTTAAAACGGGCTAGGGAACACTTACTATTGAGCTTGAAAAGATGAACAAAACCCTAGCTACGGCTCCTTGAAATTTTCGACAATGGGGGAGGAAAATTGATGCAAATTTTGACTTATTTTCCCTTTTTATTCTTTTATTTACTAAATGACCAAAATGCCCTTAAGGTCTTTCTTTCAAAGTTTTCCTACACATGTCCATTTTTTCCAAACTTTTAGAAATTGGTAAAATTGCTAATTAGAACCTTCTAATTTATAATCTAAAGCAATTTCATGCTAAAAGCTTCTAGAACACAAATTTTGCATCTTATTCAATTTGGTCCCTAAAGTTCAATTAGGCATTTTATGCATAGAATTTCTTCATGAAACTTTCACACAAGCATGCATACATATCATGGACCTCATAATAATCATAAAATCATTATTTCTACTCATATTTATGGTCTCAAAGCCACTGTTCTGACTAGGCCCTAATTCAGGATGTTACAACTTTCCTCCCCCTTTAGGGATTTTCGTCCCTGAAAATCTTATCGGTAAAAAGGTTTGGGTATTGTTTCCTCATAGCCTCCTCTAGCTCTCATGTAGCTTCTTCAACCCCATGTCTTTGCCATAGAACTTTCATAAGGGCAATACTTTTGTTTCTTAATTGCTTGATTTCTCGAGCCAAGATCTTAACTGGTTCCTCACCATAAGTCATATCCGGTCGAATTTCAACCTCTTTCGGAGCAATCACATGTGAGAGATTAGATCTATATCGGTACAACATGGACACGTGAAATACATCGTGAATCTTTTCTAACTCAGACAGCAAAGCCAATCAATATGCTACCAGACCTATCCTTTCGGTAATCTCATACGATCCTATAAAACGAGGACTCAACTTGCCTTTTCTACCGAATCTTAGAACCTTTTTCCATGAAGATACTTTTAAGAATACTTTATCACCGACTTGATACTCAATTTCTTTCCTTTTCAAATTCGGATACGACTTTTTTCTATCTGATGCCGCTTTCAAACAATCACGAATTACTTTCACCCTTTCTTTGGTTTCTTTAACCAAATCAATTCCATAAATCTTATTCTCTTTAAG
This sequence comes from Gossypium longicalyx, assembly GCA_025698465.1. Lineage (NCBI taxonomy): Eukaryota > Viridiplantae > Streptophyta > Magnoliopsida > Malvales > Malvaceae > Gossypium > Gossypium longicalyx. The sequence goes on from CM046996.1 coordinate 57,923,913, forward strand.
TTCAGTCTAATACGACGGTGTACAATATTTACGTCCATACAATGCCTCATAAGGCGCCATCTTCAAGGTCGACTGATAACTATTGTTATAGGCAAATTCAACTAAAGATAAGTACTTTTCCCAACTACCTTGGAATTCAAGAACACAACATCTAAGCATATTACTCTCTCGGATTGTCCATCAGTCTGTGGATGAAAAACGGTACTAAAATTTAGCTTTGTACCAAAAGCTTCTTGTAACTTCTTCCAAAATCGCGAAGTGAACCTCGAATCTCTATCTAAAATAATCGATAAAGGTACTCCATGAAGTCTCACAATCTCAGAAACTTACAATTCGGCTAACTTATCAAGTGAATAATCAGTGCGTACCGGTATAAAATGAGTCGATTTAGTCAATCTGTCAACTACCACCCAAACAACATCTTTCTTTCTTGGTGTCAATGGTAAACCTGTCACAAAATCCATAGTAATTCGGTCCTATTTCCATTCGGGAATCAAAATAGGATGAAGTAAACCTGAAGGTACCTGGTGTTTGGCCTTTACTTGCTGACAAATCAAGCACCTCGATACAAATTCGGATATATCTCTTTTCATACCGTTCCACCAATACATTTTCTTTAAATCATTGTACATTTTTGTACTACCCGGGTGAACTGACATACACCCGTTATGAGCCTAAGGCAAAATACTCTGAATCAACTCGGTATTCTTCGAGACACAAATTCTACCACGGAACCTCAAACAACCATTAGAGTCTTTCTGAAAATCTAGTTCACTACTCGAATCACACTGAGTTTTATTTGTTTGTAACTCTTTATCAGCTTTTTGAGCATCAAAAATCTGTTGTAAAAAATTCAGTCTAGCTCTCAACTCTGCTAGAATTACACCATCATTGGATAAGGTCAATTGTGTGCTCATAGCCCTCAAGGCAAATAAAGACTTCCTGCTCAGGGCATCAACAACCACATTTGCCTTACCAAGGAGATAATCAATCACATGCTCATAGTCTTTTAACAATTCAAGTCATCTTCGTTGACTCAAATTCAAGTCTTTTTGGGTCATCAGATACTTAAGACTTTTATGGTCTGAATAGACATGACATTTCTCCTCGAATAGGTAATGCCACCAAATCTTCAAAGCAAATACAATGTCAGCCAATTCTAGATCATGCGTCGAATAGTTTTTCTCATGGGGCTTCAGTTGCCTCGAAGCATAAGCTACTACATTGCCTTCTTACATAAGCACACAACCTAGTCCACTCAAGGACGCATCACTATAAATCACAAATTCTTTCCCTAATTCTGGTTGAACTAACACTGATGCCTCGGTCAATAACATTTTCAATTTCTCAAAGCTCTGCTGACATTTTTCCGATCATTCAAACTTGACATCTTTTTGAAGTAATCTCATCATAGGAGTGGCTATCATAGAGAACCCTTTTACAAACTGTCTATAATAATCGACCAAATCCAAAAAGCTCCTAACTTCAGTCACATTTATTGGCAGTTTCCATTCGACAATAGCAGAAATCTTACTGGGATCAACTTGTATACCATCTCCTGAAACAGTGTGGCCTAGAAATCTGGCCTCTCAAAGCCAAAACTCGTTTTTATTGAATTTAGCATACAACTATTTATCCCTCAAGGTTTTCAAAACCGTTCTCAAGTGTTCGGCATGCTTTGCCTCATCTCTAGAATAAATCAGGATATCATCGATGAATACTACAACAAACTTGTCTAAATATGTCTAAATATTCGATTCATCAAATTCATAAACAAGGTAGGAGCATTTGTTAATCCAAATGGCATAATAAGAAACTCATAGTGGCCATACCTTGTTCTGAAGGCAATCTTAGGCACATCCGACTCTTTAACTCTTAATTGATAGTAGTCGGATCTCAAATCTATCTTAGAGAACCATGTCGCTCCTTTCAACTGATTGAACAGGTCATCAATCCTTGGGAGAGGATACTTATTTTTAACTGTCACCTTATTGAGTTGTCGGTAGTTGATGCATAATCTCATGGAACCATCCTTCTTTTTCATAAATAGTACGGGACACCCCACGGTGAAAAGCTTGGTCTCACAAAACCTTTATCGGTCAACTCTTACAACTGTGACTTCAATTCTTTCAACTCAGTTGGAGTCATCCTGTATGGAGTAATAGAAATAGGTGTCGTCCTTGGCATTAACTCGATACCAAATTCAACTTCTCTAATTGGAGGCAAACCTGACAATTCCTCAAGAAATACATTTGCATACTCACATACAACTGGTATTGATTACATTTTCAATTCGAATTACTTTGTGTTCAATATGTATGCCAAATAAGCTTCGTACCCTTTTCTCATGCATTTTTGAGCAAACATCGAAGAAATTACAATTGGTGACCTATTTGACTCGTTAGTTTCAACCCAGAGAATCTCACCATTATCACACTTCAATTCAAAAAATTTCTATCTACAATTCACTATAGCATCATGTAGTGTCAACCAATCCATAACCAGTATGACGTCAAATTCATCAAACGGTAACAACATCAAGTTGACCGAAAAACAATGACCTCTAATCTTCAAAGGGCATTTCTTACATACCTTATCAACTATCACATGCTTTCCTAACGTGTTCGGCACCTTAATCATAAACTCTGTAGAGTCAACAGGTATATTCATGCTAGATACCAATTTCATACACACATAGAATGAGTAGAGCCAGGGTTTATGAAAGTAATAATAGTAGTATCATAGAGAGAAAAATACCAGTGATCACATCAGGAGAAGTCGCATCTTCACGTGCGCGTATAGCATAGGCTCAAGCCGGAGCTCTAGCTTCAGACCTCACTGCTATATCTCGTGTCACATTCTTACTACCGTACCCATTCCAGACATTTCTCGAGGGTCTTCCCCTAGAAGCTGTACCACTCAGCCTTGAATTCTGAAATATTTCTTTGTCTACCATCTCGGGGCAGTCTTTAATATAGTGGTCTTGAGAACTACACTTGAAACAAGATCCCTCACTCACCCTACAGGTGCCAAAATGACATCTACCACATTACTGGCACTCGGGTTTGGAAGGTTTAGCGTTACCCATACTTGCCACAGATGTATACTGAGAGGTATTCGACCCACTCAAGGATTACCTAGCCACTGGTAGGACACACAAGGCCATTTCCTAGAACCCAATTACATGTATCGCATCCATGATGAACTTAGACCAACTCAACGAGCTCGGATGCTACATACATATAACGAACTCAGACCAACTCAATAAGTTCGAATTTCTTAATTCCTAGTGACATGTCACTTGTATCCAAGACTATTCCTAAGTTTCAAATGAGATTTTCCTCACATGTATGTAACATCTATATCTTATTTGCTCATAATGTCGTGGATAACGACCAATATCATTCATACTTACAAAGTTACCATTAGGCATAGCATACATAATAATGATAAAACATTTATCACATAATGTCAAAACATCAAAATATATTACATTGTCACATTATTTACACATGTACTTACCTGGTACAAAATGATGATAATCGAGCCTAATCGTAGTATACTTTATTCTTTTCTCGATCAAGATCCGGATCACGTTTTTCTTAATCTATAATACCAAATTTAACTTATTTATTAATCACACTTTTCAAATCAATCCATAATTCATGCTTTGGTAAAATTATCTTTTTACCCCTAACTTTTCACTTATTTATGATTTAGTCCCTAGGCTCGTAAAATGAAATGTATGCATTTTTTTGTTACCCAAGCCTAGCCAAATTTTCCTTGTACTCATAACAGCCTAAATTTTCATCAAAATTAGATTTTTATCACGTATTTTACACTTTTTTCAATTTAGTCCTTTTTAGTGGTTTTCATGAAAAACCATCTTGTGAAAAATGTTTATCACACACCAAACTTTCATATTCCTCCATAAACCATCAAAATACATGCATGTCACACATGGGTAAATTTTCATAAATAAACCCTACTTCAAAATAAGGGTAGAAATAGGTAAATCAAGCTACGAGGACTTTAAAAATGTAAAGAACATTAAAAACGGGCTAGGGAACACTTACTATTGAGCTTGAAAAGATGAAAAAAACCCTAGCTATGTCTCCTTGAAATTTTTGGCAATGGGGGAGGAAGATGGACTCAAATTTTGACTTATTTTCCCTTTTTATTCTTTTATTTACCAAATGACCAAAATGTCCTTAAGGTCTTTCTTTCAAATTTTTCCTACACATGTCTATTTTTGTCCAAACTTTTAGAAATTGGTCAAATTGCTAATCAGGACCTGCTAATTTATAATCTAAAACAATTTTATGCTAAAAGCTTCTAGAATGCAAGTTTTGCATCTTATTCAATTTGGTCCCTAAAGTTCAATTAGGCATTTTAAGAATAGAATTTCTTCATGAAACTTTCACTCTAGCATGCATACATATCATGGAACACATAATAATCATAAAATCATTATTTCTATCTCAAATTTGTGGTCTTGAAACCACTGTTCTGATTATGCCCTAATTCGGGATGTTACATGAGGGTTCTGATTGCTCCACAGAGGGAGCGCGAGTTTTTTGTTCTTGTGGATAAGGCGAAGATCACTGAAGAAGTTAAGCACATGGAGCACCAGAATAGGGACCGTGAGAGAGGCAAGAATAAGAGGGATTCGGATCCCTTTAGTTCTGTTCAGAGGCCTAAGAAATGGGCTAGACCTGATGGGCCAGTTAGCGTAGGGGTTCCTGTTGCTCCTAATGGGATTCAACCATGTGAAGATTGTGGTAGGCACCATTCGAATAAGTGTTGGAGGATGTTAGGGGCTTGTTTGAGGTGTAGGTCTTTAGAGCATCGTATTAAAGAGTGTCCAGAATGGGTAGATCAGATGCAAGCTTCAGGACTGGGTTTTATACAGCCTCAGAGGGCAATTCAGTAGCCACCTAAGGGTCATAGACCGACTAGAGGTGGTAATGGTATCGGCCGAGGGCAGAGAGTATCCGGCAGAGGTGCTAGTTAGACTGAGGTGAGGTAGCCTGTGCTGGTGTATGCTGCACGACACCGAAAGGATAGAGACACTCCTGAAGTTATTTTCGGTACATTCATTATTTTTTATATTCCTTATACTGCTTGGATAGACATAGGTTGTACACACTTCTACGTAGCTAGTTCCATTTCTGAAAACCTAGGAATTTCTGTTGAGAGCACTTCTAGTAAGATTACTGTACTAAATCCGTTAGGGTAGTCTGTTCGGGTTAGTAAACTTTATAGGAATGTTCCGTTAGAAGTGTGAGGAGCTATATCTCTGGAAAATCTAATGGAGTTATTGTTTAGGGAATTCGACTTGATCATGGGTATGGATTGGTTGGTTGATCATTGAGTTAGTTTGAATTGCGACTAAAAGGGTCGTTCTGAAGACCAAGGATGATAAGGAGGCGGTTGCGATTGGTGAGCATTGAGATTATCTGTGTAATGTGATCTCCACTCTTGGGGTTGAGAAATTGGTTTTGAAAGGGTGTGAGTCTTATATGGTTCGTCAGTGTTTCAGAATAGTGAGGGATTTTCTAGATGTCTTTCCTGAGGAGTTACAGGGTTTACCTCTGAATCAGGAAGTTGAGTTCGGTATTGAGCTTCTACCAGGTACAGCTCTGTTGTCCATCACTCCCTACCGTATGGCACCAAAGGAGCTTACAGAGTTTAAGGCTCAACTTCAGAAACATCTGGATCGTGGTTTCATCCGCTCTAGTGTGTCTTCATGGGGGGCACTGGTTTTGTTCGTAAATAAAAATGATGGCATCATGAGGATGTGTATCGATTATCGACAGTTGAATAAATTGACTGTGAAGAATAGGTATCCACTTTCGAGGATCAATGATTTGTTTGATCAGTTCTAAGGGGCTTCAGTGTTTTTGAAGATTGATCTTCGTTCTGGGTATCATCAGCTGAGAGTTAATGAGGTGGATGTTCATAAGACTGTGTTTAGGACTCGTTATGGACATTTCGAGTTCCTAGTTATGCCTTTTGGTCTGACTGATGCTCCGGCTGCATTCATGGATCTGATTAATCGAGCCTTTTAGCCATATCTAGATCAGTTCATTGTGGTTTTCATCAATGATATTCTGGTTTACTCTAAGAATGAGGATGAGCAAGATGAGCATATTAGAGTAGTACTTTAAATACTCCGAGAGAAATAGTTCTACGCTAAGTTGAACAAGTGTGAGTTCTGGTTGCGTGAGGTAACTTTTCTAGGGCACCAAATTTCTACTGAGGGGATCCGAGTTGATCCAAGCAAGATTGAGGTAGTGCTTGATTGGACACAGCCTAAGAACATATCTATGATCCGCAGTTTTCTAGGTCTTGTGGGATATTATCAGCAGTTTGTCGATGGGTTTTCTCTGATTGTAGTATCTTTGACTAAGCTTCTGCCCAAGGGTGTTCCTTTTGTTTAGTTTGATGCACAATAAACGAGCTTCGAGAAGCTCAAGTCTGGTCTGACTCGGGCTCTTGTTTTAATACAACTTGAATCTGGTAAAGAGTTTGTGGTCTATAGTGATGCATCACACGTTGGTTTGGGTTGTGTTCTGATGCAAGATGGTAAGGTTGTGGCTTATGCTTCCCGCCAGCTTAAGACACCAAGGGGAATTATCCGATACATGAACTCGAGTTAGCTGCTGTGGTTTTTGCATTAAAAATCTGGAGGTACTATCTGTATGGTGAGAGGTGTATCATCTATACTGATCACAAGAGCCTCAAGTAGCTCCTTACTTAGAAATAGTTGAATCTTAGACAGTGTTAGTGGATTAAGCTGCTCAAAAATTATGACTGCTCGATAGAGTATCATCCTGGTAAGGCCAATGTGGTGGCCGATGCTCTCAGTCATAGAGTGATGATTGATTTGAGAGCGATGTTCGATTAACTTAGTCTGTTTGATGATGGCGGTCTGTTAGCTGAGTTACAAGTTAAGCTGACTTGGATTAATCAAATTTGGGATAAGCAGTTGGGGGATGAGTCTCTAGGATTGCGCGTCAGATTGAAGGTGGCAGCACTTTAGATTTTGGGCTGGGTAATATGGAGTTCTATGTTTTTTAGGTCAGATTTGTATGCCAAATGATTATGATTTAAGGCAGTCAATTTTGAGAGAGGCGCATAGTAGCCCTTATGCTATGCATCACGATGGTAATAAGATATATTGCAATCTTCGTGAGCTATACTAGTGGTCGGGGTTGAAGCGTGAGGTTACAAATTTTGTTGCTCGTTGTCTAACATGCCAGCAAGTTAAGACTGAGCATCAGTTGCCTTCGGGATTGCTACAACCTGTTAAGATTCCCTTGTGGAAGTGGGAACGAGTAACGATGGACTTCGTTAGTGGGTTGCCCTTGACACCTACTAAGAAGGATTCTGTTTGGGTCATTGTGGATCGATTGACCTAGTCTGCTCATTTTATTCCAGTTCAGACAGGTTACTCTCTGCAAAAATTAGCGAAGCTCTATATCTCTGAGATTATAAGATTGCAAAGGGTTCTTGTTTCAATAATTTCTTATAGAGATCTTCGCTTTACTTCTCGGTTCTAGAAGAAATTACACGAGGCTCTAGGTTCGAGATTGGACTTCAGTACTGCGCTCTATCCTTAGACCGATGGTGAATCTTAGAGGGTGATTTAGATACTGGAGGATATGCTTTGGAGTTGTGTATGGGAGCGGTCGCTTATCAGTTCTGGGATTCGGTCGTAAGGGCAAGTTGAGCCTTAGGTTAACTGGGCCATATCGAATTCTAAAGTGTATGGAAGTGGTCGCTTATCAGTTGAAGTTACCTTTAGAGTTCGATTGTATCCACAATGTTTTCCATGTCTCAATGTTGAAGTGGCATCGGTCTGATCCATCTTACGTTGTTTCTGTTGAGGAGATCGAGATTTGACTGGATTTGACTTTTGAGGAGGAGCCGGTTCAGATTTTAGATCGTGATATTAAGGTTATGAGGAGGAGGTCCATTTCGTTAATAAAGGTTCTATGGCAAAATCATGGCACTGAGGAAGCCACGTGGGAACCTAAGGACTCGATGCGTCAGCAGTATCCTCATCTATTCTGATTAGGTAAATTTTGAGGTCAAAATTTCTTTTAGGGTGTAGAGTTGTAACGCCTTAAATAATTTATTTCTAATTCTGTAAATTTTTTACACAAATCTGCTTCAGTGATTAAGTGTTCTGGGTGTGTCTAAGAGGTATTGGGTTCAAGTCTCACCTTTGCCAAATTCTGTTATTTTTCCAATTCTAACCTTAGCCTTGTTGAGTAGGCTTATATAAGGTTGTATCCTATTTTATATCAGAATGAGCTAGCTGGTTCAAGCGGTAAGGGAATTGGTGTGTTAGGGGTCTTGTGTTTGAATCCCGGCGTAAGCGTGGTTGTTATTTTTTGCTCTGTTGTCTTATAGAGTTTCGGTTGAGTCAATTTCTACTCCTTCTATACCTTTCTGTCAATTTTTTTTTGTTCTTCCTCTTTCTGGCGTAATCCCTGTTCCTCCGTTTCTTTCAATTTTCTTGTTCGCTATTATTTTTCTTCGCGCGGTTTCAGTAAGCCTCTCATTTCTATTCGTTATAGTAGCGTATGATTGTTGTAGGAAATTTGAACTCTGCAATCGGTTGTGTAGGTGAAGGCTGTGAATTTTTAGTTTTCGCTTCGACGGTTTAACTTTCGCGTGTAGTCATTTTGCAGTGGTAAGTATGGAACATTACTCGATTTAGTTTTGGTTGATTTTGTAAATCGGACGTTAATAGGACTTTGGGATTCTATTTTAGGTGCTGGTGGTCTCAGGGCTAGTTTCGCATCAAAACAGTAATAGGTGCATTTCCAAATCGCAAAAAATAAGGTTTCGACAAAAGTTAAAATTGCCTATTGTCGACGCTACACAGCCGTGTGGTTGGCTGTGTGGGTGGTCGTATGCGAGACACGATCGTGTGGTTAACGAGTGCATGGCTGTGCGTAAGACACAGTCGTGTGGTGGTGTGAGTGTGGTCGTGTAGGTCACACGGGCTAGGCTAAGTTGGGCGTATGGGCCGCACGAACGTGTGGGCCTACACGGGTATGCCACATGAACGTGTGGGTTTTGGGCCAGGCCATGTGGGCCACACGGGCAAGGCCAATCTGGCCATGTGGCCCCATAATTCTAAAATTTTCCCTAAGGTCGTACATGCCCTTTTGATCGGTTATGGGCCTATTATAAGGTCGGTAAGGGCTAACCAAACCTTAAAACTATGTGATCTGTTAGTCTGATATTCTGCTTTGAATATGATACTGTTATGCATGTTTGATTAGTCTGATATATATATATATATATATGATATCTGTATATTAGCAGGTGAGCATGATAACTCTGATTATATATATCTGGTTGGGGTGGGATTTGTATATGTGGAGGAAGTGTTTTGTATGGCGATCATCGCCTATATTTTGGCAGTTTGGCTACACATTATCTAATATGTGTCGTAGCGACACGAATGGTGTGTAGGGATGGGTGGGTGTTTTTAACCCCACATGTTGTGTTGGGATGGTCAGAGTTGGTGTATAGAGGATGGGGGTAAGACTCTGTATATCTGTTCTATATATTTGTTTTTGCTATCTAAATCTGTAAATGACTTAGGTCTGAATTTGAATCTGAATCTGAATTTGACTCTGTATGTGATTTCTGTATGTATAGCATGTCTATTTCTATTAGGTTACACACGTTTATGAAAACTCACATCCGTTTGTTATTTCTGTTCAAGTAATCCATAGACTTAGATAAGTCGGTGCGACTGAGGCTCAACGATGACCATTTGATCGAGAACTGCTTTACTTAGTAATCTATGGTTTTTCTTATTTATAATTTCTAGTTCTTATTTGAGAGTTTGTAATTTTTGGGACTCTCTAGATTGTTGGTTTTTATTTGGGTTTGGATGTGTTTTTGACTCCTTCATTGCGATGCTTGTTTGAAATCATGGCTTTACGAAAACAAAGGGTTTTCTGAAAACACGAACTGGATTTTTAAAATATAATGGTTTTAAGAATTCTGCTGTAAATTATGTTTTGGCAAATGAACTAATTAAACGATGTTTTCAGTAATAATCATGAATAAATATGAGTTATAAAAGTTGAATGGTTTATCGAAACAACTTAGTTTTCAAAACCCAATCTTTGTGACATCTCTAGATTCGGCCATAACGTCTATGCTAGGTTTGAGGTGTTACATAGGAACTCGAACACAAGACCTCAGGGCAAGCTAACACCCTATCACCCGAACTAGTTGGCTTATTCTGATATGATTTGACTAGGAATAAAATATAAGCTAAACCACCACAGACAATGATAGGACCAAAAATAACATAAATTAACCAAAAGTGAGGCTTGAACCCAAGACCTCAAACACACCTTCAAATCACTTAACCATTGAAACAGATACATATTTATGATAGAATTCATAGAAACAAAGATAAATAATTCAGGGCGTTACACCACATATCAAATATTAGATCTCATCTTTTATTTTCTCCAAATTCTCTCAAAATTCTCCAGAAAATATTTTCAAAGTTGGGAAAAAACTCATCCGAGTTCTTCAAAGATCTTGATCCAATCTTCAATATTGATGATTCTAGATTGATTGAAGGTAATTTCTCAAGTCTAAATTCATTTTAAAGTTGTTTTTAATCAATATTTTTTTATTTAAATCGATTAAAATGGTTTTTCAAATCTTGATATCTTCTCTCTTGAACATAAAATTCATCTATGGTGAATTCATGGTTTTGTGTTCAAATCCAATTTTAAATGGATATTTAAGTTCAAATCATGTTTATTAAGAGGTTTTTTTTATTAGAAAACAAAAGATTAAACTCGTTTGATTGATCAATTTTGACAAATCCGATTTTAACTAAGAATATGAATTGATTTTCTAGAAAATTATGAAACGGTTTGTTTGATGGAATTGGTTCATAGGTTTTGTGTTGATAGATTAGTAATGATGTTTAGAAATGGTTTGTGGTGCAGAGAAGGTCATTTAGGGGTTGAAATTTGTGTTTCAGCTATACTGTGAGTTTTCGGTAAGGTAGACTGGAGAGACGTTTTAGATCTATATAGTTCATTCTTTTTTTTTTATTTTCTTGTCTTTAATGATAGTTTGTAACATGTATTTTATCTCTGCTTAAGCTCCACAATGAGGAGAAGCCATTGTTAATAAGAATCAAGGTCCAAACACAACTACTTGATACACTTTGGCTTGAGAAGCAAAGTGTGAAGGTAGGTGGTTTTTAAAGGCAATTGGTAAACATGCCTATTGACATTCTAAATTGAGATTTCGAATTGTGTTTCTAATGATTCAATTGTATCTCAAATGGTTTAGATTATTATAATGGATTTTAATTTTAATTAGCATATTTGTAAATGATTTATGGAAATTGTGAATTTTGTGTTTGGTATAATTGATTTGGATTGTATTCAATAATAATAGGAGCATGGATTACTGTATATTAGAACACTTGACGATGGTTTTATGATTGGTTTTAGATTCATGGACAAAGTAACTTATTGTGCTTTTCTATGTTGGAACTAAAATTGTTAAGTGACATGATTTAAATTGAATTTTTATATCATAAATTAAATGCTTAAATATTATTTTTTATGCCTTGTATGATTGGCTATATTGGCAACATTGCATGGTGGATCCATTGGATATAGATGGCATGCCATAGGATTAGTAAGTACTCACCATTATATTTGTTATTTGTGAGCATATGGCTCTAGGAGTATTGATTTCGTTGGAGTGGATAATAGAGTGTTAAGCCTTTTTCTCCATTCAATTATTGGCGATTTCGAGGCAATATAAGGGAGCATGTGGCTATGCCCCACTCAACCAGAGTATTGTATTTGATATTTAGGAGATCGAAATTCCGTTTATCCAATGCATGATCACATGTTTATATTTTGCCATGGATGTCATTTTCCAATATAAGTGTTTGTTTGTTAATTAAATTATGTTTCTATATGTCGTAATAAATGTGATTTTTACTCGTGGAATAACATATATATGGAATTATGATGTTATGATGTTGCATTGTTGTTGGAAATTTCAGTCAATTGAATGCTATAATTGAGCATGAAAATATAATTGAAACTATGATTCATATACTCGAAATTTGATACATGATTTGCCTTGGTTTAAGTATATTTTTGGTGTGATTTACTTATTGAATTTATGGCCACTTGTAAACTGAAAAATTTATAGGATTTTTCCTATATAATTCGTCACCTTTTTACTAAAATTTGTTGTTAAAACCAAGTAATTGTTTAATAAGTTAATGAAATATATGAAAATATGAAATTGGATATAGAAATTATTAAAATGTGATTTTATGCTCTATTATATAGTTTTCATGTAGAAAATGGTTTCTTTTATATTAATTTGAGCATATTATATTTTCAAGCTATAAAGTGGGCCATGCATGATTAAATTAAAATAATAAAATATAAAGTTATATTTAATAATTTATTTTAATATATTTCATTAATAAATTGGGTTTTAATTAATTAAGTAAATTGATTAATTAAAGTGGTTAAAGTATATTTTTTGGTCCTCTAAATTATCTATTATTGTTGGACAGGTTTGAGAGCTTTATGTTGATTACAAAACCATCCAAATGGAGGATCAAGTCAACCCAAAATTCGGCTGTATGTAGATGTTCATAAATCAAATTTTCGTTTAATTACACAAGGTTCTTGAAGAGTTGAAGAAATCAGAGATTAAACCGGAGATTTACAATTGATCGAGTCCTGATCCTGATGATGTTGTGGCACTTAAATCAAGCAAAAATCAGCCACACTCCCAAAATCATGGCCGGCCACTCTTGGATAAAGTTTCAAATGATGGACACTCCTATTTTTCGGAAACTAGCTCCCTTGCCTCACCTATAAATAAGACCCCATTTCTCACTTATCCCTCATCCCTCAATCATCCCTCACTCATTCATCATTCTCTCCTCTCTCAACTCTCTTAGCTTTCTTTCCCCCTCACGCCTATCATCATCTTTACATAAGGATTCTTAGCAAATTAGCCTTTTAAAGAGCCCTTTGTTGGCCACCTCGGAGAGCCATTAGCAAAGAAGCAAAGCGAAGGAACGAATGAGCCCTCGTCAGTCAGAGTCTTGGGTGACAACCACTTTGATTTGGGTTTAATCTTTCTTTTCTTTAACTTAATTCAAGAATGTTTGCTATGTGTTTACTGTTCTTGTTTACAACAATGATAGCCACTTTGATTTAGGTTTAATCTTTCTTTTCTTTAACTTAATTCAAGAATGTTTGCTATGTGTTTACTGTTCTTGTTTACAACAATGATAGCTTAATTTTATTTAAGTCAGGATGATTGCTTTGATTAAATAATAATTATTTGATTCATGCTTATAATGTTTGCGCCTCAATCGATCATGTTTTCAATTAAAATCAAGTCTGTATTTCGTTCATACATGATTGAAATGCGCCTGAATTAGCTGAGCGGTCCTAACCAGACAACAGCTAATAGACACATAATTGAAATGTGCATGCTCAATTTAGATCCTAACCCGATTAAATTGCAGGTTACATAACAACCCTAACCAGGCTTTATTATCTACATAGTTTTTAGAGTTGTGTGATTAAACTGTTTCAAACCTAACACGTCCCTATTACCTCGCACGAATACTAAAAAACCCTTAGTAAATAAGGATCAGTAAAATGCGTATTTACAAAGTAAACGATTCCGAAAGGACCTAATGTGGTTTCCAAACTCATGAAAGATCGAGTTGCCATGGAATGTTTTTTCGAATATTGATAAGCATGTTGATAATAATTTGAGTTTAATTAAAGTAATTGTCCTAGCTTGTTTATGTTATAATTGTTGCTTATTGTGTTAATTCTGCTAAAATCTATTTCATTCATATAGTTACATGTTAGAATAAATCACATTAGGGATCATTGCATCTAGATTAATTTTACATAATTTTAATCAATACTTCCAAATCAAATTGTGTTTCTATTTACCAAGCTATTAATAATATTTTTATAATTGAGTAACTTAGCACGAATACAATCCCTGTGGAGACGATAACTCGATACTTACTTATTACTTTATAACGGCTGTGTACAGTTGCACAAACCCGAGCGTTACACCACTCACTGAGCTTTTTCAGCTCACACCCTTATAGCTTTGTGTAGAGTTTATTTTCTGGCTTTGGGGAGTTGAGGAGCAAGGGCAAGGCTGGTCCAAGTTTAAGGCTATTTGATAGTATAAATTAATGACTCTTCTTTAGAAATATTAGAGGGCATTGTGGCACTCAATTGGGATAATTTGATATACTTGTAATGGGCATTTGAGACTTTTATTTGCATTTTAATTTTGAGATGTTACACTTGTTTTTTTAATGATTTATTTTACGGTTAAATGTTGTGTGGATTATGGTATATTGCTAAGTGATATTATGGTGATTGAAAACATGATGATTGAAGCATGAATTTTTCACAAATACATTTTAATTATAGCTTGTCAAGGAGTGGATAGCTTTGTGGCTAAGGTAAGTCTATTGTATGATTTAATTGTTGTTTGTTAAACATGATTTTGAATGTTTAAATTATGAATACATGTTGTTTATTAGTTGTAATTAGATTAATTAAAATTGTATATATATGATTAAAGTAATAAAACTTAGCTAATATAGCCTTAACTAGTAAATGGATTAAGGAAAAATGGTTAATTAAAATGAATTTTAAGGGTTTCCCAAAATTGATTAAAAGGAAGTTGGTAATCATTTAGAATTAAAATCGGGATCGTTTAATTTTAATTGGTAAAATGACTAAAATACCCTTAGGGTTAAATCCTTAAAATAGTTTTAAAATGGTTCACAAATCGCTTCCGCAATGAGATTAGATAGTTATTCGTTAAAATTAAGGTGTTACAAGGTTGTGGTGTGTTTTGGGGTGGTTTTGTGCTAGAGAGTCATTTCGGTGGCTAATGTGTCGCTTCGGATTCGGGTCGGTCCTTTTTGGTCGAGTTTGGGGTGTCAGAGATTTATTTATTATATCATGTTTATTATAATTGGAGACTAATCATGACAACATGAATAGATAGATTTTGATTTGAAATCCACGCATGTTTTGCGATGGTGATTATGAAATAAAGAATTAATGGAGGCGTTTAGAAGTCTATCCTACCAGATTTGTTACATTCCCTGAAGTGAATGCAAACATAAAGAAAATAAAAGATATAATCATGGACCACTAAAAGTAGGAACATAGTAATAAATAAGAGAACAATGAGAGTTCTCAAGATAACTCTTCAAAGGGTAAAGATAACCTATGTTATCAATGTGATATGAAAAATTATTGGCTACATATGTGGCGTATGTCCAAATATTTTTTTTTTCTGTTAATATTCTTTGAGGAAGGATATAAGAATGTAGTAATGAATTCTATTATTACAGATAGAAAATATTTATCTTATTTGGTACTAAAACAAACAAATATTATTTCAATATTTGTTAGAACAAAATTAGTTGAAAGCTCTAGAAGAAAAGATATTCATTATAATGTATATCATATTGGGTTTATGAATGAATAAAAGATTATATTTCATATGAAGCGAAAGAGGATTCGGTTATTGATATATTTAGTATAGGCTTGTTTCTATACATGACTTAGGCAGTTATTCTTGGTGGTTAACTAATTATGCAAAACTCTTGTTAAAAAAGTTTTAAAAGTATTTTGAATCGAATTCGGGACTTCTCGCATCCAAAGCAAGAATCATACCACTAGATCAAATGCCCTGCATTTGAAGATTTTGGCATATTCCTTAAAGCAAATATTGTATATAATTATTTGGAAATTATATTTAATAACTTAGTGGCATTACAAACTTCATATTATTTTAGAAATTTTTAGTAGTAAATGTCACAATAGTATTTATATGTGGATACAATGTAAAAGGAATGATAGTAAAATTATTAATTTGTTACAATTTAGTACTATTGAAACGCATGTTAAAGTAAACCAAAAGTTTACTGATACAAATGCATTTACTACTTAGCGTGACCAGTTAGACTATCCTGAATCATATATGATGTGAAAATTAATTGAAAATTCATATGGACATTCATTAAAAAACCAGAAGATTCTTTAATTTAAAGAATTCCCATTTGTTGCTTGTTCTTAATGAAAATTGATTGTTAGAAACTCACTAGCTAAAGTTGAGATTTAATGTCTTGCATTTTTTAAATGAATATGGGCTCATTCATCCACTATGTGGATGATTGTGATATTATATGATTTTGGTAGATGCATCTACAAAATAACCACATATGTGTTACCAACTTGCAACCTGCCGTTTGCAAGATTGCGTGTTAAATAATTAATTTCAGTTCATGCAATTAAGAAAATTCATCTTGCTAATACTGATGAGTTTATATCTCAGTCTTTTATTGATTGAGTTTGAAAAACTTTTGTAAAAGTTTGTTAGTTATACATATAATGGTTTAGAGAAATTATTGATTGAACACCTCTGGTTAATGTCTAAACCATTATTTATGATAACTAAACTTCCTATTTCAACATGAGATTATGTTGATTTATGTGTTGTACGCATCAAGCCAATAAGTTATAAATACTCCCCATTACAATTGATTTTTGGCCAAGAGCTAAATATTTCTCATCTTTGAATTTTTGTATGTGCGTATATGCTCCAATTGCTCCACCACAACAAAGATGAGTGAATACTCAAAGAAAGTTGGGAGTATATATTAATTACGAGTCTTCTTGTATTATTATATGTTTTAAATGTATTGGAGATTCAATTATGACATGATTTGTGATTACTATTTTGATTTGATAGTTTTCTCGACATTAGGGGGAGAGAAATAATAACTTGCAATGAGTTAGAGGGGAGAGTAACTTGAACCAGACGTTCAACAAGGATAACTCCTTAAAAGTTCCAAATATGAAAATTCTCATAAAAAAATTATAAATCTAGATGGTCATATAGTGGAGGCAGGTGCTTAAGAAGAGACCCAAGAAATAACTAGTAATTTAAACTCCATAAGAGATTCAGGTACCTGAAACTAAGTATTAAAATAATGAAAATAAGATATCTCGATAAGTTATGTCAATTCGAGAAAATGTAGAACTGAATAATAAAAGTGGTCGACAATGATTTTGCATACAATATTATTATTGAAATAATGAAATAAAAGGAGGGTCTTGAATAAATCTATTGAGAAATATAAATATAGAATAAATTGATCAAAATAGAAAGACGCAACTCAAGTACAATTAAATTCGTGGAGTTTTTGGACTAGTAGTCCAAATATCTAAAGGTATAAAACCAATGAGGGTGCAAATGAAGTAGTTTTGCAAAACGAAAAAAAAATAAAGTTTTTACTAAGTCTTGGTATTGATTATGAAAAGATATAATATTCTTTTGTGGTGGATGCAATAACCTTTAAATATATTATTAAACTAACAGTTCATAAAAGATTTAACTTGCGTCTAATTGTTGTTGTTACAACCTTTTATGAATCACTATATAGTAAAGTTTATATTAAAATCCTTAAAGGATTTAGAATGCTAGAAGCATATTGAAATTATCGAGAAAATTTTTTATTTATATGAATTGAAATAATTGAACATATGTGGTAAATTTGACTTAGTCAATATTAGTTGAACGATGATCATTGAATGATCCAACATACCTATTTATATTTTTATAGAAGGATCATGATTAAAGTTTGTTATGATTGTTGTTAAAACTCCTAAAGAGATCAAAATATATTTCCTCCAAAATTTTCCCTCACTCATGAATTTCAAAAGAATATTAATATAAATGCTTAGCAAATATGTTCAAATGGTCATTTGAAAAGCTAGTATTCAAGATTGAATACATAAAATATGAGATATTATGTGATGTTTTTATGAAGGGGAATAAATACGAGTTGTACTCATTTTTCCTTAATTGAGGTTTTGTCTTATTGAGTTTTCTTGGTAAGGTTTTTAATGAGGCAGCATATTATGCGTATTATAGATATGTGTACTATTTTTCCTTCACTAGGAATTTTTTTCCCACAAGGTTTTTATCTTAGTAAGGTTTTAACGAGTCACATTATCTACAAATGGACATCCAAGAGGGAGTGTTATGAATATTTTATTAAGTTGATGTCCATCAAGATCAAGATAAATTTTGATGCACTTTAAATTCTAATAGTCATTAGAATTAGATCTCTACTTCATTTATACTTTTTATGCATATAAACAGAGACTATGGAGAAGCTTTGTAAATATTCCGATTGGTCAATAAAATACACTCTGTCTTTGCTCTCTCATTCTCTTTATTCTTTACTCTTTCTCTATTTATTTTATAACATGAACTATTTTTTAATTTTTAATTAGTCAAATATATGTTTTTACACAATTTAAAACTTTAAAACTTTATTTCTAAAATTAAAAAGTATTAGATATATATGATTTCTAAAATTAAATATTAAAAAAATAATTATTATTTAAAATTTATTAAAACGGTTTTATCTTTCAAATTTTCTTCCACATAATTTAAGATAAACTATATTCATAATACAAATATATTAACTTTCAAAAAATTAAGTTTATTTTTAATTTATTTATTATTTAAAATATTGTTTCATCAATAATTTTAATTAATATATAATTTTTTAAAAATAACAATTTTATAAAACATATCAGCAACTTGTGCACTGCACAAGATAAAAACTAATATATATCATATACTACATTTACGACAAGTGGTGCTCTCTTGTTTTTTATATTTATTTTTTATTTTTAATTATCCATTAAATCTTGTACGGGCCCAATTTTGCCCGGCCCGTTAAAAAAACAAAAACCCAAAAAAAAGACAGTCCATTTACAAGGCCCAAAGCCTAAACAACCCAAAGTACCTAAACCCAACTAAACCCTAAACCTAATTGGCCCAATAGGCCCAATGTCTAAATTGAGTTTCAGCAGGCCGAAACCCTAGCTGAACCTAGCGCCGCATCCCCCTTTTGCCACCCACGTGCTCAGTCGCCGAGACCAACGCCCGAGGTTCGATTTCCCTTTGTCTCGTTGCACCGAAATGGACATCTACGGCCCCTTTGACCTTTATGCACCTGCAAAAGAGAGCGAAAAAGGCAAGCAAAGCAGGACGATAGAGCAAAAAGGCAAAATAGAGCAAAAAAACAAGCAAAGCATAGAATAGCATAGATGAAATAATTTGTATTTTCAGCTATAAAGCCCAAACAGAAACCAAATCGTTTTTCGGACATGAACAGACGATTCAAGCAATAAAAAAAAAAGGTTGGAATTCATTCTTGCGTCCTTTTATTTTTGTTTCTTTAATTTTTTTTATACATCTTCTTTTATTTTTATTTTTTTATTTTCATTCAAAAAATTAGTTTTTTTTTAATCAAAAAGATTGAAATAAAAAAGGGGGCAATCAAAAAGAAGGAGGTGATTTCGAGTGTTTCTATTTTGCTTTTTGAATCTGTTCTACTTGTTTTTTTTAGATTTTGCATGCATTTTTTTAGTTTAATAAAATAAAAGAGAAACAAAAAAGAAAAAACGAAGCTTTACCTTTGTAAGTACGCCACAAGACTTCTTCTTCTTCTTCGTCGAAATCGAAGTATGGAAAGGGGTCTAAGGCTAAAAATCGGTTCTGAGGCCCGGACTGGTCAGTCGCCGTTCATGGTGGCAGATCAGCCCTTGGAGGGGTGTTGGGGTTTCGTTTGAAAGGATCAAAATAGAGGCTAGGGTTTTGATGTCTGTTTGGTTGAATAAAGGTACTGTTTGGCCTTTATGAGGAAACAAAAAATGACACCATATAAGCCAATTCTCATATCCAAAAAACGGCGTCGTATGGAGCCTTGCCTGCGCGACCCGACCTGCGCCCAAGGGAGAATCCGCATGTTTCCCATTATTGGGAAATTTATGCGCGAGGTCCCTCCGCTTTTACGAGGCCTTGCAATGTTGCCCTTGTTCGCTTCCTTTTTTTTAAAATTTTTGCCGCATGTTTTTTGTTTTCGTTTCAGTTTGGTCCATCTTGAAACACAGCGCATGAGGGCTAGGGATATTTCCCAAATCGGTCCCTCATTTGTTTCAGCGTGTTTCATCTAAGCCCTCGACAGCTTTTTTTTATTATTCATAATTTATACCCCAAACTTTAATTCTATTTCAACTTAATCCTCGTTCTATCTAATTTTATTTATTTATTATTTATTTATCTGTTATTATTATTCATTTTAGGTTCTTACATTATATACTTCAAATTATTATACCTTATTTCTTCTGAAGTTATTTATATACTTTAAATTTTATATATTATTTATTTTGGATTATTTATATACATATGTTTTTACATTTAAAATGTTCTTAGCCTCGTTACATTCATCCAATAAATTGTTTTACCTTTAATTCGAACGAATAACGTACTTTATCAAACATTATACTCGTTATATTTCAAAAAGCAAAAATCTCAAAATAAGGCAATGTTTCGCGTTTTGGAACATCGAGGAATTGTGCCCTAACTTACGGGGTTTTCGATTCTCTCGTTGATTCTAAATAGCCAAATATCCCTTCAAATTCTAAAATACATGGATTTTCAATTAAAATTAAAGAAGACTTTGCGCTCGGAGTTCATGGTATTGTGTCCTAACTTACGGGATGTGATACTCCGATATCTCGAGATAAGAAAATTTTTAACAATCATTTCAAGCTAATTCAAGCATTTTTTAAAATCAATGTTAATATAAAAAGAGATCGCATTTCAAATTCATTCCGATTTTTAACTTTCGACATTTAAACACTAACTAATCAATTCGGTACCAATTTTTGGGCGTGTCGGGGGTGCTAATTCTTCCTCGCACGTAACCGACTCCCGAATCCCTTTCCCTCGAGTTTCGTAGACCAAAAAACATCGTTTTAATAAACTAAAACGTTTTATTAAAACAAAGGTGATCCGATCACACCTAATAAAGATCGGTGGCGACTCCTGTCTTAATTTTCATTTTCAAATAAAGTCGATCCCCGTTTTTCAAAAAAATGGTTTCGATAAATCTTTTATAATAAAATGAAACTAAAAATATATCATTAAAATTTTAATAAATATAATTCAAAATAATTTATACTTTAAAAAACTCCTTTTAAAATTTCAAATAGTACTAAAAAGTTAAAAATAGCATGTATAAAGAAAATTTCAAAAAATAAATATTGTTTAATCAGTTAATTAAAAAATTAATAGTGTTTAAAAAATACCAGAATGAAATATTATATTTTATAAGATTTTTCATAATTCTAAAAAAAATAAAATATGATAAAGTTTAAAAAATTATTAAAAAATTTAAAAATTTTAAAAATAAACAAATGCTACTAAAAAGAACTTTTAAAAACAAAATTAAATATTATTTAATTAGTAATTTTTCAAATATTTATATCTATTTTATTTTTTATCAATACTATTAAAAAATTAAAAAACAAAAGTGAATACTATCTAAAAACATTATTTAAAAAAATTATGGGTAAACTGCACCAATTGTCCCTAAATTTTGATTAACATTACATTTCAGTCACCTAACTTTCAAAAGTTACATAATTGTCGCTAAAGTTATCGAAATGTTACATTTTGGTCACTCATCCATTAACTTCTATTAAGAAGAAGACGTGACACGTTAATTTAAAGGGTTAATAGCCAATTTAGCTCCTGAACTATAACTAAAATATCAATTTGAGACTTTTAAATTTTTTTCTAAATAATAATTCTAAAAAATTAAAGGGTAAGCTACTCAGATAGTCACCCAAGTTTTAATGCGTTCATATTTTGGTCACCGATTCTTTTTGTTAATTTAGCCACTTTACAACTAAAATGCCTTAATCACTGAAAGAAATGCTGATGTGACAGTTTTATGATTGGTATAATAACAAATTTAGCCCTTAACACTTTACACATTCTGTCAAGTTGGTTCTAATTAAAAAAACAATAAATTTAACCCTCAATGTTTTCACATTTTGTCAATTTAGTCCAAATTCAAAAAACTCAAATCAATATTACATAAAAAAAATTCATATTTTTCAAGTTTTTAAAATTATAATTTTTTTGAATTTGGACTAAATTGACAAAATGTGTAAATATTGAAGGTTAATTAAGCATCCTACGCACTCAATTACACAAATTAGAACTACCCAAGGCCTGTGTCAACCTAATAGGTCACTAACACTCACAAAATGTGTTAATATAACACCTCAAACCAGACCCAGTCATTATGGCCGAATTCAGAAATCTACATTGGCCACCGGAATGTCCCAAAAAAACTTTCTTGATTTCAAATGTACTTTTTTATTTTATTTTAAACCATTTTTGCAGTTTGTTCAAAACTAGTAAAATCAAATGTTCAACTTTATTTTCAATCCCATTTCAAAAACCATTTGTCCACGAAAATGACTGAAATAAACTTTCGGAATTTTGAACAAAGTATTTTAAAACTTTTAGCTTATCAATTCAAAACAAAATGAAATAAAGCATTTATTTTAATTTCATAAAAATCGTGCAAATTTTAGGAATCGAAATAAATAATGTCTCAAATGTAAACGTTCAATCATTTATTCAAAACTATTTCGGATATTCAATCATACTTCTAAATCATTTGTCTTTTTATTCAAAATTGGAGAACTTGGTTCTTCATCATTATTTTAGAAATAAAAATATATTAACTTCATAAATCAAATGTCTTTAGAAAACTCATTTGTAAACATTAATAATTTTGAAAACTAAGTCTAATTTTATTAAAAAACTCATTTTTCATAAATGCACCAGAAAAATGTGTTATTGATAGATTATATTCTAAAAACCGAGTTTCAAGCGAAATTTTATCAAATACTAATTTATGCAGTTTTTAAAACTTAATGTCATGCAAACAATTTATGCAAATCAGAATGAAAAATCCCCAAAATAAAGTCCAATGCCACAGTCCATATTTAAACTTATTACAAACCCAAAATATCAACATATCAAAATAAAATTTAATTACTTTAATTTAAATTTTTTTTGAGAAACTCCTCCAAATGCCGTAACCGAATCCTAACCTCGGGGTTATCTGTAAAATTAGAAAAACTAAAGGGAGGTGAGCTATAAAGCTCAGTGTGAGATTAACATAAACACAATCACATACATATAAACATGTACATTATACAATCATAATAATCATATCAATTTCATATAACTCAATATTTCACACTTATACTATGCATGATAATGTCAATGCACATTTCGTAAAACGATGCAGATTTTATGAAAACAGTCCTACCATCTCTATTACACGCCAAAATTAAGCTTTCCAAAACTCGTCCATCCAACACACAAACTTGTGAACAGTGTCACCAAAATTACAGATAAACTGCCAATAATCAATATCGTGGACAAGCCACCAAAATAATAGATATACTGCCACATAATCAAAATCGTGAATAGTGTCATATTAATGCAAATAAACTGCCACATATTTCCACTTTTTTCATATCCCACCCCATGCATATGATATGGCCAAAATAATTTTTTCACTTAAAAATCATTTTTCACTTTGGCATGTGAGACATGCTCATATCACTTTTCACTTAAAATCGTATAGGAATGCTTAACATGTAACATCCCATACCCGTATCCCACGCCGGGACGGAATATAAGGCATTACCTAACTTGATTTCATGCACACAAACAATCTCGAGTCACTAAGACTCGGCCCAAATTAGAACTTTTTCAATTTCTACTTTAAACTTCTTCTACGGGCCTACGAGCCCCAAATCGATCATTGGAAATTAATCGGGACCATTCAGGGTTCTTAAGCCAACTATGAAAATTTTGCCTTTAAATAGGGCACACGCCCGTGTGGAAGGGTAACACGCCCGTGTCCCACACCCTTGTGGAATTAAATTCTAATTCACACCTACAGGAGTTTTCACACGGCCAGACACACGCCCGTGTCAATGGCCTGTGTCCCTCACACGGCAACGACACGCTCGTGTGCCAAAAACCTGGGTATTCTGTTTCTGACGTCGGCATCCCCAGAATGTCACACAGTCATGGCACACGCCCGTGTACTAGGCTGTGTCCTCCACACGGCTGAGACACACGGTCATGTCTCTGCCCGTGTGTTTATTACCATGCATACTGACTTAAAATTTTTTTACGTGCAGGGGACACACGGCTGGACCACACGCCCATGGGGATAACTGTGTGTCACACACGGCCTAGACACACGCTCGTGTGTCTACCTGTGTGGACAATATAAGGCTATTTACCAAGCCTCATTGCCACCCTTGCCTACCTGTTTTCATACAAATACCAACCAATACCAAAACAAGCATAATTTTCATAATCAAAACAGCCACAATGGATATTCATTCAACCATGAAGATGCATATTTTATAAACTCAAAATAAAAGTTAGCCATCATTCAAGGCTTAATGCAAAGTGTGGGATCTATCCCAAGCCAACAAATTTGGCCAATTCACAAAGATACAAAATAATAAGGTCTAGCCTTACACATGTCATACTAAAAAATATAAATCCAACTATACTGAATGTTTCGACTGATAGTGTGATCGATATCTTTGACTTCCGGTGATCCTTGAGATAATTAGGCGGCACTAAAAGGAAATGGAAAGGAAAGGGAGTAAGCATAAAGCTTAGTAAGTTGTATATAAACATGTATACTACAACATTTATATACAACCAACATGCTCATAACACCAAAGTAGGCATAGGTATAATTTACTCATTACCATCCATACAAGTTACATATTATATATATGGAGCTCATACCTCAAACATACCAATTAGGTACCTATGCCATTCACAGCACGGTTATACTTTCCTCATTAGCTCAAGAAAATAACAATCACTGTTGACCCATTTGGAATATCTCTGGATATTCATTAAGCCTCAAACATGGGTATGGTGCCGATGCCATATCCTAGACATGGTCTTACACAGGTTCATATCTCAAGTCGATGCCATGTCTCAGACAAGGTCTTACACTGACTATCATCTCGTAGCCGGTGCATGTCCCAGATATGTCTTACACTGGCTTACGTCTCGAGGCTGATGCATGTCCCAGACATGTCTTACACTAGCCCTCGTCTCAATGCCGATGCCATGTCCCGAACATGGTCTTACACTGGCTCTCATAATATGGATGATGCATGTCCCAAACATGTCTTACACTAGCTCACACAAGTGACCCTAATGTCACGGCATGAATATCCGGTTTATTTTCTTATGTTCAACAGGAACTCTACTATCTCTAATATATTCATACTCTCTCTCAATTCCACAATCAAGCAATTTATGCTATATTAAATTTAAATACAATTCAACACATACATTAGCAATGTAATTGTAATATTTACATACAACTTACATCGGATTACAAAATGTACACGACTAGTCGATTTAGTTGATTTGTTTGGCCTTCCCCCGGTCTAGGTTCCGATTCGGTAAATCTTGATCTATAATAGCAAAATGCACTCATTTAGTCTCTAAACACAATTAGGCAATCTAAAATTCACCTCTTAGGAAAAATGACCATTTTGCCCCTAGACATTGGCAAAATGACCATTTTACCCCTATGCTCGAAAATCAATTTTTATCAAATTTCTTCTTATCTCAAGCCTAGACGAACCCTTTTTACTCTTATAAAAACTTCAAATTCTCACTATTTCACATATTTACCAACTATTTTACAACTTATGCAAAATAGTCCCTTTTAGGTGTTTTCCATAAAAACCCCTTCACAAAATTTGTTTATAAAATAACTAAGACTCATATTCTTACATAGAAACTCAAAAAATATCACAAATAAATTCATGGAAAAACCCTAAAATCTTAATAATTTTTCAAAATAAACCCCTCATTTGAAAGCTCATGCTTCAAGGGTCTCAAAAATGCAAAAATCATCAACAAAGGGTATGAGAATCACTTGCTTGTGAGTGCTTCAAATTGCTGAAAATTTTAAGCTCTCAAACCCCCTTCAATGGCTAATTTTTGGTGAAGAAAAGAGATGAGAAAGGGGTGATATCATCCTTCTTTTTTTTTTTTCTATTTTAGTCAAATTAAGCCACCTAACTACCAAGTTTTAAAACTTTGTCTCCTCTTTGACTCAATGGCCGGCCATGATCCTATAAAAGGGTCTAATTGCCTTTTAAAATCATTCAATTTTGATTCTCTAATAAAATAATACCTTTAGCTATCAAAATAGGACTTTTGAACTTTATGCGATTTAGTCCTTTTTCACAATTGGGCTCACAAACGTCAAAATTAACTTACCAAAATTTTCATTTACTAATATAAACATGCTATGACTCCAAAATAATAATAAAATAATCTTTTTGACTTCAGATTTGTGGTCCCGAGACCACTGTTCCAACTAGGCCCTAAATTGGGTTGTTACATAACATGCAAATCACAAATGTACACATGGTACCAAAATTTCACATTTTATAAATCATGCGAAAATCAAATATTCCATGAGATCACATAACATGATAATGAGATTTTCATAATTTTCATATCATTAATAATCAACAAATCACACATCATACATATCACCAAAATCAATTATTTCCAATCACTTACTTGACATAGTCCATAATGATGGGTTTTATCTCTCTTAATGGATATATAAAGTATTCTCATCAAACATAGGTTTGTTTTTATTTAATGCTAAAATCCACACCTGATTGTAGATTCAATGTGTTACAACTTTCTAACATGCCTATACTTGGATCTATCCAATGGATTGCTTAGTCATACAAACGGTAGTTCTTCGTTAAAGTTTACCATGATCATCATAAGAGATAAGTTTATTAAATGAATCTTCCATTTGACACTTACCCTTATGAATTAAAAATCCTGATTCCTTTCATAAGTTTGACAATTTTTTGTGTTTATGTCAATCGACCCTTTAAAAAGGCATCATAACTAAAAGTTAATAAACGAGGGAAAAATTCACCATAACTTTTATGAATATTCAGTCAAGGGAGAAACTGTGAGGGGGGAGTGGTTCTCATTCAACCCTTGTACTTACTCTATCTAGGTCAAAAACGAGAGATTGGTGGATTATCTTGATTTCGATCCAGGAAAATTGAACAATTTAAAGAGGGGATTGATTAAGAGTAAGTTTACAAAATAAAGAATTATAATTTAAGAAAATAAGTGAAATAAATAGTGTAGAATTTTCTTTACTAAAAAAAATGATGTAGGTTGAAAATGATGAAGAAAAAAGGAGGAAACACAACTGTCGGTGGTAGTGCTACGGCGGTGACAACGGGTCGATGAAAAAAGTGGCAATCCGACAGAGGAGAAAGAAAGGAGGAGGGTTTTGGTAACTAGATTAAAGAAGGAGAAAGGTGAAGAGAAAAAAGTAAAGAAAAATGGTGATGTTTTGCGGTGGAGCTCTGTGGTTTTCACGGTGGTAAAAGGTGGCATTAAAGGCAGTGATGGAAGAAAAATAAGAAGAAAAGTGGCAGTGCAATAGAGGTTTGGTGGTGGTGAAGGTGGTTCAAAACCAAAGAACGGTGGATGAGAGGAGGAATTAGAGAGAAAATGGGTGGTTGATGGCTACACAAAATAAAGAAAAGGAGAAAACGGGGAGGAGCTTTAAAGAGGTGTGGCAATGAGAGGAGGAGAGTGATAGGATGGATGGAGAGAGTTGTGGTTAAAAAGTCTAGGTTCAATGAATCATTCATATGGAAAAATGGAGAGAATGGTAAGTTAGGGAGACAAAGGAGTGAAAAGGGGGCAATGGTCTCCAAAATAAGGTATGTTGACCAAAATAAAAAGAAAAAATCTCCTCCTACTACGGCAAGAAAGGTTGGTTGACAAGGGGATTTAAGCACATGGGAAAAATCACAAAAATTAAATAAAAAGGTGTTGGTGAGGAAACTTGAACCTAGGGCCTAGAGAAATTAATTAAGACTCTTAACCACTCACTTCCTTATTTTCATTTTAGCAAGAAAATAATTAAAACATGGGATGTGACCTTTGCTAAGGTTGGAAGCAAAATTGCACCACATAAAAATAATAATAAGAGGAAGTGGATTCAAATACTAATCATCAAGGACAGCTCCACCATTACTCAATCACTAAAAATTTTTGGACAAAACCACTCTCGGTTCATTAACCCATTTTCTACCAACTCAGTTTTTGGGATGTGACAGTTAAAAATACTTATTTTATTAACTTTTAATACTACACTACTAAGTACTGAAAATACAGTAATTAACACTAAAATGGCTAGAAAATAAGCTCCTTAAATGTGAAAATATACCGGGATTACTACTACATTTGAGGTAAATTTAGATTATCATAAAAAGAAGTTCTCTATTTAGAGTCAAGAAGGTCAGATTATTGAAGTTAAAGGTATGAAATCAAGTAATCCCACTCGGATTGTTTCATCGGTTTGAACTGATAACCTTTTGAATCAAGGCTGTGAAGCGTATCTGGCCTATGTAATTAACTCAGATTCAGATGAAAGCAAGTTAGAAAAGATTTAAACAGTATGAAAGTTTTTGAATGTATTTCTAGAAGAGTTGCCAAGATTACCTTACTAATCATAAGGTTGAATTTGCAATTGAAATTTACTTTAGTACTGCTCTAGTGTCTATTTCTCCTTATCACATGGCACCAATGGAGCTTAAAGAATTAAATGTTCAATTGCAAGATCTTCCGTACCAAGGCTTTATACATCCTAGTATATCGCCTTGGGGAGCTCCAATGTTATTTGTCAAAAAGAAAGATGAATCGATGCAACTTTGTGTTGATTATAGACAGTTGAATAAGTTAACAATCAAGAACAAATATTTGTTGCAACGTTTCAACAAATTTTTTGATCAGTTGAAAGTAAAAGATAGTGATGTTCCAAAAATAGTGTTATGTACCCGATATGATCACTATGAATTCCCGGTGATGCCATTTGGGCTGGTGAATGCTCCTATAGCGTTCATAGGTCTCATGAACAACAATTTTCAAAGTATTTAGATCAATTTGGTATAGTTTTTATTGATGATTTCTTGATATACTCAAAATTCAAAGGAGAACATGATAAGCATATGAAAATTGTGTTGCAAGTGTTGCAGAAAAATAACTTTATGGCAAGCTCAAGAAATGTGAATTTTGGTTGTTGGAGATTGTCTTTTTAGGACATGTTATATTAAGCGAGGGAATCTGTGTGGATCTCAAGAAAATTAAAGCTATTTTGCAATGGAAATCACCAAGAAATGTGACAAAAGTTTAAAGCTTCCTGAATTTATCTAAGTATTACAAAAGATTCGGAAATGGATTCTCCAAAATAGCATTGCCTATAATGAAAATTCCGCAAAAAAAAAATATGCCATTTGTATGGAATGGCCAGTGCCAAGAGAGCTTCAAGAAATTGAAAACCATATGAACGCAATTACCCGAGACATGATTTAGAGTAAGTCACTGTGGTGTTTACTCTAAAAATCTGGAGGCATTATCTGTATGGTGAAAAGTGTTATATCTATAGAGGTCATAAAATCTCAAGTATTTTCTCACCCAAAATGAGTTGAATTTGAGACAATGACGCTGGATTGAATTGTTGAAAGATTATGATTGTGTAATTAATTATTCTAGAAAAGCTAATATGGTAGTTGATGCCTTGAGTTGTAAATCATTAGTCAATTTGAGATCAATACTTGCTCAATTAACCACGACTCATGAGAATGAAGCATATTTTATAATTAATAGTATGCCTCTTTAAAAAACACTCATGACGAGAGAATTAACCATGACGGTTGATGGTGGATATGCTGAGTACAAAAAAATGTTTTTTAGAGATTAAAAAAGAACAAATATATTATACTTTTAGAATTAAAAATTTCCTCTAAGTCTAAACAAATCAAATTAAAATTTTGATAAAATAAAAGGTTGAAACTTTAGACAATTGAAGTTTATCTTCGCGATAAAAATTTCACCAATGTGCTAATGTGGTTCAAAGGAAAAAGAAACATCAACTTATATAAAGTACTAAAATGTAACAGTTAGTAAAGACACTATGAATCATCGATACAAGGAAATCTCCTCGTATCAGTGTTGCATCAATGTATGATACGGCCAAATACATACCAGACACACAAAGAAAAATTCAAATTGAACATAGTCAAAACACGTGTGTCATAAAAGGTATACTGCTGGACATGCGTATAATGATTTTTTTTCCAAAAAATATATTACAGAAACGGGAAAAAAAACCAATAGAGAGAAGAAAAATGAGCTTTTTTATTTATTTATAAAACTAACCTAAAATTTTTTATTAATTACGTAAATGACCTATTTTTTATTAAACTCGTAAATGACTTAAAATCTACAATAAAAGTTGGTGGAGCCAAAGAGTTTGGCGCTACCAACATGCCATATCAGCAATTGAAATAAAAAATTAATTTTTTGGTGGAGCAATATAAAATGGTGCTACCTGTATAAATACTAGGGAAATAAAATAATTTTTAAAAAAATGGGAGGCTTTAAAAAAAAATTCCTTTTTTTGGTGGAGCCAAATAATTTGACGCCACCAATTTTTAATATCTGCTTTTGTGTCTTTTTTTGTTTATTATTTGTTTTATAATATTTTACATGTATATTTTAAATGCTTTTTTTTAATATGTTTTTTATATTTAATTTTTAAAAAAATATTTTATTTGGTATATAAGAGAGTATTTTAATAAAATTTAATTTGTGTATTGATTTAATCCAACTTATTTATAAAATTATTAAAATACAAATTAAATTAAATTTTATTATTTAATAATTTTATAAAATTATTCAATAACATTTAATTTGTATCCAACTTATTTGTATAGATTATTTAATTTGTATAAAATTAAATTAAATTTTTATAATTCTATTTTTATATTTTTATATGATAAATTAATAAAAAAATAATTATAATGAAGTTTGAATCTCGAAACACCATACATAATAAAAAATTAATTTTATTATTGTAACCGAAAAATTAATTAATCTTAATATATTTTTAATAAATATTTTTTCACCTATATGGGCCATAAAACCATTATTAATAATTAGTTTTCATTAAATTTAAATAAATTTTATTTATTAAATTTTAATTGAAACCATTATTAATAATTAGTTTTCATTAAATTTAAATATATGTTATTTATTAAATTTTAATTTTTAAATTAGAATGACAGATATTTAAATTTAATGAA
Source organism: Gossypium longicalyx (assembly GCA_025698465.1). Taxonomy (NCBI): domain Eukaryota; kingdom Viridiplantae; phylum Streptophyta; class Magnoliopsida; order Malvales; family Malvaceae; genus Gossypium; species Gossypium longicalyx. Next base: position 57,955,181 of record CM046996.1, read on the forward strand.
AGTTTATTGACAGAGATATTTGATTTGAATTAAAAATAAAAGGATAATATCAAAATTCTTAAGATTATTGGGACATAAATTAAATCTATTCATCTTAAGAAAACATATAAATAATTTAAATTTTTTTTTTTAAAAAAAGAGAGGTAGTATTGGAAATTGGTGGTACCAAATTATTTGGATCCACTAAAAAGCGGTTATTTTTTTAAAGCACTTAAATTTTGAAAAAAAATATTATTTTCTTGGTATTTATACAGGTAGTGTCATTCTATATGGTCCCATTAAAAAATAAATTTTTTATTTTATATGCTGACGTGGCATGTTAATGGCGTCAAATTCTTTAGCTCCACTAACTTTTACTGTAAATTTTAAATTATTTAAGTGTTTAATAAAAAATGAGTTACTTAATCAAAATTTTAAGGTTATTTTATAATAAAAAAAAAAGCTAAAAAGATGGATAAGGAAGAAGAAAATGAGAAAAAAGTGTGGAGAAACGAAAAGGGGCATAGGGAATAAGGAAAGTAGGGAATCATGAATGGGAAAGAAGTAAAGGTTAAAAATTTGTGGGGCCATCATAATTAATTTATAGTTATTGAAGTAAACAAATATTATGATATATCATTATATATAGGTTTAAATAAAATAAAAAAAATTGGTCTTCAATCACTTCTCTCATTTAACTATCTAAATTACATAAATTTTAATTTCGTTATTAATTTTGGTTGAAATTGTTACTTTCGTTAAAAAATCTCTTAACCAGTGGAAGTGCGACATTTGGTAATTTTTAATTAAATAAAAAATTTAAATTCATTATCTTTCCCATATCTCATATTTCATATTTGTCGAAACTATTTTCAAATTTTTGAAAATAACGGTCAACTTTAATTTTAAAAATGAAAAAATATATGAAAGTTGCCACCAATTATTTTTTATTTAAGTGTGATCGAATTACTTCGTAATTTAATTATTTTAATAAAATATTTTATTTTACTAAAACAATGATTTTAGTAAATTCAATATCTTTCCCCTATCCCACATTTCATATTCTTGGTCGCAGGTTTGGGGGAAAGGGGAAAGATTCTGGTGTTCATTCAAGATTTTATAGAACTTGGCAAAATGAGGAAAACCAATCATGTATGGTATGAATACTGTTGTTCAAACTCTCATGAAAAAGATTTAATTAAAATAAGATTAAAAATCTTAAAATTTATAAAATATGAAGTATAAACATAAACATAAGTTCATAATTTTAGTGTTCATCATTCATGGGCAAGTTGAGGATTTGTGTTTTTATAATAATAAACAAAATTAAAGTAGGAAAGAGAAAAAAATGAATGGGAAATCCAAAAGGTAGCCTGAAAAAAATAAGGAGAAAGAAATCCCATTGATTGATTTGCTCTTCCCTTATAAGCCACATATAAACAGAAATCTCATATTTTCCCTTTCCCTTACAGTTGCGTCTCCCCACTGTTATGAAACGTGGGATAATTGAGAGAAGGAAAATTTATTTAATATCGAATTAATTTTTTTATTTAATTAAAATTTTCATGTGTCACACTTTGGTTAGTTATGAGAATCTTTTTAATCAAATTAACGGCTTGGACCAAAATTAGTAATAAAATTAAAGTTTAGATATCACTTTTGATAAAAAAAAAAAACAGTTTAGAAACTTAAGTGGAAAAAGATTAATTTTAATTATAAAATAATAATAATATTATTATTTATTTAAAATGAAACGTTATAATGTTAAAATATTTTATAAAAACACTAAATACAAAACAAACATAAAATCATCAGTAATTGCATGTTTCAACAAATAGTTGGTATCTCGACAAGAGTTTAAGCTAGTAGAGATTGTGCAGGTAAAAAAGATGGTTTCTATTTTCACGAGAAATTATCGTGTTATGTGATTTGCGTTAAATGATAGTAAATATATTTAGCAAATAAGGTTTTTTTTTTTTTTTTATAAGAAACAAAGCCTAAAAGATACAATTAAAAATATTATTAGCTTTGTCACTTTCAAGAACTACTAAAAGATCTGTAGGAGCAAATATCAAAATATTAATTTTTTTCATCTTCGTAGACACCATCTTGACAATACTTCCTTGAGAATATATCTGATCTCTCAATGCTTGATACTTCATAGCTTCTGTTGGATTTAGCTAACTAGTGCTAAGCTCGAACTAGTTATAATACTTTTTTATAAAGCGTGAACTACTTGAAGGCTATTAATGTAAATTGATATCCTTTACAAATAAGAGATTTTGATACGAGCGTCAAGAGTGGCTGAGAGCTGTGTTTTGTTAATGAGAATTCTAAGTCATTCTTCATGCTGCTTAAATAGAAAAGTAAGTAAGAGACAATTTGCATAATTCTCTTCATGGTTCCCATTTTCAAGAAGTCAGCAATTTGGATTAAACCATTTCCACGATTCTTGCTAGTATTGTTTATCTTACAAAGTCAAAGCAATCTGCATTATACATAAACAATCTTATTGTTAAGATGTTTATTATTCAAAAACACTTTTCCAATCACTTCCTCAGTTTTGAAAGATTTTTCTAGAGTTTTTTTTCACCTAAAAGAGTGTAATAATGGCACATTGATATATAATGACGAATTCATAAATACGATTTAGGGGCAAATTTATATTAGCATTGTTAACTACATAATAATAATAATAATAATATTATTATTATTATTATTATTATTATTATTATTATTATTAATTCTCATGTATAATTATTCAATAATTAAAATATACATATGATTTGAAATATGAATAAAATTAAGTTTAACCTTTTAACATTGATAATTGCATTGTACTTCCAATTTCTAATAAATAATACCAACATATCAAAAGAAAAAAAAAAAACTAGTATGATCTTCTACCATTTGCGAAAAAAGAAACCAAAATGGAAAAATTAAAATATAATTTTTGCATATAGAAATCATATGAACTAAAATACAAAAAATAGAATCATCATCAAAGGTCTGTGCAATTTATTTTTCAATGTATGTGATCAAGTAACTCCCCAAATAATCATCTTCCATTTTATTTCGAAGTTTTGTCTTCACAATCTTCATAGCAAAAAATGCACGCTCAGTAGTAGCTGTTGAAATAGGAAGAGTCAACACAAGTCAAATTAATTTATCAACAAGCGAGTAAATGATTGACTTTCCTGTCTTTGTCAACTCTTGGTATAATTTAGCAATTGAGGACAAATTCTAAAAAGTTGTATGTTGGCGAATATCAAGCTCAAAGTGTTCTAGTTGACATCTCAAATAAATCTTCTCTTGCTCTGAAAAGTCTTTAGGATAGAATCTCTTTGTAAGCTTACAAATATTATCAATATTGAAAAAAAATTTGTCATCTCGAGGATCCAAAGCTGAACAAAGCATAAGCAATTCCACCATATCTTCTTTAAACTTCTCATTCAATTCTTGCAATTGAGAGTCAATTGTAGCATAAAATATATCTACACGAAAGTGATGCTCCATTGTAATTGGATCCTTTCGAAGAAGAGATCAATCTCGACCTTAGTATAATGAGCATTTATATCAAGAACATCTATTCCATGCTTCTCACAAAAAGATTTCACTTTTTCAAACAAAAGATCCCATCCATCTTCTTTTAATCTTTGAATCAAAGTTTTTGTTGTAGAAACAAGATACATGACATTTACAATATCTTGAGACTTATGTTGCAAAGCTTGATAAAGATCATGAGTAATTTCCATGTATCAATCATAAGGTGTAAAATGAACACAAATTCAAATGATGTAATTGCATTATAAGCTGCATCTGCATCTACATCTGCTTCTCCTTGTTAAGTATAGGTTGCTCCATCAAAGATTATGGTTTTTAAAATTGAATAAGTTTCAAACATAATCCTCAAACTTCAAAGAGAGCTTAAATGGGAACTCCACCTAGTATCCCTAGCTCGCTTTAAAGTGTCAATTTGGTTCAATCCTTTACTAGTTTTCAATTCATCAATGGAAAGAAGCCTTTCAATTTTAACTGCTTGACTAGCTTGTAACTGATCATGTCATTTGCAAGAAGAACTGACTATATTGACAACAACAGTTAAATTTGAAAAAAAATATTGATGGATTGGAATAACCTCTCGAGATGCTGCTATTAAAGTCAATTCAAGACGATGGGCAATACAAATTTTGTAATAAACATATGGACACTCATTAGAGACAAGAGCTTGTAACCCAAGCCATTCTCTATGCATGTTACTAGCCCTATCATATCCCTAACCTTATACATTAAGATTGTGTCGAAGAAGAATATCAAATATTTCCTTTTTCAAAGTTAATGAGGTAGTGTTAGAAACATGAACAAGATAAAAAAAATATTCCTTTACAAATCCAACTTTATCCACAAACCTTAAAACAATGACCATTTGTTCCCTTTTAGATTCATCCCTTGCTACGTCAACAATAATGCTAAATTTTAATTCACCAATTTCCTCACGAATGAAGCATCTAATTTTCTTGGAAAAAATATGCAATATCTCTTTCTGAACACTATGTGAAGTGTAAGATGCATTCTAAGGAGCATTATCTAATACAACGGATGCCACACATTTATTATAAGATGCTAGCAACTTTATCAATTCAAGAAAGTTACCTCGATTTGTTGAACCTGTGCATTCATTGTGGCCTCTTAAACTACATGCTTAGAATGTGAGCCATCTAACAACATCTATTGAAGTCTTTAATATCAATTTGTTGTTGGCAACTTGTTGAGAGATTTATTTCTCTATAATGTGAAGAATATGTTGTGCTTTGTTTATTAGATCACGAGATTGCATAATAGCTTTCTTATGCAAAGAGTTAGGATCCTTTCCAATATGGGAAAATAAAACACAATTTTCCCCATCATTAAATTTTTTCCATGATTAAAACCCATCAATTATAAATGATCTTAATCCAACAAGCCCAGTTAGCTTATTAAGTAAGTAACAAGGAAGACAAAAGGAAACATCTTTGCTTGGAGATTATTTTAACCATTTAGGGAATAATTTAAACCATGAAGTTTGGAATCGACAATGAGTTTTCTCATCAATAGGATCTTCCGGCATTATATGTTGAAATGACCCAACTTTGATGTAAGCATGCCGAGTCTCATCTTGTTGGAGTACCGAATAACTCTAAATTGGTGGACGCTTTCCAAGGTCACGTTCTAATGAATTTATATATTTTTTTCATCCAATATCTAGGGGGCTTTAGTTAAGCGTTCCTCTTCATGTACAAAATTTTCATCTTCTACTATTGATGGCTCAATTAAGTTTGATGAAGTAGATGTATCAATTGGAGAGCTCCTTTTATTTTATTTTTTTGAAAAAAGAGTCAATTGTTTGATTCTTCATTGAAACAATCCAAATCAATCAACCTAAAGGTTGATATAATAAATATTATAATTAAAAATTATATTAAAATTAAAAACTATATAGCTAAATAGCTAAGTAGCTAATTGTAGTGCAATCATTCATTTTTAATGGAAAAAATTATTATTCAATTAAGAAAATATCAAATGCTATATATATCTACTAAAATAATTAAGAAATACACTTGGCTTTACATGTTTATATATAAAAAAATGAAGATAAAACATATAAAAAATTAAATAAAATCCTAATAAAATTACAAACCCTAAACCCTAAAATTTGGGAATTTTTTTTATTTATTTTAGGTACTTATAGATAATATAGAACTATAGAACTATAAAAGAAACAAAGAAAGCAAGTAAAAATATTTAAAGAATACCTTGAACTTTTTTCCTTGTTCTTCTTCTTCTTTCTCTTATAATTTGTTAATTGCTTTCTTCCACTTCTCCTCTTTTTTTCTTTTTTAGTTTGTTCTAGATATATATTTTTTTAGTTTTATAGGTAAAAGTTTTTTTATTTAGTTGTTATTATATATTTTTAAAAAAATGATGATTTATTAAAGTTATTTCATATGCTAAGGTTTTTTAGCACGTCTTTATTTCTTTCATTTGTTGAAGTTCAAAGCGGCATATTCTAGGGCTTGGCTGTTTCGAACAAAGTGTAAAGTTCTAAATAAGGAGTTGATCATCAATGGAGGCAAAAATTGTGAACCTGAATCTGGAGGATAAGGAGGAGGAACCAATTTCGTGTGAGAAAGATTCGAGTAACGAAAAGGATGAACAACGACTCTATTTAGTTGGAAAAGCAGTAATTGATTGTGTTATTCACTTTCCTTCTCTCAAAAGAACTTTGGCTGATCTGTGGCATCAATTAGGGGGTGTAATAATATCAGATTTAGGGGAAAAATGGTATCTATTTCAATTTTTCTACGAGGTGGATATAAAGAGGGTGATAGATGGTATACCATGATCCTTAAACAAGAGTTTTATAGTTTTTCATCGTTTGGCTACAGAGGAAGATCCAAAGTAAATTCCTCTAAATCATACTTATTTTTGGATTCAAGTACATAATCTACCATTCAGGGTAATATCGAAGGGATTAGCAAGGCAATTAGGGGATTTTATGGGGCAGTTTATTCAATATGATATTGCGTTGATTTCAAGAGGGGAACGAAAGTACATGTGATTTAGGGTGAAAATTGATGTAAGATTAGCCTTAAAAAGAAAGAAAAAATTCGCCTTGAAACAAGAACGAGAGGGATATGCCTACTTTCAATAGAAGAGGCTTACTTTGTCCTGTTTCCTATGCGAAAAATTAGGTTATGGGGAAGGCTTCTGCCCAATTAGAAAGTCAATCGGGATCCAAGAAGTAAATTTTGGATGGAATTCTTCTCTAAGAGCACCATCAAGGAACGAGATGCTTGTTGGTAGTAAATAGCTAATGGAAAATGTGCCGAGTAGAATTCAAAGGGGCAATAACTCTTTTGGTATGGAGATAAACTTTTGAAACAAAGGAGGAATAGATGGTAATGTAGATGTACAAGAAGATTGGTCAATGGGTCAACAGGAGTCTGTACTGGAGAACAATCCAATTGAGTGTTATAAAGAAAAAAAAGGCAAAGAACAAGGCATGAACATTCAGATAAGGTTGAGAACTTAGGTGCATTAATTCAACTTACTAAAAGATCAATGACCACTAATAAGTGTGCCGACCAGATGCAATGAAAATCTTAAGTTAAAGCGTTCGTGGATTGGGGCACCCACGGACAGTTAATCGCCTCTAGGACAAGGCGAGGCATGTACAGTCCTAGATTTTGTTTCTAAAAGAAACAAAGTAGAGTGAAATTAGAATAGAAAAAGCTTGATAAAAGTGTGGTTTTACTAATAGAATTGATGTAGGAACAGTTGGATCAAAATAGGGATTGCCAATTAGATAGAAATGGGAATATAGGGTTCAATTGAAAAGTTTCTTAGCTAACCATATTGATGTGGAAATCATAGAAAAAGAAGGAATGCCATCTTGGAGACTCACAGGGTTTTATGGTGCACCGGAGGAACACAAAAAGAGGGAGAATTAGACCCTCTTAAGGAGTTTGGGGTATGATCAAAATATGCCATGGATGGTTGTGGGAGACTTTAACGAGATAATGTTTTCTTTTGAGAAAATGGATGGCCGTTTAAGGAGTGACAGAAACATGCCTCGATTTAGAGAAGCATTGGAGGATTAAGATATTAATGATCTAGGTTTCTCTGGAAAATGGTATACATGGGAAAGAGGGAGGTTGCCAGAAAACAATGCTTGTGAAAAACTCGACAGAGGAGTGGTGAATCAAACTTGGTGGGAGAGTTTTCTAGGGTATTCCTTAAAACATTTAACACATGCAAGATCATATCATTGTTCGATTCTGGTTGATTTGGGGATTGATAGCAATAGATCCAAGAACCAGAGGAAAATGAGATTTAGCTTTAATACGAATTGGATTTTAGAAAACGAGTGTGAACAATGAATCAAAGATTTTTGGAATGGGAACTCGGGGGAAGTGCCTATAAAGCTTCGAATGCTAGGAGAAGTGCTTAATGAAGAGATAGGTAGATTTATGTCTAATAAAAGAAATGAGGAAACTATACTAAATAGAATATTAACTTAGCTGAATTTAATTGATCCAGACGATGAAACGCTTACAGAAATTGAGGAAGTTAAATAGGCTTTATATTTGGAAGCTGATAAAGAAGAACTTTATTAGGAACAGAGAGCAAGGGAAAATTGGCTCAAATTTGGGGATCGAAATACAAGAACTTTGCAAACCAATGGGAAAAAAAAGAAACAATGTGAAAAGATTAAAAGGGCCAAATGGAGAATGTGTCGTAGATGAATGAGAGAAGTTAAATGTGGCAACAGATTATTTCAAAGAACTATTCTCGTGATCGAATACATGGAATGATGATAGAGTGTTATCAGGTATTACAAAGTACATTCAAGAAAATATGAACAAGGCGTTGGTAGAAGAATTTAGCTTAGAGGAAGTGACAATGATAATAAAGAACATAAAACCCTTAAAAGCGTCAGGTAAGGACGGTTACACTGCACTACTTTACCAAAAATATTTGTATATTGTGGGAGATGAAATTTCTAGGTACTGTTTAGACATCTTAAATACAAAGAAAGAGATTAGAGATATTAACAATATTAGTATAGTACTCATTTTAAAAGTGGATCAACCAAACTGTATGGCACAGTTCAGGTCGATTAGTCTTTGTAATGTTGCGTACAAAATCATCTCTAAAGCTATGGTTAATAGATTCATAAAAGTATTAGATATATGCATTGATGAAGCACAAAAGACATTTGTTCTTGGGAGATAGATCACAAATAATGTGCTTATTGTGTATGAGATTCTACAATTTTTGAAACAAAAGAAAGAAGGAACATGAGGAAAATTAGCACTGAAATTGGACATGAGTAAATTATGTGACAGGGTGGAATGTAATTTTATAAAACAAGAAATGAGGCGAATGGGATTTTGTGAAGAATGGTTGGATTTAGTAATGAAATATGTGTGAGTGGTGGAGTATTCAATCTTGTTTAATGTGGCTTGAGGAGAAAATTTTAAACTGACAAAGGGATTGAGACAAAGGGTGTAACACCCTAATCTCAAAAACAGAGTACTCGAATACTAATGCGTTACATCAGGTCACAGGAGTAACCTAGTAAAATTTTCAAATAATTTTAAAACATTGAAATACATTTTATATAAGAGAAAATACCATATATAGTTATACTGAAAATAGTAATAAAAGTAGTTATACAAAATATGTGGAGCTCCAATATCATCGTATATCAAAATAGTCAAAATAACAAAAAATGATAAATGAGTTACAGATCTACAATAAAAATACAAGTAAGGCCTTAGGAATACAATGCCCACTAATAGATAAGGTACTGTACTCTGAATACGTGATGCAAGGAGTCTCTCATCGATGACGTTCCTCATACACGAACAAAAGTCTACAAATTTGAACATTAAGAAAATTTGAAGGCTGAGCTTTACAAGCTCAGTGGTAGACAACAAATCTTCCATACTTCAAGCAATTCGTTAATATAAGCATGCAAATCAAATGTATACATAGAAACATGACATGAGTATTGAATAATTAAAACATGAGTCATTAAATCTACATAACCAAATCGCTTGCATATCAAACTTGTTGAACTTGTTAAATTGCACATATTTCTCAAATAGTCGGGTATCCGGATAGTCCCGCGCCACTCATGGCTGCTAGTCAATTAATCTCGGGTGTCCGTAGGGTTATCCTGAGCGCCACTCATGGCCGCTAGTTAAGTTAGAGCCTGAAGGCTGAGCGCAAACAAAGCATCAAACATATAATCACAAAATACAACCATGACATTCAAGTCTCATACTAGTTTCAACATGCTTATCATTCTAGATAAAATATTAATTAATGAGATGTGACAGTCTGCTACCTTGACATTCTGACCTTTTCTCATTCAAAAATTAATAACCCTTAATATATAACTCTAAATCGAGCACCATTTATTTTAAACGAAACTAAACTTCTGTACAATTATAGAGATATAAGGCTCACTTCCTATTTTATCTTGTGAAATTTTTGGTGATTTTTCAAATTCACTGCTAAATCTTTTTTATAAGAATTCTACTGCTAGATTTTTATGACCTTTCAACACTCAAAAATTCATATCTTTTAAAATACAAATCAAAATTGATCTCAATTTGTTCTAAACGAAACTAAATTGGATCATGGTTACAACGATATATAGATCGCTTCTTAATTATTTTTACAAAATTTATGGTGAATTTTCAAACTTACTATTAATGTAATAATATGTTTCTAGCATATTTCACAACTAATTTTTTAGCTTCATTTTAAAACATCCAAACAAGATTTCTACCCAAAGACATATAACATGCTTGCATTATCACACAAGCATCATATTTATGACTTATCAAGAAGTATAAGAGAGTTAGAGGGTACCACCTTGATGGAAGAACACCAACAAAGTTTCTTGCCTAGCTCTCCACCACTTTGCCTTTACCCTTAGCTTTAGAAGATTCACCACCCTCTTTAACTAATAACCATGTGTAACACACAAGATTTCTCACAAAAAAAATAAGAGTTGATAGGATGTAAAAATACTTACTTTAAATAAATAAATAAATAAATAAAAATATGAGAAGATGGGTAGAGACTTCCTCAAACTCAAACCCTTCCAAACACCAAAAAAAAACCTCCACCTTCATCCTTGATGAATATAGATTTATATATTTTTTTCTTCCATGAAACTTAAAAAAAAATCAAGACCCTTAACTTCTTTGAGATTTGGAGGATGAAAAAAATGGTGAGAACTCATTCAAATCTCTTTCCCTCTAAAAGACTTGCTAAGAAAAAAAAATAGATGAAGAAAAGAACAAAAAGAAAAATAAAAATGAAGAAATGTAAAAGAAAAAAAAATAGGGTGATTATAATATAGGGAAAAATAAGGACAAATCTAATTTATCCCATACCTCAATCTACCAAACCATCTTTTCTCATTAATTGGGAGAAGATTTTAAAAAAAAAAAAAGGTAAAATCACTATATTAGCCATCCATCTTCCCCTACTTCACACAAGCTTCCCAACATCCTAAATTTCTTATAGAAAAGGTCCAAAATTCACCTAGTTAATTCCAACAAAAACCCAATCCCAAAATAAATTTATCCATCGCCAACCTTGGTCAACACTTGAATGTTGACTCGAGAATTTGGGGTCGTTACAACTCTCCCCTCCTTAAAAGAAATTTCATCCTCGAAATTTACCTAATAAAAAAAGGTGTGGATACTTTAATTTCAACTCCGTGATTCCTCCACAGGACCTTCACTAAGGGGATCTTCTTGCTCCTAAGTTTTCTAATATTTTGGGCTAAAATCTGAATTGGTTCTTCTTCATATGACAAGTTTGGGCTCACTTCAATTTGCTCAAGCAGTAAGATATGGGAAGGATCAAAACGATACCTCCTAAGCATGGACATGTGAAACACATTCTGAATACACTCCAACTCTATTGGCAAGGCTAACCGATATGCCACAAGTCCAACTCTCTCTAGAACTTCATAAGGTCCAATGAACCTAGGACTCAATTTCCCTTTGCATCCGAAGCGTAAAACTTTCTTCCAAGGTGAAACCTTAAGGAAGACCTTGTCGCCTACTGCAAACTTTATCTCTTTGCGCTTCAAATCTGTATATGACTTTTGACAATCGAAAGTTACTCTCAGATTGTCTTGGATCATCTGAACCTTATCCTCAGTCTCCTTGACCAAATCTGGACCAACCATCTTTCTCTCATTAAGTTCTGTCCACGCAAAGGAGTCCTACACTTACGACTATATAATGCCTCAAAAGGAGCCATCTGAATGCTCGACTGATAACTATTATTGTATGGGAACTCGACCAAGGGAACGTGCTCCTCCCAACCTTCTTGAAACTCAATGATACAACAACGAAGCATATACTCAAGAATTTGAATGACTCGCTCTGACTGATCATCAGTCTGCTGAGGAAAAGCTGTATTGAAGTGCAAGCGGGTACCCAATGCCTCATGAAGGGCTCTCCAAAGTCTTAAAGTGAAAAACAGATCTCTGTTTGAAATAATCAAAGCTGACACCTCGTGAAGCCTCACTATCTTAGCATTATACAATTTGGTCAACTTTTTGAGAGTGAAGTCCATGCACACTGGTAGAAAATATGCAGTCTTTGTCAATCTGTCCACGATTACCCAAATTGAGTCATGTCTGCACTGAGACATAGGTAACCCAGTCACAAAATCCATAGTGACTCTATCCGATTTCCACTGCAGAATTTGAATAGGCTGAAGAAGACCTGAAGGAACTTGATGCTCTACCTTTACCTGCTAACAAGCGAAGCATCGTGTCACAAACTTTGACACATCTCTCTTCATCCTTTGCCACCAATAAAATAGATGAAGCTCCTAATACATCTTATTACTACCTCGGTGCATAATAAACGGACTACTATGTGCCTCACGAAGGATTTTATCCCTTAGTTCACCTGCTGGAACACAAAGTCGCCCTCTAAAATACAATACATCACCATCTTGTAATTCGAAGCCTTATGCTTCTCCTTGCCTCACCCTATCTGCTCTGGCAACCAAACTATCATCAGACTTCTGTGCCTCTTTTACCTCTAGCACCAACATTGGTTCAACCTGAAGCTCAGCTAATAAACTACCGTACTCTAACAAGCTCAAATTTGCAAACATCGCTCGTAATGCTGGCACTGATTTACGACTCAATGCATCCGCTACCACATTACCTTTTCTCGGATGGTAGTCAATGACGTAGTCATAGTTCTTAAGCAGCTCGATCCATCCACGCTGCCTCAATTTTAGCTCATTCTGGGTGAGCAGATACTTAAGACTCTTGTGGTGGTATAGATATAACACTTCTCCCCAAAGAGATAGTGCCTCCAAATCTTCAATGCGAAAACCACTGCTGCTAACTCCAAATCATGGGTAGGGTACTTACGCTCATGCGACTTAAGCTGCCTAGATGCATAAGTGACTACCTTACCTTCCTGCATGAAAACACAACCAAGTCCATTCAATGACACATCACTGAACACTACATAGTCCTTACCTGACTCCGGCTGGGTAAAAAATGATGCCTCTGTCAGAATTGTCTTAAGCTGATCAAAACACTATTAGTGCTTCTCATTCCACTCAAATAGAACTCTCTTATGTAGTAACTTGGTCAACGGAGTAGTAGTCATCGAAAAATCTTTAAAAAACCGTCTATAATACCTAGCGAGGCCTAAAAAACTACAAACTTTAGAAATATTACGCGATGGCTTCCAATCCACCACTGCCTGAATCTTCTACAGATCCACTCGGATACCATCCGGCACGACAATATGACCCAAAAAGGCCACCTCAGAAAGCCAAAATTCACACTTACTAAAATTGGCAAAAAGTTGTCTCTCTCAAAGGGTTTGATGCACAACTCAGAGATGGTGATCATGCTTATCCTCAGATCGCGAATACACCAATATATCATCAATGAAAACCACTATAAATTGATCTAAGTAAGGTTGAAAATTACGGTTCATTAAATCTATGAAGGCTGCAAGAGCATTTGTGAGCCTAAACGGTATCACTAAGAACTCATAATGACCATATCGAGTCCTAAAAGCTGTCTTCGGGATATCCCCCTCCTTAACTTTCGACTGATGATACCCCAATCTTAAATCAATCTTAGAAAACACACAAGCACGTCTCAACTAGTCAAACAGGTCATAAATCCTAGGAAGTGGATATTTGTTCTTCACTATCACCTTAATGAGCTGACGATAATCAATGCACAATCTCATCGACCCATCTTTCTTTCAGATGAATAACACTAGTGCTCCCCAAGGCGACACACTAGGGCGTATAAAACAACGTTCAAGCAACTCTAGCAACTAAGTCTTCAATTCTTTCAACTCAGCCGGTACCATGCGGTACGAGGCAATGGATACCGGAGCCATACCAGGCAACACTTTGATCCTAAATTCTAACTCTCTATCTGGAGGTAATCTTGGTAACTCCTCAGGAAAAACATTTAGGAACTCATTAATAGTCCGTAGGTCTTCCAATGCTAGACTTTGGACCCTTATATCCACCACATGAGCTAAGAAGGCTTCGCAGCCTTTACTAATCAACTTTTGAGCTACAGTCCTAGAAATGACATAAGACGAGCATTCAATAATCTCATTAGTCACTAGGACTCTGGTTCTGTCCAACCCATGGAGCTTAAGTTGCCTCACTCTACATCTTAAACTTGCATCATGCTCGGTCAACCAATCTATGTCAAAATTACATCAAACTCTCGAAAGGGTAACTCCATCAAGTCTTCCAGAAACAACTAACCTTGAATCCCAACTGGACATCTCCGATACACCTTATCCACCAACACATCAAGTCCTAACAGGCTGGATACTCGAAGTCCAACATCCAACTCCTCAACAAGAATACCTCTCTCTCGGATGATCTCACTACAAATATATGAATGTATGGACCCAGAGTCCACTAATGTAGTAATAGGAATAGAGAACAATGTGGAAATACCTATAATCACATCAGTGGCGTTGCAGTCTTCCCGAGCTTTCACAGTATACTGCCTAGATGGAACTCGACTATCAGATACGGTTGTAGATCTAACCATGCCTCTACTCTACTGGCCTGAAATGACATTATCACCATCATGAGTTAACCCTCTACCACGTTGAAAAGAAGGTGTCGATCTTTGAGTTTGAGCAAGCGAAGCACCGCTAGCTCTAGGGCAATCTCTGACAAAGTGCTTGGTGGATCCACCCTGGAAACAGGCTCTAGTCCTCCGATAACACTCCCCAGGATGTCTTCTACCACAAAAATTACAAACTAAAAAAGTCAGGATCCTGACTGATCCTCCTGAACTCGCTAGCGATGAGGAAGTCAATGGTCTCCTACGAGCCCCTGGCCCTAACCCTTGACCTGATCTTTGAGATTGTGTCGATGGAGCTCTCCTGAATCCTCTAGAATCTCGAATCCTCTTGGCTGCTATCTGAGACGGACTCGCAGTGTCAGAAACCCACTTACTCTGGATACTAGACTAGTTTGACGAGCTCAATCTCATACTTAGAACCTTTTCTACAGCTTTAGCTTGCCGTACCAATTCTAAACATACCTTGGGAGGGTCTACTGCCAAATAAGTGTGAATATCGATACGCAGCCCTTTACAAAATCTCCTGCACCTAAGACTCTCAAAAGCCACTAACTCAGGAGTGAAGCAACTCAATCGCAGAAAGCCTCTCTCGTACTCATACACCGATTGATTACCCTGGACTAGTCGTGAAAACTACATCTTCAAGTCATCCATATGTGCTTGACCAATGTACTTCCCTCGGAACTCGGAAAAGAATTGATCCCACGTCGGCTGCTCTGGCTGTAAAGCCATATCTACTATCTCTCACCAACCATATGCATCACCCTTCAACAATGAGATGATGCACTCTAAGTTACCCTCGGGGTAAAATGGAGCAGCCACAAAGTCCTTAGTGTGTCCCTCAACCACTGACCAGCAGCTATCGGGTCATCCTCGCTGGTGCAATAAAAGTCCTCCTCCTTACATCTGCGAAATCTCTTTATCGGAGTCTCCTACGGAGCAACAGATGGTGGTGGAGCAGGGGGTAGGATGAACGCTTGGGATCGCTTGAAGGATACAATGCAGTGCAAAATTAAGATTATGGAAGTAAGCTGCCTCATCCACAACTAGACCCATTGAAATGTCAAAGTCGTCAGTGTTCGGGACAAACTCATCTCCCATTTCATCCATCGGAGAAGCATGAATGTCCTCTCTATCCTCATGGCTACGATCTGAATTGTCGGGCATGTTAAATCTAAAGACAAAATAGAAAAGAGAAAGCATCATTAGACTTCTAGTCTTAGAAGAGTACACTCTTAAACTTAGGGGCATGTATTCATCGGCACCTTACTACGACTGACCGGCTGGTCCTAGAACCGACTAAACCTTACTCTGATATCACTAAATATAAACCCTAATCCCGAATACGGAGTACTCGAATACTAATGCGCTACATCAGGTTACCGAAGTAACCCAGCAAAATTTAAAATAATTTTAAAACATTGAAATACATTTTATATAAGAGAAAATACCATACATAGTTATACTGAAAATAGTAATAAAAGTAGTTATACAAAATATGTGGAGCTCCAATATCATCGTATATCAAAATAGTCAAAATAAAAAAATGATAAATAAGTTACAGACCTACCAAAAAAATACAAGACCTTAGGAATACAATGCCCACTAATAGATAAGGTATTGTACTCTAAATACGTGATACTAGGAGTCTCTCGTCGATAATGTTCCTCATACACAAACAAAAGTCCACAAATCTAAACATTAAGAAAATTTGAAGGCTGAGCTTTACAAGCTCAGTGGTGCACATCAAATCTACCATACTTTAAGCGATTCATAAATATAAGCATGCAAATCAAATGTATACATAGAAACATGACATGAGTATCGAATAATAAAAACATGAGTCATTAAATCTACATAACCAAATCTCTTGCATATCAAACTTGTCAAACTTGTTAAATTGCACATACTGTTCAAATAGTTGGGTATCCGGATAGTCCCTCGCCACTCATGGTCGCTAGTCAATTAATCCCGAGTGTCCATAGGGTTATCCCGAGCACCACTCATGGTCGCTAGTTAAGTTAGAGCCCGAAGGCTGAGTGCAAACAAAGCATCAAACATATAATCATAAAAATACAACCATGACATTCGGGTCTCATACTCGTTTCAACTTACTTATCATTCCAGCTAAAATATTAACTAATGAGATGTGACAGTCTGCTACCTTGACATTCTAACATTTTCTCATTCAAAAATTAATAACTCTTAATATATAACTCTAAATCAAGCACCATTTATTTTAAACAAAACTAGACTTCTGTACGGTTATAGAGATATAAAGCTCACTTCCTATTTTATATTGTGAAATTTTTTGGTGATTTTTCAAAGTCACTGCTAAATCTGTTTTATAAGAATTCTGTTGCTAGATTTTTATGACCTTTCAACACTAAAAAATTCATATATTTTAAAATACAAATCAAAATCAAAATTCGTTTATTTTAAAAAAAAAATAGACTGGATCACAGTTACAACGATATATAGATCGCTTCTTAATTATTTTTACAAAATTTATGGTGAATTTTTGAACTTACTGTTCATGTAATAATCTGTTTCTAGCATGTTTCACAACTAAATTTTTAGCTTCATTTTAAAACATCCAAACAAGATTTCCACCCAAAGAAATATAACATGCATGCATTATCACACAAGCATCATATTTATGACTTATCAAGCAGTATAGGAGAGTTAGAGGGTACTACCTTGATGGAGGAACACCAACAAAGTTTCTTGCCTAGCTCTCCACCATTTTGCCTTTACCCTTAGCTTTAGAAGATTCACTACCCTCTTTAACTAGTAACCATGTAACATACAAGATTTTACAAAAAAAATAATAAGAGTTGATAGGATGTAAAAATATACACTTTAAATAAATAAATAAATAAAAATATGAGAAATTGGGTAGAGTCTTCCTCAAACTCAAACCCTTCCAAACACCAAAAAAGTCCCTCCACCTTCATCTTTGATGAACATAGATATATATATTTTCTTCCATGGAACTTTAAAAAAAAAGATCAAGACCCTTACCTTCTTTGAGATTTGGAGAATGAAAAAAAAGGGTAAGAACTCACTCAAATCTCTCTCCCTCTAAAAGACTTGCTAAGAAAAAAAATAGATGAAGAAAAGAAGAAAAAGAAAAAGAAAAATGATGAAATGTAAAAGAAAAAAACAATAGGGTGATTATAATATAGGGAAAAATACAGACAAATCTTATTTATCACATACCTCAATCTACCAAACCATCTTTTCTCATTAATTAGGAGAATATTTTTATTTAAAAAATGTTAAAATCACTATATTAGCCATCCATCTTCCCCTACTTCACACAAGCTTCTCAACATCCTTAATTTCTTATAGAAAAGGTCCAAAATTCGCACAAATTAATTCCAACAAAAACCCAATCCCAAAATAAATTTATTCATCGCCAACCTAGGTCAACACTTGAATGTTGACTCGAGAATTTGGGGTCGTTACAAAGGGATCCCCTAAGTCCATATCTATTTTTTTTTCTGCGTAAAAGCTTTTTCATCACTACTAAAATTGGAAAAAAATGAGGGAATTATCATAGGGGTACATGTAGGGAGAAGTGAACTATCATTAACCCACCTATTCTTCGTGGATGATAGCATTTTGTTTGAGGAAGCAAGTATGGAAGGGGCGAGGGCTATTAAGTTAATAATAAATGATTATGAAGGGGTCTCGAGTCAACTAATCAATTTTGATAAGTCATTAATATACTTTAGTAGTAATGTGCAGAACCATGGTAAGGAGGAAATTAGAGCGTATCTTGAAGTTAGAATCATGAATAATTCGAAAAAGTATTTAGGTCTTCCTACCATGATAGGAAGATGGAAAAAAGAAGCATTCAGAAACTTTAAAGACAAATTTTAGAAATGTATTGAAAATTGGAGTATTCGACAATTATCGCTTGGAGGAAAAGAAGTTTTTATCAAATCAATTTTGCAAGCCATACCAATTTACACGATGCAATGTTTCTTATTGCCTATTACCCTATGTAAAGAATTAGAAAATATTATTAGCAAATTTTGGTGGAGAAATTCTAAAACAGGAAAGGGGATCCATTGGTGTGAATGGAAGGAGGTGTGCAAACCGAAAGCGCAAGTTGGATTAGGCTTCCGAGACTTGGCTAAGTTTAATATAGCTTTGCTTGCAAAATAGGGGTGGAAATTAATTATGGATCCATATTGCTTATTTTGCTCATGTTATGAAAGAAAAATATTATCCAAATAGTGAATTTTTTAGTGCAAGTTTAGGATCCCACCCATCATTTACCTGGAGGAGCATATGGTGCGCTAAAAGGTTTTTGAAGGCAAGATTGGGATGGAGAGTAGGGGACGACAATATCAATCAATATTTGGAATGAATCTTGGCTTCTAGGGCCTAGACAAGGGAAAATTACAAGGCAGAATATTAATGTCAACTTTACATCAATAGCAGACCTAATTAATCCTGAACAGATTACCTAGAAGTCAGAAGCCCTAAGAGAACTTTTCAATGAGGAGCAAGCAAATAGAATCCAGACCATCCCAATTGCTGAAGTCAACATCATTGACATCAGGGTTTAGAGGGGTGACAGTACAAGGGTATACTTAGTAAAAAGCGAATACAAATTGTTGCTTAAAGAAGACACAACACAAATACAACGGGAAGAACTGATACAACCGACGATTTCATAGAATTTCTACACCAGACTATGGAAATTACAAATTGCAAGCAAGATCAAAATTACAATGTGGAAAATAGTAAATAATTACATCCCTACTCTTAACAACCTTCAGTCTAGGAAGATGCAAGTAATAAACAACTGCTTACTATGTCACTCAGCGAAAGAATTGGTAAGCCATATTTTCTAGGACTGTGCATTTGTTAAAAATACCCTACAAGGGGTAGGCCCAACCCCAAAGGCCAACATTGGAAAATATGGTTAGCAAATCTATTTATCAATATGGAAGAAAAACAATGCAAGTGTTTAACAATTTCTCTATGGGCAGTATGGTACCAAAGAAATTAAGTTTATCACCAAGGAGAAAAAAAGAGTGTAGTTAGGCTAATCTCATTTATCAGCAGAGAGTAGTTACATAGATTTAGAAACCTCAACAAGAATATGACAGAATGATATTATTTGGAAACCACCGAGAATAAATGAAATCAAATGCAATTTTGATGCAGCATATAATACAAACACGCTAAGTTCGGTGATGCGAATCATATTTAGAGATTGTGAGGGATTTATACTGGCAACATGCACTTACCAGAATAGTTTTGTAGCCGATGCAACCGTGGAAAAGGCGATAGCATGTCTACAAGCAGTAACAGTGGCTAAAGATTTAGGATTTCGCAATCTGGTAATAGGAGAGGACTCTTTGACAATCATCCAAAAAATCCGAACAAGAAATGAGAACAGATCGAGTATCGCAACGATTATTCAGGAAATAAAAGAAAGAACATAGATTTGAAAGCTTTACCTTCTATTTTGTGGGGCAAAAAAAAATCACGCGACACATATTGTAATATCCCTAAACCGAGTTTAGTAGTTTCGGGTATATATTTCAGGTTTCGAGCATGAATTTAGGAATTTATTGGGTTAATCGTAATTTTTTTATTTAATTTAGGAGGTCAATTTTATCTAAAATCGATTAAACAATAATTTGGAAAAATAAAATATTTTTGGAAAATTAATTTTAAAGTAATTAAATAATTATTAGTGAAAATAATTAATTTGGGTCAAAAAATAATTTTAAAATAATTTTTATTAGGGGTTAATTTGAGTTAAATTTAAATATTAATTAAATTAGATCTAATTGTAAAATAATGGAAATTTTGGAGTATTTATTTAGCAAATAAACCTTTAAATTCGGAATTTTTGAGGGAAAGGATCAATTGGTAAAGTAAGGGAAATGTGAGAGTGACCATTGGGAAAATTTCCCAATTTTTAAATTTCTGGTGGGTTGTTTCAGTTTTAAACACAACGCATCTAGCCTACTTTTCACACCATTTACATCAGATTAGAGAGCTATAAAATTTGTTTTCTTTGCATGGTTTTAAAGATCTATCGTTAGAGAATAGATTCAATAAATTTCCTTCTCAAAATGCTCTTTTTTTATCCAAAATTATTCACAAAAGTAGCCAAAAATATTCTGAAATTTCTCAAGATTCTTTAATCAAGATTTTCAATAAAAGGATTTAGAATGAACGAAAGGTAATTATTATTTCTGAACTTTTTTTTATGATGATTAGAAGCATATTTACATGATTTGAGTGATAATTACATGATTTTTTTTATCAATGTCATCTTCTTCAAAAGCTTAAGGTGCTTTAATGGTGGATCTTGAATTTTGAGAGGAAATCCAAAAATCAATGGATGTTCCAACTCAAAATGGATCTATTAGAATATTTTTTATTTTATTTATCAAGATTAAACATGTTTTGTAAGGTAATTTAAAGAAATTCGAATTTCATCATCTTCATGAACCGATTTTCTGAATTTTTGTGAAATTGATTTAAATGTGAAATTGATGCTTATTCTATATTTATTTTGTCTAGTATTGATGTTTGGAAGTGATTAGGAGGGCTGGAGTGATCGATTTTATGAGGAATCGAGTTTTCGACTTAATGATACAAATCTGGTAAGGTAACTTTGAGTGAGAATTTTGTGTAGCCTAGTTGATGAAAATTTGTGTTTATTATATCTTTTAAAAGGTGGTAATATCTATTTCATCTCTGTTGAAGCCCCGAATCTTGAAGAGGATCGAGATAATCGAAATTGAAGCTTGTATTTGCTTGGTTGTCGTTGGGTTAGTTGTGTGGTGAGTGTTATTAAAGGGAGATTTGGTAAATTGACCCTCACTTATGCTTAATTGGATGATTAATTACTGATTGCAAATATTTAATTGAGTTTTGGTTGGTTAATTTTGCAAGATTATTGATATATGTTTAAGTGATAAAATTATTGTTAAGTGTTGGTAAGTGAGTATCTAGTGATTTTATGTGCTTGATTTGATTGATTATAATGGTGAACTAAGCAAGCATGCTGGAGTTTTTGGTTCATGGTATGTTGATATTTCAATTGATAAATGAATATTGATAATAGGTAATTGGTATGCTAGATTTAATTTGATGTTAAAATGGCTATGTTACATGATTCACATATGCATTTTGGCACTTTAAGTTGAGCACATTATTGACTGAAATTATCTTATGATTGATTGGTTATATTGGCATTATAGCATGGTGGATCCATTGGATATAGTTGGCATGCCATAGCATTTGTGAGTACTCACCATATTGATATGTTATTTGTGAGCAATGAGACTTTAGGTGGACTGATTTGGAGTAGAAAAGGGAGTGTTGAGCTTGTGTCTCTACTTACTGAGACTGATTTGAGGCAATATAAAGGAGTGTATGGCCTTAGCCCGCTTAATTTGGGACTAAGCGTGTGGCCTTAGCCCGCTCAATCTGGGACTAAGTCTGATTCTGATTGGGAGTAAATTGATTCGTTTATCTGATGTATGATCACTCGATTAAGCCATGATTGTATAAGCCAATATAAATGTATGAAATTTTATATGTTAAATTGATAATTATATGCCATGATTAATTATGATTTTTGATACATGGTTAAGCATATGACATTGAACTATTATGAATTGATATTGTGATTGAAAATTTGTATTTGATTGGTTTCAATTTAAGTATGATTTGGATGCTAATTTACTCATCGTTTTATTAACATTCACTGAGCTTTTTAAGCTCAAACCCTCACATACATGCAATTAACCGATGGGATTGAGGAGCTAAGGAGCCGAGCAAGAGAGTTTCAAGAGATTAAGGCTCGGTAGAGATTTAGTTGCACGTTTTAGAGATGTTAATCGGGCATTGTGGAACTTCCGGGACTTAGTTTAATTTTGGTTGTAATTGGACTTGGACATTGGACATTTTAAATTTTGGATGATTTTATAATATCATATATGCATGTTTGAGTTTAATTATTGAATAATTTATAGTGTATTGTTGCTTAATAACATGGTGATGATAACACGGTGTGTGAGGTATGATGTTTATACTAAACATTGTTTAAATGAAGTTTCCATGGAGTGGTTTACTAGCGACTAAGGTACACCACTTGTTTGAATTAATCGGTGGGTGATATGTATAAAATTGAATGTTTAATTCTATTTAATTGAGGCTTAATTGGTGTTAATAAATTTGATTGAAGGTGTATGAATATGTATGATATTTAATTGTGGCTAAATTGGGTTTAACTGACCACAATATACTCAAAATTGGGTTTAAAATCGAATTTTTCACACGAAAAAATGTAGTGGACTGTTAGGGGTTCGAATTCTAGTCTTTTTAAATTGGTTCTCTAGTCCGTTTAAATTACAAATTAGTCCTATAACTTGATAAGTCTAATTAGAGCCTTAAATGATAAGGAAACTTGATAAAATTTTAAGAGCCTTAAATGATAAGGAAACTTGATAAAATTTTTAGATTAGACTTGTAATTGATAAAATTTGTTAGAAACGCACTCAATTTAATATTCGGGTATAGTACTAATAGTTTGAAATTGTTATGATTTAGTCCTTAATGATAAAACCTGAATTAGACATAGAAAATAAACTTGGATTAAGTTGAAATTTTTAGGGCTTACATAAATTGACTAAGAGAGTGTTGGTAAATGTATAGATCTAAATTCGGGTTAGTTTAACCGTAGGTGGTAAAATAACAAAAATGCCCTTATGTGAAATTACTTATAAAAAGTTTAAAATTGGTTCACAAATTGCTTTCACATTAATAAATAACTAATAAATGGATAAGATTAAGGTGTTATAAGGTTGGGGTGTGTCTTGGGAGGTCGTTAGTCAGAGAGTCACTTAGGTGGCTAATGTAACGCTTCAAATTCGGACTGGTCTGTCCAGGTCAAGTTTGGGGTGTCACACATATTATGGCAAAAGAAGGAAAACAATAGACAGAACCAAGGGTTTGGATCGAGGAGGCTCCTCCAAAGATGGTATTGGCAGTTGGAAGAGATCTAATTAGCAGTTGAAATGAGTCAGAGAAAGAGAATAAAGGGACTCCAACGGTTTCACTCTCTTTGAAGTTACCATCGAGGACATCAACGATACAAAACAACTAAATAGATTTCGATGGAAGTAGAATCAAGGGGTGGGGTGTCAAAAACTTGAACTGCAGGGGTCTTTTTTCAATAATTAAGATGGATTAAGTTGATTTTTTGTTTAATGTATTCTGATGATAAATTGTCTTTAGAGTTTCTGGTAGTAGGGAATGAGTCGTTTATTTATTTATTTATTTTTTACGTTTGAAGTCTTTTTAGGAAGAGTTTTTAGTTTCTGCATTTTCTTTGATTAGGGGTCTTTCACCGTTTTAAAGGTGATTGACAGATTAGAACATGTGTCATCCATGCAGTTTGTTCTTATCCTTTAAATATCAATGGCAACCATGTTTTATAAAAAAAAAAATTGATGATTTGTTTTTCTTATTGTAGTTTATTTTGAAAGATTTAAAATTTTGAAACTTTTAAAATAAATTTTTTTATAAGAAATAAATATATATTTATATATATTTTAAACTATAAAAGGGGTTGGTGTTTTTTTTTTAGTTTAGGGGGTAGAATTTAAAATTTTAGGGGGTTTAATGTAATAAAATTAATCTTAAACAGGATGCTATATAAAATTCTAAAAATCTAGGGTAGTGGCCCCTACTTGCCCCCTTGTATCCGCCATATTCATATATATATCATCTTTGAGAAAATATCACATTTATTCATTTAAAAAAAATAAACTAATAATATATATTACAAGGTCTAAGACCCCAACTAATTTGGACACCTATTTTTTTTGACATGTTGCATATCCATTTTGTTAACATGCGACAATTCTTTATACAATTAATTTTTAATCTCACATTGACTAGAGAACTCTCCCATAACTCACACTTACCCTATAAATAAGATAGTGTTTGGTGCTTTACCAATTCCCATTGAATGTAATTGTTAATAAAGTTATTTTGCAACGTTTGTTTACATTGAAACGTACTAATTAAAATTCATTAAAAGTTGCACTATGACGTTTGGTTTATTGAATACTTTCTTAAAAATGTAATAATAGTTTATAAATTTACCCTTATTAAATAAAAATAATGTTCAATGTATTTAATATTTTATAATAAACTTTATTAATAATAAATCTAAGATTAAATATTTAATAATAATATTTTATTTGACTTTTAAAAAAAATATTATTTTAATGTATTATTTTAATTGAAATAAATATTTCAATTTATCTTGCATGTATTTTCTAAATATAACAATGCATATATAAAACTTGTTTTTGGAATGAATACTATAATGAAATTGAAATTTCAATCAATATATTGAAAGCAGAAAATTGTAAAATAATGGAAAATAAATATAATATGCAAACAATATACTATGTAGATAATAAAATATGCATATAGAAAATAAAAGTAAAATTTACTTTCTAATAATCAACTGAAATAACAAGAGAGTTGGTAGTGGAAAAGAAGTAATAACTTTTTTTTAATGTTTAATAGATTAATATTGTAAACCAAAATAAAATAAGTTAATTTTGTCTTTAATATCTTTTTAACTTTCCAACTTATATGAGAATGTAATATCCCGAATTAGGGCCTAATCGGAATAGTGGTTTCGTGACCACAAATCCGAGATAGAAATAATTATTTTATAATTATTTTGAGGTTTATGATATGATTGCATGATTGTGTGAAAAGTTTGTGAAGAAATTCCATGCATAAAATGCTTAATTTGAAGTTAGGGGCTAAATCGAATAAGTTGCAAAACTTGCATTCTAGAAGTTTTTAGTATGAAATTGCTTTGAAATATTAATTAGGAGGTCTTAAATAGAATTTGACCAATTTCTAAAATTTTGGACAAAAATGGGCTTGTACATGAAAATTTTCAAAGAAAGGTATTAAGGGCATTTTGGTCATTTGGATAATTAATGAAATAAAATGGGAAAAATGACACAAAATAGTCATCTTCCCCATTTAGTTGCTGCCGAATGCTCTATCTCACCATAGCTAGGGTTTCTTCAACTTTCAAGCTTCATAGTAAGTGATTCCAAGCCCCGTTTTTAATGATTTTTATGTTTTTGAGATCCCGATAACTCGATAAAGCTTATGTTAGCAATAATTTAACCTAGGGTTTATATTTGGAAAAATACCCATAGGTGAAATTTGTGTATTTTGATGTTTTATGATAGAATATGATGTTTTAAATTATGTTAGACAACTTGTACTACTCGATTTTAAGCAAAAACGAGTAAAGGGGCTTAATCTCAGAAAAATACCTAATAGTCACAAGTACATGTTAGAGTGAGAATTTGATGTTGCCATAGAAGGGAAAAGTGATCATCATGTTGTAAAACATAAGAATAAGGAATAAAGTTTAATCCCGAGCCTAGGGGCAAAAATGTAAATATGCAAAAGTTTAAGGGTAAAATTATAATTTTGCCAAAATTTGAATTAAGGATTAATTTGATAATGTGAGTATTAAATAAGCTAAATGTGTTATTTTAGATCAAGAAAGACGTGGAAACGACCCCAATCGAGGAAAAGAAAAGATTGTGGATTAAATTGCAAAACCTTTGTATTTTGGTACCAAGGTAAGTTCATGTGTAAATAATGTAGCATAATTGTTATTTTTAAGTCATTGATGTCAATTATGTGATATGCTGATTTTTATCATGAAATATATGCTTTGTGTTTAATTTCGAATAAAATGCAAATTATGTGAATTACTTGTTAAACATAATTGTTACCGAGTATTGGTTCCGGCATTCTACGGAAGACGGCAAGGATATGTGTTCGAGGAAAATCCTGTTTGAACCTTAGGAATAGATTAGGATACAAGTGACATGTCACTAGGATGGTTGAGCATTCGAACTCGTTGAGTTGAGTCCGAGTTCACTTATGGATGCGAATGTCCGAACTCGTTGAGTTGAGTCCGAGTTCGTGAGATGTAACTAGGCATCCGAGCTCGTTGAGTTGAGTCCGAGTTCATTATGGATACGAGCGCCCGAGCTCGTTGAGTTGAGTCCGAGTTCGCTTATGGGCGGGTTACATGGTAGCTTGGCTACATATGTGGCACTTATGTGCAAACTTCCTACGTATCCGAATTATATTCCGATGAGTTCAACGGGTAAAGTTCTACTCAAATAAAGGAATACTTGAGATGAAAAGAGACGTATTGGTAAGTGATGTGAAATGGATACTTCGGACAGGTATGTACTTGACCCTCGGGTTGAGTATTGATACAATAACGATAAGGTAGTAAAATGATGAAAGATGATTAGAAATGAGATTTATGTTTTGGTGATACCATGCTAATGTTGTTTGGTATGATTGCTTTGTTATGTTACTTATTATTTGCATATGAACTTACTAAGCATTTATGCTTACTCCCTCTTTCTTACTCATTTTAGTTTTGGACAAGCCAGCTCAGGAGTCGGGATTGGTCGGAGAATCAGTCACACTATCCGGAAGAACTTTTCGGTAAAATGGCTTGTAAATTCAAGTATGGCATGTATAGCAAAATACTTATTTTGTGTAAATGATCTTATGGTATGGTGATGAAATGGTTGAGGAAGTGCTTGATAATGATAAATTATGGAAATGGTTAGTTTAGAATATGTTTGATGTTATGGAAAGTTAATAAGTTACCTAGTTCATGAAAATTTATAAAAAGGATGAAATTTGCCATAAACAGAATATTACAGCAACACTGATGTGAGTTTAAAAATTTACTAAAAATCATAGAAATTTAATTTGGTGATGGATTAAATATCAAATTGAAGCTTATTATGTCTAGTTTCACATGAAACAAACTAAACTGGTAAAAGAATTATATGTTAGAAGATACTTGAATTTTAGTGAAATAGGGTCAGAGCAGTTTCTGAATCCCCTGTTCCAACTTTATAAATTCACCATAAATTGTACAGATATAATTAGGTGGCTTATTTTATATCCTCAGAATACTTATTGAGTTTAGTTTCAGGAGAAATAAACCTCATATTCATATGAATTTTATACAGAGAGAAAAGTGGTTCGTAGTAAACAGAGGTCAGACCAGTCAAGCCCTGAAACAGGGGTAACTTTAACTAATAAACTGTACTAATTGGCCCAACCAAAAATTATATAAAAAAATTAGTGGATAGGCATATGAGTCTAGATTCAAGGAAAATTTACGGATCTTGATTTCGAGTTTCGAAACTCGAGGTATGATTTTTCTTGTGACTGTAACGCAAGTAGCTAAAAAACTGTGAATGTAGAAACAAATAATCTAAAGTTCTTAAAATGTTAAATTAAGTTTAGTAACACCTCATACTCGACTCCGGTGACGGTCTCGGGCGTGGGGGCGTTACAGAGAAACTAGCTTCCCCACCTTTTATCATGGAAACCACGGTGCCATGTTTATAGGAAAGTTATATTTTAAAGTAAGTACAATTTTTTTTTAACATACCAAATATTTAAATCACTTAACTAACTTAGGAAAGTTATTAATTTCCATCATATCAAACGCTACTTAAATGTAAATTTCATTACTATTTTCATAAGCTCTCTAGATTTTCTTCCTTTGAAGAAATTTATGAGAAAAAACTTACTATTTACAAATATTTATACATTATTTATAACCATGTACATGTGAAAAAGAGAAATAATAATATTTTTATTGGTTAGGAAAAAACCTAAAACTTCCACTTTTTTACTTTATTTTTTTCAATCTAAAAAGTTTTGATAAACATCCTCAATAGAATTTTTACAAGCTCTCATAGCACACATCTTCATTATTTTTATTAAAAAGTTCATTTTAATTCCACAATGGTTAGAAAATACTCTTATAGCTCACTTCTTCACTATTTTCATTAAAAAGTTAATTAACTTAATTTTAATCTCACATTAACTAAAGAATATTCTCATAGCTTTTAATCCCATATGGGCTAGAGAACATTCTCATGCTCACGCTTACTCTATAAATAAGTGTAAATTTCTTCATTATTTTCATTAAAAAGTTAATCTTAATCCCACATTGATTAGAAAATACTCGCATATCTCATGTTTACCTTATAAATAAGTGACAAATTTTTTTCACTATTTTCATTAAAAAATAATTTTAATCCCTCAAAAAGTTGATTTTAATACCACATTGGCTAGAGAATACTCCTATGCTCACACTTACCTTATAAATAAGTGTCAGTTCTTTTACTATTTTAATTAAATAGTTAATCTTAATCCCACATTTGCTTACCTTATATCCCATATCTAACATTTAACTTATACATAAGTGAAATTTTCTTCACTATTTTTGTAATAAAAGTCAAATTTAAGCTCACATTAACTAGAAAATACTTCCATAGTTCACTTCTTCACAATCTTTATTAAAAATTAATTTTAATCTCATATTGGCTAGAGAACACTCGTATACTCACACTTACCCTATAAATAAGTGTCAACTTCTTCACTATTTTCATTAAAACGATAATTTTAATCCCACATTGATTAGAGAATACTATCATATCTCACATTTACCTTATAAATAAGTGACAATTTCTTCTCTATTTTCATTAAAAAGCTAATTTTAATCCCACATTGACTAGAAAATATTTTCATAGTTCACTTCTTCACTATTTTCACTAAAAATTAATTTTAATCTCTTAAAAAGTTAATTTTAATCTCACATTGGCTAGAGAACACTCACATGCTCACATTTACCTTATTAAATGTCAGTTTCTTCATTATTTTCAATCCCACATTGACCAGAGAACACTTCTATATCTCGAATTTATCTTAGATAATTTCTTCATTATTTTCATTAGAAAGTTAATTTTAATCTCATATTGACTAGAGAACAATCATATTGCTTACTTTTTCACTATTTATAAATTCGAGTGGTAGTAATTATAATACAATACTAGTACTAAGATTTTGTAGTAGTACTTCAATTTTGTAAATAAATAGTGGTGATTTTAATACAATTTTGTAAATAAATAGTGGTGATTTTAATACAGTGCACAAGAAGTCAAAAAATGGTTATTTGTAAATATTTTATATATAAAAAATATGAATTAATTAAATGTATCTTTTAATTTAAATACAATTAAACTTGTACATCTATATATAAGTTTTAATTTACACTATTATTAATTAAAGATGCATTAATTGCTTTATAATTATAATCAATATTGTCATCTACACATTAAATTATTTAAATTTACGTATTAAATAACTTATCATTAGATTCAAATTTTGACAGATTTTCATAGCTCTTGCAAAAATAATAAAACTAATTAAAATTATATAAGAAAATACACAAATTCTCCTATTTCAGCTTAATTTAAATTGGTTTTAAGTAATTTATTTAAACTAAACTTAAATTATGTAAAAAAAAAAAGATTAGTTTAATGGTACACCCACTATCTGGGTGAAAGAAAAAAAAATAAATTTAAATTTAAAAAATAATTTTTTGAAAATAATAATAATTATTGATAAGGTAATAAAAATGCATACAATTTTGTTAAATAGATTTTGAGACTTTTTATATAAATAATAGAAAATGTAATCATTAAAATAATATAATTTGAAAATTAATTATTAGAATGGCATGTTTTAGACACTATCTTTATAAATTTGACACTATATCACTATAGCGAATGGTGATTGGGGATCTTGAGATGATTTTTATTATCCCAAATAGCAACCATGAATAGAGATTACGTGTCTTATCAGACTGATGTCTGACCTATCAAAAAGAGAGGATAATCGCTGTTAGCAATGGCAATTTTGATTTTATTTTTCAACTTTTACTATTCCTTTTATTTTGTTTCGATAAATATTAAACTCTATACTATTTTGATAAATAATTATTTTATTTATATTATTCAATTTAAAAAAGAAAACTTAAATTTTGATTGTGTTGATAAAGTTGCGATATTAAAATTTTGTACACCCAAGTTAAAACTCTTAGGAGACTACTTTAAAAAAAATTAAATTACCTATATAACTCTTTTAATATATATACCCTTATTTGATTTAGTAAATTTTCAAGTGAATTACATAAATAATAGTATAAATACATAAATTCTCTTGACAAAGTTTGAATAACTAAATTGGAGCTGAATATGATGTGCCATAGTTCTCCAATTTATATTCTGATTTCCGTCCATTTGCACTCTCTCAACTAAACCCAAAGAATAATATAATTAATGTATTCTAAATTGAATTTAACCTAATCCAATATATATTTAAATGCTAACTTAACTTACTTCTATCTTATACCCAAACTAACTTAATTCAGTTGGTTTTTAATTTGGGTTTAATTCTAACTACTCTTTTGTAAAGTATAATAATTTATTTTCCTTTTAACTTTATATAAAAAAATTATTTAGTCCTTTTAATTTTTTGTGTCTTTTTTAATCTTTAAATTTGCGTTGTTTGTCAAATCACTCCAAAATGAATAGAAAAATTATTGTTTGTTAACTTTTCTGACATGACATACACGTGGATTGTCATGTAAGCAATTAATTAATTTTTTAATTAAAAATTTAAAAAATTTATAAAAAAATTAAAATTATAAATATATATATATATATATTTTTAATATTTTAATATTTTAAAAATTAATTAATTGCTAATATAACATACATGTAGACTACTACTTAAATGTCACGTCAATAAAGTTAACAAACATTAACTTGTCCATTCATATTGAGGTGATTTGACAAATAATGTAAATTTAAAAGCTAAAAAAAATGAAAAATTAAATGGATGAGTAAAATATTTTCTTTTTAGTATATTTAAAAAAAATTAAATTGTATTTAAGCATCATAAAGTAATTAAAATAAAATGTAACTACCAAGGTAGTGTGATACCAACTTGTAACTACCAAGTGGTGTTTATATTTACTAAGTGTAATTACAATTATACCACTCAATTCTCACAATTATCAACCCTCGTAAGAATTGGTGATTGTAATTGGGATACTCTAACTATACTCAAATTAATTGGATTCACTAATTACAATTATCCACATTAATTGGATATTAAGTGTCCAATTATCATTCTTTAAACAAAAAGAGTTGTGATAGTAAGATGAAATTTTGTAGAGAATACTAGTTTATGGCACCGCAATGTTAATTAAAAAAATTATATAATAACTATATTTATTAATATAAAATTAATTAATACTTTAGTTATAATAGTAAAATTTAATGTTTATTATGCGTAGTGTTCTAGATTCAAATATCATTATAATTAATTTTTTATAGATTTATTATATAAAAAAATGGTAAAAGTACCTTCATAAAAATATAATTTAATTTGTATATAAAAGAGTATTTTAATAATTTCATGACTGAGTTGATACATGTTTGATCTGTGACACTAACTGGACAAAAAACTTAAAACAAACTAGTATACTTATCACACACATATATGTATGAAAACTATATACTTAAAAGACAGTTAAAATGTAAATATCATATTAAAATATATTTTTGGTTTAATGGTTAAATTAATATTTTCTTGATGTAAATATCAGGAGTTCAAGTCCAACAATACGTAAAAAAATTTATTAGCTTTAAAAAAAAAAACTATAGTTCCCGTGAATAATACAACTTATTTTAAATACGAAATGTCATTTTTATAATTTCTCTAACCAAGTTAGTGCCTGGTTGCTTCATGACACCAACTAAATAAGAGATTTTATTAATAGTATAGCTACAAAAATTTGATAACAAAAAACATTTTATTTTAAGATTTTTTTTTAAGTTTACTTAAGAATTATTAATGGTGTAGTGGCAAATAATTTGTTTATAAATCCATTAAGCATGGGTTTAATCCCTAAACATATTAATTTTAGTTTTTATTTTATTTTAAAACTATATAAAAAGTATGAAAAGACAAAAATACCATCAAAATAATAATAGTGGTCATTAAATAAAATCATACATAAGTCATTTCTTAACCGAGTTAGTACCGGGTTAACCTGTGACACCAACTTAGACAGGAGTTTTATTAATAGTATAGGTATAGACAAGTATAGAAACACAAGTATAAACAAGTGTAAATGTCACAAGCTGCGAACCAAAACCCGTGACGAATGCACATAGAGCGTCCCATAGAGATCAATTGATTAAATGTGACTCATTTGACCCACTTGAACTAGCCCAATTCATGAAACATGTGGAAAAGTTCATTTACTTGAAGCCTTGGTGACCCAATGAAACACTCAAGTAAAACTAGGGTTACCATGATAAATATGGAAAGTAATCTAAGAAGATTTTGTAATCTTAAGGGATATTGGAAAATCCCATAAGAATATTAATTTGTAGATTGGCTTTGATCTCGACCATCGATGTAATTTAAACTGGATCGTTGGATATAGGGGAGCTCAACTATAAACAATGGTCTTCCCCCTCATTTGTATTCATCCCATTCTTGAGTAATAGAATACTTATGAGAGCCTTTACACAAACACTTGGTGTATTATTGTTTTCTTATGGCTTTTTTGTTCTCTTGTTGCTTCTTTGACTTTGAATTGCTTCCACTTTATTTTCGATGCCTTAGAGAATTTTATTTAAGAATTCTCACTTTTCTTAAAGTAAGGTTGACTTAGGCAAATTTGAAGCAAATGAATTGCTTAAAGTCGTGTGATTTGTGAGACTAAAGTTTTAGCCCTATGACAATTGATATCAAAGCCAATGTTTGAATGTGTTGATCAAGATGACTAGAAGAGTAGACGATCAAATTGAGCCTATAGAAAGCTGTGGGAGGGGTAAGAAAGCTAGTAGATCGAAGGACATGTTGTCAGCTTTGAAAAATTGAGTGGTTGATCTAGAGGAATCCATGGATGATGTGAAAGAAACACTCGAGGTAGTTGAGGGACGCACCGATGAGCTAGACTTGATGAGAGAGAAACTCAGGGAATATGTGGCGGAGGCCTTTGGTTCAAATTTGGATACGATGAAAAGGGCCCTCAATATCGCAATGGATGACTAGATAGACAAAAATGATACTCTCGAAGCTATGGTATCGAATTTGAAAGAATAGATTGTAGAGCTCAAGGGGGAGTTCAATATCTACAAGGTTGTTTTGGGTAATGGATGTTGACTTCGAGATCGAAACAATGTAAAATGGATGTTCCCAAATAGGAAGAGTTTAAGGGGACAATATGTAATATGCTATACTCGACCCAATTGCCAGGTTTGGGTACTAGATGCTATACAAACCTAAATGACTTAGTCGATACTTCTATTTTTGATTAAATTACATACTTCAACAACTAAAATATTTGAAAATCTAACTACTATTAAAACTTGTACAAAACTGGTGAATAATGCTTACGACCTTAGTTCTAACGTCTATTTACAATCTTTAGACTAAGAATCAAATACAGATATAATCAACTTAAACCCTGAGGTGAGGTCTCTACGGTTGCTCCCCTATATACGTTAATAGCTATCGTGCACCACTTAACTTTGGCAGAGTCTAGCTTGGTCCCTCTTCATTTTTTCGAGTCTTTATCTAACTTGCATTCAAGAAACAATTTTATAAGTTTAGAAGAACTTAGTGAGATCTGTACAATAAATGCGTATAAGGATGTATAAATCTTAAGTAATTGAGATTTCTAGCTCAAAAATTAACTCCCTAAATTTCATAGAAAATCCGAGAACTTAGTTGACAAGGTCCATGCCTTGGTGCACTTTGAGCCATTTATTGGTGGCCTTAGACCTTAGTCTAGTCTTGACCGTGTCAACTCTTAGGTCTCATACCCTCCCATCACTTGTTGTTTCACCTTTCGATATCAATAGTCATTACTTTTGGTTGGTACGCTTGGCGTCTGCCTAAGTAACTATCGTAACTGTAGTCTTTACTTGGACATAATACCATCACTTCCTTAGAGAACTAATGCCTACAAAATAGTGTTATAGTACCCGTTCTTTCATCCCATCCCTCTAAGAAACTTTATTTGACATGTGGCACCTAACCTACTATCTCCTACTCAGGTAGTATGCGAAGGTTCCTACCATTGGTAGGTCCACAAGATCATTTATGTGTTTCATAGTCTCGACGGGCTTCCATTTTTCACCCTTCTCTGTTGGACTTAATCGATCATTCAACATTAAGTTGGCATTTCCTCCCATGAAGACCATGGTCCATCTACCCAATCTCTCGACTACGTTTTTATCGACTTACAATTTTAAAACTGTAACTACAGCTTCATTAGCGGACTTATTTTGTTACCCATTACAAATACCTCCTTATCTAAGGACCCTCTTTCTCTTTTCACCCTAATTGGGTTGAGACGTCATCTTGACCTCACTCATCATCGCCTTTGATAAATTCTCTCATTTTCTCGATGACATGTCCTTCAAATGCATAACGTTCATTCGTTCTTGTGACTTATCACACCAGTCACACCGCAAACTCTACTTTATCCTTGGCGTCTCTCTTATTATACTGATTTATGGATTTTTCATGTGTAACGCTTTGTTTAATGTCTTGGCGGACTTCCTCGTGTTTTAGGTCCCGATGGACTACCTATGTTGCCATGACCAAGCCATGGTTTTACACATTATTTCTCATTTTTTTGTCCAGACGAATTCCTTTGGATGCCATAGTTTAGCTATGGTCTTATTGTTGGAAAAAATTCGGTTTAAAAATAGTTTTCTTGCACAGCGAAAAATAAAAAAAATTTAAAATCGACCCATTTTGTGATATTTATAGCAATAAACCTTAGACCAAAATCGTACCTATGTTTTCAGATAAACAGATTCTTGATGATTTTCATCTTTCAAAAAATGATCTTCTCTGCTATTCTCGTACTATGAACTGCTTCGAGTATGAGCTCGAACCAATTGAATCGAAACATAGAACTAGAAAAGGTTTTTTTTTTTGGGTGAAAACGAAAATTCACTCTTCTTTATAGAAACCAGTAAAATTGTTAATATGAAAAAATATATTTAATAGTTGAGAATTAATTCTCTTTATTTTTCCACAGAATAGCAATCTTTAAAAAATTGTCTAAATAGTTCTACCAGTGCCATCTATTTATAGGAAAAGAAAAATAAAACCCTTATTGAGTTGTAGTGGTTTATTTCAAATAGAAAAACAATTTCCTACTTAGAGTAGGAGATGGGTGCATGGCACACCCTAGTATTCTTATTAGGGTTGCCTCCTTCATGTTACATGAGGGGTTTTGGGACTCTCTTACATCGGGTCTAATTACGAGTACTTTCTGAGCCTTTTTGACCTAGTATTTTGTAATGTGATCCAACCTGATTCATTTTTTTCCATTTCCCAAAATAAACTTTAATATTTATATATAAAACATTTTTCTCATCCCTATTTTACCTCTAGCAAAATTTTGATGATTTTATCCTTGATAAAATTTTGACGATTTTGCCTTTGGCAAAATTATGAGAATATGTTCAATCACTATCAAATAGTGATCAAGTCATCCATCACGAATATGGATGACCCATGGTCACGTTTACTTTTTATCAACCATATAATACCAATGAGAGGATATCATTTACTGATGTTTCGGGCTACGAATTCTATTGTTCTGAATGACGTTACATACTACAGAAGTCGTACACACAACGCACCAGCTTTTGATTCCTTATCTATTTGAACTCAGGCTTTTACTTACATCTAAGTGTATAAGTCACGCATACATAGTCCACCATCCACTCAGTATTTAGGTATGTCACACTATGAACATCACAAGTGAATAAATCCATAAACAGATTCAGGATCTATTCTACTTGGGTCTTGTCTGATGTATTGTCAGTTCAGTCAGTCACATTTATGTCTTTATGTTCTAGGAGTAATCCGCTCCGATGCCTAAGACAAGGCATCTCCCCAATTGGAGTTTATAGATGACATATTAGTCTTTTAATTGGTTTACTCATTTCTGATTAGACTAAGGACATGTTTAGGTTCGTGTGCTAATACAATCTTTCTTTCCGTACTACAATCTGACCACGTAATATCGCTTAGTATTAGTTAAACGTTTAGACAACCAATGATCAACATTTGCTTCCATTTTGCTTTGCATGCAAAAATCATGTGAGGACAATTATAAAAAGTATATTAATGTAATCAATGAATTTGTTTTATTAACCAATCTGTTCGAAAAAATTACAAGTGTATATTGACAAAAATATTACAATTAAGGCACCAGATCCAATAGTTACACATTGTAACCACATGTTTGACATCCTGGCGGACTCCATTGGTTGCCATAGCCAAGCTATGGTCTTACACCTTAAACCTCTTTGAGGTGTCGCCCCGAAAGACCTTACCGTCGTCGCGGTGTCGCGCCATAGTGCCTACTGACCATTGTCGTGGTGTTGCTCTATGGAACCTAATTATCCTTGCTAGGGTGTCACTCTGAAGAATCAGTCAATATCATTTCATTTCTTATTTAACCTTGATGCTTGAACACCAAAGTGTCCCCTTCGCTAGACTTGGAGCTTCGCACATCACAGTTTGCACTTAGCAACCCCGTATGGTTGTATCTTAACAGAATTCTATTTCTCTATTCATCTATTCATACCTCCAGTTTTCCATTTCTACCTTGATGCTTGAACACTGCAATGTCCCCTTCGTAAGGCCCAAAGCTTCACACATAACAATTTGTACCCAGTAACATCGTATAGCGGTAAATGAAAACACCATTTTCTAAATCCTAAATTCATCTAACCCGTCAATAATTTCCCTTCGCGTCATACATAAAATATTAAAGCATATCATACAAATAATCATTATACATACACCACGCAAGATAACAAATCATTAACCATTTACTATTAAACAATCAATAAACAATTTGCAAGTTCGCACAATATTATACACGTACACAACCTATTCTTTTTTTTAGCACATACACACCACAACCTTATAAGCAACCTCTATACTTAGAAAACGTGGTTTATGTAAGTCATAAGACATCATCTATCATCCAAAGGGCAAGGTATAAAGACTCACATCGCTTCCTTATCCTTATGAGCTTAGCTTGTCCGAACACTAGAGCCTCCTTTGTCTTGGAAACTAAGCATGACAACCAGTTATCAGTTAAAGAAAATGTGTTTAACCTTTCAAACCCATAATCTATCATTATACAGAAGCTTTTAAAAGTTCTTACATTGCTTCTTTCTTCAATCCATGAGTATGGAGAAGTAAAAAAAGTTAAAAGTTCCTCAATTTCTCTACTACCAGACTTCAATGCACACGACTGTTGCACATACGGAACTTCCTTCAGCTACATCCTCTTCTTCTTAATAGTGACTGAAAAAGATGATGTTATAGAGAGAAAAATGTGTAAATAGAATTGAGAAATTTTGTCTCTAACATATCTATATATATACTCATTTGGCATGATTTTCATCGATCGTCACAACCATTAATCCTTAACCATTTTGTCTCATACTATAGAATTAGTTAGTTCCCATCTAACTGTTGGGAAATATGTTCATATTGTAGTAAACATGTAATTATTTTCTATGTATTTGAACGATGAATAAATAAATTTCACATTTCATAGTTATGCCTTTTATATTTCTACCTTTCATATTTTGTATGCATAGTAAAATTGTGATAAGAAAATATTAGCTCATTGATTGTAAAAGTTCAAACTGATGATAAGTGACACTATAAGAGCATTTACATTGCGAGAAAGATAACTTGCTTTAGTAGATAATCTAAACAAATCTGTAATCCCGTAAAATAATCAAAGTGAGCATTTGATTCCAATACTTAGAATAATTATTATATCATCTACAATTTCAATCGGAGAGATTGCTAGTCTTGGCTATCAGAGTAGTTGACTCCACTGGTAGAGACATAGATGTATTCATTGAAAGAATGATACATTGGACTGGACCCAACATGAACTAATTCTGAATACGTTTTTGAATTAATTCACTTGTGACGTTCATGGTGTGATTTGCTTAAATCCTGAGTTAGTCACTGACAATGCGTATGTAACTCATGTGCTTTGACATAAGTGGAGGCTTATGCTCTAAAGATGATTGAGACGATAGCTGGTATGTTGGGTACATGACTTGTGTATGGCATGACTTTACTAAAAATAGTGGAATTCATAGCTCAATTAAAGAGTAAACGATATCCTCTCATTGGCATTGTGTGGATTGATAAATATAGAACGTGATCATGGGTTACTTGTTCTCGAACGAATAATTTATCATAGCCATTTGTTGATAGTGATCATATTAATCATTAAGAAGACACAATAGTGACAATAAGATAAAATAAGATTGTATTGGGTGAACAGATTTAACTTAAAGGAATCAAAGATATCATATAAGGGTAACATACAGATGTCGAGATCATTGGAAAAAGCAATTGGATGAATTGCTTTCGTAAAGAGTATACAATAATGAGTTTTCAATCTTGGTACTTCTTGTGAACTGACTCCATGATTAAGTAATTGCGAATTATTAGAATGATGTTTCTGGACATAACTGCAATTACTAGAGCCTAATTGTATATGTCTGATTGGTCCCTCTGCTAGCTCAATAAAAGCTCGATCGGACTGTATTTAAATCAAAAGGAAATTCTACGATTTTAAAAATAATTTAATTAAGTTGATTTATTCGATGTGGAATTTAATTGGGTGGTCGTAAGAATTGTTCAAATAG
The DNA here is from genome assembly GCA_025698465.1 of Gossypium longicalyx. NCBI lineage: Eukaryota > Viridiplantae > Streptophyta > Magnoliopsida > Malvales > Malvaceae > Gossypium > Gossypium longicalyx. Next base: position 57,994,583 of record CM046996.1, read on the forward strand.
AGAATTTGATTAAAGAATTTTCTTGAAAAATTATTTTGGAAAATCAAAATGATTTTTTGAAAAAAATTAATTTTTACCAAGTAAAATTAAATTAATCAAATTAATTAAAATTAATATGATATTTTTGAAAATTAATTTTCAAGTCAGACAATTGACCTAATAGGTAATTGGATTTGAAAATTGGATCTGAGATCGTAAATTGGGCCTGGGAGCCCAAAACCGAGACCAAGACCTAAAAATTATTTGAACTGGACCTGATATGTGAAACTGGACCGACGGTCTTGTTGAAATAGCAGGTTTAGAAAGCACAACGAAAAATAAATTTAGGGAAAAACCAAAGTTTTAAAAGAAAATTCCAAATTAAGAACTTGGTTGTGATATCTGAAGTAATAAACACTTAATCAAAATTTTACCTTTATGATTCGTCTAGGATGAGCACTTCAACCGAGTAGTTTTCTCCGCTATCCTCAAGCTCGAATTTGCTGAGTGTGGGCTCATTTCGAATTAGAAAATTTTTCACAAAAATTTCCAGTGGGGTAATTTCACAAATTTTCTAAACTTTGAGCCAAGTTATAAAAAAGAAAAATATCTTTAGAAATTTTATGAAATAATTTCTTTAGAGAATTTTTTCTCTATAACTTTTTCTTGAATTCAAGTGTGTGTAAAACTGTAAATAATGACCCAAAACTCTCTTTATATAGGAGGAGTTTAGATAGTTCAACTATGATTAAACTTAATCACTTAAATATTAAATTAATATAATATTTGTCATTAGATTAAATCTAATATTAAATCTTATTAAATTAATAGAATATTTATCTACAAGATAAACATTAAATTTAATTTAAAATTAAGATAATTACTTTAATATTAAATTAATAAAATACTATTAAGATAAGTATTAAATTTAATTTAATATTAAATCTATTAAAATAATATTAATTTTAGAATAGTTAATCTAAAATCAAATTCTTTGGTAGAGTCCCAATAAGAGTCAAATTCTCCCATTGCTAAACCACCGAAGACCCATCGTTGTTGACCATTTGTCGGCCAACGGAATGTCGCCTTTGTAGCCATCAGCACCCCGAGCTGGTTCGGTTTCTACCAGCTTGGTTTAGGCTAGTGATGGCCTAACTGATCTGATCCAGCCACCGATTGGTCTGTTGACCCGGTTTCACACACTAGGCCCGGTTCAACCAGATTTTGGGTTTTTGTCTCCTAGGCCAAATTTACGATCCTAGGTCTAATTTTCAAGTTCAATTACCCATTGAGCCAATTTTCTAACTTAAAAATTAATTTCTAAAAATATCATATTAATTTTAATTAATTTGATTAATTTAATTTTACTTGATCAAAATTGATTTTCCCAAAAATCACTTAGATTTTTCAAATTAATTTTTCAAGAAAATTCTTTAATCAAATTCTTTAGTTGAACAATTCTTACTATTGCCCAATTTAATTCCACATAGAATAAATCGACTCAATCAAATTATTTTCAAACTCGTAGAATTTCCTTCTAATTCAAATACAGCCCGATCAAGCTTTTATTGAGCTAGCGGGGGGACTAATTGAATTTGTATAATTAGGCTCTAGTAATTGTAATTATATCTAGAAGCATCGTTCTGATAATTCACAATTACTTAATTATGGAGTTAGTCTATAAGAAGTACCATGATTGAAACTCCTTATTATATACTCTTTACAAAAGTAATTCATCCAATTGCTTTGTCCAATTACCTCGTCCTGTGTGTGTTATCCTCATATGATATCCTTGATTTTTTTGAGTTAAATTTGTTCACTCAGTACAATTATATTTTATCTCATTGTCACCATTATGTCTTCTTAATAATTAATATGATCACTGTCAACAAATGACTTTGATAAATTGCTTCTTCGAGAAAGAGCAACCCGTGGTCACGTTCCATATTTATCAATCCACACAATGCCAATAAGAAGATATCGTTAACTCTTTAATTGAGTTATGAATTCCACTATTGCTAGTAAAGTCATGTCATACACAAGTCATGTACCCAACATACTAGCTATCGGCTCGATTATCTTTAGAGTATAAGCCTTCACTTATATCAAAGCACATGAGTTACATATGCATGGTCAGTGACTAATTCAGGATTTAGGTAAATCACACCATGAACGCCACAAGTGAATTATTCACAAATATATTCAAAATTAATTCACGTTGGGTCTAGTCCAATGAATCATTCTTTCAATAAATATATCTATGTCTCTACCCGTAAAGTCAATTGCTTCGATAGCCAAGACTAGCAATCTCCCTGATTGGAATTGTAGGCGACATAATAATCCTTTTAAGTATTTGAACCAAATGTTCACTTTGATTATTTTATGGGATTACGGATTTGTTTAGATTATCTACTGAAGCAAGTTGTCTTTCTCGTAATATAAACGTTCTTACAGTGCCACTTATAATCAGTTTGAACTTATACAATCAATAAGCTAATATTTGTTTGTCATAATTTCGCTATGAATACAAAATATGAAAGACAAAAATACAAAAGGCATAATAGTGAAATGTGAAATTTGTTTATTCACCGTTCAAATAAATAGAAAACAATTACATGTTTACTACAATATGAGCACATTTCCCAGCATGTCCAATTAGTGGCTGGATAGGACCGGTCGAGCTGTCACTAGCCCGTCACTAGCTCGGACAGAATCGATAGAAACCGAACTAGCTTGGGGTGCCTGCGGCTGCGATGATAACATTTTGTTGGCCGAAAAATGGCCAGCAACGATGATTCTTCGGTGGTTGAGCAATGGAAGAATTACACTCCTACTAGGACTCTACCAGAGAATTTGATTTCAAATTAACTATTCCAAAAATAATATTATTTTAATACATTTAATATTAAATTTAATTTAATATTTATCTTGATAAATATTAAATTTAAAATATTAAATTAAATTTAATATTAAAGTGATTAAGTTTAATCGTAGTTAAACTTTCTAAACTCTCCATATATAAAGAGAGTATTAGGTCATTATTTACCCACACTCGAATTCAAGAGAAAGTTGTAGAGAGAAAAATCTTTGAAGAAATTATTTAAAAAAATTTCTAGAGATATTTTTTTTTATAACTTGACTCAAAAGTTTAGAGAAATTGCAAAATTATCTCACTGATAATTTTTGTAAATTTTTTTTTATTCAAAGCAAGCCCACACTTGGCAAGCGTGAGCTTGAGAATAGTGGAGAAGGCTACTTGGTTAAAGCGTTCATCCTAGATGAATCGAAAATGTATAATTTTGATTAAGTTTTTATTACTTTAGATATCACAATCAAGTTCTTGTTTTGGAAAAGTTCTTTAAAACTCTGCTTTTTCCCTAAATTTATTTTCTGCTGCATTTTCCAAACTCGATTTTCCAACAGTAACTAAACCAGAATTGAGATCCAATTAATCACAATTCAACCATTAATATTTTGAATTTCCCAATGGAGCTTGAAAATTCACTAATCCTTTCAATTTAATCTTAGCTTTCTTTAATTTCGGGTCAATTTAGAGTAATCAGGTGTTACACGAGGTCCGCGAGGGATGTGGACAATTTTCTTTAGGGGATGAAACAGGACTTCCGTGCGATGGGTATTAAGGATAATACCACTAAGGTAAACATTACTCCTATTTATTTTACTAATGTTGCTCTTTTATGGTGAATCATAGGTCTACGGATGAGAGACGAGGTGGTACTACTATTAGGACTTGGGTGGAGATCTAGAATGAATTTAGGAAGCAGTTTTACCCTGAGTATGCTAAGGAAAAATCTCAAGGTAAGTTGTGTTGACCTACGCAATAAGGTACAATTCGAGAGTATATTTGGGAGTTCACTAAGTTGTTGCTCCAAATCCCTTATTTGAGTGACAAAGAGGTATTCTATTGATTCAAAGAGAGGTTGAAGCCTTGAGTGAAACAAAAGTTGCGTCGACTAGGGGTCAAAGAGCTTACCAAAACCATATTAAATTTTAAATATTTATTATTTAAATTAGTTATACCGTGTGATGCACAAGTTATTCGTGTATTTTATAAAATTAGTGAGAAAATGATATTTAAAATATCAACAACTTAAAAAATATACTTTAAGTTTAAAATATAATATATATATATATATATATATATATTTTGTCACGGGCTAATATTGTGTCTTTATTAAAGTATGATATATCTATTAAAAATAGAATTTCAAATGCTAAATATCAAGACATATGTTTGTTCCTTTGTCACTTTATGCAGTCTCTAAATATAATTTAATGTATATGAGTTGTGAACAAAATATGATGATACCTACAAATATAAAGAAACATTTATATAGGCTATCGGTCTCCCAAAATTTATTTTTTTATTTAATTTTTTTATAGTTTATAAAATTTTAAATTAGTAATGGTAAAATTATAACTTAGCCCTCTTAAAATGATAAAAAATATAAAGATGTAGACTGTTAAAATAATAAAATTGTATTTTTACTATAATAAAAATATATAATTTAATTCTGGCCCCAACTAATATTTTAGACCACCCCTAATGCAAAAGTTGAAAAATCTAGGTGATTAAAAGGAAAAATAATATGACGTTAAATAGAGATTATCATTATGTTTTACGGCTATGAAAATGTTTAATTGAATTTATGGTATAATAATGTAAGTTTGTATAGAATGCTTGAGCCTTAAATTTGAGAAATATGAGGACCAACTTTGCAAAAAATATGGGGACTAGCTCTTCTCTTGTAACGATTTATGGTACACAATTTTAAAACGATGAATAGTAAATAGTATTTAAGAGAAATAAGTGGATGAAATTGAAAGTAATTGTATACTCATGTCAGTAATTTGATAATGTTAAACTATTCTAATTTACAAAAATAAAATATTGATTTCAAAATTAACTAACAGCAACAATTATGAAATTTTACATTTATAATATTTCTTACACTCACCGGTGTTTCAAAAATCGATATGTGTTTTTTTTTAATATTTTATTTTATAAGACATTTGTTAACTTCTTAATTGTACTTGTGGAGTCTAAAACCTTCATTGATAATGTTTCAAAATTTTTTATATAAAAAAATGGTTAAAAATTTGAAATTTACATCAAATTTAATATACATGGTCTATATAAATAGATCATGAAATATAACGGTTAAATCGTTAAAATATTAATTATTAAAATAATTATAAAAAAATTGTAAAACTACTTTTAACTTTTACACTTTATATATATATATATATATGAGATGAGATACTCCTTAAAAGACTAACATTCACTTTAAATAGAATATATGTATATGATTTTTACTCTATCTTAATATGTATGCATCAACAACATATTAATATTGTGAAATTTAATATTTTGCTCTTAAATTATTTTTTTAGAATTTTAAAACACAATTTTAAACAAATGAATTTAAGAAATATATTTTCCTAAAATATTACTTATTTGAATAATGTTTAATTAGAGTTGTTCATAAGTCGAGCCCTAATAAAATTTTAGGCTCAAAAATTTGGCTTAAATTTTTACAGAAGTCTAATCCAAATAAAAATGCTAAAACTCGGACACGACCTAGCTCATCCGTATTTAAAAAATATTTTATTTTTATATAAATTTTTAAAAATATATATTATACATCAAATACACTAAAAATATTAAAATAAATGTTTCAAAAAAAAGTCTTTATACTTAAATAACATTAAGATATGTGCAACTTAACAAACAAATGCATCTAAAATGGTAGCAAATTTAACAGTTATACAATATTCAAACAATAACAATAAAATGATAGCAACATAATAGTGAAATGGTAACAAAACAATAGGAAAACAAAAACAACTTTTTTATTTATTTATAAATTCAGGTCGGGCTAAAAAACCTCACCTAAATCCCAACCAACAAACATTATTTTTTATTTACACCCATATTTTAAACCTATATTTTTACTCAAACTTTCACACTTTTTGGACAAGCTTTCGAATTGAACTAAGTCTCTAACTCACTTAAAATAATTAATTTTTTAAAAATCTATCACCTGTCTATTAATTAGGTTAACCCAATTATAAAATTATATTAAAATAAACCTATAAATTAAATTATAAAATGGTGCGAAAAAAAGTATGTATATCTCATAAATGTTGTTCATAATGACCCCTAACATATTCTAATCACGAAAACAAATCCAAATAGTGTGTCTTAACTATCACATGCTTTATTTTCATTACTTAAATCTTTTTAATTATCTCAACCTCAATCCTTTTTCCTTTTTTTTTTTTTAGCAATATAAAGGAAAATATTCAACCATTAAGTTAGTCTCAAATCAGTGAGTGATGAATTTAGTTAAAAAATAATTAATGCTTTTATGAATAAATTTTAAAATTATATATCAATTTTAATTAAATGTGAAATTTGATATATGAATTTTAATTTGGTGCAACTATGCATATGAAATTTTGATTGTGATTCAAAAATATAAATGAAATTTTAATTATTGGATAAATATAAATATTTTTGTATACATAAAATAATGCTACATTAATAAGTGTTAATAATTTGTGAAAATTAAATCAAATCAAAATTTCATAAACAAAATTACACATTAAACTAAAATTCATGCATAGTTTTTAAATTTAACCCTACAAAGTAATAAATATAGTTTTTTTTTCTTTTTATATTAAATAAATCTAAAAGAATAACTACACATTATTGGACTTGAACTTGAAGAACGTTGAATATTAAAACCTTAATTTCACCATTTCAATTGAAGTCACATTTGATTTTTGGTTAAAATCAGCCGTTAATCTCTATATTTCTATCTTCTAAAAGTTAAAAATTCAATCCCCTTAAATTTTAAATTTAAAAATCGTAGTCCAATCATTATTATTATTTATTATTTATGTTAGAATTTACTGATGAACATATTTATTTTGTGACAATTATATATCAAGTTGATAAATTTTAACAAATTTAATGATTGAATTTAGAATTTGAATTAAAAAAGTAGGACTTAAATTTAAAATTTTTAATTACGTTAACTAAATGTTAATTTGATTAAAGTAGAAAGATGAACAACATATATTAACCTTGATTTTTTAATAAAATTTTTATTATTATACATAAATTTTTTTCATCAACATAACCTAATAATATTAATAAATTATGTAAAGGAGATCATTTAGTTTTAGTGAGGAAAGACGAAAAAGACAGGATTGCCCTCATTCAAGCAAAGCAAATACCAAGCTTCCAATTTTAACTTTGCCTATAAATTCAAACGCTTCATTCTTCACTAAAACAAAGAAAAAAAAAATGGGTGTAACCTCAGACAGGGTTGAATATGTGTGTAGGTATGGTGGAAATGGAACAACAACAAGTGGTGTAAATGTGTCAATAGCAGCAGAGGTGACAATGGAGATACACAGCGTTTGCCTGCCGCCAAAAGAATCCACTTTCCAGAAGCTAAAACACAGGTTATCCGAGATATTTTTCCCTGATGATCCTCTCTACAGATTCAAGGACCAAACATGGTGTAAGAAACTGGTTTTGGGACTTCAGTTTCTGTTCCCAATATTACAGTGGGGCTGTCAATATGATCTCAACCTCTTTAAGTGTGATGTCGTTTCGGGTCTCACCATTGCTAGTCTTGCCATCCCACAGGTAAGTAATTCATGATCCCAATATCACAATATTTTCCTTCTTCCCACTTTTTTCATGAGTTTTCTGAATGCATTCCATCTTCTTTTGGATCATCAGAGTGGCTATTTTTTAAACAATTTTATGTGAAATGAGTAACCGTGACTTGTATGAACTGGAATTTTGTTTTTATGCTTTTTAATAATTTAAGAAATATATGGTTTTTGTCATATTCTACAAATAATACGTTAGTTTTTCTCAAATAGTCAAATCCTCATGTGAAATTCAATGTCCTTTTGTGGTAAATGAGTTGCATTCAAGTGAGAAAAGAAAAGAAGAAAATTGGCCCTTACTTTGATGGTGGTTTTTTGTTGAAGCGCAGGGAATCAGTTATGCACAACTAGCGAATTTGCCTCCTATTATTGGACTATGTCAGTATCGGTTTTGACTTCTGATGTAGTTAATAAATGAAATAAAATAAAATCAACATTTTTATTATCCCATTAATTTCATGCAGATTCAAGCTTTGTTCCTCCATTGATGTATTCATTGCTGGGGAGTTCTAGACACCTTGCAGTGGGTCCAGTGTCCATTGCTTCCTTAGTGATGGGTACAATGTTAAGTGAAAAGGTGTCCCCTGTTCAACACCCTACTCTTTACCTTAAATTGGCCTTCACTGCCACCTTCTTTGCTGGTTTATTTCAGGCATCTTTGGGCTTTCTAAGGTATTTATTTTTCAACTACTCCTCGGAGTTAACTTGAAACAAATTAAGCATGGTTTGTGGTATGTTAATGGCTTTACAGGTTAGGGTTTGTGATAGATTTTCTGTCCAAGGCAACCCTTGTTGGATTCATGGCTGGTGCTGCAATCATTGTATCATTACAGCAGCTCAAGGGATTGCTGGGAATCGTTCATTTCACTACCAAAATGCAATTGATTCCCGTTTTGACCTCTGTATTTCATCATACAAAAGAGGTAAGGCCAGTTCACATGGGTGGTTTAGAATCATGTTGCAGTGTAGTAATATGGGTTGAATTCATATGCAGTGGTCTTGGGAAACTATTGTAATGGGATTCAGCTTCCTCTTATTACTCTTGACCACAAGGCATATTGTAAGTATCTCCAAGTGTATCAAATAATTACCTTATAATATTCAATTTTTAATTACAAATTAAAACCAGGAATTATTTACAACGAGTAGAATTGAGTTTGCAAAATTTTCTATAATATAAAAATAAAAATTTGAAAAACCTTTTAAAAATACTATACAGAATATATATTTTTTAAAATTTTAAAAAGTAATCCAATACTGTACATTAATCACAATTTTTTTTTTCTCCAAATTGCAAATTGTAGCTTCATTATTTAAAATTATGATGTTTGAAATATTTGATGCAGAGCATGAAGAAGCCAAAGCTTTTTTGGATATCAGCAGCCGCCCCATTAACATCAGTGATTCTCTCAACTCTTTTGGTCTTCCTCATTAAATCCAAAGTTCATGGAATCTCAATTGTATGAACTTATACTATTATTCTTCCTTTAATATCTTTAAAATTAACAATCTTTTGGGGGAAAAAAAAAACCATATCTAAGTTTTGTGTTTGCTTTCCTCTTTCACAGATTGGGCACTTGCAGGAGGGTTTGAATCCAACTTCAACCAACATGTTGTACTTTAATGGCCAATATCTGGCTTTAGCCATCAAAACTGGCATTGTCACTGGGATCCTATCCCTCACTGTAAGCTTTTCTTCAACCACCATTGACAGTCATATCTTATTCATACCTAATTATTCATACCTAACATGTTGTAGGAAGGGATTGCAGTGGGAAGGACATTTGCATCTCTAAAGAACTACCAAGTGGATGGAAACAAAGAAATGATGGCTATCGGTCTCATGAACATGGCTAGTTCTTGCACTTCATGTTATGTAACAACAGGTGACCACTCTTTCACATCCCTCTGAAAACACAAAAGTGACATAGATATTAACCTAATTGATTTTCAATTTTCAGGATCATTTTCTCGATCAGCAGTAAATTACAACGCAGGGGCACAAACGGCGGTGTCGAACATTGTATTAGCGGGGACGGTGCTGGTGACATTGCTGTTTCTGATGCCACTGTTTTATTACACCCCGAATGTGATATTAGCAGCCATCATCATAACGGCAGTGATAGGGCTTATTGATTATAAGGCAGCTTATAAGCTGTGGAAAGTTGACAAACTGGATTTCTTGGCTTGTATTTGTTCCTTCTTTGGTGTTCTTTTCATTTCGGTTCCTCTGGGACTGGGAATTGCTGTAAGTGTGATTGGTTAGTCATCCTGTGGTGGTGTAATATGGAATGAAATATGATGAGATTTGTTTTTGGTTGGAAAAATGCAGGTGGGAGTGTCAGTATTCAAGATCCTGTTGCATGTAACCAGGCCAAACACTCTAGTGTTGGGGAACATTCCTGCAACACAAATCTACCAAAGCCTCAACCGATACAAAGAAGCTTCAAGGGTTCCTTCATTTCTCATACTCGCCATTGAATCCCCAATTTACTTTGCAAATTCAACTTATCTGCAAGAAAGGTAACTTATCTCTGCAATTTCAACATATTATTATATTGTCACTGAACGCTACATTTGTTTGTTTATTAAAGGCTGTTAAGATGGGTTCGAGAGGAGGAAGAACGTATTAAGGCAAACCATGAAAGCACTTTGAAATGCATCATTATTGACATGACTTGTAAGTTACTCCTTTTTGCCTAACTCTGATTCCGGTAGGCTTTTTCTCCTAGATACTTGTTAGACAAGGACGGAAAATGAAAAAATTCGCAAGTCTCGACCAGAAAAAGAGTGCGTGAGCTAACAGCGGTACAATTTTGGCAGCTGTGACAGCCATAGATACAAGTGGAATCGACATGGTATGTGAACTAAAGAAGATGCTGGACAAAAGATCACTAGAGGTATATATCATCCGACACCCTATAAATGTTTTCAATCTTTGTTTTAGCTTTTGAGACTAACACTAAATCCTCCATTAATGAAGCTTGTTTTGGTAAATCCTGTGGGAAGTGTGATGGAGAAGATGCATCGATCAAATATCCTGGGAACGAATTCATTGTTTCTCACTGTTGGGGAAGCTGTGGCAGACATTTCAGCTTCATGGAAGCCTCAGCCATGAATGAATGGGCAAAAGAAAATGTGTTTTTTTTTTCTTTTAATTTACCCTTTTTTTAGTTATCAAGAAATACAAATCAATTAAACATTATGTTTTTGGTTTAATGGATAAATCAAAGTTATGTTCGTCCCCTTACTGACAACACATTGTGATAAAGCATAAGCTTGTATTCAGTGTGCAGTATTTGCTAAAAGTTCTAGATTAACCCAAAATTTCAGACCAAAAAGAATCAATCAAACAATATCATTAAAGAATGAAAAATCAATCAAAACTATGCAGATAAAGTCAGAGAATAGTATCAGACACACTATCAACTTTGTAGCTTTCAATTATATATGATCTTCCTCTACAAATATCTTACCTTGTGAGCTCATCATGTGCAGAACTCCGAAACACTTGCTTTCCATCATGTTTATTATCCAAGCTCTTTCGATTTCCTCAACCATATCATGTTATGGGAATCTCTCTCATTTCCCGTCTAATTTATAAATATTCACCCAGCAAAGCCATCACTGCAAATCCAGCAACATTGACAACCCACCATGTTACCGAGGGGGGCCAACCTCCATATATGGTGCATATAGAAAGATGGATAATATAGAGGATGGCTGCAAAATCTAAGCATTTCTTTGCCCTTTCAATCAAATAAAGCATGTAGACAGATCTGCATGAGATCCAAATAAAGCATAATCGATAGTTAAAATGAGCTAAGTTTAGAAAAATGCATACTACTGTTGCTATCTCTAAACCTCTTGGTACATTTTACTTCAAGAAAATCTAATAGCTACTACATTGGTGAGCAAAAAGCAGTAAACTTATTGATTTTCCAATACACAGAATAGGCGATAGTCGACCAAAATAAGACCTGGTTTTAACACTATCATTCTTTTTATGAAAATATTCAAGAATATCTAATAGCTACTATATTAAAGTCAACCAACAAGGTGGGTTCATTACTGGCCAAACTACTTAATGGATCCCTGTACTATATATCATGCATCTATACTATATAAGCAGGGCATGGAAACCAAGCATTTGTTGCATACAATACAAGAAATTAAGAAGTAGATGATAGGTAGAAGAAGCAGATAAGCATTGGGAAAAAGGAAGATGGGAATTAAATTCAGACCCCGCAATAGAGGTGAGAAAAAAGGCAGCAATGGCACACCAGCCGGTAACGGTAGAGGCAGTAACAGTTACAAAGTCAAAGAGATAGACCAAACTCATACGAGATGCTCGAGAGCCCACAAGAAAGGACGAGAAAGCTCTAAGTGTAAGGTAGTATAAACATTGAAGGCAAACAATTTGGGCTAAAATAAGCGAAGGGTCGTACAACATCACGCTTTCAGATTCGTAATACCTTCTAATTAACAAACAAGTTTACAATAACATTGCTTGCCTAGCTGAAGCTTTTCGGAAAACCCCAGTTTTTTGAAACATTGATTCAAGAGAGAAACAAACGCGGATCTGGAAGACGCTTTTTCTGGAGGAGTCTGAGAACAAGCATATATATATATATATATATATATACACTGAAATAAATAAACAATCCCGGCAAACTTAATTTGAGCTATTGATTTGAAAACTGAAAAGGAAGACTGTAAACTAACCGTCGAGATAGATTGTAGCGAGAGGATAGGGAGCCATTGTTGTATACAATATATGTGGAGTTTATATTATAAAAAGCATTTTCAAATAAAAAATATATTATTATAAATTTAAGTTACATCCAACAATCATATATACCGATTGAATGTTAATTAGAGTGACTCTTATGTTAAAAGGTTGAGGAGAGTGGTGGATGCAGAAATTTTTTGTGAGGCCGGAATTAAATTATATTTATATAATTTTATTATTTTAATAATTTATATTTTTATAATTTTAAAAAGATTAAATTAAATTTTTATTAATTTTAGGAAGTTAAAATGTAACTTTATCATTATTAATTTAAAATTTTATAAATTATAAAGAACCTAAATTAAAAATTTTCTACTTTAGGGGGCAGGGCCCCTGCCAACCCCTACATTTCGCTCCGCCATTGGTTGAGGAGGGGTTATAGATAGTTTTAGTCATTATATCAAAAATAACATTGTATGATAAGAACTTATAATAAGACTAATGTTAAAAAGAAAAAAACAAAAAAAAAAAAAAAATCAAATTCAATAGAATTATTTGAAATTTTAAAAAAATAATTATCGCGAAATATTATAACTATTTGGCTTAGTAGTGTGGTGAAAGTTCATAAAGAGTGACTTAAGAGCTTATTCATATGCTATAAATAGACCTTTAGATTGGAGACATAAATGAGTCTATTCTCATAAATTTTTTTGAAAAGAATTTATTTCTTAAGTGTTCTTTGTATTCTTTTGATTTGTTAGAACAATTCGAGTGCAGTCACTTGTTCTAACCCGATATAATTGCATTATATCCTGATAATAGTGTTTTTTTTTATTGTTCTGCATGATAGAGGGAAAATAAATTATTTTTTAAGATAGTTTCTACAAAACGCCTTATCTTTATTACTTTATAAAATTTCGATTTCAAATCCAACCAAATTTTTATACAATAATTTAAGAATAGTTTAACCCATGGATCTGAAACCATGGAGGCATTAATTATCACCGAGAGACTCAAACAATTTAACGAACTCAATTATAAATGTTAGGCGTGAAGACTTTCTTTCAAGTAAAAATCACTATAGTTGCACACGGATTGTTCACTCCATATTCAGCTAACATCATAAATTATTTAGCGATCTTATAAAATGCATGTGATAAATAATATATGTGTAATAAGTATAACATATATTGGTGCATGTAATAAATTATTATGTGATCATATTATGTGAATGTGTAATGGGACTAGAACTTTAGTTTGATAAATCATGCGGCTTTAAGCGTTTCTTTTGTTTCAAATTCGCTTAAGTTAACCTAAATCTCGAGAGATGTGAATTCTTTTAATAATTCTCTAAGGCACCGAAATAAAGTGAAAGTTACTAAAAAGATAAAGGAACTCAAATCAAACAGAAAAAACACAAGAAAGTAATGTACACAAGATGTTTGAGTAAATGCTTTCAAATATATTATATTCTCAAGAATGATGTGATTACAAATAAATAGGGATGACTCTATTTATAGTAGAGCTCCCCCAGATCTAACGGGACAGATTGAATTACATCAATGGTTGATATTAGTGCTTATCTATAAGATGAGAGCCCTAAGGGATTTAAGCTTTATACATTCTTATTCTTTAGGGTTTACAATAATTATCCTGGTAAAAATACAAGTTACTGGAGTGTTACGTTTAAACAAGAATCCAAGTAGATGGGCCTTGAGTCTCTTGCAAGCAATGGCCTAGTTCTGTCGGGTCGAATGACCCCAAGTGAACATAAACGATCTAAATTGTGTGCATCAATTGTGGGCTCCCTTGAGCGACTCATGACATTCTCCCCCACCTATTCTAGCGACGCCCTTGTCTCGTCTTCAAAATGAAATTGGTTTATTTTCTCTTAGAACTGCTATAGAGTCTCGAAAGTTCCCAACTAGCATCACTGCCAGAAGTCCCTTTTATCAAATAAGGTACTCATGCCTCAACTTGTAGTACTTTCGTCGAATCACTCAATTTATCATGATGCATTTAACTTCACGATCATATGAGACCTCTACCCCCATTGGTGCTCATTCAATCTCGCATCTATGCATTCTATACAGCTAGAACTGGCATTAACTTGTGAAACCCTTTTTCTATGAGTATGACATGAGTGTCAACTTCTAATATAATTGCACGATGCATAATTCCTAATCTATTGTATGATAGTAATAAATTTAATGAAGTTTTTTAAAAAAAAAGTATTAAAGAATTATTAAATTTAAAAATATAGTATATAGTTTCTTATCTAGCAAGAACTATCTTAATTAAATTCAAGAATGTCAAAATGTGTCTTTTATTCTTAAAAAGTGTATCCTTAGGAGATAAATTATTTTTGGAAAATTGTAAAAGTAATAAATAGTGAGGAAAATCTGAAAAAAAAAATGTAAAAAATTTATAATACCTATTTATAATTGTAAAAGTTTAGAAAAAGTTTAAATTATTTACGTTTTAGTGGTTGGTGTAAATAATAAATTGTGTAGTCCTATAAAATTATAACAATATATATGAAAAATAATTAAATATAATTTATATTTAAATGTTATAATATACATAAAGTATAAGTATTAAATTTCTTTAAAAAAAAAAAAGTAAAAACAACAATTACATAATCATTTTAAGAAAGCCAAATGCCATCATCTATTTGACCCTCAAAATGTAATATCCAATGACATACCACTGAGTACATAATTAAATATTGTAGTACGTACTCTTTCAAAGATATTGTTTCCATATCTTGTATTTGTAACATCATCTTTTTTTAAAACTTTTTTCAGGTAACTAATAACATTTGGTATTGAGGAGAAAATATTAAAAAAGTTTCATTTAATATAAAAAAATAAATATTTTATAATAATCTTAAAAAATGTCACTATTACTCATAATTCGTATATTTTTGGCTTTTGTTGCTTACTTTTTATTGTTGTTTGAGTGGAATATCATATTTTAGCTTTGTTTGTGCATTTAGTATATATATATATATATATATATATTTTTTGCATGCATTGTTATTTTCTATGTTTTCACTTTTATTTTATGTTGGCTAATTACAATTTATTATTTTTAGTGTTTACGTGACTTGAACTAGGTACTTACGAGCTTGTGATGCATATTGTAAGTCATTGGGAACAAAAAGGACGACTGAAAATGAGGCCTGAATAAAGACAAGTGGGTTGCGGCCCCATATAGTAGTGCCATGGCAAGGTCCAACCTAGCCAACCGTGCCATGTGCCCTCGCACCTTTGCGTCGTTCTGTCGACCTGTGGCACTGTTGTTCATGTTATGTGGGATCAATTGCTGTTTTAACCCAAGATGTGAGGCTAATTTTGTCTTTTCGAATATTTAAGTCTTAGCAAGTATTGTAACCCTAATTTTAGGTCAACAAACTCTATAAATAGGATCTTTTACAAGAGAGAAAGAGATAGCCACTCTTAGTTTTATTTTGACTTAGTGTTTTTCTTATTCCATGGTTTGTTAAACTCTTTTTTTAGCAAAAGTAATATTTGAAGTTTGATTCTATAATGTTTGTGAGATTGAATTGTTCTTGATTTTTTTCTTCGTTATTTAGTATTTGCATGTGTAACACCCCTTACCCGAGACCGTCGCCGGAGTCGAGCACGAGGCGTTACCTGAATTAACTTACTAATTCAGGGCCTAAAATTTTCTTTTAAAATTAATTTATTTACATTCATTCAATATGTCCCTAAAAAGGGCCCTTGAGACCCTAAAACATGCAATTGAAACGGTTTGAGACCAAACCAGAAACATTAAAAATTTTCCGAATACTTAGACAAATAAAAACAATTTATTTCATTATTCCTTATAAAACTGCCCACCTGCGTCATACTCACTAAATAAATCATAACTTGAGTAAAAAAACTCAAAATTTAAATTCGTGAATTTTCCATGAAACTAGACTCATATATCTTCTTACTAATTTTTTTTTCAAAATTTTTGGTCTAGCCAATTAGTACATTTTATTAGCTAAAATTTCCCCTGTTGCACTATTTGACTACTCTGACCTCTCATCACTACGAATTAATTTTCTCCCTGTACAGAATTCAAATAACCATACCGTTTGTTTCTATTGAAAGTAGATTCACTAAGGAATCTAGAAATATAAACTATAACTCCTAATTCTTTTTGTACAATTTTTAGTGAATTTATAAATTCAGAATAGGGGATTCAGAGATCGCTTTGACCTTGTCTCATTAAAATTAAAATATCTCTTAATATACACTTCTTTTGCTTACTTTGTTTCTTTCATATGAAAATAGACTTAATAAGCTTTAATTATATATCTCATTCATCACCTAATTCCATTTCTACTATTCTTGGTGATTTTTCAAGTTCACGTCACTACTGTTATTCAATACTGTTTTAATGCTAATTTCACTTTTTCATGATTTCTTTGTATTAACTACCATTTAGGCATACAAAACACCGAAACATGTTATTCATTAGCCATTTCAATAGCTAATCATTATCAAATATTTACATACCATTCTTTAGCCATACAATAAGGACATACACACAAAATGGCTAAGTCCCTATACATGCTACAAACTAGAACGTCTACAAATGAAGATACCCATTTGGTAACTTGATAGTCGATAGTGTGAAGTGATCTCTGACGACCTCCAACCCGAGCTTGCTTTTAAGTACTGTCTATACCAAAATGACCATTTTACCAACTTTCCCGATTTTCAGTTTTTCTCCCGTTCTGGGTCCAAATCTCACTTTCCGGGATTATTGAGCTTGAAAAGCTTGGAAACCCTAACCATGGCTTCCCCCATGCTATATTCGGCCTCCATGAAGAAGATGGACCAATTTTGGATTTATTTTCCCTTTTTAATTCTTTTAATTACTAAATGACCAAAATGCCCTTAAAGGCTTTTCTTTCAAATTTATCCTATTCTTGCCCATTTTTGTCCAAACTTAAATATAATGGTCAATTACTAAATAAAGACCTCCACTTTAAGAACCCATTTCAATTAAATCCCCTTTATTATCTAGAACAACATTTTGCTAATTTTACAATTTAGTCCTAATTATCAAATTAGGCATTTATACATAAAATTTCTTCACGAAATTATCACACAATTATTCAATCAATGAATAAACCTTAAAACTTAATCGGAATAATTTTTTTTTACCTCAGATTCATGGTTTCTCAACCACTATTCCGTTTAGGCCCTATTTCGAGATGTTACATCATGTCTTCTGGTTTAATTACAATTATTCATGTTTATTAAATATTCGACTTGTATTTGATAACTTAGAATGATTGCTTTATCAATTAGAGATTTAGTCGATTGAATGATTTCTAATATTAATGACAAACTACATAATTGTTTATGTTGTAGTTTATGATTATGTAGTGTGAGCATGCGATTTTGTAACACCCCTTTACCCGGTGTAACACCCCTTACCCGTATTTGACACCGGAACAGGGTACGAGGTATTACCGGACTTAAACTCAAACCAACATTCAAAACAGAGACATGAATTTTCACTCAAATTTAAAACTTTTCAGAAACATTCATATCATCCCTTAAATGAGCCTACGAGGCCCAAAACATGCATTAGAAGTGGTTCGGGACTAAAACGAGAACTTTAGAAAACTTCCTAGCACTTAAACTTTTTCCATCAAAACAGGGGTCACACACCCGTGTGGCTTGGGACACACCCGTGTAGGTAGGCCATGTGGTCACACATGCCCGTGTCCCTAACCCGTGTAACTCTCTGTTTATGACGTCATCAACAAATTGAAGTCATACGGCCAAGTCACACGCCCGTGTGCTTAGGCTGTGTGGGCAATTTAATTTTCACAAATTTTCATAAAATAGGTGCATACTTCACACGCCCTGTGCACACGCCCATGTTCCTGGGCTGTGTCCTTCACACGGCTGAGATACACAGCCGTGTCTCTACCTGTGTGGCTAGTTCGAAGCTAAAAATTCAAGATGCAGGGGACACACGGCAGGATCACACACCCTTAAGGCAAGCCATGTGGACATTTTGCCACCCTTACTTGCACCAACCTACACGACAACAAGCAACACCAATCCAAGCATATACACACAACCAATTCAACCAAACCAAGTCATCCACACATCAATTACATGCTACATCTCATACATATCATTTCACACCATGCAAAATCCACATCCATGAAAGACATCATCATATGTATATATATACTTAAGCCAATCTTAGCCAATTTCGATGGTCATTTACAAAATGAATTATCAATCATTATAAGCCAACAAATTTGGCCAAATTGAATATGACACATAACAAAATGACCAAGTCCCTATACATGCCATAACACAAAATATTAAAGTCATTGGTACCCAAAATGTTAAGTTGATAGTGTGAATGGATCTTCGATAGTCTTCGATCCCCGAACTGGCTTGGCGACACTATAAGACAAGGGAAAAAGAAAGGGGGTAAGCTTTAAAGATTAGTAAGTTCCTATGCAAATAATAGGCATCATAAACATATTTTAACATATTCTTAACATGAAGTAAATTAATATATGTATCATTGTAAATCTCATAATCAAATTTGGCATAAATGATATTAAAACCTTAACATCATAACTTACTCAATCGAACCTTACCGTGGGTTCATCACATATCGAGCTCATTAAGCATTAGTTTTGTGTACATACTTGTACCATCTTACAACATACCATTGTCTTTCACAACATACCATAATCTTTCATAACTTTAACATGGCCATTAAGTTACCCATTGAACCACTTGGAATACTAAAGTATACTTGGGAAATCTCACACACATAGTACCATACCAATGCCATATCCCAGATATGGTCTTACATGGGATCTCATATCGATGCCAGTAGCCTAGCTACGGTCTTACATGAAAGCTCATATCGATGCCATATCCCAAATATGGTCTTACACGTAATCTCAACTAACCTTAATGTCATGACATTTGTATCCTAACTATTCTTAAGGTTCAACCTGGATTTTCTCACTTGTCAAACTTTATCGAACTCATTCAAAGAGTAAATCACAATTCATACAATAATAACACAATTAAAGCATAAATAATAATGCATTATTTACATACGAACTTACCTCGGTACAAAAATAGTAGAAAAGGATCTAATCCTCAAACACCTTATTCTTTCCCCGATCAAGGTCTGAACTTCGTTTTTCTTGATTTATAATAATAAATTTAACTTATTTAATATTCACATTACTCAAATTAGTCCAAACATCACATTATGGAAAATTATCTTTTTACACCTAAAGTTTTACATTTTTACAAATTAGTCCCTAGGCTCGTAAGATGAAATGTATTCAATTTCTTTGTTACCCAAGCCTAGCCGGATCATATACATGCTCATATCAGCCCACATTTTTCGTAAAATCAGATTTTTTTACTACCCATTTTACATCTTTTTACAAATAGGCCCCTTTTAGGTATTTTCATGAAAAATCACTTAGTAAAAGTTGTTTATTACACATGAAACTTTCATTCTCTACCATTAAATATCAAAACACATGCATGTCACACATGGGTAAATTTTTAAACATGAACCCTACTTCAAAATAATGGTAGAAATAGGTAAATCGGGGTTACGAGGACTTCAAAAATGTAAATAACATTAAAAACGGGGCTAGAATGCACTTACTATCAAGCTTGAAAGTTGACAAAACCCTAGCTATGGTGAGCTTGAGATTTTCGGCCAAGGTAGGAGAAGATGGACACAATTTTGTCTTTATTTTCCCTTTTTATTCTTTTATTTACAAAATGACCAAAATGCCATTTTTGCCAAACTTTAAAATTTTATCTCACCATGTCCATTTTTATCCACTAACTTAACAAATGGTCTAATTATCATATAAGGACCCCTAATTTAAAATCTCATAGCAATTAGACACCTTTAACATGTAGAACTCAACTTTTGCACTTTTTACGATTTAGTCCTTTTGACTAAAATGAGTGCTCAAATGTCAAAATTTTCGAACAAAATTTTCACAAAATCATTCTGTGAAACTTTAGACCATAAAAATATAATAAAAACAAATTTTTCTATGTCAGATATGTGGTCCCAAAACCACTATTCCAACTAGCCCCAAAATCGGACTGTTACACCCGGTCTAACCGTATGTACCCAGTATAAGACTATCACATTTGGTGCCAAAGTGATTTTGATTATACACTATAGAATTTAAACATTTACCCATCATATATTAACTTATTTAACTAAAAAATTATTAATATAAACATGTGGGGTCATTATTAGATGTTAGGTTATGTTTGGAAATGATTTTAACATTGTTTTTACTCAAAATAGAGGAAAAGTATCGATACCAAAACAAAAGGTATCAATACCTTTTAAAAAGTATTTATACCACTGTACAAAATCAATACCAAAATAACATTCTGGAACTCTGGAAAGTCAAATTTTGATGAAGGTATCGATACCAAAATCACATTCTATTTTAGAAATTTTGTATTTCAAAACCCAAGTATCGATACCTATACCCTTGGTATTGATACCTGAGGTAAATTTTGGAAAAAATCAGTTTAAAAGTTTGCTAAACCCCTGCAATATATTAGATTCTTCTCAACATTTAAGACCAATTCAAAATGTATTAAAACTACTTAAAAACCACTCCAAATCAATCATAATCATCATATTAGCAAATCACACTTGCAAACATACTTATAGTTTCAATAATTCATTTCATATAGAACCAAAATACTTCAAGTAAAAAGAAAATGGATATAGTTTCAAGAATTTTCATTTTAGTCCCTAACACATGGGAACACATTTGGTCTACCTATGTACATGTCATTCTAACTCAAAATATAGTACCTACTCTTGGAGATCTTGAGGATGTGATGAGATGAGAGATCTCTTAGCTCGACTTTAGCCTTTCAAGTCTAATTGTACCGACGCGTTAAAATAAAAGCGTTAAGCCAGTGAAGGCTTAGTAAGCATTAAAAGAATAAATAAGTAAATGAATAATAACATAGTGTTTTAAACTTATTCAATTAATACATAATTACACACATACAAATTTCACCAACTATACCTTACATTAATAAAATTTAACTTACCTTTGTAAGTTATTAAACTTACCTCAACACATTAATGATTCATTTTTGTTCACAATTCATATTCTTAGCCCATAGTAGACTTTATAGAACACACCGGATATACGGAACAAATATAGAGGTGCATTATTATGCACTATTGAACAAAGAGCATGAATGTGCTAAACGGGAAGTACTAATGTGCTAATGATCAGAGCGTGCGCTAAGGTCCCTTAATGACATGCCACTAATATCCTAGTAGTTCTAATTTTGTCTACTTAGGCATAAAAGTTGAATTTCATACATTTAAATACTTTACATAAGTATTTCAGAAAAGATTTCACATTTCTCTATCATCTACAATTTAGTCCCCATTTCACAAATCACAAATATCACACCTTTTTCACACATATACTT
Source organism: Gossypium longicalyx (assembly GCA_025698465.1). Taxonomy (NCBI): domain Eukaryota; kingdom Viridiplantae; phylum Streptophyta; class Magnoliopsida; order Malvales; family Malvaceae; genus Gossypium; species Gossypium longicalyx. The sequence continues at coordinate 58,016,534 of CM046996.1, forward strand.
TTACCACAACTTCATTACTTAGTGCTCAAACAAATATACCATTTCATATTCTCCACCTATAATTTTCTTTACAATTTTCATAATTTCATAATCTAATCCCTTTTTTATTATCTATTTACAAATATAAATATATATTCTACATTTCTATTCTAAGTAATTCCATATTACAGTATAAGCATTTAAATAAAAATAATTTAAAAATCTTGTAGTACTTACAACAAAAAGGTTAAGATGATGTATTTTCTTCTTCCTTCACTCATCGACCTTCTCCTTTCCTTTTCCTTCAATTTTATCCTCTCCCTTCTTTTCTTTCTCTTCAATTTCATAAAAATCATATATCATTTATAAGTTAAAACTAAAATCATATAACTTTTCTATGCTAGTTAATGAAAATAAACATGTATGACATGATAATTTCATCATCTCTTACCTTAGCTCTTTGAAAACCCAAAACTCCAACTCATGCTTTTCTCTCTTTTAATCCATCCATGGAAGTTTTTTCATGAGATTAAGATGTTCACTAGCCCTCTCTTTAGTTTTTACTAAAGAAATTTCAAAGAAAAAGGAAGGTTTGAAGCTTGAATGGTTCAACAATGGAGGAAGGACACAAAGGGAAATAAAAGAAAAGTTTGATGGAAACTAGAGGGGTGAGTGACGTTTGGGTTGGTGAAAGATAATATATTTTCATCTTTTCTCCCATTTTCTACACCATTCCACTAAAATATCTCACCTTTTTAATTAAAATGGTCAAATTGTTAATAAGTCCTTAAGCCAACCATCTTTACACTTCTACCCATCATCATTACACCTAACAAATATCTACTTGGTTAATTACCACTTTGTCCTTTCTCATCTTTCATATTTCCTACGATGACTCATACAATAGTTTGGTAAAATTTCTTCTTAATCCTTCCTTCCTTTCCTCTACTACTATGTATCTCCTAACTTATTATTTTTCCTACTTTGGCCATAATAAATTCTTTATTCTTTCAATTAAGTCAATGTATCTATTTAAAATTTTCCTAGCTAAGGAATATTTTCTAATTTCTTATTGGATCTAAATACTTCCTTATTTAATACTCAAAATTCCTATTTATTATATTTCAAAAATTTTGCATTAATTCTTGACCCGATCCATCACTGTACCTAACCTCGAGTTAAAACGTGGATGTTACAGATTTAACTTAAATAAACTCCAATTGTTTACGATTGAGTCTTTTTTGTTCTTAATGTTATTGATAGATTAAATCCTAAACAACCATTATAGGGTTGTTTGTCTATAAGGGTAGTATTTAATGGTGATTGTCTTGATTTACGAGAAGGTAAGAAGATATTAGGTTGCTAGGCGATCGTTGACAACTATAACCAATTTATTAAAGAGAACTAAAAATCATCTTTGCATCAATGATCAAACCCTTGAATCAAATGAAGATTTTGCTTTGACTAGAGTTTCATCTTATTAATTTTCCCCAATTTTAACTATTGTTTTCTTTGCTAGTTTTCAATTTATATTTCTTCAATTCATAGTTTTAATTTTTAATTTTTCTTTTAAAAAACCTATTTTTTTATTTTATTTGTTTAGTTGAAGGAATAAATGTAACGACTTGATTTTCGTCGATGTCAAAAAATTTGACTTTGAGACAAAAATTTATTAGACCAAATTATTTCGAAAATTTTTAGTTCATCAATGAGACAAGTATAGAAATAGAAAATAAAATTATTTAGTAATTAATTAAATAGAATATTAAATAGTACAAAGATTAAATTGAAGAAATCAAGAATTGATGACATAAATGGAGGACTTAAGTAACAATTTGAGAAGGCCTTATTAGATAATTAAACCATTAATGAAGTTAGTGGATTAACTTAACTACTATAAATTTTCACTAATAATATTAAGATTTAATTATGGCCATTGATATATAAAATTAAAAAATGAAATAAAGTTAATATATGTATAAGTTAGCGGAAAGAGAAACAAAACATTAAGTTGAGTTCACTTCTCCATTTCGTGAACAACAAAGTAGGAAAAAAAGAAGGAAAAGTTACAAAGGTTTCTTACTATTGCTGTCCCCTTTGTTGGGAAATGTTTCCATATTGTAGTAAACGTGTAACTATTTTTTATTTATTTAAACGATGAATAAATAAATAAAGTTAATTTCACATTTCACTATTATGTCTTTTGTATTTTTTGTATTTTATATTTTGCATGTATAGCGAAATTGTGACAAGTAAATATTAGCTCCTTGATTTTTGAAAGTTTAAATTGAAGATAAGTGGCATTGTAAAGAATGTTTACATTGTGAGAAAGATAACTTACTTCAGTAGATAATCTAAATGAGTTCGTAATCCCGTAAAATAATCAAAGTGAGCATTTGATTCAAATACTAAGAAGGATTATTATGTCGTCTACAATTCCAATTGGGCTAGTCTTAGCTATCGGAGCAATTGACTCCACGAGTAGAGACATAGATGTATTCATTGGTAGAATGATACATCGGACTGAACCCAAGATGAGTTAATTTTGAATCAGTTTGTAAATTAATTCACTTGTGACGTTCAAGGTGTGATTTACCTAAATTTTGAGTTAGTCACTGACTATGCATATATGACTCATGTGTTTTGATATAAGTGAAGGCTTATGCTCTAAAGATGATCAAGCCCATAGCCAGTGTGTTGGGTACATGACTTGTGTATGGAATGATTTTATTAGCAACAGTGGGATTCATAGCTCATTTAAAGAGCTAATGATATCCTCTTATTGGTATTATGCAGATTGATAAATATGGAATGTGGCCTGTTCTCTAACGAACAATATCGCACAGTCATTTTTTGACAGTGATCACATTAATCATTAAGACAACATACTGGTAACAATGAGATAAAATAGGATTGTATTGAGTGAACAGATTTAACTCAAAGAAATCAAGGATATCATATGAGGGTAACACATACAAGACTATGTCATTGGACAAAGTAGTTGGATAAATTACTTTTGTAAAATGTGTACAACAAGGAGTTTTCAATCATGGTACTTATTGTGGATTAACTCCATGATTAAGTAATTGCAAATTATCGGAACAATGCTTCTGGATATAATTGCAATCACTAAAGCCTAATTGTATATGTTCGATTGGTTCCTCCACTAGCTCAACAAAAGCTTGATCGGACTGCATTTGAATCAGAAGAAAATTCTATGACTTTGGGAATAATTTAATTGAGTCAATTTGTTCAATGTGGAATTAAATTAGGTGGTCGTAAGAATTGTTCAACTAGAGAATTTGATTAAAGAATTTTCTTGAAAAATTAATTTGGAAAATTTAAGTGCTTTTTGAAAAAAAATTAATTTTGATCAAGTAAAATTAAATTAAAATTAATATGATAATTTTAGAAGTTAATTTTCAAGTTAGACAATTTGTCCAATGAGTAATTGAATTTGAAAATTAGACTTGAGATTGTAAATTGGGCCCGGGAGCCCAAAACCGAGACCAAAACCCAAAAATTGGTCAAATCAGGTCTGGTATATGAACTTGGGCCGACGGTCCAACCTATGGCTAGGCCGGATTCGTCGGATCATCGTTGACCTGGACCGAACAGACTCAGGTTGCCGTAAGGGTTTCGCACCTACATCACTGAAGATGGTGATGCCGGTGACTGCGATGGCGGCGTCCTAGTGGCTAGCGGTGGTTGGTCGTCAATGGTTGAGCAGTGGAAGAGTTACATTCCTACTGGAATTCCACCAAAGAATTTGATTTTAGATTAATTATTCCAAAAATAATATTATTTTAATAGTTTAATATTAAATTTAATATAACACTTATCTAAATATTTTTTATTAATTTAATATTAAAGTGATTAAGTTTAATCATAGTTGAATTTTCTAAACTCTCCCTATATAGAAAGAGCTTTGCGTCATTATTTACACACGAATTCAAGAGAAAGTTGTAGAGAGAAAATTCTCTGAAGAGATTATTATAGAAAATTTCTAGAGATATTTTTCTGATATACAACTTGACCCAAAATTTTAGAGAAATTACAAAATTAAACCACTGATAATTTTTGTGAAAAATTTTGTAATTCGAAGCGAGCCCACACTCGGCAGACGTGAGCTTGAGGATAGAGGAGAAGACTACTTGGTCCAAGCACTCATCCTAGACAACTCGAAAATGTACAATTTTGATTAAGTGTTTATTACTTTATATATCACAACCAAGATCCTATTTTGAAAAAAAAAATTAAAACTCTAGTTTTGTAACGCCCCAAAAATTTCTTATATTTATTTTCGTATGTTTGTGACACAATTGTGTATTTGCTTCAGTGGTTAAGTGTTCTGGGAAGTGTCTGAGAGGTCTCAAGTTCAAGCCTTAGCTTGGGCAAATTTTTGTTTTTGAATGAATAAACTTCTATTTCTAATCAGTAGGCTTATAAATAAATGTTGGTAAAATAATGTCAGAATGGGCCTATTGGTTTGGTGGTTAAGTGGAGTGTTGGGGTGAGGGAGGTCTTGTGTTCAAGTCTGTACTTGGGCATTGTTTTTTGCTGCTAATGTCGTGTGGGTGTTTGAGAGGGACTGGAATACTGAAGTAGTTGAAACGGATGTGGTTTAGTAGGAGCAAAATAGGGGATTTGGGAGTCACCCAGTTATTTTTCTTCTCTCTTGCAAAAAGTCTCTGCCGTTTCCCTCTCCATTTTTTTTCCTTTACTGCCGAATTCTACCCTCCCTCTTGCTGAATCCACCTTTTTCCTTCCTTTCCCTTTTCAACTTTGTTTTCAATTCATCATATTGCACGACATAGGGTCACACTCGTTCGATAAGTGATGATATGCTTTAAAATTTCAGTTTTTAAGTTATTAATTGGGGAACCTTTGTTTAACTATGTTGACAGCCGAAAATCGGGTGTGAGGGGCTGTGCTGGTGCCGAGTTATAGAGGGAAGCGTCCATAGTTCGTAAGGTAAGGGTTTTTTCGCTTGGAAGAAGACTTTTCCATTTTGGGGTTAAGTTTAATTCGAGCATTTAAGTGACTAATTGAGCAAAATATTGGTCAATAATTGGTTCTGGAGTGCTCGTGGTGGCTTTAGCTTCGAATCGAAACCAGGTGTGTACTCGATTACATAGAAAACGAGGTTTTGGCCAAAGCTAAAAACCTCACTGTCGACTTCACACGAGCGTGTGGTCACCCGTGTAGTAGGTCGTGTGCCCTAACACGGGCATGTGATCGACGAGGGCAAGTCATACGCACTAGACACGGTTGTGTGATGGCCAGGTAAGCCGTGTGCGACACACAGGCCTAACCGGTTTGGACCGCCATATTAGCTTGTGGAATTCTGGGCTAGACCGTGTGATCCACATGGCAAAGGCCAAATTGGGTCGTGCGGGCCACATGGGCATGCGGGATTCTAGGCCAGGCTGTGTGATCCACACAGCTAAGGCCAAATTGGGCCGTGTGGGCTAGATAGGCATGTGGGCCCATACGGGCAGACGACATGGGTGTGTGAGCCCATTTTCACTACTTTTTTGCCAAGGTTGCACGGGTCGCCTAAGATGACTGTGAACCTACTATAGGGTCGGTAAGCTTACCTAGACCCGTAATTGAATGAAATGATTGTATGACTGATTTATATGTATACATGTTATCGAGCATGATGATGTTTCACTGAACATATATTGTATGTACTGTTACCATGTGATAGCATGTCATAACTGTATATTGCATTGCATTAGGTTGGGGGTTGATTTTGTTCAGAGGAAGTGTAATGAAAGGCCTCGAGCCTAATTTACTGGCAGCTCAACTGCAAATTACTGTCTAGTCCTGCACTCGGTACTTCTTGGAGTGTAGGGATGGGTGGGTTGATTATAACCCCATATGGAGTGTAGGGTTGGACGGAGATGGTGTGTAGAGGCTGGCTGGGTAGGATTTTGTGATTGCATACCTGCTATTACTACTGATACGTTGATGGGCTAAGGTCCAACTGCATGACTGATTCTGTACTGAGATGGGCTAAGGCCAAACTGAAATTGATACGGTTACTGAAAGGGCTTAGGCCCAGACTGTGATCATGTGCACACTGTCTGTTTGTTTATATGGGGATTACACATTGAGTTACATAAACTCACCCCTTTGGTTTAATTTGTACAGGTAATCCCCAGACTTGACGGATCGGTGCAGCGGAGGAATCGATGGTGGCCACACGACCCCCTTCGACATTGTTTCATACTTATTTATGATTTTAAATTTTATTTGGGTATTTATTGAAAATATGGCCTTTATGGATTTTTATTTTAGTTTGGGATTTCTTATTGGTTATGGTTTATAATTGCTAGAATTAGGAAAACTCGGGTTTTCAAAAGAAACAAACATTTTAACAAAATACTCACAAATGCACAAATTGTTTTAAAAGCTTCCGCATTGAATAAACGTTTTGAAAACTTTCGACTAAATAAATAATTTGATTTTAGAATTAATAAGTAATAATAAAAAGTTTCTAAACGACAATTGTTTTAAGCAAAGTCAAGATTTTCAAACACACTACCATGTGACATCGCCCGATCCGATCATAGTGTTCAGGCCGGGTTTGAGGTGTTACAGGTTTTTCCCTAAATTTATTTTTCATTGTGTTTTCCAAGCCCCTTTTTTCCAACACCTTAGTGTACTTTTCACTATTCATAATAACTTAAGGTAGCCATACCTTAGATAATGAAATTGATGAAGTTTTGGTTAATTTTATCATTATTGAAACTTTAGAAAACTTAGTTTTAAGAGTTTGGATTCATGCATATTTGGTGTAGAATAAATCATGGTAAAATCATATTATAATGTGGTAGAAAGTATTGAATAAAGCATGACTTAATTTTGTGGATATAGTCATAGTGAATGAAAGCTTAGAATCATGAAAATTTTAGTTAATAAGTTTAGATTAAGTGAAATATATGCTCGAATTGAAGTGATCAAGGTTGAGATAAAGTTTAATGAAGTGATTGGTAAGGAAATTGTTGAGTTATTAAGGACCCAATTGTAAGATATTAGAACTTGGGGTTTCTTGGTAAATAATGGTAGTTTGAGATTCCTAGAGTACAATTAGAAATTTAGATTTAATTTGATTAGGTAAATTGCAAAATACAAGACCCTTGAATGTTAGTGAAATAGGGACCCAATGAAAAGTGTATATATATAATGAGTTTAATTTAAATGCTTATATATTTTAATATGAGAATCTAATAATGTTTGAACACTTAGTTAATTAAACAAGGCTAAAAATGATGTCAAGTCATCAAGGGACAACTAAAAGACGAGAACAGACAACGAGTAATGAATTTGGTTTGGGCTAGTAATAAAATACTTATGATTAGACAATGTAGGATAACAACATGGCAACCATACATTAGAGTGCACTAGATCAAAAGGACTTAAACTTCGACTCTCTTTAGAAAAAAAAAGATGCTTTGTGATGTTTTCCTAATAGACATGCATCAAAGTTTATTAAAGAAATAGACTCAACCAAATGTACCTTTTTAGTTTGGAAAAACTAGGATGACCTAAATGACAATACCAATCACAAGGAAACACACTACCAACAACAAGAAAAATTGAAGAATTAAGATAGTAAACTCCTCGTGATTTAGAGTCATGTCTAATAAATGTATTCGGCTAGAGATCTTGAAAAATGCAATGAGTAGGAAAGAATGTTACAGAAAAATTTAAAGCTATTTTTATTTGACTCACTGAAAGAAGATGAAATGATAATTTGGGAACAGGTGAGACTTGATTAAGTGTAAGATAAGGGGTATTAATAGTACCAAAACCAGATATAGTGGAAACAGACCCATCAGTAATAGTAATAGGTGACAGAGATTGACAAGGAGTAAATTTATGAAATTGGCACTTGTCACTAGTCATGTGATTTGATGCACTAGAATTTGTTAACCAAGAATTACTAGAAAGAGTTGCAAGAGCAGTTGTACCTATTTGAAGAGTATGAGAGGCAATAAAATTAGGTTGTGAGTGAATTAACCTATTAAAACTAACGTCGATAATGTTAATATAGAATGGTTACAAAGTAAAAGAAAAGAAAAATAAAACACAGATTTTACGTGAAAACCTTTTCGGGAAAAAACCACAGGCAGAGGAGGAGAAATTCACTAATGTTGAAAATTGCATGATACAAGAGGAGTGTCGACTGCATCTATTTAAAGGTTGAAAAATCTTATTCTAATCAATGTCAAATAGAATAAGTGTAATTCTATACGGATTCTACTTGTGCTGCATGGTCCGTACATAGATCCCCTTACTTTATCACTTTATTTTCTTTAACAAGGATTTGGTCACACAATTCTAACATAACCGTTCATACTCCACTTTAGAAATTTGAATAACATCCTCAAGTCCAATTAAAGAAACAGATCCATTAGAAGTTAAAGTAACAACAACTGCCTTAAAAGTGTTGTGTCTTTTGGTACATTTGGTAGTCCAATCATGTTTACCATGTCTGTACTAACTTGTATCTTCAATATGATTTGTTTAGCCACAAAAATCACATTTTCCATCACGTCTTTTACTCTTGACTTTGTTGTACCCATGTCCTTGTGCAACCATAGCAGAATGTTCAAGAGTAATATGTAGAGATCACTTACTAATTCTAACTATTTTTTAGAATAATCAATTTATGTTTTTTGTAACACACTTTACTTGCCCTAATATATAGCAGGAGTGGGTGGTGCTATCGGAGCACTTTCATACTTAAATAAAAAAAAATTATTTAATAAAAATACTCATTTTGTAATATATTAATATTCTTAGAATCAATTTGATCAAGTATAAACTAATTTAAATTTATTTTAAATTAATTAGGTTCACTGGTTACTAATAGGAGCACATCTAAATCTTAAAACAATTGTTCGAAGCCCATCTGCTTAAAACAAAGTTAATTGAATTGAGAGAAATGGGAGTTTAATCAAGATTTTGAAGCTTCAATCTATTTAAATAAAATCATAAAAATAATATAAAAATATTTTAAAATCCTTAAAATCAACTTAAAATTATTTAAAAATGTTTTTCAGATGATCAAAGGTGCTTAGGGTCAAATACGAGCCTTGAAGAGCTCAAAACGGCCAAAACAATACAATGGCCCTGTTCAGGGGCTAACATATTGGTACCTAGGTCTAGGTATTGGTACCTAGGTCATTGTACTATTGATTTTGGCATTCTTCCAAGTTGGTGCAACACCTCATACCCGACCCGATTGTCGAGTTCGAGCTACAGTGTGCCACATCTGTTGCCAAGGCAACTACAATTAATTTATATACGAATACACATCACAATTCATATAACTTACTTATATGTATATAATAACACTATTAACTAAGTTCAATAAATATTAATTTTATAACCAAGTTCATATAAACATAAAGATATACTAATAGTCACTCAACTAGATAGGTACATGCCAAACTATTCAAAAACGAAAATACACCAACATTGCTAAGTCCAGGATCTTCTCTGGATGCTGAAGCCAAAATTTAGGATTTTGAATATAACCTAATATGTACATGGAAAAAAATCGTATGCTGAGTAATCAACTCTGTGGTATTTCTACAAATTTAATTTCAATGCAAATAAATTAATGAAAATACTCATTAATTACCAAATCTATAGTATTTATACGGGTGTGTGGGTAGCCCGTGTGACAATCGGGAACCATGTGGATTCAATGACTCCTAATTTCTAGTGGACACACAGTCGTGTTACCAGCCTGTATGTGACACATGGTCATGTGGTACAAAATATGTCATTATATGCCTATCTTGTGTAAGACAAGCCAAAGGCTCAAATGATACATATAAAGCTATTCAATCTTACACAAAAACATTCCAAAACATGTCTAAATAATCATTCAACCAATATGTCACAATTGGCACCTCAAACAAAAAGATTACATAAAACTTTACAAGTCTTCCACATCATTCAAACAAAACATTCTAATAGCCAACATGTTAATATACCAATTCCTTTGTGACATTCATGTCACTGTAACTTAACAACCAAAGCTATCATTGGCCTTTATGCATACTTATGTACCTTTAAATTCAAAGTATGAAATATCCAATATGCTAGCACAAGCTAGATCTAAACATCACCATTCAAATGAATTTAAACATTTAACAAAACTTATACATCTATCATATAATCATCAAGCATAAGTATTATGTACACATCATAACCATTAACATCCAAATGACACTTATACATACTAAGATTTCTATGACATGAACCATTCAACCAATCTAAATTCCAAGTCATTCATAAGTTCAAGTCTAACCTTTGAGCCTTCAAAACTTCGTCATTCATATTGATGTTTATATATGCTTCACATTATGCCCACAACACATAAGACTCTTATCCCTTCATGTAACAAAGGCATTAATCATTTAAACTATTTAGCATATTATCTAACTACTAAATCCAATCACTATTATAACATTTCATACCATATTCGAGGCTATTTATAATTTACTTATACTTAACCAAATACGCACCAATTCATATCGTCATGAACCATTTCAAAACCTTTTTATTCTATTCAATTTAGTCCAAGTCTCAATATTCACTTCCATTCTTAGAATTTTCACTCAATATATATTACACCACATTTGGTTGGTTGTAATAGCCACCATTACTAATCAATTCAATAATTCCTTTGTTTGGTTCACTAAATTATTCATTCCACAGAATCCTCATTCATCTCTTATTATAACTTCTTCCGCAATAAGCATTTCTCATCATAACCAAAGAATAGAAACTCCACAGAATAGACTCACTAAGGAATAAAGGGGAAAAATCCTAAATTGCCATTATTTCCCTTTTATCACTCTCAGTCTCACCGACACCTCAAGCCACCACACCCCCAAAGTAATCGACAGAGTTGATCTGGAAGCTTCCCCAAAGTTGGTAAGGTTATTATTCCCCTCAATCTCACTTTCGTTGTTAGAATTTCATCTATTTGCTTCTCTGCTTAGAAATAGCGTCTCTACTATAATCTTGAAGAAGATGAAATCTAGAAAGCTTATGTAACTTACCCAATTTTTATTTTTGGAAATTTTGTTCTATGCCATTGACTTGAATTTATGGTTAAAAAAAGTTCTTAATTGAGTTGTATTCATAAAATTTGAAATTTTTTAAAGGACTTTTCTCAGCTTTTCTGGATGTAAATTTTAAATGTTCCTGGAGATTTTGTTTCTTTTTCTCTTTTTTCGAGGAAGGATGGAAATTGGAAAAGGATTCTTCTTTTTAAATTTAAATGGCAAAACTTTTTTTGTTTAACAAAAATTTTGACTCTGCTGCTTGAATTTACTACTTGAACTTTTGTTTCGCTTGTGAGAATTTATTTGTTTGCATATTGAATCTGTTGTTTGTGAGAATTTGTTATTGCTATTAGTGCGTTTGGTGTTTACTCATGTGTTAGGATGAAAATTTTTTATTTGCTTGTGAGGTTTACCTTTTATGTGAGGCTAAACTTTCTTGCCTTAAAAGAGGTTTAACTTGAATATCTGTTTATTTCATGTTGCTTCCATTTCCTTTTTTATTACCTATAACTTCAATCTAATCACCTATTTTTTCTTGAAGAAGTGGAAGATGGAAACTTCATGATGAGAAAAGTAACAATGAGAGGAAATAATATAAGGAAAAGTAAGATGAGAAGATAAATGGGGGAGGGGGCATAAACAAAAATGATATGTATAAAGAGTTTGGGGGGGAGTTATTATAAAGCTAACAATGGAAGGTAGAGAGAATATATTGGGGTCATTGGTTTTAACCAAGATAAGAGTGTAATAGCCCGTTTTTCAGTGGTGTCGAAAATAGTGGTTTTGGGGTCACAAATCCAACGAGTAAGTCCGTAAATATTATTACTTAATATTTATGAGTCAAATATAGTGTAATAATAAAATTTGATTTAATGATTTATGTTAAATGAAAGAATAATTATGTTTAAGCTGTATGTCTCTAAAGTCAAGTGGTTTTAGAAAATGAGGTATCAGGATCTCATTTCTATAAATCGAGCCATAAATATTTTACTAAATATTTACGGAGTGTTATTAAGTTCATATTAAAATTTGGTTAAGAAATTTTAATGTTTTAGATAGTTAATTAAGGAAAAAAGACTAAATTGTAAAATATACAAAAGTTAATCGCTATTAATTATTATGTGTTAATTGAACATAGAAACATATTTGAATGTCTTTATATGATAATTTATCCATAATTTTTAGATAGTGGATTGTTTAGGTAATATGTTTTATGAAATTTTATTAAATAGTAAGGAACAAACTTGTAATTATCTATAAAGAAATGAAATTAAAAACATAACTGAAAGATAAACAAAGCCATTTTTTTTGTCATCTCTTTTTTGGGGAGAAGGCCAAAACTCTATGGAAGCTTAAATCAAACTTTCGGCCAAGGTTTTTTTCACATGCATGGTATGTATTTTTACCCATTTTTAATGATTTTTATGTTTTTAGGATCGTATTAGCTTAATCTAACTAACCCGGGGGTTAGTTTGTTAAATTTTTAAATGTTTATAAATTTACCATGGATAAATTTGTGATGTTCTTGAAATTTTATGATAGATTATTAAGCTTGGTTGTTAAATATAAGTATTTTGTTAAGTAATTTTTTATGATTTTCAAGTTTAGGGACTTATTTATGAAAATGGTAAAATTCAAGGAAAATATTGTAAATTTTGGATAAATATGGGCTGTTAAAAGATTAGGTAAAATTTGGCTAGCATGATTTATGGTTAACAATGGTGAAATTGCAAGTTTCGAGTTTAAAGACTAAATTGCATAAAAGGTAAATTTTGATGGAAATTTTGTAAATTTTCATTATGAAGAGTTATATGTTAAATTAATTATTTTAAATGCTGGAATGAGATTAATTGAATAAAAAATATTTATCTAGATCAAGAAACGACTCGAACGAACACTAATTGCGAGAAAGCCAATATAGCGAATTAGTCGTTGGATCACGTTAGGGCATCGCTTTGGTACAGGTAAGTTCGTAAAGAGATTAAATTTGTTATTTGATGTTTTGGATGAGTTGCTATGTATAATTATGTGAATTATAATCTTGATTTGATAATAGATATTATGGATATGGTTGGAAGGTTAGTTAACTTAAAGTTGTAATTTATAAATGTGAAATTCATGATGGTATACAAAAATGTTATAATGCGGTTGAAATAAAGGATTTGAGATGTAAAAGTCCAATTTGAATCTTGTGAATACTTAGGATATGAATGACATGTCACTAGGGTTATACGATTTCGGGTGCTGGTTTTGAATGTCCTACCGATGGCTGAGGTCATGCATTTGTTATGTATACTCCACAGCTCGTGAGAGTAGCATCGTGTAGCTAACATTCTGAGCCACAGCTCATGTGAGTATGCCCATTTCACAGCTCATGTGAGCACTAATGAAAAGGAAAGGTTACAGATACATGAAAAGACACACTATGTGTGAGCATCCCGGAGTATCCAATGCTATTCTATATGATTTAACGGGTAAGTAAAGGTTAATGGAAAGACATGTATAAAAATTTAATGTTACTAATGTTCATATGACAGAAAAAGGTGAATATGCATATACAATATGAGAATGGTTGATAATTTATCGAGTGATAGATGAAATACGCATGAAATCTATTTCTTAATATATGTTATGTTTTATAGATGTATTGTTTACTTATTGTCTATTAACTATATGATTTCAATGGAAAGTATGTGTAAAGGATATATATATATATATAGGTGATGGATTATGGATGAAGCCTAAATGTTTATCATGTATATGCCATGAGTTACTTGGGATTTATATGTAATGATATGTTTACTAACCTTGTGAGGTGATGTGTATAGGAAAGGAAGTTTGGCATACGACTTGATGAGAGTAGGTTTGGTTGTTTAATTTAATATTATTGGTAAGTTAAGTTTCACCTATACGAATTTACTAAGCATTAAATGCTTACGTAATCGTTTCCTCTGTCTTGTAGATTATCGGAAAGCTCAGTCGGTTGGAATCTCATCGGAGTATCGTCACACTATCTATTCATCATATTGGTATTTATGGTTATTTTGGTTAATGGTTATAAATGGTATATAATATGGTTATAAGTGTAGTTTTAGTAGTTGGTTTGTTTTTAAATGGTGCCAAGTTCATTCATTTTCATATCTTTCGATGAAAGCTTAAATGATGTGCATTCATATGAGATGATAGTAACTATGCATGCCCTAATGTGAATAGAAAGAAGATGATTGTGTGATATGTTAGATATGGTTATTTGGCATGTATAGGACCCTTTATTGTTAGAATTAAGTGACACAAATTCTTATAGAATATGATGGAAAATAAAATAAAAGTAAAATCCATATAGAACTAGATTTCTTTTATTTTATTTTAGAATAAGGTTTTTTAAACCTTATTAAACTTCATCTATTTTATATTGATTAGGATAGGGTGTTTCAATCCTACTAGAATATGGCTTTACAAGCCTATAAATAGACATAGTCTATTCCTCTTGTATGGATACAAATTTTTCGACATAGTGAATTTTCTTCTCCTCTGCACTCGTGGTTTTTTCCGAAAGGGTTTCACGTAAAATTTGTGTGTTCTTTATTTTATTTATTTTATTCTATTTTTTTCACAAATTGGTATCGGAGCTTCCGGTTATTCATCTCGATCACGGTAATGGCGTCTTTGAAATATGAAATTCATTGTTGGATCGCAACACTAGATTTGCGTTGTGGCAAATTAAGATGCAAGCGAGCTTCTTGCACGATGGATCTCGGAGGATGCCCTGCTAGGGGATAGATAAGATGCCTTCGACATTAACAGATGAAGAGAAAAAGCGTAAGGATCGAAAGGCATTAACACAATTACATCTCGCATTTGTCCAATGAAATTTTGCAAGATGTGATGAAAGAGAAAACTCGCCACATGCATTATGGAAGAGGCTAGAACAAATATGTATGTCGAAAACTCTAACAAGCAAGTTGCATATGAAGCGGCGTCTTTATGCTCATCGTTTGGAGGAAGGTGCGTCAGACACGAACACTTAACAATGATGTTTAAAGAAATTCTCTCAAACTTGGAAGCCATGGAGGTTCAATATGATAAGGAAGATCTAGGGTTGATTCTACTTTGTTCGTTGCCCCTCGCCTTATTCAACCTTTAGAGACACGATTTTATATAGCCGTGAGTCTCTAACAGATTGATGAGGTTTATGATTCTTTAACCTCGTATGATAAGATGAAGCATCTTGTGGTTAAACCCGACTCTCGGGAGAGGGTCTCATTGTTCGTGGGAGACAAGATCGGAATGCTAATGATGATCGTGGTAGGACACAGAACGGAATCCTCGTGGTAAATCTAAGGGTAGATCAAGTCTTCAAACAGAGGTAAAACTTGTAAATTCTGCAAGAAGAAAGGGCACATTAAATCTGAAAGTGCTATAAGCTACAAAATAAGATTAAAAGGAGGTCATGAATCAAAAGGGAAAACAACCGAAAATTCCGGTGAAGTCGATGTTGTAGAAGACTACAATGATGGTGAACTTCTAGTCACTTCACAATGATTCTAAAGTAAGCGAGAGTGGATACTTGATTCAGCTGTACATTCCATATGAGTCCCAATCGGGATTGGTTTACAACTTACGAAACAGTGTCTGAAGGTGTTGTTTTGATGGGAAATAATACTTCGTGTAAAATCGCAGGTGTTCGAACAATTAAAGTTAAGATGTTTGATGGAGTTGTCGAACACTTAGTGACGTGCGGCATGTTCCGAATTGAAAAGAAATTTAATTTCGTTGAGTACTCTTGATTCAAAAGGGTACAGATATACAAATGAAAGTGGGGTTTTAAAGATTTCCAAAGGGTCCCTTGTTGTGATGAAAGGACAGAGAAAAGATTGCCAAGTTATATGTTTTGCGTGGTTCTATCATTCTCGTGATGCAACTATCGCTTCCTCGTCCTTGTCGATGATGATGATATTACTAAACTTTGGCATATGCGCCTAGGGCATATGAGTGAGAATGGCATGGCGTAATTGAGCAAAAGAGACTTCTTAATGGGCAAGGAATTTGCAAACCGAATTTCTGTGAGAGCACCGTGTTTTTGGAAAAAAAGAGAGTTCGATTCACTAGAGGAATCCATAACACGAAGGAACATTGGAGTATATTCATTCGACTGTGGGGGCCATCTAGAGTGCCTTCCAGAGGTGGAGCTAATTATATGCTAACCTTTATTGATGATTTTTCCGTAAAAGTTTGGGCGTTCTTCCCGAAGCGAGAAAAGTGATGTGTTTTCCGCATTTAAGTCTTGGAAAATTATGATTGAAAAACAGACGGAAAAATAGATAAAATACCTCCGCATGCATAATGGCTTAGAGTTCGCTTACGATGAGTTTAATAGATTGTGCAAGTCGGAAGGAATCATAAGACACCGACGATTCGTCATACTCCACAACAAAACGGCGTTGCGAACGAATGAACGAACGATCATGGAGAAGGTTCGATGTATGTTGTCAAATGCCAACTTACCGGTCATTTTGGGCGTAAGCGCGCTCATCGCATGTTTTTTGATCAACCGATCTCCATCCGCTGCCATTGAGAAAAAGACTCCACAAGAGGTATGGTCCGTAATCCTGCTAATTATTCTCGATTTAAAGATCTTTGGGTGTCCCGCATATGCTCATGTTGATAATGGAAAATTGGAACCGAGATCCATTAAATGTGTTTTTCTTGGTTATAAAGTCGGTGTAAAAGGGTATAAGTTATGGTGTCCTGAAAATAGAAAAGTTATGATTAGTAGAGATGTTGTTTTTGATGAAACTGCTATGCTACCTAACTTATCTCTTAAAGACTCTTCCAATAAAGAAAATCAAAACAAGTAGAGCATCAGATTAATACAGAGTCAACTCCTCAAGCCAAGACAAAAATTGAGAATAGAGTTGCTTCTTCACCACAATACTCTATCGCCAAAAACAGAACTAGAAGAGAAATTAAACCTCCAAAGAAATATGCTTTGAGGTGATCTAGTTGCTTATGCTTTGAATGTGGCTGAAGATATAGATGCGAATCAAGAGCCATCTAATTATTCTCGAGGCGCTTACTGTGAAGGCTCGAGAAAAGTGGATGTTTGCTATGCAAGAAGAGATGGAATCACTCCACAAAAAGCAGAACATGGGACCATGTGAAACTTCCTAAAGGTAAAAAGGTCATTAGTTGTAAATGGGTATTTAAAAAAAAAGAAGGGACTCTAGGAGTTGAAGAACCCGGATATAAAGCAAGGCTTGTTGCAAAGGGTTACAGTCAAATTCCAGGAGTGGACTTCACAGATGTGTTCTCCCCAGTTGTTAAGCATAGTTCGATTCGAGCTTTGCTTGGTATTGTGGCCATGCATGATTTGGAGCTTGAGTAGTTAGATGTAAAAACTGCATTTTTGCATGGAGAGCTTGATGAGGATATTTACATGCAACAACCAGAAGGTTTTACAGTTTCAGAAAAAGAGAACTATGTTTGCTTGCTGAAAAAGTCCCTTTACGGTTTGAAATAGTCACCAAGACAGTGGTACAAGAGGTTTGATTCCTTTATGACTTCTCATGATTTCAAAAGAAGTAGTTTTGACAGTTGTGTTTACTTTAAGAAAAATAGTGATGGTTCTTTTGTGTATCTACTTCTTTATGTTGATGACATGTTGATAGCAAAGAAAAGATAAAGAAGAGATAAGAAAGGTCAAAGCCCAACTAAGTAAAGAATTTGAGATGAAAGATTTAGGACCAAAGAAAGAAGATACTTGGTATGGAGATTCTCGAGATAGAAAATCAAGTAAATTGTACCTAAGTCGGAAGGGTACATTGAGAAAGTTCTTTGCGGAGTTCAATATGCAGAGTGCTAAGCCCATAGTACTCCTTTAGCAGCCATTTCGACTTTCATCGATTTTGTCTCCACAATCGATGATGAGATTGAGTACATGTCACATGTTCCATACTCTAGTGCAATGGGATCTCTCATGTATGCTATGGTTTGTTCACGTCCGCATTTATCATATGCGATCGGTGTAGTTAGCGGATACATGGCAAATCCCGGTAAAGAACATTGGAAAGCGCTTCGGTGGATTTTAAGATACTTACGAGGCACTCACGATGTTTGCTTACGAGTTTGGAAGAACTAAAGATGGAGTCATAGGGTATGTTGATGCTGATTTTGCTGGAGACCTTGATAGAAGAAGATCTCTCACGAGTTACGTCTTTACAATCGGAGGTTGTGCAATTAGTTGGAAAGCCATTTTGCAAACTACAATCGCTTTGTCTACCACCAAGAAGTGAGTACATGGCGATTCATCGAGGCTTGCAAAGAAGCTATTTGGTTGAAGGGACTATTTAGTGAACTCAATGAAGGCCTTCAAATCAGCACACGATATTTTGTGACAATCAGTGCTATATTTCTTACAAAAGATCAAATGTTTCATGAGAGAACAAAACACATTGATGTTCGGTATCATTTTGTTCGTGATATTATTGCTCGTGGTGATATTGTTGTGAGCAAAATTAGTACTCATGAAAATCCTGCAGATATGATGACTAAGTCACTTCCTAAAACCAAGTTTGAGCATTGCTTAGACTTGGTTGGTGTTCATTGTTGAGTTAAACCCTTAAGGGTTTTTATGGAAGAGGTGGAGAACTTGTTTATTGAAAGTTCGCAATGAAGAACTTGTTCATTGAGAATTTGTGTCAAGGTGGAGATTGTTAGAATTAAGTGACCCAAATTCTTATAGAATATGATGGAAAATAAAATAAAAGTAAAATCCATATAGAACTAGATTTCTTTTATTTTATTTTAGAATAAGGTTTTTTAAACCTTATTAAACTTCATCTATTTTATATTGATTAGGATAGGGTGTTTCAATCCTACTAGAATATGGCTTTACAAGCCTATAAATAGACATAGTCTATTCCTCTTGTATGGATACAAATTTTTCGACATAGTGAATTTTCTTCTCCTCTGCCCGTGGTTTTTTTCCCGAAAGGGTTTCCACGTAAAATTTGTGTGTTCTTTATTTTATTTATTTTATTCTATTTTTTTTCACATTTATTATGATAGTTCTTGAATGTGTAATGGTTGATTTGGTATGTATATGCTTTTGAAATTTATGTTTGGTTTGATAAGCTTTGGAATCTTGACAAGTTATGTCATTTTGGCAAGTCCTAAGTGCTTGTATATAAGACTATTTTGGCATGTTTGTGATGGCATATAAATGATCATTTGTGATATCATTTAGGTAGAAAAATGAACTAGGTTTTGTGCTTGAAGTATGGATATAATGATTTGTTTGGTTAATGATGTTTTGGTATAAATATGGTGCCTTTGAGTGACATATTGGTTAGATGAAATAGAATGCTTGAAATGGTATGTTTATGAGTGTTTGAATGATGTTTGTTGGACAAAAACACGTTAGCGAACATATAATTAATTATGAATAAACACATATAAAGTAAAATATAAATAGAATTATTTATAATTAATTTGTAAAATATGAAAATCAAACAAAACCCTAACAAAAGTTGAAATGAAAAGGAAGAATATAAATTTTACGAAACGTTGATGCCTGTGAAGCATAGCTTCCTTAAGACAGATTCGGCTACTCCTACAGTACTTGGAGAAACGTTGGTCGAATGTCTCTTACGACACAACAACAACAATGATCAAAGTAGTAGGTAGCACCTTTACAGCGATCAACGAACGAACTTTGCCTTTTTTTATCACTGGAATGTTTTAAAAAGTATGAAAAGGCAAAAGAAGAATTTTGAAATCAATAGAATTTTGGTATAAGAAATTATTAGAATGTAGGTTTAATCCTACATAAAACACAACATTTTATAGGCATATAGGATGGTGGAAATTTTTGAAATAACCACAAAATCTGCCATTAAGGAGCCAAAAAAATCATTTTGATTTAAAAATTAAATCAAATTGATTGGAATTAGATACTGTACATATATAAGCAAATTATGTCTGCTGAGGAAAAATAAATTCGTGTTGGGTTAAAATATCCGCAAGCCTATTTGGGCTTGATCGGTCCAGACATTTCGTGTCGTCCACGTCGTGCGGGTGCACCCCAACCCCATCAGGTTTAGACCTGTACTCCCCTGCGCGCAAGGCAGGATTACAAGTTTAGTCATTCAATTACCTTTCAAGAGATTTCACATATATAAACACATCTCATATTTGGTATTTAACCAATGTGGGATCTAAGCCTTTACTTTTCCATAACAATATTTCCAAGTAGCTTACTTTGAGTGTCAATTTCTTTTTCATCACTCAACTATTTTCAGCATATGATATACCGTTGTAAAGGTCTCATGAAGTAGAATATGAAACCATAACTATATGGTTCAACTCTCCACCTTTACCTATAGAGAATATGCCTCAAAGTTCCCATAAAATGCAATTCTCCAACAATCCCCCACATGGATGAAAATTGATAGTTTTATCGAAAAACATTGACTCGATGTGGTAATAGAATGTACAATCGATTGTTGCATAGGATAGGTAGGTATTCACCCTTGAACCTTCCCTTGCGAAAGTATATTTACATTACTAGCTGACCAGTAGATGTGATGCCCTTAAACTGTTCTGCCTTTTGTGTAAACGATGATGTACCTTACACAGCTACCTCCCTGGCAACGTTTTAGTTCTCATAGGTATGTTCATATAGCTGTGAGCATCTCCTGGTTCTACAATAGTTTGAGAGAACTATGCCCTAATAGTCTCCTTAAAATGGCCCCACTTCACTCTCACATAGGTGACTTATGTTGTTCAGCTCACCAAAATACACAATGGTTATTAAAAGCATTGATTAACCTATCTCATTTTTAGTCATTGTTTACATCATAGGATCGGACTTGGGATAAGTAACCCCACAGTGACCTCACAAGGTCTATGCAATTAGGTTGTCCCTTTGGACCTAGATCTTGGGATCTCCAATCAACTAGGTAGGGTTTTCCTTCACATAGCGCCTTTAATTTTTCATAGGCCTTAGTCTCATTCCTTTCAATGTTTTAACAACATAATCTCGTTTTAAGCATTTAGTTAGTAGATCTGTAATGTTATCTTTTGATTTTTTAAAATCAGTAGAGATAACTCCGTTGGAGATCAGTTGTTTAACGGTATAATGTCGACGACGCATATGTCTCGACTTACCATTATGCGTTATGTAAGCAAAAGACCCCTCACACTTTCAAGTGGTTGTAGGATGGTTTTCTACCTTTCCATAACTCATGTGGTGTCTTGTCCCTTTTCTTGTGGGGTACCTTATTTAAAAATGTAATTAACTCGTAGAAATGCATCCCCTCACATTTTCTATTATAACCCAGATGTTTTTAGTAGTGCGTTCATCTTTTAGAGTCTAGCTTTTTTTCTGCTCGGCTACTCTATTTGAGGAAAGTATGGTGGTGTTATTAACTTGTGTACAATATTCAACATATCCACCACCACAATCACTTAATATTTCTATTAAGTTGGTTTTTCAACTTCTTGCTAATAGAGAATAAAATTATTTATAGCTTTGTCTTTGCTCTTAAGCAATTTACATAACAATGAAGGTAATAAAATATTTATTCTTTCCTCTCGTTTAAACAAGCTTTACAAGCGCTGCTATGTATTAGATCAAGTGGTTTTTGATCTTTATTAAGTTTGTTTCAACACATGTTTCACATTTGTAATTATAATTATTGTGAAACGAAAGAATATGCTCTATGTTAATTAATGTACATAAAGTATCATAATTAACATATCTGAGCCTACTATGCCATAAATTAAATGATTTAAACATATAAATAAAAAAAGCAACATTCTTATTCATAGTTTTTATTTTACAGAGATTGCATTTAGATTAATACATATCCCCTTCCCACAAACATTCCCTCTTTAGAAAGAACATTCTTATTCATAGTTCTTGCGTAGGTTAGGCACATAAGTCCATATCGGACACTTTCTTGAAAATTTCTTCCACGGCATTGGCTTCATTAGCTTGGGATACTACAATCAGATGACTTGTGCCCCATTTTATTGCAATTGAAGCATTTTCCTTGAAATTTTTGCTTTTTGGAAACACCACCTTTTGGTCCTAGTTTAGACCTATTCTGTGGTTGTTTTCCCTTCTTGAAGTCTTTCTTGAATTCTACGATGTTTGCCCTAGCAACATTATTATTTGCTACTTTGTTGAGCCTCTTTTTCATACCTCTATTATCTTTTTCAATCCAAAGTCTGACAATTATTTCTTCTACTAACATTTCCTTTCTTTTATGCTTTAGGTAATTTATTATTTCTTCTACTAACATTTCCTTTCTTTTATGCTTTAGGTAATTTATTATTTCTTCTACTAACATTTCCTTTCTTTTATGCTTTAGGTAATTCTTGAAGTCATTCTAAGCAGGAAGCAAATTCTCAATAATGGCTGCCACTTGGAAAGATTCACTTATTATCATCCCTTTAGCAAGAATTCCGTGAATGATCAGTTGAAGTTCCTGCAC